>AP028161.1:18341553-20903433 GCA_014132275.2 Samia ricini
TCCCACTCCATCCCTAAAGGGGTAGAGTTCACCGCACCACTCTTCCCCACCATTCTCCTAACCGCCTTCTTTTTCCCCCCCTTCATCCGAGACCCCTCTTCCACCCCAGTGCCCTCTTTCACACCATCTGTCCCCACAGACCCAGTTACCCCCGCCACCTGATTTTCTAATGCCTCCAACCTCCGATCAACTCCCTGAAACATCCCCTCCAAACCTCCCTTGACCGAAGTCGTAACTTCCGTAGCCAAGTCCCTCATCATCCTCGCCATATCCCACGTCTTCAACGTAACAACCTCTTTTTCCAACTCCTCAATCTTCTTTTCCCCCTTCTCTTTATCCCAGTACACCTCCCTAGTGTGCTCCGACATATCCACCGCAAATGCCGAAACCCTCCACAAAAATATCGCCGCTCGCCTCAACGCCTTAATCGCACCAACATTCATCTTCCCCTCTAGTTCCGCCAAACATCCGACAAACATGTCAGCATGTTCGAGAATCTCCACCGGCTCCATATCCCCAATCGCCGAATCCACTTTCCTCATCTTCTTAACCCTCTCCATCTTATTAACCACCTCCTCCACAGACAACCCCTGCTTCTCAAAGAACCCCGCATACTTCTTCCACGGAAAATCCCTCTCCCTGAGGTTTTCATAATCCACTGCATCATGCAACACCCTACTCTCCTTCATTACCCGCGTCCTCATCCCAAACTCTTTCTCAGTGTCACACTCCTCAGTGTCACACTCCATGTTATCCCCCAACAACTAACGTATATCACCTCGCCTAACGTATATCACCTCGCCTAACGTATATCACCTCGCCTAACGTATATCACCTCGCCTAACGTATATCACCTCGCCTAACGTATATCACCTCGCCTAACGTATATCACCTCGCCTAACGTATATCACCTCGCCTAACGTATATCACCTCGCCTAACGTATATCACCTCGCCTAACGTATATCACCTCGCCTAACGTATATCACCTCGCCTAACGTATATCACCTCGCCTAACGTATATCACCTCGCCTAACGTATATCACCTCGCCTAACGTATATCACCTCGCCTAACGTATATCACCTCGCCTAACGTATATCACCTCGCCTAACGTATATCAACTCGCCTCAACGTATATCACCTCGCCTCTTTGCGCTCAAACCTAACCAATTAATGAATTGTGAGTCAACTAGTGGGGCGATTTTATGGACTGAAAAATAGTGTTAATGCTATTTGTACTTCCGGTCACACCCCAATTTTGATACTAAATTTTAATTATTCGTAAATGTTGCTCATTAGTGCACTTTATGTTAACTAAATTATAGATATTAAGGAATAAAATAGCTATAAGTGTTTACAAATTAATCTTAAGGAAGTGTTTACGTATAAAATAGATGGTAAAATCTTTACTATCAATGGTTTTCGGGTATTGTCTGTAAACTCCCTAACAGGCTGATATTATTCAGTAAATACGGAACATTAAAAATTGCATTTCAAATAATTAAAAAATACGGTAACGTGATTATTTTAAGGTTACAATTTTTCGGTTTCCAGGTTATTTCTTGCCGTCGTCCATACACTTTTGGTCCGGACAAAATGGAAGTCAGTCTGTGTGGTCAAGTCGTGAGCGTCATTCGCCAAAAACCTACGGTGTTCACGCCCGTCTTATTCATTAACGATGCGAATGATAGACCAGTGTTAAGAATCAAAGGAGGTTCTATGGGAACATCAGTTACATGTGACTTTGAAGTACATATTTCAATATTTTCGCCCTACATATTTTTTTTTGTAGGTTCTAAATGCTTAATTTTGACAATATTTCAAGTGACTGTAGTCATTCTATTGGTGCATGGCATCGATGATTTTTACTGTCATGAAACGATGTTGATTCTGTGTCAGTACGCTTGACTTGACGTTAAGTGATGCTTCGCTCGAAGACGCTAAAACCAAATGTTAAATGGACCATCGCTCTCAAGTTATGCAGTGGAATATACTAATAATTTCGTGGCCTTATATTAGAAAATACTATACTACCATGCTGTTTTCATTACAGTTTTTTTAGCGATAGCTTAGTTACGTGAAACTGATGTAAAATTGACGATGTGGTCCGGGATAGTAAATACTTAGGCTCTCAAACGATTCTACCGGAGCACACTTAGCGACAGGTTTTTAAAATTAAGGTTAACTACCAAGGAAGGCATTATCAGAAAACGCAATATCATCTTCAACTCTGCTTTGACTTTGACTTTGCAGTTACAGACGGTGGATAAAAAGTCTATTGGACGGATCCGAAAGATGTGGGGAGGAGTCGTGAGGGAAATGTTTACCAAGAGCGATGACTTCCACATTCAGTTCCCAATGAATCTGGACGTGCGTTTAAAAGCAGCTGTACTCGGGGCTTGCTTCCTTATTGTGAGTGTCTTATTCATTCTTGGTTCAACATTAGTGTAACGATTCTGTTTCACAAGATTTTGCACTATACGTGTAGGAGTCGCAATAGACAATTAATAGTGCTCAATAATTTTGTGTACACGTTTTTTACTTAGGGCGTGGTGAGTGACTCGAAACTTGAATTACACAAAAGGATAGTGTAGTATTATTTAAAAAAAATCAAATTTCTTAAAGCTCGGGATTCTTTCCTTAAATTCTTAAATAGATGCGGGATACGACAGACACGATCGAAATTGTAAATCGCCTTATGGGGACGGTATGCACATAATTATTGCTACATCTGTAGTGGTTACCTTGACACAATCATAAAAATCAATAACATTATAAAAAAGCAACATTTGTATCAGTTTGTACATCAGTTTTTATGTCTTTTATTGGCATAAATAGCAATTTATATTATTGTAGCACTTTGATAATGACATCCGTACCTAACTGATAACTTGGGTCTCTGCCGTACCATGGAAGGGGTCCAGTCCTCGTGTCTGTTACTAACTTTATGATGAAAAATTAAATTTAAATTATAAAATGACAAATCATAAATTTAAAAAAACATATAGTAAAATGTTCAAAGACGGAAATGTTCTATAGGTTCCATATTTCTACTGATACTTCTACTGGCGCTGCTAGTAAATGTTACGCCGGTTTGAGATTGTTAAACATTTTTGATACTATTCCTCAAAGATACGTCAGTTAATTCGAGTTACCCCTTAGAGTAATCATCAATAGCGTACGTATAAATAACTATCTGTAATAATTTATTAAGGATTTAATTAAATATATCTTTTCAGGATTTCTTATATTATGAAAGCTAGAAAATGACTAAGACTTTGTCGGGACCGCTTAGGCTATTAGGCAGTCTACCAAAGTTCGCATCGACTATTGCTGGGTTGCGAGAGGGTAATCAAGAATTTCAGGATAAAACGATCACTTGTTTATTTCACAGGAAATGTTATAACAATGACGGAAAGTTCATAAGTATGGGAAATTCACAATGTCTGTTCCACTATTTACAATAGTCCTCACTCGTAAGGTTCACAACTAAGGTTTATAGCAGTTCTTTCTTTTTTTTTTTTGTAATCTAGCTAATTCAGTTAATTTTAACGGGTTTTCACGCGTTACCTTTGCTTTTTTCTATCCCGACGTTTCGGCTGGGTTTCACCAACCGTGGTCACGGGCTGACTGGCGGTGCGCGGCTTCGCCTGCAGCGTTGAGGGGTATTTTGATGAACTACCCCCGTTTGGTCTTTATATTTATTATAGTCACAACACACAACACTAACAGTGTCCATCGACGATGCCTGTGACGATAATGCTCACTGGCATTCCTGGACGTCAGGTTAAATGTACGAGAGGATGGCTCTCTGGGACACACTGTACACCGGAAACCCACACACACAGACAGATACCTGAACGCTTCCTCGAACCATCACCCGCGACACCTACTATCTGTTGAAAAATCCTTGACGAAGCGAGCCTATGAACTTTGTGACCCTGAACATTTAAATACGGAGCTCGCATACGTTCAGGAGACCCTAAGAAGAAACGGGTACAAAGCGAGTCGAAACGGCTTAGGTCGACACCGTACGAAACATCCGCAGGTCAATAGGCAGTCTGCGTTCATGCCATATATCAAAGGAGTAACGGACAAAGTTGGAACAGTTTTCAAAAAATTCTCCATCAAGACTGTATACGTTCCGTTCTCCAAAATTGAAAATTTGATTCGCACGCCGAAGGATGTAATCCCGTACCAGACACCAGGTGTCTACAAAATCGACTGCAGTTGCGGTAGTTCCTATATCGGGCAGACTAAGCGCACTATCGCGCAAAGAGTCAAAGAACATATCGCAGCTGTAAAGATTTGCCAAACAACGAAGTCAGCGATAGCAGAACATCTGCTCAACTCCAATACCAACCATTGGATCGAATTCCACCGGCCGAAAGTTTTATCCACTGATCGCCAATACTATCGTAGAATGGCTCGCGAAGCGATTGAAATTAAAAAACATCCAAATTTCAATCGCGAGGATGGGTATAGACTTTCCTCAGCGTGGAATCCGGTGCTAGAAAATCTTAAGGTTCGTGATTTATCGTCACAGGCATCGTCGATGGACACTGTTAGTGTTGTGTGTTGTGACTATAATAAATATAAAGACCAAACGGGGGTAGTTCATCAAAATACCCCTCAACGCTGCAGGCGAAGCCGCGCACCGCCAGTCAACCCGTGACCACGGTTGGTGAAACCCAGCCGAAACGTCGGGATAGAAAAAAGCAAAGGTAACGCGTGAAAACCCGTTAAAATTAACTGAATTTAAATATGGAACGCGAAAACTTAAAAAATTACAAATCTAGCTAATGTTGTGTTGACCGGTATAGCTTCACCGAACTTTAGGAGCGAGTACTGAAGATACATAGCCGCAAAAGGTAACTGGCACAAGGGTTCGAACCTCGGCTTAGCCGCTACCTATACAATAAAAATTCCCGCGGAATTTGAACCTAGCTAAACCCAACATTTTTTATTTCTTAAATTAAAATAAAAAAAGGGTTCCTTACAGGACCGATTTACCTACGTATGATGTGCAGGAGTGTGTATGCAGTGTTGTGCGTGTAGTTGTGCGTGAGTGCTTGATGCATAGGCAGTGTCACTGTATCGCGCTGCTGGCGTCGTCAAGAGCCTCCCTTAATTATTCATCCTTAAGGTGAAGACACGCTATTAATTTTATTTTTGATTTTGAAAAATCCACTTTCGTAAGATTCTGGTCTCCACCAGATACCTAACGGTGATACAACCAAAGGTGGGACCGGCGTTTTCAGGTGTGCCACGGAGATCCCCTTCAGGAGTCTCCCTGTACCTGACATAGTTTCGGTGCGTTGTCGCACCGGAATCCGGTTCACACCCTCTCATCCCCCTTCTATCCATCCTCTGGGTGCTGTGTGGGCGTAATATCGGTCTGGCCGGTTTACATACTCGGCCCTAGAGCTTGCTAGGGATCTCACTCTAGGCTTCGTAGGCTCCCAATTACCTTGAGTCATTTCACCTGGGCTCAACGGTCTTTTGCGAAATCGCGTAACCTCTTAGATTTTTGACACACCCTCCTGCCCTCTCGCCGTTTCGGAATGGCCGACTCTTTGGCTGCGGAGCTTCAGCTCCTCAGCCGCGTCGTGAAGATTCTTTGTAATAGGTCCCCTGAACTCACTCGGGTGTTTGACAACTTTAAGAGGAAGTTGTCCTCATCCGCCGTGTCGACCCCTAAAGTTCGCAAACTTGTTGCGAACATCAACGCTCCGGAACGTTCACGCGTATGCACCCCACCTGCGTCATGCGTTTCAAGGCGAGACTCGTACTTTTCTGACTGCCGGTTTCGCTCGCTTACATGGTCTTGCGCAGTTTTTTTTATTACGACACAACTGTCTCGGTCTCGGTCGACGGTCTTGGGTTCGATCCCCAGGTCAGGTTAAGTGATATTGGATCCCCTGTCACATCTGGAACGAAACTAAGCTCGGCGATATGTGGTGTAGTTCGCTATTTTCCCCTCTGCTTAACCCTTCGGGGAGTTTTTGTTATGTTATTATTCAAACTGTATGAAATTGTACTAGAAACTATGCGACTATGCGGCCTCACTCTGGAGGGCTTTATCCTACACAATTTATTTTTACCGGTCCTTTATTTACTACCTGATGTTTAAATATATCCATCCCATAAGTTTTGTAAATGGGGAAGTACAAAATTAATTGGTTAATTATAAATGGGTCAAATATGTATCGGTATTTTCTCTGAGAATCGAATACTCTATGTATTTAGTAATATATATCATATATAATTACTTGTATAAAACTATGACATTACTAAGTATAGGAGTAAAAATAAGCTAAAAATAATAATAATCGCTGACACACATAATAATTACAACTTAGAACATAATAATCGACACATTACACGTGCAACTGTCAAATGAATGTTAAAAAGTTTCGCTTGGTTTTTCTAATTCTATTGTGGGATTTTGTATTCGAACATATCAACCCTTTAGTATACTTCGTCGTTATAGTACTAACTAGTGTCTAAGTGTATAGTGCGCGGTCAATGAGGGAGTGCTTTCCTAGTAGTTTGACGCTAAAACAGTTTAAAAGATAAATTAAAAATTCAAACTATAACAACAACATCATATCAATCGCTATTTTTGACTTCACCGTTTGAGAAAACTTCAGTTTCTATATAACATCGATCTAAAGTAAATGAAAATAGTTTGTTATTGTATTTAATTTGTAATATAAAACAAATCAAAGTACTTTTATATACATTACAGACGGTATTTTAAGGTTACTTCGATAGTTTATTTTTATAGTGAAGTGACAAATAATTGCAAGGGAAATTGAAACGCCCGTCATAACCGAACGACACATGCATCCCATAGACCAAATTACACAAATAGCCTTTAAGCCTTTTTAAGTTTAAATTTATATAATTTCTAAGAAGTTTAAATAAATATATTTGAACACTCATTATTCGACGGTTAGTAAGTGAAGGCAGATGTGGCTAAGGTTTATTTGACAATTTACATTTAAACGATAAGTGCCTAATAAATAGATTTTCTACATTTTCAATAAGGTTAATGTGTTTGTTATATTGCGGATTCCAAATTATTGAACCATATTCTAGTAGAGAACGAAACAAATCATTATATTCTGTAAACTTGTTTTTGGCAAAAAACGTTTATGAATTTATTTTATTTATTCGAAGTATTGTTTGTATTCAAAGTTTGTATGTATTTACACTGGAAAAAAACATGCACTAGTTTATTCTCGGATCAATAAAAAAATGTATAATTTTTTATCGCTCTTAGAAAACACATTCTCTCTACGGCAGTACTATAGATTAAGCCAAGCATAAATGAGTCTACGTTAGTCATACACACTATCGGAATATCAATGTGTGTAACTTAATTCAAAAGTAAGTTTCTTAAAATAAGTAAGAATGGTTTTGAATCTTTATGAAATAGGACAATAATCTAAGACCTCATATTAATATAGGATACAAAAAATATTGTCTTATAAAGGCGTTTTTTACATGTTAAGTGGCACCGCCATAGCGTAATCAAAGCGTTTCAACGTATCGCACGATCGTATGATCGCACCTATATTTTTGAATTTTGTAAATTTGTCTATATGAATAATAATATATTATGGCTTTCAAAATTAAATTTGTGATACATAATTGTCTTCTAATATTATATTAAGAGTTTTTGAATATTTATTGTTCTTTTATATTTATTCGAGACGTTATGGTGTATGTATAAAATGCTGATGAAAGTTTTTAATGCTTATATATGAATATTTATTTAAATAATAATTGTTTTTTGAATGATTGTTTTATTTTTCTTAGGGGGCGTCCATTAATTACGCAAGGTATTTTTGAGATTTTTCGACCCCCTACACGGCTTGTGAAATTTCGTATTATTTTCCTCAATTCCCTCCCTCCGCCCCTAATCTTACGCGAGATTCTACAAAATTTATGTTTTGGCTGTAAACGTGTTGGATTCTTGAGAAAAAAAAAACAAAATCACAACTTGTTCTAATACTTTTATTGAAGACTAGCAAAGACTAGTATTTGTAAATATTACCGTAATTTAATATCACAATCATAAAATTAAATAATTAATATTAAACACTATTGTGTCAGATTTGTCCACATTTTATTCTAGAAATAATTTTTCCATTTTACAACGTTTCTGCTAGAAAAAACCTACGTGGTATTTATTAAAACCCCCTAAGTGAGATTTGGACAAATTTAGCTTAATCCCCCCTCACGTAATTCTTAATGGACGACCCCTTATTGAATTCAGAACCTACTGTTTAGTATTATAGTAGCATTCATACATTCAAGGCCCTTGAAATAATTTTTGAGTTAATTCATAACAAACATAAAATTATTTTACCCCTTTCTATCATACAGCTGTGTACACGCGGTTCCTCCCGCGTATCATATTTTCTTCTCAGCTTAATATATAATCATGAAAAAATAATGTTTCGATGGTCACTATTTTTGGCCCTGAATTGTCTTTGGTAACAAAGGCATTTCTTACAAAGCAAAGACGTTTCTTACAAATTTACACACTTTCCATTAAAGCTGTCCGTTCAAGAGTATTTTCTTCATAATTTCATGAGTTTTCTTTACACGGAGGCGTAATTATTTTCCTAAAATTGTTCTGTACTAATAGCATGGAATGGTCACGGAGCGAATGAGGGTGGCGCAAGACCGGTTGTTGTGGAAATCTTTGGGAGAGACCTATGTCTAGCAGTGGACGTCTTGTGTGTCTTGTCAGTGAATGGAACGATTATTATTTTACGATGGTTCATGTTAATATACACATAGTTATATAAACATCTTTCTGTAATCTGAATAAGTAAATATTATTACAAAACAAGCCATTACGGGCCTTTCTGACGTAAATCTACAAAATACGGATACATATTTAATCTTTTATTACATATAATATACAAATTAATGAAAAATAAAAAGAAGATATTTTTTTTAGACATTATATATCTTATCTATTTAATGTACAATTAAACTATAATAAATAATAAAAATTACATTAAAAGTATTTGAACGTTGATGACTTATGTTGTTAATTGTGTAAACTTTCAATTACATTTGGATCATATAATGTACAATAATGGAGGTATTACGCTTACTATATTATGTTTTATTTAGAACGCTTCATACTTTTGGCTCTTTTAAAACTTCATAGGTATTATGTAATACAATAGGTGGCACTGTTTACGTTTTAAATTTTACTCAAACCATCGCTCCATCTACCAGCAGGGTTAAATGACAAATCCTGAAATATATCCATCGGTATTTATCCAGGGTCAATTATAAACTAGTCTTTGTATAAATTAATTGCAGGATATCCGAGAATACTTTGATAAACCTAGATATTAATGTATGTATATGGTTCTTCATTCTCATATTAATTATTATAAGTGTAACTAGGTACTACGATATTAAAAAAATATACATTGCACTATTTTACTTTAACTCCATCTATTGTTAAGTGTTAGAAGTACAAACCGTTATGTTCAAAATATTATTTTGTTAGTACTATTAATGTCCGCCAGATCGGGGCTACTTGTATCAATAATTAATAAAAGAGATAAGCAGAATCATACGACTTGAGATTATATTTAAAAATATTTTTTTTTTCGTAATATTTAATTATTCCTAAGTAATATTTAAATAATTTCAATAGGATTTATATTTTTATGCTGCATTATAACAGTTTAGCGCTTTGATCCTAATCTCACTTGACGTCAAGTAACGATGTGGTAATTAAAAATGTTAAATCTAGATTGAGTGTCTTTTAAGTAATGCTGCTGAAACATGCCTTGGTGGGAGCTTTTCAAACATCAGGATGATACGTCATCATATGGGTTTTATGCATTCACATAAAGCTCACGTCCTTTTTGAAATAGGATAGGCCCATCATAATTTCATAGTTATAATCGACAAAAGTTTTTGTCTTTATAATCCAAGAGGTTATTTTTGTATATAATTCGGTTGTATTTCAAATTCCAATCCCATAAGAAGTATGCAATTTACGAGCTAAGTTTCCAACTTGGCGTTTAATGTAATGTCTCGAAGTATGGATACGAGGGTAGGTATCATATACTTCATAATAATTACATCCGCTGGAAGCGATTGATATAAATGGAGTTGAGGTAAAAAATATAGACCGTCCAGTTGAAAAATGGTATAAGCTAAAATATGATAAACTAATAAAGCGAACGCGGCGCTGTCATGTTCTAGGGCTGTCTCTTTTACTATAAAATATGTTTTTGTTAATTATTTTCATCAAATGGTTATTTTTTTAGAAAACATTTCAGTTGGGCACTATTCATCAGGAAGTTTTGCAAATCTCATGAAGAAAAGAGAATCTACATATTGTACATGTGGAAAAGTTGATGATGTAGATTATTTACTGATGAAGTAAGCCAAGAGTAAGTATGCTGAAAGAGAATTGCAAACAGAACTGAAAGCAGAACCTTGTTGAAATGAAGCCAAGATATAATTTTATGTAGTAATGTTAACCCACCAGCAATCGCCTTGATCAGAACTTATGTAGAATGGGGTTCAATGGAGCTAAAAGTCCCTTTAAATAAATGAAAAAAAAAAAAAAAAAAATTTTGCTCATTTCTTTTTCTCAATCTAAAAGAAGTTAAAAAAGCAAAGTTTAAGTTAAAAAGTTACAATTTTGAGTATGAATATTTTATGAACATCAAATTTGAGTTTAAAAACAACACAATCTTTACTTCTTTCAGATTGAGAAAAAGAAATAAGCGCCAACAACACAAAAAGGGTTACAAAAACTCCGACTTACATAAAAAAGTATAAAATAAGATTACACTTGAAAACTTTTATCAAATAAATGAAGGCATAAATGTTGGCGATGCTTTTTTGTCACGTTGTTATATCAATAAATGAAAGTGTTACTCCTAAAAATTACAAAATTATTTGATTGCTTAACTCCGGTTCCTTAAAAATGAAAAAAAAAAAAACTACTAAAATTCAAAACTTTATACAAAAAAAATATTTCCATAAATTACAGGACCTTTTAAGAAAAATCCATGGTATTTTTTAAAATGAGCCAAAATGTATGTACATCGTCATGTTTAAAGATTTTCAAAAATTCATAATTTTATTTTTTGAAAAACCAAAACGTCATTTTCAAAAATTTCAGGATATTTTCAGAATAATCCTAGGTATTTAACAAAAAAAAAATGAGCCAGAAAATTTATGTTCAACGTCAATTTTGACGATTTTCAAAAATTCTACATTTTACAAATTATACTTTTCAGAACATTTTATTACATTTTTTTTCTTAGCTCCAAGTATCCTCTTTTAATTGAACTACGGTCCATTTCTGTAACTATAATATTTTTTGAGATATTAAAAAATTAATATTGAAGAACTTGAAAAATATCGAAATTTTGCATAGTTTTGGAAAAAAAAATCTTTATATCTTTCCTTTGACAGGCCTTCATTATATGATAAAAAAAGCTTCTCACAAAGTTTGCCCAAATCGAAAGGGGTCGATACCAACTATTGGTCGATTTGAGGTGGAATGACTCGTAAGTAAAAAAAAATCAAACGTTTGGACAACCCTAACGAATCGAGCGCGTTTAATCATCCCGTGAAACCTCTCAAACGTAGATGAGATTGGTTTTTGCTGGGACTACACAAGCTTGATCTAGTCTCGAGATAACTTCCACAGGCACTAATGGGACTACGGGATCTTAACATTATTTCTACTGCACGTATATTCCTACCTACATGTATACTAATTTTGTATTAGTATTGTAAATGCGTTCGAACCACGAGCCTGAGCTTTCGGTGAAGGAAAACATCGTGAGAAAAATCATAGCATCGTGATAGAAGTTTTTTTTATTAAAATGCCCATCTTCAAAATTGAAAATTTATCGTCAAGCATCAATAGGTCTGTTCGGCAGTATTACTTGAGAACCAGTATATCTAGGCTTAATGTGCTTCACCATTATGGACCACACCGTTACACGTCATAGGTCACAAGATCAAAGCACTGACCTTATGCAGTATATGAAAAAATAATTACAAGAACATTTTTTAACTATATCGAAGGAGTTAACATGCATTCCAAGAATTTAATAAAAAAAAATACAATAATGATTTTCAAGTTGCAAATTATGACCTTGAATAACTTTCCAATCAATAGAGTTTAAAAAAAAATAAACATATCCTTTTATTGTTAACATATTTAATCATTGTTATCGTTAAAAATATATTACTAAAAGAGACTACGCCACTCTGTTTGTTCATTAGTCGCCATGTAAGTCGAGAACTACTACACCGATTTAGATGATAGTTATATTTAATCGTAGGTGTATACTTTGGCAGGTTTTGGCATATCTATACTAATAAATGAAATTTAAGCGTTTGTTTGTAATGTAAAAAACTTTTTTTTATTAAAAACAAAACCGACTTTAAATAACAAACTATAAAAATCCATTAAAAAGTTAATAAATAATTCCTTTATTAATCCGCTTCTGTTTACTTCAATTTATCGCGTATTTTAATATCATTAATAGTTTTGAAATCGGTGCCAGCTTACGGATAACAAATTGGTGTAAATGTACATCACTAATTATATTTTATTTTGATTCATTTAGCTTATATGTAATTGTGATTAGACAGTTATTTCCATTTCTAAATGAGTCCATTGGTGACTTTGATCTGGTGGAAATGGAACAAACTCGGGATTGTAATCCTTCGATTAAAAAAAATTGCAATTCGGTCCACAATTGATGAAGAAACCGTGAAACAAACATACAAAAAAAATACAAACGAATTGAGAACCTCCTCCTGTTTAAAGTCGGTTAATAAACTTTTACTAAATACATATAAATGTGTATATGATAACTAAACCAAAAATACAATTTTTAAAACTTTTGTCTGTCCGTCTATTTGTTCTGAGAAATCTCCAGAGCGGCTGAACCGATTTTGACGAGACTTCTTTTGTCAGAATGACGCTATTAGGGTTCCGCTTAAAAAAAATTAAAACTTAAAAAAATTGTGAACAAAATGTTATCCCTGGACAGCACCATCAAAACATTCTTTTTGAATGATTATTTAAAAAGTGTGCTCTGAAGAATATATGAAACGTGGACGGTGCCGCGGGCACACAGCTAGTTATTTATAAGAAAGTTTCATTCTAATTACAATACTTATTTTGAAAACTCACGTTATTCTTGTGGTAAATAGAAATAAGGAATGCGATATTTCTTAAGACTAAGAAGTAAAACTTTAACAGGAGTTTTTTCTTACCTAGCTTAATAATAATATTATCCAAATGATAAAACAATGTCGTAATGTTCACCCTATTTATTGTAAGGTACTAAAATAATATTGTTGAGGATTTTTTAAACTTACGGAGCAAATATTGAATGTATAATGGTGGATAATATTTAATCGGTTGGCTTCGGTATCTGTAATTTAGATGCTAAGTATTGAATACTAGATGTGAATTGATGGAAGAAAGAAATCATAATATTTTTTCCCAGACTGCCTATATTCATATAGTAAAGGAAAAAAAGTATAATATTTAAAAAAAAAAGCTATTTATTTACAAGCGCATTTTATTTACGAGGCAGTAAGCTCGCGCGCCACGATTTTAATATCTGATAGCCATATCCAGCCCTAGGTCATATGAGGACGTAGAAAGTGAGTGGAGGCGGTATTTTGTTCTGTTTAAAAATAATGGATTTTATAGTAGGTAGTTGTTTTGTCATATTATTTGATTTCGTGTTGTATTAAATAATAAAATAACATTATTTGTAATATTTTCTTATTTCAGGGAACATTTTTAGCATTATAACTTTTTATATCACAAATGGCAAACAGGCATACAATCCGCCTAATGGTATGGTATGGTATGGTAACAGCCTATGGATATTTATAATACCAGTGGAACTACACTGCAAACTTTTTTTAAATCATTCACCCTTCATTTGAAAATCTCTATGCTGTATTCCCCTAGAAAATCACAGAAGGGAGCTCCTTCCGTACCCGGATCTTTCGCAGGAGGTAACTCACTGCCCGGGTATATTTGGGCTCCAAGGTATAAAGATGAACTCTCTGCTGATGTCGAGTCCTACGATGGCAGGAAGCATAGATCGTCATAATATACAAAAAACGGTAACGGAAAACAAATAAGGAGGCGTAAAAGTTTAAAACCGCTTGTTAGTTTGGGATCGTCCTTATGGAGCCGGACTTACAATTCATATATACAAGTGACACCTCGATGTGAAATACCAGGATATTATTTATATATAAGCGTATAGCTATCTAGCACTCTTCACACGTGTATAATCCCACCGAAAATAATCTCTAGTGTAAATACATGTGTACTTATCGGGAGTGAAGGGATATTACTAAGGCAATTGCACTGCAGTACTACTGAGTCAGAAGTTTCTAAAAGAGATTTCTTTTATTAAGTAGTATCGTTAATAGTTTTGAAGAATTGATAAAGCGTTTGTCTTATAATAGTCCTGGTTGCAATTAATACAATCTTAGATAACTCTTGACATTTCAATAAAAAAACTAAAATCTACACGTATAATAAATATAAGTCATAAAAAGTAATAAGTGATAGTTAGTTGCAAACGCAGGTCCCCGTTGCAACGTTTTATATTATGGGATTTCATTAGAGAGGGTAGTTGTCATTTGATGATTAAAAAGAAGTGTATAAAATGTTTCGTAGCTCGAGGGAAGGTTTTATTTTATAGGTAGTTGGGCGGTGTGGCGCTTTACTACGCTCCACCGACGCCGCCGACGCTACCGACGCTGCCGGGGCACGACTTGCTCCGACGTTTATTACTTTGTTACATTTTTGTGCAGTTCACATTACGGTTCAAAGGGTTCTTTATGGTACACCTGATTTTATGTCTACTTTTTATAATATTCAAGGTTATAGCGTAGGTATGTATATGCTCATATCACCAGATATAAGATTATATATAAGATTGATATAAATATAACATTATCAAAATTGTAATTAAATACAAATTAATTCAATTTGTATGGTATCAATCAAGTTTCGCTTGATACATATTCGTATAATGTAATCTAACATTAATTAGAATAACGATATAACAATCCTTACATTATATAAAAGGGAACGTTTGTCTGTCTGTGTCCGTTACTTGACTTATAACTCGCGAACCACTGAACCGATTTCCATGGTTCTTTTTAAAAGTCGTGGATATGTTATCTGGTCAGGTTTTATTATAGATTTGTTATGTTAAATAGTATGTATAAGTATATTAAAAAAAATCTGAATATCAGAAACAAACTTCATAAAAATAACATTTATGTTCCTTCCATACATTCCTATTGTGTATAAGGCACGGCCTACTTGTCTGTTTGTCTGTTAATTGACTTATAACTCGGGATTTACTAAATCGATTTATATAATTCTATTTTTAAGCTTGGATGTATTCCCTGGCCAAATTATGAATATAAAACAAAGATAGTTAAAAAAAATCACCACCAGCACATGATCTGGTAATATTAATATATTAGTTTGAGTTAAATGTACACTGCAGTCAAAGTTTCAGTTCGTTTAAAAAATTTGTAACTTCATAAGTAATTTATTGTACATTTGTTTTTTCTCGTTTACAACTTCGCTTAAGAGTAACTTTGATTTATAAGAATTACAATAATGCCTGAAAAGGTTTTTTCTTTTTTGTGTAAAAAATAATAATTCATATTAAGCAGAAGGAAAAACGTCGTCGTTTCTCGTCTGTAAAAAAGGATAATTGATAAAAATAATATCGTCGTGAAGATTTAACTTCAGAAGTCCTATAAAAGCCGACGACCCGTGGCGGAGCCCTATCGATCATAACTCGGAATTATTAATTTCTGCTACAATATTTCAGGAGCGATTTGCGCCTCTCGGTCTCACGGCACTCGTTTGCGACATCACTCGTAAAGGACGATTCACACGGTCATGTAATATTAATTATTATGATTATAATTTATTTATTTACATGGAAAATCTACAGTAAAAATAGTAAAAGAATGTTAAAAAAGAATTTGAATCCATTTGACATTGAAATCTATATAAATAAAGTGATGTGATCCTATGGCCGTGTGGTGCCGGTTAAGAAAACCATCCCATATTTTTCCGTGGGTGTTGTAAAAGGCGACTAAAGGAACTGGCTTATACCAGGGAATAGGCACAGCATCCTCTAAGTACCACAAACACCTGACTATGATTGCCAATCCGCCTGCTAAGCGTAGGAATTATGGCAATTCCTCCCTTATTAAGGGAGACCTACATATCCCCAGCAGTGGACGTCTTATGGTGGAATGGACGCACGAATGGGATTCTAAGTCCGAGAAACATATAAAAATTGATGAAACACTTTAACTACCAACAGATATTACCTACTTGTTTTATTTTACCTACATTTAGTAACCATTTGCCAATAACAGGCGGGCCATTCTGTTATGACTTGACACAAAAAATATACTAGTATACTTACTATTATTAAAACGCATTTACTTACGAGAAAGTGTGAAACGACCTACAACTGAATGTCATAACAATTGATTTTATATTATAATAATTGAAAGCTCTACGAAACAATGTATATAATATATCGAATATAGTCGAATAGTCCAGCAAGTGTCGTCAACGCGCGTATTAGGTTGTATTGTTGTTCGATATTATATTATTTCGATGATTAATAATTCTCTATGCACATAAAATTTGCGATATATTTTTGTTCAGGTGTTTAATTCATAATTATTGTATTAAATGTATAAGTATGTATGTAATTTATTGTATTATAGTAAACTTTTTATTATTTTAGCTAGAGTACGGAGACTTGTTTTGACTATTAAACAATGGTGGAATACAGACATTGTGTTGACTATATAATTTTGTAATGGCGGTGCTCAATTAAGGGTGTGTTGTTTTGTATTGTTAGTTTTATTTTGTATTGTATACGTCTTCATTTGAGATAAAACTTAATTGGTAAGTTAAAGTAACATATCTGATTTAATTTGACTTAATAATTTTTTTGTATACAAATAAATAAAATTGAAATGTATGTTTGTAATATCAAAGCAACCATTTACAAAATACATATGTATATATATAAACGGTATTTATACCAAAAACACATTTTTTTTTAATTTGTCTGTCTGTACATCTGTTGAACTGTTTGTCTGTCTGTCAGTGTGTCTGTTCTGACAAATCTCTGGAATGGCTGGCCCGATTTTAACGAGACATTATCTGGGAGATAGTTAAAGTTAAGGGGTGTAAATTAAGCTACTTTTATTTTGGAAAATAAATAGGGTACCGCGTAAAAAATTAAAAGGTCATAAAATTGTGAACAAAATCCGATTCAGTGTCCAGTTTTACTGGCAAGTATTTAAATTCGTGAGAAATATTTTTGCTTTCTGTTAATCAAATTAATTTTGGGCCTGTGATTATTTAAAAACCATATTACGCAGTGAATAATTGTACGAAATAGAAAAACAAGGGCACACGGGCGGAGCCGTCGAAATAGCTAGTATATAACACATTGTAAAAAGATTTTGTACAGACTAAGCGCTTTGACCACAGTCTTACCTGATGTTAAGCGTAAATTTTGAGACTTAAAGGTGGTAGAAAGCAGGCGGGTATTAGAAAATGGTTTACTATCATACAATTCTGGCACTAATTCTAGTCTGTCTGTCTACTGATATCAATTTAAGATGTCAATTTATTTTAACGATTCACTTATACTGCCCCTGTAAAGGTATCTGAATAACTGTTCAGTTTATCTGCATGAACACGTATCTTTTAACGCGTTTGCGTTTGGAATATAACATAAAATTTTATGTCGCGGTCCCGTGTCGGTCTGTTTATGTAATATCATACATACAAGTAAACAGTTTTCGTGTATTATGTGTCGTCCATAACGTATAGATATGAGTATAGCAAGTGTTGCGGCACTAAATAGAATTAGATACGTGAGGTTACATAAGCAATCTTCTAAACGCGATTATTGAGCTATGCCAAATCAAACTGGTTCAAGTATCATAAAACTCTTGTTTACAAGCATTTGAAGATATTGAACTACAATGAAGTGACTGTTAAATGCCACGCCCATCATTGACCGAGTTGTAAGGGAGGCCGTATAAATTAGATATATACAAATTAAAATAAACTATGCAAAGTTTAATATTACAAGTAGGTATTTATAATATTAATTAAGCTACAATATTACATATTGAAAAGTTTTCGACACATTCACATTTTATAGAGTAATTAAACACTAAGAATGTCTGTAATAAAAGTAATTGAACCATAAAATTTATCAATAATCTAAAAAAGTAAAAATTTAAATAATCAGTTAATTGGTTTTCAAGTTATAAGCGAAATAACGCGTAGAGAGACAAACGTCGCCTCATATAATATAAAATTTAGTCTAAAATATATTTCATTATTTAATTCATCATCCAAGTTCGACGATATTTGAAGACTCCAAGATACAGGCCTTGCCTAGTTTATGGTCTGCAGGCAAAACTATATGTATATGTAATCAATTTGTCAATAAACACATTTTTTTTTTCGATATTTGTGCAAAGACTGCAATATAATACTGGAAATATTTGTGCTTGGTTTAGGTCACCTTACACTCGAGTCTCTTAACTAATACAATCAATAAAAAACTATTTCGTCTTATAAAAGGCATTTCCTTTGTTTATCCACTACTATATTTAGTTCTGGGAGTGATAAATAAACCGGGTTTAAGGTAAACTTGAAGTACTTCAGGCGGATTTACAAACGCTCCTAACGGATAACGAGCGGATTATAATTTTATTATTACACCCGCTTTGAATTATATATACGCCGGGCGTAATTAACTCGAGCCAATGATATTTCTATATAATATCATAGACTCGATCGTTATCTGTGAAAAGAATTGTTTTACGTAAATCTTTATGTTTACTAGTTATGTCCTATAATTGTGTTTGCAAATAAATTAGCTTTCGTTACAGATATGTGTATATAAATATGTATTATCTGGCCAGGTTTAGACCGTATTTTGTTACATGAAGTGTTACAAAGAAATAACATTTTTTTAAATTAAAAACAAAACCGACTTTAAAATAATATACTATAAAATGCAATAAAAAGTTAATAAATAATTACTTTTTTAATCTTCTTCTGTTTACTTGTGATATTCCTATAAGTAGAGGTATACTTTTGAAGCCGAATATGTTTTTTTTAAATAAATTTTATTTCCGTATTTAATTTTCTTTTTTTATTCACTATTAGCGCACATAAATAAATTACAACATTTAACAACAAAAATAAATTCTTCAACTCCTACCCGTTCGGACGTTGTTCCTTCCAGAATCAAATCAGAAAAATAAGACACTTGACTGCAATACGCAAATACTTCAATAGCCTTGGAAACAAAAATATGAAACAGGTGTCTATAATATTCCTGGGTTTCTCAAGATTTCCCTGATATCCACTGATCACATCCTGACTTGGTGACAATAGGTTCACCTAGGAAGTTTACTCCTTCGATTTAAAAAAAAAATTACAAATCGGTGCGCAATTGAAATCGCGTAAAAATATACAGGCGAATTAAGAACCTTCTCCTGTTTGAAGTCAGGTAAAAAGATATGAGGATAACAATGAGTTAAGTTGAATATATAATACTGCCCTCCAAAACTTTCTCATGCAATATAGTTTACCGAAACCATTGAATATTTGATATATTTAATGCAGCGAATAATAGACATAGTTATATTATAGTAACTGAACCGCGACTACAGCTTATATTTTACAAATAAACGCCAGCCATTATAAGCGGATATATTACTCTGTTATGCTTGCTCGAATATATCGTCTAAAATGGGTTTTAGTGAAAGGGAAGCAGTGATCAAGTCAATATGTTGTGCTAGAGCGTTCTCTCATCTTTAGCTGGCTAGATCCTGTCCAGTGCACCATGGAGAACATAGCTTGATACTGTAAATCAACTAATGTATTTTGATAGCTGATCTAAAGATATCAGGGAAGTATAAAAAGATTGTAGATATTTATGTCAGTGGTCACTATTATCATATTAAAGTATATCCCAAAATCAGTCATTATATACATTTTAATAGACATTAAAAGCAAACAAAGCAAGAAATATTCCAAAGTGGGTGTGAAACTAGGATGAAACAAACGCTCGAGCCTCGAAGTAGCTGGTTCCTAATGTAATTACAGGGTCAAATAAATTACAAGGAAGAATTGTTTTCGTTTATCTGTACCTTTCCACGAGTCCGTGCTGATTTACTGCTCCGTCCGTGCGCTTTTCGCTACGCTATGGTGATTTTTCGCTATCGTATTTTCGCGGTCGAACGAACTGGCGTCGTATATATGGGGGGGTAACGGTAAGGCAACTCTGCAGTGCGGGGCATGAGATGGGCCGAATATACGTTTCATATTATTCTGGATATTCGGTAGCTTTACTGAACATTTGTATTCGGCCGAATATTCAGCGAAGAAGTAATCAAAGTTTACACTTTATTCAGCTGTATAATGGAGCATGATTAATTAATTCAATGTTTTAGATAGTTTATAGTATATTGTATTTATGAGGTTATTTAATTAAAATAGCACAAATATTTCACTGTAAAAGAATGTGAAAATAAAAAAGTTATTTGATTATTTGTATTATTTGATGCACTGATCATTTTCTTGGTTAATATTCGGTTTGGTTCAAGTTTTGGCGACTTAATTCGGCCAACTATTCGTATTTTGTGAAGCCTATGTTCGTTCCATCTCTCTAACAAACACTAGGTAAAATAAGTGGATATATCAAGTATTATAGATTACTTTTAATGTATGTGTAAGCTCCAGGCATCATCTATAAATGACGCCTACAGAGACACAACAGCTCTATAAATTATGTAGAGTGGGGTGAGTGTGGTACACAGGTACAAAGTTTTTAGTGGTATTCTCTGATATATGTATACATGGCCATTTAATGTTTACATTTCTTTCGACTATTGGAAAAAAAATACTGGTATTAATATTTTATTTGCATTGTACTAAAGCGTCATTACGGTTACACTTAACCCCTTGAGCACTTACCTGGCGTTTACGCCAGCATTCCATTGTTTTCCTATTGTCTTATTTTTACGGGAACTCGACACATTAATATTGTTGTAAATTCATCAATCTCTAACTGTTATTAAAAAATGTGAGAATATATATTAACGTAGTTAATTAAATTTTAAGCAACACACACACAATTTAGGGTCACATTGATGATACCTGTATTATTTTCAAGTCGTTTCACTTATGCATAATTATCGAATTAACGCAAAATGCTACCAAATAACAAGAGATATAGTTATTATACTGTATCTCTTACTATAATGTAATTGTAGAGTGGGCGTTCCATGGGAGAGGTTTAACACGATCCTCGCCCTCCGGTGCAGAGTAATGGCGGGTAATTAATCTAGGTAGAGCGCAGGGCGCTGTCTGCGATGCAGCGAACAGACCAATGCTGAATAAACAAACCGTCTAACATACTTACGTGTTACGTGAAACGTATAATCGGAAATTGAATCTGTTTGCACTAGTTCTTAAACCCGTAGAGCAAGTTAATGATATACGTTAGATAGTGAGGGGGTTAGGGGTTTCTGGTCAGTACTAGATCAACTTTGATGTCTATAGTGTTTCTCTACATAGTGGAGTTTTTATAATCAACTGTTCTGTACCAAGTTCTACATATGTTACTGCCTACCTAAATTGTACGTCTATCATTTGATTACTATGTTTTCACATGGTTTATTTTGATAACTACTTAAGAGATCTTGTGCACCTTAGTATCTAGTTAGACATAGAACCAATTAAATAACGTATTAAATAACCTAAGTTGTTTATCAAATGTATAGCTTTGTCAAAATATTTGTTAAATATTGTCAAACACCTATAGATATATTCCGGCAGTACCTCTAGGCTTAGTGTGTTTACCATCCTGGATCACATCGTTACTTAATTACTAGACGGTACTTAAGTACTAGGTTTAGTTTAGACTTACATATACATATACTCGGTAATCGTCAAAATGACATTCTTACTATTGGTGTACTCTTGTTTTAGAAAAAGTATAAAAAAACTGTTTTAATTAAAAACCGACTTTAAAAGACTACATTATAAAATTCCCTATAAAGTCAATAAATAATTACTTTATTAATCTGCTTCGTTAATTTTGGAGTCGGTGCCAGCTAGCTATCACAATTACAAATAAGCTTAATAAAGGACTAGGTTAATTTTAAAGAACAAGTAATCAAAATTAAATTAATTAACGACGTACATTTATTTTTACACCACTTTGTAATCAATAAGCTGCGACCGATTTAAAATAACGAAGCAGATTAATAAAGTAATTATTTATTGACTTTTTAGTGAATATTTATAGTGTATTGAAGTTGGTTTTGTTTTTAATTTAAATATTTTTTTGATTTTAAAGTCTTGAGTCCACTCGAATGGCCTTTCTTAAACATATTCAATGTACTGTTTTTTCCTTTATAGTTATATCATAAACTGCTGTGTGCCCGCGGCTGCACTCGTGTTTTATAATAATACATTTTTACTGCATAATATAGTTTTTAATAATTTTTTTTACGGGATCCTAATTATTTTCCAAGCAAATTTTTGCTACTAACATTAAATAAAGGTATTTCTCACAAATTCAAATACCTGCCAGTAAAACTGTGCATTTAAGCGGAACCCTAATAATTTTAGAAAATTAAAAGTAACCTTAGTTATGCGGAGTAACTTCTGCTATCTACCAAAAAAGTCCCGTCAAAATTTGTCGTGCTGTTCCCGAGACTAGCCGTTAATAAAGTTATCCTGGAGAACCCCTTGTGTTTTATGGGACAAAAAGTATCCTAGATGTTAGTTTATAATATTAACCATGATTGTGTCAAGTTTCGTAAAAATGGGTTCAGTACTTTCAGAATGATACGCGTACATAGGGAAAGACAGACAAACAAAAACTCTAAATAATATTTATGGCTTTTGTAACGATAATAAAGTCTAACCCAATTACAATTTTCAAAAAATATTTAAGGTACAGATTTGGCCTAGTTACAGTTTTATTATAGTATAGAGAATCAATGTTTGACCTAACGATCGATTATTGCAATTACACTTTGATTTATTATCTCTAAGCTCGATACTAGATTCTAGGTTTCTATTTAGGATTCTAGGTTTCTATTTAGGATTCTAGGTTCTAGATAACAACTCTTTGTTAGGATAAATACAGAACGTCAACTATTGTTATCTAGGGTTGTTTTGCTCAAGTAAAACTGATTGCTCATCGAGCAAATGCTGATGTAAATTGAGCAATGATAATAATTCCAGAGTAAAATGTAAATTGAAGTGTGTAGGCAGTTCGGCATCGCAGGGAACAGGCTGCGCCGGGAACTCCGTTATGATTACACACCGAACCAGTGTTAATTACTCGACGGGGAGGGTTCAGCCGGAGAGAGTGCTCTCTAAGCGTCCATTGTTGAGTTAATTTCTCTTGTTAACTTCGCCTCGCCACTTAGTAATTCGATATTAAAATGAGAAGTAAGAGATTTCAATTTATTACAGTTTGTAAATGAATGGATTGAGTCTATCGAGAGGAAGCCTGGCCTTTGGCTAAAGGAAAACCTTCTCAGACTTCTCTAGTAAGCCTTAGTGTGTACTGGATACTCATTAGCTACCATCTACTACGCTGGTAATATATTGCGGGTGCTTGCAGTCTTTTTTGCAGATACACATCTGTTCTAGAACTTTGAAATATAGCATCAGTTACCTAATACTATGTATGAAGGGTTAACAAGAAAGATTACTAATAATGTTCTTTGTGGAATATCCAGTAAGAAAGGATTGAATTTACGAAAGCATTTACTCTTATGGTGTCTTTCGTTGCTTCGTTCCAGACCAAGAGTAACCGGCATATTAGCCGCTTCGATTCATTACATAATAGTAGCAATCTATTTTTGAATAGTTTCAGAAGTGACCGCTGTCATTTTTATATGTTTGTTGCTACTGAATACGAATTTGTTTTTGAATTTCGAATACGCTGTGAGCGCATACATGCTGCTGTGTGCATACATCAAAGGTTCTAAATAAGACTTATATCAAGAATGTATCCATTCTGTTCTCCAACAATAAAAATCGAGTACGTAAACTGAAGGATGTAATCCCTTACCAGAGACCAGGTGTCTATAAAATTTATTGCAGTGTGTGGGTAGTTCGTATACTGAATAAACTAAACTGGAAAAAGTCAAAGAATATATTGCAGCAGTAAGGAATCATTAAATATATACTAACAAGCAATATTTAGTTATAATATGTAGCTATACTAAGAACATAAGTATGAATATACTTACAATATATACAATTTCTGGATATATTGTTGGACTGTACCTTTAAAAGTGACGCTGCCTCAATATTACTTATTGGTGTTTGATATTGGATTGTCGACTTGAAGGTGACTACATAAATACCCTAACCACCATGTTATGGTTTTATTAAAACATTTTCCTCCTTGAAAAGCTCTGGTTCATTGTGAACCCCTTTCAACCCCTGTCGCGCGACGTCGCTATATGTATGTTTGAATAGTAACTAATTTAGAAAAGATTTTCTCCATTCAAATTAACTTTTAAAACTAACACGTTGCAATTTATAAAATTGCAGTTGAAGGAAGTAAATAATTCCGCCGGTAACTGAACTGACGACTGCAGAGACTCGCTCTAGTTGAGAATTTTGTTTTAATTACAGTTTTTCGCTTTAATTATTCCCGGGAGAGTCGAGTCACTTGGTCGAGATCACCAATAGCGGAATAGTCTCTCTGTTCGTATTCAAAGTAGAGTTCGTTTTACTTGTTGACTGTCCACTTTGGTGTCACAATATTAATAAAACGTGTTTGCATATTGGTTTTCTTCAATATTTTACGAGTGAGATACTTATTTACTAAATTACATATTTACTAAAAATAAATTACATCTATTAGATTTACTTGAATTTTAAACTACAGCCATTTATGTACAACTTATATCGCCTTTTTTTTTTTTTTTTTTTGTGCGTATATTACTTGAGAACCGATTACTTTAAACCGCTTTATTTAATTATAAACCTACTCTTTGGGCAATTTTCAGGATACATTTTGTGATATTTGATAAACATTCCTAGGTAGAAAGTAACAAATTAAAAGAAGTGGATTGTTTAAATTATGTAATACCACGTACAACTTGACCAGAGAACAGTGACGATTTGAAAGTGCAGTAAGAAGGCCAGCGTTGTCGACGTCAGCTCTCCCGAATGCAACGAGAGGTACCCCGAGGAATTTTCTTTTAATTCCGCCTCAATTACACTCCGCGGAGGGTTGAGAGGGAGCGTGCTTCCTATCATACTCTAATGAGGTGTTAATTTCACTTAAACTGTTGCCAGTTAAGTAATATTATGTTTTCAAGTTCACTATTATATAATTTTCTCCCTTAACTTAACTCGATTATTATTAACTTAATTATATTAACTTAATTTTTTATCATTTCTTGGGGAAATAATTTGTTTATTGTTTTTACATTAGATTTACTTTACTGGAAGTGAATGCATCATTTAAATGGAGTATATATTCCCTTTAAAAGCACTATCATTATTATATTTTTATGTCACGATAACCTCTAATCTGGTTTACGTGATTTACAAAAAAAATGGTTTCTTTGATTGGTTTTTAGTATGATAATGTGTGAACAAGATGCATTTTAAAAATAGTTTAATTTATACTCTGTAAATAATTAGGTTAAATGACATGTATGGCTTAGCTAAAATGCAGATATGACTTATGCTTAAATATGGTCTATGTGAATACTTTCTGCATACAATAGTTTCTGCATATTTAGAGTTTGTTTGATATCATTTTAAAAAATCTAACTCCAGTGAGTAATCGAAGACAGTTGATGCGTAAATCCTGTGCTTTAACCACTGTACACTTTTTCCTAATAAAAATAGTAAAATAGATTTTGAATTTGATTTCTTCTAAATAGTAACAACTTCGAATTTAATACCAACAAAAAGTTTTTAATTAGATTTCAGCTTTCCGCGAAGGGACAATAAGCTCTCCTCTCTTCAAGGTAGGAAAAATCTCATTTACCTGTCTCCGATGGGATTTAAAAGTTATGTGTATTTAGACACGTATTATTACCCTTGAAAGCTGCCCGATGCTTTTAATTATTCGTTTTCATGTTCTAAACGAGGCGAATTCTGTTAGTTTTTATTCTGTTTAGGTAAATTATTATCATATTATTGTTACACAAATCACTTTACTAGAAACAGTTATAAATCGAAATAAGAAGATATATTTGTAAAAAGAAATAAATAAATAAAATATAGCACATTGTATTTCTAACATGTAAATGGTCAATTGTTATCAATAGTACTTTCCGTATCGTATAATATATTTATATTAAAAATCTTAACTATTTTACAAATAACAATACATTTTATAGTAAGTTTTAGGGAGTATCACGTGATACACTTTGGTTACAGTGTACAATAAGTCAAATGCAAGTTTTGAGTTGATTCAAATAATCTCAAGTATGAAAAGATAATCTTTTATTTTGATTAAAACTAAATTTAAATACATTTATAACGAAAAGTCAATTTTAAATTCAATGTAATTAAGTCAAAGTTAAATTTTTATTGGTATTACCTCCATAGTTACAAAATATTGCCAATGGCAGATATATATTAAATCGTACCTACTACCTTGTCACAGAAAACAATATGGTTGTGATAATTTCCGTGTTGTGAACATAAGCGAGATTGAGATGTTAGATATTTAAGTAGTTGCGGAGTTAAATAGGTGTTCGAAATAGACGTTACAGAGGCAATTTGGTTTGGTTTAATTAACCGTGGTTAAATGTAATGACGGCCGTGGTACAGGAAGTATAACTTCTCGCGGCAAATATGTACCTATTAACACACTATTACCGTGAATATAAAATACAAGTAAGTAACTATACATATATGAGTTTAATTTAGAATTGTCTATAGATTTGTTTGAAAAAAAAACACATTTTCTATTTACATTACTTATCTATAAGACGTCGTTTTAGTATTAGTTTAATAATTAAAAAAGAGAATTAATTTAAACTAATAAATGTAATTGAAGTGTCTGTTTTGTAATGTCAAAATATTTTTTTTTACTGTATATACGATAGCTATACCAAATATAAAATTTTTCCCCGTCGGTCTGTTTGTTTCGGTTCATTTCCAGAAGGGCTGGACCTACTTGGACGGGACTTTTCTTGGTAGATAGCTAAAGTTACTCCGCGTAAATTAGAGTGTTTTGTTTTTCAAGGATAATGACGGTTATGAGTAAATAAAAAAAAAAAGAAATTGTGAATAAAATCCGATTCAATGCACACTTTTACTAGCCGGTAATTAGATTTGTAAGAAGTATCTTTGTTTAATGTTAGTAGCAAAAAAAAAATGGAATATAATTAGGGTTTCACATAAAAAAATAATTAAAAACTACATTACGCAGTGAAAAATGAAACGCGGGTGCAGCCGCGGGCACACAGCTAGTATAAAATAAACAAAGCACGGAGCCTCTCCCATTGAAGTATACGTATTACGTAAACGAGCCCTAATCGATATTTTGATTCATCACATTTTACTAATTCGTCGTAAAAACGCCAGTTGACTGTAAAAAAATCTTTTTAATTGTTATAGAAAGGTAAACAATTTATTAGATATGGTGAACGGCATTATACATGGTGAAGATTGGTTTTAGTAAGTTCAAAGCCGCCTGGGGCGTGGATACTAGATAAAACACGAGTTTTAACAAGCTTTTATCAAGTTTAATCAACTAGAATTGACAATAATAGCACAGCATTTTAATGATGAGAGGAGATCTTTGCCGTAAATATTCATCAAAATGTATTATGTACTTTGATAATATTGTTTTTAATTCTCTGCGTAACACATATTTATATCTCTGCATAGTATTTCACGAGAAATATGGTTTTTACTGATATATTTATAGCATTTTACTAATTTAAGCTGTTATGAAATACCGCTATATGCATCTGTACTCAATTACGCACTTTACCTGAAGACTGCGCGCTTTCTGAATAAACAAATGAACGAACAAGAGTTTATATTATATATTTTTAAAGAGTTCAAAGCGTTCCTAGGTGTGTAGTGTAACTGGTGTTTACTTAAGGTTACTAATTTAACTCAAAGCGGGAACGTGCTCCCACTCTTATTGCTTCAGCAAACGCCACCCAATTTAACTTTTCCCCGGGTCGCTCTACACCCGAAGCGCTCAAGTGTTAATTGTCGCTTGCATTTTTTATGTGAATTTGGTATTTATTTCTTACAAAATTGTTATAAGATTAGGATATTTTTTGTTTTAGTACTGTGTTTAAAGGTAAGCTAAGAGTAATGCTATTAATTTTAAAGCTATGATGGTGTAGTGGTGTCGGATACCGCGTCGATTGACGCAGGCTCGAACTCATTTATTCAAATCTGTTATGAGCTTTCGGAGAAGGAATACATCATAAAGAAACTATAACATGGTGGTAGGTCATCTTCTAATAATTTCCGCCTGAGTAACTAACACTCTAAGCTTGAAAACCTATCGACAAAGAAGAATAGTTGTATTCCGGTAGCATTACTGGAGAGCCAGTACCTCTAGGCATAGCGTGTTTACCATCCAGGACCACATCGTCACTTAACATCAGTTAAGATTGTGATCAAACCTATACAATGTAAAAAAGGATCCAAAAATAGCCTTCCGAGTCATCGATTATTCGTCGTCAATCGCTTACAGGCTTTAAATGCAGGCTGATCTCGGTAAAAAAAAACTCGACCAAATAATATAAAGGGTAAAGTATATGTTTTCCACCCGTCACATAACATAAATGTTGAAAATCGACAGCTGAACCACGAAGAACGGAATATCGTGTGATGGTCACCTCATTTGTCGTCACAGATCTTTGATCCCTCATGTCTCTCGAACCATGACCTATTTCACGTTTAAATAGTTACATTACTGTGAATTCAAGCATTTAGAATAATACAATCAATTACTGGAATTCTATTTGTAACATATATGTACTATCGAATAAATAAGGGACGCGTGACAGGCCTGAAATAATGATGGTTCTCATTATCCTTTTCTTTACATCTATCTATCTATACTAACAAATAAAATTGAAATGTCTGTTTGTAAAGTCAAAATTATTTTTTAGAACTAAATAGATATATACAAGATATCTATACCATAGTATACAATTTTTAAAATATTTGTCTGCCTGTTTGTATCGGGTAATCTCCGGAACGGCTGGACCAATTTTGACTGGAGTTTTTTTGGTAGATAGCTGAAGTTACTCCAGGTAATTTAGGGCATTTTAAATTTTCGAAAATAATGAGGGTTCTACTTAAACAAAAAAAAAATAAAACTCATAAAAATTTGAATAAAATGCGATTCAATACAGAGTAAATAATTAGGATACCGTATAAAAAAATTAAAACGCAGTGAAGAATATACGAAACCCGAGCGCAGCCGCGGGCACTCAGCTAGTTATATATATAAGGCAACGTTTGTCCGTTTGTTGGATTTTAACACGAGAATTACTTAAACGGCTCGCATGATAGTTTTCTAATATCGTAGTTGTATTGAACCCAATTGGATTTTAATTTATATTTGGTTATATTAGATAGTTTAAATACATGGGAAAAGTTTTAAAGAATAATGAAACGGCTTCAAAAATAACCACTAACTAACACAGTATTTTTTTGTATCATACATCTATCTACATTTTAAGTTAACATTTCTTCTTCCGTCGAATTTTTAAATCATTCGACAGCCCTATTTTTTATCTTTATATACTAACCAATTTAAAATAAAAAGGTAATTTTAAGTGTCTTGAATCAAGTACTGCTGTAAATTCGTTGGAAATAATTACAAATTGAGGTTCTTTGAACCCCGTTGAGCCATCGACTTGAATGAAGTGTTATCAGTTTTTATAAATGGTCACACATTTTCAGACTCTCACACTAAGTGTTCAGACATTAAATAAATCATTACGTTACTCAATATTTATACAGAGATTACAAAGAAAATGGATGCTGTGGAAACTGAATAATTTTTCTTTCATTTTAGATATAGAAGGTCATTGAAATTTTGTACTAGCGTAAAGCTGAGGTTTTATTTCATGGTCTGTATTATTAAAAAATTGAGCTTTTTTTATCATTGAATAACTTTTTAAACATTAATGGTACTGTCTGCGTTATGCTTTCTTTTAATTTAATGGTTTAATTAAACTTTCAGATTCTTTGCTGAATAGGAATAAAGCGTGTCCGGTGCGCGGTTCTCTGTAGTCAACTTACAGTCCTATTGTGGTTGTGTGAACAATATTAGCAGATTTCTACCTCAATATCGGTAAAGTTAAATCAAAGTTTGGTAGTAAGCCGTGTGGTGCCGGCCAAGAATAGTACCATCCCATATCTTCCCTTGGATGTTGTAAAAGGCGACTAAGGGTTAAAAACCAGATCATGGGCATACTATGAGTATCACAAACACCTAATGTTGCGATAGCGCCAACCCGCCTGGTTAGCGTGGCGATTATGACAACGCCCGCCTAACTAGGGGAGACCTATGTGGACGTCTTATGATTGAATGGATAGATGTGCAAAATACTTGAACCTGAATTATTCCTTGTGATCTTCACAAGTAGTGTTGTTTAGTTTACTGCTGATTGAGGTGAGCTGATTGTGAAGGTGTCACAAAGAAAGTGAGAATAACTATGTACCAAAGTAGCTGAGCGAAGATTATAACAAATGTAAATTAAGTTAGCGAAAGAATTTGGGCAGGATAGAGAAATTTGTGTTTAACTAGTTCTGCGTACTCGAGATACACATATAAGATGTATTATTGGTTTAGTTTATACTTTACGTAAAATGATGTATACGTAATCTGTAGACATAAATTTTATAGACAAGGAGTGCATAGAGGTCTTTCCAACAGAACATATCTGTTGCCTGTGACGGCTGCTCCATTCACTGTATTGGAAATCTTAAACGCCGAGAAATCTATATTTAACATAAGCACTTCTCAAACGCCTCAGTTCTTTTACAGGTCCTTTATTCACTTCAGTAATCGGGAGAGTTATAAAATTGCATCGAAATACACAACACCAGAAGACTCGGGAAATTGTCCGAACATCACATTTTATTTACTTTCTAGCTGTGCCCGTGACTTCGCTCGCATGGAATTCAGATAACTATTATATATTCTAATAGACAGTCTATATTCTCCCTCTAGATGCACTCTATTTCATTACCAACAATTGGATGAATTACCTAGTTGGTTTGACAGAACTGAAGATCCAGAGCAACAGTTTGTTTGGGGATACGCTGTAGTGTTATCCAAACATGATGCGAAACTTATTTTAATGGAAATTATCTATTTTTACAAACAGACAATAACTTAACAAAAAAAAATTGGTTTGGTAAGTACTATGTGAATGAATCCACAGTAGTTCACCGCGCTTTCGGCATGTTATACCCGTGGAGTTTGGTTTTTATTATAATTAAGTATTCTAGTATAAGCTATAGTTCAGTGATAATATTTATTTTGAGTTTTGATGTTACAATACAAATTAATAACAGGGTTCTCGGTATATCGAGCTTTATCGATAAAATCACTTATTTACTTTGCATATTCAAAATGCTTAAGCCGATTTATTAAAATTTATTACATCGACGGTCAACTGAACCGTGAGCTTTCACTTAGACCTGATACATTTTAATTATTTATGAGGTTTTTTACGGATTGTTACACAAACTTTTCATGATTTACAATATTCAATTTACAAGAATTTACATAGATTCTCTTAAAAGAGTTGGCACGTGATACCTTTGGTGTTGCAGGCGTCCATAGGTTACCGTGACCGCTTACTATCAGGCGGATCGTATGTCTCTTTGCCACTTTACTGATATATAAAAAAGATTCAAAATAATAGAAAGATCGTATTCTCTTACCAAACTTAATAATGACAATATAATTTCAATATCCGGGTCCAAACCACTTCCAAAATCCTAAACCGACTTGAATTTAATTGTCACATTAATACAGGCGTGAAAATTAGGTTGTACATTAATCTTTACAATAAATAATAAGCAACTAAAACCATATTTTTACGTGATTGATATCGCGGCCAAAGGCTAGCTTACGAAATCGAGCTTATTACATTAACTGTATTATAAAGCACATTTAAAAAGATTTCAATAATATTTGACCATGAACAAAGTCTCTGAGTATAATATAATAATCAGATTGAATATAACTTTCTCTCAGAGAATCCGAAATCTTAAACAAAGCAATACTAGATACATTAGAACTATTCGAAATGAGAAGGGAAACTAATTTCACACTCAATTGCTTATGAAATGATAAATGTCTCCAAGTCTCGCATAGTGTGTAGCGGCATACCGCCACAGTTTCACTTCACGACTTACCCGAACTGGTGTAGGCAGACATCGCACTATTGTTTATTGTTAAACGTGAGTCAGTGTAACTTTAATCAAAAATTACTTTGTTATTATCGAGGTTCATTTTATGACATTCTTATACATTTTAAACCTAAGCATGCTCATTGATGGAAATTATATATATATATATATATATATATATATAGTAATAAGCAAGTATTTTGAAAGATTAGAATACATGTTTGGTATTTGTGACAACAAACACAATTGAATTTGTATAAATAATTTTCCCACAAATAATTATAATGCTATAATTCAAGATATAGTACGTCTTAAAAGTTAACACATACAATAACACGTTTTCAGTAAGAAGATACGTGAATGACTTTGCATAATGCTGGGGTAGTAATAAACTTCAGAGGGGTATCCGCAACCCTCCGAGCACGGAAGGGAACTCCCTCGTATCACTCAGTTATTACTTGTGCAACTTCACCGCAAGGTGGTAGCTTAATATTAAAACTGCGACATTATCTCCGTCACACTGATAGAGATTATGTCTCTGAAATCTTTGTTCCAGGTACATCTAAATCTAAAATCTCGTAATGTAGTAATGTTGAGTGATGACTAAATATTTTTAATAATTATGCGATAGAAACCGGCTTTATTTTTATTTCGCGAATCTTCAAAACCAAAAAAACTTTACTGCAATATGGTATCATTTAGAATAGTACCCTCGGCTGACTTTTCACCTGACAGCGATTATATTTTATTAGTTTCGAGTTTCTGTGGTAGCACGGTGGGTTATTTTCGTTCCTATAAATAAATTGAGAATGAAAAGTTGGGATATCAATTTTTTATGAGAAAAATTTTAGGTATCTCCGAGGGTCCTGAGTTTCATAAGTTATACTTAATTACTTTAAAATTGGTTAAGAAAGACATCCGACACGACTTTGACGGTGATTCTGGTTCGTTAATTAATAGTGGAATGTATATGTATTGAATATTTTATATTTTATTTTACATTACATGTATAAACGGATGTTATTAAAATAAATAAATATATAAAGTTTTGATTTAATAAAACTATCTAGTATTTTCTGTTTATTGTGTACTCTGTAAATATTAATATCCTCTCAAATAGATATATACCTAAAAATATCACCTATATGCTAAATCTACAAGAGTAAGGTAGAGCCAGTACCAATCTCTTTGAACCTAAATATAGTAGTTATAGACTACAGTGATTGACTGCATGTTATCAAATCAAAAAACCCCCTTGTCTCCTACGAAAAACTACCTACAGAATTTAACTTATGATGTTTCCACTAGTCATCTCAGTCTATTGCTTGATATAGCTCTATTCAAGTCTGCTGCTTGAACATTTCCCTGGATGAAAAATATCTGCTAAGAATTTGATGTTCATGTTCATGTTAGGATTTGATTTGATTCTACAAGACCGTGTAAGCAAATTGAATATATTTAAAATTCAACTGTTAACCACCTCCTTTTTAGGAAATAGCCTCGATCACCATATCTTAATTTAGCTCGAATACGAGTATATCCCAAAAACCAATTTAACATTAATTATTAATTTGATATTTAAAATTATTTATTAATTAGTTCAAACTTTACAGTACAGTTAGTATAAATGCTTTATAGAACGCCGGTATTATTCGATGCTGAATGAAAATCAAAGCATTCGATGCGAGTTATGAAAGGTATTTCGTTTCAATACAATTTTGTGATGGAAGTTGCATTGACCGTACCGTATACGAATATGTTTTCATGTGAATGCGAATGTACTAATTTAAACTATACAGTAACTATCCAGTGCCGGATTTATTGATAGCAAATAACAAAAAGCAGCAACAAATACTAATGATCCCACTCTTAAGCACAAAATCAAAGCAATGTAATATGTAAACGTAATATGTGACGGAGGCTAAAATAATTCTAGAAAAGAGTATGCAAGAGATATGTACTAAGAAGTAACGACAAATAAGTGAAACAATGATGACTCATGCAGTGTGGATAGGATTCTGTATCGAGCGGCGTAGGTTGAAATCTATTTAGTAAATATTCTAAATAGAACTTGAGTTTTTGTGAAGTTATATGACAAGATGAAACCTGTGCTTAGCGCATTTCTTAATGTTTACCTAGCTGGCTAGCTACCAACCTCAAATTTCAAATTCTGTCACGAAATACTTGTACTAATAGATATGTTCAGCATCAATCAAGAGTCTCTCAGCTTAGTATCTTTAGCAATTGGACCACATAGACATTTTATATCAACTAATATTGTGATCAAAGCGCTGAGAACGTACACTATAAAACAGCTAATATCATTTTATTGAAGATAAACATCATTATACAAGAAAATAATTTAAAATAAATTAGTCGCGTAAAGCAAAATTTAAATTAAGTTTTCAACAAATGTAAATTTAAATTAAATTATAACTTACATTAAATGAAAAGAGTTGTATTAATTATAATTAAAACGTGTCTTGTCGCGTCAGTGTAATTTAATGTTTAGAATTTTATGCGTTTATTTGTTACTTATTAGTTATCTTTACATCACGAATTAAAATATAAAAGAAAATAGATATCATGGGATATATAGAGATAAATAATAGGTAACAATATTAAGTTCATTATGAATACCTCTTACATTTCTGTTTAATAAATTACAAAAAACGTAAAGATGAAAGCCGACTTAAAATCAGCCCGCCGCCTCGAAACTTAGCAAATAACTGAGTCCCTAAGTACACCCTAAGTTATTTTGAAAGCTACCGGAGTTCGCTTTAATTACTTTCCGATTCGTCGATGATTGATTACGATTTGCCAACGGAAGCCCCCGGGGAGCGGTCCCACCAGCTTCGCGAACTATGGAACTGCTCCCAAAAGATGCCAATTTACTTTTGTGAAACCAATATTTTGTTAATGAAAATTCTGTATATATTGAGTGAAAGCTCATTTTTTTTATTTTAACGAGTCTCTATTGAATTCTCAGCTCATAAAGAAACTAGCTTCCACCAATATATTTGTTCATGTTGATTTTACAAATTTATAATTTGTTGAGAGAGAAGTTGTGTTATTATGAATCAGCCGTAGGAGATAGTAATATGCCGTTCGGTAATTTTCTCTAGGATTTTTGAAGGACAACAATTCTCTAATGCCGCATGTAGATGTGTATCTTAAGGTTTAACCTAAGTAAGCCATGAAAATTCATTTTATGTCGGCTTAGTAGCAAAATATTGCTTGCTTATATACTTGCACAAAAGTTTAATTAGGATTTAGAAACCTTCATTGAGAGCATATCTAACTCAAGGTAAAAACGTCATATAAACCCCTGACATGGTTTAGGAAACTTTAGTAGATAAACAGAGAGCCAGACGCGGAAAGCGACTTTGTTTTATTCTATGTATAGATATTATGAGAATAAATGTTACAGAAAAGACAAGATGAGGAAAAATACACAAAATTATTACTTTTATTTATTAGTGCAGTAGGTATTTAAGGCAATATAATTTATGAAATCTACAAATTAAAAAATTGATTAAGCTGTACCTAGTACAAAATAAACATTATTTAAATAGTTTAAGATTTAACGAGAGTTTTTGTAAAGTTTTTGTAGTCGTTTTGTGTTGTTAATGTGGTGATATATATCAATATGATTGATATCTATGGTTTGGATCAGACAACATTTCTACTTGTACATAGAGAAATGTAATGTGTTTTTTTTACAAATTATGAAAATCACTACGTAATTATAGCGAAACTAAGTAGTTTTACACGAGAGACAAGTTTAATTTTTTTAAGCTGTTTAGGCTCAATGCTTAGACCACAATCTCACCTGATGTTAAGTGATGATACAGTTCAGGATAGTAAACACACTAAGCCTAGAGATACTGGATTTTAAGTGATGTTGTCGGAACATATCTATATGTATTTTGCGATAGGTCTTCAAACTTAATGCTAGCTTCCCATATGGGTATTATTACAAAATGACCTTACCAGCATGCCATGGTTTCCTCAGGGCGTTTTTCTTCACCGAAAGCTTAACCGTATTTTATTATAGTTAACAGTTAGACTCGAATCCTCGTCCATTGAGGCGGAATCCGACAGCATTACCAACTGCGCCGTCATCGCTTAAAATACATGAACTTTGTATTCACTTTCCTACAGACGGTGATGCATCCGAAGTATTCTGCTCAGAGACATTGGATAGTCACTAAGAGCAGCTGCTGAACTAAGCATTTACGGGCTAATTTTCCATTTGTTATTTGTTATTAGCCAGATACACAATACAGAACACTCTACCACCCCATGATTTTGTTTCTTTACGATTTTTCTTTCATCGATGGCTACAATAGCACTTTTTTGTTGCCAAATAACCCATATCTAAGCTGTATAAATATTCTAAAGCTATTCTCGTTTCGTTAATTCAAAGAATCTCGTTTGAGATATTGTCATTGATATATTGAGTATGAAAGTGATATTATGAAAGCTCAGTTACAACTACTTTCAAATTTCTATGGATTTAATTGTTTAATTAAAGGTAACTATCTATATAAGGTAGATATCTATATATATATACATGTCGATAGAACTGTAATTTTCTCATTGTCACACAACTCTTTTACATGAAGCGGGACTTTCGTTTCATAGTACACATAAAAATTACATTATGTAGAATCAAATAACAAAATACAAAATAAATTAAAAACATGAAATATTAAAATTCCGACAAAAACATGTTTTTTTATAGCGTTGTATTATTTTGTTAATAATCACGATGTTCAGATGTTAAAAGTAATGCTATAACAGTATAGATATTAAATAGGTAGCGATTTGTAAATGATTATAGGTTGAATTTAGTAATATTATCAAACCGTTATGACGTTCGTGCAACTTTTTTTATTATTCTAGTAGCTACCTAAATGTATATGACGGTACGTTTGTTCTTCAGAAAAATATTTGTTAATGTAAAAATCTGATATCTTTGCTCTTATTTGTGTGTTTACGTATTCCGTAGGCAAATGGTGCTGATTGCATTATATATACTGTTTAGGCATATAGGTAAATTAATTTACATGAATTTGGTGTAATTGTTTGTTGCCTTAAATAAAGTTAAAAAAACATATTTTTCTTATAACTACAAACTGTAGCGGCTTTTGAAAATAATCGTTTGGTTTTGTTGGACTTATTAAAGAAAGTATAATAATTATAATGTAGAATAATTTATGAAATGAGATCATTTTAATGGTTTGTGTGTTTAATATTTCTTTTCGTGAGAACTTTGCGCGGGACCAATTTCACTCTAACAATTGAGTTTCGTTTGTAAACAGTATAAAAATCGTACTTCATTTAAATATTGCAAATATATAGGAATTAATTCCTGATTGACTAGAATTAAAAAAAAAGGAAACCGATTCAAAGGTTATTTAATTACCGGGGTATTTGATTCCGGAAGTCAACATAGTCTCACAGAAAACTTTTCCAATTGATGTGACTCAATCCCATTGAAATGGTTTTATATTTACTTCGCTTAGCAAATGGTTTCGGGAATATTAAGCTTCATAATTTAGCCGTCTATTATAATATAATCCAACTAACGCGTACAGATTTTGAAATGGTTTTTAATTAGCTAGTCAGAGGAGTAATAGAGCATTTTTTACTGTGGCGTAGCTAGGTAGCCAAATGCCCTGGTGCAAAAAAGACGAAATTATAACTTTTTCTTTAAATGAACAAGAATCGAACCCCCGATCTTTTGTTATGTTCAATTTACAGAATGAACGAAAATTAGATTCATGATAAATAGATATTTTGATTCTTCAATGTTTTTTTAATACTAATTATTTATATGCATACTCAGAATAATAATAAGTAATATTTTTCACAGGACTTTGAAGTTTCTTTCAAGCAACACTTGCAATTTTGAATTGCTTTTACCTGAATTGCCATAATTATAGTTGTGTAGCAGCCTTTGATATTTATATTTTAAAATTGGGAGAGGTTCGGGTGGCTTGGTCATCAGGGTCCGAGGTCCCCCCTGAGTTTGAGGCACGGCACCGTCTAGCTCTTTAGAAGCTATGCCACTAATCTTTTACCACAATGTTCAGCTTAAATGAATGTTCGTGGAGAAATTCAACTTGACGAGAAGGCATCACACAGCGTATACAATAAGCCATTATCGCTTCCGTCACGTACCACTTTCACATCGGCGAAAGGATTCCATTAATTAAATAGGTATATTATTCAGGATCAATGGTCCCCGAACTATTTTGATATTATCTCTTATACCAATTTTTACACATTAATCAAATTCCAATGTGTTTTTGACGGGTGAAATAGTTCTTGACTTGATTTTGATTGGTTTTACTATTATCGAACTTGATTTTTTCAGCTCGCTGGCCTCCAGATTTTGTTTTGGCTGACGTGAACCCCCTGAAATTCGATGTGGTAATAGGGGTCGATATTTTGAGGACAACAATTTTGAGGACCTATGAACTAGATGTTCAAAATCAAACGTACAATTGTAGAAATACACTAATCAATTAAACTTTGTGAGTCATTATACATCAAAATAATTATAATTGAAGTTATGAAACAAATTACTTATATTCCGGTACGCATGCGAAGGTTAATTCCCTAGGGTTAACTCGGTTTAAACGTTAATCCTAACATTCGAACGTTAACCGGTTAAAACAATTTTAACTTTATCATCTTACAGCCTCGGAAAGTGGAAACTGAAAGGGATTTTCATGCCGGAGGGTGCCGGCGGGGGAGGAGGATTGGAACGCGCCCCTCCGGCAGTACGAGACGGGATATCGTGCCGGGCGGCCGGTTGATTTTGAAAACATTCGTTAGCTGAGGTATTTACAATAAATTACGTTGTAACTGTGATCGTGTCGTGTGAGAAATGTCATACATAAGTGATATGGAAATTAACCGCTATAAACAAATATGTTTTTTTCATTTTATTTTGTAATCCAATGAAGTGTTTTATATAAGGTGAAAACTTATATGTCGCTAGGAGACACGGGTAATGTTATGCGTATCTAATTTTAAAGTTATGACAATATTTCAATTTCATTAATATAAAAATAAACAATGATTAATAATTATAGTATTATTTAATTGTACCAGAGATAATTTTATCCATTCACACAAAACATTATTAATTTTAATTCTAATTACAAAGTTAGGAGTAATTGCAGTTTCGTTTTAAGGTAATTATGTACCTGCCTACGTCGGTTTCTGCCGCCGCGTTGAATTATTAAAAATTTTCTACACAAACGAAATCAAATTCCATCTTTAAATGCCATAAAACGATTTCATTTTTGTTGATAATGCAAAATATTAATGTCGTTAATACAGTTTATATACAATATCAACATTAAATAAATTAATAACTCTCATTAAAAGATAAAAATATGTGAAGTTGTTATCTACCTAATGAGTATAAATTTTAATTAAACTAACATTAAAATTTATTTTAGTTTTAGGGTTACAGTAACTCAGTAAATTATTGCGCCTTAAATATATATTATTTAGTTAGCTTATAACATGTTAACCACTCATCTAATTTCCATTGACATCCTTTTAAACCATAGATTTATCCGGTCATATTTGAATACATATTTTGTTAAATTAGAAAATACATGGAAATAATTATGAGAATAAAGTGAATGAAGTTGATAAAAAATGCTTACAGGGATGGTATTTTTCAATGGTGTATTCGAACCATTAAATATTTATTTTTAAAAGATTTACCTACCTATAATGTAGTGGTAGTGTTTTGATGTTCGTAAGCCTTATCAGGGCCTATCTTGAATAAATAATTGTTAAATTTGAATTGAAATGTATACCAAATTAATAAATTGTAAAGAATAGGAATTTTTTAAACAGAATAATGTTGAGAAAAAGTAAAATAATAATTACCCTATACCTTTATGCTGAATAAAGGACTATTCCCGAGATAAAGTATAGAACGTACTGACGTAAGAAATCCTTAGGTCCGGGAATTCCGCATCGATCCTTTGGAAATCACATCTTATCTCAAGTTATCACGTTTACCTCTGAAGTTTACTTTCATCGTCAACAGTTAAAATTAAGTTCATTTACAATTAAAACGAATAAATATGTATTTCTAAGTCAATTTCTATAAATTTACTTGTATATGAGCAAGTTAGAACTAGCGAGCATTAAATGATTGCAGGTTTTGACGTTTCAATCATCATGGTTGTTAGTAAATATTTTAATAAATTTTACGGGTTTCTAAGTAAAATAGAATATCGGGGTTTTTAAATGAATTTTGAGGTGAGTTATGCTATACTAAAATTGTTGATGCTACTGATTTTGTAATCTGTTTAAATGACTCAGTCACTATATTTTTTGTCGTAATTGACTAAAGAGTAGGTTTTCCTAAATCCTCGGTTGTAGGATGAACCTTTATTTTTACTTAATGATCCGAAATCGACGTTTCTTGAATACTCGCCGAGTTTTTCCACCTGAAATCTCAAAGACATTTTTAATATCCTACCTATAAAATGCTACTTCGATTGCTCCTTATTCTTTCCTAGGTTCCTATTATGAGCGTTTTACGGTCGCTTTTACGATTATCTGTAATGGTGGTAATACTAACCGACAACTTTTGAGATCTTTTGTGATAATTTTTGTTGTTTGCATTTTATTGTTACTTGTGTTCGTTATGTATGTAATGTATTTATTTCAGTAAGAATTTTTTTTTGCTTTATGCATTCCTACAGATTTTTCATGAAAAAAAAACCGTTATTCCTTGGCCAAGTTTTAGTAAAAACGTAAAAAATAATAATTACCGTATTCTCTTCTCATACCTCGCCTAAACTTTTAAATCTATGTTTAAACAGCCAAACATAGATCTTTTCTTGACATCTTTCTCCTCTATATATCAACTTTTTTTATTTTGTCTTAAGTAGCTGGTAATCAGCTTTAGCTTCTTTATATATTATAAAAAAAGAAAACCCGTTTTTTTTTACATGTTTCAATAAAGATTATGTTAGAGATAAATAGATATGTATGTTCGAAAGTGATACCAAAGATTGAAAGATGGAAAAAAAGAGAACGACCAAAGAAAAGGTGGATAGAGTGTGTGAGAGAAGAGATGAAAGCGAAAGGGATGAATGAAGGAATAGTGCCTCATAGAGATGTATTTGGTGATGACGATGCTTTCAAAATAATATGATTATTTTTTTAATATTGTAACACCGCTGCAAAAAAAACAACAATATTATTTATGATGGATTTCCGCAAAATATCGCCTTCATCAATTGATGATTTCAAAAATGATTGTGATTAGATTTTTTTTAGATCACCGAGCTATTTCGAGCATTCTAGCAAGAAAACAGCAATACTTATTAACTAAGTTATTAGTAATATGTAAAGAACGTTAAAAATATTCTTAAACTGTATACTTACGTGGGCTTTTGACCATGACATGGAAGGTTATTAATATGAATTATTTGTGGCCATAACTACAGAAATTTAAATTATTAGAAAATAAATATGTGCGTTTTGGTATAGTTAGTATAGGTAGAGCTTTCTATTGAATTTTCGTGTCACCTCAGGATAAACGTTCCGTGCTATTATTTTCAATCCAGGTCCGTTGTACACAATAACCAAACTTTATTAGGAACAAAAAACGCCACCAAATTTTCTACAGCTAGGTACTACATGACAAAACGAGGTGCTGCCAAAAACTCAAACTCTTTGACAGTTAGTTCATTATATTTTTTCTCTTTAGTTCTTCTTAGAACAGGCTAAGCCTTTACGCCATGCTGACTTCCATGATGTATAGTATCAATAAAAATGATAAAACTTTCAACCTTATATGTCACTGCTGTAGACTTCATTATTCTTCAGATATTCAGCACAGCCAAGTATGACGCCAAGAATACAAAGTCATCGCTCTAACAAAATGGGCTTAGAACTTTTCAGGAAGTTTTTGGTCATTTTCGGTCATTATTTTTAATGTGTCGAGTACCCATAAAAATAAGACAATAGGAAAACAATGGAAAGCTGGCGTAAACGCCAGGTAAGTGCTCAAGGGGTTAAATAGGGCCTTACCACGATTTACTCATGGTATTGATTGTATCGTCTATTTACAAATACACAAGTATTTTATACTCAGGCTGAAACCTTATCTGAATAGGATACTAGCGTCGATTATGATTTCAAGTAACCTTGAACAAAGTAAATTCATCTTTAAAAAAAAATGAAAATGTTTGCATGCTTTCACTGAACTCAATTATTATTTAATCAGTCAATTATTAGGAAGGGGAAACTTGCTAACGGGTTTTTGAATTAGTTTTGTTCGTTTTTCAACGAATAAACAGTCCAGGGTGAAGTCATTACTGAGATGTCATAAAAATGAACTTTTTGATTTCGTGTTTCGATTCAATTCTTTGGTTTTTTTTATCGCTGATGCGGCGAAACTATCAATATAAACTTTTATCATGTTATATATACTATATCCTCGATATTAGACATTTAAGGAAAATAAGTAATTATGAAAAGTACAAATTTAGATATAAAAACGGAACCGCGGCCACTATTAGTATGAATCTTCCACATGTAAAAACAAACGGCAATTGAACAGTATAAAAATACTTTTAAATAGATTAGTAATGATTAAAGATATCAAACTAATATTCACGGATTTACATGTGAACGATCACATTCAATTTTCTGTTACAATAATACATTAATTGTTTTTCTTTGTTCCATTTTTGAGAAAATAAATTATTATTAGGGTTGTAACGATGTAATGTTTACGGTACCGGCCGGCACCAGGCATTGAAGCCGCGGCGGGGGCGCGCGCCACACCTGCCATTCATAAAAATAAACATAGAATTGATTGATATTTTAATGGCGTAGGCATAGGTAGGCCTATGCGAACGATACAATTCTTTTGGGGTTTTATTTGTTCGTATAAATTATCGTTTGTTCGAAGTTTTAACAACTTTTATAATAGTATAGATACCATCATTAGATACGAAATGTATGGAAGTTTAAGACTATTGAGGCACCTAATGTCATGCAATGCTAACACTTGATCAAGGTCAAGACCAAATAATATTTGTTCCACGTCTATAATAGTTTTATATGTACAGTTTACAACGATATTGTGTGACAGAAAGTGTGAGGCTGTCGACGTGGACACCAGAAAATACTCGATTACTCTACGAACGTAAGGATGTTTATTAAATATGCATATGTCCACTGATGTTTGGACTTCTCGTATAAGATGGTTACTTGCCTTCAGTCGGCGGTAACAATGTTAACTCGGTCGCCAGTACTGTCGCTTGCGTAATTGAGCGTAGTAGTTCGTCATCGTAGCCTCAGTAAGCTACGAAACTATCTCGATCTATTGTTTCCAATCATCGAAATATGTATATGTAGAAACTAAAATAACAAATCAGAACAAATACCACAGAATATTTGATAAAGTGACAATGAATGGTATACTTTTAGTCTTATTTATACCATGTAATAAAACATATATTTAATTATAAGCTACTGCAATTTGATTAGTCGTTATACATTCCTGTCTCTCTAGAACTATTGAATCGCGTACCAAGTGAATCTATATATCGCTCCCATCTTAAATATGTGTGGTTATCAGAAGAAGGTCACGTAGCACATGAAATATGCAATCCGTCTCTTCGTTTTATCGTTTCGACCGCGGCCGGCGAGGCGCTGTTACCTGCCTTTATAGCGCGGTAACAAAGTTATCTCGGACGCTAGCTACTGCGGTCGCGCGTAATTGAGCAGAGTGGTTCGCGCTCAACACGTCGCCTCGCCTCACCTCGCCTCGCCTTTGAGCCGTATGACTCTCCTCAGCTCCCGCGTCACAAAGATTTTAACATTCCCTTCACTTTTAACATTGAGTATGCATTTCAATTTACTCTTTAGAGTGTCCTTTTTATATATCAGTTTTTTTGTATCTATACAAATAAATAAAAATGACGTATCTGTTGGTTATATCAAAATAATAACTTTTATTAATCCCTTGAGTACTAACTTGGCGTTTACGCCAGTTTTCCATTGTTTTCCTATCATCTTCCTATTGTCTCATTTTTATGAGTAATCGACATATTAAAGACTTTTTATCTATTAACTAATCCACTAATGTCTTTCATAATGAAAAAAAAAATGTGTTACTCAAGCTACGGTAAAGTATTTTATTAAAATCAATAAACTCTTCTTTTATATTCAGGTTAGGCTATAATATAAAATTAAATAGGTAGTTGACTTACAGTACCTAGTCAATTTCATTAAAAAAATACTAATGTGATTTTACTTCCTAAAGACAGTCGCTGTTGGACAGATAGACAGACTTATTGGAATCACAAAAAGTGAAGTATATTGACACATTACCTAGTTTACAAGATAATCCTTTTTGTATTTACAAAGTTCACGGCCACTGATAAACATACTAGTAAAATGTTTCTGAAACAATAACAAGAAAACAATATAAACACATTAAATTCCTTTCTCACGGTAAGGGTACCTTATTATAAAACCAATAGAGATTTTTAACGTTGACTTTATCGACGTAAATATCGAAAGATACTTCACGACGCTAACAGAAACAATTAAACTGTCTACACTATGTCAACATCGTAAGTGTTCAACGAGTGATGGTTTTTATGTGTTACGATAGCTGTATTCGATATTTTTTGCTAAAAGAATAAGAGAACAAACATCTGAGCGTGACCTGATCGTAAATATTTACTATCACATCATGGTGGATGATCTAGTGTATGTTGTATGCTTAGAAGAACTTTTAATAGATATATACTATTCAGAATAATCAGCTATAAATTAATTACACTAGTGAGAATCGAGACCGCTAGCTTATCAACTAAGTCTGAGAACTTTCAATTAGAGAAATTAATAAGGGAGTAAGTTATTAACTTTCGAAGATACTATAAACACTTAATGAAATCTGTTTAAATGTATTAAAAAAATTCAACTTTGCAAAATTATTGGTGACCCTTGTTTGTAAATTATAAAAATTATAAACTAGATATTAAAATAAAATTTTCTCAGATAAGTAAGTATGTTAGTCATTAATGTTAAAAAAATATTTAATCCTTGATTCAAATTTCTTTACGTAAAGATAATTCAAATTCTCTGAGGTAATAATTTTATTTCGCTAAACGTTTTATCCTAGTCGTTCTCTCGCTTTAGATTAGATAGTCATGTGTATTTTTCATATAGCCTTTTCGTTTCTCGCGGTCGTTATCCATGGCGTCTACTATTTTTCTCTCTGGCTGTATTTTTTTTACATCTTAAATGATTTATAGTCGCAATCGTATAAAAGTGTAAAAAATTGCGTTAGAGTTATTTCGTTGTTTATATTATATTTATCTGTAATAAGCATAAGTTAATTTTCGTTGTGGTATGCGGCGGTCAAAAAAGCCATTGGAATGTCGAACGAATGTTATCTCATTCGAGTTTGGGTAGCGTGCAAAATATATGTTTATCTTTTTAGAATTGACACACATGTATTGTATGGATTTGAACTGTATAGTTAATATATAAATATCGAACGTGTATGAAGAATCGTAGTGACACTTTTTATATTCCTTAATATATCGATTACCCATAAAAATGAGACAATAGGAAAACAATGGAAAGCTGGCGTAAACGCCAGGTTAGTGCTCAAGGGTTAAAGTTTGGTTATAAACATAATTTCACCTAATATTTAGTAACTATATGACTTAATAGCAGCATATTATATTTCTTTGCTTGCAAATGATACTGCCGGAACGCACCTATAACTGCACAAATGAACTGGTAGACAAAGAGACGCTGTCTTTTGTGGTATGTACTGATCTATGCTTCATGGAGTATTTATTGTGGTTGATGATGATTAGTTATTGGCATGGCGGAAGATAACTTCCCACTTTTTTGCTGACATTAATCGTTGTTCTAGAATCACACAATGCCACCTCAAACAGCTCCGGCAGCAGCTCAGAACATGCTCCGAACTCCAACTTCAGAAATGTTTGTACCCGTTGCCAGCTCATTAAAGAGACTTTAAGACATTAAGTGCCTTAAGAACTCGCTTCAAAAGTGAAGTTGTCCGGTATTTAGTTAACGCGAAAAAAAAAACCACATAATCATCATCAATTCCATATACTTAAGTAATAATACCGTTGGCTCCCTAATCATATTGATTACAGAATGTGTAATAATTTCGAAATTGTATTTTTCTTTATGGAAAATTTCTAAGATAAAAACGAGAATCTGGATTCGGGCGGATCCTCTCCCATTCGGTATTCAACAATGAAATGTCGGATTAAAATAATAATATTTCACGACATCTCGCGACAGGAAATTAAATCTTTCTATTGTTTCGTTTAACTAAACGCGGGGCGCGCAATGAATTCACAGATAACAGGTAATCGATTGCGTCCGGTGAAACAGAATAACATATTATGATTTATTCAGTCGGAACAAATGCGTGAGAATATATTTTTTTTAATTTCTCTTGATTGTTTTTCATTTTGAATGAATAAGTCTCGTCTTCGAAAAAATTGATATTTCCTCATATTCTTGAAATATTTTACAATAATTCATTGATTTATGGGTTTATTTTAACTGTTGGTTTTTGTAAATTTTTGTTACCATTTTCTCTGATAATTATTATTTTTTTTTTTGTTCACATTCTAAATAATAAGCTTTTTGTACTGTTTAATTTTGGCTAAAATTTAAGCTGATGTTAAGTGACGATGTAGTCCAGGATGGCAAACACACGAAGATCAGAGGTACTTGGAGGTACCAGAGGTAAGTGATGCTGCCGCTACACACATCAACAGGTTTTCAAACATGGTAGCTACCTAGCTCGGCGTTCTTAGGAAATACCCTATCACGGTGGTTCTGTTTCGATATTTTCCTTAACCGAAAACTCAGGCTTATTATAATGTTGGATTGGTTTGCTTTGGTTAGTTAGGTTTGAACCTGCGTCGATCTGAGTCATTGATGAAGACTTCTGATTGATTATGTAAAAGCTCAATATGTAATATGGATTCAAACTTACGTCCATCGAAACGAAATGTAATCAAGCCATCATTCAACTAGCTGCGAGGTCTAGTGAATACATATCCATCACCATACAATTGAAAAACGCCCTCTGCTGGACATAGGTCTCCCTTAAAGATCTCTAAAATTACCAGTCTTGTGGCACCCACATCCAGTAAATTCCCGCGGTTTCAACCAGGTTGTCGATCCACCTTTACCTTTACAAGCCCATTGTAATTTAAGTTTTGCAATTTTTCGGGCTTTGGTTCTTATGCGGATCTCCACATTCGTGATTCGAACGAACACACATCGGTCATTTAATTAATATGCGTAACACATTCTCCCGTGATGTATGTTTTAGTGTGTTATCAAATCCTCGGCGGGGGAAGCGCTCAGTGGATATAGAGCATGGTATCGGATGCGTTTAGGTCAATACTAGACCGAGTGACTGAGCCTAACCCGTATCGGTGCGCGGCCACGAATCATCATCATTGAGCGGGTATGAAAGCGGAGTGATCAGCTGTAGTAATTACATTAAAAGTAGAATTATTCGACTCAGAACAAGTATTACATTTTTTATGTCTATCTTAGTGTGTAGTTGTAGAAGTAATACAAGTTTATTCAGTAAAAGTTTCTTACTGACTTAATCAAAACGTACTAGCTTTTTAAAAGGTAAAGTTTGTTCTATGTTTTTCACTATTGTATAATTTGCACTATTTATACCCACCCTCAGTTGACAATGTTGCTCATGAAATTGTTATTAGTATTCCGATAATCAAATTATTAAACGGTGCTAGAGAAATAATGTTATAAGGTAATTTGTGAAGTGAAACTTCTTTACGCGCAATCAGAGTAAAATTTCACACGATTATAATAATATGAGTTTCAGAATCTCAGCGTCATGGTTCTAAATTTTACAGGTCGGATACGGTACGCAGTAAGATAGAGACAAAAATCACACTCATGCTTTTGACTATGAAATAATTATTATCTCCAATTTATACTATATTCGTTCTTGAGGAAACGTGCGCAAGAATGTATTTGATAAAGTGGGCACACATATATAGTTTTTGTATCTTTCTCGGTATGTGACTATTAATCCCTTAATAATAATTTATCTTACAGATTTCCAAAGAAGATACACTTCTAACACATGTACTCTGTTCACATGCTCTTTTTGTATATATTCATATAATTTTCATAACACTTTTTAAAGCTATTATAGAATTTGTCGAAAATATGTATGTGGATCGCTTACGGAATGTTTTAAAAGAAATCAGTTTTCGTGGGCACACTGTCATCCACTCGGGTCTATATATTTATTTATCTCCAGAAAGAGGTCACGAGCCGCGGCCCCGATACACACATTAGCCGTCCTTTACTCCCGATGTCCATGATTACACGGTCTGTTCATAATTACAGGCTGAGGCCGTAATTAGGCGCACCGTGTACGAAACCGCCCAATCGAACGCGTGTCCACATCCGCTTCCGTCCTAAACAGAATTCATAAGATAAACATTAATAATTCATGTTAACATTGTTTATTTAAACATCAATACATGATTTATTTGTTTGTGTATATGTAGAAAATGTTTTTGTACTAGAACTGATGAAAAAATATCGTAGAAAATTAGAAATATCGCTTCATGGAGCGATACGTCACTCGATGTTAATTAGAATCTTTAAATGAATAAAATAAAATGATCTCGAGTTTACTGTGGTATACACAGATATTCTGTAGAAACTTGAGATGGGCTGAATATTTATAACTAAGCAGTAACTAGGGATGTGAATCCTTCACAGAGGTAAATTACTTTTCTTGCCTATGGTCTTACAAGACAAAAATGTGCTCCATATAATACAAGATATATATAATAGATCTGTTAGCTTTCATCTGTTTGTTGAGTCCTTAGTTTTATTTGAGCAGCGACTAAAAAAAAATATTTAAAAAAATGTAAGCAACATTAAAACTAAAATGAATTCACAGCAAATCTATAACGTCAAATTTTTCCTAAATGAAATTATTGAACGTTAAACAATTTGATATATTTCAAAGGTTTTTATTAAGCTCTGTTCATTTCGATATGGGAGTGATTAAAATAATAATGTTATGTCTGAGCTCGAGCGAATGTTTAATGATTGAATATCTCGATTTATACATTCTGAATAAGTACAGACCGGTTAAAGTATGCGATGTAAAATATTGTCTTAATCAAGTGAAACTTCAATTGAAATTATTTCATTCGAGACTAATTTCAGTCCTGTTAAACGGACAGACGTAAGTTTTAACTATATTGTATTTTAAGAGCTACTTATTTTCAAAAAGTGTCTTCATTATCATTGTATTTTAATAACAAAAATGACTTACAATTACCATCAAATATGCGATTACAAAAAACATTTATATAAACACCATACTATTTTATATGAGCATTTTAATAGCAATCAACTTATTTAATGAAATATTTTTGTACAATTTAATTAACAATTGTTATGTTGCGTAACTTTATTTTATTAAACTGTTTATTAAATGATAATCACATTCTAATTTATATCATATTCTAATCTGGATGTAAGTAACTAGGGTCACAGTGTTGCCATTCTGCGTTATTTTTAAAATATGTGTGTGCTTTCTTTCATTGCAATGGTAATATTTTTATTTGTAACTAATATCGACAAAATCGATTATCATTGTCAGCTGCCAATTTAATAGGTTCCTACGTATTTTAATATAGATTGAAGTGGAACGAGACGCTTCTGAGGAGACTTCGGAATTTCAATATTCCGTAGTGTTCTTAGAAGCGGTACTCGAATAAATATTGTATAGGGACTCGCTGATTCTTGAAACAAAAGGGTTCCGCGCCGATTGTGTAGTTCTCAGCGAATTCGATCTTTTGTTTTGTATGACAACACTGAAAATAATAATTATTCATTACATTTTTTATTTAATTACAATTCTGAGGAATTGTTTAATAATCGTTACCACTATACGGTGAATTAATCGTAAAAAGGCTCGCTCCGATCGATGAAATTCGAATAGGCTAGTATTTCTAGATTTATTTTGTCATGGTTTTGTATTAGAGGATTACTAAGTTATATGGAGATGTCAATCAATATCATAAAGACTAGCCTGACCATCTACCATCTACGTATTTTAATATGTTTAAAAACTATGCTACGAAGTGACGCGAAGCTATGGAAAACTGAAAACAGTTTCTTTCTTACGTAATCCTTTATATTCTAGCGTTAGGTAGCGAGGTCGAGGGTGAGGGTAGGCAGTAATAAATTGCAGTGAAAAACTCCGGGACGCTTTGTTAGGCCGACAGCCCTGGGCGGACTACCGATGAATAGTATATGAGTGAGACGGTATGCCGAACATTTCATATACCCACCTCTTGTTTGGATACTTATCCTCGTGGTTTTATATTTAAAGTGAAATTTAACAATAATTTAGAACATAATTGGTATGTATAACAAGCGTCAGAGAGCACTAAAAATAGACTGGAAACCAATTTGCCAAACCACAAATACCGCGCCGATGCCGAACGGCGATAGATTTCCAATTAAGTCGACAAAAATATGTTTTCATAATGGATGCTTCCTACATATTGCAACATTCAATACATATTAAATTCACATTTAGTAAAACGCTATATGCCCATCTTTTTCATAAACTGTTTGACACTGATTGTAACTTTGTGTAATACTAAAAATTATATATAAAGTCATACAAAGAAAAAATATAAAAAAAATTCTCGATATTTTATGTCATTTTACGAGATATAGTGTGTTATGGATTCTGTGATGTCACAAAAACTCGATCGAGGGTTCTAATAAAGATCTTTCAAACGAGTGCAGTTGTTTCGTGCAACAGTGAGATGTCTTTGCGATACCTCTTAATTAATTGTAATTTAACCCCTCGAGCACTAACCTAGCGTTTACGCCAACTTTCCATTGTTTTCCTATTATCTCATTTTTATGGGTAATCGACATATTAATGTAATATTTTAATATTTTATAAATAAATCGTAAAACCCACGAATTAAAAAGTTTTTTTTAACCCTGGGCAATAAATCAATTTAGTAACAATAGAGATAACAACATTGTTATTTAAAATGGAGAGAAATAATCTAGCAACACAATGTCCAACTGAAATACAAACTGTACATGTTACTTTTAATTGCTCTGTGATAATGTATGCTATTTTAAAGTTTAAAACTAGACTTTGGTGTGGATTATAAAACGCTAAAATTATGTTGTCTACTAACTATGTACTGGTTCAACAAAATATGAGGTTTTTTAATGTGTTTTGTTGTTTCACAATTTATTGTTTGTTGGGAGCCATTATGATATGATTGTATGTGATGGTTAACATTTATTTTAAACCTATCTCGGTTAAATTATTGTTTAGGTGTTAACTGCATAGGTTCGTTTACTGGAGCAGTTTAAAACCGGCAACTTAAGAGTCTTAGATTCTTAGAGGCAATAAATAGTTATAACTCTCAGAAACGTGACATTGCAAACGTTACCAATGACAACAAATACATATAGATGTCTCAAATAAATATTTTAGAGGTTTTAGTTAAAAAATCTGTCTAATGAACCTGGACATATCGCAACCACGACTCAACCGAAATTTTAAGCAATAGTTGTCATTTTGTTGGCTCATCTTATTTTTTTCTTCCATTTGCCTCCATCAGTTGTTGATCTGACGGCTTCTGAGCTTTGGTGTGAGCGTTTGAAGTTCCCTACCGAAAAAATTCTAGCTAGTGAAAAAGAAGCTTAGTGGTGCGGACTTCGGCTTAGGGTGCTGCTACCTGTGAACTAATATTTCGCGGAAGTTTTCCTAGCTAAAGACTCTTATGGTAGTTAATAGAAAAATACAAAATCCCTTACAGAATCCATGTACCTAGGTAGTGTGCAGGAACGTGAGTTGGTGTGTTATGCGTGTTATGCTAGTATATGCAATGTCACTGCATTACGCTGTTTTCGGGTACAGAACCGTCTCCAATTAATGAAAAGGGCAAGTCCTGGATCGCTGTAAGAAAGAAAGAGCAATCTTTCTTATAATAAATCAATTTTACTTCCTTCTCTCTGCAAATTCGTGAGATTTGGTATAAAATGCATTTACCGCCTAGATAAATATATTGTGGTTGGTTGCCAGCTGCATCTGGACATGTTATAAGAAGAAATAATAAAATACGCAATGTAGGGTTAAAGTTAGTTCACATAAGGTGTCACATAGGACGCACCGCTTTGAATTCCAGTCCCAGAGAACACGTTGCAGAGTTTCGCTTAACATAAATGAAAGTGATTTATTACTCGTCGTGTTTATTTATATAGGTAATTAGGGACGCAGCCGCGTGCTTGAACGATGCGTCGCAAGCGCACTCACATCTGAGATGTGCGCAGTTAAGTGATGTATTTTTAGCTCTCTTATAATTGTTGTTAGGGTAAGTTTAAAAAGGCAACACAGCTATGCCCGCGGCACTGCTCGCATAAGAACTAATATTTTTTTTATGCCTGCGACTATTCTCCATATTTTATATTATAATACATCCTGTATTGATCTTGAAGGAAAAGTAAACCTTGCAGGGTACCCTATGTCTTACTGTTGCGACCTGCGCATGTTAGTAAAACGGTCACAGTGACTCGGTCGAGTTCCGGTGATAACTAATGTATACTCAGATGTGAAAATATTTCACATTGACCAGCATGAGCTCAGTGACTGACGACAAATATCTGATCATACACTATACTTACTATTAGACACAGTGATGTCACTCTGACGCGCTACAATAAGAAACATTACTTTCATATTTTCAAATGCATAACATTATATGTGTATAATGGTGTACAATAAAGATTAAATAAATAAATAAACATTAAAAGTAGAGATACACAGGTGGAGATTATTTTGTTGTAAATAATTAAAATAGTTTTTAATAAATGTCGATATTTTTATACGGTTATTACGGTTTTAAACATTTAAGTTTACTAAACTTTGATTGTTATTAAGAATTTGTAGCCAATTTTTCATAGAAAATGAATTTATTTGCTTTAATACAAAACCTGCAATACGAAATATATTAGACACACGAACGAATACTCAAACATAACATTTTATAATAGTTTCAACATAATTGACTACACCATTTTCAGAAGGATCTCAATATTTTCATAACATTTTCATTCAGTCTATTTTATCGTGATTTAAGAACAAACAGTACGTGTTTTTTATAGTAAGTACACTGATAACACGACGAGGTCCACAAAAGATATTGAGGAGGTATATTTTTATAATTTAACTTAAACCGTTAGTTTCCGATACGTTTATATCGAGAGAGAGCGAGCTCGGTTTAATTAAACCCGTTTAATCCGGCTAATGTTAATGGATTAGAGTTTACAATAATATTACCGTTTGATCTACAACAAATATATTTTTATTATTATAGAATTATATTTAATCTCTTTAGTTTGCGTCCCCTCTCAACTGCAGTTGATGAATTCTATTTTCAAAAATTGTAACAACTCACCAGATCTGTTTCAGATAGACAATAAGGGTGGAGTGCACGAAATCTCCAGTTATAGTAAAGTTTAAATTTAAACTTAATCTTTACTATATCTTTAACCATAGCAATAGCAAAGTTTCGAGTGCACAACCCAACTTTTAGTTAGGGTTAAAGTTAAAAGAGTTGTCAGTTGAAAGAGACATCAATCTCCTAATAAATATTAAGGAAAATATTTTATGTATGGTAACATCGTAAAAAATGTCAAAAACAATATTGATAAATAGAAAACAAACGTGTTGTTATTGTTGTCAGTTTGGACTAAAAAGATTTTGGATATATTTCGTTATGGATCAAATCCTATTAACTGTAAAAGCCAAGTAAGTTTATCAAGAATAAAAACAAAATAGTATTTGTCTTACATTTATTACTGTAATATATATCCTAATGAAAGACATGTTCATTATTATTGTTGCTGAGTAATATTAAGTATTCAAACACTTATTGATAAACTAGGATATTATTTTATGTAAAAAAACCTGATGGCATTAGCTTGAAACAAAAAGAGAAAACATCGCTAGAAGACGATTCCCATAAAATATCTTACAATAGAGACATATTTTTGTACAATGAAAATAATAGGCTCTATTAAATATCGATGTCATGATAATCGAAATAAACTTCGTTTAAATTTTAAACGCCCAAATTTCGTGGGTAACGGTTACAGTTAAATTATGACGTAATTTAAACTAAACTCAGATGGTGCAATACGTTTTAGTCTAACTGTAGATTTAACTACGGATTTGACTTTTGTTAAATATAAGCTTAGATGATGCACGCCAGCCTAAATGTTACTTCCTACCACAACAGTTAGTGTATATATTTGTTAATTAAATTAATTAGGAATAAAAGTAATATTCAATAAATTATGAATGTTAGATTTTGTACAATATTTGGTGATAGTCTCTCGACATTGAATTTACATCAAATGTAGTTATGGTTTATTATCCCAAAGGAGATTCCTAAAACTAAGGACTGATATTTAGCAGATATGTAATAATTCACGATGACGGGTTAGTTGGTTATGTTGTTATTCGTCAAGGAAAAACGTTATGTTGAAAGTACTCGTATTCTTGACAGTAAATTAAAAGTGAAATGTATAAAAAAGAGCTATTTGAATTCTCAACGCTTATAGGATACAATTTAGTTAATAATAATTTAGTCGGCATAATTAAAATACCTTCTATTGCTTTATTAATTAAAGGGGGTTTCGTTAATTGCGGCACATGATTTAGTAGCGCGCGCAGATTTAGTTAAAAATAACGTTAATGCTCGTTGTTTAGCGTTTAACGTCTCATTCATCACTGTTGCTATTTATGTAGCTACTTTGTGTGTTTTGGTATGTATATTTTATATCCTCCTTTGTAACATTATTAATATGAATGTATGTATGTTTCTTTCACAATAACTTTCAAACGACAAATTTAAATATAATTTTAGAAGGAGGTACATTTTGCCCAGAAAAAAAAAAACATGAAACATGTTTCATAACTTTTAATAGCCCGGAGAAGTTATAGCAGCCTTTTATTTATGCCTAGCTAATTAAAGTTTAAGTTATTATCAGTCAATGTTATTCACATTTCTCGAACAAAGGCATCGGTTATTTTTTTATGTTTAATTACGCAGTTGGTTCTCCAAGTCACTATATTCACTTAACTGATGGTTTTTAAGATATCTGCGGGCTTTACGACTGGTAATATCTTTATTTATTTATATGGAAAATCTACAATAATAAAACAATATAGCATTAAGAACATACAATAATTCGTCAATTACAGATTTTCACGAATAGATAATAAATTTTACAGAAAATACACATGTGAATAAAGTCACAACGTTATATTTCATTACTTTTCAGTTTTAAAAATAGACATTAAAAGTTGACATGATTAACAAAAAAAGTCCAGGCTCAGCTGTCTTCTAGCAGATACTAAATTAGTGGAGAATACATCAAATTCATGTAGCTTACAGATTTGGTTAAAGTTTCTAACTGCTCGCACTATGAAAGTATTTTGGCGATAGGTATTTAAATGATTTAAGTGATTATTGTAAGGGCTGCTATGTATTCAGTCATTATATACACGCTGGTCGGACCTACTTGTACAGTATAATACGTATAATAGTTAACGTATAGTTTGTTGTATATAGATAGAGCGGCGTCTGTTACCGCTAATTAGTCAGTGTCACTATTTTAGTTTGTCACGTATTTTGATTTACTCGCGCTTATTATAGGAGCGAGCTCGTTGTTACGTCAGATATCACAACTATTTCATTATTCGGTTATATTATTAACCTCTTGCCGTGCTGAATATATTTTTAGAGATGATGTATATTTCTTTACTTTGTTTAAGTAAGAGTTTAATATATAATCCCGTTACAATGAAAGTGTAGGTCAATCAAATCAAAAATAAAGTTTTATGAAACTGACATTTAAAATGTTCAAAAGTATAATTTTGCGTTTCTCCGTCAATATATTTTTTTAGATTATGAAAAAATAAACAACATATATCAAAGGTTAAAGTCATACACATGGTATTCTGAGGGATGCGACTACTAGGGTTTGGGAAAAAAGCATAGAAAGAGGACGGAAAAAAAAATAATAATATAAACTGACCCACATATAGTTATGGGGAACAAACGTAATGTAATAATAACATGGCAAATAAAATTAACAACTAAAGAAGAGTGCGGACCAAGAGTTTGACGAGAATGAAAAAAATGTAATAATTATTTATTTAAACCCAGAATCATTTAATTTGGTTTGGTTTTTTGTTAGTATTAAGCTCACTAACCAGATAGGTTTGAATGAATCCTTAAACGAACTGTGAAATGGTTTTTTTAAATACAAATGGTCAGTTCTTTTTTTTACGTACGCCACGTAGGTGTTATACTAAAAACGGTAAAATTTAAATACTGTATTTGGTTAAGAAAATTAATTTGTAAACGAATTCTTGGTAAATATTTTTTCAATGAAATAAATATCTACATCTTCTAAACTAAACAAACAAACATTCAATTTCAATACAACTGTAAATGATATACAACTAAATTGTAAACTTCTTTTATAAAATCACAATGAGATGAAAACCTTTTAAATTAAACATTAGATAGAATTCGTTGTAAAACCAAATGATATATACATTATTTTTACAATGACACGGTCTCAGATTGATTGTGTTTAGACTTTAAATAAATCTGTAACTCAAATATTTATTGTTCATTGTTAATAAATTCGCATAAAAGGGAATGAAAGTTTTGCTTGAATGTTATTTTTACTCTTATTTAGAGGTTTTTTTGAAGTCAAAACTTCTTTAGCGGCGGTGAGAGATTCTCGGTAGAGAAAAATTTATAGATTCCCGTTACCAATGCTATGACGTCAACCGTCAATATGTTTCGGTATGTAAAATGGCGTTTAAGTGTTGGCGCTCAGAGGTAAATAATAAAATTTATACTTACGCAGCCCATCGTATTTTTGATAAACTGTACGAAAATGTACAAAACTATTGCTTTGAACGCCAATAGATGTAAAAAACCACACAAATGTTGATGTTAAAATATTAGTCTATATTAATAATTAGTGTCTACAAAAAAGCATTTAAAGTGTCTGCACCTTTGTATTTATTCGTCAATATTTTCGTACAGGTTCATAAAAAAAAATTTGAGCACGTTTATAAACATAATTAAGTTAATATAACATAGTTTAAATGTTTGAATGACTTGTGTCAGTTTCGTTCTGAACTTGCGATGTGTGGGTGTGTGTATGTGCGTATGTGCGTATGTGCAGGAAAACGATAGAAATATAGTTTTCGTATTTCTATGATTGTATATTTGGTGACGATAGCTCAAATTCAAAAAGAGCCTCGTCTATTTATTATTTATAGACTTTATTTGTAGGTATCCATTTATTTCGCGAAACAAGCACAGGCACTATGACTCAATTTTCAAATTTAGTGAACTCGTTTCAGCAAATCAAACAAGCTGAACAATGGTATAGTACATAAATATTTAAGTGTTTGACATTCCGAGGTTCAAATCCCAAACGTTCTGTTACGTATTCAACATGCATAACTTTAATTATAACAATGTCGGGCGCGGCCGTACGGCTCACGTAGAGCGTTACGGGTTTGAAACTACCCTCGTATTTACATACTTAATTGATAATTACGATTTCACCTTTTCACCGTTATGAAATTTGTTAGAAAACAAATGCAAATTTTGTTTTAAATTATATTTCATTAAATATGTGAAAAATTATCATTATTGCAACTACCATACAGATAGTGATCCGCCTTTGTAATATCCAGTGAGTTTAAAACGAAAGAAGCGACCATTCTCCTGTATTCGATACAAATCAGTTGTCTCACTACTTTGTGTTATACACACTTACACAGTATTGTACTATTCGTTTTTTTGCGTGTAAATAAAATCACGAACATAACCTAACTAATAACATAACATAGTGGTGATAAAACACTGTAGAATTGTTGATGATTTTGAATTAACATGCGGTCAAGACTATTTGGATCTTCGCCCATACACAAGGTGGACATTTTTCGCCGTTTCAAACTCGCATTTTCCGCCGTTGGCTGGCTGCTCATCGCAACACCCTTAAATCTAGCCGAAAACGAAAACGCTAAGGTGCTCTGGAACCTATTTATAGCGTACGTTAATATTGTGGAATGGGTTACCAACCCAGTACGGTCTATTTATTGGTAGAGCTACCCTAACTGTTAAAGGTAGGAAACTTATTTCCTTTTTTTAAACGGAATGGGCTTAGTGCTTTGACCACAATCGCACCTGATGTTAAGTGATGATATGGTCCAGGATGGTAAACACACTAAGTCTAGAGGTACTGGTTCTCAAGTGATGATGCTGGAACACACCTATTGGTATTTGGCAGCAGGTTTTCAACATTGAGGGTGGTAGCTAACCAGGCGGGCATAATTAGAAAATGCCCTAACACCATGCTATGGTTTCCTCACGATGTTTTCCTTCACCGAAAGTCGGATAGGTGGGTATCGAACCCGCGTCGATTGACGCGGAATCCGGTCGCACTACCCGCTGCGCCATCAAAACAATACTACAGTTTTAAATAGTACTTTTTATTTACGGCTAGCTTATAAAATCTCAGAATCCCTCTAAAACGTAACCAATTTGTTAACAATTAAGAAAAAATCAGATTTTCTAAAATTATGTTTTCATTGCTCCTGTAAAACTATTAGCAAAAAATCTTGAATATATGTAAATATTAATATCATAAAAAAAGTCAAAGCAATGACAAGGAATTTATGAATCCAAATTATTAATATCCATCTAATTTGTACAATTTTGATTTTAACTCAAATTTGGTGCTTTCTGCACTATGTGGTTATTTGTAGTATATACATATATATAGAAAAGATATAGTGCTAATGTAGAATATAATAGTCTATTCACAAAAGTAACTAGTGTTAAAAAATTACTTTAATTAACCCTTCACTTACAAATTAGATTCATTTTCAACAAATTTGTCAGGGGTGTGTTTATTGCTTGTACAACTATCGACTGCGTCACAGTCGTAAGCGTCTGCTAGAGACGTGATTACACTATTATAAATATTGGTACTCCTAACAAAACAAGATTAAATTAAAATCCAAATTTTAACTTGAACTGTAATGATCAGTTCAAAAAAAGAAATCATAAGAGGACTCCCTTGCTACTTTCCTGTATCGTAATGAATAAATATTTTCATTACCTTATCAAGACCTACTTTAAATGTTGGCCGATAACGCGAATCGTAAAAAGCTAAAACGTGGCAGCAAAAAGAACAAAGCTATAACTGTCATCAATATAATTCATAAGAGCGTCCTAAGAAGCCGCAAAACGACAGAGCCATCGCAAGGCCACGCGAACTTTTTCCATCACCGAACTTTTGAGATTCATCGCTTGTATTAGAAATGCTATGATGCTCTTGGAAAGGGGGCGGGAGGGTTTGGAAACTTTTAAAAATCGTCGCCGAGGGGACAATTCTGGGGGACGATATCTCACCAAAACATTCGCAGGGACAGAATCCGGATTGACTTCTCTTGTATACGGGGCAAAGTTTATCGAATGATCCAGATGTCTCTTTCTTTCGGCTGACACTTCTAAATGTTGTTGTGGGTAGATTGTATCGATTATATATCCTTGAGTAGTGCATTTATTTATCACGCTAGCCTTCATTGGCGACTTTACCCGTATCACAAATATCCAAAAAAATTTAGGCCTATAACCGATGTTACTTCTGAATGCTTTATCTGTATTATCATGACAAAATTTCATCATAGCTTGTTAGATGGTCTGCACGTGATGCGTCGTAACATCTAGACAGACGTAAAAGATATTGTTTCAAAATTTGATTTTACCAACAATACATATTTTAACACTTTAGTGTTCGCTTACAGTTTTCTCAAAGTGCAAAATTTATGTATTATGTATTTCAGATTTTTCTATTTCAGATGTGTTCAATTCAAACGTTTGTTCTAAAGTACTTATACATAGTTTTCGTCGATCACTATTTACATTTGAAAAGTGGTGACCAATTGTGAATTAATATGAACAGTCGTCTTATTTTGAGGAAAATTTACGAATAAAACCAGACAAGATTACAAACAGACGAAGAACTTTTGATTTAACGTAATCTCAATCGGATGGACGACTTGGTCCACGTACAGCCGGCAAGTTCTATATCGATTCCGAACGGTAATGAGTTTTAAGCTCCCAGAGTGATGAGGGTAGAAGATTCCAACAGTAAACAGGACTAACACCGGGAATTTCATTACCAACTCGGTTTCTAGGTTGAACCTTAACTAATTACTTGCCTGCTTCCATCTTACTCGTATTTATATTTTTCTCCTATAATTAGTTTCCTGGTTTCGATGGATTTTTTTTACACTTTTTCTTTTATTTACAGACCGGCCGAGGTCTAGAAAATAACTTAATATCATAGCTTAAATCATAGCTCATCATGATATTTTCCTTCTCAGAACGTTCGAGCTTATTATAAGCGTTCGAACCCACGTATGTCTATTGACGTATCTAATACTAAGATAATGTTATCACTTCATTGGCTTATGTATTCAGCTTAAATTCACGTAAGAATATTACCAAAAATATTATGACATTTCTCACATGATGTAGAGGTAGTCAACTTTTATTGTATTCATTGTAATTTTGTATTCATTGTATTCTGCATTACTAGAACAATGTTTGTCAATATAAAACTAGCTTGTACTTTGCCTTTCTTTGCACGAAATGGCTATTTCCATCCATTTATTTAATTATCTTTATGCAACCTTTTAATGGGTGATTAACTGTTTTATTTCTAGTAATTCTGTATGCAAGTTGTAAGTCTTTCATGACTATAGTTTTTTTTTTATATTATATTTTTAATATAATCATTTACAATACCTTTTTTACGTCTTACAGATAGAGACGTAGTGACGTGACTGAGTGAACGCGATAGTGACAAATGTGCCTCGAGGTGTTGGATTGTTAGTGCTAGCGTGGGACTTATAGTGCGTGTGTGTGGGATGATTAGTGTTGGGTGCGGTGTGGCATGCGGGTGTCGGTTGGCGATATGCGGGGCTGGTCCCGCTAGCGACCGCCATGTTGGGAGTTCGCAGTGCGGGCGCGCACTTGGTGCTCTTGGTGCTGATTTATCTTACGCCGCATGGTAAGTAAGCTTTTCTATGAAACTATAATTCATGGCATATAGGTGATTGTCCAGTGAATCACGTTCCAATTCAAAGGTGGAGAGTTCGGAAAAAATCACAAAATATCACAAGAGAGGAGAGGAGGTGTAGTGAGATATTAAGTGTATCAATTTTTTGTTGAACGTGCGAACCATAACCGCGACGCGTGAAAATACGGCAACGAGTAACAGAATGAAATTGGATTATAATTGAAGTTAGAGTATAGTTTAAGATAATTTGTACCCTTGAGCTAGTTACCTTTTACGGCTGAGTGCATTCAGCACTCGCCCACAAAGTTCGGTGAAGCTTTAAAGGCCCTTCCGGTCAACAGTATTAGATAAGTTACAAAAAAAAAAAAAAAAATTAGCAAACCTTTCATTTATGTCCAATGGAGCGGGCAGTTAACAAGATTAACAACACAATTCATTTTAATTTTTTTCGCTGAACCTTAATGATTAAAAAAATAAAAGCAGACTAAATTACACGGAGTAACTTCAGCTATCTGATGAAAAAGTTCCATCAACATCGGTCTAGCCACTTCGGAGATTAGTTGGAACAAAAAGACAGACAAAAAATTAAAAAAATGTATTTTTGTGTAGGCATCGTATATACATTCATTTAGTAAAAAAATATGTTGACATTACAAACAGACACATCTAATTATTTATTTATTAGTATAGATTATTAAGATAAAGTAAAAAGCATCACGTTATTTTCTTTGACCGCAGAGCCGACGCTTATTGTAGGACAGATTTCGAACCCACGTCAATTTTATTCATCCTTCCACCCCGACCTTGTGTAAAAATTTTAATATTTTCTTAAAGTAATAAAAACGTGCCTTATCGAGTCCATCAGGCGGCAAAAGTTGCGCAAACTCTTCCAATATTTCTATTCAAAATACACACATCTATAATATAGAGTTTAGTTAAAAAAAAACCATTTGTAACATGAGTAACACGAACATTAATTGGTGGAAAAGTATTAATATTAGATATAAATTTGTTAAATAAACTTTGGTACACGGGTCGGGTTAACGATCGCTCCGTATGAATAAAATAAACTCTCTATAAAATTGAGGTAATCGTTAAAGTTCGAGGGTTGTAGCTGGCGCGGTGTGCCGGGTCATCTCCCCGGTGCCTAATCCTTGGACAAGTTTACTCGGCGAGAACCAAACTGTCAAATTGAATTTCATACTCCGTTGCTCTTTATAAATAGACGCTACGCTTTGGCAACATCGATGTAGATACAAATAAATACCTACGTAGGCATCGCGCGCGAATTGTTTTTTTGCCTTAAATAGACGCCACAGTTGACTGTATGTTTTTATGAATTATAATTAAAAAAAAAATGTTAATTATTATATTAAAAAAACTGTGATTTAAACACGGATATGATGTATTAGTTGAATATTTCTCATTTGAAAGGAAATTGTAACTAATTTATAAACCGTTTACTTGTTTCCTCAAACTTTGGAAAAGATGTCGTCAAGTACCTTTAGGCGTTTCTCAGCAGCATCACTTGAGAGCCAGTACCGCTAGACTTAGCGTATTTATCATCGTCATTTGGCATCAGGTGAAACAATAAGCAAAGCAACTATACCTATACCTAAGTATATTAAAAAAAACTTTTTAATTTGAACACCTAATTCTACTTTCCTCTTATTATGAGGTCAATAAAACGTCATTTTCTCCTTGTATAATACTCCAATCTCTCAGTTTCATTTGTAACTTTTATAAAATATGCCTACAATTTTTAAAGGAGAGTAGATCATAAAAAGAGAAAAAACGGGTTTACATTTCAAAGGGTGTTAAAATGATTTATTGCGTACTTTGCATAGTTTTTTCATAATAATGGGAGGTGGGTAGGCGATAAATATGCGCCTTTTTGTATGAACCGTTCGTCTAATGTGATGTAGAAATGATTATTATAACCAACGCTATAGGTGAGAATGAAATTAATAGACGTTTACAAAAATCCCACTGTTGGGCAAAGGCTTCTTCTCTAGTTAAGACAAATGTTTTATCACGTTAAATGTGTGGAACAAAAATTTTGCTTATAAGCCTCATGGATAAACTCATGTTTAAGCTATACGCTTTTATCTCTAAAAAGATCTTCCTTGGAGGAGTCAGTTTACTCGTTAGTGGTTTCATGTCTAAGGCGGTTTAGGCTGGGCTCTTAACTTGTAACATAGTTCTAAATTAAATGACATTTTGTTAGTTGTTGATTTTTGTAGTGAAATGACTTAAAGGTTCTCAGTTTTACAAATTATTAATATATATGTATTTTAGTCATATTACGTCCTGAACGTATGCTATATTGAAATATTATACGTAAATAGCGGTATGGCCGCGGGCTCAAGTAGTTTTACGTAATGTGACTTTATAACATAACATAAGTTCACACCTGTTATCCCCGAAGGGTTAGGCAGAGGTGAAATAGCGAACTATACCACCCACATTTCGCCGAGCTTAGTTCCGTTCCAGATGTGACAGGGGGCGAGCCTGTCGCCATATCCGTCACAAATTTCAAACTGTGGGATGATATTGAGTAGAAAAAACCCAATGTCTCTTAACTCGACCCGGAGATTGAACCCGAGACCTCAGAACGACAGTTGTACCGTAATACAACTATATTTAATTATTACGATTAGAATTAACTTTAGTCAATTCGATCGTATAAAAGCAATATTTTAATGCAAAAAGAAAATTGAAATAATGAGTTTGATCATGTTTCATGTTTGAAATGGATCATATGTAAATATCTATAGATATTTTATATTTGTACTAGCATTATGTCATACTTTTTAATTATTTAGAGATGACTTTTAAAGGTATCTCTTAGTATCAATTATCTAAATAAAATTCATCATAAAACGTAGAAAAGTTTTTGAGATGTAACTTCATCATTGGCGTGGTACGGAGGTCGGCGCCGGCGGACAGCGGATAACTCTAACGCGAAAGGTTCGTATTTGTTGAGTAAGCCTCTTAAATTTTATCTACAAATTAATGCCCTAGTGTCCTGTCGCGCCGCACCCTGTGGATGCCGGTCACTACCTACGCCGTGAGACTATTAGGGTTGTCACGGCGTCTAAGCCAATTATAATTAAAACTTAAACAATAAACCGATATACAGATACATGGATGTGTGTTTGGCAAAGGTGTCACTAGAGACGACTTACTTACCTTAATGGAGGGTTCAACATAGCAGATCCTCACCTAACGATACAGCGTTATTATATTAGACAGGGAAAACTAGGTATAGTATGTTCATAAAACTAGAGTTAGCTCTTGCAATCACCCCGAAAAACATATGTATTGAGTTGTAATTTCCGTCAACCCTGCCTGTTACCTCGAGAGGATGAAGAGTTTCTAGATATATCTGTGCTATCTAAATTACATCCCAAATGGCACAAGTAACGTGGAGGCTGAAATCTTTCAAAGGAGGCCTTTAATAGGCCTATAATTATAGTTAGGCCTATAATGATGACATGTATAATGTTTATAGAATAAAATTAAATTAGTCTTATACCTTCATATTTCTTACTTTCCTCTCACAATTCTTTTGACGTACCATAATTTGTTGTGTCGACGAGGATTCACGTAGAACGAAGTATACGGTAAGTAAAACCAAAGTTACACTTATAGAACCAAAATATTAGAATTAAATGGAATTTTATTTCTTTATTAAGTAAATATACAAATTAGCAGTAGGTTGACAAATATTCTAGTATTTAGATCAAAGTACTCTATCTATTTTTAGCGAAAAGACCGTAGAATACTTTACTAGCGCTTTTCAGTTTTAATAATTCAAAGGATTTGAGCGCACTCTCGCAGGTTATAAGTTTATCTTTGACTTATTTTTTTAAGCTTAAATCAGAATCATTTATCATCTAGACTTATACCATATTTCTTATCTGGTGAATTGATATTGTAGAAAAATATTTTTAAATAATCTATGCAGGGCACTAAATTTTGAATTGAATGTAACTTTAATATTCTGTAAGTCGACAGCCCTGAGCATTATCTGTGTTATTACCTCAGGCTGGCGCGGTGGCGCTAGCGTGAGGCCTAATGGAGGTCTGAGCCATTTTCTATACAATCTTACTTCAATACTTTTCCCACAAAGGTGGCACATGTCGATTACTATGTGAAATTACGGAGCACACTTCTCCGATTACAAACTCGTTTTATTCTTTTTCTTTATACTTTCTGCATCTTAAACCAGTACGGATTTCGGAATATAAGTCCAAATTTATTACAAACTAGTCGTGTACCCGCGGCTGTGTCTGCGTTTTATATATTTATTAATTTGTTTATACAGAACCCAAATAATTTCGTTATTATTTAAAAATTATTTTTAATTCAAACTATTTTTATTATTTAAGTTACGCAGAGTAATTTCAGCTATATTCAAAAAAAGTCCGGTCAAAATCGGTCCAGCCGTTCCGAAGATTACCGGAACAAACAGACAGACTTAAATTTTAAAAATTGTGTTTTTCATATGTATTTAGTAATCATTGATATTTTGACATAACAATAGACACTTTTTATTTATTAGTAGTTATATAGATCTTATGATAAGATTATTCTTGACACATCTTTTCATTCTTTTATTACATTTCTTATTAAGAGTTATGGTGAAATAATGATAACGACAGGTATCTGGTAACAGGTGCGATACCTTAAAGTTATAGCCTTTATCATTTACAAATCCTATTTTAAGGGACAACGTTTCTCTCTGTCAGTGGAAGTCCACTGTCTGTTAGTGGAAACGTTGAGAAACCGATTTACATCATTCTTTTTTAAATGAAAGTTATTTCTTTCGCGCTCGTGATACCTCTGGTGTTGCAGGGTCCATAGACTGGTGACCGCTTACCATAAGACGGATCGTATGGCTCTGTGATACTTTTGTGGTATAAAAAATTACCGTGATGAGAGAAAAATTTCAAGGTCGCATCACCGGATTCACCTCCGATATTAGCATAGTAAAGGACGAATAGGAGCAAGGAGTGACTGAAAAAGAGACAAACGAGAGAAATCCCGCTGTAAGAGTTTACTTAGGATTATTATTTTATCATCTACATGCTATATTCGTCGTTAAGAAAGCGACATGCAATTACAGTATTTTAAAAAGCGGGCAATATACATGATATTTCGCACTTTCTAAGTATAGTTATTATACTAGAATCGATTATCCAACAATGTACTTTAGTTATTCCCTCCAGTTGGTATGACAGAGAGTGTTTATCAGTTGCGTCATTCATTTTCGGTGATACGTTTTTATTAAATTGGTATCTTTTTATTTGTTATATTAAGTTTGATTTACTTCATATCTTCATCTGTATATAAGATACTAAATAATTTTTATTATTTATTTTTTACATTATAACGTGTACAGTTCTACACGAGATTTTTATATATAATCATAATTGTAATCTCTGATTAAGTTTGAGTTCATATTTTGTAAAGTTAGTTTTTAACTTAAGTTAACTATTATAATGGCACTCCAAAGTTGCACTGTACGTGATGGTAAGTGTATTGCGTGATAAAAACAAATGCAACCATCGTTAAAAGGTAAATTTTGTTAAGAATTGTGAATATGTGAAAGTAAACTGGGATCTTTAAATGGGATGGGATCTTTACTAGTAAATAGAAAATGTCCTCTTTCCAGTTAGTTGTGTGTGGTCACCATACAATACGGAATAGTAGAACTGGTAACAAAGATCTTCGCAAAATCCGATTCTTCTAGCTCGCTCAGCTTTAACCGAATTCCCGGAGCTAGATAATAAAGGAGGGTAAAGAGATAAGATTGTATGTTATACTTTCGAACATTAAGTTTTACTATAATTTCTACTTACTTCTAAAGTCTTTCCAATAACATATTTCGTGAATGAATTATACATAATGCCATTAAGTACTCTTGTCTTGCTTTCTTCTAAAATGAAAAGCGATTAGGTATTTATATTTGGAATTATGTTAAACTGTGCTTCATATGGTAGTTGCAGGCCGGCATGACAGGGACGACTGCCGATCGATAACCGATCTCTCGCCACTTGCCACTGTTTCAGGATTCATTGCGCCTACCATCAGGCACAAGGCCGTAACTTATCCGAGCTACTATAAAAAAAAAATGGTAGTAATGATATTATTTGTAAGTGTATTAGTATGTACATCTGTTGAGACACGACATAAACAATAATATTACCTAAAGCCTTGGGATGTTGGGAATAAACCTTATTCGCTCGATTTTCCGCTAGGCCCGGATCGTCCCGCACAATGGGACTTCGAGTGGAACCTCCGGGAACAAAGGGTCCGCGCCGAACCTTATTCTCCTTATTAGTTCAGCGTGAACGAACCCTCTTGTGCTTCTATACGGACTGTTTTCGATTACTATTAAAAATTCTAGTTACGTGGAGTAAAACAACGTTGTGAGATATCTATTCCAATCTGTTTGTAGTATATATAAAAACCGTAAACCTTTTATTTATATTTGTGTTTAGGTTCTCTACAAACTAAATAAACCACAGAATCAGAAATACTTCCATTAGTCGATAAATATAATACCTGGGTGGTCTGAAAAGTTTCCGACCTCAACATGAAGATGGCAGTACTAATAAACAAAAGCTAGTGAATTTCGTCGTTCACCTGTTGACAGTTGTTCACTAAAGTTTCAGCCATTTTGGACACACAGTTATTAGGTAACAGTCGTTTGAATGAGTTGATGTGAGTATTTTTATGAGAATGGACAAAATCGAGTATCGAGCTGTCATTAAATATTTGTTTTTGAAAGGCAATACGCTTACGCAAATAAAAGATAAGTTAGATTCTGTGTATGGGGACTCTGCACCATCATTTACCACAGTGACATTTTGGGCAGCTGAATTTAAACGTGGCCGTAAGAGCTTGGGAGACGATGAAGGTTCGGGATGTCAAAAAACTGCAACTACCGACGAAAACATCGCCCAAAGTTCATCAAACGGTGCTAGACGACCGCCGAATTAAAGTGAGAGAGATAGCAGAGGTTATGAACATGTCAAAAGAACTCGAATGTCACATATTAAATCAACATTTAGCCATAAGAAAACTGTCCGCGCGTTGGGTGCCGCGTTTGCTCACGTTAGACCAAAAACGTGTTCGAATGAACATTTCCAACCCCTGTTGGCGCAGTTTAGACGCAATAAATCCGAGTTTTGGCGTCGATTAATTATTGTAGATGAAACTAGAATACACCATTATACGCCCGAAACAAAAATACAGTCCAAACAGTGGACTGCAAAGGGGGAACCGGCTCCAAAAAAAAAAAAAAACTGTTTTTTCGGCTGGGAAAGTGATGGTGACTGTTTTTTGGGATAGTCATGGAGTTATTTTGATCGACTATATTCAAAAAGGAAAAACCATTACAGGAGCATATTACGCATCATTACTTGACAATCTGAAGGCAGAATTTGCGGAAAAAAAAAAACGGTCACGTTTGCAAAAAAAAAAAATCCCGTTTCACCAAGACAACGCACCGTCTCACACCTCAGCGGTTGCCATGGCGAAAATCCACGAATTACGGTTTCAACTGCTTGACCATTCGCCTTACTCACCAGATCTAGCCCCAAGCGACTTCTTTTTGTTCCCTCATCTAAAAATTTCGCTCGGAGGACAGAGATTTTCGACAAATAAAGAGGCAATCACCTTCGTGAATAATTATTTTGCAGTGAAAAACGCCGAGTACTATTTGGACGGGTTACAGAGATGGGAGCATCGCCGGGAGAAGTGTATAGAGTTACAAGGAGACTATGTTGAAAAATTAAAAAAATTATTCTGAAAAAATGTCTTGTATCTTTGTTAGGTCGGAAACTTTTCAGACCACCCACGTATAAGTTTCAAAATGTTACAAACGCCAACAAACATTTAACTTTTCGAAGCGTTGATGGCGCAGCGGTTAGTGTGGCCGGATTCCGCGTCAATCGACGCGGGTTCGGTCCCCACCTATCCAACTCTAAAATCGGCCTGAACTTTCGGTGAACGAAAACATCGTGAGGAAACCATAGCATGGTGGTAGGGAATTTTCTAATCATGCCCGCTTGGGTAGCTACCACTCCCAAGTTCGAAAACCTGCCGCCAAATACCAATAGGTGTGTTCCGGCAGCATCACTTGAGAACCAGTACCTCTAGGCTTAGTGTGTTTATACCCTGGAACACATCGTCACTTAACATCAGGTGAGATTGTAGTCAAAGAAGTGAGCCTATAACGTGTAAAAAAAACTATGAAAAATGAAATGTGGGTAGGCCCCCCACAAGGTGAACCAACGACCTGGTGAAGGTCTCGGGAATCCGTTGGATGCGGGTAGCGCAAGACCGGTCATCGTGGAGATCTTTGGAGGAGAACTATGTCCAGCAGTGGTTGTCTTTCGGTTGAATGGATGGTGGTCCATCCAGATCGATGGAATGGCAAAAATGATCAACCTAATTTACGAGCCCCTGTGTGTATAAGAAATGTATAATGTCAGATTGGAGAGCAAGCCAGTATAAGCAACACATAAGCTTCCAACAAACCGTTTAAAATCTGCGTATTGTACCAAATATTGCACTTTCGATAGTAAATATAGTAAGAAAGCATAGTACTTTCTTTTAATTGTAATTCGAGGCAGACAAAACGCCTCTTCATTATATTGAATCAAATACTGATATTAGTTTACTCCCATGAGTTTGTCATCCCAATAATTATATATCACGAGTTTCTATAATAAAGTACCATAAGTAAGGCATAATTGTCAGAAAAGCATTTGCACCAAAATAATGACATCTGAAGAATATTAAACGATCCTTATGTTTAAAGATAAGATAAGGGACCTGTTTATTTTATGACTAGATTCTCTTATGGATACATGCTATTGAACCAAAGATTAAAGCTTATCTGAGATACGTACGTAAGATGATTTTACGTTTTGTTTGTTAGGAATTTTTGTTATCCAATTTCGCTTGAATGTTATAAAACTTGAACAAAGTCATGAAATTTACAGATATTATACTTCATGGCAAAGTAAAATAACAATTTTTTTCAAATTCCGTGTAGACTAGCGTATGACGATAATCAAATATAACATTAGATGACAATGTACACGAAGATAGTACAACCCTTGAAACGGAATGTAATGTCTAGTGTCCGGAACAGATGTTTATTTTAATCACGACCACGATAATTTCATTTTGATGTTTTTCTTCACTGAAGGTTCGGGTTAATTGTAAAACGAATCTTCGTTTGGCAGACTATCACTTTTGCCATAATTATTAATTCCAGATTATTTGCCTTGTTTTGTGCACATTGTTTTATTAGGCTTTATCTATGGGACCTTAAGGAATTTATATCATATATTTAAAAAAAGAAATTTCGTCTAAGCAGACTATGAAAAGCATAAAAAAATTGAAAAAAACAGCTACGACAACAAATCTTGTATTCAGTTTATATAACGGTTTACAATTCTAGAAATTGTGAGTTATGTCGAAGTTTCCAAGTTAACTCTGGTATGTGTCTAGACATCGTTATAGGCAAGAAGATTATATCCACTCGAATGAACAAGCCGCAGTTTCAGCGACTTTCACGGTTGATTACGGTATCGGGAATTTTTCAAATTCTCGTATATATTTTGTTTACTGTTTTTAAAAATTTACTTGTAAATTAAGCTCAAAATAAATATACTTAAAGATTGTAACATACGTTTCAAACATTGTAATTTATTACGAAATCCAAATAATTGTATTTGTAGTAAAGATACCATCATCTTGTCAAGTGGTCGATATAGTTATATTTAAATTTATTTTTCATATTCTTAATGTTACTTTAGCATTTTACTGTTTAAATTAGCAGATAACTACAATTAAAATTGGATGGATGGGTGTGGCTGACAATATTCTTCAATAAATTGTTGCAAGAAGAAACTACACCCGAGGAATGGTGCATGAGCTACCTTGTGCCCATCTTTGAAAACAAAGGGGATGTTCAGGATTGCAACAATTATCGAGGAATAAAGTTAATGCCACATAGTATGAAAGTATGGGAGAAAATAATTGAGCGACGTCTGCGAGAAGAGAGTGAGATTTCACGAAACCAATTTGGTTTTATGCCTGATCGCGGTACAATGGATGCCATTTTTGCGATTCGTCAAGTGTGCGAAAAGTACAGAGTGGCACACAAGAATCTGCATATGGTGTTCGTTGACCTTGAAAAGGCATATGACCGGATTCCTCGTGAAGTCTTGTGGTGGGCCATTAAGAAGAAAGGAGTGCCTGGGAAATACCTGCAGTTGATTCAAGCCATGTACTGCAAATGCAGTACTCAGGTTCGGTCTGCTGCTGGTGTCACAGCCAGCTTTGATGTGGCTGTCGGTTTGCAACAGGGATCGGCTCTTAGCCCATACCTCTTCCTGTTAGTTATGGACGCTATTACGTCGGATATACAGGAAGAGGCACCCTGGTGCATGATGTTCGCCGATGACATCATGCTGGTCGGTGAGAGTGGCCAAGAGGTGCAAAACAGACTGGATGAGTGGCGGCAAAGACTGGAGAATTTAGGCCTAAAAGTTAGCAGAACAAAAACAGAATATTTGTTCTGCGACTTTGGCGGTATCTCCAGTCTGAAGCCAATATCACTCGGAGGAACACCAGTACCAGTCTGTTCTGAATTCCGCTACCTCGGGTCACTCTTGCAGTGTGACGGAGAAATCGACCGCGAAATAAGGCATAGAATCAACTCAGGTTGGATGAAATGGCGACAGGTCTCTGGTGTGATTTGTGACTCCAGGATGCCCCTTAAATTGAAGGGGAAGATATATAAGTCCATCATAAGACCTGTCATATTGTATGGATCAGAATGCTGGGCTAGTAAGAAGATGGATGAGAAGCGACTGCATGTAGCTGAGATGCGAATGTTGAGATGGATGTGTGGTGTTACAAGAATGGATAAAATAAGGAATGAATATATTAGAGGGAGTTTGAAAGTTGCGTCAATGGTAGAAAAGTTGAAAGGTTCTCGTTTGTCGTGGTATGGACATGTTATGAGAAGAGAGGAAGCGCATGTGGGTAAAATAGTAATGAATATGAATGTGGAAGGATGGAAAAGTAGAGGAAGGCCAAAGAAAGTGTGGATGGAGTGTGTAAGAAATGACATGAAAGAAAAAGGAGTGAATGAAGAGATGACGGCTGATAGGGACGTATGGAAGAAGAAAACATACTGCGCCGACCCCAAGTGAGTTGGGAAAAGGCTGGAGAATGATGATGAATGTTACTTTAGCATTTTACTGTTTAAATTAGCAGATAACTATAATCAATAAGTAGATACTTCACTTTTCTCAACTTTATAACTAAAAATGCAAAGAAGTAAATTTATTCCTCGCATAGAAAGTGTCAATAAACGATTAATACGCAAATCTGGGTAATTTAAATGAAATTAAACTAGAATTCTTAAAGGCAGCTATAAAATAAAAGTCTGCCATTCAACAAACTCTATTCGAATTCGTAAGCGAAAATTCAAATTAAATTACCGATTTAATTACAAAGTTAATAGCAGCGGCAAGAAAGCAGCGCCATCATCACTACAACATTCAAAATTGAAATAAGTTTTTATAGAGAAAAAAATACTGGAAAAACGCGGTCGCTATTCGAAAAAGAGCGGCGAATCGTGTCAAGCGACCTCCTTGTTTATTTTGCCTGAACTTTTTGTAACGGGTAATATTTGGAAGCCTGCAATGAGGTAATGTAGTTGACATTACCTTTAAAATTATATCCCTTTTAAATAAAAATAGAGGAAAAACCATCGCGTCGCTACATGCTTCGTTTCACGAATTGTTATACATTATAAACATTCGGCTTGGAATATAATCGATTGCTACAGCCAATTGTATTTCGTTGACTATGATCACGTGATTTATGACAAATTTATAAAACATAATGTCAATATACCCACATGTGTGGAGATTGAAAACATTATTTACTAAAAGTGACATATGGGAATTATATAGAGCAGTGTGGCAATTGACCGCAGGAAAATCAGGAAATATAATTTTAGGACTAAACTTAATAGAGGGCTAGTTTCGGGAATACATATTGGGAGTATTCACTGAAAACTACGTAATTTTCTTAATGAAAATTTTAGTTTAGCAAATAACTGCCATCTCTCAGTTCAAGTTAAAGTTTTTAAATGTTGAAGTATCTTTTTATACTGGTGGTTAATGCTCTCGGTTTACCTTCAAACTGGTGACTGTAAGTTAAGGGGCTGTAGGTTGGGAGAGGGGTGTTAATTAAGGAGATTTTTCGGCGCCATCTGTTGGTTTGTTTGTGAGCCCAGCCCTGGATACATAAGATTGGTGGCTTTACGTTTCATTGTAAATATAATTAGCAGGGAATTTATTATTTGGCTTTTTTCTTTTTTTGCTAACTCTTTGCTTTGTTCAAAATGTATTTCCCTGAGGGTAGTTATTTCAAGGTTAATTTCTGTTTAAGTTGGTATTAACTTTTTTTGTTAATTTTCTAAATGTTTTTCACAATAAAGTGTTTCATTCTGTTCGTTATAAGAAAACTTGGTTTCATTTTTTTTTTACTTTATTTTGATAAAAGTTTGACTATGGGGTAATGTTATCACGGATAGGTAAGCTACTTACCTTATCTGATTGTTTTCGCTGTAGCATGTTTATAAGCACAACGATGATTATAGGCGATGTTTACTTACTATCAAGTAAAATACAGTATATTATAAATAAAAATGAATTTCCAATAAAAGGAAACGCATAATTGTGTATGAACAATTAAACAGAAAATCAATTGTGTCTCATTTCCCAAAGCACACAACGACACGCACAGTTCACTTTAATGCGTATGTTTACTCGCGATAAAGATAACACATTTCAGCAGGATCACTGGGTACAATATTTGTGAAGTTGAGGCTCACAAATATGTGAAAGACGCCAGTCTGGAAATTATCATATCGGTCTCGTATAAGATACCGCTTTGGAATCTCTGTCGATATTACTTTCTTGATAATTGTTGTTGTTTCTGTTAAGTTCTTACCGTTAACAATACTAAAGTTTAAGAAGATTAATAAAATAGTAGAACCCGTGTGCAGTTTGATATCGGAAGTATGATCACCTCCTCTATTTGAAGCAATGCTTGGGCTACGTGTTATGTTGTTATTTCTTTTTTACGCTGCTTGTTGTCGTCTGGTTTCCATTAGGACTATAGTATATTTTGTGATCGATAAAAAAGAAAGATAGGTGGAAATATTATGGCAATCCCCCTTCTTATTGGGGCAGACATATGTCCAGCAGTGGATTTCTTCTGGTTGAATGGATGGGTATAATAAACGTTCTGTCTGGTATACTCGATTTTAATAATTATAGATTATAATTATATCTTTGGCAAACAATTGTTTGCCAAATGTTTTGCGTTGCCTTAACTTTTGGTTGAGCCTCTCTCTATTATCTGTGGTCATATTGCGTTTCTGGTTTCATGAAGTGACGTGTAACGTGATAGGCCGCACCTGTCGTATTAGTTGGCATGAGCGTGTCACCGTGTGTTAACGGGTCGCGCGACTGTCGCTCCAGTGTCGCGCGACACTATCGTGCCGTCATTTATTAGTATTGACAAATAATTGAGTCAATTTGACACCATTATTAGTCCTATGGTTTGTTTACTCATCTAATTATCTTGTTTCAATATCGAGAGGCTTTCCTGACGCAGGTGTACGTCCACTTATTGTTCTGTAGACATGTCACTCGTTCGGTTGTTATACTGGGATAAACACATTTAATTTATTAATGTTTTTTTATCATTTTTGTTTGTGAAGTAAAATTTTTGAAAAAGCAAATCAAATATAAATGGTGAATAGATTGTCCACTTTATAATTTAAATAATGTAATATTATATAATAAATAATACAACTTTTAGTTGTTTTCTAAGCATTATAAAAGCTTAGCGTACTCCGAGTTGAATGCCAGCGTGTGAGACTCTCTTCGGTATTAATAATATATTTTATTTCGTATGTCAATACACAAGAACGAAAACTTTAACGTGTATAGTAATTTACTGAAAGGTGAAAGTTTCAAAAGATATATTTTCTTCTTAATTTGCCTAGAGTTAGGCGGTGTTGTCACTTATTAGAAAACTTAAAGATTGCTAAGGTTAAATATTAATTTAATATGTTAGTATCCTTTTCTATCATGGACTTATTTCTAGATGTTGAGATTCAAAAGATAAATTTTTAAAATAAGTATAACTAATTAAAGTTACTACCTACATTAGTAGATATGAAAGTGAAAAGTTTGTGTATTAGTTGTCTGAGTTTTCGTTTCAAATGCGAGGCAGAAGTTAGATTGAAACTATTTTGTGTTTGTCATTTATGTTTGTTGTTTACTTTGTGTGGTCACGTAGACCGCAATAATTTCACAGAGTGAGTATTTTTACTGAACCGGTGCCGAATGATGTCGTAAATTTATTAAATCGTTGTCATACAATGCTTGATAAAATCAGAAAATTGTTTGTGACATTGCATCGCGTGCCTGCCGTCGGCTGCCCATGCGGCATATCCGTGAAGATAAGTCCACGCTTCCAAAATGCTTTGATAAGATCAAACAAGCGTTTCTTTCAACATAAAAAGTGACATGGGGTTGACTGATTGCAGTTCCGTTGTCTTTCTGCAGAAATAATTCACTTAATGTTAATATAAAAAAAATTGTAAGGTTTTATATTGCTTAAGTAGTTTTAAAAGTTGATGTATACACCGGGTGTTGATTACAAAAAAAAATACAGTGATATTTATGCAACAAATTTAAAATACGATAGAATTTCTAAAAGATTCGTCTGCGCTAACTTCAAGAGTATTATTCTATTTTATCATAAATACAATGAAATAATATTTTATGTCAAATTTCGAATATGACTCCATTTTTTCAGAATGTTAGTTTATAAGGACTATAGTGTGCTAACCCATGTCACATGACACGTTAAAGTTAGTTCCACAAGTAAGCAATTTGTTGGTTACTACATAACAAGAAGAAATTCGTGTGAAGTCATTTCCTGCCAACATCTCCACCAAACACGTTACACTCATTTAAAAACACTTAGTAACTTCCCGAGATATAGTTAGTTGAAAACGTGCGTTTTAAGGAGAAATCTGCAGGATTTTTTTGAGGCTGTAAACAGATATTTAATCAAAGTGATGAAGTATAAGCGACTACTTCAACATAAAATCTTGCCAACCTCAAAAAGGACCGTATTCCAGATATTTGTTATTCTAGTGCATGTCACAAACGACAATCTTTGTACCAGAACAAAACTACGACAGCAATTTCACAACTTTACGGCAGGAATTTTAAACAGATTGTATTACTTTTTGACTATTTTATTTAATTCTCTAGTTCAATTAATGTAAACGATTATTATTATAACTAAAGCTAAGTGATGAAGTCAGTATTTAGTTACTGCTTGATTTGCTGGGTTTCTAACTACCTATAGTTGGCACTGAACTTGAGAATAATTTGACATTATCAAACGAGTACATTTAGAATTGTTATATCAAAGACTACAAAGGCATGTAGTTGACATGTTGCACGAGGTTGATTTTCTTTAAAGGTACTGGAAACGATACAGTCGAGAAGTGACGAGATGAGAATACTTCGTCTGTTACAATATGGGCAATTATATTTATTTATATTTTAGCAAATGTGAAATAATGTGGTTTCATATTTTATTACATATTTTGAATTTTTATAGCCATAGCTGATAAATGTATGACTAATAACATTGATTGAACCCAATACTGTGTCAATAACTAGACCTTATTAGTTGTTGAATACCGTAATCACTGAAATATTACGGCATTTAAAAAATGTGCGTAATTAGTGCAAATCCATTGGTCAATGTAAGTGCTTTACTAAATAAGACTTATCCGCAATATTGCTACGAGAAATCCGTGATTTATCCGAATATAGACGACCTAGAATTTTTGTTTAAGACGGAACATGGCAGTTCTGTTTTTAGCCTGTCTGAATAATTATTATATAAGTCTCAGAAACGAAACATTGGTACTTTGTTTGTACGGATATGTGAAACGTATGGGCTGTGAGTGATTCATAATAATATAATGTATTGAGTGTGTGAGAAATAGGTGAAGGTTATACAAGGTTACTTTATAAATAATACATAAATCAATATTAGTGGACTACGTATCTTTCTAAGTAATTATTCCATATATCAGCTAATTGTAGATATTTAGTTTAGTGTTATACAAATATAAGTCAATCAGCCGAGATAACATAAAATAAAGTATTAAGAGGGGATGCTCTATCCCTTTACCGTAAGTTGAATGATAGTTTAGAACTCGTATGAAGCACATGTATGATAACGTAATGTTTTAACATTGTGCATTCTTTCTCTATTATGAAATGAAAATACTTATAAGTTCATCATTTTTCATCTTTTTGATGAGACTATAAAACACAATCAGTAAACATAGGTGTTATTTAACAACAAATAGTACATTCCCTAGCAATATTTTTTTCTAAACTTCCAAGAATAACTTATGATTGTATGAAGCCGCGGACACTGATATCTCTAAGTTGTTTGATATCATTAGCAAAAACATTATTGCACTCCATGTCAAGAGATATCAGAAACCAGGAGACCTGTTGGGAAATTAGCAAATCAGTGTCCACTAATCATTATCCAATACGTCGATATGGCATACTAACTCACCCTAATTACATAAACTTGCGATCAGATGGTAATTAATGGTTATCATTACCCTTGCCCGTTCCACTCAAGCTGAGTACTGGAATATTTGTGTAGGGACGCTATAGTTGAAATGTCTCGACTTTGGCTTAGTGATTTTGTATACCTATATTAGTTACCGTAACGTAGGGACCGACAGTATGTAATATTGTCTTGATAAAAAAAAAGAAAGTAATTTTAGTAAAAATTTGAGCGCTTTTTAATGGAATGTTACTGAAATATATTTATGAATGAATCATTTACCTTTAAGAATAATTTGAAGGGTTGAACAGCATAGTGAAGATATTTTTAAGGTACCAACTAAACTATGTAGCAACATCATTAAGGATCCCATGGGGGGACAAACATCATCAAAAAGTTTGTAAACATGCTTAGGAATGACGGTTAAATGGATGGATAGAATAGTCAAATGGTATTTCATCATAATAATACAATGAATAAATAAACAAAGAAGTAATATTTTGATACAAGTATAGGTAAGGTAAATGTTTTCTTTGTGAAAATCCGTTACCTATAATTTCCTTGAAACGTAATGAAATAGGAAGGCACATCAAAGGAAATAATTCGAAACCAAACGAAATAGATGATTACGATCCCTAAACACGTGTTTCTAAACGACCTATTGAAATACATACTACTTTTATTATATCTGTTCTGAAAAATAACTCCGATTCATTTCTTGCTGAGTAAAGTATCGTCTGAAAAACATGACTCTGGGATTCATCGACATTTGTCATTGACTATTTGAAAACATATTAAATAATAACATAAAAATAACTTTTGATAAAAATAAACATAAATTGTATGAAATTCTGCAATGTATGGATCGCCTATTGGCCCCAGATTGATGGTCTTACTAAGTAATTAACATAGTCCAAATAAATAAAATTACTTTATGTTATAATTCTACCAATGAACAAGAAAAATCTCAAGCATATTAATAAAGGAAGTTTCACAGTAAATAGATGACCTGAGTGTTTATTGGAAATATTGTAAAATACGACCGAAGCCATTGATTAAAACGAACTATCAATAAAATGAATGTTAGACGATCAATTACACAATCGGTACGTGCGAGCCCTAACGAGCAACTTTACAGCAACATGTAACAACTTAAGATTTACTGCCACTGTTATTATAGCCTGTAATAACAGTGCGCCTTTGAGATTATCACAACTATTTGAACATACATATAAGTTTCATGTTGCTATGTTAGACACACTTATCACAGAGAAGCAATTATGGCGCAGTTGGTAGTGCGCCTGGATTTTATATCAATGGACACGGGTTCGAGCCCAACTCTACAACTCTGAAAATCAGTCTGTGCTTTCGGTAAAGGAAAACATCAAGAAGAAACCATAGCATTTAAATTTGTAAGTCTGTCGCCAAATATCAATAGGTGTTGCGGCAGCATCACTTGATAATCAATACCTCTAGGTTTAGTGTGTTTACCATCGTCAACCACATCGTCACTTAACACTAAATCAGGAAAAAATCTTTTAAAAAACAAAAAACTTTTCAACAATGCACTTTATATGATAAAATGTGACATTAACTAAATGAAATTAACTAAGTTTATGAATTGAATTTATAATTAAATATGAATGCAAAATACGATAATATATTCAAGTGAAATGAAAACTTTTGTATCAGGTTCATGTTAATATCCATTTTATCATCTCTTTTTAGCTAGGCCGTTAGCCGTTTTATGTAGTAAGTACACATTTATCAGACCGGTAATTGGGCCGATCTGAAATTTAAGTGTATCTCTCTTTCTTCGATAACATACATGTATTGTACTCCTTCAAGAGTAATGATCTTAACTGCTTCAAGTTAACACAAATGATTTATTAATTATAGTTCGTGTTGAAATATGTAAGGGAACTACTAGATTATCTAGTACAAGTTTCTGTTTGCTTTCTGTTCGACAGCAAATAATTTATTGAGCTCACAGCAGAAACCGTCTCCGTTCCCTAACCAATAGAAATAACAGAAAGAAGTAATTTGTATGGAATATATAAGCTATTTAATGCTCAAGTAACAGATTTGAAGGTAGAAAATTAAGCTTAGTAAATAGCAGATCAAAAGTCACATGGAACAAAACGTTTTTTTTTTAACAGATATATGCCAAAAGACTTAGCAATGATTGCATTAGTACATATCTCTGGGACCGCAGGTCGTGAGGTTAGTTAGTAATTGGACCGGTCCGTCGCCTCGGCCTCGAGACTCGACCGCGCCGGGACAACCATCCGCCAATTACCGTCCGTCAACTGCGAAATGTGGCTTGTATTGTTTGCAGTACGGTGAATAGATTGGTATGCCTGATTACGTACTACATCATATTCTACCAATGAATTGTACCGAATATTAAGAACGTCATCTCGAAACCAAATCGTACGAGCCAATGTCAGCTTTGCGCCGTAATAATTTCATTGCAATTTATTTTATTTAATCTAACTTACGACTTTTAAGGTTATTTATTATGGAGTATTGCCTTTAAAATAATGTTTACTCTAAATAATAAACACTCCTAATATTCTTAGATTATCCTTGTGTAATATTTAAAACTCGTGTACTTAGTACCATATAAATGTGTTCAGGATGAATAGTGCATAGTGCTAAAGCATTTCCTAATCCCTAGCTAGATCCATTTAGCTACTTATCACACTGAAATCTATTGCTAAGAACTTACACTTCTATACTGTGAGCTTGCTAAGCTGAGATTAAGCTCGAAAATGGCCCTGTCAACTGCATAGTTGTTAGCTTTTGTTACCATAAAAATCAAAAAGAACATTTACTAATCCACAGGTACAATATTGCAGATTGCAAATTCAGTTCTTAGTATATATTTGGAACTAAATCGAACCTACAAGTATAATATATAAATATAGCGAGCGGCAGGTGTTCTCCCTCCGAGGAGTAAACCATTCGCGTTTCACTTGGAACGAGTCTCGTTAAATGTTATGTGCTAATGTAAGCAGATGTGTAAAACCTTTGTTCCTTCAAAAGGTGCTTTAGTAAATGAGTTTAGAATGACTGGATAAGGATCTATTTTAGTTACATTAAAAGATTATTTTAATACCTATGTTTGAATAACTGTAGAATAATATCTTGTCGACGACTGTTAAGTAGTAAATCTATCTCCATTAATTATGAAATACTAATTTTCTTCTCTTTCGAGTTTTGCTAGAAATCTCTATTAAGGAAGGTAATTTTTGTTATAAATTAATATTTATAATCTTAATAGATTTTAATATCTTAAATACATTAAATCACTTCAAGAATCGAACCAGAGTCACGGAAATCTACGGAAAACACGAACCAACGTTTGCACCAACTATAACAAATAAAATCTGCAACATCTCCATTGATAAAAAAGTTACGACAATAAATTTTCCTTTGTTTGTTAGAATTTGGTATGCGGTTTGTAAGGTCCCTGCCAATCCGTGATGGCCGTGAGAAGTCTGCTTTGTATATTCATAAGGGAAAATCAAAGAATTGGGATGTGAGAAAGTGGTCCTCAGTTCCGCAGTCATTTGTAATAAATTATTCATGAGTTCGCTATGTAACAAAAGATCAGACAGAGGAAGAGAGAGTTCCAGCGCCGAATCGTGTAAATAAAAACACAGACTATAAATATTATCAATCAAGATTTAAACCAATAAATCTTAACTTAAATCAATCGGCGATTAAAATGTTATCTTAATGTAAATTCGTTATTATTATGGATTATTTGTATCTATTTATATACTATATGGTATCGGTCCTTTGCCTCACTTTTAAACTGTATATGCCATCTTGTTGCCAACTGCAATGTTGTTAATTTCGTTCAGCGCTCAGATTATTTACGCATAATACAATACAAGAAGAGTAATTTATTGTATTTATTAAAATATCAACATATATAACATGATCTGCAGTATTTATTATTCGACCCTTAGGCCTAATAAATGAAGGGTTTAATTAATCTAATGGTAGATTTAATTTAACAGATAACTGAAAATTCGAGCTCCTGATGTTTTCGATTTATATAAGTAAATGTTTGTATTACTGGGTTAAAATACCCTAAACTCGTGCCGATTGACTGATAACAAGGTGCCGGTGAACATAAAACAAACGTACTAATTAGTTACAAATCGATCTGTAACATCTGCTCTGCGCTGTCATCACGAGGGAGTCTGGCGTTTATTAGTTTCAACGATTGCTGGAGATCATCGCACTCTCGTTCCCGGGGGTTCGTCAGCGTTGGCTACCCTTACCTAATTCATATTTCAACTATTTAATTGTATAGAAGCTGTTCCAAAAAGCTATGTTCAAGCGAATGTGGATGGTACATTAATGTTCAACGGTCTCATACATAATTTTTACTCTTTAAATGTACTTTGTTAAAAAAAGAATATGTTATAAAATTGCACTAAAAAGTAATTAAGTAATTACTTTATTGATCTACTTCTGCTAACTTCTATATATCCTTTGTTTTAATACCATTAATCTTTTCATTTACTCCTATATCTTACATATTATTCCTCACAAGTTCCATCAACACTTTCTGTGACCTTCTTCTACTTTCCCATCCTTCTAAATTAATATTCATAATTATTTTATACACATCTGCGCTTCCTCTATTCTCATAACATGTCCAAACCACAATAAACGATTCCCTTTCAACTTTACTACAACTGGCGGAACTTTCAAACTCCCTTTAATAAATTCATTCCTGACTTTATCCACGCTTAAAACATTCATGATTTTATTATGTACCTTATGAAGCGACGATGGCGCTGTGGGTAATGCGGCCGGATTCTGCGTCAATCGACGCGTGTTCGATTCCCACGTATCCGACTCTAAAATCGGGCTGAGATTTCGCTGAAGGAAAACATCGCGAGGAAACCATAGCATGAAGGTAGAGCATTTTGTAATGAGGCCCGCCAGGGTAGCTACCTCTCTCAATTTGAAAACCTGTCGCCAAACACCAATAGGTGTGTTGAGGGAGCATCACTTGAGAACCAGTACTAGAGGCCTAGAGGCTTAGTGTGTTGGGCCTTGACATCTTGTACCACATCGTCACTTAACATCAGGTGAGATTGTGGTCAAAGCACTAAGCCTATTCCATGTAAAAAAATATAGATAATAAAATGCCATATAGTATATACATATATATGTAAGCTAAAGATATTCAGATGGGTAGAACTAAGGTGAGATAATCGATCGTTCGTATCTTCATAAACATGTTATTGATGGGAAAACTTGTGCCTGTTAGTGTTACAACGTTATATTTGCTCGGAGTAGTTTGTGAATGACGTCATATGAAGTAGCCTTTCGTTTACGAGGATCATTTATTTACTTAATTAGCTAGTGTTCGACTGGTTATTGTATATTAACAATATCTCATCTCACATTCAGTACAATATGTAAATGCTAAGAGTAGAAGGTTAAAAGTATTCATATCCGGCATTTAATCATGATAGATTTCATCTTATAATGTCATATATTAAGTTATCATGTTCTTTACCTAAATGTTGGAATGTTTTATAATAATTGTGAAAGGTAAAAGTTGTCGTATCTGATTACAGTCATGGGAATTGTTAATAAAGTTATTTGTTGTGAAAACGTCAATTTTTATTTATTAATGCGAATGTATATGTGTGTTTAAAAAGATTTTTTTAAAATAAGATGCACATATAAATATACACTTCAAATATTGTTATGCAAAAAAATAAAATATATCTATTAAGAAAAACATAATTTTGTAATATGCAACAACAACTATCACAAATAGACAAAATGCTAGTAAACCGAAAGGGATAACTTAAAGAGTATAATAATTAATGTTTCACGTCGAAATGGGATTTTCTTGTGTTTGTACTAATATCCAACCGTAGCCGGGTTTGTTTGGCAGTGGCCAGATTGCGGGATATACCCCGGATATTCTTGAACAAACACTTCGAATTCGTTTAGATTCTAAACGGGTTATTCAAATTTAATCTTCCAATTCTTTGCACTAGCTTTCATGGAAAGTTAAATGTTGTATTAAATACGTTAGTTAAAATTGCAAGAATTTTCGTTCAATATTTGAAGGTAAACAAAGTACACTGACATCTTAGTATCATAGATAATGCTAGCAATATTAACAAACCCTTCAAAATAGTAACACACTCTTGAGTCTAATTTAATTTTCTAGAAAATTAACAGAAAAGTCTTGTGCACGTTTTAATTACATATATTGTTTAAACTTAACGTTAGTTATTTCACCACAACATTTCTAATAAATAAAAATAAACCAAAACTACGAATTAACAAAACATTATGTAATAATATTACGAGTGTAAAAAGCAAGGATATTTTATTATATTTTATTTGGAACTCCAACAACATTACACATAAATATTCAAAAATAAAAGATATGGTTTACAAGTTATGGTTTTAGTAAGGTTTATAAAATATTTTATAAAGGAGTGTTCTATATGTGCATGCTACTTATTTATTTATTTATATGAGCACTCAGCTTTTCTAAGTGCTCTGTATATACAAAACTAAAAATATAATTACAAAATTATAGAGACTGTACAAAAATAAAACAAGAACTAACATAAAAATAAAATTTTAACAAGATAAAAAAAAATCGAAAAATCTTAATGCTTTCTGTGTATCATCTTAATAATAATACTTGGGTCAATATGGCTCTGAACACTGAATACGTTTTTACTATTACCGGTTTTTAATTCAGTTTCATCGCAGTTTAACCGTTTTAACAACTCTTGCTTGAACTTATTAATAGACAGGTGAAATATCTTTGTATCATTATTATGTTTACGTAGAGTATTGTAAGTAGTGTAAGCATATTCTGGCAATAGGCGAGTGAAGACCGAGGTTAGTTTTGTACATGGGTACATAGAACGTATTGGTTATTGGATATCTAGGTAGAGTTATAAGGTATAAGGTTATGAACAGTTTTTTACTACATATTCCTGTTGTAGATATGTCCACAAAAAGCAATTTTGTAAAATGGTCTAAGTTTTACTTTATAATATTAAAAGTAAGATCTTTTTAATGTTGGAATAACGAAAGATTTCAATAGTTATCTAATTCTAATTTGTATTATGAATTCCGGAAGCGATGTTTATGCACCGACGCGATGCGGCGGCGGCGGGCTCGTGCCTCGCGGAACTGTCTCGAGGCACTATTCGGAGATTGCGGAGCCGAGGCCGGGACCGAGACCGAACCGAGCTGGGCCGGATATTAAACCAAAACTACTGGCTCAATAATTCATTGCTCTAACACTAATAATTACTGACGGAATTTACCGAAAGAGCACTGCGGAAGCTCTACGGGAATTGTGTTCGATTGGCATGCAGATTTACTCGAGTACCGGCTGCTATGTGTCACATAAATACATAATTATATCCAACATTGAATTCGAGTCTGAACCAGGTTTAATGTTTTCTTAGGAAGTATTATTAAAATATGTTATTTTGATTCTGTTATTTATGTTTTATATTTGGAACGCGGAGCCTTTGTTACCCATTACTTCGAATACGGAAAATAAACAGAAATAACAAGCAATTGTAAAAACAATAACATACCGTACGACACGTAACGAAAATTCCTTTTCATTTTGTGGCGTAATAAAAATAAACTGTTTAAGGGCGTTTACGAACGGGGCGGGAGGACGCGCCTGCGACCGACACGCGGCAGTGCGACACGACGAAAGCGTCATTGCCTGACAATGATCGATGTCTTTCAGCCACTAGGAGACGCGTTTATTTTTTCTTCCGCGAGATGCGTAGTTTATGTAACATTGTCCACTGTCATGATAAATGTTACTGTTAATTTTTGACTGCAATCTACAAAAAAAGATCGTATGTCCAGAGAACACAGACTGATATTTCGTTCAAAATATTTAGTTTAAGTCTACAAAACAAATTGTTGCTAAGGTATAGTTGATATCAGAGACCGTGGAATGGATAAAAAATATACCTGCTTTCTAAAATTCAGTCAAGCGCATGCTGTCTCAAAAACGAAACGTATCACAAAGAGGAGAAACTAGTAATAATTTTACAGTCAACAAGTATAGCTGAGCTTATTACTTTTGTCTCTTTTCTCTCACTACTTACCAGCCTCTAGCTCTGGCTATACACTCACTGATCCCAGAACTCGACGCATTTTACGTCTCACTATGACGACTTTTTCACAAGAATGGAATTTGATTGTTCGCGTTTCACTGTGTATTTGTAATTTTGCGGCTTCACTTTCGACTGTTAAAATTATTCAAATTATTTAAGTATTATATTTTATATTATTTTTTCCAAGTTAGCTATGCTTATATGAGTGTAACTGACACCAATGACATAAGAAATCGCCCTAGTAAATATTAATCTGGTTTCCTTTATGGCATTGAAAACGGTTTCAAAGTGGTATATACAATTGGTATACAAATATATGGTAACATTGAAAATGTGTGATGTAAGTCTATGTAATATTTTACTCGCATGACATGTGATTCGCCTTTTGTCACTGCCTCTGTACGTTATTGTAACATCAGATGTCCCAATAAACCATATTTTATTAGAAGGAATGATAAATATTATGTAAATCTAATATATTTTATCCGTGTTAACAAAAACATTTCGAGTTTCCGTCTCTGCAACAAATCTGTTTATTCCATTAAACAGACGTACCATTTATTATGATCTGCTACATAAACACTTACGATGAGTAACAAAAATACTTTAACAGAAAACATTTTGAGTAGAACACCTGAATAGGTACGTTAACAACACGACTTTACTACGAGCGTTTATCAAGCGTTTTTTTTGATGTTTTATATGAAAGTTTTTTTGGGAGCAGAACAAAATTAACGTTATTAAAAATTAAAACTACAAAACCAGATCTCGAAATCTATAACTTTACGGCGCGGCGTTAGATAAGGAGATGTTATTTTTCCTAAACTGATCACCGCTGCGCTCGAGGATGTTTTCAAGGTTCTGGATTGGAAAGGGCTTGGCATCAACATAAACGGCGAGTACATAAAATACCTCCGCTTTGCTGATGATATAGTAGTAATGGCTGAGACAGCAGAGGACCTAAGTACGATGCTCGGTGATTTCAGTTGGCCTTAAAATAAACATGGACAAGACGAAAATCGTGTCTAATGTCCATGTTGTGCCAAATCGGTGACTCTACGCTCGAAGTTGTTGACAGTTATCTATACCTGGGACAAACCGTCCAGTCAGGTTGATTCTACTTCGAGAAAGGGGTTAATCGTCGAATTCAACTTGGCAGGGCCGCGTTCGGGAAGCTAAGCATAATCTTCTAGTCTCAAATACCGCAGTGTCTCAAGATGAAAGTTTTCGACCAGTTTGTGTTGCCAGTGATGACATACGGCACTGAGACGTGGTTGCTTATAATGGGCCTAATAAGGAAGCTCAAAATTGCTCAAAGGGCAATGAAAGGGGTTTGCTTGCTTACTGCGTGATCGAATCAGAAATAAGGATGTCCGCAGAAGAACCAAAGTAACCAACATTGCCCTAAGAATTGCTGAACTTAAGTGACAGTGGGCTGGACCGTGGCTGGCTGGGCTGATGTCCGATGAGGCCAATGGGTTCTCGAATGTTTACCATGCACCGGAAGACGTAGCATAGGTAGGCCCCCCCAAGGTGGACCGACGACCTGGTGAAGGTCGCGGGAATCCGCTGGATGCGGGTGGCGTAAGACCGGTCGTTGTGGAGATCTTTGGGATATACCTATGTCCAACAGTGGACGTCTTTCGGTTGAATGGATGCATGGATGAAAATGAAATTAATATTTTGAAGCATTTATTTAAAAGGTATGGATATGATTCAACATTCACTAGGTTATAAAATACTAATTGTTGTTTACACACGTAATAAATGTTTTAAAAACGTGTAAACAAAATAGTGTCAAAGATAAGGCTAAAAGTTTTGTGTATTAAGAGATCGTAGAAAAAAAGAGATAAATGTGAATATATTCTTACATAAAGAATTTTGATTAATGTCAGTGGTAAATATCTCACGTTCGAAAATCATAAAATAAAATCTCACGTTTGACTTAGAAAATGCTTGTATTATTACATCTTACATTTCTATAACTGGTCACGTACTTAAAATCAACTACTCGTATGCACAATCGCATTTTACGTTTATTTCAAAACTTGACGCGAGCGTTTATTAGCTGTGTGTTAAAAACGCTAATGCGTTAGACGACTAATTTAACAAATGACCGTGGGGCAGGCTCCGGATCAGTCTACATTGAAGGGCTAAATATAAATCACTGAAACAACAAATAAACAACTTTACAGTTTGAAACTGGCAACATAAAGTGAAATGGGTCGCTGTAGACCCATTGGCGTGTGAACATGTAGCTGTGGGCCACGTCATCACTTGATGAGTATTCCGGACACTTGGTGTTAGCTTGTATTTTTAGACCGGATTTACCTACAGATGTTTTGTGGTGATCACTCGATTAAAAATAGTTTATAGTGTGCCATTGAACTTATAAATAGAATGTAACTATATATCATCTCACTCCTTATTTTAATTTCCGTACATATGACATAAGGTAGAGAATTTTTACATACTTGCTTAGCTTAAAATTCAGTGCTAACCATTGGAAATCTTTACACAACATTGTCTGAGACTTAGCTATAGATTAGCGCGATTCCAGTAAAATGCAATCATCATGCACATGTGGAATATTTTATAATAAGTTGTTTTAGGCACGTTGCATTTTAGTATGAGCTAATGTACCAACTCAATATGTTTATCGCGAGCCAGAGAGAATACTGTGGAACAAAACAAGGAGTTTTCTGCTCTCAACCGATGTCGTTTTTTTTATTAATGCGACTGACATGTATTGTTATAAAATATTGACACAGAGTAATCTACTAATTTAGCACTTTTTTTTAATATAATTTGCCATTGCTAGCAGTAACTTGGAATTTGATCGTGAATCTAATCCAAAAGTATATTTAGGGTTAGTAAACGTTTCCCTTGGTATGTCAATCCATTTGACAGTAACAGTATTTAGTCTGGGTGATAAGCAGCTTAGAGATGTTGTGATCTCCTCAAATAACTTGGGAATGCAACCGATACTTTTTCAGTCAGATGTTACTTAATGTAAAGTTCTTGTATCAAATACGGAATTTCATCTATGACATTCAAAGTACTCCAATATAGCTGTAACTAATTAAAATCCTCATTAAATATTTCAACTATTCAATTGACTCAAACATTTTCATAACTTCTTTGAACAAATTTTAAGTGGGATAATGAAGAAATTAGTAAATTAGATATTACTCTCAATTCGATCTGAAAGCCGCCGCGGTGACAATTGGATTAACTATATCACGTAATTTTTATATATATTACGTATATTAAATATTTACTATACTAATATACTATACTAATATGATTAATATTTTATGTATATTAAAGAAAATTACTTGCTAATTTATATTAATCCTATTTCATATTAATGAGGCATATATGTTTACAAGAACATATTTGGGTTTAAAAGCATATCATCACTACGTAAGTTAATTGGACTACGAGATAAATATATGATCCAAATGTATATTAAAATACATTCTAGTTATGTTTTTATAAATAACCAAACCTGAGGAATAAATTATGCATCATAGGGCGTTCTGAATAAAAAATTTCATCACCGTCACTTTCTCGGTACTGACAAAGGCGGTATCTTTGAACGTTTAAAAATAAAACGCTCACGTGCGCTCGGCCTTAGCTAATATCTAAGCTTAGTGAGATCACAGTGACAGGTTTATTATATGCATTAGAAAACAACACGTTCATGTACTGGGTTAAAAGATAAAAGAAGATAAATATGAGTTAATGTAGAGATGGTTTCTTTGAATTTTGCTTGACAAACTCTTTCCTCTTTTAATATAGATTGTATTTCTTGTGACAATACTTCCATTTTTTTTCAAAGTAAGAAACTTTATCATTCCTTAAAAATGATATACAAAATAAACTTTTTAAATTTAAACAAAAGCGACTTGAAAAAAATGAGCCAGAAAAATGCACTACAAAGTAAATAAATAATTACTTTTTTAATCTGCTTGTTTACGTCAATATATCCTTTATTTGAATATCATTCATATATCGATTACCCATAAAAATGAGACAATAGGAAAACAATGGAAAGCTGGCGTAAACGCCAGGTTAGTGCTCAAGGGTTAATAATTTTGAAATCGCTGCCAGCTTACGGATAACACAGTGGTTTAAATGTACGTCGCTAGTTATATTCAATTTTGATTAAATGTTCTTTAAAATCACCCTAGTCCTTTATTTAGCTTGTATGTAATTGTGATAAAGTTTAGGGAGTTATTTCCATTTATAAATGAGTACATTGGTTATCTCTAGCTGGCACCGACTCCAAAATTATTAATTTATTTATGTAACACTTTTTGCACACATTTATGCACAAAGGCGGACTTAATGCCTTTATGATGTTCAAATAAAGGATACATTGAAATAAACGGAATCAGATTTTAAAAGTAATTAGTTGTTTACTTTTTAGTGCATTTTTATGGCTATTGAAGTCGGTTTTTTAATTAAAAAAGTTTTTTTACTATGTTTTAGTTGAAGTATGTACTTGTAGGTATAACTGTGAAGCCTACTTAATAACTTTAGAAGCGAATATATGAAACATGTGTCAGTGTCTATAAAATTCGAGGGATTTTCTCGATTCCCTTTCCCTGAGTCCCACTAATCAGATCCTGATTTGGTGGAAACGGAACAATCTCTGGAGTGTACTCCTTCGATTAAAAAAATTAAATTTGATTAAATTTTGCTAATCGGTTCACAATTGCCAGAGAAATCAAGAACAAAAAAATTTACAGACGAATATATAACTTCCTTCTTTTTGAAGTCAGTTAACAATTAAAATAAATAGACAGTCATTTTATTTGATTTATATATCATTGAAATAAAACTAAAATTAAAGTTTTTGAAGTGAAAACTTCTTTAGCGGCGTTGAGCAATTCTCGATAGAGACAAAACTTATAGATTCGCGTTACTAATGGAATGTGACATTAACTTTCAACCTGCTGCTGTCAACAACATGGAATTTTCCATGGAAAGATTTTTTTTTACTTTCTTTACGTCGCAGAAGCATTTACCAGGGTTTTATTATATACTAGCTAATACTTAGATCCAAATCCACAACTTTTAGCGTCTGACCATGGGCTTTATTAATTGTCATCGCGAAACTGGTCATAAGCTCACTGGAAACTGGACTCGTTTTAAAACTAAACGGAAAATTGTTTGGAATGAGAGGAATCCGAGGAATAAATACACTATCACCTGTTAAAATCTCTGCTTCTATCAGGTTTCGCAGGATCAGAAATTTAAAAGTGAAAATTTCACTTAATGTATGTTTCACTCATGTATGTATGTTTCACTCATATATTCATTAATGGCAAATTACTAAATTGTTTTTTAAACATAACATTTAAATATAAAAATTAAGAACTTGTATTTACAGTTTAACTAATAAGACGTAAACACGCCGACTAACATGAAAACAAATTAACCTATACTATATACATACAATATGTATTTACAAACCCTCAAATATAAATAAATGAAATATGCAAACAGTCAGTGTTATCGAATGCAACGAAAAGCGGCCCGGCTCTCGGCGTAGTTTATATATATGTACATATATAAACAACCCAAAAGTGCCAGCCTAACCTGAACCCTATTTCATATGAATGATGGTATAAATCTGAGGTCAACTTAAATTGGAAAATTAAAATTTCCGAAACTGATCATTTTTAACTTCTATTTATTATCATATTATTATTATTATTATATAATCATACTTTTATACAGACCATTATTATGGAGTTTAGTAAAGTTTCAGTCAATGCATCTGAACAGAGAAAGAATTTATATACAATAAATGTTCGACGTGATTCTTTAAATTGGCATAACTTTTTTATTTATGTACCGATTGACATGAAACAAACACTAAATGTTAAGTGAAGCTTACTACAATATATTAGTGAAACCTACATCTAAATCGGATAAGCCGTTTCTGAGATTAGCGTGCACAAACGCACAGACAAACAGATAAACAGACAAAAATTTTAAAAATTATAGTTTTGGGTCCTATTTGCGTTTATAAAGGTCCTAATAATATTTTTTCTCATAATCTCCCATGTACAGACAGCGATCCGTTACATTTTTATTATATGTATAGATATATCTGTTGGAAAGGAATATAATGGCAGATTCCTAAGGTTTTGTGTTGCCACATCTAAAATATTTTCGCCTAAATGCACGAATACATAAAATAACAAAGAGTATTTATTTTATGTTATGGATGTGAATGGTTCGAAGTGAAATCAATAATACCTGTTAATAACTGTCACATATATATTCTATGATATTTTTACATCGTCCGTTAGCTCGGCTCACGTGCGCTTATGTACTATAAGTTTGATGTCATATATCGTTTCTACAAGTACTTATAATTGAAACCTTTACGTGTTGATTTAGATATAGTCACGTAATGTGACTGGGTCTCGCCGCGTCCTTCACCCTAATCAAATCACTGTGAGCCAACATTATTCTGATGCGTTAATTTGTTTGCTACATAGACAAAATTTATTGTAGACCTTTTGTTAACTTAGTTTCAAATTACATTATAACATTATTATTCTAAATATATTTCCAGAAATTGCGGTGAAAGCCTGTCGTAGAGTGTTTAAATTTTGTCCTAGGGTTTTTTCTTGTTATGTTATGCTTACTTTAAAATCAGATGACTTGTATTGAAATATCGTAAAAATTATAGTTTATAGGTATTATAGGAATGTCTGTTTTTCTAAGCAAAATGCAACTATTGGTAAATATGGAGAATATCGTCGTCAAATTCGCATAGAAATGCCTTACCATATTATTATTTACATTTCCTAGTTTATTTATCAACAATGCGCGTCCAGTGCACGTGAGGTTGGTTTCTGTTACATTCTAAATACAGTTAATAAACATAAAGATTGTATTTTGAAAATATAAATAAATTCGATATTCATAAGGATGTCAAGATTAGCTTCTTCACAAAAGATTATTTTAAACCTTTCATTATTTAACAAAGCCCGTCTAGACTAATGTTTAATTAATATCTAAAATTTTACAGAACTTTAATAAATATCTATATTATAACAACAGAATAAGCTGATATAAATAAATTAATGAATACCTCTGACAGAACAATCGAAGTCTTAATTATAAATTCGATAAAGGTATTAAAGCGTATTTTAACACTGGAAAATAAATAAACATAAATATCGAGAGAATTTGAAATGTGTTATAACTTTATGAAGATGGAAGAAAATGGCGCCGATTTAAATAGAGACTCTACGCTAGAGACGAATACTTGAAATGAGCAGCTTTCTGAAATCGATGCGTTTCTATTTAGATTGATTTAATTAACCTAGTGGAAAAGAAGGTTGTTCGGTGAGCATAGAATCTGAGAAAATGGCTTCATAAAATAATCTTTAATATAATTTTTAACGAGGTTTTACTGTCTACGGTGTATTTATTTCGTCTTTCAATGTAACCTTTTCGAGCTTCAATAGGTATAAATATTTATTTACATTTTATAGAAGTGTTTTATGCAATGAATCTTTTGCAGTTACATTTTATTTTGATTTTATTTGAATTTTTTATGCGTATTACTATATAAAGTTCTAAATTTATATATTTTAAATATTTTATATTGATGGTGTATTTATGTGGATTAAGTTTTGTATTATTGTTGCTTAAATTCTTAAAGGAATTAATTCTAAAAAGTTTTAAACATAACGTGAATTCTAAAAATGTACTGTGGCATTCTAGTATAATTATATTTGTCGTTGTAACCGATAGTGGATAGTAATCATTTTGTTAATATCTCAGAACCATACTATTCAATAATGGCACATTTAAATAAATTCTTGATATTATTTATTATATGATAGTATATAATATATTCGAATACACTTGACATCTATTATATAAATCTATAAATTTACAGCTCACACAAGCCCAGTACAGCTGTAAAGCTCCTTCATCGCTATAGCGTTAGTTAAAAAAAAATCAAGAAACATTCAATCCGTGATCGTCAGTCCGTACATATCGCTATAGAAATTCTCTGAGGGAAAGGTTTTCTCGCTCCGATTTTCTATGGTTGTATTTACACATACATATATTGCTGTATATGTTGTTTAAACATGAGAATATGTATTCGCTATAATAACTAATACTTGTGTAACAGTTCCCGGTTTCGCTATTCGTTCATCTTTGTGTCTGTTCATTCATTATACTATACAATTATCAATTGGTACAATCATTATAACTGGAGTGATTATGTAAACAATTGGAACTACATACCCTATCATTACTTAATTTTCTTTATAAATTTAAACTTAATTTATTTTGTTTGTCATTATTAGTTCATACCTTCCAATTATCCAAACAAGCGAATAATATCATAATATATTCTTTTGATGACGTTCTCGTTTTAAGTCGGCCATTTTGCGTGAACCAGTAGTATAATTATTTGTCTTTATTTGCAGGTTTGTGTGATGTGGCAGGAGGGGCTGGCTCTGTGAACGCTTTGCCCGCAGGTGGTTCCACGTCACGGTTACTGCCGACCTTCGATCAGGCAACACCAAGGAATGTGACCGCTCTGGTCGGCAAGTCTGCTTACCCTCAGTTGCCGCGTGAAGAATCTGGGAAACAGAACGGTAAGTTTTACACTTGGATATCTTTTGAGATCTATGTAAGATCAGTCGTAAGAAAGTTCAATTGTTGTTTTCCTCTTACTATATACAGGTATTTTATTAAGCGATATCATTGTAGTCAAGGTCTAGTTGGGCTTAAAGATAAAACATCTACCTGTAAAAATAATTTGTGGGATATTACATTATTTTGATTTTTTAGCAAAATACCTTGTCAAGGTTTTCAGTCTGATTTTAACACAGTATAAGAAATAAATGTAGTCAATCAATCCAGAAATTCTTACGTATATTTCTATAGGTAAATCACGTTATATATAAATAATTGTGGCGTTTAAACAACCCTTCACATACAAGGAGAGTATAAAAATGGACTCTTTATGTGGCTATTAATGAAGCCATATAGAGAAAGTGCAATAAACGAAACTCGTCTACGGCGCGTTTCCGTCTCGTGAGTGACTCGGCGGGGACTAATTGTTCGTGACGATCGCGTGGGGCGTGTTTCCGCTTCGCTCCGCTTTCCGTCCGCAACGCCGCGCCGCCCGCCGAGCGCCCTGCGCCGCGCTGCTCAGGGCGGGCGCGGGCTTTCGGATTTACACAAAACTATGATACTTTTGATGTGGCATGTTTTAAAATAAACTCAATTTTAGGAATGATTAAGAAATTCGTCAAAACTTTATAATTTAATAGGTACGAATTTTGTACTTCAAATTTTATATTATTTACGGTTAATGTGTTGTGTTACTTTTCATTGTTCATGGTATTTATGTTCAATTATTTACATTTTTGGACCAATATTATAAAAAACTTGTGGATAACTATATATATATATATATATATATATATATATGTATTTCCACAACAAAATCGGGGTATCCATTTTTTATTGTTTAACGTGTTTCATATTACTCTATGTGACGTACATATGAAGTATATAAACCACCTAGATATGTATATGTATGACTAGGTAGTGCGGTAGTCTATAAGAGACTTTGATGTTTGTAATTCCAGTGCATGAGCGTTGGTATTTATTAATTTCGCTGCCGTACTGTCGGAACATTCATTACTATGCATGGAATTAATTTTAATTCCCGTTATTTTTATATAATATAGCAGAAATATGTATATAAATAAAAATAAATATTTGTATATTTGTCTTCTATACGTTTCTAAACTATTCCTCTAGTTGTGATTAAACGAATATTTTTGAACAAAAAAACTGTTTTCGTGGCACTGCAAACCATCACAGGGATGACTAATTTGTAATATTTAAATCATCATGAGTCAATCATAGCTTGAGGGTAGTGTATTTCGCAATGTGATTACCAAATATGTAAGTTAATCAAATCATAAAATCTTCTCACAATCAGCCACGGCGTGGTTCAGCTCCGGCTAGTTCCGGTAAGAGACTGCTATGCTATATCGGCTTCAAGTAAATTGTCATTTGATCATGATCACAAGTTAACTTTGACGATTTTTTACAATAAAATAAATATGTTGTTTATTGTAAATCGAAATAAACATTCACACAATAATCATAACTTATTATTATAATAAATAAATACTGCCGATAGTAAATCCTGATTGTAAAATACTACCAAAAATTATGGATAATGAAGAATTTGATATGAATAAGGACGTGCCTCGTTTAAAATTATTATTGCTGCTGTAATATTGTAAACTTGGGATTCGAGAGCAAGAGAGAGAGAGAGACACACACAAAGAAAGAGCAAGTCAAGCGTTATTAACGATTTCAACTACGAAATTTTATCTATAATATAGTCGCTAATCGAACTAATAGACACAAACATAGATTTAAAAGATAAGATAAAGTTTTAATCTACGTCTAGTTTTTGATTTTTAATTATTTGATCTTTTAACTGTGGTAAGGTGAAAGCTTGTTGTTATCGATTAAAATATATAATATTAAAAAATATTATTATTCTAAATTCAAAAATATAAAAAAATAATCAAAATCTGTCGTTTTTCGTTTTAAATACATTTGAAATGAATAGTTCAAACAGTCTAGATTTGAGTATATAGTTAGTGCTCTAATTAATAATTGCTCTAAATTCGAGAATCTCTTTGATCTTAAGTAATTGGGCATTGTGTGCAGTATGTATGTTCTCGCTTTGAGGTAAAGATAGTGTACGTCTATGGGTTGTCTAGATCTCTTGTTGTTTCAATTATATAATAATTTTATTTATTACTCTAGTAGTAGATAAATTAATGAAGAGTTATTGTCTCGCAAACGTTTGTTTCGTTTACTGTGGTGCTACCAAAATTAATTACTTAGCTTGTTTGCTGAGGGTGCTCCCACTATTTGCATAAAATAAAACGAAACTTTTGATTGTATTTGAATTGTGGAATTGCTAGCTCATAACTAATTGTATTTATTATTTAACGTTACAGTAATGTACACTAAATCTGTCCAGAGAATTCATCTATGATATTAAAAAAAGAATTATGCAAATCGGTTCTATGTTTATACACTTTAATAACAGATTAACTCAATGAATACAAATAAATACTAGGACTTAATTATTGATTCGTCATCTTAATAATCTAAGAAATAAATAATATATAGATATTCACACATACATAAAAAGGAAGCGTCCGTCTGCGAGTTTTAATCGATTTTTTTATTCTAATAACAACTTAATACACGTTTTTTATATTTTGATATTTCACTTTAGAAAAAATGTTGTAATCTCTAAAAGGGTTGAGTTAATATTGATGGATATGACAATGTGTTTAGTGAAATGATTATATATACCTACGGAAAAATAAACGATAATTATATAATCCACGTTTATAGAGCCACGGTTACGGGTAGTATATATTAGTATATATTTTTATACATTATACATTTATTTAACTGAAAGACGTCCATTGCTGGACATAGGTCTCCCTCAAAGATGTCCACGATGATCAGTCTTGGGCCAACTGCATCCCGTGACCTTAATTAAGTCGTTGGTTCACCTTGTGAGGAGCCTACCCACGCTGCGTTTTCCGGTACGCGGCAGCCATACGAGAACTCTTTGGTCCCATTGGGCATCGGTTCTACGAGGAATGTGCTCAGCCCATTGCCATTTCAGTTTGGCATTACTTCCGGCATTGTCGGTTACTTTGGTTATTATATTTATTTATTTATTTCTTTTCAATTGAATACAACGAGGGCCCATAACTGAAACTAATAAAATAATGACAAATTTCAAATATCCAAAAATAAAATAAAATATTCATACAAATAATATTATGTGGGACATGCGTGACCTAATATCATCGAACAATCACCGACATCCAGTGTTTTTTAAAAGGACTGTCTCATGATCGAGTTTTTACTACTATGAAGTCTACTTTGGGTTAATGCCACTCTTATATTCATATATTTTAATATTTAAGATAATCAAATATTATAATATAGAATGCGTGTAACATGTGAAACGTTACCTATAAAAGCACAATGACACGACGTGGATATTGTTATGACAGAGGTAGAGAAGCACTTACTCTTACTTACATTAGATCCTAACCTGAACCACAATATTGCCAAAGCCGATAGCCCTCGTGTTCGCAGTTAATATTTAGTGCTGGCAATTAAATGGTCTCGGCGTACATCGTAAAGCTACGGTATACGCCTGAAGCGGAAGCGATCTATGTAAATAAATAATTACATGGCTAGTCTGTGTATTTGATTCTGTTTGCAAGTGGCTAATGGAGATTCAGTTTACATACATTCTGAGGGTAACTAAGATGTACGCAAATGCCTTCTAAGGTCGTGAATTGAATCAAGTTAACAACAATGACTTAGTAGCTAATATTATGTTGAATTAATTAATATTACTTCGATTATTTCGTGCGTTATGGATAATTTTGCACTTATCACAAATAATATCGTAAATTTGCTCGAAGTCAAAGCAAATTTTGTAATTAAATAGAAAACACAATAACCGTTAATTTAATGAGTATTAAACATTGTATATTGTTAGATAACTAACAATTAATAAAAACAAAGTGAAATTTACAAGGTACAGTTGGTGAGTCATTGTAATTTGTGATACTTGACTGCACGGAACGCCTTACGTGTGTACACATTTATAACTAATAACAGTGAGTTATATCGCTAACATAAAGTTAAACACGATCCCCATTGCAACGCTCTTTTATATGATAATTGTATTTTTATTAGCATATTATATAAATAGATTCTTTACAAATGCAGACACAACTTTTGTTGGTCCTTACACCAAAAATCTTCTGTATCTTTATGTAAGATACATCAAATAATTAAAAAAACCTCTTAAACACAAAAGAATCTGTATTTATTAAACTAATCAGGAAAATTTTTAGTAAAATAACCGTATCCAATAAAACGTTATTTAAAGTTATAAAAATATTATGTTGAATAGTTTTTACTTGCTCTGTTTTTTTTTTTCTATTTTACTTACTACTTATAGTGTAATTACTTCTAGATAGTAGCAAGTTTATGAAAACAGAAATGAAAGACGTATCTCAGGATCGTAGCAGATAGAAGGATGTCATCTCTGCTTACCTTTATGGTAGAGATGTATGTATGTAGTAGCAAGTTACGGTTACAAACATTTAGACACGCTTAAAAAAATCTATAGTTAATATCTATAGTTTCAACATAAACATTACCTAACTTATACAGACATAGAACATGTACTTTTCTGTAAGCTTTCATTGTCTAGAAAAGGGATATAAATAGTAAATATAAGTAAGTATCTGTAAATAAAAAGTTTATTAAACTTATGTATTTAAAATATAAAACGACGCGACTACTTAAAATGAAATTTTCTGTTTAATATTTTCAAATAGAAGAGATTAGAGATTTGACAATTCAATTTATAAAACTTAACTTAGTTATATTTACGTACCTTCATCATAAATGCATCAATTTTTATAGTTAATAATCCAACAAATAACGTATTTGATCTTGATAAATATTTCTATTGAAAAAGAATTCACTGTAAAAAAAGATTGATTGAATGTTATTTTTGTAATCCGCTCGATGCTTCTATATTGAACTATATCCTCGAATAACAGAATTACATTTAAAACTAAATCCGATTTCAAATAATCAGCGATTACTGAGCCGAACGTATATCTGATGGTTAGGGGACAGGGAGTAGAGCTGTTGATTGTGAAATCCGATCATTCTGATTCGATTGCTGCTACAGATGAATAATATTCAGGATTACCTCGGATAATGGTAGTTTACAAATACTATTATTTATTACCCATATTTATTTTATATACTTTCTAAAAGTAAGCTTTACCGTAATTGATATTAGAATGTGATTTGATCTATAAGATTTTGAATTATATTCTAAAATACTATAGGAATCTAGTCGATTTCTTCGTTGGTTGCAGGGACCGCGATGAACAAGAGAAACAAACTGATACAATTTCAAAAATAAAATGTTACTGAATTATCAATAGTAGCATGAATTGAAAATACAAATTTTTCATCTTCTTCACAAGTCAATAATCCTAGAAATAATATTCTCAAAGGACCACAGTTTGGTTCATGCGGACTACTGGTAGGGAACCATTGTTCTAAACAACCTCTTTTAAAATCTATATGTCTCCCCATGCTTTTACTGGGGTAAGTCACTATTCCTTTATAGAATTTTTTTTACAAATTAACTCTCGATATTTATTTTATTAAAACACAGTACACGCTCGCAGTCGGACCGCTGCCTTACTTAATACCATTATATTGAAAATCAAATCCGATAGAAATAATAGAGAGGATTACAGATAGTATCTTACAGATAGTACCATCGCTGGATCTGAACGCTTCGGTTAGAACTATTATTGTAAAATGGATTCCAGTAATTTTACATGATTTCCAACAACGTTCCAATTGATTGGGAAAACTATTTTCAACGTGGATTTTCCACCCGAACCAGATGGTATCACCTAACCGCTTGTATCACAAAATCTTCACGAAAGGAGTTACTACTGTTATTTGAATTACTGCTAAAGAATATAGATAATATTAGTAACGTAGTGACGTAGTGACGTAATTTTTTTCTTCCTTACGTAGGCGTATGTTGTTACTTTTTAAATGTTGGTTGGTGTTGTGTTGGTAGTTTTTATATTTGACAAGTGTCGATATTTTTTATTTATTTTTATAATAATTAATACAATATCAGTTATTTATTTTGAAGTGTGGGTATATCTAACATAGAAACAGTTATTCTTTAGTCGAAATTCGCAGTGTATCTACATTTTGAGTTCTAACATTTGATAGGTCGGTGACAGTTCGTGAAGTCTCGCGCTTCAGCGTTTGTGACTTTTAGATTAAATTGTATTTACCAAGGCAGTAAGTACTGTTGACTTTAATAAATCATAATACATAAAGGGAGCGATGATAGTGGTTTCGCTACCCCGTTGATATCCAAATAGCTTGTTTAAAGAACAAATTGATACCCCAGAGGGTGCAGCTGGGGGGGTGGCGCGGGGATAGTGAGAGGAAATGCTGATGAGTACACGTCTTGCTAATTTAAATGTAGAATTCTGTAAGAAATTACATCCTTACATGTTATAAAATAACACCTCTCTCTGTATTTCACAATCCACAACATAAGAAACCTATACTATTATGTAAAGAGATAAAATTGTTTGTTTGTTTTTTATGGATACTCTCAGAAACTTTTTAAACTGATTTTAAAATCCTTTCATCTTTATAAAACTTAGTGAGTAAAAGTAAAAGTAAAAAAACAGCGAGTAACATAGGATAGGCTATATTTTTTTTCTAATTGGAGATTTCTATATACACGATATAGACGTCATTGCTTTATCAATTTTCATCATGGTGCATGTTGTGAAGAGTTAAATAATCTCATCTCCCTTTTACTAGAGATTTATATGAGCCGCTCTAAGAAATTATAGATACACGGTATCATATATATTGGTACGACTAAAGAACCTCGTAAACAAAAAGACTTTTTTTTTGTGACGTGTACATGTGGAATCTATATAAGCGTATCTCCTTCTTATCACTTATCACAGACGATCTCTATTATTTTTAGGTTGTATTGTATTAAACCTACTTATTATCAGAGATGCCTACTATACATTCATCTTATTAAATATCTATAAAATTAGATGGAAATTAGTTCATGTCTCTTTCAGAATTGATGAATGATACGTTAATTAAAACAACGGTAATAAATCTATAATAATAAATAAAATTGATGTGTCTGTTTGTAATGTCAAAATTATTTTTTATTTACCAAATAGACATGAATGTATACACGATACCTATACCAAAAATGCAATTTTTAATACTTTTGTCTGACTGTCTGTCTGTCTCTGCTTGTCTGTTTATACCGGGTAATCTCCGGAACGGCTAGACGGATTTTGAAGGGATTTTTTTTGGTATATAGCTGAAGTTAATCCGGGTAACTTAGTTACTTTACTTTTAATTTAGTTTTAGGTTAGTACTTTAATTTTCGAAAGTAATTAGGGTAATAATTATTAAAGAATAAAACTCAAAAAATTTTAATAAAATCCGATCCAATGCATAGTTTTACGGGCAAGTGCTTGAATTTACGAGAAATATATTTACTTTATCTTAGTACTATTTTTTTTAGGAATATAATTAGGGTTCCGTATAACAAAAATAAAACGCACTGAAGAACATATAAAACTTAGGTGCAGCCGCAGGCGTACAGTTAGTCTATATATAAAAAACAAAGTCGTGCTAGTTACATCATATGTAACTCAAGAACGGATGTACCAATAATTATGTTTTTGGAATTGTCTTTGTCGGGAATAAAATAATAAGTATTAAAATATGATATTTACTAATAAAAAAATTTGACATTAGTCAAATAACGGTGAATGATAAGTGACAGCTCACGTAATGTGTCTATGATTTGTTTTGAAAATACCGTAAAACGTTGAAATTGTAGTCGACCGGTCGATGTGTTTGTTTTAAGAGAGTGACCTGAGATTCTACGAGTATTATTAAAATAAATCTTTTTGTGCCGATATTATTATGAAGAATGCCGCGACCAAGAAGATCTAATCTTTCCCGACAAAGCCTTAAGGCAAATAAGGTTTCGAAACATCGCGAATGAAGCTAATGAAGAAGCAATTGAAAGAAATTGCACGTGAAGAGCGCCACGTTATTATGGCCCGATTTCGTGCTTCTCAATCACAGGAGCAAAGTGAGGCATCCCGTAAAATGGCTTGGTTGCCAATGCGAAATCATCGAGCAAACCTCAGAGTTTAGCAACTAGATAATATTCGACCCCCAAGAAGAAATTTTTCAGGCATTGATTTGAATCGAGAAGCCTTTCGATACGATTGTAGCATCGATTACAGCTCGCATGCTTCCATTCGCATTGGACCAATGGACGTTGTTTGCAAGTAATGTGGAGTATTGAAGTTTTCCGGAGAAACGCGAGGATTGTGCTGCCTTAGTGGCAAAGAGAAATTGCCCTTATTGACTCCGCCACCTGGGTCATTGCGTTCATAGCTTTATAGTGAAATACCCAAACTACAACATTCATTTGAGAAAACTCAAAGATGCAATGGTTGTTTCCAAATGACTTCATTTGGGGCAGATATTATCGAATAACCTGGATTTAATCCAACATTCTTACAAGAAGTCTCTTCCAGTGAACCCAATATATTAAAGTAAACAGTAGACGCAGTATGTACAGATACGAAACATTTACTCAAATAGAAAATATTAAATTTATAAATTATACTAATTGAAATTGTTATTCATTAGATTTATTAATTTCATGTTAGGCCTGTGTGTTGTGTATGCTCATTCTAAAAAAAAGTGTTTAAAAATAAGTAATATTTACTTTGCTTTTGGTTTTATAGATACAAGAACAGATTCACCATCAACTCGTATCATTCCAACCTCTCGAAGATCCACAGCATAATTTTTTACAAATATAATTCATGAGCAACATGGAGGAACAACTTGATCGACGACTTCAAGAGATCAACACAGTAATGTAATTCTTCAAGATCTGCACCAACTACTTCATGAACATCATGCATTGGTCAGGCTGTTCAAACTGCTTTGGAGCGCATGCCAAATAATGACTACAAAGTCCTAATCAGAGCGGAAAAATGACAAGCTAGAACACACGAACGCACATTTAACGCTCCAACAATAGATGAAGTTGCAATCCTGATTGTTGGTGAAAACATGGAAATAACCTACATTGTGCTTACACGTCACGATATTGGGCAATAATACTGGTTGGCTCGGTAGCAATCATGCTTCGAAATATAAACCTATGCAACGGAACGCGTTGGGTGATAAGTAAACTGATTATCAATATGATTTACGTGACGAAGCTCAAAGGAAAATTCAAAAGTGAGGACGTTCTCATTCCGAGGATTTCAATTCTTAAATGTTTTTGGTCTGAATCTAGAAAATGCATGTTTTCTCATGGTCAACTATACGTGGCATGTTCACGGGTCGGAAAACCATCTGCTGGATTTGTTCTTGTGCCTGATAACAAATTGACAAATGTAGTATATAGTAAGGTGCTTCACTGAAGAGTGCTACCTATGCAACAACATACATAGCCAATAAAGCAAAGCTCTTGCTGGCACGTCATTTAAATAGTTGATTTTTTTAAATTTATGTTTTATTTATATTTATTATCCTAATAAAAACTGAACTTAATAATATTGAATTAATTGTAATATCCTAAATCTGCTCATTCATTAACTATTAGGCAGAACGAAGTTTTATATAAAAATTTATGAAGGTTCTAAACGTTATTCAGTATGACATTAAGTAAACGTTGTTTGTTGCCACAAAAGGTTGTTGTAAAGGTCACAAATATTATCTAAGTGTTTAAGATACATGATATCTCATGCTGATTTTTAAAATTTTCTTTATTTTACTTTTGTAACTTTTTTAAAACTAATTTCATTAAAATTATTCTAAGGTTAGCTTATTATTTATGATATTTAAGTTGAATATCACAAGTACTACAACTAAAACATAATGAACTGGAATTATGATTAAGTAAAAAGGTAAAAATAGTATAAAATACATGGGATTTATATATTGTTCTCATACTAGTAATTGTTTCTTTAGCCGTTACTCTCAATTCTAAATGATCTCTAGTATGATTTAGTACGTCACTGTGGCTCCTTTTTATTTTTATTACTTCGTATATATTATGCTACAGCCAAATATCTTTAAAAGCTTAGATCACTTTTAAGTGGTCAATCTATTCGCTTTATCTGAACCAAAGTTCGCCCGTCGTCTGTCCGTTTATTTTATTATATAAGTCCTAAAAACGATAAATTCTAATGAAAACGTTAATCGATCTTTGATAAATTAATAATGGAAAGTGCCTGCCGTCGAAAAGATGGCGTCGTTTGATTGGAATTGAATAATTCATCATTGAAACGGTTTAAAATTAATTTATTTGGCGCTGCTCAATTAAGAGATTTCAAAGGAAACGGGAGACGGAATTGCTGTGTTATCTTTACTTCGTATAATACGTTTGTTTATATTTGACAATTTTGAAATGGCTGAAAGAATTTGTCCTTAATAACAGCAATTCTATAATTTCATTTCGAAGTTGAATATTGTCCAATGCTCATGCTTGTTGCATTTTCGATCCACGTCATTGAAGGTTACTTCTAAAGGTGTCACCAGTGGTTCATAACCATGTGTTTTATTTACAAGTACATTAGTGTAGAATTCTGGACTGTGCGTACTATTTCCACTTGATTACACTTTGAAGCCCTTTTATTAAGGTTAAACAAACAACCCGAACACAAACTCCCAGTAGGTATTTAGTGATCCCGTGGAATTTCGTATAACTTGGCTATTTCGCCTTTTCAAGTCAATAATCCTTGTTTTTACTCAAATACGAGTTTAATGTACTCCATACTATTATATTGTTGACGAATTCTTTCACTTTTGTTTATTATTTTATATCAACGATTATATATTTAAAGCTGATGATATTAAAGTAATAGACAACCTAGTGAAAGATGCTGATTTTTTTTCTTAAACTAAATTTTATTATGTAACTGAGAAGACGGCTAATCTTAATTTAAAGGGTTTCTGTACTGCCTCTATACTGTGGATCCTAATTATTATTATATAAAATTATTTTAGTGCGGATATTTTTTGTAATAGTGTTAGTGGACGGCACAACCGACTTTTTCTTACGAATAAATTCAATTTGGGTAATTCTCGGTGCCAGTTAATAATAACTTGATAATTAATATTATATTTAAGTTAGTAAAGTTATGTGCCCAACTGAAAATCAAGCGTTATAACATATTTGTCATAGCACATGCTGAGTTGGTATCTTTTTCTACGTTGAATGCGGTGTATACTTTAGCAACGTATTATGTTAATATATATATAAAAAATACTAAAACAGGTTCGGGATACAACCCAGTCACAGTATAATTTATACTGTGTCCCAGTCATCGAGAAGAGCCGGTAACAAACTCGATCCGGTTTTTATATATGTTTTTATGGAACTATATAACACATACTTACAAAATTTATATTAACTCTTAACTTGTTATTTTAAAGGATTAATTGTAAAACTTGACACTATTTCCTAGAAAACTCTTGTTAGTTTTACTGAGACTATAATAAGAAAGCGTTGACTTATGTGATCTAGTGAATGATCGTCATAATTTTAATATTACAAATAAAGACAAGTTGGCTGTCCCACTCTTTAGGCTAAGTAAGTCTAATAAAAGCTTTATAAGTAATAGTATTCGGTTTTACAATAAGATCCCAAATAACATTACCAATTTACCTGACAATAAGTTCAAGCACCGTGTCCAACATGTCTTAATCTCAAAAGGTTATTACAGTGTGGATGATTACGTGAACCATAGTGATGTCTGGAATTAATCCACATACCTGTGCTTCCGCTAACATTGGTTAGGACAATGATTTGTATAGTTTTTTCAATTAAAAAATAGATATATATAATATATTTATATAAAAAGAACCAGATCAAGTTTCTTGCCAGCTCTTCTTGACTGAGTTGTTTTCCGAACCGGTGGTAGTGTTTTTGTCGTTCATAAGCGCCTTCTTAGGGCATAAATTGAAAAAAGATTTTATGATTTTAATATTTTTTTTACTTGTATTAAAATTATGCCGGTCATTTACAAGGTCAAATTTATCTAAATAATTTAAGACATAGATTAAGTTAATAAGAATACATGGAGAGGGCAAAGTTAAGATACCGTATTACGGAAATCTGTCTGCCCCGGTGGCGCAGTTGTATTACGGTACTACTGTCGTTGTGAGGTCTCGTGTTGGATCCCCGGGTCGGTCAAGTGATATCAAGTTTTTCTACTTAGTATCATCCCGGAGTCTGGAGTTTGTGCCCGATATAGCGATAGACTCGTCCCCTGTCACATCTGGGATCGAACTAAGCTCGGCGAAATGTGGGTGCTGTAGTTCGCTATTTCACCTCTGCCTAACCCTTCGGGGATAACAGGCGTGAGCTTATGTTATGTTATGTTATGTTATGTTATGTTATGTTATGTTATGTTATGTTATTACGGAAATGTTAACAGTATTATAGCCAAAGCCATTGGCTGAAGCTATTGTTTCGCAATAAATGTGAGGTAAGAGAAAGAGGTGTGGCGAACAGTTACGAAAGACGACAAACAACACGAGAGTAGAGAATTGCCACAAAAGCGTGTCACACAGGGGACGCGCTTCGCGGTGAATGAGCCGCCGAGTTGGACCGCGTCCAGAAATGTTCCCCTAAACACTATACAAAGAACTACAGTAACGTAATACTGTTGTATTTGTTCAATAGGGCTTGCATGATGTCATGGCTACTTAAATATGTATTATTCTACTAAAGCAAATTATTGATGTTGCCCATTATCCAAATTATTATATAATTAAAATCAATATTTTATTAATGTTTTAGTGTCTAGAACGCGCACTTACGTTTTTATTTTCTAGACGTTTCGACCTGGTTAAACAGGCCATGGTCACGACACGACAGAGGTGCTGCGATGTCTTTATCAGTGGGGTAATTATTGCAAACTACCCTCGGAAATTAATTATATTTTAGCACACTACACTCACTGTATCTACTTTAAACGCTGTCGATCGCCTGCGAGGTATTAGTTTTTCAATCACTGTATTCTATGCCGAGGATAGTTTTAACCCCACTACTCGATGGAATTTTTGTGTTTTTTTAATTTCAATCGTTTCTCTTAATATTCTAGAATAATAGAAGCGATCTGTAGAGAGGCTGATACACATTAATACACTTTATCACCACCATCCATTCAACCGAAAGATATCCACTGCTGGATTTAGGTCTCCCACAACGATCGGTCTTACACCATTCACATCCAGCGGACTCCCGCAACATTCACCAGTTCGTCGGTCCACCTTGTAAACCCCGACTACTTTGAATATTAGAAATATTTCGTAATCGAGGCAATTCAATATTCAAGTATGGTGGTTGGGCATTTTTTAATGTTACCCGGCAGGGTAGCTACCAGCCTCAAGTTTGAAAACCTGTCGCCAAATAACAATAGGTGTATTCCAACAGCATCACTTGAGAATCAGTACTACGTTTAGTGTGTTTAGCATCCTGGACCACATCGTCACTTAACATCAGGTGAGATATTGGTCAAAGCACTGAGCCAATATCGTGTAAAAAAGTATCATTTTATCAACCCTATTCTATTCTGACTTCCGATAGCCAATGATGTTATACTGTTCCTTACAATACGTTTACAGTAACCTCAGATCGATAGCAGAGCCGGTCCGCACCGCGGGACTCTATCGTTGAATTATCACCACTTCACAGTTCACACGGGTTTGGGCACTCGTGAAAACTTTATGTTGAACCTCACCGTCTCGCTAGAGAGGTGTTATTGGAATCGATCGCGGTCTGCTCGTGACAATACTAATATGTTTTTTTCTACCACAATTGAGCGGCGCTGGTGACGTTATGTTTTCTTTCGCTGTCGGATTGACCTTTTTAGTTATAATATTTACCTTTTTTCTTACGGCGGAATAATTTTTGTCCACTAGTACTACAGTGGGTGAATTAGCTATTCATATAACACTAGCGGCATTTTATAGCCTGAAACAGCAGCATCCTCTCTGTACCAAGAAAATCTTACTGCGACCCCCGCCCCCGCCCTATTGATGGAGACCTATGTCAAGTAATGGACGTGTTTTGGTTGAATGGTAACAGCTTTGCTTTCGTATATTTAGATAACAATAAATTGGAGGTTAGATATCTATTAGTACTCTGTCTGTACGTTAACGTGACAACCTTGTAAAGTTTCTTGAGAATTGAATAGTGCTTCGTATAATAATTCCCAAAGTATCCGTGGAATTGTTTATCTTCCCGTAAAGTTCCCCGACGCCCGAGGAGAACTGTTCGGGATTCGATTCCGCGGCTGTTTGTTTTTCCCCGTCAAGTTTTGGTTAATGCTCAACAACGAAGAACAAACAGCCGGGGAATCGAATCCAGTATTCGAATTATTTAATTAATTTAGTTTTAAACATTTACCAGATTTATGATGATGAATTAAAAGGTAGAGTGACGAATTTTGTGATGCTATGATAAGACCTAATGTAATGGCCATAAGTCGATATATGTTGCTTTTAATAACATAAAATGATGTATCAAGTTACCATACTGCAAACACAATTTGGAATTTAATGTCTGTTCTGGAAAGACGTTTATTATTCTTACGTCTTATCAGTTTACATTGTTTATATTTTAATATTCTGCTTGTGGCGTTATAAATTGTTGTATTTTACAAATACAGAGCTAAGTTTATAAATTCTCATTTTGATTTATCTATCGTTATTAAATATGAAGATAAAATAAACAGTAAAAGTTTGATATATATTTTTTGTACGGAGAAGTTCTGAGAATTAGATATGTCATGATATTTCTTAATAAATAAGTTTTTATTTTAGTTGTCAAGTTCTGAGGTAGCGGTAACACATGTCTCTCTAGGGGGGCGACTCTCGGTACAACAAGAGAAATAACTTGACCGCAGAAACGATTTGTAACTTTGATGTCATACACTTAAGGTCTATGTATGTTTTAAGTGCACACTTATATTTTACTGCATTTGTTTTGTAACTTTGACAGATAAGCTATGGGAGTTCAGTAATTGTGCGACGGGCCAGTACATTCACAGAAACAGTTTATTATCCTATAATGAGTCTGTAATGATTGTATAGTATTTTATACGAATGAATCCAATTAAATCAATAAACAAATTCAGTTAAAAAAATATATAAAATTAAACACAATTAAATAAAGACGAGAGTCTTCGAGCAGTGTATATTGACAATAGCCTTATAGAAGGTTCAAGGTCACTCAACGGTTAATGGTTATTCTCAGAGTTTCACTGCTGATCGAACCACGAATGAGGACGTCCGTAGAAGAACCAAAGTAACCACAATACCCGAATAATTGTCAAACTAAAGTGGCAGCGAGCGGGACACATTACCGTAGAACCGATGTCCGATGGAGCCAACGGAATCTCGAATGGCTATCACGTACCGTAAGATACAGCGTGGGTAGGTCACCAACAAGGTGGACCGACGGTGGTGTGAAGGAAGCGGAAATCTGTTATATGCGAGTGCCACAGCACCGGCCGTGGAGGAGTGCATTAGGGATGCATATATCCAGCAGCATATATCCTTAGAAATTATTAAAAGGTATATTTTGACAAATAAACTTCAGAGTCCATCATAATTTAAATTCCGTTTGTATGCATTGTTATAATGAGTTTTATTTTTTTTTACTTTTAAAGATATAAATGAAAGAAGTTTTCGGAATTTATAATCCCTTGAAAATTTAACACGTAACAAAAGCAAAGTGCTAACACGAGCAACCGAACCGCCGCCAGCCCGCCCGCGCCCTGCACCTCACCGCCCGCCCGCCATTGCGCCTGCCCCGCCTCACTTCGCCGCCTCCCGTCTTTCTAAATTACATGATTTATGTTCTAACTTGGACGAGATTGTGAAAACACCGAACCTTTTGCACTAAACAATATTATCGTGTTCTTTTGCTTTTTATTTATTCCTCAGATTTTTCTTCGTTATTACTTTATAATGTTATTAATCATATGGCGCGATAAAAGACATCTTCATGATGGTATTTTCTATTTAATAGTTTTCAACTGTTGATAGTATATGCAGTCACACGAGCTCAGGATACCGTCCTGTAAGATATTTAATTGATCTTGAAAAAATCGTCTAGCATAATTTACTCATAGCATAGTTTTTTGTTATTTTTACCTAGCCGGTCTGCAACTAGTTCTTGTCTAGATTTAATCATTAAGGGTGATTATAGTCACAATATAACATAATAAACATAATCTAGAATATAAAATCGTACAACGTAGCGTTGTAGAAAATGTCTAATAAAAAAAATGTGACACGAAATATTATTTTTACAATATTTCCTTTTAGCCTCTAAAACTTCTTAGGCTACTTACTGTATCATAAGATACACTATAAACCAAATTTGATAATATTATAATTGCTTTATTATATTGAAATGATTATTATTAACCAGCCGAGATATATAGCAGAGGAGTGTAAGTTGGAAAAAATAGATAACATTAACTCTTTTTCAATATCTGGATTTGTGTTTTGTTGTATTAACACGATACAACGATGTATAATGTGTCTCAAGCTGTGATATTTCTGAGATTGTTGTTCAGGGGGTCGTAGGTTACTGTAACATATATCGAAGGTCACAAGGCAGACGGTATAAATCTGTCAACAAGGTCTGGCAGTGACGCGGGACCAGCGCGGGACCCGATCACACCACATGCCTCTCAGAATACAATACGTGCCTATTTATTGTCAATTTTGTTTCTCATAAATGTACGGTTATTTATCCTTATTATAAAATATCTGTTTTTTGTCTTTGTTTATTTGATTTCTATAGAATAGAACCTAAATATGGAACAAGTTGGAAAAACTGGATGATGTAGTAAATAATTATAATTCAATTTTAAATTGTTGTAAACAGACGAAGTTTCGTTTGAAACTTGTTTCGGATATTTGAAATTACTTCTCTACTTTTTTACACGATATACGCTCAGTGCTTTGACTACAATTTCACCTGATGTTAAGTGACGATGTGATCCAGGGTGGTAATCACACTAAGCCTAGATACTGGTTCTCAAGTGATGCTGCCGAAACACACCTATTGGTATTTGGTGACAGGTTTTAAAACTTGAGGGTCGTAGCTACCCAGACGGGCATTGTTACAAAATGCCCTACCAACATGCTATGGTATCCTATGGTATTTTCCTTCACCGAAAGCTCAGACTAATTTTGGAGTTTGATGCAGAATCCGGTCGTGCTATCTACTGCGCCTTCATCGCTTCAATCATCACTTTACAGTAGAATAATTGTAAAAAATATTACCCGTGTGTTAGAATAGTGTATGATGGGAGTGTATATTTATTTTGAAATCAATTCGATTCGAAGCCAGTCCGCACTGACGAGTCTCTAAAAACTAACGTTCAAACTGTGCTCATGTTTCTTTTACAACACAACCGTTCTTAGAAATTAATTTACTAGTCCATATCAACGTGTCACCGTATCGGTGAACCGTCACATTTAATTTACACGTTCAATTTTCACGGTCTTTTTTATTTGCGTCGAAATAAATTTACAATTTTAGCGATGGGAGAAATAATTTTTTCTCTGATTTGGTCATGACCACCAAGTGTACTATATAATGACTTGTGTCTATTTGACGCATTTTGAGATAAACCAACGATTTCCATGATGTGCAAAATTTGTTGGTCAATACTGTTTATGTACTATGTTTTATAAAGTAATCCGTAAGAATCAATTGAATACATACACAACCATTTTCTAGACAAAATAGATATATCCACATAATTCTATTGATGAAGGCGTTATTTTGCAGAAATCCATTATAATTAATATTAATCGAATCTGTATGGCTTGAAGTGGAATTAGCAAAATACATCAACCATATTATATCCACATAAATTAATACAAAGAAAGGTTTACACAAGGTTAAACGTACAGAGAGACGGTTCACTTAGTCTGCCTATTTCGTTAGGAACGTAGCATCATGATTTATATCTAAATCATTAATGAAGACTTTGGGAGTTTATATTAACAGCACATTATTATCCTCTAAGGTACTTCATTTGAGGCAAAAAATTCCGTACATTGATCAATGGATTCGTTATACTTCCAATAATATATTAGCAAAGTTTATTCAGCGATGGCTATCATAATGCTCTTGTCTGGTGAAAGCCCATGATTGATGTCCGCTGGGGCATTCCCTCTCGCTCGCACAGTCTCTCTCGCTTCCACGTTCCCAGCTTGAAAGCCCTGAATCACTGCTGTCCGATTCCACTCAGAACCCTTGCCCACTGAAAAATGCTTTTACATTCGTGATAATATTATGTAAATGTCAATGTATCATAACTCAAACATAAGTGAAAACGATTGTTTTCTAACCTAAAGTTTCTATTCTGCCGCGTTTGCGTCAATATCTAAAATTAAGTATATAAACTCATTTGTAAATGAAATATAGCAAGTGGACTTTTGTTAGTTTGTCGCGTTTTATTTACTGAGCTATTTATCATACAATTTTGTAGGCACGTTATCATGGGTATAGAAAAGATCATAAGGTATTTTTAATCTTTGAATAATTGGTTGGCAAAATATATATTAACGCGAGAGAAGTTAAAGCGTATTTTTGACGGAAATGAAAGTTGACTTTTTGTGACAGCCACTTTAAAAAAATAATATGATAAGTAAACAAAAGAAAAAGTAGGAATGTTTAACAATAGCTGTAATTTTACACAATATTAATTGGCAAGTATAAAAAGAGTTTCACTGATTTTCAGCAATATTCACTTGTGTATTCACTCTTAACTATAATCAGACATGTAAACAATACCTGAATTACAGTTGCGCAGATGTACTTACGTAGTATTTAACTAGCTGTGTGCCCGCGGCTGCGCCCGCGTTTCATATATTCATCACCGTGTTTTAACTTTTTTTATATACGGAACCCTAATAATTTTTCTACTAATAAGATAAATGAAAAATATTTCTCATTAATTCAAGGACTTGAAAACGTAAAACTGTGCATTGAATCGGATTTTATTCAAATTATTATGAGATTTATTTTTTTACGCGAAACCCTAATTATTTTCAAAAATTATAAGTACCCTAAGTTACCCGGAGTAACTTCAGCTATGTACCAAAAAAGTCCCATCAAAATCCGGCCAGCCGTTTCGGAAATTACCCGGAACAAACAGACAGTCAGACATAAAAATTTAAAAAATTGTATTTTGGTATAGGTATCGTATACACATTCATACCTATTGAGTAAAAAAAAAAATTGACATTACAAAACAGACACTCCAATTTTATTTCTTTGTATAGATATGTATATTGTATAGTGTCGGAAAAATGTTAGGCTTTGAAATGATAATTGCGTACGTAAAGCGCTCGGAATCCGTTCTTAAAGACATATCAATACAAAGATTGGCCAAAGCTTATAACCTGTTGAGCACTAACTTGGCGTTTACGCCATTTTACAATCATTTTCCTATTGTATCATTTATATGGGTGAAAAATTCTTAGCAGTACACTGGTAAGGAATTTTCAATTGTCCATGTCTAGAATAAAGTTCACATTTCTTTACACTGATATAAATAAAGGGATTTTAACGAGACCAATTAGGAATTTCGCGGCCTTTTTGTTTATTGACGCGTGTCAGAACGGAGAAGTCTGTAACTCTTAGTTTGTTTTATGGATATTATATCTTCACATCGTGACAAAATTTTGTTAAGTCGAAAACATTATTGCGATTGGCAACTTTTCATGGCATAAATAATTTAGACATCAAAAAATGTTTTTTAAAAATATGAATGTCATAACGATGTAATATAATTTTGTTAAGACGGAAAATAAATATATTTATTTAAAAAATGATCGAATTCTCTTCAATCATAATAAGATAGGAGAAGCCGCAGCTGGCAACTGTATTCTATTTCTCATGCAGTGTTGTTGTATAATCTCATAACTTTGGATAGGCATTTTCATACAAATATGATACAATCATTTTTGTGTTACGCATAAACTTATTAAAAGGGTCTTTTTCTTCGAGTTCAGTACTAAAAACCTTATCCTACTTGGTTTATGATTTGTCGCGCTAAAATTATGACTGGTCTAACCTCACGTTTCTTACTTAACTAATTTATAGGGGTCGTAAAATTTTATTGTTCTAAAAAATTATATGAATTTGCCCTAAAAGTGTAGTTGGCTATGTGATACATTTACAGAATAATACCGTCTACTGGATAACTAATTTCGTAACAATACAATAATTAAATGGTTGAGTAAAAATATATCGTGTTTTACTGGAACGATCGTGCTTTTCTGAAGGACATTGGACAAGGAGAAGGACTACTATTATTCTATAACTATATACACTAAATAATTTTGTAATAAAATATTGCATTATTGTACTTTTTATTTATTTAGTCAACAGTTACTTTTTTTCCAAACATTATTTGGTAAAACTTTTCATCTAAGCTTAGTTTAGTATTAGAATTAATAAAATTAGAAGGTCTGTATAGATACAGCTGGCAAGTACAAATTTATTTGAATATGAATAAAAAAATCTAGTTATATGTAACTTACATTCTTTCTCATGTTGACTCCTGTATTTATTTGAAAACTGAACTAGTAATTCTCCAGGTGCGTTTACAAACAAAAAGTATAATAACAGTCCCATGTCACTGCGACCTAATCAGATCTATTGTGATCGCCCTTATATTGTTAAATATCACTGCCTAGACCTACAACCTGAATATACTGTAGGCTCTTTTTAGCAGAGAGTGTCTGTACCTCCTCCAGGAGCAACGCGTGGTTACCCAGAATTCGGTTACGTATGAGTATTAATGGATCACATTTTATTATATACTATTATAGACTGCGCCTTCGTTTATATTTATCAGTTTATATTTTGAATATTTATTAATGTTACTTTAAAATATTAATTAGTTTAGTTGAAACTATTTCCAAGGGAGCCGATAGTGGTGATTTTTATCTTGACTTTTATTTATAACCTTATCCGTAGAACACCTGAAGTAATAAAATATACTTGTAATAATCACATTACTACTTTGAGTTATAGGTTTATCGAATTATAGAGAAGCCTTGCCATTTACATTTTGTACAGGGTAGGATAATTTTTTTTATTGGAAAAATTAAACGTAGTAAAAAGTCTTTAACTACAAGTTCTTTTTTATTTTTACACGTATATTATACACGTCTTACACTAAAATATCCATAACAAAATACGTACACAAGTATTGGTTTCAAAAGTATAAAACACTTAACAATTTCTATTATGGAGTGGGCGTTGTATGTATAATTTGCTTGTATTTTTACAATAATTTTCTCTCTTGAAAATGTGATAGTTATCACTTAAGGTTCACTATAGAGCTTTCAAGCCACTATCTTCATCTAGATTGGGTTCACGAAATACTTTTATTTAAATATGGAATAAAAATAGAAATATTTGTAAGACTTCATTAACCTTTGTTTAGTTTGATGCATTAAGATATTTACTTTGTTTTATTTTTTGTTTAATGATAAAATCATTCCATATTTTAACATAAAAATGTTTTTTTTTTTTTCTTTTTATCTAGAACAAACTTCAGAAATGTAATCTAAATTATGTCAATTAAACTCTTTGTTTATTTATTTTGTTTTAAATTTACAAATGTATTTCAATTTTATTATTGAATCTAAATAAATACATTTATTTCAGATTACTTATTAAATATGAACAGAAACAAATTTTATTAATAATGTCTAGTATGAGATTTATAACATAAACATATTTATTGATGATTTTATATCGTTGGGCATTAGAAAGTTTGAATTGAAATTAAGCTTAATTAAAAAAAATACCAATTAGTAGATAGGTAGATAAATATACATAAATAGACAAATATAAACACTAATATGTAAATATTCAATTTAAGTCTAAAGTGCTTTTTTGAAATCGGTCCATTTTTTCTTCAACCAAATCGTATCAAATATTCGCAATATTATTCGCATGAATTCATCGAAATGAAACATATTATTAGACTTCAATAAACACGTTTATCGAAATTGCAAGCGCTGACCCAGACTGAAATACTGATACGCATAAAAAAAGAACGAAATAAATGATAATATTAATATAAAACTGTGTATATACAGAGTGTACAGAATTCTGTCGGCGTGTCACGTTTTCGAATCAACAGCAGGGCGCACGGGCGCTATGAACGGCTGCGGAGGAATTGAAGGGCGAACGAACGCTTGCGTAGGGCTGTCGAGCGTAACAAATTCGATTATTTGATTCAATATTTTGCTCCAATTCTCCGGGTATACAGTCGGCGGTTAAAAGGTAAATTTACGGTAAACGAACTTAAATTTTTTAGTGTGAATAATATACGTTGGTCACTTGAAACGCTTAATTTTATTCGAAATGTCAAATTATTATCTTTTAAATGACAAACATTAATGGGTAGATTAAAATATTGTATAAATAGAGCCGATTAGTCCCCGATGTTATATGATTAAACGACTAAGTACCTTAAACTCACAAAACAGAGGCTCAACGATAACATACGTATTCTGAACGAACACGGTAGGGCACTCGTGAAAAAGATTGAGCAAAATTGAATACAGAATAGTGTTCGCACTCAGGTTTCCTCGTGGAGATCATTTAACAGTGCGGACGTGTACCGCATCGGGACCTTCGTATTTTTGTTCACACACGAACAAGCAATAAAAGGCTTCCGCAAATGAAACAAAGCCCTCTCAGATAAAAGTGAACACAATGGCGGAGGGCGCGACGAGCCTCTATCTCGGGTTCGACAGAGGTCTCGGGTCGGCCTTTTTAATTCAACGACGTTTCATTTGTTTCCGTTTATGCTTAAACACAGAGAGACAATAGCGGTCAAATGAGAAAATGTACTTGATTACTTTATTATTAAATTATTCGGAAAACCGGACTGCACTTGTGACCGACCAATATTACATTCAATCATAGCATTGGTAAATTTTGAACTAACAAGATATAATAATAATAATATATATATTTATTTGAGACAAAAGTCGATTTGGTTAGTATACACACAACTTAGAAACTAGTGTTAGTACTTACATCTACATTTCCATGTAATAATTATTTTTATAACGCCACAGTAGCATGTAGGCGTACCCAATGTCCCAGTATGGGACTGTCCCACCTGTCTACTAAAGTATTCAGGATGCTGTTGGGGCTGGCGCGTACCCTGTTCATGAGAGAGGTGCATCGCTTGCGCATGATGGCATGAAAGCCATCAATTCTCGCCTCCGCGAACATCCCTGAAGCGCTGCAAGACCGTGGCAACCCCATCAGCACCCTGAATGCATTGTTACATTGTACACGCAGAGCGTTCTATGCCCTCTGCGTGTAGTTGACCCACAGACTACATGTGTACAACGATTGACAGTATGCTGTGAGTAACGTAGCCTTCACTGCAGACGAGCATTTAGCGAATATAGAAGAGATATTTCATATAAGATTCATGAATCGACAAACTTATAAAAAAATGTCACCAAAAAACAATTTTAAAGTTTTTGAGCTAAATGTAAGTAGGGAATAGAAATCATGTGCGATAAAAAGAAAGATAAAGTGTACTGTTGTAATAAGAAGCACAATAAATCAACGCCGATGTATCAAGAGTTTTCTAAATCAGTAAGAAAGAGAAAACAATTGCAAAACTCGTGCTCCATCCTATTTACTTACTAAAAACAAAGATGGCGTGTTGTAAGTGAACAGAATTTTTGACCATCGTTTTTTTCTATTTACTAGAAATATAGAGTTAAAGTTGCAAAAGGATGATTTATTTATACGAGTAAAGAGTAGCTTCCGGTCTTGACTTCAACCGCGTTGATTTTAGATTTGGGTCCAGAGAGAAACTGTGCCATTGTGAATCACCCGTAGGAGATACAGAAATGCCATCTAGAAGTTTTCTCTACAATTTATAAGGTACCAAAATTCTTTACAATGCTATGAAGATTGATTTTTTGGCGTCTCAGTAGCAAAACATTGTTTTTTTCTTACTACGCAAAACCATTATTAGGGTGGGTCATATATATATATATATATATATATTATATAAATAAATGTTTGACTGATGGTGAAACATATATCAAAAGCCGTTACAGGGTGTAGGACGGGTTAGTATTTAAACAGACAGTGTGTGGTGTGACTTTGTTTTATACTATAAAATAGATAATTTAGTAGATTATGAACATAATCTTGATCGATTCGTATTTGCCTGTGTGTATTGCCTGAGGACGCGTTGTCATTAATTAGTTCTGATATATACAGTGACTAATTATTTATAATAATTATAATATTGGTGTAGTTTCGCTCGCTCTGTAGTAAAACAGAAAGTAGAATATTTCTATAGAGCGAGTTTTGTTGTTTTTTTTTTTTTATTTTTACCGAATAGACATTAATTATATTTTTATGTAATTTAATAGTAGAATAAATAAAAAGCCTTTATTTCTATTTCAGTGCAATAATATGGATCTTAATAATAAATAAAATCAAATGGAAATCAAGCCCTAAATGGTTTGCAAAAGTTAAATAGAGGACGTTAAATCCGTACAATAATACATCGAAATAACTTTGAATTAGCAACAGCTAGTTGCCGGAAAGTACGTGATAGTGTACCCGGATAGTGTAGTGGTCACCGTCGAGTGCGGGTCGGGGTCCAGCCTGACGTGACGTCACGTGACGGTGCAACGCTCTCGGAATATTCATGAAGCTCGTTAACCTCCACCCTACGCAATACATACAGTCGTTAAATGCTATTCCTTGTCATCCACCTCATTACCCTGTACTTTAGTGTTATAATAATCCAAATAAACTTTACCGTTACATTTATTAACATACTGTATACATTTTTATCCATCCATTTAACCATAAGACGTCCACTGTTGGACGTATGTAGGTATCCCCCAATAAGGGGAGATTGCCATAATCGCTACGCTTGTCAGGCTGGTAAGCGATCGCAGTAGGAGTTTTTGATTCTCAGAGAATGCTGCTGCCCATTATCTGCTGTTTATCCCTTAGTCGCCTTTTACGACACCCACGGGAAAACGGGTGGTACTATTCTTGGCCGACACCACATGGCGTATATTTTTATAATGTAATGTAAATATTTTAAGTATATTTCTATTTCCGATAACTAAATCGTTTATATTTACTTTTAAAATAACTAAGTAATTTAAAACAAAATTTATTTTTGTTTTTGTAAAAGAGCAAAGAAATCGATTTTGTCGATCATTCTTGAATTTTCTTTTTTTGTTTTTTTTTTTTTGTTTTAATAGAATCTCTCTTTATTTTAATTAAAACAATAGACGCCGTTATCCAGTGTATTTGTTTTAGGGAAAACTTTTTTTCTCTCTTTGCTTTAAATGTAAAGATAAATCTCTCGCTTGTCTTAAACGTTTAGCTTAATTGTAGATAGTCCATTGTCGTGTCTCGGCGTCGCTTTTTGTGCTTTTCAATGGATTTTTCAGGTAACGACGGTGTCGTACCAGCCCCCCCCCCTCCCGCTCCCCCGTTACCCCGCACTCCTGGCTCCCCGCCAGATAATGTATTTCCTTTGTCTATTGTACATCGTTATTCATCTACCTTCGTGTAGTGGTATTGCGGAGTGAAGCGCCAATTTTCAACCTATAGGTAAAGAAATACTATAAAATATCTAAAACTATACTAAAACCTACTATAAAATATGTAGAATGCGTCTATTATTTGAAAAAAGAATTATGTAAATCGCATTTACGGTTTTTTAACTATGAACAGTGATATGAATCTATTTAAAATGTAATTAACCAACGCGAAATGTAATGTATGTACTGTAAATTATAGTATCACCACATGGTATCACAGAAATAGGAGTTTTATTTTAATGTATTTGTGCATGTAATATGTTAGAATAGTTTTTCCCTATCAATGATAGGAAGCCTGATAGAAGTGTTGGTAATGACTCCAGTGTATATTTGTATCAAAGTGCAAGGTTCCCTTCGTTTTCCGTGTCGTTTGTCGGGTTATCTTCCGTTAGGGTTATCACATAAATCACAGTTTATTTTTGATTGTAACGTAAAATATTATTTTAGGTTTTGTTCCTTTTATTATAAGTTTTTTGTTAGCAATAATAGAACAAAAATAAGGAGATTGCTTTGTCTTGTAAAGTTATATTTTGTTTCATTTCAAAAGAGTTCAAAATGTTTTATCTAAAACATTCCTCGAAGAATTGCCATGCTTGAATGGCAATGGGCTGAGCACATTGCTCGTAGTACCTGTCGTAGTATCTTTAAGGGAAACGTATGCCCAGCGTTGGAAATCTTTCGGTTGAATGGATGAATGGAATACAGACCGACCATCTTTTGTTTCTTATAATTTAAATCGACAACCCTGGAGAAAAGAAGGCCGGGTCAAGTGCCGGCTAACCCGACCGAAGAGGGGAGTCGGCGGTAATTAAAACGCGGCTCCCGACTCTGGCTACTTCACAACTGGGTCAGGTATCAATAGGGGTTCGCTGATGATATAACAAGCGATCTCGCACCCCCCCCCCCTACTAACCCTCCCCTCCTTCCCCGCCTCCCCCATTCCATTGTCGATGTAACTCAATAACAATACTATCACACGTCAATCACATTATGACCAAATAGTCTTTATTGTGTATACATACCATTAAAAAAAGTAACTCGCCGCTTCTAACTTTCTGTTCATCCTAAATCGCGCAAAGGATTTTGATACGGCTTTTTACGACTACCGTCAGTTAGATATTTTAAGCTACGAATGTTTATGTAGTATATAATATCTTGGTGGAGCTGAAAATAGAAACAAATAATAGACTCGTATTCAGATTGTATAAATTGATGTATAAATTAATCAACCAACGAACATACACAAAAATATTTAAGCACCTGCTTGATATTAACGGTTAAGGTACGCCAATTATGATTTCTATTATACTTATTTTTGATATCAATAAACTCACGGAGTGACTTTAATATGGAAGCACTGTTTACATTTCAATATATATTTTTGTATGAAATGACACGGTCTGTCAGCTCTGGTCACGATCTATTTGTTGTTATTGTTTGGGGCGCTTTTAATTGATATAATTTCATATTAAATTAATGTGATCCCAGTAAAGCGATTGAAATATTGTGATATAATGAAAGTGAAATATTTAATGGTGATGATGTCTTGTCAAACACGTCTACAAAAGCAATTTATATTTGAGATCGGTAACAATTGTGGAATAAGCACGCGTGTTATTGCGCGGGGGCGGGAACCGCCTCAATTTGCGTTTGTTTACTCTTTTTGGTTATGTATTCGGTGAAGTGTAGAAAGAATGAGTGTAAATAATTGCCACGTCTAGACTAGACAAAGGGTTTGACGGAGCCGCCGACGCGTGACATACGAATAGACAGCCTTATTCAATTTTGTTTATAGAAAATAAAAAACGAGGTAAACGGTTTGCGCCAACTCTATTAGGTGTTTTCAACTGTATAATGTGAAATAAACAGATGCTTAAAAACTCGCAATTACTGAAGATATTATAATAGCAACAACGCCTGATGTAGCCTACTATAAACGATAAATATATATATAGTATTAAAAGTATTAGGAATGGATGATTTGTTTATGGTTCAAATTCAATTTTTTGTTGTTAGATTGGACAACTACTTTTCATTTTAGCGCAGAGTTTGAGTTGCATCTAGATTATATCTAGTGTATATAAAGAATTTGTCTTTAACTTGAATTGCCAATAGAATTTCGTGTTTGGAGACACTAAAAATGTTACAGTAGGCTTACGATGATTCGGTTTATTAAAAACACGTGTTTATGAGTGGTACAAAGCGTTCAAAAGCGCTCGAGATAAGCTGGAATATTTGCCTCACCCTGGTAGGCCATCAACGTCTTCATCTGAAGTTAACATCGCAATAGTGAAGGAAATCGTGATTGGAATCCTCATTCAAGATAACGGCTGAACTTTCTGTGACTCATGAGTTGATCCGTATAATTTTAAACAATAACTTGGATATGATACATGTTGCCGCTCGGCTAGTCACCAAAGACCTGAATTTTCTCTAAAAACTCAATCGCATAAGAGTATCTGAGAACATGCTACAACGAGTCAATTCCGACCCAACATTCATGAAATGCATTGTTACTGGTAGAGATGTGGGTTTACAAGTTTGACATGCAAACTAGTCAACAAGCTTCAGAGTAGCGCCTTCCAACTGAACCGAAACCGAAAAAAACATGCCAAAGTCGAAAGTCATGTTGACTGTTTTCTTTAATTATCGCGGTGTTGTGCACTCGGTTCTTATATATTATTTGAGTATTATGCGGCGTTTATGAGAGCAAATTCTATGAAAAAGGCCAGATTTGTGGATCGATTTTTTTTTAGTTTGCACCACAATAGTGCGCCTTCGCACAACCCCATAATTGTGAACGAATATTGAACCAAAAACTCAACAAATACCATATAGCAACCATCTTATTCTCCAGATATGGCTCCGGCCGACACTTTTCTCAAACTCAAATTAAGACGTGGCACCCGTTTTTTTATTCGGTAGAAAACATAAAGGAGACGACGAGAACCGTTTAAATATGTTTTGATGATACTTTGAAGGCGATAAAATAAATTTAGTTAAATAACCAACATTTTGTGTATTATTGATATCTTCCCGGTACTTTTTTGACAGAGTAGTAGGTTTACTCGCTCTGGAGTTGGGATAAGTAGTACTTCTTTTAAAATGTATTAATTATATTCTTTAATGTTTAAATGTATTAAACTTATATTTTGTTAGCGTTTGTACTAGTTGAAACACTATTTATTGTATTACAATTTTTATGTTGTTAACTTTAAAGTAAAGTTATTTTACTCTATTGCGCTGAAAGTAATTTTTGCATAGAGATAATTTCTTTTAACTAAAAATGGCAAAATTTAAGTAATTATATGCAAAAAGGAATTACATTCAAATACAATTAATGCAGTTTGAAATTCTTAGATATTGATATTTAATAAAATGCCCTGCAATAAATGAAGGTAACTACGCTTGAAGTATAGCTATTGGAAATGTTGAGAACATTACTTAAAATTATTTCATCCGTAGACAATATCGACTCTCACGTTGACAATGTAAAATGTCATTAAGCCTGTCTGTACATTAGACTGTCTCTTCAACTAAATGTATGTTTATAACTCGGTGTTCGAGTTAGTCACGACTGTAATCAAACGAATCGCGCTGGGCCCTAGTCTAAACGATTCGGGGTCGTGATTAACCCTGGCCGACCAGCGATTCGCAGTAGACCAAAATAATGTCTTATAGATCGACACTTACCTCTCGAGTAACGCCGGTGTCCTGCTTCACCTTCCGTAGCCCGTGTGTAGTAACCAGTGTATAGTGTGAATGTGTGAACTGAGTAATAGCTAGGAAGGCTTAACAATCAACAAACAACATTCACCTATAACAACGTGTATGCTTGCGTCAAGTTATTACCAAACTGAACTCTGCGACAATTCTCGCGGTTAATACGATAGAATTCAAGTGCCCCCTTTTTTCAGTTATGATCAATAATTAACACTCGGTTACTACTTTTGGAACCTTTCTTACTAAAATAATAGTTTTATTATCTGTATTTCGTACGGCTTTATTTTTGTGTAAGTACTTTTATTTACGTGATTAGCTACAAAAATAATGAAACTAATTTTATAAAAATTTGTAAAATTAGTCAAACTAAAGTTATACAAGGCATCCGTCCGTTTAACCACATGAAAGAAACGATTGTAGATATCGGAGGCAACGTTACAATGATGTATATTTATTATCCAGCACTCTGGGTCGCAAAATGCATTAACTACTCAACCGGCGAGTTCTGTAAAAAGACTGCATACTCTTGAACCCCATAATTTCGAAGCATCAACAAGCAAGCGGTTGCTTACTTGCTTAATTTTTTTAAACTGTAAACTTAAACCACTTATTTTTGTGGTTAAAAATAACAAAACTAATGGAATATTGAAATAGACGACAGGTTTTAATGATCTCGCGTGTTAAGAAAATTGACAGGATGTATATTTTTGATAACTATACTTTAAGAACAAAAATGGTTTATTATTAGCACATAAATATTATAACATAAATCATCTTATTATAAACCACTATTAGTACCTTATTTACTATAAAAATAAGGTTTAACAGAATATCATAATACTACTCAGCATCTTGCACCTCTGAAGTAAAGCCGAGTAGAACGAGTTTCCCTTAAAATGAATATGATTGATTGATTCAACCGAAAGAGCCACTGCTGGACATAGAATTCCACCAAAAAGGGGGAAATTGCCATAATCGCTACGCTTGGAAGGCGGGTTGGCGATCGCAGTAGGTGTCTGTGATGCTCAGAGAATGCTGCTGTTCATCCCCTGGTTTATTCCTTAGTCGCCTTTTACGACACCCACGGGAAGCTATGAGCTGGTACTAACTGTTCTTAGCCGTCACTACACGGCTAAAATATGGACTATAATAATATAATAATCATGTCTAATGTTTATGTTTTGCCTTCTTCTTAAAAATCGATGACTCTACACTCGAAATTGTTGACAATAACCTATACCTGGGACAAACCGTTCAGTTAGGTAGGTCCAACTTTAACAAAAAGGTTCATCGTCGAAAACAACTCGGCTGGGGCTCATTCGGGAAAAAAATCTCTCTTCCGAAATACCCCAATATCTCGAGGCGAAAGTCTTCGGCCAGAGAATTACCAGTGATGACATACGGCACTGAGACATCGTTTACAATGGGTCAAATAAGAAACCTCAAAGTTGCTCAAGTCGTTGTGGAGATGTGTGGGGAAAATCTTTGTCCAGCAGTGGACGTCTTTCGGTTGAATGGATGTAGCAAAAAACAGTTTTATCTTTTTTCAAAATTAAATTATTTGTAATATTTCACAACATGTATTAATTTGGCAAATGTTTTTTACGTTCATAAAAATCTCTATTCCACAAAAACCAAACGTATTTCTACGACGAACGTAATATACTTTCCTTGAGTAATCAGTTTAGAACAAACAGAATGCATGTTCAATATCGAATACATTACCTACATTTATCAAGTTGAATCTATCCGGAGCAAATACTGTGTCCTCGGGGATAAAGTTCCAATTGTCCGGAATCGGTAACAGTAGCAAATGTTTCGACTCAAACGATTCTTGCATTGTTCCGTAACTACTAACGGTATCAGTTACGTATAACGTATGATTCTATTTTTATATAATTTGCGCTGAATTCAATAATTATGTTTTTATAATTTCTAATTCATTGTACAGATGTAAAAGGAAACTCCTAAGTACTTATGCAGTAAATCAAAGGGAAGATAATAATTAATAAGTATTTATTTAGTTAGACATAAATAACTCTCAAGAAGTGAACAACACCACTCCCAAGTATACTGAAACTGTTTAAACAGCTATGATCAACGAAGCAACCGGAATCTGCGATGTGCAAACCAAATAATCAAATAGGTTTTTGTCTATCTAATATTTTTAAACGGTATTTTGATACAATATCAGAAGAAAAAGTAATCTGGTATAAGATTATATAACCACAACCGCACTGTGATTTTCTATAGATTGAGTAAACTATATTAAGACTTTTTTTTCTAACCTGTCTAATGCTGTTTACTGGGAGGGTCTTTACAGCTTCACTGAACTTTGTGGGCGAGTGCTGAAGGCTCGAGCCTCAGCTTGGCCGCTACCTGAGTGAAAACTCCCGCGGAATTTTAATCCTAGCTAATTCCTACATTTTTTTGTAGTTGACATAAAAAATGGTTCCATATAGGACCTATGCACCTGCGTGTTGCGTGCAGGAGTGAGTGTGCGGTGTTGTGCGTGTAATGCTCAATGCATGGTCATTGTCACTCACTGTATTAAGTAGATCTGAGTTATTGTTAGCCTTAGACATATTGCAAAGAACCGAACTTTAGTAAACGAAATATTTGTTACCTAAATGCATTGTAAATTTTTCAATTTTGAGAATTAAAGTTATTCTTAGTTACGTTAAAAAATTCAAACGATTTCAGTGCCAAGCTGAACTTAACTAATTAATTATGTGTTAAGTCGGTTAATTTTTCTGTTTAAATAAATATAATTTATTTCGATCCGTATCTTGTAATTTAAAGTGATTGATAAAAAAAAACAATTAACACTATTATTATATCCTAAAACCATGCCAAAGTTATCACATATATCATACTATTTTTTTGCTAGATAGTTTAGGAAAACAAACATCACATACTAGCGTACACTAGGGAAACAGAACATTATTATTCGGAGTCGATTAAAAAAACGTATTGTAACGTATTTATTCCCTTTTCTATTTAATCTTATTTTTATTGAACAATTATTTTTGTAGTGAATTGAAATTTAAGAAAAAACTAATGACTATTATTTACAATTAATTCATTGTTAGTGACAACTTATTTGCATGACAAATAAAATTAAATTGTTTGGTTTATCGTTTTGTTTGCGCATTATCAATACATTGTAATGAAATTGACAGAAAATAATGTTATACATGCATTGAAACGTATTTTCTATTTTTTATAACGTTTTTGTTTATTGGATATATTTTTTATTTGAAATTTCTTATTACTATACGTTTTGATATGCCTGCAACCTTTTTTGAAAGTAATGAAAAACTGTGAACTTTGAGTTTTATTAATTTTTTCAGTTGCTCTTTCTATATTTATTACAACGTTTACATATATTTATTTATTCAATATTTACATACTGCAACAGATAAAAGATAATGAAGTTACAAAACTTTTCTAATCTGTATTCTAACTTTGTAATATATTTTAACTAATATTATAATGATTAACTATTTTTTTATCTTTTCAAATATATAGATATATACAGCCACATACATACATTAAACCACTACGCTAGCCACTATTTTATATGTACCTACTTAAAAACTTTCTGGCAGATTTACAAGATTTTCTAAATTACAGATTTATTCTAGAGTTAGGTTTTAGTCTTTATTTTGTTGTATTAGGTAATACAATATAAAGGCAATTGAACTATAAGGACTAATAATATTTAAAATATATGTAATGCACCAAATAATTATGTGGTTTTGAAATTATTACATCATAAAATAATCGCTGGTGCGGCGGTTAGTTTTCATATTTGAACTGATTTTGGTGAATTTTATTAAAAATACATTTCTACATACGATATTTCAGTGTTGCAAATATAGAAAACTACAAAATAGAAAGCAACAATGAAAACTCGTAAACAATCCCTGTAACAAAACATGGTTGTTAACTTTTATTCATAAATATTTTTATTGAAATCACCGATAGAAATGCAAAACTTTGGAATTGCGACGCCATTCCGGTGTAGTGTGAAGCGCTCAGGCTACCTACCTACCTGACAGCGCAGTGGGGCCAAGCTTACTACTTATCGACTTGTTATTTACTGCCGAACTTACTGAACTTTCTGCGATATTGTTAATAATCTCACGAGTTACCGAGATTCTTGTCATGTCAATCGATATCTTTTAAAACTATCAAAATATCATCAACGTAAAGCATATTTGTAACACACCTATTGTTATTTGGAGGCAGGTTTTCAAACTTGAGGGTAGTAGCTACCCAAGCGGGTATTTTATAAAATGTTCTACCATCAGGCTGTGGTTTCCTCACCGGAACAAAACCAAGTTTACGGACTTAAACAAAATCTCTACAATGTTAGGTTTGAAACGTTTAATTAAAGTCCCTCGCGTCGCGTGTCGCGCGCTTATGTCTATTGCCTAAAATATTTGTTAAATTTTAGTGTTTTTTTTTTACATATACCTACAACAACGATAGAGTCACAGATTCAAATTTTACTTTCTTCTGCTTTTAAGAACAAAAACTTAATTTAGTTAGAAAATAAATCCAGCTGGACTGTAGCATATAAAGATAAATGTAGACATTTATATCTCTAAAGACGGATACATACATATTTTATCCCAAATAAATGATCTCGATGGCACGACGCCTCGTCTTCTGGAACTACCATGTGAGTCGATGCGCGGCGGCTTAACCGACAAGTTCAGAGCAGAAAATTGTGTCGCATCTTAAGATAATTTCGACAATGTTTCAATAAGGAAAATGTGTTTGGGAAACCTTCGAAAGCTGCGAACACTGACACGCGGTGCCCGGATTAGAACTTTGCGAAAATATTTATGAATACTCGAGTATTATAATGGAAAAGTTACCAAACTGCCAAATTTTATATGCTCTTTAGAGAGAGTAGGTTACAACAAATTTGAAATATTCTGATTCTGTTGCTTTATAACAAATAAGTTAAAAATATACCGTTTCAGATGCATTCTTTATGTACTTAAAAACTTTAGTACATCAATAAAAATAACTATGTAACTAAATAATTGGCATCAACATGCAAAATAAAATGAAACGGAGTCGAGCTCTCTCAAGCGACGGAGAAACACTGCAATGTCTAGGTCGGCTATAAATAACTTAAAGTGGTGCTAAGTTATCACTAAGAAGGAGGTTTATGTGTCGGGAACGTTTTCATTCGCAATACGAGCTATGTTTTTCCTTTTACGACATTCGCGTAATAGCTTCATTGCTCGCAATTACTTAATGCTAAATCTCTTATAATGAAACGCTACTTTTTTAATTTTACTTTTTGGTTTTGATGTTACATTATATCTATGTACTGTGGAAATATTTATTTAGTTTTTCCTTCTTTCTTTTTCAGATATACTTTTGCACCGTATTTTATAAACATTTATTGTACTTTTTTGGCAGGATCTCAGTCTGTCATGAAGCATTTTGTTTTCTTTAATTCATTAACTTATGTATGTCATTCTATATCATGTAATGTTGGTGGCGTTTTGTGTAATATAGTTTGGTTATTGTGTACAGGTTAAGTTTATTATAAACAATAACGCGTAACGTTATTCTAAGGTGCCGAGAAAAGTCCATGGGAAGTTTTAGCAGGATGGACCAGCAGGATGGGTTTTGCTGTAATGTTGATACAAGATTGAAAATACGTCTGACCCACATAACACTGGTACAAATTATGTTTAACACAAGATAGCCATTATCTAAGAAGAAGAACATTTATTATGATGACATTTGACAGTTCTGTAGGCTGCTCAGCATCAGACCGGACGCCTCCTAATGACTTTTCGTTATTGTTATTGTTGCCAATCGTGATTTCATTGTAACTCATGACACCATCGTCTGATTCGAATAATATTTTTTTTTAAATTTCGCACCACATTCTATCTGAGTGAATATAGATTTTGGGAATTAGATTAGGTTAGATTAGATTAGGTCTTTGAGTCTCGCTGAACGCAGAAATTACATGAAAAATTTAATTAATTTCGTCAACTATCATCATCATCATCATCATATTACCCTTATCCTTCTACAAGTATGTCTTAAAAATATGTTTTCTTCTTCTAGTCTTCACTATTGTTAGTCACTGTGGGGGTTGGTGCTAATCGAGCAGCTTCTACAGGTGGGAGGCTTCGGCCGTGATCGTCAAAGTAAGAGTCACAAAAGTCACAAATAAGAGAATGGGTAAACAGCGGTTGCGCCATTCAAAGCAATTCACTAACATTCGTGGATTACACTCTAATCTTAATGCGGTCCACTATCATCTAGATACTGATAAGCCGCACCTCCTCTTTCTCACGGAGATATATATTCGATATGTCTTAGACGTGGCATACCTCAACTACCCCGGGTAAGCCCTAGAGTACGCACAAAGAATGTTTGCTCCATACTAATTAATCTAGTTGTTAATAAAGCTAGTGACCCTGATGGTATTCCATCCAGGGTACTCAAACACTGTGCACCGGAAATGTCTCCTTTCTTGACACGCCTGTTTCGCTTCTCTCTTGAATCCGAGATAGTTCCAATATTTTGGAAGCTTGCGAACGTAAAGCCTGTTTCAAACAAGGGAAACCGTGCTGACCCGTCCAACTATCGCCCAATTGCAATAACTCCTATATTTTGCAAAGTAATGCAACGAAAAATTATCCTTCCAAGACTCTGATAATCTTGGGGAATTGGGAATGCAACTAACGGTAAACCTCAACTTCGGGTGTTCGATTGAGACTAAAGCAAAAACAGCGGTTAAAAAATTAGGGATCCATTTTAAGGTCAGACGGTATTTTACACCTGATCAGCTTCTCAGCCTATATCGGGCGCAAGTTCGATCATGTGTGGAATACAGCAGCAACCTCTGAGATGGATCAGTTAAAAACCAGCTGGCTATATTGGTATCAAGCGAGCGTCGTACCCATCGGTTAATTGGCGAACAAGCACTGAAGAAGGGCAATATGCTCACCTTGAGCATCGCCGTAAGGTGGCTTGCTTCTCAGTATTTTACAGAATACACTTTGGGGAGTGTGCCCAGGAACTACATGATATGATTCCACCAACTCCATTTTATCTCAGGACGACCAGACACCGCGATACACCCGTGGTTAGTTGATATTACCCCGATCAGCACGAAGCATTTTGCAGCTTCTGTCATAATGCGTACTGCAAGGGAGTGGAATTTACTACCGGCGTCTGTCTTTCCTTTATCCTACAATCTGGGAGTCTTTAAACAGAGAATGAAAAGGTACTTGCTGAGTAAGCACGTTTCATCGTAGATCACATCGTCACCACCAACCTTTCGGTTAACAGCCGAACGCGCTAAACAAATGTGTTTATTTTAACGTTACGGACGTTTTTTGCCGGCAAAGGATACCCTTTGCCTCCGTAACGCCCCATAGAGAACTTCGTTCCAAAAAAGTCATCTCAACACTCACATTTATACACAATATTCACACATTCTTTCATATTGTTCATTTAATGATTGATTTGGTCAACTCTATGCTTCAAAAGAAGTAATATCGAATAACTGTATGTTATAAAATTTTCTGTCCCTATAGCCTACCTATAGCTAATTGAAATCTACATATCCAGAAGCTTGAAGTTAAATTAGATCGACTATAAACACCTTTAGGAACGGAAAGCGAATATTGTACCTACTCAGACACAAAACCAATTAAGTAAATGAAACAAGTAATTGAAGGATTATATTTAATAGTTTAGTTAAAGCCTTGAAAGGAAAATTGTGTATTTGTAACGAAGGTAATGCTGTTTTAAGCGACAGTGCCGCCATATATATTTAAATTGTGGAGCGAGCTCGTTGTCGGGAGCGCGGCTACCGGCGGCGGCGGTGGCCATTCTGTCACTTTTATTATGTTACTATGTGATTTTATTGCTCTGATTTGTAACTGTGACTTGCTACGGACTACTATTACGTATACGGTTTTACCAAAAACATTTAAATGTTTTGTGTATTTTGAAACCGTGCATACCACTCTCGTGGTAAGAAATGTTGACTCCCGCTTTACTGTTTTTAATTAATTATTGTCCAGGTTGTTACTCTATTTCTCGTACTTTCCGATACGTGTCTGTGAAAACTTTATTACATTTTACTCGTTCGAGATTTTGAATTTAATTCACTTGATAAACATAATTTAGTAATACCTATAGAAATAGTAAAGTATAAATTAATACAATTTTAAGTATAATGCCTCCCTTATGCAAAGACGGTGTACTTTTCCCGATGTTTACTTACACATTACGCACGTATTTGATATGCTTTCTTGATATATTTCTTTAGAGAATCATTGTTTCCAACCTTGCTATATTTCCCATGTCATATATAAATTTCAGTGATATATACACACAATGTAATATGTATTGCATTCATAGTCAAAGTATAAATGTAATTTATTTTTGATAATCTTAAAGTTTTAGTATTGATGTTTGTCGTAGATACAAGTAAGATATAGATTTATAACATTTTGATTCCATGAGTTGATGGTATAAATTATTTTTTGCACAAATTTATTATAAATTTTCTCAAAAAGTGGGGTTAGTTTTTCCAAAACATAAATGCTAGTGAAGAAATAAAATTTTAAAAGTTGTATAATGCGGTGCCCTGCGGTGGTTGTTATAATATAACATATTACTGATATTGGTGGGATTTTATATAATATACATTGATAATTGTGCTTGTTTGTAAATATGGGTGTTGGTGGCTAGGGACGGCACCTTACTTTTGCCGCCTGTAGCGGCTGCTCTGCTCGCCATATAAACAGGCCGGGACTGATTGTAACCATATTATATTGCAACCAGTATAGATTACGATAGTATTCGGGCTGGCAAGTGAACAATCGCTATATGGGACCTTATATAAGTTTATTTATTGTTTTCTTAAATATTATACTATATTTAGGTAAAGAGAATTAGGTATTATACCTAGGAATGTAAATTTTAAAAGAAGAAAATTTTTAGAAAAGTATGGTTAGGGAAAGACACACGACACGCCGCTGCTAGACTGCTCGAACATAAGGAGGACACGAGAAGAATTGCTATATATAGAAAATTTTTTTTTGTCAGATGAGCGTAAGTACGATTATATATCTACATAATTAACTAGATCAACTTAAAATAACTGATTAAAATTGTATTTATTACAAATGAAATGTATTTTTTATTTGTTACCATTAAGTACGTATTATAACATTTATAGGATTTTCAAGGCGAAATGCATAATTTAACTTGAGTATTAAACTATTTGATCAAACTCTTTCCAAGGTATTCATAAATGTTGCACATTTAATTATTGTCTTGAGATTTGAAATTACATGGAACTGGCTACCTGGTAGTTTATTATTTCCCAGAGTCGTGTTATTCCAGTATTATCAACTCTACCTACTGAAGGAATTTCATTTGACCGGATGTAAGCATCTACAATGTTCATATATCGCTTCAAATGATGTATTTCTTACTCTGACCGCCTTTTCCTTTGTTTGTCCGAATTTATCGCGTCGAACGAGCGGAATGCCTCCTCGGGGGTTTACGTGGGTAGGTTCAGGAAAAATGTGGGTGAAATACGAACCTAATACAGTTCTATTATAGCAAATTAAACCTATTTCATAGATTCGCTCATAAGCAGTCAATAGAATCAGTACATTTCGCATCAGTGAATCTTATGTGCAAAGTTAAAGCCGTAATCATTTAAACGGTGTCTGGATATTTCTGTAAATAAAAGGTTAGGATATCTTACAAATCTCAAGAACAGGACCGATTAAATTATTATAGTATAGTTACTAATGAAATATGTTTCAACTACATCTATTAATAGTAAATACGAGACATTAATTTATTGATAATAGTGTTATGGTAATAACCTGAAGTTTATAAATGATTGTAATCTATGTAAATAACCAACTAATTAACATAATTTCTAAATAAATAACTCTAGTAAAACAGTTGAGTAGCGTAGGATTAAAAGTATTAAAAAGTTGTACGATAGCTAACAACAGTTTGTAACCAAACGCAAAGTTAAAAAAAAAAAAAAAACAACTCGAGATGCATTAAGCAACTTCTCGGAACGGATACGGGCTTAAAAACTATCGGGTAACTGGATTAATTAAAACTTAAGTGAAACAGCAGACTGTTATCTTCTACTGGAGTTACAATTATATCGCATTCCGCACAAACTCGTATTTCTACCGGGATATGAATACTGCAAACATTACAAATGCTAATAAGTGTTTTGTTGATTCGTCCTACAATTGCATAGCATTTGACCAATGGATCGTCATTATTTTTAAAATAGATGGAGATTATAAATTGTGGAGTGATCCCGGAAAAACGCACAGTTTCTCTGCAATATATTTGAAATTTAGATGAATCTGTGGGATCTGTCAATAAAGCAGTAATCCTTCGTGCTTATGGTTGGTGTTCTAGGGTGAAGTTAGTATTTTCATAGTCTTGTTCACTGGTCGAAACGTTATCCATTTTCCAACATAGTTGTCTATCTTTCCTTTGTAATACACCGCACTCAATATTAAATTACTTTATTAATTTGATATGCTAACTGTAAGAAAATCCTTTAAGAATAGTAAACAATAAACACGGAGTTTTTCCTGGAAAACGAGTTTTGATAAACTACTAACCCGAGAAAGCTGTCAAGGTTGAGTTGTTAGGATTTTTTTCTTGTTTTCATATTTGAATTTTTTTTTTAATCGTGATATAAACTCTTTATTAACATTCATTCAGAATTTTCACTTGAATTTGTTTACTATAATAAATAAATTGTGTTTACATGCTTACTAAGTTAAACAGTTTCCAGTTCAAACTCATTAAATCTTCAGGTTATATAAATGTTATTAAATATTTATATGGTAACATATATTCAGAACATTGTTCTACTGCTATTAAAATTGTTAATACTCTTTTAAAGTCTATGTCCTTTCTCAGGCTTCATCTGTGTACCAAATATCATTCAAATCTGTTTCTTAGTGGCAATGCAGTGTATATCTACTATATAGCGTATATAATATAATGTTTATATAGTAACATAACATAACACAAGCTCACACCTGTTATCCCCAAGGCTAAGACAGAGGTGAAATAGCGAACTACACCACCCACATTTCGCCGAGTTTAGTTCCATCCCAGATGTGACGGGGGCGAGCCTGTCGCCATATCGGGCACAAATTTCAGACTCCGGTATGATACTGTAAAACCCAATATCACTTGGATCGAACCCGAGACCTCAGAACGACAGTCGTACCGTAAAAACAACTGCGCCACCGAAGCGAATATAAAATCTTGACCGCGTAAGATACATTCTTGAAATATTTAAAAACAATAATGAAATTCACAAAATTAGCACATCTCTGACCTTATATTATATTTATTCACATTACATTAATAGAAAATGTACTAATCACAATCAAATAAAATTTGTTATGTTCTGGATTAATCTAAACTACAAATCTAGAAATAAAATTGAAGAGTCTGTTTGTAATATCAAAATAATAATTTTTTACTAAATATATATGAATGGTATATACCGTGTACCAACACAAAAAACGCAATATTTAAAATTGTTGTATGTTTGTTTGTTCCGGCTAATATCCGGAACGGCTGGACCGATTATGGCCGGCCTTGTTTTGATAGATAGTTAATACTTCGCATAACTTAGGCATAGTTATTATTTTTAGAAAATGATTAGGGTTCCGTATAAGAGAAATAAAACAAACTATTTGGGAAAAACGACAATGCAATGGTCAGTTGTACGGGTAAGTACTTGAATATTTGAGAAATATTTTTACTTTATTTTAGTACAACATTTTTTTAAGGAAAATAATTAGAATGAAGTACAAAGAAATGATACCCATGAAGTTTTGAACAAAAATCATTCAGTGGACAGCACATCAAAACATTATTTTCTGATGTGTATTTAAAAACGTATTACGAACTGAAGAATGTATGAAACGTGGGCAGAGCCACGAGCACACAGCTAGTTGAATGTATAATGAGAAGTTTGTCGGAGCCGAAATCGGAGCCTGTGTCAAAACCTCTTCAACCTGCATTGACTCATTTACAATAATGAAGTTAGTGTATGGTCTTGTTTCATTCGACTTATCTTTAGTGTTTGTACAGCAGAGAACTTTCCAGACTGGGTAACAACTTTGAAACTTGTTATTTTGACATCAATTTATATGCGATATTTTGTTGGAATAACCGGTGGAACTTTGCTCGTCAAATATATATGTGTTCTCTTCTATCACTTTCAGTTTAAAAACCGTTTACATTAGAGAAAGATTCACCGACGATCACTTCCAAAAATTAAAAAAAAATCCTTTTGTTTTCAGACTTAGTTTTTTATCGTATTTTTAACCGACTTCACAAAGGAGGAGGTTATCAATTCGTCTGTATGTTTTTTTTTTTTGTTACTCGATTTCTCCATCATTTCTTTACCGATTTATAATTTTTTTTTAATCGAAGGAGTACACTTCCGATGTGGCCCCATTTCCACCAGATCAGTGGAACTCAGAGAAATTGACAAAAATAATAATTTAAAAACAAAACCGACTTCAACAGAATTAAAAACTCAATATATAATCTCTTTTTTAATCTGCTTCATTAATTTTGGAGTCAGTGCCAGTTAAAGTTAACCAATATACTCATTAACAAATGGAAATAACTGCCTACACTTTATCACAATTACACATAAGCTAAATAAATAATTAGGGTGATTTTAAAGAATAATTAATCAAAATTGAATATAATTAGCGACGTATAAGCTGGTACCTGCAAAAAAGTTTTTTACTTCTTACTCATATACTGTGTGTATATTAATCGCAGAATGTAGTAAGACTACTTTAAACTTATAAAAGTGTGACAACGCTACGAACAAAAACTTCATGATTCTCCAATTATAAATTTACCTTCACGGAAGCCCAAGCGACGGTAGCAGGATTATGTGTCCTTAGGATAATGAGAGAGTTTTTAAATATAAAGATATCGAAAAATAAATGGAAATGATGAATAGCCCATTTTTTTTGTTAATCGCTGCCCATTAAATACAGCCCACGGTGGCCTGACATTTCCTCGATGTGACCCAGATTCCTCGTCGCCCATAAAAAGCTGCGGGAACGGTTTCTTAGTAACTACTGATTCGTCCTGAGGCCCGGGGGTTAGAATTCATTAATGTTACCGAATTTTGGGAAACTGTCTCTTCAAGTTATATTTTGTGGATATCTAAAATACTTAATATCATCATCTCAATATCAATAATAACTGTAATTGTTTTCTTCTTGTATCGTCTATACTAATAAATAAAATTGAAGTGTCTGCTGTACTGTCAATTTTTTTTTTTACTAAATAGATGTGTATATATATCCGAAACTTATTCCAAAATACATTTTTTAAATTTTTTGTTTGCCTATCTATTTGTTTATAACGAGTAATCTCCGAGACTAGTGGACAGATTTTGACGGGACTTTCTTTGGTAGATAGCTGAAGTTATTCCGGGTAACTTAGGGTACTTTTAATTTTCTAAAACGATTAGGGTTCTGCGTAAAAAATGAAAACTCATAAAAAATTGAATACAATCTGAATCAAAGCACGGTTTTACTGGCAAGTGTTTAAATTGATGAAAAATAACTTTGTTTAATATTAATAGCAAAAAAAAATTGGTAAATAATTAGGGTTCCGTATAAAGAAATTAAAAACTACATTTTACATGGAAAATTTATATGAAACGCGGGCGCAACCGCGGGTACGCAGCTTGTGTTATAAATAAGCCGTACCCCTCGAATCGTCTCCCAAGTGACCAATTTCAATTCATAATACTTTTTGTGGTGGCTGTTATTTTTTGTCGTTTTCATTAACTACCATATTCAGAACTGGGATTACCTGGAATTGAATAGATACTAAAAAGGTCAAAGATTTCAAGAAGAAAGAGATATTGTCTCTGATAAATTTAATATGTTAATATATTTAACAATAAATTTATCTGACCATAAATAGTGATATTTCAGAAAAACCTGAATATCTGCCTCTACTGGGTTAAACTTAGCTATATTTCAAACTCACGGTTTAACTTTACATGATATTAAAAAGGCCACACGTTTCTCTGTTCGTTGTTTTGGCTTCTAATCTTCACCTTAAAAACTGATTAACTATTTATATATATTTTATATATATATATTATTCCATTAAATAATATTTGGAAATAGATAAAGGTGTTTACTGCAGTAAAGTGAACACTTTTTTATAATAATGCACCTAAACCGTTGAATATTTGTAAAATATATTGCTGGTATTACTACTAAGGTTAATTTGCAAGCGAACCCACAGGTAATGCTTGTTACTTATACTATAGACAATATTTGTTTATAATTAAGATCGCCTCCCCACGCAGCCCCGTCATCCCACCGAGTCGTCGTCCTCATTAACAATAACGGATATAACCAATTAATTAATAATAATTAATTATAAATCCCCCCGTTAATTTTTTTCTCCGCCCAAGAAATTTATCAAGGGTGTATTTAATAAATCATGTTGTTCAATGTAAAACGCAATATGATCTCACGGGGTGTTTAAATATTATTGCTTGTAAAAAAAAAATGTTTCTATTTGATTTTTATTATAATATATGTGTAAATACATACTAACTCTCTACTGGGTTTTGCCCGGGGTACAGTTATGTTAAAATATTAAAAAAAAGGATATTCAATACTAAGTTGAAAAATATATTAATCCAAAGTGTTGGTAGTTAGAAACAGAACTTGCACCATGATCCACGTAGTTAACGTCTATTTTAAAAAAATAATGCGAATTATAATAAATAATTAGCTTATGTCCTTCACAATACTATAAGAAACATAAAAAAATCAATTGCGATCAAAATAAGTCCAGAGGGTTAGTTGGATAGTAAATAAATAATTTATTTATATTTATTTATAATTTAATATTTTTTTGCAGGGTGGTAGGGCATTTTCTAATGAAGCCCGCCTGGGTAGCTACCACCCTCAAATTTGAAAACCCGTTGCCAAATACCAATAGGTGTGTTCCGGTAGCATCACTTGAGGACCAGTACCTAGGCTTAGTTCGTTTACTATCCTGGACCACATCGTTACTTAACATCGGGTGAGATTGTACTCAAAGCACTAAGCCTATTCCGTCTAAAAAAATAAAAATAAAACTGTAAATGTGCATTATAATACTTTTGTTGCCAAGAAAAATCGTGGCTAACCCCCCAGTAATTGTACTGTGAACAACACAAAAAGCTATTCTGAAATCTTAAACTTTTTCTATATCCTACAAATATTGTTATTTTAATTCTAGATGACACTTCAGGTTGGCTGGTGTCATTAGATTATGTTTTCTAAACAGCTCGAGTAAAGAGTACGTTATCTCGTGAAAAATGAGACGGTGACCTGTATATATTTGACCTAAACGTTTAGATAAATACAAAAAAATATATTTTAATAATCGCATAGGGTTGTCATTTCTTTAGAGTAATCATATGATTTTTATTGTTATTCGAACAAATTTTTAGTAGCCTTAACAAAATTTTTGCAAAATAATAAATGAAACAAAAAATATAATTAAAATTGACAACCCTGAAGAAGCCAATTACTTTTAAGGAGAACTAAGTAGAAAATGATCTAAGAATGTTTTATATTTCTTATTATATTATACGATTCCCAATAAATATTCGCCGTGTATTTACTTAATTATTTTTCTTTTAATAAATAATAACATTTCCATAGATAAATATTTAAGATAAATTGTATTTGCTTTCATTTGATGTCAAGATTAGATTATATTTTGTTATTACATGTTGTAATTATGGATGTTTTAATGAGTTGTTGATTAACAGCTTCCCTTCAGTTTGTTTGTACATGGAATGTGGAGGGCAACGGATAATTAAGCGCTTTTGTTTTGTGTACCTCTTTTGATAAAAAAATGTGAATTTTCCTCATCGACTCGAGATTAATGTTCTTTTTTTTTATTTATAAAAGGATAATTATATTACTTTTTAAAGCGTATCGAGAACAAAGATGAGGTTAACTCAAGTACTTTATTTGGGATCACGGTTAAAGTAACACTATAAATATCACGACAATCATGAAACAAATCGGTCTCATTTATTCTCGCTACATAAATAATTGAGTCACTCTGGTCTCTCATGAAGTATGGTAACTAATATCAAAGTGTTACATTTTGCGGTCTCTATTAGACCAACTTGAAACACTCTCGGTCGACGGGAAACGGACAAGTTTAATGCATCAAACGAAACTTTCGTAGCTAATGTATGCAGAGATGTTCTATTAAAGGCAGTGTAAAATTCGATATATTGACTGTAGACACTACAGACTATAAAATTACAAAAGTAACGGGTGTTTTTTGTTTTGTTCTCAAGTTATCTATAGACTGGTTTAAATAATAATCACGTATATACAGAACAAACAATCAAACGTATCATGAAGTCTTGTGGCTAGTAAAACAATGAGCTCGCTTAACCTAACTATGAAAATCAGAATTAAGTAAGCAAATTATTATCATTTGTCAGCTCAAAATCTATTGTATATTACACGCTGGTCTGCGTCTTCAATGTGGCCTTTAAAAATAACCACTTTCCAGCCACCTGGAAAATAAGCGTTAGCGATAGTTAACACAAGTCTGGAAAAGACGCCAGGTTACCCGATAGTTACCGTCCAATCAGCTTATTAAGCGTAATAGGTAAATCCCGATGATAAAATCACTGCCACAAATAGGATCTTTCCCTATCACCCGAAGAAATATGTGTGCCAGAGCGCACGCCCGCGAAACCGGCGTTCCCGCCGTGGGACAGTCCTGGTCCCCCTCCAGTGGTGACCCAAGACGTGTCTCCCCAACTGGGGAGGCTCTTGACGTCGCCGCCAGCGCGATACAGTGACATTGACCATGCACTGAGCATCACACGCACAACACTGCACACAACACGCAGGTATGTACATAGATCCTGTAAGGAACCTTTTTATCTTTTTATATTAAAGAAAGTTAAAAAAATGTACGGATTAGCTATGATTAAAATTCTGCAAGTATGTTTACACATAGGTAACAGCCAAGCCGAGGTTTGCACCACTTTGTTAACCCTTGTGCTAGTTTCCTTTTACGGCTCAGTGCCTTCAGGACTCGCCCACAAAGTTCGTTGAAGCTGTAAAGGCCCTTCTAGTCAACAGCATTAGCTAGGAAGGAAAAAAAAACGATATTAGCATTAAAACCTAATAAAATAAAAACTTTTTAAAAATCAAAGTTTTAGACTGTAAAGTTAAAGTGAAAAATTGAATAAGTTGTTTTTAAGTTTTTTAGTTAATAACTTTGTCGACCATATTGCATTGAGGGTGATGTCGTTTAACTTTCTTTTTATTTGGAAACCCTTTCATTTGATTGTCAAATAATGGTGATACATAAAAATAACGAATCTCTGAGAGTCCGTCGTGTAACTAACCATGGTTTGTCATTTCAACTGAACGTGTAACATTTCATCTCAATTGGTTGTTGTTACGTGTTTTAAATTTCATTTATTATATTTAAATGCAAACAAGGCAACATTGTATAAATTAACTACGATCTTATCGGTCATCGGTTAACTGAAATAAAACCAATTGAGACACATCATTATGCATAGTCACCGTCATACAGAATAGATTTCAAATTTTCTCTATAAAATGATTATTCTCATTTAACGACATACAATAAAAACTGTAATCGAACATTTCGAAACAACGACCCCCGGATGATTAAGATGTGTTTAGCAAATTTAGCTCAATTTCGAAGTTTCGGCCAGAGTATAAATGGACGAATAATTTTAAGTAACAGCGAGCTTGCTGCCATTCGGCTGAATTCATTCAACGTTCTCTACATAGATCAGTTAAGCTGCAAAGCTCATTGAACCAAACAGCGTTAGGTGAACAGAGAAAAATTATTAGCGATTATTTGGCGAAGTGTACCAGAGAGCGGATCGAAGCGGATTCTGTATGCGCTGAACTAATTAAATAAAAATGAACTAAACTCCAATGTGTCTTTTATGTAACGAGATTTTTTCTCTAACAATTGAACAATATCCACCCCGAGATTCAGATAAGAATCCAGACCCTCGTCAAGGCTTCGTCACGGCTTTGTCCCTCTTTGTTTGTATTTTTATTCCGGGTCCGCGTCTGATCCGGCAACTGATTGTCTCGGAGTATCAAATTAAAACGCAAGTGAGTTAGGATCGATGGAACTGAATATATCGTTAAGAGAAATGTCCACGTGCTGTTGTTGGGTGATTAGCATTTTTGGATTATGGTTTTGGGAATAAAATCATATGGCGGTATAACTATATACCAGGTAGAGACTTCAGCGGCCTCGAGTATATCTCAAACCACCATGAGTATGAGTTATGGTGGTCACGACTCTCAGTCATCCGACAAAGAAGAAGCTTAAATTAAAGGACCTATAATTAATATTTTTATTTGTATAATATATAAGAGATGGAATCCAAAAATCGTCTAAAAATCATGTCAATTAAAAAAATAAGTAATTGTCTGTATAGAAACTCGTTGAGAGAAGGCTCAAGGCATGCACATACTAGTTTCGAGTAGATAGGCAGAACAATCTCTACGCAGTATTACCCGGTTAATACTGGGATTCGCTTGTCTTGACCCGGATCTAGTCGGAATTAGCATGCTTCGAGAGTTTCGCTTATTTATTTAAGGATTGACAAACTCTCTTGGGTAAGTATATCCAAGTTTTATTCAGCTATTGAAGTTTCCGTCGTGTTGTTTCAACTACGTGTAAAAACATCTTTCTATACAACCGTAAACAAAGTATGGAAATAAAATTTGATCCATTGTCTTAACAAAATTAAAAGTGATTACAATTACGTCGGTTTTACACAATGATAGTAATTTTGATGTCGGTTTTTATAATTTAAAAAAATGCAAATTTTTAAGTATCTTAAAAATCAAACGAACATCAACCATAAGCAAAATTTTTATAAATACATTAGACACGAATATATATACTGAATAAGTAATGTACATACTATTTGAGATATATTATCTACTTTCACTTATATCCTAAAATAAAAAAAAACGAGTTACTTGTTAATATTTCCGATAAAGAAACTCTTAATATATTTATTGGAATTTTTAATCAAGTCGATCATGCAGTTACAAAATAAACAACATTGTAAAATAAAACAATTAATAATGGTATAATAAAACGATGAAAATAGACAGTAGAGTAAAGATGGACTCCGGAAGAACTGGCAACAAAAATACTGGCCATGTTGGCAACTTTAAATTTGATTTACGCGCGAAGGTTGCTGTCGCCGCCGAGTCGACGCCGCCATATTTATGATTTTCGTTAATAAGGTTACTTAAACTGCACTTTTTTCGTGACGTCCTAAATTTTGAATTTTGGCAAAGTGCTTTATGCTGACAATTTCATAGTTTCTTTCTTCATTCTGTTGATTTGTTTATGACCTATGAGACCTATACGTTTATGTTTTTTGTCTATAATTTGTACTCAGATAGCTTTTTAACCCCTTGAGCACTAACCAGGCGTTTACGCCAGCTTTCCATTGTTTTCCTATTGTCTTGTTTTTACGGGTACTCGACACATCGAAATGACAATACTAATTTGAAAAGGGAACTAGATAGGTAAATTGCATATGTAAGGACACATAATTTCTACTACCATTTCACAGTGTTGATTTCTAATACTATAGTTGAACTACGATGTCTTCTATCAACGCAGGCTTAGATTTATTTACGATTTGGATCCTTTATCGTGACGTCTACACTTAACCTTCGTTTCTTACAATACCTTTACCATTTTTAAATAAGTTACATGCCTTACTCGTCATACTTTCATAGTCCTTTTATTATAAGCTTTACCTTGATATCCATTTACTGTTAATGGGAGGTATATTCATTTAACATCGATAGATCGAATTTATTTATTCGATGTGTTACGTACGATATATCGGATTGATTCGATGTTTTGACAAATATTTATTATATTCAATATGTCGATATATTTTATTTATATTAACATCGAATATTTGCTTTTTTATTTTTTGTCGAATCAATTAAAAAACTAAATCAAATAGTTACTCAACAAAGAAATCGAATGAAAGGTAAAAGATTAAGTAAACTTTTATTTTTGCAGTTTATCTAAAGAGCATTAGTCTTAAATAGCTAAAGTGAAAGTATGTTTTTGCAGATACCTAGATTAAGTAGTAGCTAGTACAAAATAAGTCTTTTTTCTTTTATTGTTTTGAAGTTTTGTGGTATGAATAAAATATTTATATTAATTTGACGTTTTTGTTTCACTTACAAATGTAGGTATAACTCAGTAATCTCACCACTGTCTAAGTAGTACAATTCTATTCAAATAGTACTCATAGAAAATCACTATTATTACACTACTAGTAAACTAGTAAACTATGTTACTCTGGTCTTCGATTCTACATTCAAAACATACAAAATCAAGTACCACAAACTTTGCGCGAATCACTGGAAAAAGGTAAATATTAAACTTTTGTGATAAGTATTCCATAATGAAAAAATGTCGATGTTTTCTAGAGATATATCGATAAACATCGATGCTGGGATTCGATGTTTCATATCGAATAGAAATATCGATATATTTTTTAAGTGGAACTAGCGGTTGTTTATTAAGCACTCACCGTTTCCGATTCTTTGTTAGTTACCATCAACTTTGTTTCTTTACTATTCCATTATATATACTATTAAAATATTATAAAATATAAAATCATTAAATATAATTAAATTTTATGAATTTTTCACTATCATGTTCGTAAATACCTGTTGTTATTTTGATTAACATTCTCAAAGTTAAGAGGTAATTATTAAAAATTATGTAGAGTAGAGTAGTATTACAATGGAATATTATGATGAGGATGAGGTGATATTTAGTTAAATTAAATTTTCCAGAAGTTATTTCAGTCATCGTTCACAATATTATCATACACATAAAATAGTCGTTCATATCTCGCTCAGACCTGTACGTAAGTATATACAAATAGCTAAGATTCATTTTTCATTCATTTATAATATCATTGTATAAGTTCTCAGAAGAAATTTATATTCACAATTTATCAACTAAAGCGTAAAATGTACTTTTTTCCTCACACCAAGTTTGTGACGGGCTTTACATTTTTCTTCTATAAATATTTTTACAGTATAAAACATATTTCATTTGAATAATATATTTTATTAGGAATTGTTAAAATGTCTTTTTTAATGAAAATGTTTCCAAACACTCTACATGTTTTAAGCAGTTTGTCTGAATGTTGTTTTTTGTAGAACTTTGTTTGAAACTTGTATTCAACGTTTCAAATATTTAACTCAAAGTACCGGCATTTATAACAAAATTACAAATAAAAAACCTATAAAACAACAATAATTTATATTAGTAGTATATTTCAATAATATGTGTATGACGTCGGTTTATTTATTCGTTTATTTTCTACAAGTTTACATAGCTTTTTATATGTATTTGTGAAGATATGATTTGTTATTGAATAACTTATGGCTTCATATGATTACATGCATTCATCGTGATTATTTTGCTTATCTGTGTGCATATATTAAGCCCATTAATTAGCTATTACATCCACCCATAAAGGTGACGGGCGAAAGGAATCAGTAATAGTAAGCGAAGCTCTTAGTGTAGACTAACTGTGTGCCCCCGGGTGCGCTCCTGTTTCATTTATTCTTCAATTTGTTTTAATGTATTTATACGGAACCCTAATAATTTTGGATTTGTATAACTAACATTAATCAAAGATATTTATCACAAATTCAAGCCTTGCTCGTAAAACTGTGCAGTGAATCGGATTTTATTCAAATCTTTATGAGTTTTAATTTTTTTACCCGGAACCTTAATTATTTTCGAAAATTAAAAGTACCCTAAGTTACCCGGAGTAACTTCAGCTATCTACCAAAAAGACCCGTGCAGCCGTTTCGGAGAGTACCCATTACAAACAGATAGACAAAATTTAAAAAAATCGTTACCGTGAGTTCATTCGTATTTAGTAAAAAAAATTTTTTTTGACATTACAAACAGACACTTTTACTTATTACAATTTTATTTATTAGTATAGATTACAGTAAGCATTGGTATAATGTTGCAAAGTAAACAAGTGTTTACGTAATCACAAGTCAGAACTCCTCATTTCAATAAAAATAAGCAAATTATTTTAAAATGTAAATATTAATCATGTAACACATATATTTCGATTCAATATAATCGATATTTATTCGTATAAAATTCAAGTTCATTTTAGAATTGAAACCCCGCACCGTTTACCGCTAACTAACTAATAATGATTTCAAAACAGCTTCTTTACACGAGGCACGTGTTAAAACAAATTTATATTAATAAATGTATAAGATGATTAATATTAACGAAGTATAACATGTAATTCAGGAGAGTATTTTAAAATTCTCAGTTCGTCTTGTGTAGTGTAGAGGGCGCGGCCTCCGGCGGGTTTTAATTAAACTTGCAAGTTAACTAAGATTTCATCACGGTGGATGAGTCATCAAGAGTTATTAATTTGAAAGGAGGCAGGCTGCGTGGACCCTGATTAAGATTAAACTTTACTGTTTTGAATAAATAATTATCTTTTTATAATATTATTCTGATAACGTTTATTATACATTGTGATCATATCTAACAAATATTTTGTACAATAATGCGTTTCATATTTATTTTTGTCTTGTAAAACGAACGTAACTACAATGCTTCACCTATAGAAGTGTACAATGTTACAGATCACAGTAGCGAACAGCTCTCTTTTGTAGCGTAAAAATGGTGTCTATCTCAGCTGCTGTACCCCACAGCAAGACTAACCTAGTAGTAGCAATATCCATCAACTGGCGAATTTTTCAAACCGCAAAAGCAGCAGTGCTAAGCCTTCCTGCCAATTCTCTCAAGCTCCCAATATATAACTAATTAACGTTGCACCAGCGTCAGTGGTAGATTTGGATTTCGTGAAACCAAACTGCCGACCATCTAAAATCTGTTCTGCTCCAGAGTATTCAACTAACTTATTAAGCATAATCTTTTCGAAAATCTTACTAATCGATGGAAGTACTTAAATTAGTCTATAATTTTCAAGACTACTTCTGCAACCTGTTTTAAATAAGGGTACCACTTTACTTATTTTCAATAAATTAGGGAAAGTGCCTGTTGCTATGCATCCGTTAAATATGTTAGCCACATATGGTGAAATATTAACAATCATGGTTTGAAGAACCATTACCGACATTCCCCACATGACCTGCGTGTTTTTGAAATTTAAGTCCTTCAAATCTTTTAATTTGTCACCTGCAGTAAAACATGTAAAATAAAATTATGAATTTATAAATAGTATTGTTTTGAAAATATGTTTCTTTTAACAAATACTACATCAAAGCGGAAAAAATATTTGCATGCTTGCATTCAGCAGCGTGGATAGCCCCCCTCTTACATGTTGAACCGATGACCTGCTGAAGATCGCGGGAATCCACTGGATGCGGGTGACGCAAGACCGCTCGTTGTGGAAATCTTTGGAGGAGACCTGTGTTCAGCAGTAGACGTGTTTAACTTGAATGGATGGATGAATATTGGATGAATCTGTAACGAAGCACTTATAAATTTTTCAACGCCACTATATCAAAATCTAGTACAAACAGCTAAGATTGTTATTGCAAGGACGGATTCCAAAACATATGCAATTGTATACATTACCTTTTTCAGCGAAAATTAAGTTTGGGGTTTACATATTGTTGGCTCACGAATTATTCATTTAATAAAAGTGCTTTATTAGTGAGATGTATACATATATGGGAGATTTTGATTAAGATTTTATATGGATATTGTGTCGACATAGGTACCAGATTTAAGGTAAAGAAAGAAAAAGTTTGTCAGAAAATAGTGTCAAGGTCATAGAGAGTTTTTACGAAACTTACTTTCTAGATCCCACACACAATAGAATAAGCTTTTAATTTTATTATGAAGTATACGAGTATAATATTGGACTACATCTGTTACAGTATTTTGTATGATTTAGTAATATGTGACTTACATCCAAAGATATATTTGCACGTTAATTCCTCAAGGATCTTCCATAATAAAATATTTGCTTCGCTTCACAGGAAATCCTATAACAATGGCATAATAATTTTATTTCCTTTGCATGAGATGGAGTGATGTTGGTACCCGCGTCCCCTCCCCGCTCCACCCGGCGTCGTACCGCACCGCTGTGTCGTCAGTTTTATAATCCTTTAACAGATTTACATTTTATTCTTCAAGAGAATATTTTTGTCTACCATTTATTTGCTTATTTATTTTATTCCAGATAAGATGTCTGAAAATATTTATTAACTATTTCAATAATTTATGATACTTGATCCTATATAGTTAGTAACGATCATCAAGGAATTTAGTATTAAACACGAAAATAATTTAAAATGATATATCTATAGGCTTAAGACCTCTTCGCTTCTTATTTAATATCAAATGATACAGTTAAAAAGACCTCATGCTCTGTTGGTTCATTATTCGAATCGCCAATCGGAAACAGAATTAATAAATCCAGAGTAAAGGAAATTATCCGGTGCCCTGTTTCATCATTCATCTTAACTTTGTTGTTGTTTGTGATGACGCATTCGATGACGTCATTAAGGAATAAACCCGGAAGCCATTACGTTGTTGTGTTTAGTAGTTCCAAAGAGCAATAAAATAGTTTTGATTATGTCATTGAAATAAACCGTTTGTTTGACGGTTACGGAGCTATGGTGAAATAATATCGTAATGTGTTATTTATATACACACTGACTGACGGATAGTTATTATCAAAATAACATTATTTCTAAACCTGTTTTATATTCGACGATAATAAGGTTTAACAGCGTATTTTTAATTGTATGTAATTGGCGCTGTAGGTTTAGATGGTAAACGCACTAAGTCTAGAGGTACTGGCAGGAACACACCTATACGTGCTTGGCGACAGATTGATAAGCTATCCAGACGAACATTAGAAAAAGGCCTATTACGACTTCAAAATAAAATCACATTACTTTTTTCACATTATAAAAGGCAACATCTATTAGACAGGTTCTCTGTTCGTTCGTTAACATATAACTCAAAAATTACAGAAACGATTAACACAATTTGTTTTTGAATTCTTTGGGCAGTAAGTTGGTCCACATTTTATTACACTACTTAATATGTGGAAAAACTTATGTAATAATGTACTGAACTGAGAAAAAATATTACAAAGGGATGATACATTAATCACGCGATGCGTAAAAAAGGTGGGGGTTTGAAAAAAATCCACTAAATATCACAATGGAGAAGAGGGTTGCAGTGAGATATCACGTGTATTTATTTTTTAGTCGATAGTGCGATGTATTTTGACTCGCCTTTGTGAAAATTTTCCGGAATTAAATTAGGTTATATATGTATTTAAAGATAATAATCTGATTTTCTAAACTGTATTTTTATAAAAAGTAAACGGAATTACTAAACAGCCCCTAGCCTATCCTGAGCATAGTTAGTCCTGTAAATAAAAAAAATTGAATGATAAAATTTCAGAAGTGAACAACACGACCGCTACTGTATTTCAATATGTTTTCGTTTAGTTATAAACGATAATTATAACGAGTTAGTAAACATTAAAAAGTAACCACAACCGCGTTTGTACGTACGACATGACACCACATCAGAAGACTCCACACACGATAGCACTCGATTATTTTTAATTTTTATTACGTTCTACGCCATTAAACTTTAACTGTCTAAATATTTATTTATATTCACCATAATGATGAGCCCTTTGAACGAACTCTGAATCGTGAGTAAAGAATTTAAAAATAATATTATCTCCAGGTTACAACTTTGATTTCATAAGACTATAAATATTGATCTCTGTGAACTTGCCAGCCCAGCCGACTTTGTATAATCGAAAATTCTGCAACGCGATCTGATTTGGGGTCATTTCTACCCTGTGTGACATTTTTTTATGTACGATCGAAATGTCTTGTATCAAAATCAAAATCAAAAACATCTTTATTTAATTTAGGCCCAAGAAGGCGCTTATGAACGTCTAAAACACTACCACCGGTTCGGAAAACAACCCAGCCGAGAAGAGCCGGCAAGAAACTCGATCTGGTTCTTTTTTTTTAATAAATATAATACATATCATTTTTTTTTTCATATAAAAAACTAGACAAATCATAGTCTCAACTAATGTTAGCCGAAGCACAGAGATGTGGGTTAATTCCAGACATCACTATCGTTTACGTAATGATCCACACTGTAATAACCTTTTGAGATTAAAACTTGCTTGACATAATACTTGAACTTATTGTCAGGTAAATCGGTAATGTTACTTGGGATCTTATTGTAAAACCGAATACTATTACCTATAAAGCTTTTACTAGACTTACTTAGCGTAAAGCGTGGGACGGCCAACTTGTCTTTACTTCTAATATTAAAATTATCAATGCTTAAAGCCTGCCATCTACTATAACCAATGTACATAAGCTAATATCCTGTAATTTGTATTTTATTTAAGCAATCACATATTAAAAATCGTATATAAAAGACCAGCTGTACCCGCGACTCCGTCCGTAAAATACAGATACACATCACACAATAATCTATACTAATATCAGAAATGCGAAAGTAACTCTGTCATGACGATGACAAATGACGACACTTCCATAAAGACGTCATATAAAGAGCTAGATACTTGAAACTTACTTTTTAGGCTATTGATTCGATATAAATAAATATGGCATTCAAAGTTTCTATAAGTTTTATCCTCAAGGGTGTAAAACAACAATAGGGAAAAGCCAATCAGCCAATATAGATCCGACAATTTGTGTGGTAGTAAGAGAATAATTCCAATTGGCTCGCGACTATCATACGCATGGTGAAATACCGTTATTGTGACACGTTTAGGTATTCTAAACACGTATTGGAAAATAAATAGATACTAAAAAATTTAACTAGAAAATAGGTACGTGATTCGATTCAGTGGTTCACAATTTATAAACGCACTAACGACAATACAGATAGAGGTTGATCTCTGTAATACGTGTGTATAATTTATTTCAGATTTTTTTTTAATGGTATGGTTTGGCGGAGGACGTGATGAAATGATATTTTACTTAAGAGGATATGCTAATGACATTTAATCCATACAAACGTAGTCCCCTGTTTCCTCCCTGGCTAATAGCATTATGGTAAATATTTTTATCCCAAATAATATACGAGTATATCCACCACCGCCCGTACGGAGGAGGCCCTAGGAGCCTTTGATAATTAAAAAATGCTCGATTTTTACCGTCATTTTCAGACGTTGGTCAAAGTAATTTGATGGATAAAATTAAATAGGAAGTATTGTTTTCGTCTATTTTGCATTGGTAAAATCAACTCGAGCTGCAGTTATCCCATTTCTTTTTATAGTAGCTCGGCAAACTGATGGCATTGTGCCTGATGGTAAGCACAGTGCAATCCAGAAACAATGGCGACTGGCGAAAGACCGGTTATCCATCGTCAGTCGTCCCTGTCATCGGCCTTTCTTGTTTTATAATTCCTTTTTTGGGGCGCAACGCAATAGATTTCTGAAATATCTACTATTCCGACCGCATGTACTCTAAAGTCGAAAACATGCGTTCAGATTTTCTATAGATACAAATGACAATAAACAAACAAAGAAACAAATCGAAGAGTTCCAAAGGGCCCACAGGAGTAAAATTTATTTGAAATATGTCCTGTGACATTGTGACCTCGTCTCTTTGGTGTTTTGTCAAACTCAATCGTTCAGGGAATATATCCCGAACAATATGTTTACTGGGATCTCGAGAGTTTTACTGCTAATACGATGTTTGAGGGCTTATATTCATTTATTATGTAGATATAAAACATAATATCTTAATCGACTTAGTCGAAATTACTAAACATAGATGAAATATGAAATTTAATATAATAATATATATTTAGGATTTAGGTATAAAAGTAGAAGGACAATTTGATAAAGTTGCTTTAAACAAGATAAAATCTTTGTATTTGAAACCATCGTTCTAAAATTCAGGGGATCAGGGGACATCATAACTAACATCATTTGAAATTTATGAAAATCTCATTTGTTGTTTTTTACAAAATGTAAATACCTCTATTTGTGTTCAAATTATTTATTTCAGCAGCCATTACAAAAAAACACCAGTTTACAAAAAAGACAAATGTAGTGAAATTAAAAAAAAATAATCTACAAATACAAGTAATTGCAAGTTTGACTGGTGTTATAGTTCTTCCAAAAATATAAGCATATTAAAAAATAACTGAAACGAAAACTATTCTAACAACTCTTAAAGAACCATCGAACAAAACTTTATATGTCGTTTTGACCTCTCTCCCAATGGTATTCAGTCAAACTTGTATATATTTGTGAACAGTGATAAATAGAACAGCTCACGCACTTGTGATAATCGGCGCATCGCAAGGTGTCCATTATGGTGAGACTATTCAAACAAAAATATAAACCTAGAGACTGTAATATTTACCATTAATACTTACCTGCTTTCTCAATAATGGTAAAAAGAAGTAAATTCATTAATAATTAATGAAGATTACTGCTACTTGTGTTATCAAACAGTAATAATTCCTTTGACCAGTATCATAATCATCATCAGAGTTAATCGACGGCAACCCGACTGTATTATTCATATTTAAGTAGCTTAGTAATTGTGTAACACATGAGCTTATTTCATTGGGCTGTGTCACAAGCAATGTGTTTGCTGTCACATATTAAAGTAGATACGTCAAACCTGATTGTTGATATGTAATAGGGTCAAAAGGACAAACACATTGATATATAATATATAATAATGTATATCTAGGATAGTGTTACATATATATATAAAATGGAATGTCACAAATAATTTGTATCGGTGAATTGTTATATCAAATAGTAAGAATAGTTACAATTCAAAATATTACGAGTGAACTGTCATATTAAAAATTAAATTTGCTTCTAAGATTACTCTTACTAAATGTATGTAATGTGCTCACGTTCTCCACTCAGATATTACTTTTAATTTTGTTAATTACAAAATTTCTGTATGAATTTTATATCTTATTTCATCTACATAATATTTTGTTTGTTACAGGTATGTGAGACTTAATGGAAAATAAACTACGCCACCTTCAGTATGTTATCTACACTATTTATTATTAATACTTTATCAATGATTTCAAAGGATACATTTATTTTCATGTTGTTTTAAAAAAAACTTTAACCTATATCTGCAACTGTACCTTTTTTACAATTCTTCCAATCGAAATTCGAACAGATCAGGGAATTTACAAGTACATGTTAAAAATATTGTAATAAATTGTAAAGATATCAGACAGAAATAAACACCAAAAATGATCAATGTATCTAAATACGAACATACTTATTTAAGAAGTTAAAACTAGTTTAAAAGTATATTTTTAAACTAGATAACATTTTTACTAAGGAATTTTTTAAGGTTACACCGACATATTAGTTGATATTAACATCAATGCAGAAATATATTTAGTTTTTGGACACATGGAAAGGATTATGAAATAGGATCTGGTTTTATTCAAGTGTGTTGAAGGCAACTGGCTGTGAGCACGTAGACTTTGTCCTTTACACGAACCGGGCAATTTCATCGGACCGAGGCCGAGGGAGGATTGTCCCTCAACGATCGTGATCTACGGTGCGTGCTCCAACAAATATACCGATGATGTCACGCGTACTTTCTCAATTTGTTAAATATTCACTTGAGCGTGTTATATTATAGAATTTCTGCGGTGGAATATTTTTATATAAATAAAAAAAATTGTTACATTTAGTGTAAAAAACACATTTTTGCCTGAATTAATTATATATGTAGAATATATTTTAATATTAAACAGTGCTAACACGGAACGTTCACTCATTCCGGTGGCTTAACATTTTAATGTGCATTCATTGCATCGCGGGCAGCTTATGCGATAGCATAGATAATTTACAATAATTATTAAAACTAAAATCGATTACCGTTAACACTAGTTATAATAAGAACTTCTTATAACAAGGAGTAAAAACGTTTCTGGTAATAAATTTTAGCGAAAAAGTTTAATTTAAAAAGCTTTATTTCTGGTGAAATCGTAAAATCACAAAAGTACAACTTACCCGCGCCTACATCATACGATAAGTTATCACCGGTGGCACGAAACTCCAAGTAAACCGTCCATATAATTTAATTACACATACGTTTATGCCGCCATAAGAACAGTGTATAAATAGGAAAGTCTGTATTCAAGCGTATGACGGCACTAGACGTGCCGTGACCGCGTATCGCAGCGTGCACTCATATACCAGGGGTAATAAATCGTAGGTTCATGCCTTCACATTATTTAACGCGAGGTTGCATGACAACATGCACGCGAATGCAACACCCGCGACTCCTGTCATTTGTCGATTCATTTTTAGACAGCACTAATAAATATTTAGATAAATTCCATCTGACTGGAGTTAGGATTCTTGAAATCCAAAAAAATATGTTTTCTGTTCTTTTTTATGTTTTTTATATTAATTTGATTTTATTATCTTTTTAACTAAGTCAATATAAAGAAAAAAAACTTAGATATTACATAAACTAATTTCTTGATACTTTAATTAAAAAAAAAAACGCCTAAAAATAAAAATACTGTAAAATATGGAGAAATTATATGTAGGTACTTCAAATACTCGAAAACATATTTTGCAAATAACGACTTTCATTATAAATTAATGAATAAGTATTTTGTAGAACTTACAGTAAAATCATGAAGAATATACGGTTGAATATTATTTAAACAAATCAATTGTAATACCTGAATTTTTATTAGATATTAGCATTGAAAAGTATTGAGAACTTAAATCTATTGTTGACGACATCTGCGCATGGTAATAATGTCTAAAATCTTTGCGACACAACTGTTTGTGATTTTTCACATCTGACTCTGAGTTTACATAGTCTACGTTCAGAGCGAAATGTTGTCTAGTGGCGGCTTTCGGTTGATAGACTTACGCGGGCAGGTCGTTACTCATACTCCTGACAACTCCACGGAAAGCTTTTCCCAACTTTTCACACTCAAACTATTTTTTAATTTAAAAAATAATAAATGAGTTTTAGCCATGCGTTGTACATCTTTTACGTTTGTTTTCATACTACTCTTGATTTGTTTAACTCTAGAGAACTTATCAATTCTCTCATCTCGTCGTCTATCACGTCTACTCTTATATCATTCACAGAAAATGTTTTTTTTTACAAATCATAATACCTAAAAGCTTTCATTCCCATTAACATCAAGATTTTAGTTCATAAAAAACATATTAACATAATGTATATATATGTACAATAAATGTACAATACGACTCATCCATATGTTTTTTTTTTATCATATAGTTGCAATTTAATCTGATACTACGTATCAATGGAGGTCAAAGTAAGTTTTAGAAAAGAAACCTTCCGTTATCTTGAAAGATTTACTATAAATTTGAGTTATATGTTACTCAAAAATATGTTAAAACAAAATTATATTACTTATAAAAGTATACGAACAGACAACTACTTAAATAGATAAACGCGAATAGACATAATAATTACGTGCACTTCAAAATAAACAAAGTAATATTCAAATATTATAGTAATAATATGTAGGTACCGGAAAACTAAACAAAAATATATATCGACCACTTAATATGTCGATTACACATAAAAATGAGACAACAAGAAGACAATAGGAAAACAATGGAAAGCTGGCGTAAACGCCAGGTTACTGCTCAAGGGGTTAACGACCTAAAATTAATTGGCTGTTATTTTGTATTCAAATAGAGTTTAGTTCCCTTTGTAGATTTTTCTGATGGATTAGGAGCGCAGTGTGGTTTCACAGCGGGATCGGAGGGGGCAGTGAGGGCGGCGGTTATTTCGACCACAGATGACAGAGCGTCAGACCTGACAGGGCGACGCGTTTGTGTGACAAGTCTAGTTCACAACAGATAATAAAAATATAACAGTTAAAATACAAACGTCTGTCTGTCAGAAGTTATTTTTGTGTTATAATTTCAGTGAGTGCGACCGATGTACTCACCACTTTTGAGGACAAACATCTTTTCCGTTCTGGTGATCGATTTATTTATAACTTACATCCAAATTTAGATGAAATAGATCCAGTCCACTCAAGTTAATCATTATAAATATTCTAGAAATATCAAGTGTTTGTATTTTTTATAAACTGTATTTATAATCTGTTAGTAGCATTTCATAACAACTGTATCATTTAGCGGAAACACAGAAATAACAAAGTAAAAAGTTTAATTACTTTTTAAAAGTACATGAAGTCATATTGAATTTTTTTTGCAAGTAAGTATACTATTAAAAAATAGAATTGAATTATAACTACAAGGTTAAAATCAAAAAGCACTTACTTATTAGAAAGAAAGAAAGAAATTAAATCTTTATTCACAAATGAGATACAAAACACATACTGAAAAAATAGAAAATAGTAATAATAATAATGAAGAAATGATACCAAAAAAAAAAATCACATAATAGGGTAACTATGTGTCACCCACCCACTAACCAAAATCTCATTAGATGAAAGGGTCTCCATCTCAGCATATGCTGAAGTACCAAGAGATACTCAGCGCTGATTTTCAGCTGAAGCCCAGAGCGAATCACGGAACGTCAGTATATAAAAAAAAACTTTGCAAAAATTACAATAAAAAAACTAAATTGTACAATTTTACTCATATATACAAGTACTTAGTCTATATATATATCATTACCGCATATGCACATTGTTATATATCTAATGTATAAGGGTATATAAATAAATAAATTAATATTACATAAAAGATAAATTTTCGAGGCGTTACAATATTTATAACATACTAGCTGTGCCCGCAACTTCGTCTGCGTGGAATAGTGACTTTGGGCAGCATTTGTCGGATTTTGGTTTATTCTGGATTATAATCACCGTCGTTACATCGTATAGCCATCGGGGAACAAAGCATACAGGCTGCTAGAATTATTAACACGTGATAAAGCCACATAAAGCTGACCGTGCGAAAAACAGCTAATACTTAAATCCACACCCACAACTTTCAGCGTCTGACCATAGGCTTTATTAATTGTCATCACGAAACTGGTCATAAGCTCACTGGAAACTGAACTTGTTTAAAACTAAACGGAAAATTGTTTGGAATGAGAGGAACCCGAGGCATAAAAACACTACCACCTGTTAAAATCTCTGCTTCTATCAGGTTTCGCAGAACCAGAAATTTAAAAGAGAAAAAGTCACTTTTAACCTAGTATTATTGCAAAGTTTTGGCGGTCTTAAATTTCTTAGCAGCATTATGGGTACGCCGACTTTAAATTTATTTTATGAGCTGGTAGTCCAGGAGCACTGAGGGATTCTAAAAATTCTACTGGGTAATTGGTAAATTCTTCATCTTTCATAATTCTGTTAATGGAGATATACTCTACATTATCCTCCGAAACAAAGCTCAAAACTTCAGCATTTATTGCTGCTGCTTGGTCGTTTCGTGGACTTAAAATAACTCTTTCGCAAAGCCATGAATTTTCGCAAGTTGGTATTTGCGTTGCGTTTCCATTCACGGATGATATGAGGTCTCGCATTCATGAAACTTCGCAGCATAGGTTTGCGTTTAGAACAAATTTTGCTTGTTCCTGCGGATACACACCGTTACCGATCTCAAGTTACTATAGACAAAATATAGTAGCAATAGATACAACAGTTTCATCTAATTTGTATCTGGTATGAATAAAACTGTAAGGCTGATATTTTTTATTATAATTTGATATGCTAGTGCTTGGATTAACTTGGTAGAGTCTGAAATTGTACCCATCCTAACCATGGAAATATATCAAAGGATATTGCAGGGCATCATATGCTCGGTGTGTTTCATAAATACGTTGTAAGCGATCATCATGAGTGCGCTGCACGATGTCACGTCTATTACATTCCTGATTGACTAATATTACTACAACTTCGTCTGCAACGGGGACATTGTACTTTTCACGATGTTCTTCCGCAGGACGTCTATCAGCCTTATTTATAACTTTATCATTGTTATTTTGGCCTTGTAGGATGGAATCTATTGCGGCTTTGAAACTTCTGACATACGGATTTACTTGATGTAACATATTCTCAAGTTGGAATATAAAGTTAATGTTCAACTGAGGAAAGTTATGATGTCGTATATGGGCCTGTTCATTGATATTTGATACAAAATAAATTTAAAGAAATTTTAGCACATTTTGGAGAAGCAAAGATCCAATCAAGTGATAAATTGGCCCTACATCTTAAAAGTTGGATGTGATATGTTTGACCCCAAAAGATGTCATTTGGAATACACTATTATATAAACGGATATAGTCTAAAAATGTTTACACTGAGGATGCTCACTATTTAGTAAAACTTTTATAAAGGGGCTCATGATAAGTTTAAATGAACATTTTGCCACCTGAATAGCATATTCCAATTGGTTCTTTTCTCCATTTTTGAGCATTACAAAACTGACAACATACCACCATACCTACTATAGATGCGAATTCAGAGTAATCAATTCTGGGCGAATACAAATAACCTGTTTTCTCTTTGGTAATCCATGGAAGGATATCAATTTCCTCTCCAGTTTTTGGGTCTTCTATCAAACTTGATAACATTTTATTGAGTATATGCCGAAGCCGATCGGCATTTAGTTGTGACTGACGTTGTTCTGCAGTTTTTTTCTTCTTAACGATCAGCTGTTAATCGAGATTCATGATCTAAGCTACTTTCCAGCTTTCTAGACTGCAAAGTTCGTGCTTTTTGAGAGCTCAGGTGGGTTTCCCTATCAGTAAAGATCTCAGACTCACGCGATATTGCATGAACCTTGCGATCGGTGGACAAACGTGCTTCACGCTGGTCCCTGTTCATCCTAACTCAAGTGGCCATCATTCGAGAACGATGTGAACTCAATCGAGATTTTCGCTGAGCTGAAGTTTCTGTAACATGAAACCTGGCCTGACGTTACTGAAATGCAGTGACCTAATGAGAACTAATCTCATCCTTATAGCATTTCTGCTGCACCGGGGGAGGTTGGATCTTTTTCGAGGCATTCTTTTAAGAAGTAGTAATTATTACTAACTCAGCGTTATTTAGTGAACACATACTCATCATAAACAAAAAAATTAAATACTTACAGATTATTACACAGTTTAACTTTATTACAGTTTAATAACTATTAAGACGTATTAACCTAACCTATTAATTATCGAAAATAAAAGAAATGTTTAATAGATACATTTATGTATTAATTAATCGCAAATTACTAAATTGTTTTTTAAACATAAAAATTAAGAACTTTTATAAACTTGTATTTACAGTTTAACTAATAAGACGTATTTACCTAATTTGAAAACTAATTAACCTATACTATATACATACAATATGTATTTACAAACCCTAAAATATAAATAAATAAAAAAGCAAACAGTCAGTGTTATCGAATGCAACTGTTACGCCATGCGCCTGCGAAAGCGGCCCGGCTCTCGACGTGCTTTATCTATACATATATAAACAACCTGATGTGCCAGCCTAACCTGAACCCTATTTCATATGAATGATGATATATGTCTGAGGTCAACTTAAATTGGAATTATAACATTTCCGAAACTGATCATTTTTAACTTCTATTTATTATCATATTATATTATAATTAATATAATATATAATCATACTTTTATATAGACCATTATGGAGTTTAGTAAAGTTTCATACAATGCATCTGCACAGAGAAAGAATTTAGATAGAATAAATGTTCAACGTGATTCTTTAAATTGGCATAACTTTTTTTTATTTATTTACCGATTGACATGAAACAAACACTAAATGTTAAGTGAAGCTTACTACAATATATTAGTGAAAACTGCACAAACGCACAGACAAACAGACAAAATTTTTAAAAATTATAGTTTTGGGTCCTGTTTGCGTTTATAAAGGTCCTAATAATATTTTTTCTCATATATCTTCCATGTACAGATAGCGATCCGTTACATTTTTATTATATGTATAGATAAATTATAAAAACAAAGGCAAGTATAAATATATTTATATCAATAATTAATTATAAAACATAAAGGATGCTTTAGTTAGTAGAAGGAAAGTCTTACATAGATTGAGCTGTTAATAAGAATTTTTTAAAATTATTTTTAAATGTTGATAAATTACTAAGACTACGTAATGGAGGAGGCAAATCATTCCAGCATCTAGTGGCAGTAAATTTAAAGCTACCCCGAAATTTTGTGGTTGCATGTCGGTGAGTGCATAACATGAATAATGAAGCTCTTGTTTCATATCGATTCCGCTCTTTGGCCCAATCCAATTTTTCATAAAGGTATTCTGGTAACCCAGTTTTCACGACACCAAACAAGAGAGCAGCAAGATGCAAGTGCCGTCTATTTTCCATTTTCAACAGTTGTCCCTGATTAAGGAAAGGTGGCACATGAGTCCGTGGAGGAATTTGGAAGCAAAAACGGGCGCAGGCATTCTGTACTCTCTGTATAAGGCGTCTTGTTTTGGCAAGAATACAAGAATCATAAACTACGTCAGCATAATTAAGTTTAGAAAGTATGAGTGATTCGCATAAAGTGATTCTAACTTTAGTACTTATGTAGGGACGAATATTATATAGGAGTTTTAATTTTTACATACAATTACGTGCTGCCTCCATTATATGGTTTACAAAATTCAATGATGAATCCATGAGTAGTCCAAGATTACGAGATTCAGTAACGGGTTCTACAGACTTACTGTCTATTTTGATAGAGTGTTGCTGAAGTGTAATATCCAAAATTTGTTTTTTTGAACCTAAAACCATGAACTTAGACTTGTTTAGATTCAAAACCAAGCAGTTAGTATCTGCCCATTCTTTCACCTTGATAAGATCATAATTCATCTTATGAACCGCGCTCATAGAATCTCGTGGATAACAATGTAAATATAATTGGAGATCGTCCGCGTATAGATGGTATTTACAGTGTTCGATAATATTAATAATGTCTGAGGTGTATAAAATGAATAATAATGGTCCTAAAATCGATTTTGTGCCCGATATGGCGACAGGCTCGCCCCCTGTCACATCTGGGACGGAACTAAGCTCGGCGAAATGTGGGTGGTGTAGTTCGCTACTTCACCTCTGCCTAACCCTTCGGGGAAAACAGGCGTGAGCATATGTATGTATGTAAAATCGATCCTTGGGGTACACCTCTTTCAACAGGCATGGGCACAGAGGAATGTTTTTTCCCGTAACCATTTCCGATTTCCACATATTGAAATCTATGTCTAAGAAAGCTTTGAAACCACTGCACCGTAGCTGTATCAAAACCATAATATTTTAATTTAGATAAAAGCAGGGATATATTTATCGAATCAAAAGCTCGTGAAAAGTCTAGCAGCGTTAATAGGGTACCCATGCCTTGATCTTGAGCTGATATTACATTATCCACCACGTCTAGAAGAGCAGTAGTAGTGCTTCTTTTTTTTCGAAATCCAGACTGAAATTTGGGAAGGATTTTAAATTTTTCTACGTAGGATGTTAACTGAATTGCTACTGCTTTCTCCAATACTTTAGAAAGACACGGTAGTATACTAATGGGCCTAAGATCTTGAACTGTATTTAGATTGTTTTTTTTTTTGTGATCGGTTTTATTATTGCAATTTTCCACTGATCAGGAAAAACATTAACACATTATGTGATCTATTTATATCACAATGAAGCCACATCGTGATCTCTAACCAATAAAGTCATGATATTGAAAGGTTTTATATTCATTTCTTGAAAATATTTAATAAGTTATTATTAAAAATGGACACTGAAAAATATATATATTTACTTACTACTAAATGAGTTATTATTGTAATTATGCAACCACATAAATGACGAGGTTTTTATGAAAATTATTGAATGTTTCACTGGAATATTGTTGATGGTTGTTCCATAAACGTCTAAAATTATAAAATATTAGTAGCTTTTAAAAATCAAGCTATTGATAATAAAATCATTTAAAATGTTTATACGTCTATAACACGAAAATGTTGTTTCACCCTTACCGGCTGCAAAATGAAAAACCCAGCAGAATATAATTTTTAAATTAAATATGAATGATTAATTGATAGAATTAGTATGCTATGACGTCATGAGACGTTATCAGCACGGCAATAACCGGAGTGTAATTAAGATGAAAGCTTACGAGTGGCCGCGCACTATGAGATATGGAACCATGTCGTGTCGGGGTATACTATAGCGGCGACGTCGCACCCTCACATAATTCCCCTCTGATTGTGTTTCAATGTTCATTCATACCTACCTATTTAAGGACTTTACCTTATTAAGGACTTTGATATAAATTAAATCCGCCACATTATGTTAAAATACGACATATTCCTTAAATGTTTCGATTTCCTTAAGGGATTTATATTTACCATCAACGCACTGTGTTTTATTGTAAAGAATAAATTAGGCTATACCCGTCTTGCGTTTTTAGTTGGAATACCTTGTTCTCAGAACTACGTTTTATTTGAAATTTTCTAGCCTACAGTGCAGTGTCTACTTAACCCCTTGAGCACTAACGCCATTACGCCGTTTTCCATTGTTTTCCTATTGTCCTCCTATTGTCTCATTTTTATGGGTAATCGACATATTAATATCAAATTGACTGCGTGCTTGTTTGCTATTCTATATTACGACGTCAACATTTCACATATATACTCGCTCAATGCACACGCCTTAAAGCAATAATATTAAAATACAACATTAGTGTAGAAGCCACTTAGGTCATGGTTTAATTGTCACTTGATTTTTGAATTCATTAAATATTGAAACAATGAAAACTGGATTTTAATTCAAATTTAACTGGGTTCCGAAAGTGAATCTATAGAGTTGGTAGGTTGGTAAAGCAAACACAATGCATGCGGAGTACACACCTATACTGAACTCCAATAGAAACGTGTTTACTGGTGCAGTAGGTAGCGCTGCCGGCTGCGTATCGGAAGGTGTTTGCAGGAAACGGGTTCTCGATTCTATTGTATTATACCGAGAATAACATACTGTATAAACGGATAATGTGTTAGTGGAGACGAACTGAATATGTATTGTATACATTCAGTATCTATCTTAATACGATCAAGAGTTTACTTTTCCCATCTTTACGTATTTTTTTTTTATTATATATACGTATATTTATATTATACGTATTATTATTATTACGATTTTTCATTTAATTATTCAACTATAAGAAGTCCACTACTGGATATAGGTCTCCACCATTAAGAAGAGGATTGCTATAATCGGCATGCTTTGCAGGCGGGTTCGTATGGTAAGGTGTTTTTGGTACCCAGGGGATGCTGCTGCCTATCCCCTGGTTTAAATCCCTTAGTCGCCTTTTACGACACTCACGGGTATAGGGTAGTACTATTCTTAGCCGGCTTATTCTAACATTTTTTTCTACGAGTTTCTAGGATTATAACTAAACAACCGCTTAACCGATTTGCATGATTCTTCTTTTTGACCAACTTCAAAAAGAAGGTTTTCAATTCGTCTGTACTGTAACATACTTATACTAAAAAGTAGAAAAAACTTTTTAAATTAAAAACAAAACCGACTTCAAAAGAATAATCTATAAACATGCACTAAAAAGTCAATAAATAATTACTTAATTAATCTAATCTGCTTCCCATAGGTAATCAAATGCTTACTAAATCTAGTATAATAATTAAGAAATTGATAATTCTTATTCATTTAGAATTTCATAATAGATTTGGCCATTTATGTGGTAATCTATCAGTTAGAACCCTTTTACGTTGTGAATAAAAGTAAGTTGTAGAAACAAATACGTTTAATCTGGTACTCGGAAAACAACACATAGATTAAATCTAAATTGATGCATAAGTAAATAAGAAAACTAAATAATAAACACCAAAATCTTAAAAAACGTTATTGTTTATATTGGATATTATAAAGAAATATGGTTAGAGGGCCCACACCATTCCCATAATTCCCGCCTCAGCACTTATTTGGGTTGTGAGACTAAATAGTTATCATCCATCTGCATTGCATGTGGATGTAGGAAGAAAATGAAAGTTATAAGGAAACCAGACCCTACATTCATTAAAGATATGAATCTATTGATTCAATCTGATGAATAGAAATAGGAGACAGTACAGGACAACCTTAACCTTCAGTGGGTTGTCGAAAGTTCCAAGGAAACAAAGTCAGCCGATGAGATAAATGTAACTTACTTCGATCCAGAACTCCCCGCAAGAAGAGATAAGCTATAGAGACTTAGGGACAGGTGGAGGAGGGACTCAGCCCGAAACTCCATCCCTTTGTTAGAACCGCTACCTCTGTGCGGATTGATATTATGAAGACTAGTCACGCCCTAACCAGTATTTATGAGATGGTTAATAGCCATGACAGCTTGTACACAGTCCGCGCTAAATCACCTCAAAACCAAAATAAAAAAAAAAAAACTTTGTTCAATTCATGAACATATATATTTTTAGTTTTTTAATTTGGCAACTGCCATAAATAAGTGTATTGTATTTTTCTTACTCTAGTAATACTGGTTTCCTTTTCCTTTTTATCTTTTCTTTTACATACGACACAATATGTCGTCTGTAACAAGTTCTGTATTAGAAATAGAAATAAAATTTATTTCTATATAAAGCTGTGTATTACTATATAATATACATGCTTGTGGTCCTTCGAGTTAAAATCAGTTTTTATTGATTGAATCGGTGCTATTGGAGATATTTGTATGGGGCAAATTGTCTCAGCGCAGCCACACACAAATTGTGTGTAAAAAATAAAATGGCGGACCTAAAAAAGCTAAAGGTAATGCGTTCCCAATTTAAGGGAGCGGTATCACGAATCGAAAATTTTATTAACTCAGCAAGTATAACTTCAGTCACAATTGAGATGCTTGAAGCTCGTCGCGACAAATTATTTTCAGTTTTAAAAGCATATGAAGACGTGCAGCAAGATATTTTAATTCTTGATCCCGAAGATACTGAAGATGTCGGTGCTTTAGAGGAAAAATATTACGACGCCCTCGCCAAAATAAATGAAAATATAAAATTGCGTACAGGAAGCGATCAGCAAGCTACAAGTACATATAATTCACAGCTGCCAGATGTGGAGGTTCCAACCTTCGACGGTAATGATTATACGAAATTTAAACCGTTTTATGAATTGTTTCTAGCTGTTATTGATACCAACAGTTCTTTATCTGATGTCCAAAAATTGTTCTATTTACGAAGATATTTAGCTGATGAAGCACTTTCTTTAATTATTAACCTACCTTTAGTAAATAAGTCATATAAGGAAGCAATGAAATTAATTTTGAAGCGCTATGACAATAAATCTCGAATAATTAGTAACCATATCAACTTGCTACTGGATATTCCACCCATGCAAAAAGGAACTGCAGCCTCCATAAGGATGTTTGTTTCTAATATACAACAACAATTACATTCTTTGAAAAATTTAGATGAACCAGTTGATAGCTGGGATCGGATTTTAATTTGTATTTTATCAAGAAAGATGGATATGTATACCAATCGAGCCTACCAACTTGATAGGGATCCGGACATTCTACCAACAATGCTGGAGTTTTTGGGATACCTGGAAAAGCGTGCAAGAGCACTGGAAGATAGTGGTTGTCAAAAACCTTACTTAAATGAGACTAAATTTAAACAGTCAGTGCGAGTTACTAATCTTTCAGTTTCTTCTCAGCTGGTATGTTCTTTTTGTGGTAAGAAAAACCATCTAATATTTAATTGTCCTCAATTTAAAATGACTCCTATTGAGAACAGACTTTCTTTTGTTATTGATAACAAATTATGCAATATTTGTTTAAGAGTTCACTCTGATAATATTTGTAAATTTAAATTTAAATGTAAAATATGTAAGAAAGCTCATAATACACTACTTCATAATGAAGATGATAAAGAGACTTCTGTATCACTATGTTCAAACTACAATAATATTAAACAATGTAATGTTTTGTTACCAACTGTGAAGGTAAAAGTAGTTGATAAATATGGTCGTTATTTAGAAGTAAGAGCCATGCTTGACAGTGGTAGTCAAGTCTCATTTGTAACTAAAGCGCTTGTTGAAAAATTAAATTTAAATTCAGCTTTACAGTCAACTAGTATTATGGGCATAGCTGGCAATACTTTAAAGGTAAATCAAGCTGTTAGTTTGCTTATTAATTCCTGTTATATAGAAGATATTAATTATAATGTCACATGCTATGTAGTTGATGTTATTACTTCAAAATTACCTCAAAAATATATTGATATTTCACAATTTAATATTCCAAAAAACATTCAATTATCAGATAAAGATTTTAATATTCCTTCTGAAATTTCAATATTATTGGGAGCTGATATTTATTTCAAATCATTATTAAATGATTGTGTAAAGATTTTAAATGGCCCTGTATTACAAAATACACTATTTGGTTATGTTGTTGCTGGTACATTTGAATCATATAAAAACACAGAAGTATCTCCTAGTAGCTTAGTATCAAATTTAGTTATTTGTGATGAAAAAAAGTTGGAAAATGTAATGGAAAGATTTTGGTTAGTAGAAAATTTACCTGAACCCGTGGTTAGGGTTACTGATGAGTTTAAAAAATCTGAGACTATGTTTCAGCAATCTGTCTGTTTTTTCAATAACAGATTTTATGTAGATATCCCACTAATTTCGCCTATACAGGAATTAGATCTAGGAGACTCATTTTTTTCTGTCGCTTTACAAAGATTTTTGTACTTAGAAAAAAGGTTTAAGAAAAATCCTACATTATTAGAAAAATATAAATATTTTATAGAACAGTATATAAACATGGGACATGCTAAGGAGATAGATATTAATTCATATGATATTAATAGTGGTTCTGTTTATTTTTTAGCTCATCATGCAGTTTTCAATGAAGACAGCAAGACTACTAAGTTACGAGTGGTTTTCGATGGTAGTATGAAATCACGAAATAAAATATCATTAAATGATGTCATGTTGAATGGGCCCATAGTACAAAGTGAGCTTTTTGATATACTTCTTCTCTTTCGAACTTACTTATATACAATAATATGTGACATAGAGAAGATGTTTCGATCTGTTTTTATTAACAGTCACCATACTAGCCTCCAGAATATACTATGGAGGGATGACCCTAGCAAACCCATTATCTGCTTGCAGTTACAGACAATTACCTATGGATTAAAGTCTTCCATGTTTTTAGCTACTCGCTGTTTAGTTGAACTCGCAAACCGTTATAGACATAAATATCCTCTTGCTGCTAGTGTTATTATTTCTAATACATATGTAGATGACATAATCTCTGGAATTGATAACTTAGAAGATATTAACTTGTTAAAGAATCAGTTAATAGACTTATTGAAACTAGCCGGTTTTAAATTACACAAATGGGCTTCTAATTGTCCTTCAGTTCTTGAGGACATTCCTCAACAGGACAAATATTTTGAAGATATTAATTTGAATACAGATAAAATAATGAAAACTCTTGGTCTAAAATACAATATTATTTTAGATAGTTTTTATTTTCAGACTCCACAATGTGGGAGTGAAATCTTAGAAACAAAACGAAATATACTTAGCTACATAAGTAAAATTTTTGATCCTTTAGGTCTTATTGGTCCAATCATAGTTGTAGCTAAATTGATTATGCAAGATTTGTGGCTATTAAAGATAGGATGGGACTGTATTCTACCTCCCAACCAATTGAAACAATGGAAAAAAGTTCATAATAGCTTAAGGTTAATGAATAAAATTTCTGTACCAAGATCAATTAAATGTCAGGATTTTTTATCCATAGAATTAGTAGGTTATGCTGATGCATCACAGAAAGCCTATGGTTGCTGTATTTATGCACGAATAATAAAAACTAATGGAATAATTGAGAGTAACTTATTGTGTTCAAAGTCTCGGATTGCTCCTCTATCAAAAGTTCTTACCATACCTCAGTTAGAATTAAATAGTGCATTGTTATTGGCACGTTTAGCTAGTAGAGTCAGTAAAGTACTTACCATGAGATTTACTCATTCAATTTTTTTGTATAGTGATTCACAAATAGTATTGGCCTGGATACACTCTAATAAAATAAAATCTAATATCTATGTTAATAATAGAGTTCAGCAAATTGTTGAACTTACACAAAAATCTTCTTGGTTCTATGTAAAGTCCTGTGATAATCCTGCTGATATATTATCAAGAGGTATAGAGCCTGAGAATTTACAAGCAAATACTTTATGGTGGCATGGCCCACAATATTTATTAAACACAGATTTTTGTCATAAAAATATATCATATAATTTATCTATTCCTGATATTCTCGAAAAAGAGGAAATTCCTTGTTATTTTCAAGTGATGGGAAAGATATTGCCTTTTGGTGTTTTTGAAAAATTTTCAAATTTAAATAAAATTCAAAGAATAATTGCATACATATACAGATTTTATAATAATGCTTTAAAGAATGATAAAGTAGTTGTTGATCAATCATTAAGCCCTAATGAATTACATCAAGCTCTTTTAGTTACTATTCGCTTTATACAAAAACAGCACTTTGCTGAAGAGTTAAACTGTATTCTTTCTGAAAGAAAAATTAAAACCAACCTAGCTAGCCTATATCCTTATATTGACGCGTTTGGTTTGTTACGTGTGGGGGGCAGACTGCAAAATGCAGGCATTTCGTATGATAAAATGCACCCTATAATACTTCCTAAAAATTGTAACATAACCTCTTTGATTATTGAGACAGAACATCTCAGATTATTACATGCTGGCCCTAGGTTGGTACTTGGTTCTCTTTCTCAAAAATACTGGATAATTAGTAGTATACGAGAGGTTAAAAAGATATTGCATAGATGTATAAAATGTATACGTTTAAAGGCTGAAACTGCAAAGCAGCTCATGGGTTCCCTTCCAGCTGAAAGAATTACAACTGCTAGGCCATTTCAACATGTTGGTTTAGATTTTTGCGGTCCTTTCAATATCAAGGTTGCTAGAATCCGAAAGCCACTTGTAACAAAGGGGTATATTGCTCTCTTTGTGTGTTTTGTAACAAAGGCAATTCATTTAGAGGTTGTTTCTGATCTTACTACTGAGACTTTCTTGGCATGTTTTAACAGGTTTATTTCTAGGCGGGGTATGCCCACAAAGATTTTTTGTGATAATGCTAAGACATTTAAAGGTGCTGAGAATCAATTAAAAGAGTTATATAACTTACAAAGTTCACAAGAGCATAGAAATTCTGTGCACAATTTTTGTAATAAAAATTATATAAAGTTTATGTTTATTCCTAGTTATTCACCAGAATTTGGTGGTCTGTGGGAAGCAGGGGTCAAGAGCGTAAAGTATCACCTAAAGAGAGTAGTAGGTAATCTATGCTTGACTTATGAAGAATTTAATACAGTTGCAGTGCAAATAGAAAGTGTTCTAAATTCTCGACCTCTTCTTTCACTGAACCCCAATGAAGGCAAATACTTAACTCCTGGACACTTTTTAATAGGAACAGCTCTATGTAGCTATCCTGATATTGATTTATTAAAAGTACCCACTAATCGACTAAAGCTTTGGAAAATTGTAACCAAACTAAAACAAGATTTTTGGAAAACTTGGTCAAATGACTATCTTACTCAACTACAAAGTCGTCCCAAATGGAAATATGATTCCCCTAATTTAAATGAAGGTGATCTTGTTCTTGTAAAGAGTTTAAACACTTCACCTCTAAATTGGCCTGTTGGTCGTATAATTAAGGTTTTTCCAGGTAGTGATAATAATGTAAGAGTAGCGGAGGTAAAATTTAATAACAAAATATATAGCGGCGTTCTATTTCCAATTTGTGTCCATTGCCTGTTAATTAGGATAATGTTTGTTATTTATAATTAGTTTTTAAGTTGCTAATCACTTAGTAATTATTTTTTCTTTGTATGTTTGAATCATAGTAGCATGGCTTCTTGCCCGGCCCAACTATGTTCAATTCATGAACATATATATTTTTAGTTTTTTAATTTGGCAACTGCCATAAATAAGTGTATTGTATTTTTCTTACTCTAGTAATACTGGTTTCCTTTTCCTTTTTATCTTTTCTTTTACATACGACACAATATGTCGTCTGTAACAAGTTCTGTATTAGAAATAGAAATAAAATTTATTTCTATATAAAGCTGTGTATTACTATATAATATACAAACTTTATTCAATTTAGGCCCTAAGAAGGCACTTATGAACGTCAAAAAACACTACCACCCGTTCGAAAAATAACCCAGTCGAAAAGTAAATATATATATATATATATTATTATATATAAATATAATATATATATTTATATTATTATTTAAAACGGGGTTTCACGCGTTACCTTTCCTTTTTTTCCGTTTTAAATAATTGCATTTAAATATGGAACGCGAAAATTAAAAAAAATATATATATAATTTTAATAGTTAATAATTTATAATTGTGTATTTATCATTTCTTCAAATAAAAAAACTATACAAAACAGTCTTAGCCAATATTAGCGGAAGCACAGATATGTGGGTTAATTCCAGATATCACTATCGTTCATGTAATGATCCACCCGGTAATAACCTTTTGAGTTTAAGACTTGCTTGACATAATACTTCAAGTATTATTGTCAGGTAAATCGGTAATGTTACTTGGGATCTTATTGAAAACCGAATACTACTACATATACAGCTTTTATTCGACTTACTTAGCCTAAAGCGTGGGACGGCCAACTTGCCTTTATTTCTAATATTAAAATTATGACAATCATTCACTAGATCGAGCCTATCTAAATTTTACAAATAAGCATTAAGTTATCGAAGATGTATTATTAGGAGGGCAAAGTATCATATTCTTGAAACTTGTTCTTTACAGATTCGCAAAGTCCCATGTGTTTTTTTTTTTATTAACTAAAGGTCATCAATTTCAACTAAACAAAAGAAAAAGATTGCCTAATCTACTAAAGAAAAATTACACTGAACTGTTTTATTTTTGCCTATTTACAGATGATCATCATGTCATAGAAAGTAAAAAAGACACTAATAATCGATACCTACTTTATTAGTTTGAAAAATTGATATTTTGGGCCACGATATTTTGTGATTCGATTCATCAAATTTCCATTCAAAAAACGATCTTTTTCAGAACGGATTCCATCCCTACTTAGCGACTAATAAAATCGCCCGCCCACCGTACTATTTTCGCGGTCCGGCCTGTACGTGTGTTAACAGCATACGACATGCGACGCACCGGCGCGGCGTGGCGCGACATGTGCGGCCCCGGGAATAAGCTTATCGCGCGGCCTGTTACCCGGGATCGACAGTTTATGCACTCATAAACATCGCTCTCGCAAATAATAAAAATAACTTTGAGGTGCAAGCTCCGAGCATCACTAAATATTTTATTCAAGCGATTTTATCAATTCTTAATCAAGTAACAATGGTTTAGGCCAGTGATGGGCAAAGTCCGGCCCGCCGAGGGTACGTCGACATGAATAGTATATGGCCCATTATAATTACGCTTTGGCGGTCGAGAAGAAAAAGTAGATTATACTTATTAGAATAATAGATGCATAACCTATAGTTGAAGCTAAACTAGCCGCGTAGTTCATGTGATGCGTAATACTGATCTGACTGATGATGATGATTAAAAGCTTTAACACAAAATGCATTTTTTCTATAATTTCTGGCCCTTCTCTAGAATTTCCTATACTTTGTGGCCCGCTATTAAACAAGTTTGTCCACCACTGGTTTAGGCGCTTTTAGTAACTATTGGAGCAACTGGCAACTGGAAACTGGCAACTAGCTGTTAACATAAATCTCAATATAACTACACACACGTAGCAACTCGAGTTGCAAGTTCTGGTGACAGGCAACAGTTTTAAGTTGCTGCAATCGATGGCTAAGTTAGTTTTCAATTGCCGAAACTATCAACTGTCAAATTTGTATCGATTGTATAAATTTGCTGGTCCTATACCCTCAATTGTATCGCGTTTCCGGTTGGCCTCTGCAACCCCAGTCTTGTTCAAGGTATCACTGCAACTATACGTCTAACTTTCATGCGCACGAGTGAAAAATGGACGGAAATCAAAACGACAAAAGCAATCAAGAGGATAAATTGAACAAAGAAGGTTTTATTGAGAAAATAAGATGGCGTCGTGCAATCTGGGATGTAAACCGACGATTGCTGCGAATAATTTGTCGTTGTTGACATCGTCGACGAGATAAAATGAGAACAAGTGTTGCTTCAGCATCTCAAATGGAAGTTTTGTACATCGATAAATCGTGGGGGTGTTAGTACTTGGGCTACCAAGAGAGTCCCACATACGCCTCCGTGGCCTCGCAGCGACAATATGCGTAAATGTATTACCCCCACTTAAAAAGTTCAATCGTCGATAAATTTAAAATATGCTACAATTAAGTTTATTGTTAAAATTGTATATGACGTTTTTTATAATTAACCGATGTTGTTCAACGCATATTAATAATTCTCTAATTTAGCGCTACCTGGTAATGTAAAAAGGCTAAGTTAAAAGCAACCTATCACTAGCTACCATTTTTTGCCTGAGCGCCTTAAAAGTCTTGTGCTCACCTTGCAAGTCTGGTGAAGCTGTAAATGTTTTACAGCAGTAAGTTTTTTGTTTATAGTTATAATAATTTCCTGTATATTTTACTTGTTCGTATACAAGCGGTCTTTCCAGCGAAAGACGGCGATCGATGATTGATTTTTGTTTGGTTTAATCTGTTGACACACATTGCTGTAGCTTCTTACTTGGGCCACGCGTGAGCCCCGGACTCCAGGGTCAGTATTATTTTTACCGTTCATATATTATCGAGAGGTTATATATTCGCCGAATTGCTATTATACATCTCGTTCGTGCGAACAAACTAATGGCGGTGCCCGGTTCCGATGGACATAAAAATATTATATGAAATTAAAATGTTTCTTCATGTTTCAAAACTATATTTTTACTCAAATTTCATTATTTAACTGAGATAATATTATATAGGTATTTCATTTTCTTTAATTTTATAGTTTTTTTTTAAATAAAAAGGTAGTAACAAATAAGCAACTTGTCTAATTTTGGTTGAGTGATTACCACAGTCCAATCAAGTTGGCTATCATAAAAGAGACCATTTCGCTAGATTAAATCAAACATACTGCTTGTCTAGCAGATTTCTAGCAAACTTGTGTTAACTGAAAATATGTTTACTAATTTATGTGAAGCAAAATTGCAGCAAAATTATGTAAAGATAACTTTTTCAACGAAACGCCCTAATAGTTAAAAAAAAGTAAAAAAAAATGTTATTGATAGCATAACTTTTTTATTCATAACTTGAAATATAGTACCTAATACTGTACCTGCACTGTACTGTACTGTACCTAATACTGTAGATAAATAAGTTCAGACGTAATAACGTAGATAATATGGACTTGACATAAGTATTTTCCACGCACAAAGAAAATAACTTATCAGAAATGTAGTTTTCTTGTGTCACTGGCAATTTTCCTTGCTATTCAGCTTATGCTACTATTCGTTACGCGTTGAGGGTTCTCGAAAATCTGTTTGTGACGTTACGCCTTTATCACGGTACTCCTGTCAAATATATTAACTACGCTATGACTTACAACATACCATAATGACCATACCATATAATATAGATCATATTTACAGAAAAATAAATACCTATATACCAAAAATCAGACAATATATTCAGCAATTTTTATTAGATCGTTATAAAAATATATTCATGTATCACGCTATCCTCCTAAAATTATCCCGAATGACGTGTACATTACATATGACTGTGTAAAACAGACAGCGTGACACTTATCACGTCACTTTACAAGGTCGGATCTGTTGCCGACCACACATTAACCTCGGCAGCTCCTCCACTCTAAGCATATTAGCCTCGACTAAAATAATACTATGCTATTAAGGTCTCCTCATGAGATGGTTTTTTTTTAAAGTGCGAAGACATTAGAGTTAAAGGGGTTTTCTATGTTCAGTTTACCTGTAAAATTGTGTGAAGTCTGATGAAAATGATACATTTCTAAGTATCGTTATGTTAGTGTTTTTTAATATTAAGTCTTACAATTAAAAGAGTCTGATAAAATTATTTCGTGCACACTTGCTAATTTTACAAAAATTAGGAGAATAGACAAATAGTTTAATTAGACATAAACACCTTGTGGCGATGTATACAGTCTACTCAATGTACGAGGAAGCTAAGAAGGCAGTGTTAGCAGAGTGACGAGAAGTTTATGCCTAACTAAACCTTATACAAATAGTAAAAACGATACAATACCGAATGGTTATTTTGGCAACTCGCCAATGTTCTCTAATTCACATGTTTTCTTTTCTCTGTCAACACTAAGTATGTTCACCATTAATAGGAAATTTTCTTTGTCGGAACAGGATATGCGTGTTTACACGACCGGACACAAACAGTTCTTTCAGTTCGAGTTATAAATAATGTTTTTTTTTTTTAAAATTTATTCACCTTAATCGAAATGATTTTTCGTCTTAAACACAAAGAAACGTGACGTTCAACAATATTTCATCTGTGATTATCCTAAAAAATAGCAGCGTAACTCATCATCATGTCAACCGAAAGACGACCACTGCTGGAGATAGATTTTAACCGTCCCCCAAAGATTTTAACAAAGCCCAGTCTTGCGGCACCCGTATCCAGCAGATTTCCAGGACCTTCTTCATAGCATCGATCCACCTTGATAAAGACTTAGTCAGGCTAATTCTTCGAGTAAGCGGCAACCATTCGAGAACCCGTTGGCTTCATCAGACATCGGTTCTACGAGTAATGTGTCCAACTCACTGTCACTTTAGTTTGGCAATTTTTCGGGTAATATCGGTTACTTTGGTTCTAGGCAGCGTCACTATCATCCTATTATGAGCCGTAAAATTGTAGGTATATTGATGATAACGAGCAGAGAGAGCCATAATCAATTTCACTAGCAGAATGTCTGTTGTTTTGTCGATGTGTACCTTTTTTTTTTCACTCACTGCAGACCGCACTCTTTATTAGTTACATTAGCTACTTAATTATTTTAAAATATATAGATATTCAAAACAAAACGACACTTACATCTACGTGAGCTTAAGCTCACAGTTATTAATAACTGTTTATATATTAGAACTATTTTTTTTCTTTAACTATATAGGGTAATTTTTATGATTTCGCGACCGGGAGCGGAGTAGGCTGCCGGGACGCATCCTCTACGGCGAGGATTTTCGGAAATGTTTGTGAGGGTGGAGAGGCCGGCGCCTCCTCCTCTTATTTTTCCGTCTGGGGGTGGTAAACTCCCCAAAGCGGAGGGAAAAGGTGCAGCCCAGGAAGGTGCGCCCCCCCCCCTCCTGTTATGATCCAGGACAAGGCGTCCTGGACAAAACTTTCCGCGGCTCTCGCGAGCCGCCATATCCTCTTCACCACCACGACGAATGTTCGCGATGGAATCATGGTGAAGGTGTCGACCACGGACACCTTCCGCGCCCTCACGAGGTTCCTCCGTGAGGCGCAATATGCCCATTTTACTCACGCGCTGGAGGAGGAGAAGTCCCTCGGCGTAGTGATTAAGAGAGTTCCCAAGGAACTTTCTTGTGATGACATCTCTGCCTCCCAAGGAGCAGGGTATCCCAGTGACGGACGTACACAGGATGTACGGCCAGAGGGGGTAGAAAGGTGGGTAAAGAGGTGGGTAAAAAGGGTGTTCAGCCTGAAGACCCTCTGTGGCCTGTTCCGGATCTCAGTAGAGATATCTCACAAGAAATCCTACCCCTCGCTATGTCACCGTTGCCCTGGGTACGGGCACAGTTCTCGGAGTTGTTATATGGCTCCGAGATGCGTTAAGTGTCTCGGGGATCATTTGACCCCTGACTGTCCCCGTCCCAGGGATACAGCCGACCCTCCCAGCTGCGTATTATGCAGACAGGAGGGTCATCCTGCGAATTACCGGAGGTGCCCGTGTGCACCCAAGGTAAAGCGCAACCACCCTAATAAGGGTAGTAGGCGAGTTCCTTAGAGGAACGCTGCCCCCCTCCTCCTCCAGCCTCAAGTTCTACCTATGACGCTGAGGACTTTCCCGTGCCTGCCAGGCACGTCGGCAGCGCCTTCTGCGTTGCCGACCCGTCCCTCCGCCCTTCGGCCCGCAGCCCCTCTGGCTCCGTGGGCCCCTAGGCCCCAATCCAAGGCGTAGCCGCGCCTGGCTACCCCCCTCAGGCCAACCCCACCGGCCTTGGGTCCTCTTTCTCCTGCGCGTTCATGACGTGCAGGACGTTGTCGCATTCAACGCGTTGTTGAATAGCGGCTCCGGAAACGCCGAGCTGGATTCTATCGCGCGTTTCCCCGCTATCGCCATGACCCTCCAGGGCTATGGCTAAAATAAAGCGGCGTGGTCTCTTCCTCTCCTTTTTTAACGCTCGGAAATTAGCTCCGCAGCGAGAATTAATCGCTAACTTTCTCCGCGATCGTCAAATAGACGTATTTCTCGTCCAGGAAACCTTTTTCAAGCCAAGTGATCGCTAACTCGGGATTGCAAATTACAATATAGTTCGTAACGATAGGACCCCTGAAAGGAGCGGTGGTACCCTTATTTACTATAAACGGTCTCTATATTGCTTGCCGTTACAAGCTCCGGAGCTTACCAATATAGAAGTTTCAGTATGTAGAATCGGTATGACTGGCCATCCGTCAATCATACTCGTGTCTGCATGCCTCTCCCCCAACAAACGACCCTTAAGGTCAGATCTAGAGACGCTTTTCGCATTAGGCGACTCTGTTATTATCGCCGGCGATCTCAATTGCGGGCATACATTCTGGAACAGCTCGTGCGTTACTCCCAATGGGACGGAACTCATGCGCTTAATACGGAAGCTCGATTTTGAGGTCGTCACGCCTTTAGAGCCCACCCATTTTCAACCGAACTGTCGCCCATCAGTTCTAAATTTCGCTGTCATGAAAAGAGTCACGCTTCTTGTGCGTCTTATACAAGTCGTACACGAACTCAACTCCGACCACCGCCCAGCCATCTTACAGTTAGGTCACACGGATGACTCTAATTCTAGCCCGCCAGTTGTAAAAGTCGCGGACTATTACAAGCTCGGCCGTTATTTAAAGGACCATCCGTCCACCCCCTCTGTCGATAGAATCCCAGACACACTGGATACGTCTGCGGACGCGGACCTCGCGATCGATGCTCTGGTTGAGCACCTCAAGATCAGCATCGAGGAGACCTCGAAAGAGGTGGAAGCGGCGAACGATCGCCGCTTCGTACTCCCCGATGATGTGAGAGCTCTGCTCACCCAGAAAAATGCTGCGACCCGCGCCCACGACACGTAGAGCGGTGAAAGACCGCATATATCAGCTCCGTGATAACAGGTGGAACAGTCTCCTCGAGGAGCTGGTACATTCCCACCTCGCGTACTGGAAGCTTGCACGATCGATGAAGACGGACCGCTCCGTCGCTAGTATGCCATCCCTGGACAGAAACACTCAGGGTCTTCCACCCGCATTGGACGATGACGAAAAAGCCGAGTGCTTAGCCGATAGCCTCGAGCAGCAATGTTCCCCCGTCACTGACAACGTTAACGTCCTACACGTCTCCGATGTAGAGTCCTCGGTACAGGACCTAGACGCTATTTCCTCGGTTGTTCCCCTCACACCTGTCACCTGTGATGAGGTCGTTACAACTATTAAGGGCCTTAAGCCTAGAAAAATCTCCCGGTCCGGACGGGATCAGGTACGAAGTGCTCAAGCTTCTTCCACCCCGTCTCATCGCGTTACTGTTCTGCATCTTCAATGCGGCCATCAAAAACCACCACTTTGTAGCCGCCTGGAAAGAAACGATAGTGATAGGTATACACAAGCCTGACAAAGACGCCAAGTCACCCTATAGTTACCGTCCAATCAGCTTGTTAAGCTCAATAGGTAAACTCTACGAGCGGATCCTTCTGAACCGGCTCTTAGTAGTGATAGACAAAAATCTTTTGCCCCCTGAAAAGTTTAGTTTCAGAGCGAGACACTCCTGCCCGCATCAAGTGCATCGCCTCACGATAGTTAGAGTTGGGAATAGTGGTTTGGCGAGTGTCGCCTGGATCACACGCGCATCCTGGACTGTCCTTTAATCTGAATCTGTGGAGATACTCGGCTATTCCGCAGTGCCCTGTCAAGATTTGCACCTGGATAGGGGACCATCTTTCCTTCCTCGTACCTTACGTGAATAAATTAGACATTATATTAATACTCGTACACATAACATGCAATAAAAAAATATTAAAGGTTTGGAAATGTACAATAGTTATAAATGTAATAATATATTTGTCATAAAATGTAAAATATGGACGTACATAAAACTTAGTTTATAGGTAGTTTGCGAAATTAAGGATTCGGAACGTTACCCCGCCGCCGCTGTTGGTAATGAAAATTTAACTTGATTTCAAACGGCTTTTGTCCCGTCCCGTTCGTACTGAACAATTAATTCTAAATTGTTTAGGCGCAGAACGAAATTCCTACGAACTCAATTAAAAACTTCATACCGATACTTGATAACCAGTTATTGCTATGTTAATATATTATCGAAATTATTAATTTAACAAGTTTACTCTTTTCACATTAAATCAGACATTTAGTTAACTATAAGAGATTTATCGATTATTGTGTCAGCTCTAAAGAAACATAGTTTGTTAAATAATAACACTTGGATTTCGTTCAAATCACAGACCTTGTTTGATCATAGAGAAAACATGTCTATGATATTTCAAAATTACATGTAAATTTTTAAAGATGAATTTATATAGAATGAAAATATTGTGTTTATATACAGATGCTATAATGGGTATAACGAACGATCTTTAAATATCTTCTACTACCTAACAAATAAACTCGTCAATTAAAACTTTACCCGAACACGTAAATTTGTCAAATTATTCGATCGTCTTGTGTTATAGGTACTTAATTATTGTTTTTAAACAACTTCAAGGGAATTCTTGAAATATATTTCAAATAAATATCTAAAACGGTTTATAGACTACAAATTATTTAAATTATTTAGTCGGTATAGTAAAATGCACTGCATTGCCACACAGTAACACAATACTGAATATATCTACCTAATGATGAGCTTCGAAGCTCCTATGGGATTTTTGAGTTTCTTTTTGTGTGGTTTTGTTGTGATTAGATCGAACCTTATGATGGACTCTGAAGCATCTATGGCCATTCTTGACGGGTAGAGATAAATATTTCGTTTTTGAGCTCCTTTGGTATATAGGGATGTATAAAATTTTTTTTTAACCTTAAAATGGGTTGGAAATTTGAGTTTTTGAATCTGTCTTTTAAAACCGAATAGGCTCTGCGCCAGCGTTGCGTCGCCCCGGACTAAAACTGCAAATTGGACAAATTGCCGTCACTTAAATATATTTTTTTTAAACTGACGGTAGATATTTTTTATTACAAAAAAAAACAAAACATTTTCTTTATGTTTGTTTTAAGGGTTGTTTAATATATAAAATATGTTTTATTAAGTTTATGTTTAAAATTAGTAGTCCTGATTCATTGGTTCTTTAACGGAAATCCATACCTACTAGAACTTACAAATAATATGATTGATTTTTTACTTTGCTAACTCCGCTTCAAATGAATTTTAGCTATCACGTCTCTTGGAAACTAATTTGTATATACTCATTTACAATAATTGCTTATAATTAAGTAAATAGTAATATATAATGAAATATACAATTCAATTTATCTTATAGAACTTAGAAAATTTAAAATATAACAATTTTGATTACTTTAAATATTAAATATTAATATTAATATTTAAATATTAAATATTAATTTAAATATCAATAAACCAAATTTTGCAAAACAAATAATACTTAATAAATTCATATACATTAATTAAATGAGCTTCCGTTGTTATCATGTGATAGGTGTAATCGATTACACGTGTTTCGCCTCTCCACGAAGCCTCCTCAGATCGTTGTAGACTCTTCCGAAACGAGCGGGCGAGTGAGCTCCGGTGTTTTTTTTTCTAACCTAGCTAATGCTGTTGACCGGAAGGGCCTTCACAGCTTCACCGTAACTCTGGGGGCGAGTGTTGAAGGCACTCACCGCAAAAGGTAGCTACCACAAGGCCACCAAGGTGGTACGAACCTGTGTGTAAAAATTCCCGCGGAATTTTGATCCTAGCTAATCCCTACATTTTTTATTTATAAATAATAAATAAAGAAGATTCCTTATAGGACCCATATACCTGCGTGATTTGTGCAGAAGTGTGTAAGCAGTGTTGTGCGTGTATGCTTGATGCATTGTCAGTGTCTCCGTATCGCGCTGGTAGCGGCGCCAAGAGCCTCCCCAGTTGGGAAACGGAGCAGGTCTTGGGCCGCTACCGGAGAAGGACCCGGAGTGTTTATGGGAGCAAAGTTAGTCGCCTGTCCCCGACGGCGGTTTCGCGGGTGTGGGCGCTGGCACGCAAGTATACGCTATTGATGCGGGAAGATCATATTCATGCGAGTGATGTTATCGTCGCGGTCGGTCAAGATGTTACGCGGTCGTCGCATCTTGGGAAGGGCATTCGGGTCTTGTGATTACGAGACGACTTGTACTATGAGGGGTTCGGGTGTGTCTCTGCGCGTTTGAAGAAGGCGCGAAAATGGACTTGATGGGGGGCAGATCCAGATCCCTGTGTAAATCCACATTGCTCTAGTATCATCGGGTGCCTACGGCTTTCCTTACAAAACGATTCTGTGTCTTTTGTAAGGTGTACATCTGGGAACTCCTAATGTGAGCGAACGCGGATGCACAGTATGTAATGATGGGTCTAACCACCGTTTTGTACAGTGTGTCGGATGTACAGAAAGGATGTACTCTGTGAGGCGGTGTACTTGATGCGGACAGGAAACCAAACAGTTGGGGAGGCAAGAGATTTTTGTCCTCTATAACCTCTATGAGACGGCTCATAAAGCCCCACTTATAGAGCTTTCCTAACGTGTTGAGAAGACTAATGGGACAGTAACTATCGGGTAGCCTGGCGTCTTTGCCAGGTTTGTGTATACCTATAAAGATTGCTGCTTTCCAGGCAACTGGAAAGTGGTAATTCTTGATGACCGCATTGAAGATGGAGACCAGCAATGCGATCACAGGTGGGTGCAGAAGCTTTAACACTTCATTCCTTAATCCGTCTGGACCAGGGGATATTCTTAAGGCCGGGCTTAAGGCCCTTAATTACGAGCACCACCTCGTCACAGGTAATAGGTGAGAGGGGTAAAACCGGAGTTAGAGCAACCAGATCCTGCACAGAAGATTCGACAACAGAGTTGTGGGTAACGTCAATGTTGTCGACTACTGGGATACATTGCAACGCGAGGCTATCGGCTAAGCACTCGGCTTTTTTTGCATCGTCAAACGTGGATTGATGACACTGCGAAGTTCTGTCCAGGGGGGGGCATACAAGTGTAGTAACAGTCCGTCTTCAATCATCGTGCAAGCTTCCAGTACGCGAGGTGGGAAGGTTTCAGCTCCACGAGGAGGCTGTCCCACCTATCACTACGGATCTGATCGATGCGGCCTTTCACCGCTCTTCATAAGGAACACAAGCGCGCATGATTCTCCTGCATTGGATACGTGTCGTGGGCGCGGGTCGCGGCATGCTTTCGATTAGCAGGCCTCTCACGTCATCCGGGAGTACAAAGCGGCGATCGTTCGCTGCTTGTACCTCTTTCGAGGTATCCCCGATGCCGGTCTTGAGATGCTCAACCAAAGCATCGTTCGCAAGATCCGCATCCGCAGCCTTATTCAGTACATCCGGTATCCGGTATCTTCTAAGCTGGGTCTGAGAAGATTGCACCGCTAGTTTGGGAGCTGCCGGTGCAGCGATGAACACCGGAGTGGGCTGCTTTGCCGCATCCTCTGCAGCGAGGATTTTTGAGCTGGACTGGGAAGGCGGCGGAGAGGCCGGCGCCTTTCTCTTAGTCTTCCGCTTGGTGAGGGAGAACTCGCCTTCGCCCAGCGGCGGGAACTGGACGTCCATTTCCGAATCCGATCCGGACAACTGGACGGATGGGACGTGGTGCACGGAGAACTGCGGCATTAAGCTCGGACGTCTGTCTACCGGGTCTGGGGAGAGTGGTGCATAAGAGTTATTCACCGGTATGTTTATTACTTCTACTGAGCGCGGTCGAGACATAGAACGTGTCGGAGAGCGGGACCGATCGCGCCTACTGAGGTACTCCGTCGGCGGAGTACGGGGCACCGACCGGTCGGATGCATTGATACGCGCGAGCGGTGCACGGACTCGCGGTTCTGACGGGTTTGTGTAGGAGCGTGAGAAATGGCTCTGAACTTCCTTACCAAATCCGGATTCTCCCGAGAGATGAATTTTGCAAGTTTTCTCGTGTCCTATTTATACCACTCTGTACCCACCGTAATAGTGGGGAGTGTGATTCACTTCAATTCTTTATTCCTATTGTGTTTTTGAATTTCTAGTTGTTCAAAAATATTTAATCGAAAACCTTTTTTACAGATGTGTAGAATTTCGTATGTGTGTATGCATGTGTGTGTATGTATGAATTAGTTTCCAAGAAAGGTGATAGATGAAAATTATTTAAAGCGGAGTTAGCAAAGTAAAAAATCAACCATATTATTTATGATGGATTTCCGCAAAGTATGGCCTTCATCAATCGAATATGAAAGAACCTACAAACTTGAAATATTGATCTTTTATGAAGTAAGAATCCACTAAGAAACGGTTTCTGGAAAGTTTTATTTATTTAATTTATCTGGAGTTTAAATGCGATTTTTTTTTATGGGTAAAATATACCATATCAATTTTTACAAACAAACGGCCGCTGCGGCACCTTCAAGTTATGGCGCCCCGGGTAAATGCCCGGCTTGCTCCCCCTTAGAGCGGGCACTGCTCAACGCTTTAACCACAATCTCACTTGATGCTAAGTGATTATATATTCCAAGGTCATAAACATCCTGTGAATTAGTATCTATTATTAAAATCGTTTTACAAAACACAGAATTAAACCCGAACGGAGTCACGGATATAGCTAGTAAAATAATATAAATGTGACAAAAATATCATGTTAACATCTCTATCAGTGAAAAGAGAAAAATAATTAAAGAGGGACATTTAAAACGAACGGAAAGCGACAGTCATCTCTCTTGGATCCCTTTTAATTATGATAAAGAGACGGTGACCCCTGCTCCACGTTCCCTGCTCCCCGCCCTATTCACAGTCGAGCGCCGTGCTTCGCTAGCGGATCGAGCCAGGGATAATCCCGTGGACACGCGACTAATTGTCGGAACGACTTCGATCCGGTGACATATGTCACAGCTCACCAGAATTAAATATTATCGAACAAATGTTTATGTTGTAAGTGATCTGTTACACATTCACACAAATCGATATAATAAAATAAAAAACACTACATATTCAAAACATTATCATGAATTGATAATTTGATTTATTCAACCGAAAGACGTCCATTGCTGGACACAGGTCTCTCCCAAAAAAGGAGAAATAGCCATTATAGCCACACTTGACAGGTGGGTTGGCGATCGCAGTAGGTGTTTGTGGTACTCAGAGGATGCTGCTGCCCACCCCCTTAGACGCCTTTTACGACACCCACGGGATTATATGGAGTGATACTATTCTTAACCGAGATAACACGGCATTGAATCATTTTTTTTTTCTTATAATTCAAGTTTATTAGCGGTAGGTATTATCTATAAAAATTATAAACTATGTAAACAGTGGACTAAATTGTTATAAAGAATTTTAAATATTATATCTTTTTTTACAGATGAAATTAACGCCAGAGTTTAGTATTTAATAATACAGTCATCTTTATTATTGCCGTTAAATAAAATTCGCACAATTTTATTATATGATATCAAATATGAAATGAAATATCTCAATAATGGTTTTATTTCTAAGCTGTAGTCTTATTTCACTCAGTTTCATAACAATAATTATATTTAATAAACGTTATTTATATCGAGAGAAAGTTACCTTCGTTATAATCCTATTATTGTAAACGAAGCACTTGTTGGAAAAACATTTGATATTTCCAGTTCTGTTGGTGATTAAAAATAACTACAGCGCAGAAAAACGACTCACCGTTGTTATGAAATCTCTTGTCTCTCTGCTTTACTGTCAAATATATCTATACTAATTTTATAAAGAGGAAAGATTTGTATTTTTGTATGTAACGAATAAGTTTAAAAACTACGGGTCCAATTTGGATGAAATTTTTATTCCGAAAATCCTACAGGAACGGGAACTACGCGGGTAAAACCGCGGTGAGCAGCTAGTTGTATATAAAACTAGGTGTACCCCCGACTCTGCTCGAAAATAACAGTGTTAGTAATTTAATTCTTTTTTTTTAAACAAAAGGCTAAGTGAATAATTTCATTAAAGTAATGACGTATGCTGAAAAATATATTAGGTACTTTAGCTAATAAAAGTCTGAGATGCAGTATAGTATAGGAACTCGTATGAAGCATGTAAACCGTGATATCATATCTAAAATTATATACATAAATCTATTAAAATATATGGAAAATTAAAATCCTATAGCTTTCTCGTTTTTGATCTGATTTTAATTTTGTTTCAGTCAGTGGATAAACTTGTTTATGGCTTATTTTTGGATGAGGCAATAAAAATGATCACTAAGTTCTATTCCATACCGCATATATCTCTTAAATATTATTATAAATTGTTTTATTTACAACCTGAGTCTATTCTTCTATTCTCAGTTCTGCAAAAACATATTAACAAAAACCAGATTAAATTTCTTGTCGGTTCTTCTCGATGACTGGGTTGTTTTCCTAACCGGTGGTAGTGTTTTGGCGTTCATAAGCGCCTTATTAGGGCCTAAATAGAATAAAAAACAATTTAATTTGTATATGATCAGATAAAATACATGAAACATAAAAAAAAATTTAATGGGGTTACGAGATATAAAACCAACTAACGGACAAACAGACACTTGGTATTGAAGGATAAAAATTATAGTAGCTTTTTTTCTAATTTTTCTAATTCAAATATATTTTTAGCCTTTAACCCTTAGGTTTACGCCGGCCTAATTTTACATTCAAATTTTTTTTATGTAAAGAATTTGGCAACTAAGTTTTATACCAACAGGGCGTCAGCACTGTTGGGCTCTGAAATGATTGCGTGAAACGTACCCTGATCCCACAAATTGAGACCAAGCCGTGATACAAGTCTTTCCCTCTCTGCTTTGTTCCGGACACATTCCATCAACACGTGATGCATGTCTAGCTATAGCATACTCGTATAGTAGCTTCATTTCTAACTTCTTACCCTTATTGGTTTAATTCTATATAGTCCTATTCACTGTGGCCCTTTTGAGTGTGTATAAACAATTATGCAAAAATAAGGCTTCTTGCTGAATACCTCACTGGCTATTCGAGTTTTATTTTTAAACCAGTGATAACCTCGTAGAGCGCGGGGCCGCGCGCCTCCTTTAATTGATAATCAATGAAATTACCGAGACGTCATTTCAATTAAGCAATAGTTTTTAGAATCAAAACACTCAGAGCTGCAGTAGCCGCACGCGGAGTGAAGCCATTTCAAGATGGCCTTAAATGGAAACATACCTCTTTCGTTACGTGCCGTTGATTACGTAATTCGGTGTTGCTTACACGCACATGTGATATCAATGTTAAGCGAGCTTTTTATCAAACTATAGCTTTTAGCATTATTACTATATGATTCTTGGACTATTGAATTGACTTGGATTATTTTAATTTCAGATAAAATCCTTTTTGTTGAACCCATAAAAAAATAACATAGAGGGGAAATCCATAATACTGTGATCTATCAGGAGAACGGGAGAATAAAATAATCATATCTGTATACATTGTTACCAGAAGGGTTTTATAACTGTCGTTAACATAAAACTAAATTATAGTTCGTTAACGAAGCAGTCGCGCGCCGAGCCGGTGGCCGGCCGGATTGAAGTGGCTCATTCGATACGGTTCTATAAAAAATTGTTTAACATCTCAACTGGACTTGCCGATTAAATACATTGTTTCCCTTGCAATAAACATTTCTTTATATTTCCACATAAAAATTTACGTAATTACAACAAAACTATGTATATGGTTTTCGTTGGAAACATTTGCGATCTAACGATGTCAATATATATATTATGTTGGGAAAAGGTTTCTTCGAATTTTATATGAAAACTCAACATATTTTTTAAAGTTTATTTACATTTAATTACAGTATATATGTGCCATTTTGTTTGATGACTAAGTAGCAGACCTCTTTTTATGTTAACCTGCCTAAAGAATTTTGAAGATAAAAAAAGAGGTGGAAATCTGAAGGTGCAAGGTCAGGGTTATATGGCGGATACATTAACACCCCCCAGCTAAATTCTCTTAATTTTTGCTGGTTGTTGGCAGTAGAGATCCGAATTAATGGCTTGCCCAGCGGTACAAGCTCATATTAAATAATGCCACTATACACACAGCACCTCCTTATGTGAGTTAAACCAAACTTTGCCACAGTCTTTGAAGCCTGACCGACCTTTGACCACGTCCTTTTTTGCATGTATCTGGCCAACAATACAGATTCTTTTTGCTTTAACACTAGAGTTAATTTATTTTAATATAAACTTTTATTTCAAAGTGCAGTTATATCAGATTACAATTAAGACCGTGATTTTAATAAAAAAACAGAGATAAAAAATATCGAAAAAAAAAATCCTAACTGTTGTAATTAACTTTCACAAGATAATTTGTTGATATGTGATCAAGACAGCGATAAATTTATTCATAGTAGGTAGTGTAATTTTATTATAATTATTCATTTACCTAAGTGATTGATATATGTTCGACTATATTTCTCTGACTGGTGTTTACAAGATCCGGTTTAACGGCTTCACTTTATCGTCGATATTTTATCACACTTTGTATTACAGTTGAAGATAAGATGGTGGTATGGTTACAGATATTATCACAATTACAACGGTCGGAATAAAGTGATTATTACCGGTCGAAGTATTATAATATTTTGCCTCTGAAGATTTACCGACAACTAAGTAAGTTTACACTAGTAATTCATTTTGTAGTTTCCTACGATGTTTTCCTTTACCGAACGTTTAAATTTATTGTTGCGGTGCTAGCGGTGCGCTCGCGGATACGAACCATAATTATTTTTCTAAAAAAATTTTAGGACTAAGATAAAGTAAATACATTTCTCATAAATTCAAGCACTTCCCGTAAAACTGTGTATTGAATGGAATTTTATTCAATTTTTTATGTTTTATTTTTTTACGTGAAACCATAATTATTTTCGAAAACTAAAAGTACTACTCTAAATTACCCGGGGTAATTTCAGCTACCTACCAAAAAAAGTCCCGTCAAAATCCGTCCAACCATTCCGAAGATTACCCGAAATAATGTAATGATTGGTTTTAGTTTAATTAATATTCATAATATTTATTATATTATGATTATTTATATATCTTCATTATATTTATTTATTAAATTCATTAAGTGAACCCGAAGGTTTTCTATTAGTTTATTCGTGTCAACTATCAGGATATCTTACGCGTGCTCTTTGCTAATGTAAAATGAGTTATTGGATTCATTGTGGAGGCCGTCTAAGAAAGAACATTTAAAATTTGGAACGTCGACAAATAATAGAATTTTAATGGATTAAGAAAAAGATGGTCAGAATGTCATCATCAAAATTTTAAGTAAAAATATTAGAAAATATAATAAATAGATATAACACGATGCAGTGAGAGAGAGGACGTGTGATAATCGATAACGGAGTGATCTTTAGACCAATTTTTAGATTATTATATAAAGTAATGTTATCAGACACACTATGGGTGATGAAGAACAAGCGACACTCAATAGGCAATTTATTAAATATAGAAAATCGTTGGATGATAAAAGATTGGCTACTACTACACTACTACTACTACTACTACTACTAAAAACACTATTAAGTAATACCGTGCAGATATTTGGATGAGGCAAGCATATACAACCTAACAGTTCTGAGAACAAATTTTGGTATAAATATTGCAGTGCTATATGAGACGAGTTTCTATGCTGGCCAGGCCTACCTATTTTATATAGAGGAGAACCTTTGGTTTTTATAGCTGTTAAATTGTTTTCATACTTCCATTTTGTTTTTAATTTATTCCTTAGCCTAAATTTTTAATTTAAGTGTCCTCGTGACAACAAACAGTCAGACAGACAAACATTTAAAAAATTGCGTTTTTGGTATAGGTATCGTGTATACATTCATACCTATTTAGTAAAAAAAAAATTGACATTTCAAAGAGACACTTTTTAGTTATTAATATAGATAAAGGCCCACTTGGTAACTAATAAATGATAACAATGTTCTGGAAGACAGTTCGTTTGTTATCTCGCCGTGACGCAGTTTGACGTGAGCCGTGTGTAGAATCTGGCAACGCGCGACTGAGACAGGTGACGTGCGCACGACAGAGACAAGCGTTCGAGACGGGTCGCTTTCCGACTGGTTTACTTTGCCGCTAGTACATAACAGCGGATTCGTCTGCATTATTTTAATGTTATAAGTATTCAAGTTGCACATGTGATAGATATAATAATTATGCTAATAGTCCCAGTGTTATATAACAACTGCATGAAGGTGAATCAAAACGAACAAATGCTTCAAAGAATCATATTAGGTACATGTATTGTACTTAGATCGACTATTATTGGTCGTAAATAATATATTTTATTCTAAAATTTATCAAGAATTCATTACTAGATTAAGCTTTAAAATTGCATGTAGTAAGTATATAATATTTAAAAACGAATATTATAACAGGAATATATATTTATTATGCTTGTTACTGTAAGAAAAATATGGTCAGACAGTTCGACTTTATGTTATAGTTCCTAGACTGGAGGATTGTGAATGCGAGACTGAGACAGGAGACGGCGACGCGCGACAGAGACAGAGCGCTCGAGGTCGACCTCTCGAGCAGACGTTGACGCGTAGCAGACAGTAGTAGCGTCGCGCGTCGCCTATGTTTATCACGTTATTTTAATGTTAGCACATTATCTGTTTACAAATATGGCGCACACTAAGTTCTCTGACGATGAAAATAATCGATTAATTCAATTAGTTGAACAAAATCCATCACTGTATGATTCCCACTGCGAATTATATAAAGATGGAAATGTACGAGATAATGTTTGGAGGGGAATTGCGACGAGGTTAAATAAAAGTGGTAAGAATCCTTATGCGTTTACGCGCCTTATTTGTCAAATAGTAAATATTAATCATGAAATAAGTATAGGAATGTTTATAAGTTTTTTATTAGAGTTTGGCACAAACAGTACTTCCGAGACTGAATTTGATCGTATATAACAATGAAAATAATACTTTGTTTAAAATAAAATTTCCGTTTACACGAGATAATAGAAATCCGTCAAAAATAAAGTATTGTTGCGCTAACTTATAGATATAATAATTTCAGTAATTTGCAGATGAAGAATGCAAGAAAAGGTGGAAATATATAAGAGATTCTTATAACCGATTCAAACGAAAAAGAAAATGCATAAGCGGTTCAGCGCCACCAGCTAAGAACTCTAAGTGGGAATTTTTTCAAAAGATGATGTTCTTAGAAAATATTCCTACGCAAAAAAACACAGAAACCGGCCAAGACACATACTCAGATCCGTCTTTTACACAACCATCGAGTTTGCTAAATCACAGCCCTTCCGCCACTCATGAGTTTATTTCGTGCCATAATGAAGAGTTGCAAAATAATGACGGACACCATTATGAACCATCTCAATCACCAAGTCTCAGTGAAGATCCGATAGCAAAGTCTATGCGAACTACCAAACATCGTGACTATTTCTTAGAACTATTCAAAAATAAAGAAGACAATCAGTATGATATAACCCAAGAACTGAACCAAATCAAAACAGACGAAATTGATGATGACGTAAATACATTTGGAGATCATGTTAAATGTGTGCTTAAGAAACTATCACCTAGGTTAAAGATTCAAGCTAAAAATGACATATTTTCCATTTTAACAAAATACGAGACAATGAATATGGGGATGCCAGACGATAAACAAGACAACTTGGTTGTTAAAGCTGAATTATAAACAGAAAGATGGAACAACATTTACTTGTTAAAAATAATGTAATGATTTAAATCGTTACCTATATACCTATTATTTTACGTATATTACGTTTCTATTAGGAGAATCACTTATTCTAATAATGTCACTTCAGATTATAGTTAGCTTATACAATTTCTGCAGAATCATGTTCTCTCTTAGCTTAGAAAATTCATTTAATTTTTATATATCTTTTATTCAATAATCGTGTTGAAGTTTATATTAATGGCGCAGTTAATAGAAAGAATTTACTGGGCCTTAAATTAAGGACGCATAATAACAAGTTCTGGTATGGTATTAGCTATTTCGTTGGAAACATTAATCTTCATGCCTAATATATTAATTTGTACATTTTTATTGAACAATGTTTAGTGTTTCGCGTGACTTGTTGTAATCATTTCAGATTTTATTAAGTTTATATGATAAGGGGATTAGCAGAAAATATTGTCAATTATACTCTGGAAATTAATATCCATACTCATAAATATGAAATATAGTATTTTGATGTTACGACTCATGATTCTTTTACCTTTAACCTATTAATACACAATGGAGATCTTTAACAAATCTAACGTGGAGAGTTATTATCAATTTTTATCTATTAAATTATCGTAGTTTAGTGTATCTAAATCATTATCATATGTTTAATTATTTTTTACTAGTCTACATGACAATAGAATTTGACCCAAAATATAACATTTGCTTAGTGGAAATTATATTGTCATGTATTAAAAAACTAGATCGCATTAATCGCATTACATGTTTTATGTTCACCGAGATAGGTAAGAATGACTTATTAGAAAGTTTTAGTGAAATTAAGAATAATGTCTACCTTAAAGTAATTGTACTGAAATTTTCCAAGGCCTAGTTGTAAATAAACTAAATCTAAGTTCAAGTGAATGTCGGTTTCGCTGTCGACAAAGGAAGGCCTACTTTACGAGCAACGCTCACGGAAATGTTTCCCGTATTTTACTTTTTGCATGAGAAAATTGTGTGATAAATAAACTTAATATAGTTTATAAAATTTTGTTATATAATATAAAACAACAGGAATATTTATTGAAAGCATTTTAGGTGTGTTTATAGTAACGTGACCAAATCTATACAAGTACAAGAAAATATCTAAAATACAAAATTAATAAAGAGTAACATTTTAGAAAAGTTACGAACTCATCAACATGCTCGCAAACAAGTATGTGTTTAAAAAAATCCAATTGGTAACTGTAATGGGTATCAGCGTACAGTAACAGAGAGCGTGGTGATCATCAATCAGTATCATCTGAACGTCTCTCTATCGTCAATTTTAAAGGTGAAGTGTGTCCGGCTTACTGCCGCTCCCGGGCCGTTCCGTGCGAGGGTTTTTTTTTTTGGCGTTATCTTTATGATGCCGTAACCCGACCGTATCTGAACCGTAGGTATTATGTAAATGGCCCTTCTATTCTATAGTCATATTTTATTTAATAAAATCACGAAGGGACGAATGTAAATTCTCATTACTCCGGGGTTCGAGGGTTACTCGAGTGACCTCGGTTTCTCTGTTACGACTTGTATTTTTACATGAGAGAAGCGATAATATTATATTTTCAAGTGTCAGGAACAAACCAGTCGAAATTTACAATAGATTTTAAATAATTTATCGAGTGAAATACTTAAAGTAGTTTTTGTGAATAAAATCAAGTGCGGCATAAATATTAAAATGTATAAATACAATACTTTTTACTTGCAAAGAAAATACTTTTCGTGTTCAGAACTTTGAAGTACTTGAAAGAAAAAGTTATTGATAAACATATTTGTTAGACACATTCAAATAATTTTATGATATGATGGAAATTTAAAAAAATTAAGTTTCTTACCTTTTTAAAACCAGTAAAAGCGAGTGTTCTTTAGTTTGGCTAGTTAGATAACTACCAACCTATTTAGAAAAATCTAGTGATAAAAGACCACCAAGTTGTGAAAAAAAAATTATGATTTGTTTGGCTAAGGCATACGCTTTTAAAAGCTTAAGAGTAATTCAGAAAAAATACTTTTTTTCCAAGACAATCCTCGAAACATAACCTAGACATAAACATGACCAAAACTAATTCGCAAGCGGTTAATTACTCAAAATAATTTCGAAGGCCTTCTTGAATAGTAACGTTTCTTACTTAGGCATTATAGTTTTGCCGTTTACTAGAAAATATTGTAGTCGGCAAGATTGCCGACAAAGAAAACAATTTTGTTTTCTGACGAAACCAAAATTAATTTGATAAATTTTAATGACGTAAGATATTATGTACGTCGAGGCAAGAAATAACAAGCATATAAAAAGATATTAGGAATCGGAATGTTACAGAAATTTATAAGAGGAGACAGTAATTGCCTGTTCTGGCGACAATTTATAAGTTAGCTGGATATTTCAACTCAACAATGATCCAAATCAAACACCAAATAGAGTTAAAGCATTTCTAAGAGATCCATTGGCGCTGGTGCTACTGTTATAGTATTAGAGTGACCTGTAAATACATCGAGTTCTAATCCAACCGAATATTTGTACCATAATGTAAAGAAAATATCATCGTTTAAATTTATCCCCAACTTCAATAAACAATGTGATGTATTTTTTTAACATTGTAAAAGAATTTTTCTGGAAATGTGTGTTATTAATAACGATACGTTATTGTGTGAATATGTCATGCATAATCAACAGCCGACGCTTCTCGACAAAGTAATAATTATGGATTCATTACTAACCTTTTTGTACGAATTGTTACAATAATACTTTTAAATTTCTTATGCCTACCGTATGAGGCAATCACATGTAAGAATACATGAGAAAGAAGAATGTTAACTGAGGGTGAGTAAGGTCTGCCGTGAAAATACTGATCGTGGAAGAGGTAGGAGAGAAGCCCTGTCCCTGGAGCCAGCCGCATGAGCACAGTAACGGGTAATATTTTGTTTATCTATTTTTAAATTAATAAGAGTCATCACTGTTTTCTTAATTTTATTTACCTATATTCGTATTATGTAAGTAAAGAAACATGCTATAATCTCGTCTATTACGAACCTGTCACTTACCAAATAATCATTGTTTATGTAATGACAATATATTTTTTAAGACAATAGTATCTTTCATAAATGTGAAAACACTCAGGGACTTTGTCCGTCCAAAACGAACGAACGAATTGGTCACGGGCGCGCCATGCGACACGCGTTCACGACAAATTCAGTCGCCTGATAAATGTCACCTCGGATCGGTCGAAGGATCACACGAGAAATGGGTACTGCCGATTTATGGCGCATTTACTCTATTTTTAGGGATGTCAGACACATATATCCAATAATTTTGTCTCTTTTATAACAAATTATAAAATAAAGAATAATACCAAATATTTTTCAACTATAACTCTGTGATTATCATTTTTATAAAAAACGAAGGGTAAAAAATTGTTTAACGAAAATATTCATTTCAACTCCTACCAAATTAAAATTAGGTTCCTGTAAATCAGCCTACACTCAAACCAACATATTTTCTATCGGATTTTATATAAAAATTTTTATATAATTTATTTCAAGTATTTAATTGCAATTCACTCTATATTATGTATGTCGAATTTTATTATATAATCGGCAACCCTGAGTGTTAGTGATTCAGCGCGCATCCTCGGCTACGAGTCCCTGAGTGCCTGAGTGCCTTTATAAAGACATACGGGTGCACTTCAAGCGGTTTTGGTATATTTGCTTTGCTATTTATTTTATACTGTAACCGTTCTGATAAGATTACTGTTTTATAGTTTCCTAATATTCTTGGATTTAATAATATTTCCATTAATAATTTTGAAATATGCACATATTTTATATACTCGAATGTAGTAAGTATAATGTACTGGTTTCAACGTATACAAATAAACTATAATGTTATCTAATTGTATTATCATAAAATGTGTTAAATATTTATATAAAGTTACAAAAATCTTGTAATTAGTGGCGCTAGGCATAAATAATCCAAACATTGTGAAATATGTTAGGAGTTTCAATAAAGTCGACTACGTTGTCGTTAAACCCTAATACATTAAAAAAATCGTGAAAAAACACACTAATATATATATATATATATATATATATATATATATATATATATATATATATATATATATATATATATATATATATATATATATATATATGCGAATCCAACTCGGCTGGGCCGCGATCGGGAAGCTACGCAAAATCTTCTCGTCTGAAATACCGCAGTGTCTCAAGACGAAAGTCTTCGACCAGTCTGTGTTTCCAGTGATGACATACGGCACTGAGACGTGGTCGTTTACAATGGGCCTAATACGGAAGCTCAAAGAGCAATGGAGAGGGCTACGCTTGGAGTTGCACTTCGTGATCGAATCAGAAATGAGGAGATCCACAGAAGAACCAAGGTAACCGACATTGCCCGAAGAATTGCTAAACTTGAGCTAGTGGGCTGGGCACATTACTAGCACAATCGATGCTCGATGGGGCCAACGGGTTCTCGAATGGCTGCTACTCACCGAAAGACGTAGCTTGGGTAGGCCCCCCACAAGGTGGACCAACGACCTGGTGAAAATGGGGGGAATCCGTTAGATGCGGGTGGCGCAAGACCGGTCGTCGTGGAGATCTTTGGGGGAGACCTATGTCTAGAAGTAGACGTCTTTGGATTGAATGAATGGATGGAGGGATGGAAACCAATCGCCAAACAAATGTATTGCGTAACAGCAACCGTATATGAAAATCGGTCCGTCTAGGTTTACAATGTCATGATTTTTATGTTAATATAAAATTGTAATCAATGATGGTATATCCTTTAAATATAAATTTTTTATCTGCCGGTTACAGATCTTATAACTTTCTTTCATCCATGGTCGCTCTGCTGGTGATCTTCTTGTTTACCTCACCCAGAGATGGGCTGAAGCCATAGAAAGCAAGGGGGAAGCTTTAGTAGTCAGCCTAGACATCGAAAAAGCTTTTGACAGAGTTTGGCATAGGGTTACCCTCTCCAAACTAACATCATACGGTATCCTTGCGGGTCTTTGGACGTGGATTTCGAGTTTTTTGTCTTAACGAAGTATTAGAGTTGTAGTTGACGGCTGCACTTCTGATGACAATAAATGCCGGAGTCCCACAAGACTCGATTTTATCCCCTACGTTGTTCATCTTGCAAATCAATGATCTCATTGATATACAATACCCCAAAACACACTGCTATGCGGATGACAGCCCTGGTGATGCCGTATATTTGGGTCGTACAAATAATTATCTAGCAATTGTGGAGCAAAACCAAACAGAACTAGTATCTGAGGTCGAAAAATTTTTGGATAGGGCTTCTGATTGGGGAGAGGTCAATCTCCTCCAATTTAATCCTGAAAAAACCCCATTTGTAATAGTATCCAAGTTCCAAGGCATTCCTCTAAAAATATCAAACACTATCGGGTTCTTTGGTGTCATCATCATTGTTGGATATGTTATCCAACGACGTACAATTCCGGAGTCATTAGGAAAGTAAAGCAAAATTGGCAGCTAAAAGCTAGGCTTTCTTAACCGGTCTAAGCAGTACTTCACACCAGAGGAACGACTCGTGCTATTCATACCGCAAGTCCGACCTCACATGGAGTACTGCTCACACATTTGGGACGATACTCCTGCTTACTAGCTCTGTCCTATTGATTTCGTGTAATTTGGATTTGTATTGTTGATTATCCTAAGCTAACATGCGGCCTAGATACCTTAGAATCTCATTGAGACGTTGACTCTCTTTGTTATTTGATATGGTGGTATAAACTCTTTGATATGGTACTCTCGTCACCGTTCCAAACTCGCCTTATGTCGCTGGCTGGCTGCTCATCCTCACGCCCTTAAACCTAGCCGAAATGCGACAACATAAAGGTACTCTAGAACTTTTTTGTCGCGTACCCTAGCGTTGTGGAATGGGTTACCTAGCTCGGTTTCCCCTGAGGTTTATGACATGGGGGTTCTTCAAGAAGTTATTGAAAAGTGCTCTCCAAGGTCGGCAACGCAACAGTAATGCCTCTGGCGTTGCATTTGTCCAAAGGCGACTGTAACCATTTACAATCAGACAGGCCGTTTGCTTGTTTGCTGACTTTTTACATAAAAAATGAACGAATGAACGGGTCTATATGATTCTTTTTTTAATGATAAATGTATTCTCTGGGCATGTTTTAATCTATATTTTATTCCACTGAATTATAAATAAAGAAGTCAACTTAAAACTATTACGACCATGTTCTTTTGCAACGACGATTAGACTATTGAATTTAAAAAAAAACACTAAACAATTAAGTTAAATAGAAGTTTTTATCAGAAAACGGACTAATAAATCAAATAATAATAGTTTATAGAAATAGAGATATGTCCTGTACTTTATCTGACGATAAAAAACTTTTTTGATTCATCTCACAAACTTAACCGACAAATACTTAATAATGTACAAATAAAAAAAGTGTGAAAAAGCCAGTTTGGTTTATTTATAAATAATTCTTGATAAATAAGTAACGAGCACTAGAACAGACGTCAAGTTCCACCCACTTACTTACTCGTATATGTGCGATGTGTCTTCAATGAAACTAAGCGGCCCACTAGTTCGACGAATAAAACTTCAAGTGATAATAGTTTTATGGAACAATATAATAAGTTTTGTATTGTTCACACGGCCAGTTAGTAAGATGTGGACTCAAACTATATTATTAATTATTCAAACGATTACGCAATAATAGCTCAATTGTAGTTAGCAGCTTAGTAAACTTAAAAGAATGATGAATCAATGTTAACGTTAATCGCCGAAAGAAAACACTGTAGTAAGGTATTTCTAGGTGCCTGGTTGCTTAGCTGCTAACTTTCAGAAAAACTAGATGGGTTACTTGTCGGTTTTTATCGACTGGTTTGTTTTCCGAACCAGTTGTGTCTTTTGACGTTCGTAAGCGTCTTTTTAGGGACATAATTAAATAATTTAGTTATTTTCATTTTTTGTCGCCTATATTTATGGCTCAGCGGTAGTACTTAATAGCCAGTTAGCTGATAGATCGTAACTTGACACCATGTGAAAATTTGGTCAAAGTTTAAATCAGCATTATACAGTATTAAAAAAACATGAATACTCATATTCCAAATAACGTGTACCAGTGAGGCAACGTTCAAAACGCTAGGCATTTAAAATAAAACGAAACAAACAAGCGAGTAAAATAAACAAACGAAATATAAAGATGTTTATGCTTAAATTTGAGAAAGTAATTTAGAGAATTGTTTGTGAGTTAACAAAGAGATTCAGACACATGGTTGTTGCGGGGAATCCTGGCTCCAGCGACGTCACTACATAGTACATACATTATATTAATGATTTTTATCTGCGCGCTTCCTGAATATACGTGTCAATCAGGACGATATATACATAAAACGCTACTTATCTTACTTACTTACTAATATGTCAAATCAGATAAATTCACTGTCCATCCATCCATTCAACCGAAACACGTCCACTGCTGGTCATAGGTCTCCCTAAAAGATCTCCACGACGACCGGTCTTGCGCTACCCGCATCCAGCAAACTCCCGCGACCTTCACCAAGTCGTCGGTCCACCTTGTGGAGGGTCTACCCACGCTTAAATTCACTATAAGTTTAAGTAACTTTTTGTGAAAAAATACTTTAATTAAAATAATTTTTCTAGCTGTCCCCGGGCCGCGGCATCGCTTACTGACTAATCAATCGTAACAAAACGTCGATTTTAATACAATATAGATACTCAGAGGATCGATGATAAACTAATAAATAAACATCCATATAATTTATAAATACTTACCCCTACTTACGATAATGATTGTAATATGTTCTGATATTTATGCAAAATTTTGATAGTTAATTATTCTTTTCTGAGGGATAAAAAATAAACGAGACGCGATAATGTTATATCTAAAACCAGAGAAACAGGTGCTCGGTTCGCCCAGTAAGTTTGTTTTATTTAAATATACTTGATCCGGGGTGATCGTGTCTCTGTCGTGGACTCGCGAGACACTCCTACCCACTACAAGATTGATTGTCACACGACTTGACGCGACTTGACGAACTTTGATTTTTATTTTGTTTCACATTCAAACGGTTTATTTCAGCTTTAGTTTTTATTTCACACCAGCTGTGTGCCCGCGAATGTGCCCGCGTTTCATATGTTCTTCACTGTGTTTTATTTATTTATACGGAATCCAAATTATTTTGATACCAAGATAAAGTAAAACTATTCTCACAAATTCAAACACTTGCTAGTGAAACTGTGCGTTGAATCGAATTTTACTCGAAATTTCATGAGTTTTAATTTTTTTAATGCGGTACCCGAACTATTATCGGTACCAAAACAACGGTAATAAAAGTACCATAAGTACGCGGAGTAACTTCAGCTATTTACCAAAAAAAAGACCCTTTAAAATCGGTCTAGCCGTTCCGTAGATTGCCCGAAACAAACAGGCAGACAGACAAAAATTTAAAAAATTGTATTTTTGGTATAGTTATCGTATAATCTATCTATTTCTAACAGACACTTGAATTTTATTTATTAGTATCATAGAATTACGAATTATAAACGACTTTGTTACTCTATGATTAGTATAGATAATATTGTTGATGTTTCTTTGTTAATTCCGCTTCAAATGATTTTGAGCCTTTACATCTTTTGAAACCTGATTTATTAATGTGAGTATAATTTATGAGGCAAATGTTATTATGTATAAATATGTAATTTCACAGTTCAAGTGACGTTACAGGTGGATTTGGTGTAAGATTTCGCAATTTAAAAACATTATGTACATTTTATATGGAAACGTCTACGTCGTTATATGTCGCATGTGCTTTTTACATTAATCTGTTTTTAAACTAGCTGTGCCCGCAACTTCGTTCGCTTTTCATTTATTAAAAATTAAATTGGAACAAATTGTGAATCTATACCATTATCGAATCCTCAGGAATAGACACAAAAAAATTCATTAAAATCGGTTCAGCCGTTTAGGAGGAGTTTAGTCACATACATACGCACAGAAGATTTATACATATAAAGATAGTCAATACAAAGTCATTATACTAAAAGGAAACAATTTAGCTAAATATCATTGGCAAATTGTCGTTTTGAGTAACATTATAGAATAACTTGTGCAAATTGAAGTTTATAGATTACATTTCAAGTTTGTATAATAAAAAAATAAAGAGACCGAGCTGTCGCCGAAGCATTTATTCCGAGACAATGAGATAGATGTGGTGACAGCTAACGAGCGCTTTGTGCTGTGGTGCCCCCCGCACACACCCCTCACACATACCCGCACACAACCATCGCACTCACCCCCGCACACACCAGTCACATCGTCACAACACCCCTGCGACATCGGAATGTGAAAATCACAAAGAAGTTCCTGTGTAACATTCGACCACAGTGAAGAATAAATTACGCAGTGAGTTAAGTGTTATTTTGTGTTATTAAATCGTCTTAGTATAATTATAAAAGTGAAGTTATGGTTGGAGGATTTAATCACCCTCATATCTTCCTAAAATAATGTTAAAATGATAAATAAACAGTCATGTGCATATTTATAATGGAACAATCGCAAAGAGATAAGCAATAGAGCAAAAATGTAGAGGAAAATTTTCATTCTAAGCTATATTTCCTACTGCGGACTGGTGTATCAATATTTCAAATATTTTAAGGTATTTCGTTTATATAACCCCCATGTCGTTAACTACTTTACCAGATCCAAATAACTGTGAAAAGAGTGTTCTCTGTGTCACAGAAACTGTGTCTTCGTTCCAATAAGATGTGACCTTCAGTTTTTATGAAGACAAATCTCCTTATTTTACGTCCGGCTTCGTCCACGAGGAAACACTGAAAGCTTTCTGGTCGACACTAAGCTCCAGGGCTCGTAAACGGTTTCAATTCAAACGACACGCGACTTTTCGGTATTTTTTTTTCTTTGTTGTTGTTTTTTTTACGGTTATATAAAGTAACCGGTCCGCGACGTTTATGTCTGTTTTTATGAGGTCAGTCAGTCTCCTCCGGGTACGGACTGATTATTTTATTTAAAATATAAATTATATTTTTGTTTTGTTTGCCCATTTTATATTGTATATGTCTAAATAAATTAGGTATCTTAAATCTTAAGTACTATATTTTTACGTGTTATAGTTATGATCTTATTTTAATATTTATTGCCTGCCTTTATTTATAATGCAATATCTTCATATTTATTAGCAATTAATTTTAACACAAAAAATGGCGGCTTTTCTGAAGTAGCCCCATGATTTAATTAGAAACTAATAATAGTCTTAAATATCAAAATGAGATGAGACGCGTAGAATATTTTTAAATTGTTAATTTAAAATTAAATAGAAAAATTCAAAGTAATAAAGAGTAGAGAATAATAATTAGCAACGTAAAGATGAGTTAAGTTTCGTTGAAGTATTCTCAAATATAATTCTTATTCTAGTTTTAATATTTTACTTCAACAAGAATTAAGTGAACGTGTTTTAACTGTTTTTTTTAGTTTTTATAATACATTTTTTTAATAAGTTTTATCATGTTAAAATAACATTCTAGAAATATTATTACAATTTAATATAATCGCTTTCCATTCTATATTTATTCAAACTCCAACAAGGTTTACAATACATTATTTTATTAGTAATATTTTTTTGCGCCTGCATTTCATATATTTTGTTAATTTAGTAATTTAACCCTAATTTTTGTTTAGTACTCAGATAAAGTAAAAATATTTGTCATAAATTGAAGCACTTGCTCGTAAAATCGGATTTCATTCATTTTCATTCATTTATGAGTTTTATTTTTTTTACGCGGAACCCTGATTATTTTCGAAATTTAATACCCAAAGTTACCCGGAGTAACTTCAGTTATCTTCCAAAAAAAGTTCCGTCAAAATCCGTACAGCCCTTCCGGGGATTACCCGGAACAAAACCAGACTAACAAAATTGAAAAAAATATATTTTTGGTATAGGTATCGTGTATGCATTTATATCTATTTAGTAAAAAAATAATGTTGACATTACAAACAGACACTTCAATTTTATTTATTAGTAAAAAAGATACGTGTTAATTGATACCTTAATTACAGGTGAATACGTTCATATGTTTTTGTGAGCAAAATTATTCTATTTAAAATATATATTAAATGCTATAAATTAGAAATCATAATATTTCTACAATAAGGAAACCGAATACATATTTTATGTTATTTATTTATGATAAGCATTAATTACTTTTGTCGATAACTAAATGTGGCCGAGACTCCGGCCTGTGGAACGTCTTTTGCTTTTTCCACTTACATAAGTTGTACGAGTATATATACTCTTCAGTTATGGATTCTTGTGACCGCGGCCTTTCTTCTAACGTCCTCAATCTGGTCGAAATACCTAGGACAATGCCCAAATAAATTAAGCATCCCTTTCTCTATCTTTATCACTACATCCTCTATCACACAACAACATTTCTTTACAACACTATTCCTTACATAATCTCCTTACATCATTCTTCACTTGCTTTCGAAAATCACAAAAATGTGTTAGGATCGCCCTAAGTAATTTTCTTTAAAATATTTAATACATCGAATTTATTTATTTAGTGTATGTAGAAAGTATATATAACTTGACCTTTACATAATTACAAATAGAGTTTCTTTAAGTTTAATCGCTAAATTGTTTACTCAGTGTCGCGTTCATAATTTAGTTTAAATATTTACATTATTATAGCGTTAGTGGAGAATTAAACAACTTTGCAAACGTTATAAATTGAAATACATGTAGTGTGACGTTATATAGGGTCGGAAACCGCTTCCGCCAGCGCAGCGTTACGACCTCTCACATATTTCACGGGAATGCCTCAGTTTACGGTCATTTTAACACCTCTTTCTTGATGCTGTAAGTAAATATTCTTGTCTCTGATACATTCACTTCTATTATTACTTGAACATTATCAGGGTTAGCTAATCTAGCCAGTTACAGTAATGTCACATCTGAGCCTCAATCTACTGCTATCGGAATACATCCCCAACTGGGGAGGCTCTTGAGTCAGCTGTCAGCGCGATACAGTGACACTGAACATGCATTAAGCATTACATGCACAAGACTGCACACATACTCCTGCACATCATTCATAGGTACATAGGTTCTTTAAGGAACTTTTTTTATTATTATTATTAAATAAAAAATCTTGGACTTAGCTAGGTTTAGAATTCTGCTGAATTTTTTACACTCTGGTAACAGCCAAGCCGACGTCCGTACCACTTTGGTAACCCCTGTGAAAGTTATTTTTTTGCGGCTGAGTGCCTTCAGGACTCACTTCCATAGTCACAGTGAAGCTGTAAATGCCCTTCCGATCTGCTGACCGGACAGCGTTATCTAGTTAGAAAAAAAAACTTGAATACAAGCGCTTCAATTCGAGAAACTATATCCTACCACTATTCAAAATTCTTAATTTTACTCAATTTTTAAATAGACTTATTTGATATCAACAAAAATGTAAAATATCCTGTATGCTTTCAAGTCGGTTTATCATGCAATATATCGTGTTAGACTGTTGCGATGGTTACCTTGATGCCATTGCGACTAGACTGATTCTACTTGCGAATGTATTTCAGTTCGAACATTAGTACCATTACCAGATCATTGTGTTCTTTCGTGACTGGATCTTTCGTGGAAATTGGAAATTGGGAATTTTGTGGTTTCGTGGAAATAACACAATCTAGTCAGCCACCTTTTAAACATGTAGAATTTTTACATAGCCCTAACTTAGAATACCTTGCTACATATATTTTACAAAATTTCTTCAGCTTTGTAACGATTTGATTTTTAACGTTGACTATTAAAGAGAAGTGTCGTTTCCCCTTTTTTTTCTTTTTAATTTACACTGATCCTTTTATTATCTACCCGCTACACTTCTAGATGAAACGAAATATTTCTGCGATTAGTAAACATGTTGTACGCATCTGTACTGAAACTACACCTAGGTTTTGCGATTTACGATATGATTAATAATAAAAGCTTGCCCTTACAGTATGAACTAATTTCAATAATAATAAAACTTTTGCAAAGTGTAAAACTGTGCTTTATAAAAAAAAAAAAAATACTACAAAACTTGCGTTCTAAATAAGTATTCTAATTTGATTCTGTGGTATGACTACACATGTCATACGTTTAAGATAGTTGTACCGTTGGCACAAAGCGTGTACGTCGCATGGCGTCAGAATTGGGTATCGCTCATTTATTATTGTTTTATTTCATATAATGAAGTAACATTACGTAGATCCCCATACATAGATGCAAACGAGTAAGGCGTCGCGACGCTACGACCCACTTGCATTTAGGATAACTTATCATGCGATGTGTCGTGTCAAGCGGCCGTGTGAGCGCACCGCCTTTGTTTTATATCGGTTTTGTCATTACCGCCACTGGGTTTATATCTTACTCAACGATTGTACTTTGCGAATTAAACAATTTTACATGCCATATTTCATTGGACACACTGGATGTTTAACAGTCTCAATTGCTTTGCAGATGAATTATTCAGTTAGCTAGAACTTGGGACAGAATTGTTTTTTTTTTTCTTGAAAATGTGTTTGTTCTAATAAAACCTCTTGACTTGGAGCTTAACCTAGAATTATTTCAATTGCCTGTACTTATGCAATACCATCGACGTCATAGACTGTATTCAATCTTTCTTTCGACATAATCATTAGTTGTATAACATTTACATTTTAGGATATCCTATAAAAACACAATGGTTATATATTTTTTATTAGCAATTTCTCTTTTATATATTAGTACAAGTAAAGAGTTTACCGTGGCGCGGTTCACCGCAGGAAGCGCAACTCGTGCTTTCTTAATTAGAGAAAACTTGATGTTTTTAACTCACTTGGTTGTTCGTGAACATTAATACGCGAAATGGTTCTCCGGTTTAATTGCAGCTCGTTACGTTTTGTGACAAGCTCTCGGTTTTGTCGGTGGATACAAAGTTCCATCTTCCTGTTATGCGAAACTTTATGAAAATTAACTGTGTGAGTTGAAATTACGTTAATTTATACAACAATACTTGTAATCATAATTAATGTAATTTCTTTTTTTACTATTAAATGTTACGTCTATAAACTTAGTGCAAGTAGCAAGAAAATGTGTTAATTTTCTTTGATGCTAACTGTTTTTTGTGGAATATGTTTTCGCTTGCAAATATAACCAGTGCAGTTTAAAAGCCAAATATCTTCCCAAATTACGACGTTTAGGAATAAAATATTCCGAATAGTATTTCGTAAACATTGGTTTCTTAACTTCACAATACAATAATGTACTTAATTATGTTACAGTCATAATTTGCCTTTAGTTCTACAAATAACAATACAATTGACAGAAATATAACAAATAACTAATAGCCAACAGCGAGAGAGAACAGAGAGAGAACAAATAGAGATATTGTTCAACAGTTTATATATGTAAGTGAATAGTAACAACCGTCGTATCAGCTGGAGCTAGCGGCTATCAATCTGTTGGAATTATTATACAAAGGTAAAAGGTGCCAATAATCCGAGTATTTGGAATTAGTTCCAAGTCATCGACCGCAGCGAGCGCCAACAAACGAGCGCTCGTCTGTTTGTCTCCATCACCGGCAAGCTCGCTTTGCCTTCCATTTGTCTTGTGACACTCTATTTATCATTGGTACCGACGATTCCTTTTGTAGATAACTTAAGACTTTTAGTTGTAACTTGCTATTCTTTCAGATGTTTCAAGGTTACCTGAATTTTAGTCTGTTTGCTAAAGTTGTTTTTATGCTGGTTTATACCAGACGTAATAGAATTCCATTGTACAACCACTTTTTATTTCCAGACCCAGTTTATGAGATTTAGTATCCATTTTAGTTACTGCCTTTATTTTGAAAAGTTTTCCTCTTGACTTATATACTTAATTTGACTTTTTTAGTTAGACTGTTTCATTATTATCATTGAAAATCAAATATTGATAGTTACAGAACAATGATAAAAACCTTTTCATTTCATATTATATAGAGGGAACACAATAAAACGTGATCTTTAAGAAAAGCAAAATATAGGAATAGAGAAGGGCACTCAAGAGCGACGTAAGCCGCTGAGACTTCCCAAATCTGTCGGCCCTCGCAGGCCCTCCGGGTGCGACCAAACATAACTCACTATCTGAGACTATATCAGACCTTTATGTAAATGTGTTGGGTCCAAACACCGAGCGGGCACGGTCCTCGGTGTTTATTCTCAGTGGCAAAACTTGAGTCTCTTCGATATACATGTTGGTTATTTATACATATACTTTCTAATATATCCACCACAAAAACAATATTTTAACCAATAACTTATAAACATATCATTTGCCTTATAAACGAATCTAATGTATTGTTGGTCCTCTGAAACAATTTAATGAGTTCAATATTGAAATGATTCAAGTTTACTGATGTAATTAAGAATGATGACAACGCTATGAACTGATATTTAAATCACAGTATTACCGATGTGTTCTCAGTATAAAATTTAAAAAGTCGTTCTGAAAGAGTCAATATACTTTCATCAAGATCTTCAGTTGAAACGTTATATTTAAAGAATAATGTGTATATAAATTATACTCTCGGATCACTCGTTTTCGTGAAAGCAGATAAGCCGGTTTAAATAGAGAGACCGGCAAAGGGTTCAGCGCACCGCGGTATCCCGTGCAACAGAGAGGTCAATGCTATATCCGCACCGAGCCAGCTCTAGCCCTAGCCCTACAGGGATCCTCATCTAGAGGGATTTGAAAAAAAATCCCTTACATTACACAAACGCGGCAAGGTGAGGTGAGGTGAGTTTCGGATCATGAAAACTATGCATATCATATAAGGTAAATCGTTGGGAAGTTTGTTATGTTTATTAAATATTTTCACCTATTTTTATTTTATATCGCCTACAGAAATATTATTCAGACAAATAAATTCCTGCTCCTTTTATAATAGAGAGAATGAATGACAGCAGATATGAATTAAAAAGTTTTCAAAAATATTTTTGCGATTAGAATAGAGCGAATAGAATTTGGATAAATTCAATACATAAATTTAAAATAGGTAATATATAAACACACAGTAGGTAAGTTTTTTAAAGAGAATAAACTGTATATTCGGGTACGTTGAATATGTTTAACATATTCGTAAAATTCATGTTCAACAAACACAAGTCACGTGTTTGATTCGTATACATCTTAATAATTAAATAATGTTTTATAACGAGCAAAGCCTTTCTTCACCTTCACCCTCTTTTACCATTAGCACTTTCTTTTTTTTTTCTTTTTTTACTATCCTATCTAATGCTGTTGACCGGAAGGCCCTTTACAGCATCACCGTGACTTTGCTAAATTCACTCGCCTCGATAAGGTAATTAGTACAAGCGCACTTAAGTGGTACGAACCTTGACTTGGCTACACACCATGTACTATATACTACATTGTTATATAGTGTACACTGCAGAACACAACACCGCAACGATCGACCAAATTCCTTTCATAAGTTCAGAAGAACTTCCATTCATATTTTTAACTTGTTTCAAATTTAGGTGTTGTATTAATCAGTAAACCGTCACGCACACGATCGCGCCTGGGGAGGAAGTTTTGACTTCAGTGAAGCTGAATTTATTAACTTAAAGCAAAATCTAGTACCTAATACAAAAATATATTCTTACTGCGTTAAATTTTACTTTCCCAAAAGTATGACGAGAACCAATAACAAAATCTTAAGTTCAAAATTACTCAAAAAGGAAGGAGAGATCAATGCTCGGAATTTCGAAATAGTAATAAAATCCGATTCAATGCACAGTTTCACTAGCAGGTGTTTGACTTTGTGAGAAATCCCTTCTAGAAAACCTATCTTTGCTTGTTAGTATCAATAAATTTTCAGGAAAATAATTATGGTTCCGTATAAAAAAATATGAATTAAATGTTATTGAATTGTCAGTACTATTAAATTTTTTTTTATACATATAAGCTAAATAAAGGACGAAATATCTTCATCCATTTCTGATCCAGCCACCGTTCTTTTTTTATTACTTGGTGATGCACTTTCTTATTATTTCAACAAAGTTCTGACAACACTCTTTATTATTACCTCAGTTCACGTTTTATAATCATAAGGAGGACTGATATTTTAGATTATTAAAATTAATTTTCAAATTATAAACGTAAATAACATTTAAAACACATGAAAGAATTATACAATTGATTATTAAGCGGTAAGTTCAATTATCACGTCTTGATAAATACCATGTTTTGTAGTGTTTGAGAGAACCCAAACAAGGTTATCTAAGGTCGGAACCAAGAGATCTTACAATTGCCGACATCAAGCTAATTCGGGCCTCCATCACGCAAAGTGATATTACGGACGCGTCTTTGTGATATAATTAGGTTATTCTTTACCGGCTGAGGTTAGTGGTGCCTTTTCCTTTATCTCAATATTCTGTTATAACGGATGACTTCTTACCACCTTTATTATTTGGCTATGTCTTATCCGGAATATCTTTAATAATTCAAACGAAGAAAGAATTAAAGATACTGCATGGGTTGCTTCTTGTGTGTTGTGGACATCTATTCACAAAGTTTTATGTCTTTATATATCTCAAGTTCGAAAACAATGAATTAGTAACGTCGGATGAATGAGAAGGAAATCAGAAGAACACTTTGTTAAATGTTTAGATTGGAAGTTAAATAAACTTTGAAGTGGACTTGTAGGATCCCTTTTGTAACGAGAAATTACAGAATTATACATATCATAACGTTAAAAATCTTTGTTTCTTATTAAAAACGACAGCATTCCCAACCTAAAGCAATCCAAAATATTTGGATCTTCCCCAGGAGATACTTTATGGTAGAATAAGCAGTGTATGTTGCCAATTACTCACCTCCGACTGGGATATAGTAGCGCAAAAACTTCTGCTTTACGGTATAAATAAATATGGCCAGGGTGACCCCGAACCTGCACCCTCAAAACCTGCACCTGCACCTGCACCTGCACCTCTGGTAGATTACAATCTTGAACCATTTCGTTACAAGAGAAATTGTAGTCAGAGAAGTAAACTTTTAGTTTATTTGTTCACTAATATTATTAAAGTTTAGTTAAGTAAAATAATGTTTTATGTGTTACAAGCTAATATGTTACGGTACTTTAATCTAAGCCTAAAATTATATAAAATCTCTAGTGGAGCCTATGTATTTTATTTATTTTTTTTACATTTGTACTTAATTCATGATTAAAACCTCTTACAATATATATAAAGGATGAGAAATATATAAATCCAAATCTGTTTTCTCAACAAAGCGGGAGAGAAAGTTCCACAAAGTCGGAAAGTCCGTGACGATGGGCCTTTTATCTAAATTTCAGTCTAGACAGAGTTTAATCTAGTTACGTAATACTATATTTAAGTTCTTGAACATTCAGAGAGGCGGTATGATAAGGTTTTACGTTCAGCTGACACTATTACAATGTAATTTACATAATATTACCAAGGGACTCCGTCATCATGCATACAAATTGTTTCAAATGAACCTGATCGCGGAAACAGTCTTGATGAACCAGCCGCATCTCTCACTCAAACAAACCATGTCTCTCTGTCTCGCTCGCTGTTTACAATTCACTTATATTTTGCAAGTTTACCAGATGCTAAGTTGAATTATTTAAATACATTGAAAGGATGATTGCTGTTGGCTCGCGCTATCAGGGAAATGTTGGTTTGAAAAGATGATGACTTGCCAATTTGTTCTGGAAATGTGTACCTATTGACGTAAAATTGAATTATACTGTGATATTGAATATTCAGTAAAATAAAATATTTAAATAATAGTATGGAGATAGGATATCTTAAAGACATCCTAACTAGTTTGTTACTATCGGAATTATCATTTCCAAAGTAATCAAGCTGAATTTAACTCAAATACAAACTTAAACAGAATGAAGAAATAATCACTGGTAACGTTATTAAATATGGCTTAGAATTTCTACGACTCACATCAGCTTTCAGTAAATTAAAACATCTTAATTACAGTGGAAAGGCTTTTTCTACTGCTCTTTATTAAAGCTATTACAAAGTTTAAGCACAAAACATGTGTCCAAGAACAAAAAAAATCTCAACGAGGGAAATTGCAGGCGATATTCAAGTCACTCATGCAAAGACACTCTCGATTTAACAAAGTTAGTTCAACTCACTGATAAATAACTGAGAGTAAAGTCTCAGAATCCGGTGGATAGGAAGCGTTAAGTGCGCAACATGGTAAATAAACAAGCGACAGTGTTTCAAAAGGAAACCTCTCGTCGAGCGGGGACCAACGACAGCGAATGGGCGCTGTCGACTGAATGTTTATTTAAAACTGTTGCAAATCTACTCATTCTCTTAGCATCTTGGCTGAAACTGACTTGAGCTCTTTAAACCAATCTAAATATCTTTGTAGAACACACAGAATCTAATCCGCGATATGTACAACAGCACCACTCGTATTAACAGTTGAAGGTAGTCCCATGATCCCGTTGCTTTAGAAATGTTGAGGCCTCTAATCAAAAAAAAAAAAAAACGCGACAAGTAGTTTTGACAATCCTCTCTTGATGTTAACCTGACACTGCCTAAATAATTTTTAAGAGACCGAAACAGGTGGAAGTTTGAAAATGGAAGGTCAGGCTATATGGCGGAAGTATCAACACCCCCAAGTAAAACTTTTTTAATATTTTTTGTAGAGAATGCCTTCAGCACTCGCCCACAAAGATACGGTGAAGCTGTTAAGGGCATTCCGGTCAACAGCATTAGCTAAGTTTAAAAAAATACTCTCTTAATTTTTGCTGAGTGGCTAAAGATGTGTGTGGTCTTGTGCTATTGTGATGAAACCCCACATCCTTTTTATGGTTCAATTGTCAATGTGGCACCCAAATATAGAGCTTTTTTCAAATGGGTCAAAACCATTTTATGTTCTTAATTCCCAGTTCTTTAACTATGTTGTAACTACTGACATGCCGATCTTGCAAAAAATGGCGTCAACTTTATCCGTAATGGGCGACCAGAGCGAATTGCATCTTTGACATCAACATTCTCGGATTTAAAACGCTTAGACCAACTTTGTGCTATTCTTACTAATACTGAATTATGTCCATAAATGTCACAAATATTTTTCACGGCTTGCGTTGCATTTTTCTTTTTTTTATTAATAGAATTTAAAAATATATCGAATTTCTTCATAACTTTCACTCATTTTGACAGAAAAGAAAGAACAAATGGAAAATAGCTGGAAACAACATTTTACTAATTTGTTTCCTTTTTAATGTAACCTTTTTAATGTCATCAAAACAAGCCAGAGATACAAATAATAATAAAATTTACTGGATAAATTCTATGATCCTAGGTTCTCCCCTGGACGCAATATATTATTACCAAATTTCATCGAATTTGGTTCACTAGTTTTTGCATGATTGACGAAGAAATTAATAAACAGACGGACACTATTTCTTTTAAATATTGAAATGTGTCCTGTAGTCGATTTGGAAGCCCCGAATAATATTTTTCTTAAATATCTTCAATGTACACATTTCGTCTCGTTAGCCTTTTATTATAAGAACAAATTTAAATATTTAACAAACAGTTATGAAGTCCGGCAGAGTTCAGTTCCGAGTTTAATTAGTTCTTCTTTGGTCTTGATATAATTAAATTAACATTTCGCTTCGAAGTGCACAGGCTCTTTATACTGTGAAATGAATAAAACGATTTGCAGTGGTGTAAGATATATATTAGATAATTATAAGTCAGTCGTAATAAACATAATTCGTCATTCGTCGTAATAAACATTTATCGCCTCCCACAACCCACACACTGCGAAGGGTTCAATTCTGGTGAAAATATTATAGGCTTAGGCAATGAAGAGTTTTTTTTTTTAATTTATATTGACAACTAGTGGCATGCACGTGGCTGCGCCCGCGTTTCATGAAAATTTTTACTGCATGATATAGTTTTTAAATTTTATATGCTGAACCCTAATTATTTTCCGATAATTTTTTTTGCTACTAACATTAAGCAAAGGTATTTCTCACAAATTCAAATACCTGCCAGGAAAACTGTGCATTGGAAATAACTCTATGTTACCCGGAGTAATTTCAGCTATCTACCAAAAAAAAAATCCCTTGAAGTTTGTCCAGACGTTTCGGAGATTATTCAGACAGATTCGAATTATACAGGCAGACAAAAAATTTCAATATTGTATTTTTGGTATAAGTATCGTATTTGGTATAGATTAATATTTATTTATTAAAAAATACATAATTTAGCCGTCATAAACAGACACTTCAATTTTATTTATAGATAAACATAGGCTTCTGTGAACTTATAGTGGTATATTTTCTACTATATAAATATACGTATTCAGGATTTTATTAATATTATTTCTATCAAATCATTAAGATTGAACAAAATAATTTTAAATAAAACTAGATTGTTACAATATAAATAGTTAGTTAGTTAGAAAATTAATTCTAGTATAAATGTAGCAAGAACTTAATCCAATTTGTTTCAATTTTCAGGTACGTTTTCTAGACAAAAGTATGACAACTACGTAAGTAACTTAAAACTGAATTATGTAAAAACTCTGAAAGCGTATTTCCCCTTTATAAATACGACCTATTCTTGAAGGAATCAAAATGTCATCGATTTTTAACACTTTTAAATCAGGATTTTTTTGTTGTGTCAATGAAGTTATTCGACACAACCTATATTTCCGTTAGACCCTTTCAACAGCTCATTCACTTTCATCCATTAGTTAGCAACGACACATTGACGCAGGTGTAGAAATTTAATGAAACGAACGACTACACGAATTTGTATTTTCAAAATATTTATTGGAGAAACATTTTTCATTATTTACAGGAGAAAAGTAGAATACTTCCAACATATTATGTTCTATATGCTTGTTGTTTGTGATGTTTATTACGTTTTTTTTTAATATAGTCCAAATATATATTATATCATTTATCTTGTACTCTACCGCCAAATGAATTAGTATATTGATTAATTTAACGTCGACTGATAACAAATCACTGACGGGTTTCTATTTACTCTCCCATTTGTCCATTGATTTTATATAATTTTCCTTGAGCCTACATTATAATAGTGCCGATGATCTTCCCAAGAAGCTTCATTGAACAGAAGGCATTCGCCAATGCGGGCGCTTTTAGCGATTGAATGGGATGCATTCCTTTGTACCGTATCACGCTATATTGGTCTTAATAATGAGTTCTGTATAGATTATTACAGGAGTCTGGTCTCATTGCTTTATTAGTGTAGAAATTTCAGTAGTATTCGATGATTGGTATTAGTCGACTTCATGAAAGGAAGGCTAGGCTATCTGTTTTTTCTAATTTAGGTTAATTACACTTGTTGTAAATTGTATGGTGCTAAAGTGAAACAAAAAATGTATTATGGTCTACCAGCTGTTGTAGTTCCCAACATACAGACGGTTAACTCGATAAAAACTAACGATATTGTCTTCTTACGGAAATTTATCTTGTAATTCTTATGAATGGTCTGAAAGTACGAGTCCGGACCATTGAACAGCAAGCATACCCTCGTTATAACATTATCCGAATGGGAACATCTCTACAGAATCGATTTTATTTATTTTGTATAGCGTTGACCGTGATACATAGATTGAACCGTACCGCACAGTACCGCACCGCACCGTACAGTGTTTTATGAAACAAATTTCTCGTAAAACATGAAAACTGGTTTAAAAACAAACAGACATTTCCCGTAAATGTGAACCGTATATTAATCCAGTAACGAACAATCGTCTACTTTCACACTCATTGGAAAAATGTAATCAGCTTATGTCTCATGTACTTTATGATTCTCCATCTTCGTTTACTTTACCGTGTAAACAGTTACTCCGCTTATTGAAAACAGTTATCTACTTATTGCATTACGTACTAAACATTCGTGTTATTTCATATTAGACAATATTCGATTACACAAAAAACAAAGAGACCTTCAATTTTCTTCTGTCTTCAGGTTAGCTCTAAGCTACTGGTCTATTTATATTTCGATCTTGACTACTAAAGACAACTGAAAACCCCAAAGAGCTAGTGCCTATGGATGCCTCATTATAATATATGCATTCAAATGTATACAACCTATTCCAAACTCTGCCTCTGAAATTGGACAAAGAATTTTCCAATCTTCGCTAGCTTGTCCATAAGTTGAAAATATATTAGTAAGCGCTATAGATTTCTTATTGCATTTGAGTTCTTGCCTTTATTCTGAATTCATCTTCAGACGTTCCACGTTCAGATGTGCCAGTACACATGTTCCCTTAAAATCACTTGAGTTTATTGTAGCTGTAACAAAAGCAAACTGTCAACGTAGAATAGTTAATAGACTCCATAGATCAAATAACCATTGGAGAATAAGTTGATATCCATCCATTCAACCGTAAGACGTCCACTGCTGGACGTACGTCTCCCCCAAAGATCTCCACGACGACTGGTCTAGCGCCACCCGCAGCCAGCGGACTCCCGCGACGTTCACTAGGTCGTCGGTCCACCTTGTGAGGGGCCTACCCACGCTATGTTCCAGTGCGCGGCAGCCATTCGAGAACCAGTTGACCCCATCGGGCATCAGTTCTATGAGCACATATTGCCAGCCCATTGCAAGTTTTTAGCAATACTTCGGGAAATGTCGGTCAGTTTGGTTCAAGTTGATATGTGATAATATAATTAGGTAAATTCCAGTAGATAATTAGATAGATCGGAGAGGGTCCAGTCGCATGAGTTGCCAGCAAGCAGGGCCACAGAGAGGCAAGTTTTAACGAGGTCCCGCGTTCCCGGCATCGCTCCTCACCTGTCCGTTTAATCACAGCGCCGCCGCCGCTCTTTAATATGAATGAAGTTTGCTTATTGATGTTTGGGTCAGATGGGCGGGCTTCATTAATATCTCGCTTTGCTTATGACAGACTCTTTTCAGGTAAGAATTTTCATTTTCAAATTTTATTTTTCCGTCAACGTTGTTTCTATGTTACTTTAGAAATATGATTTTTTACTTAAAATTTTCTGATGCTTTAAATATCATTTCCTTTCGTAAAAATAGTTTTAATTTGTATTCCGTTTTTAATTTGTAACGGCTTAATGTCATTTCAGATAAAATGAAAGATTTGTCTATAAGACAGATTCTATATACGAGTGTTTCTGAGGCATTTAAAATGCTGCGAAATATATCAATTATTTTAGTAAGGATATAATCATTTAAACGATACATGTTTGTATAAAGGTACACGTACAGTTGTATTATTATATTGTGTGTAGGCGAAGTAAACCTATTTTATTGATATTTTGTTACCAAAATTTCCATACAAAAGGTAAGAACATCTCGTCTGTTGTTTTATAGTAACAAGCTCAATTAAAGACAAATGACATTCAAAAGCAACTGATGTATTATGAAATAGAAATGTACTTTGTACTGCAGTACAAGAATGTAAAATGGCACACTGTATGCTGTTTACAATCAATTTCGTTGTGCAAACAAATTCGCGAATGTTGCTCTCTCTCTCTCTCTCTCTCTGTCTATGTAATCAATTTACAAATAACGTATCTTGTGTATTTGAACTTTGTTCAAAAAAATAATATAGCAAATTAACATCGATTTTGTGTTCTAACAACGCGTGATATAAAATAAAAACACAAAACCCGCATAATAAAGAAACGAGCACAAATAATTATTTTACACAACAATGTAATAAATAATTGTGATTTATTGAACAGAGCTGCTTTTACTTGATGGTAGATCTTTTTACTGAAGCTGAGTTTACGTATTCTATTTTTTTATGACGGTTTATATTTTAAATGCAATAGACTCTATAAATAAAAACTTTATCACAAGGAGATTTTCAGTTCCAAGGTCTTGAATAACTATCAAGTAGATAATAATAATAATAATAATAATAATAATAATAATAATAATTTATTAGACCAAAAAATCACACAATCTTATACATTATTAAAATAAACACAGAAGTTTTGTGAGCATAACTTAATGATTTTACACATCTGCCTGCCAAACTAGGATTCCCTGTATCTTGGCAGTAGGTTTCGCTCTGTTGACAAGTGCCCATCTGCTGCCTCAATATTCAACATAAGGATATTAATTAATAAGATGTGTAAGTGAGTGTAAGTGTAAATAAATTTAGGGTGAACCCAACAAATACAGTATGTATGTGATGTGTGTCAGAGTGTACGAGCGTGTATGTATATGTGTTTAGGATTAATGTAACTTAATTAAGACAATATCACATATATTTTAGCTATTTTAGTAACTGGTTTTACTTATGACTAGGTTTCCTATATACTTATTCAATAATCTTTAAGAATTCTTCAGTTTCGTTGAACGATTTATTCATAAGCCATTTTGTTATAATTTTTTTACATTGGTTGATTGTTTTATCATATATAAATACATCACGATTTATTTTATTGTATAAATAGTCCCCGAGAAAACAGAAAAATCTGTGGGAGAAAGCTGTATTAAACTGGCTGGATTTACATACAATATCTTTTCGACGTCTAGATATGTTTGCGTTGGGCTCATATATTATCGTCGAGTGTTTTTTTAATATAAGTTGCAAAAGAAACAATTGACGAATTGATAGAACTTCAGCAGTTTTATATACCTGGGTAGTTGGGAATTGATAAGGGAGAAAATGCATAACTTTTAATACTGCTCTTTGAGCTCTCTCAAGTATTATTAATTTGGATTTGGCTGCCCCTCCCCAAGAAGTAATACAGTAAATAATTAGTGATTGGCAAAGAGCATAATATATGGTTTTTAAAAGCATCGCATCCGCCACAAATCTAAGGTTTTTAAATATATAAATAAGTTTACGTACACGAGTAGTTAATATTTCGATATGAGAGCTGAATGAAAGATTTTTGTCTATTATTATACCAAGGTACTTAACAGTATCGGTGTGCAAAAGAAGGGGGCAATCATTGCAGTTATTAAGGAGGTTACAAGTGTGAGCGAATATGAAATGTTTATCAATTAAATTTAAATTTTGGTTACGAAAAGCGAATGTCATGTAATTGGTTTTCTTTGTGTTAAGTGTTAAAGAGTTAGCACTAAGCCATCGTGTTACTTTATTGAACCCTTCTTGCGCAATTTTGAATGTTTCTTCCCAAGTAGTCCCAGAAAACAGAAGTACAGTGTCATCCGCGTATGAAACTAGTTTACCATTCAAAAGTTCCAAAGTACACAAATCGTTAATATATATTAAAAATAGAGTCGGCCCCAAAATACTACCCTGAGGAACTCCATACTCTATTTCGGTTTCTTCGCTTACAATTTCATCAATTTTTATACATTGTTTTCTGTGGGAAAGATAGTCTCGTAACAACTGCAACTGTATTCCGCGGATACCCAGCCCTTCAAGTTTATTAACTAGTATGGGAATAGAAACTGTGTCAAATGCTTTAGCCAGGTCCAGAAATATTGCTAGACATTTCTTTTTCTTATCTAAATTTGTTATTATAAAATCTGTTACTTCATGCACCGCATCATTTGTGGATTTTTGTGAGCGAAATCCGTACTGATTATTGCTAAGTAATTGATTATGTTCTAAATATCTAATAAGCCTGTAATTTATAAGACGCTCTAAGATTTTTGATAGTGATGATAAAACAGAAATTGGCCTAAAGTTTGTGACACAGTTTTTGTTTCCACTTTTGTGAATTGGATGTATTACTGCCTTCTTAAATGTTTTAGGAAAAATTCCACTTTTGAAAGACATATTACAGATATAAGTCAAATAAGGTATAATAATTTGTCTATATTTTTTAATTAACCACATAGGAATTCTATCCAACCCTACAGCACAATCAGACCTAGATGCCATAATAATACGCTCAACCTCTGCATCGTCAGTATCAATAAGTACGAAAGACTTTAAGGGAGGAAAAGCGTTAGAAGTGTTAAGATCAAAGATATTATTATTAATTTTCTCAGCTAGTAATCTTCCTACATTAGCAAAGTATTTATTAATTGTATTGACTGAATCTTCGGGAGATTTTTCTAACGATAATAATTCTTTAGCGCCTTCTTTTGGTTTTTCAGTGTATGTAATTCGCTTAATTACTTTCCATAGCATTTTTCCATTATTCTTAGCATTTATCAATTCTTGTTTTTCATATTTCCTTTTTGTATCTCTTAAAATATTATTACAAAAATTTCTATATCTATTATACGTTATTTTGACTATTAAGTTGTTAGGATCCTTTTTAGAATCTAAATGTAATTTATCTCTATGTCGAATGCAACGGAGGAGCCCTGGGGTGATCCACGGCTTAATAATTCTTTTACACCGAGGTAATTTTAGTGTTCTTGAATTCTTTACAACTATATTCTTTAGAGAATTAACTAATATATTAGTGGCATCATTTAAATCATTTGTATAGTATATGGGCGTGAGATATATATTTTTAAAATCCGTGTCGATTCCGACTTCATTTATTTTATTATAAAATCCGCTATCTGATTTTAAATTAGTCTTGTATTGAATGTTAAGTATTACAGCACAGTGGTCGGTAACAAATGAATTTAACACTACGGTTGTATTATTTAATTTATTTTTGACCAAAAAGTGATCCAGACAATTTTTATCTCGAGTGGGTAAATTGTGGGTTGGCAAAATACCATGGAAATACATTAAGTTTAGGTAATTAGACTGGTTGTTATCGCAATGATCTGGTGCAATGTTGATATTAATGTCACCAACAACCACTATATTTTTAAAGCTAACCAAAGAATTCAGTATTATGTTCAATGATTCTAAAAATTGGTCACAATTTATATATGAGGGTGATCTATATATTCCAACGATCGCAATGTCCTGATTACTTTTAACTATTAAACAGTTTGAGTCATTTATATTAGGTTCTTCTACAACGATGTTTGTTAGAGAATTTTTAATATAAAAAACTACCCCATCATTTTGTAATCTATTTCTTTTCGTGTGAAACTGAGTATAACCAATTATATTTGGAATATATTCTGAATTAGTAATCCAACATTCTGTCAAAACAATCACATCACAAGATACTTGAATTCTGTAGAGAAGCGTGAAAAAATTATCAATATTACATTGAATACTACGAATGTTTTGAGTAATAATGTTAAAGGAATTAGGATAACTAATATACCTAATACATAACTCGGGATCACAACTGTATGCGTTTGAGTTGTAGATTTTGTCTATGGTTTCTATTGTATATTTTGTTTGATTATCGAATTTTATTATTTAAAATAACATAAGTTTAAGTTTATCCAGAAATTGTGGCCTAAGACTATCAAACAATTAACCATAAGCCTCATAAATAAACAACGAAGGTTTATTATATCAGAACAATAGCTAAGACACGCCGTATTGTTATTAATCTTTATGTGAAGAGTACATTTCCTGTGTGTGAATTTAATAAGGTGTGTATATAAGAAAGACGAGCAAGGGGTAGTTTTTATATGGAGTATGTATATTGTAAGTAATTTGTGTAATAAAAGCGTATGTTAGGTCCCATACAGAGATATTTATAACAAGAGTAAAAGTAAAAATCATAGAAAGTTTATCGTTTACATAATTAATTGAAATGAATACTAGTCAAGAGTCTCTCAAGAGGTTATTTAAACTTTCATTCGAAGTAATAGTGATAACCTTTGAGCCTTCAGTCTTTTTTAGAAGGATTTTTCCGTTTATTGACCAGCAAAATTTATAACCATTAGACTTAGCGAAAGCCCTTGCTTCGTAGAATAACTTTCTTAATCTTCCAGGTAGAAATTCCGCAACATAGACCGGCGTGCGAGGCCCAGGTATGCTGAGTTGTTCAGTGTTGAGTTTTTTCACGAACCGATCGAATTTTATTAAAATTTCTTAGTGATTGAATAACTTTGTTTTTAAGAGTAACTGCATTAAATTCTGCCACTATAGTATTTTTCGAGTCTTGCTTCCTTTGTTTCCTATATACATCCCGAATTTCTGATTTATGAACATTCACATCCAAAACTTCACATGTTTTAATAACTTGAGAAATTAGCTCATCTGCGGTTTCATTTTCTTTACTAGGTATATTTCGAATTTCAATACTTGACATACGAGAGCAGTGCTGAATATCAGAAATTCTTGTTTTTAAGTCTAGTATGTAATTGTGTTGTTCCAAACGTTCATTTTCTAATTTTTTAATTTGAGTTTTCATGTCTTCGTAACTTTTGTTAATAAATTCAATTGCTTTCTCTATTTCTGAATTAGTTTTTTGAATTTGCTGATTTTGTGATTTTACTACATTGATGTCAGCTGTAATTTTAGATAATAAAAGATCTTGTTCTTTTTTCCAGTTCGAAAGCATATCTAATATTTCTTCTTTAAAAACTTGTAGGTCATTATTGGTTTTTCCCTTTTTTTTTGTACGAGTTGTAACGCCTGCTATTTCTTGACCTCCCTGTGTATTAGAGCTTTCATTGATCGGTGATGTGGGTGGCGAGTTTTGTGCTTTTGGCATTATTCTTCTTTAGTTCTCAAAAAATATTTAATAAAGTTATATACTTCAGCATATCATCATCATCATCATCATGAAATAATCACAGGAAGATATCGTATACCTAGTGAATAATTGTTTTTTTTTTTTTTTTAATTCTACCTCCTCTTTTATATTTATATCAAGATAAAATATGTTAATGCTATATTTAAACACAGAAGTTAATATATAGTGATAAAAGGTCTTCTTAAATTTAACTTCAACCTTATGTGCGAAATAATATTTAAAATAAGCGGTAGCTTCGTAGTTACCGAGCTGCGAACATCAACACTGATAACGCAGATGAACTGCGGTGTACAACGTTCATCACTATTCCTCGCACTTAAGGTCGATGTTTGCTTGCGTGTTATACACGATTTCTTGTGAGATGTACACAATTTTGGTTTATTACTTTTATTAAGGCACACATTCCATATTTTAATGATAGAACTTCATTCACTTACACTTCACACTGACTCTGAATGATATTTTATAAAGAAACAACTGATCAGCACATATTTAATATTTTTTTTAACTGAGAGTGCAATACGTAAACGCACGTCTATGACATCAATGATTGAATGAATGAAGATTTTATTACGCAAACATATCATAATTTATCGAATTAAATTGTAATGTATTTCTTATGCTTTAAGATTGATTTGTGTCGGTCGTTAAATATAGGGGAATATTTCTGATATTGTTTGCAAGAGATCCCCATACTGTGCCTTGCCCAAAATCGAAGTTGTTGATATAATTTTTCCCAATAATTTCCATGTGCTTGGCAATTTGTATAACTGTAATAAACGGTTATTAGTCATGGTTCTTTTCCGCCTCGTAGATGTGCGCAGTGCGTGCGTTCATTTGAACGTTGTCTTTGTGAAATAATCTTCCAAAAAGTAGAAACAAAACATCTACCCTATCCTATATGTTTTGTTGTATCATTTAATCGCATCACTCTTCCGTATTGTTAACATTTAATATTTGTTACCTTATTTAATTACGGGAAGTTATAATACCTGCCATTCTTCCATAAAAGAAGGTTGTATTTTTATGTTTTAAAAAAAGGAAACTAAATTCATTACTCATTACCAACTAAACACTACAAACCAACTAACTAAACGATCACTGATAAAAATAACGTCATTCGTTTTTATTAGTTTTTTTTCATACATATTATTATTCTGAAAGGTAAGCCAAAGAGATATGAACATAACACCCTGATTGTTGTACTATTGGGATATCTTTTTCAGCATCGTCTAAAGATAAGCTTAACATCAAACATTATATTGCTTTGTTCGCTTAAATATATCTAGGTATTACTGTTTATTATAGTCATTTTATTAGAAACCATAAGTTTATGAACCGGCTATCTGTAATACCGTGTCGTCCAGTAAATCCTCTAAACTCCTCCTGCGCCTTAAGAACCATCCCCGTGACCCTCGATCGGGCTCTCCCGATAATTAGCACTCGTTTTTGGTTTAATTACAGTAATATTTCACGTTTCCCGGAATCCGAACTCGCGCCTCGCTTGTTTTGTTCTCCCTCTTCCCCCTCCCTCCCCCTCCGGTTCCCATAAGGAAATTTATTTATCTACAAAAATTCCGACTTAGATATAATATTCTTTCGTTTGTTTTGTTATGTTACCGTTTGACCTGTGAATGTCGTTTACTCGCGATCACCTTACGAATAGTGAAAAAACCACTACAGAAATTGAATACGTCGTTTTCCTTAGCCGACCAGCATGTATGCAGTAAATTAGAGATTTTGGAAGTGATAGGTACTTAACGATAAATTGATATGAAAACACTACTGCCAATAAATATGTTAACTTACGCAAGAGATATACATAACACATAATTCAGGATCAGTAATCATCAAATGTGGAAATAAAGACATTCAATTACAATAAGTAATATATAAAATTGATTCGTCTTATTCATATAGAATTCTTTCAAATAAGAAACCGAATAAAAATATAATTTATCGAACAAAAAGATCTTTATTCAAAACGGAGTGACATTGATTCCGCGTCTGAGCGGGAAACTCGACTTAATAATGTTCATATTATACCATTTCCCATCTCGATGATCTTGTAATGGCGTATGCAATTAATATAAAGAGTCCTTTCGCCCTTTTAACGTGGAATGAATTGCCTTCCCGGCCGCCCTGAGACCTTTTCCAACTGGAAAATTGTATTGACGTTTTAACTTATATCTATAAAGAAATAGAGTTCACATTTGCAGTTGGCAGAGCCGTGGGCGGCTCGGAAACTATGGAGCTTACAGTTTTCACTCCATTTCACCAAGCTTTTTATTATTGTAATTTTATTTTCTTCCACGTTTTCCAGTCAGATTGTGTACTGAAACTCGCCCGTACTCGTGTTGCAGGCAATCGTTTAAATGTATTATTATTCTAAGCGGGTGACCGAACTTTTAGTTAGCGTTTCATAGCTCAATCTGATATGTGATTTAGACGTTTTGCCTTGTTGCATGAATTTAAATTTTTTTATAAATTTTAAAATAACCACATTTCTTATCACTATATCTATTTATAACATTTAAATAACATAAATACAAATTTCATTCATAAGTGTTGTTGTAATTTTGCCATTACTTGTTTAACTCGAACAAAAAAAGCATAGTGAGATTAGTTCAAATCTTTTTCGGATTCAATCACAAATTAACGGGAATATAATATTAACTTCACATATAAAGAAATAGATAACTCCTAAATTGGTAAAAACTTAAGACAACACATCCGATGTGCTTTTGCAAATAATACATTGAATTGAATTAAATAACAGTAGCGATAACATTAAAATATTTTAAAGTAGACTATTCATTAGAAGTTTTAAATCAATAAGAGAACAAATAATTATCATTATGTTAACTTATACAGTTCTAATTCTAGTAATCAATTTTAGCGACAAACGAATTTATTTTATATATTTTTTTTGATAACTTAATTTACATCCATTCAACTGAAAGACGTCCACTGTTGGACATAGATTTTCACAACAACCGGTCTTGCGCCAGCCCCATCCTGCAGATTCCGGCGATTTTCACCAGGTCATCGGTTTACCTTGTGGGGGGCGCACACCCACGCTGTATCTTCCGGTGGGTAGTAGCCATTCGAGTACTCGTTGACCCCATCGGGCATCGCTTCTGCGAACAATGTGCACAGCCCACTTAAGTTTATCAATTCTGCAGGAAATGTCGGTTACTTTGGTTCTTATTTGGTACAGTTTGAGCAACTTGGACCTTTCTTATTAGGCTCATTGTGAGCGACCATGTCTCAGTGGCGTATATCATCACTGGCAAACATACACTTCTTGAGATACTGGAATATTTCCGAGGAGAAGATTCTGCGTAGCTTCCCGATCGCAGCTCAACCGAGTTAGATTCGATGATTAATCTTTTTTTTTTTTCTAGTTAAATATACCTAACTGGACGGTTTATAGTTGGTGTATAGAAATGTCTGCCTGTGGTGCGGTCGCGTTTGTAGATTCTGTATTGTCTTATTTAGTCAGAGGCGTAACACAGATTCTGTTTTAAGTCACCTGGAAAGATACCTAAGACGTATGATTATGATGACATAATTGTCAACAACTTTGATCATAGAGTCACCCATTTTTATAGGAGTCAACAAAACATGGAAATTGGACATAATTTTCATCTTGTTCATGTTCATTTTAAGGTAAACTCTTGCAGAGACTCTACATCTGAATAAGATTGCCAAATTAGTATATAAATTTTATTCAAATCGTCCTTCACAACGTTACAACTGGACGTAATAGCGCCAAACCTAGTTATTGTGTATAAATATGTTGTCAGAAGCGTATTAAGCATTATTATTAAAATTGATACCACTTTAAAGATTTAGAAAGTAAATCTACATGAAAAACCTATTGTAGTATATTAGACGATTATAAACCAACGTCATAGTAGTTTTCACTCCATTTCACCAGTGGTTATCGTTATTTCATTCCCCGGTGGTCAGATCTAGTACGAAAACTTAGTTCTTTATGAGTTTCAGACAACCGAATTATTACGTTTGGAATTCAAAATGATCAGAGCTCTGTCCTATCGTTATATAAATAATAATAATGTATAGTTATATAAATAACATTTATATATTAATCTGGTATTTATATTCTTCACCGATCAAATACATGAGAATCAAGCGCAAATTTACTAGGATGTAACAAGCGTTCATCATTTCTTCGCGAAAAAAACGAAATAATTTGTTTCCTACAATTATTTGCAATGAAATTACTGTAAAATGATATCTGAAAGACGAAAATCCTAGTTTTCGAATAAAGTAAGTAGAGTTACGTCTGGATCACAGAATTGCGAATAAAGGATAAATTTCATGTTAAATTGCGATGACAAAATATATTTGCTAACTCACAATAAATGTACACGCTTTTAGATTTTTTAAGAAAATTCTTAAAGTAACAGTACTATAATATATGCAACACGATATTATAAAGACTGCTATATTATAGCGCCACATTAAAAACACTAAATTGAGTTAAGAGTCAATTCGGTTGTGACGTCGAGACTAGTGCACAAGTAGAACCTGATTAAATGGCGAGAAATAAATCTTTACATACGACACTAGGTCGATGTTGTGGTCATTCTTGGTTTGTATTCTCTGATTAGAACGTGTTATAGTTGTCAGTGTAATGTATTCTCCCTTTCAGTATTCATCTAATCAATAAACAGAATACTGGCTCAAGTGACGGCAACGTTTCACGTCAATTTTAATATACATTATAATGCTAAGACATGTGTAGTAAAAAGTAGTTAAATTAGGTTAACTAATTAGTTCAATAACATACTTTAAAAATTATGAATTTTCGACTCTATATACAGAAGTGTACTAGCTACTTTATATCTTAAAAATGTCGATATTTATGGTACCTTATGGTACAATACAACACCCAACTAAACATTTTTTTTTTCCTACTCCTCTGGATTTGTTTTGCATTTCCTCCTAGGTTCAGGTATACTGAATACATCGTGCCGCGTCCGCGTTTCCCGTATTTATGCGATTTCTCGCTATTCAACGTGATCCCACGACTTACTATTTCGACAAGAACGACATCAAGTACATTATTGCCGTCAACTGTAGAGTATTATAACATAGTAACAGCTTTGTTACTCAATTGCAAAGTAACATAATAAAATAGGAAGCAAGTAGTTTGTAAAAATAATAAAAGAAGGAAACAACTTTGGGAATATGGTATTTCACGTAATAGTTGACTACTATGGAACAGTAGAGTCCCACTGATCGGGCACTATCTTTAACTAAAGACAGGTCGGTCGTTTTGGTATATAAACTTGTTAGAGTGGAGACTGGTAGTATTATATACATAATCGGAGGTTCAGAGTTGATACTTCATAACGTATGAAAGAAATTAGAGTTAAATCATAATCTTCTAAGTTGTTACATGTATAACTATCTTTCATATTCTAAGGCTTAATTAACAAGCCTAAGCCTTATATAACAATTATTATTTAACTTTCAGAAAATGTACTTTCTTATAAATAAACACATCATATATGGAATTGAATAGTGTTGTAAATGAAGGAAATAGCTTGTAAAGCCGTATTTAATCTTTCATTCGACCTATGAAAGCGAGCCAATGATGTACGAACGCATGTGAACGATCTTTCCCAACCCTTCCGCTTCTATAGAAACATCCCTTCAACGAATATTCTGAATAAGGTCACTCACACATTAAATAATATAAATTTTCTAACCTGTTCTAATGAATAAAATTGGAGAGTCTGTTTGTAATGACAAAATTATTTTTTTTAACTAAATAGATATGAAAGGTATGATATATACCTATATCAAAAAAAAATTTTGAAATTTTTCTCTGTTGTCTGTCTGTCTTTTTGTTCCGTGTAATCTCCGGAACGGCTGTACGGATTTTGACGGGACTCCGGGTAACTTAGGGTATTTTTGATTTTATAAAATAAATATGGTTCCGCGTAAAAAAATAAAAAGTCATAAAAAATATAATAAAATCCAACTCAGTGCACAGTTTTACAGGCAAGTGCTTGAATTTACAAGAAATGTTTTTACTTTATCCCAGAACAGAAAAAAAATTAGGGTTACGTATAAAAAAAATTAAAACGCAGTGAAGAATAAATGAAACGCAGTGGCAACCGCGGGCACACAGTTAGTTAAATATAAATTAAATAATATTCGAACCAAATTACTTAAACGACCAAGTTATGTCGAGTGCCAGAGACACATAACAATATTTTAAACTGAGCCAAACTATATTAGCGTGTCATCAGTTCTACGCACCAATAAAAGTGGTTTTAAAATCGAATGGAACAAAAAAAGTGGAATACTAAATATTAAGAAAGGCTATTTTTATATACTAAACAACATAATTAGGGCTGATACAGTTGAAGCTTGGCAGGAGCGCTTCGAGTCCTCCAGTTACTAAGGAAGACTCGTCTGTTACCAACCCATGTGCAGGCATTGGAGCCGCTACAAGCCATGGAGGCTTCGTAGTGTGCCTGCACACGTTAAAACTTAAATACAGCCCTGCTGTGCATTTGACCCGAATGTTGACGAGACAGAGTATCACTTTTTGTTACACTGTCCAAGATTCGACTCATCTAGTCATACTCTCGGTTGCATGGTAAGGTCAATGGTCACCATGGAGAATTTGGCTTCCCTGCTAGAGGGTCGAGACACCCGGGAACATCTGCAGAAATATGTGTGTGAGATAGTAGTCGTGGCCCGTAAAAGGAATAAATAGGCCCGACACGAATGTGCTATTCGCTATTAGAAATAGCTATAAGCATTGATAAAAACAATTGTAAAGGTCTTTAGAGGCAAGCCCTGTATTCGTGTCTGTGAAACACGCGCCGACACATGACTTGATTTACAACTCTCATCTCAGGAGTAACAGTCTACGCTTAACTGACCTCAGTTAGGAAGACTATTCTATTATTTTGATTCGATTATTTTATACTTAACTAAACTGAATACTAAACTTAACTAAAAAATAAAACATTTCATAGAAATTATTTTCACTCTCTTGAAAAATAAAGCTCTTCTGAATAAATAAATATAAAATAATATAAGATAAAGATTTTATAAAATTATTCCTCAGTTTGGTCGATTCTAATGACTGTCTCGTGTGCACAAAAATTCAACCATAGGTTAACCACGAAAATTACAATAGAATAAAAATAAATGAGGATAAGTCAACAACTATAAACTTTAAGACTACGAAGGAGCTTCTTGTTCTACCTCATTAAAAAGATCTTCAAGATCTCCTTACTAAGCATTCTAATAAAGCGACATCTATCTCAGTTTGGGAAGCAACGTTAACTAATAAAACGGTCTGACATCTTAATTTTATAGTGCAGTATATAGCTGGGAGTATGACCTGACCCCGACACTTCACATTTATTCAAGACTCACATTTAGTGTTTCGTTTTATATCGGCATAAAGATTAGGCGTAAGAGGTGCGCAGCCTATTCCACTGGCCCTCGTAAAAACGTCCTCAATTCGACAAATGAGCAATGAAACCTGACGCCATGCCTTTTGCAAATGTTGGAGCCAATATTAGAACAAAGCTTTGAAAGGAACCAAGGAACAAGTTTTATGATCTACGTAAATAGTTGCATTAAAGTCTGGTAATTGCGAATATTTTTTCCGTTCGCCATTTTTATGTTTCGTTGTAATTTAATACAAATGTTTCTTTTCATAACTATTTCGCCCAATGTTTCACTATCCTGTCAATATTACCTCTGCAACAAAGTACTTGAAATTTATATCGTCCCTTTAAAAATAACCTTGGTGTATCCCTACAACAACCCTTTGTTAATTCGAAGAATGTTTTTTATTAGTAAAAGTTAATTACAATAAGTAAATACAGTCGGGAAGTGAGAAGCGAAAGAGCCAACGGCGCCGCGACTACATTTCTGAATTTAATTTTGTTCACCCTTCGAGGAGTTCCAGCGTGGGGCCGGTTATATTTTAACAGTTCCTAATGATTCTGCTTTGTTTACACTCATCAAATTTTAACATTATTATTTAAAAAAAATATATAAATTTTAAAATATTTTTTTTTGCAAAATCTGACAATCGGTCAATTAAAATACGAATTAATATAATTGGCAATTATATACGCACGTCAAACAACAATGGCTGTAAATATACATACAGAAGAAATTAGATTATGAGATATTAAATTATTTACAGTTTTCTGTAATATAAAACTACAATATTTAGAGAAATGATTTTAAAACCTTATTATATTTTTGTCTGATACCACATGCAACTAAAAGTCTTACAAAGTTAATATTTATTTAAAAGATATTGAAACAAACAAATTTCTTATAACTTTCATAGTAGGTAAGCTTTATTAACAGACATGCGGTTAGTTTATCTCATTTTGATTGAACATTAAAATTAGTTTTATTTATAGTTTCGAACAATAAATATTAATAAAGTGAAGTACAAATTAATTTAAATTCATAAGTTTATTCAATTAAAACTTATTGAGTAATGTGGGTCAAGTAGTGGCTCGACTTACTGGCGTCGTTCGAACGCGGCATGGGACACGAGTTCCCGCGAAACCAATAACTTGTTTCTCCGAGTTCCAAAGAGTTGTTCGTACAAAGCATCCCGACAAAATTGCAATTTGTATCGACTTAGGAAATCATAAATCCCCCGGACAAATACGTAATTGACTTTTATTGTTTACTGACAAATGATTCTTTGAACTTTACCCCGCTGTTTTGTTTTGACTTGTTTTCATAATAATCATTTTAATGGAATGTATAATTTTGTTATAAATACTTGAGCCTTTCTAACCCTTTACATTGTGTTTTGTTTACAGCGTTAAACAATAGAAGAAATGTACGTCTGTAGTATTTTTACATATATTTAGTAAAATATTTTATATTGTATTGTAGGAATATATTTACAAATTGTGAACACATATATGAAAGAAGTCACATTACTCAATATATTTACGAAACCATTTTCCTGGTTTCGTCAAGTTAACCACCTTTTCTAAGCTCATCATTATCTGACTTTAGTTTCCTCTTTTACTGTATGATTTCTCTGAATCTTTTTCCTTATTCCTACATACGAGTATTATAAAAGTCATCAACTCTCTGTCCGTCCATGGACCGATTTTAATAATTCCTTATTTTTTAATTGCTATTCTAGATACATCTCTTATATGCCTATTCATTACTCTTGGGAGCTACTTCGACACTCTTTAAATAAATTACAGTATGCCGAATTTGGTTATTTATTTTCACATAAATCTAATTAGTGCACGTTCATTCAGACCCGGCAGTGCGCAGTAACTAGCGTCTGGCGTCGATGCTCACATACGTCTCGCTTACACATAAAACCGCTGACAAAACATCTCTTTCATGCATACATCATTACAATATATTTGGCTAGATTTTAGTATAATTTTTTACCATTAGACATGAATATATAGAAAAAGTTATGAGGATGATTAGACAAAAGAAGTTCACTATCACGTGAAAGAGTCAGTTTAAAGGCGCACTTATAAATATTTCACATCAAAAATTACCTTTTGTACGTTCGCTTTCCTTCTCTGCATTTTTTTATTATTAATATAATTGAATATTTAAAAGATAAACAATCTATAGATAATAATCTGAATTGTTGTATGTAAACGGAGCCGTCTGGCACTACTAGTTTACAACAATTTCATTTTAAATATTTTTTGGTTTTATTTTCTTGATGATCCGTTGGTTTAGAGGATGAAATACCTAATTCAATTATTGAATATTAGGTTTTCACGAGTTACCTTCTTTTTCCTATCGCGACGTTACGGCTGAGTTTCACCAAACCATGGTCACGGGCAGACTGCCGATGCGCGGCGTCGCCTGCTGCTGCGTTGAGAGGTATTTTGTTGAACTACCTCTGTTTGGTATTTATATTTATTATAATCAAACCCAGCCGAAACGTCGGGATAGGAAAAAGGAAAGGAAAAAATAGTAAGGCGTGAAGACCCGTTATTAAATAATTGAATCTAAATATGGAACGCAAAATTTAAAACCGTACAAAACACACAATTCTTGTGAAATATTTTGTTTATTTAGAAATAAACTAATGTCTATAATAACAGACATTCATAAATCTATAATAACGTTCGAGAACTTTCTGCTGTTTGCATGTTGAGTTCTCTGGCGTGTCTGCTACGTGTCGAGCACAAGAAATCAACGACTTCGTGAGATCAAAGCAGCTTAAAGTCACGTAGAACTGTTTGATATCAAATGTATAATTGAATAATCAGTTTAAATCTATGATATGGAAACGTAAATCTCGAATATAAACTGTAGACGTTAAAATGAATTATAGTAAATAAATAAAGATACTTGTGCGAAATAATATTTTTTCTTATTTTCAATCTAAAACCTTTTGATATTTTATTAACAAAAACGGTTTGATTACTTCTTTTGTAGACACTACTATTGTAGGCACGTATCCTTTTATTTTGCCTTGGGAGTTACTGAGACTCTCTTGAAAACAAATCTTGCTGAATTTATCTTACTTTAAATGTAGTGCACCTTTATTCTGACCCGGCAGTCACTAGCATCGATACTCATATACGTCATGCTTAGAAACCAAAGCGATGAAGCAGCAGTGAGTAGTGCGACAGCGAACTGTTTTTGCCTATTCAGAGATAATCATCAAATGGTAGGGCATTTGTGTAGCTACCACCCTCAAGTTTGAAAACCTGTCGCCAAATACTATAGGTGTGTTCTGGCAGCATCACTTGAGAACCAATACCTAGGTTTAGTGTATTTACCATCCTGGATCACATCGTCACGTAACATCAGGTGATATTATGGTCAAAGCACTGAGCCTCTATCGTATTAAAAAAAACGATAAAAATGCGTCTCTTTCATGCAAACAAAGTTCATATAATACAGCCCCCAAAAACATACATTACATCATAATATTATCTCAAAACAGCGAAAACTTTATCATTCAAATAAGGTTAATCGTAGAAGCACAAAACTTTCATTTTCCACTTAACGTGTGACGAGATGCGAAACAGTTTATTGTTGAATCGTCAAGGCACGTTACGGCGACAGCTTTGTATCATCTGATAGTAACTACTGTTATTTCACTGCAAGTGATCGAATCGAGTATAATTATTTGCCAAACGTCTACAAAAAAACGTTTTCACAAACCTGCACTCATAATGTAATTTTAAGTTTTGTTTTATTTTTTCAATAAAACCAAACTCCCTAAAACACGTGGGTTTCCCCACGGGTGCGCTCCACACACGCTACGACGTCATAATCATACCCTTTATAGATAATACAATTCACTCCTCACCACGGTTTATGACTTGGAAAGATATTTGTGAACGAAACGAGGTCCATAGCCACGCGACTAATGTCACGCGAAAAACGTTTACGACGCGACCGAGCGGTGGATAGCGATCTTAATGCTTGAAAATTAATCTAAATGGGCATTTAAAACAAGCAAACGTGCAGGGGATTTACGGATTTAAGCGTTTAGTTATGTAAGCATACATTTTGTATGAAAATTATGTGAATTTAAAGCAAATTCTAATACATATGTTTTTCCCACATGTTACCGCATTCAGGTTTATCTTCTGCAGACTCATTTGCATTGATAAAATGATTATTGATTACTAATGAAGTACTGAAAATACTATTACGAACATCGCAACACTATACAAGTTACTGCCGATAGAAGTAAGTACTTTGAAAAATTAATTTTGTAAATTAATTTAGACAACGAACTGAATAATTTAGTAGTAATCATTTCATCTCGAACATTTTATTCGGGCATTTATTGGATAAATATTTCGGATGTGGCGCCACAAAAGCGTCCACTTAACGCTGTGTGCCCGCGTTTCTTATATTCTTCACTACGTTTTAATTTTTTTATATGGAACCCTAACTTGTTTATGTACTAAGATAAAGTAAAAAAAATCTCATAAATTCATGTAAACTGCGTGCTCATTGAATCGGATTTTCAGATCGGAAAAAAAGTTCCATCAGAATCCGTCCAGCCGTTCCGGAGATTACCCGGAACAAAAAAAGAGACAAAATTTTAAATGACCATTTTAGTATAGGGATCGTATACACATTCATATCTATTTAGTAAAAAAAAAAATTGTCATTACAAACAGACACATCAATTTTATTTATTAGTATATAGATTTACTTCTGCTATTTTTGTGTAACATTATTTATTTGCTTTAATGGCTGCTCTATACACTTTTGTATTTTAGTATAGAAATATTTCAGTTACATTTCGTTACTTGCTGATTATTCATTCTTTATTTTATAAATTATTGGACAGCTGTGTGATCCAATTGATCTTAAGAATTTCTGCCATCCATAGTTTTTTCCTGTCAACCTTAAACAGAATTAACCTCAACTAAGGCTACCAAAAATACTCTACACTCTCTAGTCTTCAGAACTAAGGTGAAACACTTCGTGTGTTACTAACAAATTACTAATTTATAGAAAGATAAAAATAAATAAGATTATTTTGTATACAAAAATCCAAATCGAAGTTGTGTTTTTTTTAAAACAGTTCGCATTTCACGAGATTCGGTAAAAGCATTAAAGCGACTTACATTGAACATAATAAAAAAGGATATTCTCGAATCCAGAGAATTGTTTTGAATTTGTTTCGTTAAATTCGGAATTGGTCGAGGCGCTTCCCACGTGAATACAAAACGACAGTTAACCAAATAAACTTGTTAGCGAGTATCTCGTCATGCATAGCAAATGAACTTAACAACAAAAACAACTTGCACATTCCATCATTTCACAAACTAGGATCTCTACTTTCGATACACGCAGTATCAGCGCATGAACAGTTGTAAAAACTTCGTAAGAATAATTTACAGAATCATGACCGGTTACCTATTTCTGCCTGACAGCGACAATTATTTGCTTTGCTGAATATAAATGGTCTGGTGAGACACCACATACTCGTACAGGCATTCGAGCCTATTCAATTTCCTGGAATGACAACTAATTATTAGCTGTTTATTACAGCAATCGACTGCACCGTTAACGTAATGTCAAGTGGAAAACATTTATTAACATTTTTGTAACAATCATTTAATAACACAATATTCTAATAAATGACGTTTGTGACCGTTTGTAAATATTGCAAGAATGCTTCCATCGCACTACGGTACTCGAGTGAACTACCTGGAACAGTGAATTTAGCGTTTCATTTCGCTTCTGTGAAATTACCTTTGAATACCGATCGCTCTTTTGCATTCATGAATAACGAAATAAGTGTAAGCATCTCAAACGTATCTTGTTGCTTTAATAGAATTTTTACCCTAGTTATTTACTCAAACATTTTAAATTTTTGTTTAACTTTTTTAAATTAACTTAACCATTAAAATATATAATGTTTTTATGGCAATAAAAATAGAATTTTCGACTTTATTTATTTCTCATAATTCATTTACTATATAGTATATACATTGATTCCATTAATTTCCTTCCAATTATCCTATACAAAATAAACGTTTTTGTTCATATTCAGGTTCGGACTTAGCAAAATATTGATATTTACAAACCTGAAATAGAATGTCAACTAGCTGCATGTTTTCTATTCATTTAAATATGGATAAATAAACAAAAGTCTTTCTAAACTAAAAGCAACTGAAATAGTTATTTAGTGTTTTTATTGCATATGTAATATAACAAATTTGACAGTATTTTTGTGCGTTATTTTATTAGTAAAATGAAGTAAATGAAGGTAAAATGAACCTTATGGTGCAATAAAGTATTTTTACTCCGTATTTAAGACAATATTGACACAGCTCAGTGAGAATAAATTCTGAGTGCAGCGATTTGAAAGCTTGAACTTACAATCTGTCAATTTCAATAAATTATCACCTCTGTCCTTTTTGAGTTTTATTGTTTTTATATGCTTTAACTAAAATTTATTCCTAAACCTTTTTACTTATTTGTTTAAATTGTCGAAATAACTTTAGATAATAAAATAAAAATTATAACATAATGCAATGCTTTGTGTGTTGTCTTCGTAACATTTATTTATGACCACGTGATACTATCGTTAAAATGGGCTTTATCTTGTTTACAACATGTGCAAAACACTAAACACTTATTTAAATAAACTGATACTGATTGAGCTGAACCGAGGCCCGATGGGGCGAACAGGTTCATGCATGGCTACCACTTACCGGAAGACATAGCGTAGGTAGACTCACCACAAGGTGGACCGATAATCTGCTGAAGGTCGCGGGAATCCGCTGGATGCGGGTGGTGCAAGAAAGGTTGTTGTGGAGATCAGTGAAACAGATCTATGTCCAAGAGTAGACGTCCTTCAGTTGAATGGATGGATGGATATTGATTTCTATAAATACAATTACTTACTTACTTATCCGTGTTGTTTCTTATTTTAAAGTTATAGTTAGGTTAAATGCATTTCTTTTTCATTTTAATCTCATAATCATACTATGGCGTGATTTGTCTGTCGTAGTGGAGTCGGATTTCACCTCAACAAGGTCTATGTTGAATTCGCTTTTTTTATTTATAATATGTCTAAGTTTTTTGATGAGGGAAAACATTATGATGAAATGCTATCTCGCTACTACCTTCAAGCTTCAATACCTGTAGCATACTCGTATATGTAACGTATATATGAGTTCTTGGAAACTATAGGTTCTTCATATTTATCATCTTAAACTACACTCTCACTTAACATCAAGTGAGATTATGTTCAAAATCATGAAAACCTACATATTATAAAAACACCCAAATACACGTCTGTCAAATCTCAACCGGCGCGCCGCTTCCTCTCTGCAAGGTTTCCTTTGACTGATATATCCATTATTATTGCCCTTATTGCCCGGGATTTCAGATTTATTAGAAGAAACGCTTCAAAGATAAGCCGTATTCGTGTTAGCACTTAATTAAAACCCTTCCTCCATAATTTAACATTAAGATTTCCAAGGTCTTTTTATTAAGGCAACACTCCTTTATAAAAGCCGGTTATCTTTTTGTTTATTCGTAAAATGTAGGGTTAAAACCGAATGGGAGTTCTACTAACAAGTAAAGTTTAATGATTCTTTTCGTTCGCGTCAAGATATTCCAACGGAATGATTCCCTACTAACCCGTGTATCTACTGAAAGATCTTTCTCAACTAGTCTAGTATGTTTATTTATCTAGACTTTTCTTACTGCAAACAAGAATTCTTACTATAGTTAAAGAAATATTGTTCAAAAAGATAAAAAGGTATTAAAATAGTAAATACAATACTCAATAACCAATCACTGTGACATCCTTAAAAAAACATCAACAAAAAATTTAATATTTCATAAATTGCTTTGAGAATTGACAGAAACAAAATAGGCTAATATTTAAAGTAAAAAAATTACCCTCATAACACAATGATGAACAAATAAATAACATAATAATAAAACAGAATTGAGTTAAGGAAATTTTGCAAGGCGACAGGTTTTCAATCTTGAGGGTGGTAGTTACCCAAACAGGCATTATCAAAAAATGCACAACCACCATGATATGGTTTCCTCACGACGCTATCCTTCACCGAAAGCTCAGGCTGATTTTAAAGTTGAATAGGTGGGCTCGAACCCGCATCCATTGACGCGGAATCCGGATGCACTATCCACTGCGCCATGATCGTTTCAAAATCTTGTATATTGTACACTATAGAGTAACTATCAAAGATGTTAATCCACAGAAGGTTATTATTAATGTCTCGTAATTCTCAACAGTTTATAGGTAAAAGCTTTGACTACAAGATGCAAAGTTAATTCGGTTTTATATTTTCATTAAACTGGAAGTTTTTACTATATATAACATTATTTCTATAATTATTGTTAAGTAGAAACATTGCACTATGCCTTATGATAACACTTTAGCGCGAATATAACGCGCGCACTTACACAGCTGTTGTGATGAGACATACATGACATGACATACATGAGACCTTATGAGTGATATCGCAGTCTTTCACAAAGAACCACGCTATTATGCGACGACGTATTTTTAATAGTTTTCTTACAAGCATTAAAACTTTTTTGTTTTTTTTTTTTATCACTTATAAAATAAAAGTGAAAATTTAAGGTTAATTAGTTAATTTAAAAATTCTATCAATACAGAATTTAATTAATATTCTTATTTATTTACAAAGCATGTCCATGACGTGATTGTAAATAGATACTGCTTGTAAACAATTTTAAATTTACTAAACGTTAATAGAACCTGAAATATCGTAAGTGGACAGCGGTAGCCCCCAAACCAAATTAATTCCATTGACCTTACAGACGCGACATTTTAACATTGGAAAATCCCCCGTCTACAGTCTCCATCGGTTGTTAAGTTCTGAGCTTACAGGGATCAGTCCACGGCGGGAGGGCGATGGATGTCGAGACGATGAAGGGGTCGACATCCACGGAGTCTGCGCGGGACGGCAATCGATAAGACCGCAGCTTCTGCGACCTGGATCCCTGTTACCCCCTGCATGCACTCCTTGTAACCTAAATCGTAGGCTCTACGCGTTACGCAGAACTAGACTACTATTATAACAGAGTTACCAGGAGTATGCTCCAGTCAGTGTCACTGTAATGCTTAGTGGTTGTGATTCATTTGTTACTTCAAAAATCACTTCTAACTTATGTAATACGATTAAGGTTTCAAGTGACTTGTTTATAAATATGTTGTCCATAAACTACCTAATTTAATGAAGCATAAACTCACACATGACCAAAGAAAATATCCACTATTTAAAAAGTTGTTTATTCAAATCAAACCTAATTTTACCGGAATTCTACCTATCTCCTAAGAATGTACACAAATCTAAATAAGGCATTTCTGCATGTAAAACAACGAGATATTTATTTAAATATAGAATTATTTAAATAAATATAAATAATTTTGCTACACGATGTAAACAAGACTTGGTGTGTTGTTGCTTAATAACAAGATGTTTAGAAGGGACATTGATGCTATGTTTTGCGTATTACGTGTTCTTTTACTTCTTGATTAACTGGTGAATCTGCAATTTATGTTTTTGCTATTTTATGGACTCTTTTAATTTATATTTTATTAAATTAAGTTATAAATAAAACAACTTCTACGCGAGCGAATCCACTGGCGCAGCTAGGTGTTAATAAAAGAATCTGAATATGAAAAATAAACTGTAAAAGTTTCGTTCCGTATCTGAGTAAGATCTCGTCTAAACCCCGAATAAATTCCCACTCAATCTTATGAAAGTGACGTCCTTTCGCTTAATGATTGACTGATCGTTTACCATTAAGACGTTATTGAGTTTTCTTTCCACATAAACGACTATTATCCCTTCGGTGACAGCTACAGATCAATTAAATTAATGGAGGAAAATCAACCCACACAATACTGTATTTAACTTGTGTTTAAACTTTTGTAGACAACTAACTGAAAGTATAATAAATAAAAAAAACTTTCGGCGGTTAAATTATGAGATACAGGCATTAAAAACACGTATAGCGACATAGCTTAAACGACATAGCTTAGTACAGTACTCTCTCTTTTTGTGATAAACTAGCAGTTTCCTCGGATCCGCTCATATATTATTCTTTCTATTCTGCATAATTATTAATTGCGTAATGTATTTTTTAAATAATCATTCGAAAATAATGAACCCCGTTTTTTATAGAAGCTAGAAAGGAAAGATATTTCTCACAAAATTAATCACTTGCCAGTAAAACTAATTATACATACGGATATTCGTCACATTCTCATTTGTTTTCAATTTTTACGTGGAAACCATATATTTTTTTAATTAAGTTGTTGTTTATATTTATAAAATTGATTTATTCTACTGAATGAAACTTCACTAAATACAGTAAAAATGAAACGCAATAGTTGGTTTTAATGAAATATTTCCTTGATTTTTTTATGGCTGTTTGTAATTTTATATAACACATGACTTTTATAGTAAATATTGCTTACACGTACTGTTTGATATCAGTCGTGAATATAACGGTATACAGTTAATTTATCAGTGGAAGTAGCAATAAATTCGAGTGGGGAGGCGGGCCCCGCATAAAAATATTATCTTAGGATGGAATAAACCTCGTTATACGAGATACTATCATGTTTCACTTACAAATATATATAGAGAAATATTTTTACAGCATCATCTTATAATGTTTTTATATTGCTTAAGCGAACCGATTGTTTCGGAGGTACCGAAGGCGCGGTGTTACCAACAACCTGCGTGATTACACACAACAAGAGTTCGATTCCCGGTAGCCACGAATAATACTTAATCGAGCTTGTAATATGCAAATTAAATTATAACTAGTTACATAAACCGGAATACAATATTTAAAATAAAAATTACCCTCTATAACGAATTTCCTATGAAAGTGCGCTGCAACGTGGGTTGTGATTTAAACCAAGCTAAACCTGTACAAAAAAAGGGAAAGAGGACGGTCTAAAGAGTGTTGGGATGGTGAAATAAAAAGTTATAGTTGAGAAAGGGTGGCATAATTAAGCTAATTTTTAGAGGGCTCGAACCCACATCTACTTACGTGGAATCCGGTTGCACTACCAACTAGGCCATCACCGCTTCAAATGTAACAGAAATAATACAGAAATTATAATAAATATTGGCGAAAACACACTCAAGTAGCGCGATACCGTAGCGAAGTGTAGGAATCAAATAAAGCATTATTGTTAGAATTGGACATAAAAATGCGGTCGCAGTACTTGTTGGCCGGCGAACTCGGCAGTTTTTCAGGTTCACCATAAACATTGGTAATTTATTGTCCGCCTTATTAATCGTTCCGTGTTTGCAGACCGCAGTCCCGGCTCGGGGGGACATAACGGCCCTGATCAATTATACCCCTACATAATTAAAACGACAAACGTTCCACGATGTTGGCTATTATTGGGCAAACGTTTGACTATGTTCACCAGCATAATGATTAAATCAAATTAAAACAAATATATACGTAAATAGATTACCAGATGTGTCAGCGTTTTCATTCGCATATAACAATTTCTGTTTTTTATAATTATTCAGTGCATTTTATGTATAATGTATTCAATGATTTAATTAAATTATTGCAAAAAAACTTGTTTTTGTGCCAACTTCATTCCTTTATAACATTCACTAAAACTTGTAAAAATAACATATTCAACGATTTAAGAAATAAGTGATTCTCAATCTATAAGCTAATTAACGGACAGACATATACTTTAGATTACTTTCCAGTATACCGATATTATATAATATATTAAATTAAAAAGCAAATAATTATTTATGTGTGCACGCGTATTCGCACTAATTCGAAATTTCTATAGAAATTTAACTTCCTAGTTCATTACTTATTAAAAGCATATTACTCAGAACACTCGTGAAATTTCTATTTAAAAAATAAGGTGAAATCTACGCGGATCAATCAGTAATCAATATAGTAATGTATGTCAAGTAATATGTGACGTCCGTACATATAATAATATGACCAGCAACAGAGTGACTTGCGTACAGATGATACAAGTGGCGACGGACGACCACCTGCGATGAGACAATACCCGTTGCAGCGCGCTTTTATAAATATTTTCCTTATAAAATATTTTAAATATAAATTCGTGACACGCAACACCGTACTAAAATAGTTTAGCACAGCGCTGATATGATCTGAGCTGATAATAATTAAAATAACTAACACTATGTACAAAAACAAAATTAAATTTAATTATACTCTTAGATATTACATTTAGCAAATAAGCTCACTTAATTAAGATAAAAGGAAACTGTATTGCTGCATTTTTGATTATTGTAAAGTAATTTTTTGACGCAAGTCGAATAAAAGGTCCAATTTAAAAAAAGTGCGGACCCAGAGTCTGTCTATTGCGTTTTGTTACAATAAATATTTGTGTCACGTACAATATTTTCGTATCGAAACCAAGTTGTATTTCATTGTTTGACAAATCTATATTGACGTTACTCAAGATTCATTGCTCTCTTAAAAACTTTACTATTTTGTAAAATTTAGCTTTGGAATAAACACATTACAACATTCAAAATCATACTCCTAGAACAACTATTTCAATCTAAGTTCTCACTGGGGTTTGCACGTCGAGCTAGAACGGGTAGAGGGGAAAGTATCTGTAAATTAACAAACCTGATGGGAAATATTGTTTTCAGTTTTAAACAATAAACCATGACGAATATGCCCTCGTAATAATGAATGGAGTGATAAGCATTTTACAAATTTGTTAATATAAAAAATTAACGTAATTACTAATAGAAAATATTATCAATATACCTATATTTTGATGTTACTTTAGTTCAAACTTACTCGTATTCTTAATTTCATTGCTGAATTTTCTCTTTATTTCTCTTATATTGTCTTTTTCATTTCAATTTCAAGAGTTTTCCCAATAACTATTTGATCAGTTTGAATCGGAAGCGAGTCACTCCCGCTCGTGTAAACGCGCCGAGCGCACTGTGCTGTATATTTTTGCATTACAATCAACTTATATTCCCTGTAACAACGCAAATTGTGTTTTAAATAAATATTCACAGTGCATTTTAAGCTTTATTACATTGAATATCGTATATTATTTTCAATCTACAGTTAACGTTTTTAATATAATCATACTATCTACAATAAGGGCCGTTTCAATCTGAAGCCATATCAAAAGATTTGTAATATATATGTATATGTTTTTATTCAAATATTTATGTATGTATTAACTTTAGATGAATATTTTTCTTCCTCAAATCTCAGGTTTATTTTAAGATTCAAACTAAGTTCTTTTAGAGTAATTTCATCTGAACCAATACTTTCTTTATACTTCAATATATACTTCAATCTATTGTTTAGTTTTAATGACATAATAACATTGTAATTATAATGGTAGCGATGATAAGAGATCAAACACGCTATCATCAAACGATCCTGGCGAAACACACTTACAGATGTAGGACAATGTCATTGCGACGTTTTATTGTTAATAATAAACACTGTAAATAAATAGTTTAGGTTCATTATATTTTTGTGTGTTTTTGATATGAAATCTTGAATGAAATCAACAAATGAGTTGAAAGGGTAATTGTAAGCTAACCGAGCGAGCGCGTTGTGCTCGATACTCTTAAACAATAAAGTTAGATTAGTAAAGTATTTGAGTGCTCCGAGTTACGCGTATCTAATAAAACTACGTCAGAGTTCTAAGATAAAATGTCGGGTAAAACTGTTTGTGAAATCTCGTCGAGTTAATTTTATACAATGCCTTTGCTTGAAGCTTCCCCTCATTTTATTATTATATTCAAAATTAAATAAACTTTTTATTTTTTTTTTTCCCGCTTAATAAAACGAAATTAATTTTACTTTTAAACGTAGTACAAACCCTGTTCACATTGCAAGTAGCCGTGAAAGACAAACAAATCGTGTTTGATTTACTTTATTAGGTACATTTTAGATTAATTAACACTTCGTATCCATCTAAATCATCCAGACATTTACTGGTTAACAGTAAAATTAGTCACAGTGACTTGCTTTAGCACTTTAAAGAATTAATATACACATAATTATGCGTACCAATTTTACAACTTAAAAATAGAACTTCTAAAAGGAACTATAAACTTAGGAATTATAGAACTTTATCCTCCAAATGCATGTTAATAAGTTAGTGTTGTATTTATCTAGAAAAGTTAACTTACCTTTATATTACATACTTATATTGTTTATGTTTTAACAGCCTCCATTGTAAGTTATTTTCTAGTGGATTAGTTTTTTAACTTTATTTCTCATTTTTTAGTATTTCGTAGCCTATGAAAATATATCATAACAATAGGTCTGGTAGGAAAACGTCAATCACAAAATACAGAAGTTTTCAAGTCAGTTAAAAGTTTTGTTGTAAATAAAAAAAGTCTTAGGTAGAAGTACCTACTAGTAAATTTATGTAATTGAAGACTGCAAGTAGGAATTCGTGAATGCCTTCATGAGCTCTGAATACCATAAAAGAATACAACGCAAGTGTCTATATTCATATAACGTGTGTGTTACAATGGGAGAACCTGACGAGCAATAAACGCACGCTGTAATGGCATACTCTGCTTGCGAGACTAGACACAAACAGTGATCACGACAACTTGACATTGCTAAACTTGTAATTGTTCCGCTTCTGATAATCACTCCAAATTTAGATACCCAGAGGCCTGAACTAAAAAGATGAAGCAGTGAATAGATAATATCGCTTATCCGACTATTACAAAAGGCGTTGAGAACAAAAGGATTGTACCTTGCAGAGTATCTCCACCCCCTCTCCACCCTCTTTCCCCCAACACTCGTTTACAACCCCGGTTTCAAGTAACCGATGTTATCAGAACATATAGAAGTTTTTCCTTTAATGGTGCTACCGTCTCCGTTAATGTATGAATAAGGTTTATAATAATTGCCAGAGGATGCATTTTATTGTCTACCCGTTTAGTGTACGCTGAGTCAACGTCCGCATATTGATGTAGGTATAACGTCTTGTTCAAAGTGGAAATCCGATTACGTATGATGATCTTCGACCACTTAACGTCTAGGGGTAATCATATTGTCTTATATATATCTTAACTTGTTCCTTTTTGTCTGGACTTAAACAATCAGGTCATTTACTTGGTCTATAACTGAGCTATATTGTCCTTTAACATCAAGTAATATTGTTTTCAAAAAGTACGATACTTATACGGTCTAAAAAAATATCGAACCGTATTATGTCTTTGAATATGAACCTGGACCTAAACATCTGCTTCTCGCAACAAATTTAAAACATATCTAAAGTACATACATCAGTAGGTACATCAAAACCGCTTTTTAACGCCACTTTGATTATTTAAACGGGTAAAATATAAGTGAAGCCCAAACCGGGCACCGAGCAAACCGCACCGCGAATTAAATTCGACTGTATTATTGTACAAAATAAATAAAAGGGTGTTTATTAAGGCCACAATTTTATTGTATGAAGCGTAAAACAAACATACGATTGCGGGATCCATCCCAGCGCGTACTCTCTCACCGCCCCCGCACGTTCCCCTCGCACCCAGATCGGGCGGCAAACTCACCAATTAAAAAAAATACACGATATCCTCACGGTCGGAGTCGATCGGCCGGTACATGGGTACATTATCAATACAAAACATTACGCAATAATCGTTTTGTAAACTGTGGACTATTTATTACGTATTGTACTCTAATACGATACTGTGAAAGTTAATGCGAGTAGAAAAATTATGTTTGATAAAGATTATTTGCAAGAATACATTTGTCGAAGGTATTATTGTAAACTGCAAAGATATTTCTAATGTGATGTTTCGGAACGAAGTCAGGTCAACTCTAAAATTAGTATTTCAACGTTTAGGTAAAATCAGGCATTAAAGGAATTAAGTAATAACGAAATGCAATAAAAAGAAACCAGTGTTTTTTTTTTCTAAATTCTACGCTAGAAGACGGAATATGTATTGAATATATCGTGGAAATAAAAACTTTTACTATTACAAAGGTAAAATTTCCGCATTATTCTGTACTATATGGCGTTCGCCACTTTACTTACGTGAAAATGCTTATAATTGCACAGGAGTTAAATACCTCATCTGGATGTAAAATGTTTCACTATTTTTTAATTATTGCCTGGATTCTATGGGAGAGCGTGATGTTGGGTAACTTAAATCCATTTTAGATTTGACTTTTATGTTACTTTAAAAACTACATCCAAATCGGTTCTGTTTCGTATGTGACCGGCATTCGAATACTGAATATTTATGACTTTATTATATAAGATAGATTACAAATGATTAAATATCCAATTTGTGTTTTTATATTAATCAGTGGAATGTATAATATAATATATAATATAATATAATGTATAATATAACTCGAGTATGTCTATAGAGAGAGAGGCAGTTAATCCCAGACGAGCCAGGTGCCGGAGCCACGCCGCTGAATACGTTCCAGAAGGGCTCTCGCACGACCCATCCCGATAAATTTTAAAGGAACTCCGACCTTTTTTTAATTTAAGACGCTAGGTAATGTCGCATGAGGGACGACATAGATCACTTGTAAGTTTGAGATGAAAACATTTTAGCTTATATCACTTGGAAATTATTAATAAGGTATTTATAACATTTCATACTAACTGACTCAGCTACCACTCAGAGCATTGGTTGTGTTTAGTGTCTTGAAATTTTATATAGAGAGCAATCGACTGACGCCGCAAGCCGCTTTAAAATATATTATACAATTAGCTCATTAACTCTTAAATTAGTCACATAGAATTTACGTTCAGATTGTTTCTAGAACTTAGTTAAGTTAAATTATTATTTAATTTCAATGCGCTATATAAACAACTATAATAGTTCTGTTGTTTTATTTATTTCCGTACAACACTCTGTTACTTGTACATGTAGTTTTGTTTTATTTTAGGTTTACTTATATATTATTGTTCTGTCTATAATTTATCGACATGTGCTGTGTCGTACATAAATATTTTCTTCTTCATCGATTAGAGAAGATATGTAAACTTGAAAGGTTCCAACGCCGTTCGTATAAAATGTTATACTTTAACTTGCTTAGTCTGTGCCAGGGGTTAGCGTCAACATGGCACATTTTGCTGCTAAATGTTGTTTCATAATCATACGAACGCAGTATAACAAATAAAAATTAAATAAGTTGGTTTAATTTACAAAATAAATCATAGTTCATAAACATTTTTTTTTATCTATGTCAAGCTAACACACACACGAATAATCTGTGACTTTTCTAAATTTGACAAATGTCAAAATGTAGAGGAGTTTAAAAAAATATTGTTACTGGATTACTACAACTTGGAGTTTGAATGATCTCCCGCGATACAGGAATTAATTCCTAGTGCGGGAACAATAGACATATATTTGTGTGTTAAATTTGTAAAAATAATAAAGATTTTTGTATTTTTTTTATTGGTGACTTATAAACGAAGGATTTCAAGTTTGAATGTTCTGACTGGTCAGTTAAAGCGATCAGTTAACGGCTAGGTACTTGACTGTTGGGAACGTTCAAGACTGACCGGTTTTTTTAAAGACATCTCGGACCAGTGAAAATCATACAATTTTATTAAATTACAACATCATCATACAATTACAACATCTTACCACCTTCATCCGCTGTTAAGTGGAACGGTCCGTAACATCCACATATGTGCTGACCAGGCCATTCGAGTGCGAGTAGGACGCGAACTTTCACTCCTCTTAGTTTTCTTCGTTTTTTTTTTATAAGTATTTGTTATTATATTTATAATAAGTAACATTTTGTTTAAATTTCATAGTTTATTTCATCTCCTACACTTCTTATTTATATATAATAATTCTTCAGTTAAAATTAAGGTTTTTAGTGATCTGTCGCCGTGATGCGGCGGTGACAATGTTTTGATATTTCAGCTCGCTTTTGTGCTCACTCCAGTCGAACGACATATAAATCCGCAAGAAGATCGTAACATAGTACTTCTCCACCCCCATTTGAATATAATATTCTATAGACAAGTAGCGTCCGAGCACGGCCGGTACGTCCGGTACGCCCGGTACCTGTGGACGTTTGGAATTTCATTTGGTACCGTCGAGTACACCTGAGACTAGCCGACGACCGGCGACAGTGAGATTAACCGTCCCGAGGGGTGGAGCCCCAATATTACGAACGGCTTTGGAACTTACCCTTAGCTTCATATAAATGTACCTAGTTATAGCTTTTGGACATTATTACAAAGGTATGCAACCACTATCTCATACCGGTTGGATTGAAAACAAAGGAATTAACAACGAATATTATGGTGTTGCCATATACCTTGGGTCTGGTGACAATTTGTACTATTAGAAGAAAAATTACAAAAACTTTAACTTAATTTATCTATATATGTATATGTACTCTGTTAACAGCACTTGAGATCAAGTCTCCTTTCTCGCTAATATAAGCTTACCCCACCACCTGTCCACAACACGATAATATTTATCAATATATTTCTGCTTTCGAATACTAATAAACGAAATGTTTCGCGAATAACCTATACTATTCATTTTAATACAATAATTAACAGTCTTAACATATTATAAATAGTGTTTGTCTCTTGATTAAGGGTTTAGAATTCGAGAGCAAGCCTATTTTATAATTCTCTTTAATTTAATAATTCTAATAATTCCAAGTTTTAGTATATATTGTGTTATTTTAAGTACTATTTCAATCAATTATAAGAATAATTATGGTGATGTCAATAAACAAACAACTACCGGCACGATTTTAGATATTAATAAAGTATAGATGGTGAAGGGTATCAATAATAACATTACAAATTAATATATTATTTTTAATTTACATTAATAGAATACCATTAGGTGACAACTTACGTTAGCGGACTATTCCACGACGAGATCAAGCGACAGGCGGTCGGGATTCATTTCCTGCCGCAAAGCACACCTGAGACCCGCTGGAAGGTAGACTACGGTTCCGGGGGGCGAAGGGGGGTGGATAGGCTGTCACCTGTCGCCTCGAGACTCTAGAACCATTTACGTTTCATACAAAACTATTTCGCCTGTCTTACACAGGTGATAAGTTATCATAAATATATACCGCCTGTTTTAAAACAACTTTAATACTCGATACACATTAATGGCTTTATAGTTAATACAGAATAAGTTTTATTCCCTAAATTGACAATACTAATTTATACGATACAGTCAGATGTTTGTTGACATATAACAGAAACCAAAACAGCAGATCACATTCGACAACTCATACTTAACCTGTAATTCGTTAACTAAGATACTTTACTTTTTGGTAACGATATGAGGTATAAACCTATTATATATATATATATATATATATATATATATATATATATATATATATATATATATATATAATATATATATTAAACCTATACATGTCATATTTATTTCAAGTTTAGATCTCAAGCTGCTTTCGAAACAAAGAACCTTTACTATCCATTTTTCATTACGAGAAATGAAACCTACAAATGTACTAAACAAACTCATATAAATTATCCCGTAAAAAGTTACAACCACATCTCCTTATAAGGAGAAATTATATAAACACAACATCTGATCACCCACCTGAACAAATATTTATATCTGTGACTTTAGTGACTATCTTTACCTAAACACTTCAAATTTAACCCAGATTTTACGTAATTTAACTTTACATAATAATATTTAAGTTACTAGCTGTGCCCGCAACTTCGTCCGCGTGGAATAGTGACTTTGAGCAGCATTTTTTGAATGTATCTTTTGGTTTATTTTGGATTATAATCACCGTCGTTACATCGTATAGCCATTGGGGAACATAGCATACAGGCTGCTAGGATTATTAACATGTGACAAAGCCTCATAAAGCTGACCGTGCGGAAAACAGCTAATACTTAGATCCAAATCCACAACTTTTAGCGTCTGACCATGGGCTTTATTAATTGTCATCGCGAAACTGGTTATAAGCTCACTGGAAACTGGACTCGTTTACAACTAAACGGAAAATTATTTGGAATGAGAGGAACCCGAGGAATAAATACACTATCACCTGTTAAAATCTCTGCTTCTATCAGGTTTCGCAGGATCAGAAATTTAAAAGTGAAAATTTCACTTAATGTTTGTTTCACTCGTGTATGTATGTATGTATGTATATTTCACTCATGTATTAATTAATCGCAAATTACTAAATTGTTTTTTAAAAATAAAATTTTAAATATAAAAATTAAGAACTTGTATAAACTTGTATTTACAGTTTAACTAATAAGACGTGTTTACAATATAATTTACAATATGTATATAATTTACAATATGTATTTACAAACCCTAAAATATAAATAAATTAAATATGCAAACAGTCAGTGTTATCGAATGCAACGAAAAGCGGCCCGGCTCTGGGCGTACTTTATATATACATATATAAACAACCCACAAATTCCAGCCTAACCTGAACCCTATTTCATATAATGATGATATAAATCTGAGGTTAACTTAAATTGGAATTTTAAAATTTCCAAAACTGATCATTTTTAACTTCTGTTTATTATCATATTATTATTATTACATAATCATACTTTTATATAGACCATTATGGAGTTTAGTAAAGTTTCAGTCAATGCATCTGAACAGAGAAAGAATTTAGATAGAATAAATGTTCGACGTGATTCTTTAAATTGACATAACTTTTTTATTTATGTACCGATTGACATAAAACAAACACTAAATGTTAAGTGAAGCTTACTACAATATACTACATCTAAATCGGATAAGCCGTTTCTGAGATTAGCGTGCACAAACGCACAGACAAACAGACAACAGACAAAAAATTTAAGAATCATTGTTTTGGGTGCTATTTGTGTGTATAAAGGTCCTAATAATATTTTTTCTCATATATCTTCCATGTACAGACAGCGACCCGTTACATTTTTATTATATGTATAGACTATGTAACTGCTTAACCATACAATTATTAACAGTTTTGAGCAATATTTTAAGCAATCTCAATGTTTCATATTTTTGTAAAGTTATTTGAACCTTTTATATTATAGAGTTCTCATAAGGTTTTATATTCAATCGCAGAAAGATTTGAATGGTATGGTATATGCATATATATTGCAAATATACACATCAGTATAAATGGTTTTTTTCAACGTTTATTATAAACCATATCGGTATGAAATCACGGCAACTGAGATGTAAAAAATGTTATACAGGTATAATTTATTGATGAGATTGAGTGAAGCAGGGATGAAGAGTCGCGTGTGTCAGTCGGCGGCCATCTTGTAATCGCACTCGTGGAGGCGCGCAAGGAGCACTTTGGCGGGTAATTCAACTTTATTGTCCACTCGGCGTCCGACAAATCCCATTTGCTAGTTTACACAAACGAATTTACTGTCAACGCATATTGTCTCTAACGAGTTCGACCTAAGGACGGAATTTCTTTATAGGGCCGTTGTCGTCGGGATATCTTCGTTGATGTTACTTGTTATCCATTAAAATACATGTCCGTATTTTGTTTACAAAATTATCATATATTTAAATAGTTATATAAATTATTCTAGATCCTACTCATCATCTTCTGAAATCGCCTTTAATTTATATTTGCCGAACACATTGTTCGGTGAGCTTACAAAATTTCTGGGATATGGAAGTCCTGGAGATTTGTTTATAGTTCTGAGTTCTTTATGTGTGTTCACCACATTGGCGCAGCGTTACTATCATAACGGTCTTATATTTAAAACTTACTCATGCGCCTAAAGAGAACACACTAATGAAAATACTTTCAATGTTATTAAATTCCATTAAAGTTAAAATAACGTATTTAAAATTAGAATGGTCATCCAAACCATATATTTTGTTTTGGTTCCATTTAATCCTTTCTAAAAAAAAGCATCTAGATCATGCAGCCAAGATTGAGGTTAGAAACACTTTTATACAAGGATCTAACACAATCTCTTTTGTTACATTTATTCAGGAAGTGTTTGAGACATTTCAGAATTCACACCCTATGTAATTATTTCCAATACACTTTACTTCTGCACCAAATCCAAACTATATCACGTAATATCCCACCACAATTATTTACCATAGAGTCAAATTTCTTAACAAAAAGGACCACTTCATTTATAAAAGACTCTGGATAAACAAATTAAAAAACCATAGGGGTATATAAAGGAAATATACATATTTGCTAATACATAATTTTATTCATGTAAACAGTGATCAATTCGGGTGTGTCCCCGACGCGTCTCATTCATCGAACACCATTACGGACTCGTTTGTATGTACTTTCAGAGTCCCTTGTTAATTTAATATGAAGGAGATAACACGAAAGCAGTGTTACCGATTTACCTATTTTGGATCTAAATTCGGCTCTATTTTTAAACCGACTTCAAAAAGGAGGAGGTTATCAATTCGTCTGTAGGTGTTTTTTTCTATGTTTGTTACGCGATGTCTCCGTCATTTGTGGAACGTTTTCAAATTTTTTTTTTAATAGAAAGAGTACACTTCCTTGGTGGGTCCCATTTCCAATAGATCAGGATCTGATCCGTGAAACTTAGGGAAATTGAGAAAAACCCTCCAATATTATAGACACTTACACGTGTTTCATATATTTGTTTCCAAAGATATGAAGTAGGATTCACAGCTATACCTAAAAGTACACACTCAAACTAAAAATGTAGAAAAAAAGTTTTACAATTAAACTGAATTCATAAAGAATAAACTATAAAAATGCACTAAAAAGTCAATAAATAATTACTTAATTAATCTGCTTTAATAATTAATTTTTAATCTGTTTAACTATTGCAGAAATAAGCCAGATCAAGATCAGCCAGTATGCAATGTTGACTCAGTTGTTAGTTTGGTCGGATTTCCGCGGAGATGGATGCAGGTTCGAATCCACCTATCCGACTCTATAATGAGCCTGAGCTTTTGCTGTAGGAAAACATCATTAGGAAACCATAGCGTTGTGGTAGGGTATTTTTTTAATAATGACCTGATAACACACCTTCAGTTTGAAAACCTGTCGCTAAATACCAAGAGCTGTATTCCAGTAACGTCACTTGAAAGCTAGGCTTAGTGTGTTTACCATTCTGGACCACATCGTCACTTAACATCAGGTGAAATTATGGTTAAAGTACTGAGCCTATAACGTGTAAATAAAATTAGTATTTTTGTCTGAAGTTTTACGATACAAAAATGCGGCAGACATCAAACTTTTCAAAGAACTTGTTTTTCTCGCTCTTTCAATTATTTCCTTGCTCTGGTGTTGAACGCTAAACTTGAAAGGGTATTTAATCAGATTACTATTGTCAAGAACAAATCCCGAAACATACTTAAAAGTGACCACCGCCAAACCGATTCTGACCAGTCACAAATACAAACCGCCCAAAAATATCAAAAAATATTTGTACATATATTGTACAATACAATGGCAAGTTATAAAACTTAAAGGTGAACGAAGAACGAACCAATAGCAAGTGGATTAACTTTGATAAATATTACAAATGAGTTTTGTGACGACGATAATAAATGTTTTGTCTGACTTTTCCCCAACTTTTTTATACTATATAAAATCCCTGCGTTTACATTTTTATTTGCATTAATTTTATTATTCGACAATATTACACATAACCTTACATGTTACACTATGTCAATATAATACATTAATAACGAAATTTAGTACATATTTTTAATTAGCTCTTTTTAACTAAAATAATTAGTTCTTTTTACCTCTTTTTTGATATCTTTCTAGCTCTATTTCCAAATAAAGTGTTGAGAACACTGCACCGAGGCGCGTCGTATTCGGTTTAACTTGACATTCATTTACTTTAGAGATATGACAGGATCCTTTCTGTAAAGAATCGACACAGTTATTAGAGTTACTGATAATTATTTCACCATTGCCCATACCTGTAATAGATTTTAAAACTATCAGCTCAACAAAATTATAATATTTTCTGTAATTGAATTATTCTTGCTTTATAATGTAATTAATGTGTCGAGTACCCATAAAAATAAAACAATAGATAGACAAGACAATAGGAAGACAATGGAAAGCCAGCGTAAGCGCCAGGAAGGTGCTCAAGGGGTTAATAACGTTAACGTTGTTATAATTATACCTTTTTATCAAACATATTTACTATGAGTTAGTATAGCAAAATGCAAAATTAAGAGATAATTACTTAATAAAATAATATAGAAGTTGAAAGCACTGAAGTTTAAACAATGCACGTATCTGATTACAGATCTCGTTTGCCCTCCGGCATCTCTAATGAAATATAAATATTTCACTAAAGAATAATAATACAATTCATTATAGTAATATAAATTCTTAATTAACTAGTTTGTTGAGAAAATTGATTAAACTTTGTATTAGTTACCGTTGTATAAGACCGCATATTAATTAAAAATGGCTCGTTTGCTTGCAAATAAATATATACTTGTTATTTTGTCAAGTGTGTTGAGTTTTACAATGGAGTTTGATTTAAATACGTGTAAATGCTGACCGAGCTATTCGATTTTCGACCATTCGGCATTTTCTAACAATACTCGCCGCTACCACTCTCTAGTTTAAGAACTTCGTCAAATACCAAAAGGTATGTTCCACAAGATGGTCAAACCAATATAGGCTTAGTGTGTTTACCATCCTGGGCCTCGTCGCCACTTAAGATCAGGTGAGTATGTAGTCAAAGCACTAAGCCTTTAAGAAAAAGTAAAAGCGAACGGTAATTATTTAGATTTCTATGAGATCTCTTTTAAGTTACGTCGAAAAATAAAACAATTTTTTCTTTTATTTTTCTGAAATAATAAATTGTAGAGAAAGCAATAGTAGTGGTTAAGATATTCTACGTGGTTTATTAATCATGAAATTTGTGGATACTTTTATTTCAGTATAAAACTTTAGCGAGTGTGTACTGTTTCTCTTCAACAGTAAAACAGTAAGCGATGATATCTATATATACATCTACACTAATAAATAAAATTGAAGAGCAGACTGTTTTGAAAGATATATGTATAATGGAAGACAACACAACCATAGCGCGATCTAGAATCGTTCAAAGATAATAACTATTTGTTTTCGTTAATATATACAATTGAAGTGTTTTACCAAATATAACCTACACCAAAAATGCAATTCCTAAAATTTTTGTCTGTCTGTCTGTTTGTTCCAGCTAATCGCCGGAACGGCTGGACTGATTGTGACAAGCCCTTTTTTTTATTAAATAACTGAAGCTAATCCGCGTAACTACTTTATTTTTCGATATTAATTAGGGTTCCGCATTAAAAAAATTAAAACTCATAAAAATTGGAATAAAATCCGATTCAATGCACAGTTCTACTGGCAGGGATTTCAAGTTGTGAGAAATATATTTGCTTGATGTTAGTAGCAAAAAAAACTATATTACGCAGTGAAAAATATATGAAACGCAAGCGCAGCCGCGGGTACACAGCTAGTCTTACACAAGTTTAGGTCAATTCCTTTGAAACAGCTTCCTCTATATAACAGTTTCATTCAATTTATTTTTTAAACACAAAAGCGTTATAAGTTCTCTTATACGGGTAATAAATTAAATTAGAGTCGGTCGTCGACTACATTGTCATGCAAATGTGGTCCTTAATGTTCCGCGACGGAGGAGTGAGCTCGCGTGCTGCTCGCGTTGAAATGCCTCGCGATTATGAAAATGAATGTAGTAATCACCACCTTAAAACCTTTAAAGCTCCTCGTTTGAAAAAAAAATGTCACAAATATAGCTTCGTCTGTTTACGAATTTTGAGGGTTAGCGGATTTTATATTTATCCTAACTGGCACTCGCTTCGCTTCAAGTTAACGAATCGGTGATGTAACTCTGCGGAGCTATTTACAAGTATAAGATATATCTGTGTTTATTTAATTTAATTTGATCACATTATTTGGGTCACATTAAAAAAGAAACATTCTGATGATTATAATCATCTAAAAAAATTATAAACATACCTATAGTATGCGGTTACTTACTGAGTAATAAGGATCACTATACAGTATGTAGTAATACTTCGCAGAGTACCTGTTTTATATTTATAGATTGTTTTAGGCATATTACTTGTTTATTTTCCGCTGACCTCGGGATCAATCAGTAACATTCTAAAATAAAAGGTCACTTTACAGTGCATCCCGAACGTTTATTATCTACCAAACTTTTGCAAGTTCGATGTTATACAAACCATCTTATTGAATTTTTATACAAATATACCACCTGTGTTGCCAAAATAGCAGTAAATTACGATCACTCTGGAATAACTAAAGACAAACAAAATAAACTTAACAAATAGATTGTACTATTGTAACAAAAAAAAAAGTCTTAGCCAATATCTCTGTTGGAAGCACTATGTCTCTGTAAAGTTGTTTCAGACGCTCGAAAATATGAAGACGGCCAAACCCAATAAATAAACCAAGTTCAGTTCAGTTGAGAAGAAACAAAAGTTTTATGAACTCCTACGATACAGTTCAAATTCAACGGTTAAACAGAATAAATCTCGACGTCGGTTTCATACGGTATAGGTACTGTCTAAATAAATACGCTGCGAGCCGATCGAAGGATTTTGATCCTGATATTGCCCACTTATGCAAGCTTGGTATACATATATGTGCGACATGTCTTAGTGTTATTTGATTCTTAAATTTCTACTATAATAAATCCATATATCCGTCTCTTCAACCATAAGACGTCCACTGTTGGTCATAAGTCTCCCCCAATTAGGGGGGCATTGCCATAATAGCCACGCTTCACAGGCGGGTTGGTGATCGTAGTAGGTGTTTGTGATACTCAGAGGATGCTGCTGCAGATACTCTGGTTTTTTACCCTTAGTCGCCCTTTACTACACCCACGGGAATATATGGGGGGTAAATTTTAAGGGGTTTTCATACCAACTGCGAAGTCTGATTTAATATAGCATACCAAAGTATATTAAGTATAACTGAGGCTGCCTTCGATAAATATATTGACGCCTTTGATACTGTAACTACTCGTATTAACGCATGCATTCAAACGGTTAGTTCTACTCTACTAGAAATGCAAGCAACCAAATAATTAACAATAACTAGAATCTCAAAACTGAACTGATTTATTTTCCTATTGCTCTTTCCTATAATTATTTGCAAGGGAGATCTGCACTGATCCTTAGGCACCGTTTGGCAGTAAATACATATACAAAATACATTTATATTGTGAGTTATACACTCAGTTCTATTATGTATAAATTGTCGCTAAGCCCTGCATTGGTTTCATCAAAAATAATTAAATATGCAATTGAAACCGCTAATCCAATATTAATTCAAGATGACATCTTAAAACATAATTTATTGTTTCAGCGTAATCCGAATGGATTAATGAAGACCCAGGTTCACTTCCAGCGCTAATAACTAAAATTTTCGTAAACTTTCTCCTTTCCTAATCAGTTCCTTTAAAAAATTGCTGAAAATAGTTTTAAATTTCTAATGTTTGCCATAATATTATAGCTTGTAATGATGGAGGTATTAGGGTTGTTATATTTACATTCATTAATTATAATTTTAGTGGAAACTTGACTGGTTTATGTAATATTGTTATGCAATTCCATATGTGTATGTTATTAACTGTGTGTTTCCCAAATAAATAAATAAATAAATTTTACATTATTTTTCGCTCTGTGAAAATATTACTTCAAATAATATTTCTCCATAAGTTTTAGTATTATACGAAATTTAAGTATCAAATTGCTTTATAGTGAATATTTTGAAGTTATCTGATCTTGGCAGTTTAGAGCTAGGTTAGGGTTTATACATATTTACGAATTTAAAAAAAACGTATTTATGTTTGAAATAGCAATTATTCAGCTTAAATATATACATGTATCTATCTGTACATAAACGACCCGAGTAACAATTATATATAATATATTCCTGTGCAATTAACCTCACAATTACTTAATGTGCTCGGTTGTTTGTCACGAGGCAAAAACGTCACGGCAACGGCACGCCAACGGCACGAGACCGTGCCGGATTAATGACGTGAAGCGACGCTCTGATGAGCAAAAATTTGTGCTGTTCGAGCTGAAAACGTACATATAATAAACGCCATGTCTCTGTCTGTCTGCTTTTCCGTTAGTACGTTTATGCAACTAGAAATATAGACAATATTTTAAGGATTTTACTTTTATAAAACTATAATTACATCCTTAGGCCAGGTAATAATTCTAAATATTTTATTATATTAAATGATATACAGAACAATTTGTGAGAAGTAATCTTCGCCTAGTGGTCGAAATTCGAAAACCACAATCATTCAATTTAAAAAAAAAAGATTCTTTCTTATCAATTTTTTAAACCAAAATCACAATATTTTTACATAACACTAGCTGTGCCTAGCATGTCATTCAGCCAATATGCAGCCTATATTCTTCATGTTTTGGGGTTTATACGTGAAAAGGACAGACCGCCAGAGGTAGCTGATGCCATCTACTGTTATGGTAACTGTCACTTCCGACGGTCTCCATTACCACTTAACATGCTCTAACGCTGGTGCTCACAGGCACTAAACGGTATATGGTTACTTTATATTTATAACTAGCTCTGCCCGCGGCTGCGCATATTCGTATTCATATTCATCCATATATTCTTTACTGCGTTTTAATTTTTGTTATTCGGAACCCTTATTATTTTCCTAAAAAAAATTAGTACTAAGATAAAGTATACATAATTCTCATACATTATAGCAAATGCCCGTAAAACTATGAATTGCATCGGATTTTATTCACATTTTTATGAGTTTTATTTTTTATAAGCAGAACCCTAATTATTTTCGAAAATTACTAGTACCTTAAGTTACCCAGAGTAACTTCAGCTATCTACAAAAAAAATCCTTACAATATCGGTTTAGATGTTCCGGGGATTACCCGATACAAACAGACAAAAACTTTAAAAATTGTATTTTTGGTATAGGTATCGTAAGTAAAAAAAAATGGACATTACAAACAGTCACTTCAGTTTATTGATTTTTATATTATAGATAAGCTGAATATCAATGTATTGTTTTCCCGTTTATTATGTCTTAGAATTTATAATTTATACTATAAATATATTTTATATTATGTCATTTTTGTTCAATTGCAATCAGTCCATATTTTTTTTCTCAAATAAAATTACCAACTCTTCTTTCATACTGAAGTCGCCGCATGTCATTCAAATTACTATAACTTTTGATAGTGGACTGATTTTAATGAAATAAAAATTTTATGTTACTCTAGAATATGCTTTATAAATTTTTAATTATTCTTATTACTTACTAATTGATAAATATATATATATATATATAATTTAATAAATGATTCTAATGCACAAACAAATAGACAGACATTTTTATAAAAGAAATGTATTTAATTACCTATTTTTAGTCTCTTGCAATAATTCTTTTCACAAAAATCAAAAAAATATACAGAAACGTGATATTTACAATTTTATTATTAGTATAGATGAGAACACGTAATTAATATTTACACAGAAAAAAAAATTGTACCTTAAAAAATTATAAATAAGAAATATACTAACGATATTTACACAATTGAGTGGTTCGAAGCCGCGTCGTGCCGACCAAGAAACCGTGTGGTGCCTGGCAAGAATAGTACCACTCTATATCTCCCCGTGAGTGTCATCAAAGGCGACTAAGGGATAAACCAGGGGGTGGGTAGCAGCATCCTCTAATTACCACAAACACCTGACTGCGATCGCCAACCCACCAGCCAAGCGTGGAGATTATGGCAATCACCCCCTTAATAAACGACACACTAAGAAACGTGATCGCTCATAGTGGGCCTAAGGAGAGGGCTATGCTTGGAGTTTTACAAGGTGGACCGACGACCTGGTGAAGATCGCGGGAATCCGCTGGATGCGGATGGCTCAAGACCGATCGTCGTTGAGAGATTTGGGGGGAGACCTACTCGTATGTCCAACAGTGGGAGTCTTTCGGTTGAATGGATGGAAGCCGCGAGCACAACTAGTCACATACCTATAATAAATATTATGTTTCATAAAATTTCACGTGTCAACAAGTCACACAAATTTAGCAAAATATATTGTCAGGTCAATCACAATAATAATAATCACAATGTTTCTCAAACTTACCCATAGAGTTTGTGGAAATTATATGACAGAAATTCTTTATTAGTTAAAAAAAGTCAAAAAGTTCCATCAAGGGTTTCACATACGTAAAATCTTGTATTTCACGAGCTCCCTCAGTATTTAATCCTGCCCTTAGTTGCGGCGACGTAATGAAAATGCTACAAAGACCTCTGGACGCTGAGCGGTATGTAACGATTCGGAGCTGGAGCGGGGCGGAGACGGGTGCGGGGCAGGGTGAATAACATACCTTTGTACGTTAACCACTTATCATTGACACGACTGGACATTTAACTCTTAATATATATATTTTATTATTACCTTGTAGCACACCGTATAGTTTTGTTTTAAATATGAAATGCGTAGTTATGAAAATAGTAAACCTATACAAATAATATAAAGCTGGGTAGTTCGTATGTTTGACCGCTATCTTTAAGAAACTGACTGTCAGATTTGAATTATTATATTTGGGTTTAATAATTATTATAAACGTATACGGGCTCTTCTACACCCAATTGACAATTATGCCCAGAAACAAGAATATTCTGTCTCCAAGGTCAAACGGATTTGTTGACAATCTGAGTTATCGTAAAACGTAGAAGTAGCTATGGGCAGGTTGCTGGCGGAAAATGCCTTCCAAACGCAAACACATATTTGGAGTATATTTATTCTTCATGCACAAAATCTTCTTAGTCAGTATGCCTTAAACACTCATTTTCACTGTTTCCTTGTATTTCCTCCTTTTTCTTCGTATTAGGCAATCGTGAGGAGACCGATCGCTCAGTCTGGGACGCCCATACCTAATGCCGCATATGCCCGTTTTCCCGCACAGATTCTGTGCGGTCATAGCGTCGGTAAAACGCGTTTAGATGTAAACCATGTAAGTTATCATGTAAAGCATTTATTTTGTTTTTAAAGATTAGTTGAAACATTGTTGATAAGTTCAACCATTATATTTGAGTATCGTATAGTATGATCTGTTTTAATAATATTTGATCGATGTCTCGATAAAACGAGAATGAATTGTCTTCCGAGTCGTATATTTCGGCAGAGGGGTGACAATGAGAGACCGCGGGTCTTGCCACTGCGGTGTTTGTGACACAGAAACAAAGAACTTTTTAACTTGTTTTATGTAAATCCGGGACGTGACACGAGATTATTCTTAATTTTGTATACATATTCTATATTGAAAGCGCCATATTGTTATTTTACTGAAGCTTTTCTTATATACATTTATAACTGTATAAAGAAGTTAAGAGTTATATTTATTTCCTTTGGTTATAGTTCGATTCGAATAATATAATTTTAATACCGGATAATATTGAGTAAACAGCTTAATAAGAATTAATCTGAAACAACTTACTAACCATTATATTATTATTTCTTCTAAAGTAAACAATTTTTTATGGTTTTATATAAACATTAAAAAGTGTTCGATAATAGAATGCTATGGAATCTTTCAACATATTCGGTATAAAGTAATGACTAATCAAAAGCTGTAAAGATCTTTCAGAGAAACGGTAAAGTTCATTATTGTAATAAGTGTTGAATTGTTACAGAGAGCGTGTGCTGCAGACTTTAACTGTTATCTTTTGATTATGGTTCTTTTTTTCTCCTATGCTAATTTTATATTTTGTTATTAATACTGTACTACTACTCTGGGGTCCAGAGCAGATTGGTAAAGTGGCAACAGAAGCTGGAGGGTGTCGGCCTAAAAGTGAGTAGATCCAAGACGGAATATATGTTTTGTGATTTCGGCGGCACCTCTAGCTCAACTGTTATAACACTAGATGGCACTCCAATACCAATCTGCCCCGAGTTCAAGTACCTCGGCTCACTCCTGCAAAGCAATGACGAAATAGACCGGACGGTAAAGCATAGAATTAACGCAGCATGGATGAAATGGCGGCAGGTTACGGCTACTACGTGTGATCCGCAAATCCCCTTTAAATTAAAGGGGAAGATTTACAAGAACATAATACGACCTGTCATCTTGTATGGATCAGAATGTTACCCCATAAAGGTGACGGACGAAAGAAGATTACATGCAGCTTAGATGCGAATGTTGAGTTAAGAGGCGTTCGTTTATCCTGGTACATGTGATGCGCAGGGAGAAAGAGGATGTTGTAAAAAAGGTATTGGATATGAATGTGGACGGTTACATGGGAAGGGAAAAACCAAAGAAAAGATGGATGGACTGTGTGAAAGATGATATGCTTAGGAAAGGAGTTAATGCGGAGATGCCAACAAATAGAGAGGAATGGAAGAGGAAGACATGTTGCACCGACCCTAAATGAAAATGGGAAAAGGGTAGGGAGATGATAATGATGACTATACCATTTTTTCATTTATAAATGGATGATGATTATTTCATTTATGTTAAGAAACAATCAAATAATATTAAATCCTCTATACTTTACAAATATTGCTAGACATTTCTAGTTACAAGTCCAAGTTTAAATAAATATAACTAGTTTTTTTTTAAATAAAACGTATTTTACATACCGTAATAAATAAACATCAGAGAGAAGACTTTGTTAAAAGTGTTTTGATTTATCTTTGTTGTTGAGAAAATGAAATCGTGAATTTGTTTCACAGTAATAACATTAGGTATTTCTAAATCTGCCAGTGGGTATTTGATCTCAAGGTACCAACGTAACTCCTGTGACCTTGATGTACGTGCGTTCCAATCGCTATATGTCTCCACATGAACCTTTTTACTTCGATTTCTTTTTTTGTTTTATGTAACACCAGTGCCCTACATATTACGTATAATATTTGTAGTAAATTCCTTCGCAGATTTAAAAAATAATCTTAATAGTGTATTGGCACGAGGGTTAAGTTTATATCAGTAGTTTATATCCTAAACGATAGCACCTGCATCGCTCCATACATCCGTCTGAGTAGACTCATACAAATATTTCCTTAAGTATGATATGAAGCAAGTTAGAGTTAAATAGACACTTTACGCTTGGGATGTGTAGTCTGCTATGATGATGACGACACATTTGTGTTTCTCATCGTTCTGTAACATCAGACTAAATATAGTCATTTTGAAATAAAATAAATCCTGGTATATTCAATTTTGTTCTTGCATAACAATTTTCACAAATTAAACATTTGTATTAAATAGTTTACAAAATAAAAGAAAGTACTAGTGTGCACTTTTTGCCCCTAATTAGAAGCTCATCAAGTTAGATTTTTTAACAATATCCCTCCTTCACAGAGTGATGTAGCGCAACTCCTGTTTTAGAATCAAACCAGCAATGAATACAACTCATATATAGTTCACATAACAAACATAAGGCGAATTAACAGAAAAAATGTTCATTTATTTATAAAATATTATCCGAATAACGTCGCCCCTGAGTTTATACATTGAAAGGTATAACCAACTGTAGGACATTACGGCTGGGAATTTCACGGGGATTAGTCCGTCGTCACTCCCCTCTCCCAGAACCCCTCCCTCTGGTCCTCCCCGGTGGTCAAAGCGGTCTTAGCGACGTAAGCGTATGTTTTAAACAAGGACTTATATTCACGAAATGATTTTCATGAGAACAGAATTACTCGTTATTTTTTTATGTTATTTTAAAACTACTGCCATTAAATGTTTGAGGTATGATGCTTGCGATTAGAAGTCGCGTTGTACTTTATTTAGTGTATGGAAAAATACTAAATAATTTGCGTTATATTTAACGATATTTAGCTAGCAGAGAGAGGGTGACGGAATAATTCATTTGAGAACGGTTTGCTAAGTAAAACAATCAACAACAAACCGAGTCATTGTGACTGATTTGTCGAGGTTTTGGTATAGCTGTGACAAGAGGACTATATCCTCGGTAAAGCGACTCCTGTTAAGATCCGTTATATAAAATTATAAGTTTATAATAACATATCTAGTATATAGGTAAACAGTGAAGCAGTATGTTTGTTCTGCGTTAGTGTTATGTTTGTTTGGATATTACGAAACTCACGTTAAGATAACAGCGGTGGAACCGAGTTGGGTGGGGGGGGAGCGGAGTGCGACCTCTTACACAAAAGTTTCTCCCGCGCAACCGCTGTATGAGTTTTTGGTACAAACTTTATCGGTCCACGTACAGTTTATATTTCTAACTCACATTTATTTGTGTAATTTTACGTGAACCGACGTGATTATTGAATGGGGTTAAAGTGAATTCGAGACAAAGAACTCTTCTCGAACAACATGTAATTTACTAAAATACCACATGTATTTAGGTGATAACTTAAGTATTGAAGACCATGATATCATTATATTGAATTATTACTTCTGTGGGGCGCTGGTTCTTTATATAGGTAATAAAACCTTGGCTGGAATCAAACAATATAAATTTTAAAACATATCTGACAGATGAACCGGTTAAGAATAACCTGACTGAGTCGTTTGAGTAAAGTAACAGGAAAATTAATAATAATTACGAAAAACTTACATTTACTCTAATACACATTAAAAAATAAACATTATGTAATTAATAATCTCAATAATGGTTACCTTGAAATTAGGAAATATTTGGAGTTTTCTTTTACATCAGTTCGAAATCAATTTAACAGCAATTGAGAACAATTAACATAAGATCACAGTTTTACCGCCGTGTATTCATTCGTGATCACTGCAAATGCAATTCATTATAACTATAACATAAAAGCAGTGATAAACCAAAACTGATTAATTCGTGCAGATCATGGATAGTTATAATGAGGTGATACTAACCGTAGTAATCGAACCCCGGTGTTGTGCATAGTCTAGCCGCGAGCACCGCTCTCTCGCAAAATGAAAATAAACTAAGGAAATCAGATAAAATTTGATTGAACAATCATCGGGAAATGTACAAAAGAATATGAGTGTGCGGGATAGCCTGAGATGTTGTTAGGCAGTCCACGAGATCACACCGTTGTTGCTGGATTGCGAGAGGTGTAGTAAATAATGCCAGATAGAAAGTTTAAACAATATGTTTATTACAGGTTAGACACGAGTTTACACTATAAACGGACAACACAATTACAATATAAAACAGACACAATCTAGGAATACTATATAACACAGAGACAACACAACTACAAGATAGACAGAGACAACACCATATAGAAACAGTAGACACAGATATTAAACAATATATAAAGCATGCACAAGATTAACACGACATATAGCAAGATACAATTCACAGTAGACAATATAAAAACACACACAATAGTCCTCACTACAGTCCTTACACTAATACTCACAGTTGTCCTTACACTAGGACTCACACTCGTACTCACACCCGTGTGTGAGTTTACGCGCACGATACGTCTCGAATTACGCGGAATTCGAGACCCACTATAGTTCGATACGCGGTTCACTGGTTCAGTTCGCGGATCGCGTAGGTTCGGAACGCGGATCACTGTGGCTCGGGACGCGGAATCACGGTCAGGTCGGAGCGCGGTTCTCGTACTCGGGGACGCGGATTCACGGTCAGGTCGGAGCGCGGATCACTATGGTTCAAGACGCGGATTCTTTGAACGCAGTGCACTGTTGCTTGAGGACTTCTTGCGGACTACTTGCTGAATGTTTGACTACTGCTTCTGTCTCAGAGATTAGTTCTTGTTGTTGTTTTCTTCTTGAAGAGCGAGCGATGACTGCATGATTTGCTTTTTTTTTTTTTTTTTTGACCTAGCTAATGCTGTTGACCGGAAGGGCCTTTACAGCTTCACCGAACTTTGGGGGCGAGTGCTGAAGGCACTCGCCGCAATAAGGTGACTAGCTCAAGGGCTACCAAAGTGGTACGAACCTCGGCTTGGCCGTCACCTGAGTACTCAAGACACACTCGCGAGTTGTATCCTAGCTAATCTTTATTTTTATTTACATAAAAAAAAAAAAAAGGTTCCTTACAGGACCTATGTACCTTGCATGTTATGCATGAGTGTGTATGGAGTGTTGTGCGTGTGTAATTGCTCAATGCGTGGGCAGTGTTACTGTATCGCGCTAGCGGCGACGTCAAGAGCCTCCCCAGTTGGGGAACGAGACACGTCTTGGGTCGCCGCCTGAGGGGGACCCGGAGTGTGTGCGGGAGCAAAGTTAGCCGCCTGTCCCCGGCGGCGGGAACGGCGGTTTCGCGGGCGTGGGCGCTGGCACGCATTCGTACGAGGTAAAGGAGGGAAGATCCTATTACTACGAGTTATGGTATCGTCGCGGCACGATAAGATTCTTTGCGGCCGACGTATACGACGCGGCTTACGTCCTGGCAAGTACGAGACGGCTCGCACGATGAGGGGGTTCGAGTGTGTCTCTGCGCGTTCGAAGAATGCGCGACACTGGGTCTTGAAAACGGACCTAATGGAGGGCAGGTTGAGATCCCTGTGTAAATCCACAGTTCTCTCGAACCATTGGGCACCTACTGCCTTCCTTACAAAGCGATTCTGAATCCTCTGTAAGGCGTGCATACGTGAACGTGAGTGATGTGACCGAAGACAGGTGCGCAATACGTGATGATGGGTCTGACCACCATCTTGTATAGGGTAATCTTATGGCGGAGTGCCATTTTGCTCTTGCTGTTGTAGAGCGGATAGAGACGACCTAGCACCATGGAGGTCTGGCGCTTCACTTTCTTTATGTGAGATTTGAAAGAGAGTCTGTCATCTAATTGAACTCCTAGGTACCTGACTTCGGAGGAGTATGGGATTTCAGTACCCGCGTACTGTATGGGCTTGGGAGGGTCTTCCCTAAGTTTACGGCTTCTAGTGAATAATAACGCGGCGCTCTTACTCGGGTTTATCGCGAGACGCCATTTGAAATACCAAGCGCTGAGTTGGTCGACAGCGCCTTGGACGTATTTGCGTAAGACCGTTTTCTTACGAAAAGCGAAATATATGACAGTGTCGTCCGCGTATAGACCTAGCTGAACTCTTCCGAGATCAGGGAGGTCCGCTAAGTAGAGGTTAAAGAGGACAGGCGCCAGAATGGAACCTTGGGGGACTCCTGCGCGTATGGGGTGGGCTATAGAGAGAGCGCTCTCTACTCTATAGCGGAAACTACGATCGGTGAGGTAATCGTGTATGATTCTAACCAGAGTGTCGGGGATACCTAATCTAGTGAGTTTGTAGACGAGGCCCGTGTGCCAGACCTTGTCGAATGCTTTGGCAACGTCGAAGAAAACTGCGAGCGTATGCCAGGATTTATTAAATTCAGGGTGATTAATATTGGTGAGTACGTACTCCGTGAGGCGGAGCACCTGATGCGCACAGGAGTGTCTGGCTCGGAAACCAAACTGTTGGGGAGGCAAGAGATTTTTGTCCTCTATTACCTCTATGAGACGGTTCATAAGGATCCGCTCATAGAGTTTGCCTAAGGTGTTAAGAAGGCTAATTGGACGGTAGCTATCGGGTTGCCTGGCGTCTTTGCCAGGTTTGTGTATCCCTATAACTATAGCTGCTTTCCAGGCGGCTGGAAAGTGGTTGTTTTTGATGGCCGCATTGAAGATGCAGACCAGCAACGCGACCAGAGGCGGAGGAAGAAGTTTGATGACTTCGTTCCTGATTCCGTCGGGACCGGGGGACTTTCTGGGCTTAAGGCCCTTGATGGCAGTCGTAACCTCTTCACAGGTGACAGGTGAGAGGGGGACAACCGGAGTAAGAGCGAGGGAGTCCTTCACAGAGGATTCGACAACAGAGATGTGTTCGATATCAATGTTGTCGGTGACGGGAGCGCATTGATGCTCGAGGCTATCGGCTAAGCACTCGGCTTTTTCGATATCGTCAAATGCGGGTTGAAGACCCTGCGTATTTCTGTCCAGGGGGGGCATGTTAACGATGGTACGGTCCATCTTCATAGATCGTGCGAGCTTCCAGTACGCGAGGTGGGAAGGTTTCAGCTCTCCTAAGAGGCTGTCCCACCTTTCATTACGGATCTGATCTATGCGGCTTTTCACCGCTCTACGCAAAGAACGCAAGCGCGCACGATTCTCCTCAGTCGGATACGTGTCGTGGGCGCGGGTCGCGGCGTTTTTCTGGGTGAGCAGAGCTCTCACGTCATCGGGGAGTACAAAGCGGCGATCGTTCGCCGCTTGCACCTCTTTCGAGGTCTCCTCGATGCCGATCTTGAGGTGCTCAACCAGAGCATCGATCGCGAGGTCCGCGTCCGCAGACGTATCCAGTACATCTGGGATCCTATCGAGAGAGGGGGTGGACGGATGGTCCTTTAAATAACGGCCGAGCTTGTAATAGTCCGCGACTTTTACAACTGGCGGGCTAGAATTAGAGTCATCCGTGTGACCTAACATCAAAACTACTGGGCGGTGGTCGGAGTCGAGTTCGTGTACGACTTGTATAAGACGCACAGGAAGCGAGACTCCTTTTAAAACAGCAAAATCTAGAACCGACGGGCGACAGTTCGGTTGAAAATGGGTGGGCTCTAACGGCGCGACGACCTCAAAATCGAGCTTCCGTACTAGGCGCATGAGTTCCGCCCCATTGGGCGTAACGCACGAGCTGTTCCAGAAGGTGTGCCCGCAATTGAGATCGCCGGCGATAATGACAGAGTCGCCTAATGCGAAAAGCTTCTCTAGGTCTGACCTTAAGGGTCGTTTGCTGGGAGGGAGGTATGCAGACACGAGTACAATTGACGGATGGCCAGTCATACCTATTCTACATACCGAAACTTCCATATTGGTAAGCTCCGGGGCTTGCAACGGCGAGCAATAAAGTGACCGTTTATAATATATAAGGGTACCACCGCCCCTTTCAGGGGTCCTATCATTACGTACTATATTATAATTCGCAATCCCGGGATTGCGATCACTTGGCTTCAAAAAGGTTTCCTGGACGAGAAATACGTCTATTTGACGATCGCGGAGAAAGTTAGCGACTAATTCACGCTGCGGAGCTAATTTCCGCGCGTTAAAGAATGAAAGGGAGAGACCGCGAGGCTTGAACTTAGCCATCGATTACGGGTTAAGAGAGACGCGTGCCAGACCTTGAAGGGTCATGGCGATGGCAGGGAAACGCGCGATAGCCTCGAGCTCGGCGTTCCCGGAGCCGCTGTTCAACATTGCGTTGAACGCGACTACTTCCTGCACATCATGGATGCGCAGGAGAAATAAAACCCGGTCTAAGCCGGTGGAGTTGGCCTGAGGGGCCTGGGGGGGGGTAGCCAGGCGCGGCTGCGCCTTGGCTTGGGGCCTAGGTGCCCACGGAGCCAGAGGGGCTGCGGGGCGGGGGGCGGCGGGACGGGTCGGCACCGCGGAAGGCGACGCCGACGTGCCTGGGAGGCACGGGAAAGACCTCAGTGTCATAGGCGGCACTTGAGGTTGGAGGAGGAGGGGGGCAGCGTTCCTCTGAGGAACGCGTCTACCGCCTTTGTTAGGCTGGTTGCGTCTTACCTTGGGCGCACACGGGCACCCTCGGTAATTGGCGGGATGACCCTCCTGCCTGCATAGAACGCAGCTTGGAGGGTCGGTAGTGTCCTTGGGACGGGGACAGTCGGGGGTGAGATGATCCCCGAGACACTTGACACATCTCGGAGCCATATAACAGCTCCGAGAACTGTGTCCGTACCCCTGGCAACGGTGACATTGCGAGGGGTAAGACTGTTTGTGTGGGACTTCCACAGATATCCGGGAGAGGCCGCAGAGGGTCTTCAGACCGAAGACCTTCTTTCCCTCTTCCGTGGCGGACAAGGAAACTAAAACCATGTTAAACGGCTTCATCCTATCTCTTTGAGAGTGCATCCGATGCACCTCAATCACGGGGAAGTTCTGCTCCTTAAGGGAGGCAGCTATCTCATCACACGAGAGTTCCTTGGGAACTCTTCGCATGACGACCCGAAGGGACTTTTCCTCCTCAAGTGCGTGTGTGAAAAACGCGTACTTGGCCTCACGAAGGAAACTCGTGAGGGCACGGAAGGTGTCGGAATTTGCCACTTTGACCATAATGCCCTCTCGGACATTGGTCGCCGTGGTAAAGTGTATATGGCGGCTCGAGAGAGCCGCCGAGATCTTCGTCCAGGACGCCTTGTCCTGGATCGTGACCGGTGGTGGAGGACGTGTCTTCCTGGGCTGCACCTGAGACGGCGCAGCCGCAGGTTTGTGGGCGGCCGGTTTAGCGACGGGCAGCGAAGTGGGCTGCCGCGACGCGTCCTCTACGGCGAGGACCTTTGGGACTGACACGGAGGGCGGCGGAGAGGCCGGCGCCTTCCTCTTATTTTTCCGCTTGGGGGTGGTGAACTCACCCCCCCCTAGCGGGGGATACGCGATATCCATTTCGTCCGAGTCTGACCCGGACGACGAATGGACTGCGGGAGCGGCGAACCTAGGCATCAGGCTCGGATGCCTATCAGCCTGGCTCTGGGGGGACAGAGGGGAAAAAAAAACTATTCCCCGTGCTGACATTGATTTGTTCCGCCGAGTGCGGACGGCGGTAAGGGGAACGCGAACGCGACCGCGAACGCGAGCGACAGTCCGAAAAGGACGAATCGCGCCTATCTCTAACCGTAGGTGGCGTGGGCGCGCGAGAACGCTCCGGTGCGTTGATGTTAGGAACCGGCTTCCTAACTCGAATTGAGGGCACGGCCGGCGATGGGGAATCCGCGCTAAAGTTTTTAAACTCCCTGGCAAGGATGGGAGATTTTTCTAACAATAATTTTGCAAATTTAAGGAGCTTTTGCTCCACAACAACTGATTCGGCCATCCCGCGATGGCAAGAGGGCAGGGGGGGGGGGTGAACTACCTCCCTGCCTGAGGGGCAGGGGGGCGCGCCAAAAAATCTAAGAGACTACGCGAGTCTCGCAAGTGACCGTTGAGTCAAAGTGCAATGACTCAAGGTAGTTGGGAGCCTACGGAGCCTAGGGGGAAGCCCTATCAAGCCCTAGGGCCGAGGACGTGGGTCAGACGCCCAAACAGCACCCAGGGGATGGATCTGTAGCAGGAGCGGAAATCGGGTAAGAAAGAGGGAAACCGGTGTGATCACACACCAGATTCCGGTATTTGGTGACCCCAGAAGGGGGTCCCCAGGGAACCTGCTAAACCCTGCACCACCTTACGTTGGCACCGTTAGGTCTCCGGTGATGACCACAATCAAGAGAGAGTGGGTTTTATCTAAGTCGTGAAGCGACACGTATCCTCACCTTAAGGGTGAGTATACGTTAAACGCGCGCGTACTGAAAAGTACGTTTTTCGAAAAAAATACACGAAGTTATAAATGAGATTTATAAAATCGAGTATTCAACGCTCGCAAAAATACCGCAGCGCGGGAAACCCACACCGGGTACACGACGCGGCGCGCGCGCTTGCGTCACCTCAACCGTTAAATAAATTTAACGGCTGTTGCTACGCAAGCGAACGAACTTCGAAGGCGGCGATAACGAGATCGAACACGTGAAACGTATTTGTGCGAGCGACCTTAGCGTGCGTGCGCACACTTCGGCTTACCAAACGGGAATCTCGACTACTCAAAACTCGGGTCTGCATGATTTGCACCGTCCCGGGCGGATACTTAAGCTCCCGGCATGTGCGTGACCCCGTTCCTACGGATCGAGGTAGGCCGGTCGCGTTCGGCGAATCAGAGCGCACCGCCCGTCGGTGCCGCGAGGTGTTTTTGTCTCGCTCTCTCAAAGACGCGACGTGTTTCGGCGCGTATGTTCAATGTAATATTCTTCAATTATGCCATTCTAATTCTATTTATTTACAACTATTTCGTAATTTACAATTATTCATGCGGGATCTAACTCTATGTAAAATCTGTCTGAATATACACCCTCTCTCTTGAGGGCGCTGTCCTGCACATTACTCCCGCCGTGCGTCGTCCGCGATCAGCGGCGGCGCATCCTCAGTCGGTGCAGGCAGTGTGTGTGGTGCAGGAACCGCACCACCCTCAATGACTACGATCTTCTTAGCTGGTCGTCGCAGCACTCCGCCCTTGGTGATGATGTCCGCTGTCCTTACGGCGCCGTCGGGACCGGGGGTAGACCGTGATGATGCGTCCCCGGATCCACACGTTGCGAGGCAGGTTCCCGTCGACTATCAACACGACGTTCCCGACCTGCAGGTCCGGTCCTTGCCCGTGCGGTTGACGTCGGTTGCGCAGCTCCGGCAGGTATTCCCGGAGCCAGCGGGCCCAGAATAGGTCGGCCAGGCGTTGTGAGCTGCGCCAGCTCTTGCGAAGGTCCAAGTCCCGGTCGCCGAAGTCCCCGGATGCGTTGACTCTCCCAGAGTCTCCCAGGAGGAAGTGGTTCGGTGTCAGCGCCTCAGGATCGTCCGGGTCGACCGATACGTGAGTCAGCGGTCGGCTGTTCACGGTGTGTTCCGCTTCCAGTAGTAGGGTGTGTAGGACCTCCTCGGTGGGGTGTCTCTCGCGTAAGGTCGTCGCGAGAGCCACCTTGATAGAGCGCACCATGCGCTCCCATGCCCCTCCCATGAAGGGCGCGCCCGGCGGAATGAACCGCCAGTCGATGCTCCGTCGCGACGCCTCGACCGCCGTGGCTTCGTATACGGCGCGTCGCAGCTCCTTGTCCGCCCCGTGAAAGTTAGTGCCGTTGTCCGACCATATTTGGGCCGGACAACCGCGTCTCGCCATCATCCTTCTCAGCGCCATGATCGCTGAGTCCGCGCTGAGGTTCGCTGCCAGCTCGAGATGCACGGCCCTGGTAGTTAGGCACGTGAACATGACGCCGTACCTCTTCTGGTGGGTCCGCCCCACGGTGATGGAGAGAGGCCCGAAGTAATCTAGGCCCACGTAGGAGAATGGCCTTCGGTGGTGGGCGAGTCGACAGGGAGGCAAGTCCCCTGTCGCAGGCTGCGGCGGTGCGGCGGCTCGGATGCGGCATATCAGGCAGCGCCTGATGACCGCCTTGGTGATCGGTCGTAGGCGGATCACCCAGAACTGTTGGCGGCACTCGTTGACAGTAGTCTCGACGCCCGCGTGGTGCAGCTGCCGGTGGATGTGGTCGATCCACAGCTGCGTGGCCCGATGCTCCCCGTCGAGGATCAGTGGCTCCTTGATGGTGTCCGGGACCCCGGAGACTGCCTGGATTCGGTCTCGCAGGCGCAGGACTCCCTCGGCGACCTTTATGCTGATAGGAAAAAGGCGGCTTCGCCGGCATACCTGTCTACCCGCCTTGAGAGCGTCGAGTTCCTCTTTGAACGAATCTTCCTGGGACGCCCGCAGAATCAGGTCGTGCGCCCGCCGCAGCAGGCTCCCGCTGAGAGGCTGGTGCTTCGATTCGTCTCGCGTCGGTTGGCTGCCTCCGACGCGCTTCTCCGTGGCTCGGGTGCTCCTCCACGCTGGGTCTGCATCCTTCGTCCTCCTGGTCCGCCGGAAGTTCACCGATTCATCGGTCCGGCGACAAAGAGCGATAAATTGGAGGACTCGGGCTGTCGCGCGCAGGTATCGCTCCCATCGCGAGAAGCGGTCCGCGTCTGGGATCGCCTCCGTGAGCCGAAGTCCGGTCGACGTCGAGATGTTCAGGGTCCGCTCCTCGCCGGTAGTGGTCGGAGCGGAGTCTACGTTGGCTGGCCATGTCTCCGCGGGTTCGCGGAGAAAGCTGGGACCCAGGAACCACCGGTGATGACGGTCGAAGCTATCCGGAACGTCCCGGGTCTCGTCATCCGCGACGTTTAACTTCGTCGGTGTCCACCGCCACTCGTTGGGTTTGCTGAGTTCCTCGATCGCCGCTACGCGGTGCGCGACGTAAGGTTTGAATAATCGCGCACCTGTTCGTATCCATGCTAGCGTGGTGTGGCTGTCGGTCCAGTACGTCGTCGATTCCGGCTGCCTCTCGTGCTCGTCGCGGATCGCAGCTGCCATGCGCGCTCCCAGGACCGCTGCTTGGAGTTCCAGCCGCGGGACGGAGATCAGCTTCAGTGGCGCGACCTTCGCCTTCGCCGCGATGAGGGTGACGGCGACCTGGCCGTCCTCGGTCTCCGCCCGCCAGTACAGGGCGGTGGCGTAGGCGGATTCACTCGCGTCGCGTCAGCGAAGACGTGCAGCTGAAGAGAGGCTGCGTTGGTGAAGCGCGGGTAGCACCGCGGGATGGCGATCCTCCGGAGCTCGTTCAGGTGAGTTAGCCAGGCGCACCAACTCACCGTCAGGTCTGCGTCCAAGGGCTGGTCCCAGTCGATCCCCCTCCTCCAGACTTCCTGCAGGATTTGCTTCGCTCGGATGGTCACCGGCGAAACTAGACCCAGGGGGTCGAACAGCGACATGACCAGCTGCAGGGCTTGCCGCTTCGTAGGAGTCTCGCGTCGTAACACCGCCGGCGAGACCCGCGCCAGGTCCAGGTTGAATGCTAGCTCGTCTCGGCCTGGCGTCCACACGAGCCCCAGTACCCGCTCCGCTTGCGAGTCATCTTGTAGGCGCACCTGCTCGCCTAGACCGCCGGTTTCTCCTACTGCCCGCAGCAACTCTGGTTCGTTGGACGACCACTTCCGTAGATTGAAACCTGCTTTCTGATGGATTGATCTTACCTCGTTGACGATCTTCACGGCTTCCTCTACTGTTCCGAAGCTGTCGAGGTAGTCGTCCATATAGTGCTTCTGTTTGATGGCTCGCACCGCCTCGGGAAACCGGTCGCTGTACTCCTCAGCGTTCTTGTTCATCGCGAATATCGCCGCGGCTGGTGAACTTGATGCCCCGAAGATGAGTGTCTTCATCCGGTACTGTTCCGGGGGCTGATTGTCGCGGCGATCCCCTCTCCACAGGTAGCGAAGCGCGTCCCGGTCTTCTTCTCGGAGTCCCACCTGCAGGAACATCTCCGAGATATCCGCTGTCACGGCGATGGGGTGCTGCCGGAACCTCATGATGATCCCCGGCAGTGGCTGCAGTAGGTCCGGACCGGTGAGGAGTTGGTTATTCAGTGACACCCCTCGTGTCGTCGCGGCGGCGTCGTGTACGACCCTGATCTTCTCCGGCTTCGCTGGATTGAACACCGCGAAGTGAGGCAGGTACCATAACCTGCTTCCAGTCGGCTGTAAGGGTGCAGGTTCGGCATATCCCTTGCTGATGAGGGCCTCCATCTGCTCGTTGTACCTCCTCTTCAGCTCAGGGTCTCGATCCAGTTTGCGTTCAGTGCTCAGCAGTCGCCGGAGTGTGTTGTCATAGTTCGGCGGCATCTCATTTTGCTCCGACTTCCAGGGTAGCGCCGTCTGGATCCTGCCATCCGGAGTCCGCGTCGTATGCTGCTCCAGATAGCGCCGCGCCTTCTCCACCGGGTCGCTGTCGGGCCTCTTTGGTTGTATGTACAGGTTGTCCGCCGCGATGTAATCCTGTACAACACGCTGTAAACTATCGCCCGAATCTATGTAGTTAATATAATTTACCCGGTGTCCTAAGCTTCGGGAGGCGACGCCGTGGATGACCCAGCCCAGCGGCGTTAACGATGCCACTGGCTGATTCCGTCCGCCCGTTCGGGTCTCTCTGGCCAACAGCAGAGGCCAGTTGTCCTGCCCGATGAGGATCTTGGGCGTGGTATCACGGAACTCTACGTGTCCGACGACGTCTTGCAGGTGCCTCAGGTTCGCGACTGCTCCCCGGGGAATCCTCTGCGCTGCCAGCTGCAGATTGCGCACCGTGCGCGCTCGGATCTTCTCCGCGCGGTCGTTGCTACCGCGCAGTGTGAGTGTCACTCGTCGTGACTCGGTGTGGGTCTCCGAGCCTCCATCATAGGTCATGATGTGCAGTGGTTCATCATGACCTGCGGCTCCTACTTGCTGAGCCAGCGCGGCGTCGACCAGCGTCACGGTCGAGCCGTCGTCCAGCAGAGCGAACGTGTTGACTGCTCCCGCCGGTCCAGAGATCTGCACCGGGATCACCTTCAGGTAGGCCGCCTGCGGACACCACGCCGAGTTCACCTTTTCCTCGGGCCTTGGTTCCGGTTCGGTTTCGGGTTCTGGGGCCTCCTTCTGCCGCCTTCTCTCCGCGTGGAGCAGCTGGTGATGCTTGTGGGAGCAGTCGTCGATCCCACATACCTTCGGGCGGCAGCTGTGCTTCTTACTTCGGTACCTCAGGCAGCGGAAGCACAGGCGGTGCTTCCTGGCGATGTCCCACCTCGCGTCGACCGATGCGTTCCGCAGCTGCTCACACGCAGCTACCGCGTGCCCCTGTCGATTGCACAGGTGGCACCGGTTCGGTCGATCCTCGAGGACGGCGTGGACGCGCTGATTCCGGCGTACCTGAGGTTCAATTGTAGTCCGTTCGGGTGTTATCATTTCCGGCGGCGCGAACGGACTGCAGAAGTCCGCTTCCCGGCGAATGAAGCGGCTGAATTTGAGTAGGTCGGGCTCCGCTTCTGTGTTTGTGGCTGCGAACTCGTACCACTGCCTCTTGAGGGTTGGCGTCAGCTTCTCCAACATGTGCTTGGTGACCTCCGGGTTGTATAGGTACGGAATGCAGTTCAGCGCCTTCAGTGTAGCCACCGCGTTGTCGATGCGCGTCGAGAACGAGCAGAGTTCGCGCGGCGACTCGGTGAGGCGTGGCAGCGCACGTAGCCGCTCTAGTTCGGACGTTGCGATTGATTCGGGACGTCCGAAAAAACGCATCTCCAGCGTCCGCATGATGCCGGCAGGATCGGTGCTGGTGTTGAGCGGGCCCAGGACTGCTTCCTTGGCGATTCCCCGCAGGCTCCGCCTCAACCGGGACATGTTGTCTACGGTGCTCAGCAGATGTGCAGACTCCAGGTAGGCCGCTCGGAAGTTCAACCAGTCTTGATGCGACCCGTTGAAGACTGGTAGCTCCGTGTTCCTCGGCTGGCGGTGCTGCGCGGCCTGTACCGCGTAGGTGATGGTGGAGGCCAGCTCGAGAAGGTCTGACCTCGGTTGCTGAGCGGCGGCGGCGGCTGGCGGAGAGTGCGGCGCCCGTGGTTGCCAGGACTCCGCTGTGGTGCCTGGCTGCGGCACTCGGGGGTCCCTCAGTCCCCCTGACGACGTCGGTGGCTGTTGCGGCGGCGGCTGTGAGGCGGCGGCTCCCGCCGGTAGGGCGGTGTTGCCCCAGGACGTTGCAGCGATCGCAGGGGGTTCGGTCGGCGGTGCAGAGGTGGCTGCTCCCGCCGGTGCGAGCGCTGTGTTGCCCCAGGATGTTGCAGCGATCGCAGGGGGTTCGGTCGGCGGTGCAGAGGTGGCTGCTCCCGCCGGTGCGAGCGCTGTGTTGCCCCAGGATGTGGCGGCGATCACCGGGGGCGTGGCTTCCGTCGCCTCGGTCCTGAATGGTCGCTCTTCGATAGCGACCAACTCCGTGGTGGTGGTGTCCAACCAGGTGTGGACCCGCTGCGCAGCGTCGGACTTGGTGGTGGTTGAAGACAGGTCGTCTTCATCCTCGGTTTGCTCTGCCTCCAGCGCCTTGCATTCCGCTATAGCCAGCTCCAGCTTGAGCCTGGCTATCCTGGCCCTGGCTTGGGCCAGGCGTTCCGCCTTCGAACGCCCGTTGCTTTTCTTTGTTGATGCAGCTCGACACGCTCTGTTACCTGTGCTGGGTGCGTCGGACTTCGCGGCAGCCTGTGGTTGCTGCGGCTGGGAGACATCTGTAGCTGCCTGTAGTTCGGATGCGGCCGTAGACTGTTCCGTAGTCGTGGTCGCAGTGACGTAGGTCGTCGTCAGCGTCATTGATGTCCCCGTTGTGAAGTCCGACTCTGTCACGGTGACTGTTGATGGTGAGGTTTGCTCACCGCGCCTTCCTGTGGACCTAGTTACTGGCATTCTGTTTGCTATATTTATTTACTACACTCTCTCGTAGATCCGGCTGCGAAGGACCATGCGATGTGCGGGATAGCCTGAGATGTTGTTAGGCAGTCCACGAGATCACACCGTTGTTGCTGGATTGCGAGAGGTGTGGTAAATAATGCCAGATAGAAAGTTTAAACAATATGTTTATTACAGGTTAGACACGAGTTTACACTATAAACGGACAACACAATTACAATATAAAACAGACACAATCTAGGAATACTATATAACACAGAGACAACACAACTACAAGATAGACAGAGACAACACCATATAGAAACAGTAGACACAGATATTAAACAATATATAAAGCATGCACAAGATTAACACGACATATAGCAAGATACAATTCACAGTAGACAATATAAAAAACACACACAATAGTCCTCACTACAGTCCTTACACTAATACTCACAGTTGTCCTTACACTAGGACTCACACTCGTACTCACACCCGTGTGTGAGTTTACGCGCACGATACGTCTCGAATTACGCGGAATTCGAGACCCACTATAGTTCGATACGCGGTTCACTGGTTCAGTTCGCGGATCGCGTAGGTTCGGAACGCGGATCACTGTGGCTCGGGACGCGGAATCACGGTCAGGTCGGAGCGCGGTTCTCGTACTCGGGGACGCGGATTCACGGTCAGGTCGGAGCGCGGATCACTATGGTTCAAGACGCGGATTCTTTGAACGCAGTGCACTGTTGCTTGAGGACTTCTTGCGGACTACTTGCTGAATGTTTGACTACTGCTTCTGTCTCAGAGATTAGTTCTTGTTGTTGTTTCTTCTTGAAGAGCGAGCGATGACTGCATGATTTGCACCGTCCCGGGCGGATACTTAAGCTCCCGGCATGTGCGTGACCCCGTTCCTACGGATCGAGGTAGGCCGGTCGCGTTCGGCGAATCAGAGCGCACCGCCCGTCGGTGCCGCGAGGTGTTTTTGTCTCGCTCTCTCAAAGACGCGACGTGTTTCGGCGCGTATGTTCAATGTAATATTCTTCAATTATGCCATTCTAATTCTATTTATTTACAACTATTTCGTAATTTACAATTATTCATGCGGGATCTAACTCTATGTAAAATCTGTCTGAATATACACCCTCTCTCTTGAGGGCGCTGTCCTGCACAATGAGAATGAGGTAATACTAGCAGAATAAATATAAGGAAAATACTTGTTTTTTTCTTTATATAAATTCTATGAAATTTTCCGAAGAAAACAATTTCATTACATAAAAGTTATTTTGATGTCACTCGCTTTAGACTACACTGTAGATAATGTAACCTTTATCTATACTAATCAATAAAATTGAAGTGTCTGTTTGTAAAGTCAATTTTTTTTTTAATATTTAGATATGAATGTATAGTCGATACCTATAACAAAAACGGAAATTTTAAAATTTTGTCTGTTTGTTTGTTCCGAGAAATCTTGGAACAGCGGGACGGATTTTGACGAGACTTTTTTTGGTAGACAGCTAAAGTTACTCCGGGTAACTTAGGGCACTTTTAATTTACGAAAATAATTAGGGTTAAACAATTAAAACTCATCAAAAAAGGAATAAAATCCGGTTCAATGCACAGTTTTTAAGGCCAAATGCTTGAATTTATGAGAAATATTTTTAGTTTATCTTAGTACTAAACAAAAATTGGGGTTCCTTATTTAAAAAATGCAGTAAAGAATATGTTAAACTTACTATGCTATGAGTACTTATGGTCTAATGGACTATAACTAATAGATTTATTCGATATGACTGATTAATCAAAAACCACAGGATAAATGTAGACGTCATAAAACATTTTACTGCTCTTTGAACACTGATAATAAACCGATCAGCAACACACCATCAACCTAACCTAACCATCACCATATTAAAAAAGTGCAGTTAAACTTTAATAACATCTTTTCTACATCATCAACATTAATTTAGCCTAATTGGAAGTAGTAATTAATTAATGAACAGTAATTACGTATCTAACATTGTTAATTTAATTACCCATAAACTGTGTATCAATTGTAGAGAACATTAATTATTTGATAACACACTCGGCACGATAATTGGCAAGTGAATAGCGCACCGCACTGTGCCCTTCCCGGTTCTGGCTCCTGGCTCTACTAAAATTACTCTTAAATCTATATAGCGATTTTTAATAAAATTCCTGTAGTCTACATTGCTTGATTAGTAAAGTCTCCTTTATAATCCATTTTAATTACATTTGGATATTAATTAAATATTGAATAAATTACTCGACAGTTAGAATTATTTACTATTAATGTTTTAGGTAATCTGTGTTATAAAAATGTTGCCAGGTTCACACATAGAGTTTTATATTATATTTAAATTACCTATTTACCTACAATTTCATTTTCTATAGCGAGCGAAAATGATAAAACATTAACACGTAATTGATCTATTAAATCTATAAAAACAACTTGTACAAGCAGTATTTTTATACCGCATTTATTAAATAATATACTGAATACAAATCACAAATGTAAAGCAAAAACAATAATATTTCACATTTGAATGATAAATCTATGAAGCGTGAAACACACCTCTCCGACCTCGACTTGCTTTGGGACAACTGTTCTGTTTTATTAAATACTCGAATACTTCAACGGGTTCAGACGCGTTTATAATGAGTACCCCTACGTATTTTAGTCTTATATAGGATTAATCCATTTTAAATCTCTTATTTGTGATCATCGCAAAATATACGTATATTATTATAGCTTCTGTAATAAATACATAAATACACGGCTTTACTTTGACCAAAGATCTCAAACAGATTAACAATTATTATTTCTAGCGATGATGGTGCAGTGAACGCGTCGATGGACGTGAGTTTGAATCCATTTATTCTACACTAGAATAAGTCTGAATTTTCAGTAAAGGAAAATATCGTAATTAAACCATAACATGGTAACAAGGTTATTGCATAATACCTCTATAGCTAACTACTATCCTCGAGTTCGAATTTCTTTCTGCAAACATCGCTATGTTAGTTGGTATACCATTTTTGACTACATTCTAACTTAATTTAAAGTGCGATTATCGTTATAGCACTGAGCCTATAATAGTATAATTCAATTATTTCCCAGTTATATAATATGTGTTTAAGGTATAAAGGTTATTTTAAGAATTAAAATGTTTCGAAAAAATAGTGTATGTTATGAGTGAAGTGTGTAAATACCACGGTGTATAATTTGGAAAGTGATGATCGATGCGATTGAGTCGAGTGATGCGTTCTGTTGAGTGTATGTGTGTGTGTATGTCTGAAACATGGCGACGTACCCCCTTACTACTCTTTGTATGTGATTTAATTCAGTATCATCAATTTTTTTTAAATTTTGGTATACAGAAGATCCTAGCCGGCGACTTGTGACGTTACATTTTTGTTCCGTAGTAGACACATCAGGAGTTTGTTACAATTTACTATCACTCATAAAGATAATATGTGAAGAAGCCCTTAAATATGGATATAAAATAAAACAAAATACATCTAAATTTGTACTTTGTACAGGCAACGCTAATGTGCGGCGCCACCTGAATGTTAATGTAGAAGGAAGCAACCATAAAATAAATGTTGTCAAGGAAATTGTTTTCACTTTGAGAACGCTGATCTCTTGCATAGATTGCGTGTAAAGTACGGCGCACAGTGTGAGAGACTTATGAGAATGTCGGCAATGTAACCGCGGCTATTTGTTAAATTGCATTTCCAAGTTGCGAGCTTACTATCATATTGAATTTTATTATAAGTCACGTGTTACTTGAAAATCAGTCTGTCTAGATTTTTTGCTACGAGTATTTTCCCTCATTTCTTCACTTTAGGAAATTGTGAACGAACATTAAACCGATAGATAGACTCGCGCCTCTAATTAATCATCGTTATCAACAGAACATTAATGTTATTACATAAATAATTATAACCTAGCCAGTATGAAAGACAATAAACCTCGATAATATATTACTAAATGTCTTATATAAAACAGATAAACAATTTAAGCTGTTACTTTGATTAACAACTCGGGAAGTATAAATCAGCGGCGAGCGGTCGGGCACGCACTCACGCACACTTACAACCACCAGCTCCGTCGTCTATCGTCACGTAACATAGTTGTATTCTCACGCGATACTAATTTAAAATATTTATAACTTTAATAGATAACATTTTTAAAACAACATAATTATTTTAATTAATAAATGTTCATTTTAACGCAAACTTGTATCTATAGTAGTTATTCGTCGCCATTTGCATTCTGGTTTAAGTCTGTTGTCGTATGTACTGTCTCATTCTAAATGATTGTTGTATGCCTTATTATTAGGAGTCTGTCTTGTCTTAACAAACATTTTTTATTCACGTTACAACAATAATATGTAGCCTAATTGCACACTGACCATAAATGATTCTAAATAAAAGATCAGTACTGAAATTCCTTTTTACCTCAAAATTGGCTGTTGGAAACTTTGATCGTATTAAATGTATACTACATAGTGCCTTATACACTAAACCATGACATTAAATTGAACTAAAATTTTAAATCTAATATAAATTCTAGTGTCAATCGAGGTTAACTTTTTGTTTAAAACTCAATATTTGCCAGGTGAATGAGTCTCAAGTAGCTGGCTGTCTGCCATCGTCAAGTCGAACGTCTGGCGCTAACCATCTGTTGGTCTATTACGATAGTCGGACTTGAAACCCAGCAACTAAACTCAACCATTTTCAGATATATTACGTTGATATTGCTATTGACACTTATTATTCAAGTTACCACATTCTAACGTAAGGTATATAACCTGTGTTGTGGGAAAAAAATAATTTAAATGAAAATTATTTAAATAGTCTTCTCAAATATGACGTATAAAACAAGTACATTTATTAAGTGAGCCAACACTGCGCCGGTGATAATTAAACACGTAAAGCCGACGGAATTTCATTGACAATTATATGTTCAAAGGGAATGAGAAGGGGGTGGAATTCTTATATAAGCGAATTGAGTAAGCACCGCGACGCGTCGACGAGCCACCCCCACCCAGAGATACAATACATTACGATAGATGAGCCGCCTGCATCACTTACGCCTCTTGAATTATAAACACTTGACGTTTACTCACCTCGGAGAAAACGAACGAACATAATCAATGGTAATTTTTCATTCGGAATTATATTTAAGACTAACGGAGCTCGCGACTTCTTCCGGGTGTTTTATCTTTATTAAATATGGGTTGTCATGTCTTGATTTTGTTTTGTTTTTAATAGTGTGTTTAATACTTTTTACCCACGTCCAACGTTGAGATTTTTTTATTCAATTTCTAAAAATTATTGTTGATGTAAATAAAATTCGTGTTCGTGAAAGACTAACTTTTTAATTTTTACCCTCAATATATAAACATCTTCGCCCTTGAAAAAAAAAAAAATACAACACAATATATAGATACTACAGCATACGATAATATAAAAAAACTTTAGTACAATTTAAAATGAAAACTACATTAACGTTTTGTGGAATAAATAAACCTGTACAGTGTACACAATATGACATTTATATGTAGATAGTTAAATTGTAGTGTAATATGAAAACATCATTTACAAAATAATTTTTTAAATTGTCACGAGCCTGAACAGCAGCCAATCTCTTTATTGACTTTCAATGTGGTGAATACATCATAACCGCTGGGTCCTGGTAAGTTTATTAACAAACTAGATTTTATATCTGTAGCTTCTTATTGTACACCTTTGAGGCTTTTAAGAATATAAGAAATTGTCTAAGCTATTTGCGCCATGCATTGGTGCGGTTGGCAGGTCCACCTTCTAGGCATAATTCCGTTGGTGGTCTTAAATGTTCCATTGTAAACGTAATATGTCACTATTTACACGTAATCATTATTCCTTAATATTAATAAACTTGTTTTTTTATATTTAAACTAATATTTTACTCGGACCGACTGCGCCTGTTGTAAATAAAATGCGTGTTCGTGCAAGGCTCCCTTATTTACCCTGAAAATATATACACCGATACAATACAATACAATAAAATACCGATATTGTATTTATTTATAGTCTATATTTATAGCATTTATAATCTATCAACTACCAATTACCATATACTGTATACAGATTTTTTTATCAAATTCACTAAACCCGGTTATTAGCTAAAGTCAAGCAAATTTTTTTCAGTATTCTAATCATATTTTCAAAAATCTTTATAGTCTATCAATTGCGTCTAAACATATAGTTCTCGAGTAAACAGTTTCATCAAAATCGATCAAGCTATTTTCGTGTTGAAATCGGAAATAGTGTGTATTTCATAGAGACAGAAACATTCGGATTCGAAATTAGAAACTCCTAAAAAGATATATGTTACAAAATTTCAAAAAAAACTACAGTATACAGACCAAACTTCAATTTTATAAAATAATAAGTATAGGTATAGATTACTTACCAATATAACTTACAAAATGTTACAAGATTTCGTTTCGAACAACGATAATAGGCTACAAATCATTGTAGCAGACACATAGCATCCTCGTAGCGGTGCGCGTAGCAATGGCTACAACTTTCGCGTTACGATGACTGACTCGTAGTACTAACTGCGGGATATAATAATTCTATGAAACTGTTTCTTACAATAATAATACATATAATATTCTAAAAAACTTCTGCCAAAAATTACGGGTTCAGAAACAAATTCGAGCTACCCCCGTACTTTAACCCATTGACTTCCTTATTTGAAAACTCAAGGGACAATATGAAACATTTTTACATAATGCCAATAGCACTCAATACAGACCAGTTCACCTTACGAAATAAATAAATAATTCCTAGTGATATAAAATTTCATTAATATAAACAGTTACGTGAGAGTGAAGGAGCAAAGACTTGGTCCTATGCGAAAACGGTTGGCAAGGATTAATTTTAATAGAATAACATAGTTTGCGTTCACCGCAGTAGATATAGTTTATGTAAGACAAAGTGTCGCGTCGCACTATGGAATGTCTGTGAACAAGTGAACGTTTACAATACAACCGGGGATTAGAGGCAAGCTATTAACACTAAACACAATCAGTATAACAATAGTCTCGCTGGAAATTTTAACGAGCTCACGGTAGAGGTCTACCAGAAATAAAATTTAATATATATTTCACAATATTTCATTATTTCTCCGTAAGTTCTCAAAGTAATAATTTGCATATATATACTAATAAGAAAACTACTAATCTCTACACTTTTTTGAAATTTATTTATTGATGTAACCTTCTGTGTATGTCCGGATTTAACTCAAAAACGGCTTTATCGATTTTGATGAAACTAATGACACGGTAACTATATGTCAAGGAGATGTTTATATGATATATAGCTTTTCAAATGATTTTTTAAATTAGTAAAATAATATTTAAGAAGTAACTAACCAATTTTGATAAAATTTTGTGTGTATAAAATATATTAGGGATTATTAAAAGGTTATAAAAATTATCAATATTATTTTTAGAAACTCAAAAAAATGTATGAATAAAATTTGGTGTATGGAAAGCATGTCTTTCAATAACTGATAGGCTATGAAAAATGAAACAAAATCAGGACAACCCACATTTAATCAAGATAAAACACGTAGATGAAACCGTGGGTGCTCGCTAGTGTATAATATATTTTACATCTCTTTCTAACGCCAACTTTGCAGTATCTTAAATACTCGTATAATGGGAAATAAAAAGAAACTCGTGTAATGAACTGGAAAAAGTGCAGTAGTTTGTCTAAAATTCAAACAATTGTTATTAAAGGCGTGTTTAAGCTGGTATATTGAAATAACTTGAGAATATTCCCTCCGAGATGGATATATAACAAAGAATAATAATATAAAAGGATACAGAATGGAGAGTAGGGGCTGTAGTTTAGTTAGCAGTGTGCAGCGCTCGTGTTCCTACACGTCCCCGGCGACGGCGGCCATTGTTCCTCTCGACTAATGCTCTCACCAGACGACTCTTTGTGTATCGTGTCGCTTTTGTTTCGTCAGTTCTAACCCCGCGGGGAGAGAATCGTGCTCGGATCGAATATCTACTACGTAACCCATTTATTGTTTCTTTACTCAAGTATTGTACGCATTTGTTTATATTTACTCGTTCAATTAGTACAAAATTAAAACACGAGTAGGGAGAAACACGATGCTGTCAGTTTTTCTTACTTGTCGTGTTTCGGAATTACTTAATATAAATTACTTAATAAAATTAGAATATTTTGCGTTTTCATGTGTTCTAAGAACAATTGTAACTATACTTTAGACATATATATATACACTCCCCTTTAAACAGTACTCTGCTCACAATATGATTACATGTAGTATGTAATTAAAAAGAGTTATATGTAATAATAAATGTAATGACAATTTGGTAAAGGGTAAACTCACGAATATGCGCGAAACAAACGGCAACACAAAGGTTTCTCAACAACAAACATCAGTTTTCAAATTCGGAACCCTCATTATGAACTTTAAGTAGCAAGTGAATGAAACATATAAGAGCAGATAGAGCTCAATCAGCGCCGATAAATACTTGCTTCAACAGTCTTACACGGAAATTGAATTCCTATTTAAACAATACTAATTATGTAGCTTCATTTCTGAACTTCTTCGATATAACAGGAAACTATTTGAGATTAATATAATGTTCTGATTTATGTTAAACATCTTAAATAAACGTATATGTTTTTTTTAATTTAAATAACAGGATTTCTTAATGGACTTGTTTAAAATACTATGTTAATTTACAATAACACAGTTCACTATAAGCAATAGTTTTAAAGCGCTAAGGTAACTACCGAGAACCTCTCCCTTCCCCCGCCCTTCGAACTCACACGAGTCTGTAAGCATCATAGTTGCCATGTTACTTGTACAAAAAACCTACTTAAATGACATATATTTAATATGAAAGTTAGCTGTAGAATTGATCAAATATGATATGCAATATATTACCATTAATGTCTGATCATGTAACGTTATATATTCAAGCAATATTCTATAATATAATGAGATTCCCGCGACACAAGGTGTATGCTCTAGTGCGGAGGTTGTCAATAAACTTTATTTCGAACATATTAATTGTATAAGCGAAACGATGATGGCGCAGTGGATAGTGCGGCCAGATTCTGCGTCAATGGACGCGGGTTCGAGCCTACCTACCCAACTCTAAAATCAACCTGAGCTTTCGTTGAGGAAAACACTGTAAGGAAACCATAGCATGGTGGTAAGGTATTTTCTAATAATGTCTGTCTGGGCTAGCTACCACCCTAAATTGGAAAACCTATCACCAAATACCAAAAGGTTTGTTCCGACAGCATCACTTGAGAATCGGTACTCTAGTCGCAGTGTGTTTACCATCCGGGATCACATCGTCACTTAACATCGGGTGAGATTGTGGTCAAACCACAGAGCCTATACTGTGTAAAAAATTTATATTTCAAATCTTATTATAATTTTATATTTCAAATGAATACAATCCATAATCTGAATGTGAACAATACGGATATAGAAGTTGAATAAATTAAAGTTAAGAAATCAGTCGATATTGAAATTGGTAATATTCACAGTTATAAAATTCCTAAATACATACCTCAAAACCTCTGCGCTATACTTAAATATTCAGAACAGTGTGAATGTTCGAACCGGCACAGATATTCGAATCTAAATTCCAAGTATATAACAAACAATGCGAGGCATCTGGCAACACTCCGCTGTCCCCGCAACCCTCCCCGCCAACAACCCGCTCGCCAAATAAACCCGAGCATTTCACAAAGTGAATCCCTGATTTCGCACCTCAGTCTCCTTTGTACTATTTTTTAAAAATAAAATCTATTTTGAAATTTAAACTGCCTTTTGGTGTTGGAATGGAAATAAAATAGTAAATCGTGAACCGGCAAAGGAACAGAGAGCGCGCTTCACGCACGACTGCACCGAGACGAACCACGGGATATCCGATGACCTTACTAGCTTTACTGCATTACTTTAAGTCTTTGAGACATTCATATTGTACATAAATAATATATATATTGTATTTTTTACCGTAATGTTTCCTTTTCGAATTATATATACACGTTCATACGATACTGGAGTTTTTTTTTTTTTGCAATATTTTGGATTAATAGGAGTTCTATAATATACTATTTACCACTCGTATATACTACTAAAGAAAAAAAGAAAATCGGTTATTCATTTATTTAAACGCATTGTTTTCAAATGAATAAATTTGATATATATGGATATAGATGACGCTGCTAATAATATTAATTTATAGTGAGTAAGAGCACAAAGTAATCAGTCGCATGCGACGCCGTGTGAGCAGCTTGTTACGTTACGTTACGCTCACAAAGCAGTCGTAACTTTACAGAGACGCGCTTCTGACTACTATCACGTTGTATTATATTACACAGCAGCGTATTCACAGTAATAAAGCGGAGTGAAGTTTTCCACAAAGAACATTATTATTAAAGTATTATATACCCATTTGGTATTTTTAAATAACTGCTATCAGAAGTTACGTTGTTATAATAAAGTATTCATATATTACTAGCAACATATCTAGCTGAAACGCGAACGCACTAACACTATTAGTATAGACAATACTACGTATGACTGTACGTATAAAAAAGGTAAATTTACATTTAAAACATAGCTAGTGCGTAGGCAGGCTGCAGCCGAGGCGTAGTTAGCTCGTAGCCAGTGGGTAGTCAGTTCGTAACCAACTCGTAGCTGTATCCTAGCACGAGAAGTTGGCACCATGACAGACTAAAAAATATTGAAATTTAGATTCAAAGATAATATAACTGTTTGATATAATTACTATGTATATTTATTACTAATGTTTATGTAAATTTTACGATGATATTAAACTTGTAAGGAAAACAGTGAACGTTAGTCTCAAACACCACCTATATAGTTCATTAATCTGTACACACATTCTAGTTGTAGTTTCTTTATACTAACGCAAATCACTATCTAAATAAAATATTTTGTAGGTAGTCATTTTAATTAGATACTTTAGTTTATTATATCGCTACGCCATGACAAACCTAAGTTAAACGAAATAAACTTATATTAATTTGAAGTTAATGGTGTTTTTAACCGACTTCAAAACGACGGAGGTTATCAATTCGTCTTTAGGTTTTTTTCGTATATGAGTTACGCGATTTCTCCATTTTTCATTCGCGAAGTAAATATTATATAGCTACTTGATATCAATGTTTTTATAAATCTATCTATATTTTTAGTCAACATGAAATATTCTAATTGTACAAATGTAATTCACGTACAAAGTCAACGAGTTAATTATTAAATATCGTTTAGTTTACGTTACTTTAAATACAGAACAGTGTAGAAGCAATGTATTGCATCGAGTAACCGTGACGACCAGTGCACTGATTTGTGTGAAGAATGATAGATAATCAACAGGCAATTAACAAACTACGAAACTTTGTTTTTAAAATACATTAAATATGTAGAATGTTCCTGTATACCAAATGCTGTACTCTACATCTGAAAAACTCTATTTCGTTAAAGAGGTATATTCATAATTAAGATATCTAACATAATATTAATATGGTATTATTAAAACATATTAAATACCGATCATTTAGTGAGTATATAGGAACCCTAGAGACTCTTTTCATCTCTGAAGCATTTAGTACTCTGTAGGTTAATAACTGAAACGTAGAATAGACTAATATAATATTTCGCAGTTCGTTGGTTAATATATATGAGTTGGAACAGTACCCGCTTCAAGCCCGGCGGCTCTCGAGCGCCATCTGTGCTGCCAGTTTATTCAAAATATATTTTCTACTACGTGATTTCTACTATATTTGTGCAACATTTTTAAATATAACTAGTTTTTTTATTAAAAAATTACGCAGAATGTACAACTGCACGCAATGTTATCTCAGATCAACAATAAGCAAGTTAACAATAGAAGTTTCTAGACACAATTCTTGCAACAATAGATGCTGGTCGAGTATTGAACTGCACGTAGCCGCGACGGCGCGGCGGTACTGAAGTTCTATTTCCGTGTGCGCGGCGCCGTCATAACATTCTATCGTTAAATGTTATTCAAATAATTTTCTTAAAACTACTCATTTACAATACAGGTGTACCAGTTGTCAGTAACACTTAACAAAATAAGGGCAAACATTTTTCTACTAACGGTATTAACCGGATTCATTTGCAAAAAATAAAGAAGTTAAGCGAACCATTCTTTCTATAATCCACTCTATACGCTAGTAGGAGTAATACTGTATTCAATTCAACGTGAGCATTTCCGTAAGCTTCAAATGAAACGAACTATGACTTGTTAAAATAAATATTCACTTTCGGTTAAATAAAACATGTTGTACTTAGTACAATTATCAATACTCTAGGTTTCAGATACGACTGGGCTAGATAGGGCTACGACTGGGACGTCCGCATCTTCTATGTTATGCGGACGATACCTTAGTTGTAGCCAAGGGACGGGAGTGAGGGCAGGTGGAGCGGAGGGAGTGTTTCTAGTGGTCAGCCGCATCGAGATGCTGGGACTCAGGGTTACGGTGGAGAAGACTGAGGCCCTGTTATTTCACGGGCCTCTGTGCGGACCACCACCTGGTGCCAGCATCTCGGTGGAAGAGCACCGGGTCCGGGTGAAGGCCCTGATGGAGTATCTGGACCTGATCCTGGACGGACGTTAGCGGTTTGAGTCCCACTTCCAGGGGCTTGGACCGCACATCGCCGGTGCTGCGGCGGCGCTGGGCTGGCTCCTCCCCCCTACCGGTAGGTAAAGTGGGTTTTTGGTGGGTATTCCCAGCGCTTCACGCAGGGCGAGTCCCACATACCACCCTGGCATCTAAACTTCCGGATTAGAGATGGCAAGGGGTATGCGCCAAGGCATTTTCCACGATAAAAAAAAGGGTCTCAGATACGTTGTAAGTTAGAAAACACTTATGGACATTGCAACATCAATTAAGTACATATACTTTCTAATCTTAACGTTCTATCATTGTCAGATTAACATTTTGTTATTTGTGCGATACCGCGAGCATGCCGATGGCGTATGCTGTAGTTAGTCTGATATACTTATATCTATAGTTGAAGATTGATGGAGGATGGACGACAGAAGATTAACGAAACGAATTTACAAACTTCGGGAAGAGTCGAACTAGGCGAACGTATCTCGACCAAATCGAACACGTCTTAAATAAAGGCCAGGTGATTAGTACCCAGAACCGTCGACCATGTATGAAAGCGCTCATGAAAGTGGATGAAGCGAAAGAGGTGTGTCGAGATCGTAGCAAGTGGAAGGACTAATCTCTGCCTACTCCCACGGGAAAAAGGCGTGCTACTATGTATTTATGTCCTGCAGTTGAGTACTATAACTACGAGATGTTGTGTTTATAAAGACAGCCCGAGGCAGCTAAGTTGCGTCTCTACCTGTCCGCGTCGCTTCAGATAACACAGAACCGATCTAAATAACAATCAACCCACACTATTAAAACAAAAACTTAAACTTTAAAGTAATATCAGACTCGAAATAACCATTCTCTTCAATCTTAATTTATTATGAAAACTTAGAGTTTAGATAAAGTTTCAGGCGGGCATCATTTGAAAATGCTCTACCACCATGCTATGGTTTTCTCACGATGTTTTCCTTCACCGGAAGCTTAGGCCGATTTTAGAGTCGGATAGGTGGGTATCGAACACGGGTTGGTTTAAGCGGAATCCGTGCGCACTAAACGCTGCGCCATCATCGCTTCAATCTTACTGGATACTTACTTACTGCACACAAAAATACTGGTGCCAAAGACGGTTTGAATCTGTTTAATTATCCGATACATTGATTTTTATTCAAAACTGGCTGTGTGCACGCGGCTGCGCCCGTTTTTCATATATTCTTCAGTAAGTGTTTATTTTTTTTATACGGAACCCTAATTCTTTTTTTTAGTACAAAGATAATGTAAAAATATTTCTAACAATACATATATACAATTTAACATAACTCTGTCTGTTGTAATAAATTAGTATCTACAGTGAGTGTGCATACTAAACAAAACTTAATTATTGATGTAACAAAACTAAAAATCACTGGTTCAATCGAAGGACATAACTTTTACATATGATATGAGTACATTATCGAATGGTAAATAGGTGGTCACGCTAGGAAGATACGTATATACATTGTTCATTATCTATACCAATAAATAGAATTGAAGTGTCTATTTGTAATATCAAAATTAGTTTTTTTATTAAATAGATATGTACGTATATACGATATCTATACCAAAAAAAACAATTTTTGATATTTTGTCTGTCTGTCTGTTTCTAATGGGTAATCTCCGGAACGGCTAGACCGATTTTGACGGGACTTTTTTTAGTAGATAGCTAAAGTTACTCCGGGTAACTTACGGTACTTTTAATTTTCCAAAATTGGATTCCACGTAAAAAATAACACTCATAGAAATTTGAATAAAACCCGATTCAATTCACAGTTATACGAACAAGTGCTATAGTTTATGAAAAATATTTTTACTTTATCTTAGTACGCAAAGTTTATTAAGACAAAAAAAAATTAGGGTTCCGTATAAAAAAAATTCAAACCCAGTGAAGCATATATGTAACGCGGGCGCAGCCGCGGCCACACATATAGTGTACAAATATAAGTAGAAATATGCTATAAGTTTAGTTGAAGAGTAAAGGAAACCAGAAAAGCACTGACACACAAACTAGTACAGGTTTAAAGAAAACCTTGAACTCTATACTATTCCATAGTTGAAACGAAACTGCAGGGATTCGTTACATTAAGTGTAAATATTTTTTATATAAATACTTTGTTGCAAACAGAAACGAACGATATTTTGCTAAAACTACTTTTACCTTTTCATATATTGTTCTTGACTAGTGCCTGCGCTACCTACTTATTGTTCAACTTGGGATGTTATATTAGTATTAAGCATAATATTGTTTAGTAAGTACATATATCTTGAGAATTACAGAACAAAAATGGTTTACATAATATTACATTTGTTGTATAATGTAAAAGTTTGAAAATTAAAAAAGATCTCCAATAACTATAATATTTAAATTTAACAGTATTACCCGTAAAGGGAGAATGTTAATTGACGTACTTTACTTCAAATGAAGGAATAAATAATGTCGGAGACACCCGTACATATGTATATCTTTATTGAATAACAGGCACTGTAGTAAATGAGCAAACACTCAATAACGTTGTAACAAATAATTCTGATCCAGGAATTTATTTCCCGGGGAAGTTATTTCGCGACATCTCACACAGGACGAACTCTAACAGCGTCTGAGCCACCGGCCGAGACGGAACAAAAACCAACCTCGAGAGATTCGAGAAACGTTTAAACCCGATATCAAAGGACTAGCGCGAACGACTTCTGAAATATCCGAGTAATATTAGTGCGAGGAGATTTGTCTCACAGCCTTTGTGTTCAAGAGTTCGACACAATGTCTCGTGATTTCAACATAAATACGTGTCGCTTTATATCACTAGATTCGGTGAACGTCTTCTGTCGAGTTCATTTCATACTATACGTATCATCGACGAAAATTGCAAGATTCCATGTTATTCAGCATTTGTTTTTTATATTTTATTGTTCTTAGACATCTGAACTAATATTTACAATATTTATCTGAAGAAAACATCCTCACCTCTTCCTGTCATAATAAATTTTCGACGTTATTAGTTATTTATTTTATGGTTTAATTACAAACGCAGCCGTAAGAATGGCGAATCTGTTTGCAATTAATTTGTCAACTTGAGCGAACAAACAATAACCGACAGCAGCAGTACAGAGTCCTGAATAATTAATTATATATCGTATCGGACAGAGATCCCCTACATCAGGGTTTATTGAGTTTTTACTACAACACTATAATGAATTTCTGAAGTTATCTCTATTCATTTATTACCCTTTCCAGGTACTGATGCTGAATTGTTATCAATAATCTACCGCATCTATATAAATATTTACATCGTATTTCTAAAGAGAACAGGCGAGTCTTACTTATTGTTACATTTGTTTACAACTTTACTTTTGTTTACTTCTGTTTCTATTTACGGGTTTAATTTACCTATTTGTGTTTAATATTATGAAATGTTAGTTAAAAAGGCTCGCTTAAACTGTTTTATCAAATAAATAAACTTCATTTCACTAGATTATGCCAGAGTATACCAGTATAAAATTAGACGGTTGATGTTTATATTTTGCAAAATAAGAAGAGACATGACAAAAAACCTCCTCGGAATTATTAAAACTATAGCTTGAATGAAAATATAAAGAATCTGTATTTGTGGGCAGGTATCATGGATACGTCACCGGGACTTGCACATCCTGACAGTGAGCGGGTACACGTACACGTCAGACCAACGGTTCCAGGCGACGCACTCCTCGCAGACCGAGGACTGGACGCTGCACATCAAGTGGGGCGCAGCAGCGAGACGCCGGCGTCTACGAGTGCCAGGTCTCGACGCAGCCGGTGCGATCATTCTTCGTCACTTTGTCCGTTGTCGGTAAGTTATATTATCTTACTACTCTTACTTTGACTTGTATTACACACAGAACAATGGAATAGTATGAACAACCTTAAGGATACATATATACCCTGGAGATTCCTTTGTTTAGCAATAAACTGATAACTTTTTAGACGAACCAAGCTTATATCATACTCATATTAAATAGTGTGTTCGGTTTACTATTGGTATATAAATCAATTCAATATGTAGCGAACATATAGCACTATTAAATACACTACATTCATTCTTCCGTACAAATATGTATATGAACTCATTTCACATATTGTTTAAAGGTTCCTTGAAAGAAAGGTAAACGGTTTATGAAATGTGCTTACATGCTCGCATCGTAACCCTTCCCAAATGAATAAATCAAACTGTAACAGAATATTATAAATATAAAGAATCATAAATACTATTTATTTACCTTACGTGATGGTAACTTACAATCTATTAGATGAACATTTCAATAAGTTATTAGTAACAAAATATTTGCGTAATGTACACAAAATTGCTCAGTAAGTAACGTATTTATCTAATATAAGCAAACTTATAAGAATAACTTCATCAATTTGAATCCAAGACAAGTCGGCAACGTATTTATTCATATGAAAAAATGGAGAGAGTATGTTTTATACACAATACAATACAATCATTTAAACTTGTAGGTATGATCGTAATAAATAAGTGCGTCGAGTGCTCTGACTGAGCGCGCGGTACGTGTATCTCCTTGGCTAGTTGAATACGGTGTGTTCCGCTCGCTCTGACCACCGACGCACTTATTTATTACGATCATATCTACAAACTATATGTTTATCATATAAAAATATAACAGATAACATTCCGGCAAACAACTGCGAATTCGCCGACGAAACCCGCATTTTGAATCATCGGAGGCAATCAACTATCACATTATTACACTGTAGCTGATACATGTTGTAGGATGAATGTTGGGGGTAGTGGCGGGCGGGGCGGGTGGAGGTTGTAGCAGGTATTAGCAGAGGGTTCCCAAACAAACGGGCAACGCGAAAATGCGTCGCGAAATCGGCTCCCATTGTCACGGAACATTTTACCATATTTATTGGAGCGAATGAGCGTGCTTTGAATTAATCGGGCACGCACCACTCCGCACCACACCGCACCGCGCTGCCTCCTACCGACCAACGAACACCAATTTGTTGTAAATCCGGTATATAATGGAATGACGTATTTTTTTAACTTTACTTATTTGTATATATTAATTATCAATGTCTGTATTTGAGTTTCGCGTAGAATATTAACATTTTGTCTGGCATTTAAAAACAAACTAAAACTACACGCTCGTTCTGCAGGGAATTCATATTAAATACTAACATCAAATAGCTCAAATGTGCATAAGTTATTTAAATAATTAAATTTATACCAATTGCAAGCTATCACCAGAGTATTACCATTTTCATCAAGACCCGCAGCATCTAAAAGGAAAGTAAATAAATCAAATTATTTTAGAATGCTCCAATTCACTAGGTAAATACTTATAAACAGCACAGATATGTGAGAGAGTCCATGGGTCATATAATTGTATCCACTTGTTTTGAATAGTTCGTACGGACACGCACAGTCGCTCGGTAATTTAACAATAAAACCCGTATAAATTACTGTACAATAACAAACATATGCGATATATCTGTAAATATTGTCGGTCCAACGTAAAACAAACGCATTCACCCGTATCGTTTTGTTTATCTAAATAAACGTGTGGTTATTGAAAATTGAAAAGGTTTCCCGCTAGCGCCCGACTCGTCCGCCCCTCTCCTATTACCATATGCAGTTTGTTACCGGGAACTTGTAATTTCCATAGTGCAATGCTATGACAATTTTACAATGGGGATTTATTGCTCCTTTCCACTTTCTATTGAGGTTATATCACCTATGGATTGTATGCTTTTATATTAATTGTTTTATGGAATTCCATATCAAATACCTTAATAATGAAAAAAATACACGTTAGTTATATGAACGAGAGTATACGATCTATGTCGCGGATGCCAATACGTGTTGGGTGAGGTCTATATTAATCGCGTCCATTCGAACGCGCAAAGAATATATGCCATTCTTATTCAAGCTTACACATTACTATTGGGCTTATATATAATTTAATCCTTATGTTTCTTATTGTAAGAACTATAGGAAACGTCATTTTGTGCACGTCTCTCGCACATTCATTGCTCTCTCCGATTCCTAATTTGATTTCCTAAATGTATACAAAAGTTAAACCTTAACTTTATAATATTTAGTTACTGTTTCCGCGGTGCAGTTTGCACAACAAACATTTATTTTGTGAAAACAAGTAAGGGTAATATCTCAGGATTTCGCGCATAACATTGATGCAATCTCGTTTACATTTGGCTGCCACCGGCACGCTCGAGCGGTGCCGCGTTTTGCCTCGCACTTGGCCCCGAGTTTGGCCCCAGCCCAACATATATCAATCCGAAGTTACCCAAATCAAACGTCCCCGTAGTCTATAACTTGTTTTATATTATTACGGCAATCATGAAATACATATCCTATAGTCAATTACCTATATGTTAAATTAGAGAAAGAATATTATTCCTATCCTAATAAATCCTTAGTAAACAAGTTCACATAACGATAGCACAATTCAACTCGAGAGCTTCTCGCCCCAGACATCGCGTCATGTTTTTAAAACAAACCTACGAACTCAATTAATTACACAATTACAACTTTGATTATGTTTTAATATTACTAAAATGTGAATGGAACACTAGAGAATAGAGTTGAATACGAATTGTTCAAATACAATAATTGAGGCATTTTCACTTTTTCCTGGAACATAGAGTAATATTATTTTATATACTCGTTAATATTTTAAATTGGTGTAAATCTATAATAGAAATTGATTCTCAGCGAAACTTTAAACACAATAGCAGAATGGTTATTGTTAAAATTCAAAGACATCAACTTTATGATTTATTAATTTATAGTTTCAATACAGAACTCAGAGACCTGATAACTAAATTTCTTCAAATGAGGTTATATTATTCCCTGTAACTTAACAATTAGAAATCCCAACAATAATGGAAACAAACTCGAGTGTAATTGTTATGGCGAAATTTTACCCAAGGAATAATACCCCGTTAAGAATTGTATTATCAAATTATTACAATTATATATTTGTTATGATATTTTATTAACAAGTTGTTGTAATTCCGACAGATTGCGACGAGATCTACCAGAGAATGTTTTCCGATCAAGGTCTGTTACTGCTTCGCGATACGACATTTCACTCCGGTCAATCGTCCACTGCTCGAGCTTTAATCTATTTAACGCTATTCAAATACAACGTCTGAATCACTAATTCAAGACTAAATTTCATATTTCTTTAAAAAAAAACTATTAAGTTTTATCACTTGATTTACATTGATTGTAAGAATAATTTTGAAAATCTCTATTCTAAAATAAATTATTACATTTGTTACGTGTTACAATGTTTTAAAACACTGTTACGTAATAGTTTATTACCTCGATATATATTTCAATCACCTGTAAATTAGTTAATCAATACCTTATGTGAGTTATTGTTTCCTTTAATATGATAATTAGCTACGTTAAAATATATAGCTTAGATAATGAAGTGGATGCTCGGCCGGAGTTGTTTGTGTGTTCAGCCCACTAACAGTCATGTTGTTTGTCTTCATTAACAATGAAAAAACAAGCGAGCCGGTACCTACACACACTCAGACTGATTTATTTAAACGATATTCAAATTAATTACTCTATGCGACCACTACACATACAGTAGATCTTTGTATAGTGTTTATTTCATTGTAAGAGTGAACACTGTATACGATATTGTCATGTATTTAGACTCGTTATGTTTTTTTAAATTTATTTATAGTATACAAAAGGAATTCATTGGTAACTAACATAATTGTACAGGAATGCGTTGTGCTATGAATTTGTTTTTTTTTTTTTTTTTGTTTGTTTTGTGTTTGACTAACAATACGTGATCTTTCCACGCCCACATACTTATTCATTTAAAAAAAATCAATATTTTAAAACGAGTTAGATTTTAAGTAATCGCTTTATTTCTCGAATAGTCGAAGCTCGATTCTGAATATTTTCCCGACTTTGTTATTCTAGACAAAAACATAAAATAATTTTATAGAATTGTTATTCGATTGAACTTTATTAGTATACTCAATAGCGAAACGTGATAGAGCTTAAACACACGGACATGGAACTGAATCAAATATAATATGGTTAGTTATCGCAGACATACACTTCATTATAGATGTGTACAAGTAATCAGAAAATACGTGGTCATACTGCGATATCGGATACGTGATGTGTTGGTGGATAAAGGCAGGGAGGTATGGTGGGGGGAGGGGGGGGAGGGGTTGTTGGTTGCGGCGGTCAAATGGGTCGTGTTAATTGATTCCCATCAACAGTGATGGGCAAGTCCGTCAACAGCATTACACCAGACATCGCCGCGCTCGTTTGTTACCTCTGGACGGCCTCACTCTGTACTTATTTTTTTTGTTTGATTGTACACTGTGTGTGTGTGTGTGTGTGTAGCAGCGCAACAAACACTTGTGTAGCGGATGGTTTCAATGTTAACGGCTTATAAACTTTTAAGCACTAAATATTGTATGCCTGTGACACAGTATTGTTTATCAATGAATAGAATTGTTTAAATTGATTTAACTTCATTTTAGACATGTCAAGTGTTCTTATAAAATAATATTTACTTATTATCGGAAATAAAAACGTATAGGCATATAGAATAAGTTATGACTTATAAAAGCGAGGTAGACATATTTACTTACTCTCTAATCAGAAGTAAGTTAAAGTGAACTAGGACGGAGGGCCGCTAATTACTCCCACACATCCACAGTGCAATCTGCACTTTAATTTTACACTTCGAAAGTGTAACTAAGATTTAGTTTCGAGTTGAGAAATTCGTGAATGTAATAAACCGACAGCTATATATTCACTTGAGGGTATTATAAAAATATATCAGCATTGACTTTAAAAATGACCCAAAGGTTATTATAGAGACGGGATTCAGGTAAAGTAACGTGATCCCGAGATACGTATATCCGGGCGTCACCTGCGGGATAGGTCTCCTTACCCTCCTGGCGCTTACCCCCTCAGCCGTCGCTAGCTCCATCCACCAAACAACCATTAGATGACAACAGCGCGACGCTCGCTAGTCGCTACACTACTCTACCGGGAATACATTTTCGAACTGATCTTTGCGAATAAAATTTATCTGTGTAGGTGAGGAATAACTAAGAATACGAAACTGAACTCTGATTTTACTTCGAAGATGATGGTACATTGCACTGGAATTTAGATAACAACGACATACTAAAATTACTAGATTTTAAAATACAAGCAAATAATATTGTATCGAAGTACAGGCAGTATTTCTCTGTATTTATTTAAAATAATCAAAGTGACGATGACTCTTTTATGTGAGTCAAAAATTCATTGTTAACAATTTTTTATGCGGAAACTTGGTGAACTGTGTGCGGCGCAGCTTACGGTAAGTGGCTACATTACGGGATATTACATTTACATAGCGCTTTTTATTCTTATGAATAACTCCATATTACAATCGCGAAAAAAACACACTGTGAAACTACTAGCAAAATAATTATGTAGTTAATGCACTAATTTATAATGAGGGAATAGTTTACGTCAAGGATGTGATACTATCCACTATCCTGCGATAATACAATGTAAATTATATTCAACATGTTGATACAAACCATACTACTAGACAATAAAACAATTGTTATATAACTAAATAGCCAACAACTATTGTAATATTCTCATTGTTGTAGAACTTAGGGGTAATTGATATTCAATATTTATACTATTAATAAATTGATTTGTTTGTTTGTAATATATAAATAACAACTTTTGCTAAATACATATGAATATGTATATAAGGCGTCTATACAAAAAACTAAATTTTAAAAAATGTTCTCTATGTGTCCGTTTCTTTGCTCCCGCTAATTTCTGGAACGGCTAGACCTATTTTAACACAGCATATAGTTGAAGTAAGGGGCCTAACTTAGACTACTTTTATTTTGGAAAACAATTAGGGTTCCGTGTAAAAAATCAAACCTCATAAATTTGTGAGCAAAATACGATTCAGTAGACAATTTCATAAGTGCAAATGTTTGAATTTGTGAGAATTTTTTTTTTATCTCTCTTTATTAAAGGGTTTGGTCACGACGACATAACGGTGAAGCCAAAGTGCTGTTGCAAACCTCAACGGTATGTAGGTTTTTGTTAATTATCAAGCAAGATTTTCTCCGTTCTTGCTCAATCTGGACACATTTTACCATAATATGGTAAACATCCGCAATGTCGTTGCACTCAGTGCAAATCGGTGATTGTATTTTCTTCATTAAAAATGCGAACTTATTAATTGGAATATGTCCAGAATGAAGCCTCAAAGCAATGACTGTTTCATATCTTGTCCAATCCACTTAATCAAGCCGAGGACCCAAAAAGGGCTAGGCTGTATAATTCTATATCCCATACCCTGAGAGATCTTTCGTCAAAGTGTTTTTTCCACAGAAAAATCTTTGCTTTCTGTTATTACAAAAAAACTATTTAGGGCCTTTACAAAAAACTGGAGGCCATTCTTATTTAATAATTGTTTAAAAACTATATTACGCAGTGAAGAATTGTGCAGAATGGAAATAATGAAACGCGGACGGAGCCGCGGGCAAACAACTAGTATAGAATAAACGTCTAACACAACCGTTACGTTACGTTACTTTCATTCTCTAATATTATATTCTGCTATTCATCTACGTTTATTAAGTAACATACTAGTACTTAACAATTTCAATAAAATTATAGGTATTAAATAGTATATTATTAAAAAATGCGGATAATTGTCTACCAGCTGACGTTGCGTAGTTATTATATATTATATCAAATAGTTTAATATAACGCCTCACTAAGTAATACTAGTTGCCACTCACCGGTTATGACGTCACAACTACTTAGTAACATCCCCATTTGTCTTATGCCACTACTCAAGCTCTTAGCTACGGCGGGAGCTAGGCACCACGGCCAACATAGTTATACGAGTATACGTTGGCGGAAAACTTTGTCACTGTAATTTATCATATACTATGAACGGTTGCAAATAATAAATTTGATGGCTATTTTATTGATTACGTGTTTAATTTCATCACTGATTCTAGTGCGACACCACGGTTTCGTTTTCATTATCAACTTATGTTAACTTAAGTTTTATTTTACGATTAACCTTATACAAATTAACATCACTATTTGATCAACATTAATAGAAACAAACAACGAATATTATATCCGCTTCTGCGTCCGCGTCCGCTTTCGCGTCCGCTTTCGCGTCCGCTGCCGCCCTCCTCTATGACATGAACCGAAACTTATTAACACATTATCGATAGGTAGAGAGGTTGTTTAACGACGTATCCGCACGCACATTGATATCCTCCGGCGGGAGTACGTACGGTCTAGTCCAGTACAACCCTCCGCCACATCTATACTAATAAAATGTTGTACTGTTGCATAATATTTACGTTTGTTTTACTGACCTTACGTGTGTCATTACGATTTATACAAGTATTTTGATCTAACATTGTGTTAATAAAGCTTATTTCTACAGTTGCTTTACGTTTTACATGAGATACCTCTATTACCTTAATTTTAAATGATTATTTCCACAAAACTTCCTAGTGCTGGGTTTTCCTCTTCACAAAGTGATTAGGTACGGATTTTATCGCAACACAAACTCACGGTGTATTTTTATGATTTCTAACGATAAGATATTTCTATTTTATTTCACCTCAGAGTGATTTTAGTAAATTGTCCTTCAAACGATTAACTTTACTTGACTAACGAAGGAAGCCTTCATTACCAGCCGACACCTGTATTCATTCAATTTAAATTGGTAAATATTCACTACGTCAAAAGGGATATCCCACATTTTCTTGAAATACATAGAATTCTATAGTCTTTAATAATCAATAAATAACTTTATATGTCGATTACCCATAAAAATGAGACAATAGGAAAACAGTGGAAAGCTGGCGTAAACGCCAGGTAAGTGCTCAAAGGATTAATATTGCACTGGGAATCACTGCGGTAATTAAAACAGAAAATGTTTCCACGAAACTTATGATCAGTTTGAAGAAGAAACTTTACTTGCTATTGAATCGATAGCGGTCCTGTAATCATATCTCTATAGTATAAGAACCAATTGATTTCGATTTGCAGCTGCGACTTCACGTTCTGTACGTTCACCTTCTAACATATCCACACCTACAATGCTCATATTTTACTCTGTATTTTATCCACCTATAGAGAACTAAACCTACTCGTATATATCTACCTAACAACTAACTCGAATTTTATCAAAACGAATAAATTGAAAGCAACAACCAAAATAGAAAGCCGTAATAACATTGTAATGTCAATTCACTAAAAATTTATTACGTCCTTATTATTTTACATTAGAAACACTAATTTTTATTTACTTTATTAGTGGCTAGTACTTTTTTCAAAGAGATTATCAAATAAAGCTTACATTAGTGACTGAGTCTTAGATTTTATTCATTAGTGTGTTATAATATTATCTTGTAAACAATATATACACCCGCATCCAGAAGACTCCCGCGACCTTCATGCATGTACCAAATCTTAAATAATTATGAACAATAAGGCGAAAAATACACATCTTAAATGAAACTGAATATAACAGATAATTTAAACCCGAGACATTTTAAAATGTAAGGTAGTCTAAATATCCTGCATGTTGAAGGAGAAGCGATTTCTCGCCTCGCGAATAATTCGCTTTGTGAGTCGGGATAGCGCGCGGTGACGCAGCGACCCGATGTCGGCAGCGACGAGCGCGGCTTCTCTCTCGTGCTTCTTGAATGTTTGTCGTTGTGTAAAATATTTCAAACGCTCGAGATATTTGTTTAAAGCTACGTCACTTACATGTCATACATTTTATATTGCGTTAAAAACACGTAAGAAAATATTTCCATACTACATTCAAAAAATTCTAAGATCGTCTAGCGGTTTTTGTTTTCTGGGTACAGATACGATGCAAACATAAATATAGATGTATGTATATTCAAGTATTATAGATAAAGAATCTTTCTCTTATAGGTTAGAATGACTTTTAAAACTATTTTTTCACTGGTTAACACAATATTTATATTCATTAGGGTGAAAGTTACACATTCCGTGAATCTCTTTAAAGTGATTTTAAAGGTTAAAGGATACATTGTGCCGGATTTAATAATTCCGTAGCGTTGATAGGAGAATGTTGTTGAACGAGGGCACATCGAATAGTTCGCGAGATACCTGCCCGTCTGCTTTCAGATTACTCTGTTCCAATTAGTTAACACTCAACAAGCGAATTTGCCGTTTATCTCACACACAACAAGGATTATAAGCGCTTGTAGATTTAACGGAAATTAGTAAGGTAGTGTAATTTAATGTCCCAAAACTTTCCCTATTGTAATTTGCAAGTTCCATCGCACGTGTTCTTATTATTACATTACTACTATTTATTACATTATTTTTTATTAAAATGATACAACTATTTTATTAAAAGGTATTCTATTATGTTGTGAACTCCGAATCGCTACAAAATAAAGAATTAGTCTAAAACAGATCTACAACTATAAACAACTCCATGTTATAGATAAGTATACGAAACATTTGAGCATTGTATAATTATCACAAAAAATATATCAAAAGAACAATATGTCAGAACAGAGTTCGTTAAAATAATTTTAAGAATGCTGGTCAAGGGAAAGTTAGTAAATATTTTTTTTGCAAAAAAAAAAACGAAAGAAATTAAGAGGAAAAGTGATATTGTGATCAGAACATTTAAATATGAAAGCATTTCGTAATAAATGGGAGCCTTTTCCTTCCTCGAAGCCAGTAATCTCACATAAATTGAATAAAACAAACCAAGTTTTGAGATGGTAAACCCCCGCCCCGCTCCCGCCTACGCCTACGTCTCGCACGTGACTCGGACAGAAACTATAGGCTTCAACTTCTAAAATTTCTATTAGAAGACAAAAGGAATTTATTACTTGAAAGCAATTACTTTACAATAAGTTGAAATACGTGATTAGAGTAAGTGATTATGTGGTGGAGGTTGCGTGTTGTCGCGTGTCCTCATGTTTTCTCACAAAGTCTAGGTTTCTATTAATATATAACAGTTACATTTTTGGCTAGCCATAAAAAATTTAATTGTATTACTATTTTACCGAATAATCTTAACAAAACGGACTTTGTATGTTCTTTGATAGTTTTGAATTAAAATCAAACATTTGCTTAATTTGTATTTATCAGTATCGCATCCAGCTAGAATATTATGATACTAGCTGTACCCGGGACTTCATTCGCGTTTCATAAGTAAAAAATTAAATTGAACCAAATTATGAATCTAAACCATTCTTTAATCTTTAGAAACAGACACAAACAATTCCAGTAAGATCGGTTCAGCTGTTTAGTAGGAGTTTAGTCACATACACACGCACAGAAGATTTATATAGATTATAAGTAATAAAAACTTGTTCCATTTACCTAATACACACATATCTGCATGTAGATGTATAGTATATAAATAATATAGGTATGTAGTTCGCGGCTGCTCTGGTAATCATGCGGTCAGTATAATTAAACTGTTGGTATGCGAACGCAGCACACTCTATAATAATATCTAACTAACAATTGATGTGTTTAATTATTTATTAATTTTATGGTTCACAGTTTATATACAATAAAACATATATATTCATAGTCAATTTTAAAACAGTATTAATTCAGTTATTCTGTAAGACGTATAGAGCAGTCTCCATATCAAGCCATGTTGAACTTATAAACTACAACTTAGGGAAGCTAAACTAGAGAAATATACTTTATTTAGTATGTTCAAGCTAATAACGTAACGACGAAATTCAACGTAAATAGCATATATTTTCCATTTCATACTAACTAAACGGAATTGAAAAATATTTTCCGTCATACCAGAATATACATACATACATCCTTTAATTAAAATTATTAAACGATTTAATAAATTTTATTAAAATTCGGAAACAACAATGTGCAATAAAATTAGACGAGATGTCTGAAACGCATATCTGATTCAAACTAGAACAGTTCCGCCGTGAATCAGAGAGACCGCACTTTAATAATTCTGGTAAATTCCATCCGCAACACAATACAATTACAAAGGCGTTAACAGTCGCACGTTGTCCGTTAAGTGGCTCATTTAATAAGTGTGAAGTGTGTGAGCCGAGCAAAACGAGCATAATGACCACATCGAGCACACCGAGCACACCGAGCATAGCGAGCGATGCGGTGACGTTTATGCGAGCGTGTATCTGATTTATATTATTGTTTACGACTCTATATGACTCGTGTACTGTTCAGTTATATTATTAGTTCTATTGTATTTATTAAAAATTCTGTCAAAGATGTCTTTCATCATCAGATGGGGGGATTAAAGCGGTCGCTTGTTACGCAAATACTCCTTATTTTACGATAGAAATTTATTGTATTATTAGTGTTAGAAAAGCAATTATTTGACATAAATATCAGAGTGCATGTAACACGCTAATGAAACGAGAGCTGCAATTCGTGAAACTATAAATAATAAACATGGAGATAAAATGAAAGCCCCAAATGTTCCAGAATTATTGCATTAATTTTGAATTGTGGTGTGTTTTACAATATGTTCTTTGGAAAGCAATACTTTTACAAATACCATAGACCAAGGAACCGCAATTCAGAAGGTGTAGCTCCTCCTGCTTATGCACTATCGCAACTCTTTAAGCACCATCATCATCGTCCAGCCACCAACTTGTTATTTGGGGTCGGCGCAGTATGTTTTTTCTTCTTCCACGCATCTCTATTAGCCACCATCGCACACACTTCATCCACTTTTTTTGGGTGTTCACACCCCTCCATCCCTGAACTTTCTCATCCTCAACTCCTTAAGCAATTGTATGAAAATACAGATACTGGCATTCAAACAAATATTCCACTGTGAGGGTTCAATGTTGATTCTCGGTTTATCCTTAGGCACAGTTGCATTTGAATCTACATATGCTATGTACATATATATGCTAGTCTACGGTTTGGTCATTTTATATTTGTTATTCTGCTGACTTAATATTTGAATAGATCTTTTTGAATATCTTTCCTGCGGCTTCTAGAAACTCATAACATACTTATATTTTCAAATATACGTAAAAATATACGGTCTGTTTGTTTATATTAGTACAATAATTATAAGTAATAATAAAATTATGTTAGTAGTTAGAACAGTTTCACTGTGAAATTCCAGCGACGACTGTACTTTATTTCCCTATTAACAATACAGTAGGTAAAACATATTGCGAAGTTAAACTTATGTGAAATATGAACACATAAACACATTATGATTTCAGTGTATTGTTTCACATTTAAATATTATTTGCATAGAAATTTAACGTCTCACAATGTTCCTAAACTATTTTAATATTATATATTAAAATATTATTATCAAAAAAACATCGAGGTATTCAGACGGTTCAGCACTTTGAACAACAATCTTACCTGGTGTAAATAGATTAAGCCTAGAGGTACTGGCTCTCAAGTGATACTGCCGCAAGACACGTATAGTTACTCCTACTTGTCAAAAAACTATTAAACTTGAGGGTGGTAGCTAATTAGTTGGGCATTAGCAGAAGCCCTACAACTATGTTATGATGTTCTTCGTGGTATTTTCCTTCATCGAAAGTTCAGGCTCATTTTGAAACAGAATAGATAGATTTGAACCTATATCCATCGACGCGATAACCAATCATATTGCCTTCCATATTGTCGCCAGGCACGTTATGTTACGAATAGATATGTTCTAGCAACATCACTTGAGAGGCAGTACCTCTCGTTTTAGCGATTTAACCATTTTGGAGCACTTCGTCATTTAACATCAGGTCAGATTGTGGTCAAAGCGCTGGGCGTATATAATTAAAATACTTTGAATACTGCGCCCCTAGATGCTGCTCGAGTCCTATTCGTCGCATGAGCTCTTCAAAATATCATCTTCATCATAGTGTCACCTCTGTTGTATCTGACATATTTATCACATATTCTTGTTGTCGCATTAACATGATCCGTTAAACAAAACACAATCACATTTACGATTAATTTGATACATTAACATTCTACATCGGTTTCCACTAGACTTACTTATGTTAGTATAGAATCATAGACTTATAGAGTAAAATAGTTTTCATAATATATAAGTAATTATGATTACATTCGCATTACGCCTAACATTGGGTTCTCGTTAATGGATAGAAAATATTTACATGCCAATAAAGTAAATATTGTTATTTATAAAGCTGAAGGAAGAAACTCCCCGGCGAAGCGGACCAGAGGAAATTGATAATCCCGTGTATTGCGAGATATAGATGAGCGCATTTCTTTTACGCGATCAATTGACGTTGTTATGCGAACACAGTGTTACGTTCGCGATGACTGATAAATTAAATTCTGCGCTCAAAAAAAAAAAACAGAACGCTCCTAAAAATAGCTCATAGGAAATATCAGTAATGATTACATGTTTGTTCAGGCTGTATAATTTGAGTGTTTTTAGGCTCTATTTTCTCTTAAATCTATAAGAAAATATTTCTACGTAATTAGCTTGATACATATTAAGAAAATTAAGTTTTTATAAACAGTACAATTACTCGCAACATTAGTTGTTCAAGATTGCCTTAAGTCTATATTTAATTGTAAACATTGTTAAACTTTTACTGGTTATAAAATAGTATAAAGTGTATACAAATGTAAAATGTTAGTGTATAATAAGTTATCACGTAACATGAGTCGGCGGGAAGCGTGCGTTTGTCCGTCTAGCAATTTGATATTAGCGCGTCGTACCTTCCTCGATGCTGTGTACTCCGTATTCGACTTTTATGACTTATATTCTTTTACGGGTTCAGTGGTGCGCTCTTAATATGATATAGTTTTCTTTTAAAAGCGCATGTACTAAACCTCTATAAAAATTCTGCGAGCAGGAAGAAAATACGAAACATTATACTCTCAATGTCAACTCACGCGTATATGAAAAAATATTCACTAAAATACACATTTTTTTAAAATATGAAATGGTTTAATTAAAATATTTGTCGAGTGATTATCGAGCTATAAGGTAATTAAGAGACAGACAGGCAGGCGTAACCCTTTTTATATATTGTAAGGGTATATTTACTTAGTGTCGCTATCTTCCTTTCAAAATTCAACGAAAGGGGATTCCTTTTCTGAACTGAGAGAACTAAGTGAATCTTAATAAACAGGTATGAATCATTTTCTCTTTTAATATGAGAAAGCAAACAGTTGGGAATCCATGAAGGTCATTCATCCTTTTTCTATATTGTACGAGTAGATATACAGAATATACGAATCTTGTTTAATTAACCTTTACAGTTGAAAGGAGATAACTACATTAGTTAATATCGTATAAGATGTTTTTCAGTCTTAAAAAATATTCAAAAATATAGTGTCAGGAGGCGTCTCAGCACAAGTCGGAGCGTCGCGATGGCTCAAGCGCTGCAGGTTTATCTAAAAAACTATTTGTCAATGTCTAGATTGTAAGGATGGTGGGTCGAGGCTCAAATATAAATTATCCTAACACAAATTTAATATAGCCACGTTCAGTCTTCTCGATTGAGACATAGGTACAACAAAGTTTCTAAAACTGAATTCATTCCCTTACACATTTTTATCCTCTTTTTCACCTACTACTTGTTTCAAATTTTTGTAAACCATATTTTAAGCCGAAATAAAGACTATTTTCTTTATAATTAATTTTTTACATACTATTCAGAGCGCTTATTTTAAAACTGACATAATAATTAACACACACATTTTCATATCCTTTTCCACATACTTTGGGGTCGGTTTAATTAAACATTTATTTTTTCACCCATACTGAATTTCATCAAAATACATCCTGAAGATTTTGCGTGATGTGTCCACACATATATAATACATACAGACATACATAATACAGACAGTCAAGAATTCCAAAAAATCATAGTACATAATTTCTTCTACTGAGTGATTTTTTTTTTAATTATATTTATTATAATTTCGATTCTTTACTGTTTTATTACAATTACTAATAATAGAAAAGTAATTACAGATAACTGAAATTGTTACTACGCAGTATAAACTACTATCATACCAAATTTCATCGAATTCAGTTCAATAGTATTTGCGTGATTGGCAAACAAATTTCTTTTATTATTAGTATAGATTTATTTTTATTATTTTAACAGTGTAGGTACGTCGGGGTCACCACTCTCACCATTCTACTATTAACACTCGAGTAAAATCAATGACTGTAGTGCTTACTTTATTTATTTACCAAGAGATACGTTAAGATTATACAAGTTCATACAAAAAACTAGTTAAATAAAACATGTACAAACATGTACTGGTAGCGACTCCTCGGGGTTGGCGGGGGAGTGCAATACTGTATTTATTGTGTACCTACAAACAGTACCTATGATTGAGTAGAGGAAACAAAATAACCATGCAGATATGAGGCTCGATCGCATATCAGTTCGACGGTACAGATGCCTCGTGTCGGGTTTATTCCATTAAGGGGTTGATATTAGGCCCTAGTGGTGCCGCGGTAACACCTTTATCGTTCATAAATGCCTTCACAATGCCTTAGAATTATTGCGCGAGGACATGCAAATATTGCTAGATCAGATATAAAGCAACGTTCATGTTCTCAGGAATCTGTTATTAGCACTAACTATTAAAATTGAAAGTAGTCCGACAAGGAGACGGGATGCTGGACTACTTACTGTGGGGGGTGAGATTGCAGTGTACCCCTTGCACCCTGCCTCGCCCTCCTTGCACCCTCCACACTTTCATGAAATATGTTCACCCATTTGAATTGACTTCACCGGCTTATTGGAAAAGCTTAAATCATCGCCGAGTCCAGCTTTAAAGAAAACTGTCGCCGTTTAAGTAATTTTTATTAAAACTTATTACGAACGAAACTCTAAAGTGTCTGTTTTTAAAGTCAAACTATTTTTTACTAAATACATATGAATGTATTTACGATGATTATACCGAAAATAAAAAAAAATCTGTCTGTTTGTACCGGGTAATTTCTGGAACTGAAGTACCGATTTTTACGAGACTTTCTTTTTTAGATAAATGAAATTATTCCGTGTAACTTTTGTTTTCCGAAAATAATTAGGGTTCCGTACAAAAAATTACAGACATAAATTTCAAAAATCGTATTTTTGGTATAAGTATCGTAAATACATTAATATCTAGGTATTTCATCCATCCATTCGGATTGAAAGACGTCCACTGTTGGACATAGGTCTCCCCCTATGATCTCCGCGCCACCCGCATCCAGTGGATTCCCGCTACCTTCAACAGGTCTTCGGCCCACCTTGTGGGGGGCCTACCCACACTACGTCTTTCGGTGCGTGGCAGCCATTCGAGAACCCGTTAGCCCCATCGGGCATCGATTATGCTAGCAATGTGCCCAGCCCACTAGCTCAAGTTTAGCAATTCTTTGGACAATGTCGGTTACCTTGGTTCTTCTGTGGATCTCCTCATCCCTGATTCGATCGCGCAGTCAAACTCCAAGCATAGCTCTCTCAATTGCTCTTAGAGTAACTTTGAGCTTTTTTATTAGGCCCATGTCTATTTAGTAAAAAGTAATTATTTTGACATTACAAACAGACACTTCAATTTTATTTATTAGTATCGATTATTAATTGTACATAAGTCAAATGACACCAGAGAATATTGGCTTACATCTGCAACCTCGTTATTCGAGACATAACACTCCATTCTTACCCTGCAGTCGACACACACTCTATATAGAATTTTCCCCAGAGTATTTCAATTACTACCCAACTTTGGGTCATTAATTTTTTACCCCATTTCGATGCGGGTTCCGGCCGAGCGAACAACGTCGCCGCCGCCCGCTCGTAAAGAACTGCCTCGGAATCCAGGAACAAATTCCTCAACCGACTTAATACGTGTACCTTCGTATAATATACTCTGTGATGGGTTTATTAGAAAATATCAGTTATGATTCCTTCAAGTGAAATAAAGTAAATAAAATAAACAAATAAAGTAATACTCGTATAAAATAAAAGGTTAATTTTAACCTAACGTCAAATAAAGAGACTCTTTAATTGTTCCATACCGGTTGTAACTTTTTAATGCAGTAAGTACAGGCTCCACGCCACAATCACACTAAGCCTAAAGATTCTAGCTTTTAAGAGTTACTCCTGGAACACACTTATTGGTGCTTGATGACAGGTTGTCAAAAGTGAGGGTGTTAACTACCCAGGCGAGCATTATTAGAAAATGCCATACCACCATGCTATGGTTTCCTGCCTCATTTATTGAATTGGATAAGTGTGTTGGAACCTATATACGCCCATTAATGTGGATTTCGACCGCACTACCAGGTCACAAAAAGTTTGTCGCTTCGATGTTTGTATGACAGAATCAATCTTCAAATGCTTCTAGAGCTAGGCGATATGAAGTGTACAGAAATGCTACTAAATATTTATAATCACGCCAAAACGAAGTAATCTAAATAGATACATACATAACTTCACGCCTCTCTTCCATATTCCGATTTAATTATATAATTAATTTATATAGTTAAATAATATAAATTCTGCCCATCGAAGTATAAACGCGTAAGCGTTAGCTTAAACATAAATATATCGGATGCTGTTTGCGTCGGAATATTTATCTCGCGACTTTACATCACCCTTTTAAAATGATTAATGAAGCTGCACGCGCAAAATTTATACAACCGCGTAAAATTAATGATATACTCCGCTCAGCCGGATCGATCCCTATCACGCATACATTATATAACGTAAACATAACATTATATAACGTCACATTTGCATCGTCACACGTATTATGTGTCCCGGTCGGGATTAGCTAGTTATTAATAAAGTTAGTAAGCGTATGAGATCGGAGACAACACCCACACCGTACAAACGTTTATAAATACAAAAGATCCTTTTTTTCCAAATTTACTACGTTTCACCCGATTGAGCTTAATAGCTTCAGGCTTTGTGATAAGCGCTTAAAACTTAGATTTCCTAAATGACCATTTGGTAATTGACAAAGAGTTCAACAGTGGTACGAACTCTGGCTTGAATTGTTACCCTAATTAGCACTAACTCTGAACCTGTAAAAAAAAAGAAGTATGACGTTGCGTGTAATGTTGTTTACATGCAGTGACACTGCATCGAACTGGCAGAAGGTGCAAAACCTTTCCCAGTTCAAACTGGAGGACGTCTTAAGACACTATTGGATGTTTGACAATATATTCCCATTATCCCTTTATTAATACATTTTCGTTCACCTTCAAATGCATTACAGTATGTACTTACGTTCATAAAGTAAGTATGCAAATAATATTGTATATACCTACAATCGATAAAATAAGATATATTTCTTCCCTTGTGTGGGATCCTGTTCTCCAAAAGACAGTCTAAATTTAACTTAGAAAGATTTTACTCACACCATTGAAAATAAATAGAACAGAACTATTTTTCTACTAAGTGTACGTCGCTAATTATATTCGATTTTGATGAATTGTTCTTTAAAATCACCCTAGTTATTAATCTTTTATGTAATTGTGATAGCTAACTGGCACTGAGAGACTCCAAAATTAACAAAGTAATTATTTATTGACTTTTTAGTACATTATCATAGTGTATTCTTTTGAAGTCGGTTTTGTTTTTAATTATAAAAGTTTTTTTTTTACCTATTAGTTTAAGTATATACTTGTAGGTATAGCTATGAGGCCTACTTTATGTAACTTTGGAAACGAATGTATGAAACACGTATAGTACGTAAGTGTCTATAATATACGAGGACTTTTTTTCCACTGATCAGATCCCGATCCCGATGGGACCACTTCGAAAGTGTAGTCTTTATAAAGAAAATTTGCAAAGCGGTCCACATGGAGAAATCGAGTAACAAAAAACATATAGGGAAATTGATAACCTCCTCCACTTTGAAGTCGGTTAAAAATGTATATATTTCGATTTTACAATGTTTTAATGTGTTATGAGTACTAATAGTTATAAATATCAATAAATTCACTGTAAATTGAGTTGGAGACTGCATGTAGACTATGTGTGCAATAACTTAATTAATTTCTCATATTAATTGTATATGATGTCCAAAATATTTATCCACGATGCTACACTAATGGCGTATCATGCGTATGTGACATCAGCGCTTAAATATAGTATCATGTTTTGGGTCAATTCAACTGACAAGGAAAGGGTTTATAAGGCACAGAAACGGTGTGTAAGAGCAGCCTGTTAAAACAAATAGACTCATGTAAACCAAACTTTCTTAAACTAAAAATCTTAAAATTTCCCTGTCTGTATATGTATGAAATTATTGCATTTGTTAAAAGAAATTAAGATCGTTTCTCGAACTACAAGAGTGCGCGATATAGACATAGGATACACACAAAACGACACTGTACAGTAAGAGTGTATTGTGTATGGGTCCTAGAATTTATAATAAATTGCCTAAAGAAATTCTGGACATCGAGAGCATACCAACTTTAAAAAAAAAGTTAGACAACTCCTACTAAAGAAAGATCACTACACATTGGATGAATATTTTAAGGATGCAAGCATGTTGTTGTAACATTGTTTGGAAATTCGCTGCTGAAATTATTAGAATTCACATAAAATTTGTAATATTGTTTTATTTTTATTGTTTGTATTTTATTTAATGAATAAAAAAAATATGTATAAAGTTGAGTCTTTCTAAACGTAACTACGAGTATGTCAGTAACTCTTTGTATTTGCACGTCCACTGTTGGTATAACATAGCGACCTAATCAGGTATAACACCCTTCTGTATGACTATGTTAATAAAATAAATGATTAGATTTGATTTGACAAAACACCACATGCGACGCGCCGCGCCTTTGCACTCAATGACACGCACCATTAACCACAGTATCCTAGTAATATTCATTGAAAACTTTGCCTACTGTGTAAACTGTGATAACAAAGTATCATATTATATAAAATACACTCTTAAAATTACGTCAAAGTTTTAACTTCATAACTACTGTGATCGACTCTAACTGTGATCTTGTGACAATACGTGATGAATTTAGACATATTAATTATATGGTAAAAAGATATGCGTTGTTCGTGTCTACGGACGGCTTTATAAATACTTTAAACATAATAAGGCAGCATATTGCAATTTTTAACTAGCGGTAATAATTCTAGAATAAGGAAATTTTTAAATGACGGAGAGTTTAATAACGCAGCAAATATAAATTACAAATTCTGTATAAACATGTATTAGACATATATTTAATATAAAATATAATGCATTCACAATCAGAAATATAATTGAATTCGGTTTGTTTCCTAATCAGGCTTCTCCAGTCTTCGTCGAGTCAGTACGTTTGTTATTCCAATTTACAGGAATGTCTGATTAAATACGCGATGTGTTTTGAATGTACACGTACAACATACAAACTGAATCAAACTTATTCTTTCCATGTGTGTTTAACTTTAAATATAGGAATTGGTTCTAAATATTACTTAGAAATAGCTGCGTTCGCACGCAGATAACCTTCTGATATTCACATTATCTAGATACTCGTATTGTTATCAAAAGAGAACAATATGTTTTTTTCTATACAGTTTATAACGTTCGCTTGTTGCTATAATTACATTTTGGTACATAAAACACAAAGTTCGTAAACAAACATAAAACTGTTAACTATTATTATAAATCTAATTCATGGTAATTAGCATAAAGCGATAAACACACTGAACAATGTCTATCATTTTTCGTGAAATAATGACGATATAAAGTTTATTAGCAGCCCGGTTAGAAGGCGGCTCACGTGTTACGTTATGTCCCATTAAACTTAATATATGAACTCTCCCTCTCAGAAACAGACATTTTAAGTAAATGTTCTGTATAAACTTAACTTTTATTATTACACGCTATGATATTGAAATGTGTGAGAGAACTAGACCAGATAATTATAGTGGAACTCATCGTGGATAATAAATTGTAATTTTATTATTCAATAATGTTATAAACTATGGAGACTTTCAGTTGTGCGAGTATCGGTGCAGTGTATATAAATATATTGTGAAAAAACGAACAGTAACTATAGATCAATATTAACTTGTAAAGAGGATTTTCTTGTGTTAAACTAATGAACAAAGATAGACATGAAATTTTAACGTAAAAATAATGAGCCGTCTAATGGGTACGCGACACTTTTCGCTTTTTGCGAATGTATGAGTGGTTACAGTTATATTGTCATTTTAATGAGATAATAGACATTAATATATAAATGAACTTCTTACAAATTACTAATTTCCGGAAACAATTGTGTAAAATCACACGATTCTGTAAACACATTGTGATACAAACTTGTGGACTTTTAAACTTAGAGTTGTTCCTTTGTACACAATAAGCATAAACCAAATCCAATATAGAGTGCGTAGAACTGACTGTCGCGTGGCGCCACGTGGCCTGAGCAGAGTGTACCCGTAACTTCGATATTTTGTTAAAGTTTCCGAAGCTAATTTTGATAAATTCGTTTCATTTGAGCAAGTGAGTCGGCTAAGCCTCCCTCTATCCCCTTCTCCCAACGATTCCTCGCCCCTCCGCCCCTCCACCGTACATGTACCGCTGCGGCGCGCCTGTTTACTCTTCTCAAAAGTTTTTTACGAGCGGTAGTTGTTGTACCGGTTTCAGACTCTGATTGTGTTGATTCACAACGGCTTTGACTCGGTTCATTGCATTTCATGATGTGGATATGGAAATGTATACTCCATGCACAGCACAGAGCCACCTCTTACCTCCATATTGCCTCTTTAGTTTCGTGTGTTCTGTCATTTTAATATTAACACGAGTCGTGGGAGCTTTGTTGTTTTTTGTGTGCACTAACACCGGAACTTCAATTCACATTCATGATACAGTTGGAAGTTCATTTGAATGACAGGAATTTCATTTCAATAATATTGTTTTTTCTAATCTGTAAGCGATAACCTACTTGGTAATTTGGTTGGATTCAACGTAGATGAACGTATGAACCCACCTATCCAACTCTATAAAGACCCTGAGCTATCGGTGAATGAAAATGTCGTGTTCTGCGTAAAAAACGATTTACCTCCCCGTCCCGGAAAATACTTAGGGCTAGAGATCTCTTGGGCTAACGAAGTCAATTACCTCGGTGTCACACCAGTCGTCCATATGACTTTCCAGCCTCACATTGAGAAAGTCAACAACCGGGCCACCACGGTTCTGGGATGTGAGAAAGACATCCCATTTACAACTCCCGGAGTAAAATGGCCTTCCGCCATAAGATTACTCTGTACAAAACGGTAGTTAGGCCCATAATGACTTACTGCGCCCCTACCTTCGCATACAAAGATCTGACCTCCTTCCATGTGGTTCAGAACCGTTTCACAAGGAGAGCCGTAGGTGCCCCATGGTATCAAAGGACTGTGGATTTACACAGAGATCTAAATCTGCCAACAACAATTCCGTAATTATATTCTAATGTCGCGCTTTCTTTGATCGTGCAGAGACACATCCGAATCCGCTTATAGTCCGAATGCTCCAAGATCGTTTCGGAGACCTCGAAATGTCCTCACCGACCCCGAAGATGAAATCACGTGCAAAAATAGGATTATTCCTTATCAACCGATCAAGTATGCGTGCCAGCGCCCACGCCCGCGATACCGCCGTTGCGGCCGTCGGGGACAGACGATTAATTTTGCTTTCGCACACTCTCCGGGTTCCCCTCAGGCGGCGGCCCAAGACGTGTCTTGTTCCCCAACTGGGGAGACTCTTGACGTCGCCGTCAGCGCGATACACTGACACTGGCCATGCATTGAGCATTACACGCACGCAACACGCAGTTACATAGGTAATGTAAGGAACGTTTTTTTTATGTTCTATAAAAAATTTAGGGTTTAGCTAGGACAAAAATTCTGAGGGAGTTTTCACAACCAAGTAACGGCCAAGCCGAAGTTCGTACCACTTTGGTATCCCCTGTGCTAGTTACCTTTTGCGGCTGAGTGCCTTCAGTACTCGCCCCCAAAGTTCGGTGAAGCTGTAAAGACCCTTCCGGTCAACATCGTTAGCTATGTTAAAAAGAAAATGAAAATATCGTAAAAAAAGAAAATGTGGTCTGAAACTGAGCCTATTCCGTGTAAAAAAATCCGATTATTTTAACAGTATGTATTATACAGGTCACAGAGTATTATGTTGTGCTTTATCCAATGATAACAATTATTTTGATAACTTTTTGACTTGAAGGTATAATGTTTAATGGTTATGCAAAGAAAGAACTTATGTTAATAATGCTGATTAGCTCTTAACTATAACTCTTGTGACACACGCAAAGATAAATGTTTTGTTAAATGCTGTCTGGTAATACATAAAACCACTAACACCTTCCATCATCAGATTAGTAAAATAAGACGATGACTGCAATACGCAAATACCGAAATAACTTTGGAAGCAAATATATGAAACACGTGTGTCTATAATATTTGAGGGTTGCTCTCAATTTCCCTGGAATCCATTGATCAGATCCTGATTTGGTGACCATAGGACCACATCGGGAGTATAATCTTTCGAATAAAAAAAATGTTTTGAAAATCGGTCCACAACAGACGGAGAAATCGCGTAACAAACATAAAAAAAACATACAGGCGCATTAAGAACCTCCATTTTTTTGAAGTCGGTTAAAAATAATATAGATACAGATGGCCTTAGGCAGCTGCAGTGCCGCGCTTTTCGGCGAGCCGGGTGAATCGTGATGAGAGTATGTCGCTCGGCGTCGCGCCGTATCTGTGCACTTAAATATTTTACTCTAAACTGTTTACTGCTAAAAGTTTTCTACAAACATTTATTTTAAGAGCTTCTGCATCACCCATTTAGCTCATGCAAAAAAAAATAAAAAAATTATATAATAGTACACATGATCTCACCTCTAAGCTATCCTTGTTCTCGGTACACTCTTGTAATTTCTTTCAAAGTAAGCCATATGAGATAAATAGCTGTGTTGTAACTTTGACTAAACTAAAATGTTAATAAAAAACATATTGATTATACTCAACTTCTTTATCTACTCTAATCTTAAACTAAAAAAATACTTCTCTCGCCTGTTAAACTAATTTTTCACTTAAAAAAAAGTAAATCAGTTTTAAGTTAAAAATCGCTTTAATATATGTCATAAAAAACCAATTTTACTAGAACAAGAAATCATTAAGTATATTTTCAAAAGTAAAGTATTATTCTTAGTTAGACTTAAGTTAAAACAAACAGCATGTGTACTGGATGCAATCGGTCGCGACAGAACCTGTTCTACAGAGCGCCGGGATTCTGCTCTTGTTCAATTATATACAAACAGATGCGAAGCGACGCGATGTAATGCCATACGATACAACGCGATGTGACTTTTCCAACTGTAGCAATAACTGAACGCAACGACAGTTACGCAAAACATAAACATTTACTTGTGAACATGTGCACTACTTTACCCTAAATAGGGAATAATTCGCGTCGAGTGAACATAACTTTTGGTTTCTCAACTGCTTTGATTCGCATCGTTGTGAGCGGGCTAGAAGTGGGGCAGATGGGGTGAAAGGGAGGGGTGGGGTTGTTCTCACGAGCTGATATTAGTAGGATTTGATATAAAACACGCAGCGAGTGGGAGTGGATCGGTCTGGGCGGCCGGGCCGCCCCGGCGTGGGACGCGTCCTTCCTTTTAGTTTTTGTTGATTTGGATTGAGGGAAATGTAAGTGATTGCGACCCACACGGGACATTTATATTTTTTGTACAACAAATTGGGTCGCGACGTTTATCTTAAAAAATACATTAGCAGCAAACCAATGTAACAACACACGTGCACCCTCGCCTCTACTAGTCTCTAGACAGTCTTTTTTGTAGGTGTAATTAATCTACTGTTTTCCACAGACGCATTTTAGTATATTTCAATAACTTTTCCATCATCTGTCTTTCGAAACTTAATAAATTATACAGTATAAAAACATATTAGTTTTATAACATATGTCATTTATATAAAATGAAAAATAAAGAAACTATAACTTAAATCGGCTGAGCGTACACCTGTAGCAAACGATCTATGTATTGATACTGAACGTGAACGAAACAACGTACCCAGGACTGTCTGTACTCGTTTGATAGTTTTCAGAACTCCTAATTCAACACGTCTCAACATAAACAAATCTGTCAGCTTTTATGCAGTCATAAATATAATCATACTTATAAAAATGTCCTCTTGGAGTCAATAAATTCTTACAAAAATAATCAATATAAATATATAAGAACACCCCACACCGTCACCCCCCCATCACCCGCCGTCACTCGCCGTCACCCGCGCAGCCGCCTGCGAAAACATTAAATATTGGATATCAAATGGCTAGATAAACACACGTAGTGAACAACTTACCCGTTCGCCTTCAACACATTACACTAGAACTGACCTAGATCCGGATCGGATAAGTACGCAGTTCATTTGCACACCAGTAGTTCATTTATGCACCTGATGTACGTCTCCCATGTAACATATTATCTTGAGTTCTATTTCATTCTAAACTGGACATGGGTTCTGATCGCTTTGTTTATTAATACATTTACGGTACAACTTCTTGATCCAGTGCTAACACAACTCTAAACTAGAACATCTGTAATATAAATTAAAATGTACTTAGTAATGTTTCAATATGATAATTAAAAAAAATACAATATAAAAAGAATATAGTCACTATAAAGAATCCACAACTGTTCATTTTTAACAAACAATCTTGGTTTGTACATTGATGAATAACAAGTCATATCATTAATGTAGCACAAACAGTATAGCGTTCAAGATAAAGTGATATAAGCATTATTAATAGGAATTAAATACATTGAAGAATACTGAGACTCTTGTACTGTGTCGTACGAGTGTTGGCGTGGTGCGGCGTGGTGCGGCGTGGTGCGGCGTGGTGCGGCGTGGTGCGGCGTGGTGCGGCGTGGTGCGGCGTGGTGCGGCGTGGTGCGGCGGGTGGTGCGGCGTGGTGCGGCGGCGTGGTGCGGCGTGATGCGACTTGACGCGTCGTAACGCGCCGTGACGCGGATTTATTACGCGACTTGACATCGTTCACAACACTATTCATATGTTCCCATACCAGATTATCTTAAATTATTACATACATTTATTGAATTATTATCGTGGGGGTAAGTATTGCAGGTCCTACCCTTCGGCCTTCTCACATTGTATTCACAGCATATTCTAGATGACATTTGATGCAGGCACCTAAATAAAATTTCCGGCTGACTTGACAAAGTAAATAAAAAATCACTGTCTACTAGTGCTGACAATTATTATTACAAACATTAATTATAATTAATTATGTGCTAATCACTTTGTTGCTTATTAAATAATGTTGCTTGTTAATATATTTTATTAACAACTACAAGGTTTATTTTTATGAATTTTTAGTAATATTATTTATTGTATGACAGAAACATTAGATATAATATATACTCGTTATATATGTCTTAAATTATGCTCCAAAATGTAAAACAAAAAAATTAACCAATGAACCAACAAAATTATATTTAGATATGTGTTGATGTTTGCTTTGTCATTATTAACATTTTTATTTTGTTATTTTCTATACTAATAAATTAAATTAAAGTGTCTGTTTGTAATGTCAAAATTATTTTTTTTTTACTAAATGGATATGAATGTATATGAGATACCTAAACCAAAAAAACATTTTTTTTTTAATTTTGGCTGTCTGTCTGTTTGTAATGGGTAATCTCCGGAACGGCTGGACCGATTTTGACGGGACATTTTTGATAGATAGCTGAAGTTACTCTAAGTAACTTAGAGTACTTTTAATTTTCGAAAATAACTAGGGTTCCGCGTAAAAAAAACATACAAATTTAAACCAAATCCGATTCAATGCACAGTTTTACGGACAAGTGCTATAACTTATGAGAAATGTTTTTACTTTATTTTAGTACTCAAATTTTATTAGGAAAATAATTAGGGTTCGGTATATATACTTAAAACGTAGTGAAGAATAAAAGAAACACTTGCGCAGCCGCAGGCGCGCAGCTAGTCAACAATAAATTTAAACTTTCGGTAAAGTTAAACTTCGTAAGAAACCACATTATGAATTAAATATAATCAGGATACTACCTACGGAGGTACCTACAGATGGCCAAACAAATATCACTTTTGTATAATATTTTAGGGACACGGAGTCTATTACTAAAGTAAAAAAAAATCGAGGTTTACGTCGCAAAAATATTTCATACTATTACATAAAATTCAGAAACATAAATTGACTTATTACATATTGGACACTGTAATATAGTAGTGTCCGGTGCTAGGTAAGGCGGGCGGGGCGGTGTGGAGGGGGTGTGCAGTATCATCCTCTCGACCTCGTTGAGAGCAGCGACGTTATGTAATATTCAGAAGTGATGTGTCCCGTATGAGGGAGTTACCCGCCGTGGTCTGTCTCTACGTGATTCCGGCTCATTCATGATGCATCTTCACTGTTCGCCTCCGAGGAGCTTACTACCCCGCGGGTACGCTGACGGCTGCCATCGGCTCGTTAGCTCTGCCACTCTTCTGTACGCCCTCAACCCATCTAACTATGTATATTACGACATTCATATTCGACTCTATCAGTACTTCACCTACAAAATATAATAATTACTACGGAAATAATTATAAGTTAAAGCAACCTGTAACAATGTGTATAATCGCATTAACAAAGTTATCAAAATGTTTTCTTATGTTATAATAATTTAATTACTCATTTCACCATGTTATGTCTGTTTTAATAACATATAGGTAACGTGGCATAATCATTAAATAAATTATTTAACACATTTCTTCTATACACAATTATATATATAATTAAATATTAAAAGATACGTTTACTTTAACCTATTAAAAGAACAGATATTTCCTTAAAGATAAGTTGTCGATGTGTTTGATAGCCCTAAAGTGAATCTAGCGACACCCGGGTTGCAGCGACCTTGAAAACTCGAAATATTATGACATTCCGTCGAGAGGAATTGAATATTAGATAGTGAGGAGAGGAGAGCGAGGAGTAATTTACACGGGCACTGTCGCATAACAGGAACCCCGCGGCCACACCGTCTGGATCCAAGTTTATGAACATTTTAGGTTTTTATTAAATCAACATGAACTAAATACTGAAATCAGTAATATAATAGTTGACTAGTTGGCCAACTAATATACTCGTATAGATAATTCTAGTATATCACTTCTAGTAATTTAAATTATTTTAACGATCATCTTACAAGTCATATAAGTATCTCTTGCATTCTACAAAAAGGTTGGCTAAAGAGAAGGAACTATGCATATGCACATTGCACGATTATGGTTCGTCGCTCTGACACTAGTCCGGTATTTTCCATCTTAAAACATGAGGATTTAAAAAAGATTGTTTGAGAATCGTCTTTTTTCGGATGTATAGTTTTATATTAATTTTATATTACGCATCTTATTTTTATAATTACTTGACTTTTTCTGATATGGTTGGCGTCATCTTTGCGAGGGAATTTTGGTTACTGATTAATTTTATCTCTCTCTCAGTCGATGTAGATTTTTTGTACACTATATTTATATATTTTGCTATGTACATATTATAATTGTTCTATTATTTATTGTATATATGTTCTATATTAAAACGATTAATAATTTATAACAAATTCCGGCCCTACTAAGAAAATGTACGTGGGCTACGTACAAAACAAATAAAATTTTTTTAGGCGAAATTTGGCTTCCTGATTGAATTTATGGTCCCGAAATTTTTGTTTCGCATTTCACTGTTTACAGATGTGAGCGTGATTATTTATCTCATGGAGATCGGATGGTGGTTGGTGGTGTTTTAATAGCTGTTAATTGAAATTTTTTGGTAATTTCTTCAAGTAAGTTACCCGAACTAAATTCAGCTTCTGAGATTATTAAGTTTAAAGTTAAAATTCAGGCTTCTACTAAATCACAGATACTACATGTTTATTGTTATTACTTCCCACATTGTACTGCACCATCAAGTTCTTAGTAATTTTTTTTATGAAATTTCGTATGATATTGCGCGTCATCCAAAAGATCTGTTTAAATCTTGGGAGATTTTAATATACCCAATGCAAGTTTGATTGTATATGGTCCTTATACTAAATAAGATGTTAATAATAACAATGATACAGTGGTATCAGTACTTCACACTTTTTTAAATTTTGCTAATTTGAAACAATTTAAATCTATTTCAAATGTTAATGGAAGAAAACTTGAGTTAGTCCTTATGAATTCTGAATGCAACATTAACAAAACGAATTATCCTCTGGTGGCTCAAGATATTTGTCATCCAGCACTGGATATAGGCTTTGATATTTCGAATACATGTCCCGCCCGTCCAGTTTCCCGGGTAGATAAATAATTTAACGTAACTAATTATGGTGAAATTAATAATGAGCTGTCAAAAATAGATTGGTAAAGTTATTAGACCTAGACATCTCTGCGGCCAAGCCCGAATTTTATAAAACTTTAGGAGGAATTATTGCCGCTTATGTACCTGTTCAAACTGTAAAGGAAAAAATTCTCGAAATCCTATTCGGTATACTAAATTTTTAATTAAAATAATTTCTGAAAAATTTAAATTTCATAAAAAGTGAAAAAAATGTCTATGAATTTATACTTTTTGTGTTTTACGTGATCGTCCAAAATGTGTTCAACTTGATCGGTATATACGTAACTGTGAGATGAGAATTAAATATAACAGTAAACATTTTTGGTAATTTGTTAAGTCCAAAAGTGTTACCTGTTACTATGTATTTTGAAAATTCGTCTTCATCCGATGTTAGAGAAATAAGTAACTTATTTTATTTCTTCGTTTATTAATGATACGTTGGGTGTCAATGGTAACGCGAGTAATGTACAAATTAACAAGTCGAATACACAACCTTTTTGAATATGGTAGAATTTTCTAGTGATGTTGTCTTAAAGTATTTAAGACGTTTAGATACTAATAAAGGTTGCGGACCTGATGAACTACCTCCAATATTTCTTAAAGAATGTCAAAAGTATTTACTTACCTACCTTCCTACCTTTTTTGTTTAAGAAATCTTATTGTTTCTTAAATGGGAAGGCAACAGAGTTAAATTGATGTGAATTTGTACATTGCATCGTACTTGCTATGAACCCAGGATTTCAGATGGACATAGTGTATACCGATTATTTTAAGGATTTCGATAAAATATCCCTTCGTTACTCATTTGTAAACTGGAACAATTTGGTATACTTGGGGACCTTCTTCGATCATGTCAATATTATACTTGGGAAAGCTTATAAAATTCTTGGCTTCGTTCTTAGAACTGGGGCAAATTTTAAGCAACCAACTACTCTAATACTTCTTTATAATGCTTTGGTTCGTTCTATATTAGAATATGGATCAATAATTTGGAATCCACAATATAACAAAGACATTAACCTTATTGAAAGTGTTCAAAATCTATTTATCAGGCACTTAACGTTTAAACGTAAATTGTCAAATAAACCTTTTCCACAGCTGCCTTCACTTACTAATCGTCGAGTAGTAAGAGATCAAATATATTTATTTAAACTTCTAAGAAATTACATTGACTCCCCGTTTCCTGTTAGTGAAATTAATTTTCGGGTTCCTCGAGCTAATAACAGAAACTACTTAATTTTTAAAATCCCTGTTGCACGAACGAGGTATGTGGAGAACACATATTTATTTCGTTCATCCGATGTATATAATAAGATTTTTAATAAGTAATTTGCATGCCCTATCAGTTCCTTTAAAAAATGCTGAATATAATTTTAAACTTCTAGTGTTTGCCATAATATTACAGGTTATAATGGTAGAGGTGTTAGTATTGTTATATTTAGTTTAATTAATTATAAATTTAGTGGAAACTTAAATGGTTTATGTAATATTGTTATGCAATTTCATAAATGTGTTTTATAAACTGCGTGTTTCCCAAATTAATGAGTAAATAAAAAAATGGTTAGAAGTTCGTATCATATCGGTGCAGTAGGTTGATATAGTGAAGCGTTTAGTATGTGTCACTCTAATCAATCTGGTGACTATAAAAAATATTTCTTGCTTATTTAAGATGAACAAACGCCTTTTACGTTTAAAAGAGAAGAATACAGATATCTCAAAACTAATATCGTACATCAAAGACGACACAAGTGCATCACTTGCATTGCACATATCTGCGACATATTTACGCTCGGAGTGCTGGAGTGTACATATGTACTCTATAATTATGATCTGGCAGCATTGTATAAACAATGACTGTCAAGTGTAACTTGATGGTGGATGGTGGACTTGATGGAAGATGGTGTTGTGTCTCCTAATAAAGTATATAATAACTAATAAATAACTCTCATTTATGACATCCATATATATCATCGATCGTATTAAAGAGGCTATAGAGCGAAACAAAGGATCCAAAGTTATCGCTAGAGATTTGGCTACTGGGCATAGTCGTTTGAACAAGCTTAAGACTGACGACGGTAGAATAATATCCTCTAGACCTGAGTTTTTGAGGGAAGTCAAGAAGGTCTACGGACAGCTATACACGTCGAAACGAAAACCCACTCCCAAGTCTAGCTAACAACCCCAGAGTTAGATTAATCCGATATTTTACCGAAGATATCCCGAACGTCAGTCTGTGCGAAATTCTAAGGGCTGTCAAATAGCTGAAAAACAACAAGACGCTGGGTTTTGACGGAATAACAGTCAGGGGGGTGCTGAAGCCGGATGGAAAACCGACCCTTGGGGCCCTTCAAAAGCTCTTTAATTCCGTAAAGGTGATAAGATCCTTTTGAAAAATTATAGACCCATCTTACTTCTAATTTATTTCTATAAACTGTTTTCGAGAGTGCTCACAAACCGACTAGCGTGCAGGCTTGATGACTTCCGGCCTCCCGAACATGCCGACTACCTAAAAGGCTTTAGCAACGAAGACAACATTCATGCACTGCGGCAGGTTACACAGAAGACCGAAAAGTATAACCTTTGTTTAGTGTTTGTGGACTTTGATGAATCCTTCGATTCGATTGAGACTTGGGCTGTACTGCAATCTCTCTAGCAGTGCCAAGTAGACTATCGATATATCCAAGCGTTGAAGGATTTGTACGAACCATTGCTACCACACCCCGAAAAATCCTCTTTAAAATGAACAGTGTCTCATTTCTGTATCTACAATAGTTTTCGAGATATTTAAAAAATGAGATTGACAAACTTGAAAAATATCTAAATATAGAACTCTGCATAAATTTTGGAAAAAAAAAAAAAACTTTGGCAGAACTTCCTTATATGATAATAGAAAACTACTGACCAAAATGTGTCCAAATCGAAAGGGGTCGATTCCAACTATTGGTCGATTTGACGTGGAATAACCAAAAACAAATAAGCCTAGGATTGTGATAGTGTAAGATTTTGGGCGTTAGAATTTTTAAAAACGATATTTGTATTCTAGAGTTCAAGAAAACCCTGAATCCTAGTATGTTAGAAATATCGCTTTGTGAACAACTCATGCATAATATTCCGGTTAACAGTTACGTGTATATTTATGCAAGAACTTGCCCTGAGATGCGTTCCGGCGGTAATGTATGCAAGATGTTGAAGCAGTGCTGAATCCCGATGCATGTTTAAGAGCTGTGAACCCCCGCCGTATGAGCAGAGTACACCTCGAGCCGCTGCACAAACATTCTACACACAACACATGATAGCATAGCTTTATCTATTATATAAACTTCACCCGGTATGTGAACTTTGCTCCCGCATATATGTATGAAGGTTTAGTTTGGGACAAATGTTTTCGACTTTACGTTATTGCTGTTGTATATTTTTCGGTTCAGTTTTTATTTATTTATTTATTTTTTTATTTATTTATATGGAAAATCTACAGCAATAAAACGATATAGCACTAAGAATATATAATAATTAGCCAATTACAGATTTTCACGAATAGATATTAAATTTCTAGAAAATACACATGTGAAATAAAGTCACAACGTTATATCTAACTTATTTTATCCTAAATTTAAAAAGAGAAAATGATATTAAATATTAAATAATAGACATTAAAAGATGACATGATTAACAAAAAAAGTCCAAGCTCAGTTGTCTTCTAGCAGATACTAAATTAGTGGAGAATACATCAAAGTCATGTAACTTACAGATTTAGTTAAAATTTCTACCTGCTCGCACTATATAAGTATTTTGGCGGTAGTAGTTGGTGTAAGAACTGGGAACAAAAATTGGAGGGTTGAATCTAACGATTTTTTCGGGACAGTTTAAAGAGAATTTGGATAGAAGGTCTGGGCAGTCAACACTATCAGATATTTTAAGAAGTAAAATACAGTCCGCAATTTCTCGTCGACAAACAAGTGCAAGAAGGTGAAAGTTTTTACATAAATCTAAGTAATTTCTGGAGTCATATGGAACTCCAGTACAATAGCACATGAATTTAATCAATTTCCTTTGTAAACTTTCAATACGATCTATGTATTTATTGTATTGGGGATTCCACAACTGCGAGGCATATTCAAGATGGCTTCTAACAAACGTACAATAAAGTATTTTAAAAGTCTTTGGCTCTTTAAAGGAACTACATATACGCATTATAAAATCTAGTGCTTTGGAAGCCTTTGCAACAATATGTTCAATGTGCCTATCAAAAATTAATTTCGAATCGTGAAATACTCCCAAGTCACGGATCACATCATGCTTTGGAAGCACTTCACCTCTTATTGTATACTGAGTAGGGATAGGAACGGGTTTACGTGAAAATGTCATCACAGCACATTTGAATGGATTAAGATCTAGCTGGTTTAAACTACAATAAGTAACCAGACGATTCAAATCGGATTGCAATGTAACCATATCGTCAATTGAGTTAATCTTTGAGTAAATTTTCATATCATCTGCAAAGGATAATATCTGTGATCATTGCAAGCAAGCACTAATGTCATTAATATATAAAATAAATAGCAATGGTCCGATCAGGGAGCCCTGAGGCACATCGCTAGGGATGCACTTCCAGGCAGATACATAATTATTTAAAACTACAGCTTGATTTCGATTTTCTATATATGAGATAAACCATCTTAGAAGATCTCCATGAATTCCAATATTGAAAAGTTTACGCATCAAATTATTATGATTAATACGATCAAATGCTTTACTGTAATCAGTGTAGATTACATCTACCTGACTACCTTTATCCATAGCTTCCGTGACAAATTCATTAAGAAGGACGAGATTTGTAACGGTAGAACGTCCTTTTAAAAATCCGTGTTGAAAAGAACTAAATGAAGATTTCAGAACCGAGTAAACTTGGTTGTAGATTATCCGTTCGAATAACTTGGCTATGATACAAAGTTTGGATATAGGTCTACAGTTCTCAATTGCATTTCTAGAGCCTTTCTTATACACAGGTGTTACAAATTCAGATTTCCAAAGCTTCGGGACTTCAGCTGTTGAAAGTGACATTTTAAATAAAAGTGATATAGGTTTAGCAATATGATCGGCACAATTCAATAGAAATACAGGTGATAATTTGTCCGGTCTGCCCCCTGCAGACTTCGTACAATCTAACTTCAGAAGTAATGATTTAATTTCATTGGAACTTATGTAAATAGTAGATATTGATGCCACTTCTCCACTATCAGAAGAATAAACAAGGGAAGATTGAATATTCAAAATAGGATTAGTTCTGGCATCTAGAAAAGTGGAATGGAAATAAGTCGAGAAGGCATTACAGATTGAATCACCAGTAACAAAAGTTTCACCTGAGTATGTTAATGTACTAGGGAAACTTTTTGTATTTGAACAAGTTTTTTACAAAAGACCAATTTTTTTTGGATTGTGTCTAATAGATTTTTTTTAGTTTGAGCTATATATTTAGCGTAGCAATCCGCCTCAATAATTTTTACCCTATCTCTAAGTATTTTACAGGAACATTGATCGGATCGGTTCCCGTAGGTTTTGAATTTGTGAAAGTATTTATACTTCTGTCTAATAGCTTTTATGAGAGGTCGATTGTACCAAGCGGGTAAAGAGTTATTAATTGGTCTTTTGATTGGAATATGTTTAGTATGAAGGTCAAATATAATTTTGTAAATGAGTGTGTACATTCCTCTAAGGTTTTATTAAAAAATAATGATTTCCAGTCGATTGATTCAAGTTCTTTGTTAACAGACAAGAAGTCACCTTGTTTAAAGTTGAATGTATTACAGAATGAGAGCTCAAGACTAAATAGATCAGCGCCTTTTACATCAATCAAAAGGGCTGGATGATATACATCTAAAGGTATAAGCGGATCGAGACATTCCGCTACATTCACGGACTGGTTAGAAAGAACTAGATCAAGTAGTTTCCCATACTTATTGGCAATTCCATTGAATTGAAGAACGTTTACAGTATTTATTTCATCAATAAAAAGAGTCTCATCGGGTGAGACAATATTGGTCGATGCAAAATATGATTTATTAGTATCAATAGGCATCCAAATTATACCACTCATGTTAAAATCACCCACTATTAGAAAACTGTCCAGATGGTTATCAATTACCGTATTATTTAATTTAGAAAGGAGATTAGATAGTTGAAATGAGAAAGAAAGATCTAAATTTTGAGTGCAAAGGTATATAGCACAAATATGTAGGTTGATCATGTTTCGCAGGGGGCGACGCGGTGCAATGCTAACGCAATCCCGTATCGCCCCCATCCCAAATGCGGCGGGCGGCCCCGGGGGGCTTAGTGGGTATTTCCGGACGCTTCACGTCCGGGCGAGTACCACACTGGCACGGAGATGTCCCTCCGTGCCCCGTTACCTATTGCATTGGGGGACTTCGGCCTCACTAATGCAATAGGTAAGGGTAGTGCGTAAACGCATTCCCCTCGTTAAAAAAAAAGGCTGATCATGTTTCTTGAGTTAGGCAACTTTAACCGAACGTTAATCCACAGATCTTCTGCAGTTGATTGCTGACAAGGTTCCCGGTAAACAGGTATTATACTTCGCGTCGCGATTAAACCTCCTCCACCTCGAGACTGTCCCGTTAATAAATAGTTACGGTCGCATCGCCATATCGTGTACCGGTTATCAAAGAACTCTGAGCTATACATACCATCTGAAAGCCAAGTTTCAGTGAGAATAATTATGTCGTATAAATTAAGAAGAACTTGACGACGAAAACTTTCAGACTTAGCCCGAAGCCCGCGTACATTCTGGTAATATATATTCAAGTTACAATTAATGAAATCGAATTTTAAAAAACTTCACAAAACAGAATAAGTGATATGATAAAAAATTATAATTGACAAACACGATATGTCGCATGGATGTGACAATCAGCCGTCGGATCGGCAACGATGTAATCATACTAGTGCGAACAGGATAGAAACACTGGTTTTTTTTTTTTTTGTCCCCCGCCGTTTCCCCTGGCATAACCAGGGACCTTATTACTACGATTCTCTTTATATGTGTGCTCTTTTGTTGTTTTTTATTATATAACGCGTGTTCTTTTGCTTCTTAATTTTCTTTTGTTTCATCACTTTATTTTCTTTATTGAACTTAGCCTACATCTTAAAACTATCATTAATTAAACACGTCAACTTATTTATTAAAAATTACAATGTTCATATATTACGTCAATTACACAACAAGACATAGACAAAAGTAACAAAGACAGAGGTAGAAACATAGTCTCATTCAGATTGAAATGAGATTTCAAAAGAAACTTAATCTAGAACAACATATAATGTCAACTTATTCTAGGTTAATACTGTTCAAAACAATGTCAAAATTTTTATAATTAATAGTATAGTCAATAATAAATGTCAAATCAATCAAATACAATTTGGAACAATGATATATTAATAATAACTCAAATCAATAAATTATTACTTAAAATCAATAAAATAGAATTAGAAATTAAAATGAAAATAAAATAAAAGCAAAATTGAAATTTAAAAATTAGATCTTTAAAAATTTAAAATTTTAAAACAGCATTTAGTGCTCTGCTGCCTCGGTTTCATATATTTCGTGTGTTGCATTTTAGTTTCACACTTGTCATTACCAAATTTCTAAAACAACACAATGCAAATTTTCCTTCCGAGACAACGGCGGGCCACTACTGCCCTGACGAAATCCAGGGGGCAGCCCCACCCTACAGACGACCACCGTTACTTGCTTCTTGTCCCAGCTCTTTTTTTTTTTTTTTTTTTTTTTTTGACCTAGCTAATGCTGTTGACCGGAAGGGCCTTTACAGCTTCACCGAACTTTGGGGGCGAGTGCTGAAGGCACTCGCCGCAATAAGGTGACTAGCTCAAGGGCTACCAAAGTGGTACGAACCTCGGCTTGGCCGTCACCTGAGTACTCAAGACTCACTCGCGAGTTGTATCCTAGCTAATCTTTATTTTTATTTACATAAAAAAAAAAAAAAAGGTTCCTTACAGGACCTATGTACCTTGCATGTTATGCATGAGTGTGTATGGAGTGTTGTGCGTGTAATTGCTCAATGCGTGGGCAGTGTTACTGTATCGCGCTGGCGGCGACGTTAAGAGCCTCCCCAGTTGGGGAACGAGACACGTCTTGGGTCGCCGCCTGAGGGGGACCCGGAGTGTGTGCGGGAGCAAAGTTAGCCGCCTGTCCCCGGCGGCGGGAACGGCGGTTTCGCGGGCGTGGGCGCTGGCACGCATTTGTACGAGGTAAAGGAGGAAAGATCCTATTACTACGAGTTATGGTATCGTCGCGACACGATAAGATCCTTTGCGGCCGACGTATACGACGCGGCTTACGTCCTGGCAAGTACGAGACGGCTCGCACGATGAGGGGGTTCGAGTGTGTCTCTGCGCGTTCGAAGAAAGCGCGACACTGGGTCTTGAAAACGGACCTAATGGAGGGCAGGTTGAGATCCCTGTGTAAATCCACAGTTCTCTCGAACCATTGGGCACCTACTGCCTTCCTTACAAAGCGATTCTGAATCCTTTGTAAGGCGTGCATGCGTGAACGAGTGATGTGACCGAAGACAGGTGCGCAATACGTGATGATGGGTCTGACCACCATCTTGTATAGGGTAATCTATTATGGCGGAGTGCCATTTTGCTCTTGCTGTTGTAGAGCGGATAGAGACGACCTAGCACCATGGAGGTCTGGCGCTTCACTTTCTTTATGTGAGATTTGAAAGAGAGTCTGTCATCTAATTGAACTCCTAGGTACCTGACTTCGGAGGAGTATGGGATTTCAGTACCCGCGTACTGTATGGGCTTGGGAGGGTCTTCCCTAAGTTTACGGCTTCTAGTGAATAATAACGCGGCGCTCTTACTCGGGTTTATCGCGAGACGCCATTTGAAATACCAAGCGCTGAGTTGGTCGACAGCGCCTTGGACGTATTTACGTAAGACCGTTTTCTTACGAAAAGCGAAATAGATGACGGTGTCGTCCGCGTATAGACCTAGCTGAACTCTTCCGAGATCAGGGAGGTCCGCTAAGTAGAGGTTAAAGAGGACAGGCGCCAGAATGGAACCTTGGGGGACTCCTGCGCGTACGGGGTGGGCTATAGAGAGAGCGCTCTCTACTCTATAGCGGAAACTACGATCGGTGAGGTAATCGTGTATGATTCTAACCAGAGTGTCGGGGATACCTAATCTAGTGAGTTTGTAGACGAGGCCCGTGTGCCAGACCTTGTCGAATGCTTTGGCAACGTCGAAGAAGACTGCGAGCGTATGCCAGGATTTATTAAATTCAGGGTGATTAATATTGGTGAGTACGTACTCCGTGAGGCGGAGCACCTGATGCGCACAGGAGTGTCTGGCTCGGAAACCAAACTGTTGGGGAGGCAAGAGATTTTTGTCCTCTATCACCTCTATGAGACGGTTCATAAGGATCCGCTCATAGAGTTTGCCTAAGGTGTTAAGAAGGCTAATTGGACGGTAGCTATCGGGTTGCCTGGCGTCTTTGCCAGGTTTGTGTATCCCTATAACTATAGCTGCTTTCCAGGCGGCTGGAAAGTGGTTGTTTTTGATGGCCGCATTGAAGATGCAGACCAGCAACGCGACCAGAGGCGGAGGAAGAAGTTTGATGACTTCGTTCCTGATTCCGTCGGGACCGGGGGACTTTCTGGGCTTAAGGCCCTTGATGGCAGTCGTAACCTCTTCACAGGTGACAGGTGAGAGGGGGACAACCGGAGTAAGAGCGAGGGAGTCCTTCACAGAGGATTCGACAACAGAGATGTGTTCGATATCAATGTTGTCGGTGACGGGAGCGCATTGATGCTCGAGGCTATCGGCTAAGCACTCGGCTTTTTCGATATCGTCAAATGCGGGTTGAAGACCCTGCGTATTTCTGTCCAGGGGGGGCATGTTAACGATGGTACGGTCCATCTTCATAGATCGTGCGAGCTTCCAGTACGCGAGGTGGGAAGGTTTCAGCTCTCCTAAGAGGCTGTCCCACCTTTCATTACGGATCTGATCTATGCGGCTTTTCACCGCTCTACGCAAAGAACGCAAGCGCGCACGATTCTCCTCAGTCGGATACGTGTCGTGGGCGCGGGTCGCGGCGTTTTTCTGGGTGAGCAGAGCTCTCACGTCATCGGGGAGTACAAAGCGGCGATCGTTCGCCGCTTGCACCTCTTTCGAGGTCTCCTCGATGCCGATCTTGAGGTGCTCAACCAGAGCATCGATCGCGAGGTCCGCGTCCGCAGACGTATCCAGTACATCTGGGATTCTATCGAGAGAGGGGGTGGACGGATGGTCCTTTAAATAACGGCCGAGCCCAGCTCTTTTTGCTACATCCTCGATGTATCGCAAGAAGGCTGGGCGGTGGTCGTCATCCAGCAGCAGGGCCGCCAAACTGTCCGCAGTAGAAACACTGGTTAACATATGTTTTAAATAAAAGTGAAAGCGAGGTGTATATAATTTGTGAGCATATCTTAAAGAGTACATGAATAACGGGTAGGACATTACATTTTCGTTCAAGCAATATGCAGTTGAGTAATGAGGCAGGGGAGCTGAACCTTTTTATAGTTTTACAACTAGACTTTTGAATAAATGGAAATGATTTGATGAATTTGAATGAATGGAGTGGAAGCGATGGTGGTGCAGTGGGTTTTCCCGCCAGATTCCGCCACAATTGATGCGGGTTCGATCCCACCTATCCAACTATAAATATCGGCCTGAGCTTTCGGTGAAGAAAAACAGCATGGTGGTAGGGCATTTTCAAATGATGCCGGCCTGGGTAGCCACCGCCCTCAAGTTTGATATCCTGTCGCTAAATACCAATAGGTTTGTTCCGGCAGCATCACTTGAGAACCAGTTACAACAACCTAGGTTTAGTGTATTTACCATTCTAGACCACATCACACTTAACATGAGGTGATATTGTGATAATAGCATTGAGCCTATATCGTGTAAAAAAATAACAGACGAAACCCCAAAGCAAATTTTGTGTGAATGTGATCCACTAACACCCAAATGCAACCGAGTGCTTGGTAAGCATGTGTTGTTTCCGGAGGAGGTACAAACGCTCTCTGCTAAAAGGATTGTACATTATAAATAAACTGTACTATAATTAACTGCTAATCAATGAGCTTTAATAATGTGGGGCGATCACGATAGATATTTTTAGGTCGCAGTGATACAGGTCTATTCTAGTTTGAATAATAATAACAATAATAGCTTCTTGATTAACTAAAATAATAATAATGCTAGATACACATCTGATTAATAAATTATAATGTCAAATATAAATTATAGCGTTTAGAAGTATACATTAGATCTATAGATTATGAGGTTTGCAGAACCTGTGTCCCGCACGTTCTTAGTCCGCACGGATAAATCCTTCGGATTTATCGTATAGTTTGTAATATAGAACATTACTGAAACTATACAATTTATTTACAAACCAATAGTAACTATTAATTTAACTGCGTGCATACATTAACAAACTGTTTAATATTTTTAAGTAGCGTCTTGTGTAACTTTAAAAATATCATTGTTTGTTACAAATATTTCAAACATAAATCTGCTTTCACTTTACTATATGGTACATACATAGCACGTCACAATAGCGGTGAGCTTGTACGAGGAAATAGACAATCTCGTAGGGCGCGTGTCTCTTACACGCCGTTCTCATTTAGCTTGTGGGCGGGGTGGGGCTTTCGTAGCCCCTTGCTGACGAGCAAGCTTTTGACACGTCGATGTCGCTTATATGTCGAAATGTCGAAATATAAACCACTTCACATTTAAAATCTATTAACATGTTATTCACGATCAGATACATATATCATCGTAGCTCAATGCAAAACTTTATCAGTAATTATAATTATAATATACACTTAAGATAATTTTATTACTAAGTATGGATTGCAACAGCTAATTAGTTAGCAGCAGTTATCTAACTGATTAAAGAAAGCAATTTGCACTACGAATAAAACCGCATTTTACTGTGCTGCCTTCTTACTGCGTTGTCGATAAATTGCCTTGTTCTTTCATAAAATCTGCTAATTGTGGACAGGCAATAATTTATTATACTAGGTGAGTTTTTTAAAAGACTAATCTATTTTGCAATTCAGAATGATCATATTTTGCTATCAACAGTTTATAGTTTGTAAACTATGAGATAGTTCACGCGGCTGCAGTGGAGGCAAAGCCACGAACAGGCGCCAGTGCGTCGTTACTTACTATATAGATAAGTGTGCGCTCTAAGTATGTCACTTGAGACGATCATAAAACATCATTAAAAAGTATTAAGGCCTCACTAAATGAGAATTCCCCAACAGCGAGTCTTAGTTTTACAGCTGCAGATATTAACTTTCCAACTATAATGCGAGCTCATAATACATTTTATGATTTCTCAGAGTTCTATTGTGGAACACATAAATACGAAAAGTAAACATGAATTGAAAATTTGCAGTAGTGTTATTCCGAGTCCCCCATACAATGCATCCGCGCAAACTGAGGAACCGCGACTGTAACAGATATCATACGCAATATAATATACCGCGACCGACGACTTCTTATTGTACTAATTAACTTACACAGAATTCTTCCAAATAGCCTCTAAGTACGTCTCTCTGTGTTACTGACTGAGTAGGTTATGAGAGCGGCGCGGGGGCTGCGCTCTGCTAAATATGACATCATAAACTACAGAATTAAATGAAGTAGCCTACGCCCGAGCTTCAGCCTAGCTCCTGCGATACATATATTTAATTATTATTACACGTTTTATTTCGGAAGGCTCAGGTTTATATCTGCATATAAGGCGGTCGCCGATGAATTAAATTTATCCGTGTTCGCGAAATTTTGACCCTGTAGCCATCACACATACAATAACTTGTAATGTGAATGGATATTATGTTTAACGACCGGCTCTCCCATCGCCTTAGCGTTTGCAAACATTTGATATCATTTCGTTTATAGCATTAACGATGCGAAGCAGACGACTGCTCATGAGCCAACTTGGCTCAGACGTGTTGCTATGTACCATAAACATATATACATTAGTACTTTAGAAAACACCACAAATAACAAAAGTGCTTATAATCAAATACAACATCGAGAAACAATTGTCTGTTCCGAATCATGTACAAAAAAATGTAAAGTTAAGGGTATCTTCAGTAATTACACATTATCATTTACATGAACCATACATCGAGCAAGTCCCTTGACAGTGACTCCAACGTGGAGCCTTATATTAAATTCAGGTAATTGATAAATTTATGCAACGTCACGTAGATGAGATAGCAACAAATTAAATAATTATGATTTATAGTTTATGTCAATATGATCAGTACTGCTGTAAAATGTATTGCTATTTGTATTGAATTCAGACATCAAAGATTACTTCAGCAGCGTTATTACAACATTATCCATAACATATGTGACTTGGAACATTGAATAAAGCGCGACAGCTGTATCTTCTTTATAAAGTTCAACTTTGTTCTCATGTCAAATGTTGTTTACATCTCTAATATGGTCCCAGCCGGTATCTCCTTGCCATCCTGGACAAACTGCTAATATAACATTCTCAATTATATAAACACCATTACAAAATATGAATCGCTTCAGATACAAAAGAACATGCACGCAATAACTTAGCCATATTTTAAAATTTGTATTTGAACCTAAAGAATTGTTTATTGAATTGAACAATTAATCAAATGATAAAAAATTATGAAGATTCGTTAACTAGTTTATTATTGAAAGAACAGAGAGAACCTTTTGCAACCTCTTCTTGATGTGGTTGTGTTTTGAATTTTACAATTCAAATTCAAATTTAGACTGCTGGTGTATTGTCATCGACTATAGCCATTGTTTTAACCGATACCGTACTTATCATCGAGTGATTTGCTCTAACTAAATGCCACTTCACTTAATAAAAAGTATCATAATAAGCGTATAATGATAAATAATGCATTTTCAACTGGTCTGATCAGTACAATAGTCTCACAGCATAAACACCAGCGGCTCTCGTTCCGTCCCGCATCCAACGCCTGCATTATATAGAGGTCTAACAGATTAAAACAAGCGGTCGATGTCCTCGGTCCCCGGGCTCACATACCGCATGCATGCCGCCGCATAATACTCTCTTACATTTTCTATCGTCAAAGCCGCAGGGGAAATATCGCCCGACGTCACAGCTCGTCAGTAATGCGACATGCTACATACGCGCCGGCTCACTACAAATTGTTTATACTGATAAATCTCATTCGGTTATGATATTCAACAATGTAACGTATCAATACCTTTTCACCTTTTTATTTTATCTAGTACCATATTGCAAGTTTTAAATAGAGAGCGCATTTACACATTCGCATCTTGTTTCCGATAGTACCATCAGCCCGCATCCTGGGCGGACCAGACCTGCACGTCGACATCGGATCCACGATCAACCTCACCTGCCTCATACAGTTCAGCCCGGAGCCGCCCGCTTATATATTCTGGTACCATGAAGACGAGGTGAGCGGACAAAAAGTAATTATGCAACACATTACTATTATTAGTATTAAGTATATTATAGCTGTTGTTATATCTGGTCAAACCTTATAGTCAGACTAGTCACTGATTCAATCATTTTAATACTAGTCCTTTTAACTTGAGGATTCCAGTAAAATATTCTTTAATAGCTACACGTGCTATCAAGGAACGCATACTCTCCAATTTTTAAGATTGGGTTGTAAAGAGTTTGTACAAGATACTTATCATTGTAAAAATTACTTAAATAGTAAATAGAAATCTTGTAGCTGGTGGCGCCGGCTGTCAACTGATTATATTTTCTTTCCTCGCACAACACATCAACCTTCTAACATTTAACTAGTTTGTTAACTGAAATTTCATATGAAAATGATCTATATATACCGGTGCCCGATGGGGGACAACGGATTCTCGAATGGCGAACACGCAGCGAAAGGCGCTGCGTGAGTAGGAAGGTGGATCGGCTACCTGGTGAAGGTCACAGGAATCCGCTGGATGCGGGTGGCGCAAGACCGATCGTCGTGGATATCTTTGGGGGAGACCTATGATCAACTGTGGATGTCTTTCGGTTAAATGGACGGATGGATAGATACATATATTAATAAATAAAATTAAAGTGTCTGTTTGTAATAACAAAATCATAACTTTTTACTAAATACAAATCAACTTATATACAGTACCTATAAAAAAACACAATTTTAAAATTAGTTGTATGTCTGTATGTTTCGACTAATCTCCGGCAAGGCTGGACCTATTTTGACGGCGTTTTTTTCTAGCAGATAGCTGAAGTTACTCGGCGTAACTTAAACTGCTTTTATTTTTCGAAAATAATTAGTGTTTCTCGTAAAAAAATTAAAACTCATGAAATAGTGAATAAAATTCGATTCAATGCATAGTTTTACTAGCAAGTATTTCAATTTGTGAGTTTTTTTTGCTTTCTGTTAGTACCAAGAACGTTTTAGGAAAACAATTAGGGTAACGCGTATGAAAAAAGGAACTTATGCAAATGAGAAGAAAATACGATTCAATAGAAAGCTTTTCTGGCAAGTGTATGACTTTGTGAGAAATGACTGCATGTTAGTATCAAAAACAATTTAGGGCACAAAAATATTAGCCATCGAAATATTATTCAATGATTATTTAAAAAAGAATATAAGATAATATAATACAGGGGCGAAGCTGCGGGCACACAGCTAGTTTTTCATATAATAAAGGAATTAAGTAAAAGTCATATATAAAACATAAATAAAAGTGTATAAACATTACATTTAAAATAACATAAATAAATGTATTTAATAAACATGATTATAAAGTTTACATACAAGCACAGAATTAATGCAATTTAATATCATATCTGTTCGTTGTAGACACTAACCAAACAGCTAGCGGATCTACTACGATAGCATACTCACTACCTTGTAGTATGCTTAACATTTTGTTTTATATTCAGCATCTTATAAATTAGAAGTTAATTCAGATTGTAGTGGCAACACCAGTGAGACGGCTTGATATAATATAATTAATAATGCTGTAATGGAATGAGGGTTGACGGCTCACGGCTGTTCCCAAGCGTCGACACCTTGCTATTGATATTAATTTAAATAAATTAGCAATAGTATTATTATCGTGCCTCACTACACGTTTGCGATGCTATACCACGCTGCAGTGCAATACTGGCACGATTCTGTTTTCACACATTTCCATTAGAAATAATTCATTTACTTGTTTTTGTAAGTTAACTAATATTTCAAAACAGTAAAAAAAAAAACCGAAATCAATTCAGTTTACCATGAGCTTAACGATTTAGATATTTAAGTTAGTCTGAAATAGTAATTAACTATGTGTAGGGGCAGAGCTTAGCATATTACAAAACTGGCACTAAACTTTAAAAACAATTATTATAAATTAACAAATTGATTCGAAAAAGTATACCAAGTATATTGAGTACATCAATTGCCTATTTATAATTTACTAAATAAACAGATTACCGAATTATTGTTTTTTATTTATTTAAAAAAAAGTGCTGTATATGTTATGTACTCACTAGCATGACTTATAAGAGACCACTACATGTAGAATTTTATACGATCAGTATAAAGATGGCAATACTAATGCATGTTTTATTAGGTTCGTAATCTTTACTACGGTTATAATGACAACAAAGTTCACAAGGCACTAAAAACCTAAATTGTTATTATAGGTAAAACAATGAAGCCCACAGAATTACACATTTATCTTATCTTCGCAGTAAACTGTACGAATAGGAATTGTTATTTGTAATTAGTAGTTTTTATACGTGCTCAAAAATATGATTATAGTACGCTTAATGGTTTACATTGTTGACTAGAACGGTAAAGAAACAATAGCTACCACTTACATGTATTTATCTGTATATTATTACTCAGTTTTTATACACTTTATACTAACGTAAATTATAATATACAATCCCTTTACAAACGCCTATGTAATATACATAATATGCTGCGTGTGTATCGCAACGCGTCGCTTCGCATCGCACCGCTCAAACAAGTGTTTGCAAATACGCAGTTTATTATATGAACCGACGCAACAGTACACCAAGTTCAATGCAGATGTCCTACTTGTTACTTTAATGCTCTCATAACTAATTAATCTGTAACTGAACAAAAAATACCCGGACATGAATAACGCGCCGACAACTAGCTGCTAGAGTCCTCAATATTCTCTAAAGATTTACATATAATTTTAATTAGTAGTAGATTGTTAAGGATTAAAAAGGTAACAAAATCATGTCTATTGAACAAAACTTGTAATATATTAGATACTAGCTGTGCCCGCAACTTCGTCTGCGTGGAATAGTGACTTTGGGCAGCATTTGTCGGATTTTGGTTTATTCTGGATTATAACCACCGTCGTTACATCGTATAGCCATCGGGGAACAAAGCATACAGGCTGCTAGAATTATTAACACGTGATAAAGCCACATAAAGCTGACCGTGCGAAAAACAGCTAATACTTAAATCCACACCCACAACTTTCAGCGTCTGACCATAGGCTTTATTAATTGTCATCACGAAACTGGTCATAAGCTCACTGGAAACTGAACTTGTTTAAAACTAAACGGAAAATTGTTTGGAATGAGAGGAACCCGAGGCATAAAAACACTACCACCTGTTAAAATCTCTGCTTCTATCAGGTTTCGCAGAACCATAAATTTAAAAGAGAAAAATTCACTTTTTAATCTAGTATTATTGCAAAGTTTTGGCGGTCTTAAATTTCTTAGCAGCATTATGGGTACGCCGACTTTAAATTTATTTTATGAGCTGGTAGTCCAGGAGCACTGAGGGATTCTAAAAATTCTACTGGGTAATTGGTAAATTCTTCATCTTTCATAACTCTGTTAATGGAGATATACTCTACATTATCCTCCGAAACAAAGCTCAAAACTTCAGCATTTATTGCTGCTGCTTGGTCGTTTCGTGGACTTAAAATAGCTCTTTCGCAAAGCCATGAATTTTCCGTATATGATAATAAATAGAAGTGATCAGTTTCGGAAATGTTATTATTCCAATTTAAGTTGACCTCAGACATATATCATCATTCATATGAAATAGGGTTCAGGTTAGGCTGGCAAATCAGGTTGTTTATATATGTATAGATAAAGCACGTCGAGAGCCGGGCCACTTTCGGAGGCGCATGGCGTAACAGTTGCATTTGATAACACTGACTGTTTGCTTATTTAATTTATTTATATTTTAGGGTTTGTAAATACATATTGTATGTATATAGTATAGGTTAATTAGTTTTCAAATTAGGTAAACACGTCTTATTAGTTACACTGTAAATACAAGTTTATACAAGTTCTTAATTTTTATGTTTAAAAAACAATTTAGTAATTTGCGATTAATTAATACATAAATGTAAACATTTCTTTTATTTTCGATAATTAATAGGTTAGGTTATTACGTCTTAATAGTTATTAAACTGTAATAAAGTTAAACTGTGTAATAATCTGTAAGTATTTAATTTTGTTGTTTATGATGAGTATGTGTTCACTAAATAACGCTGAATTAGTAATAATTACTACTTCTTATAAGAATGCCTCGAAAAAGATCCAACCTCCCCCGGTGCAGCAGAAATGCTATAAGGATGAGATTAGTTCTCATTAGTTCACTGCATTTCAGTAGGCTAGGTTTCATGTTACAGAAACTTCAGCTCAGCGAAAATCTCGATTGAGTTCACATCGTTCTCGAATGATGGCCACTTGAGTTAGGATGAACAGGGACCAGCGTGAAGCACGTTTGTCCACCGATCGCAAGACTCATGCAATATCGCGTGAGTCTGAGACCTTTACTGATAGGGAAACCCATCTGAGCTCTCAAATAGCACGAACTTTGCAGTCTTGAAAGCTGAAAAGTAGCTTAGATCATGAATCTCGATTAACAGCTGATCGTTAAGAAGAAAAAAACTGCAGAACAACGTCAGTCACAACTAAATGCCGATCGACTTCGGCATATACTCAATAAAATGTTATCAAGTTTGATAGAAGACCCAGAAACTGGAGAGGAAATTGATATCCTTCCATGGATTACCAAAGAGAAAACAGGTTATTTGTATTCGCCCAGAATTGATTACTCTGAATTCGCATCTATAGTAGGTATGGTGGTATGTTGTCAGTTATGTAATGCTCAAAAATGAGAGAAAAGAACCAATTGGAATATGCTATTCAGGTGGCAAAATGTTCATTTAAACTTATCATGAGCCCCTTTATAAAAGTTTTACTAAATAGTGAGCATCCTCAGTGTAAACATTTTTAGACTATATCCGTTTATATAATAGTGTATTCCAAATGACATCTTTTGGGGTCAAACATATCACATCCAACTTTTAAGATATGGGGCCAATTTATCACTTGATTGGATCTTTGCTTCTCCAAAATGAGCCAAAATTTCTTTAAATTTATTTTGTATCAAATATCAATGAACAGGCCCATATACGATATCATAACTTTCCTCAGCTGAACATCAACTTTATATTTCAACTTGAGAATATGTTACATCAAGTAAATCCGTATGTCAGAAGTTTCAAAGCCGCAATAGATTCCATCCTACAAGGCCAAAATAACAATGATAAAGTTATAAATAAGGCTGATAGACGTCCTGCGGAAGAACATCGTGAAAAGTACAATGTCCCCGTTGCAGACGAAGTTGCAGTAATATTAGTCAATTAGGAATGTGATAGACGTGACATCGTGCAGCGCACTCATGATGATCGCTTACAACGTATTTATGAAACACACCGAGCATATGATGCCCTGCAATATCCTTTGATATATTTCCATGGTTAGGATGAGTACAATTTCAGACTCTACCAAGTTAATCCAAGCACTAGCATAACAAATTATAATAAAAAATATCAGCCTTACAGATTTATTCATACCAGATACAAATTAGATGAAACTGTTGTATCTATTGCTACTATATTTTGTCTATAGTCACTTGAGATCGGTAACGGTGTGTATCCGCAGGAACAAGCAAAATTTGTTCTAAACGCAAACCTATGCTGCGAAGTTTCATGAATGCAAGACCTCATATCATCCGTGTATGGAAACGCAACGCAAATACCAACTTGCGAAAATTCATGGCTTTGCGAAAGAGCTATTTTAAGTCCACGAAACGACCAAGCAGCAGCAATAAATGCTGAAGTTTTGAGCTTTGTTTCGGAGGATAATGTAGAGTATATCTCCATTAACAGAGTTATGAAAGATGAAGAATTTACCAATTACCCAGTAGAATTTTTAGAATCCCTCAGTGCTCCTGAACTACCAGCTCATAAAATAAATTTAAAGTCGGCGTACCCATAATGCTGCTAAGAAATTTAAGACCGCCAAAACTTTGCAATAATACTAGATTAAAAAGTGAATTTTTCTCTTTTAAATTTCTGGTTCTGCGAAACCTGATAGAAGCAGAGATTTTAACAGGTGGTAGTGTTTTTATGCCTCGGGTTCCTCTCATTCCAAACAATTTTCCGTTTAGTTTTAAACAAGTTCAGTTTCCAGTGAGCTTATGACCAGTTTCGTGATGACAATTAATAAAGCCTATGGTCAGACGCTGAAAGTTGTGGGTGTGGATTTAAGTATTAGCTGTTTTTCGCACGGTCAGCTTTATGTGGCTTTATCACGTGTTAATAATTCTAGCAGCCTGTATGCTTTGTTCCCCGATGGCTATACGATGTAACGACGGTGGTTATAATCCAGAATAAACCAAAATCCGACAAATGCTGCCCAAAGTCACTATTCCACGCAGACGAAGTTGCGGGCACAGCTAGTATAATATATAATCATACTTTTATATAGACCATTATGGAGTTTAGTAAAGTTTCATACAATGCATCTGAACAGAGAAAGAATTTAGATAAAATAAATGTTCAACGTGATTCTTTAAATTGGTATAACTTTTTTATTTATGTACCGATTGACATGAAACAATCACTAAATGTTAAGTGAAGCTTACTACAATATATTAGTGAAAACTGCATCTAAATCGGATAAGCCGTTTCTGAGATTAGCGTGCACAAACGCACAGACAAACAGACAAAATTTTTAAAAATTATAGTTTTGGGTCCTGTTTGCGTTTATAAAGGTCCTAATAATATTTTTTCTCATATATCTTCCATGTACAGACAGCGATCCGTTACATTTTTATTATATGTATAGATAACTTGGTTTTCAAAGAAGGATTAAACATAGAAGTATAAAAAATCTTGCATATATCAGCACCTAAAGGAAAATAGGAATTTAGTTAGGTTAGTTGTTCATAGGTGTTACCTGTTGTTTGGTTCAAAGGGAGAGTGTACCGACGAGGCGGCGCCTCTCTACAGACTCGCGCTTAATTACATTGAGAAATAAAAACTCCAAAATTAACTGAACGTAATTAAGATGTAACGTTTTAATTACCTGTATGAAGTTAATTACGTTTCGTTAAAAGATTTGGAGAGTAAGTTACACAGATTTTCTACTGACAAATAAGTTTCAAGTATAATGTTTATTGTGTATAGTTTTAATTTTGTTCTATTACCGATTACAGTAGCCTTCAAAAAGTTTATTTATTTATATAGGACGCAAACAGAGTCCACTTAAATACACACACAAATACAAAATACAATTCCATACTTTAGTTTAGAGGTTAGAGACTACGACGCCATGCACAGTAAATAAGTATATTATAAGTATATTATAAGTATAGTATATATATATATATATATATATATATATATATATATATGTATATCGTACGTATCGTACATACATTCAAATCAATTTAGAAAAAAAAAATAATTTCAACAATACAAACAGACACTCCAATTTTATTTATTAGTATAGAAGAAGAAGTGGTACGTCCAAGATTCTGTCTACTAATTTGTACAAATAAAATTCTGTTTAGCATTTGTCGTCAATCACTAAAGCTTCTCATTATATTTTAAAGTATTCGGGGAAAAAGTTTCTCCGTATTTTCGTATGTTCGGTTTCATTAGGTCTCAATAAAGAATCGCAAATGAGTACATAGTTCAGTAGGTTTCATTCAGAGAGCTCGAGAGGGACCCAAATATCGAGCTTTTTTAGGTACCCAGCTTTTTTCAAATAGGTCAAAACTGTTTTGTGATCAATTCCCAGTTCTTCAGCTATATCATAACTACTGAATAGCCAAACTTGCTCAACTCATTTAAAAATGGCGTTCACTTTATCCATAATAGCTAATCTGTAATGGCTAGAGCAAGGTGCGTCGTTTACATCAAAATTCTTGGGTTGAGAACGCTTAAACCATCTTTGTGCTACTCTTACTGACACTGCATTAGGTCCACTTGTCCACCACAAAACTTTGTCACGGCTTGCGTTGCAATTATTGATTAAATTACAGTAATTATTTATTGTAATTATTGAAATTATTCATTAGATCAATTTTTTTTTTTTTTAATGTAACCTTTGTTATGTTATCTAAATCAGTCAGATACAAATAGTACAGGCAAAGAAATTTTATTACAAATTGATACATACGATATGCGAAAAGACTTTTTCCTGACATATTCTTTTAATTGATCCGAATAAGTTTTAAGCTTATTAATGAGATTTTGACGAAATGTTAGATGCCACATGAAACTTTTCTGCACACCTCTAAACGTTTTTAACGTTTTAATGATTTTTCGAGTAATGTTGCTCATTAATTTATAAACTTTTCAGAACAATTTACACAGTGACGTAAATAACGTAAACAGAGTGGTTAGATTCCTATTTACTTCAATGACTTTGTCAGACACTATGGTAGAATATACAGTAAATGTGCAGTTAGTCGGCTAAGGAGTGCGAACGGAGGACTGGCTACACGAACTTACTGACGATAGTCAAGCTATATCACATGTTGTGTCGTGTTGTATGTGAGAACGTGTGTGCGTGTGTGTTGAAGCAGGTGATATCGTACGACTCGTCGCGTGGCGGCGTCTCTGTCGTGACGGAGAAGGGCTCCGCGACCACCTCGTACCTGCTGGTGCAGGACGCCGCGCCCTCCGACTCCGGCCGGTACTCGTGCTCGCCCTCCAACGCGGAAGTCGCCTCCGTCAGGGTCCACGTGCTCAACGGTACGTGTACACTTCATCATTATAATTCTTAACAATTTAACATAGCTTAGGCTCTTAGAAGATTTATTCTTCATTTGCATTGTCTACTTAACATTGTTAAATTTAGTAATGTAGATAGAATAGGTGAGAACTATTAGGATAATATACGAACTGACGAGATATTGTTGACCGGAAGGGCCTTAACAAATTGATCAAACGTTTCTGCCGGGATAGTGACGCTTGGATGCCACTTGATAAGTAAATTCCACTGAAATTGCCCCGCGCCAGTCTTATGATGGTTAAAGAAGACTAGGACTCTCAAGACACCTTACAGAAGCTATATAGTGTACTGCTTGCAGGGGAGCGGCCGGCGGCGATGCAGACCGGCTCAGCGGGACTCTCGAACAGCTCGCGGTGCATTGTGGCGCTGCTGGCGGCCTGCGTGCTGCACGCGCGGCTCCTGCGCGCACACCTCGCCAGCTGATCGCACCGCACGCACCGTACGCACCGCCGGCGTGCACGGCATAACGCAGACCTACAGACATCAAATGTTCAATCGTGTAAAGTGATACGTGAAATTCAGTGAACGCGATGTTTGCGCACATTCACTCTATCTATCTCTCCCTCTCGTGTAAAATAAATGAAACTATTTAATTCGGTTAGGGTTTTTATGAAAGGGGCATCCATAGTGTTACGTCCAATCGACTGGACTGGACATCAGAATAATGACATTATTACAGTGAGAATGTTGTCAGGCTCCACTCTAATTACACTAAGAGTAATTTATCCATTGTAATAGTTATATATTTGTAATTGAGCATGGTAAAATAATAATAATGTATGATCACGGTGTACCTCTGTCGCATCGGGATCGGTAAAGATGGGTTGGTAAGGAGAAATTGCATCGTGATCATAGCACAACTATTGCCGTTATAAGTCACATTAAGATTTGAAAAGGTAGTATGTTTCCACATAATGTTTCCCTTCACTACCAGTGGCTGTCCCGAGAAACAAACTTTGATTAAATTTCACATGAAAATATTTGTTGTAAAAGAACTTAATAGACGAAATAAAATTTAACATAATATTATAAAGATGTCATTTATTTGAGAATTTTTATTGAATCTCTGAGCAATGACACATGTTATATTACGTGCGTATATCAACCAGCGGCAGAGGAACATCGGAATCACACGACTCTCCAGGTCGGCTCACACTGATGTCCTAAATATTCTTAATTTAATATAATATAATATAAAGAGCATGTTATTATATCGATAGAATGTATATACAATATTGTTTTAAATTGATACAAAGTTTATAAATGTATTTGTAGCCAATAATTATGTTATTAAAATTAAATATTGATTTATATATTTGTGTAGTAAATTTATTAATTAATATGAATTGTAACAGAAAACTAATTAAAACATGGCTGGCGCCCGTATCATCTCAACGTATATTATATTACTAGATGTGCTCGCGACTTCGTCCGCGTGGAATTTTTAACAACTTTTCTACTTACTTTAATACGGACTTAATAATTTTCATAAAAAATTCACCAAAATTATGGAGAGTTTTAAATTTTATCGTAAAACTGTATGTTACACCGAGATATAGAATACTTATAATTTATTCATAAGACCTTATATACAAACTTTTATTACTCTAAAACTGACTTAATTCCCATAAAAACTTTCATCTACTTGTTCCCATATTTTCAGGTGATATTAAATCCATACCGAATTTCATCATAGTCCATCCACAAGATTTTGCGTGATGTGTGCACATATACATACAGACAAACAAAAAATCCAAAATCATAGTAATATTTTCTGCCATATTAGATAGGTACATACATATATGTGCGTTTTACTACACAGTATAAACTACTATCATACCAAATTTCATCGAATTTATTTCAGTAGTTTTTGCGTGATTGGCAAACAAATTTCTTTAATTACAAGTATAGATTTGACGTAGAAGAACCGTTTCCGAAATAAATTACTAATCGGGACTTGCGCGAATTACAAATGCCAATAAAATCAATAGCCTTACTATTATTTCATGTTTCCCCCTGAACGATAAAGTTAAAAATAAGTAAGAAAGTAACATTTATTTGAAACTGCGTCACCTTTCGCCTTGTCACCTATATTCTTGTAATCTTTCATACTCACATTATAAAGTACTGGATCCATTATATTAAATTAGTTACAATACACGTAAACGATAATGAATATAAGGGCGGACACCACACGGCGTTACGAATAGGCTACCTCTTAAGACAAAAAACAAAAATCTTGACTCGAAACTCTACTCTTAGTACTTAACATTAAACACATTTTTTCTTTTTAAATCTCCTTATTTTGAAAAACCTTAAGATAAATCAGATTATTGTTTTGTTAAGCTAGTAATAATAGTTAAAATTTTGTTATAAATGAGATGTTTTATGCTAATTAATGTAAAATTTTAAAAATGTATGTCTAAATGTATAATACCTCCGTGACCGCGCCGAGTGCACTACTTGATGTTGTATTAAATAAATCTGTCAATAAAATTGACACCAATTGATATTATCTTAATTGACCATGTAAACATTTACAATTCAATTTATCATTTTGTAGTAGTGTAGATTGATTACAATGTGAGGTGACAATTTGCACTAGCACTTGCATTGCCTCAGCGGGTCCTCCTGCATCCATCCGTTCAACCATAAGTCGTCCACTGTTGGACATAGGTATTCCCCAATGATCAGCGGATTATTCTTGGGTTTACAAATTATTATTTCATAAACAAACTTCTAAAGGTAATAATAAAGAAAAAATAAATTGTAATAAATAATTGTAGTATTTCTTAGGTATTTATTTACCTACTGGTATTATCTAATGACAAATACTAGTCATAAAAATATATTTAAAATATGCTAGTAATCATTTCAAAAACGATACAACTTTTAGGGAAGGGTATTTTTAAATAGTCTCCAGGACGCTAGGGGCGCGGGATGCAGGCCCATTATGTTGATAATCAATTGTCAAAGATATATAACAATATTATTATTTTATTATACGGTTTAAAACTATTGAAATGGTGTCCACATGAAACAACCGCACAGAAAAAAACGCAACATTACAGGAGTCCACGAGAAGTATCCGGGCTTAGAAAATTGCGCACATGGATTTAATCTCATGCGGAAAAAACCTAAACAGAACATTTATAACAAAAAATCTTTTGTGGGAATGATATGAGGGACTCACCTGGCATGATGCGCTGGGAATGCACACAAAAACCCCACGGTCGCTCAGTTCGTATCGAGTCAGGGTCTCTACGGCATGCTCCTAAGGACCCTCGTCTCGGAATACCAAAAATGTAACTAATACTTCTATTCTAGAAGCACCAGCGTGTCGTGCTCCTCCGTCGCGAGACCACCTTATGCGATATGACAGACCCCCGCATCTGTCGTCTGGAGTTTTGTTTGGGATGCCTCTGGTGAAGAACGCCTATTGTACCTCATCCGAGCCCGGTATTCCCAGAGCAAGAAGACACACACAGAAGCTCCCTTCTGCCAGTCTGGTGGAGATACTTACCAAAACATCCGTGACTAGTTAACATATGCACCAGTCGGAAGGTAAACGTCCGATGCCCTCTTTGAACCCACTCTCTTAGTATTGGGCGCAAGGCTCCAAATAAACCAGTGGGCGGCACTTGGTAAATTTAGTTTTACTATCCATCTTTGCATCACTGTTTATGCACGTAAGACTTTTGAGCTTCAATTTCGCTTGAATATATGGACGCTCCTCTAATCATCTTTTCCATGTGCCAAATTTACAGCGCCCTCGGCGGGTATCTCGCCAGTAAGCACGCCGTCTAGAACCCTACGGTACAGTAACCACGTATAGCTCTGACAACCATCAATCCCTGGAGCTTCTGATAAATAAGAGTGTTATATGGTGTCAGAACTTCATGGCACACTGAGGCTCTGTACAGCACCATGGACTGTATCACTCCCATGTAGAGGAAGCTAGAGTTAGCGCTACCATCACCAACATTAATCACCAAAATAGCTAGGCACGACGCACTGCGGGACCAGTTGACTGAAATGTTCGAGGAACGACCATCGACTATACGGAATCAGCCCTATGGGCGTGGATATCCGGACCCCACCGACGAAAACTAAAGTGTTAATTTAGATTTCATAACTAATTATTAAAAAAATTAACAATCTTACTTTGAATTTAAATGTGATTATTAATTATTATACTATAATTATAATTATCTAATATTTACTAAACATGCTACCCTACCTATGCTTTCCAATAATTTAGTTTAGAAAAGACAATAACTAATACCCAATAAATAAAGCAAGTACCTTAGGGGTTAATAAAAAACATTGCGCTTTTTTCTGTATGCAATTATACATATGAAGTTTTTTTCCGTGTGCGCAATTTTCCACATGTGGTTATATAATGTGCGCTTTTTTCTGAACACGATTGAATTGTGCTGATATAATTTACAATTGTGTTTACCTTTATGTGCTTCCCACTCTTGGGCTTGTTTTGTTTACACGTTATGACGTGTTCAGCGACATTGGTACAGTGTAAACGTGAGTCAGGCCCAGCGGTGGGAGTGCAGCAGGGGCAGGTCTCACCGAACCTCATAGTATAATTAGGTGTAAGTAACATAGTTATATATACAATATTGTTTCAAAGTTTTGTAAAACGTTTAGCTCTAAGTACATATTGATTGTATGTGGACTGCGCTTTGCCGCTGCGGCTGCGGCTGCAGCTGCGACTGTGGCTTTGGTTGCGGCTAACGCTGTCAAGTGCGGTTGTTCAAGAAATATTTTGTTGTGTGCCCACTCATTATATGAATTGGTAAACTACGTTATTACGTAACTTCAAATAATTTGGATTACTTACTTATAAACTACTTATTTATATATAATTTTTTTTATTTATTAAAAATATAATTGAATATGTTGCAATTGTTAAAAAAAAATAATTAAAAAATGAAGCGAATGAATGAATAAATAATGTAATAATATGTAAAATAATATTGAGGTTACTATATAGGTATTACTTGAGTTTAGGTTGTTGTTCCGTGAGCACAAACTACCAATAAGATATATGCAGGTTTAATAAGTAGCTTATGTTTGTTCGGTAACGAACAACATTTCAAGAATACTCGATATATTTTAACATTAATCTTGCATTTTTTGCATTATTTTAACACTCGTTATTTAATAAATATTCGAAATAAATTGAGACCATATTTAATATGAGAAAGAAAGAACTTATTTAGATATAATGTTTTATTCCTCCGTTGAACTCCGAGCACATGTCGAGAGAAAACACATTCTTAAGGCTGCGGCTGCGGCTGCGGCTGCGGCAGCAGACGCATCTCCCATGCTCTAGTTAATTGTAATATAAGACTTTAAAACACGTTTTGTATAGAGTTATAATGTAAATATAATTATTTAAGAAAATTTTACAATAAAATACATTTAGTAGGGCCGCGATGCGCGATACGCGATACAGAATGGCACCAACTCTACGCATAGACTACCTATAGGAATGTAAGACATTAAATTATATGTATACATGAACGGAATCAGTTTGTTTTCAAAAATAAACTATTTAATATTTAAGTATTAACTAGTTTGATTTCGCACAGCATCCTCGGGGCAGGATCACTCCCTAAGCGCAGCTCAACACCTCCTCGCTATATCACAAACACTTCTTAACTAAACAATATAATTGTATCGTTCCACAGCAGACAAACTATCTCACAGGAGCTAGTAAATAACAGACCTGTATATTCGTGTGGAAACTGTCTTGAACTAATCAAGTATACAACTGGCACTCGAAATAACTTTTCATTTTTAATTGTCGCCTTAAAACGAACAGATTCTGAGGAAAAAATCGACTCGTGAGAGCTCCATCCCTCCTCAAGCCGCCGCGTCCGTCGTTTCCGCCCCTCGGTGGCATAATAAATCCACTTGTTATTCTTACATCTAATAGGGCACGAAAGTTTGAAAGTAATTTCCGTAGATCCGTAGATGTCTAAGCGGAGCGACATTAGAGGTGGGGTGTGAGGCGCTGGAGGGGGGGGGGCGGGAACGGTGAGTATTATAAACAAATACCTAGCGAAGCCGATTAGGTTAATCACTTTTGGGATCTGAAACAGTGACAACCGTCACCGAGCATCGACGTGTACCCTCTACCTACCACTATACGTCACAGTGTGACTCTGAGTGACTGAGCGCCGTTGTGTAAACACTGTGTGCGCCTCTCCCCGTGTGCAACCCAGAAGAAAATCGCAATATCCTAGATAATCCAAACGCGTTGAAAGCTTCTTTACAAAGCATATTAGAACTCGCAGTTTGTATTTACACAGTAAGTATCTATGTGTTATTCCTTAAAGTACCATTAACTATGGCCCCATTTGAAAAACATACCTATTTCATAGACTCGTTCAATTGATTGATGAGTTCCCGAAGTTTCGTTGATTCCCACAAGAAGGTGGAGCTAATTCTTTATGAAGAGGTACTTCGCTAACTACGTAACACCGACGTAGGGTTGCTATACATACTTCATAATAAATTTAGGACAAAGACTTTATGAAATAATACAGTTGGGAAAATACTTGTATAAATATGTATTATATAAATAGGTAACCATATTTATCTTCGGGAAAAGACCGATTTTGACAGTTTTTTTGTTGTTATCATATTTCTTACAATGTAGCGTAAAAACATTATTTTCATAAATCCTTGTATGCGGGAAAATTTTATTACTCGGCAATTCATGAAAAATTATTAATATTAGTAAACGTATAAAAAATAATTAAGTAAAAATATTTACTCTATAATAAACGGTTTTACCCATATGTTGGATGTTCATCGGTGATTGATACGTTATCAAAACTGTTATTATTAATTTTATTCGTCGATATGATGTGAAAATAAATGAATGCCATATTTACTGCTATTCTATTGTTTTATCCGGATGCTTTATTGGAAAGCTCAGTGATTTCGATTAAAACATTAGTATATAAGTATTAAGGATCATCGCTTCCAAATTATCTCATTTCCATATTAAGCAGTAGTTATAAAATTACAAGCTCCCACTTTCAATAAACCTTCAAAGCTTATAAAATTCTTGACTTCGTTCTTAGAAATGGGAGAGATTTTAAGCAACCAACTACTCTAATACTTCTTTATAATGCTTTGGTTCGTTCTCTATTCGAATGTGGATCAATAATTTGGAATCCACAATATGACAAATATATCAACCTTATTGAAAGTGTTCAAAATCGATTTATTAGGCACTTAACTAAAATAAAATATAAATTGTCAAATAAACCTGCCTTCACTTACTAAGCGTCGAGTAGTGAGAGATCAAATTTATTTATTTAAACTTCTTACAAATTTCATTGACTCACCGTTTCTTGTTAGTAAAATTAATTTTAGGGTTCCTCGAACTAATGCCAGAAACCACTTACTTTTTAAAATCCCTGTTGCATGAACGAGGTATATGAAGAATACAGATTTATTTTGTTCGTGCGATATTTATAAAAAGATTTTTAATGAAAATAATATATTTGCATGCCCCATCAGTTCCTTTAAAAAATTGCTGAAAATAGTTTTAAACTTCTAGTGTTTGCCATAATATTACAGGTTGTAATGGTAGAGGTATTAGTATTGTTATATTTACTTTCATCAATTATAATTTTAGTGGAAACATGACTGGTTTATGTAACATTGTTATGCAATTCCATATGTGTATTTTATTAACTATGTATTTCCCAAATAAATAAATAAGACATAAGTGCGAGGGCATCAAAAGCTCATTCGCGTGGACCTAGTTTTTTTACACCGTATAAGCCTTATGCTTATACACAATCTCAACTGCCCTGGATGATAAACACACTAAGTCTAGAGGTACTGGTTCTCAAGCAATGCTGCCGGAACACACCCATTGGTATTTGGTGATATGTTTTCAACTTGTTGGTGGTAGGTATTAACTTAGGTTTTTTTTTCAAATGCACGAGAATACGTCTCTTGTCCGAGACAAAAAAGACGTCAAAATTAGTCGATACGTACTCGACTATCATCAAAAAAGCCGTATCATACAAACTGTACGAAAAATGAATTCGTTCAAATTATCACAAAACAATTTTAAAACTAAATTGTTTGCATAGTTGTGAAGTAGTCACATATCACCCGGTATACTGGGACTTACTATTAATATAGAGCTTCCATTAAAAATAAAGACTAAGAAGTGTATACATTCGTGGAAATATATTCGTAAAACTACCGTTCAACAATGTTGTATGGGGGAATCGCACCGGATATTAAAATTAGAGGAAAAACTTCTGTAATAACACGAAAGCAAACGACTTCTTGACTGGCAGTAGTGTTCTAATAGGGAAATATTGTGTACGAATGTTCCGGCGAGTATCAATTTCCGAGGTGATACTAACGAATTGCTTTTTAACTGTCTCGCCTTCACACGCAACGAACCCCCTAGCTCGAACAGGGACGGATCGAGGTTAAATATGCGGGTACTATATCCTATTATATTACATTCATCAATATATCTTATATTCTACGCCTGAAGGAAGTGACGTGGAAGGAAGTATAACTGTGTGTTTCATATATTCTTCACTGCGTTTTGATTTCGTCATACAGAATCCTAATTATTATCTTTAAAAAATGTTAGTACTAAGATAAAGTGAAAATATTTCTCATAAATTCAAACACTTGCCCGTTTTACGTTAACAGTTTTACTGTCCACTGGATCGGATTTATTCAATTTTTTGAGTTTTAATTGTTTTACGTGGAGCCCAAATTATTTTCGAAAATGAAAAGTACCCTTAATTACGCTGCGTAATTTCATCTATCTACCAAAAAAAGTCCCGTTAGAATCGGTCCAGGTGTTCCGGAGATTACCCGGAACAAACAGACTGACAAACATACATTTAAATAAATATAGTCACAAATTGTTATTTTGACATTACAAACAGACACTTCAATTTAGTTTATTAGAATGGAAAAATAATAATTTATTAATGTAATATAACAATATTTATGATATATTTTTTATATTGTTAGTAATAACACATTGGAATTACATAAACAAAATCTTAGGATATATAGCAAATATATGTTCCGAACTGCAACATAGTTTCCAACTCTTTTTCTATGTTTCTTTTTATGTTTTAGCAAAGAAAAATAAATAAAATTCTCCCATCCTGTTCTACAAGAATCTTTGCGTGAACATAAATATAAGATATACGCATAAATATATATTTTTTTTAAATAGACCAATATCGTGGTGATTCCTATAGGAGATGATGGGTTTTACCTAAGCCACGACCGCGGAGCCCAGAGCCCACAACGCTCGGGCTGTATGCGGGTAGTGCCTGTAGACCATTAGCGTCGCTCTAGTAACCGATCGGTGGTGCCGATGACGACTGAGCTGATCAAATGTGACGCGGACCTCACGCGACCGGAACAGAGGCATCAGTTTCAACGATATCACCTTTTTTAACGTGGAGAAATGTATTAAAACGACAACATTCACGAATTAGAGTTGGCGGTGTGTGGGACTCGCCCGATCTGGAGCGCCGGAAATACCCACTAAACCCTACGGTATCATCCGCCGCCCTCCTGGAGCGACACGGGGCTAATCTAGCATCCAACGATATAACCTAACACTGTACATAATTTTTTACATAGCAAATTATTGAAGTTTCATGTACCTACTAAAAGAGAGATCATTTGCAAACATCTATAATAGGTGGTTAGAAAACACAAAATATTCGTTGGACTGAGTTTATTGTTTTCAGTGTCGCGCTGCTTGTACAACTTTAATGTTTTCATTTAGATAGTCATAATGAACAGTGTCGTCACACTGTTCAATTTATAACATTTATCTACCTTAACTACCTAACTCATTTGTATAGTTGAATAACAATATAATTAGTTAAAATGTCTGATATATACGCGTGTCTGATATATACGCGTTTCTTATACTCTCGTGTATAGTAGTCGCGCTGCGTATTCGCTTATCTATACTTAACTTAATAATGATTTTAATTGCGTTTGAATTCGCGCAGACCCACAATCGTGTTAGTAAACTGGAATACAGTTACAATGATATATTTGTCTTTTCATATTGGTAGACGTTATTTATATATGTAGCTAAATACATATAGAGAGAATGTACCCGAGTGATAGTGAGTGTATGTGCACTGAGCCTGTGAAACAACACGTTATCGGTTGAGTAAAGAGCCGTGTAATACCGGATCCCGCTGCGGCGACACACGAACTCACTCACACACCTCACCCCCTCTGCGGGGAACAGGTCCTGCCCTTCAGCGTCGACCTGAAACCGATACCGACATACACTATTATAACAAAAGTTATTTTAGAAATTTCTACTTTTCTATTTATAAATGAAACCCTCATCACATACACATCTATCGGCAATTGTTATTGTTCTTCAACGGTACTTTATATTACATCATATCATTTTGAGTAATTCAATCTAAAAAATAGTGTTAGCTAGGCACCTAACTACCGCATGCTGCGTTCACATAACATTACGTAGAGAATATCATCATGGTATCGGCAGTACTTCATCACTTACAACCTAGCAGTTCATACTACACGTACAGATACAAACAACTAATAAATAAAATTGAAATGTCTATTTGTGATGTGAAAATAACAATTATTTATTACAAGCGGAATTAGAGAGCTTCTAAAGAGGCTCAAGGATCGGTTTTCCACCCACCATTAGCAGCTTAGCTGTTATTCTGTCATCACCCGGCGTCTTGTTGTGCTTCAGCTGTTGAAGACCCATTCGAATTTCGTACAAATTGACGTCCAGTAGAATGTCTTCGGTAATGTGCCGGTTCTTTCTAGCTTCTAGGTTTTAGCTAGATTTCGAGTGTATTTTCGTGTTGATGTGTAGAGTTGTCCGTAGAACTTTTCGACTTCCCTCAAAAGCTTAGGCCTCAAAAATATATGATTCTACCGTCGCCAGTCAATTGGCCATGCCCAATAGGCAGATTTCTAGCGACAACTTTGGAGCCTCTATTTCGCTCAATTGCCTTTTGTATACGATCGGTATTATACCATCATAAGTCATGTTTAAGAGACTTAGAAATCTGTCTATTGACCTGCTGATATCTATAAGTACTGACTGACGACTGCAAGACCATCTCACGTCTTTCTTTCATGAGCCTGAGGGTAAAGTCAGAGATTTTGCCGGTTCTACGTATACGGCAGGTCTTAACATACTTAGACCCAACCGTACGGACAGCTTCCACAAACCCATCATTAGCTCCCCATGCAATCGAAGCGGTTTATGAGTTCGAGCTGAAAGTTCTGGGGGTTTATATTTGGACGGGCAATGGATGGAGCAGAACTGATGAACTTCAGCAAAAGGGATCTTTTAAGATTAATGTTCAGATTCAATGTGCCTCTGAGCATGCAGTGATCGCTGCCGCTTTTACTGAGCTTATTACAGAAACATCATTGAATGTTTACTTTTTAGTCGTCATGTTGAATTCTACCTCATTCTTCGTGTCTTGAGTGACTCATCCAAGTCCTCTTCATGTGTTCTCGCTTTCTAAAGAAGAAGCTCGTCATAAAGAGTTCCTGCATCTCCATAAAGCTGGCCAGTCGGTGACCCCGGTGGTTCCGCCGTGTAAAAGTTTCCATTAACCAGCCAGGATTACACCGAATGAAACACAGTTCTTCCAACAATACGAAAGTATATTACAATATTAGAAGCGAACATTAAAATACAACAACGCGTTTTAAATACAATTAGACCTTGGTCTGGCCTTGGCTGTTGGTACATATTTGTGCCGTTTGGAGTCGAGACTCCGGGACCATGGGGACCGAGTGCTCGTAGCCTGTACAGGTAACTCGTGAGTCATTTGGTCGAGACGTCTCGTGATCAAAAGGCTGGACTTTTCTCGGTCAGAGAATCAGCATTGCCATACAACGTGGCAATTCTAGATACCTTTCTTTGCGGTGGCGATTTGGAGGGCTTCGACTTTTTGTAAATATTCTTTTTTTTTTTCTCCAATAATAATGTATATTAATATTTTTTTAGCTTACGCTGTTGACCGAAAGGGCCTTTACAGCTTCACCGTGACTTTGGGGGCGAGTGCTGAAGGCACTCAACCGCAAAAGGTGACTAGAACAAGGGTTTTCAAAATGGTACAAACCTCGGCTTGGCCGTCACCTGAGTATTCAAACTCTCTCGCGAATTGAATCCTATCTAAACCCTACATTTTTTATTTAGCATAAAAAAGGCTCCTTAAAGGACCTATGGTACCTGCGTGTTATGTGCAGGAGTGTGTATGCAGTGTTGTGCGTGTAATGCTCAATGCATGGGCACTGTCACTGTATCGCGCTGGCGGCGACGTCAAGAGCCTCCCCAGTTGGGGAACGAGACACGTCTTGGGTTGCCGCCTGAGAGGGACCCAGAGAGTGTGAATATATTAATATTATTAAACATGTATTAATTTATTAGACCCTAACCAAGTAGATATTAATCGTAACACCGCCTTATAAAACATCTTAATATTTTATTACAGCCTTCTCCCAGCGCAATCATTGAATTAAACACGCCGTCCAAATCCTAATTGCCCCACTCGCAGCTCCTCACCACGCCGCTTTCCTAGTTTTGCGCTGAAGTCTACTAAAACAATCGTGTATTGAGTTTTGTTACTATGGATGACTAGTGAAACATCCTCATATATATAGTCTCTACTTCTTCGCCGGAGCGTACCGAAGTCGGGGTGTATACCCGAATAGCCTTCAAGGAATACCGTTTGATTATTCTGGATATCAGAAACCCCACCCTGATCGCTCTCCCGGAAATACAGCAAGTTACCGGATTTCAGTATTATAGAGTCTTCCTTATCCCGAGACTATCGTATCGTGTTATACATTGCGAGGTCGTCGATCCGTCGTTGGTTGTGGTACCCGGATCTCTGCCGGAAATTATTAGCACCCCTTGCCCCGCCTTACCTTGGCCGCTATCACTGTGACCAGGAATTGCGGTGCCGCCGGGGACTAGGGGCCAGACCCTTACTGTGTCATTCGTAATGGACGGATTTTCATAACCGTCACGCTTGGTAGGCGGGTTGGCGCCTTTTACGACACTTACGAGAAGATATGGAGTGGTAAAATTCTTATCCGTCACCACCTGAACTTAGCTTTGTGAGGAATATCTTTGATTTCTATTAGTACCAAAATTAATTTCAGGAAAGTTATTAGCATTCTGTCTAAAAAAATTAAAACACTTGAAATTGTGAAAATACAATTCATGGAACAGCACCATCAAAACATGATTTTACAATGATAATTTGAAAGCTATATGAAGAACGTATGAAACGATAGCGGAGCCGCTAGTTGTTAATATAAAGACACATAATGGCCGTAATATATCATATTGAAAAGTTATTCGCACAAGTGAATTCTAATTAGTTTACGTCGTAACTTAGTAAGTAGTGCGAGACCCGCTCTTTAATTGGCTTCAATGAACGTTAAGTGATATTGCATTCAGTACGAAATAATGTTATTACCACCTATCAGACATCTTTATATTACTTTTAATTTTTAGGAACACTCTAAAATAAGTATTTCCGTAGTGCAGATTAGACGCCATGAGAAGTTCCTATGAAGAATTTAGAGACAAATGATCTTTTGAGTCGTGTGCTTATGAGTGGTACCTAGCGCAAGGTCACCGCAGTGGTACGGACTTCGGCTTCAGCTGCGGATCTCAAGTTGTCCTTCACAAAAAAATCAAATCAAAAATCAAAATTTATTTATTCAATTTAGGCCCTAAGAAGGCGATTATGAACGTCTAAAACACTACCACCGGTTCGGAAAACAACCCAGTCGAGAAGAGCCGGCAAGAAACTCGATCTGGTTCTTTTTTTTTAATATAAATATAATATATATATCATTTTTTTGTCATATAAAACAACTATACAAATCGTAGTCTTAATAATGTTAGCGTGGGTTAGATGTGGGTTAACAGAACCCATGTACCTACGTGTATTATGCAGGAGTATGGGCTGCAGAGTAACACCACACTGGCGGCGGATATAGGAGCCTCCCTAAACTACTGAGTACTTGTGTTCAATATATCGCTTGTTAAGACATTTACTCGTCACATTAAAAATAATTTAGTTCGCGCTTCTCCTGCTCGTGTGTTGCTAAATTTTTATTAATATGTTTTACTATATTTTACATTCAACCAGGAAATAATAGTGAATATAAACTTCCTATAAAATGTGTCTAAACATCGCATATACTACGCAAACATTCAGTCAAAACCTTAAGCTCTCTTAATATAAGCAGCGCTTGATACAACCTCTTTATTAAACATACAATGAATTCTATTGCAATTAAAATAATTAAAAACCCCTATGGGAAAGCCCCTCGCTCTCCAACGACATGCTCGTAAATACGAGTAATAATACTAATCTATTTAACAATAAAAAATAAAGTAGAGAAAGTACTGGTTTTATTATTGCACATTGCGATAGTGAGACCGGATCAATTCGAATACAACTGTAAGCATGAGTTCCTGGTTAAAAAACATCATGAGGGAACCAAAATATACTGATAGAATATTACCAATTTCAACCTGACTAGACATAATAAACATATATAAAATATTATTTAGATAAAGTTTCCGATATTAAATATTTTAAATCTTTTCGTACACACTGTTATATTGAAAAAAGTATTTTCTTTTTTTAAATTTCCTATTTGGTATGTAATAGCAAAGATTTATCTATGGTAATAGTATCGCTACCAAACAGTAACATATGTAATGAGGACGTCGTTAAAAACTCAATAGAAACATTCCATCTCGACGTCTTTGCCGTGTTCCTTTATTCAGATAGTGATCTTTTAATATTAAAAAAATAGTTAGGTGACATCAAGTTCAGTCGCGTTCAAAATACAAATCAGTATAACTGTGATAAACGATGTATAATTAAAAACGATCCGTAATGCTATTAACATACGTACGGACCGGACCGCAAACATGGTATGTCAGGCGCCCGAGGTCGTCAGTCGCCTAAATAGGAATGGGGAAAAAAACTATTTTTGAATCGATTCATAAAACATTAAGGTCAATGAGATCAATCTTTTTTTTAATGGCAATTTTGTACTTTTTTATATAATGATGGTACTAAAATTCGTAAATTGTAACTAAACAATGAAACAAGAACGCGTAACATACTAAGGAAAAATGACAGCGAACTGTTTTTGCCTAATTACAGATAATCATCATATGGTGGCATGGTGGTAGGGCATTTTCTAATGATGCCCCTCTGTGTAGCTACCACCCTCAAGTTTGAAAACCTGTCGCCAAATACCTATAGGTGTGTTCCGGCAGCATCACTTGAGAACCAGTACCTAGGCTTAGTGTATTTACCATCCTGGACCACATCGTCACTTAACATCAGGTGAGATTATGGTCAAATCACTGAGCCTATATCGTGTAAAAAAAAGAAAACAAAAAGGATACTATACTAATCTTTACCTACCCTTTATCAGTTTGAAATTAATGGAGTTAGTTTTACGAATATATCATAGATAATGGATTTTTAACAAATCAATAATTTTGTTTTAAAAATCTACTCATTGCTTTGCGGTCACACTCAGATACGAACATACTACATGTAGTGGCAACATTATTACAGCTGTAAGAATATTTACATATTGTAAAAGGCAAAATCTATCAGTCTATCTGTCGATTTATAACTTGAATGTAATATATTTTATCTCTTGAAGTATGAGTATAATATAAATTCTTACATATTAACCTTTTTTTTAATTTGAATATAAAAATAAATTAAGATAAAATAAACATAAAACACAGAGAAATTTTTTGAGTAAACAATTGAATATTTAAAAACTATATTATGCTAACGATATAACGTAGGAAATAAATGTACGGAAAAGAAAATATGATATGCGTACGAAACCCCAGCCACGAGCGGGCACAGGGAAATTAAGTGATAAAAAATGTAATGTGCAATTTTATTTTTATTTAAGTAACTATTGACTATTGAAATGTAAAATATTTTTATATTATTTAGCCATCAACGATCTTTAATTACTTGTATGTGGCTCGAAAGAGGGAGAGTGGTAAGAAAAAAAGGTTGCGCGTGTATTTTAAGTAAGTAGATTAATTCTTTATTAATTTATCTATAGTTATTTCACTGCTAAATTATTTTTGTCGCTTGTTGTTTTATGAATCGATTCATAAAGCTTAGATTAGAATCGACTCAAAAATTGATCTTTTTTGAAAGAATCCCCAAGGCGACTGATGACCTCGGCCGCCCGCAATACCACGTCCGCGTTCCGGTCTATACGTGTGTTAGGGCCTCTACATTTGACTCGATCCAGTTTTAGCATAAATTAAATTTGTAATTATTCAGTCTGGAAGCTCCATAACGACTGCATATGATATCGCGAAAGTCGTTACCAGGATTTACTGTAGCGGGAGGTAAAGCTACGAAGTTTTTACGAAGCTTAGTCGATAGGGACCCGCGCTGGTAAACATGTTGTATTTAGAGGTTCTGCGGAAAGACACCTATATAAACTTGTGTTGACAGACTTCAAAATTTAAGTGTGATGTCTAGCCTAAAGTGATATAGTAGGTATTAGAAAATACCACCGTCTTGTGGCCTCATAACTATGTTTTCCTGCAAAGAAAACTCAAGCTCATCATTTGATCGTCCATGGGCACGGTATTCGACCAAACTTACCCCGAGCCTGAGTCACGGTTCAAAATACTTTTTCAAAGAAGAGAAATGTTAATACTATTTAATAAGTTACCATTTCAAACCTCCCGCCTTTTCGTTCAGGTAAACATTGTAATCCAACCATATTATGCTGTTAAAGTAGTGTTCAGTCTTAGACTACACATTTGACATTTAATATGGAGATTTAAAATATTTAATTGTGTAGAGAGATATGTCATTTTTTTTCGCGTAATTTTATATATTAAATATATCGAAGAGCGTTAAAAATAACCATTACCGTATTCAGGAGTACTATAGCCCCTCGAGCCGAGGGACGCAGGACGACGGCACATCGCTCACTTAATGTGACATAGCTGCGGTACCTAGGCACCGGTTCTCCAGCACCCATCGCTAACAGTTCCCGAACATGTATCATATTTAAAACCGTAAAGAGTTGCACACTCGCCTCGCTCTGATCGATTGAGCCCCTCACTTGAACTCTCACGTTCCCTACAAATAAATTAATAATAAAGAGAGTGTTCCTTCGTGTACTCTACCTACTAAAAACAAAATTTAATTGAATGTCGAGAAACGGCTAAAGAATTACGAATCTAAGGAAAGTTACTCAAGTTACTTAAAACTTGCTTGACATGGCGCCTGAACTTATTGTCCGGTAAATCGTTGATGTGCTTTGGAGCTTTTTGTACACTGTATAGGCTCAGTGCTCTGACCACAATCTCACCTGATATTAAGTGACGATGTGGTCTAAGGTAGTAAACACACTAAGTCTAGAGATACTAGTTCCCAAGTGATGGAACACATCTATTGGTATTTGGTGACAGGTTTTCAAACTTGAGGTGGTAGCTACCTAGACGGGCATTATTAAAAATGCCCTACCAGCATTCTATGGTTTCCTCATGATATTTTCCTTCACCGAAATCTCAGGCTGATTTTGGAATTGAATAAGTTGGCTCGAACCCGCGTCCATTGACGCGGAATTCAGCCGCACTATCCACTGTGCCATCATGGCTTCAAAACCTAATTACCTATAAAACTCTTATTAGTTTTACTAATGTGGATCTGTTAACTTGTATTAAAATTATGCTGGTCGTTTACAAGGTCAAGCTTGTCATGTAAAGTTAAGATACTATATTCCAGAAACTTATTATTAAATGATTCACGATGTCTCATACTATAAATTGCTCGAAGTGCTAGTTTTTATAAAGGAAATAAAGTATCTACTTCGGCTGCTGCCCCCTACAGCAAAAAACCATACCACTTCAAGCAAGTAGGCGAAGTAAACTATTCTAGTAGTGGCAATATCAGGCAATATTAGTGAGACCGAAGTCCCCCAATGTAATTGGTAAGGAGGTGCGGAGGGACGTCTCCGCACCAGTGTGGGACTCACCCGACGTGAAGCGTCGGAAATACCCACTAAACCCCCCGGAGCCGCCCGCCGCATTTGAGATGGGGACGATACGGGATGGCTTTCGCAAGCACCGCGTCGCCCCCTGCGGCAGGTCCAACAGGGCCACGTCCAGAACAGCCAAGTTGGGGATGGGGAGGAGAATACCGATGCCTGACCCACAGGCTCTCTCCCCACCCACCTCTTTGTCCGCTTCTCTGACGAGAAGATTCCTCCAGAGGGGAAGAGGGGTGATTACCACCCACAAGGCTACAACCACCTCTCTCCCCCCCCCCACACCTCTCCTTCTCCATCACTGGTGCAGGTGACCATCCCTCCTCTCGTCTTGCAAGGCCAGAAATAGCGAGGAGAGGTCACCAACACCAGCCCTCTACTCACCATCCGCACCTTTATGGTGCAACCTTCGGGAAAGATGCCCTCTTCACCAGAGACCGACAGAACACCCCCCCCCCTCCCCATGTGATGCCGGTCCTCCCTCCCTGCATCCGCACACACGGCACACTTTGGTGTTTCCGCTGCACAGTCCGTGGCCTTATGGCCCTGTACCCTACAGCGGAAATACTGAGCCCCCTCGCCACCATCGCCTCACACATCGCACGAGTGTGCCCCAGGCCCATGCACTTGTAGCATCGCAGGGGCTTTGCCCCAAGTGCACTGACCTGGGCCACCCCCCATCGGATCCTTATCCACCCTTTATCCACCAATTTCCCAGCCGCCAAAATTGACAAGGACATAAAAATCGTCCCCATGCCCCCCCTAATCACCCGAATCAGACCGACCTTAATGTCCTCCGGCCTTAATGCCCTCCGGCCTTAATGTCCTCCGGCCTTAATGTCCTCCGGCCTACAGTCTGCCTCCTGCGACACCCTCCATAGGACCTCGTCCTGTGACACGGAGTCCTCCAGGCCAACCAAGTGGACATTAATCCGCTTCGTCGGCCTGGATACCACTGCGACTTCCACCACGGCCTCCCGGAGGCTGGCAGCAAGAGCATCCGCACGCTCCACGTCACAGGGACCCGAAATTTCCGTAATTCTGGCTCCCGCGACAGTGGGGCGACACGATATGCCCTCAATGCCCATGTCCTCCAACCCAACCTTGGATCTCGCATCCGACAACACGTCTTTGTACGTGAATCCCCTCGCTACTGCGTCCGGCTTCAGTGTAATAACTACCGCCGCCGAACGCGGCGGCGACGGGAGTCTCACCCTCCTCACTAGCCCTCTAGCAAACCCCGGTTGCATCGTCCTGACCCCCACAGGAGCCACAACCTCCCTACTCTTCCCCCCTCTTCCTCCTCGTCACCCTCACCCACGGCTCACTCGCCCGCTGCTCTCCCACCTCCACTGGGGCTGGACCCGGCAATGGCGCCCAGTCCATTCCCAGCGGAGGCCCCACCGCAGCACCCTCCTGTACACTCACTTCCTCTGTCCCCTCCCGGACAACTGCCCTCATACTCTTACGAGACGAAGGGGCAGCCAGGTCATCCCTCACTTCTACCTTCGGCTCACCCGCCCCCAATCTATCCTGAATCGTCTCCAGAACCTCCTTAAGGGGTGACACTATATTCGCAGCATCATCCCTCCCGGAACCATCCTTCGCCCTCCTCTTCATAGCCTCATACTCAACCCTGATGTTACACATATCCTTTCTCAAGTCCAGCACCTCCTTTTTTTTTACGTGGTTGGAATCTGCTCGTTGAACGCTCAGACGTATTCCGAAAACGTAGTTTTTTGCATACGTTGATCCTCGCGACAGACTGGGTCACCGAGGCACACCCCTCTGCGAGAGGCGCCCTGTTTGGTGCCCGTGTGCCAGATTGGCCGAAACCGACTGACTAAACACTCCACGTCCCTAACCGGCGCAAAGATGCCAGGGCCTCCGGAGGCACATTATACATGTATTCTGCAGAGGCCCTGACAGAAGTCCAGCACCTCCTGCTCCAACTATCTTTTTCTCCGGAGAACCTCCCTAGTCTGATCCGCCAATTCCAGAGCAAACTTCGTCAACCCCCCCCCCGTAAACTCCCCCGTCATTCGTAACCGATCAACCTTGTCCTCATCCACCCCCCTCCTCTCATACATCGCCACGTTTTTGACCACACTGTCAGCCGGCCATATAATCTCCTTCGGAGTCATGATTCTAATCTCACATCATCTCCTCCGTCAAATCCTCTCCTCCTTTACCTTTCATCCCACGATACGCCTCCACAGGAAAAGTACGTTCCCCCATCCCCTCATAGTCCGCCTCATCCATTAACAGCCCAGCCGCCCATCTCTCCTTTATCACCTCATCATCCGTCATCTCCCCCTCATCAGTCATCCTCTCCAAACATCAATCCTATAGTATTACACCTCACTTAGAACTTAACATACCTAAAAAAGTTTTATATGTTTGCTCCATTGTAGTTTATCATCGAGTGTGATACTCAAGAACACAGTACTATTAACCAAGCCAACTAAGTTACCATCTTTCTTAATGTTACTATCAACATGTTGCTCGGCAAATTTCACACATTTTGTTTTATTAGTATTAAAAAGTAAATTATTGACAGTAAACCATTTCGAAATACTTGATTAGGTGCAGTTTACTTGAATAACCTCTGATTCTTTTCTTTTCACTTTGAAAATAAGGGAAATGTCGTCTACACAAAGCACCATGTTAATACGGATATCACCATTTGTGGTAAGTCGTTAATATACATTTGAAATTAAAACGGTCTCATAATAGAACCCTGAGGGACGCCAATTAGAACCAATAAACCAGTGGAGATAGATTCCTTTACACTCTCTTCCTGACAGCAATCTTTTAGGTAAGACACAAAGACGGCAAATAGGTGAATGACAATATGGCGGCTCAGAGATGTATGGAAGAGGAAGCCATACTGGCCCCGACCCCAAATAACAAATTCGGAGCAGGACGACGATGATGATGAAAGGATATGTTATTATATGTAAATAGGCAAAAATAAGACAGTTCACTGTCATTTTTCCTTAGTATGTTAAGCGTCCTTCTTTTTTTGTTTAGTTACTATTGACGAATTTCAGTGAATTTCAGTTCAATAAAAACATTGCCAAAAACGGTTTTTTTTCAATAAATAATGGATACAGGCTCGACCACGGAAAGAATAGGTACTTTTTACGAATAAAAAGTCCAATAATCAAGTTGAAAAAAGATTGATTGATTGTGATTGTGAATCGATTCAAAAATCGATATTTTTGAAATATCTCTTTCCCCATACCTACTTAGACTACTGATGACCTCGGTCGCCCGCCATACCATATTAGCGGTTTCGGGCCATACGTGTGATAATAACATTAGAACAGTAATCCGCTGACCACAGCGTTATGCGCTAATACTCACACTGAAAACAGAAAGTAAACATGTACTTTATATTTTAAACATATTTTAAACTTATAATTAAGAGTTACAATTGGTTACACGTTGGTTGTTGTCGACTTACCTCAATGTCTCAGCTGACGAAGTTGTCACTCGTCTTCCACCATTCACTATGTATTCATCAACGCACGATAAACAACAATATGCCACGTCAGAGTTGCGAGTAGGATGCCGGTGGATATCGCACAGTGATCACTTGATCGCAAGGTGGTAATTATCCTGTAATTGGGTTGCCAAATTTTCTTATTTGTGAGAAAAATAACTTAGATAATATTTTGAATAAGAAAAAAATATTACCAAAGTATTTTTTTTTTTAATTTGTGAAATATATGTGTAAAAATTTATTAAAATTACATTAGTAGAAAGTGGTGTCTGTAACCACAGGAAGTTAGTACAGACTACATGCATATAGTTTGTTGTGAATGTATATCATCAATATTAAGCCCATCGTATCCACCCAGGAGTTCCCCAAGGTTCCATTCTGACGCCTTTCCTTTTTAATCTCTACATAGCCGACTTACCTTAGTCAGGTTATTGAGTTGAGTCGGATCCAGCTAGGTCTTTACGCCGACGATACTATTACTTACTCAACACAGAGGCACACTCGAATCCCGCGTTCAAAAGGCTGTGAATATACTAAGCAAAGGTACAAAAAGTGGTGCATAGCAATCAGCCCGAAAAAGAGCACCGCGATCATGTCCGACCCTTTACCTCAAAAAGAACCACCTCGCCCCATTAAATACTTAGGAGATGATATCCCCCTAGGACACCCAAGTCAAGTACAAATACCTAGGTGTGCTCTTTGTGCAAGTCGAAAAGCAAAGAAAGACATACACAGAGATCTAAACTTTCCCTCCATCCAATCCGTATATAAGTTTCAATGTCGCGCCTTCTTTGAACGTGCAGAGACACACCCGAACCCACTTATAGATAAAGCCCCGTTTCATGCTCCCCGACATGAATGCCCCGCAATCGATGGAGAGGCCGTGTAACATCTTAACCGCCCCCAAGGACGATATCGGGTTTCGAAATAGGATTATCCCATTTCCACCGAGAAAAATTGCGTGTCAGCACCCACATGCATAAACCGCCGTTTCCGTAGCCGGAGACAGCGGCCAATTTTGCTCCCGCACACACTCTGGGTCTCCCTCCGGTGGCGGCCCGAGACTTGCCTCGTTCCCCAACTTGGAAGGACCTTAACGTTGCCACTACCGCGATACAGTCACACTGACTATGCATTAAGCAATACACGCACAACACTGCACACACACTCCTGCACACAACTCGCAAGTACATAGGTCCTGTAAGGAACCTTTTTTTTTTAATTAGTATTATTAGTAAACAAAAAATGTTGGGATTAAAATTCGGCAGGAATTTTTACACACAGGTAACGGCCAAGCCGAGGTCCGTAACACTTTCCTACTCTTGTGCTAATTACCTTTTTGCAGCTGAGTACCTTCTGCATTCGCACGCAAGGTTCGCTAAAGCTGTAACGGCCCTTCTGGTCAACAGCATTAGCTAGTTTATAAAAGAAACATAAATATTTAATAATAATCATTGATTCGTTACCTAACTCCATATCAGTGTCAATAATATCACATAATGACTAGTGGACAAAATGGTAACTAGCGACATCTATGAGCATGGACATAAATTAAATCCTAACAGGTTTGTTTATGCGGCAACAAGGTGACTACTTACTACATCTAGCGTCAGAAACATAAAATTACAATAACGTTATTAAATATTTTGTACAGATTGTGATATGCTCTTTAAATAATGCTTGTTACACGTATTATGACATAACCTAATTAACACAAATATTTGCCTAATTGTTAAATTAAAAACTAATTACGAACATACAGGATCGTCTATTAATCACAAAAGGCTCGAATGAGCGGGGAGAGCAATACAAAACATCACGAGAGTTGGAGGGGAAGGGATGTTTCATTTTATATTTTTTACTCGTATGTACGAGTATATCACGTGCATTTATTTTGTGAAACGCGCGATGTCTAAACCGATGAGCGGCGTGTAACTACTAGTTAGTAGTTATATTAGGGTAATTACCCACTGTTAGGTAACGATTTACAAAATTTATCAGAATTCAATTAAGTTATACCTGTATTTATAGCTAATATTCTGAAATGTTTTTGTGATACTTATATGCTATTGAAAGTACACATGTTCTTTGGTCTCTACATAGCTTGATCTAAAACCTCACCATGTTGATGGGTCACCATGGGTCCCTAAGTTGCTAAAGCATCACGTGATTAATGGACGACCCCTAACTCTTATATTATGTTATACCGCTTGCGCCGCGGTGCATTTGATTATTATCTTGTTAATAAATTTGTTAATTAAATTCGTTACTATTAAATATAACAAGAGGAACAAAGTGAGTACCGGTTGAGAGCGCTGCGCTGTGCCGCTCGCCTCTCAATAGGCTGCATCGCTACAGCCGCTGTCGGGTAGAACAGTACGTCTACCTGCATTATTGTAATGTACATTATAATAAGACGAGTTAATTAACGTCGGTTGTTTACAATCAACGCTGCTTTCCTAATCTATACTACAACAGGCACAATGTCCTCCTCGGCACCGCTCTGTTCCTTGCATTACTTTAATATACTCTAACAAACTAAAATTATGGAGTTTTTGTTAACTGATTACGCTGTTTTAAAATTGTTGTCTGTCTGTTTTTTTCTGGCTAATCACCGGAATAGTTAATCCGAATTTTATGGGAGATAACTGATGTTAAGGAGCTTAACTTTTTTTTTGTCAGGCTATAACCGCTCCTCTCACCCGGGCAAACATTCTCTAACGAGATTTGGGCGAAAGGTGGGGGAGAGAGAGCCAGTGGGTCAGGCTCCCCCCAACACAACTGGGAGAGATAAGTGGACGTGGCCCAGTTGGGCCTGCCGCAGAGGGCGACGCGGTTCTTGCGTCTCCAATCCCGTATTGCCCCCTTAAAGCGGCGGGTGGCCCCGGGGAGTTAGTGGGTATTCCCGGTCCCACACACCCCTCTATCCACCCCATCTGGGACTTCACTTCACTCTTCGGTGGAGTCGATAGAGGAAGTGCGTAAACGCATTTCTCTTGAAAAAAAAAACGGCTACATTTATTTTTAGAAAATAATTAAGATTAGCGTAAAAAATTTAATTTCATACAATTTTAAACAAAATCAGATTCAAAGGTCAGTTTTACTGGCAAATGTTCGAATTTGTAAGAAATTTTATGGTTTTCTGTTTAAAAAAAAACAGCCCTGAAATCAAAATGCAGAGCTTTGTGAATCACTCGCGTATGCTTCTAAATTGAATACGTACAATATCATTTCGTACACTACATTTATAAGCAATTAATGAGTAAAGGATTTTAATTTGCATGTTTTTCTGTTCTGTATTTAACTTCATTTAATAGAACCCTGTCGCTGTCGGAACACTGACACCTCATTCACCTCATTAACCACATCAACAAACATTCATTAATTGCGAGTTCCCGTTTCACAATTTACCATTTAATAATCATAATATCATTGCTCTAAAATTACTTAACGTTTCGTAAACAGCAAGTTACGACTAATGATTTCCGGCTGAATTACTTCTACATGACTAATTATATAAATTATCGTTATTATTAAAACCTATTGTATATTTAACATATTATCTTCAACATGTGATCACAGATACGATAACAAATAATACTACTTGTGTAGAGGAAACCGGTACAAACCCGGGCATCACCGACCGCCGTAGTGCAACAGGTGTCCACTGTCGCAGGCTCGGGACTATTGTGTTGAAGGAACATTAATAACATAAAATTTACAAATTCTCATAGTAAATATGTAAATTTTTAATATAATATTAATACTTATTCGATAATAGCGGAAGGATATAATCCAGTGTCCAGTATCCAGTCCAGAGAGCGTATTGTGTGCCGTTACATCCCACTCGGATGTGACGCCACGCGTAGGGATGCAAACAAAACATCGATTATTTCAAACATAGATGTATCGGTCATAAAAATCGATGTTGAAACCAAAACATCGACGATACATCGTTGTTCAAGAACAATGTTTTATCGTACATAAACATAACGTGCCATCTTGCGCTCTATCTGTGATCTACACAGATTAACTGTCTGGGTCACAAGCGTACATTTTTCAATTTATCGTCTCGCTAACTAACTCAGCAATACAAACAAATCTGCGCCGAACGAAGCAGTCGGCCATTAGATTAGTGACTTGCATGCGCTACATATAAATAAAATTAAAGATAAAACTAAAGCGGACACCGAACTGCAAATGTTCATGCCATCTCCTATAAAGGGAGATACATTAGACATGAGGGATGACATGAAAGGGCTGTTTCTCTGGCTTCATAGCCTAGCTTTTTGATCTACTTAGTTATCGTGGTAACTTCAGTAATCAGTGAGCGGTTGTTCTCCAAAGCTGGAGCTAGAATCACGCAGGAGAGAAACCGCTTATCGGGTACCAGATTATCCAAATTGTTATTTTTAAATTCAATTTTGAAGAAGTAAACGTTCATTATAATTATTTCTTAAGAATTTAATTTAAAAATAACAGTTTAAATTTAATAAATATTTAATTAACACTTGTTATTTACCATTGTATTATTTTTTTCATACATTTTTCTTACTGCAAGTAATAATTTATAATATAAAAATTGATTACTATACCTATTTCTTTCATTTCTATTAAAAATGATCACTTTCAAATAATGATGTACATTTATTTTAAATGGTGATTGTGTGCCCACGCTGTTGAATAGCAAGTACGGTAGTGAATGTTGGGTAAGGTAAAAGACATATAAATAGATTAAACATAGTATTTAGTAGGAATGAGGGCATTGAGAAGTGTGTGTAGTATTTCATTGAAAGATGGAGTGACAGTGGCGTAAAAGAATGATGTTAGTGAAAGCAAGAATTAAGAAAGGTGTCATAAGATGTTTTGGCCAATACATCGATGTTTCACTTTTGAAAACATCGATATCCTAACATCGAAGTTTTTATGCGCGATATTGCATCCCTAGCCACGCGACGCTCTTTGCGATTGCACATGTATATGTGTGCACCGATTCAGTACGTTTGCTTTCAATAGTTATATCTATATTGTATCACAGCTTCCCATTTTTATAATATTTTACGAACAGCATTTCAGCAGCTTGGAAACACTAATGTGCAAAAAAAAAAAACCACATGATTTATGGTCGATCCCTTTTGGAACTATTTTCTTAACGTGCAGAAATACAATGCATGCACTTGTGGGAAGGGTATGTGGGCCTCACCCGACATGATGCGCCGGGAACACCCACTAAAACCGCACGGCCCCTCAGCGCGTATTGAGTCAGAGTCTCGGGATCGCGGCGGCATGCTCTCTACCCTGATCACGCGGTGGGTGTAAAGACCTTCCTCTCAGGATACCTTAAATGTACCTACCTCACATTTCTCTTTGAGAAGCAGCAACGTGCCATGCTCCTCCGTCGCGGGACCACCTTATGCGACGACAGACCTCCGCATCTGTCGTCTGGAGGTTTATCAGGGAGACATCTAGTGCAAACCTCTTATGAAACTAAATAAAACTTATACTACACATCATAAAAGTCTAAGCATCACACATAATTTACAGAAAGGGTATTTATTTTTTCCCTAGAATAGTCGATTGTAATATAATATTTTTTCTTCTCAGAAACATAATGGTTGATTTTAAAAATAGATACTTCTCGATTGTGTTTTGTTATCATAAAAATAAAACGTAATTATTTTTTCTTGATTTCACGTGTTTTCGTTGCTTGATTAATTTGGTGTTTAATCTATCAAAAATGCTTCGTTATTATTTCAAAGGTTCAAAAACATACATGTTGCTTAGGTTTTTTTGATGTGTGAATATTTTTAATACCTACTTTCCTACTAATATTGTAAATGCTAAAGTAACTCTGTCTGTCTGTCTGTTACGCTTTCACCCCTAAACTACTGAACTTATTTTAATTATGTAATTTTTTAAATTTCGCGTTCCATATTTAAATGCAGTTAATTTAAGTCTAGTCCAGGCAGTCCAGTCAGCCCGTGACCACGGTTGGTGAAACCCAGCCGAAACGTCGGGATAGAAAAAAGCAAAGGTAACGCGTGAAAACCCGTATAAAGTAATTATTTTAATGAAATTTGTAGAACTTGGGAAAGGATATAGGCTACTTTTTATCGCGAAAATAAACTTACAGGGGTTGAAATAGAAGATGAAATTTCATATGGTATGCGCATGCGACTTACTTCGGGATGAAATAGGTTTGACAGTTCGTATGGAAGTTCAAACAAATCTGTCTATGCTTACTATACGTGTATTTATCGGAAACATCTATACGATATTTTTTTACCTAGCTAATGCTGTTGACCGGAAGGTCCTTTACAGCTTCAACGAACATTGTGGACGAGTGCTGACGGCACTCAGCCGCAAATGGTAACTAGCACAAGGGCACCAAAGTGGTACGAACCTCGGCTTGGCCGATATCTGGTTGTAAAAATTCCGCGTAATTTTAATCCTAGTTAATCTACATTTTTATTTCGCCCGCGTTTCGTATATTCTTCACTGCGTTTCAATTTTTTTATAAGGAACTAAAGGAACCTTTTAAAGGAAAAAAAATTAGTACTACGATAAAGTAAAAACATTTCTCATAAATTACAGCACTTGCCCGTAAAACTGTCCAATGAATTTTATTCAAATTTTTATTACTTTTATTTTACACGGAACTCTAATCATTTTCGAAAATTAAAAGTACCCTAAGTTAACCGGAGTAACTATCTACCAAAAAAGTCCCGTCCAAATCGGTCCAGCCGTTCTGGAGATTATCCTTTATAAATTGACACACAAAAATCGAAAATGTACAGACACGTGAAATTTACAATTTTATTACATTAAATCTTCGACTTTATTTATTCAACTTCAACTTTATTATATAAGTCGAAATTTGGACACAACAATGCTTATGGTCGGTATCACAACCAGGGCTGTAAAACCTTCACATATGGAGCATTTCCAACAGATCTGTTTTTTTGGTGAGGATAAGGTCTAGCTCGTACCAGTGTTTCAACCTGGGATGCATCCAGCAGACTTATTGCATCATTTTGCCTTTGAAAAGAGTGTAAGTCACACAAAGCTGATATTTAGAGCAAAACTCCAATACTCTTGGCCGTTTTCAAGTTTACCTTATATGATATCCACCGAGGCATTCGGGTCAGGCCGATGAATCCTAACCGACGCGAGTATCAAAATATGCAGTCTATCGGTTGAACGCACTCCGCGCACCGTTTTATCAAGCTGGTAGTAGAATTGGTCCTTGCTCTCAGGTTTTACATTAAGTTTCAATGTATAAGCGGGAACCAGGGTCACTTTCTGTGTTAAGGTGCAAAGTCATAATCCGCTTCAACACTTTTATAGAATATCAATGTTGAGTCTTTTGAGCTCGATATCAATAATACAGGTTTTGCGCAATTCTTGAGTGCAGTCAAGGCTTCCTTTGGTGTTCGAGAAACCTGTTGTCATGGTTCAGACGTTCCACGGCGCAAACCGCATGTAAGCAGCATTGATGTTCTGTCTTGGAGATTTTATTTCTATTATTTCGAAAAGGTGGTTAAGATCGTAGTGCCTACGCCTAGCTGTAAAGCATGTCTTCCGTTCATCCAAGCGGAACAAGTTAAAGCTGAGTCGGATCAGTATCAAATTGATCGGGCGCTGCCCGGCTTAAATCAGGCGGCAACTCATCAGTGGATCTACAATGGATCCTCTTACTGTCGAGAGTGGCCCCTGACGCTCGAACTGTGTCGATTTGGTATGGAATGTCTCATATACATTCAGTAGATCTATGTTCATCTAAATCAGGCTTCCGATTACTAGGCGCTTTGTGGAGCAATTTTTTTTTTATTTTTAATCATATTATACTCTGATTTTTTGGTGTCCCTTGAAAGTGGCACGGCTGAAGAGTCGTCTAATATATGATATAGTATATATCGCGCGAGCGCGGGACTCGTCAAGCTGTTGTAGTTGGGGTAATATCGCTCAATGTGGCTAGCTGGCCAGCTGGCTGTTGCATTTTTGCTTTCGTTGGGTCGTGTTTTGTTTATTTAATTCTTTAAAAGTAGTTTATTTTCGAATTTAGTGAGATATTATTACGTCTATATCATTATTATTTGTTTTAATTTGGATTGTTAGGTAGGTACGTAGTAATGGTAACTCCTTTTGTTAGCTTGTAATAAGTGAGTACGTAGATTATTTATTTTCTTAATCCAATAAAAATAAAGTAATTAGATTCCGACGTACTTTTTGTTTAAGAATTATGTGTAAAATAGTGTAAATAAGTACCTTTGTTTGTATGTTTGTATCTTTATTTTTGTAACACGTGTTTTTACAATGTTTTGCTTTATTTACGTTTATAAGTAAATTATAGTATAAATAGTTATAGTGGTTTTGTTAATTTGATTCAATAAAAGTAGTTTTCAAATTCAAGTAAGTTGCATTTTTTATTAGTGCAGGTTAGGTAAAAGATTTTCTTTAGTGTAATTACTATTTTTTTTTATTTCTATAATATGCCTAAAAACATAAATTTATTAAATTGCTTGAAACCAAGAGTCAAAAAAAGCAGACTCAAAATCACAAGGAGAATCCGTTTGGCTCTAGATGGTGCAGGGTCACGTAGCTCAGAGAGGTACTGAAATATTAGAGAAAACTTGAGCACGCCGGCTTTAGATGCTTAGCGCCATGGAACTGCAGAGTTCTATGAAGAATCACAACGACGACGTGGTTGTAAATAGCCCCCGGTGTTTACATAAATATGGGACGGGTTTGATTATGTGCGTACAATATAGATGCCCAGATTTAGTTATTACTATCACATGTTATCCAAGTTGGCCTGAAATAGTTGATGAGTTGCTGCTAGGACAAAGTTCGATAGATAGACATGATATAGTTGCGAGATTGTTTAGATTGAAAGTTAAAAAGCTATTATTACCAGAAGTAAAATATTTGGAGAAGTTATGTGCTTCATGTATTAGATAGAACAGTAAAATCGCGGTCTACCACACGTACATATTTTAGTGTGGTTGAAAGACAAGTTGAGACCCGTTAAAATAGTAAAATGAAATACTGGATCCAAATAAGGAATATACACTTTAGAATTATCTTTAATATTATCAGGAGTACCTTCCTATACGTTGATGCTGAAATATGGTATTCCAGTCCTGTTAATGAAAAATCAAGACGCACCAAAGCTATGTAATGATACATGGCTACACATTACTCACCTCGGACGTAACTTTATAAAAGATAACTTTATAATCATGGCTGTAATGGTAAAAGGAGAAAATTCTCCAGGTACTGGTAATTCAGAACGTTTTACCGTTTCAGCTTAAAAGACAGCAGTTTCTCCTGAGAGCAGATTTTGCAATACTCAACAATAAACAAAGCTCAAGGACAGACGCTTAAAGTAGCAGGTGTACATTTAAAAAAACTGGTTTTCTCATGGGGAACTCTATGTGGCGTGCTGACGAGTATCAAACCCGCAAAATCTTTGTTTAAGGATAGACAAACAAAAAACGTGTAATTAATACGTATAAAAAATCTATTAAAATAAGCAATGTGCAACCACAGCAGTTTGTATGTGTATTATTCCCAAATAAATATTGTAAAAAATTAAAAATGTTACCCAAATTAAATATTCCACGCGGACGAAGGCGCGGGCAAAAGTTAGTAGGTTATATATAAAGGCAATAAAATGCACGCGCCGCCTCTGGTATATCAGACAGCACATGAAAAGAAGCACGGCGGCACACGGTTTTACGGACGGTTTTTTTTATATATAATACCTACTGTACGGTTTTGATATTATATTATGTGTACAGCGACAGTCTTTAGTGTAGTGCTAGTGCACTGCTATAGGACATACGTGTCTAGTACTTGTGAGCCGATGATGCGCACGTGCCTCTGCCTCTCGACGTAACACATTCTACTGACACGAAGACATACAGTCTCGCACTCAACAATGTACTCCGCTAGCTCCATTGAAACTGTTTCCATTTAATTATTCTTTTTTGCTAATAAATATCAAAACCAAGCCGATAACCTAAACTTGCCGCTGACTAATAGCTCTGACAAATTATCATTCGTAACGAAATCGTAGCTTCCATTAATCTGCCATGAATATCATTACTTAGTAGCGCAAAATTTATTGCACTTCCGTAAGAAACCAATTCCCTAAGCGTGAATGCGTCTGCCTTCCCTCAATACCGACACCTACCCCCCACCGCCGAGTCCCTCCCCCTCCCCTCCGAACCCTCGCGGTCTCACAACCTCACCGCGGTGACACTCTAATTAACAATCGATGCCAAAATAACTGACAAGTCAAATAATTGAAATTATTGAAAACATTCACAAGACAGATGCCTTTCATTAATGAACGTACAATACGTTTCAAATAAGAATGTGCATGGACCTGAGCCATATTGAGACGTCATAAATAACGAAAAAAATTATATAAGTTTCGGGTGTGTCTCTGCGCGGTCGAAAAAGGCGCGACATTGGAACTTGATTAAGGAATTAATGGTAGGTTGAGGTCTCTGTGTAAGTCCATATTCCTCTCGTACCACCGGGCACCTACGCCTCACCTGGTGAAGCGGTTCTGACCCACTTGGAAGGAGGCCAGATCTGAGTAAGCGAAGGCAGGGGCGCAATAGGTGAGAATGGGCCTAACTACCGTTTTATACAGAGTAAGCTTATGGCGGAGGGCAATCTTACTCCGGGAGTTATAAAGGGGGAAAAGACATCCCACAACCATGTTGCCGCGGTTCCTGACTTTCAAAACGTGAGCTTTGAAAGACATGTGGACGTCTAGTGTCACACCGAGGTACTTGACCTCGGAGGCCCATAAGATCTGGGGTTTGTCAAAATATCCGGCAGCCAAACTGAATCCGGAGCTGCATCAACTAGCCGTTGCCAAGTTGATGAGCACCATGTGGTATATTGTGATATTTAAAAAAAAATACGTGACTTTCCACGTTCAAGTTCCACAACGAAAAAGAAAGCAGCAAATCACGCTCCCGTAATTTATGCTAGTCTTTCGAAATGACAGATCGTTTTTTATAAACCGAGCGGTCAATACTACGAGCCCTTTGCGCCAAATCTGCTATAGTCGCATGACATGCTCGAATGATTTGAAAATATTATATAATTATTAGACTTTATTAAATGGGGATTATTAACAAATAAATATTACATAATTAAATATATAACAATGACTGAAAATGTAGTTTGATCAAAGTTGATTGGTTGGTGTAAAAGGCGGAATTTTAAATAAATATCAAGTTGTATGACGTGTGAATTTTTACAACGTGACAACTCCTAGGCAACTAATGGGACGAAGAGGGTCATCGTTCTTTACGAAGAACATAATCGCGGTGCTCTTTCCCGGGTTAATCGCTATGCGCCACTTTTTATACCAAAGGCTTAAAAAAAAGTGTGACAAGATGTGCTCCGAGAGGCGTTGCACTTGATGCGCGCAAGAGTGTCTGGCTCTAAAACCAAACTGTTCGGGGGGCAAAAGATTTTTGCTATCTCCCTATGTTGGAGATAGTCCTCCCCAAGTATTCGGATATTGCCCATTTAACAGGCCTGGTGACGTCAGCCTTCTCGTCCAGCACCTCCTTCAATTTGGTGGAAAGGCTGTCGATCTTCCCGGCACTCTCGGAACCAGGAATTTCAATTATACTGGTCCATGTTGCTGTTGAGCGCACTTTAAGCTCGGCGATACCCATCCTCGCCGTGTTGATGGTTCCTGCTGCCTTGTAGAGAGTAGACCTGTAATCGACCCCCTTTGCCACCGCTTCCGGCTGCAGCCGGACTCTCACCACTGCCGACTTGGGCACGATTGGCAGCTTTGGGGGTGACTTGACCGCCGGGACCGTGGTCGCCACCGGGGCTGTGGCGGCCTTCTTCTTCTTAGCCGCCACAGATGACCACACAGGCCCTCCCTCGTCCATTGTCCCTATTTCTGTCCTGGGAGCTCCCAAGGAAGCCTGCTCCATACCGAATGGAGCTGCGGCCACAGTACCTCAGACACCACTGGCCTCCTTGCTTTGACTTTCGGTGCCGTGCCTCTAGACTCCATTGGTCTAGCAGCCGCAGCCGCAGCTTCAATCCTGCTCTTGCCCGCCGCTAAAGGCGGGTGGAAGATCGCCTCAGGCAGTAGTCGATCTGCAATTTCATAATGTTAAGGAGAAGGTTCGACGGCTCCTCTACCGCTTTTGCGAAGACCACCTGCCAATCAGGCCTTGGAGCTACGGCGAACTCCGGTCGCAGTGACGGCAGAATATCCCGCTCACTTTCCATCTGCCGCAATGCATTCCTTTCCTTTTGGAGGTTGGCAACTTCATTGCGCAGGTTCTCTGTTTCCCTGCGCAACTTCCTTATCTCAACCGCCGCCATCTTCTCTTCCTGTTCAGCCGTTCTCGTTACGAGGACCCCAATTGCCTCTCGCAACGCCACCACTGACTAATTATGTTCCCTTTGTCAAGTTCCAATATGATTTCCGGACTTCTTGCTGACCACCAAAATTGTGTCACAGCTCTTGCCCGCGATCACCAACAGTTTTACCCTGTCCCATTCTTGTGCGCACTCTACTTGGCCAGCACCAAGTTCAATAGCGTCCCCAGCGCCTCTCATGTATTTTTGGCCACCCTGGATTCATTAAACGAAGCAACCAAGTCACTACTGGAGACCCGCCCTCAGCCCCCAAATCCCGCTGACGCTCCATCCAAACTAGTACATGAGTCACTACGCCGGCCCCGAGCGGTACCTCTCCCAGCTTTCCGCCTTACCGCCGAGCTCTGCTTTCCATACCCCTCAACACCCTTTCCCTCCGAAAGGTTCATCGACCTCTTCTTCCCTCTCTTCGCTCCCGCCAGATCCTCTTCAGTGCCTTCCATCGGCGTTAAACACAGTTAGGTCAAAAAGTCCTCCCGCACATGCGATGACGTCGTCCAGATCACTTTCAGGCTCCAACAACCTAAAGTAGTTCCTGACCTGGACCCTCCACTGTAGCATCAATAACAGGACGACTCACTACCGGGCCCAGCTCAGACCCACAGTTTCCCACACCGCCACTCACCAATAACAACAACAAAACTTAACTCAAAAATAACAAAGATAACAATAATAACAAGTGGCAACAACAAACTCAACGATATTCTCTCTCAACTAGACTCTCACAAAGAAAACACCCAAAAAAACAAACAAAACCACATAGAACTAACAAATCGCATAGAACGTACTAAATTTAACTAATCCAACTCTTGTCTAAATTTGTAATTTTATTATTTAGATCCATCTCCTTCATTTACTCAGCGGATAATATAATTTAAATTGTTCACGTATCTATACTAATAAATAAAATTAAAGCGTAGATTTTTTATATCTAGCTAATGGTGTTGACCGGAAGGGCACCGTGATTTTCGGGGCGAGTGCTGAGGGCAAACAAAATAATTTCTTGATGTCGTTAATATATAAATTGAAGTGGCTTTTTTTTTACTAAATACATATTATATAGTATATACGATATCTATAAGAAAAATGAAATTTTTGAATTTTTGTCTGTCTGTCTGTTTGTAACGACTAATTTCCGGAACAGCTGGACCGATTTGGACGGGACTTCTTTTGTTAGATAGCTGAAGTTACTCCGCGTAACTTACCGCGTATTTTATTTTTTTGGAAAATAAATAGAGTTCCGCGTAAAAAGTTAAAACCATAAACATTGGAATAAAATCTGATTCAATACACAGTTTTACTGGCAAGTATTTGAATTTGTGAGAAATATCTTTGCTTTGTTAGTAACTAAAAAAAAATTGGAAAGTAATTAGGGTCCTCTTTAAAAAAAATAGCGTTAATAAATATATGTAACGCGGTAGCAGCCGCGGACACACAGCTAGTATTCTATAAAGTACTGTGATAGGTATAAAAATATTTTAAATGTAAATATCTATACTTGTTTAGGGTCGCAGCAAACAGGAACGGTTCTAGGATGAAACTATGCTCAGACCTGATAGTTTAAAGAATGATGTAGAAATGTCTGGTGCAGGATCCCATGGACGCTCCGCTCCAGCGAGCCACGTCACGGGCTACTTCTGCTCGAATATACACTCTAACACGAGTGTCATAGCGTTGGTTATCACGCACTCACTCATCGCACGTAAGGTGTTATGTGCTAGCGACATCGCGGTGCTCTTTAACAATGCTAGTAAAATAAAACGTTTTCAGACTTCCTTATATCATATGCGGTAATGTTTGAGAATATCGTTGAGTCAATTGCGAGAAAAATGTTATTGTGATATATGAAGAGGTTTCGGTGGATCCCCCGTCCCGCACTCCTTCTACATTGCTACTTGCCCAATTCTGTCACGCGTTTGTTGTCAAATATTATGTAGGTTTCCAATATAACAACTATTTTTAATTATAAATAACTTACTTTATTCATATTTTCGGGTCTAGAACACGCACTTACTTATTTAACTTGTCGACGTTTCGGCCACACGGTTGAAGATCACGACTCGGCACCAAATATTAATAAAATATAAATGACTTATACTTCATTTTATAACTTTGAGACCCCTCTTTCGTTAGGGACTCTTAACAGGTTGTCGTGAGTTGAACCGCCGGTACCCGCTGCTCTCACTGGTTTGCTGTGAAGCTGCAGTCAATGACGGGTCATAGTGCCTAGCTTCGAGATTGGTCACTTGATGTGTTCCTGTACTGTTATTTCACCAAGTATAATCTCATCGGCATCAAACCTGAAGCTAGTCACTATACGTTAGGTAAGTAGACAGCACGATAGGTAGATTGTACCTACCGCAAGAGAAGCGCCTTAAGGACTAACATTCGTAAACACATCATTACAAAGCGAAACGTGCAACCGCAACTCGACTGCTTCGGTAACGGAAATACCAATGGGTTATCGCGGGCTCAGGTGATAACACTGCTTTATAAAGAAATAGTTACACCGCAATCTGGACGCTTTCTTAACATCATATTATTACACAGCGGATCACCGTCCGGCAGCGGCCCAGGACGTGCTCCGATCCACAACTGGGGAGGCTCCTGTACCCGCCGTCAGCACAATACACTGACGCTTTTATGCATTACCATGACCCGCATTATTTCGCCCAGTTCGATGAGTTCTATAGGGGACTTTCATATCCACTTAGTGCCCCTTAGCAACCGTAGGCTTAGCACTGTTGGCCCCATGTTGAGCCTTTCCTTTTTCGGTACCATTTTAGTGCCCTCTTACGTTAGTTACCAATCAATCGGGTAAGCCCCCAAAAGTTCCGTGAAGCTCTCAAGCTGTTCCTGTCAACAGGGCTTAATCAATTCGAAATAATTTATTTATAATCTAGCAATTAAATAATAAATGGTCTCGAGTTAACTGGCCTCTGCCTGAGTGTGGTTGATAGGGGTGGGGTGCTAATGTACGATACCAGTGTCCGATATAGTACGAAAGACAATGAGCAGACTATGGGTACTTTAACCTCCCGCAGTTCACAGAAATACTTCCGTTCTATTCAGTTTTGAAAAGACATTAGATGACTTCTGATGCAAGTTAATTTAAAGGGAAAATATTTAGGGAGCAATGTCAATTTGGATTTGTGGTGAGTTTATCTCCCAAAGTTAAGGGAGTATTTTCCAAGAAGAACTTCTCCAATTTAATTTGTTTTGTTTGATGTATTTGCTGGGATAATATTTTTTATAGGTTTTTAAATTTAAAATAAATAAAAATAACTAGTTCGTGTCATATGGTTAGTTTTTAACCGCATTCCTTCTAAGCGATCCTCTTCGTGAAACTGCAATATTCAGAAATTAGGTTCGCAAACACACAGGGAAGCTACTTTAACCAATATTACATGGTAACTACAAAAAATAAGTATGAAGAGTATATTATCTTACAATACTGTGTCAAAATATAAGATTTTTTTTATTTCAAATACGTTATCGACGCTGTATTTCGCTGACAAAACGTGACATGTTGGTAAACAAATGATTCGTCTAAAATTACAGTGATAACAAACACATTTAAAAAAAAATAGTAGTCGTAATATTATTTCACTTATTCAATATGTGGTGTTGTTGCGACATCCATATTGTACAGGACATTTATAATAAGTCAAATATTGCGAAAAGTGTTGGAAAAATATTATCTGACATTAGTGTTCTATTTCATAATATGACATTATACGAACTTGAGATTACTTTTAACACTATTCCTTAGATATACGAAAAAACCCTAAATCAGTTTTGTTCGCTTTTTATTTCATATATTTACAGTATAAACTCTATATTGCGCCACCATTTAAATAGAGTTTACAGAGTACATAAACAAATAAACTACATAAAGAACAACAACGTTTTATAAACGACTTCTTAAACGTTTACGTCCGTAACATTTAAAACTCTTCGAATTATATATTCGAGTTATAACGTAGTGACAGTGACGTATACAGTCAAGGCTATCCTCCTAGTCCTAACTGAAAATACTATTATAATTTAAAACATTTTTTAAATGTATCAAAATATCATAACGGCCAGCATGACCTTCTTAACCATAGAAACTAAACTCTTTACATTATAAAATATAATAATACATAATTAAAGAAATATATTTTCTTTACATGTATATAATGATTTATGAGATGTCACTACATTGAATACCTAATAAGAAATGAATAAATATAAAAATATAGTATAAAGAAATAAAGTGAAGCAATTGTGAATTACAAATAAAATGACGAGCAACTATTAAGCTTGTTTTTTCGATAAATACTTATTACCTCAACCACATAACTCATTACATATATTATAAATTTTGTAATCGTATAAGTGTATTTTATTCAATAGGTTTGATAAATATTCATGACTATGCTATTTTCATATAATCAGTTTGATAATTACACACGGATATTAAATAAATCACGAATAGTTAGTTCCGTGTTAGTGCGCTTAGATATTTGACCAAGGTACTTGGGATCGAATATGCATGAGTTTTACGACAAACTCCATGATATAACCATAACCTGACAAAAAAACGAGGCAATTTACTAATTTATTTACATATATATCCTGTTAATCCTAAAGTTCAAAATTATCCAGATAACATATTCCAGTTTTTGTTCTTTGCATCTATGTTTAAAAGCCAATATCAAATTTTATATTGGTCTTATTATTAATCACATTGCAATTTCACATTCATGTAATTGTACTAATGATGCTAACTTCTATCTATAGAATAACAAAAAATATAAACAAATATATAGAAAACACCAGAATATAATAAACTTTATCATCATAAAGTGCGATGCGGTATTGCGATGCGACTGCGATATATACAGTACTCTGTGGACTGCGAGTACACCACTCGGCGCCGCGCCGCGCCATCCCGTGCCCTCCCGCACCGTCCCGCGCTGCCTTCAACTCAATAACAATGAATTGACAGTTCCATAACAGATCCGCAGAGTCACGCTTACGTAACATTACGTCGCGTGTGAGTGCGTGTGTGCATATTCTTAACCTCGTAGAGTATTATGTTCCTTATTCTTAATGCTATGGACTATCCTACACTTTTGAAGACTTGTCGGGAATCCTTAGCGATTTTCAATCTAACCTGTTCATTTGAAGTCCTTTATAACCACATTCGTGTTGTTGACAGTAAATTTTATTGTCATGCTCGAACGACAAATGATAAAACGATAACACTTTATATCAACAGCTAAGCCACAACGCAAAACTTTTAGGTAATTGAACATATGGTACCTGCTCACAAAACTCTTGAACCTAGAGTGAATTCGATAATGTAATTACACGTTACCACCTAGTAGAGTTTTTTTTTACACGGAATAAGCTCAGAGCTTTGACCACAATCTCACCTGATGTTAAGTGACAATGTGATCCAAGATAGCAAGCCTAAAGGAACTGGTTCTCAAGTGATGGTGCCGGAACACAATTATTGGTATTTGGCGACAGGTTTTCAAACTTGTGGGTGGTAGCTACCCTGGCGGGGATTATTAGGAATTGCTCTACCACCATACTCTATTTCACGATGTTTTCATTCACCGAAAGCACAGGGCTGATTTTAAAGTTGGATAGTTGGGCTCGAACCCACGTCAATTGACGCGGAATCCGGCCGCACTATCCACTGCGCCATTATCGCTTCACTTCAATCCAAAGAGATATTAACACTACGTGTAAAAGACGAAAGTTATATAAAAAAAATGTATGAAATTTAAACCTAAAACTAATACCGACCTAACAGAACAGCGCAGTAATACAAATTACCAACATTACACCTTGAATAGGGACGTGGTAACAGGCGAAAATGTGTCGATATTAACTATAGCTGAGGTTCTTATAAAATAACTTTGTACAATTATATACCATGCCACTATTATATATACATACTTTCGACGTAAGATGTTGTATTAACACATTTAAATAAATTTAAAACACCACAAGGTCCCTACTTAAGGGAACTTCTGTCTTAAGTCCCGTCCCGTGAAACGCTATTCATACATTATATATATATGTATGTAATGCTCTCCCGCGTCAATTACAAGATGCGAAAACCATTTCCAGTTTTAAGTTGCAACAGTACAAATACTGATTTTCTAAATAAGATTATGAATGATTTAAGTATACATACATACATTTATAAAGGTATATAAAAGTATAAATATGCATGCATGTAAATTAAGAATTATAATAATGTACCACTTAAATCATTCATAATCTTATTTAGAAAATCAGTATTTGTACTGTTGCAACTTAAAACTGGAAATGGTTTTCGCATCTTGTAATTGACGCGGGAGAGCATTACATAATTTTATGGCAGTTATTGTGAAGGAATTTGCATATAGTGTAGAATGGTGTTCCGGGATCTCAAGGGTTTTGCTATAAAGAGATCGAAGATTACTACCGCGAGACGCTAGGAACATAAAAAGGTCTTAGAGATACTGTGGAGATCTTGGATTAAATACGACACCATAGAGTAAATTTAATATGTGTGTGTGATGTGTGTATTCCAACGTGAACGGATATTGCACCATTTTAGTTGCGAACGATATTGTGAAATGTGATTATAATTACGCAGGCCAAAAATATAACGGATATACAAGTTTAATAGTCAATTAACCCCTTACGCCAGCTTTCCATTGTTTTTCTATTGCCTTCCTATTGTCTCATTTTTATGGGTAATCGACATATTACGTTTATTAAGCAGCTCCTCTGTCACATCTGCATAGTCAATGATCGGGAGTAGCAGCGACTTGACTAGAGTCTCTTTTGTCGACAATGCTAGAAACTTTTGCATTCTTTTTAAGGCATGCATGACACTCATAATGTTTTACTAATGGCTCATATATTTTGAGCCCATGACAAGTGTTGCAAAATAAGCAAACCTAAGTTCTTCACTTTCGTGCAATACTCAATAGTCATTGAATAAAACTTTGGGTAATGTATCAATATTTAAACGGCTAAAGCGTTACGGTGACCAATAATTATGACCTGTGTTTTTACTGGGTTAACAGGAAGACCAAACTCCTCACTCAACAAATAAATCCTTTTTAGATCATCGGTCATATCTTGTATGCAGTAAAAACTGCTTCGACCTTAAAGTGTTTGTAAAGTTGAACATCGTCGGCATATAGATGGTAACTACCAAAATGTATTTTTGAGACTAAAGTGTTGATGAAAAGAAAAAAAGTAAAGGAGATAATATACCCTCTTGCGGTACTCCTGCACTTGTATCACACTAATCTGGATTCAACGTATTAAGCTTAATACGCTGCCGGCGCCCTCTAAGGTATAAAGAAAACCACTGGATAGATGATTGCGACATATTAAAAGAAGAGAGAACGATGGTCATGTCAATCTATTTATTAAAACATATAATCATTCTCATGCTTTTTCCCAAATCACTTGAGGTCGGTGCAGTATGTTTTCTTATTTCATACGTCCCTATCATTCGTCATCATATCATTTATTCATTTTTCTTCCATATCCTTTCATAATCACTCCATCCACAGTTTCTTTGGCTTTTCTCTACTTTTCCATCCTTCCACATTCATATTCATTACTATTTTACCCAAATGCTCTTTCTATCTTCTTACCATCTCCATACCACGACAAACGGAAACCTTTCTACTTTTTTTTTTTTAAAACATAAAAGATTTTTAATATTGATATGAGCACTATAAGATGTTGTTAGGTTAGCTAATTACGTAATAACTTAAGACAAAAGGTTATTAAGTAGGGACTTAATAAAGTAACCTACTTGGTATTACATGCATCTCACAACTTTTTACGTTAAAAGAACTGAGTTGCGAGACTTGGGTTTTTTACAAGATTTGTTTTTGTTGGCATCGATCTTTTTCGGAATGGATTCCCATCCCTACTTAGGGGACTGATAACATCGGCCGCCCGCTGTTCTTTGTCCGCGGTCCGGTCCGTACGTGTGTTTACACCATATTATACATAGGTAATTATTATTTCATTAGAAACATAAACATTAGTTGACTATCCCATAATTCTTATAGTATTTTGCTATAACATGTAATCTAGTCCTTGTTATAAAACTTTTATAGTATTTTGTAAAAGTAATTTCGATATTAAATTTAATATTGTATAATTAACAGGTCAGAGAGCGGCGAGCTACCGGAGTACATATTATTTATCATTATCGTCCAGAAGGGTAGCTTAGACTTCAGTAAATCCAGAATGTTTACATCGACCAGTTGGGCATCGCCACAGTCATTTGTAAGGGCCCCTCTAGGACAAGTTATTCCGCAGTTACAATCTCTGCTGACTTTTCCAAAGCACTAAAACTAAATCACAGAACACATCTATTGAATAAAAAATTAACAACGTAAATTAAAAAAGCCATTCTTGATTTTATAAGCAAAAAAACGATGACATTGCATTTTATAGTATGACTAGCTGTGCGCCCGCGGCTGCGCCCGCGTTGTATATGTTCTTCACTGTGTTTTAATTTTTTATATGGAATCCCTAATTATTTTCTTATAAATATTCTAAGATAAAGAAAATATATTTCTCATAAATTCACGCACTTGCCCGTAAAACTGTACATTGAATCGGATTTTATTCAATTTTTATGAGTTTTTATATTTTTTACGTCGAATCCTAATTATTGTCGAAAATTAAAGTTACCCTAAGTTACCCGGAATAACTTCAGCTATCTACCCAAAAAAATCCCGTCAAAATCAGTCCAACCGTTCCGGGGATTACCCAGAAAAAACAGATATACAGACAAAATTTTTAAAAATTGAACTTTTGGTTTAGTTTACATGTATTCATATGTAGTTCATTAAAAAAATTTGACATTCCAAACAGACACTTCAATTTAATTGATTAGTATAGATTCCACTAAACAGGGAGTTTAAACATTAATGTAATACTATAACAGACAATAAATTGTATGAATGTATCATACCTATTTAGTAAAAAATAAATAATTTTGACATTACAAACGGACACTTCAATTTTATTTATTAGCATTTATTTTATTGGTGAGAGTTACATATTTGTCCCGTTTGGGGTCGAAACTCTGGGACCGTGGGGCCCGAGTGCTCATAGCCTTTTTAAGGATCTCGCGGGTCGTCTAGTCGACACTTTCCGCGACCAGAGGGCTGGCCAATATTTGGCACAGCGAATTAGCATTGCCATCCAACGTGGCAATATGGCCAGCCTCCTGGGAACCTCCCCGTCTGGCGGCGAGCTGGACGGCATTCATTATTTATAATATTTTATTTTATTTTAATTTTAAATTTTTGTGTATAAATTTATGTACTTTTTGAATAAATATAAAGAATTTAAAAATAGTTATAAAGATAGAAGTCGTTTTTAGCATAGAAGACCTAATAACTATACAAATTAAATAATATAAGTTATGAAGTCGAGAACAGAGAAAACTAAGAAACCTAACACATAAAAAATAAAACTTTTTAATTTTGTAGTGAATAAAGTGTTGGGGTAAATAACATGAGGAATCAGTGCCCCGTGCGCACTGCCTACTGCCCACTGCCCAATGTGTTCTAACACGTTACCTAACAGTATTGACATACGAAACAATGTAAAGATAATGAATAATATCCTTAATCTGTTGTCGGTATAGATTATATTTTCCTGGTAGATTTTTCGTAAATTCTAGATCATTCTATCGCGTGGTAGGTGATTAACAAACGTTACCTATCTAATCTTATCGAGTCAAAAAAACAACACGGTTTCAAATGATTCAATGCACTTTGTACGAAGAACGCTACACCAACAAATCACGTTAATACAAATTACCTAACTCACAAAGGAAAATTATATCATAAATACAAAAAAGTAGTTTGTGGAAGGTTTGCCGGAACGCGGACGGGTGACTCTGTGTCGGTGCACGACCGACGCACGACGAATATATCATTAACGTAGGTGTTCAATTGATTACTTTATACTGTTAATAGACGTACAGACCGGACCGCGGACTTGGTATGTCGAGCGGCCGAGGTCATCAGTCGCTTAAGTAGGGATGGGGTGTAAGATCTTTCAAAGTTATCTTATTCAATAAGATCTAAAAGTCATCATTAAAGGTAATAGCAACTAAACAAAATAAGAAGAATGCCTAACCTACTAAGGAAAAATGACACTGAACTGTTTTATTTTAATCTATTTAGAAATGATTGTTATTATAGAAAACAAAAAGGACACTCTAATAATCGATACGATATTAGTACCAATTGATGAGTTCGAATCGATATCCATCGCGCGACATCCGAACGTACTACTAACTGAACCATCATCACTCCCCTTTACATTCAAAAATACTGGGAGGACCTATTTTGACGGAACTTTTTTTGGTGGATAGCTGAAGTTACTCTGCGTAGTTTAGACTACTTTAAATTTTCGAAAATAATTAGGTTTCCTTATAAAAAAATTAAACACAAAAACATCAGGTGAGATAGTGGTCTAATAACTATGTAATAAGTCCCGCATCGAATTCACGTGTAGACAGAGTACTTGTAGGTAGAAGAGCGCACTCGGCAGCAGCCAGTGAGGACTCACCTCCTCTGTTACAAACATAACCTTAACCTTTGACCATTACAAACGCGCTCTGAATAAACACCGGCTCGGAGGCTCCGTGTGACGTGTGCGTGTCGCATCAATCGCATCGCATCGACTTGCGTTGCAGGTACTCACGCCTCTTCAAATCTTATTTTAATTCATTTACGCACATTTTACAACTTCCCAGATGAATCAAATCGTACAAGTAAACTACACCGTTTAGTTTAGTTAAATAATGTACATTATAACCTTAATATGTATATTATAACCTTTTAGTTATTATTTTTGAAGTGAACTCCTTCATGCTCTATGAAAGTAAGAAGTTCCAAGATAAATTAACAAGATGAGCGCGCTATATTATTTGACTGTAGAAATACTATTTTCTCCTGTCTTCTTCCTTGAGAAAGCTTACTAGAGTGACTGTATTTTAGAAAGTTGTCATACACATTTTTTTATGTCTTTCTCGGTCTCAGAAATCAGACCTTACTATTAATTTGCCTCACCTATTTTAACAAAAGATTTCCAGATAAGTTTCACTTCTGATACGTGTACTCAGAGTACTCAGTTTAGCCAGGCAGAGTCTAAACACGCTCTTTAAAAAAGGACGTATGCGCATTAAACATCTATTATATACATGAATAGACAAAATTCTCGCCTATTAACGGTTTTCACTGTTTGTCCTTGATGAGATAAGTGTTATCAGTAAAAAAAATTACAAGTAGATTTTTGTTTCAAATTTTCACTTGTGAATATGGTTTAGTATCGACCAGCGAACGAACATGAGTTTTCATAAAATTATGAAATCAGTAAATTAATGTTAAAAACATAGGTAATGTTAAGTTTCTTTGTAACCGAAGATGGTAACTCACTAAGCGTAATGCGATAATGAAAATCATTCGGTCCTACGCAATACATACGAAGCAAAACAATATTAAAAACTAACAACTCATCCATACTAATGAGATTGATTCGTAACGACTTGTAGCAACGTGTCCAGTTGTTATGATCCGGTTCTCCAGTGCCAACTCACGATGACCGTCGCTTCACCCTCACCACGTCATCACCTCAACACACATCAGTTGATCATCACATGAAATCTCTAGAATGAACGGAATCCACGCGGGATACCTATAGAGTGCGGAATGCGCCTAGATCCAGTTTGATCCGGTAACACGCTCTGGTAATCCATGTCACTCACTACATTTTATACTGTTACTAGTAAGTGTATAAATATTTTTAACATCGTTTATAAGTGACCAAAAAGTGCAAGAGGGGAGCGCCTGTTACTCTATTGTGAAAACAATTTGTCTTACATTATAATTCATTATAATATTACCTGTTTAAGCTTCAAAATAAATTCGTTGCAAGTATCATTTTATTTAAAAAATTATATGTATGAATAAAATTAAAGAGTCTTTTAATTTAGCGAGGTAAGATATGTTGATCTGTGTTATTACTAAATAGTAACCGCGACTTTCTTTATGTGAAAATAGTTTGACTAGGTAGCCATTTAGAACCACGTGTTTGATAGACATTAACTTTAAAGTTTTACTCTGATTAAACAACTTATAGTATGCTCATTGAACGTTACAGCCAACTTGCGCTTACAAACCGCTAAACACGCAAGTGTTCTGTTACATTGTAATTCAATACATTCATATTCTTATATAACCCTTACCACCACATCAATTACGTGTACGTAGCAGTTTTGACTTTGAAGCAGCACGCACTCAGGGCACTGGACACTTTATTTATATAATAAACATTGTTAACCTGAACTCCAACGAGCTTTGCGACAAATGCTTAGCTCTCAGCCGGATAAAAGTCTGGATAAAAACACTACAACGGATCGTTATTCAGCATTAACTGTATCCATAAGTAAATATTAGTTAAACCCTAATATAAACAGGCACTTTCCCCAATTTATTAAAAATAAGCAAAGTAGTTCAAATCTGGATGTAGAAGTAGTATTGAAAATTATTCGAAAGAATTATGCTTAATCAATTAGTTGCATGTTTTAAAATAAAAACGATTTTGAATGAACGGCAGTTCGGTTTCACGAAATTTAAATCTACCACTGACGCTGGTGCAACGCTAATAAACCATATATTTTGGGCCTGGGAGGATTCACATGATGCAATTGGTACGTTCTGTGATTTTTCTAAGGCCTTTGAATGCGTTGATCATAGTACTCTAATTTTAAAACTAAAACGTTATGGTGTTTCTGGAACTTCTCTTAGCATTCTTATGTCTTATCTAAAAGACCGTTGTCAGAAAGTTAATGTAAATGTAGCTATTTCCATGGATTTATGAGTTCAAATTGGCGTCCCCCAGGGTTCGATTTTGGGACAGCTTTTATTCCTCATATAAAACGTTAATGGTTGATAACCGTGCTCACATGGTGTTTTTGTAGACGACTCCTTATTTTCAAAGTTATGAGTAAAGAATCAGAGGTTGGTCAAGTAAACCGTACCTAAGCGAATATCTCTAAAAGTTTTCCTGACAATAATTTACTATTAAATACTTATAAAACAAAATGTTTCAAATTTGCCTTGCCCAACGTCCAACATGTTGATTGTAATGTCAAGATAGATGGGAACTTGGTTGACTTAGTTAATAGTACTGTGCTCTTGGGTATTACAGTTAATGATAAATTATAGTGGGGTCCACACATAAAAACTTTAACAGGAAGGTTAAGTTCCGCTGTTTTTGTAGTGCGCAAGATTCGTCAGTTAACTGATATTGCTACTGCTAGTTTAGTCTACTTTAGTTATTTTCATAGCTTGATGTCTTATGGGATTTTGCTGCGGCGAACAGCAGCTGAAGTAGATACTTTATTTGTTTTACAAAAATGAGCTGTTCGAGCAATCTAATATAATATGGGATCTCGCGAAACACTTAAAAACAAGTTTCCGGAATGTAGTATCTTAACCTTGCCCTCCCAATATATTCTTGATAACTTACTGTATGGCCGCAAAAATTTAGATAAACTTGAACTAGTACACGATCATCATAATTTTAATATAAGGAATAAACGTAAATTAACAGTTACATGCTTAACAAAACTAATAAGAGTTTTCTAAGTAATAGGTTACAATAAAATTCCAAAGAACATTACCGATTTACCGGACAACAGGTTCAAACACCATGACAAGCAAGTTTTAATTTGGAAACGTTATTATAGGGTGGATCATTATGTTAACGATGCTGATGTCTAGATGGGACAGCTTTCTCTGTGCGTCTTTTATCCAGTTTTTTGCCAGTTCTTCTCGATGGCTGGATAGTTTTCTAAACTGGTGGCAGTATTTTGACGTTCATAAGCCTTCACAACTTATAATTATTCTTTCTGCCTTTTTCTGATTAGTTTGAAATTCAAAAGTATTGTTTCCTTCCTTCTTGTTACATGCTATTTTTATTGATTTTAAAATTTGGTCGATTTTCAGATTTTAAGACCCAATTCCATCCACGAAAATTGACTTAAATCGTTAACAATCGTGTTTAATAGATTATTTTTTCATATTTATAACTGCAACTTTCCCAGTTTTTTTGGAGTTTTGAAATTTTTCTTTAATTTTGTAATGTTGGTAGAACAAATATACTTCAGATCCAGTGGATAAAGATATATAAAATTATACTCGACCTGGATCCACAATATTTTTTTCATCGCGGTAATTGCAGTTTTTCACATTTTTTTCTCTTTTTTTGAGTTATATGCATTTAACCCACATATCTGTGCTTCCGCTAACATTAGCTAAGACTATAATTTGTATAGTTTTTTTAAAGAAAATAAATTATATATGTTATATTTATAAAAAAAAGAACCAGATCGAGTTTGTTGCCGGCTCTTCTCGACTGGGTTGTTTTCCGAACCGGTGGTAGTGTTTCAGACGTTCAAAAGCGCCTTCTTAGGGCCTAAATTGAATAAAGATATTTTTGATTTTGACTCAAATCGGGAGGATTCGTCGGGGACAAACGAACCTCAAATTCAGATTCAGCGGCTTGGAATATATATCCGTAAATGGTCCGGCAGGTTTTTACCTTTTTAAGGTTTTCGACGGGGTCTCAAACTGTCATGTAGTGTAATTTTAAAATTACTAACCCCATATTATTTAACCCCATATTAAATTATCTTGATTGGTGTTTGGTTATTGTGCACAAATATATAGAAAATTGAACATGGATTTTGAATTGCCTCAAAAGTCTGTGTCTGTAAAGTTTTGGTTTTTTTTTAAGTCTATAGGCTCAGTGCTCTGACCACAATCTCACCTGCTGCTAAGTGACGATGTGGTCCAGGACGGTAAGCACACTAAGCCTAGAGGTACTTTTTCTCAAATGATGCTGCCGGAGAACACCAATTGGTACTTGGCGACAGTTTTCAAACTTGTGGCTGGTTGCGAACCAGGCGGATATTCTACCACCATGCTATGGTTTCCTCGAGATATCTTCCTTCACCGAAAGGTAAGGCTGATTTTAGAGCTGGATAGGTGGCTCAAATCCACGTCCATTGACGCAGAATCCTGCCACACTATCAACAGCGCCGTTATCCCTTGGTTGAACGTTGAAGAGTTGGAAAATATTTGATACACATGGGGCTGATAGATTAATAACTAAGAAAATAAAGTCTTAAATATGCCACGTAATTGACCCAGGACCTTCATTGCATAATAAAATATTCACTTAGATATGAAATAATCTAGAAACATCAGTCGACTGATAACAATGTGTACAATGTGGTTGGTTGTTCAAACAACTGTAATATTTACATGTAAATGATAATAAATATACAACAAACACGTCGACGTATATTTTTTTCGCAGTGAGGTCGTTGCGATGTCACGACAAAATTATTAAACTCATATTGTAAACTCTGTAATTAATGAATTCGTTAGTGTGGATAAACAATTAATTGTTTAAGAGTACTATATGACACCACCTTTAGGTCGCTGTGGGGGCTGGCACGTTACTGCAGCATCTACAAAGAATTTATGGTTGGTTTTCACATAGTTGTGCGCAAGCAAGCTGCATCTGCGATGACCTGGATGAGAACCAGTACAAACAGCATTCTGTAGGGTGATTGCTAGTAGGCTCGAGCTGGATTCAATTCATATTGTACACATGGTAGTGTTTAAGGTATCTAAGTTCTTTGTATTCATAATATAATAAATGCTAAACTGGGAAATAAACATATTATTACAACTTGTTTAGATTTTAATTAAGAAATATATTCTTTCTGTTAAAAACGTTACTACAATATTTGCTATGATTAAAGTACCGTGAAAGATGTCCGCATTGTTCGTGTAGTTGACCTTCAGTTTCGAATCAGAGTCCGGCCCTTAGCTAGTAACAATTAATTGTACATTGCTGTTATTCTAACACGCTAGAGGACGCAGCATTACCACTTACGTCGAAGAGCGCACTGTCCCTTTACAAAAATAAAACAAATAGAAATAAGTTTTATTTTATTTATTATTTGGTTTACATTTGATTCTTGAAATATTTGCAAAAAATGAAGTTTGTAAAAAAATGTACCGATAACAACATTATCTTGGACTCGAAGTACGTTGTAGAATATTTGTCTAACAACAATATTTATTAACAAGGATGCCTCGTGTTATTGGTTTGCTATCATTAGCTATTTGTTAAATGTAAAAAACGGGCATTTAAGTACTTACTTGTACGAACAAACCTCACGGATATAAAAGTAATAAAAACATTATGACGCACAAATTGAACAAATGAAATATTTCATAAGCAGTATAGCGACTGGCGACATTTTAACAATCGTTGACCGGCGACAACGTACGCTCTAGTCGGTTAACGTCCATATTTGCGTCCGTCTGTTCGTAAACGCTAACAACTATTTTAGTTGCATTTGTTACAAAAGTGCGATTTATTATTTTTTTTAATTTTAGTCAATAATATACAATTCGATAATACGTGAATACGTTATATTGCTGACAACCCCAACTATATGGACAACCTACACACTCACAGACACATTACAATTAAATAACAATTACGATACTCGATCACTCAATAATGTTATAGATACAAAACAACAGAGTTCACCGCGCGCGGGAGTGATGCCGGCCGGGTTACCCGAGCAGGTACGTGTAGATCACTGTTATCAACAAGCCCACCAGCACGGGGAACTTCCACGAGCTGATAAAGCTGGTTTCGTCCTCGTTTTTGTTCTCGTCCCATTTCATCTGTTTCTTATTGGTCTCGACCTTGTCCGCATCGACGAGCTCACCAACTACGTATTTTCTCATAAGCTCCTTGGCGTCCAAGCTGTGACCGACGTCATCGAAGTCCTCAGAGGCGTCCTTGCCGGCTACGTTGACGAGTACCTCGTGCCCGCCAGGGTGCTCGTCCATGAACTTGGCCACGTCGTACACGACATTATCTATTATGAACAACGTCTCAGATTTGGAGTTGCGCTCGGCGATCTCCTTCCTAGTAAACACTTTGTCCGGCATGTCGTGTGCACGTACGACTCGGCTCGTGATAATTGTGCGACTGACCGGTCTGACGATCGCTCGCTCTGGTGTCTGGCCCCAATTTCAAAAGTCATATCTGGCCCCACTCCCCGTGCCCCGCACTGCGACACCTCGCATCTACTGGTCTTCTTTTGCGTTATCTTGTGATTACTGAAATTTATTGATGTTTCATTTTTAAATCGATATAGTGTGTACTAATCGATATGATTCAAGAGTGCGCGCAATGAAACCAAATAAACACACATTCTCCCTCTTCTCAATCACTCTTCTTAGTCGAGTAACAAAACGAATATACGGTAACAGTGGAGTTTCCCGAAGGACAGTGTCATTTGCCTAGCAATTCTATTTTCATTGAGAAATCTACCAAATGTTTGGTCGCGGAAAAAGTATTTTCTCATATTATATGTATAAACTTGTAATAAATCTCTTTGGTTGTACTATTTGTGTTAAGCTATTTTTGATTACATAAAAAAGTTCACATTAAAAAAAAAATTAGTAAATTTTTGCTTCCAACTATTTTCATTTGTTTTTCATTCTGTCAAAATTAGTGAATATAGTAAAGAAATTCGATAAATTTGAACAAATAGGACATAGGAAATAGGACAAATGACAAAATAGGAAATAATACAACGCAAACCGCGAATAAAAATTGTGATGTTTATGGACCTAATACAGTGTCAGTAAGAAGGTTTAAGCGTTATATCCAAGAATTTTGATTTCGAAGATGCACCTTGCTCTGGTCGCCCTATTAGGGATAAAGTGAACACCATTTTTTTAAAAGTGGAACAACATATTTGTAGTTGCAATATAACTGAAGTACTGGCAATTGACCACAAAACAGTTGTGACCCATTTGAAAAAAGTTGGGTACACAAAAAGGCTTAATATTTGGGTGCCATACGAGCTTACTGAAAGACACCTAATGAACCTTGTGCTCATTTGGGATTCTTTATTAAGACGTAATGAAACCGAACCGCTTTTGAAGAGTTTGATAACTGGTGATTAAAAGTGGATCACGTTCGACAAGAAAGTGTGTAAAAGGTCGGCCAGGCGTCACAGATTGTGGCAAAATCTGAGGTAACTCGCAATAAGGTGATGCTGTGTGTATGGTGGGATTGGAAGGGCATTGCTCCTTATGTGCTTCTACCCCCGGGCAGAACTATTGGTTCAGATCTCTACTAGCATCAACTAATGAGATGAAAGCTAGAAGTTGAGAGGAAATGGCCAGAATTGATCAATAGAAAGGGGTCTTTCATCACGAGAATGCTAAACCACATGCTTCGTTAAATACTTATAAAAATCTTCATTTTACATACGGAAAAACCCACGCGGACGGAGTCGCAGGCACAGCAAGTACATTATATAATATGCATCATTAGTTTTATACCGATTTAGAAATTAGGTAGAATATTAAAAAATATGCGATGAATAGGATATTTATTAAATGATAAAATGTAATACGTTTTAAATTTTAGAAAACGGTTTGCGTATTACATTATGTGTTTCGATAACGATAGTGAAACCTATACGAATTGGTGCTATGTGTTAAAATAATACCTAGCCGGTACAAAACTGTATCAACTAAAGAGTTTTCAATTCGTAATACAAGAAATACAGGGCAAGATCTAGGGTGGGGGGGGGGGCTAGCCCAGTAAATGGAAATCTGATTACAAATATAGATGTACACAGGTCTAGTGAATGTAGATGGAGCATTCCATACCAAATCGACCACAGTGCGAGCGCCAGGAGTCACTATCGACAGTAGGAGGATCCGTTGTAGATCCACTAATCAGTTACCACTTGCTTTAAGTCGGGCAGCCCCCCAATCAATAAGGTTCTGTTTCACCTCAGCGTTAACTTGTTCCGCTTCGAACGGCACATACGCTTTACAGCTGGAAGTTGGAAATAACAAAAATAAAAAATCCAAGACTAACTTCAATGCTGCTTACATGCGTTTGCGGCATGGAACATCTAAACCATGACGACTGGCTTCTCAAACACCAAAGGAAACCTTGACTGTGCTCAAGAGCTGCACAAAATCTGTATTATTGATATCGAGCTCAAAAAGGGTCAACCTTATGGCACCTCCACAACCTCACAGGTTATATTGCAACCTTACAGGAGAGCAGAATCAAAGACGAAGGGTCGATGTGAGAAGCTAATTACACTTTTTACTGGAAAGGTAAGAACGGGAACGAATTTGCGGTCAGTAATCAGCGCAGTAAAATCATCTATAAGTGTGTCGAAGCGAATTATGGTCTTGCGGAAAGCGGCTTTGTCACCCTAATTTCCGCTTATGTACCGACACTTAATGCAAAACCTGAGACCAATGACCAATTCCACTACCAACTTGATAAAACGGTGCGCGGAATGCGTTCAACCGACTGCATATTTGGACGACTTCAACGCTCGCGTCGGTGAGGAATTATCGGTCTAGCATGAATGCCTCAGTGGGCATGGTGGTAACCTGCATGAAAACGGGCAAAGAATTTTTTTTTTCTCTAAAATCAGCTTTGTGTAACTAAAACTTTCCTCAAAGTCAAAATTATGCAGAAAGTATCCGGTATGCATCCTAGGTCGAAACACTGGTACGAGGTAGACATTGTCCTCACCAGTAATCTGTTGGAAATACTCCATATTCAAACGTTTCACAGCGCTGGTTGTAACACCGACCATAGCCTTGTTGAGTCCAAAGTTCGACTTATCCCTAGAAAAATCCGCTCTTTCAAGTTAATCTTCCAAAGAAAAATATAAAAGTTTGCATGAGACGAGACAAGGAAGCGTTGCATATCTCAGCACCGGCGCAAATCGAGTGGGCAAATCTGGAATAGAGATTCCAGCACCGCAGACCGCACACATCGCACACAAGATCTGATAGTAGACCGTACAACATATCCATGCTCAAGTCAAAGCGCCTTAGGGAGGTTCTATTTGTAAACAGCCTTCTCTTCGCTGATGACGTCGCGTTTGTCGCCCACGGTCAGGCTCAACTTCAAGACCTGATGGACAAATTTACCAAAGCATGTGATCTTATCTCGATGTCCATTAATACTTTAAAAAAACTCTCATTTTAGCGCAAGAATGTTCAGAACAACCAGAAATTTTGCTTAACGGCGCAACCTTGCAGGAAGTCAGCATGTTTTGCTACCTAGGTTTTCACGTGTCGAGCAATCTCTCGCTTGATGCAGAGATCGATTCCCGCATCAGCAAAGCAGCCTTCAAAACGTCTCGACCGGCCAATATTAAACAAAGTAATGGAATTTAAAAAAAAAGAGCCATTTTTTTTAAATTCATAACTTTTATCGAAATGGATAAAAAATTTCGGGTAAACTTTCAGCCAAATCGAAAGGAATCGGAGCTAAAAGTGGTCGATTAGTATGAAATGCCCCAGATAAACTTTATTTTTCCTCAGTATACTCGGATAATTTCATGTCTCACAAATGAAAAAATTCTTAGGTGATTGATAATAGAGAGTACAAATTTATAAAAGGGATTTTTTTATAATGATAATCATTTTATATTTGATTTTTGTTTATGTAATTTTAAAGTTGTAGACAGGGGCAATCAAGTTTCTGCCCCAGTTCGAAAAAATCGTAGATCCGGGCCTGAAAAAATACTATATATATTTAAGATTTTCCCTTTATTTTGTTACATACATACATTATATTAAACTAACTATATCTCGGGACTTGTCTCGCGTGGAATTCAAACAGTTATATTCTAATACAGAGGAATCGAAACTACGGCCCGTAGGCCAAATGCGGCCCGCGATAATTAATGTATTATTGTTGTTACTGTTGCTTTGTTAAACAAGAAAATACAGAATTAATAATTACTCGGCTTTATTTACTGCACGGTAAAACTTAACTATAGAAATTATGACGCAGAAAACTTAAATCATGTATTTTTCTTCCTTTGTAATAATTATTTTCACAAAAATCAGAAATGTTCTATACACAACGTCTATGTGATACGTGAAATGTACAATATTATTATTGGGACAGATATATTGCTTACATATTATGTATTAAATCATCATTCAGCTTACCTACCTTAGCTATCCATACTAACCTAGCCAACGCTGTTGGCCGGACCCTTCCAGTCCTTTACAGCTTCACCGTAACTTTGTGGGCGAGTGGTGAGAGCACTCAGTCGCAAAAGGTAACTAGCACAAGGGCATCAAAGTGGTACGAACCTCGGCTCGGACGTTATTTGTGTGTAAAAATTCCCGCGGAATTTTGATCCTAGAAATTGAAGCGCAGACTGTTTCCAAACAGAACCAGAGCGCGATGTAGAGTCGTTCAATACATTTTTTGTTGTCGTTAATATAAGTCTGTTCGAAGTGTCTGTTAATAATATGTTTTCATATCTGTTTTCAATAACATTTTCTTACTAAATAGTTTAATACATACGAATGTATATACAATACCTATACCAAAATTGCAATTTTTAAATTGTTTGTCTGTCTGTATGTTCCGGGTTATCTCCGGAACGTCTGCACCGATCAAGACGGGAATTTTTTGGTAGATAGCTGAAGTTGCTCTGCGTAACTTGGGTAAATTATTTTTTTTCAAAAATAATTAGGGCTCCGCGTAAAAAATTCAATGATCCCTTTTACGGTCAAGTGCTTGAATTTATAAATATTTGTTTTTACGAAAATAATTATGATTCCGTATATTAAAATTAAAACGCAGTGAAGAACAAACGGTACGCGGGCGCATCCGCGGGCACACAGCTAGTTTATAATGTATACGTCGGTATCCGCAGCGGCCGTAACCTATGCTTCATGTAATTTAGTCATTCCAGAGGTACCCATTAGCTCATGTTAAAACAGACAGTAGCGCCGTCGCGACCGCTCGACGAAAATAAAACATTATATTTATATAAATCACCTTTAAACCACAACAAACTTACAAGCTAAACAAATACATAACTTTTAACAAAACTTATAAAAAATTATCCCCGATCATCATACACATTATAATAGGTAGTAATAAATCATTGGTCCCGTGCGACAATGACGGACAGAGACACAACGCGAGGCACCTCGTCCCCGAAGCTCCGTGAAACTAGATTTTAACAAGTAATTGACATCACGGTGTTGACGCGACAATCGACACACACACAACACACATATGTCCGCGACACGTGTTTCGTAGGTTATAGGTAGATGTGAGTCTCAACATAACTGAACCGTGTGGGTCCCTGCAGCCCTCGTGTCTCTGCGCTTCATAAACAAAAATTATCCTTTGTACTGAGTTCGCGTATCTTCAACATTCACTCCGCTTCCTAATCTCTAGCTACGAGTATAGCATAATATACACCTTAAGGGGCCGTCCGTCGGTTCGGTGACGTAGCTTCGGCGCCAGAGTACTCGCGACTCAGGAAAAGACGATGCCAGCTATTGGAACAAGTAGGAGTAGAGCAGCGCCGCGAGCACTGCTAGCACGAGCGGAGGCCCCCACACACTGAACGCGCCCGCTAGGGAACTCTCCTCGGGGTCGGAGGGGGATTGCGGCGCATGTTGAACCGGCGGCAGCACCTCCCACTTGTCAGCGTCGAGCACCTCTCCGATCTTGAAGTGTTCGCGCCACTCGAACGCAATCTCGCTGTGCCCGACGTCGCGGAAGCATCGCGACGCGTCCCCGCCGGCGAGCTGCAGTAGCACTTCGTGCCCGCCAGGGTGCTCCTCCAGAAATCCGGTTACGTCGTACACGACGTTGTCGATTATGATCACGGCGTCGGTCCGGTGCCGGCGCGGCTCTATCTCCGCTCGACTGAACTTAGCGAACATGGTTACGCGTGTGCACGTCCGTCCTAGACCGCGAGTGCCCGGGAACTGTTCGGCTGGACGGCACCGCAAGCAGACCGGTCGCCAGTCACTCAGCTCCAGGGTCAAAGGAAACCACGCTCCGCATCACTAATTGCCGAATTACTTTTCAAATATTTTCACAACGTTCATATACTATTACCAGCTGTGTGCCCGCGGCTGCGCCCGCGTTTCATATATTCATCACTGCGTTTTATTTTTTTTGTATGAAACCCTAATTTTTTTTAATAAGATAAATTAAAAATATTTTTCAAAAAATTCAATCACTTGCCCGTAAAACTGTACATTGAATCGAATTTTATTCAATTTTTAAGAGTTTTATGTTTTTACGCGGAATCCTAATTGTTTTCAAATATTAAAAATACCTTAAGTTACCCGGAGCAACTTCAGCTATCTACCAAAAAAAGGCCCATCAAAATTTGTTCTGCCGTTCCGGAGATCACCCGAAACAAACAAACAGACAAAAAAAAACTAAAATTGTATTTCTGGTATAGGTATCGTATATACACACATTCATATCTATTTGGTAAAAAAAAAAAAATGACGTTAGAAACAGACAATTCTATTTTATTTATTAGTATAGATAATTTCCTTGTAATACCCATATAACATTATCACTTGAACTATACACAAAGCTATGGATATGGCTGAAGAAAGATGGTAACACGAAGTAGGTACTTCGTTTTGTATTCAACAGCGAGGGAAGGGGCCGGGGGAGGGAAGGGTCGATGTGCGATATTACATAAATAATTATCCAACGAGTGTGCAACCACTGTAAATAAAGTAGCATTCGAATTCGAAACTTCGAGAAAATTATATTACAACAATAAATGTGACTATATAGTCTCACCATAGTATAGTGATTAAAGCCTGTTACGCGAATACTCGTTTTATTCGAATATTCGCCGTATTATACCATTCGAATTTCATTAATTTTAGAATTAAAATATTTCGAATAATAATTAAAAATGTATGTTATTCAAAACATAACTGCTGCGATCAACACTAGCAAGAAAGGAATGAGCAAAAGGATTGACAAGACGCCAAATTTACTTTTTCAACGTTAGTGGTTAAAAATCCATCTCAAGAAAACTAAATACCCGATTTAAACTCTCAACCTACAAATTTTCTACCGGTCTCCTAAAATAAGATGATTAAAAATGTCAGGATGATAATTATGAGAATAATGAAACGGTGAAGCGTCCTTATGTTCGCGGAGTGGGGGAGTCGGTGGAGGAGGAATTGGAGCGGATGCACGCCCCAAAAATTCCTACTTCCCACCTTTATTAAACGTGCAGCGCGACGATCTAAGCTGCTGCGGGAGAAGTTAGTTACACTCAAGGTGAGAATGTCGAATAGGATGCAGGACCACATGGGCGGAAAACGTTATCGGAAATCGTGACCAACGCTACCACAAATAATATCGAGTGTGCTTTTGAGCAGGTGGTGTATGGATTTAGAAACGGAATAGCGGAGAGAATATCTTCTTACAAGTGTGGTGCAATCGCCTCTGGCATCAGGCAGTCAGGATAAACCGAAGAGACGACTTTAGCAGTCCAGGAAAGAATCGAGAAATAGGAGTCAAGACAAGCCTCAAGGGTGGGAGGAGAGAACGCAGACACCGGTGCCTCTCTGTATATATAGGGATAGAAGATGCTCCGCCGCTCACAACTACAGCCCCCATGTCAGTGACGCTGGCAGCTCAGACGGAGACTCCATGGTCCGTCGTGGTTATGAAGAAGACGGGACATAAACAGAAAATTCGGAACGAGATAGCTGGGGCTTCCGCTCGTTCAAACCTCTGCGGGCGCATCTGGGTCTAGGCTCAAGCCGGTGGTGAAGCTCCCGTTGTTGCCGCGTTTGGCTGCAATTGTATTAACCGGCATCCGGGTGGATTCCTGAAGACGTGTTGTGGAGTGTGGCTCTGGACCATCTATTTGAAACAAAAAGACTCTGCGTTGCTTAAGTCTATGGGTTAGTGGCACACCCGTCCGGTCTATCCGGCCTCTAGGGATTTGTGTTACCGTTGCGGGCAGCAGCTATTATAGAATGTGGGACAAAAAAACCGCATTGGACCTTGGGTACAGATATGGGGAGGGATGTGCGAAATCAAATGGATTGTGCGTACTGCCTTATGTGGTTAGGGGCCATTAATTAATTACGTAATCATCCATAAGGGGAGGTGGGATTAAGAAAATATTTACATGCCCTTATCTTGGGGGAGGGGGGTAAACCCATTCCTACGTAATATTTTACAAGACGAAATTTATTATCAACAATCTATTTCAATTTCGGATGCTGAATGATTTTCTTCATTCCATAATGTGCAACTCGATTTTGCATCTTTTTTTACAAATTTTTATTGTTTATTTTCTTTAAGATATAAGTATTTTAAAACTAGTCGATCATTATTTTAAAAGTGTTATTCTTTAACTGATTTATGTTTGTTCACTTGAAGATTATTTAAAAACTTATTTTTTAATTATTATAACAATATTCCAAAGAATCAAATCAATCAAAAATTCTTTATTCTATTTGGGCCCTGAGAAGGCGCTTATGAACGTCAAAAAATTACCACCGAAAAATAACAGTAGAGAAGTGTCGGCAAGAAACTCGATCTAGGTTTTTTTACATGTTTTTTAAGTTATTACAATTAAAGAATTCATAATAACAATCAACGGTTTTAACGGAAGTACAGAGAGGGGTGTCACTTCTAGACTTCGAAATGTTAAAATGAGTAAAATTGTACTCTTATTTAAATCAGGTTGCAGAAGTACTCTTGAAAATTATAGACCAATGTCTGTAGTTCTATCGATTAGTTAGATTTTCGAGAAGATTGTGTTTAATCAATTACTTGTGACTATTAAAAAACAGAAGAGATTTTGAATGGTCAGCAGTTCGGTTCTAAATAAATTTAAATATCCCACTGACGCTAGTGTAACGCTAATATGGGAGCCTTTTTTTTTTTTTTTTTGACGGGGGGAAATGCATTTACGCACTACCCTTACCTATTGTATTAGTGAGACCGAAGTCCCCCAATACAATAGGTAAGGGGGCACGGAGTGACGAGTTCCGTACCAGTGTGGGAATCACCCGGGCGTGAAGCGCCCGGAAATACCCACTAAAACCCCCCGGGGCCGTCCGCTACATTTGGGATGGGGGCGACACGGGGTGGCTTTCGCAAGCACCGCGTCGCCCCCTGCAGCGAAAAATGTGTTGCCCACCCTGGGTTCGAACCTCCGACCTTTCAGTCGTACCGGTTATGAGACACTCGGACTAGTCCACCGGGCTAACCACGCTCTCTAATATGGGAGCCTAGCAGGATGAAATCGGTGTTTTCTATGATCTCTCATAGGCCTTTGACTGCGTTGATCACAGTACAATTATACTGAAATTAAAACATTATGGTGTTTCTGAAACATTTATCTCCTTTTTGGTCACTTATTTAATACGGGATCATTAGCTCGAATCGGCATCCTGCAGGGCTTCGTTATAGGACCGTTTTTTATTCCAAGTATATTATACCACGAGTTTTCGGAAGAAAGACTTGGACCCATCGCTCCAAAGAATATTTTAGATATAAGATATTTAGAATGACGAGTTGAGTTTAGTATCCATCAATCCAATCAACCAGATAACGTCCACTATTGGACATAGGTCTTACGCTACCCCCATCCAGCAGATACCCGCAGGGCCGCTACCTTCACCAGGTCGTCGGTCCACTTTGTAAGGAACCTACCCATTCTGCGTTTTCCATTGCACTATGAGTTAAGGACAAACAATTACAATTACAGCACAACCCCTTCATCTAGTTAAACTCAATTCTCTTTTGGACTGGCTGGCGTTGAAATTGTTCACATTCACAATAACACTGTTTTTTTTTTTCTTTTGTTATTATGTATTAATGGTCGCACCATTAGAAATTATCATGTCGTTTTAGTTGAATTCGGAACCACTTAGGTATTTATGGCGATAAAAGGACAGATGAATTACCTAGGGAAGCAATGGAATGTGTAGATAGACTGTAATGATTGGTTTGAAAATAACTTATTTTTGTAATATTTATTACAAAATAAGTCAGTTCCATTAGTTTATTCATGTCAACCGGTGAACGAAAAAAATATGGAAGCATTCCTAGCAGGGGGGGGGGGACAACTTTCTTAGCAGCCAATGCAAGCACGGGGGAATAATATTTGAGAATGAGATACGACTCTATAAAAAACAAGCACAGAAATAGTAGGGTTGTAAACGACATCAGAAAAAAAAATCTACCATACTAGAAGAATGAATACCATACTATGAAGATTTATTAATTTGAAGAGTTCGATTTTAATAAAAACAAACATTTTATAGTTATTAGGATTTGTACATTGCGTATCATAACTAGTATTATAGTATATAAATTCTTAAGATTTGATAGAAGTTTTTTTACTAACTCTGACAATACAGAAGTTTGATAAAAAAGGACGTTTTTTTTTACTAACTCTGACAATACAGTAGTTTGATAAAAAAGGAAGTTGATTTGGTTTTGGTATATAGGCATTCGTGTTTAGTGTTTTAAATAATTTGGAGATAAAACCTGTGATTTTCAGTAATATGAGCCAAAAGGAATTGCAACGAAAATGTGCCAAATGTGATATTACGACTATAAAAAACCCGAGTTTGTCTTTTCATACATTTCCTATGCCCTCGAAACGTGGGTCTTTAAAGTATGTAAAATGCTTAATTTTTTAATTTCATTATTTTTTATTTTATTTATCTTTTATACATTGTGAAACCAATCATATTCAATCAATCTCAATAGAAATTCAATGCTGCATTCATCGCGACAAAAATTAAATAAACTCACAATTTTTCGATGCACATAACAGACAAAAAACTATTGACTTAAAGTGACTACATAATCGTACAAGCCATATTTTATGATTATAAACGTGAACTTTTAGTGGCTACATATCTACAACATAAGTAAAAGAAATAAATATACCAGAAATATACATGATAAAAATTATTAAAATCTTTCATTGATACCTTCTATATAACTCGTCCATTTTGACATCTCTTAAAGCCAGTCAAAATGTCGCACGTGCTCATTTCACGCGCCAATAATGCCATTGTTAGTATGCGTTGCTTAGCCAATTATCGACGAGCATTGACAACAGAGTCAATCATTAATTGCTGATAGTAATAGAGAACAAACTAGCTATTTAAAGAAAACAAACGTTATGGGGCCGTGTAACAAAGATATTTTGTTTGAAGTTATTCTTCCATGTTTTTTTCGTTCACCGATGTCAACTGTCAGTATAGCTTACACATGCTAATGTAACATGAGTTTTTATTGGATTGAGGAGGACGTTTAAGAAAGAACATTTAAAACTTGCCAATGACAGACAAGTTAAGAGGCGGTCGTTTGTCCTGGTATGGACATGTGATGCGCAGAGAGAAAGTGGATGTTGTAAGAAAGGTATTGGATATGAATGGGTTACATTGGAAGGGGAAGACCAAAGAAAAGATGAATGGACTGTGTGAAAGATGATATGCTTAGGAAAGGAGTGAATGCGGAGATGACAACAAATAGAGAGGAATGGAAGAGGAAGACATGTTGCGCCGACCCCAAAATAAAAATGGGAAAAGGGTAGGAGAGATGATGATGATGATATCCTTACATAAACATAACGACAAACATATATAAATAAATAAATACCGTGCATACTTTTGGATGAGACAAGCGAAAATCATAGTCGATCAGGAAATTACTATGACCGATACAGGCGTACTGTTCAACAAATTCAGGTATAAGTATTGCAGTGTTATATGGGACGAGTTTCTTTATCGCCCAGGTTTATTATATTTTGGAATTTTGATATTTACTGGATGTAAGGGAGAACGTTTTTGTTTTTTATAGATGTTATATTATTTTCATATATTCATTTCGTTTTTTAATTTATTCCTTAATCCAAATTTTTGATTAAATTGTCGTCGCTACAAAACCGCCATCCTTCTAAAAATTTTTGCCTTGTCACTTGTCATTGACCCTGTCATTCTTTCTAGTGTTCACGTCAAGAAAGCTTAGAAAGAAGTCTGGAAAGGTTTTAATGGAAATTCTATTTCAATATTCCGCCGAATATTGGTTTGAAACCCTCGTGGGTTTTTAAAGGCGTATTTAAGAAACTTTATTTCGTATGCGGTTGGGTTATGTATCTACTCGTATCATCTTGTTTGAAATTATCGAACTCATGCTGCGTCTGTGGCTCGAGTGGAGGGCATCTTAATCACATTTTCTTTTCCTGTCCATTTAATCACCAGCCTTGAAAACTCACAAATAAGTAGATATTTTTAAGCATCGATACATAGTTAGAGCACCATTCACTGTCTTAAACACTTGAAAACCTAGTAACTCTAACGATTTCAAAACCTAGTAAGTCTCTGAGACTTGTTAGTTTTTTATATGGTTAGTCAGTTACTAGATTTTTTTAATGAGTCCAAACACGAAAGAAACGATGTGGGTCTTTACGCAAGAAAAAAAGAAAACTAGGTCCACAGCGGTGCACAACCCCAACACCGCCTTTACAATAAAGTTCGCTAATATCCGCGGACTCCATACCAACTTAAATGCCGTCCACCATCACCTAGAGACGGCTCAGCCTGCTTTATTATTTTTTAACGGAGACACAGTTCCACCGTCCGGGCGATACATCCTATCAACTCTACCCTGGCTACCAGATATAGGAAAATTTTCAAGCTAAAGCCGGGGTATGTGCGTATGTATAACACAAAAATTTCAATCGAAAAGATGAATTAAAACTATCTTCGGCGTGGAATTCAGTGGTTGAAAAGCCACGCAATTTATCGACAAAGTTTAATGAGAATATAGTGAGTGTAGTGTGACAAATTATAATATAATATAATGACCATTAACAGACGAGCGTAGTTTATAATACTTACACCGCTGACAAAGACACCACAACATCTCAGTCATCTCGTGACCATGGTCTGTATAATAAGGGCGAAATGTCTGGAAATTAAGTAAGTGCGCGTTTTAATTAAAAAATAATAAACAGACAGACAAACATTTTAAAACTATCGAAATGTGTTCTGTAGTCAATTCTGAAGCCCCGCATAATATTTTTTCTTAAATATCTGCATTGTACACATTTCGTACAATTAACGAAAATGTTCATGTTCGTTCTTCATTAGTTACATACATACATAGCTATGCTATGCTCACGCCTGTTTTCCCCGAAGGGTTAGGTAGAGGTGAAGTAGCGAACTACAGCACCCACATTTCGCCGAGATTAGCTCCGTCCCAGATGTGACAGGGGGCGAGCCTGTCGCCATATCGGGCACAAATTCCAAACTCCGGGATGATACTGAGTAGAAAAAACCCAATATCACTTGACCCGACCCGGGGATCGAACCCGAGACCTCAGAACGGCAGTCGTATGTAATACAACTGCGCTACCTAGGCAGTTATTAAATATTAAAGTTACGTGAGTAATGGCTATACACTTGAAACTGACTTATGAATATATATACATGATTTGCAGATAATTATTTAATGTTGGTACCATGTAAAATAAGCCTTAAGAGCTTTCCTTAATTTAGCGGTGTGTGAAATATCCGTCAATGGTATTGCTATTTATGTTTCGTTTCAATACTCGAACATCAAACTATAATTCACTTAAATTAAGTGATTAATTTTAGTCACTCTTAATTATTCTTTTGTCATAATTTATCCAACCTTTTCCGTCTACCCTAATTTTTGAGAGGCACAAAATGGGAAAATACGCAGCTCGACTAGTCCGAGCTACTTCTGAATGGGGAGACTTTTATAGTGAACGGACTGTAGCAGAGATGAATAATAACTGCAGTATCAGTTTTTCCTCACTTGATTAGCAGTTTTACTTTTTTTGGTTAAAAATTTAAACAAGTCGAAAAAAGATCGATCTCTGCGATACGTGGAGGCAACTTCCTATCAAGAAAGGAATCGTGGTTTTTGTTATATACTAGTCCTTATTTTTACTTCTAGTATTTGACTTTATATTATGTAATTGTGATGGCATTTTATTTGGTACATTTTGGTCATTGTATTTAAAAGGGTATTGAAAATAATGTGTTCGATTGTAAAATAGGTTCAAAAGGCCGTAATTTTATTGGAACATTGAAGATTAGAAAACACTACATACTTAGGCCTGATTAACTTTTATTCATTGCATTTATGAGTTATAAGTTATTTTTTAAAATTAGAATGAAATTTGGTAAAATGTTTTTGAAAAAGGTATCATTATGGGATTTTTTTTTTGTGCGTTATGGGGAAATTTAGAAAAAAATCTGGAGACCCAGAATCCTAGTAAAATGTCAATAGTGTCAATCAGAGAGTTAAATTAGTGTCAATTGCCAAAGTAAACACATAAGTTTGTTACACTTTTAAAATATCAAAACATTCATATAAATATGTTTATGTGTACTTGATATATAGGCATTTAACGTATAAGTCATATATTATTATTAGCACTTTTAAAACATGCAGTATCTGCCTTCACATGCTATTTCTTGAAACTTAGGTTAGAAATATATATAACAACATGAAATTGGTAAGTTTTGTAAAGTACGATAGTATTCATAAGTAACAGACATTTATATTATTAAAAACCTTCTGTTTTGTTCTGTTCTGTTCGGTTAGTTTATAATATAACTTTGTGATATTTTCTTATTGTTTTTTACCAATGTTTAACATGTCCTAATAGCCCTATAACTGTTATACTTTTTACATAAATATATGATGTTTCTGTCAGTATTGCCTCAGCAACGATGCAGCAAAGCCTTGCTTTGTGCTTTCATTCAAAGAGTTACTGATAATGTTGGACTGTGGATTGTCTGCACACTCGGTTTTGAATTTCTTGCCACTGCCGCCGGTGCCCAGCACTCGTCTAGCGTCACTGCCAAACTACACACCACCACATCACAATGACCCTCTTCTGGAAGGAGTAACTATAACTTATATATTCTTGCTTAAAATTTACCTTGTAATGTTGTCATATAACTTGAGAACTACTAAACTGATTTACATAATTCTTTTTTTTTTTAATCATAGATATATTATAACTAGGTTTAAGTCTATATTTTGTTACTATAAATATGAAAATATATCAAAAGTTAACTGAATAATAGATAATTGAATACATACTATATTTATAGTAACAAAATATATGTACTAAACCCAAATCAAGAATTATGTAACTCTGTACATTGGTTATAACCCAATTAATGTGTTGAGTAGCCATAAAAATAAGACAAGAGGAAAACAATGAAATGCTGGCATAAATGCCAGGTTAATTCTCGAGGGGTTAATGGACACAAAGAGAGAGAGATTGTGTTTTATGTAATATAACTGTAAATGTAAATACATACTATATTTATCATAACAAAATATATATAAACAAAACCTGTGCAAATAATATATCTAAGATTTAAAAAAAGTATCATGTAGATTGGTTCAGTATTTATTGAGCTATAAGTGAACTAATTTTATATAATATTTAAATAATGTAAGACCAAGGGTATATTTATAAACAAAAGTAATCTAAATAATAGAATATAACTTTAGTTATCTTATAACTCGATGACCACTGAACCAATCTACATGAGTCTTATTGGGTGTATTGTGTTGTATATTTCAATTTTATTCAATTAAAATACCCAAGAAATCGCTCATTAATCAATCATGTAAGGCTGAAAAGGGCGGGAAGGGGTTTCAGAAAAAATCACAAGGGGTGTGCTTATTTTTTCTTTGAATGTGCGATATGAAAAACCAAAAAGAAATGTGTGACCTTAACTCACTGTTACCAGATATCGATTTTCAAAATTCTCTGGAAATAAATAAGGTTATCTTTAAAGTTCATATTATATAGTATTTGAAGATAATAATCTGAAAATTTAATACTGTGTACCAAAAAAATGTACACAATTTAGGTGGAGAGATGATTTGATAATATAAAATTTGCTGAAACTTCACATGATTAATAGACAACCCCAAAGACTTGCGAGAGCGGCGGCTTCGTTTTTGTTAGTGATATTTAGACTTATACATATCAAACAATCAGGTTTTTCGTTATATTTATGTAATCTAGGACTATGACCTATAGAACAACCAATGTTGTGCCAACTTCGATATTCAATTAAACATACATTAAATTAATAGTATTACAAAGATTAAGTATTTATTTGTTATATTATTTTACCTAAAATTTGAACCCTGACATAAAAATTAACAAACAAAAAAATAATTCTAAAGCAATTAGAATATATATATTCTTATGTTTGCAATTATTTAATTACAAATAATATAAATCATTTGGTTTCGTATTCCTAGTTAGTTTCTTTTATTTAGTTTGCAATTATCCATTTATTTTAAACTAAAAAGATGTGATAGAGCCCCGCAAACAATAACAAATAGTTTCTGTTGAATTTGCATGGTCGCCATATTCTGATCAAAAAAAATACCACATGAAAGTGAAACATAAAGGGTAATGGAATATCTTTCTAGCTAAAATGTTTCTAATTATTGATAGAACAGGTCAAAGAAAAAAATTAAATTAATTTACATACTTAAAAAAAGGGTGGTCCCGGCTAAGGAGAGCATCAACCTAATCTTCCAACAGATGTCGTAAAACGCGACTAGAGGCGGGTTTCAACACCAGATCTAAAAAGTTAAGATTGAGATGAAACCATAAATACATCAGTTTTCTGACTTTATCATTGGACACTGATCAGACACTAGAGAAAAAAAGAATTGATATTTTGGAAAAAAAAACTATTGAAATTTCACATTGAAACTGGCCATAGGGAATGCGCCAAAGGACCAATGGATGCGCAGCTACATTCTCTCAGTACCATAGAATCCTCCCTAATTAATCACATAATTAGCTACCGCTCCTGCTATTCCTAGTCATAGTGATAGCGGCCAAGGTAACGGCAGGAACAAACGGCACGAAGAATCTGCGTTAAACAACCAACAATGGATCAACCTGCCTACATATAACCCGCTTAAGAACTAAGCAAGTTACAATGGGATAATTAGTATTATCTCAAGTTCTTGGTACATTTACAGGTCCAAGATGGTATCGGGTTCCTCGTCCATTAATTGACCAGGGTAGTGTTCCTGATAGAATAACCAAACGGTATTCCTTAAAGGAGATTTAGGTATACTACGTCTACCTTGTCAAACACAATGTCATGCAAGTTTTAATTTGCAAAGGTTAGGAAATAGGGTGGATCATTATGTGAAACATATAGATGTCTGGAAGCGACAGCTTTCTCTGTGTATCTACTAATAAACTTTGTAAACTATTATTTGTATAGTTCTAAAAAATCATGCAGATAAAAACCCCAGATCGAGTTTCTTGTTGGTTCTTCTCGACGACTGGAATATTTTCTGGACCATTTATCAGGGCCTAAATTGAATAAAGTCATTTTAAATCTTGAGACACTCCGACGGCGAAATGGACACTTCACAAGAAGACATTTCACAAGCCATATATAAAAACAAATCCCTTTACACTATTAGGTGGGACTTTAACGCAAAACTAGGAAAGGGAATCTTTGTAGAGAAGTAGGAACTCTTTATTATGAACTACTTCAGAATGTGAGAATATAGGAAATGGATTTGAATGAGTCCCGATAGAGTACCCGAGAATGAGATAGACATTATCATGTCGACATAAAAGCATATGTCTCTGATTATTTCGATAAAAACCGGTAGTGATCACCGCATGGTCAGAGACATGATAAATCCTAATATCAAGCTTGAGAGATCCTTCGCCCATTGCCCGTCCAAATACTAAACTCCGCGAGTTTTAATTTGAACAAAAAATAGTTTCGAGAGCAAAGCGGACAATGATGGGTTATTCGTACACTTATCATATACATAGATTCGGCAAGCTTCCCTCTCTACCGTCGGGCTTATGCAGCGAACACGCAAGATGATCTTGCAGTCGTCAGTAGATGCGAACAGATATAAATATAAGACCAAATAAGCTGCTTTTTTGTGATAAAAGTTGTACTGGATATATTAAATAAATGTCCCCTCGTATGGCCTCTCCGTATACAGCGACATGCGTGTTGCAGTTATTATAAAGGAATGGACCTAACAAATTTTCAGGAATTGAAGGAATGTTGTGGTCGCGTATTCGTCGACAGCATCCCCGAGTTCTGTCCGCCGCTGGACAAGGTGGTGGACTTCTCCCGGCTCGACGTGATCCTGATATCGAACTACACTTGCATGCTGGCGCTGCCGTTCATAACCGAGGAGACGGGGTTCAAGGGACAGGTGTACGCGACGGAACCGACGCTGCAGATCGGTCGGTTCTACCTGGAAGAGCTCGCCGAGTGGGTGTCGCGCGGCGGAGGCCTGCAGGCGGCGCGCCGGTGGAAGGAGGCAGTGCATGTGCTGCCGCCGCCGCTCGCGGACGCCGTGCGGCCCCGCGCCTGGCGGCGTCTCCTCGCCCCCGAGCACATCGCGCGTGCGCTCGCCCGCGTTCGCGTCGTCGGGTACGATGAGCGCGTCGACGTGTACGGCGCACTCGATGCGACCGCCGTCAGCTCCGGGTTCTGTCTCGGGTCCGCGAACTGGGTGCTGCGCTCGGCGCACGAGAAGGTCGCCTACGTGAGTGGGTCCAGCACGCTCACGACGCACCCGCGGCCCATCAACCAGGCGGCGTTGCGCGGCGCCGACCTGCTCGTGCTCGCGGCACTCACGCAGACGCCGGCACACAACCCGGACCACATGCTGGGCGACCTCTGCGTGCACGCGGCCGTCACGCTGCGCGCCGGCGGCTCCGTGCTGTGCCCCGTCTACCCGAGCGGCGTGCTCTACGACCTGCTCGAATGCCTCTCGGCGCACCTCGAGGGCGCAGGGCTCGCGCACGTGCCGCTGTACGTCGTGTCGCCGGTGGCCGAGTCCTCGCTCGCGTACAGCAACATCCTCGCGGAGTGGGTCTCCGCGGTGAAGCAGGCGCGCGTCTACTTGCCGGACGAGCCGTTTCCACACGCTGCCCTCGCCCGCGCCGGCCGCCTCCGGCACGCGCGCGCGCTCCACGACGACGCGCTCAGCGCAGACTTCCGGCAGGTGCGTACTCGGCGTCGCCCCTTCGCCACCATCGCCTCACCCTCTTCTACACTCCTGTACGCGTTCGTCCGCAGCCGTGCGTAGTGTTCTGCGGACACCCGAGCCTGCGGTTCGGCGCGGCCGTGCACCTCGTCGAGCTGTGGGCCTCCAACCCGCTGCACGCCATCATCTTCACGGGTGAGTCGAGAGTTTCCAGCGACCTGGTCGGTACTCTACGCGCGCGCCGCTCGCTAACAGTGCACTATACACCTCTGTCGCAGAACCGGACTTCCCGCACACGGAGGCGCTGGCGCCGTTCCAGCCCATCAGTATGAAAGCCTTCCACTGTCCCATCGACACTTCACTTAACTACTCTCAGGCCAACAAGTTGGTGCGTGAGCTACGCCCCAAGGAACTGGCGCTGCCCGAGCAGTACGCGGCCCCGGCGCCTGCTACACCCGCCGCTGCGGCCGGTGCTCCGCCCCCCAGGTACTCCAGTTGTTTCGGTCGGAGGCGGCATACACGTAAACACACATACGATGAGATATTTCGGCATGTGACAGGCCGCACATATCAGCGGACGTACCGACGGTGGTGGTGCGGCGTGGCTCGGCGGTGCGCGCGGGCACGAGACGTACGGCGGCCCGCGGGACGCTGGCGGGCTCGCTGGCGGCGCGTGCTGCGGCTCGGGACCTGCGCGCCGGCCTGCGGGCCGCACCTCTGCGGGCCGCGTTGCATCTCCGGGACAGCCGGTTGCGACTTGCGTCGCCCCCGCCGGCGCCGCCCGTGCCCTCCGCCGCCGGAGCCGATGCGGACCGCCCCTCGTCACCGGTGCGCGTCGCGTGTGGCGCCCCCGACGTGGACGCGCTGGTGGCGGAGCTGGGGCGTGCGGGGGCAGGGGGCGCGCGGGTGGAGCGCACGGCGGACGGGTGCATCGTGCACTTGCCGCGGCATGACACACTCGTGCACGTGGACCGACACGCGACGCATGTGTTCTGCGAGGGCGGGCCGGAGGTGCGCCGCGCAGTGCGCCGGGCGCTCGCCGCTTGTCTCCCGCACGTGTAGTGCGACTCACATCTCATACTATTCTTTTCATAAAATGATTTCATATAATAAATAGATATTGTGTATTATTTTGTTTTCTGCGCCCGTTCCACTCGCTTATAATCAACAATAGCTCGTTTTTATTCGTCTGTACACGTGACGATGTCGACTGTCCTAACAAATAATAAAACTTACGTACAAAACTATATATAAAGCTGAGTTACACCAACAAGTGACCACGGAAAGTTATCGCCACCTTACAATGGGTAAGTTTAATTTGAAATCATCATTATGTTCTTTATCCTGAGGGTAGTAGTTCCGTTATAGCGGAGACCAGAGGGTATTTCAATAGGAGACCGGATGTCCTAGTCGGCTAAATGAAGTAGAATGTTCCAGCATATTTACATTTCACCTCCACTGGGTCGTTAGCTCGAGTCGGTTTACTTCCAGGTTTTTATTAACGACTTACCGCTGATAGTTATTAACTCTGCTGATATGGTTCTTTACGCAGACGACACTTCACTTATATTTCAAGTGAAAAGAAAATAGTCAGCGGTTAGACATGTAAATAATACACTAGAAAATATTTCTAAATGGTTTGCTTTAAATAATTTACTCCTAAATGTATAGGCCAATTCGACAGCTAATTAATAAGAATAAGGATTTTAATGAAAATTGTTATTTAATTAACACAAGGAATAATGCAATTTGTTATTGAAATCAGATATTTTCATTATATTTTGGAGAGAGCGAAGACTAGACTTATGATAACTAGAATATATGACATGCCTAAAGTGGTTTCGGAACACAGCGGGCGGGGCGGGACACCAACGCAAAGTTTCTATAGAGACATCGCGTCGACGCGACCCGCCTATAACTAACAAAATCATAAAATTTATAAATATTTATGAAATTATTAGTATCAAAGAAAGTATCCCTGTAATTATCAATATTTAAATATATGAAATGAGTGGTGATAGAATTTTAACTCAGTTAAATACTGAAATATTTATTCATTCATTTATTAATTCATCATTAATTATTTGCATTTTTTCAGACACTTACTTCTCAACAGTAAATTAATTTACGAATATAGCTTCCACATATACATTAGTTTAGATAAATACACTTTTCCCACAAATGCAGGGTATAATATAATAAACTATAAATATCATTATTGATACAGTATTTATTCCATAAATAAATATTTAACACTTATGTATGTAATAATGATAAAATCGACTAAGTACATATGAAATGGACTGAAACAAGTTAGGTGATGAATGTGTTCCGAGAAGCGGAGCACAGCAATGCCTCCGCCTGACGCACTGCGAGCACAGGCCACGCTCCCGGAGCACACGCAAGCGCCTGCCCAGTGTGCCCAGTGCTATCAGCTGAGCGGTAACTATTACAAACTTATATTTCGTTGGTCAGACAAACCGCAGAGACTAAACATCCCTAATAGGCAAGCACTGTGCCCTCACGCTCGCGTCTCAGAGTTCAATATTTCATTTTTTTTTATAAAATAATTTTTGTTTTAATTGTTTCAACTGGTACACTTTTTATAATTAAATGAAAACAATTCTTCATAAAACAAATTGCATCGAATAACAACAGTATTTTTCGAATATATGCAATAAATTAATTTACTTAAATATTAATAATTACTTTAATGTTGAAGTTCATCTTATTTAAATAGAGATGCGAAGATAATGAATCGAAACCATTAAGTACTTTTAAAGTATTGAACTCTGAGACGCAAGCGTGAGGGCACAGTGCTCGCGCTAGATCGTGAGGGCACAGTGCTCGCGCTAGAGCGTGAGGGCACAGTGCTCGCGCTAGAGCGTGAGGACACAGTGCTTGCGCTCACTCTCTCGGCTGAATACATTTCTGTTTGGTCGCTGCGGTTTGTCTGACCAATGAAATATAACTATGTAATCATTAACTTAGGGTCGATTTTTCAATTCCCAAATAAAGAGTCTAATAACTACCAAACAAATAAAGTTATTGGGTTGTTTATTTTTCTCATAAGTGGTTGTCGGTTTTCCAATTGGCATTTATCTCGGGTAGACCAATAATTTCGACTTTAACGCTACTAACTTCAGGGAGGTGAAACAAATATATTGCGTAAATACACGTTAGAGCGGGACAGACCATTTCCATTTTTGTCAAGCAAATAAATTGCCATCAATAGTCAGTTTAGATCTCAGGGATGTGTGGTTGTCTTGTTATTGTATGATTTTTTGTTATCGTACCATTTTACTTGAATCATTTGTTCGTAAAAAAAGCAATACTATTGTATACAGAATGGTATACTTCTGTGTAAAAGTACTTCATAACGAAATATTAACTTTTTTCATTTAATTCGGTGTTATTGCACTATGTGTGTCCTTAGATAGAAAATATTAAATACCAGAGAAATTAAAAAGTTTTATTTCTCTACTTCGGGTGACTTTAGAAATAAACTTAAGCGCCTCAATTTAATTGCAAGGTCATAAATTTTATCAAAAATATACATTATTATTAATATTTAATAGTAATATTTAATTATTCAGCATTGCCTAACCTAAAAACAAATGTTCACTTAACAACATCTGTGATGAAATCGAAACTATCCATAGAATAACCGTGTATTGGGCTCTCGAGGGGACAGACAAAGTTATACCTCAGGTAGTCGAGTTATTGCTTGAATAAGGTCTATCTGACTATTGAAAAATCGACCCTTAACAACATATTTAAATATCGGACATGTAAAAATAAGTAAAATTCATTTCTTTTGTGGAGCTTTAAGTGCCTGACACTATTTTAGAATAATATTCTACAAAACATTTATAAAATCAACCATATACATTTAAGTTAAGTAACTCTTATTTTTGGTTGCCTTTTTTACCCGGAGGTCAGCTGGCCTCCCCTCCGCACCCCCATGCCACTCCCCCCGGCATCCCAGGGTCGCGAGCCGGGCTCCACAAGCACGCACTCGAGAACCTAACGAATCAGTCTGATCGCTCTGGGATCTTACTCTACTATGCAATATCATTTATAAAGAGTTATCACTATATCGAGTGCCCCCCTTCCCCCTGCCCCTATCCGTGGCTCACAGTGCCTTGGGTGGAAACCTAGCTGGTTCAAGGGAATCTAATATATTGCCAATGTTTATTTCTGAAACGCATTTTGTTTGACACGTCCCATTAGAAAACATAACATAAAAAAGCACAAAACCACTGAAAGATCATTCTCCAGTGGAAACAGAGATCATCACAAGTTCCATCGAGGAGAGAGTCCTGCGGGTCCTGCGCGGCCTACGCGTTGAGGTCCATGTCGGCGAACACGTCCGACCGCGTCGCCACCGTCAACGCGTAGTGCGCGTTCAGCTGGTGCAGCAGCTCGCGCTCGTCCAGCGGCTCCAGCGCCTCCACCCGCGCCCGGTCTTCCTCCGGAAGAGCCCCCCCACACCGCACGCATGTCCCACGCGCGCACACGCTCCCACCCCAGCGCCTGCACGCATTGTGCTTGCTCCCCCGGGGAGCGCTGGTGCGCAGCCCCCGGCGCCCCGCATCCCCGCGCAGACAGGTTGCGCGCCATCACCTCCCCGAACCGGTCGCCCAGGTTGCACTGCTCGTACACGACCAGAGCGCTGCGCGGGAACCACCCCGCCAGCTCGCGCAGCAGCGCCGCCGCCGCCTCCGCGCGCAGGTATACCAGCACGCACTCGGCCAGCACCAACGTGGGCGTCTCCGACCCGGGCGCCGCGCCGCCTCCGGCTCCTCCAGTGCACCCCGCGCTCGCCAGCTTGCGCCGCACCTCGCTGAGGCAGGCCAGGTCGCACCCGAGCAGGTGGTACCCGTCTGAGTGCAGGTCACCTTCACGAATTATCACCTCACATCTGAATTATAACATATTTTTAACTTTACTTTATTTCATATATTAAACATGTTATATCTATCTATTAACTCAAAGTTATCACTATGAATCACCATTGACCACACTCTGATCTGATATAAAGTGAATGTATCAAAAATAATAATGCTTACTGATCAGCTGACTAAACAACTAGTTATTAGCTGGTTAAAATCTAGAAAATACTAAACCAACAAGTGAAAATCTTAAATATAAATTTTATTATTTTTCACAGAAATAAACATAACTATTTGCATATGAAAATAGTATTATTATTAACTAATGATTTTTTTCTAAATGATATCTAAAATTACAAATTTAATTGGAACATATAACTTTAAAAATAACAGATTCAATAATAGTTTTAAGATTCTAATTTCCCTATTTTGATAGTTAGCATTAAGCACTAAGCTTCCATTTTTAAAATGTAAACAGAACTAATAATATAATTTATTACCTTCATTACTTATCTTCTCAAGTAATTGCTTGTTTCTTTTTATAATGTGACATTTTTTTGATGTGACTGCTGGAAAATCCATCTCGATAAAGTTACCAACAGCCTGTGTGGTATCTTTCAATCTCCAATACAATGTGTCAAATCCACAGCCCAAATTTATGATCTGACACTTGGTGTCACACCTCTACAATTATACAAATGTTATCATAACAACATTATGTGCACCAATGTACTAATGACAAACTTTAATGTTACCAAAATGCCATGGGCCCCTGTCCAATTGAGCCTCAGCCCACAACCGCAAGCTCAGAAGTATTTTAACAAAATTTAGTAAAAATCATAAATACAATTAAAGTTACACAGATAAACATTTTAGTGATCACTTTAATGATTTATTAAAATCAAATTACGTGATGATTTTTAGGAGGGCATTGTATGGGACAATGAATTTGCCACGGGCCTCAGATGGCATAGTTACGCCACTGTCTTCAATACAGTGCACGACTCTAGAATTATTTGACTATAAATAAATGATGTCTTTGCAATGTACAACATACAGTTCATTCTATAATCTAAGCCATTTGTACCATAACTAGTAGGACATATTTCCTTCAAAGAATACACCATCCAGTATTACTAAACCATTACAAGCTCAGTTTAAACATATCAAATGCCATGAGAAACTTTTTACATCTCTAAATGAAACACAAATAAATAAATAAATTTGATGCATAAGATTATAAGTGCTTATTTAATACTACTCTTACAGGATGGATCATTACATGAATGATAGTGATGTCTGGAATTAACCCACATCTCTGTGCTTCCACTAACATTGGTTAAGACTATGATTTGTATAGTTTTTTTGTATTAAAAAAAATGATATATGTTGTATATAAAAAAAAACCAGATCAAGTTTCTTGCCGGCTCTTCTCGACTGGTTTGTTTTCCGAACAGGTGGTAGTGTTGTAGACATTCATAAGCACCTTCTTAGGGCCTAAATTAAACAAATATTTTATATTCATTGGTCATGCCATCAATTACCTAAAACAATAAATCAATATCAGAGAGATTTTATCAGACAGTAAATAATAAGTATAACCTCCAAGAACTGGTGAATGAACATTTCCATAGCCTTAACTCTTGCATAATATCCGCGATTGATCTCTGGCGCCTTGCGGTCCACATGCTTTGCAAAGTATGCGATATAGTCGTCGTTCCAGTAGCCAAGTTCGACGGCGGACCGCTTACACTCCGTCGCTTCGGTGTTCGTCGCTATGATTGCCTCGTCCTCCGCCTTCCACGATATTATGCTGTCCATCACGTCGATCCAAACTCTTACGCGCCAGTATTCTCTTCTCACAGCATTACTGTTCACGCAATTAATTGTATAGCACTGTTCTTCTACTAAATATAATTACAATAAAAATATTTATTTCTTTCACAATGACAAAGACAGACTGACACTGGTCACTAGAGCTGTAGCAAATCGAATGTATTCATTACCGAGTAACGGGTACGCCATGTAGTACCGAGTAACAAAACGTTACTCGAATAATTCGTATTATTGTACCGACGTTAGTTTGATTGATTCTTTATACAAACAAAGGCAAGTTTTGCCTTTTCATTATGAAGGAATAAAAATATTGATAACTAGGGATGTTGATAACAAATTTTACCAATGACATTTGCAAAATTCACCAAAAGTTTTGTAAGCAGCACAAATGATTAATGGTTAAGATTTTTTTGTTGCGTATTTTACGGGATTCATGATAGGGACCCCATCGCACCCACTTTCCCTGACTACGTGTCTGGATAGTTTTACAGTTACAGTTATTCTCATTTTTGAAAACAAAACTGTTAAAATAACTTCTTTTAATCATTTTATTTATGACTAGCTGTGTGCCCGTGGCTGCGCCCGCGTTTCCTATATTTTTCACTTTGTAATACAGTTTTTTATACATAAACCTAATTATTTTCCAAAAAAAATTTGTCACTAACATTACGTAAAGATATTTCTCACAAATTCAAATACTTGCCAGAAAAACTGTCCCTTGAATTGTATTTTTTTCACAATTTCATAATTTTCATTTTTTTATCTTACTTCTTTTGATAGCATTTAAGTTTGTAGTCTCAGCAGTTCAGGCTCTGCCAATAAGGACATATTTTTTTTTATTACATGATAGATGTAGAACTTTCCATATAAACTTGCAATCTTTAATTCGCCCTCTTAAGTGTAAAATTTAGAAAAACGCTTATATACGTATTAATTTATTTCTAACCAGAAATAAGTATGTTCCTTATTTCCAGAGCAAGTATGTTCCTTACTTCAAAAATATCAAGCTTCCCGTTCAAAATTGCAATCTCTAATTCACCCTCTTAGGGGTAACATTTTGAAAAAAAATTACGTTCTGGCTCCTTTTTTGAAAATGACTGACTGAGTACTGTGAACAAAATGTTACCTAATGTTAAGTGACGATGTGGTCCAAGATGGTAAACACACAAAGCCTACAGGTACTGGTTCTCAAATGATGCTGCCGGAACACACCTATTGGTATCTGGCGACAGGTTTTCAAACTTGAGGGTGGTAGCTACCCAGGTAGGCATCATTAGAAAATGCCCTACCACCAAAGGTACCTACTGCCAAAATTTCATGTTTGTAGGCACAGCGGTTTAGGCTGTGCGATTATGAATCCGTCAATCAGGACAAGTAATTTTATATATAGATGAATATCGATTTATTATGCTTAGCATTCTGTGTAACTAATGACCTCAGATATTACAGTAATTAGATATAGTAATAAAATTACAGTAATAATTGCTATTGCTTATAACTATAGACTCTTTGATCAATAGAGGTATCTATTCCTATTAATTGAAAGTATGTATGTCTCAATCGATATTTATTGTATATCGATAAATGTGAACACTCTTTCTGATAAGTGATGAATATAATTTTTTTATAACTCTATTGATAATACCTCTTGTTTTAAAATTTGCGTATAATTTGAGTAGGAGGGAAAACAAATTATCTAGGTGTTTATTTCTGTGTGAAATAGACATGTTACCAAATGGCGATTTACCAATTATATTGGTTAGTGCTGGGAGCAAATCTGCTGCTGCGAAGATAATTTCAGGTATGTGATTAGTTTATAAATAATTATCTTGAATTCTTCACTTCGTTTTTTTATTATGTTTACGCTGATTTTGTTCTACTTTGAAATATTTTTTTTAAAAACAATGCATCGAATTGTTTTGTAAGTACGTGGTTCTCAAGTTGTTATGCCAAATTTAGCCACACAAATAGGAGGCTCAGCTTAATAAAACTATTAAGTTATATGTGATTTATCACTACATAACATTAAGATATAATAATATAAAAATCCTTCCTTAAAAGATATGTAAATGAGAGTAAAAACTGTGCAAATATCCATTTCCGCGGCTAGTCAATAAACATATGTAGAAAACTACTTTATTTTATACTATGAAAAAATAATACTGAAGCAATGATAGATTAATTAAATAAAAATATGTAGGTACGTTTTGCAACCGCTTTTTTCTAGATTTTTATATTTTACAGGTACCCTTAAGCCTTTTTTAATACTTATAAAATTATCGCTTTATTTACAAGCTTACCAATTATTTCCAAATATTTGCATTTCAGATATAATTGACAATGAGGTCACTGAGATGTATTGGAATCAGACCGTTTCACAGTGTAGAGTGTGGAGGATAACAAACAAATATTATACAGCTGATGTGTGCTTGCAGCCATTCACTGATGATGACACATCATCATCAAAACCTGACAACATAGAAGCTCTTGTTATTTACCTCACAGAAGATGAAGTATGTACAGTTCCCATCATGTAAAAAGAGTACAGAGTGATAATATTGGGGTTGGTCTACTCATAGGTAACTTCATGCATGAAAATACTTAGCTATCAGTTGGGAATATAAACAAACTCTTAGAAACATAACAATCTATATTTATAATAAAATGCTAGCCGGATGAAATCTGTACAATGAAGATATTTTAGACAAAATACGATGAAGGGGTTCAGAATTGAAAACAAAACACATTTTGATGGTTTTTAAAGTTTTTGTCTGTCTTTCTGTTTATTAATTTGTTCACCAATCAGAAAAAAACTACTGGACCAAATTGAATGAAATTTGGGCTTTGGAATACAATGCATAAATAGTGTTTATCAATATTCATATTAAAACATAAAAATATGTGTTTGCTTAATTCATACTTATAATAAAAGGCTAGAGGTATGAAATCTGTACATTGAAGATAGTTCAGAAAAAATATCATGAAGGAGTTCAGAATCAACAAAAGAACACATTTCGATGGTTTTTAAAATTTTTGTCTCTGTTTATTAATTTTTTCACCAATCATGCAAAAAACTACTGAACCAAATTAGAAAAAATTTGGTATGATTGTAGTACATACTCTGGAGTAACATTTATTTAATGCGTAAATAGCATTTACATATATTCACATTAACCCCTTGAGCACTAACCTGGCGTTTACGCCAGCTTTCCATTGTTTTCCTATTGTCTTCTTATTGTCTCATTTTTATGGGTAATCGACATATTAAAACATCATAATAAATATCTGTTTGCTTAGTAAATAGTATTATAAATGAATAGGGAAATGAGCGGAAATAATACTAAATTAAAGCAAGATAATTTATTTACATTTAATTTAAAAAGAAATAATAAATGTGTTTCTGATGATTATTAATAGATGGTGCTATACTTATTTTTGAATAATTTGGACTGTTTTGAAACATTACAAGGACATAGATTCTTTATAGAAGGCTAAATAAAATTGTATGTCCTGGGAGTCCTCAGTATGCTCTGTCATTTAGAGTAAATTTCGGCGGGGTCTGGAGCCTGACGTATTGGCTAACCAAAGGGGGAAGGGGCGGTGCCTAAACCTTCCACTGCACTGGAATGGCTGTCTAGGAGGTGGCCTGGTCTGGTCAGAGTGTCCTTTTCCGCGGGTAGGGGCCTGGAAGGGACGCGGGACGGAACTGGATAATTATCTGAATTCCATGCAAGCAAAGTAGTGGGCACAGCTAGTAGTATTATAAATTAATAGTGAAATCAGCAGAAATAAAGATAAATGAAATAACCTTAATCTGTTTAATTATTGACATATATTGATAAACATTTAATTATTGCATATGTATTTCTGACAATAATTCATACTTATTTTTTACTGTAGACTGTTTTGAAACATTACAGGGACATATATGATCTATACTAAATGGTAATATTATTGTGTCACAGTGTGCGATAGAGAGGTGTGAGGCGAGAGCGCGACGCGCTGGCGCCGCGGGACACGTGCGTCTCTTAGCGGCGGCGGTGGCGGAGTGCGGCGCGGTCTCGGACGCGCTGGCGAGTGCGGCTGCGCGGCTACGGCTCGAGCTGGTGCCGCTGCGGCAGGACGCGGCCGAGGCGGAGGAGAAGGAGTGCGGGGTGGGGCGGGTGCGGGCCGCACTGCACGCGCACGTGTGGCCCGGACTGACGCTGGCCGCCGCCGCACCGCACTACCCGTTCTCTCCCCTACTTTACAGAAGTAATCAACACCGGAGTATCCGGTTACTCGTTTATTTTTACACTGCTTTTAACTCTAACAAATTTACAACAAGTACAAAACCATGAAAACAATTTCTGTATAGTACAGATGTACACATGACAGAAATGAATTTAAATCTGGAAGACAAATTACACTGGTCGGTTACTAAATCCTCCTTCAAACTCAGTTTAACTCGCTAAACATAAATAGACTTTTATTTTATCGCTATCACATATATATTTTTTTATAGATTTTTATTAAATGTTTCGCCTAGTTACATCCAATAATCTTGAGAATAAAATAAGAAAATATGGATAACGGCAAAAATACCAAAAAAATGACATGAAATCTCTGTACTTATTTGAATTCTTCTTACACATCTCTAAAATGTTAACGTTTCTTTAAATAATATTTTAAATTCCTGCTTGGAATTCTGCTTTCCTTCTTCTTAGCACAGTACTTGCAGTGCCGGGCCGGCAGCCGTTACGGGCGAATGCGTTTTCGCTAGCTCCTCGCATTCTGTGAGTGACGCCGGATGTGTGATGGAGGTGCTCCCGTCTTCATCTAATGTTCGATCAATAGATACCTAAAATATTGTGCGTGGAGGTTCTGTGTTCCAGTCGTGGCTTGGTTCATGACATTACTTGGTGTTGTTTTTGATGGACTATTTTCATATGTGCGAGTAGGGGGCGGTCCCCGCTAGCAGGACAATGGCCGAAAAGCCTAAAAACCCAGTAAGGATAAGAAGGGAAAAGGAAAAGGTGGGCGATAATGCCAGCAAACGTAAGTCGGAGTTGGAATTGATGGAGGATGGGAAGTCAAAGGAGATGGAGGTAGAAGACGGTGGTGAGTTTACCGCGTTTATGTTGAGTCTCTTTTGAGTTCTGTTTCTGTTGAGTTATTTTGAGTCTCTTGTATATCTGGAAAAGAGAATGGCAGGTGCCGGGTGCGCAACCCTCCTCAGGTTATCAAGCCGGTATACTTGCCTTATTATGCCTTATTATGGTTTTGATGTGTCCGAGTACACGCGTAAGATGTTGAGAAGGAACAAGGGGTTGAGGGCAGAGCTCCAGGATCTTCGTTCTGATGTCGAAGGCATGAAAACAGAATATGAGTGGATGAAGAAAGGGCAAGGAAAGGAAAGTAGAAAAGGAGGTATTGTGTCGGGTGCCATGTCGGCCACATTAGCAAAGACGGAAGCCTCATTGAAAGAAACTATGGGGGCAATGCATAATAAAGTGATGATGGTAGATAGTCGGCTACCTGGAGCTTCGGTCTTTGCTGCTCCTTCTCCTCAGCAGAGAAGGAGGTCGGTAGCCAAGAGAATGAGACGAATGGGCTTCCTGTTGGAATGGAGTGGGGCCTGCTTCCCGGTGACGCAGCAGCTCCAGTCATGGCGTTCGGTGAGAGGACGGATAGGGGTTCTTCTGTGTGTTCGGGGTGGTGGCTCGGGGGGAAGAAGAAGGGGGGAAATCTCAGCGGGTGGCGGCGGATGCGACCCCGACTCCTGTGCGCTTGCACGCAGGCATCCAAACCGAAGTCGAAACTACCTGAGCTGTCGCAATTGGCCACGACCGGAAGCGGTAGCTGAGGAAGTGAACTACAAAGAGGTACTGGCGAGGACTAGAGCAGATGTCGGCATTACAGACCTGGACATCGAGGACACCTCGATGCGCTCTTCTGTCACGGGATCCCAGATCGTTGAAATCCAGGATCCTTGTGGCGTGGAGTTCGCAGATTGCCTTGTTACCCGAATTCAGGCGTCCATCTCTGATGTCGCGGTGGTCTTCAGGCCGATGAAACGGGTTGATGTTCGAAACGTCGGATTGGAGGGCTCCGTGACAGAGAAGGAAGTCGGTTGGCTGGTTTCGCCGAGGACAATATGTCAGGTTGGTGACATTAAGGCCGGGCCCATTAAGGGAATTATGGGTGGGGTCGGGTGTTATACATCTAACCATGCCGGTTTCTGCCACGCGACTGTACGTAGGAGTGGGCCGGATTTTGATCCTGTGGCCTGGGTTTATGCGTTTGAAAGTAAGTCCTTGCGATGTTTCAGGTGCATGAGCCTGGGGATGACACGGCCGCTCTGTCGGCGACCACTGATAGAGGCGAACTTATTTACCGGTGCGGTCTGCCCGGTCACAAAGCAGTGGAATGTGCAACGGAGAGGCCGCGTTGCGCCTTGTTTCCGGAGTTGGGCTGGAGAGTGGATCACGACATGGGTGGTGTGGTTTATATTGCCAATAGTAGCGAGAGGATTACCCTTTTGGCTACGGCCTCGTTACGTCTGCGCGGGAGTGATGGTGATGGAATCTGAGCAGAGTAATTCAGCGCCGTTTGGATGTCATCACTCTGCCCAATCAAGGGAGGAAGGGGCGGGCCCCTGACCTTCCATTGCACTGGGGAGACCGTCTGGAAGGTGGCCTTTATACCGGGCCCTTTTTCCCGGGGATAGACCTAAAAGCATTACTCCACATAAATAAATAAAAAAAGAGGATAGTATGTATAGAACTCGTTACAAGGCAATTGTTAAAAGTGTATAGTATATTTTCTTAAATATCTTAATCTTCGTCTCCTTAGCCTTTTATTAAAGTATGTAAACACCCTTGTTACGTAATTCAACATAACAGTAACTGTTGAACGTTGTTCATTCATACAAATTAATTATAAATATTAGTGTGAATAATACACTAATTTTCAGAAAAAAATATAATATTGTACAAGTCTAAGAAGGTTCGATTTTGGTTTCGGCTGAAAATCCAATTTCGTTCTGACGATAATTTAAATTCGTTATAATTCCAATATTCATTACACTAAACATATACGTGATACGAATATTTTAATGATATGCATCTAATCAGGACACTCAAATCTATAGGAAACATCCTTAAAAGTTAGAAGGAGGAAAAAGTTTCTTTGTGCAGACCAATGTAATCAGTGTGTCCCTACAAGTCATTTCCGCGCATATTCTCCCTCCATAACCCCTAAAACTAATTATCTCTGTAACTACCTCTGCCGACAATCACAGTCATTATTTTTTAGTCAACAAAAGTATACAATAAATAGGATTACTAATTTTATGAAATGAGACAAAGCTCTTTGTATAATTTCTATATAGGAGTTTAAGACGTATGTTAACACGTTTCTTTTTTGGTACTTATTGATTTCATTTTTGTTTTAGTTCAGTAAGCATTTGTAATCTTAAACTCACAATTTAGATTACACAGAAGACAATAGTGCTACTTGGGTTTCCATTAAAATTGTAACAATAACATTACCACAATAGCATTAGGCCTACGTGATTTTATGGAGAAAATCTATAGTAACTCTTTATTACATGAATTAGTTAGAATAAATCTTAACCTCTCCAAGTCGTTTATTCCCTCCGCGTATTTCGGAACTCGAAAAGTCTATAACTCGATTTGTTTTTTGTCTCCCTTGAAGTTCGATTTATACGAGGTAGTAAGTGAAGCGAGGGTCGATAGATAGTGCATCTAGCACTGAGGAAGTGTTTGGCGGTCGCAGAGCGCTCCGGCTCCATCACGTCATCGGGCGGGGAGAGCGAACGGGCGGGGGGGAGAGTGAGGAGGAGGAGGAGGCGGTGGAGCGCGCGGAGGCGTTCGCGGAAGCGCTGGGGTCGGTGGGGGGCGCGGCGCAGCAGTGCGCGGCGCTGCAGGGCTCGGACCGGCTGCGGCAAGCGGAGCTGCTGGTGGCCGCATTCTGTCGCGCGCTCGGACACCCACTGGACGTCTAACACGCACACTCTTAATATATTCATTACTCGAAATATTGTTGTTTCATTTACCTAGACTAGCACTAGTAGTCAGTCGGTTCGAGGTTGCGCCGCACTGCACCGAGACAACACGGGATAACCGTAAACGTCTGGGCTATGGATGAGTTTGAGGGCCAATTTTCTTTATTTAATTCTTCAGGATACAGTGGGTTTGCGACGCGGTGCTTGCGAAAGCCACCCCGTGTCGCCCCCATCCCAAATGCAGCGAACGGCCCCGGGGGGGTTTTAGTGGGTATTTCCGGGCGCTTCACGCCCGGGCGAGTTCCACACTGGCACGGAACTCGTCACTCCGTGCCCCCTTACCTATTGTATTGGGGGACTTCGGTCTCACTAATACAATAGGTTAGGGTAGTGCATAAATGCATTTCCCCCCGTCAAAAAAAAAAAAGGATACAGTGAGTGGAGAGTGCAGGAGTGAGGGAGGGTATAGCATATCTGGAGTAGCCCGACTGGTAGAATACCTCTACATTACAGAAGATCGCACCCAAATAACACTACTGTGATCCTGTGCTGAGTAAGGTCACCAGCACTCCTTGAGGATGCGCTGTTCAGACAGCGGGGGACCGGCGGTGTTAATAACACGGCTTTTGGAGTGTGTAGGCGCGGCGATTAGGAAGACCTGGTGAAACGGTTTGTCGCCGGCCGCCCGCAGGTTAGTAGGGTTCCTGAACCCAGGAATAACTTAATCTCCGCCCTGGGAGGCTGAACTGCCAGTCTGCGCATAACCCTTGTAGTGGCAGTCGTGCCGGAAGAGGAGACCGGAGTTGACACGGTTGTTGATTCAGGCGGGGACCGTACACCGTGCCGACAAGCCGCACTACCTGTTTTCCATTTTTTAGCAAGTTTACACCGTGCTTTTGTTCTTTAGCTGTCTGGTCAGAGTATCCTCATCACACTTTCCATACCCCAAACAATGGCAAGAAGGAAAATAAAAAATTTTCAGCGCCATCCCTATCCAGACAACTGAACTTCTGCAACACCGGGGGATTACAGTCAAATATTAATGCAGTTCACTTCCACTTAGAAACTGCGCACCCGAGTATATACTACTTCTCACATATACGCAGATATCTTTCCCGTCTGATACATCATACTTACTCTACCCCGGTACAAGGTCGAATATAAATTCCAGAGACGTGCTGGTGTATGTATGTGCATTCGGGAGGATACCTCTTATCGCCATCTTCACTGCCTGAAAGAGAGGAACCTGTCAGTATTGTGAGTACGCGTGGACTATGATGGTCAAACCCGTATTTTCGCGTGCCTATACAGGTCTCATAGCGGTGACATAGACACGTCACGACTCTGAGCATCTGCAATCCGCGACTGATAAGATTTTTGAGCAAAACCCATCCGCAGAGTTGGTGATATTACGCGCATCATACCGAGTGGCTTAGTTCTCGGTCCACCAACTACGCGGGAAGGTGTGCTTACAAATTTGCTTTGGCTCATTGATTCTCACAATTGTTGTGCTCTCCAACGAAGATACCAGATATGGAGGAGCATACCAGTTCATTATTGGACCTTTTACTGACCACGCGTCCGGGTGAATATACCATCGTAGTGAATGCACCACTTGGCTCATATGACCATTGTCTTGTCCGGACCCAAGTACCATGCGTAAGGGCCAATCCACCTCGGTCAAAAAGTTTCAGGCGCGTGTTCTAGTATAAGTCAACAGACTGGTATGGGTTGCGTGATTTTTACGGATCCTACCCATGGAAGCAGCTTTGCTTCGTATCAGATAATCCTGATTCCTGGGCTACTGCTGTCACTGATACAATATTAGGAGGTATGGAGAATTATATTGCCAATACAGTAGCGGCCGCGGGGAGTAAACAACGACCGTGGCTCAATAGGTCTTGCAAAGAGGATAGAATACTCAAGCAATTTTGCTTACGAGGCTTGGATCAGGGGTCGAATTAATTAGGACCCAAACATATCTGATGTGAAACGTAAACTTAACGCTGCATCGAGGTCCAGAAAACGACAAATTAACAAAGCTAAATTCGATTTCGTTGGCAGAATTGGTACTCGACTAGCAAGCTACCCGTCTGGTACCCTATCGCAGTAGGTGGAAGTCTGCCCATGTGTAACCAGTGCGCAAAAAGGGTGATTGGTCAGATAATCGAATTACAGGCCTAACGCTATAACCTCCCTTCTCTCTAAGGTTATGGAACGTGTGATCAACTCTAAGCTCTTTAGATACTTAGATAAACACGAATTGCTCAGCGGCCATCAATATGACTTTCTCCATGGACGCTCAACCGGTAATCTAGTTTATCTTACACAGCAATGGGCTTCAGCCATTGAGATTCAGGGTGAGGCATTAGCGGTTAGCTTAGATATACCGAAGGTGTTCTATGGGGTTTGACATCAGGGTCTTCAATTGAAGATACCATTTCGAGGACGACCCGAGGGTTTGCGCAAATGGATTACTAGCTTTCTATCCGGCAGACGCATAAAAGCTGTAGTAAACGGCAGCTGCTCCGATAGCATAGGTAACAACACTGGCGTTCCGCAAGGCTCTATATCTCCGACTCTTTTTCTGCTGCATATCAATGACATGCTGTCCATCAAATGCATTCATTGCTATGCAGACGACAGTACCGGAGATGCTTTATACGGAGGCCGAGCAAACATCCCTCGCTCCGTTGTGGAAAGAAAACGCGAACAACTTGTGCTGGAAAATGAGAACACTCTGTCAGGAGTATTTCAATGGAGTCAGGATAATTTAGTCCAAGTAAACCCGATTCAAACACAAGTTTGCGCATTCACCGCTAAGAAACCCCCATTTACCCCGGCCCCACAATTCAAGGATAGACTTCTTACTATCTCGTAGACCATTTTTTTTTTTCTTTTTTTATTATTGAAATTAAACTATCTGCAGACTCTGGGTCCGCACCTTTTTTTATATTGGAGATTTAAATCGACTTGCGTCGGAAAGAATTGCCTATAATAGTAATTGAAGCAGCTATGCAGTTAGTAATCTTTCGCATATGTGAGCTTAAATCTACTTCTATTAAATATTTTATATCTATATGTTAAATTATTTTGTAGACACTTATTTTGTTATTATTAATTAATTAATTACATAATTATTACTTGATTAATTTTTTATTATTATTTTTTTTATTAACGGTCGTAACAAGCCAAGCAGAACAAGACCATTGGGATCCTCGGTATCGACCTCTCCAATGAAGGTCAATTCCGTAGTCTCTTTAAAGACAAGGTCAAGCTGGCATCCAAAAAGCTAGGTGTGCTGAATAGAGCGAAGCAGTACTTCATATCGGAGCAAAGACTGCAACTGTACAAGTCCCAAGTCCGTCTCTATATGGAGTACTGCTGTCACCTCTGGACGGGAGCTCTTGGATATCAGCTCGAGCCACTTGACTCAGTTCAGAGACGTGCTATGAGAATTTATTGACTATCCCAATCTCGCAAGCGGTTTAGAACCTTTCAGTGTAAGGAGGCACTTTGCCTTCTTATGTGTGTTCTACCGTTTGTCTAATGGTTTGTGTTCTTATGAATTGTGTTAATAATATTTTCGCCACACATCCGACATCTGGATACATCCGGTGATACCGTCTCTCACCTGCCACATGTCAGATCGCATGGAATGACTATATAAGGCTCTGTAGAGCTAACACAGGAACACTTGCATTCTATCTCTGTTAAAGTGAACGTTCATGATAAAGTGATGACGAGGGAATAATACATAGTGAGAGAACAATTATTTAACATAATTTCGCCATTATTCCTACTTAACTTAATTTCTAACATTGTACGGCTCGCCATCAGAGTTCACGCTCACATCTTGGAGCCAAAGTAGTCCCGACCAATGTGGTTTCAGAGAAGTTTCCTCCCGCGAAGTATCCGGATATAGAATGAGCTCCCAGCGGCTGTTTCCGGCGGAATACAGTATAGGGTTCTTCAAAATCAGTGTGAGAAAATTTTTCTTAAGAGTTAGCAACGCGCACGAAATACCTCTGGTGTTGTAGGCGTCCATAAGCTACGATACCCGCTCACAATCAGGCGGATCGTATGCTTGTGGTTGTACCAGGCTTTCACCGTTAACATTTTTTGTTCAAATAGAAGTTTAAAAGTTCTTCAACAAATTTTCCTAAACTTCAGCATAATACATGGGCATAACTAAGCAGTTCTATCGCTTACTAAGCGATGATGGCGCAGTTGATAGTCCGGTCGGATTCCGCGTCAATGGACGCGAGTTCGAACCTATACAACTCTAAAATCAGCCTGAGCTTTCGGTGAAGGAAAATATCTTGATGAAAGCTTAACATGCTGGTAGAGCATTTTCTAATAATGCCTATGTTGGTTTGAGAACCTCTCGCTAAATATCAATATGTATGTTCCAGTAGCATCACTTGAGAACCAGTACTTTTTTTTTGACGGGGGGAAATGCATTTACGCACTACCTTTACCCATTGCATTAGTGAGACCGAAGTCCCCCAATGCAATGGGTAAGGGAGCACGGAGGGACGAACTCCGTGCCAGTGTTTTTTTTTTTTTTTTTTTTTTGACCTAGCTAATGCTGTTGACCGGAAGGGCCTTTACAGCTTCACCGAACTTTGGGGGCGAGTGCTGAAGGCACTCAGCCGCAAAAAGGTGACTAGCTCAAGGGCTACCAAAGTGGTACGAACCTCGGCTTGGCCGTCACCTGAGTGCTCAAGACTCACTCGCGAGTTGTATCCTAGCTATCCCTACATTTTTTATATTAATATAAAAAAAAAAAAAGGTTCCTTACAGGACCTATGTACCTTGCATGTTATGCATGAGTGTGTATGGAGTGTTGTGCGTGTAATTGCTCAATGCGTGGGCAGTGTTACTGTATCGCGCTGGCGGCGACGTCAAGAGCCTCCCCAGTTGGGGAACGAGACACGTCTTGGGTCGCCGCCTGAGGGGGACCCGGAGTGTGTGCGGGAGCAAAGTTAGCCGCCTGTCCCCGGCGGCGGGAACGGCGGTTTCGCGGGCGTGGGCGCTGACACGCATTTGTACGAGGTAAAGGAGGGAAGATCCTATTACTACGAGTTATGGTATCGTCGCGGCACGATAAGATTCTTTGCGGCCGACGTATACGACGCGGCTTACGTCCTGGCAAGTACGAGACGGCTCGCACGATGAGGGGGTTCGAGTGTGTGTCTCTGCGCGTTCGAAGAATGCGCGACACTGGGTCTTAAAAACGGACCTAATGGAGGGCAGGTTGAGATCCCTGTGTAAATCCACAGTTCTCTCGAACCATTGGGCACCTACTGCCTTCCTTACAAAGCGATTCTGAATCCTTTGTAAGGCGTGCATGCGTGAACGAGTGATGTGACCGAAGACAGGTGCGCAATACGTGATGATGGGTCTGACCACCATCTTGTATAGGGTAATCTTATGGCGGAGTGCCATTTTGCTCTTGCTGTTATAGAGCGGATAGAGACGACCTAGCACCATGGAGGTCTGGCGCTTCACTTTCTTAATGTGAGATTTGAAAGAGAGTCTGTCATCTAATTGAACTCCTAGGTACCTGACTTCGGAGCAGTATGGGATTTCAGTACCCGCGTACTGTATGGGCTCGGGAGGGTCTTCCCTAAGTTTTCGGCTTCTAGTGAATAATAACGCGGCGCTCTTACTCGGGTTTATCGCGAGACGCCATTTGAAATACCAAGCGCTGAGTTGGTCGACAGCGCCTTGGACGTATTTACGTAAGACCGTTTTCTTACGAAAAGCGAAATATATGACAGTGTCGTCCGCGTATAGACCTAACTGAACTCTTCCGAGATCAGGGAGGTCCGCTAAGTAGAGGTTGAAGAGGACAGGCGCCAGAATGGAACCTTGGGGGACTCCTGCGCGTATGGGGTGGGCTATAGAGAGAGCGCTCTCTACTCTATAGCGGACACTACGATCGGTGAGGTAATCGTGTATGATTCTAACCAGAGTGTCGGGGATACCTAATCTAGTGAGTTTGTAGACGAGGCCCGTGTGCCAGACCTTGTCGAATGCTTTGGCAACGTCGAAGAAGACTGCGAGCGTATGCCAGGATTTATTAAATTCAGGGTGATTAATATTGGTGAGTACGTACTCCGTGAGGCGGAGCACCTGATGCGCACAGGAGTGTCTGGCTCGGAAACCAAACTGTTGGGGAGGCAAGAGATTTTTGTCCTCTATCACCTCTATGAGACGGTTCATAAGGATCCGCTCATAGAGTTTGCCTAAGGTGTTAAGAAGGCTAATTGGACGGTAGCTATCGGGTTGCCTGGCGTCTTTGCCAGGTTTGTGTATCCCTATAACTATTACTGCTTTCCAGGCGGCTGGAAAGTGGTTGTTTTTGATGGCCGCATTGAAGATGCAGACCAGCAACGCGACCAGAGGCGGAGGAAGAAGTTTGATGACTTCGTTCCTGATTCCGTCGGGACCGGGGGACTTTCTGGGCTTAAGGCCCTTGATGGCAGTCGTAACCTCGTCACAGGTGACAGGTGAGAGGGGGACAACCGGAGTAAGAGCGAGGGAGTCCTTCACGGAGGATTCGACAACAGAGATGTGTTCGACATCAATGTTGTCGGTGACGGGAGCGCATTGATGCTCGAGACTATCGGCTAAGCACTCGGCTTTTTCGATATCGTCAAATGCGGGTTGAAGACCCTGCGTATTTCTGTCCAGGGGGGGCATGTTAACGATGGTACGGTCCATCTTCATGGATCGTGCGAGCTTCCAGTACGCGAGGTGGGAAGGTTTCAGCTCTCCTAAGAGGCTGTCCCACCTTTCATTACGGATCTGATCTATGCGGCTTTTCACCGCTCTACGCAAGGAACGCAAGCGCGCACGATTCTCCTCAGTCGGATACGTGTCGTGGGCGCGGGTCGCGGCGTTTTTCTGGGTGAGCAGAGCTCTCACGTCATCGGGGAGTACAAAGCGGCGATCGTTCGCCGCTTGCACCTCTTTCGAGGTCTTCTCGATGCCGATCTTGAGGTGCTCAACCAGAGCATCGATCGCGAGGTCCGCGTCCGCAGACGTATCCAGTACATCTGGGATCCTATCGAGAGAGGGGGTGGACGGATGGTCCTTTAAATAACGGCCGAGCTTGTAGTAGTCCGCGACTTTTACAACTGGCGGGCTAGAATTAGAGTCATCCGTATGACCTAACAACAAAACTACTGGGCGGTGGTCGGAGTCGAGTTCGTGTACGACTTGTATAAGACGCACAGGAAGCGAGACTCCTTTCAAAACAGCGAAATCTAGAACCGACGGGCGACAGTTCGGTTGAAAATGGGTGGGCTCTAAGGGCGCGACGACCTCAAAATCGAGCTTCCGTACTAAGCGCATGAGTTCCGCCCCATTGGGCGTGACGCACGAGCTGTTCCAGAAGGTATGCCCGCAATTGAGATCGCCGGCGATAATGACAGAGTCGCCTAATGCGAAAAGCTTCTCTAGATCTGACCTTAAGGGTCGTTTACTGGGGGGGAGGTATGCAGACACGAGTACGATTGACGGATGGCCAGTCATACCTATTCTACATACCGAAACTTCCATATTGGTAAGCTCCGGAGCTTGTAACGGCGAGCAATAAAGTGACCGTTTATAATAAATAAGGGTACCACCGCCCCTTTCAGGGGTCCTATCGTTTCGTACTATGTTATAATTCGCAATCCCGGGATTGCGATCACTAGGCTTCAAAAAGGTTTCCTGGACGAGAAATACGTCTATTTGACGATCGCGGAGAAAGTTAGCGATTAAATCACGCTGCGGAGCTAATTTCCGCGCGTTAAAAAAATGAGAGGGAGAGACCGCGAGGCTTGAACTTAGCCATCGATTACGGGTTAAGTGAAACGCGTGCCAGACCTTGAAGGGTCATGGCGATGGCAGGGAAACGCGCGATAGCCTCGAGCTCGGCGTTTCCCGAGCCGCTGTTCAACATAGCGTTGAACGCGACTACTTCCTGCACATCATGGATGCGCAGGAGAAATAGTACCCGGTCTAAGCCGGTGGAGTTGGCCTGAGGGGCTTGAGGGGGGGTAGCCAGGCGCGGCTGCGCCTTGGCTTGGGGCCTAGGTGCCCACGGAGCCAGAGGGGCTGCGGGGCGGGGGGCGGAGTGACGGGTCGGCACCGCGGAAGGCGACGCCGACGTGCCTGGGAGGCACGGGAAAGACCTCAGTGTCATTGGCGGCACTTGAGGTTGGAGGAGGAGGGGTGCAGCGGTCCTCTGAGGAACGCGCCTACCGCCTTTGTTAGGCTGGTTGCGTCTTACCTTGGGCGCACACGGGCACCCACGGTAATTGGCGGGATGACCCTCCTGCCTGCACAAAACGCAGCTTGGAGGGTCGGTAGTGTCCTTAGGACGGGGACAGTCGGGGGTGAGATGATCCCCGAGACACTTGACACATCTCGGAGCCATAAAGCAGCTCCGAGAACTGTGCCCGTACCCCTGGCAGCGGTGACACTGCGAGGGGTAAGATTTCTTGTGTGGGACTTCCACACAGATGCGGGAGAGGCCGCAGAGGGTCTTCAGACCGAAGACCTTCTTGCTAACCTCGTTGGCGGGGAGTGAAACAAGGACCATGTTATATGGTCTCCTGCCTCGTTGGTCATGCATCCGATGCACTTCAGCATCGGGGAATCCCTGCTCCTTGAGGGAGTCAGCGATTTCGTTACAAGAGAGTTCCTTTGGAACTCTCTTGATCACAACGCGGAGGGACTTCTCCTCCTCCAGCGCGTGCGTGAAAAATGCATATTTCGCCTCACGGAGAAACCGCGTGAGGTCGCGGAAGGTGTCCGTGGTCGACACCTTCACCATGATTCCATCGCGAACATTCGTCGCGCTGGAGAAGTGTATTTTGCGGCTCGCTAACGCCGCAGAGATTTTTGTCCAGGACGCTTTGTCCTGGATCGTGACAGGGGGGGGGGACGCACTTTCCTAGGCTGCACCTGAGACGGTGCAGCTGCAGGCTTGGGCGCTGCCGACTTCGCGGCAGGCAGCGGAGTCGGCTGCCGTGACGCGTCCTCTACGGCGAGGACCTTCGGGACTGACTCGGAGGGCGGCGGAGAGGCCGGCGCCTTCCTTCCGTGCCAGTGTGGGACTCGCCCGGGCGTAAAGCGCCCGAAAATACCCAGCGCCCGGAAATACCCAACCGTGTCGCCCCCTGCGGCGAGGACCAGTACTTAACCAGAGGCTTAGTGTGTTTACCATCCTGAACCACATCGTCACTTAACATCAGGCAAGATCGTGGTCAAATTACTAAGCCTATACAGTTATTTAAAAAAAAAAACATATATAAATAAAGTGATGTGAAGAGGAATTTAAAAAAAAACCAGCACAGTGCACGAGCGTGGTACACAAAAACCGGGACGTTGTGCGCGCGGGGTACACAGAGGCCGGTACAGTGCATGGGCGGGGTACACAGGAACCGGCAGGAACAGTACGCGGGGAATCAAATGAAACTACACTCTTGCGTATAATAAATCTATATTATTTATAAACATTAATGAATAACGCGGTAGCAGATGATGTGCGCCGTGAGTGCCCGCTGGTCGCGGTGCCACTGCTCCACCCTCCACCTCCAGCCTCGAGTCGCATATAAATACACCTCTCTGTCATACTTAGCAATCACCCGTCTTCAAATATAAAAAAGGGATGTAATTCTAAATCTTCATTCATTAAAAAAACTCAAGTTAAAAGTACATTTAGAAAGCTAGAGAGAAGTTGAATGGACCGTTTCAAAATAGGATAATATCCATCAATAAAGTGAGACGTGGTGTTAGCCTGGAGCAGTGTACCTACATCTACTTGTACATTATATTATCACAGTGTTGATAAAAACATGTGAAACTTTTATAGTTTTTGACCATGTATTTAATTACATACCTAAAAATGTATACTATAAGTTATTATTGAAGGCATTTACGTTAAAGCGGTAATGACTGTCTTACGCCTTGCGTATCACCAAAACTATCACTGGACTGATATGCCGTCATACAATTAATTTATTCTTATAATTTTAACAAATTAACACCAATAACAAACATACATAACAACATTATAATTTTACAGTTACACTGTATCATAGGCACCGGTGAAACTTATAAGCAATGTCAATGTATAACAATACAACAGGTATTGTGTGTAGTTGCCACCCTACAATTAGGTAAATATATTGTCGTAAAAATACGTCCAGGTCTTAATGTTACTTGCACAGTATCAATATACCAAAGCAATCAACAGACTTAATAAACAATGTACATAGCCATAGCTGAGGAATCACACTAACAACACATCCAGAGCTACGTCATGTCCGGTGTTCGGTCCCTGAGCGCCACTGCTGTGTGTCACTTGATGCATAATAACATTAAACTTTCAAATGTGTAACTTAAGCAATAAATATTTAAAATGCAACAAAATACTTGTGTCATAATACTAGAGAAATGATCACCACAGTCAGTCTCTGAAGGGACAGATAAGAGTGCAGGAGGAGGCCAGGGCGGTGGTCAGCCCTGCGTGTCGCTGGGGGCGGAGTCCGTGTGGAAGAGCTCAGGGTGGCGGAGTAGCGCACTGAAGTACTGGTGAGTGAGACGCGCCAGGTACTGGAGGTGCGGCGGGCGCGCGGGCCACCACCCTTCCAGGAAACCGATGTGTCCACCGCGAGCCGTCACCGCCAGCGCCACGCGCTCCGCCGCCTCCGCCTCGCGCACCGGCATCGCGCACAGCGGCTGGAACGGGTCGTCCGCCGCGCACAGGCATAGTAGCGGCACACACACCTGCTGCAGCTTGTGCCGCAGTGACGCTGCATTGTAGTACTCTTCCACAGACTCAAACCCGAAATGCCGCGCTGTGAACGCCGCGTCGAACTGACGCACTGTGCGCGCTGTCTCCACCCCGCGCCAATCGCATGCTAGCTCCTGCAGAGCCTCGTGAGCCCGCACTGTACGCCTCAAGTTGCGGGCCATGTGATATGACAGAGCTGCATTCAGTGGAATGCTCTCCATGCACTCAGCACCTGAACAGACCTCAATCTCTTTATTCATTACTCCTTCATGACACCTTACCTTTCATTACCAAGCATGCTCACCTTTCACAACATCCAGAGGTGATGAGACTATGAGCGCCGCATGAACTTGGGACTGTTCTCTGTGCTCAGCCAGATAATGTCCCAGGATGAGGCCACCCAATGACACGCCCACTGCTAACAATGGGACACTCTCACAGCGTGCACGTATTGCAGCTACCACTTCAGCTAGATCCTCATGACTGACAGCACAGTAGAGGCGCGGTGTAGTGAGCGGTAACCCTCCCAGTCCACGGTTGTTAAACACGATGCAACGGGCAGAAAGTTGACGCGCAGCCGCCGCCAGACAGCGCACATAATCTGCTTGCACATCACCCGTCAGCCCTGGTAACACCAGCAACACAGCTTGTGGATCCACTGTGCTGTCCGGTTCCACCCAGTCTAATGCAACTTGCCCGCCATCCGTCAGCCGCAATACCTCTCTGTAATAAGACGTGCGACCTGAACATGGATACTGTGCTATGTGAGGAATTCAATGAGCGAGAAGCGAATAAAGCAGATCGCACCGCCGATAATGCACTGGTGGCAGCAGACTGGACCGCAGCAACGAGCCGAGCACAGTCTGTAACCGCGATTCGACGCACCACGGCGTGGGCCAGTACAATTCACTCAACAGCGGTACGTTCTCCTCGAGAAAATCGCGGAATTCGCCCTTACGACAAATCAGGATCGGTTTCTGCAAAGAAAAATAACAGCATGTGAATTCAAGTCACGGTGACTCATGGCGACAGTCAGCCACGGTACACGGTACACTTTACCTTGACCGCTTCCACTAGATAATAGGTTATATACAGTATTGATAGCGAGACCCCAACCAGGAACTCCTTCTTCACTTCTATGATATACATAAGTAAACCCAGCATATCTATAGATCAATATACTAAAATAATAAAAAACAACCACAAGAAAAACATAAAAATAAAACCTTCAAAGAACTATTAAATGCAGACAGCTAATATAATATTAAAACACTATGTACTCTGTAGATAATCGCTATCAGACAACAAAAACTGTCAAGTGTCACGTTGACTTGACACAGCTGTTCACGTTGTTTATAATTTAATAGTATATCAATGAACACGATTGTTCTAATTTAAAATGTATTAAGTTATGTTAAATATTTAATCTTGTCTTTAAAATTACATCAAAGTAAATCCATTTTTCTGAATGATCACTGACACTAGAGAAAAAACCTAGGCAGCCATGGTGGCTATGAGTATGAACCGGTATTTCAAGGTTTTTTTTTAGAATTGGTCCCATCACTAGTTGTCACTGTCACAATATCTGTGCACATCACATACTAAAACTCGTTGACGGGCAATACTATGGAGTAAGGGTCAACATGTCGTAGAAAGGGATAAAGATATTACATACAGGGTTACCACAAGCAAGGTCTTTGTAAAAATTACCCTACTTTTTTTTCCACAAAAATCACATATTGTGAAATTATTGTTATCATATTAAATCCATCATCGAGCTTAAAGATATTCCATATAAATAAATAGATTGTCTTCCTGTTTTTATCCTTAAAAGCTATAAAGAAATTGTTTCTTCTTAAAATCTATGGTTTCACATTATACACCATTATGTTTTGAACAAAAAAATCTTATTGACTCAAATTTTGAACTCCAATATTAGATTTCTCACAGGGCCATGAAATTTTATTGGTTTTGTAAAGTAAATAAAATGTTTTGCATTTTTAGGATAAACTATTGAAGTTAGAAAAATAAGTTAAATTTTGTAGTCCGCTGGACGCACAACAAATCATTCTGAATTTTTTTTTGTATCATCTGTATTTATAAATTACAGGCCAACAAAGTAGTGATATTTGTATTTTTAAGTTTTACTAAGTAAACTATTGATATTAGTGTAAAAAAATCAGTACAAATATTTTAGAATATATCATAAAATTAAAATTTGTGCAGATGAATTTATATCAATTGCCTACGGTTACAACTTATATTCTCATTCATTACTCAACACAAAAAAGGTCACCCAGGTTTATTTTGTTAGGACTAATAACAGGTTTATTATTACCTGACCTTTTTTGTATCTATTTTGTCACCGAATCGATCCAATGGTAAATATCGATTCAAAAAGATCGATCTTTTAATCTAAAATCAATTAATTTCTGATCGTCGTCCCTACTCTGTGATAAATAGTTCCAAAAAAGATTTATCTAAACTGCTCGTATTTATTGGGACACAAACAGAGAAGGGAGCTACATTCTTTTTTTGTTTTATTCTTTATGATAAACAAACTTGATTATCATTTCTAACAATGATCTGCTAGACTGAATAAGTTAAACCGTGTTGTAAATATTTGAGGTTTAAGTGTTAATAGTGAATAAAGTCCTATCAAAATGAAAAGTGCAAAGTTGGTGGTGCATAGCGGACGTTGCATAGTATCCCGTGCGCCAAATGCATTTGCGTGCTGCAGGTGAGATGCTATCGAATCTGGTTGAAGCTGTTATTTTTTTTACTCGAGCTGCCAATTGATTATATACGTACGCCTTGGACTTTGTACCTTTACAACCTTTGCATCTGGGGCAAGCTAATAATACAGTTACTTTACATTGAACTCATTACATTTGGCAATGATTTCAGATTACAATTTAAAATTCCAACTCAAATTCAGTATTAAAAAATAGTATCAAAGCTGTTTTATTTTTGAGAAATGTTAACATATTAAATAATAATAATATTTTGTACTTGTTCTAGTGATCCGCGTCGGCTCTCTAAATAAACTTAGTATTTTAACAATTCTTAACTAGTATTTTCACTTCTTGTGATATGTGTGATGTAAAGGTACACAATGCTACAATTTTTTTTTATGATATATAAACTACTGAATGAAGGTAGTAATGAAAATGTAATTCAAATTATAAAGTACATACTATAAAATTTTTTCTAATTTTTACAAAATAAAATGTGTAGACCTAACAGACTAATCCTAGGGCTATTTACTCACACCATGGCATTTTTCTTACTCTTAGCTTTATACTCTTACTAGCTGCTCTTTATGGTTTTATCCGCGTAGTTCTCATTACCATGGGATTTTTATAATAAAAACTATCCTATGTTACTCCCTAGATTTCAAACTATCCATCCAAATTTCATCCAAATTGGTCTGGGAGTTTTTAAGTTTATTTGTTACATACAAAAATACAAATCTTTCCTCTTTATAATATTAGTATAGATAAAGAAAGGTTCCAAAACAGGAATAATAAATGAGGAATACACAAATGTTTATAAATAATTTTAATTATGAAAATATTTAATTGGCTAATGCTTAGTAGTACAAATGTCAATATCTTTAATTTTTTGATTCTACTTCAATTTTGATTAACTATTTAAACAAAATCAGTTTTTTTGACTTAACTATAATAGTTCTGTATATAACTTCATAAGTTTTTTGTAGGGAATGTAAAATTATAAATACTATGTAGTAAATTATTAGATTAATAGATGCATTAATTATGTATGCTTTACTAACCTTGAACCACAGGTAACTTATTTTTAGTTAATTTAATCTAGTATGTTGTTTTTTGATCATGATTAATACATAGCCCTGACTAGATATCTATAATTAACTTTAAAAAGCAATCACGCTTTGACAAAATCTCCTTTGTTTATGGTTTTATTCATGTGAGATTGGTGAAATTGTGTACACACACATTGCTTTATATGTACTATATTGTTATTGACACATTTGTCTCTAAAAACCTTGAAATTTCTTAAACATAGTCAATTATCCTTCTATTATTGACCAAAAATAAAAAGGTTAGTCATCTAACAATAAGGAGTAAAGTCTCTTAAATGTTATTTTGCTTATTCTATGAGTTTGCTTATCTATTCTAAAAGGTTGACGCTCCTGCAGGTAGATAGACATCATGGTTAGACCATCCATGGGCATCCCTATGTATCTCTGTTTATAGATACCAATAGCTATTAATTGTGGGACTTTTGTTATGTGCAACTATGTTATTGAGAATAGCCTTATGGTTTATCACCAATAACACTAAAATCAGAACTATAAAACTACAAAAAACCAATTCCATTTTTTAAAATTACATTATCCATCCAGTTTATGTATTGAGTAGTGTGCTAACAGCAGATAGGATCACTCAGAGATATGAAGGTTGATAGATAGTGGTTGCACTTGTCAGGCACACATCGACGCAGGCTCGCTCTGAAGGCGAGAAGCGCGGCGCCCGCCAAAGCGCATCCTTCACGCTGAACCTCTTCAGAGGGCAGTTTGAGCCTGCACAAGTCTTCCCATTCCCGGAACCGCTCTCTGATGACCAGCGCCAAATGCTGCAAGAGCTGGTACCACCTGTTGAAAAATTCTTTCAAGAGGTAAGATGGAGAATATCATATGATATGAATGGTAGGAAGTGACGGAGATGGTGAAGAGTGCCGGTGTTGTTTAGGTAAACGACCCCGCGAAGAACGACGCGGAGGCTCGTATCGAGGAGAGCACGCTGGCGGGGCTGTGGGAGCTGGGTGCGTTCGGGCTGCAGGTGCCGGCTGACCTTGGAGGGCTCGGGCTCTCCAACACGCAGTACGCGCGGCTCGTGGAGGTGGTGGGCGCACACGACCTCGGCGTGGGCATCACGCTCGGTGCGCACCAGTCCATCGGGTTCAAGGGAATCCTGCTCTTCGGTAACGAACAGCAGAAAGCACACTACTTGCCACGTGTCACCGGCGGCGAGTACGCGGCCTTCTGTCTCACCGAGCCCTCTTCCGGCTCCGATGCTGGCTCCATCAAGTGAGTAACGGTTCCTTCTGCCTACTATCTGATCTTGTTATGTTTATATATAATGAACATTTCTTTTCAAAATATATTCCACCTCAGATCGACCAATAGTTGGAATTGACCCCTTTCGATTTGGATAAATTTTGGTCAGAAGTTTCCTTATATCATCATATAACTTCTTCCAAAGGTAAACAATCAAACTTATATTTTAAATATTTAAAAAACTATTGTAGATATAGAAATGAACTACAATTCATTTTAAAGAGGAAACTTGGGGCTACGATTTTTTTTTTTTTTTTAAAAACGTAATTGTTAAATTTTGAAATTTTGAAAATCGTCAAAATTGAGGAAGAAACCTGAAAATTTAAAAACTGTTTTTCGTTTTTTTTTTTTAAATATTACGTTTCGAATTTTATTACAAATATTTTTTTTGCTTTATCCCATTTTTCTGGCAAGTAAAGTTAAGCAATCATATAATTTTGTAATTTTGACTAGTACAACTTTCATTTTGGCGGCGGTGCTTTTTTGTCACGTTATTATATCAATAAATTAAAGTTTTACTACGTAAAATTACAAAATTATATGATTGTTTAACTTTACTTGCCATATAAATGGAAAAAAAAAGCAATAAAAATGTTTGTAATATAATCCAAAACATAATATTTTTGAAAAAAAAAAACAAAAAACACGGTTTTCAACATTTTCAGGAACCTTTAAAAATAAGTCCAAGGTATTTAACAAAAAAAAGCCAAAAATTTGGTGTTTATCTTCTTCAATAATGACGAATTTTCAAAAATTCAAAATTTTACAAATTAGAGGTTTTTCAAAATTTTTTATCGAACATTGTTTTTTTTTCATAGTCTCAAGTATCTTTTTTAAAATGAATTGTAATTCATTTCTGTATCTGTAATAGTTTTTGAGTTATATGAAATATAAGATTGAAAAACTTGAAAATATCGTAATTTTGAATTTTGCCTAACTTGAAAAACAAAACAAAATTTTTCCTTTGGCAGAACTTCGTTATATGATAAAAGGAAACTACTGACCAAATTTGTCCAAATCGGAAGGGGTCGATTCCAACTATTGGTCGATTTGAAGTGGAATGACTCATATATCTCATAAAAAGGTAATGTAAAGTAAAATGTAAATTAATTCTTTAATGACAAATAAGAGAATTGATGTACTTTTTTTTAAATGATATTTACTGTCTGAGTAATAGAGTTTTATAATATAAATGATGTAACGTGTCAACATAGCAAAAAACTATATGGTTGGCCTGTACATGCACCTTAAAATATGTGAAGTAAAAAAATTAAGTTTTGATTTGTGAAAGGAAGTGAATTTTGACCAAAAAAAAACAGATTTTCTGAATTGGTGGTGGTTTTTTTGACGTTCACATGTGCGTCTCGGGGTCTAAATTGGATAAAGAACTTTTAATTTGAAAGACATTTGTTATGTTAAAGGTATTTTTGGTAATAATGTTATGTATAGTATTTGTTTTATCTTTGGACACGGACTCGAGGGAGACGGTTCCCATGATGTAGCAAGAGTTGTTGTAATGCAGGAGTCGAGCCGTGCTTTCCCCCGATGGGAAACATTTCATTCTGAACGGGTCCAAGATCTGGATCAGCAACGGCGGCATCGCTGAGATCATGACGGTGTTCGCGCAGACGCCGGTGCAGAAGGACGGCAAGACGGTCGACAAGGTGACCGCCTTCATAGTGGAGCGCGCCTTCGGAGGCGTCTCCTCCGGCCCGCCCGAGAACAAGATGGGCATCAAGTGCTCCAAACACCGCCGAGGTGTACTACGAGGACGTGCCCGTGCCCGTCGAGAACGTGTTGGGCGGCGTCGGGAACGGGTTCAAGGTCGCCATGAACATCCTCAACAACGGTCGCTTCGGCATGGCGGCCGCGCTCGCCGGCACACAGCGCTCCGCCCTCCGGCAGGCGGCGGAGCACGCGAGCACGCGTGTGCAGTTCGGCCGCACGCTCGCTAGCTTCGGCGCCGTGCGGGAGAAGCTGGCTCGCATGGCGACGCTGCAGTACGTCACGGAGTCGCTCGCCTACATGGTCAGCGGGAACATGGACTCAGGGGCGCAGGACTACCACCTGGAGGCCGCGGTCTCCAAGGTGTTCGCCTCGGAGGCCGCCTGGACGGTGGTGGATGAGGCGATACAGATCCTAGGGGGCATGGGCTACATGAAGGCGACGGGGCTTGAGCGCGTGCTGCGGGACCTGCGCATCTTCCGCATCTTCGAGGGCACCAACGACATCCTCAGGCTGTTCGTCGCGCTCACAGGTCTCTGCCTACGCTTGTCATTACATACAAAATAGATTTTGGTAAAAACATTTCACATGGAACTAGTTTATTCCGCTGCACATTTAGGATTCAAAAATTTTTGAAAATTTACCAGAAAGTGGGGGTAATAGGGATGAACATTTGGGTGGAATGAAGCTGATTTTACAATTGGTTCTAGTTATAAATGAAGTCTATATCTTTTAGTAATGTGTGTAATACAAATGTTTCGGAAATTAACCTTAAATTTGGTGAAAAAGCCTTATAAATAAACAAATATAAAGTACAGGAAACCATAGTATAATGACAAAGTATCTCTAACAATCCCCGCTGGGGATAGCTACCACCCTCAAGTTTGAAAATCTGTTGCCAAGTATCATTAGGTGAGTTCCGGCAGCGTCACTTGAGAACCAGTACCTCTAGGCTTAGTGTTGTCTTGTTCTATAAAAAACCATATAATTATAATAAGTTATCCACATGAATTTGGCGATAAACCTCTTTCTCGAAGTAGTATCTGGACGGTTTGTCCCGGGTATACATAACTGTCCACAACTCCGAGCGTAGCGTCACTGATTTGTATAGTAGTTGACGCAACATGGTCAGTAGACAAGACTTTCGTCTTGTTTATTTGAAGTCCAACTCGTCCGGAGACTGTACTGAGGTCACCGAGCATCGTACTTAGGTTTTCTGCGGTCTCAGCGGTTGATGCCAGGTCCTTTCCTATCTAGAACCTTACAGGCACCCTCGAGCGCAGCGGTGAACAGTTTTGGAGAGATAGCATCTCTCTGTCTAACTCCACGCTGCAAAGGTATAGGTTTCGAGGTCTGGTCCTGTAATCGGACTGACCTGGTGGCGTTTTTGTAAAAATCCTTCAACGCTTTGATATGCCTATTGTCTACTTGGCACCCGCTGAAAATACTGCATCACAGTCTAGGTCACAATTGAATCTTAGTTCACAAACGCTAAGCAAAGCAGTAGGTTATACTCCTCTGTCGTTTGTATAACCTGCCGCAGCGTATGCAGCCGGCTTGTTCGGGGCTTCTGAATGAAAGAGCTTCTGAAAGGCTTCAAGGATCGGGTTTCCCCCGCCTTCAGCAGCTCAGCTGCTATCCCGTCATCCCCCGCCGCCTTGTTGTTCTTGAGCTGTTTGAGAGCCATTCGAATTTCGTACAAACTGGCGTCCGGGATGTCTTCGGTGAAGTGTCGGGTTCGAATCTAGCTCTCGTGTCTCGGGCTAGATTTCGATTGGGTTTTCGTGTTGATATGTAAAGCTGTCCGTCCGTAGAACTTCTCGACTTCGCGCGACGACAGCCGATACAAGACTGACTTTCGTGGTTTTTTTTTTAAATAACTTAGCTAATACTGTTGACCGGAAGGGCCTTTACAGCTTCACGGTAACTTAAAATAATTTTAACGTCTAGTTGAACATTTAAGTATCTAATTTCGGTGCTCTAGGGGATTTCCGTACCTGCGTACGTAACGGGACGTGGGGGCTTGTGCGAACAAGACGCCACTTGAAGTACCAAGAGCTGAGTTTGTCGCCGGCTCTTTGGATGTATTCTCAGAGGACTACATTCTTACGGAAAGCGTAATAAATGACTGTTTCATCCGCGTAAAACCCTAACTGAGCTCTTTCGAGTTCAGAGAGATCTGCTAGACATAAATTAAAAATAATGTAAATGATTTCATCTCGTTTCTCAACTTTTTGCTTTATGGAGTTGATTGATTCGTGCACTGAGCGGGTAATGTGGGATGCGAGTGCGCGTCAGCAGTAAGTATAAAGTCACGGCTCTCCCGTTCTCCCCCTCCAGGGATCCAGTTCGCGGGATCCCACCTGCAGGAGCTGCAGCGTGCCTTCCGCAACCCGACGGCGCACCTCGGGCTCATATTCAGCGAGGCGGGGCGCCGGGCCTCCGCCGCTGTCGGGCTCCGGCGCGGTCCCGCGGTGGACGCGCTAGTGGCCCCCGAGCTGCGCGCGGCCGCCGCGGAGCTGGCGCGGCTCGTGCAGGAGCACGGGCGGTGCGTGGAGGCGGCGCTGGTGCGGCACGGGCGCGGAATCGTGGACCGGCAGTTCGAGCTGAACCGGCTCGCGGCCGCCGCCGTGGACGCGTACACAACGGCGGCCGCGCTCTCCCGCGCCTCCCGCGCGCTTCGGCTGCGCCTCCCCGCTGCGTCGCAGGAGGCGGAGCTCGCGCTCGCGTGGGCGGAGGAGGCGCTGGGGCGGGTGCCGGCGCTGCTGGCGGCGACGCGGGACCCGCGCTCGCAGGCGCACTTCGTCCGGCTCGGCGCTCTCGGCGCGGCCGTCGCGGATAACGGCGGACAGCTCACACGCAACCCGCTCAACATCTGAGCCGCCTGTCTCCCGCTTCCCACTCCCCCCCCCCCCCACTATATACATTATATTGATATACGATATTAATTTATATTTTGATAGTGAATACATTTTGTCATCGTAAAGGAAGTTTTATTTTAACGTAACCCATATCCGATGAGAACTGAAACAACTACTTCCTCGTACGAACCACTAAATTGCAATAATACAGAAACAGGTAATAAAAATACTGAAACTTCGCAATCTACACCTACATATTTAGATACAATTTTATTACATAATTTTATAAATAAATAACCAGATCGACTCTGAATTTCTCTTAGAAAAAAATATATTTTAATATTCCTCGGTCTCTACCTCGCCTTTGCAATATACATTTCACATAGCATTTTCCTATAAAATTAAGCAAATAATACCTTTGTAAAAGCGTTAAAATACTCTCTCACTATGTATTACTTCACGTCACCACTTTATTATATTGCAATATCAGGAACATTCAATTTAGCAGATTGAACTCAATTGTCCCTGTGTTGGCTCTACAAAGCCTTATATAGTGATTCCATACAAAGTGACATGTGGCAGGTGAGAGACGATCCTACCGGATGTAGGCGAAGAATATCTTAAGGCGCCGCCGGGTGTGTGACGAAAATATTGTTAACATATTATAACATTTATTTAAATGGAATAAATACATATTCAAATTCAAAGTGGCACGAACCTCAGCTTGCCCGTTACCCGAGTGGAATAACTCCCGTGGAATTGTAATCCTAGATAATCCCTACATTTTTTATTTAATATAAAAAAAAGATTACAGGACTTATGTACCTACGTTTTGTGTGCAGCATGTGTGCAGTATTGTGCATGATGCATGGGGCAGTGTCTCTGTTCCTGGAACAGTTCGTGCGTTACGCCCAATGGGGCGGAACTCATGCGCTTAGTACGGAAGCTCGATTTTGAGGTCATCGCGCCTTTAGAGCCCACCACTTCCAACCGAACTGTCGCCCGTCGGTTCTAGATTTTGCTATTCTGAAAGGAGTCGCGCTTCCTGTGCGTCTTATACACGTCGTACACGAACTCGACTCCGACCACCGCCCAGTAATTTTGTTGTTAGGTCACACGGATGACTCTAATTCTAGCCCGCCAGTTGTAAAAGTCGCGGACTATTACAAGCTCGGCCGTTATTTATAGGACCATCCGTCCAACCCCTCTCTCGATAGGATCCCAGATGTACTGGATACGTCTGCGGACGCGGACCTCGCGATCGATGCTCTGGTTGAGCACCTCAAGATCGGCATCGAGGAGACCTCGAAAGAGGTGCAAGCGGCGAATGATCGCCGCTTTGTACTCCCCGATGACGTGAGAGCTCTGCTCACGCAGAAAAAAAACGCCGCGACCCGCGCCCACGACACGTATCCGACTGAGGAGAATCGTGCGCGCTTGGGTTCTTTGCGTAGAGCGGTGAAAGGCCGCATAGATCAGATCCGTAATGATAGGTGGAACAGCCTCTTAGGAGAGCTGAAACCTTCCCACCTCGCGTACAGGAAGCTCACACGATGAAGATGGACCGTACCATCGTACCCACTGGACAGAAATAGGCAGGGTCTTCAACCCGCATTTGACGATATCGAAAAAGCCGAGTGCTTAGCCGATAGCCTCGAGCATCAATGCGCTCCAGTCATCGACAACATTGATGTCGAACACATCTCTGTTGTCGAATCCTCTGTGAAGGACTCCCTCGCTCTTACTCCGGTTGTCCCCCTCTCACCTGTCACCTGTGACGAGGTTGCGACTGCCATCAAGGGCCTTAAACCCAGAAAGTCCCCCGGTCCCGACGGAATCAGGAACGAAGTCATCAAACTTCTTCCTCCGACTCTGGTCGCGTTGCCGGTCTGCATCTTCAATGCGGCCATCAAGAACAACCACTTTCCAGCCGCCTGGAAAGCAGCAATAGTTATAGGGATACACAAACCTGGCAAAGACGCCAGGCAACCCGATAGCTACCGTCCAATCAGCCTTCTTAACACCTTAGGTAAACTCTATGAGCGGATCCTTATGAACCGTCTCATAGAGGTGATAGAGGACAAAAATCTCTTGCCTCCCCAACAGTTTGGTTTCCGAGCCAGACACTCCTGTGCGCATCAGGTGCTCCGCCTCACGGAGTACATACTCACCAATTTTAATCACCCTCAATTTAATAAATCCTGGCATACGCTCGCAGTCTTCTTCGACGTTGCCAAAGCATTCGACAAGGTCTGGCACACGGGCCTCGTCTACAAACTCACTAGATTAGGTATCCCCGACACTCTAGTTAGAATCATACACGATTACCTCACCGATCGTAGTTTCCGCTATAGAGTAGAGAGCGCTCTCTCTATAGCCCACCCCATACGCGCAGGAGTCCCCCTAGGTTCCATTCTGGCGCCTGTCCTCTTCAACCTCTACTTAGTGGACCTCCCTAATCTCGGAAGAGTTCAGCTAGGTCTATACGCGGACGACACAGTCATATATTACGCTTTTCGTGAGAAAAAGATATTACGTAAATACATCCAAGGCGCTGTCGACCAACTCAGCGCTTGGTATTTCAAATGGCGTCTCGCGATAAACCCGAGTAAGAGCGCCGCGTTATTATTCACTAAAAGTCGTAAACTCAGGAAAGACCCTCCCGAGCCCATACAGTACGCAGGTACTGAAATCCCATACAGCTCCGAAGTCAGGTACCTAGGAGTTCAGTTAGATGACAGACTCTCTTTCAAATCTCACATTAAGAAAGTGAAGCGCCAGACCTCCATGGTGCTAGGTCGTCTCTATCGGCTCTATAACAGCAAGAGCAAAATGGCCCTCCGCCATAAGATTACCCTATACAAGATGGTGGTCAGACCCATCATCACCTATTGCGCACCTGTCTTCGGTCACATCACTCGATCACGTATGCACGCCTTACAAAGGATTCAGAATCGCTTTGTAAGGAAGGCAGTAGGTGCCCAATGGTTCGAGAGAACTGTGGATTTACACAGGGATCTCAACCTGCCCTCCATTAGGTCCGTTTTTAAGATCCAGTGTCGCGCATTCTTCGAACGCGCAGAGACACACTCAAATCCCCTCATCGTGCGAGCCGTCTCGTACTTGCCAGGACGTTAGCCGCGTCGTATACGTCGGCCGCGTAGGATCTTATCGTGTCGCGACGATGCCATAACTCGTAGTAATAGGATCTTCCCTCCTTTACCTCGTACAAATGCGTTCCAGCGCCCACGCCCGCGAAACCGCCGTTCCCGCCGCCGGGGACAGGCGGCTAACTTTGCTCCCGCACACACTCCGGGTCCCCCTCAGACGGCGACCCAAGACGTGTCTCGTTCCCCAACTGGCGAGGCTCTTTACGTCGCCGCCAGCGCGATACAGTAACACTGCCCATGCATTGAGCAATTACACGCACAACACTCCATACACACTCATGCATAACATGCAGGTGCATAGGTCCTGTAAGGAACCTTTTTTTTTTATATTAATAGGTGATAATACTCAGGTGACGGCCAAGCCGAGGTTCGTACCACTTTGGTAGCCCTTGAGCTAGTCACCTTTTTGCGGCTGAGTGCCTTCAGCACTCGCCCCCAAAGTTCGGTGAAGCTGTAAAGGCCCTTCCGGTCAACAGCTAGCTAGGTCAAAAAAAAAAAAAAAGGCAGTGTCTCTGTATGGCGCGACGCGGGAGCGGGCGGTGGGTGCGGGTGCGTGCGGCGGGACGTGGGCGCGGGCGGCAGGACGCGGGCGTGCGAGTAAACACGGTTGATGCGGGAAGATCATACTCATGCGAGTGATGTTATCGTCGCGGTCGGTCAACACGTTACGCGAACGTCGCCGCATGCGGCCGGCGCGTAGAGCGAGTACGAGACAGCTCGCACTATGAGGGGTATTTAAAAACAGACTTGATGGTGGGTAGATCCAGATCCCTGATCTACATTTCTTTGGTAGATTCTCGATAGGCGCTGCGGCGCGCTTCTATAGGGACGTCGTTAGAAAGTGGAGTTGCTGACACGCCTCTGTCCGTATTCCGCCTTTTCAATAACACATTACGTCACGGTGTTATCGTTCGCTACGACATATACATTTAAGAATAAACTAGGTAGTTAAATATTTAGCTAATTTGATTTTAAACGGTAGTATTATTCTCCACATATTCACTTAATTTAACAGACCCACTGTTTAATTTATGGTACTTTAGGTCTTTTTGTATTATAATAACTTCTTTGTATTAATTGTATGACTGTTTGTTATCTTAATAAAAATAAAGTTAAAGTTAAAATGCGGCGTTGCCCCCCCCCCCCCCCCACGCACATAGTCTCCAGCCAGAGCTTTTCCGCTGTTTCCTGACAGAACACACTGTATGCTCACCATCCGTGGCTCGCCATCACGTGGATGAGTCTGACGACAGTGGTGTGGAGAATATACCTGAGCTGACCCGGGAAGAGGTAGAGACGGCAGTGTTAAGGCTGAAAAGGGAAAAACACTGCCCCAAGACCTGATGGCATACTTGGACGTATTTGGGTTCTGGCTAAAGATGCCATCGAGCCCCGACTAAGGCCAGCATGCCTTCAGCAAGGCCGGTTCACTACGATATGTAGCCCGCCCGCCAACCGGCCTAGTGCTGTTCGACTCTGCGAGCGCGTCACCGCGAACCGCCTCGTCCGAGATGTGACACAAGTTCTAATGATTGGTTTAAATATAATTTGGTTTTGTAATATTTATTATATAATTATTTATATATCTTCATTGTATTTATTCTGGTATAAGTATTGCAATGCTATATCGGACGAGTCTCTTTTCCACCCAGCTTTATTTATTTTAAACTTTGACATTTGTTGTATGTAAGGGAGAACCTTCGGTTTTTATAGATATTATACTATTTTCATGTTTTCATTTCGTTTTTATTCCTTAGTCTAAGTTTAATTCATTATCCTCGCGACAACTAAATTGACAGTTGACATCAATAAACTAATAGAAAAACCTTCGGGTTTTCTTAAAAAATTAAATAAATAAATAAAATGAAGATATAAATAACAATAATTTTGTTTAAGATTCTTAAAGGTAAGTGGTTAGAGGTGCGCAGTAATAAATTTGATTTTCTTATCACGCGGTGTCGAGATGTACGCCAAAAAAATTACATCAATTTGTAAATTGATGTCATTTATGGAAAATAAATACTACAAAAAGTACTATGGAGTTTTAACTTAAGCTGTGTGACAATAGATACTAGTGACCACACCGGAAAGGGCTCATGATAAAATTATCCAAATGTAATAAATATTACAATAATACATTATTTTGAAAGCAATCATTACATAGTATATTTTACGCGAGAGCTCTGCGAATCGAACATGTGGTTTAATAGATTCATTGAGGAGACCGTCTAAGAAGGAACACTTTAAAATGAGATTTTTTGAACTTCGAGAAGGAATATAATTTTGATGTTCATTTAGAAAAAGGGGTGAGAGGATGTAAAATAAAAGAAAACGTCGGTCTAAATTACGGATACAAGATATTATTATAGATATACTAGCTGTGTCCTCGACTTTGTTCACGTAGAATTCAGACAAATATATTATATTAGACAGATTATATTCTCCGTCTAGATGCAATCTATCTCATTACCGATATATTCTCTATATATCTCCGGTTCCGTCCCGTCACATGCGGTGAAGGTCACGCCGGTCAGACCAGGATACCTCCTAGACAACTTTCCCAGTGCAATGAAAGGTTTGCCATTTCGGCAGAGTCCAGACCCGACCGGTGCAGTGCCCGGACCGAGCTGCCGTCTGCGCTAAGCCCTCGCGGGGCACCTGCGCTGAAACTGCCCTAATATGCCTGAATGGTATGCTAGGCCTGAATGAAAGATATGGGAAAATGCTATAGATTTTATTCCTTTATTACAAACCATTAAAGCAGCGCATACTACATTATATAAATATTCTCTACTTCATCTACATTTATTATGATTATTTATAGAAATTATATATTTATCAAAATAAAAAGTAGCCTACAAATAATACCTATCTAATGGTGAAAGAATTTTCAAAATCGGATCGTCTGTACCGGAGATTACCCCGGAAATCCAAACACAAACTTTACAATATTAGTATAGATGTTATTTTACGCATACACTTAATATTTATAGGTTTTTTTTATGAATCTAAATAAACATTATTCATACATAATATAAATACATATATGTTTAAAAAGTATGCCAAATGTTACTATAAAGTTCCAAATATGATACCAAATTTCATCGAAATCGGTTAAGTAGTTTTTGCGTGATTGGCGAACTAATTAATAAACAGACAGACAGACAAAATATTTTAAAAATACCGAAATGTTTCCTGTAGTAGAATTTAAAGCCCTGAATATATTATACAGTCTTTAATAATATATAAGGAAACATTTTAATACAAAAAATGTACCAACATATTAGTGACAGTCTTGTATAATTTTTCACCTACGTATTTTTTAACTTTGTCGACTTGGTATTTATTATTGAAGTGAACTTTCTTTAGAATCATTGGTGATATGATACTCGATGAAATGGAAATGCTTCTTGATAATGAGACAAACACATAAATCAATAGGATTTAGTCTACTTATATTAGATATGTAACTGATTGATAAATTTGCCAACAATCTCTAAATTGCTTTAGCTAGGTGGTAACGTTTAGATACTACATGGGCTAATGACATCGTTTCAAAATCTAGTTTTTGTTTGAAAGTTTTTTGTTATTTTTTTCTCTTTTTTTTAAGAATAGAGAAATTAAATATAGCTTAAATTTTACCTAATTTGTTTGCTAGAGTACAAATTGAATTTAGTACAAATGTTTGTCTTTTGTCCATTATCCTTGCGTTTTATGAGACAAAAAGTATCCTAGATGTTACTTTATCAGAGTCAAGTTTCATCAAAATTGGTTCAGTACTTTCCGAGTTATACCCATACACAGGGATAGACAGCCAGACAAAAATTCTAAACAAAATATTTTTGGCTTCTATATCGATAACAAAGTCCATAGCCATTATAATTTTCAAAACATATTTCATGTACAGATTTGGCCTAGTTACAGTTTTATTATATTAATAGATTACTTCGAGATATAGATATTCTGCTAGTTGCACCAATGTTATCATTAAGGGTGGAAAATTAGGGTTTTATTCGAATAATCGCCATATACGAACTTCATTAATTTTAGTATTCAAATATTTCAAATAATAATTAAAAATATTTTATGCATGTATTTGAAGTATTTAAAAGAACCGCATGGAATGTGCAAAGGATTAACAATATACCAAATTTACTTTTGTTGACATCAGTATTCTCAATCACTTTTTTATGAAGTTCAACTTTTGAAGATTAGTGGTTAGGTTAATGTCTCACATTAACACAGGGCAGACCTGTCTGTTGAAACTAAGGTATCAACAATAAAATTTTCAATAAAAAATAGTAATAACAGTCTATTTATTTCTATCTGTAATGATACTCAATATAACAAATATTTATAGTTGACAAACTACACAAGTAATAATTATACCTCTATCTGCAGAGAGGAGTCCCAAGCACGTGCGTTCACTTGCCGCAGGGTAGCACGTAGTGCTCCGCCTGGGCCCAGCGCCAGCGTCATTGGGAACGAAGCGCCTCTCGGCCGCGCATACAGCGCGTGCAGTGTCTGCTCCCAGTGCACTGGGCGAGTCGTCAGCCGTGCTACTCGCCGGCGCACGTCGCTCGTATCGCTGCCGTATGCGCGACCGTCTACACCGGAGACCACGAGCAATCGCGGTGCTCGCACTTCCAGAGCCGCAAGCGCCGTGCGGACCGCTTCCTCCGCACGAGACATTAGCTCCGTGTGGAATGCGCCTTCTACACGCACGCGCACTGCACGCTTCAAGCCCAACTCTCGCCCGTGTCGCTCCAAGTGTGCTAGCGCCTTCTCATCACCTGCTATCACTTTGCATCCTGGGTACAGATAGTTCGCGACCGAACACACGGGATCACGCACGCCACTTTCTGCAGCGGCCTCGCGCGCCTCCGCTAGCGCGCGTCCCAGTTGCGCTGTCGGTTCCAGCCATACAGTGACCATTCCACCGGGGCGATCGGCACTAGCCGCGTGCATGGCCGCCGAACGCAACTCCACCAGGCGAAGTGCGTCTTCCAGCCGCAACGATCCCGCAAACGTGAGGGCGCCGATCTCACCGAGCGAGAAGCCGGCTGCGGCGCGAACTCGCTCGATCGCACCGGGTCGTTCCTCTCGCACACGTTCCAGCGCCGCCAGCGAGGTCACCAGCACGGCGGTCTGACAGCGCCGTGCCAACTCTTCGGTGGGTCCTTCCGTGCACACGCGGGCTACATCCCACCCGACTACGTCAGACGCGAGGAGATACAAGTCGCGCACAGTAGGAATCCGGAGCAGATCACGACCCATACCGACATACTGCGAGCCCTGCCCCGGGAACAATAACACTGTAGTATCGCGCGGCTCGACTCGGTCGCGGCGAGTGGCCTGCCGGTCGGTACGCCGCGAATACGGCTGAGTCGCCCACTGCAGCTGCTCGTGCTCAGGCGCTTCTGGCTCGGCGAACGAGCTCGCGTCATCTAGTAGCTGCCGCAGCGGACTTCGTTTTCCGCCACCAGTGTGACAGAGCCGGGTTACTACGACCAGCCTAGTCGGCATACGTAAATTCATATCTAACCACAGTCGTCAGGTGATTTTCACTAGTTTTCGTTCAACGTGCTCACCATCACATAATTTTATCGGGATCAACTTTTTAAGACAATAAATAAAAAATCTTTTTCTTTGTAAATGTTAGGTTATTCCAATAGAGTAGATGGCAAACTGTGATCGATTAAATGCAGAATCGATTTTAAAGACCTATATATCGATATTTAATAATTGTATCTAGCACTGAGTAGAGATCTTAGAACCTGTTTTTTTTCTCGAGGGGAATGCATTTACGCACTTGCTGTCCATGCTAACCCAGGGCAAACCCCTAAAGTTGAAGCCGAAGATGTGTGACAGTCTCTCAAACGCAAGTGTGAACACCAAAATTAGTGTGGGGCTCGAGGCGAGAATCGCCATCACTACCCACTAAACCCTTCGGTTCTTCCCGTCACCTTGAGTGGGGCAATACGGGATAGCTTACGCATTCTACCGATCTTAGAACCTAGGAAGTCGAGGTTTATTTTTTGTTACAAGTAAATGTATGAAATATATTCACAAAATTGAATAAAAACTCAGAAGATGACTTTGTGATTAATTTTTCCGCTTCTTTGTGACATTCAAAACATCTTTTAGTATACTATTAAGGTGGCAGACAACTATCTTGCCTGATGGTAAGGAAAGCCAGTGTTAGTTGGACCCTTACCACATCAAGAGTACTTCGAGTGCCCAGCCAACCATAAAGTAACTTTATACTTTTAACTTTAATATGCTTCTAAAAACAACTTTAATTATTTTAAAATGATAAAAGATTGATTATTATAGTATCCCTTCTGCTTTGTCTGATATAGGTTTACCTATAAATATGGAAAGATAAAAGAGTTTAGTATCATTTCCCTCATACTGTTTGTCTTTTGTTGTTTAATTTCTATTGACGAGCTTTAGTGTTATCCTGAACAGTTTTTACTTCAAATTTTCAATAAATAATGATTATGGTCTAATTTCGTCCAATAAATGAAAGCTATAAAAATAAAAAAACAAATTGGAAAAAATTATTTTAGAGATCTATCATTAAGACCTTAGTTTTTTTGGGAATCGATTCACAAAGTTTCAATTGATTTATATGATGGCTTCATAGCATTTCATACGAACAAACAGAACAGCTATTGCAGGTACTATGTTAGCAAACAGCTCTAGAATTGCACATCTCTGGCCCACCCACAAATTCACACTTGTACAAGTAAAGGTAGGTAAACAAATACACACAAATTAAAGTATTTATTTTTACACTTAATAATTGTTTAATTATTAAGTCAGAACTGCACCACCAACAACAATTGTATGGTACATCTATTTTGGTATATTAAGCTTCCAAGTTATAGGTACTGCCTAGTTTGGATCCTTTGTTAAGGCAATATTATACTGTTAATGTTTTTCAGGAAATAAAAAAATATTTGTAATTTATTTGTATTTGTATCGATTTAAAAATCGGTCAATTTCTGATAGAATCGCTATCTCTACAATAGAGTTGCCAACATAAATGTACTAATGTACAATAGAAGTCAGGAAAGCGCGGGAAACCTTCAAACTTGACGGACGCGTTTTTTTTTTAATTTTCTATTATAAATTTTGTATTATTATAATTTGTGATCAGAATAGTGATAGTTAGTAAATAATATTAGATTAGTGTATTTTGTATATTTGATTCTTGTATTATCTGCGTAAGGTAAGTTTTTTTGTTGTAAATATGAATGAACCACCAGACCCGGGGGGAGGTATTGTGCCCCCCGCGGGTGCTTTTGTGACAGTTTCTAACGAATCGGGTATGGATTCCGACTGTCCATCGCTATCAAACAGAAAATTGAAACGTACTAAAGTAAATACACACAAAGTTTGTAAAAACTGTAACAAACGTAAAAGAAAACATGATTCTGATTCGCTTAAAAGCACAGACTGTCATTGTTATATTAAAGAATCTATGGAGCCACCTGTTAGTTCCCTACCTTCATCTATGCCTTCTAATTATATTTCTCCTTCCCAAGTTCCGACACAAATTGGCAGGGCTAGCTATGATAGCAATGATCATGGTCCTTACATTGTACATGTACACAAAATACAGTCAGCAGAGGATGATAGTACCACTTTGCATCCAGTAATGTTTGGTAATTTTTTAAAGAAAAACGCTTTTAACAACATTATAAATGGTAGCTTGAAAAGAATAGGCCGACATAAAATTACACTTTCTTTTAGTAATTATTCAGATGCCAACGGCTTTGTTAATTCAAGTTGTTTAACAAATAATGGTCTGAAAGCTTATATACCAACTTTCAATATTACCAGAATGGGTTTAGTTAGGGGAGTCCCTGCAGAGTGGTCTCCTGAGGACATTAAAGAATACTTATGTACCCATTGGATGTGGTGAAATTATAAAAACTAGGAGACTGAATCATAAAGTCATAGTAGATAACACACCGACCTGGAAACCCTCACAAACAGTTGTTTTGACCTTTGATGGCCAAGTCCTCCCTAAACGCATTTTTATGTGTTTTAACTCATTGCCATTAGAATTATACACATACCCTACAATACAGTGCTACAACTGCTGTTGATTTGGTCACACCAAGGCCAAATGCAGATCAAAGCCCAGGTGTTATAAGTGTGGTCAGGGCCACACTGGTGATAGTTGTAATACTGAAGAAGATCGTGGCTCTTGTTGCTTGTGTTCTGGGCTCCATTTTGCCACAAGCAAAAGTTGCCCGAAGTACTCCAGACAAAAGCAAATAAAAATCACTATGGCAGAAAATAGCATCTCTTATATTGAGGCATTGAAATTACACCCTCCAATCACAAAATCGTATGCAGATGTGTTGGTGTCTACACCTTGTAGATCTCAGCAAGGAAATACTATAGTACCAGGTTCCCCACCTCCATGCACTATTTCTTATAAAAAAAGTTTTCTCTAAACCCAGAACCCCTCCAAAACAAAATAAAGGCTATGATCGTATAGCTCACAATTCTCTTATTAGAGACTACGATATGCCACAACCATCTAATAGTTGTGCATTACAAACACCTCCAAACATTGACACACAGACAATAGTTGATTTAATAACCACATTAATTAATTTACTTACACAGTCTAATATTAAAATACCGACCATCGCTGGCCCCTTATTAAACACATACATGAATAATAATCACAATGGATACAATAGTTCAATGGAACTGCCGGAGCATATTAAACAAAAAACATGAAATCATACACATCATAAATACTTTTAAACCTTTTATTCTTGCTTTATCAGAAACTTGGCTTAAGCCAAATTTTACATTTAAAATCCCTGGTTATTCCTGTTTAACACTAGAACGACGGGAAAATCTATCTACCTACAAAGACGGCGACCGGTCAAATGACTGCCCCAATTTATTTAATCTTTTTTTTAAATTTAAGTGCTAAAAATGGTAGCTATAGTAATAACACAGGGTATTATGTATGATAATTATATTAATTTATGTACAATTTTTACATTTTAACATTTTGTTTTTGTTACAAGAGCCGCAAAGTGGCTTTTTGCAAGTGTCGCATAATTTATTTGTTTTATTTTTGCACTTTTGTATATAACACTCTCGCCTTTTCCGAATTTCCGGATTTTGAGAAGATCGAGAAGTAGAAGGTGTGGACTCTTCGGGCAAGGGATCAGTTTCAGAGGGTCTCGGTTCGATTTCTACTTTGCCGCTAAGTTCACTTGCTAAATTTAGTATGAAATTCCTTCGTTTTATGTTGGTACCTGACATTTTTTTATACAAAATGAAGGAATTTATACCTGCAAGGTCTAAGATATTGAAAAATACCTGTACAGGCCACTTCGAGATGCCGCTTTGACACTATATTTTTTTGCCATCTGGTCAGCCACATCCACGCCGTACTTGGTAGCATTGTAAAAAATCACAGTTTCTGGTTTTTTCTTAGGATGATCAGCATCTATATCAACATTTTCATGTAACGTGCTGAGCAATAAAACGTTCTTGTTTCGTTTTCCTTGATAAATTGTAAGGGTACATGTATTACATTTCAGAATTTTTGTTTCAAACAAAGTCATATGAAGTGATTTGACGGAAGGCGGAACCTCTCGTCGTGCCCTGTTCAAAGTTCCTACAATGGTTGTGCGTTTTGCAAGCAAGTTATTCGCCAAGCTCAACGATGTAAAAAAGTTATCAGTGGTTACATTTCGACCAGCATTTGCAAAAGGTTCCACTAGACGCATTACTACGGATTCACCGAGGCTTTGGTTTTGTGGCCTGCTTTCGTCCTTTCCTAAGTAAGGAAAGCCATTGAGCACAAACTTTGAATCTACATCAACACAAAGCCAAAATTTTATTCCAAACTTATCAGGCTTGTTAGCAATGTATTGAAGAAACCTGCATCTAACCTTAGTAGAAAACAGTTGTTCGTCTACTGTAACGTTTTCTCCTGGCTTGTAGCAAGATAAGCAGTTCTCAATGAATTTCTTCCAAACGTCTGATATTAGTGCAAATTTGTCTTGTTGAAGTCGTAAACTTCTCTCAGATCTGTGATCAAATCGCAAAAACTTCATTATTTCTTTGAATCTGTCACGAGGCATAACTTTTGAAAAAAAATGTATTCCCCATGTTTTACTCCACAACTCATTTACTGGAATATTTTTTGCTCCGTATGCACCTCAAGCATAACATATAGCGATAAAACTTTCCACTTGTTCCAAAGTTAGTATCCAGTTGTTGTGTCCTAGTTGCCGGTTAGCTTCTTCCAGAGTACATTTCTGAATATGTCTCAATATAGATTCATCAATCAAAAGCCTCCATGAGTCTAACAAATGTCCCGTAAAATTTCTTCGAGCATATGAGGTTGGCCCTGCTTGCTCAGTTATGATATTGTGCCGTGCTCGACGACCACTTTGAGTATATCCCATTTGAGGTGTCCATGACGTACCGTCTATAGAAGTGATAAGATCTTGGAATTCAGAATCTTCCGAACTATGAGTCCTACCACGGCCTCGACCACGAGCACGGCTGCGAGAACTCGATCTCAAATCAACGTTTCGTAAAGTTGCTAGAGGTATCTGGTCTTCTATACTGGTTCATTTGACTAGCATACTACAAACAATGGATAAGCGTACACTGTTTTGTAGTCCTACCTTCTCATATTACAAATAAACACTTATCGGATACCAGCCGTCAAATGACTGCCGTCTTTGTCGGTATATCAAGATTTTAAATAATAAACAAAAGAGATGTGAGTTATTTTCATACATAGTTTCATTTAACTAGAAATATTAATAAAAGTCACAAAGTTTCAGTACATTAAGTCAAGTGGTTTTTGAGTTATTAAAAAATTAAATTCAAATTGCAGTCAAATGACTGCTCCCGTCTTTCTAGTGTTAAGGTATGATAGGGCTGATGGGTATGCTGGCGTGTGCCTACTTATCAGAAACTCTTGTATTATATCTCCTTTCTCTCTTCCTGCACACAGTGATAACTTCTCTATCATTGCTGCTGTTGTTAACCATATTTGTTATGTCTCTATCTATATTCCACATACTTCTTCACAAATTTTCAGTGAAATTAGAAATATAATATCACTTCTGCCTCATCCATTTGTGATTTTAGGTGACTTTAACTCTCATCACACATCTTGGGGAAGTTCAATCTCCAATTGTTATGGCTATGAATTATTAGACATTTTAGACTCATATAATTTGTGTATATTAAATTCTGGCTGCCCTACTCGTCTATCTAAGCCTGATGAAGCAACCAGAGCTATAGATTTGTCAATATGTACTTCCAATTTAGCATCTTCTTTATCTTGGTCTACTTTATCTTCAACATTCAATAGTGATCATTATCCTATAATTATTTCCTTCCCCTGTAATAAAATAAACAAATCATTTATTTCAAAACCTCGTTTAAGATATAAAATCATAGATTCCAATTGGCACAAATACACAACTTTAGTGGAAGAAAAATTTGTCCACAGTGAAAATACCATTGATACAAATTATTTTAAATATATTTTGATAGAAGCTGCTGGAAGTGCTTTTCCTAAAAAACGGCACGTAACAATAAATTGTTATCACCTCCGTGGTGGGATCATGAATGCACTAGTGCTATATCTAGAGGGAAAACAGCTGAGAGGAATTATCATAACAACATGACATTCGAAAATTATCAAGCCCTTGAAGATATCATGCAAGAAACAAGGAAACTATTTAAGAAAAAGAAATTTGAAGGTTGGAGGCGTTTTTGTAGCTCTCTAACGCCTGAGACTCAATCGTCGGTTATTTGGCAAACTATTAAGAGATTTAGATCAGCAATAAACTCCTCTAGTTCCTCTCTTCTTCCTATTGTATTAGCTGATCAATTCATAGATCGTCTGGCTCTTGCTTCCGTTCCACATAAAGAAAATATTATTGCATCCTCACCAAGTAATATCAATGATTCTTCATCTTTAAATTTCCCTTTTACTTTAGTTGAGTTAAAAGGAGTCTTAGACTATGTCAAGGACAGTGCTCCTGGGGAAGACGGTATTCCATATTCCTTTTTCTCACATATTGGTGAAAATGGAATGCATTACTTTTTAGATTTAATAAATAAAATTGCACAGACTTACTAGAGATGCTAAAGCTAAAATTGTGACATATGACGATATTTCCTTGTCTTGGCGCAGTCAAATAGTGTTGCCATTTTTAAAACCAAACAAAGCACAGTGTAATGTTGAATCATATCGACCGATTGTTTTATCATCGGTTATTACTAAAGTTGCTGAACATTTGGTTAAAAATCGACTCGAATGGTTTATTGAAAACAGTGAACACCTTTCTCAAACGCAGCTTGGGTTTAGAAAAGGAAAAAGCGTGGCTAACAATTTAGGAATTTTCACTACCGATATTCGATACGCTTTTTCAGACAAAAAATCTGTAGTTGCGGCATTCTTGGACATTAACTGCGCATATGATAATCTTCTTCTTCCCATTCTAAAAAAAAATTAGATACTTTAAACGTTCCGTATATTTTAACTAACTTTATCTTAAATCTAAATCTTCTCTCAGAAAGAAAAATTATTTTAGATGTCGGGGACCCTTACACACCGAGTAGACTGGTTTGGAAGGGCTTACCTCAAGGGTCTGTGCTGAGTCCTTTGTTATATAACATATATACATATGACTTAGAAAGTTCCGTGGGTGATACAACTAGTATCCTATCCTAGTATACAGTATGCGGATGACTTAGTCTTATTCGCTTCTGATAAGTCTATAATTGCTGCCGGAGAGAACGTATCATCGTCTTTATCTTCTTTAAAAATCTGGATGGATACTAATGGCCTAGATTTATCCCCTTCAAAGAGTACAGTTGTTGTTTTTACTAAGTCTCGAAATCATCACCTCCCTACTGTTATATATGATGATATACAACTACCGGTTAGAAATCAAGTAAAGTTTTTGGGAGTTGTTCTTGACCGTAAACTTAAAGGCCTCGCTCATTGTGAATATGTTGTTACTAAATGCGAGCGGAATTTAAATATGCTTAGATGCCTTAGTGGAGTCTGGTGGGGTGCTCACCCTGCCACAATGAGATTGGTGTATAACGCTACTATAAGAAGCGTGCTGGAGTTTGGTACTTTTTTCTTAGATCCGGGAAGTGCAGCCGGTTTTAAAAAGTTAGACCTGATTTAATCTAAGGTTTTAAGAATTACACCTGGTACAATGAAATCCACTCCCATAAATGCGCTCCAAACAGAATGTTGTGACCCTCCTCTTAACTTAAGACGACAATATCTTTCTGATAGATTTATTTTCCGTATTGTACAATTTTCTAATCATCCCTTAATCTCCAAACTTGAATTACTTTCACAAAAAATTATTTCATTTCATAAGCCTTTACCCTGCCTGTTAAAAGTTTAAATAAATTTAAATCGATACAAGCTCCGACACATAACTTTCGTTTACTGCCGTTATTTAATTCTCCCTTTGATTGCCTTCTTTTATCTCCGAACATTTATTTTTCACTTAACATTGAAAGGTCTGATACTAATGCGAATGCTAACTTTAATCATATTGTAAATAGTAAATGGCCAAATTGGCACCATATTTTTACAGATGCTTCTAAACATTCTACTGGCTGTGTTGGCGTAGGAGTGTTTCACAAACAGTACAATATCATTAAAAAAATCAAGTTACCCCCAGAAACCACTGTTTTTACGGCAGAATGTTTTGGTCTTTTGAAGGCTATTGAATATATAATAACTTTCAAACTCAGGAATAGTGTGATATTTACAGACTCATTAAGCTCCTTACAGACATTAGCAAAATTTTCAATTAAATTAAACCCATTTTTTCATATATTATTTGAATGTAAAAGAAAGCTGTTGCAATGCTAAATGAATAACTATTTTGTTACTTTCTGCTGGATACCTGGCCATTGCGGTATTATTGGAAATGAGAAAGCTGACACTCTGGCAAATGATGCTACTGTGATCGGCGATATGTATCCTTACAAGATTTTCGGCCATGATCTTACTGCCCTACCTAGCGCATATCTCCATGAGTAATGGAATATGTACTGGAGAGAGAGTGGTCAGATCAAGGGACGTTTTCTGAATGCTGTGCAATCGTTAGTTCCCAGGAAGCCATGGTTTGCCAGAATGTCCTTTGGTAAAACTGTCACCTCTGTGTTAATCCGTATGCGTCTCGGCCATGTCTGCCTTCCCGTACATTTACATAAAGTTGGAATAGTAGATAGTGCTGCCTGTGAGTGTGGTGAGAACTATTGTGACATGAATCATGTTTTCCTTTCTTGTCCTTTGTATGACCATTCTTCTCTCTATGAGTCTTTAGTCTCTCTTTGTATTCCTTTTCCTACTAACATTTCTTTACTACTTAGTACTTGTGAACCTTCTGTATATAATGTAATAAATAAATTTATTGTATATTATAGCATTAAACTGTAGGACTAGTTACTTAAATATGTTTTAGTTATTATTATTGTTTTTTTTATTCGCGGTTTTGTTTTCCGCGTTTTGTTTCCCGCGTTTTGTTGTAAATTGGTACATAATGTTTGAAACCGATTTTATTCTCAAACCTTGTCAAGCCATAAATTGACACAAGGAAAGATTTACTTGACACTGGTTAAGACACAAGCCGTGCAGAGCCATTAAAAAACACAAGAAGAAGAAGAAGTAGAAATCAGATAATTTCTAAATCATAAAATATACTAAAAGGATTAGAGCTAGCAAACCGTACGTATTGGGTACCGAGAAACGGGTACGCCATGTAGTACTGAAACGTTACTCACGAATTCATGTTACTTTGACTGATGTTACTTTGATTGATTCTTTATACTATCTTCTAAACTCTGAAACTCTGACGAATGATCTTCATAATTTTAATATTAGAAATAAAGACAAGTTGGCCGTCCCACGCTTTAGGCTAAGTAAGTGTAATAAAAGCTTTATAGGTAATAGTATTCGGTTTTACAATAAGATCCCAAGTAACATTACTGAATTACCTGACAATAAGTTCAAGTATTATGTCAAGCAAGTCTTAATATCAAAAGGTGCCTTAAAGGGATCATTACGTGAACAATAGTGGTGTCTGGAATTAACTCACATCTCTGTGCTTCCGCTAACATTAGCTAAGACTATGATTTGTATAGTTTTTTATACGAAAAAAAAAGATATATATTATATTTATTAAAAAAAAATCAGATCGAGTTTTTTGCCAGCTCTTCTCGACTGGGTTGTTTTCCAAACCGGTGGTAGTGTTTTAGATGTTCATCGGCGCCTTCTTAGGGCCTAAATTGAATAAAGATTTTTTTTTATTTTGATTTTGAAACCCTTTATACTATGACTAAAACTCTCTTTATATTTCCTAATTTTTATCTACACTATAGTGTTTTAATAATTTAACTAATACAAACAAAAATATTTTGAGCTTGTTAACGAAAAAATAAGTACGTGGGCCGCTACTTGTAGGTCTATGAAACGTAACTCGGAAAATATTTTTTCATTAATGGGAAATCTACATTTAAGTTGAGTACGTAACTCTATCAAAAAGCTTTGACACCTTTTTAAAAAGTCTCTAATAACGATACTACTATTACTTGGTTGATTTCTTAACAGCGCTATTTCGTTAGATACTTTTATACCTAAGTATATCTCATGGAATTCTACAATTTTTTAGTATATTTATATTACTATTAGGATCTATGTCTTTAATAGCAGTGGCACGAATGTAGCTGCTATTTATGTAGCAACTTAATATTGTTTTAAACAAGTTATTCAAATCCCGATAAAAAATATGAACAACACATGCATGACCTTGAAAAATTATGTTAAACTTGTCGACTATATGCAAAATATAATCTAAAAACAAAAAGTAGACCTTTATTTGTTTATTTTCGAAACTTTCATGTAAAAAAATCACCGAGTGGCTTGGGTTATGTTCTACGAGATGTTCTTGCTGAAAATACAGCTGAAGTGCATTCCACTGTTCTACTATGCGATTTACACAGCCGTGTAGGGAGAGCCAACGAATGTCATAGTGGCGTAAAATATTGTGACGCTATGATTCTACAAAAGTCTGAAATTCTGCAAATTCTCTTTTGCGTTTGCTACTATGGGCAAAATAATTATAGACTTCTTTCACAATTTGATCCAATGCTTTAGGCAAATTTTTACAGGCATAACTTACAGCTAATGCTGATGAATGAAATGCACATTTTACAAGAATACAATTAGAATTTACCGACTTAATCTTTGCAACTAGACTATTATTTCTGGCAAACATTACATTTGTTGTATCAGCTGCAAATCCTAAAATATTTTCAATGATTAAATTTAGTTCTCGCAAACTTTTACACAGTGAGTTAAAAATATTTTCACTTGATAGATTCACAAAACATAAAAATTTGGTTTTTACTGTAGTATACTGAACGCTATAAAATTTTATTACAATGCAAGTAATTATACCAATTTGGTACTGAATATACTAAAACCGGTCACAGTAAATACCAGTTAATGTCAAATAGTACGTTTTCACCACAGTTTTTACATAAAAATAGTTCATCTCATTTTCGTTCTCACTCCGACGCGCTAGTGTAGAATTCACTCGAGTTCTGAATACAAAGTAAAGATTTCACTGCGGATTCCGACGTGAGTTTAAAAGTGAGTTTTACAGAATAGCTCTCCAGGTTCGGTGCCAGCTAAACTAAACCAATGTACTCATTTACAAATGGAAATAACTGCCTAAACTTTATCACAATTACATATACAAGCTATATAAAGGACTAGGGTGATTTTAAAGAACAATAAATTTAAATCAAATATAATTAGCAACGTACATTTAAACCACTTTGTTAACCCTAAGTTAGCACCGGTTTCAAATTTAACGAAGCAGATTAATAAAGTAATTATTTTCTTGTACAAAGATCTCAATAGAAATGAAGATATTTTTATCAGTTATGCAGCCATCTTGTTTACCCAGACAAATTCTGCTTTTAGAGGTAGCTTATGCCAAGCGACCAGAAATTTCTTAAAATTCAAGGAGAACGCGAAGTGCGATATAGTATCATTTGATATTGTGATCTGCCACTGAGAAGACGTCGCAAATGATCGTGATAATTGGAATAAATACACGACAATACATACTTGCTTGGTGGTACTGTCACAAAAACGCAGCAAATATGCTAATAAAAGAATACATAATTCGGCTCTTCCCATGATTCCTCAAGGGCTTGTCTGCCAGCGATGTGACCATAACTGTGAATCCCGGATTGTCCTGTTTAGTCATATCCTTTGGTGCTTCAAGTCATCTGGAAAAGTGCTCTAGGCCTAAGATGATTTTTATCAGTATTTCTTTATATTCGGCAAAATAAGAAAAATATCAAAACCTAAAAATCTACTAACTAATATTTCTAAGACCTATATCAGGCAAACTAGTATTTGTTAAAACAAAGTACATTCAAAACAACTTTCGAATGAAAGTGACGGACGACTGCGGCACACCCACAACGCAAACAAAACATACTACTGAATAGTTATAGACAATTAAGTTATTTTTTATCCATTCTTTTCTATCTTTTACGGTTTTGGATTGTAGTGACTTATATAAATAATAAGAATATATATCGTTTTTGATACAATTTTTGCTATTGGATATATTGCATCGATATATCGGATAATTATAGATCGGGAAAAAATATCGATTTATCGAATTAATAATTTCGATACGTTTTTCAACAAGCCTACTGTTGGTTAACATTTTTTTTATTATTGATCAATGGTTAACACAACAATTCATCTGTTCTGAACTAAAACGATGTCACCAAAACAAAATATCATTATCTATACTTTATTTTTCATATCGATAAGTATAAATATTAAATAAATAACACTATATATCGGGTACGAGAAATCGATAAATGAATATCTTTTCAACAACTCTACCTACTCTTTCACTTCAACCGCGTGTAAAGGTTACATCAGAAATAAATAAAAATTAGCTTACACGTAATTTGTTATTTATCACTGGTTACAGGGACGTTTTAAAAACATTCTGTTAAGGTTATTAAATGCAAGTTCTTTAAGCTCGTAATTGAACTTCACTAGCTTTATTAAAATGTTTGCCTTTTTTTTAACTTTCCAGTGAATTGTTCTGTTATTTGATTTACATATGGCAAAAAGCCCACCGACAAACTCGTGGCACAACGTAATTTAAAAAAATAAGTGTTGCTATAATAGAATTAGAAGATTTTTACCAGGGTACCTACTGTAATAGTAGTAATACATATTTTGAACGTGTTGAATATTCTAATACATAGGTATGTAAGCTGAAGAATAATTACTATAGTCTTTTATAGCTTGGAATCCTATCTATTACTGTGGAGTAAATTAATATGTTTGTAACGTCTTTATGGTAAAAAAATTGTGTAGATTATCACTTATGTATTTGTCACCCTGCATCTGTCAACTATACCTCAATCAAAATTAAATCATTGATCATTCCATTCTGTTCCATACCTCCAAAATTTCTGCTAAACTCTTTTTACTCTTAACTCATTGGTGTTTGTTTGTGTCCAGATGGTATCTATACAAACATTTTTATAAAAGTATATTACTTAGACTCGAGCAGATTCGCACATATTGCAATCTCGTTGAGTATAAAGAACTTAAGTTCATCTTCTTTAGCAATATAGCAAATATATCAGTAGCACCAGCTACGTACAATTTAGGTGAGATATATTTTACTACTAATGTCGACGGTAATATGATATTTGTTGTCATGAATTTATATAGCAAAATATCTTTTGAGGGATTTTGCACATGGAAGGAGAAATATTGCCTCTTTTACCCTGATCAAAAGTCAGTGCGCCTTGCAAAGCGAAAAGTGTAATAAATGTGAATAATTTGATATTAATTGTTTGTCAACAGTGACACAAGATGGCTCGGGGGCACCAGAAAATTCAGTCACAGGCAAAGGCTGCTGAGAAAATGTCTAAGATGAAGAAACAACAGGGTCACAGTGCTACTGACCAGAAGAAGGCTGCACAAAAAGCATTAGTCCATGTGTGTGCAGTTTGCAAGGTAGCTTATTATACAAAACTGTCTATATGTTAATTTATTTCTCCAGATGAATAATATTGTTCATAATTAAATTTACTTGCTTTGAGAATATGTGACAGCGCAGAACATAATATTAACGAATAACACAGTATTTTGTTGTTTACAGGCTCAAATGCCGGATCCCAAAACTTACAAACAGCACTTTGAGAACAAGCACCCTAAGAATGATCTACCAGAAGACTTGAAGGCTATCTAACATTTGAAGTTTCTGTAGTTCTACATTTATTTAATTCATAAGAACTGTAAAAATATTTGTCTTTTTCTTTTAATTGTGTTTATTTTTATCATATTTTTAATAACTTATTTCCATAGTATATCATCACATTTAAAACTTTATATGAATATTATATTTTAAATGCAATACAAAACAATGGGTGCATGTCTGATCTGTTTTGAAAATTATTTACAATACATTTCCGTAAAGTAACGCAGTCATGAATCAAATATCAAAGAAATTCTTTTAATGTTTAGTGATGGATGGTTCACCTACTTACCTTAATAGCCTTGACAATTTGTATAGATTAATTATAGAATTTGTAGGTGTTACAAATATGAGCATCTATAGATGATAATAATAATGCTACCATTTTATCACTTATCAGAATATATTACATTTATCAATATCACAGAGCTGCTGATTTACAGAAATTTTTATTACAAACCATTATCAGTCCACATTTAGTTTTGAAACATGAAAAGTGATTCTAACAAAGTATTGTGAATAATTACAAGATATATGTTAAGAGTATCTACATCTTCTCGTAAGTTTCGAGATGTCCACAGGTGATGCACTCGCGCGAGTACTCGTCCGCAAGCGGGCCGCGCCGCTCCGGAGCGAACTCGTGCTCGTGCTCGGCGTGGCGCCGCGTGTACACGCTCGAGCGCACATCAAGTCGCAGCGCGCGCAGTCGCCGTCCTGCTCGCACTGCGCGCCCTGTCGCCCGCGCCCCGCGCCGCCGATCGCGCTCGCACTCTAGCGCCTCCTCCGAGCCCCACACCTCAAGCGCGCGCGCTCGCACCTGCGCCGCCAGGTACAGCCGCATGTCGCCGTACCGCGCGCTGTGCGGGTTGCGGCGCCGCAGACACCGCAGCGGCGGCGGCCTCGCGTCCAGGTCGCAGTCCTTCAGCAGGAACTCGGTTTTGGCCTCCGTGCGCGTGACCAGCGCGTGCTCTCCGGCCTCGTCGCGGCACTCGTCGCACACCTCGTAATCAAATTTATCGAAAAGAAACGACTGTGGGAAGCGACACTTACACTCGAGACAGACTGGCTGCTCCGAATGGTGTACGAGGGGTGCGGCCGGTACAACTACTGCATCTGGTTCCGATTCTTCTTCCTCTAATAAGAATCCACCGCCAGAGTCAAGAGGAGCCGCTGCTGTAGTCCCGCTCCTGTGTGAATATACTAAATTGAGTAATGCATCAGGATGGAGCTAACTTATCATGAGCACAGCTACACTTACTTTACATCACGATGTGTGAGTCGTGCATCTTGCAGGGCCCTCGCTCGTAGCCGGTTTCGTTCTGACCGAGCACGCTGAGCAGCTGTCAAATCACTACTCTGTGATTGTTCATGAGTTGGTTCTTGCTTCTCATACTTATGTCTGTTTTGAAACTCTATTTCTTCATCACCAATCTCACCTGGACTTGTCATGTTAGCTTAAATCTGTAAGAAAATGTGACAATTTAAGAAATATAAAATTGGAATATTTTAAATTACAGACCACTGTTCCTCAATCTTATTTTGCTCACTGCCCACTTTGAGAATATGTGTTTTACTAGGTACTATCATAATTTTTTTTGCCTTTATTTGACTGTTTTTTTAATTTGCCTATACTCCTTCTGCACTATTCCAATGTCCCTAATTTTTTATGTCTTCTACTGCTAACTGAAAGTCTCAAACATATAAAGAGTTGTTCTTGCCCAAATTGAAAACCTAAGTTTTAAATGATGTTTCCTTAATTTACAGAACATTAATGAAATTAATCAATTGTTGTTTCCTATCAAAACTATTACTCAAAATAATGTAACTTTAAGTGAAAGATGTGTCTCAGTTAGTGGTGTATGTAGGAGGATTTTGTAAAATACACAACAGAAACCTTAACCATACATCAGTACCTTACCAACATTTTGGTAGAAGGCACAAATGCCACCTGTAAAAATGTTATATTTCAATAATAGATAATTATAAAAAAAATCATTCATGTCATATCATCATATCATTCGGGGGGGTGGGCTTGAGTGTGTACAGGGCAGGGTGAAACCACAATATCCGCATCAGATGCCACCCATGGCTAGCTACACCAGTGGCGTCAGGATCGTAACAGATGGAATGTTGTAGTTGCTGCCTATCCTTATGGGAGAGAGGAGTGATATTACCAAATCTGACATCCTGAAATTTGGTTCAAACGTTGGTATAGTTTTTTACACAAAAATATATAGGTATATTCACATTTACAAAAAAGTGGCTCAAGTCTAGATTATAATATGCAGTCAGCTGAGATTCCATATTTGTTCACAGATCAATTTATAAGTAAGATAAATATATACAATTTACTTGCGTATTGAGAAGTAAAAAAAAATCTTTAAACAATATTATAAGTTTCTGAACTTCTATTTCATTTCGTATTTGTTTCTATTTAAATTTAACACTTTAATTATCATATAAACCATTACTAACAAATAATAATATAAAATTACAATTTTAAAATGTAGTATTTCAATTTCAAAATCAACTGCATAGAAGTCTAACTCCCACTGTTAAGGCACAAGGTACAAATTGGTGCATAACCACGAGTCACGGACTATTTTTTTAAATCAAACTAATGCAGTAATTACGCCACAGACTTTAGAGATGCTAACGCATAATTACGCTAACAATAACTTTTTTGGTTCCGTGTCTTCTTAGATAATGGCAATTTGTGTTCAAACAATTAGTGCCAATGTCATGTAGGTAAATGTATTTTCAATCTTGTATCAGCGTTGCCAAGCTCCAACAAAATTGGGGCTCATCCTGCTACAACTTTCCATGGAGCTTTGTGCAGCACCTCAGAATAAATGCTACGCGTTATTTTCCTTAATAAACTTGACTTGTATACAATAACCAAAATATATCACACAAAACATCACCAAAATTAGATAATAAAGAGTCAAATACACAAATTTAATTAATTAAAGAAAAAACAACCGCTTTATGACAAAAAAGATTCCGCCCTTGGTTCCATTTTTTTTCTTCTTTGCTTGGCAAGACGTTAATGACGCATATGCCAATGTCTTGTTTTAATGGAGTGTACGAGAAATGAAGTTAGGGAAACAACATGGGATATTAAAGAAAAGGCAACATTTTGATAAGATCAGTAGGATATAATTAAAAGAAGAGAAAATGTAGATTTTAATATTGCTACTATTTATATATAGAGCTAATAAATTATATACATTTAGATTTAAGGTATGAAGTAAGGTGGTTATGTTAATAAATAAAGGTAAATGGAGAGCTATCAATTTATTGTAAAGTGAACAAGTATCATAATTGCTACAAGAAAAGAAAATATGGTTTAAATCTGCAACTTCGCAATCACAACTGCAAGTGGAATTTTCTATAATCCCAAGTTTAAAAAGATGTGCAGGAGTACAAACATGTCCTAGCCGCATGCATATTGAAATCGAAGTAGCAGACTTATTAAGTTTGAAATTATAGAACCACGGCTTTTTTGGTATAGATTGATGAATATTATAATAGAATTTTCCTTTTACTTTGCTACTAACTGCCCAGGCTTCATTCCAGGATTCCCAGAGATGAAGCCGAGGCAGTTCAACTAGATCATTATAATAATTTTTGTATGGGAATAAGTCACCGCAATCCACCGCTTGATTAGCTAGTTCATCCGCTTTTTCATTGCCTTTGATACCACAGTGGCTGGGTGTCCAAACAAATGAGACACAGGTAACATATATGGAGTTTGGTACGAATATCGATAATAATTGAAAAAATACTTTTACTTTGAAAAGGAAATTTCATTAATATTTGTAAAACGCTCTTAGCATCTGTAAAAATAGCTGTGTTTTGTAAATTCGTAAGAAGAATATATTCTACTGCTTTAAATAATCCAAAACACTCACCAGCAAATACAGCAGACTCTGGGGACACTTTAATTTTTTGTACTATATTGTATTGAGAATGACATATCCCAGCACATCCTGAAGTTGAGCGTTTAGATGCATCACTATAAATATGATGCCAGCAAAGCCATTTAGTGTTTATTACCGAATTAAAAAAATCGTTTACGTTATAATCATAACGTCTACCTTCATCTAAATTTAAATAAATATCAGGCGAAAGTAGCAAAAATTCTAAATTAGTAGAGAAAATTGGAAGACAACGAGACTTGTGAATAGGAGCCTCAATATTTTGTATTTTAAGGTGACTATTAACCAAGCAAGGGCGAGACTTGCGTTCCCAATATGTAGACAGTGTAACATGTTCAGTTAAAAGATGTAACTTGGCTATAAGAGGGTGACTAGATAATTGTAAACTTCGAAATAGGAATTTATCCGGCAAGAACTGTCTCCTTAAATATAACGGGGGATCACCACATTCAACCTGTAAAGCATTGATAGGACTTCATTTCATAGCAACAGATATTAATCTTAAAGCCTTAGATTGAATGACTCTAATCTTTTAAAACCAGCAATACAACCAGGCACCAATAAAAAAGTTCCATAATCCAAAACACTTTTTATTAGTGCAATATAAACAAGTTTCATAGAAAAGGGGTGAGCACCCCACCAAGCACCCGAAAGGCATCTAAGTATGTTCAGGAGATTTTCACATTTTGTTATAACATATTCAAAATGTGGAAGACCAGTGAATTTAGAATCTAATATTACACCAAGATATTTAATGTTGTTTTTAACTGGGATATATCTACTCCATCGTAAGTTAATGTAATAGGTGGTGCTATTTTGCGTCTTGTAAACAACACTGATGTACTTTTTTGTGATGACAAATCTAATTTGTTTGCTTCCATCCATTATTTTAAAGTGTCAGAGATGTCGATACACGTGATACCAAATTATAGATAGAATGATCTGAAAAGTACAGTAATAAATCATCGGCATACTGAACCATTGAGAGATGTTTCAAGGTCAAAAGTATAAAAGTTGTATAGTAATGGACTGAGTACTGAACCTTGCGGTAGGCCTTTCCATACTATTCTCGAAATATTAGTAGAATCTAAAGTCATAACTCTTTCAGTTAACATATTGATAATAAAATTTATAAACAGTTCTGGGACTTGAAGTGTATAAAGTTTTCGTTTTAAGATATGCAAGACAACATTATCATAAGCAGATTTAAAATCTAAAAATACAGAAAGAGGTAGATTCATTTTTCGACAAGGCTATTCTAATATCAGTAGTTAGAATACCAATACAATCTAAAGTACTTTTATCTTTTCGGAAACCAAATTGACTCTTAGAAAATAATTCACAGCTTTCAAGATACCATTCTAATCGATTTTTCCCTAAATGTTCAGCTATTTTTTGCCAACACCGATGACATTACAATAGGGCGATAAGATGACACTTCAGAAGATAACTTATTAGGTTTCAATATCGGCAACGAAAAAGTGCGGGAAACCTTCGAACTTGGACGCGGTTTTTTTAAATTTTTTATTATAAATTTTGTATATATTATAATTAGTGATCAGAATAGTGATAGTTTGTAAATAATATTAGATTAGTGTATTTTGTTTATTTATTACTTGTATTTTCTGCGTAAGGTAAGTTTTTTTTTCTTGTATATATGAATGAACCACCGGACCCGGGGAGAGGCATTGTGCCCCCCGCGGGTGCTTTTGTGACCGTTTCTAACGAATCGAGTATGGATTCTGACTGTTCATCGCTATGTAATAGAAAATTGAAACGTACAAAAGTAAATACACATAAAGTTTGTAAAAATTGTAACAAACATAAAGAAAACATGATTCTGATTCGCTTAAAAGCACGAACTCTCATTGTTATATTAAAGAATCTATGGAGTCACCTGTTAGTTCTCTACCTTCATCTATCCCTTCTAATTATATTTCTCCTTCCCAAGTTCCGACACAAATTGGCAGGGCTAGCTATGATAGCAATGATCATGGTCCCTACATTGTACATGTACACAAAATACAGTTAGCGGAGGATGATGGTACCACTTTGCATCCAGTAATGTTTGGTAAATTTTTAAAGAAAAACGCTTTTAACAACATTATAAATGGTAGCTTGAAAAGAATAGGCCGAAATAAAATGCCACTTTCTTTTAGTAATTATTCAGATGCCAACAGCTTTGTTAATTCAACTTGTTTAACAAATAATGGACTTAAAGCTTATATACAAACTTTCAATATTACCAGAATGGGTTTAGTTAGGGTGCAGAGTGGTCTCCTGAGGACATTAAAGAGAATACGAATGTACCCACTGGATGTGGTGAAATTATAAAAGCTAGGAGACTGAATTATAAAATCATAGTAGATAACACACCAACCTGGAAACCCTCGCAAACAGTTGTTTTGACCTTCGATGGCCAAGTCCTCCCTAAACGCATTTTTATGTGTTTTAACTCATTGCCAGTAGAATTATACACATACCCTACAATACAGTGCTACAACTGCTGTCGATTTGGTCACACCAAGGCCAAATGCAGATCAAAGCCCAGGTGTTATAAGTGTGGTCAGGGCCACACTGGTGATAGTTGTGATACTGAAGAAGATCGTGGCTCTTGCTGTTTGTGTTCTGGGCTCCATTTTGCCACAAGTAAAAGTTGCCCGGAGTACTCCAGACAAAAGCAAATAAAAATCACTATGGCAGAAAATAGCATCTCTTATGTCGAGGCATTGAAATTACACCCTCCAATCACAAAATCATATGCCGATGTGTTGGTGTCTACACCTTGCAGATCTCAGCAAGGAAATACTTTAGTACTCGGTTCTCCACCTCCACGCACTATATCTTATAAAAAAACAGTTTTCTCTAAACCCAGAACCCCTCCAAAACAAAATAAAGGCTATGATCATATAGCTCACAATTCTCTTATTAGAGACTACGATTTGCCACAACCATCCAATAGTTGTGCATTACAAACACCTCCAAACATTGACACACAGACTGGACAGACAATAGTTGATTTAATAACCACATTAATTAATTTACTTTCACAGTCTAATATTAAAATACCGACCAATGCTGCACCCTTATTAAACACATACATTAATAATAATCACAATGGATACAATAGTTCAATGGGACTGCCGGAGCATATTGAACAAAAAACATGAAATCATACACATCATAAATACTTTTAAACCTTTTATTCTTGCTTTATCAGAAACTTGGCTTAAGCTAAATTTTACATTTAAAATCCCTGGTTATTCCTGTTTAAGGAATGATAGGGCTAATGGGTATGCTGGTGTGTGCCTACTTATCAGAAACTCTTGTATTATATCTCCTTTCCCTCTTCCTGCACACAGTGATAACTTCTCTATCATTGCTGTTGTTGTTAACCATATTTGTTATGTGTCTATCTATATTTCACACCCTTCTTCACAAATTTTCAGTGAAATTAGAAATATAATATCACTTCTATTAGGTGACTTTAACTCTCATCACACATCTTGGGGAAGTTCAATCTCCAATTGTTATGGCTATGAATTATTAGACATTTTAGACTCATATAATTTGTGTATATTGAATTCTGGCTGCCCTACTCGTCTTTCTAAGCCTGATGAAGTGACCAGTGCTATAGATTTGTCAATATGCACTTCCAATTTAGCATCTTCTTTATCTTCAACATTCAATAGTGATCATTATCCTATAATTATTTCCTTCACCTGTAATAAAATAAACAAATCATTTATTTCAAAACCTCGTTTAAAATATAAAATCATAGATTCCAATTGACACAAATACACAACTTTAGTGGAAGGAAAATTTGTCCACAGTGAAAATACCATTGATACAAATTATTTTAAATCCATTTTGATAAAAGCTGCTGACAGTGCTTTTCCTAAAAAAATGGCACGTAACAATAAATTGTTATCACCTCCGTGGTGGGATCATGAATGCACTAGTGCTATATCTAGACGGAAAACAGCTGAGAGGAATTATCGTAACAACATGACATTCGAAAATTATCAAGCCCTTGAAGATATAATGCGAGAAACAAGGAAACTATTTAAGAAAAAGAAATTTGAGGCGTTTTTTTTTGTAGCTCTCTAACGCCTGAGACTCAATCGTCGGTTATTTGGCAAAATATTAAGAGATTTAGATCAGCAATAAACTCCTCTAGTTCCTCTTTTCTTCCTATTGTATTAGCTGATCAATTCCTAGATCGTCTGGCTCCTGCTTCCGTTCCACATAAAGAAAATATTATTGCATCCTCACCAAATAATATCAATGATTCTTCATCTTTAAATTTCCCTTTTATTTTAGTTGAGTTAAAAGGAGTCTTAGACTATGTCAAGGACAGTGCTCCTGGGGAAGACGGTATTCCATATTCCTTTTTGTCACATATTGGTGAAAATGGAATGCATTACTTTTTAGATTTAATAAATAAAATTGCACAGACTTACTAGAGATGCTAAAGCTAAAATTGTGACATATAACGATATTTCCTTGTCTTGGCGCAGTCAAATAGTGTTGCCATTTTTAAAACCAAACAAAGCACAGTGTAATGTTGAATCATATCGACCGATTGTTTTATCATCGGTTATTACTAAAGTTGCTGAACATTTGGTTAAAAATCGACTCGAATGGTTTATTGAAAACAGTGAACACCTTTCTCAAACGCAGTTTGGCTTTAGAAAAGGAAAAAAAAACGTGGCTAACAATTTAGGAATTTTCACTACCGATATTCGATACGCTTTTTCAGATAAAAAATCTGTAGTTGTGGCATTCTTGGACATTAACTACGCATATGATAATGTTCTTTCCATTCTAAAAAAAAATTAGATACTTTACACGTTCCATATATTTTAACTAACTTTATCTTGAATCTTCTCTCAGAAAGAAAAATTATTTTAGATGTCGGGAACCCTTACACACCGAGTAGTCTGGTTTGGAAGGGCTTACCTCAAGGGTCTGTGCTGAGTCCTTTCCCAGTTTCCGTGGGTGATACAACTAGTATCCTACAGTATGCGGATGACTTGGTCTTATACGCTTCTGATAAGTCTATAATCGCTGCCGGAGAGAACGTATAATCGTCTTTATCTTCTTTAAAAATCTGGATGGATACTAATGGCCTAGATTTATCCCCTTCAAAGTTTTTGTTTTTGCTAAATCTCGAAATCATCACCCCCCTACTGTTATATATGATAATATACAACTACCGGTTAGAAATCAAGTAAAGTTTTTGGGAGTTGTTCTTGACCGTAAACTTACAGGCCTCGCTCATTGTGAATATGTTGTTACTAAATGCGAGCGGAATTTAAATATGCTTAGATGCCTTAGTGAAGTCTGGTGGGGTGCTCACCCTGCCACAATGAGATTGGTGTATAACGCGGCTATAAGAAGCGTGCTGGAGTTTGGTACCTTTTTCTTAGATCGGGAAGTGCAGCCGGTTTTAAAAAGTTAGACCTGATACAATCTAAGGCTTTAAGAATGATATCTGGTAGAATGAAATCCACTCCCATAAATGCCCTCCAAACAGAATGTTGTGACCCTCCTCTTAACTTAAGACGACAATATCTTTCTGATAGATTTATTTTCCATATTGTACAATTTTCTAATCATCCCTTAATCTCCAAACTTGAATTACTTTCACAAAAAATTATTTCATCTCATAAACCTTTACCCTGCCTGTTAAAAGTTTAAATAAATTTAAATCGATACAAGCTCCGACACATACCTTTCGTTTACTGCCGTTATTTAATTCTCCCTTTGATTGCCTTCTTTTTATCTCCGAGCATTTGTTTATCACTTAACATTGAAAGGTCTGATACTAATGCTAATGCTAACTTTAATCATATTGTAAATGGCCAAATTGGCACCATATTTTTACAGATGCTTCTAAACATTCTACTGGCTGTGTTGGCGTGGGAGTGTTTCAGAAACAGTACAATATCATTCAAAAAATCAAGTTACCCCCCAGAAACCACTGTTTTTACGGCAGAATGCTTTTGAAGGCTATTGAATATATAATAACTTTCAAACTCAGGAATAGTGTGATATTTAGAGACTCGTTAAGCTCCTTACAGACCTTAGCAAAATTCTCAGTTAAATTAAACCCATTTTTTCATATATTATTTGAATGTAAAAGAAAGCTGTTGCAATGCCAAATGAATAACTATTTTGTTACTTTCTGCTGGATACCTGGCCATTGTGGCATTATTGGAAATGTGAAAGCTGACACCCTGGCAAATGATGCTACTGTGACCGGCGATATGTATCCTTAAGGATTTTCGGCCATGATCTTACTGCCCTACCTAGCGCATATCTCCATGATTCATGGAATATGTACTGGAGAGAGAGTGGTCAGATTAAGGGACGTTATATACTAGGACTACAAATAGAAAGGTCTATTGCACTAATGTTATCAAAAGGCTTAGAAAGCCTAGTTGGTGAGCCTGTATTCAATAAACATAAATTTTAATCAAGTATATCTAAAAGTTCATCCCCATAACTTGTAGAATAGGAACTACCCCATGATAGCAGCTATAGAAAAATCATCAAAATGAGGAAGAGAAATAACAGTATATGAAAAGGTGTTTTTAATTAATATAGCTGTTCCTCTATAGCCATTCTACCGATCATCTCTGACACAGGAGAAACCATTTATTTTAAATACAGTTCAGCCAAGTCTCTGATAAACAAACTAGGATAGGTTTATATTTGTTTAGTAAGTAAATGAGATTATTTTTTTTATTACTAATGCTTCGGGCATTCCATTGAATTACCTGATGATCCATTGTAAAGGGGTGTGTTTTTTAATAAAGTTAAAAGCTGTGTAACCTTATTGGTCGGTATTATTTGAGTTTGAGTTAATAACTTAAAGAGTGCTATAATAATTTCACGGATAGACTCTTGATCTTGTTCATTTGTATTTTTATAACCACAACCATTTAATATATAATAGATAAAACACTGGACACAGACACACAATACATACAAAAGCGCTTCCCAGCCCCCACATCGCGCTCGCGCGTCCTAGTGCTAGAAATCGCACCAATACTATTTACAAAACTTGCCTAAGTATCTAACTTATCTACTTAAGCTACTATTTTCCACTGTGCTAGTACAAGTGCTATACCTAGCCACTTTCATTCGAATTTACTGATTGAGTAGACCAAGTACAGGGTTCGATTCCCTGTTATTGAATTATATTTTTTCATAAATTACATTTTAACAACGATAGGCTTTTTAATCCATGATCTAGCAATGTTTATTTATATTCTGATGTATTCAGTTATGGACTTATTCAGATCAGTTCAGTAATAAGTTATTAAAAAAAATGTAGGTAGGTATGATGTTAGGTATTTATTTCACTTCCTCCGTGGCCTTATGAAATATAGTTCAAATTGTAACCACATGCATCTCGAGGTAAATATGGGCTCAACGTTGTGAATGCCAAGTCCCGTGTTCGATTCTGTGCAAAACTACACAATGACGAAGTTAGAATGTTAATTCTAAATGAATCTTGTAATATATAATGTGCACTTAGTAAGTTTAAGTCATTATCACTACTTAAACTAAAAAACTATGATGATTGAGATCCCTTCATACCGGTATCAACCTAAATTCACTGGGATATACCTATGCCAAGGATATACTCGATAAAGTCATCTTTCAAACAAAAAAAACGAAATCAATTCAAACGTTTGTGAACTTTAATGCCACAGACTGTAAGACCGCAAAATTATACCTCTTTTGTCCGCCGGGGGTTAAAAGCACATATCTAAAAACTTTAGTTTGTTTATTATCTAGCTCGGTACAAAACACTGCTTTAAATATTACTGTACTACAATTAAGCTGTTAATACGCGTACGGACCAGCTTGCGGATATGGTATGGCGGGCGGCCGAGGTCGTCAGTCGCCAAATTAGGGATAGGGAAAAAGTTTAAAAAAAAAAACGATTTTTTTAATTGATTCACAAAATATCGACGTCTAAGGTCAATATTTTTTCAACTTGATTTATTTCACTTCTTATTCGTAAATAGTATTCTTTCAGTGGTCAAAATTATCATTTATTCATCATTTATTGGAAAAAATGTTTCCATTTTTTTTTTTATGCACTAAAAGTCGTCAAAGCAACTAAACCAAAAAAGAAGAACGCTTATACTACTAAGGAAAAAATGACACTGAACTGTTTCATCTTTATCTATTTACAGATAATCATCATATCATAGAAAACTGTCGCGCGCAGTTGTAAAACCGAACAGTCAAGATGACACAGGAAGCCTATTCGGTCCTAGAACATACAGCTATCACCTTACTTCATACAATACACAAAACATAATATTCATATGGATGTATGTAACACACAGCAGAACATATCAATACACACAAAACAAACAACAACAACAAACACAAACAACTGACACAATATACAATCAATGTTACATACATAAATTGATAAAATAAAAGAGATACACTAGCACAAAATAATAACAGAACACGCACACATAGACCAAACAAAATACGCCACCATCTACGTACTAAACTAAATGTAAGCCAACACTACCACTCCCGATCAAGAAGGAAAATTAATAAGTACAAGTAACCTCGGCCCATCTACAAACGGATTACAAGAAAACAAAACAATGGTACGACACCTTTAAGCTTATACCAAAGTCTCTGATCACCACGTCAGGGCTCACTTTTATATATTGCGTAGACGCTCTGTTTCACTTATATACGTACTTACGACAGTACGTATCTGCTGTATAAAAGGGTGTTACTCGTTTTTACAATAATTTTATAAATACGTTATATACTAAAATTAAAGTTTTTTTGATTCGGTTTTTTGCATATACGGTACCCTATATTATTTGTCAATAAAGAAAATTTTAGTTTTTGCTGCGAAAATCGTTTAAGCAAATCTCCTTGAATTCTTTGCCAGGGTGTGAGTGCACCAGCTGGTATGCGATATCCGGACAGCGTGCAGGATCCTGTCCATTTGACATAACACTTGCGTCGTTTTCGCAGTTCCTCTCGGTGATTTTCGCGAACGCGTCGCCCGGCGATGCATGCGTTACGTACTTTGTACTCACAATACCTACACAATTTGAAACATGAGTATGTATCTAGTACAGTTCATTGTTGATATGTAACTTGGAGAAACTCAATGCTAACCTGTATCCCGACCGTGAGCGAGAGCACACTCTGCGATGGACTGCACGCGATTAGATGCGACCAGGGACGCTTCAATGTTGCGCCGCGGGACGGATGTCGTCACACCCAGTTCCGTCATTGGCCTTTACACAGCACAGTTACACGGTGGACGAGCATAATGAATAAGCAACTTGTGCGCTTACACAATATGTCTACTATCAAAGAATAATAATAATAAGAAACATACATTGATTAAGTACCTACATAAAAAAAAAGTAACCCAAAAGTCAAGCCAACCTTGTTGAGACCAACAGAAGGAAACTCTTCCAAACTAACCGCCGACTCCTCTCCGCTCTTGTCTCTACGCTGTTCCAAAAGCGCACGCGTAGCTGCCAATGTGGGTACTGACATACTATCCCCAAGGAGCATATCCACGTTGCGCGCGTGTCCAGTGAACTGGCCTGCGAGTGCTCTCTCATTAAACGCTCGATATGAGTTTGCGCATCGTTCACCCATTTCTCGGCTGTGGATTCGGCCGCATTACTCAGCGGAACGTTTCTAGAAACCACAGAGGTATCAGAAGGCTGGTACTGGTGCCGATAGGCACTGGACAGCGCGGCTGTGAGCAACACACCAAGACTAAAGGTGACATGATGCTAGTCGTGCAAAATGGATGATCGGAGTCGCGGCCATCCGTTTTATTTTTGCACTATCTAATCAGCCACGATAATCGATCAGTAAACCGTATAATTATTTACACCGACGCATGTGTTCGCATACGGCTGTGTGAGTTGCGGATCTTACATTAGTATATCACAACATACTAAACAAACACAACTACACTTTTTTTAAATAAACTGTGCTCAATTGTCAGGGAAACCTAATTATTAGAACATTATAGTTTGTTATACTATTTGGATCAATCAAAAGAGCAAGAGATGAACTTTGTATGGCACGGAGTTGAACGTCGAGCAGCGCCCGGGACTTGCGACCCAGGTGTAGGTTTTTTTTTTTTTATGTCCCGGCCAATTTTCCCCTGGCATAACCAGGGACCTTATTATTACTTTGATTTGCCCCCCAGGTGTAGGTTTCAGGGATCACTTTCCAATGCATTAACATTTACCATCACTGCTCGAGTTTCTCTCCAGGCCCAGCCTAATTTGATAAGCAATAATAAACTAAGTGAATGCTACAAATCAAGCCGAAGTGTCTCAAAGCCCGCACCGAATGACCGTCTGGTTTGACCGTCAGTAATAAATGTAGTTGATGTGAGACTTGAGAAATCCGATCCGCACGCGACAATGGTCCGAACAACACTGATTCCCGATGGGTTTTTTTTTCTAAGCTACTTAATACTGCTGAACGGCCTTTACAGCATCACCGAACTTTATGGGCGAGTGCTGAAGGCACTCAGCCGAAAAGGTAATTAGCACAAGGGTTACCAAAGTGATAAGAATCTCGGCTTGGCCTCGGTGTGTGAAAATTCCCACGGAATTTTAAACCTAGATACATTTTTAAATTAAAACAAAAAAATGTTCCGTACAGTATCTATGTACGTCTATGTTGTGTGCAGGGGGTGTGTGCGCAGTGTTGTGCGTGTGATACTCAGTGCATGGTCAATATCACTGTATCGCGTTGGTGGCGATATCAAGAGCCTCCTAGTTGGGGAACAAGACACGTCTTCGGTCGCCGCCGGAGGGTAACTCGGAGTGTGTGCGGGCTATTTATAAATAATATTTTTTTATATAACCGAGCGTTTACTTTATTTCAAAAAATATTAGAAAATTCTACATATTATTTTGTATGGTGAAGTTAGATCTATCACAACTTGTAGTCTCACAAGGATCTAATTACAATTAGCATGACTACTGTCATGACGGCCATCATGCCAAAAAAAATCCGCATTAAGTAGCAAAACCAACCGCACCTAAACCCGCGGCTGCGCCTTTTCAGGTGCAGCCCAAGAAGGTGCGGCCTCCTCCTCCTATAACGATCCAGGACAAGGCGTCCTGGACCAAATTTCGGCGGCTCTTTCGAGCCGCCACATACACTTCACCACTGCGACCAATGTCCGGGACGGCATTATGGTCAAGGTGGCAAACACGGATACCTTCCGTGCCATCACGAAGTTCCTTCGTGAGGCTAATTACGCTTTCTTCACCCATGCGTTGCAGGAAGAAAAGTCCCTTAGGGTCGTCATGCGAAGAGTTCCGAAGGACCCACATCTCTGTGCTTCCACTAACATTATTAAAACTACGATTTGTATAGTTTTTTTTTTATATGACAAAAAAAATTATATATATTATATTTATGAAAAAAAAAGAACCAGATCGAGTTTCTTGCCGGCTCTTCTCGACTGGGTTGTTTTCCGAAGCGGTGGTAGTGTTTTAGACGTTCATAAGCGCCTTCTTAGGGCCTAAATTGAATAAATAAATTTTGATTTGATTTGATTTGATTTGACTTAGGGAGCAGAACTTCCCTATTATTGAGGTGCATCGGATGCACTCTCAAAGGGATAGGATGAAACCATTTAATATGGTTTTAGTCTCACTTTCCGCCACTGAGGAGGGTAAGAAGGTCTTTGGCCTGAAGACCCTTTGTGGCCTGTCCCGGGTCTCCGTGGAGGTCCCACATAAAAGACCTACCCCTTGCAATGTCACCGTTGCCAGGGGTACGGACATAGCTTTCGGAGCTGCTTCATGGCTCCGAGATGTGTAAAGTGTCTGGGAGACCACTTCACTCCAGACTGTCCTCGCCCAAAGGACACCGCCAACCCTCCCAGCTGTGTGCTATGCAGGCAGGAGGGTCATCCTGCGAATTACCGTGGGTGCCCGTGCGCACATTAGTTTAAATATATCTTCAAGTCCACTGCTAGACATTATGTATCCAATTCCACCAATGAATGACATAAGCAAATGGAACCCACCCAATTGAACAACAACTTTTAGGAAAGATCTGAAGTAGGATCAGCCGCAGCAGTTATATCTCGAGCTTTCCAATATACTCGTAAAGGTTGATCAAACGTTACAATACACGTTTTTTGATTGGAAGCTTTACATTTCTCAATCGAAAGCTGGAGTGATATTAAAATTGTGTCATAATCTGTTGGAGGGGCGTTTATAAATGGTAGACATACAATTCGACTTCTTTGGAAAGGCTCCTCAACAGTCGCTTCAATCATTATGCTGTTCCATCCACCAATGTTTAAAGCACAAGACCATTTACCATATAGCAACATGAAGTCACAAGGACGTGGAACAATCTTTTTGGCTGGTAATGTGATATTTTCGATTAATGAAACATTTATTTCACCCAATCCAATTGTTTTGCCTTTTGAGTAGGACGCAAGAGGAACTAACCCTAAAGTAGATTTAGCTGAAGCTGGTATTCTTTCGGAGACACGTGGTAAACTGGTATCAGATTCAATACTATCATACGGTATAATACATTGAATTCCACCCATCGCATGGAAAGTATTTTTACCATCAACTGTGTTGCTGTTAAAATCGGCATTGTCAAAAACAAATTGCGAGAAGGCATGAGGTAAAATATTACGCGCTGGAAGAAATGCACAGGAATCTTCGAACAATGAAATAGAATTATAAGAGGCAGAGAAACCTAATGTTGAAAGAACATTGATGAGATTACTGGAACCATATTTTTATATAAAAAAGATCCAACCCCAAGTAGTAGCGATGAAATGAAAGAAGCAGGCCGAGTTGCTCCAATGATGGAGTGAGCAATTGATGTACACTTTCTTTGTGCTACAACCAACGACTTACGTTTTGATTGACAGATAATTCCAGAAGGTAGAACTGATAAAGATTCAGGAATTAAAGATTTAACTTCTTTTAAAAAAATATCTGAAGGAGGAAACTGATTCGTTTCATAGCGCCGTGAACGGATGTTTTTCAAAAAATTGCAGCTGCATGTCTGACTTTCTGCAATTTCTCCTCTTTAGGATCATTTTTTTATGAGATGATCTTCTCGATATAACTTTGTATATTCGTATAAAACCTTTAAAGCAGATAATAATGCCTTGTTTACCTTCGTTAAAGATTACAATGTCGTCCTTGTACTTTGCTTTTAATCGTTCAATGACCGTACGCTTCTCTGTAATGTAGTCTCCTTTAATAGATTTCATTAAATCTGCAAGTTGAAATTGGCACTCTTCACTATTCTCATGCAAGTAAGCAAAAACATCCTCCATAGCATTGTCAATGTTATTTTTGCGCTCATCATGTCTTACTTCGTCACTCCATTTTTTGGAGTACAATTGCTTGCTGCAATCCTTGTGATACCTAGCTCCAACATCGACTAAGCTAGAAAAATGAGCTATGCGATCAGTAATGCTCTTTGCCTTGTCATAAGAACGTTTGAGAACAAGGTCCAAAATGCTTTTTTTGTACCTTCATGACTTACATTACATATTTTCCTCTGACGGCTTTGACGCAAGTCACTCTGATCCTGGAATAATTCGCCGCAAATAAAGCAATAGTTTGAGAAATCAAAATCAGTATCTAGATTTTGTGATACTAAAGATGATGAACTGCTACAACTGAGACGACGAACAATATTATCTGTTCGACTATCACTATAATAATGATAGCAGGGGATATGAACAGTTACTTCAGAAACACTTTGTAAAACTTCATCATTTTCCACATCGTTTTTTAATGTTGCTCACTCAAGCAAAGTTTTCACTCCTCTAGCTTTCACAGTTCGAACTTTAATGTCCCCAAAAGGTTTTTTACATATAAAACAATCACTCATGATTCACGCTTTAAAAAAGTCGCAATGTTTATACCTAAATGAAAATTTCACCACACAAAATTCACAGTTTAATTGATTGAACTGAAAATATTATCTGCAATTTTCATTACGTCTACACGTGGCAAAATATAGTACAACTAAGAGAATAAAATGAGGTAGAAGAAACAGCTGACCCTACGTATAATAATAATAGTCGTAGCAGGCAGATGTTCCTTGACCCCTAACGGTAACTCAGACCTTGTCTACCTTTTTTTTTTTTTTTTTTTTTTTTTTTTTTTTTATAGTGGGGAAATCCTTCATGGACGAACCGCTCTCCCGGGCAGGAGAGCGGAACAGTGCCGGACTCTTACCGGCTAAAACCCCACTTGTACTCTCGGCCCTTTCACTGGGAGGAGCGGGGCACACGATAGACGTGCATCCGTCGCTCCTAACCCAGTAGGGTCTGGCCCCTCATGATCGGGGCCCCAACGCGATCAGAGCCATCACTCTGAGACCAATCTGAGACGCGGCGTGGGATACTCACGCCGGGTTCCGTCTCGGGCCTGCGTGCGATGCACCGGACTCTGCCCGAAGTCCGATGCGTGCAGGCCTCTCTACGGCGGGCGCAGGTCGTTGCCGACCCTGCGCCTACCGGTTCGCCGACCGTGAGAGGGGAGCAGGGTGGTGAGCTCCCTCTCTCTTTCCGCCGCCTCCTTTGCGAGGAGCACTGTCTCGCAGAAGGAGGACACAGCTAACCAGCCGCCCTCAAGCTCGACCATCGCTCTCGCGAGCGACGGGAGCGAGAGCTCAGGAGCCCACCACGGCGACTAATTCGCTGCGCGGTGTGTCCCATGCTGGGCAAGCTGTGACAGTGTGGTGCACGTTGTCGTGTGCATTGTCGTCGCAGTGATGGCACTCAGGGGTGGTTTCCCTGCCTATCCGACACAGGTAGCTCCCGAAGCAGCCGTGCCCCGAGAGCACCTGTGTCAGACGGAAGGTGAGGGTACCACCCCTTCGTGCTGTCCATTCCGTGAGTAGAGGCCGAAAGGCCTGCACGGTGGCTGCGCCGGAGCTGGGATGCTCCAGGCGCAGTTTCCACTTTGTCATAACCAGTGAGTGGAGCTCAAGCCTCCGCACCTCGATTTCTTGAGGCGCAGGGCGAGCTCCTTGCGCCAGCGCCTCAACCCGCCACTGGTACAAGGAAGCGAGAGCTTTCGCCTCCAAGTCCCAGGGCGGGGAAGCAGAGACCTTGTCTACCTGCTTAACATTCGATAAGTTAAATTTGGTAAGTTCTATGGTAAAGAAAAGAGTTAGGAAATAAGTAAAGTTGTACGAATTTAACAAAAATTTTGTAAAAATATATTTACAATAAAAAAAAAAATAATTAAAAATAAGTTAAACATTTCATTTCGACCGGATTCTCATGAGCATTGACGAACCCGGTCAACTTTGGAGCGCTGTAACTTCGTTTTAAATGAATGAAATTAAAAAAAAAATCATAGGGAAAAATTTTCCTCAAAGGATTACTTACAAGATTGGTCTGAGGTAATTTTTTTGTAAAATGTATAAAAAAAAAGTTATAGAGCAAAAAAGTGAGAAAATTTTTATAAAAATTTTCTCACTTTTTTTGCTTATAACTTCTTTAATTTTTAATTTAGGACAAAAAGTTATATGGACATATTTGTAGGCGAAATAATTTGTTACAAATTATGATTCTACAATTTTTTTCTAAGACTAATTTTTCCGAGATATCGCGAAAAAAGTGTTTTCACCCCTTTTTTTAAGATGGCGGCCGGGGGACAAGGATGGCTACCCCACAAACTTGAGGTTAAGCTTCTATTGACCCCCCAAACATATCCCAAAAATAAAATTGCGTCCTCTCAAAAATGCAAAGCTCATGTAACATTTCAATGGACTAGATCGATCTGAAGGCAGGATTCAGTTAGTACGTAGTAATTTGATATCGTTATAGTTCGTACAGAATTACAATGTGCAAAACGATTGGTTGCGCCACTCGACGATTCGCGATCACATGTTTACCTACCTACTCCGTATGGTGTTGCCAGATCGAGGCAGCCTCCTACTGTTTCAGCAGGTTGTCTTCCTCATTTTAGACTTTAAAGACTTTCTAATCTAACCTAAAAACCAGTCTAGTAATGATCTGGAATTATTTATAACATACCAACTAGCAGCTTAAAAAAGAATAGTTTTCAATTTATAAGAAGCTTGAAGCGATGATGGTGCAGCGAGCGGCTAGTGCGGAGGAAACCATATCATTGTGGGTGGGACGGGACGGGGCGCGAGCAAAGTCGCGGGCTCAGCTAAAACTATATAAAATAATATGAAGATCTATTATATAATACATTAATTAAATTGTATTCGTACTGGGTTTCTGCAGCTCATCGTATAAATAAATAAGGTAGTTGCACCTAGTGTGGGTAGATGTAAAAATCGAGCTAACTAAAAAAGCCACTGTTATTTGAAGTCTACTTTTGTTGGTAGGTCCCACTAACTGACAATTAAATTAGTGTCCAGAACAATAAAATACATAATACTTAGGTTTTGTGTCTGGGTTTTGAGGATTAAACGTAGGTTAAATATAATAATTTAATTTAGTTATACTCGTATTGTGATTTAACACTTTTAAGAAGTTCACCTGCATTCATACACTGTTTATACAGGAATACTTTATGTTTTAAAGGTATTTGTACATTTTTAATTATCGGAGATTTTGTGTTTTGATTGTATTTTAAAGCGTGGAAAAAAACACTATTTAAAATTACACTTTACGTGAATTTCGAGCTAGTCAGCAACTGAAACTAAACCACAATGAAGGTAATAAAAAACTGAACAGGGAATAAATTTATACTTTATTTATAAAAGTATATTTTTCATACAATTTCATAAAGTCCATGATAATTGTCAAACTAAGAAGCACGAAATTTAATACGATAGTACACACATACATCTGGTTACAAATAAATGTTCAAAATTTTATCCTTGAAAGGGTGAATTAGGTTGCAAATGTATCTGGAAATTTGTCATTTTTAAATTATACGAAGCATGAAATGACCTACCTCAAGAGGGTGAATTAGCTTTATAGCTGATTCATTGATGATCTGATGGTCATCCATCAGATGGTAAGAATCAATCAACTGTTGGGTCACTGTTAGATGTGAAATTTACTTGAAAACGTTTAAGACGTACAGTTAGCTACGTTGTTGTACGCGAAGTTACTTGTGTCTTGTGGGCTGTCGCGGTCGGCCGATTGTCTTTAATCGTTTAATAAACAGTCAAATAAAAAATAAAAACATATTTATTGAATCTTATTTACAAATTGACAAAATGAATTTATTAGTTCTCAATAATTTCATTTTATTTATTTGCTTACATTTGAGATACATAATTTTTTTAATCGAACTTTTTATTACTTTCTATAAATAAAAGTAGCCTAAGTTACGTATTTTAACTACAGCTTTCTGCCGGATAAACTCCCTTTAAAATCGGTTCAGCCGATATTAGCACACAGGCACAACAATTTTTGAAATTAGGTTTTTGCTTTTTGTTTTAGTTCCATTTGTACTTTGTATAAAATTGTTATTTGATATTACAAATAGACACTTCAATTTTATCTATACTAATAAAAATAGACATGAATACCTATACTACGACACCTATACCAACAATATTTTGTTTGACGGCTCAACCGATTTAACTGGACTTTTTTTGTTAGATAGCTGAAGTTACTCCCCGTAACTTAAGTTACTTTCATTTGTCGGAAATAATTAGGGTTCCGCGTAAGAAAATTAAAACTCATGATACTTGGAATAAAATCCGATTTAACGCAGTTTCACTGGCAAGTGATTGAATTTGTGAGAAATAGATTACGTTATCTTAGTACTCAAAAAAAAATAAGGAAATAATTAGGGTTCCCTATAAAAAATTAAAACGCAGTGAAAAACATATGAAACGCGGATGCTGCCTCGGGCATACAGCTAGTTTATAATGTATTACGATAGACACAATTATGTACGTAACAATAAAATACTCGTTTGATACTGGCACTGGCCAACAAGGAATAATATGGCTAGATTTAATCGAAAATCGTAATTTTAGAACAACGGCAGACAACATTATATCAATAAATGATTAGAAACAAAAAACACGAAATGTTAAAGGTTTTATTCTTTTCATTTTTATATTATATACCAGCTGTGCCCGCGACTTTACCCGCTTGGAATTCAAACAATTTGTAGCCTATGTTCTCCCCTTGGATGCCATTCATTTCATTACCAACTTTCATCGAGTTTGGTTCAGTAGTTTTTGCGTGATTGGCGAACAAAATAACAAAAAGTCTGAGACAGACGTCGGTCTGACAGAAAGACAAAAAAAAAAAATTATCGTCTTGTTAACTTTTTATTATAAGTATAGATTGAATATAATTTTCTATACCTTTATTTACGTATTTTTATTATATTTTACTTGTTTTACTATATTTTATTTATACATCTGGCAAAAAATGGAGCTAAAAAAGACATGACTTTCAACTAAAAAAACACAATTCATCTTTTATAATACATAAATAATTCTGTGCTGTAATAATTATTTACTTTATAAATGCTGTTATGATTCAGAAATATGCAAATGTTTCACACAAATACACGTAAGTTATCGAATTAAAATATAATTTAACGTGGATGGAGCCACTTATATTTATTTATTTACCGCAGCTTTTACTTAAAAAAAATCGATTTTAAAGATTTTTTTCTACAGCCTGTATGAATTATGTATTGTTATCTGGTCACACTAAATTAATTAAAGTAGGTAGTAAGTAGCTCGGTGGTGAGCAGTGTGTCGCAGTCGGTTGTCGCTAGTAGAGAGTAGTGCAGAATGTCGCACGCGGGTGGTGGCTACAGCCCGCACACCTACGACGAAGCTATGCAGTTGGCAGGTATGCATATATCTATAATAATTTGTTCTACACTACGTACCTCCAACTCCGTACTGTCAGGATTGATACCCATTCAGCTTTACTAACAATATTGTAAAAATACGGTTTGACTAAAAATCATACAAAATTTTGAAACTTTTTCGCTAAGCAAAGTAAAACTACCCCCTCATGAAATTGATTATAATTGTAACAGTATTAAGTGGCAGATGTAGTGGTGGGTGCGCCGTGGGATTGAATGTATGTATGAGTGTGTCTGTCTGCAGGCGCAGGTCGGTACGGCGCGGGGCTACTGGCGACGCTCAGTCTGGCGCTCATATCATTGGGTCTGGACATGTTCGGGTTCTCTGTCGTGGTCTCTGGCAGCTCCTGTGACCTGCAACTCGATCTCGTGCAGAAGACCACGCTCCTCTCGATGCCGTTTGTCGGTATAGTGCTCTGCATTTACATATATTTGTTCTTGTGTTTAAAACCTCGGCTGGGCTTAGTATTACACGTCGCCGATTTTGGAACTTTAAAGTGACGGAGGAGACTGAAGCGGAGTAACGAAGAGAAATTGAGTGAAAAGTTAGTTAATATTTTTTTTTGAGAGATTTCATTTTTAATATGATAATCATTGAATAAGCAAAATGATGAAGCTTTAATGTATAAATGTGAATTTGAAATGATTAATTAATTATAATTACTCGCCATTTGCCACCGTGGGGGACGCACATTATACCTAAAACTCTGAACATTACGAAAAAATAAAGTTACACATATAAAGATTTTTCAAAGACTAATCTTAAAATGAAAAAGTACAATATTTCAATAATGTTAAAGAAGTTTTAAAATTAAAAACATCAGTGTATATTAATAGAGTGTACCTAATAATTTTAAAGTTTTGCTCGGAATTTAATTTAACTGCCTCGGTAGCGCAGTGGTATTACGGTGCGACTGCCATTTTGAGGTCTCGGGTTCGATCCCCGAGTCGGGTCAAGTGGTATAGGGTTTTTCTACTCAGTATCATCCCGGAGTTTGGAATTTGTGTGGAAGTTTGGAACTAAGCTCGGCGAAATGTGGGTGGTGTAGTTCGCTACTTCACCTCTGCCTAACCCTTCAGGGATAACAGGCGTGAGTTTATGTTATGTTATGTTTGCTCGGAATTAACATTTGTCTTGTTAAAAATAACTTTTTTTATTTTTTTTTTTTTTCCTTTTTTTTTTACAGTGAGTATCTAAAATATTCAATTCAGCGTAATTATACAGGGCTTTAAAAATATGAAGCCTTAACTCGACGGGATGTCATGTAAAACTGACAGAAAACCTCTAAACAAAACATCATTCACAAAGTGTGAGCAATGGATAACTGCACAGAATAGAAAACGAGAACAACAATAAAAATTAATAGCAAATAAACGTAATGGAACTTTATTATTTATGTATCAGGACATGTAATTAGACCTGTATTTGTTTTACGACAACTAATGAGGAAAAATAACAAGAAAATAAACTTTTTATATCGTGGCAGATTCTACCGTAATGTTCTCTGGCGTGTCATTGAACAGCAGTCGCAATTAAATAATGCACTGTTAACTGTATTGTGCGCTTGTGTCGGTGAGTGTGTGTGTGTGTACACATTGAACACACATTGAACAGCTGACACACAGTCACACTGTCAAGTAGCAAGCAGGTCCTAGGTGTACTACTGCCGCTTCAAGCCGTCCAAGAATTGCTTCCACTGTTCGACATTCCAAGGAATTCCAGATAAAACGTAGACATTTCCTGAAGGATCGTTGGTTAATATGCAGGTCCAATAATAATGGCGTACCCCTGGGGATACATATCGGACACTCGAGGTCGAAAACGGAGCCTGCAGGTGGCGCTGTGGGTCAGCTTCGTGCTGTCGACCGCGAGCGCATTCTCTCCGAACTGGATCGTGCTGGCGGCGCTTCGCTTTCTCAGCACTAGTTTGTAAGTTTATTGTGTTTCGTCTGTACTGTTCTTTACTCTATAACGTAGAGTTGCTTATTCTGACGATTTAAAATAATCGAAGCTAGTTTTTTTTAATTTAATTACCAATAAAACATGTTACAAAAAATATACATCTAAACTTCCACTTAAACCTTCAAGGTTTGTCTGTAGTACTTAAAATTAAAAATTCGGTTAGAAATATGTAAGGTAGTTAGGGTTTTTACAAGCAGGATAAGTAAACATTTTTTAAACAAAATTTGCAATTTTTCATATTAATCTTGTTGTTGCGTACGGATGTGGTAAAGAATCTAAGAGTCTAGGAATTAAGTAAGTAGTTGTCCGTTCGCCGTAACAACTATTAGCTGAGTGGGTTGTTAATATATTTTTCGCGATCTGACGTGTGTATATAGGGATTATAAGTAAGAGTATTTTATAATATGATCACCGAGCATATACACAATCAGTCGGGGACTTGACCTGTATCAAGACGTTCATGTTTATTAGTATGTCTATGTAATTAACTACATGTTAATCACGGTGCTCCTCTCAAACTAAATAAATACATCCAATTGTTTTCAGGTAATAGGTAATTACCTAATAGTAAATGAATATTATTATCAGAGTGTAAATATCATATTAATAAGTATTCAGCAGGTCTCATGGTGGTAGTTCCACTCCATTGTAATACAAGAGTGAAACTTGTACAATTGCCGGCACCTCTTCCTAGTGCAAGCTGATCCCTGTGGATGTGTGGAAGCGCGTAACCGGTCAGACAGTGCACGGTGCATAGGAACAGTAGCAAGCTACGATTAAAGTATCTGTTCGCGTTCAGTTGCAGTTGCGTGCAGTCCGCTAGTTACGCGCTGCTCGGTGAGTCCTGCCCGGACTCTGTCAACGGAGCGTACATGCTCATCATGACTAGTGTACTCAACTTCGGGTTCGCTACTTATATGAGTAAGTTCCTCTATAATTACATTCTTTGACATATTAGATTTTTTTTTAGATTATCTGCGTTGGAGTTAGACTACACTGATTAAATGATAACATTAATTTAATATCGCAATGTTTCAGTGATAGCGTTCGGGATCCTCAACCTGGAGTTCTCGTATAGCCTCGTGTTCATTAAGTTCGTCCCGTGGCGGCTGCTGGCGCTCGCACTCGCCTTGCCGCTCGGTCTCAGCGCCATTTTACTTTGTTTTTTCTATGAAAGTCCCAAGTTTCTATTAAACGCGGGACACGAGAATGAAGCCTTGGAACAGCTGCGGAAAATCTGGCTCAGAAACGGCGGAGAAAAGGAATGTTACCCGGTCAGTGGAACTTACCTACTGTATTTATCATTTTCTGATTTGAAACATTCAAATTTAATTTGCAAATAAAGCTAAGCCCAAGGAGGTTATGAGAGTTATATCAAAAATAATTGAATAAGCCGCTGAGTCATTTAAGTGCCAAGTTCCTCTGGGAGTAAATGTACACACGCTATGACTTGTTACCTGCAGGTGAAGAAAATAATACTAAGCGAAGACGGCAATGAGCGTCGTGACCGAGTGCCGCTGGTGCAGTCGTTGTGGCAACAGACAGCTCCGCTGTTCCGGGCGCCGCTGTTAGGCCGCACGCTGCAGCTCTACTACCTCACCGCCGTCGTCTACAGCGTGTGCGTTTTTTTTTCTCTATTCTTCTGCGTCAGCTCAGCTTTCGAGAACTTATTTTGTATATAATCATTAACATATTACATTTAATTTTACTCGCATGTTGAACTGTGACATTAGATGGGAACATCAACGCTGATCATGTTGTAGGCACCGGAAAGAGATATCTATCCAATGATAGATGGTATAAGATCTTACAAACAGCTAGATCACCGGCTTATGTATTTTTATTGCAGTAAATGGCTTCACGATATGTCTATCACTTCGTGGATTAAACTGAGTTATTTCAACATTCTCCTAACTACGTGTTTCACGAAGTTCTTTCTTGCGATGTGCCAAGAGATTTCTTTAAATCAAAGAAATTCTTAAATTATTATTAATAGCAGTTTAGCATTAGCAGCAGTTAAGCACGAGTAACAAGTGACGTGAAGTGTTTGTCCAGAATCTTTGTTGTCAGTCACCGTGTACAGTTTGTGTGTTAGTAAACGTGAGGTGATGTCTCCAGGAGTAACGCGTTATTCATCTGGTTCCCGGTGCTGGCGGAGTCTTTCACTGTGACCCTCGCCCCATACTCCGTCACGCACTCCGCCCCGTACTCCGCCCCGGGGGCTCACGGCCTCTGCGATGTTATTCATATGTCTCATTCGCTTAGGAACAATAATGAAACGGTAATGAATTTGATATAATTACTATGATAACAAGTTACTATTAAATATTAAAATATACAATTCCATTATTCCGTTGGGTCTATTTCCCTATTTTAAAGGTAACATTGTTAATTATCTATGATTGTGGAGATAACGTTCAGAGTACGTGTGTAACTTTTCCAACAAATAGAGTGTCTACACCTATTTAGGTGCATAAATAAAATTACTTGACCTCACTGACTGTGTCATCATCATCACGGACCCCAAACCGCTGAGCCTACAAATATAAAATTTTGGTAATTTAACTTTTGATCCATATTATTTTTGAAACTAGAAAGTACAAAATTTTATATACATATTTCTGGTTAGAAATAAATACGTATATCGGTGATTTTGAAAAATTTACCCATTTCCATGCGGGCGAAGCCGCGGTCACAGCTAGTTATCTGGTATATATCTGTTCCTGCGGTTCCGCTCGCGTATCATGTTTTTTTATTTCTCACAATGATTCATTACATAATATATTTTATAAATACATTTTAAAAATATTTTTGTACAGGTGCTAAATTATTGGGGTATTAACAAAAAGTAAAGATATTATCACAAATTCAAACACTTGTCAATAAAACTGTCCATTGAATCGAATTTTGTTAACAATTTCATAAGTTTTAATTTTTATTAATAAAAATAATAATAAAATCTTAAACAATGCCTTATAACTTTAGCTCTCTGTCAGAAAAAATTCTATCGAAAAACAGACAAATATTTAAAAAAATTAAGGAATTAACTATGTTCGTCAGTCGATTTTCTTAATTTTTCTTAAAAGTTTGTGACGATTTTTATTAATGTTTTGTGTCATGGGACACCAGATAGGAACGAAGTTCCTTCTGATAATACATATTTCTATATTATTATTCTGCAACACAATTTGCAAAAAAAATATTGTTTAATTTATAAATTTTCTTGTTTTTTTTTTTTATTTTACCTATTGGTTTTTATTTAAGTACACAAATTTTACAGTACACAGGAAATTCAGTATTTTAGAAATAACAAATAACGTAAAATAAAACAAATCAAACAAACAAAATAGTAATTCAAATTATTAATTTGTAGTTTTTAATTATTTTTTTTAATTAAGTTAAAATAAAAATATATATCATCCGCAAAATGAGTACATACTATGCATTGTCGATGCGAAGTGGGGATCAGAAAGAGAAGAGATGAGAGAACAGAAAGAAAGAGGGAGAAAGAACCTATAGCACTTCTGTTATATATTTTTCTTACGGTTTTAGTCTCGCATTTTTTTCATTTCGATCGTGCAGTAAAATCCCTTTCTCCTCCAAGCCTGCCGTAAGGAACTTCGTTCCAAAAATTTGTGTATTTGGTATAAGTATCGTATAAACATTGATATGTATATATCAGTATAGATGTAGTAGGTAGTAAATAAGCCAGTAGAGATTAGTGCGTGCGTGCGTGCAGGCGGAGGCGATGGTGGCGGCATGCACGAGCGGTGTGGCGGCGCCGGTCGCGTGGTCTGCGCTGGCGGAGGGCGTCGCGTTCGTATCCGTGAACCTCGCGATGTCGGCGTTCTCTCGTCACGGAAGCGCGTATTAATGGTGGTGATCCTGTCGGCGTCGGGCGCGGCGGGCGGCGCGGCCCTCGCGTTCGACTACACGCTGCCGGCGACTGTGCTCGCTTTCGGGCTGCTCTTCAGCGGACTCTGCATCGGAATCATATTCTCATATTTCGTAGAACTCTACCCGACTTCCTACCGGTACGTCAGTAAAGTACTTGCCACTACTTCATCGCTGAGCTTATTATACAACTCGATTTATTAATTATAAAAGTAAAACTTCTTTAGAGGCGATATGACACTCGTCGTCACACTTTTATGAATTAGGAAGTGAATCATAGTAATACCAGTATTAACTGACATAGTTTTATGAGCTGACAAACGAGAATGATACTAACAACCTAGGAAGTCATTTTTGGCAATACAATTCAATAACTGTTCATTGAATTCAAAGCGATTAAAAATCTAGTTTGCTATTAATCGGTGTTTCAGAGCTAAAATGAAGTGTTTGTTACAGAACTTATATTCCGAAATGATTAATTTGTGGTGTTTACTAACAAATTGCATAATATTCTACTAGCAATGCGACGTAGTAGCATACTGATGTTAAATGTGAATACAGAATGTATTTGAAAAAAGATATAGGTGTATGTAGGTAACATTAATATTCTTCGTTTTTACATACACAAACAATATGTAAATACCTATTTGGGTATTTTTTCTGCGAAGGTAGTAGTATCATGATAAAACGTTAGCTTCAAATGTGAATAGTTTTCTTTACTTGCCTGATCCAGATGATGTTTCGGTCAAAAAAAACCTTGTTTTGGCAAAAGTGTTGGTTTCGACCTAAAATAGGCCGAACCAGCGGCCGCGGTGAAACTCTATTATCGCGTGTCGTTCGGGTCAGTTTGTGCCTGATGTGTATTAGTAGCCGTAACTTATTTCCTTTTATCTTATTCCCCAAGTGATTTTGAATCAATTTACAGTGATTTGGAAAACAATTTTGTATCAGAAGATAGTAAATACGATAGTATAGCCTAAGGCGCACTAAAAGTTTCTGGAATTGGTTACTTACATTTATAAAATGCAAAGTGAATTATGACATTTAAAAGTTGAACTATATGTTAGGCTCTTAAAATGCGGTTTACAAATAAACTATTTGCCATTTTAGGTATTGACAACGTAGACAAGAAGTTATGCAATAAAAAAAAATGGACTGTGGTAATGCGAAATACATAAACCATTTTTAATATGTCACGATCTGACACATATCGTAATTTTGTAAATATATATTAGTTTTTGCACTTTATCAGCAAGTAGCTTGATTTGAGGGTGCCAAGTTAGATTTTCATCTATCGTAACACCTAGGTGTTTTATTAAGTTTACTCTTGCCTGAGCGGTTAGATCTATGACCCTATAGTCTACTCAACAAGTTCAAAAACGTGAAAAATAGAGATAAAGGTCCTAAAAATATGAGCGATATCTCATTCGATTCGGAATCATCTCTAGAAAAATGTTTTTGGAGGATTTTTTGGTGTAGGTAAAAAATTGCAATTGTTATTAACAAAATAAGATGAAAAAAATGATATTTAGTTTTTCATTAATAACTCAAAAAATATTGATATTTAAGCAATTTGAAAAAGCTCGTTAAAAAGGAGGAAATTTCCGATAAAAAAGTCCTAACCCCTGAAACTCTATCTCCATTATTTATAATTTTAATTTGACGTTAAAAACAACGCTCTGCGCGGCTGTTACGGCATGCGCGCGCCGCCGCTAAACAGAGTTTATAAAAAAAAACTTTTTTTTATAAATAAAATGTCATTTTAAAAATTTGGAAAAATTCTCGTACTTTCTTAACACTTGAATGAATCGAGCCCCGAAGAAAAAAAGTGTTATCACCATTTTTCAAAAAGTTATTCAATTGTTAACTAACATATTTTATCCCAATCTCCGTCGGCATAACTAATGGGATAAAAGGTATAAATAATTTGCCTACACATTTTAAACTTCGTGGAGCCTTTTTGATACATATACTTCATAAGATCCTGCGATAAAAGTTAATGAAAATTTTTTATAACTATTGCAAAATGAAATTGTTGATAAAACTTTTTTATCGGAAATTTCCTCCTCTTACGAGCTTTTTTTCAAAATTGTTTAAAAATTAATATTTTTTGAGTTATTAATGAAAAACGAAATATCAATTTTTTCATCTTTTCTAGAGGTGATTCCGAATCGAATGAGGTATCGCTCATATTTTTAGGACCTTTATCTCTACTTTTCACGTTTTTCACCTTGTTGACTAAACTACTGGGTTGCTTCCGGTGTTTGGATCTGGGTCGCAAAAAATAATTAGCATTCCGTATAAAAAAATTAAAACTCCGTAAAGAATATATGAAACGCGGGCGCAGCCGCGGATTCATATCTAGTATATATATAATATATGCTTCAATCTTATTTATTAGCTATAATAATTTTATGTATATGCATAATTAATTGAATATTGTTTTCATTATTTTATTGTATTTCTAACATTAATATGTCAATTACCCATACAAATAAGACAATAGGAAAACAATGGAAAACTGGTGTAAACGCCAGGTTAGACTAGCTCAAGGGGTTAAGCTGCACCTTTAACTAATTTTAAAAATATGCTATAACTGTAAAGAAATGAAAATATATTAATTATCGGTGTCGTCATTGGCCTAGAAAGTTTACCTCAGCGATAGGAAATATAGGCATATCTATCAACTTAGTCACTGGGTATATGCGGGCAGACCTTTAAAACGCGGTGCGCTTTGCAAATTTCACTTTAATACTAATAATATTATCCAAATTAATTATTTAATCTAATACTTTAACCATTTGAATATTTAAACCAAACTAAACAAAAACTTTGAAACGTCAAAGTCAAAAAACACACAAACTGACACAAAATGATTGTATTTTAATGAATGGATGACGTCAAAGGTACGTAATATTTTTTATTAGAGAGCTTTTTTATAAGGCTTTAAATTTCCTATAAAAACATATGTACGCTACCTGTACGTATTTATGTAAGCAACTTACAAAGAACAATATGACCTTTTCACATGTTATTTCTGTTTAAAATTTTGTTTGAGTTAATATTAAAATTAAGAGGAGGATATACATACTAGCGGCATTTATGTCGTACTAACGTAGTCCCCTGTTTCCATCCTGGGTAATACCATTATGGAAAATATTTTTATACCAAATAATATATATCCACCGCCGCCGCCGCCGCCGCCGCCATGCGCGTGCGCTTTATTTTTGTTATAAATTAGTTATTGTAGAAACTTTGAAAACAAAAAAATGCTCGATTTTACCGCCATTTTCATTCGTTCGTCAAACAAATTTTAAAAAGCGAAAGAGGAAACAGGGTACCACTACGAAGCAATGCCGGATTAACTACGTAGCTAGAGTAGCAATTGCTACGGGCCCCGCGCGAAAGGGGGCCCCGCATGTTTAAACCCACTCATCTCTGCCTGAGTTAATAAATATATTGTGTATTGAATTGTATTTTTACCACTTTATACTTAAGAACCCATAGCAGATCAAGGGCTTTTTGAAAGAATTTGCTACGGGCCCCGCGCTTGCTTAATCCAGCACTGCTACGAAGTGATGTTTTCGTCTTTTTGCATACGGTAAAATCGGCCCGAGCTGCAGTTGTCCCTTTCGTGTCTTATAATTCTTTCTCTGGGGCGCAACGCAATAGCAATAGATTTCTGAAATACCTACTTTTCCGACCGCATGTCCTCTTAAGAGCTATAACTTGGCAGGATTTTTTAAAATAATTCAAAAGTATTCAAAATACCTAAAGACTATCGTATAGATAGATTAAGAAATGTATGTTACGTTCATAATGTCATAAGTTTTCCTTTGTGTTTATAACGTATCCGATGAATAGCGCTATGTGTGTGTGTTTCAGGGGTATGGCGGGGTGCGGGGGTGTGATGATAGCGCGGGCGGCGGGCCTGGTGGGAGTGAACCTGGTGGGAAGGTTCGTGTCCTCGCACTGCAGCGCCACGCTGTACTCCTGTAGCGGTGCTCTGCTCAGTGAGTACTGTTCCCTCAGCACCGCTACTACTATCAATATAAAAGGAGTCCGAACACGTTTAATTTTCTTTATTAAAATGATTTTAGGTATACGTTTTTAATAAAGTAATTTTTGAATGCAAAATGTGAACAAGCAAGGGCACGTATCAAACGTCGCACTCAGAATGTGGTATAAAAATACATTTACACTAATGCTAGGTAATAAAATTTTCTTTTGACATAATCTATACTAATAAATAAAATTGAAGTGTTTGTTTGTAATGTCAAAACTATTTTTTTTTTATTAAATATATATGAATGTATACACGATACCAATACCAAAAATGTAATTTTTAAAATGTTTGTTCCGGGTATTCTCCGGAACGGCAGGACGGATTTTGACGGGACTTTTTTGGCAGATAGTTACTCCGGATCAAAATCAAAATATCTTTATTCAATTTATGCCCTAACAGAGCGCTTACGAACGTCAAAAACACTACAACCTGTTTGTGAAACAACCCAGTCGAGAAGAGCCGGCAAGAAATTCGATCTGGTTCTTTTTTTTTTTACAATATATATATATATATATATATATATATATATATATATATATATATATATATATATATATATATCATTTGTTTTAATATAAAAACCATACAAATCATAGTCTTAACTAATGTTCGCGGAAGCACAGCGGTGAGGATTAATTCCAGACATCACTATCGTTCACGTAATTATCCACCCTGTAATACCTTACAGCTAAGTAAGGTAACTTAGAGTACTTTTAATATTCGAAAATAATTAGGGTTCCGCGTAAAAAAATTGAATTAAATTCGATTCAATCCACAGTTTTACGGGCAAGTGCTTGAAGTTATTAGAAACATTTTTATTTTATCTTAGTACTAAAAGAATTAGGGTTCCGTATAAAAAAATTAATTGCAGTGAAGAATATATGAAACTATATTATATTTTTATATATTATAATATTCTACTTATTTTAAAAAATCACAGCAATTCTTTTTTTGTAATTAGACGTTATTAAATATTTCCATTTTTGCCTTTTAAAATGTTTTGGTTAAATGTACATATTGACAATAACGCCAGAAAATTTCGTTAAGATATCTTCTATCTAGATTTTCTCCTATAATTAATAAACTCTCGAAAAATTAATTATCATTGAATTATAGTAAAATATTAAGCAAAAAAAAACTGTTCGTCATATGTCGTGATGTGAGATTGTTTGTCGGCAGCCGGAGCGCTCGTCTCACTGTTCCTGCCTCCAGACAACACCAAGTGATAGCCCCTATCTTTCAAGTTCATTATTATTAATATCAATGATTTTATGATTGTTAGTGTATTTTAAAATGTTTTAATTAACTGTTCTTTTAATAATAAAACATATCCAATAAGAATGATTAGTATTATTTACTTCTTAGTATTATTTATATAGAACTTATCAAATTTGCGTCTCGTAGAGAAAGATCCTTCGTTAATTCTGTCGGAGACACACGGGTGACATGCAGTGTAATTACCTGAAACGTTTGGTTGTAGGTGAAGCGAGTTTATCAGCTGTTTGTTCAACGGTTACGTTGCATTTACATTCATTATTCGGATGTCAATAAACATAAAATTATTGTAATCTACAAAACAATATGCGATTTAAAGCGCATTACACATTGGCGCTACACGCGCGACGCGCGACACGATGCTGTTTTCAGATTTGAATTATTGTTTTATTTACTCTTTATTCAATACACTTTACCATTTTACTAAGAATACCATGAATATTCTTCTCGAAAACGTGAAGCCATAAAGAGCGTTGGTTCTGAATCGCGACCGACGAAATGCATGTTCGTGATCACAGGTTTGAATTTGCAACTACAAGTACAACATCATTTTAAGAGCCGTATGTTAGAAACAGCCTATGCACCGTTTCCTGAATATATTAGCGAGGTAAAGCCGTGCGGCTTTAAAGCGACTAGTGGCACCACAATCAACTAACATAAATGTTTTAAACCTAAAGAGTCTAAATTAATATGTATGTAATATATAGTACAATGAGACACATGTGTGTGTCATTGCGCAATGCCTGCCGCTACTAAAGAAACGGTTCAGTTCGGAACAAGCGACACAAGTCATATTCACGATTACTTTATGATGCTATGAAACAGCGTGTTATCTTTTGTAGTGCCTCGAGGAATATTTCAAGCCGCCAAGTGCTTTATTAAAAAATATATAATAATAAAAATTATAACAAAATCAAGATTTGATAAAAGCGTTTACCGTCTTCGGGAAAATTAAATATTTTATAATATATGTAAGTAAACGCTTTACTCAAATCTTGGTATTGTTCAGTTTACAACAATATAATTAAAATGAATGAATGACGTCGTGGTTGTAACTGTGTTTCTTTGCTCAACTGTAAGTAAGACTATCATTATCTAGTATTTTAATGTAAAAGTAGCTGTAAAACATAATCAATTTGGTAATGTTTGCGTTAGACCTTACGCGTATTGATAAACAATGTTGCGAAGCGTAATTGTACGCCACACTCGAGCAGGAGAACTAGACGCAGAAACACGCTCCACGCTCTACGCTCTATGCTCCACAAACATAGACAGCGAGGAGCGCCTTACTGCGGCAACCGGTCCCGGTGAGTTGGCTCAACTGTTCCCTTCTTATTAGGGCAATATACTGAGCAATAATGCTAATCCACAAGCATGTATGAAAACGTTCACAGAAGTAGAAGAAGCGAAAGAGGTGTGCTTCGATCGTAGCAAATGGAAATGCATAGTCTCTGGCTACCACCACGGAAGATACGCGTGATGCTATGTGTGTATGAGGAATCATAGTATTGAAATTACCTTAGGGCTTCATAAAATCAAAATATTTAACCCAACTATTTACACATTAAACTATATCCATTATTCCTCTTCTTAAAGCTGCCTTTCATACGCAGTCCTGTATTAAACGTCTGCTTTATGGGAATCGATGAAATATTTTCAAAAGTATTCTATTTCGCTTCTTCGTAAATAAAAGTTTTCATTTTCCTAAAAGTTACCCGAACTTTCATAAAGTTGAAGCATCTCTGAGCAATATATCGAGAGTATCGATGCGCAGGAATTTGATAAAACTTCTGCGTAATTATAGTTTGAAGAGCTGTATGTAGCGAAGAGTTGAGATAATGCAACATTGTAGGCAAACAGCTCATCAATATTAGTCGTTTGGCCGCGAGCTACTGCGTAACTCTTTAACATTGTTCCAGTGCATGCCGGTCGACTGCCAGAGACGCTCACTACGGGCAATACCAGCATCAGATCATCACATTTACATTGTAAGCTACTTCTGATAATTTTTAATTCTATTTGTATAGAGCATTTAGCCATATCCACTTTGATGAACACATACGGTTGTCGTTTACGATCACAAAATCAAAATCAAAAATTCTTTAATCAATATGGACGCTGAGGAGGCGCTTATGAACGTCAAAAATTATTACCCGTTTGGAAAACAACCCAGTCCAGAAAAGCCGACAAGAAACTTGATCTGGTTTTTTTAAAAGTATAATATAAGGTATACAATTCATAATAACAATAAACGGTTTTAGAGGAAGCACAGAGAGGGGTATCACTTCCAGACATCACTATCAATCACATAATGATTCACCCAGTAATAACCTATGAACACTTGTTTGAAATAGAGCCTAAACTTATTGTCGGGTAAATCAGTAATATGCTTTGGAACCATATCGTAGAACCTAACACTCAACCTAAAAAGTTTTTATTGGACATTTCTAAGCCTAAAACAAGGCCCGGCTAATTTGTGATTACTTCTCATATTAAAATTAAGACGGTCGTTTGCTATATCAAACTTATTTCATTTTTTTTTTTTCCGCTTGTACATTAAATTACCATAGATGTATTAGAAGGGCAAAGTTAATATACTATCTTCCTTAAATTTATTCGTAAATAAGCATTGAACCAGTCTCCGTTGCAGAGTAAATAATATAAGATAAAAAAGATACTGCATAATTATTTTTATAATTTTCTAAACCATAGTAAATGAAAATATTTAAGTTTAAAACTCCATCTTGGCAATGTACACAATTCTGCCGTAGGTTATATAGAATATTTCCAGTCTTAATCAACGTTATAAAACAGTCGTCATATTACTATTCAAGGATTTCTTATGACATCTCGAAATCCATGTTACATGTATGCAAACTATTTCACATAAAACGCCCCCAATATACAATTAAGTATTGCAAGTTAATAAATAGAACATAAAATTAAATTGAGTCAATTCGAGAACAGTACATACAATGTTTAAATTATTTATGTACGTATATATGTATGTACCTTTATGTGAATCTATGTGTATATAATATGTGTGTATAATTTGTCTTAAACGTTATGAAACTGAAAATTACTTTCCATACAGCCATACTAGTTCTGATTTCCTAAAACAAATCCATACAAAGCGTCCCTGGAAGAATTGATGGCAGCAATAAGGCCGCCCTTTATACTCTTCGTGCAACAGGTTTATATTGTAATATCTATAAAAATGGTGTACAATAAAGAATGAAATAAATAAATAATAATATGGTCCGGTTGCTAAAACAGTTTACGTCTTACAATGAATACATTAAATTTTATTAACTAAATCGTACGTGTTTTCTACTTAACTCATAAAAAATAACTTCTCTTCAAGTAAATAGTTATGCCGTTGCGGAGCGAGGGCGTGGGCGGGGGCGGGGGGTTTGTATTGTGGTGAGCACATTATGTGAGCTGTAATGCATTACTCATACATACACTTACTACTGAGCTGAGTTATAGTCATCTTCGACGTCGCTAAAGCATTCGACAAGGTCTGGCACACAGATGATGTCTACAAACTCACTGAGCTAGGCATCCCCGACACTCAAGTCCATATAATACACAACTACCTTAAAGCCTTCAGCACTCGACCCCAAAGTTACGGTGAAGCTGTAAAGGCCCTTCCGGTCAACAGAATTAGCTAGTTTCGAGAAACGAAAAACAAAGCATAGATTTTTAAAAATTATCAAGAAATGTACTATTTGCAAATTTGAAAAATTTACCAGGAGTCTAATTTTATCCTCAAATTCTTCAAATGTTTTTTTATTCAAACCTACATTTGAAAACAAAAATATAATACCAAATTGGAGACCTACTAAACGCGGATACTCTCGTTATAACTGAGAGAGAAAAATGTATCAAAATCTATTGCGTGGGTTAAATAAAGATGTACAAAAGTGTTTGGTTTAAATAAAGTATAGTCTAAGAACAGTGACGCCACCCGAGAGAAAGAGAACCTGCCGACAGTTGACTACATGTACCAGCTGGGTAGCTAGATAATGTACACTTGCTGACCCCGGAACATGTAGCGACTTAACCTCTAACTATAACGAGTATTTGGCAAGAGTGCGGTGGTCGCGGTGCAGTCTGAAACTGTAGCATCCTGCTACTTGGTGTATCAATACTCGCTAATTATAGAACTCGACACGCCCGAATGTCTCTCATTATAGCGGTTTGATGCGCATGTGCATGCTGGACGCCATGCCATGCCACTCACTGTAGTGAATTTTTCACCAAGGAATGTCACTGAACGATTAAACAGACATAGATAACTGTTTACATTAGATTATCTTTTAATACTTATAATGTTTACTTGATTGTATTATACAAATGAAATGTGATCGATGTGAAGGATGGTGATCACGCGCTTGTGCCGGGTTAACTCCGAGCATGTTGACCGCAAGCGCTCTGGCTCCGAGCGAGCTGAGTCCGCGTGTGCTGACCTCGGGAAACGCCACGACGGAGAGACGTTAGCCTCTGTACAAAAGTTGGAAGCTGATCGCATATACTCATATCAGGATGCCATTGATCTCGCAGGTATGTTTATTTGAGTGACCGAGGGTGAGATGCTACTACATAGTACAACTACTGACTGATTACAATATAAGCAGGTTTTTTTAATTCTTTAAAAATATAGTTTATCGCTTTTAGCGCCTGATCATAATCTCGTCTAATGTTATGTTTCAATGCGCTCGATGCGCTAATATTAAAAGGACAGGCTCTTGATAATTACCAAAACAAACATAATGACGACAGATTTCACAAAGTCAGGAATCAGAAATTACAAAATAGACGGATATTATAAAACGGCCTCCTCAATGAATCCAATAAAAACTCATGTTACATTAGCAGAACGCACGGGTAAAATATACTAATAATAATAATAATAATAAATATTTATTCATAAAATACAAGTCAGAGGGTGCAATGGACCCGGAAAAAAAATTTGTGCATCCAGTGTCTTCCTATATAACATTATAGATTTATAATAAAAAATATACTTGTGATGTGTATGTATGAGGTGCGAGTCAGCGTGGCTATAATCGGTTGTGTGATTGGATTTGTAAGTGTGTGTTTAAGCTATTGTTAAATAAATTAGATGTCACGACTAAAACAGCTTACTTTCTTCGAATGTAAGAAATCAGACTGTCATTCCTAAATTACAAAAACCTTGTACCTTGTAGTTTAAATTTAGAACCAGGAGAAATACCTAAATAATAACTGACAGTTGAGATGAATAAATTCATAGAAAACCTTCGGGTTTTCTTAATGAATAAAATAAATAGATAAAATGAAGATAAATAAATAATAATAATAAAATAAATATTACAAAAAATATATATTTTATAACCAATCATTACAGTGTATACTAATAAATAAAATTAAAGTGTCTGTTTGTATTATCTAAATAGTAATTTTTTTACTAAATTCATTTGAATGTGTATACGACACCTATACCAAAATAGATATTCTTTTAATTTTATCTGTCTGTCTGTCTATCTGTTTGTTTCGGGTAATCTCTGGAACGGCTGGACCGATTTAGCCGTGACTTTTTTGGTAGATAGCTGAAATTACCACACGTAACTTTGAAAATAATTAGGGTTAAAATTGAATAAAATCCTATTTAATGCACAATTTTACGTGCAAGTATTTGAATCTATGAGAAATATTTTTAATTTATCTTAGTACTAAAAAAATTAGGTTATAATTAGGGTCCCATGTAAAAAAATTAAAACGCAGTTATGAACATATGCAAGGCGGGTGCAGCCGCCGGCACACAGCTGGCCAAAAAATGTAACAATGATTGTATAGAAGCTATGATGACGCAGTGGATAGTGCGGCCGGATTCCGCATCAATGGACGCGAGCTCTAAAATGAACCTTAGCTTTCGGTGAGGGAAACATCGCGAGGAAATCATAGCATGGTGGTAGGGCATTTTCGAATAATGACCGCCGGATAACTATTACCCCCAAGTTGAAGTTTGAAGATTGCACATTAAAGATATTTAAGAAAAAAATACAGAATCGAGTACAGAACATTTCAATAGTTTAATTAAATTAAATTAGTTTGGTCGCTAATCACGCAATGATTATTGAATCGAATTCGATGAAATTTGGTAATGAGATATATTACATCCAGAAGGAGAACATTGACATAGCAAATTATCTGAATTACAAGCGCCCCCCATACGGTACCCATAATTTTTGCCCTCCTCGGCACATCGTGCGCACTTTGGGTGCTCCGCCGCATATTCCGCCGCCTTGTGGCCCTGTGCGCCACAACGGAAGCACTGGGCCGCCCTGTCAGTTGTTGCCGTGCATGTCATGCGTGTGTGCCCCAGACCCATGCACTTGAACCACCGCAACGGCTTTGCCTCAAGTACATAAACCTGGGCCACACTCCTCTCGACCATAATCCTCTCTCCTTTTGCACTACCCTCCGGGCCGCCTCTATCGGCAGAGACACGAACATTGTCCTCACTCCTCTTCCCGTCACTCGTATAGGTCCAGCCTTCAAGTCCCCCACCCTGCAATCTCCTTCCTGAGAGACCCTTAGCAGGGCCTGCTCCCGCGTCACTGAGTCCTCCAATCCTACAAGGCGGACATCAGGCCTGGAGACAACCGCCACATCAACCACCGCCGCCTAAAGGCGGGCAGCGAGGGCATTCGCTCGCTTTATCCCCGCGGGACGCGGAATCTCTTTGGTTGCTCCTAGCCAGTAAGAGGAGTCTGAAGGCAAAGTCGTGGTACACATTTGAAAGTTTTTATTGTTGTGAATGAGTTTTTTTTTCTAAACTAGCTAATGCTGTTGACCAAAGTGGCCTTTACAGTTTCACCGAACTTTGGCTGAAGGCACTCAGCCGCATAAAGGCACAAGGGTTCGAAGCTCGGCTTGGCTGCTACCTATCGAAAAATTCCCGAGGAATTTAAACCTAGCTAAACCCTACATTTTTTAATTCTTAAATATATATATATATATATATATATATAAAAGGTTATATATATAATAGGTCCTGCTATGTACCTGCGTGTTATGTGCAGGAGTGTGTATGCAGTGTTGTGCGTGTAATGCTTGATGCATGGGCAGTGTCACTGTATCGCGCTGGCGGCGACGTCAAGAGCCTCCCCAGTTGGGGAACGAGGCACGTCTTGGGTCGCCGCCTGAGGGGGACCCGGAGAGTGTGCGGGAGCAAAATTAGCCGCTCGTCCCCGGCGGCAGGAACGGCGGTTTCGCGGGCGTGGGCGCTGACACGCATATGTACGAGGAACATGAGAAAAGATCCTATTATCGCACGTGATGGTATCGTCGCGGTCGATTAGTATGTTACACGGACGTTGCCACTTTCGGTCGGCGAATCGGACTGGCGAGTACAAGACAGCTCGTACTATGAATGGTTTTGGGTGTGTCTCTGCGCGTTCGAAGAAAGCGCGACACTGGGTTTTAAAAACGGACCTAATGGTGGGCAGGTTCAGATCTCTGTGTAAATCCACATTTCTCTGAAACCAGTGGACATCTGCAGCTTTCATTACAAAGCGATTCTGAATCCTTTGTAAGGACTCTAGTGATGTGACCGAAGGCAGGGGCGCAGTACGTGATGATGGGTCTGACCACCATCTTGTACAGGGTAATTTTATGGCGGAGGACCATTTTGCTCTTGCTGTTGTAGAGCAGGTAGAGATGGCCTATCACCATGGCGGTCTGACGCTTGACTTTCTGTAAGTGGGCTTGGAAAGTCAGTTTGTCGTCTAATTGAACTCCTAAGTACCTGACTTCGGTGCTATAGGGGATGACAGTACCTGCGTACTGGACGGGTGGGTCTGCGAGGATTTTCCCTAATTTCACGGTCTCTACTGAATAATATCGCCGTAATCTTACTCGGGTTTATCGCGATACGCCACTTGAAGTACCAAGAGCTGAGATCGTCGTCAGCTATTTGGACGTATTTCCGTAAAAGATGTGTCTTACGGTGGGCATAGTCAATGACTGTACCATCCGCGTATAGACCTAACTGAACTCTTTCGAGATCAGGGAGGTCTGCTAAGTAAAGATTAAAGAGGACAGGCGCCAGAATGGAATCTTGGGGGACTCCTGCGCGTATCGGGTGGGCCATAGAGAGAGCGTTCTCTAGTCTATAGCGGAAACTACGATCAGTGAGGTAATCGTGTATGATTCTAACTAGAGTGTCCGGGATACCTAACCTAGTGAGTTTGTAGACGAGGCCTGTGTGCCAGACCTTGTCGAATGCTTTGGCCACGTCGAAGAAGACTGCGAGCGTGTGCCAGGGTTTCTTGAACTTAGGGTGATTAAAATTTGAGAGTACGTACTCCGTGAGGCAGTGTACTTGATGCGCACAGGAGTGTCTGGCTCGGAAACCAAACTGATGCAGCGGCAAGAGATTTTTGTCCTCTATCACCTCTATGAGACCGTTCATAAAAACCCGCTCATAGAGTTTTCCCAACGTGTTGAATGATCGGGATGAACGGTTGAATCTGATGGGACGGTAACTATCGGGTAGCCTGGCGTCTTTGCCAGGTTTGTTATATCCCTATGGCTATTGCTGCTTTCCAGGCGGCTGGAAAGTGGAGGTTCTTGATGGCCGCATTGAAGATGCAGACCAGCAACGCGATCAGAAACGGAGGAAGAAGTATGATAACTCCATTGCTGATTCCGTCAGGACCTGGGGACTTTCTAGGCTCAAGGCTCTTGATGGCGATCACCACCTCGTCACAGGTGACAGGTGGGAGGGACAACCAGAGTAAGAGCAACTAATTCCTTCACTGAGGATTCGACAACATAGATGTGTGCGACATCAATGTTGTCGGCTACTGGGGCGCATTGATGCTCAAGGCTATTGGCTAAGCACTCGGCTTTTTTGATATCGTCAAATGCGGGTTGAAGACCCTGCGTATTTCTGTTAACGATGGTACGGTCCATCTTCATGGATCGTGCGAGCTTCCAGTACGTGAGGTGGGAAGGTTTCAGCTCTTCGAGGAGGATTGTGAGGAGGAGTGATCCACCTGTCATTACGGATCTGAACAATGCGGTCTTTCACCGCTCCACGTAAGGAACGCAAGCGCGCACGATTCTCCTCAGTCGGATATGTGTCGTGGGCGCGGGTTGCGGCGTGCTTTTGGGTGAGCAGCGCTCTCACGTCATCGGGGAGTACGAAGCGGCGATCATTCGCCGCTTGCACCACTTTCGAAGTCTCCTCGATGCCGGTATTGAGATGCTCAACTAAAGCATCGATTGCGAGGTCCGCGTCCGCAGACGTATCCAGAACATCTGGGATCCTAGCGAGAGAGGGAGTGGACTGATGGTCCTTTAGATAACAACCGAGCTTGTAATAGTCCACGACTTTTACAACTGGCGGGCTAGAATTAGAGTCATCTGTGTAACCTAGTTGTAAGATGACTAGGCGGTGGTCGGAGTCAGTCATACCAATTCTGCATGCTGAAACGTCCATTTTGGTAAGCTTTGGAGCATCTAACGTTGAGCAGTACAAGGACCGTTTGTAGTAAATAAGAGTACCGCCGCCCCTTTCCTTTCCTATCATTTCTAACTATCTTATAATTCGCAATCCCAGGATTGCGATCAGCTGGCTTCAAAAAGGTCTCCTGGACGAGAAATACGTCTATTTGACGATCGCGAAGAAAGTTAGCTACTAAATCACGCTGCAGCGCTAATTTCCGAGCGTTAAGAAAGGAGAGGGAAGGACAGCGTGGCTTGATATTAGCCATTTATTACGGGTGGAAGGGAGCGCGCGACAAGCCCTGGAGGGTCATGGCGATAGCTGGGAACTGAGTTATGGCGTCTAACTCAGCGTTTCCCGCTATTCAACAGAGTGTTGAATACAACTACATCCTGCACGTCATAGAGGCACATGAGGAAAAGGATTCGGTCTGAGTCGGCGGAGTGGGCTTGAGGGGCCTGAAGAGGGGTAGCTTTCCCTTTATCTCCGCATCCTCCTTCCCATATGCGCCTCTTGTCTATACTGTATCACCTCGTTGCTTGACACCTTAATCAGCCTCAACGCCCTTTGCAACTTCCTGGCATACAGCCCCACTTTAATTTTCTCTGCAGCATCCTCCACTTCTTCCTGAGCTCCCCAGTAAACATTGAGGATCCCTTCTTCCGTCAATCCGCGAAAATCACCCACATATTCCTCATCCCCTTCCCACGATGATAAAATAATAATACTATATAATAAAAGGCTAAAAATTATTGTTTGTCTGTCTGTTTATTAATTTGTTCAAACTACTGAATTGATTCCACTGACATTTGCTATAGTAGTAGTTTATACTCTATAGTAACACCAAATACTTTATAATTTATCTATGTTTTTATATGTATAATTTATGATAAGCATTTATCTAGATTCATTAAAAAAGTATAATAATGAAGTGTATGCGTAATGATATTTATTATATACTAATATTATAAAGATGTAAAGTTTGTGAGTTTGAATGTTCGGGAATCTCCCGTAAAACTGACCCACATCATGTACAGGACGGGACTGGACTATCATTATCTGAATTCCACGCGAGCGAAGTCGCGGACACAGCTAGTTTAATAAAAACCATTAAATCCGAGTTACATCTTCCATGTTACAATATTATCATTTTGAAAAGGCCAAGTAAATGAAGTAGTTTGAATTACGTTTTCTTATGTGCAAGCAACAAGCTAAGTGTTTAGTGAATCATTTTTGAATACGCTTCTAATTGCAAAGTACGTGTTGCATAGTGTGGACGCCATACTACTGAACAGTATTCAAATGTACTTCCTACTAAAGAATTATATAGCTATATCTTAGTAACGAAACCGAGTACTCTACTCACTTTTTTAATTAAATTATCTAGATGTGGTAAAGCAAGCATTATACAATTTTCATCACTACTTATGAGCGCGCCTGCGATAGATAATGCAGGACGCGTTTTGCGTCACATGCAATAGTTCATTGTCGGTGTCACTCATCATAGTGATGAGTGATGCGCGCGTTTGGTGCTGTCGATGCTATAATCAGACCTATGTCTGCTGTCTGTTCGCGATCTGTGACGAGAACTAAACAAGCATCCCTGTGCGTCAAGGCAAGGGGTGGTACAGCGCGGGATTGTTGGCGGTGCTGAGCGTCGCGACGCTGGCGATGGGGATCGACATGTTTGGCTTTTCCGTGATCGTGAGCAGTTCCGCGTGTGAGTTCCAACTCGACCTCAACCAGACCAGTATCCTACTCTCCGTGCCTTTTCTCGGTAATATACAATTTATTAAGGTAAAATTACATCGTTTACTTAAATCCAAGTGTGTATCTGATTAGTAGCAGTAACAGTAAAACAGTATCGGTATCTGAAATCGTTCGCAACTGTGAAATCGGGCGTACAAGATGTGAGATTTTTGCTCACCACACACACACACATTGTCACTGAATTTGGAACTCAATCGTTCAGAGCTGATTGGAAAAGAAAACATTATACAGAGTATATATCATAACTAGAGAATATCGAAAAAGGAATACCATTGTATTGATATGTCGATTGTGTAAAAGCTTCAAGAGGTCCTATTGAAAAAATACCGGAGTTAAATTTAAATATCACTTATAGAATGCGTGTAATCTGACGTACTCTAGACCGATGAGACTGTATGTGAAAACGTTGTCTTCAACATAACGGGAAAGGTAATGGAAACGCAACCCTATGTAGGTGTGAATTGTTCGAGGTCCCATAGCGATGTCGTACTGGTGGGGGTACGTGTCAGACCGGCGCGGCAGGAGGGCGAGCCTGCTGGTGGCGCTGTGGGGGAGCTTCCTCGTCGCAGCCGCCGGTTCACTAGCACCCAACTGGATCCTCATGGCGCTGCTCAAGTTTATTAGCACCAGCTTGTAAGTACAAACGATACATCTCGCTCATACAGTGTTTGTTAGCGTTCAGTTAAAGAAAATGTCTTCTAGTGCTGGTAAATTTGGAACATTGTCTAATAATCGCTTGTTTTACTATCAACATGAAAATCTGCAAACACTTTATTGTTCTAGGTTTACTGTATAACTAGCTGTGTGCCCGCGACCGTGTCTGCGTTTGATATTTTTATTACTCCGTAATATAGGTTTTTTTTTTTTACGAGACCCTAATTATTTCCAAATTTTTTTGCTACTAACATTAAACAAAGATATTTCTCAAAAATCTAATAAATGCCAATAAAAATGTGCATTGAATCGGATTTTATTTTCTAATTTTTATGAGTTTTAATTATTTTACGCTGAACCCTAAATATTTTCGAAAAAATAAAGTACAGTCCAAATCGGAGATTAGCTTGGAACAAACAAAAATTTTAAAATTAGCATTTTTGGTATAGGTGTCGTATATACATTCATATATATTTAGTAAAAAAAAATATTTACAATACAAACAAACACTTCAGTTTCATTTATTAGTATAGTGGACAACAAAAATTGGTTTTCTTTGAACATACCTAAATCGCGCTACGGTTGTGTTGTCTCCATTATACATATAAGTATGTTTCGAAACAGTCTGCGCTTTGATTGTAGCGCTGTGCATGATGTAAGGCGGTTCTGTCTGATGATGTGATATGAACCGTTGATAGGTGCAGCTGTGCGCAGTCCGGCGCATACACGCTGCTGGGGGAGAGCTGTCCCCGTCGCTCGCGAGACGCCTACATGCTAGTGATGAGCAGCGTCCTTGACTTCAGCCTCGCCGCGTACATCGGTAACTACCACAACACTCTATAAGTATGTGTCGCGTGACCACTATGTACATGGTTAACCGCCATAAAGACATGTCCTGCCGCTTTAAGTTCCATGGCTTAAATGAACCATTAAGTAGAATGTTCCGGTTGGGTTATTCCACCTCAAATAGACCAACAGTTGGAATAGAGCCCTTTCGAGTTGGATAAAATTTTGGCCAGGAGTTTTCTTTTATCATATAACGAAGTTCCGCCAAAGGAAGAAAAATATTCTTTTTTTTCAAAAGTTATGCAAAATATAAAGTTTCGATACTTTTCAAGTTTTTCACTCTTACCTTTTAAATATCTCGAAAAGTATTATGGATACAGAAATGAACCACATTTCATTTTAAAGCGGATACTTATTTTACATTTATACACTTCTTTTTCTAAATATAAAAGAAGTTAAAAAGTCAAAGTTTTAATACAGTTTATTAGGTTTTCACGCGTTACCTTTCCTTGTTTTTTTTCCCATCCCGACGTTTCGGCTGGATTTCACCAACCGTGGTCACGGGCTAACTGGCGGTGCGCGGCGTCGCCTGCTGCGTTCAGAGGTATATTGATGAACTACCCCCGTTTGGTCTTTATATTTATTATAGTCACAACACACAACACTAACATTGTCCATCGACGATGCCTGTGACGATAAATCGTGAACCTTGACATTTTCTAGCACCGGATTCCACGCTGAGAAAAGCCTACATCCATCCTCGCGATTGAAATTTTGATGTTTTTTAATTGCAACCGCTTCGCGAGCCATTCTGCGATAGTATTGGCGATCACTGGATAAAACTTTCTGCCGGTGGAATTCGATCCAATGGTTGGTATTGGAGTTGTGCAGATGTTCTGCTATTGCTGATTTCGTTGTTTGGCGATTCTTTACAGCCGCGATATGTTCTTTGATTCTTTGCGCGATAGTGCGCTTAGTCTGCCCGATATAGGAACTACCGCAACTGCAGTCGATTTTGTAGACATCTGGTGTCTGGTACGGGATTACATCCTTCGGCGTGCGAATAAAATTTTCAATTTTGGAGAGCGGAACGTATAGTCTTGATAGAGATTTTTTTTAAAACTGTTCCAACTTTGTCCGTTACTCCTTTGATGTATGGCATGAACGCAGACTGCCTATTGACCTCCGGATGTTTCGTGCGGTGTCGACCTAAACAGTTTCGACTCGCTTTGTACCCGTTTCTTTTTAGGGTCTCCTGAACGTGTGCGAACTTCGTATTTAAATGTTCAGGGTCACAAAGTTTATAGGCTCGCTTCGTCAAGGATGTTACAACAGATAGTAGGTGTTGCGGGTGATTGTGCGAGGAAGCGTTCAGGTGCCTGTCTGTGTGTATGGGTTTCCGATGTACAGTGTGTCCCAGAGAGCCATCCTCTCGTACATTCAATCTGACGTCCAGGAATGCCAGTGAGGCTCCCACCCAGCTGAAACGTCGGGATATGAAAAAAAGGAAAGGTAACGCGTGAATACCCGTTTAAATTAACTGTATTTAAATAAGAAAAGCAAAAATTTAAAAAATTACAAGTCAAAGTTAAAAAACTAAAATTTTGAGTTTGAATATTCCATTACAATCTGGACAAGCTTAACCGTTCCTTATATCCCTTCCTTTATCCATTTAAATCTCGCGGCCATAATGCACCAATAGCAACGCGTGCTACCTGGGCGCTCGCTAGCCAATAGGAACAGTAGTGTGTGCCGTTAATAACAAAAACCGAAACTCGCGAGTGCTCCGTGAAAGAAAACAAAATATTCAAGAAAACCGTCAGAAAAACACCCAGCGGTACAGTGCGAGTATGAGATCCAGGTGTTGGCCGTGAGTCAATTATACCTTTTCTTTTTCTTGTAACCCTTATCCTGGTTAAGCATTAAACACAATCAAATTTGAATTTAAAAAAAAAACATAACCTTAACTTCCTTCAGATTGAGAAGAAGAAATTAGACTCCAACAACATAACATAACCCCGAGCTACATAACAAAATATAAATTAAGATTACGCTTGAAAACGTTTACCAAATAAATGAAAGTACAAATGTTGGCGATGCTTTTTTCTCACGTTATTATATCAATAAATGAAAGTTTTCCTAGTAAAAATTACAAAATTATATGATTGTTTAAGTTTACTAGTCATAAAATGGAAAAACGTAAAAAAAAAAATTGTAATAAAATTCAAAACATAATATTTAAAAAAAGAAACAAAAAACACAGTTCCAAGTTTTTCAGGATCTTAACAAAAATGAACCAAAAATTTGATGTTTATCGCAAATTTTGAGGATTACTTATACAAAATTCAAAAATTTTCAAAAAAAATTATCAACTTGTGTTTTGAGATATTTAAAAGATAAGATTGAAAAACTTGAAAAATATCGAAATTTTGAATTTTGCATAACTTTCGAAAACAAAAATAATTGTTTTATTCTTTGGCAGAACTTCGTAAAAAGATAATACAAGAAAACTTCTGACCAAAATTTGTCAAATCGAAAGGGGTCGATTTCAACTATTGGTCAATTTGAGATGGAATGATCCGGTTGGATAATAACATGTCAATTAATTTGGACATTTTTGGACACCAAATTTGTACTTTCAAAGACAAAGATTTAGGTGTCTATTTATTGAATATATTATGTGCATGTTCATTGTATTATTGCATCAGCGAGTGAGTATCTGGACCTATCTACAGACTTTGGGCATGGTAGTTGTAGGCCATCACTATGTCGGCGAATATTGATACCATCTATCGTCAATCGTTGTCCAAGTGCATCTTTCTACCGAGTAAGAATTAAAAGTAACATCTTTCGCAATGTACAGAGGACAAATCTTTTAAAAAGCTATCGAAAGAATGTTCAGGAATTTTACACTTGGATATTAAATTGTATAAATATTTTTCTAGGTATCGCGTACTTTACTCTTAAGTTCGAGTTTAGCTACGACCTCGGTCTGATAAGGTTCACACCATGGCGGCTGCTGGCGCTTGCGTTAGCATTGCCTCTTGGTGTCGCCGCGTTTGGCCTTCACTTCTTTTACGAAAGTCCCAAATTTCTCCTGAATGCAGCAAGACCGAACGAGGCTTTAGAGAACTTGAAAGGAATTTGGAGGAAGAATGGCTGCAAGCAAGGGAAGTATCCGGTATGGAACTTGATGTTTTTTCAGAAATAACTAGTAAATAGTAATTGTACAATGTAAAACAAATTTGAAGTGAAAGGTTCAGTAGTGGCATGTTCACTGTTTCTTTGTTGTGAGTTCAAACTCCACAATGATTCTGAGTAAAAGTCCACGTCATAATGAGGCCATACCGTGGTAGTAGACATAGCATTCTGTGATGCTCATTTAGGTACCCTCAAGTTAAAAATTAGTCGTAAAGGAATTCATTTTTTTCGATATTCTGATATAAACTAGTTTAGTGGTTTATCATCGTAGGTTACGTCGTCAGATAAAACCGTATCATTTATCATTACTTATAAGATTAATTATTGTCAAATGACTTTCAGAATAACTTATGAAATGTTAAACAATGTTAAGTATATTTACATAATTATTCGTTCAGTTAATTAGTAAATGTGCGAGAACATACTTGAGAATATTTAAACAAAATGGCCTATTACACCAAAATAAGACACTATAAAGGACGTGAATTGTCTAATGGATTGATAAAGGACAAAAAATTGATGCAATATACAATGACATCAGTGGTGCATGTCTAAGGTGGACCATATTTTACTTCGAAAGAAACTTGATAACGTAGGAAAACATACTAACTTTTTAAAGTGGTCCCAAACATACTTACACAAGAGGACTGAAGCAGTGACTGTTGTAGGTTATTCATCTCTTTTATCTCTCATTATACTCTTCAACTTCTGGCGTGCCACAAGGGTCGCATTTAGTACCAATCCTATTTACTATGTTTATCAATGATTTCAATGAGTCAAAACAATAAATATTGTGATTTGTAACTATTTCCCACCGATCTCAAAATTTACAGGACTATAGATTCACATGCAGATTGTGCTCTTATTGAGAGTGATATAACAATATTGTTCAGTGGTGTGATAATAATATATGTTTTTGAAAGAAGAAACATGTTGTTACACTAAATATACACGAAAACTTAGTGATGGGAAATATACCGTAGTTGATATAAATCTGAGACAAGTAAAATAAGCGCGAGACCTTTAAGAATATATTATTCTATTGATAAAAAATCCGCACAGATGTTTGGTTTTCTCAGAAGGAATGTGTAAAACTTCAAGCATGCATCAACAATTTTTTTTTGTATAACTCGTTAGTAAATAGCCACCTTGAGTATGCCAATTCAGTTTGGAATCTTTTCTATTGCTGCCACTCTCAATGATTGAATGAATACAAATATTATTTAGTAAATTTCTTGCATTTCGATCTTCTGGAATCTATAATAGAGATACATATGATAGTAGACTTTCATATTTGAAATTGTCAAAACTTAGGGATAGACTACATGACCTAGTATTCCTTCTCAAAATAATTGACGGAGGTATTGAGAACCCTATTATATTAGAAATGGTACAATTTAATTTTCCCTATAAATACCCAAGATATTTAAAGACCAACACTTTTTCCAAACGCTGTGTCAAACTAATCTTGGAGTTAGCTCCCCTGTAGTTAGAATGTGCAGAACATATGATGAGTTAAATAAAGAATAAAGTAGATAATTCAGATATATTTGCACAAAGTTATGCAGCTTTTATAACCCGATGTAAAATTATTTCCATAAAGATTAATATAGTTATATATTAGTTGTAATTATATATTAGTTACAAGATGTCTACTAACGTTGTGAGCGCCTGTAATGGGTACGCATATCATAATTAGACTTAAGCGGACAATGTATAATGTGTGTACTGTTGGTGCTGCCTTTATATAAAAAAATAATAAATAAAATAAAGGACTGATATACGTAATTATGTTATAAGCATTGCTGGTTCTAAATCTTTCCAAACAGACAGAGAGACATTTTATATAGTTAAAGAGCTGAGTGATTTGTTTTCAGGTGAATAAAATTTACTTAGAAGAGGAAGGAAACGAGAGGTGCAAAGACTCATCGTTTCTTCAATCCTTGTGGGAACAACTTAAACCACTTTTTAAACCACCACTTTTAATCAGAAGCTTCCAGCTGTACTTCTTAACGGCTGTTGTTTATGGCACGTGAGTTTCAGTTCTCTTGCTATATCTATGTGAAGTCACCAAATAAACAGTTCTACTTGGCTCGTTGGATGTATACTAGACAGTTTTAATCGTTATGTATTTTATCGAACGGATATACCTCCATTAACATAGAGCAGCTATTGTTAGTTCAGAAGCTAAATACTCTTCCTTACTACAATTCCGCTAGTTTCGTGTTATTTCTAAAAGACATTACTGGCTGTAAAATATGTATTGCAGGAATAACTCTTACTTCATCTGGTTCCCGTTCCTAGCGGAGAAGTTCGGTTCGAGTCTGACCTCATCGGCTGACTCCCAGTTCCGAGGCATGTGCGAACTGATCGTCACGGAGGGCCGTAACTTTACTCATCCCGTAAGTCTACGAGATTGCCTTTACTCTATGAACCACAAGCCGGTAGCATCACGGTTGTTTAAATTATGCATTTTTTCGCTTATTACAATAAAGTAAAACTTATTTAGACGCTAAATACGTTTGATTTCACAATAGTATTAGGAAGGAATTGCTTGCAGTTAGTTATGAAGCATTTCTGTGTGGTCATGCAGATTATATAAGTATGAATAATCGTCCGAAATACGTACTCTTATATATTATTTTTAAAGTCAAATGTAAATAAATTATGGTGGTTTAATTTCGTTTTATTTCTGCTCAGTTTTACAATTCACATAAGCAAACATATTTTTATGATGTAAACGCTATTTACGCATTACATGTATAAAAATGTTAGTACAGAGTATATACTACAATCATACCAAATTTCATCCAATTCGTTTCAATAGTTTTTGCGTGATTGACGAGCAAATAAATAAACAGACTGATAAAAACTTAAAAAAACATCGAAATATGTTCTTTTGTCGATTTAAAATTATGGTATTTTTTCTGAAATATTTTCAATGTATAGATTTCATCCCTCTAGCCTTTTATTGTAAATATAAGACACAGAAGATGATACATTTGCTTGAAAAGATTGCTGTTCGGAGACCAGCGTTTGCTTTGAAGCTTCTGCTACTGCTTCGAATATCGATTGAGCTTTCTTGTATGTATTTTTTGTTATATATATTTAACATTCCCTTACAATTACGTTCTTGAAAAGTGTTTTGCTTTTAAAATATCTACAAAATAAACTTTATTAATATTTTTTGCAGACTAGCTGCCCGTCACATATGGAGATCAGTTTAATGTGGTCGAGCTTGGCTCAAGGAACAGTATTCGTGGTTGCACTGCTAATTATAAGTAAAGTTGCTCACAAAAGGAAGTTACTAATGATTACAATCCTAATGACCTCGTGTGTGTCCTCCGTCGGAGCTGTTATCATCAGTGATCACGTCATAAGCTTTATCATGTTTTTTGGACTGTTGCTTAATGAATTGAGCATTGGTTTTATATTTTCCTACTTCATAGATTTGTATCCGACGTCCTACAGGTACGCACTCATTACGAGTTAATCCATTTTCTTACCTTTAGGTCAAGCTAATTCTCAAATAATATACTCGCTGAAGTAACTAATTATTTCTATCTGTCCCTAAGCACTGAAAGTTCGAATCTGAGTAGCATAACAGCACGAGGCTGCTGAAACGTAGTTGCCCTGGGTAGGCGATGTGATTACAAACGAATACTACCTAGTTACTGCACATTGAATAAAGGCCTTTACAAATGTACATAATACCCCGCGTGTCGACTAATAATGTAACTATATAATGTATAATGTAAGGATAGATTTGGTTAAACTGGTGATATCGGGAAGAATGCGAAATCGTCTCCAGAGCCGAACACAACACGTAAGTTAAATAAAAACTAAAGTGGAAAAAAAGGGCATGATCAGTCAGTTGCCATCTCTAAAACGGTTTTCCGACCTAGCCTTAGGTCGGTAATCCAGACAGTATACTATAAAGATTTCCCTTTAAAGGAAAAAGGGCTAAATTAGTAATCTCAAAATATACTAGACTAGACATACACGTTAATAAAAGTACAAGAGTGTCAATGTTTGATACCTTTCGGGTCGAGTCGTGTCCAATCGACGGCCGTCATCCAGAACTACACGCCATCAATCCAAATATATTTATTCATAATATAATATACAAAAAGTACATAAAGTAGTAAAATGAATACCAACTTAATACAATTCGTTCAATAAAGTTGTTATTATTATTTACATATGGATTTGAGTGAGGGAGTGGTTATGTATAAACAGTTTTATGGTGAGAGTGTGCTTGTCCAGAGGCACAGCTGCGTCTCTCGGGGTGCTGGTCGCCCGCGCTAGTGCTCTGGGCTGCGTTAACATCCTCGGGGCTTACATCACGTCTCAATGCGCGCTCACCTTCTACGGTTCCTCTGTTTTACTCTTCTGTAAGATGTACAATTTATTTATTGGATATTCATAATTTCATAAATTTCACAATTTCATAAATTACTATCTAAATATAAACGAACTAATTACTGTGTACTGAGTTGGATTGAACATGTTTGTTTGCAGGCGCGTGCGTGGTCGCTGCTTTTCTGCCGCCGGACAAATACTGACTCGATCACACAGGCACCGTGATTACAGAAACCAATAATAAAAATATTAAAGTTAAATCTTATCAAACGTTTTATTTCTTACTAGCTATCTGTCCGCGATTGCGCCCGCGTTTCCTATATTCTTCATTGCCTTTTTATTATTTTTATACGGAACCCTAATTATTTTCGAAAATTAAAAGCACCCTAAATTACTTGCAGTAACTTCAGCTATCTACCAAAAAAAGTCCCGCCAAAATCGGTATAAAACATGCAGAGAGACAAATATTTTGAAAATTCTATTTTTGGTATAGGTATATACGATTAATTTAGTAAAAGAAATATTGACATTACAAACAGACACTTTTATTTATTAGTATATGTAATCTACACAGTAGCAAGAGCTGAACAAAAGTGCAGGTAAATAGAGCGTTTACCTCGATCCTTCGTTCCGTTTACGATCATGAATTACGGGGGCTGCGGGGGGGGGGGGATATTCCGAGGATCTGCTTACTTACTAATAAATTATGTATCATTAACAAGCTACAGTTTAATCACGTAAGGCGATAGACGCGGTCTCCTCACTCTGTGGTTTTGGTTTTACGCCGTATTTTTTCCCAAAGTTATAATCGTGTTTATGCCGAAACAAGTTGCTGGGCGCGAACAGCCACTTCCGCGTTACCTATATCAATATGTATTAGATAATATATTTTTATAAAGTTTGCATTTATTACTAAGATTCGGTAATTTTAAATTCGATAAGATTGATTCAGATTATTGTTTGATAATTGTTCACGTGTCCTCGATACAATATTATCACTAATAACACATTAAGATGTATTCACCAAACGATGGCTACGAGAAGTCTGAAGAACTAGAAGTAGAAATGGAATTGCTTCTAGAAGCAACTAGAACTGGTACGATACCGCAACTTAGTTCAAAGTTAACAGCGCATGAAAAATGTTACAGCTACGAAGAAGCTCTAGATATATGCGGTAAGTTTATTAAAACTTTGCTTATGAGTCATCTAGTAACGAGCCTTGAATTGTCTCTCACAACTAGTCACTCATCATCGTCGTCTGAATATGAAAGATGCGATCCGATAACTTGAAATCACCTTCATTTGCGTGTGTGTCTGTTCACTGACACACTGTATTGCAACGGTCGTCACACTTTTCTGATCAAGGGCCACATAAGTCAACGTGAGGTACTACCGCATGCCATAATTTAATAGATTGGGTAGTTGATACTATGTATTAATTGACATATTTACAGATTCCCTATAGATTTTGTACAGCAATACCAACCTGTGATATAATTCTGGACGACCCTAATTCATAAACTTTCCATTGATTTCAAAGCAACTAAAATCTACTTTGTGATTAATTGAAAATAATCGGGGTTTTCTATAATGAAGTTTTTGTTAGACAAGTTGTTTTCTGGAATTTCGTGGTAACAGCATTTGTTTGCTACATCGCGGGCCGTATAAATATCGGGCAAGGCCAAGCCACATATATCACACTTGCATATCCCTTTACTTTGTCCTATGAGTAGTAGTAATTACAAAGCCGATCTTATACGTTACACGTGTATCTGAAGCAAAACAAGTTGGGTAAAGGAGGAGCGACAAACGGAAAGGTATCGAGATACGAATATTTATTTTACAATTTGTGCAGGTAAAATTTCTTGAAAGTAGTTCACGCGTTGCGGACGCGCCGCGGCCCTCACGGTCTACTGCTTTGTTTTGTCGTTCTGCGTCAAGATTCGAGTTAGATCCTGGCATAGAGAACTCATCCTTATACGCATATTCGACGATCCTAAACTTAAACTTTCGATTAAGAAAATCCCTGGGATAATCTTATAAATGGTGATTGGATATTTCCTATTACATGTGTAGATACCACCGTCAGCTTGGAAATCAGTAGGCAAGCAATTAAATGTAAGTCCCGGTAGCATCACCTTAGCGCAACTGATGTTTGTGTTTTTTATGTTTTCTGTATGTAAACTTACGTACATCTATGTATATATTTATAACAAACTACAAAGAAACAAAATCCGTAATTTATTGTCCGTCAATGTATCCGAAAACGAAATTTCATTGGCGATCAAAAAATTAAGACAAACTTCGATATTTTCGCCCAGTATTCGCAAAACACAATAGATATGATCTAACTAAAAACAGCACTGTATTTAATCTAAATGACAGATGTACCTAAACTGCGCGCCTAAAAATGTCTGCTTATATTAGATTGAGTATTATCGTACAAATAGAATATGTAAGGACTACAACATTACCCTTGTTAAAAGTATAAAGTTTTATAAGATTTTCTTTATGATAAAATAGACTTCATTCACACTGCAAGATAAAAGTTCACAGAACTCAAATGCATCTACGACTTATATGCTTATATGACGTTAAAAATAAAGCATTAGTAGACGTAGAAGTAGAAGCTTAGATAGAAAGTTTCGACGTACATCGAGAAAACAGACTTTTATTAACTTTAAAATTATACTCTAGCAGTAGCATTCTATCGCATCGGCTTGTATTTTATTTCTTTAGAACATTCTTGTTTTTTAACCTTTTTTTAAAAAACAAATCGACTTCAAAATCGGTTACCCACAAACGCTTAAACGCTAAATATTGTGTACAATATTATTGCCGAAATGATCTATTTTTTCTGTAATATTTGTGTATATAAATCAAGTAATCAAATCACAAAAATCACCATCATCGATTTCCTTGATAACTTTAACTAAGTTGTTATTTATACGTTTACTTAACGTAAAAAATATAAAGATAAAAGAATGTTAATGTGAGCATAACCACGAGTACATCATGTAATGAGTTGAACTACACGTGCTGGTTGAACCCTCATGTTTCGCGGACACGAGCATTGCGCAAAAACAGAAATAGAATATTGTTCAATTTCAGGTGAAGGGGTTTATAACGTAAGACTGCTGCTGGCTTGTTTTATGGTGATCGTAGCCATGGGAATCGACATCTACGGTCTGGGAATCATAGCTACGGCCGCCACCTGCGATCTAGGCATGACTCTCAGCCAGATCGGGATTCTGTCTTCTATGCCTTACGCTGGTCAGAACAATTATCATTTTCAGTAACTCTTAACTGAAAATCTATTGAAGGACTACAGATTCTGATGTTATGTGCATTATGAATATACACTATTAGACTCAAATACAAAAAATATTTTTGATAATATTTCTTTAAAATTCTGACATTCCGTATTTTCTTTGGATAAACATAAAATAATGACGCATTGAAAGACATTTTATGAAAAGATGGCTAGAGTTAAAGCCAACAAGTACATGTGTGCTGTGAGAGATAAACGAAGATGAAGTAGAAAAAGTCGCGTAATATGGTAAACTATAGGACCGGATGGTATACTTGTTAGAAAGTATTTGTAACTAAGAGGATGTACGTGACTAGTGTCAGTAAGTCACGTCAAGTAGTTGCAAGAGGCGATTCGGGATGAACAGTGTCATAACACAATAATACCTATTAAACAAATTGTGTCTGGTTGTGTACAGGGCAGTAACAGCTAACGAGGATTGTTTCTTAAGGTTAGATTAAGTATGAACATTTGGGAGAAGGTGTTAGCGGGGCGAACAAGAAAGAGGAGTGACGAGACCTCTGAACCAGCACGTTCGTACCTCGGGCGGCAGGTTATTTCATATTTTAGTACTGGTTAAATCGGTCATATTAGAGTAATGAATTTCAAATACATTTCTTTCTCCTGACACGACACTATTCCAATTCGGTTAATATCTGGTCCTATTAGAATTATTTTCTGGATGAGCTAATTTAGTTACTTTGCATTATTTGAACACTTACATGCATGTCTGTGTGCATGCTGTTGTTCATCAGTTCATCAGTTGTTTATCAGTTTTCTACGCTAGTTATTGATGCGTTTAATATAGATCAAATGGAGGAAATGACTCATTGGTAAGTATTAAAGGTAGGCATTTTTAAAATATTTAAGGTATAATAGTGATGTCGTATCCGTGGGGCTATCTTTCGGATACACGCGGCCGCCGGCTTGTGCTGATGTACGCAATGTGTGGTAGCTTCCTCAGTGCGGCTCTGAGCAGCCTCGCGTCCTCCTGGCAGCTGCTCGCTGCGATGCGGTTCATCTCATCAGCTCTGTGAGTTTACAGTTTGATAACACTCCTATTACTTATTAGTTGATTAAGTACATAAGGTATTTATAGCTCAACAACTCTCGTTTGTTTCACTTGAGTTATATTTATTAGTATTTAAGGACTCGTCGAAATAAAAACGTTGTATATTTTACCTATTCGTGAATTGGAAATAAATAATTACGTTTTCATCACTAATTTCAACGCCGATTCTCTGAGTCAATGTTAAATACCAACCTATACCAAAAATTTAATTTTTAAATACGTCTGACTTTTTGTAACGTGTAATCACGGCTGGACAGATCTGACGGGACTTTTTTTGGTAGATAGTTGAAAACACTCCACATAACTTAGAGTACTTATAATTTTCCAAAATTATTAGGGTTCCGTGTAAAAAAATTCAAACTCATACAATTTTAATAGAATCCGATACAATGCACAGATTTACTGGCAGGCATTTCAATTTGTGAGAAATACCTTTGCTTAATGTTAGTAGCAAAAAATTGAAAAAAAAAATATATTACGCAGTGGAAATTTTTATGAAACGTGGTGCAGCCGCGGGTACACAGCTAGTATGTAATAAAAAACATAGGTATATGAATATACAGTGTGGCCTACCCTCAAGTGACCGCCCGATAAATTATGATATATATGTAAAATTATTGTGAAAACCCCTCAAAATAGTGGATGATAAACCTCAGCTATAATACACTATTAGCCGTGTACGCGGCTTCGCTCAGGTGGGTTCAAACTCAGCTTTTCTTTTCCCTCTGGATGCAATCTATCTTTGTCTCAAATTTTGTCGTAATCTATTTTGTCTGCGTAAAGTTATTACCTAAGTACCCCTTTATTCATTTCATTTAAGTTTCATTAATGTCCATATCAATTAAACATTTATTCTTCAACCGAAAAATGTAAATTAAATTTCATGATTCTTAGTTAAAAATAAAGGACTTACATACAACGGTTTATCCCTTATTTTACACCGTTGGGGGTGAAATTTTAAAAATCCTTTCTTAGTAGATACTTAAACCATAAAAGGCCCAGCGGTTTACGTTTTGCTTAGATAAATCAGGACAAGTTTTTAAATCCATCCAGTTAACCAAAAAAGGTCCACTGCTGGAAATAGATCTCTTCCAAAGATTACCACGACGACCGGTCATGCGCCACCTCCATCCACCAGAATCCTGCGACCTTCACTAGGTCATCGACGCTACCCACGCTACGTTTTTCAGCACGTGGTAGTCATTAGAGAACCCAATAGCCCCATCAGGTATCGGTTCTGCAAGCAATGTGTCCAGCTCACTGCCACTTAATTTTAGCATTACTTAAGGGAATGTCGGTTACTTTGGTTGTTCTACGGAACTCCTCATTCCTGATTCGATTTAGCAGTGGAACTCTAAGCATAGCCCTCTCCATTGCCCTTTGAGCTTTGTTACTAGGCCCATTGTGAGCAACCACGTCTCAGTGCCGTATGTCATCACTGGCAACACACACTAGCCAAAGACTTTCATCTTGAGACACTACGGTATTTTGGACGAGAAGGTTTTCTGTAGCTTGCCGAACGCGGCTCAGCCAAGTTTGGATTCTAAGTTGGCTCTATCTAACTGAACGGTTTGTCCTAGTAATACATGTCAACAACTTCAAGCGTAGAGTCACTGATTTTTATTAGACATAAATCTCGACTTGTCCAGGTTCATTTTAAGGCCAACTCGTTCGGAGGGTTTACTGAGGTCACCGAGTATCGTACTAAGGTCTTCTGCAGTCTCAGCCATGACTGATATATCATCAGCCATGCGATGGTGTGTTAATGAGATGGTGTACTCTCCGTTTATGTTGGTGCCAAGTTCTTTCCAATCCAGAACCTTGAAGACATCCTCGAGCGCAGCGGTGAAAATTTTCAGAGAGATGTCATCTCCCTGTATAACACCACGCTCTAAAGGTATAGGTTTCGAGGTCTGATCCTGTTAACGGACTGACATTGTGGCGTTATTGTACAAACCCTTCAACGTTTAGATGTATCTGTAGTTCACTTGGCACCGCTGAAGAGACTGCAGTACAGCTCGAATAGATTCAAAGGCTTTCTCGTAGTCCACAAACGCTAAGTAAAGGGGTAGGTTATACCTACACTCTTTAAGAAACAAAATAATAACTATTGTACAGTACTACTTTTTGAGAAGCATTATTTTAATAAATAAGTCTTAAACTGGTTTTTAGTTTATTGTTGAACTTTAAAGCAGGTGACAGTCGGCCAGAATGCACACCGTTATATATTGTAAGAAAATGTTCGTATTAACAAGTAGAGCTTGAAAAGGTTAATAAGGGATAATAATAATCTACAAAAAGTATTGAGGTATGTTATGTGCAGGTCGAGCGCGGCGGAGTCGGCGACGTACGCGCTACTGGGAGAGTGCTGCGGCGCGAGGGTCCGTGCGCGTTATATGCTGCTCATCACGAGCGCTCTCATGCTCACACCGACAATCTACTACGGTATCTTATACATATATTTCTTTTACGAGAAAATATAATCCTATAAATTATAAATACTTACTTTCTAACGATTACATTATGCGTGTTAGTGATATTCGGGATTTAGGAGTTATTCTGGACTCCAAACTGAACTTCAATCTTCATACAGACGCTATCGTTTCAAGGGCCTTAAATAAACTCGGTTTAATCCTGCGTTTAGGAAAACCATTCAAGAAACCAGAAACTTTAATAACGTTATATTTTGCTTATGTTCGCAGTATATTGGAGTTTGCAAGTGTTATTTGGAATCCGCAATATAAGATACACATTGTCAGAATCGAAAAAAAATACTTCATAGATTTTTAAAAGCACTAGATTATAGTACAGGTATAACCTTTACGGATTATGCAACAAGCGCTTCGAGGCATAATATAATATCTTTAAAAGATAGGAGAGATTACCTTGATGCAGTTTTCCTTTATAAATTAATTAACAATAATGTAGATTCATCCCAACTCTTAGAACAAATTTATTTTAAAATCCCACGTACTCACACACGTTCTCATGACACTTTTCATGTTCCTTTCTGTCGAACGAATTATCTCAGGAACTCGTTTTTTCAACGGTCCTGTTACAACTATAACAAATGCCTAAATGATGTTGACATATTCTCAAATACTTTGTCATCTTACAGAATGAAGTTGGCTAATATTTATTTATTATAAAAAATAACTGTAACATACGATTTTAGCAAACTGATGTGTTTCTTTCATAAATTTATTTTTATTGTTCTATTCATTGTTTGTACTTCATGATTGTAACCTTTTTCTTTTTATTGAGCGTACGTTACGATTCCTTAGTTAATAACTTTTAATTATTAAATATAAGATATGGTACTTTAGGCCGTTTAGTGTATCTTCTTATGTAATCATATTTATGTAATGGCTGTTTGTTACCTGAATAAATAAATAAATAAATATACGCACACATACAGAACCCTCTCACATTATATGATTTTTATATTTACTTTTCAGTAATGGGATACCTCATAATGAAAATGGATTTCTCCATCCACATGTTGGGCATTGTCTACCGTCCCTGGAGACTGCTGACGCTGGTGATGGCGTTACCATTGGGTGTCAGTGCCGTTTTACTAAGTTTCTTCAGTGAAAGCCCCAAGTTTCTGGCAAACATCGGCAAAATGGACGAGGCGGTGGAAATCTTAAAACGTATCTACCAGATGAATGGGAAATCGAATAAAGATTATCCAGTAAGCCTTATTCTATAATCAACATCGGAATTACTGTGTTTTCTCAGTAAACTAACGCTTATAGGTCACAGTATATCTTTATATTTATCACTATTTATTCAAATCAAATCAAAAATTCTTTATTCAATTAGGACACTAAGGCGCTTATGAACATTAAAAGAATTAGCACTGATTTGGAAAAAAAACAGTCGAGAAGAGCCGGCAAGAAAAAGATCTGGTTTTTTAAAGTTTTTATAATTATACAATTCATAATAACAAACGGATTTAGTGGAAGCACAGATATGGGTATCACTTCCAAACATCACTATCGTTTACGTAATGTAATATAATTAAGTTGGCTAGATGAAACATTTCAATATTACAGTATTCTTTGATAGCCTAAACTGAGAAAACGTCGATGACTTCGGTAGAACAAATATGATTGTAATCTTGTTTCATACCTATCTTCATACCTCAACAAAACGTGTTTGCGCAAAAATACAATACTGGATTTATTGAGATTAACTGGAACTCCTTTCTTTTTTGCAAAGCATTTATACGTCTGAAATTGACTATTGGCTTCAAGATTTAATTGTTTAAGGAACAAGACACATGTTTAAAACGACTCAATGTCTCTGAAATTGAATCTAAAATGTTTTTCTCTAGTGGATTTTGTATAATTCCGTCCAGTTGTTTTCGTATTAACTTATTCACATTCTAGGCGAAATTAATTACAATAGTTTTGAGTTGAATCACATTTGACACTTTTATTTTGACTAGAGGCTGTGGAGCGCCCAGTGATTTCCTAACCAATTCCTTCATCACACCCGTAAAAACAATCGCTTTTTGTTTTTTGGTACCAAAACTGCACATTTTGAATTTTACTTTCGAATATTACTACTAAACTGTCAAAGGTCTCGAGGGTAAAGAAGCCAACAGATGCGAGCAGTAACGACTCCCAAATTATTTAAAAGAGTATATTTGTTAAAAGATTAACGTAAATGTTTTTTTCTATTACAAAATAATCTCTTCTCTCTAAAATATCCATCCATCCATCTGACCGCAATTAAATTACAAACAATAATCCGAAAACCTTTGATAATCTGAAAAATGATTACACTTTATTCTTTTCGGTTTGTTTGTAACAGATGATATCGTAAACAAAGACTACGAGAATGGTACTTATGTTCTAGTTGGACACTTTCACCTTAATCCTTGCCCATCTTGCAGTAACATATTGGACGTTAATAATTATATTTTATAACAATTTTGTCATTAATATATAAAAATAGAATATAATTGTTATATAATAAAATATATAGAAATAAAACTATATATCGGACGATACCAGGATTTTTAGATTTGTGAACAGAGTAAGCACGTCCATGAGGTAAGGTAGGGTAAGTTTCGTTGGCAACGTTGCGGCTTCTTGCGCACCTTTTCTACTGAGATCGGTAGGTTTGAGCATTTATTTTCGTTCTTCAATGCTTGATTCCGCTAAAGACATTGCATGTAGCTTTTCATATGAAAACGTAAATTATACAGATCTTAAATTTATATTATAATATATATCTGTCCGTGTTTAACAAGTATTAAACAATTCAATATTCTTATTCCAGGTTAAGAGAATTATCTTAGAAGACGGCAGTAAAGAGGCAGTCGGAGTGTTCACTCTGCGGTCCCTTTGGATGCAGATCGCTCCTCTGTTTCAGCGTCCTTTGTTGGGGCGCACTCTCTTACTATATTATTTGACATTTGTCGCTTATATTGCGTGAGTTATACTTACATTAACCACTATCGTGATATATCCCTTGTGTTTATAGTAAAGATTGATACTTGAATCACGTACTATTAGGATTAAATTCTAATTTGGATGATGATGCATATATATGTTTATAAAATGTATGTGTCTGTGTGTGTGTGTCTATGACCCCCATGACAGAGGTTAAAACTTTTGAATTTTATATTATAATATGAAAAACACATGGGTAATATTATTTTATTATTACAATAAGTGAAAATAAAGATGTGACTATTGGAACGACGCATTGTGTTTTAGCAGTACACGTGGCTAATTAAAACTAGCGCCGAATATACATGATTCATTGCGCCACCGACCCGACCCGACCGTGATGGTTCACTATTTAGAAATAATGCAAAATGTGCCTAAAAAGTTAACAGTTAAAAATGTGTATTTCACAGGAACAACAGTTTCTCGATAGTCTTACCGACAATATTCAACGTGTTCTTCACGTCATATGGATCACGCGATGCCGGTGATTCCTTCTGCGACTTGTTACGCGCCAACAACACCATGACCACGTCGCCAGACGTCTCCACCGCCGCGGTCGGTACAAAAACCTACACCAAATGTTTCACTACATTACAAAATAAAGTCACTCACTAACTAACAAACTGTACCAGCGTGAGACACAATTTTGTAAACTTAACAGAATAATTCAGAAATTTTCGCACTTGCCACATTACTTAAATCATTGCAACTCCTAGTAAGGTTTACATTATCGACAATCGACAAAGGACGATATCATTTAAATTTTGTGACTTTAAATAAGCATGGTTTTCACACATTGAATTATACTCGTATGAAGTGGTTGCTCACACGCTTTGGTTATTTGTATTTCAAACTGTATTCATTTCTCGTCACGTTTTCTCATTCCTTAATGGTGTTGTTACAGGAGACACTGGCCTGCAAAGATACCATACTGAATAACACTATATGGGCTGGATGCGCTCATGGGCTCTCGTTTTTCATACTGAACGCATTTATGTCACAATATGCCAACAAACGAAAGGTAACATTGAAATTGTTAGCGCTCTACGTATTTCATTTGTTCCTATATGTTGTCCCTCGAATTGGTTTTTTTCCAAATATTCAAAGTACAGTTTTTGTTCCTTTACAGTTTTGTTATGAGTGTAATAAATTAAAAGTTTTCTTATAAGTGAGATAAGTATAGAATCTTTAAGTATTTATGAGACATCTACCTCAGAAGTTAACAGAAGGCAACGTATCAAGCACAACAAAATTAAAAAGGAATCATTACTGCTAGTATATTTGTTGGTAGGTGTTGACGGTGACTGTGCTCGCGGTGGCCACGGCAGCCGCACTCGGGATAGATAACACCGGGGAGCCGATCTCGGGACTGGTGCTCTTCTATGTATTCCTGAGCACCGCTATGCTCTTCGGGATCATATCATCGTATTTGGTCGACCTGTACCCGACATCTTACAGGTGAGTTTGTCTCGATATGCCAGGTAGTGTACCTCTCGACTCCGTGCTCAGTTATTCTTGTTGGTGCAGAGGCATGGTGGCCTGTCTCGGCATGATGGTGGCGCGACTGAGTGCGTTCGCCGGCACTAACGCGGTGGGGAATGCCGTCACGCTGCACTGTGCTAACACCTTTTACATGACGGCTGGGATACTTCTCAGTAAGTTTTTATTTTCCATGCTTCCATCTTTCTCAAACTGTGTATCGGTTATTTATCTCCTAGCTAGAGAGTCTTTCCCCCGATTTACATTATTATTTTTAACTCATAATAAGCGTATAAAACAAATAGCAAACCTCTAACCAAAGTGGGTAAAAGATTTTTTACATGTTATAGGTTCCGTGCTTTGACTACAATCTCACCTGATGTTAAGTGATGATTTGGTGCAGGATGGTAAACACAATAAGCCTAGAGGTACTGGTTCACAAGTGATGCTGCCGGAACACACCTATTGGTATTTGGCGTCAGGTTTTCAAACTTGAGAGTGGTAGCTACCCATGCGGGCATTATTAGACATTGCTCTACCACAATGCTATGGTTTCCTCACGATGTGTTCCTTCACCGAAAGCTCAGGCTAAAGTCTGCACATGAATATTATTGTTTATCTCTTAGAAATACAATGTATATTATTTCTATATTTATTTAATCGTTATATTTATGTTTTATTACAGTCCCAATATTATGCAATGCTATACACAAACTTTAGACTCATTGCAATAGACAGTATGTTTTTGGGTCCGTTTATTGAACTATCTTATGGAATTCATAATTATTACATTATTCCTTTAGGTGGCGTAGCGGCTGCATACTTTTTACCTTCAGATGAACTGAAATGATATTTGCCGTTGGATTAAAACCATGTTCATTTGTAAACGAAAAGAATTATTATTAATTAAAGTTTTAATTGAAATTATAATATTAGTAATAACACTGTGTTTATTTTATACATGCAAATTGCGATTTAAATTAAATTTTATAAATGACAAATATACCTGACAACATGAAGATTCATAATAAAAGACGTCCGTATTAATCGTGAAGCTGTATCACTAGGTAAGTTAACTAGTTTAAGCTCCCAGCACTAGGCCCTCCTGGTGCTCAGTGAGTTCAACGCCAAGGAAAACTTCAAGGAAATCTTAGAACCTTAATCATCGTAGTCACTTTTGCAATTGACACAATTGAAAGTAAGACCAGCACCAGCCATACATTTTGTATGTGCCCATCTCCTGCAAACTTGACACTGGATCCAAATTTCTCTTGGCAAACTTTCAGAACAGCCTTCGAAACAAATCACACAGGAATAATCATCATCGTTGGTTTCCTCGCTTGACTGGAGATCTTTTTCCAGATTTGACTAATACAGACGAAAACTTGCGGTTCGTTTACCGCTTTTTGATCAAAAAATAAACAATGCGCACCTATGCTTCACTCGCTCGTCGAGCCGCCACTGGTGGTCGCGCGATGAATTCACCTCCCACGACCCCTTTTCTTCGCCATATGATGCCTACGCGTGCGGTGAACAGTCTTCGAGATATTTCGATTGACCAACTTTGCCCTATGGTCAACTAGACCCGCCCTACCCTACTTTACTTTTAGCTAAACGACTAGGGATTGGATACATTTCAAATTGCTTATTAAGTTGATTATAAATTTGTGAGCAAAGATATTAAAATACCTTACAGCTAAAAAAATTCGTTGAAGCTCAGTTATTATAATTATTACTCAGAAAAGGAGCTAATCAGGCTAAAACAGTTCTATATCATTGCGACCCAGATATATATATATTTATTGCTATCATCACTACAATATTTAACATCAGTGCCTAGACGTAGAGCCTGTATGTAGTGTAGAATCTTGTTGGCAGAAGCGTCTTTCAGCTGCCGGGAGCAACGCGTGCTTACTCAGAGTTACTCTTCTTATCACACCTTCGAGAATAAAACCTTTATTGATAACAAACATATAATGTAAAAATAGTAAAAAAATATTTTTTAGGACACCTAGTAGTAAATCGACACCTAAAACATGAAAGATATGACACGTCCTAATGAAACGTAATAAAATCATTGAAAAAAAACCTCGTCTTAAAATTAAGATGAATAAAACCTTTTAAAACATGACTGGACGTCAAATTTATGAAATTGATCAAAATCAAACCAAAACAAAGTTATTCAAGTTACGCTCTTAGAAGACGCTTATGGACGTCAAAAATCTACCAACGGTATGGAAAACAAGCCAGTTGAGAAGACTCGACAAGAAACTATTTATTTTTAACTGACTTCAAAAAGGAGGAGGTTATCAATTCGTTTGTTTTTTTTTTTATATGGTAAAAATTATGTTTTTCTTATGTATTAATATGATATTAATTGATTAATATGATAGGTTTTAGCGGAAATACAAAGAAGAACGCGATTTCCTTTGAATATTTAAACTTGCTTGATACAGTGCTTGAACTTATTGTTAGGTAGATCGTTATCGTGCTTTGGAACCATATTGTAGAACCTAATTCTTAACCTAATATGACACCTAAAGTAAACCTAAAGCATGCTAAAGTAAAGTAAAGTAAAGTAGACACCTAAAGTAAACGGCTAATTTTTTCTGATATTAAAATAATGTCATTCGTTTGCTCTATATCAAGCTTGTTGTAAGTTACAACAATGAATCGGATGTACATTGAATTATCAAGGATGTATTGGATGGGTAAAATAAATATATACTATAATTCTGTAACTTAATCTTTACTAATTTGCGAGGTCCCATGTTGTAAATTGATCGAATTGTACGTTTTTGTATTACAAATATGATATACACCTCAGCTGCTGCAGCAAAATACTAAAAAGTTATTGAAAATAAGCAAAGTAGACTAACAGTGAAAATATCTGATGGTTGGTAAATCTTACGAATCTTAACCTTCTCACCAAAATAAAAATCCCATTGTAATGCCATCTCATTATGATATTAAAGAGCACAGTATTGTCAACTTAACCTAATTATCTACTTTCTTGATTCTTCAATGAACATATTGCACATTTAACTATTATTACATTTAGCAATCAATTATTTAAGGGTTTCTGAGATTTATCCTAAAGTATTATTTATTTACTTGCATAACTTCAGATTCTTTTCTTTTTACTTTGAATATAAGAAAAGTGTTGTCTGCAAATAGAACAGCGTCAACCATTAGCGCTAGATCATTAACATATACCAGGGATATGAAGAATCCGGATCGAGATCCGCGTGACGCCTATGCGAGTTAATAATCCCGTGGAGGTAGTTCCATTTCCATTTACTTTTTAAAAATGGTTTGTTAACTATAAGGGCAAGAAAAGCTTCTGTTTCACCATAATATTTTAGTTTCGTATGTGTAATATGATCAACGTAGTCGAAGGCCTTTGAAAGATCACATAACACATCGATTGTATACCGTAGATTCCCTAGCTGCCCAAGATATAATTTATTAACGTTGCACTGGTAGCACTGGTTGTGCTGGCATCTGTCGTAGATTTTGATCATATGAAACTAGAAACTTTTCTGCTTTAAAATAACCAACAAGCTGATTAAGCATAATTCTTTGATCCAGTAAAATCGAAAAATAGAATAGAAAATAGAAAAATCGAAAAATAGCACTTTAATTGATAGTCAAACTAAACTTTTAAATTAATTTTTAAATATACAGAGTACATTCTATAGTGGTTTTCAGTAGTGTCACAAATGTGATTTATTTGTAGCTGTATATAAGATTTGTTTTTTTCTTAATATTATAGTATTATTAGTTTTCTTAATATTAAAATATTATAGTACAAATATCAACATTTTTACGATCAAATGAATTATTATGTTGGTAACTTAATCTTAATTTCCAAATTATTAGAATTAATTAGACATTTTCCAATTAAAATAAACCAGTGAACACTGAGTCAAGGCACTTCACTACTAGTCTAGTCAACAAGTTTAAAAAAACGTGTACAATTCTTACTACATCGAATTAAAACAAGTGAAAATGGAAGCGCCTGAAAGGAAGATGGATATGTCTGACCAAGTTTCCGAACAACAAAAGTCATGGTAATCGATATTAAGAGAGGATAGGTTAGTATTATTATTATTATTTTGATTTCAAATGATTATTATAGAGTGGATCGTTTTGTGAATGATGGTTATATCTGGAAATGACACCGCTCCGTCCGAGTGGGATTGTGTCTGTAAAATTATTGTATTCATAGGTTGGATATTAAACTAAACATATTACGTATGACTTTTTTTTTATAAAAATGCATCCACTTTTTTTACTTACATTTTTTACTATCATTTTCGAGTTTAGAACGCGCAAACGCTTGTTTAGATAAAAAGTGTTATAATAAGGAGAGACAATTTGTACCTGTTTTTTTTTCACGAACTTGGATGAGATTTTTTTATATCCTATATGTTGCTCCATAATTTAAATTAATTCTTTTAAAACTAAGACCTGAACAAAACTTCATGGCTCTTAAAGTAACTTATCTCCCATACAGATTTTCATCCTTTTTATCAAAACATTTCAAGTTGAACGAGTCAAGTTTTCAAACATTTTTTTAATACTATATGTTACTCCAGAGTATAGAATACTTCATAACAAATTTCATCAAAACCATGCGCGATACGTGCACAGACAGACAGACAAAAATTCAAAAATCATAGAAAAGGGTGAAAAGTATTAAATACGCAAATTTCACTTCTTTATATTTTATACATACATACAAATAAATTAAAAAAAAAACAAATCGTGTTTCTTGTCTGCTCTTCTCGATGAGTGTGTTGTTTTTCGAACCGGTAGTAGTTTTATGACCTTCATAAGTGCCTTCTCAGGGTCCAAATGGAATAGTTTTGATTTTGAATGTATTATTCATTAGGTTACAGTTTAATCACGTAAGGCGAGCGGTCACCTTACTCGGTTCCGGTATTAAACCGATTTTTTTAGCCCAATTATAATCGTGTTTGTTGCCGAAATACGTTGCTGTGCGCGACGACCAGCTTCCGCGTTACCTGAATCAAAATATAAGTTAGATTTTTTTATATAAGCCATATTATTGATTACGATTGGTTGAGGTCGTCTGTCTACGACGAGCGCTGGCATGTGTGTGCGCATCACTAATATCACTACTGATCAGCTTCTTTACTTACATCCCGCATTCAGAGATATACACACAGTAGAATAAAACATCGTTGTTTTGTTATGTTTATATAATTTTTGGCGCGTTCTCGTTGTAAAATTGTCAATATTAACAAATAAAGATGTGTTCGCTTAACGAAGGCTACGAGCCGTCAGAAGAACTAGAATTAGGAATGAAAGTGCCACTGGAAGCAACAGGAGCTAGCGATGTAGCGCAGTCCAATTCGCAGACAACAGCGCATGAAAAATGTTACAGCTATGAAGAAGCTCTAGATATGTGCGGTAAGTTCACTAACATTTAACTTACGAGTTCTGGTCCTGGTAACGAACCTTCGACAACAACTAAAGTCACCTGTCCCTCGTCATTTTATTTGTCGTCGACTGAATATACTGTGAAGGATGTGACAACATCAACTGTACCTTCACCTGATCAAGCTCCTGATCACTTTCTGAACTGTGTGTGTGTGTGTGTGTGTGTGAAAGAGTGTGTTAACTATCATACTCAATAGAATGTCATCAAGTTGCGTAGTCTCCATATCCTTTGATTAAGAGTTACAAGAAATTACAACCCCGATATTATGCGTTCTGGTTCATGTATTTGGAGCGAGGGAGAAGGGACGTGAGAGGGGACCGAGAAACGAATGGGTCTGTATATTAATACTTTTTTTTAATTTGCTTAACTGGTCATGTACGAAACCTGGCCAGGTTCTATTGTTTTCCTATTGTTAAGTTTAATCAACGTAGTTCATGGATTAATTTACATTTATTTAAATTTATTAATTAATTTACAATTTGTGAAGGTAAAATTGTTTTAAACTAGTTTAGCGTCGGAAAAACACACCACGTACCACGTACTACTAATATTTTATTTATATTTCAGCGTTATTGAATATAATTAGAGATAAGTTGATGAAAATATTTAGGTTACACACTCGGTGTTAAAAACTTACCAACATCTTTAATATTTGTTGTGGTCACTTATGGAGAGATGAACTTAATAGTTTATTATAAAAAAAATTGTTACAATAATAGTCAACTGCTAATAGTCGATAGCGAGCAGTGGCGCTATGTCAGTGATTAGAGGCGATCTGTGCTTAAAGATATAATTTTTGTTACCAGGTACAAAAGTGCAAGATGTGCATTAATAACGCATTACAAATAAAGGATTCGTTCAGTTGTGATAACATTAAAAAAAAACATCTATAGAGGCTTTTATAAACAATAACTAAACACATTTTTATGATTTTCAAAAATATGTGGATATAAAAAAAGAGTTCCTGTTCCATTCATTCTATAATAAAGTTTTACCGACGGACAAAAAATTAATTGATTTTCGAATTATCTATGTCCATTTTTTTACATTTCAGCAAGCACAGATACTATCATTTTATAAATGAATTTGATTCAGATAACGACTCCAATGATACACATAGCCGGGTCAAGTGCTATCAACAAAAAACGATACTACATATGCTCCCTGTAGTGTTATGTTAGACAATAAATAGTTTTATTTATAAGTAGGTCAGGTTAGTAAACCATTTTACGATAATTATATTTCGTATTTACATATAGGTAGGTAATTCCAGAAATTAACAAGTTTCGTTCATAAATAGGTCAATTTTAATTATCTGTGTATCTGTCCAAGTAAAATAATTAGGATTTTTTTTTTAATTTTGAGTCTGTAAATAAGATTAAGACTGTATGGCATATCATAAACAGGGAAAAAAACGAAATAACAGAATTAATTAAGACTCGGTTAATTTGAAAGTCAACTGCATACGTATTACTAATAGTTTAGCGGTAGTTTTTAGGTTTTTATTTTATTTATTTATTTTTGGACCGCCAGTGGTCAGTATATTACAAGCATTACAAAGTTTTTAATACATTGTAATAATATAACAATTATGGAAAAAATTACTAGACCTTTTAAGGCAATCACAGGATGCAATTTGTAGACATTACAAAATGAACACAATTACAAATAGCTTAACGATGAAATCTGTAAATTGAAGATACTTAAGAAAAAATACTATGCAGGTCTTCAGAATTAACTACAGAACACATTTCGATAGTTTAAATATTTTTGTCTGTCTGCCTGTTTATTTTGTCTATCTGTTTTGTTCACTAATCACGTTAAAAATAAGAATATTGCATCCAGAAGGAGAACGTAGGCTGTAAATTGTCTACCTATTGCATTGGGGGACTCCGGTCTCACTAATGCCATAGGTAAGGGTAGTGCGTAAATGCATTTCACCCCGAAAAAAAAAAAAAAGGCTGTAAATTGTCTGTCAAGCTTCGGGCACAGCTAGTAATACAATTCTGGTTATAATAATAAACGTTACAACATAAAAGATATCACGGGGCTTAACAAATTAAAAATTCACTACCAGTAATTTTACCAGCAAAGAATATGTAATTAGGAAAATAATATATCGTCTCTCAATAGACCGTTATATTACTCCTAAAAACAGAAAGATAATTTTCAACAACAATAACTACTTCTAAGTAGTATTATAACACTCTAGTTTTATAACATCTATGTTATCTACATTTACTTTTAATGGTAGAATGGTGACGAAGGTTCGTCCTCGCGTCCGGTATATGTAGCAAAGAGCCGGGATACCCATGTCTAGGGTATCTGTGAGGGCACCTTTACAGACATCTGTTCGAGGAGCTGACGACTGTCCGCATTTCCTCTAATAACTTTGTATAGGAAGGCAAGATCCAGATCTTGCCTACGAAATTTGAATGAGTCCATGTGGTAAACCTTAAGTAATTATCAATAGAGCTGTAGCAAACTGTATGCATTCGTTACGTCTGTAGTAACGAGTACCGAAACACATTTCGTTACTCGCATGTTTCGTATTTTTGTACTGATATTAGTTTGATTGATTCTTTATACAAACAAATGCAACTGTTTCAGTTCGGCAAGTACCGTTGATTCGTGAATTGGGTATTTGCATGAAAATGATATAACTTTAAAAATAAAATAAAACAATGCTTGATATGTGATAAAATCTGAGAATGAAATTTAAACAATAATTTTTTTTTGTAAAAAAAGGTCCAAATACAAGTCTGGTTCAAAATATGCGAAGGTTTAAAATGTACTTTACACAGCTAGGTACGTAATGTACAAGTAAGTTATATACAAAGCACGAACAACGCGACGGTAACGTCATAGCTACCGTACGCAGGTTAGGTACCTAGGAATCAAAAGTACCGAGTAATGTAACGATACGAAAGTAATCGGTACCGATTGTTGTAGTAACGAATACATATGGATACGCTAGTTTTCGTTACTTTTACGCCTCTAGTTATCAATGATATCTGCGACTGCTACGATGAAAATGAAATGCAAGGGGCACAAAAACTGTTTTGTATTTTTCGATTGGTAGGTGCACTTTGTATATAGGAGACCAGACCAGTATTTAAGAACACTCTTGACTTAGACGTAGATTTTATTAAAATAAATAAAAAACATTAATATTCGATAATAATAACGTAAATGGAAAGAAAAATACAAATCGATCATTATTATATGTGTACATTCATTAAACATTTAATACATTACACTTTGCTCTAATTTCTCTTTTATAACATGTTATGTTTGCAATAAAGAATATTATTGAAGTATAATAAGAATTATACATATTGCGAGTCCTGCACAGAAGTGTGTTTGCAACATTCTTATTCCTACAAAGAGGAACATCAAATACAAATTGTTTTCTGGCATTATTTATTTATACTTTATTCACAATTTGTGTAAAAAGGCGGACTTAATGCCTGAGGCATTCTCTGCCAGTCAACCTTAGGTCTAGGGGACATAAAATCTAGTTCACTAATAAGATATAGAGATTTAATAATATTATGGATTAGTTTAAATAGAAATATTTGTTCTCGATATATTTAGGTTCGGTTTAGCAGAAAAGGTAATTTAGGAAGCGATGGATTGTGTAATACTTATACTGCTAGTGCTTGAGAAATTTATATTGGATTACTTCAATCCATACATTATAATATGGAGATTCCACAGCGTAGAAGCAAACTCCAATATAGACCGAACTAAACAATTCTAAAGAAGAATAAGAGTTGATGTACATACAAATAAAGTATTTTCCCGTTCTTAAAATAAAATCAAAAATTCTTTATTCAATTTGGGCCCTGCGAAGGCGCTTATGTACGCCAAAACATTACCACCGATTCGGAAAACAACTCAGTCTAAAAGAGCCGGCAGGAAACTCGATCTGGTTTTTATTACATGTTCTTTTAAAGTTAATCAAATTATACAATTCATAATAACAGGCAACGGTTAACGTCAACAAGCACAAAGAGAGGTGTCACTTCCAGACATCACTATAGTTCACGTAATGATTCACCCTGCAATAACCTGTAGACATTAAAACCTGCTTGAAATAGTGCTTACACTTATTGTCAGGTAAATCGGTAATGTGCTTTGAAATCATGTCATAGAACCTGACGTTGTTGCCTAAAAACATTGTATTTGACTAACTAAGCCTAAAGCAAGAGACGGCTAGTTTGTGATTGCTACTGGTATTAAAATTATGCCGGCCGTTTGCTATACCAAACTTGTTTAAATTTTTACGGAAGTACATTAAATTATCAAAGATATACTGAGAGGTCAAAGTTAATATACTATGTCCCTTAAACTTATTCTTCAGTGATTCGCGAGGCCCCAAATTTTAAATGGCTCCAAATTCACGGTTTTGTATTAAAAATATGGTATCTATCTCAGCTGCTGTCGCCCACAGCAAAGTGCCGTAAGACATCAAGCTATGAAACGAAGCAAAATAGACTAACCTATCAGTACTAATATCGGTTAAATAGCGAATTTTCCGAACTGCAAATACCGCTGAGCTTACTTACCGTTAGCGGTAGATCATTAATGTATATCTGGAATAATAACGGTCCCAGATTCGAGCCCTCCGGGAATCCTATTCGATCTAGTGATCCCGTGAAGGTAACTCCATTTACACTTACCATTTACAAAGCTAAGCATTTTATACGCTTCGGCTAACATAATGGTAATATGATTAGACTGGTCTACAGTGTGTGGCGAGGACAATTGAATTAAATTTATATTAATAAATAAAACTCAGATAGACGAAGGATATAAATCGAGGTAGACAAAGCAGCTGATGCCTTGAAGACCTGTTAGGGCAGTATTCACTAACCTCTGGAAAGTTGAGGGTGCATTATTTAAACCAAATGGCTTTCGTGTAAAATGGAAGTGTCCTTCTGGGACACTGAACGCTGTTTTATCTGAATCGGTTTCATTACTTTGGATCTGCTGGAAACTGGAAGTAAGGTCAAGAAATTTTTGCTGTTACCAAGTTGGTCCAGGATCTCAGTTATTTGCGAGATTGAATAAGTATCTCCTACAGTGATATCATCAAGCTTACGGTAGTCTATAACAACGTGCCATTTTCGTCTGCCTGCCGCATCAGTTTTTTTCGGTACAACCATATGAGCCAAGGGGAAATTGATTGTGTTATTATACCCCGTTCAAGCAACTGGTCTATTTGGTTGTTACTTCGGTCTTTTGAATTTCCGGGAAAAGATAACATTTTGTATTAATTAGACTATCAGACGTTGTTTTAATGTCATGTTTGATGTCGTTGATATATGTTAATTTTTCTCCTGTGAGATAGAAGATGTCTGAAAAGGAGAAACAAACTTGGAACAGAGCGTTAATTTCCTCGTCATTAAAGTGTGATGTTATCAGGTGGTTGAGTATGTGTGCGTTAGAACGAGTTTTCGTTCTGTATTGAATGTATAGATGTGGTGTTGTAGGAGTTTTTGCTATCTTGTATATCTGAACTGGTAGGTAGAAGAGTTAGATTAAGATTGGACTTTAGGGTAATGGGTGATTCGGAGGTGTTTTTTACCGTGAGGTTAACCCTTTTGTTATTTTTACACGCACAATGCAGTTAGCAATCAATAAATTCTCTGACATGGTTTGATCTGATATAAGACCTTCCTTTAGTTCCGGGTTGGCGACTGAGCCACTCGACGATGTTGTCGTTCTAGGAGGTATTGTATAAATTGATTCGCTAAAGTGTAATTTAATTTTTTACACACGGGCGCTACAGTGGCTAAAGCCGCCATTTAACGATTTAAAACCATTTAACCATTCTTTGACGTATTAAACTCTTTACTATAGTTATGTTCGCAGTCATTTAGAATTTGAGAATACAGTTTGGAACCCACTTTACAATAAGGATTCTGAAAGATTGAAAAGGCTTCTGAAAAAGTTTGTAAAAACATTTGATATCAGATCTGGTAATATCTACATGGACTATGAATTCTCATCAAAACTATATAATATCCCACTCTTGTTACAGTGACGTAATACTTGTGATGCATTATTTCTATACAAAATTATAAATAATATTATATATATCATTGAGTGACCAATGTTTCTTAGTAAAATTAATTTTCATGTGCCTCGTAAGAAAGAATGAGTTATTCGCAAAAAAAAAATCAATAGCATGTTTTGAAACACGTTACGCAGGAAACTCATTTATTAGACGTGCATATAAATTTTACAATAACTTATTAAATCGTATTGATCCTTTTAATATTTCTTTTAGAATGTTCAAAATTAGTATCATAAAAATAATTTATAATTGCCCTTCTATTTTGAGTCGCAGTTTTGTTTTCACATAAATTACAGAGTCAGGTTACAAAATACACAATATGTAGGGTATATATTTGTTATATTTCTAAAGGTATTTTTGTTTTCGTTCTTTTTATACGTTCTTTTTATACGTGACTGTTTGTGTCTTTATAATAAATAATTAAATATATCTCATAATTAACATTTGGTGAAATTGGTTAAGTATTAAATTAATACTACATAATTGTTTGTTGCTTCTATTTAATGTTTGTGTATATAATGTTATGGAGATTATAGTGAATTTAATTGTCTCCAAAATTACCATCATCGCGTTCCTTGCAATACTATATAAATAAATTGTTTAGTTGTATTATATAACGTATTGATTTCTTTCTTATAAACATAAGAAAATTTTAAGGGAGCCGAAGATCAAGTAATGAATAAAAACTGGCGATGACAACAATTTGATTGACTTTTTAGTTCCGTAGAGACGATCATCACACAACTAGTTTGATTCCAGGTGCAGGCATGTATAATGTAGGACTGCTACTGGCATGCTTCATGGTGATCGTAGCCATGGGAATGAACATCTACGGGCTGGGCATCATCGCCACAGCCGCCACCTGTGACCTCGGCATGACCCTCAGCCAGATCGGGATTCTGTCTTCAATGCCTTTCGCTGGTTAGAATTATTATTATCTTCCGTACCCAACAGTTAATTCTCGAAGAACTATTGCTTTTGATATAACATTTACATTATTATTAAAACACACTTTCTCACATCAAAACAGTTCCAAAAAATTAATCATTCAAACTATTCAAATACTAACAGATATTTTTGATAAATTTTATTTCTTTAAATTGTAAAGAAGCATTGAAAGGGATAATAATTTGAATAAATCATTGATTAGGAGAGTTATAACTCTAGTTTGAAAAACCTGTCGCCAAACACCAATAGGTGTGTTCCGGCAGCATCACTTGAGAACCAGTACAGTGTGTTTACCATCCTGGTCCACATCGTCATTTAACATCAGGTGAGATTGTGGTAAAACAATAATCCTATATCATGTAAAAAAATGGATGGGTGTATGTATATACATATATCTAATTTATATATAAAAATTTAGTTATAACATTTATTTAATATGTTAGCTTTTTCTCGTTAACTAAATGTGTGAATCTGAGGCCAACTGAGGTGCCTAGGTTATGTTAAAAATGTTTTTGTAAATCGTATCCTGGTTTCTGAGATACAGGCTTTGCCTTAGAAGTTTGAAATATATTGTTAAAATGAAACATTATATAAATATGTTATCTAAAAGAAATAAATTAAAAATCTATATATGAAGGAGGAGAATAGAAGAATGCAATGAGCACCGACTCTTGGTGTAACACCAGTGCACGATGATAAGTTCAGTTTAGATTTTGAAAATAATTTAATAACGCTGGTGTTTATTTTAAATTTTAGTTTCAATTCGATTTCGATAAAATTTTAGTCAAATTTCTTTCTCCAAACATTACACTAGTCCAATCCGGTTAACAACTGTCCCTAAAAGAGTCCTTGTCGCTTTCTTCGAATCTATTTTGTAGGAGTTGACTGTATGAGACTTTATCCAGTTACTTCGTATATTTATCTTGCATTATTATGAAATGATTATTGTCCTCAGACGACTCATTGGTTAGTATTAAAGGGCGATATTGTTGAAATATTTAAGGTATAATCGTGATGTCGTATCCGTGGGGCTACTTGGCGGACATGCGCGGCCGCCGGCTTGTGCTGATGTACGCAATGTATGGCAGCTTCCTCGGTGCGGTGCTGAGCAGCCTCGCACCTTCCTGGCAGCTGTTCGCCGTACTGAGATTCATCGTATCAGCTCTGTAAGCTTACAAATCATTGCATAATGGTTTTTATTATACACAAGTTCATTAGTATTCATTGTTCAACGATTCTCGGTTTTTTAAGTGAGTTATATTTATCAAATATATACTATATACACATAAAAAGTGTTTATGCAAGTTTTATTAATTGGTATTTGTTTCTTTTTCCTAGCAAAGTATATTGGTACACAAGCTTTTTTTTTGGAAACATATACTGGCTGATTTTAAGAATAGAATCTTATCCATTGTCTTTTTTTTCTACAAATAAATTTCATAAAAAAATCCCCAAAACATGAAACGATTTCGTTGCTTGATAAGTTTGGTGATTATCTCACTTTTATCATTTTAATAACGATATTAATAGAGTAGAATAGAATAGAATAGAACAGAATGGAGTAGAGTAGATTAAAGTAGAGTGGAAAGGAATGGGAGTAGAGTACAATAATTCTTTATTTGCACAAAATACAACACAAATATCAAATCAATTACACAGGAAATAAGTATTTATTACAACAGTATATACGGTACCTATACCATAATCACTATTAATGAGTAGTTTGACAAGGTTCATTAAATATAATAAACTGTAATAACTTATTCCTAATAAGTTTTAGGAGACATACATAGGGGGAGACCTATGTCCAACAGTGAACGTCTTATGGTTGAATGGATGGATGAATAAGTTATTAAGGTGGTTTTATGCGCAGGTCGAGCGCGGCGGAGTCGGCGACGTACGCGCTGCTGGGGGAGTGCTGCGGCGCGAGAGTCCGCGCGCGTTATATGCTGCTCATCACGAGCGCTCTCATGCTCTCTCCTACTCTCGACTATGGTATCTTACACTCCCACACACACGCACACACTTAAAGTATAAATAACTATTGCTCCTGGAACATAACTCTTAGCGTGATCCCATGAAATATTCCTCCAGGAGATCAACGGTCGGTTACTATTACAATCGGTTTGTTCTGATCCAGCCCGGAACTACACTTAATAAAATATATCGTCAAATGTTTTCTCTAACCCGATACCGGGCTGTAAATTTAGTCCAAACAAATTCGAAGCAACTGTTAATTTCAACCAAAAAAAATGTTATGCTAAACCCCCACAGCTAACATTCTCATTGCAGTTAAGACTTTTTAATAAAACAATACTTGCAGCATATATTTACGCTATATAGTTGTTACATGGTTGAAGTATCATGTTACTATGAGATATACCGACAAAGACGTTAGCAATGCTGACGAGTAAACCGGTGGCTTGTGTGTGAATACTAGGATAATCTCCTTTGTTTTAATAAAGTCATCATTTGAAACGCTACTATCAAGATGTAAAGTTATTCAGCTATTTTTGTATTATATAAGTGTTACTTTACAAGTACGAGGACGTAGAATGTGAATTCTCGACATAGATATCCATCAAATAAGGTGTAGCCAAAATAAACGATTTCATGAAGTAATAATAAATTGTTTATTTTTCAGTAACGGGATACCTCATAATGAAATTTGATTTCTCCATCCACGTCTTGGGTTTTGCTTTACGTCCCTGGAGATTGCTGACATTGGTGATGGCGCTTCCATTGGGTGCCAGTGCCCTTTTACTTAGTTTTTTTAGTGAGAGTCCCAAGTTTCTGGCCAATGTCGGGAGAATGGACGAGGCAGTGGAAATCTTAAAACGAATCTACAAGATGAATGGGAAATCGGATGGAGATTATCCTGTAAGCATTATAATCAACATCCAAATCGCACAGTGTATCTATCTCAATGAAATAAAGTCTATAGGTCGCAGTGCATCTCACTTGTATAGCGATTTCATTGATTTAATTGCATAACATGATTAGTTGACCCATTTTAGTGTAATGTTATAATTCTAAATACGCGGCCTTTGCTAAATTTTGCTAAAGTACAAATAGATGGAGGAGAGGGAACGAGTAGAGGTTCACTCATCTTTACCATCGCTGCGAGTTCTCTGGTCGGCGTCGACGTAATTGTGAGTGATGATGAAATGAAGTCGCCCCCTGTCACATCTGGGATGGAACTAAGCTCGGCGAAATGTGGGTGGTGTAGTTTGCTACATCACCTCTGTCTAACCCTTCGGGGATAACAGGCGTGAGCTTATGTTATGTTATGTTATGAAATGAACGTTTATATGCATGTGTTACTCTGATATGACTTCTTAACTAGGACTATTTTACACAACAATTCATACGTGTGCACGCAAATAAGTGTACAACAAGACTGCTCCGGGGGCAGCTGGTGCGAGGTGCCGGTGACAGCCACAACAAACTGCATCACCACCTTTACTGGATTAATTTTTACAACAACAAAAAAAAAACCACAACTATCTGCCCTAACCAAACGAACTATTATTATAAATGCGTTCCTGCATTCAGTTCAGTGACTTCATGTGACACGTCTTTTCATTTAATATTTATTATCGACTTAGCTTTGTAACAAAGAAAATCCATAACTTCAACGCAAAAGGGAGAAACCGAAGTGGTGTAAAGCTACGACTGGTGCACATTGGTGAAGGAACCACTGGGACCATATACTAGCTGTCTTTATTGTGAAGGAAGAACTCTTTAGGACGAAATTCTACTTCAGAAAATGGAAACACAGGAAGTGGACTAGTATGAATCCTGATAGAGTGACAAAGAATGAGATAGACTTCATCATGTCGACAAAGAAGCAAATATTTAATTATATATCTGTGATAAATTCGTTGAAAACTTGACTGATTCATCAGCGCAGACGCTACGAACTTGAAATTCTAACTACACATATTTTAACTCGTATATAACATACACGTGTATGTATGTACTCCTGTTCCCCGTCTAAGTACCTTTTATGATGGAAGTTTACCTTTTTTCTTAGTGGATACTAAGAAAACATTTCCGGTTAAAAATAAATGTAAGCGTATATCGATATTTTGAAAATGTTAACCTTAAGAGGGTGACATAGGGGTTGCAAGTGTTGCAAAAGTTCGTCATTTTTGAAGTAAATAGCATGAAATTTCATATACATACTTCTGGTTAGAAATAAATGAACACGTATATTGGATCGTTCTTCAACATTTTACTCCTAATTAGGGGTGTAAGTTTATATAGGAATTTAGTCATTTTTTGGAATAACAAGTATAAAATTTAATATGCATACTTCTAATTAGAAATAAAGGTATCAACGTTTTTCAAAATGATACCCCTAAGAGGGTGAATTAGAGGTTGTATGTTTCTATGGTTTATTTGTTCTATTTAAGTTCCGTGGGGTTCCGGTTAAGAATAGTACCACCATCGTTCCCGTGGGTATCGTAAAAGGCGACTAAGGGATAAACTAGGGGATGGGCAGCAGCATTCTCTGAGTACCACTAAGACCTTCTTTTTTTTTTTTTTTGACGAGGGGAATGCATTTACGCTCTACCCTTACCCATTGCATTAGTGAGACCGAAGTCCCCCAATGCAATGGGTAAGGGGGTGCGGAGGGACGTCTCCGCACCAGTGTCAGACTCACCCGGACGTGAAGCGTCCGGAAATACCCACTAAACCCCCCCGGGGCCGTCCGCCGCATTTGGGATGGGGGCGATACAGGATGGCTTTCGCAGGCACCGCGTCGCCCCCTGCGGCAGACCCAACAGGGCCACGTCCATAACTTAGTCCGTTGGGGATGGGGGGGAGAATGCCGATGACTGACCCACAGGCTCTCTCCCCACCCACCTCTTCGCCCGCCTCTCCGAGGAAAGGCATGAGAGTACCACCAAGACCTAACTGCGATCGCCATCCCGCCTGCCCAGCGTGGCGTTTATGGCAATTGTCCCTCTTTATGGGGGAGACCTATGTCCAGCAGTGGACTCTCTCGGTCGAATCAATCAAGGTAACACCATGAAACTTTGACCATGAAACATGAACCTTGGCATTTTAAGTAATGCTCGCCTGGGTAGCTGCCACAGTCAAAGTTTACCATCCTGGACAACATCGGTACTTAACATCAGGTGAGATTGTGCTCAAATCACTAAGCCTATACCGTGTAAAAATAAAATCAATAACAACGTAAGGGTTTCCCGCGCGTCATCTCAACTGTGATCGGTAGTTAGTGTTTTAGTATGTCAGAGCTCAATACTACTGAAATACTACGCATAGCTTTTATATAATATAAAAGAACATAACTCATTTAGATATTTAATTTTAGTGAAAAGATTTATCGACCCGTGTTCAAAATCAAAGTTGATTCTTGATTTTACTAAGTAATAAATAAATCAATATTCTTATTCCAGGTTAAGAGAATTATCTTAGAAGACGGCAGTAAAGAGGCAGTCGGAGTGTTCACTCTGCGGTCCCTTTGGATGCAGATCGCTCCTCTGTTTCAGAGTCCGTTGTTGGGGCACACTCTCTTACTCTATTATTTGACATTTGTCGCTTACATTGCGTAAGTGTTACTTACATTAACCACTATCGCAATATATCCCTTGAGTTTATAGTAAAGAGTGATGTTTGAATCACATACTATTAGATAACATAGTAAAAGTATATATAAGAAATTTTGATTTTCCATTAAACGTTGCTGATTACTACTGCAGCCGAGTATATACAAATCAGAGGGACACCGACGCGTGACTAGTTTACTCTCGTTCAGTGTTCCCAAAGAACTAAAGACACGTAAAAATAGTTATCCTGAAGAAAATATATATTTAACAGGAACAACAGTTTCACAATAATGTTACCAACAATATTCAATGTGTTCTTCACGTCGTACGGATCTCGCGGCTCGGACCATTCCTTCTGCGACTTGTTACGCGCTAACAACACCACGACCACGTCGCCAGACGTCTCCACCGCCGTGGTCAGTACAAACACCTACACCAAATGTTTCACTACATTACAGAACTAAGTTACTCACTAACTGTACCAGCGTGTGACGCCGTTGTGCAAACATAACAGAATTATTTAGAAAATCTCGCAATTGCCGCATTTCTTATTATCATGATTACATATAAAATCTAAATTGCTTTGTGTACTAATTAATCTATTACGATTCCTAGTCAAGTAGAGGATCATCTACAAAAAATAACATCAAATATTCCAATTCTGTGTATATTATACTTCAAGTATTCACGATTTCCGCACGTTAAATTATGTAACGTGCCTGCTCACATAGATTGAAACTTATTTGTATTGTACTGGTCATTTGTAAGTCAAACAATAACATACTAATTATGTGCGTCGTGTTATTATTTCCTATCGGCGTTGTTACAGGAAAGGTCGCCCTGCAAAGATACTATACTGGACACCACAATCTGGGCTGGATGCGCTCATGGGCTCTCATTTTTCATTCTAAACGCGTTAATTTCACAGTGTGCCAACAAACGAAAGGTAATCGTTTCATTTCGTAATGCCACCTTTCGTAATTAAACTATTTTATGAAGTTTATTCTTAATATTTATTATAGTCTATTTTAATGACAGAAGATTCTATTTATTAATATTATTTTTAATACAAAATTACACGTCTGATCTTAGTGAGGGATTCCAGGCAAGAGAGTCATACGTCCTGCGAATAAGAGCTCTGTCGCGCCCGCACATATACCCCGCACAGTACCACAGTACACCGCATAGTAATTTGCACAACCCCGTTGTAAAGACTTGTTCGTCTAACCGCGCCCGCGCCGCCACGAAACCGTGGTGATTATGAACTTTTCGTAACCCGCTTTATAATACCATATATTGCATAAGATATTGCAAGTTCATAGATTTTTTCAGGGAGTTCGAGAATTTTCTCGACTCCTTGGCGGTAGCGGTTAGGCGGCTGGCACCTCGCCCTGTGGACTTGCTTGGCGATTACAATGTCAAGTGCATGATCTGGGGGGAGGCGACCACGAGACCCAAGAGGCCGGTCGGCTAAGGAGTGGGGGTGCCGAGGTCGGGCTGACAATCTTCAACTGGCACCGGAGGAGGGAGTCTACGCGTCCGCTCTTCATCTGCGCCACTCGCTGACGGAGATAAGTGACGCGTCAATGCCGCAGTGTACACGCCGCCGGAAGAAACGGGCGGTGTACTAGTAGTCCTCGGAGCTATCCGAGCTCCGGGAGACGCGAGGAGGGAATATGCCCATATTCGGAAGAGACGCAGACGGAACCGCGTGGACGAGGCCCGGCTATATGCTGTCTGCAGAGAGGTTAGGGAGCCCCTGAAAGCAGGAGCAGGCCGGGCCAAGGTACTGGCTCCAGTCGCTAGAGAGAGACCCGTGGGGACGCCCGTTTAAAGGTCGCCCGGAAAAAGTTCCGGGGCCTGGTGTCCCCAATCATGGAGTCTCTCCAGGCGGAAGTACTGGAGAGAGTCGTGGGGACGCTCTTTCCCCATGACCTTCCAGGGTTCCCCCCACCGAGAATGGCGCTGTTTGCTGCCACGGAGCTAGCGGATTTGCCTCTCCCTCACCATAACAGTGAAGGGAAGATGGCGTTACGTCGCCTTCGCGGGAGGCGTAAGGTGCCATGGCCAGATGGGGTCCCGGGCTGCGTCTTGGGTTTGGCCCTGAGGTACTTAGGAGGCAGAGTTCGCGAACTGTTCGACCGCTGTGTAATGGTGGAACAGTTCCCGAAGCCCTGGAAACAGGGCCGCCTGTGCGTTTTAGAGAATGAGGGCCGCCCCCCGTACTGCCCATCTACGTACCGGCTACTGGTGTTGCTGGATGATGTCGGGAAGATGTTTGAGAGGGTGATATCTTCCCCCATCATCCAGCATATGAAGAACACGGGGCCGGACTTCGCGGACACGCAGTTTGGGTTCCGGGTGGGACGCTCGACGATGGACACCCCCCTGATGAGGCTGAAGAGATGGTCGATGGAGGCTACCTCATAAGGAGATAGGCTGTTGGCGGTGTCGCTCGATATCGCCAACGCCTTCTACAGCCTCCCGCGCAGCGTAATATTGGAGGCATTCCAGTATTTTGCAGTGCCCTATTACTTGAGGAGGTTGTTGGAAGACTATCACCGGCACATGGAGGTGACCTACGTCGATGGTCAGGGCGTGACCGCCATCCAGCGTTCAGCGTACTACGACTGGGCGGCAGACTGGCGGACAACGTGGGCTACGATTGGGTCGTCCGGAGCGCACTTCCGAGTGGGGTGTTGTTTGTTTGTTACACGGACGACATCCTTGTCGTAGTCCAAGGAGGTGGGAGGAGTTGGAAGTCAAGAGACCACGACGGGAGTGGCCTTTTTGGACGAGCGCATCGAGATGCTCGGCCTTAGGGTAGCGGCCGAAAAGACCGAGGCTCTGCTTTTCCACGAGCATGTAGCATGGGAGGAGCATCTCGGTAGGAAGGCATCGAATACGGGTGAGGGCTCAGATGAAGTACGTGGGCCTGATGCTGGACAGTCGGTAGGGGTTCGAGCCCCATTTCAAGGGGCTCGGGCCACGCATCGTCAGTGCCGCAGCAACACTGGGGCAGCCCCTCCCGAACGTGGGAGGGCCGAGCGTGCGTACTCGCCGGCTCCCTGCCGCGGGATCGGGAAGCGGAAGTACTTGCTGGCGTGTACAGGTTTTCGGCAGCGAGGAGGGAAGGTGGTGGGCTCCGCTTCACACAATCAGACGAAGAATAGAGAGGACGTTAAGGAAGAAGAAAGTGTATCAGCGATCGGAAAAGGACCTGGCGGACGTGCGATACGGTCGCTCGACTGTAGAGGCCGTCCGTCCGGTCCTCAAGGAATGTATGAAATGAAAGCACCGCTCCCTGACGTTCAGGATTGTACTGTCCGGGCATGAATATTTGGATGGAGATACAAGATAATCCAGGAGAGAGCCGTCAGCCGCGTGTCACCACTGCGACACGGCTGAAGATACAGCGCATCACACACTGCGTGGTTGGAGCCCTACTCCGTAGTGGCAGCAACTGTGAGACCGGTGCTCTCGCTGCCGGGCGTGGTGAAAGCCATGCTCGACAGAGAGGAGGTCTGGAATGCTGTCGCCTCCTTCAGCGAGCAGATAATTTCGCAGAAGGAGGCCAACGGAGAGTCGGTCGGGGAGGGTGCGGTTCAATCTGCTGGCGGTCGGATACTGCTTCACAGTGGGGGACGGGTAAAGCCTGTGGGTCAGGCTATATATCCCCACGCCCCGGACGTATATTCTCCTAAGCGAGAATAGGGCAAAAGATAGGGGGAGAGAGCTTGTGGGTCAGGCAGCGACTCTCCCCTCCTCGACTTGGCGTGATGAGTGGACGAGTCCCAGTCGGACCTGCCGCAGGGGGCGACGCGGCGCTTTCGTCTCCGATCCCGTATCACCCCTTTTATGCAGCGGGTGTTCCCGGGGGGTTTAGTTGGTATTCCCGGCGCCCTTAACGGTGGGCGAGTCCCACACATCCCTCTATCGACCCCATCACTCTTCATCACGAGAGACATCACTCTTCGGTGGGGTCGATAGAGGAAGTGCGTAAATGCATTCCTCTACAACAAAAAACAAAAAAGATTTATAGATCTTGTATTGTCACTTTACCGATTATAAACTAGAAATTGTGAATGTGGTGATGTCGAGTATTGAATTGAAGTGTATGAAGATATCGGAAGCCTTGTGTCGTTTGAGGCTGGTTTCGAGCGGCTCTACAATATCGAAGGTGCTTGCTGCTGCTGAGGAACATGCCAGTGCAAGATTTCCTTGTTCCCACCTTTATCAACACTTCCTTTACCATTTTGTTCATCATCGATCCAACTCTTGGTGTCTTCTACATTGTTAACACTATACTAACTACTCTATACTATCTAACTAACACTAACTACTATACTATTACTCTACCAGCAGTCTTTTCATCTGTTTGTCTGTATATTTGTCTCGTAAAGTATAAACTGTTTTGTTTGAATTGAGAACTTTGTTAGCAACATTGAGCGATTCTCCGTAGGGGAAAAACTTATAGGATTCGTGTTACCAATGCTATGACGTCAGCCGGCAACACGCTACAGTTTGTCAAGTATAAGATAGCGTTTAAGTGCCAGCACTCAGATATAAATAATAGAATTTATACTTCGCACCCTATTTGGTTATCAATAAACTAGTATTTGAAAATGTACATAATTAATGCTCGGAGCGCCAATACATGAAAAAACTAGACAAATTTTGTATGTTAAATCTTAGGTTTTATTAAAAAATTAAATTAACAAATTATGAAATTTTAATTACTCATTCTATAATTTAGACATATTAAAGAAACAGTTTTTCCAAAGTTTTAAGTCCCCCTGGATGACTAGTTTTTTAGTATTTACCACACGTTCCTTAGTGGATTACTTAATTCGGCAACGTGTCAAGGATAACAGAAATTAAGAGTCAGTGGTTACTGCGAGTATATTTGTTGGTAGGCGTTGACGGTGTCTGTGCTCGCGGTGGCCGCGGCGGCCGCACTTGGGATAGACAACACCGGGGAGCCGATCTCGGGACTGGTGCTCTTCTATGTCTTCCTGACGTCTGCTATGATTTTCGGAATTATATCATCGTATTACGTCGAGCTATACCCAACGTCCTACAGGTGAGTTAGTCTCCACAAGTCTTGTGATTGATTATGTATTTCAAACTCGTACTTATTGTCTCGAGTTAATACAGAGGCATGGTGGCGTGTCTCGGCGTAATGGTGGCGCGACTGAGTGCGTTCGCCGGTACCAATGCGGTGGGGAATGCCGTCACGCTGCATTGTACTGCCACTTTCTACATAACGGCTGGGATACTTCTTAGTAAGTTTTTTTCCTTAGATATAAATACATTTTCTCATCTGCTTGTCCATGACTTATTACTCGATTGCTATTTAGCCGATTTATATAATTATTTTGCTAAGCTAGATTATACGTCATGTATAGAGTATAGGTCTTCTCTAGCTGAAGTGAATAAGTAGTTCCTCAATCTACACCTGAGTATTGATTTCATCATTCATTCATCACCACTAGAACCAACCCACTGCTAGACATACGTCTCTCGCGAAGGAACTCCACAACGACCTTGCGCTACTCGCATCCAACGAACTTCTGCAACCTTTACCCACATCGCCGGTCCACCTTGTTGGTCTGCTAAAGCTGCGTCTATGGGGTTCATAGTGGGAGCGCAATCAGACAACCATTTAGCTTCAATTATAGTTTAATATTCCGTCTCTTATAACGTAATACTTAGTACATAGTATATATTGATATGAAATTGCTTACTCAATTTCCGGCACGTGGTCGCCTTTCGAGAACCCGTTGATTCCATAGAGCACCGGTTCTACAAGCAATGTGCCGGGCACCCGTAATTTTGGATAGGTTGTTCTGTGGGCGGTTCTTTTGTGGATCTCCTCATTTCATTCGATTTCGTTAGTAAACCTAAGACCATAATCCTCTCCAATGCCATTAAGTGACCTTGACCTATGTTTATCACTGGCAACAGTCTCTGTTCGAATACATCTAATTTGAAACCATATTTGATGAGAAGATTCTGCATAGCTTCCCGAACGCAACCCAGTCGAGTTAGATATAACGACTGACCTTTTTCTCTATGTTGGACCTATCTAACCGAATAATTTCTTAACGGTAACTGTCAACAACTTCGAGCGTAGCATACGATTTTTATTAGAGTCGGCACAACATGGACCTTAGACATGACTATCGTCTCATCGTTCTTTATCTTAAGACCATCTCGATCGGATGATCTACTGAGGTCATCGGGGTCTTTCGAGTTCTTAACCATAACTACCATATTGGTAACGCTATCTATAGGCGGTTAATGAAGAGTTGTTAGGCATTTACTGTGCCATTGAATGGTTGCACTGTAGTGCTTCTTACTGGAGTTACTCGCGTCTGCAGGACTTCATTTAACCTTTTCTCGTGAAATTCTAAAAGATTTTCCAAACAGTCAACACAGACCAGTCATCCAAAATATAGGCATCAAGATTTCTTTGGTTAATTATATGCATTGACCGAGGTGGAATTTGAAATACTCGGGTAGCGAGCAGTTTTATAATGAATATCAACAGTCGGGCGATTATATTACCGGGGCTGAGCTATTACAAACAGTGGATGTGCATCACGTGACGTGAAGAAATGGAAAAAGACAGTTACATATATGTATTTTAAAAGGGATTTTTTAAATATCTGGATCTGGATTGCCATAAAGCTTGGAAGATCCACAATAGATTAACTGGGAAAATGTTCACTCCAAATACAACATCAATTCTAATAAAATTGCGAACGGGTTGGTGGACGGTAAAGATTAAGTGAAGACGAATTTGATTAAAAAGAGATTCATACATACATATGTACATAGTATCACGCCATTCTCCCCGCGGGGGTAGGAAGTTATTACGTCCTTCCACTTGCTATTTTGACACAGTTCATTCGCTTCCTTTACTTTCATGAGCCCTTTCATATATGCTCGTCAGTTATGGGTACTTTTCACCCGGCCTTTATTTAAGACGTGTATTTGGTCGAGATACGTTCGCATAGGTCAACCCTTTCCGGAGATGATATATACTAAGTGAGGAATTATTGTTATTGTTGAGGTATTATTGTTGTTGTTTTGTTATTGTTGAGGGGTTGTTATTGGGGGTTTTTTTTGTTAAAGGGTTGTAGTTGTTTGGGTTGTTGTTTGTTATTATTGTGGACTGAAGGGAAGGAGGGGAAGTTAGATGGGGGAGTGGAAAAAAATGAGAGTCGTGGGAAGGGGATGGAGGATACGCTGGGGGACTTCAGCGGAATAACGGAAGAAAAGATTTGGGATCTTTTCGTGGATGTGGAGGAGGATATGGAGGAGATAGGGGAGAAGTTAAAGATGAGTTACTTTGCGAGAAAGTTGGACCAGGCGACGCGGCTAATCAAGGTGGCCCGCAACGTGGTAATCCGATATCGGAAGGTGGCCTATGCGGAAGGAGGTTCCGCTGGGAGAAAGAGGAACGGCAGAGGAGGGTGGTGGAGCTTGAGTTGGAGGTGGCTGAGGTGAGGATAAAGGAGGAGCCACAGAAGCAGAGACGTGTCGTCAATGCTTCTGTTGGAATCTCGCAGGGGGATACAGAGGAGAGGAATGCACGGGAGGAAAGGGGGCCTCTGGCAAGTGTGGCCGACAAGGTAGTGGAGGCAGTTATGGGAAAGTTGGAGGGCGCAATGCAGGGCGTGGATCGGAGGTTGGAGGTACTGGAAGGACAATGGTCGGGCGTTGCCAATTTGCTGTCCTCAAGGGTGGATGCTGAGGTGGTGTCCACTCTTGATAAGGAGGGACAACGGAAGAAGGTGGCGGGGAAGAGTGGCCCGGAACCGCCGCCCCCCGTAGGGATGGAATGGTCTCCTCTTCCTGGAGGGACGTTGGCTGAGGAATATGTGGAGGGAGGCCGAGAAGAGGGCGTGGAGGAGGATTGGTCGGTGGTGGCGGGAAGGAAAAGGAGAAGGGTTACGAGAAAGGAGGTAGTTTTGGCCCCTCCTGAGCCTCAGGTCCCAGTGACTGAAGCCAGGGCAGCGAGGCCTAGGCCGAAGCTCCCGGCGCCAGCGCGGTCGTCTGCAGTGGTGCTCTCTCCTCACTACGTCTTGTGTTTACAAGACGAGAGGAGGGGAGGTCACTTCCATTAGTGGTGGAGGTATTGAAGGGGGGAGCGGGTGGTTATAGCCTGTTCAGGCTGTAACCACCCTTTTCCCCAGACGAATACTTCTCTTTGAAAAGTGGGCGAAGAGGTGGGAGGGGAGAGATCCTGTGGGCCAGGCAGCGACTTCCCCACCATTCACAACTTGTCTAATTTTGGACGTTGCTCTGTTGGGCCTGCCGCAGGGGACCTCGCGGTGCTTGCGACCGCGATCCCGTATCGTCCCCTGAATGCGGCGGGCGACTCCGGGGGGTTTAGTGGGCATTTCCGGCGCTTCTCGCCGGGTGAGTCCCACACCCCCCTACCATTTTCATTGGGGGGACTTTGGTCCACCTAATGAATTTGGTAGGGGTAGGGTATAAATGCATGCCCCTCGTTAAAAAAAAAGGTCAACTCTTTCCGACGTGTCCAATCACCCTCGCTTTGTAAGTTCGTTTCGTTAATCTTCTGTCGTCCATCCCTTCTAAGTACCCGTGAACCAACTAAGCATTCTTTTTTCTATCTTAGGCAAAGTTAACGTATTCGTTTATCTACTAGTTATAAATTGTTCATACTAATTTGACTTTTACATTTTATTTCATTTATTATTTCGTGCATACCTCCGTTGCGATGTGATAAGATACTTAAACTCTAGTTTGGCCGATTATTATAAAAATATAGCTAATTTTCATATTACTTTATTGAACTGTTATAGTTATTATTTTATTCCCCAGGTGGCATCGCGGTCGCATCCTTCTTACCTTCAGATGGAGTAAAATAACGTTTACCGTTGGAAATCAACCAGGACCAACATTTGTAAACTAAATTAATTACCTGTTGTCTGATCAAAGTTTTAATTGAAATTGCTATAGTTGCATTTGTAAAATATTTTAATGTAATAATCGTTCGAAATTACAAGTAGGCGTGCGCTGGCGCTGGTATACTCATTAAACTCTAATTTTTTATTAACTTTAGGAGCGTTCGAGGAGCTTTTTAATAATAACACGTTTAGTTATATACAATGAGCGTGTGAGAGTGAGCGGCACAACATGTCGCGAGTGGGTGTAGTGCACTCGGGAGAAGCACGATATGGCAGGCATGTTCCCATGAAACAAAGGGTCAAGACATCGGTTATTTAAACTCATCACTGTAAAAAGGATTCAATGGAGTTGTAAAATAGCAATTGCATAATATTGTTTCCGCTATCGCCGACAAAGGCACGCGACGACGAACGACGCGGATGCACTCAACGGGAATGTTTAAAGAAAAACACAGGTGCCGACTTAAGTTTTACGATCTCTCGAAAGCTTGGGAGGTGACGCTCATAGAGATTCCACAAAAAACGGTTCGAAGAATGAAACAATAAGAGGTGTACAAGTGTACATAGATATATAAGATAAGGGATAAATTGTAGAAATGTCAGTTTTAGAGTTAATATTCAGTGGCAATTATGTAATCGTAACAAAACAGTCGTAATAAAAAGTAGTCAGTCACAAGTATACGGTCTCTACTAATAGGTGAATTTATTCTAGTTCCGTGCTTGATTAGATATACTAGCTGTAGCAAACCCAACGCATCGTGTAGCAACAGAAAGGACTAAACACAGGTACTATTTCAAATGACAACCATATTTTTGATAATATTCGTACGTACACAGTAAGTCGTTCACGTAATATTAATTAATCTGAATTCTGATTGCAATTCGTTATCTACTTCGAACCTTTGTTCAAGTAAATCGACCGAAAACATATACAATTATAACAGTTTACTGATCTAAATATCTTTCATTATTTCTAATACAATAATTAATTATTTAAAGAAGGGATATCTATTAACCATATATAGAAAATGTGAATACATTTATATGGTTCAGTAAGTCCGCTCCAGGTTCAGTAAGTCCAGTTGCACAGGAACGGACCACATACTATTCCGTATACATGTATTTTACTCACTGCCCATTCGGTCAACAGATAAAAAATAAAATAAGTGTTGTGTTTGCTCAGGTTGTACCGGCTGCATGTATTAGGGCCTGTTCAAGTTAATACTTTTAACTACTATATAATTATAAGCTGAATTATACGCATTTTTTGCCCGGCCCTTCCCCCCTCTGCTTCCAATGCTAACAAAACAAAGCAAAACCTCATGGTAACATGTAATTGTTGACATAATAGTTTACACTGAATGCCTTCAGCGCTAGCCTCAAAGTCTGGTGAAGTTATGAAAGCCAACAGGTCAAAGGTCAAGAGCGTTTGATCACTTACAAAAAATAAAAATAATTCATACAAAATCTTCATACAAAGTTCGATTGTTCCTAGCATCAACTCGATATCTGCCTTTTATTTTTTTAATAACAATAATTATATTACAAACTAGCTGTGACCCCGCGGCTGCGCCCGCGTTTTATATACTTTTCACAGTATTTAATTTTTTTTATACGGAACCCAAATATTTTTTTTAGTACTAAAATAAAGTAAAAATATTTCTCAAAAATTCAAGCACTTGCCCGTAAATCTGTGCATTGAATAGGGTTTAATTCAATTTTTTTATGAGTTTCAATTTTTACGCGGAACCCTAATTTTTATCGAAAATATAAGTACCCTAAGTTACTCGAAGTAACTTAGCTATCTACCAAAAAAAGTCCTGTCAAAATCCGTACAACCTTTCCGCAGATTACCCGGAACAAACAGACAGACAGACAAAATTTTTAAATATTGTATTTTGGGTCTAGGTATCCTATATACATTTATATGTACTTAGTAACAAAATTAAATTTTGACATTATAAACAAACACTTCATTTTTATTTATTAGTACCTATAGATTTATTTAGAATACATACATATGCTCACGCCTGTTTTCCCCGAAGGGTTAGGCAGAGGTGAAGTAGCGAACTACACCACCCACATTTCGCCGAGCTTAGTTCCGTCCCAGATGTGACAGGGGGCGAGCCTGTCGCCATATCGGGCACAAATTCCAAACTCCGGGATGATACTGAGTAGAAAAAACCCAATATCACTTGACCCGACCCGGGGATCGAACCCGAGACCTCAGAACGGCAGTCGTATGTAATACAACTGCGCTACCGAGGCAGTTATTTAGAATAACATTAGTAAATTTATAACTTTTTTTACGTGGGCACGGAACCAGTAAGCGGTTACCATGTCGGAGTACTCGTATGAGAGGAGAGTTGGTCGCGCGTGCGCTACGGTGCGACAACAAGTCGTGGTTGCGTGTCTCGGCACAAGGAGTCGACATACTTTAGAAACGTATATACAATCAAATTTACTTTGCAGAAGTATAACACTTTTTTCTATGTCCTCGTAATTACACCTGAAAACAAAGTGAGTTAAACCCTAAAATGCCTAGTAAAAACTTTTGTATATAAGAACGGGTAATAACCATATGTTTTCCTATAAAGACGCCGCAAGAAAAGCTTCTGTATTGTATTTAAGAAGAAGAGAATACAGGTTCTCGTCTGGATTTGAAATAAATGACGCAGCTTCTAATTTACTGCGCACGAGTGTTGTGCACAATAACTGGAAATTTTTCGGTTCCAGAAAATCCTTAGCATTATGAAGTACGAAACCAAGTCTACGATAGCATTCCACTCCAAGTTCTTTTATATGATCATTAAAAGTAAGTCTGGAATCAAACAATACCCCAAGATCTTTGATTTTAGTAACACGAACTATAATACCTGGTCCCAATGGAAACATAGAATGTAGCGGCCGCCTGGGAGCCGACCACTCTCAAGTTTGAAAACCTGTCGCTAAATACCAATAGGTATGTTCCAGCAGCATCATTTGGAAACAAGTAGCAGGCTTTGTGTGTTTACCATCCTGGACCAGATCATCACTTAACATCGGTTGAGATTGTGGTCAAAGCACCGATCCTATACAGTGAAAAAAAAATCACAAATAAAAATGACTGTTATGAGGAGTTTCCAAGTCACAACGCCGTTGAAAAGTCACACTTTGACGTGCAGCAATCACCGCGACCAACACAATCCCTTCTGTATGTACTACCTGCCACTATCATCTATAGAAGGATCGAGATTATTTCGCAATTGACAGCTCATAAAAATATCTAAATAAATAATGTTTTTTTTATCATTTGTTTAATTTTTTCGTTGATGTATATAAACGCAGGAGTGTTTCTGCAGCGTCCCTCGGGAGAAAGTACTAGCAAAGACTAGAAAATATAATAATTTACTAGTAACCTCTAGGGTTAGTGTGTTCGCCACACTCGAGCACGTCCTCACTGGAAACATCTAGTGAGCGTATAAAAATATATGAGCATTGCTATGCATATGTACATTATGATGGCGAGAGTTGACACGGCGAGAGTTTAGGCGATACCCTTTACAAACTACACAATCAATTTATTAGTATCGATGGATCTAGTGTGTATAGCGCCGAAACACTATCACATAGTGCGAACCCGAACCCGAACTAGAACCAGAACCCGATGGGAAACAGTTGAAATAATACACAAATAGTTTTTTTTTACTCTTAAAGAGTTTAATTATTTTGTTCTTTGAACTGTGACTAATATCTACTTGTTTACTGACATTTATTATGATCGCTCGTACACACACACACACACACACACACACACACATACACACACATCATCATGCACTCGTTCGGTCTTAAGTAATTACAATCACAATTATTATTTAACAATATTACGTAATAATATAAATAAGTCTGTATTTATTTAGATTTTAAAATATATTTATTACTTAACGTATTGAGGATCACAAACTACGGATGTTTATCCGATTTAAGGAAAGTGCTAATAAACGCGAGTGCGTCTACTCCCCCCCCCCCATCCCGTCCCCCACCCTAACCTAACCGATTCGCGCCCGGGACGCGAGTCACTACATAAAGATATACTATGAAATAGAATTTTTATTTTATAATTAGAATTTGTAAAATTTTCAACAAAATAAATATGTATGGAGAGCGCGAGTGCGCTCCGCTTTCTCTCTAGGCCGCTTAAAGCTTCGTGTCTTAACGTAACAATAGAAATATCGAGTATCTTAATCGAGTTGTACTTCAATTTATCTTGAAATGAAATCCACAAAGAAACGCAGAGCAACGCGCTCGGGAGTATAGATATGGCATACTATCTGTGCGTGGTTCAGGCGGAGAGGGGCGGAGGCTTCTGGGGCTGGAGGCGCTCGTCGGCGGCGAGCAGCCGGTCTAGCTCTTCGTCCTCATAAAAGACGACGAAATGCTCGGGCTTGGCGACCGCCTCGAAGATGGAACAGACGGAGGGCTTGATGTTGTAGAAGTAGAGCGGCTGGCGTCGCGCGTGGAAGTCCGCGGTCAGCTGCTGGATGCTCTTGGCGGCGGTGTAGTCGGCGCTGTAGATGTGCGTGCACTCCAGCACGACCGGGACGGCGCCGGTGGCCGCGCCCGCGCACTTGGTCACCAGCCGGCGCACGTACTCCACCGAGGGGAACATCAGGCACCGGTCCGGCGTTATCATCAGGTACTCGACGCCGCCCTCCGTCTGCGGACACGCACGCACGCACTCTACTTAAACAGTCATTTTCACGGACACCGATGGTGCAGTCGAAAGATTAAATTAAATACCCTTCAGTATTTAAAACAATATCAATAACACTACATTAGTATACTTGTTTCTCCGAAAAAATCATAACAGACCCGCGGATCAGACCGCGTCCATAGTACGGCGACCGACCGAAATTACCAGTCTTACCAGAAGTTAATAGTCACCTTGACAGTCAGGTATACAGGTCATGATCGAACCGTAAAAAAAAAATTGAAACTGTTATTTATATATGAAGTCCGTTTTACAGTTCAACAAACAGACATGTCACTTGTCATAATCAGTATGGATTTTTATGGGAACGTTAACGTTGCCACTTCAGCAACAGGAATTATTTCGCGCTGTTGGATATTGACGCCTGTGGCTAACCGGGCACAGGTATGGTATACAAGGCGACTGATAATTTCGATCTACCGCCGTAACGTGTACGGACTGGTCCACGCGCCTGTTTCCACTTTTACAATTAGCGCTGGTCCATTAATTACGTGAGAAATAACGTCTCCCTGTCTAACAACAAGCCACAAAGGTATAGTTTAACAGTACAGCCCAGGTCTCAATCGAATCATCGAATAGTCCACAAACAAACAAAGGAGTAGGTTATACTCCTTGGTCTTCTGTATAACCTGCCGCAGCGTATGAATGTGGCCTACGGTGCTAAAGCCTTTTCGGAAGTCGGCTTGTTCGGGAGTTTATGGAAGTCGTCGAGCCTGCGCGCTAGTCTGTTCGTGAGGACTCTCGAAAACAGCTTATAGACATGAGTGAGATAGGTCTATAATTTATCAAAAGGGTGTCATCACTTTTTTGAAAATGAGGACCACTACACTTCTGTGCCACGCCTGTGGCGTTTTTCCCTCGAGAATGACGGAATAAAAAAGCTTCTGAAGGGCCTCAAGGATCAGTTTTCCACCCGCCTTCAGCAGATCAGTTGTTATTCCGTCATAACCCGGTGCCTTGTTATTCTTGAGCTGTTTGAGAACCATTCGAATTTCGTACAGACTAACGTCCGGGATATCTTCGGTGAAGTGTCGGCTCTCGATTCCGAGTGGGGTTTGGTGTTTTAATGTGTAAAGCTGACCGTAGAACTTCTCGACATGCCTCAATAGCTCAGGCCTGGAGGATATGATTCTACCGTCATCAGCCTTTGGTTTGGTCGATCGGCTTTGCCCAATAGCCAGATCTCTAGCGAAAACTTTGGAGCTTCTGTTTCGCTCCATAGTCTCTTGTATTGTACCGTCGCGGGTCGCGTTTAAGAGACTTGGAAATCTGTTTATTGAGCTGCCGATATCTATTAGCATCGACTGACGATTGTAAGACCATCACACGTCTTTCCTCCATGAGCCCGAAAGTAAAGCCAGAGAGCTTTTATTTTATTTGATTATTACGCTTGTAGAATTGTTAACTAGTATTCTGCAAATGTTAATACCCGTAAACACCAAAATAGACAAATAATATTCTGACAATATATATGATGCTTTGTATAGAAAAAAAAAAACGTGATTTTGGGTAGTCTAATAACTCATCACGTGGCATCAGGAGAAAGGGTTCGCAAATTTGTAGAAAAATCACATGATTATTGGAGAACCTCTTACCGCTTATAGACATGTTGTAAGCCGGAAAAAAAAAGTCATAACAGACGCATAGACCGGACCGCGTATATGGTGTGGCAGATGACCGAATTTATCAGTCGCCCCCGGGCACACTTGGTATGGACGCCAATATCAAAGCGCGAACAAAGTGACAACGTTAACGCTGCTATATTATAAAAAAATTCTTACATATTATAACAGACTAATTGTATGTTTATCATTTGCATAAATAGCAATTTTTATTTTGTTTCTATGTATGCGGAGCGGTCCGCGCGTGTGTATCGAGTATACGATAGTAAACGAAACAGAAGCAGTTGCTCCTCAGCACTAACAACATGTTTGTCTCTTGCTCTAATACGCCTATATAAATACGACGTTACATATTGTAACGTGATATGTGAGTATCGCATCGGTAGACAAATGTCTGAGCTCTCGGATCTCGCGGTCTCACCTTCAGCATTTCGACGGAAAACTTAGGGCGCGCCGCGTGGTACAGGATGAAAATAATATTCACGATGACACCTGTCAGGATGCCGAGCTCGATCGGCAGCGCGAGGCACAACAAGAACGTACCCACACCTGGTATCAGGTCTAGCTCTGAAATATAAAACGTTCCCAGGGTTAGATCGCGCAGGGAGAGACGAGACGAGACCCATGGCGATAACGAGTCGGGGCCAGGTTGATACTCACTCTTGGCTCGCCACATCGGCTTTATTACGTTGTACTCGACCATGAACAGGATGGCAGAGATGATGACCGCCGCCAGTGCCGCCTTCGGGATGTACTCAAAATACTGTGTGAAGAACTGCAACGCCAATATCACCATAACACCTGTCAATCATAAAACCACACACGATGAATATCGTCGAGCGGACGCGAGCTGGAGATACAGCGGAGTGGAGTGGAGTGAGTGTCGGTTACCAGTATAGAGCCCGTTGAAGGTAGTCTTCACCCCAGAGCCGTTGGAGACGACGGAACGCGCCAGCGACCCTCCGCCCGGGTACGCCTGCATGAAGGAATTGGCAACGTTAGCGATGCCCAGCGCGATCATCTCCTGCGTCGCGTCGATGGTGCGCCCGTCGGAGAATGCTTTGCAGATGGCTATGTCCTCGAGCAAGATGATCAGCGGGAGTACCAGCAGGCCGGAGCCGAGCTCCGACACCATGTCGAGGAAGTCTGCTGTGGTGTTGTCGGCGCGAACGTAGCTGAACGGTGGAAGCTGTGGCAGCGGCACTCCCGACGGTATCGGACCTGCAAAACACGAAATCAATCAATAATCGTTTAGCGCGAGACTCACAGGTGATGGGCCGAGTCTAATACATGCGCGAGGTGATTATACGCTACTGCTTAGAGATGTCAAGATGTGATGGCAACAGAACTAAAAATATGTCCACATGCTTGTCTATGTCTGTATACTAACCGCCACGGATGTTCTCGGCTGGGAAGCATACAAAAAAAAGAAATAATTCATCAAACCATTATCAGCGGTGACCTGGAGCGTGGGAGAGGGAATTCGGGTCGAGAAATATTACTCACCCATCAGTCGAACAGGTGATTCCCCATACGTAGCGACGAACCAGTAGCCGAGTACGCCGGTGGCGACCACTACGATAGCGTTCCGGCAGGTGCCTAGCAACCACATGCACTTCGTAATCACCTTCTGTCGCGTGTTCGGACCCGAGTCTGATTTTTCTCCCAGCTTAGTCATGCCGATTTTCTGAAAGGAAACACCATACATCATAAGAATACTTGTTAGAGGGTGACAAGAGGGTCGCCGGTGACCTTAGAGACTTACCCTCATGAGCAGCAGCAGCGCAATGCAGATGAAACCCAGCACTGGATCCCATAATGATGCAGCATGAAGGTTACCGATAATCGAGATCCATTGTTGCAAAAAAGTATCGCCCTTGACAGAGATCGCGAACAGGTCCTTGACTTGCGAGGTCGCAATCATAAGCGCCACGGCTGACGTGAAACCCGACGAGACCGGTCCCGATACGAAGTTAATTAGGAATCCGAGCCCGAGAATACCCATCAGCAGTTTTACAATCCCGACCAGAAAGTTGAGCAAGACTGCCTTCTCGACGACGCCGCCGGCGACCTGCCACGTGAGTAGCGAGGCGATCGCCGTCGGGCCAGCAGGCACGGCGCGACATCCGCCCAGCACGATGTACACGAAGCAACCCAGGAACGAGCCGTAGAGCCCGTGCTGCGGCGGTAGGCCAGCGATGTTCGAGTACGCGAGCGACTGCGGGATCACTGTGAGACCAACGGTGATGCCCGCGATTAGATCCCCGAGAGCTTTTTCAGCGTTGTACTGCGGCAGCCAGGCGGTCACCGGCACCCGCTTCTGCAGAGTCTTGCGGTTGAACCGGCGGCGCAACGCAGCGCACACGCGTTCCCGGGGCGCACTGTTCTCGGATACTGCGGGCAGAGTAGGATACATTGCTGTGCGAGGTGTACAACGGGGTTGCGGTGTGCGGTGTGCAGGGAGGTTGTACTCACGTATGTAGTCGTTACTGGCGTGCTTGTCGTCGGGTGCGGGCAGTGAGCCGGACGACGCGTTGTGTTTTTTCGTCGCGGGATCATCCTGCACAGAAAGACGACAACATGTCACCTCTTGTTGTGACACCACGCGTCACTCAAACAGTTACGAACACAGGTTTACAACGGCGTCTAACGCTGTTGGCGGGAGGAGCCTTTAAGCTTCACCGTGACTTTGACCCCAAAAATGTTCCCCAAAAAGGTAACTAGCACAAGGATTACCAAAGCGGTACGGACCAAATTCGGTGTTACCTGAGTAAAAATATCCGCGGAATTTTAAAGCTAGCTGCTAAGCCCTGCATTTTTTATTTAATGTAGCTGATCTCCGCAATTTTCCCGCGTATTTCCCGATCCCGTTTAATTTTCGGAATAAAACTACTATGTTATGTATCCTATGTTACTCCTTGGATCTCAAACTATCTCCATACCAAATTGTATCCAAATTGGTCTAGTAGTTTTTAAGTTTATTCGTTACATACAAAAATACAAATTTTTCCTCTTTATAATATTAGTATAGGTAATAGTAATAAAAAGGTTCCTTACTGGACCTATGTACCTGCGTGTTATGTGCAGAAGGTGTGTGTACAATAGGACCTATTGTCAGTGATAAGACTAACAGAAAAAAATATCGCAATTAGATAGTCGCGCTGCCCACCTCGTCTATCTTAATCTTACTTAATAGTGCGAAACAATCATGTAAACTATTATTTTATTTATGTATTTTGTCCGTTTAGTTGGCTTCGAGGACTTTGTAAGCGCCGACGAGGTCGTATGGGCATTTGGACTGAAGACGGGGTGTGATCCATCGCACATTAGAGCCGGCGCTGTGCGATACAACTGGGGAAGAGTTAGGGCTATACATTCAGAGAGCGTGGTTAGTCCGGTGGACTAATCCGTGTGTCTCATAGACGGTATGACTGAAAGGTCGGAGGTTCGAACCCAGGGTGGTTAACACATTTTTTTTTTGCAGCGAGGAGGGATGGTGGTGGGCTCCGCTTCCACAGGGCGGAAATTTTGGAGAGATTGGAGAGGAGAGAGGTAGAGATGGCGAGATGGGAGGAGGACCTGGCGGATGCGCGCTATGGACGGCCTACCATAGCCGCCATCCGCCTGGTCCTCCGGGAGTGGGCGGGGAGGAGGCACGGCTCCCTCAGTTTTAGGCTTGTGCAGGTAGTCCGGACATGGGTGTTTCGGATGGTACCTGCATAAGATAGCCAGGAGGGAGCCGTTGCCGGGGTGCCACCACTGCGACGCGGCGGAAGACACGGCGCACCACACCCTCGCGGAGTGCGCCGCGTTGGAGAAGCCGCGTTGAGTAGTGGTGGCGGTGGTGGGGGCAGACCTCTCGCTGCCGGCGGTCGTCAAGGCCATGGTCGGCAGCGAAGAGGTCTGGAGGGTGGCTGAGGCAGCCGAGAGGGCCCGTAAAGAGGATCCGAGGGCGGATCCTCGGAGGCGGAGAAGGCCCAGGGGGAGATGGGCACGCTACGTACGGAGTTTCTTCCGTATGTAGCGTGCCCGGGGCTGGGAGGATGGTGGTGGAGATGTTGGGGGGGTGTTTGTGTTGTCCTTTTTCTTCTTCGTCGGTCCTTCTTTCTGGCTCTTCAGGTATCCCTCTCCTTCCTACGTCTTGTCGACTGAGACAAGACGAGTGAAGGGCCCTCCCCTTCACTCTTTCTTAAAGCAGTGGCGGTTTTTCTTCCCCTTTTCCCTTTGCCCGCCACTGCTCTATCCAACTCTTTCCCTTTTTCTATTTCTATTCATGGGGGGCAGGAAGTATCTCCTGCCCCCCGGACTGTCGACCTATGGTCGTGCCTCCTTCTGAGGCGGGCTAAGTGGTGGAGGGGAACTATTCTCCTTCATCCCTACTGGGCCATTGCACGGACGAGGCCTGGTGGGTTCGCTGCAGGGGGCGACGCGGTGCTTGCGAAAGCCACCCCGTGTCGCCCCCATCCCAAATGCAGTGGACGGCCCCGGGGGGTTTTAGTGGGTATTTCCGGGCGCTTCACGCCCGGGCGAGTCCTACACTGGCGCGGAGCTCGTCCCTCCGTGCCCCCTTACCTATTGTATTGGGGGACTTCGGTCTCACTAATACAATAGGTAAGGGTAGTGTGTAAATGCATTTCCCCACGTCAAAAAAAAAAGAAAAAAAAAGGGCTATACATTCAGAGAAAAAAGTATTGGGAATTTTATTTATGGTTTCAAACTTATTTTTTTGTTTTTTATTGTTGATTGGCACTTTGGCGCGGAGTTTCAGTTGCATCTGTCGTTTAGATTAAATACAGTGCTGTTTTTGAGTTAAATATCATTATTTTTTATATAAAAACTATACAAATCATTGTCTTAAATCTCCATTACATATATTTGAGTATTCGAATGTTATAGCAATTAGAATAGGTTACGGGCCGAGCGGCTGCACAAAATTGTAATTATTTAAGCATGTATCGGAGGCTGGGGCAGGCTGAAAATCAGCGCTATGTGGTAATGCCGCCTAGCAACAGCTGAGCTTGTCCCATTGCCAAAATTATTATATCACGCCATGATTATTTTTAAGCTCATGTATTATGTTTTGGCAATAAATCGTTTTTATTATTATTATTATGTTAGCGGAAGCACAGAGATGAGGGTTAATTCCAGACATCACTATCGTTCACGTAATGATCCACCCTGTGATAACCTTTTGAGATTAAAATTTGCTTGACATAACTTGAACTTAATTTCAGGTAAATCGGTAATGTTACTTGGGATCTTATTGTAAAACCGAATACTATTACCTATAAAGTTTTTATTAGACTTACTTAGCCTAAAGCGTGGGACGGCCAACTTGTCTTTATTTCTAATATTGAAACTAAGACGATCATTCACTAGATCGAGCTTGTCTAAATTTTTACGAAGATGCATTAAGTTATCGAAGATGTATTCGAAGGTAACATTGGGTATTATTAATCTTTTGCCGGTACTTTTTTACAAATTAGTACATTCATATGTTGTACTCAGTGAAAAGTTGTTACTTTGATATTACAAACAGATACTTCTATTTTATTTGAGAGGATACTTTTATGCATTCCATGTATTCTCCGTGCGGGTTCCGGGTCCACCGCGTTGCCCAGAGGTGAACTCAATGCACTGTCCGGGACTTGCGACCCCGGTGTAGGTTTAAGGATCTCCTTTACAATGTGCGTCTACGCTCACCTACACTGTCCATGTTCCTCTCCCTTCTAAGCCAGATTTGGTAAGATCCTACTAATGCTGCTTTGGATATTCTTTCTAATAAAGAACTTATGGTTGCTATTGGCAAGCCGAGGTCTTTAAGTGAAATATTTATGGCTTCCGTGTCACACTATACAAAGGGACACACGATTTTATGTTATTATACACGAATTTGAGTTAGTTATTTTTAATCAATTAGATTTTAAAAAATTAAACAATTTAATATAATTTTTCTATGGGAAAATGACCTGGCGGATGTGTGCTACGATCGTAGTACCGTAGACACCATTCGCCCGGTCCTCCAGAAATGGATAGGAAGGAAGCACGGCTCCTTCAGCTTCCGTTTTGTGCAGATACTATCCGGACACAGTTGCTTTAGGTGTCGTGTTCGGGAGCGTAATGAGAACCATACTTGGCAGCGAGATAGTCTGGAACACTGTAAGCGATCTCTGAAGTGTTCTGAAGAATCTCTGCTGCAGAAACAAGACCAGCGGTTGTGTTGCTCCAGTCCACCCTGACAGGCAAATTCTAACACGATATGCTAAGGCACATTAGCTACTCTGTACATACAATGTTTTCGGGTGGGGATTCATTTCATCATGATTTCCAACTACAAGGCTTCATTGGAATCACTCAAATCGTTTTCGAATTACCCATGTTTTAAAATGTCAGGTTCGAAATTATTTTCGGTCTCACTAATGTTCGGTCTCACTAATGCAATGGGTAAGGGTAGTGCGTAAATGCATTTCCCCCCGTCAAAAAAAAAAAAAAAAGGTTCGAAATTATTAACCCCTAAAATAGATATCTGTCAAACAATTTTAAAAAAGGTGCAGATAGAGCTTATTAAAGATTTATTATTAGTACGTATTAGTAACAAGTAAAGATTTATGGATGAGTAAAATAGAAAAAAAACGGTCATTAAATAAAATGTATTTAGTATATAAATTACAAATATTTAGTAATTGATATCATATTAGTTATATAAAACATGAGGTACCTAATTAAAATATTCAAAAAGTAATATATTATCGCAATAAACTATTTGAACAAATCACGAAATAATTTGCTTACAAAACAAAACTTATACTATAAGTAACGAAATCCGTTCCAGTTAAATGTTTGAAAGATTTTACAAACAAGTTAACGTACGACCAAACCAAACTATCCAACGAGTGCAATTCCAAAATGTTTACTTAGAAATGAAAAAAAAAAAACATGAAACATGGGAAATCTATACTATGATTCGGGGTTGTTTACCCGATCATGGGACATAGAGCAAATACGAACAGTTCATCTGACAGTAAACCACATGCGACTTGTGCCAGTACATGAACAAAGAGGTCTTGTACTCGAAATTATTTACGACGTCATTCTTTACACTTAGAGCAAAGTTCCTCTACAAATGTGTCAAGATTTCAGAAGGTTCATGCCTCAATGGCGCACTCAAAACCAGTAATTATCTATAATTCTCACCTCCTCCCCACAAGTTAACAGTAATAAATATTTAAAGTTTAAAATTTTTGCATGTTTGTCTTTGTTATCATAATAAATAAATATGTGTTTTTACATCACAGCACATCACATCAGATCGTCAATGGCAGTAAGGACTCCTCATCCATCCTTGAAAAGTTCCAACTGAACGTTCCTCCCCGACTCCCCAGAAATCCTCGTCTTTTATTTCATTCCCGCCGCTGCAGAACCAACAGGTAAACATTCCCCAATCCCCCGCCTCTCTTCTCTTTACAATTTATATGTTGGTAGGAATGAAGAATTAGATATATTCGCAGACTCCCGGCAGGGGTTCGGGGGCTCTCTCATGTCCATCAGATAATTATGTCGTTGAACCTTGCTAGCAATTTCAGCAGATAGCATTTTGTTGCAAAATTTGTTTTATTGGTTTAATATACATGTATATGTATGTCTGTGTGTATTTCATTAAAGTTTTTATTTTGTATCCTTACAACTATGCACGCTGTGGTTCCCTTTTATCCAGGGAATTTTTATCACTTTTGTAAATTTAGCGTAAGTAAATGAATGTAACAAAGGGTAACCCAGTTGGGAACCCAATGTTAAATAAATATATTACTTTTTTATTGGTCTTAACTACTTAATCAGATATATAATCTCTTCAAATATTAACGTTTAAACCATTTAGTTTTTCGAAATCTATACTTCTAATAATCATTTTGTTAGCCAATCGTGGAAAAACTACTGAACCAAATTTAATAAAATTTGGTATGACACACTAATTTTAAGAACTATTTAGAATTTAAATAACTACTTTATACTGTGTAATATAATAATTACAGTCAATGTGTAATGTAAACTTTTCTAATATTATTACTTTTAACAAAACAGTAAAGGAACGAAAATTTTACAATATATTTGAGAAAAATAACTCTGTATTAATATATTTTTTAGTATTTTTATCTGTCTGTAAATCTGTTTACGCATCACGTAAATTCTTCCGGATGAATTTTGTTGAAATTCGATATGGATTGAAAGAAAATTGAAACTTATCCCCAAAGTATGGGGAAAAAGGAAATAAAAGTTTGTATGGCAATTAAGTCAGTTTTAGTGTTATTGAAGTTGTTATGAATATAATAGAAGTAGTCTATATCTGGAAGTAACATATAGTATTACGAATTTTTTTTTAAACTTTTTAGTTTGGGGAAAAATTTTGGGATTTATTAAGTCAATTGTAAAGTAGGTGTTCTTAAAATTAGTGTGTAAGAAATTAGTTATAAAAGAAGTCTTTATCTCGGAGTAAAATATAGATAGTATTACAAAAATATAAAAGGTCACCCTGAAGTGGGTAAAAACAAGATCAATATGCGAAAGAGAGTCAATTTAGTTTTAGCCACTTGGCGCTTTGTATTTAAGGTCTTAGTTATGAAAGCCTATATCCCGAAGTAACATATTATAGGTTATTTAAGCTTACCTCAAAATGAATGAATAGGTGAATAGTGTAATAGAAAACAATTTTTAATAAAAACAAAACCGACTTCATAGGAATATACTTACTACAAAAATGCACTAAAAAGTAAATAAATATTTTATTTAATAATTTACTTCTGTTAACTTCGATATATCCTTTGTTTTATTACCATTACTAATTGAATTGAAATCGGTGCCAGCTTACGGATAACAAAGTGTAGTAAATGTACGTCGCTAATTATATTCCATATCGATTTGATTTTGTTCCTTAAAATCACCTCAGTCCTTAGGATAAGTTTATTCAAGCTCATATGTATAAATGAGTATATTGATTAACTCGAGCTGGCACCGACTCCAATATTTATCAATGATACAAAAAACAAAGGATATATCGAAATAAGCGGAAGTTGATAAATAAAATAATTATTTATTTACTTTTTAGTGCATTTTTATAATATATTTTTACTTTTGAAGTTGGTTTTGAAGGAGAAAAGGAAAGGAGGAGCCTTTTTGAAGCTAGTTAAAAAAAGAATAAATTCCAGACGGATGGAGTCGCGGGCACAGCTAGTAAATATATAATGGAAAATAAGTGGCGTTGTGTTCTGATTATTTAAATTTTTTCTGAAATATCATCATCCGTTTATCGATTAATTTATGGCTACATTACAGTTAATTATAGCAGTGGGACCTGTAAATTTATAATAATCTTAAAATTACTATGAAATAACAATAGAGATTTAAATATGAAATAATTGCTTAAACACTCTCGACTAACATGAATTCAAAACAAACCTGCAGTGTTTGATTCAGAGTGTTACATTTTTTACAAGAACACTACACAATCTTAATTTCTTTTAAAATATAAAAAATACAGCTATTTTGAAATATTACGTGAAATTAAGACTTTAATCTTAATTTCTTTTAAAATATAAAAAATACAGCTATTTTGAAATATTACGTGAAATTAAAACTTTTAGAAGTCTTTGAAATTCTTTTAACATTTAGAAATAAATTCTATCAGAAGTCATAAGTACATAACGTTCTATTGTGATTTAAATAATAGCTCAGTGGAATAGATCGGTTATGAATTGAAACTCAATCTGATTAGGTACACTTAGATTATGGAAACACATATCCTTAGCTGAAATGTATATTGTATGAATTTCTGAAAATTAATGGAGTTTGAAATAATTGTTGTAGTCCTGTTTTAGTCTTTTTTTCTCGAATTATTCCTAAGACTTGTCAAATAATTATGTACAATGCAAATAAGTATCCCTCGTGAGCAACGCTTGAGGTAACTGTGAACTGTGGAGGCACGCAGTCTGAGCGCACTCGCATTCACGATGCTCAGGACTACCAAATTCATTTACACCCTGATTTGTATTCTTTTGGCTATATTTTGGCCGGACTTTAGCGGATCTTTCACTATTCGACTGATATTAATTATGGAATATTAATACATTATAGTTGACAATATGTTGTAATAATTTTAAAAATATAGACGAATGCACTTTGCACATGGTTGCCCTGAATACTTCCATACCTGTGTCAAATTTATAAAAAAAAGTCCCGCTTTTTTCATTACGAAGGTAGAAGCACCCCGTGGCGACAAGCAAGGGTAATTTTTTGTCTACTGCACCCAAGGTAAATACTTTTTTTTGTTCTTATCCTTATAAAATGAGTCAACATATTCCACAACTCTATTTTCCAACATTTTCGTCATTACACTGACGACAACACTGGATATCCTGGCATATTGATACGTGCTTATGGATTTTTAATAATTTGAAAATGATTAGATTCATTAGTACTTGAATGTTGACTTGAATTTGTTTGCAAACTTATAAACATGAACACAAGGAGCCGTTCAGGTTGACAGCATTCTCATAACGCTAGGGATTAAGCAACAACTGGCTGAATTTCGAACCTGGTGGAGCCGCAGCGCTTGCACAGTGCCTACCTGTACTAGTGGATGATGAGGATGGGAGGGTGACGAGAGCCCCGGGCTCGCCACACGCTAGTCTCGCGCGCGTCCTGAATAATGTATCTTCGACCTACTACCGGCAACACGTCTTTCAACACTCGAATTATTTGAGATAGTATTATTTCTCACAATCCACAGCCCTGTGCCGACAGCGGCTGCGGCGCATCCTCACAATATCAGAAGCAACGTAAACGCGAATTGAAACAGCCGTATACTCGCTGTGAATGCCAGCGAGCGGATCCTCCTAGTTGAGGTTTGTAAACTCACTTGGGACGAGCGTGGTGCGCGTGTGTCCGGTGTCAGCTGAGCATGCCGCGCGAACGGTAACGAGAGGCGCGCGTTTCACCGGTCGTGGTGGAGCTCGAGTGACAAGCGTTAACGCGAAACAAACGTACTATCGAGAGCGCAGTTCGGGCGCGACTGCCGCAAGGCGCGTGGCGCTCCGTCGATGTCTTGTTAGAGCGCGGCCCGAACCGAGATGTGCGCAGCGGTGAGCGGAGGCTGGGTAAACCGCCCCGCCCCTCGCCGCCGCGCACCCGGGTCTCGTCGGCACCCCTAGCGGGCCGCACACGGTTACGGTGTACAGGAGCACGGGTGCACAATGCACCGACGCGCGGTGCGGTGGGGCACTCCTGCTACACTCTGTGAATCCTAAGCACTCGAACTCATTGCAATAAGTTATTTAAGTTGATCGAGTTTTAGTTTAGTAATGTAGAATGGTCAAGTCATTCCACCTCTGAGTCGGCGATTGTCGTCAGGAGCGATTGTTAGTAGCAGTAGAAATATGTATGAGAGTCATACATAACAATATTGAGCCACAGCATCCGTCTGCTCTCTATTCTGATTTAGTTTTAGTTATTTACCAGAAAATTTTATTTAGTATATAAATTAACGAGACGATGTTACAGTTCTATAAAAAAATCGATAACACAGACACACAAAAAAAAAAGTGGAGACACTTTGCACATAATTTCCTATGGTTCTCGACCTGCTGATTCCGAATCCGCACCCAAAAAAAACTTTCATCGAGTCATTTTTTTTTAATCGCGAAAAAAGGTGAAAAAACACAAAAATTCAAGAAAAGTCAAGAAATCATGGGATCAAAGTTTAGAATCGGATCAAAATTGACAGCCAGCGCAAATATATAAATCAGAGATATAAGAAGGATCAATTTCGTTAGGTATAACCATTGTCGACAATCAAAAATATTTAAAAATATACGAATTTGTTTTATATCTAAAATTGTATGTCAGCACATACAATTGCTTCAGTTATAACCAACCTAGAGAAAGACATTACATACAAAAGGAATGGGTAAAAAGGACAGACTTCCAACCATTTAACAACATAATACGCAAATCTTAGTTGAACCATTAAATATTTTACTGCCTCCTCTTCATATTAAATTAGGCCTTATGAAGCAAAGCAAGGAAAATTTCCTGAAGTTAGCGATGCTAAATTGAAAGAAAATGGTCATCAAATTCGTACGTTATTTAATGATAAAAATGAAATTAATAAATTTGAAGCTGCAGCTTGGTTTAGTTTTATGAAAGTTTCTCAGAACTTCACATTTATTTTTTGTGTTTTTTCACCTTTTTTCGCGATTTAAAAAATGACTCGTGAAAGTTTTTTTTGACCCCGGATACGGAATCAGCAGGTCGAGAACCATAGGAAATGATGTGCTAAGTGTCTAGGACTCTAGACAGTTCCATTTTTTTTTTGTGTGCTGTGTTATCTATTATTTATATACAAATAACTTTATACATATGTTTATGAATAAATTTTATTTAATTTAGCTCTAGTCCTCAGAAATATTGTTGTTTTTTTAAATGGTTTTTTTTTCTGGCTAATTTTTTATTTGGATATAAACTTTTACCTAAATTTTGACGGTCGTCCACGAAATACCTACTATGAAAATTATGGAACCTTTACCAAAATGTGATCGATGAGCTCGTGTGGCATCCAAATATCGAGCTTTTTTGTGAGTCCAGCTTTTTTCAAATGGGTCAAAACTGTTTTGTGGTCAATTCCCAGTTCTTCAGCTATGTCGTAAGTACTAATATGCCGATTTTGCTCCACTTTATCCGTAATAAGGCAACCAGATCGAGGTGCATCTTTGACATCTAACTTTGTCGGATTGTTATAATGTTTATTGATTCATTATACGCTTAGTATTTGAAAGAGTTTTTCCAGGAAATATTTCCACATTTTTGCAACAGGAACAACAGTTTAACGAGCTGTAACCAACCACACAGCCATAACCGAGGCAACATCACACATAAAAGGCTACGTCTTTCTGTCTGTCGGTTAGTTGACTTATAACTGGAGAACCAATGAACCGATTTACCAAACATGGTTCTTTTTTTTAAAACGTATTTAACCGGTTTTAGTATATACTTAGTTACATTGGGCAAGATATGTTATATGGATAATAGTAAGTCAAGTCGACACAAAATTATCGTATAATAAAAGAGGATTTCCACGTGGACGGAGACGTAAGTACAGTTAGTTTATAGTCTATACATAAACATACTTATAAATTATCTTATGTATGACTAGCTGTGTGCCCGCGGCTGCACCTGCGTTTTATACAAATAATCACTGCATAATATAGTTTTTAATTTTGTTTATATGGACCCCTAATTATTTTCGAAAATTGTTTTACTGCTAACAATAACCAAAGACATTTCTCACACAAATTCAAATACCTGCCACTGCCAGTAAAACTGTACATCGTATTTTATTCTCAATTTTATGAGTTTAAATTTTTTTACGCGGATCCCTAATCATTTTCGAAAAACAAAAGTACCCTAAATTATGCAGAGTATCTTCAACTATTTAACAAAGTATCCGTCCCGTCCCGTCAAAATCGGTCCAGCCAAACCAACAGACAGACAAAAATAAATATATTGTATTTTGATATAGGTATCGTACACAACTTCATATCTATTTAGTAGAAAAAAATATTTTGACCATACAAACAAACGCTTCAATTTTATTTATTAGTATAGATGTAGATTAGCGATTTCTTAAATTGAATTATGTTATCGTGCAACGCGCTTGTTGTGGACACACACACACCGCCTCTGCAAAGTCCCTACAAAGGATTATTTCTCAACCCAGTTGTTTTTGGCGAATAGTAGGTAAAATATAAGACAATACTATCGCAACGCTTCTATACCGTGTGAATGGTCTGGTTGACTGGTCGCTGAATGGTCCATTTACCATTTTCGTAAAAAACGAATAATTTTATATATTCGTTCCTACATTTTTTTTTGGTTAGGTATCAGTATAAGTTGTATATTGTTATATTCTGTTATTTTATGTATCAAGATGAGTATGCTATGAGTCGATTAAGTAAGGAAGCATAATAGCTTTTAGTTTTACTCCCGGAGTGCGCTGCTGCAGCGGTCCAGGAGTCTTGTACCCGCAGCCAGCGCGGTACATTGCACCCTACACTCGTGAACAATACACGCATCCACATGGCTCTCAAGGGACAACTTCAGATGCGTAGTTTCCTCTAAGCACCGTTGGTTTAGCCCGGAACATATTTTACAGAATTTACGTCATAGGGTAGAACAGCCCAAGCTACGGTACGTACTGTTTTGGGACCCTTGCGCTAACTAACAATCCAAAGAAAATATCTTCTTTTAATACCGTTTAAATTGAATTTTTATAGACCGTACGTATAGTTATCGTGTCTCCACTCTGCGGACAACAATTATGTCGCATGTTATAAGTTGATGTTTTATTCTTTACTATTGCGGTTTCTCATGAATCTTGTTAACATGTTATCTACTATACATGTACAAAACAACCTAATTATATCATATGAAATATGAGCAAACTTATGAAGAATACCAGGGTAAAATAACATAAGATATCGTCACAAATTCAACATGTTATTAACCTACATTTTTTTTGTTGTAAAATAATTAATTATTCAATTATATGTTGATGAACCTTGAAACCTCCAATGAAATAGCGAGGTATAAAATGATTCATCGCAAATTATACTTCTGACATATGTTTGGTCTTCCAACAGTATATGAAAATCAACCTTACTAATTTTAAAAAGGTGTTTTGTGTCTAAACCTGATTTCGCACAACCATTTATGAGTGAGAGCAGGGAAATCGAGATATTTCTTACTAGCTATGTGCCCGTGGCTGCGCCCGCGTTTCATATGTTCTTCACAGTATTTTATTTTAACCCTAATTATATACCTAAAACTCTATGATAAACTACAATAGGGTCAACACATAACAGCCCTGGCAGGTAGGTTAAGTTCTGCTGTATTTGCTATACGTAATACTCGTCAGTTAACTGACATTGCCTTTGGTAATCTACTTCACCTACTTTCAAACCTTGATGTCGTATGGTATTTTTTCGGGCGGGGACAGCAGCCGAAGTTGGTAGTTTATTTACTTTACAAAAACGATCAGTTGGAGCAATTTACAATATGGGACCTCGCGAATCACTTAAAAATATGTTTTCGAAATATAGTATCTTAACTTTGCCCTCCCACTATATTCTCGATAGCTTGTCGTATGTCCTCAAACATTTAGACAATCTTGACATAATAAACGACTAGCATAATTTTAATAAAAGGAATAAGCATTAATTAATAGTTCCATGTTTCAGACTTAATAAAATTAATAAGAAATTTCTAGGCCGGTATTTTACAATAAAACCCAAAAGCACATTACTGATTTACCGGACAATAAGTTCAGGCACCATGTCAAGTAAGTTTAAATTTGCAAAGGTTATTATAGGGCGGATTATTATGTGAACGATAGTGATGTTTTGAAATGATACCCTTATCTGTGCATGTACTAATAAAACTTATAACTATGAATTATATAGTTCTAACATATTAAAAAAATCGGATCGAATTTCTTCCGGGTTCTTCTCAATGACCGGGTTGTTTTCCGAACCGGCGGTAGTGATTTGACGTTCATAATTGCCTTTCTAGGGCTTAAATTGAATGAAATGTTTTTGAATTTCAACAAAGTACTGTGTGCTATTCACTGCGCCCAATGGCCGGTGTTTCATTTTACCGAAATAAATTCGAACATTTTTAATATATATTAAGCTTTTGTCGAATTACAATAGTATAACAGCGGTATGATACATCTGCTTGGCTTGTTTCTTGTCACTTGTATCTGCACGACACAATAACAAATAACTATATGATTGTTAATCTATGTTGCTATTTTAGTACGATATAATTGTTTTATATTTCAAAAATGGAAGTTTAGATTTCTATAACTCTGATGAGCATTTCAAAATTTATGTTTTGTTGTGAGTAACTTATTGTATCTGAAAAAGTGAACCGATTTATATATAGTTTTAAATATAGATCAATTTAAGGATTTAGGAGGTAGAGAGGAGGGGTACATTTCAACAACTGCTCTGCTCTGAACTGTCAGTACACACATCTTCCATTTAAGTTTCGCTTAATTACCTTATTTGGGCAAATAATAATATTATGTATAATAATAATTGTTAGTTTCATTAGTTTCTATATAAGTTTGATAATAATCGAGGACATGAAATTTTAGATAAAGAATTAGTTATAGAAACTGTTCAGTTGACATTCGATTGGTAAAGAATTGGTCCGCGGAGTGCTAGGTTAAGACTCCCCCCGCCCGTGTCCCGCGTCCCCCTCACTGCAGCCGCCGGGAGTGTGCCGCGCTGCGACCTTGCCCGTGACCTTGACACTGAGCCCCGGGCCGCCGCGCGCTCCCGGCGCAACTGTTGGCGTCCGCGGCGAAGGGCGTGGCGGGGGGCACGTGGTGTTTGCGGTGTGCGGGGCAGCAGCGGCGTAGGTACACAGCGCGGAAAACAACACTCGCTCAGCTCGAATGTGGTACAAACACGAAACAACCCGTAGAACCTTACATACCGTTTAAAAGTTATCCTAACACCATTAATATGTCGATTACCAATAAAAATGAGAAAATAAGACAATAGGAAAATAATGGAAAGCTGGCGTAAACGCCAGGTTAGTGCTCAAGGGGTTAAAGGGGATAACAAAGTGGTGTTTAGTGCATTTTTATAGTGTATTCTTTTGAAGTCGGTTTTGTTGTTAATTCAAAAAGTTTTTTTTTCTACTTTTTAGTTTAAGTATGTACTCTTAGGTATAGCTGTGAAATGCATTTCCCCCATCAAAAAAAAAAAAAAGGTATAGTTGTGAAGCCTACTTCACAGCTTTGGAAATGAATATATGAAACACTTGTAAGTGTTTATTATACCAGGGTTTTTCTTAATTTCCCTGAGTTCCACTGATCAGTACTCTTTCTATGAAAAAATTTGCAAATCGGTCCACAAATGACAGAGAATTCGAGTAACAAACATACAAAAAAAACATACAGACGAATTGATAACCTACTCCTTTTTGAAGTCGGTTAAAAATAACACTTTATTTTTTTTGCTTAATATTTTTCAACTTAACTCAGGTAATATTTCGGTATGACAGCAAGCAAAGCTAGTAGTATAATAAATCAGTGCGTCGCTCGCTCTTACATCGGCGACTTACATCCTCATCTCAGGTAACAAAAATTGACGCCGGCGAGTCCGTTCACGCGCCTGTCCCACGGAAAGTATGTATGTGGGTGTGTGTGTGTCTAATAAAATTAGGCTGCTTTTTATTTTTTTTTTCGATTTTAAATTGTTCAATATAGTTGAATCTCTACACATAAACCTTATGATATTATGTAGACTAGATTCTTCCTCGGGTACACATTTGTATTGATTTGAAAATTATATTCGTTTAAACAATTACAAAGCACTTTTGAACATGGAACAAGTTTGAAGCGATGATGGTGCAGTTGGTAGTGCGCCTGAATTCCACGTAAATGGGTGCGAATTCGAGCCCACCTATACAAATCGAAAATCAGTCTGAGCTTTCGGTGAAGGAAAACCTCGCGAGGAAACCATAGCATGGTGGTAGGGCGTTTTCTAATAATGCCCGCTTGTTTAGCTACCACCCATAAGTTTGAAAAAACCTGTCACCAAATACCAATAGGTGTTCCGAGAACAAGAATCTCTAGGCTTAGTGTGTTTACCACCCTGAATCACATCGTCACTTAACATCAGGTGAGATCGTAGTCAAAGCACTGAGCCTATACTACAAAATTACATCTAAACCTTTCAATTGTTAAGCGCTTAACAATTATTTCTAGTCTTCATACATTATTAATCGTATTCATTATGTATCAAAAAATCAATGATTTCAGTACAGTATTATATTTTCGTTCAGGTAAAGTTTTAAGTTAAAGCAAGAGACCGCGCTTTTGGTTATTTCTTTCGTGATTTAATTTACTATTATACTCATAACGTATTTTATACTAGTGGATCCCGGCGACTTTGTTTACGTTAGTGCACTTCTGATTACCCACGATAAAGATATTACGCGTGTTATCAAGGGTTAATTTCGTCTGTCTTTTTAAGTTCCTTATTTTAATTTTATAGGTACTGCCTCATGAAAATTAATCTGGGTAAAACATAATTTCAAAAGGATGACGATTATTAAATGGTAATGTAATTGACAACGGTGCAACTACGTAGGACATGTTCTGATATTAGCGAGTGGTTCAGAAAATATCTCTGAGCCTCGCTTTAGCCGAAGTTAAAGTTAGTAAACTTAAAGTTAGGTTACAAAAGTCTTCGACCAGTGTTTGTAACCAGTGATGTCTTATGGCGCTGAGACGTGATCGCTCACAATGGACCAAATTAGAAACCTCAAAATTAGCCAAACGACTATGGAGAGGGCTATGCTCGGAGTTTCCCTGCGTGATCGAAGCAGAAATGAGGAGATCCGTAGAAAAACCAAAGTAACCGACATTCCCCGAAGAATTGCCAAACTTAAGTGGCAATGGGCTGGCCTCATTGATCGTAGAACCGATGCCCGATGGACCAAACGAGTTCTTGAATAGCTGCCACGTACTGGAACACGCAGTGGAAAGTGGACCGACTACCTGGTGAAGATGCGGATGGCGCAAGACCGGTCGTCATGGAGATTTTTGGGTGAGACCTATGTCCAGAAGTGGCAGTCTTTTGGTTGAATCGATGGAAAATTAGATAAAAACTCTTTCATATTAGAAAATTATCTGTCCTAGTAATTGTATTTCTCTTGACATTTGCGTTTAATTTCAATTTAATCTAATTTTCCACCTTAAAAAAGGAGGAGGTTGTCAATTCGTCTGTATGGTTTTTATTTGTATGTTTGTTACGAGAGATTTCGCCGTCAATTGTGGACCGATTTGCAAATAATTTTATTTAATCGAAAGAGTACACTCCCGAGGTTGTCCCATTTTCACCAAATCAGAATCTGATTAGTGGAACTCAGGTAAATAGGGTAAAACCCCTCGAATATTACAGACACTTACACGTGTTTCATATATTCGTTTCCAAAGCTGTGAAGTATAAGCTAAGGCTTCACAGTTATACCTAAAAGTACATATTTAAACTAAAAAGTAGAGAAAAATCAACTTTCATAATTAAAAACAAAACCGATTTCAAAAGAATAAACTATAACAATGCACTGAAGTGTCAATAAAAAGTTACTTAATTAATTTGCTTCGTTAATTTTGAAATCGGTGCCAGCTTACGGATAACAAAGTAGTGTAAATGTACGTCGCTAATTAGATTCGATTTTGAATAATTGTTCTTTAAAATCACCCTAGTCCTTTATTTAGCTCATATGTAAATATGATAAAGTTTAGGCAGTTATTTACATTTGTAAATGAGTGCATTGGTTAACTCTATCTGGCACCGACTCCAAAATTAACGAAGCAGATTAATGAACTAGTTATTTATTTACTTTTTATAGTTCATTCTTTTTGTTATTATTTAAGATAGTTTTTTTTTATGTTTATACTTTTAGCACGTGAGTGATTTTTATTTATAAAAGAACATTTTGTCATGGTCCTACAGTGTGGTCAAAGCGTTAAGCTTGTATGAATAGTACAGGAAACACGTGCAGCAGTTGACCGCGCAGGGCCCTGCTGTTCCGTTGGCGCGCGCTTTTCAGTGCCAAGGCTGAGGTTGAGGTCGAGGTAAGCGTCACGATGCGGGTACTATCACTCATATCACCATTAACGCACCCCGCATTCTAAACGAATGTTTACGACGATGCCATGCAATGCTATGCGATGATATACTATCTAATGTGACTCGATGCAAAGATCACGCGCAATCCGTTAAAGCTCTGGTATTCAATTTTTCAACCTTATTTTCCTCAACACCCACTTGGAGAATGTTTTTTTTCTAAAGTTTCTTATTTTTTAGTCTATATTTTTAATCTTGCCATGCCCTACACACTACTTAATGCCCACTAATTTTCAGTAGGTCTTCTACTTCCACAAGAGAGGGGGGTATCGCCTAAGTTGAGAACCAAGGTTATTATAGTATTACCCCTCGAAATCGTACATCTGAGTTATTTATTCATTCTTTTAATATATCAAAAGAGGGGGGAGGTGTGCCGCTGGAGTTGTGGAGTTTTTCTTTCTTGTATTACTCATATAAATGAATATAAAACTTTATTTCAATATGAAGTATTGTAAGTATTTCATTTAATTATACCTTCACAGATACTTATTATTAACTAGCTGTGCGCCCGCGTTTCATATATTCTTCACTGCGTTTTAATTTTTTAGATGGATCCCTAATCATTTTCCTAAAAAAAAATTAGTACTAAGATAAAGTAAAATTATTTCTCATAAATTACTTGCCCGTAAAACTGCGCATTGAATCGGATTTTATTCATACTTTTATGAGTTTTCTTTTTTTTACGCGGTACACTTATTATTTTCGAAAATTAAAAGTATCCTAAGTTAGCCGGAGTAACTTCAGCTATCTACCAAAAAAAGGCCCGTCAAAATCGGTCCAGCCGTTCCGGAGATTACCCATTGCAAACAGACAGACGAACAAAATTTTTAAAATTGTATTTTTGGTATAGGTATCGTATATACATTCATATATATTTAGTAAAAAAAAAAAAAAATTGTCATTGCAAACCGACACTTCAATTGTATTTATTAGTATAGATAGTTACATGCATCACCGGCTGATATAGATGCCATTGTTCATTTACTCAGCTGATCTGTTGTACGTAAATTACAATAAACTTTTTAAATATTTTAATGATTTACGTAAAATGTATTAAAAGAAAAACCAAGTCATACTAGCGCGAGTGAACGCAAAAGTAGTTTTACAACTATCAATTGTGGTTGAGGAATCATCCCTCGATGACATGATGGTGAGACATGACTGACGCTGCAGCTGGTTGCCGTACCTTGCTGACGAGCAGTGCGGTCGACCGCCATAATACCTTGTACTAGTCGTTGTTACGTCAATCTGTGTATTACCTAACAGAATTCACAAACCTATTTAGGCATAAAACAACGGGAAAATCCTGTATGATTATTTTATGTTGAATTGAGTACGCTCCATACACACACTTTCATAAACTGACGTAACGTCTTTAATACGGATTATTTCTTAAGTACTAAAATATTGTTTCAAGCAGTTGAGAATCGAGGCGGTTCAGCCTGTACCAATACGGCAACTGAATGCAAGAGAATAAAGAATTGGACTGTCGACTATATCTGTTTCACATCGACACGGGCGTTTGTTATCCAGTTTGCAGAATACAAAAATAGGATTTAGTGTGTTTATTTAATGTAATAATTTAATTTAATTTAATGTACCTGCTGCTGAAACAATACCTATGTATAGTATGGTATAGACAGCCGATTAGTGCATGCAGGAGCACAGGGCATAAGAGCTATGAGCTAATTTACATACAGTAAACACCACTATTCACATCAATATTTGGAAAGAAACCTCGATTTGATTTATTTATTACAATAGCTAAAGTAATTTGCGTCACATAATATTATGTAGATAGATATTCTTATTTTAAGGAGTTTTCAAATCAAGCATACAAGCCGTTAGAAAGAACAAATCGTGTCTTGTTGTGATTAACCCCTTGAGCACTTACCTGGCGTTTACGCCAGCTTTCCATTGTTTTCCTATCGTCTTTCTATTGTCTTATTTTTATGGGTACTCGACACATTACAGGAATATCTCATTTATTTGTATTTAGTTTACAGAATTGACAAGGGTTTCCAGTATATTACTTTATTCTATAGACAAGAGTGTCATAAACTACCCTTTTCATCGTAAACAGTCTCTTTGTCAATTCTTATGAAACGTTTTATTTTTTCATATTTAAATGTTTCTAAATGATAGCAATAAATGTTACTGAATGCAGTGAAGTTGTTTTTCGTTTCCAACAGCACATAAGTAGATCTTTAATGAAAAAAGGTTTATAAGAAAAGCAAAATACGGAAAAATGAATCATTTTTTTAGTAAAAGAATAACGTCATTTAGGATTTCCCGATTGCAGGACTTTCCTCCTACTGAATGTCCTTATTTATTTCGTTTAAATTACAGATTTATATAATGTTTCATTTTAACAATGGCTTCTAAACTAGGCGAAACCTGTATCTTAGAAACCAGGATACGATTTCACAAAAACATTTTTAACATAACATAGGCATCCCAGTTGGCCCCAGATTCACACATTTATACTTACCTACTTCACTTAACCTTACTCAGATATTATTAACTCACAAGTGAGAACTACATGTAACAAATGGTGAACATGTAGGTAATGAACAAATTACTACACGGTCTATTAAAGTGTATCAGCAAGTAAGACATCATTTATCTATATTCTATACTAATAAATTAAATTAAAGTGCCTGTTTGTAATGTCAAAATATTTTTTTTACTAAATAGATATTAATGTATATATGATACCTATACCAAACATATAATTTTTAAAATCTTTGTCTTTTTATCCGTTAATAAACAGACCCGGAACACCGGGTAATCTCTGGAACGGGTGGACCGATTTTGACGGTACTTTCTTCGGTAGATAGCTGAAGTTACTACGCGTAACGTACTTCAGTTTTTCTAAAATAATTAGGGTACCGCGTAAAAAAATTAAAACTCATTAAATTTTGAATAAAATCCGATTCAATGCAATGTTACTGGCAGGTATTTTAATTTGTGATATATATCACGCGGCCACACAGAGAGTATACAATGAAGTACGGGAAAAGTTTATATGTCGATATATGAGTACGCACAGTTTTCCATTTCACAGAAATGGTGCAACGAGGGTTAACTATTCTATCCTATTCCATGAAGTGGCGGTAAGGCTTGGTTGCCAAGTAGCTACAGATGTGTTTCGATACCATCATACGAGAAGTGCAGTTTCTATGCTTGTAGACGACATAATTTCAAAGGAATATTGAAAGTTTCTCATTATATTTCACGACCACGAAAATAAGAGCTAAAAGAAAAACATATTGTAATTTAAAATGCTAATTTCAGTTGAGAGTCGAGTAGCGCGACAAGACGAGAAGTTCATAGGAAATACGTTGTATGAATGATTGTTAATAGTAAACTTAAACGAAAACATGTTCATAAACTTAGAAGGACTTGCGATAGTTGTATGTAAACTATTTATTGTATTTTTAATTAAAGTTATTAAGTAACTATGTCAGCGGAGAGTTTGAAATAATATGATTATATACTAACTGTGCCCATGGCTTTACCCGCTTGGAAATCAGATAATTTGCAGTCTATGTTCTCTCCCCGATATACATTTTGTGTCATTACCAACTTTCAGTGTATTCGGTTCAGTAGTGTTTGTATGATTGGCGAACAAATTAATAAATAGACGTAAAAAAAATTAAAGAAATTTGGAATCAAATTTGCTTCAAGACACAGTTTCATTATCAGGTGATGAAATTGAACCCGCGAGCCTGTGACGAGTCGTGGTGGAGATCTTTCTGCTGAGTGGATGGACGGGTGAAGCCTGTATGAGCAGTTTCACCAACACCACTGTACACAATAAAGCTACACGTCACCTAACGTACACAAACAGTGTAGTGTACGTACAGTGAACAAGCCAGTAACGCCCTACGTAATTAACTGTGAAGTCACAACAAGCCGGTGTTTCCCGCGTGAGTCGCGACTCGTGCCGACGCTGACCGACACGCTGATAAGCTCGTTCCTACTTCCTCCTAATCACGTGGTACTGTTTACGTGTGCGCTCGCTAATCTCTATTACGTGACATTCACCGGGTCACCTATCTATCTGTATCACCATCTCTGTGATTTCTTTTTAATTCTTTATCTCATTTATTTCTGACACAGACGTTACGCACTGACTATGTCGCCGGCAAGATTGCACCATCACAATATATTCTGTGATGAATAATACAAAACCCTACGAATGTATCGTTTACATTGTGTTAGTTAGTGGATATTTTGCACTGTAGCGCTGGATACAGCGGCTAATGTCCCGGCGGAGTTCGTATGTCGGTAACAATCCAAGCAGAAGTTTGTACCATTGTGGTACACTTATATTCAAGTATTATTTTTTGGCTGAGCACCCTAAGCGATCGCCACAAAGGTTAAAAGCATTCGTGAAATCGTAGAAAATATACATGTGAGTATAATTCGTTTCCCTAACGTGTAATAATTATAACACTAATGTAAATTATCGACATTAAAAACAAAATATGACAGTTGCAAATGGGCACTCGGTAGAAAGAGTTTGTGTTTATGTTCGTATGTATTTTTTAATAAGCTTCAATATACCTACATACATAGGAAAGGATACCGCCAAATCAATTTGATATACGTTTGCCAAAAAATCAAGCATAAATGAAACATACGATAGCGATAATAACGAAAAAAGAGCTCGTCCGAATAAGGCCGTAATTTAATATTTTATGTCCAGTTATATAATAACAATGAAGTATTATCAAAAAATAATAAATTCCTTAAGAATCATTTATTGCTATATTACACATTATGCATATGAATAGATAAGGCGGAGGGCACCTATTTTTGTTTTCGCTTGGGGCATCATTTAGTCTTAATCCGGCCCTGGTCATTAAGGATCAAATATCCTTATAGTAAAAAGGATAGCATTTCTCTGTATTCTGATATATATGGATGTAACAAATTGTGTAAACTTGATCATTTCTTTTTTTTAAACTAGCTAATGCTGAAGGCCCTTGCCGCAAAAGGTTCGAACCTCGGCTTGACCGCTACCTGTAACGTGTTTAATAAGTGCAGAGTAACGCAAAAAGAGAGAATGAGACATTGCTTCTTATGGTTCTTATAAGAATAATGTTACCCAACAGTTTCCAACACTGTACATTATAAGTGCAAGTGTAGCAGTATCAGTGCACAGTAGTTCACAAACTACATTTATTTATTTATTTGAAATTATAAATAAAACATATAAAATAATGTTTGATTGATCGCATATTAAATACTTTGGAAGTAGCTAAACATTATTGACTTGCCAAGAATAAGACAATAGTGAACTACGGTCATCTTGTTATATATGGTTTTGTCTTCAAACAATAAACTTATTGTATAAACAATAAACTATTATATATTGCGGCACCCTTATCGATCCTCCGCGTTCCCCATCCCCCTTCACGCCCTGGGATTAGTCGTCAGGCGCCTCACATTATCGTTAATTATTCTATTTAACGATTTCCTCACCTTCAATTTTAATCTGAATCACGTGATTCTCCTCGAACGCGCTCTCTATATACCTATAGGATATAGATAATTCATGCAACAGGTACACTTACCTGTTGCCTTTCGATTCGCACGCACACACGCACACAAGATCACGTGCTTCAAGTTAAAGGTAAATATGGTAATAAAATGCACGCGCGTTGTAAATCGTTGACAAATATAGAGTGGGTCCCACACAACTGCTAGCTGGCTCTGTCACAGTGTTCGCCTCCTCTCGTATCGTTTCTCAAATATTTTCTTTAATTCAAGAATAAAGAATTGATCTAAATGACCATTTTGCTCTTTCATTTCTATCTTAAAACCAGTAAATGAATTCGCAGTCATTCTATCCTCCGAAATAGCTACAAGGGGTAAATCGACTATTCTCCGCAGTCTTTTCCGAGCTTCACCAGAATTGTGAAGAACTGCTATTTTCATGAAAACTGAAGCTAAAATGGTTCCAGTTACTTTGTTAAGACAGTGAGGTGTCGCGATCATCGCTCGATAACTCCTTATGATTAACCTGTGGGTGGTATTAAAGTGAACACGAGGTAGATGTAGGTCTCTCGGACTGCGGCTAGTGGTTGGTCAGCAGTGACACTGCGGATAAGTATTTATAAATAGCTCGGTTAAAGTCGGACCGTGGTGAATTGTTCCAGTCACCGTTCCGGCTCTCTAACTCTGCGGCTCTATGACTCATATAAAGAAAACCATCTCCTAATCAGTTCACGTTATGTATTGCCTTTATTTATAAATCTGTAGACTCTATCTGTACATTCCATTCTTTTTCAAAATATCTGGCAGATTTCTATTTACGTGTTACTAATCTCGAATCTGAAATGAAAGAATATTTTGTCTGTGTAGTTCTGTCTTTGCATATGTCCGGATTTAGTTTTAAATACTTCACCGATTTCAATGAAACTTTGTGGATGGATGTCAATGAGGTTAGGAGATTCGTAGGTTAATAAATTATCAGATGTAAATCAAAATGTGTATCCAAAATATAAGTACAACCGCATATTGACTTATCGTTATGAAGAGAAACTCCGTTAGTGAGATTGATAATAACTATAGAAAAAGCAGCTTTCGAAAGAGCTGGCTTATAGGATAAAATTGTAAGAAAACTGTAATATATATCCACACTAAATACGTGTTAGGTGCAGCAACATTATTACGCTCTCTGGTTGTCAAGTTGTCATGGTTTGATGTTCATAAAGATGTTTTCTAAACGATAAAAGTGTTTTCATTATAAAATTTGACTGCCAGAAGTGCCATAAATAGTCTCCGAAAGTGCACTGGGAAACAAGTTTCATGAGCACTAATTACTAGTCCAATATAAAAACGGTTCGCAATCGTATCAATGAAGGCGATGTCCTTGTGTTGGCAGAACCGAGGCCGCGCGTCTCACCTACTTCGATTCGTTTCACCCTTTAACTGTCAGGCTAGACGAGGCTCGCGTGCACCTCACTAAATAATCTTGATATTTTTCTCGGAAAATGTACTATTATATTACTAAGTTGGCGATATCGTGCGCCGCCTTTAAATATCGCACAGCACAACAAACTACTGCGCACATCCGTCTCCGCTTGCAATGTCTGCAATTTTTTTTTAAACCTAGCTAATGCTGTTGACCGGATGTGCCTTAACAGCTTCTCCGTATCTTTGTGGCCGAGTACTAAAGGCACTCGCCGTAAAAGTAACTAGCACAAGAGTTAGAACCTCGGCTGGGCCGCTACCTGCATTCCAAAATTGCCGAGTAATTTAATCATAGCTAAACCCTACATTTTTTATTTATTCACAATTTAAAAAAAGGTTCCTTACAGGACCTCCTGCGTGTTATGTGCAGGAGTGTGTATGCAGTGTTGTGCGTGTAATGTTTGATGCATGGTCAGTGTCACTGTATCGTGCTGGTAGCGGCGTCAAGAGCCTCCCCAGTTGGGGAATGGAGAAAGGCTTGGGTCGCAAGTGGGATAAGTAGAGTGTGCAGGACCAAAGTTAGCCACCTGTCTCCGGCGGCGGGAATGGCGGTTTTGCGGGCGTGGGCGCTGGCACGCAAGTAAACGAGGTTTATGCGGGAAGATCCTATTCCTGCGAGTGATTTTATCGTCGCGGTCAACAAAATATTACGCGGACGCTGCCTCTTGTAGACAGCGCGCCGGACGAGTGAATACGAGGCGGCTCGTACTATGAGGGGATTTGGATGTGTCTCAGCGCGTTCAAAGAAGGCGATTTCAAAAACGGACTTAATGGTGGACAGGTTTAGATCCCTGTGTAAATTCACATTACTCTGAAACCACTGAGCACCTGCGGCTTTCCTTACAAAGCGATTCTGAACCCTTTGTAAAGTACGCATCTGAGATCTCCTAATGTTACCGAACGCGAGTGCGCAGTACGTGATGATGGGTCTGTCCACCATCTTTTACAGGGAAATTTTATGGCGGAGGGCCATTTTTCTTTCGGATTTATAGAGCAAGTAGAAACGGCGTAGCACCATGGCGGACTGGTGCTTAACTTTCTAGAGGTGAGGTTTGATAGTTAGTTGGGCGTCTAGTTGAACACCTAAGTATAGAACTTCGGTGCTATAAGGGATAACAGTACCTGTGTACTTGATGAGCTTGGGAAGATCATTCCTAATCTTACGGTCTCTATTGAATACGATCGCGATACACTTACTCGGGTTTATTGCGATACTTCACTTGAAGTACCAAGAACTGAGATCTTCGACGACTCTTTGGACGTATTTTCGGAGGAGAAATCTTTTACGATGCGCATAGTAAATAATTGTGTCATCCGCGTATAGACCCAACCGAACTCTTTCGAGTGCAGGGAGGCGTGTGTTAGGTACAGATTGAAAAGGACAGGCGCCAGAATGGAGCCTTGAGGGACTCCTGTGCGTATCGGATGCGCTATAGAGAGAGCATTCTCTACACTATAGCGGAAGCTGTGAGATAGTAATGTATTATGTGGACTAGAGTGTCGAGGAAGCCTAGCTCAGTGAGTTTGTAGACAAGGCCTGTGTCGAACTGTACCTTGTCGAATGCTTTGGCCACGTCGACGAAGATTGCGAGCGTATGCCAAGGTTTTTTAACCTTCTGTAGGTTATTTTCTATTTAAATATGTTTATGTTCATTTATTAAATATGTATTATATAAAATTGTATTATATTTATAAATATATAATAATATAAACATCGTGTTGACACTCTGTTGCTGTGCCGCATCCCTCATCGGGCATAAGTAACGGTACATGAAACGCGCGCCAGCACAACTGCAGCTGCACCCTCCGTCCGCCAGTTGAGATCTCCACCTTCGCGAGGAACAACGTTTTAACGACTGTGTAACGTGGGTAGATATTTTATTTCATTGTACACGTACCTACACTTTTTATGGTTGAAGGCGGTGGCGAAGGCTTCGTGAGGCGGTGTACTTGATGCGCACAGGCACTCCTGGCTCGGAAACCAAACTGATGTGGAGGCAAGAGATTTTTGTTCTCTATCACCTCTATGAGACGGTTCATAAGGACCCGCTCATATAGTTTTCCCAACGTGTTGAGAAGGGTAATGGGACGGTAACTATCGGATAGCATGGCATCTTTACCATGTTTGTGTATGCCTATGACTACTATTGCTGCTTTCCAGGCGGCTGGAAAGTGGTGATTCTTGTTGGCCGCATTGATCATGCAGACCAGCAATGCGATCAGAGGCGGAAGAAGAATCTTAATCATTTCGTTTCTGATTCCGTCAGGACCGGGGACTTTCTGGGCTTAATGCCCTTTATTGCGATCACTACCTCGTCACAGGTGACAGATGAGAAGGGGACAACCGGAGTAAGAGCAACTAAATTCTGCACGGAGGATTCGACAACAGAGTTGTGGGTAACATCATTGTTGTCGGCTACTGGTGTACATTACAGCGCGAGGCCTTCAGCTAAGAACTCGACTTTTTTTATATCGTCAAACGTGGGTTGAAGACCCTGCGCATTTCTGTCCAGGGAGGACATGTTAGTGATAGTACGGTTCATCTTCATGGATCGTGTGAGCTTCCAGTACGTCAGGTTTGAGCTCCCCTAGGAGGCTGTCCCACCTATCGTTACGGATCTGATCAATGTGGTCTTGCACCGCCCTACGTAAGGAAAGTAAGCGTGCCGGATTCTCCTCAGTCGGATACGTGTCGGTGCGGGACGCGGTGTGATTTTGATTGAGCAGGGCTTTCACGTCATCGGGGAGTACATAGCGGCTATCGTTCGTCGCCTGTACCTCTTTCGAGGTCTCCTCGATGCCGGTCTTGAGATGCTCAACCAAAGCATCGATCACGAGGTCCGCGTCCGCAGATGTATCCAATATATCAGGGATCCTAGCAAGAGAGGGGGTGGACGGATGGTCCTTTAAGTAACGGCGGTGTTTGTAATAGTCCTCGTTTTTTAGAACTGGCTGGCTAGCATTAGAGTCATCCGTTTGAGCTAATTGTAAAACGACTGGGCGGTGGTTAGAGTCAAGTTCGTGTACGACTTGTATAAGATGCACAGGAAGCGAGACTCCTTTCATCAGTTCAAATTCTAGAACTAACGGGTGTCAGTTCGCTCTTAAGTGGATGGGCTCTAATGGCGAGATGACCTCAAAATCGAGCACCTGTACTAAGCACATTAGTTCCTTCCTATTGGGAGTGACGCACGAGCTGTTCCAGAACGTGTGCCCGCAAATGAGATCACCGGCGATAATGATCGAATCGCCAAAGCGAAAAGCATCCCAAAATCTAACCTTAAGGGTAGTTTTTTGGGCGTAAGGTATGATGACAAAAGTACGATTGACTGATGTCCAGTCCTACCAATTCTGCATACTGAATCTTCTGTATTGGTAAGTTGCGGAGCTTCTAACGGCGAACAATAGAGAGACCGTTTATAAATAAGGGTACCACCGCTCTTTTCAGGGGTCTATCATTCCTGACAATATTTTAATTCGCAATCCCGGTGATTGCGGGTACCGGGTTTCAAAAAGGTTTCCTGTACACGAAATACGTCTATGTGACGATCGCGGAGGAAGTTCGCGACTACATCACGCTGCGGAGCGAGTTTCCGAGTTTGAAAAAGGCGAGAGAAAAACAGCGTGGCTTAATCTTAGCCACTGATTATGGGTGGAAGTAGGCACGTGGCAGACCTTGGAGGGTCATGGCAATGGCGGGAAACCGAGTTATGGCATCCAACTCGGCGTTTCCGGAGCCGCTGTTCAACAGAGCATTGAAAGCGACTACGTCCTGCACGTCATGCACGCGTAGGAGGAAGAGAACCCGGTCTAAGTCGGTGGAGTTGGCCTGAGGAGTCTAAAAGGGGGTAGCCCTGCGCGGCTGCGCTGTGACCCTCCTGCCGGCACAAAACGCACCTAGGGGAGTCGGAGAAGTCTTTGGGACGGAGACAGTCTGGGGTGAGATGGTCATCCAGACATTTGACATATCTCAGAGTCATGAATCAGCTACGTTAAAAGTACGTTTTTCGAAAAATATACTATGTTGTAAATAAAATTTACAACATCGAATATTTTTTATTTATTTATTTTTTATTTAACACTTCTTGCACACATTTATGTACAAAGGGGGACTTAATGCCTTAGGCATATCCAATCCAATCCAATATCCAACGCTTGCTAAAATACCGCGGAGTGGGAGGCCCATACCGGGTATGCGACGCGGATAGCGCGATTGTGTTACCTCAACCGTTGAAAAATTGCAACGGCCGGTGCAACGCAAGTGAAAGAACAAAAAGACAGCGAAGTCGAATTGCGCAATCGTATTTGTGCGAGCGATCGTAGCAAACAGCACACGTCCGTTCGCTACGGGGCTTAGCAACACACTCCTGGACTCTGGACTATTGTGTCTGTAATGAACTAGATGCATTTGTAGCTCGACCATTATTGTACAAGAAACGCGTAACAAAGTCATATATAAAATGTATTCAGAGCAGCCAAAAAGCAATGTCTTTGGTAATAACAGCAGCAGTACAACACAGACCTGCCTCGGTATTCGAGAGTTTGATGCACCGCCCAAACTTATAGTTCTATTCAAAAGCAGTAAACAAGGGAAACAATATTGATATTATTAAAACTTTAATTATCAGATTTCAACCTCATAAATAATACAATTTACGTAAAGTAATTTTTGTTCATTACATATTAAATTATAATTAATAACTAAATGAATTAACCTTGTGACTCCAGCGCTCTATAGCTAATGCACCTTGGGTATGCAACAAATGCGGCAATCCATAGACATCTTAAATATGAACAAGGTGAAGGAGGAAATCTGATGTATTTTTGTAAAACAAACTAAATCACCTTGAAAACCAGTCAAATAAATTACTAATAAAGCTGACTAGTTGCAGTCAAAGTGAAAAGCGTGACGTCGACTCCGTATACATATATGATTATTATAAAATAAATAAAGAGAACAGATCGCGATGTTATGAATGTGTATCGAATAGCTGGTAGGTATTGATTGATCTATTATTATTCATTTATATTTAGCTGAGGTTGCTATTCCCGCCCACACGATATTAAATATCACGATAGACAAGGCACGTCGCGTCGCTCCAGCCCCACTTCATTAATCTTCTATTAAGTAAGTATACAGAAAGGCAAGGCTTATTCCTTAAATTAAAAAAAATATGGCAATTTATATTATTACTTGAAACGCTTAACATATTAATAATGTTTTCACACATTGTAATTAATTTAATTAAATAGCTACGCAAAGCATACGATTTGACGTAAGCATTACAATACAAGTATTTGAAAACCAATATTTATGATAACTTTATTTCTTGTGAGATGCACTCAGTACACTTCTGTTTTTTTTTGTTTTTACACGGTATAGGCTCAGTGCTTTGACCACAATCTCACCTGATGTTAAGTGATGAAGTGTTACAGGATGGTAAGACTAAGCGTAGAGGTACTGGTTCTCAAGTAATGCTGCCGGAACACACCTATTTGTATTTGGCGACAGGTTTTCAAACTTGAGGGTGATAACTACCCAGGCGGCATAATTGGAAAATCACCGAAAGCTCAGGCCGATTTTAGAGTCGAATAGGTGGAGATCACCTGCGTCGATTGACGCAGAATCCTGTCGCACTACTCGCTGCGCCACCATCGCTTCAAAACACTTTATATTACATTCTACTTTATGACTGATTGATGATAATAACAATCATTATTTTAGTATGTTTTATTGTGAGTTATAAACAGGCTGCTGTATATATTTAAAATAATATGTAATATATGTTTCAGATTTATTACCGCAAAAGTGTTAACTTGTAACGACATCGGAGAAAACAGAAGGTCAATATTTTAAGGAAACAAACTCAAGCCATTTACAGAATAGAGCAATGATATAAGTATATTTACTTATATGTACTTAATATGCATGCGAAAGATAATTTTTTTTAAATAAACTTATATGTATTCTTGAGGAATACTGATTTTTGACATGTATGTCGAAACAGTTAGAATAAAAGTATATAGGAGGCGAGGGCTCGGCGCCGGGCGCCACAAGAGCTCCAATAAATTGGAATTAATTTGAGTAAATGCAGCGGATGATAACCGATGTGTGACGATATGACGCAGCACGTGTTCACATCATATTATAATAATAATGTATTTACTAAGTACTATTCCGTGAAATATCATAAATACTAAAGTGGTTGTTAAAGAAACACTATGAAATAACTCGTCGCAGATTGTTAAAGATAAGGAAAACATCGCGAGCGACTCCGTTCCACAAGTCATGAGAACTGTAATTACATAAAAATATATGAATAATTAATTAGGTTCGTGTTGAAAAGGAATTCAGATTGTTCATTCATAGTGATACTCGCAACACTCAATGAATATTGCTCTATTGCTCATTATTTATTTATATATGGATTTACCGATTTGTTTTATATTCCTTCTTTGGATTTGAATTTCGATTTTCGTAAAGGTCATATTGGATAAAAAAGTATTCTATATTTATTTAATTTATTATAAAGAGTCCGTAATTTTATAGCATTTTGTTTTTAGACACACAGTTTACGTGGAAAATCAAAACGAAATATTAATATATACAAAATATTCATATGTTTGGATCCGCTTCGGAACAGCTTGTGTTGAATAATAAATCGGTTCTGTTCAGTTACATACTTAAGGGCGTAATTGAGACTTATTGTTATTATTAATGTATTACACTGACTTGTTAAAAAGTATTTGATTTGATGGATTGATTTAACCGAAAACGTCCACTGCTGGACATAGGTCTCCCAAAAAAAGGAGAAATTGCCATAATCGCCACGCTTGGCAGGCGGGTTGGCGATCGCAGTAGGTATTTGTGACACTGAGAGGATGCTGCTGCCCATCCCCTGGTTTATATCCCTTAGTCGCCTTTTACGATACCCACAAGAAAATATGGGGTGGTACTATTCTTAGCCGGCACCACATATTTATCATGAAGTTTATAAAGAAATAAATAATTTCTTACAGATAAAATATCGTGTTTTTATTCCGTCCTTATTTTATTTGGAGTCTAAAACATTAATTTTGTATTTCATTTACTTTAATCGTAATTGTGAATTATGTTTATTGTATTGTACCTATAAAGAACATTAAGGTAAAATATAATTTTATAAGTATAGAAATAAATTTGAATTGGCTAATGTGGTTATATATGATACAGTTGAACTATAAGAGTCGTTTAATTAACGAGGTAGGCACATGGTAGGATAGCACGACAGACAAACCGTGACCCACACTACACTGATAAACATGTCGAGATGTTACGACACTCGAGTTACCTTATCAGTTTCTCTTATCATTACATCTTAACACCAATTGTCAGCTGAATCCTTGTATAGACGTTTGATAAACCACTCACATGTCTAGATAAGAGTTGATGCGGGTGTCATTCCTCTCACCGCAGTTCACATCCGAAGCTGAAGAGTTGATCCACCTGGCTCCTGGCTGAGTATACCTCGAGTACCAACTGATTATATAAAACTAACTAGGTAAAAAATTATGCCAGGATATAATAATAGGTCGGTAAAAAAGTTTTTTTTTTCGGATATAGTTTGTATAAACAAGTAATACAATCTCTTTCGCTGTACTATTTATATGTATCTGGCTGGTTTTGTTGACATTAAAAAAGTTGCATTTTAAAGAAAGAAATAAATTAGTAAGATAGCATCTACCATTGATTCTCTAATGTAGCCAACAGATAATAAGAGATTAAAGCAAGAAGTTGAGGGGAAGCGACCGTAACTGATCTATCTATGAAAAGGTGTGGTCTAACATAACGATAACGCTAGACCACACACATCATTAGTTACTCAGCAAAAATTAAGAGAGTTTGGCTGGGTTTGGGTTGTAATGCATCCGCCGTATAGTCATGACCTTACACCTTCAGATTTCCACCTGTTTCGGTCTCTTCAAAATTCTTTAGGTCTCTGGTTAATATCAAGACAGGATTGGCAACACTGCTTGTCGCGTTTTTTTCAATCAAAAGTCCAAAATTTCCGCAGTAACGGGATTATGGCATTACCTACAAAATGCGAAGATATTTTTCCCCAACCTAATATTTTTCTCTACATGTTTTTAATGTTTCATAATCACTGTATATATGTAATTACAAATATTTGTCTAGGAATAGAGATAAAGATTAATCTCATTGTCTCTGTACATTTTAACAGGGAGGGGAGGGGCGTGTGTGTTTAGTTAGTCGGGGTCAGGGTTGCGGCTTCGCGTGTGACTTGCTCTCGATTCTGAAATATCTAGGTGTATAGAGTTGTGCTCGAGGTTGACGATGTTGTCTCGTATCCATTACTGCTGAGCACACAGTCCAGGTGCTGTGCAATGTAATGTAAATATCGTGTGAATGCGCATCATCTCTCTATACGTTCAAATGTAATTAGTTCCACCTGTTCTAAAATATCTAAATTACTGAAAATATTAATAACGTAAATAATAGACTTTGTCTAACATGTAATATAATATTGAAGTGACACTACAGTTCGATAAATTTTATTATCATAAAATATTTTATGCTTCTGTCCCTTTTTCAACAATTCTCATTTCACTTAAGAGAGAAGAGAAGCGAGTGGTCGCGCTCCCTTTAGAATTCAATGAATAGAACTGGAGAGTGGTGCTGACCACGTATGTGAAACAATATGGTAAAACAATTCAATAATTGCGGTAAAGAACATTACCGCCGACGTCGACACGGACGCGGACGCAATAACACTAGCCGTTCCAGCAGCCAGAGCAGCCATGTCCGCATCACGCGCCACATACAACATACAACGTGCAGAATTATGCTCATATCAACTGTATGTCGCTGAAATCAATTAATACTTATGCGACTATGACCTGCTTTTATCCTGAAAAAGATATATCGTTCACATTTTGCGCAATCAAGTGTAGTTATTTGAGCGACTAACGACAAACATTATATTACCGATGAAGCCACGGCCAATAACTAGTACAATGAGAACACAGAGTTGGTTCACAGACTGCCGATGCTATTATAAACTACAGTGCAATCGTCTCTTGCTGCTTTTACTTATTTCACTTTAGAAAACTACAAAAATCCTCTCTTATGTATCCTCTGGATTGTAAAAATTGCAAAAACCTAATAACATCTTTAATAAACCATATGATATAACGAATAATTAAGAGCAACAAAAGCATCTTCAGATCCCGAGAGTGTCTATGAAAATGATAAAGGAACGATAACATGAAAGTGATCCTTAAGCTGCGAAATTTGAAGCACAGAATACTTGAGACTTCGCGACTCAAACTCGTACTTCCACTCTGCAGATGACATCAAATGAAGCAATGTGTCTGCGAGTATAACACGGAACTTGTTAAACTTAATCTTATGAAACTTTTGTTAAATCACCACCGAGCTATTGTTCACATTTATTTCATATACTTATTTCATTAAATTACACATTACATATTCATTTAAATGAGAACATGCTGGTGGTCTTTTTTAAAGATAACATAAGAAAATATACACCATTTAATAAATGTATAACTTTAAAAATTAATTTAACGTAAGTATATAGTTGTTTGCAGAACAATTTGTTACAGTTTGTGATGGTAGTTGGGTAGAGTGTGAACTACAGACTAAGCAATAACATATCTCACTCATGACTCATCCAATACAACAGTTTATTACAAAAGTTTCTGTGTTCTATCTTATAATTATTTATAAATAAATATTATTATAATTATATTCTGTAATATATTAACTAGACACAGAGCTGAAAACCACCAAGTAGCTGTTATCAAAATCCCCACATATAACTAGTTAATAACGTAGTTTTTTTTTATTGCCTACACTGTAACGTAGATAATAAATTAGTAAAAATTACTGAATGTATTCGTGTAACCGCGACATTCATATGCCTTTGTGTGTTGTGTACTGCGGGTGTCGCGTAGAGACGTGCGCATCAGTACGGCTCGTAGTGCGCGACACCAAGCGACGACACGCTACTCACGACCGCGACATGTGACACTTTGACCACAAATTCCTATTAAATAATTCCGTGACGGCACTAAACCGACTAAACAATGGATACAACGCACGCAAACGTCCACCTACTAAGAAATGACAATATCTGTCAATAGAGAAACATGTGTCAGTATTTACATATGCGTATTAATGTGGTATATAAATTCAAGTTACCTTCATTCATTGTTATTATAAAATATAAAAACCGTAAATAAATTGTAGTTTTATAAATTAAACATAAAATTAATCGCTTCGTGATACCGTACCATAACTAATTGTAATATTTTGCTTCGTGTTATTAACTTTTCCGATTAATCAAGAGGTGATTACGTTTTTCACACGTCACTGAACTGTTTTTATGACATTTATATGTTTGATATGTACTTAACTGGATGATATAGCCACAACCACCACAGCCGCATCAAACCATCACAAAATTAACAAATGTATTAAAAGTATGCACGATCTTCATCCTTCTCATACAAATTGAAATTTCTAAGCCTTATTGCTTTCTTTTCAAATAACTAAGTGTACAGATTATACTACATTAGGTATTACATTTAATTTATAAAATAAGCGCAATAACTTATTCCGCATGTTATTGTTAAGTATCAGCCGCCATACATAAAACTACGAGGTTCAATATTTTCGATTGTTTCTTAAAAAACCCTTTAAGATAGTGAAACCAATACACTAATACTTGGAGAACTTTGGCAACACATGTACATGAAACACGTGTCCATCCATCCATCCAACCGTAAAGGCGTAAGGGGGGACTGGCTATAATCGCCACGCTTGGCAGGCGATCGCAGTAGATATTTGTGGTCCTCAGAGGATGCTGATGCCCATTTCATGGTGTATCCCTTAGTCGCCTTTTACGTCGCCCGCGGTTAGATATGGGGTGGTACTATTCTTAAACCGGACCACACGGAACATGTGTAACTGTATATAATATTCGAGGATTTCTCTTGATTTTGCTGAGATCCACTGATCTGATCCTGACTTCGTGACAGTGGGACCACGTCGGGAATATATTCTTTCGAAAAAAAAAACATACAACAAAATTCAGACAAATTGAGTTTTTTCTCCTTTTTAAAGTCAGTTAAAAATTCAAGTTTATAATGAAGAAGATGTATTTTAATGTCATTCAATCGATTTTCCATTTTGTTAAATAAAATAACTTTTCACAATAAATTGAATGTAATCTACTGTGTTGGCATTGTCTTATATTGCAACAATAAATTACTTGCAATATCATTGATTTACAAAATAAACATGCGAACTGTCTCTTAAAATTTAGATGACCCTTAAGCTATTAGATGTTGATGAAAACATTTTACGAAATAACTCACGTATTTCAAGTGTACCCCTCTAATAGGGCTATAGTGGATGTAAATGACGATTCACGATTCCATTTGTTTAACATATTTCAGTTTTTATCGCCATCAAATGTAATCCGTTGACCAATTTGTAACCGGATTTTTAAAATCCTTCACAAATTTATTATTCCTTTTGCTTTATTTGATAAAGATTATTTTTAAATTAATATCTTTTTTATCACATTGTGTGATTCTGTAAGTGTGATTATGTAATATTGAAAGGCAGGAAATGATATTATATAGAAAAAAAAAGGTTTCAGCGACATATTTTGGTTATTAGTTTTTGTCCTCGCGAGCAATATCTCTTACAACGTTCCAGTTATATAACATACTAGCTGTGCTTGCGTCTTCGCTTCCCTAGATTTCAAACTATTCGCGGGCTATATTCTACCTTATGATAAAATCATGAAAAGGTTAATAAGCTTTTCAGGTTACGTACCTCAAATGAGTACAATTTTGAAAAACGTCGATACACGTACACGTGTAACGGTAATAAGTGTTCTCGTACACACTTATTTTTAACCAGAAGTTTGTATATTAAATTTTGTGCTTCTTGACTTGATAATGATAGACTTTCACACAACAGCCTATCCCTTATTGTACATAGGGGTTATTTTTTCAAAAATACTTTTTTAGTGGATGCTTACATCATTAAAGCCAACGAATGCCAAAATTTCAAATTTATTATAACACGTATTTTATTACACTCACGGAATATGTTTTGAAGTTTTTAAATCTCTAAAAACGATATTTACTATTTTTGTAGCTTACCATTTGCTTATTGCTCTACTATCCTCAAAAACTCTGATCAAAATAGTTCTAGTCGTTGTTAAGTTAAACCCTAGTTAAAAAATATAAAACGTATTTTTTTATCGATATGTAAAAAAATATTGTGATATCTTAATTCTAATTAATTTTTGACATAGATATGTATTGTACTAGTCGCATACAAAGTTTATTCAGAAGTGGTCAATCCGTTTTCAAGTTAAAACCAGAAATGCAGATGAAATTTGTTTACAATATTTGGAAAATCTGTAGACAGAACCTACAGATTTATTATTAGATAGTTTACTTTTTAAGCTATTACTTTGAATTGAATAGGATAATTATATAAGTTAATAACAGCCAAGTTCATCTTGAGCTTGTATCAATATTTTTGGCCATTGTTTTTAAAATGAAGACGCAAGCATTATTTCTCCAGCAAGACCGTGTATATTATTAAAATAATAACAAGTGACATAAGTGGCTCCTCGTGGAACTTCTAGAAATTATGAAGCAGATTCTTTATGTTAAGTAACACAATAATGAATGTTTAGAAGATACTCTGCAAATGCGGAGGACACCTACGCGCACTATAAAACAAATTTACCTCATTTATATTGCAATATATTTATTGATTGTCGAGTTAATCAATTGCGACACGTGCGTCGCCATGTTTGTACGTGACGTAACGAGTGTTGGCAACAGAAACAGACAGACCGGCACCCGCGACGCGGCGTCCGCCCGCAAGTATCGCGACTGCTCCGGTTTCCTGCAGAACCAATTACGATACCAATTCCAAAACTAATTCCGGCACACGTCGAATCCTTGAGAATATATATTTTCTAATATCTTATAAAAAAAAAGTAAACAATTGGATTAAAATGACGCAATATCGACTGTGCGTATGCGAATGTGATTGAGGGGAATCGCTTGTAAAACTAGTTTATTCGCTTATCACGCAGCTCACAGTAACCCACTTACCAGTCAAAAGATATAATAAGAGTAGTTCCACACTGGCTGCGATGTGTCGCTCTCTGCGACACGCACAGTACCATTGGTGCTTTGATATTAGGCCATATTCTTGTCGCTACAACACAGACCGGGCCGTCTGAGTCAACCCGCAGCGCCGTGACCGCGCAAACCGGTTGGTGAAAGACTTTCTAAGCGCCGCGGAGAGCGCACCTGGTGACGTCACTTACTGACTCACTCGCCTATCAATGGACGAGCTCAACGAACACCTGTCTGTGCACCTCCCCCCCCAACTGTGCGTGCGCTCGGTGTCAAGTACCCTACCCCCCGAAGTCACATGACATCGCGGCGGCGCCCCTCCCATTCCGCTACACGTTCCCCGCACCGCGGCGCGTAAACACTAGATGCGGGTTTCCCCCTTGGCGGGCAGCTGCATTCGCTGTGCGTACTCGCCGGCCGGGGCACTTGCGGGTCGATGACCTCGTGGCGGGGCGAGTCACTTGGTTTCCTACTGGGCGCAGCGAGCACGTGACCGCGCGTGCAGCCCCGGAGGCTGCCCGGCTGCCGAGACATGACTATAACCCGTCCAGCGCTTTCACAGAGTAAATAATTATTTAATGCGTTTTAAATGTTTATATATCCCACGTGTCATGCAGGGTGGCTTCACGGATGCACCAGACATGTTTCCGTTGGCAATGATAGATAAATTGGAGAGCCATGTGACAGGCGAGACGGGACGTCGCGAATCGATCCACCGCGGTAGGTATTCAAATCCGATAAGTTCCAGCACAAGTGTGATCTCGTGACTGCAAGGCGGGGCGGGTGGAGGGGAGAGGACCACATCACTCCTCTTCTTCTTCTATTCTATGACAATTCACTTGTTTCAAACACAATTACAAACTATTGGATGCGCTTCGTTCACGGCTCGCGACTACTCACTGTTAATATACCGTTTACAATTACTTTATTTACTTATTTAAAGTTAATTTATTTTTAAAATTACAAGGACGCCAATGAAGAGTTTGACTTTGTAAACAAAATAACATAAATCAAATAGATATAATAAATAAACGTTATCCCTGAGTACAAATCTTGCCACTGTATCCGCGACCTTTGGCATTTCAGAACTTGCGTTAAGTTATATAATATTAGCTGTAAGCTAGTAATGTCTCCAGAGCTAAACATAAATATCATTACGTACAGACAACAATTTATTTCATTAAAACATATTATTATTTAATTAAGTATCAATATAAAAAAAATACCAGTTCATTTTTGAAATATTTCCGGAAGCGTTAAGGGGAAGAAAAGCCGACGAAAACTTTGAAGGTGTTCTCTTGTGTTTCCGGGTAATACGTATATACCTTGTACGAAGTCATCCTTATTGCAGAAAAATGGCAATCGTTTCGAATGAGGTCATACGAACACAGCACATGTCAGATGTCGTAGATAAACTTCAATACATGCAGTAATGCCAATATACAAAAGCATTAAGTGTGTAAGTTAACAGTACCACTTTCACGCTTTAAAGTCTGAACAAATTTCGAAATTTTCAACATTCTACTCCAGATATTCTCGCATAATAATTATAATGATAATATGGATATACTGAGTGAATATATGTTAAGTTGGTGTTGTCTTTGACCTACACATATATCACCGATCTATAATCAAATTTCTTTTACGTTTAGTGTGGCACATACATGGGTCACGCTACGGCCTCGCTCGCTCGCTGCATACTGTTTTCACTCAGTCAACTCTCATCTTCTATCTTCACCAATTTGATTATTTGCCGTTCCGAGAACAAATAAAATGTTTTATATTAAAATATTATTCTATTGCTTTAAATTTTTACTATAAAAATATAACAATTGAAATTCTTGGTTGCGCTTGAAGCACAATAAAACTGCCAGTTATCAATACTATTGTAATATTTACATATTATTACTGGTAGTGAGTGATATGCGGCAGCAGCGGCTGTGGATAACGTCGTAAACGATCATACAAATATTATTATTCTTGGTTTATATAAGTTTTTTGTAAATACATATTCTTATTTTAGAATATTCATTCAAGAAAAATGTCAGTGCGTGTCTTGCGGTACAGCGATCAGAAGAACCAAAGTGTTAGATATTGACATAAGAGGGTAGTGTGTTCGAGTGTTGGCTGTACCGACACCGACACGAATAAAGCAGTTGAAAAATCACAAGCGTGTTTGTTGGTTGTATTTGCTCTTCCGTTGCACTCCGTGTAAATATAAAACAGTTGGCGACGATCGAACTCAAGTATTATCGTGATAAAATGGCTGCAGGAATATCCTTCGGTATAATTTCGACGTTTAATCATCTGTCCAATGATTGGGACAGCTACAAATGTCGATTGGAGCAATGGCTTATCGCGAACGACATTAATGAAAACACGGATAAAGCCAAGGTCAAGCGAAGAGCAATACTGCTGAGCGCGCTGAGTGAACCAACTCATCTATTGGCTAAAGATTTGGTTTTACCGAATAAATTAGAGGATACCGATTACAGTGAAATAGTGTCGGTGTTAGATAAACATTTCACTCCAAGACGGTTGGGGTTTGCCGAAAAATTTAAATTTTATTCGGCAAATCAGCAGCCGGGCGAAACTCCAACGCACTGGGCGGCCCGGATACGTGGGTTAGCGGCACATTGTGGGTTTAAAAATTTAGAAGAGGCCCTCGTTGATAAATTTGTGATGGGCATGACACCGGGACATGAACGCGATAAATTATTCGCGCAAGAGCAGCAAGATCTAACTCTAGTGAAGGCGATCGAGCTAGCGGAAAGCGTGCGTTGTGCGCGCCAGGCGGCTTCGCTTGCTGCGTCGAGCGGCGGCACCGATGGCGTCTGCGCGTTCGGCGGAGGTGGCAGCGGCAGCGGCGGCTCGGGCACACCGCTCGCGCACCTTGAGGGCGTGTTTACCGTTTCAAAAAGAAAAAGAAAAAGTGTACGGTTTGTGGTTATGCAAGTCACAGTGCTAATGAGTGCAAATTTAAAAACTACAAATGTAAAAAATGTAACCTTAAGGGGCATTTACGTAGAATGTGCGGATATACCGGTAGTGTTAAACTAGTCGAGAATACTACGGTGGGTGATGGAGATGACGGTGAGTCTTGTTTTAATATTAGATGTGTGAAGGGAAAACCAATGATGGAATTAGTTAGCATAAACGGTGTAGAATTAACGTTTGAGATCGACAGTGGTTCGGCCGTAAGTTTGATCTCTAAAAAGTTATATGAATCTCATTTTACTAACTATCCATTATCAGTCACTAATAAAATATTATATAGCTATACCGGTAATAATATTAATGCATTGGGGTATGTAAGATTACCGGTGTCGTATAATGGTAGTGTATGCGCTATAGATATGTATGTGGTGAACGGCGGCGACGGCCCGCACGTGCCCCCTCTGCTGGGCAGAGACTTTATTCACGCGTTCAATTTAGAGTTCGCACCGATAGTTAATGCAGTTTGTGCACAAGAGATGGCGGGCGCTGACTCTACACCTAAAATGATGAAAATATTAATAGGGAAATATCCCAACTTATTTTCGGGTAAATTAGGTACTTTTAATAAATACAAAGTAGAGTTTCAATTAAAATCAGATGCGAGACCAATTTTTTTTAAGGCGAGATCTGTGCCTTTTCCTTTAAAAACTAAAATAGATAAAGAGTTGAATCGTTTAGTTGAATTAGGGATTTTGATACCAACCGACCATTCGGAATATGCTTCACCGATTGTACCGGTTTTAAAAAAAGACGGTGGGCTTCGTCTATGCGCAGACTACTCTGTATCTATTAATAAACAAATAAAAATAGATAAATATCCTTTACCAACCGTAAACGAATTATTTGCAAAAATGCACGGGGGTACTCAATTTAGTAAGATCGATCTCTCCATGGCGTATAATCAGCTGATGTTAAGTGAGCGGTGCCAAGACTTAACGTGTATTAATACACATAGAGGATTGTTTAAATATACAAGGTTGGTATTCGGTCTGGCTTCAGCACCAGCAATTTTTCAACGTGCCATTGAAAATTTGTTGGTGGGGATGGAAGGAGTGGCGGTATTTCTAGATGATATTTGTGTGACCGGGCCAACGGCTAGTATTCATACCGCCAGATTAATGGCAGTTTTACAGCGTCTAGAAAATGCAGGTCTTACATTACACGAAAATAAATGTGAGTTTTTTAAAAAGGAAATATGTTATTTAGGCCACGTGATTGACAAAAACGGGTTAAGAAAATCACCTGATAAAGTCAAAGCCATTTTCGATGCCCCAAAACCAACCAATGTGACACAGTTGCAATCGTTCTTGGGTCTCGTCAACTATTATAGGAGCTTTGTACCAAACGCGTCGTCAATTTTGACGCCTCTTTATAATTTATTACATAAAGATACCAAATGGGTCTGGACGTTGGCACACGACAATGCTTACAATAAAATAAAATCGCTACTAGCTTCTGATAAAGTACTCGCGCATTATAATCCAAGCGCAACGCTTATAGTCACCGTAGACGCGTCTTGCACAGGGTTAGGTAGTGTACTTTCTCAGATTTGTATGGACGGAATCGAACGGCCGATAGCTTATGCTTCGAGAACATTAAAAAGCGCGGAGAAAAATTATTCACAAATCGAAAAAGAAGCAACGGCTATAATATTCGGAATAAAACGATTTCACCAATATTTATACGGGCGTTCCACTCCATTCGTGTTACGAACAGATCACAAACCGTTGTTAAGTATATTTGGGTCACACAAGGGTATTCCAGAGATCTCGGCGAACCGACTGCAACGTTACGCGATATTTTTGACCGCTTACAACTATACTATTGAATACGTTAGAAGTAGTGATAATAGCGCGGATTACTTTTCGCGAGTTCCGTTGCCGGCACAAACGTCGGAGGAGTGCTGTGATGTCATAGACCGTGCTATACATACGTTAATTTCGTAATGCAGGGAGATATGCCCGTAACGTTACAACGAGTTCAGGTAGAAACTAACAAAGATGTCACCCTAGGCAAAGTAAAGGATTACGTGTTAAACGGTTGGCCGAGAAAGATAATCGATTCAGCTCTGAAACCTTATCATAACTGTCGTATGCAAATATCGTATGAAAACGGATGTCTCATGCGAGGTCACAAGGTTATACTGCCGACTTCACTCCGAAACATAGTATAAAATAATAATCAAGTATAATCAAACTCTGTTTGATTATAGGAATTCTCGACATAGTACTACAGAGAGATCACCGGCTGAGCTAGTGTACGGTCGTTGTTTACGCTCAAGATTAGATTTATTGAATCCCATAGTCACTACTTCTCCATCACCCCCGGAGGTTACTAAAACAGTAGAACGTAACCAGTGCTTACAGGCTAAATATTATAAATCTAGGACAAGGCAAGTTTTAAAAATAAATGAAAATGTTTGGGTGGTTAAAAACGTTATCAATAAAAGATATTTTTGGATTCGCGGTATTATAAAAAGAAAAATCGGGAAAAGTCTTTACATAATATACGTGCCAGAACTAAACTGTGAATGGACACGCCATATAGATCAGATAAGAAAGGGCGGGCTCAAACTACAGGACGCCGATACTATGAGCTGGACTCCAGACGTGGTACCGGACACACACACATCGTCTCCTTCCGACGACGTCGACGAGTTTGCAGGCGCGATAGACCAGCATTATAATGAATCTCCCAGTGACCCGAGATCCACAACGATAATGGTGGGAGAAGAAGAGTCGATAGAGAGCGACAGGTCGTCGTCACCAGAGTTGTTGGAGCTGGAGCCCGTACCCTCTCGGAGGCGTGAGATCACGCCTGAGTTCTACACACCGCCACGGCCTACTGGAGCCAACTAGTCTATAAGTTTTATTGTTTTCAGTATTTTTTGTGTATTAATTAGTTCATATAAAGGTCTAGCTTAAGGTGAAGGGATGTTAGATATTGACATAAGAGGGTAGTGTGTTCGAGTGTTGGCTGTACCGACACCGACACGAATAAAGCAGTTGAAAAATCACAAGCGTGTTTGTTGGTTGTATTTGCTCTTCCGTTGCACTCCGTGTAAATATAAAACACAAAGTAACCGACATTGCCCGAAAATTGCCAAACTGAAGTGCCAATGGGCTGGCCACATTGCACGTAGAACCGATGCCCGATGGGGCCAACGGGTTCTCGAATAGCTGCCGTGTACTGGAGGACGTCTTTTGGTTAAATTGATGGATGGATGGACAGCGATCAGGAATGCTACCTTCAAAAAATATTTTTTAACAAATGTAACTTAGAATTCATCTGTTTCATTGTAATACAGCACTCGGTTGCCATCTATCGCCAATTATTATCAATTTATAAACTGATATACTAAACGTGTAGCTTAGATATAAATCAAAATATCAATCAACAATACTGAATAATCAATATTAAAGAGTACAAAAGCACTTACACTGGTCGAGCGTGATGAGATATAATGAATATTTTTTTCCTTTCCAGAGTGTACACAGACTCAGGGTTTATGTATTAAATGATCCCGCGGGCGACCCGGAAGGAGGAATGTAGTAAAGCTTAAGGGTTGAGAGCGCGACGCCGACGCGCCGACCGGTAATCTGGCGCCACAACAACTCAGCCAGGCTGGAGATTGTGTGCTCATATTGAACTAGGTCAAGGCATCCAATCCCGACTCGACGATTCTAAAAGCGATGAAATGGTAACACTAGATCAAAGAGTAATAAATGTTTGCCGGTTACAAGGTCCAGAACAAATTCTGGAATCGATTTCTTGCATTAAATAATTGCTTTTATATCTATACAATTTACTATTAAATTTATTAAAATAAAATTTAATATCATCTCCGGTGATTACTATACGAGTATAATATTATTTTACATATAGTGCTCCCGCGAGGCGCGCACACGTCACTCTATACTAAAATTTCATGTTATTCGGTGTTCTTTAGGTAATTGGTACTCATTAGTGCTAATTTTACCCTTTTTGTGAACTAGTTTAGCTGTATTCCTGCTGGCAGGCGTCACCGGTTTTCGACGTACATGTAAATGTAATTCGTTTTAATTATCATAATATCAAGTCTTTATCGATGACAATGTTTTACACAAAAACCTAACAAGTTACAATCTTAAGCAAGTTTCAATATGTGTATATATCAAGGACTGAGTGACAGACGCGAGATCATCTTTTCTCAAATACATTTTATCAGAATAAATGGTTTATTATTAAGTTTTGTAGCGATATAACAGTAAACAATGTACACAAGTCTTTCTATCTGTCCATTAATTAGCTTATTACCTTAACAGCTTAATGTGTCGAGTACCTATAAAAATGAAACAATAGAAAGACAATAGGAAAACAATGGAAAGCTGGCGTAACCGCCAGGAAGGTGCTCAAGGGGTTAATAGAAGAAATTTACAGAGTATTCTATTTGTCAAACCATATTTTTATTTAACTTGATTCTATTTCAGTTAATTACACAGAACACCCTGGTGCAGTTATGTTATGATTATTGATATCCCTCTGTTCAACGGTGTCTATCTACTTAACTACATTATAAAGAATGATAACGATACATCTATACCGTAGGTTCTCAACGTAGGCTATAACGGCCTCTTGTGGAAACAGAAGACCTAGAGAAAATTGGGGAGCATTGAGATAGCGCAGTGGGGGCGTGGACAGATTAAAAATACGGTTTTAAAAAAGCCAAAAAATAATTAAGATGGGGGACTCTAGAAAAAAAACATATTTTCAAAGTATTTTATTATGCTTAATCAGCTAGTCGATTACTTCAAAGCAGAAGAGCTCTTAGACGGTCGACAATTTGGTTTCACAAAATCAAAATCTACCACTGACGCTGGTGCAACGCTTATGAGTCATATTTTGGGGGCCTGGGAACATTCACAGGATGCAATCGGTGTATTCTGTGATCTCTGAAAAGCATTTGAATGTGTTGATCACAGTACACTTGTACTAAAATTAAAAAACATTACGGCGTTTCTGAAACCTCTCTCGCCCTTCTAGAGTCTTATTTAATAGAACGCTGTCAAAAAATTAGTGTTGACTCCGCTGGATCATTCGCTCGAATAGGAGTTCCGCAGGGCTCGATTCTGGGACCATTTTTATTCCTGATATATGTACATTAATGATCTACCACTAATGGTTAGTAACTGTGCTGATATGGTTCTATTTGCGGATGACACTTCACTTATATTCAAGGTAAAGGACAAGAATCCAAGGTTTTTTTTTGTAGTCCCCCACATCCCTCTGGCGTGACCAGAGACCTTATTAATACTATGCGTTTATACTGTGTGCGCTCTTTTGGTGTTATTTTCATTAGCTTGTTCTTTTGCTTCTCTATGTGTGTGCTCTTTTAGTGTAAATTTTTTCAGCTAGTTATTTTGCTGGTCATTTATTTAACTTGTTAATTTGTGATCGAGTCTTAAGCTACTTACTCACTAATACAGTTGAATTAAATATTTTTGTCGTTTATCAGTTTTGCACCAGACGATCACTATTACAGTTTTTGTCAATTTATACTTAAACTAAATTATATGTCAAAGCGGTTAATAGTAATACATTTTAAATAGTAATGAAAGGTACAATAGATAGAGTAGACAAAAAAGAGATAGATATAGGTAGTGGTTAATAGCATAAAACATGAACTAATTGAATGAAAAATGAAAAGAAGACTTAATTCTAAAATTTAGACATGTCAACTCAATACAATAATTAAATTAATAATAATAATAATAAGCAAAGGTTAAGCAAGTAAATAATACCTTAGAAAACATTTCAAAATGGTTTGCCTTAAATAATTTATTGCTAAATGCCAATAAAACTAAATGTATGAGATTTATCTTACCAAATGTGAAGTATGTTGATTGCAGTATTAAGATAGAAGGGAATTTTGTAGGTGTTGTTGATAATGCTGTGTTCTTAGGCATTACACTTGATAATAAATTACAATGGGATCCTCACATTAAAGCTTTTGCATAAAGGTTAAATTTAGCGGTGTTTGCAGTTCGTAAAATTCGCCAATTAACAGATGTTGCTACTACCAGGTTAATCTATTTTGCTTATTTTCATAGCTTGATGTCTTACGGCATTTTGCTGTGGGGGCAGGAGCTAAGATAGATTCCATATTCTTAATACAAAAACGTGCTGTTCGAGTTATTTACAGTTTGGGATCTCGCGAATCACTGAAAAATACGTTTAAGGAATATAATATATTAACATTGCCCTCCCAATACATCTTTGATAATTTAATGTATGTCCGCAAAAATTGAAACAAGTTTGATATAGCAAACGGCCAGCATAATTTTAATACTAGAAGTAATCACAAACTACCGTCCCTTGCTTTATGCTTAGTAAGGCTAATAAGCTTTTTAAAAAGCCAAAGCCCATTACCGATTTACCTGACGATAAGTTTAAGGACTATGTCAAACAGGTTTTAATATCCAAAGGTTATTACAGGGTGGATCATTACGTGATCGGTAGTGATGTTTGGAAGTCTTTGTGCTTCCGCAAAAACCGTTTATTTTTATTATAAATTGTGTAATTTTAATAATTAAAAAATAACATGTAAAAAAAACCAGATCGAGTTTTTACCGGCTCTTCTCGACTGGGTTGTTTTCCGAACCAGTGGTAGTTTTTTTGAAGTTCATAAGCGCCTTTTCAGGGCCCAAATTTAATGAAGAATTGTTTGATTTTGATTTTGAGACATTTAGCAAAATAAGGTTAAGAAACTATGATATATACTAATGACGTGGTTGACGCCAGTAGGTTTTTAAAGGCAATTTTTGTCCTTTACAAATTTATTATATAACTAATTACAATATACTACTTAAACCTAAGATGTCCACTTCTCATCGCTTGATCGTCTCACGATACGTTATTTCACGTCGTCAACGTTTTGGTGATTTACGTGGGAACTAGTGCTATATATGAGTGCGTTATGTGGGTCTAGGTATTATATACTAGGTACAGTAGGTATTAGATACTAGCTAACATACTAATAAACAAAATTCAAGTGTCTGTTTATAATATCAAAATAAGAACTTTTTTACTAATAAATAACTTGGGGTAATTTTATATTTTCGAAAATAATTAGGGTTTCGAGTTAAAAAATTAAAATCCATGAAATCTATACTAAAAAATAAAATTGAAATGTTTGTTTCTAATGACAAAAATGATTTTTTTTACTAAATAGATATTAATGTATATACGATACCTATACCAAAAATAAAATTTTGTCTGTCTGTCTGTTTGTTCCGGGTAATCTCCTTTACGCATTTTGACGGGCCTTTTTTTGGTAGATAGCTAACGTTGCTCCGGGTAACTTAAAAGACTTTTAATTTTCGAAAATAATTAGGGTTCCGGTATAAAAATTAAAACTCCGATTCAATGCACAGTTTTACGAGCAAGCAGTTGAATTTATAAAATATATGTTTACTTTATCTTAATACTAAAAAAGCAATAGGGTTCCGAATCAAAAAATTAAAATCAGGAAAGAATATAGGAAACGCGGGCGCAGCCGCGGGCACACAGCTAGTTGTGAATAAAATCCAATTCAATCTACAGTTTTATTGGTAGGTATTTGAATTTGTGAGAAATATCTTTGTTTTAAGCGAATATAAGTAGCAAAAACATTTTTGATAATTATTAGGTATCCGTGTAAAAAAAAAATAAAACTCATGAAAATGTGAAAAAGGTGATTTAATGGTGTTTCACTGTAAGTGCTTGAATTTATGAGAAATATGTTTGCTTAGGTCTCCCCAAAGATCTCCACGACGACCGGTCTTGCGCCACACGCAACCAGCGGATTCCCGTGTTCTTCACCAGGTCGTTGATCCACCGTGCCACCAACGCTACGTGGTAGCCATTCCAGAACCTGTTAGTCTTATCAGGCATCGGTTCTGCGAATAATGTGGTCAGCTAACTGCCACTTAAGTTTAGCAATTCTTCGAGGAAGGTTGGCTACTTTGGTCTTCTGCGAATTTCCTCATTTCCGATTCGGTCACACAGTGAAACTCCGAACATAGCCCTCTCTATTTGAGCTGTTATTAGGCCCATTGTTTCCATGTCACACGACTTTTTATTTTATTGTATTATTTCTTGATAAATGTTATCGACGCGTTAGTCAACGATGGTGAATTATGAAAGATGAATAATTTATGCCGCTTTTAGCGCACGCGTACGACGCGCCACTAGGATTGAAAACTTAATAATAAATATAAATTTACGAAAACCAATTGGTTATTTAATAAATACATAAACGTAGTTTTACTTAGCGAGTATCATATCACGATATCATTGTGACTCGATTTGCATCGGTCGGGATCGTCGAAGAATAACAGCTTACTATTGTATGGTTTATACTATCATTATATTATTTAGTCCATATTAAATTCTCATATAATTAACTATGAAGTCGTACTGTTGGAATCCGTCTGCTGTTGAAGTATCTCCCACCCTCGGGCTAAAACTCTATCTCCGAGCACGTCTTGGCATGTCCTGGCATATAATATATAAATGCACATGAGATTCGATAATTAATGTACATAAATGCTGTTTTCTGTTACAATAGTGAGTGAACTCAGTCAAATGCACAATTTTCATCATCGGAGTGCAAATTAAGTGTGTACTTTTCAATTAAGTAGTCTTAGATAAACAAACCCATTTTCAATTAATATATTATTTTATTATAGTTTATATATTTCAATAAATATATAAATAACTCGACTTGTCCACATCTTTAATTGAAGACTTTTTTCCAAATCAAAATAATACTAAGAATTAGGCTCGACTGACATAATACGTTGTTAAGATACCATAGTACATAATATGTAACGGTTCGGGGCGCGTCATCCTCCTCCCGCACCCCTCACCCTACACTACCATTACATAGCAGTAACATAATAGAAGTAAATAATAAACAAGTTCTCGGCTTTCAAAAGTAGCGAGTTTATTTCACCCGATGATCGTTTTCTCGACAACGATGCGCCGCGCCGCGCCACGTGCACCTTGCGAGTGTGTATGCGTGTGTATGTGTGAACGCTCTGCACTCACACAGCGACGTTCCATCCGTCACGTGATGCTTCTCTCTGCAACCGCCCCCCGCCCTCCCCGCACCCCGCAGGATATCACACAGTCCGCACGCGACGTAATTTACGCATTTTACTGTTCAACCCTACGACTGACGTTCATGGTACAAAGTATCCTATCGCACATTGTAACATAGCTTATTGGTTCTAGCAAAAGTTTTACCAGTAAAAACACTAAATTAACTTTGTGACTTATTTTGAATTTTAAATATGTAAGTAATCTGGTGACGAGTGTGTGCGGTGACCGCAGACTAAGCGTTAACATTCACTTAACTCGATGCGAAGTGAACGAACTGCCACTATTCCTGACCAAAGCAAAATTCTCAATCTCATATTAACTAGCTATATAATCGAGCAAACTAAAAGTTATGTAAATTTGGTAATTTTGTTTGTCGCATAAGTTTTTTATCTAGTTGAGATAGGAATAACTGAGAAAATTGTCTCTCAACTCAGGTCGGTTCACAGCAGCACAGCGCCGTCAGCTGCGGGTTCAACGCGGAACGCGATATTATTTGAATAGTCAGTCGGCAGCCTGATTCGTTCGTGTCGCAGCCGCCACGCTACACCCGTTACCAGCACAAGCCACGAAGCAACGCGATATGAATTCATGTAGTCCCCAACTCGCTATCTATAAACATTAGTATAACTGGTAGTCAAATAAGGAAAAACACTGTTGTTTTCGATTAAATATTTCACTTCCGATTATAAAGTACTGTTGAAGTACGACCGATGACCACTTACTTGTATGAAATTTGCATTAACGGGATAACGAACTAAATAATAATTACTATTGCATTAAAAAAATACAGAAACATGATAGGCATAGAATATTGTGAATACAAAAGCAATTAGATATCAGCCCTTGATAATTGATAGTGAGGGTGGCAATGATAAATAAACAGGCACCGCAGAACACCGCACCGCGTCACGCCGGGTCGTCGTGCTCGCGCTCATGAAAGAGTTCAACGCGCGCGATGTCGTATAATGCCAACCCAGATATGCTGACTCGTCGTTTCTACAAGCAACTGTATCCGCACTTTAAGTAGCTTTCTTACTTCTCACATAGTAATTCGTCAAATGGGACCGTTCATACTCGTATTTTTAACCGACTTCAAAAAGGAGGAGGTTATCAATTCGTCTGTATGTTTTTTTTGTATGTTTGTTACTCGATTGCTCCTTCATTCGTGGGCCGATTTTCAATTTTTATTTTATCGAAGGACTACACTTCCGAGGTGGTCCCATTTCCACCAGATCAGGAGAACTTAGGAAAATTGAGAAAACCCCTCGAATATTGTAGAGAATACAAACACACGTTTAATACACAACACACGTTTAATACACAAAACTAAAAAGTAGAAAAAAAACTGTTTAAATTAAAAACAAAACCGACTTCTAAAGAATAAACTATAAAAATTCACTAAAAAGTCAAAAAATAATTTCTTTATTTTATCTGACTCGTTAATTTTGGAGTCGGTGCCAGATAGAGTTAACCAATGTACACATTAACAAATGGAAATAACTGCCTAAACTTTATCATAATTACATATAAACTAAATAAAGGACTTGGGTGATTTTAAAGATCAATTAATCAAAATTGAATATAATTTGCGACGTATAAGCTGGTACCGGTTTCAAAATTAACGAAGCAGATTAATAAAGAAATTATTGACTTTTAGTGCTTTTTTATAGTTTATTCTTTTGAAGTCGGTTTTGTTTTTAATTTATTTTTTTTATGTAAAATATCTAATGTAATTGGTTTAAAGTTATGGACAGAGTTAACTTACCTTTTAATCTATAATATAACTGTTATTTCAATTTCTTTAAATATAATCACATATCAATAAAAACAATTACTTAATAAAACGTCCGTACTGTGCTTTACACGAATAACGATCAATACAGAAGCTCATAAGCATAGCGCTTCCAAGACTTGGATAATCCAATATATTTGTTCATTTGTTACATTTAAAGTGGCAACGCACAAATTTGTCAATACATAGAAAAATATAATTTAGGTAAATTAATTGCAATTACTTGTTATACATTGTAAGTATTTATAAATACAAGATGTTGTAACTTACGTCACAATACATATGTATTTGTATGTGTGTGTGTGAGTGTGTGTGTGTGTGTGTGATCACATCACCACATCAGCTGATGCTTGTGTAACTAGAATTCAATTATGTGATTATTAATGACGAGGAAATAACTTGTAATTACATCAACCGCTTGACTGTGTAGTTGAAGAGACGCGCCCGCGACTCTGCCCGCTTCGTCCGGGAGATTATTGATATTTGTTATACTTTTTCTAATATGAAATATATTATTTCAACCGATAGACTGCTGGATATAGGTTTTCCTCAAAAAAGGAGGATTGCCATAATCGCCACGCTTGCCAGGCGGGCTTACAATAGCAGTTGGTGTTTGTGACTCTCAGAAGATGTTGCTGCCCATTCCCTAGTTTATCCCTTAGTCGGCTTTTACGACACCCACGGGAACGATATGGATTCTTAACCGGCACCACACGGCAAATTAAGTGCGTTGTATTATAGCGTTGGATATTCTAAGGATAAAAATAAAGAGGCTTGTGTCATTATTTAGAAGTGTGTCTTCCACTTCGGAGGTATCAAGATAGTCTCCAGTATAATCTGCAGATTTGAAATCCAGAATAATGTAAAAGATCAAGCTTGCGATACAGACTCTTGTGTACAGGGCGCGGGTGTACCATGCCCTATTGTGTAATATTCCTCATGTAAACGAAATATTATACATATTTATTAACTATATTCAAGGGGCCTCCGCTTAAACAAAAATAAAAGAATAAACATATGATTTATTAAGTGATAAGAATAAAATTTGACGTTTTGTTTTTCCATACGTAATGTTTTCCTTAACGCTCGAGATATGTACAGGACACGTGAGCTGACACACAGGAAACTCAAACAAAGTCATTAGACATTATCATAGTATGCACAACGTGATCATAAGTCCCGCTTTGGTCGGGGCAATCCAGCTTCAGGGGGCGACGCGGTGCATGCTACCGCGATCCCCTATCGCCCCCTAAATGCGGCTGGCGGCTCTGGGGGGTTTAGTGGGTATTTCCGGCGCTTTTCGCCGGGTGAGTCCTACGCTGGTGTGGAGACGTCTCTCCACACCCCCTTACTATTTGCATTGGGGGGACTTGATCCTCCTAATGCAATTGGTAAGGGTAGTGCGTAAATGCATTCCCCTCGTCAAAAAAAAAAGGTCGTATGGCGAACTACATTGGTTTGAGCTTACAAGTGGTGGATAACGGCCGGTAAATTGTCTACAAATTACCATGAACTTCATAATTATACTAATAAAGAGTTTCCTTAAGATTCATCTGGTAATTTTATCACTTCCATGAACTAATTTCCATAAGGAACGTATGTAAATATTATTGTTTTATGTTATATTTTCTGGGAAAACCTTGTTATTTTTCAATATCTTCTATAATTATTTTATTATTTATATAGAAGGTACAGTTGGCCGGGTGTGAAAAACAGTTCCACCATGTTCAGGATTCCTAGTTGATCGCTTTTTGTACCAAAGCCTGAGGGTGTTCACAGCTTTTTGGACGTGGGATCAGAGATCTGTGCCTGAGTGAGTAATAGATGATCATGTCGCCGCCGGCGTAAAGACCTAACTAGATCCGACTCAACTCGATGCTCTGACTGCAACTCGAGTTAAGGTCAGGTAAGTCGGCTATGTAGAGAATAAAAAGGATCGGATGGGCTAGAGAAAGAAGGAGCGGACTCTACTCTAAAACGGAAACTACGATTTGAAAGGTAATCGCGAATAATGAGTAGTAAAATGTCGGGGATACCTAGTTCTACGAGTTTATAGACAAGGCCGGCATGCCAGACTTTGTTGAATGCTTTGGCGACGCCAAAAAAAACTGCGAGCGTAAACCAAGGTTTCTTAATGTTTCTATGAAAGTTAGAGAGAATGCACTCCGTGAGGCGGTGTACTTGATGCGCACAGGAATGTCCGGCTCGGAAAACGAACTGTTGAGGAAGCAAAACATTTTTGTCCTTCAAAGAGGCATGAGAGACAATTCATAAGGATCCGCTCATAGAGTTTTCTTATGGTGTTGAGCAAGCTGAGTGGGACGATAACTACCGGGTAACCTGGTATTTTTACCAGGCTTGTGTATTGCTGACTATTGCTGCTTTCCAGACGGCTGGAAAGTGGTGATTCTTAATGGGTGCATTGAAAATGCAGATCACCAACACGATCAGAAGCGGTGGAAAAAAACTTGATAACTTCGTTCCTGATACCGTTTGAGTCTGGAAATTTTCTGAGCTTGAGGCTCTTAATAGTGAGAATTACTTCGTCACATGTGACAGGTGAGAGGGAAACAACCGGGTTAAGAGCAACGAGACTCTGTGCGGTTGATTCGACAACAGAATTGTCGGTAACATCATCGTGTTGTTGTTTAATAGAGTAAACTCTGTTGGTTGTTAAAATATTCAGCAAATTAATTCATAATTAAAACTGTTTACGTACAAGTTTATACTTTTAAGTACGTAAGTTTATAACAAAAACGTATAAAAATTCGATAAAACCCGCTATATTTAACAAAAAATTGTTTTGAGCCGATGAGTCACCGTTTATCGAGGGAACGAGCCGCATTGTCCTCGCAATGGTAACTGCCTGCCTGTTGTTCAGTCAAGACACGATTTTATCTATACTAATAAATAAAATTGAAGTGTATGTTTGTAATATCAAAATAACAATTTTTAGTAAATACTTATGAATTCACATACGATTCCAAAAATACATTTTATTAAATTTTCGTCTGTTTGTTTGTTCCCGGTAACCTGATTCCGATTTTGATAGAATTTTTTTGTTAGATAGCTGAAGTTACTCCGCGTAACTTCAGGTAGTTTTGTTTTCGAAAATAATTAGGGTTCCGCGTAAGATAATTAAAACTCATGTAATTGTGACTAAAACTTATATAAAGAAATTTAGTCATAAGTTTGTTTTCATATGTTTAATTTTCCTGTAAAATAAATGTGTGAATCTGTAGCCAACTGAAGTGCCTATGTTATGTTAAAACTGTTTTGTGAAATCGTATCCTGGGTTCTAAGATACAGGCTTTGCCTAGTTTAGAAGCCACCGTAATTAAACATTGTATGAATCTGTAACCTAAATAAGTAAATAAAATCCGATTCAATACAGTTTGACTAGCATGAATTTGAATTTGTGAGAAATATCTTTGCCTAATGTTAGTAGCAAAAAAATAATGGAAAATAATGAGAATTCCATATAAAAAATTGAAACTATATTACGCAGTCAAAATGTAAATGAAACGCGAGCGTAACCGCGGGCACACAGCTGGTATAGACTAAAATGAATCGACCGCGGTCATTACCCCCTAATTCTTTTTCACAAATAAAAGATGAGTGTGTTCGGGCGATAGTGTGATCCTTCCCTGTCTAACATATGGTTCACAAACCTGGACATACACAAAGCAGGCAAAGGAAAAAATTCGAATCTGTCAAGCAGCTATGGAAAGATCCATACTCGGATTACGAAAAATAGATAGAGTACGCCACACCCAGATTAGAGAGAAAACAAAGAAAATCGATTTCCTAATACACTCCATGAAACTAAAGTGGAAATGGGCAGGACACCTAGCGAGAGTTGAAGATGCCCGGTGGACAAGCTGTGTCGTAAAATGGAATGGACCAGTAGGTAAAAGAAAAAGAGGAAGACCACCGCGAAAATGGGTCGATGACATCAAAGGTATTGCTTCAGACAATTGGTTAACAAAAGCAAAAGACAGAAAATATTGGTTACAAATTGAGGAGGCCTTTACCCTACAGAGGGGTTTTCATAAAAATAATGACATTTAAATTTAAATTTTATTTTACTTTACAAATTAATAAATACCAACATTAAGTTAAAAATATATTGAAATAAAATAAATAAATATACTTAATTACTAAAAAAAATGAAATACTAATACATAAACATATTATACCATTAAAATATTATTAATATTCTTTGTAAATAAACCTACTATAAATTAATAATCTTTGTTACAACTAATTTGTAAATGCATGCAAATGAGAAACAATAAAAGGCTTATTATTATTATTATGTGTTCGGGCGCAGTCGTAGCACAAGAGCGTCGACATGACGTCTTTTCTAACAAAATAAATCGTGTATTGTACAAGTATTCGCGCCAGACTGAAGTACCGCCCGCCGGTCGTACGCAGCTGAGTGTTGTTCCCGAGCTACCCTCATAGAGGAGGTTTCGACTATAATATGTATGACTCATATATAAACCCCCGAAGACATACTTACGAACATGGTAACCCTTGTGCTAGTCACCTTTTGCGGCTGAGTGCCTTCAGCACTCGCCCCCAAAGTCACGGTAAAGCTGTAAAGGCCCTTCCGGTCAACAGCATTAGATAGGTTCGAAAAAAAAACTTGGCGAACATAGTATCTACATTTTTACCTAAATATTCCATTATAATTATAATAACGTACATGAATAAATACATTTTTAATTGATTTAATTTGCATATAAGAATGTCATAATCAACATAAAATGTAAAAATGACTCAGACAGATGGGTATACACATACGATATGTATTACACTTTCGGGCGGGAAGGGGGGTATTGTTTAGGAGAGTGGGGGAGGGGGAGGGGAAATTAGTTAATTTATTTGATCCCACGTAAAATAATTGTATCAATTCCTTAGCGTATATCCGCCGTGTATAAGTCATTATCAATCACCAGGAATTCATAAGGAGAATAAATCTAAAACAAGATGTGTTTCTATTGTTTTTGCATGGTGGTAGGGCAATTTCTAATGACGCCCACCTGGGTAGCTACCACCCTCAAGTTTGAAAACTTGTCGCCAAATACCAATAGGTGTGTTCCGGCACCATCACTTGAGAATCAGTACCTAGGCTTAGTAAGTTTTCCATCCCGGACCACATCGTCACTTAACATCAGGTGAGATTGTGGTCAAAGCACAGAGCCTATATCGTTTTAAAAAATAAAAATCTTGTTTTTGTAACATGATGTACAACTGTAGCAGTATGAAGAATTTTAAGTTGTTTATTCTCCTCCTGATAATGTAATGCGTGGCGTGGCGTATCGTAGCATGGAGAGGGTAATGCGCACTACCTACAGCTACCGATCACGTGTCTCTTGATAAAATCTGTCGCAAAATACCGATAACATTTTTTGCTTCGCCTAAAACTAGACGGACTGGATTTTTTTATGGACGTTTCCATTACAAGTTACGTTAGATCATGGAATGATTAATCATTTTTTGTATCAGAAGCATTTAAGTAATCTTTTGCGTGTCCTGCAAAGCCGATGCGATGCCTCTGTGTGATAATGACGCATTTAATTATATGACGTAATTTTTTTTTCTATTATCTAACTCGAAAATTATTTCATCGATTTAAATTATTCATATTTACACCTATGTTATCTGGTCAGTTTATAATTAATATTTTGTTATGTTACATAAATATATTAAGAGATAGTATTGAATTAAACCTGTAAAAAAATTACGTTCACTTACAAATCCATGGATGAACTACTACATACAAATTATGGTAAGTTATGTGGTTTAAGCTACATTCAGAAAATTATTTCAAGTGAAAGAAACTGCGGGTTGCAGGTATTTGCATTATGAAATCGATCGCGTCAAGTGATTCTATGTGAAGATACAAACAGACAGAGGTGATAGTGTTATAGCTCAGTGTACAAATAAAGACACGTATTTTATACACAGACAGATGCACTACTAATATTTAGAAACGTTTGGAAATCAAATAAACTTCGCAATACTGTGTAAATAGAATATATACTCGTATGAAGCGGGTATCCAATGAAATTGTAATGGAGAATGTCTCATTCGAGGCGAAAAGTGATACTTATTTGATAAGGTTAATTGTCAAGTTAAAAATAGTTATTTCCCTGTTCTAACTTAGTTAACAATTTTATAAGATTACGAGTCTTGTATAAAATTATTTGAGTGTAGTTTGCTCATTCGCAACTACGTAAATAAAGTATACACTAGACAATTATATTACTACGACCTCGGAGTATTCTATTCCGTATAGCGCGCAGAATGTAATAATTTTGGGCATATATGTATGTAATTTCTATTTCTCATATTAACAACTATCTTAGTGCACGCGGCTGCGCCCGCGTTTCACATGTTTTTTCCCTGCGTCTTTATACGCTACAAACAGACAGACAAAAATTTAAAGAAATGTATTTTTGGTATAGGGATCCTTTATACATTCATATCATATATACTAAATAGTTAGTGAAAAAATATTATTTTGACATTACAAAAAGACACTTTAATTTTATTTATTAGAATAGATTTTGAAAACACACACGACGTATTTTGAAAAAAATCTTAATCTGTCTGTTGGTTAGTGCGTACATATAGAACCATTCCAACGATTCACAAATCCTATATTTAAATTATAAACATATTCCCTGGCCAGCATATCCAGTCAAAAGATATCCACTGCTGAATACCCTGACGAAGGACCGGTCTCGCTTTACATGTATCCAAGGGATTCTCTCACCAGGTCGTCGGTTCCCGTTGTTGGGCGCCGGCCACACACGCTGCGTTTTGCGGTACGCAGTCGTCATTCAAGAACCCGTTATCCCCATAGAGCATCAGTTCTACAAACAATGTGCTACTACCACTACCACAACATAATTATAAATTAATATTTGGCTCTTTTTCCATTGGTTGGTTGCGTCACTGGTAGAAAAGTTGAAAGGTTCTCGTTTGTCGTGGTATTTACATGTTATGAGAAGAGAGGAAGCGCATGTGGGTTAATTAGAAATGAATATGAATGTGGAAGGATAGAAAAGTAGAGGAAGGTCAAAGAAAATATGGATGGAGTGTGTAAGAAATGATATGAAAGAAAAAGGAATGAATTTAGAGACGACGGCTGATAGGGACGTATGGAAGAAGAATACTGCGCAGACCCCAAGTGAGTTGGGAAAAGCCATAAGAATGATGGTTCTTTTTCTCATCTCTGATTCTATCACGCAGTAAAACCTCAAGCATAACCCATTGGCCTTCATTCGAAGCCCTTGGTGAGCGACCACGTCTCAACGTCGTATTCTATCACTGGCAACACATTGGACTGGATCACACTGGACTTTGAGAAACTGCACTAATTTGTATAATGCAGTAAATAAAATCTGTAAAAATCATATTGTTATGTGTAAGGATAAAAAATTTGTATAAACTCAATTGTTTTGTAACAAATCACGGTGTTCTAAGTGTTTACGTTCACTTCACAGGTGACAATTCTTATCTTTGTATTCTGCCTAAGATTTCGAAAAAAACTTAGTATTTTCTTAAAATATATTTTCTATTGTATTTACATCCGTAGCCATGTATCGTAAGGCAGTTATTTGCTCATGTTGTTGAGTCGTGCTGTAAAAATTTCGTGTAAAATCATATTACAATGCAAGGGTAGTCAGAGTGCTGTAGATTATTGGTGTTGTCATCACAACCGGCTGCTGGAAAAAGGAATATATGTTTTATTTTGAATTTAGAATTGAAAACATAAGTGAATAATCGCTGAAATAATTGTAACAACAAACATTACTGGTAAACGTTCTTCCCTTTACAGCCGACGATGTGATTTTGGTTACAGCTAAGACTGCAGACGCAAACACTTTACATTCATAAACTTTGTTTTACAATCTTAGACCTATTATAATATTTGAACATTGTGTACAAAAACAAATTTACTAGGTATATAATCGAATCACGGTTTCCTCTAATAATGATAAGATGAAGATGATAGAGGTATATGTGATAAAGCGCGTGCGATGTTATCGAAGAGTTATGCAGAATGCGATGCAAACGAACGCTACACCCCTACAGTAGCTTGCAGGCGCTGGAGGCACGTGCGCTACATGTTACTGCACGTCACTCACTGCACGTGCACAATGCTCTGTCCCACTATCACAATGCAAGTATATTTAATCATGATAACATACAATTCCAATCATAAATATTACAAATTAATGTAAACATCTTAATAAAATAAATATGTTTTTATTTCCTGTATTTAATTAATAAATATTATGATTGTGATGTTTATGTTTAGCTTCTGTCACTACTTGATCTCTATAGTAAATTTTCAAATGTAAACAACATTGGAAGGAGATCCGCCGCATAATAACATCAGATAAGCAGCTAGTTAGATATCATGTGATCAAAAACATGAAGACAAAAGTTAGTGAGAGGTAACACAGTGGTCGTCGGGTCATCAGGTCGGTTCATACCATATATTATCCTCTAATAATTCTACGACAGTTGTTCTGTATAAGTTAATCGCGACAATTAGTATGCACCAACAGAAAAGTTGAGCGTCGCCTCGTGTACTCAAGACGCGCTCATAAATTTTTCTTATCTCGTGTTCGACATCCGGTTTTTACAAAACCTTGAGCATTACTTTCCACTATGTGACGTTGCCGACGATTCAAAGACACTAAGGCGGTGAACAACTTAACTTATAGCTGAATATTCTAATTCTAATATCCATTTCATCTTACATTCAATGTACTTTTGTGTTTAAATAATGGGTTATAACTATGTGCAAAGTTTTCATCTTGACCCGAATCAAATGTCATCCCATAATTGTTGGAAATACTGAGACGAGATTTGTTTGTTGTGACGTCACGGGCACGTTGCGAATGTTCCTACTAGGATAGGCGTCGGTTGAGAGTTCATTATTCTTCTATAATATCGTAAAACTTTAGAGCAGTAGAAAGAGAGATGAAAGAAATGTGACTAGAAGAGTGATAAATATGAAGGTGGATGGTATATATAGGTAGGTATGGAGAGTGAAGAAGGTATGGAGGGGTTGTGTGAAGAATGATATAATGACTAATGTGAAAGGAGAGTGGAAGAAGGACACATGTTGTATCGACGCTATATTTAATATAGGACATCGTAAAATTGATAATTCTAAATTGATTAACTACTTTTTTTTACTTCTGTTTTTTTTTTTTGTTGTAATTTTGCGTATGTTTGAAATCTATAATTACTATTAAAATTAATGAATATCATATATACTATATTATGTAGTTATTTATTATCACAATTTCATCTGTAGACAGTAGGCAGCACGTACATATTGAAACACGTGCCCGCAACAAGAACATGAATCTTATCGGTATCAGCAGAGACTAATATATCCTGTAGTAAGACATGTTGAACCACTTGAAAACCGATAAATACAGATAAACAAATCTTGTCAGAGCGTTTACCTGTAGGTATGTACTCAATGCTCTGTTTTTATCTTGTGGACGACATGTTTGTATTTGAGAAAATAATATTTTAAATAAAGCGGAAAAGTCTGAAACGGAGGAACCATTATGCACCCAGTTATATTATAATACGTCATAGTGACTCGCTTCAGCTTCAAGCCCTGTGAATCAGGCTAGAATAACACAAAATGGTAATAGCGACTAGTGTTAAATTGTCGATCTCTGGGTAATCATTGCTACATGAATTCAAAATTATGCTAGGTTAGGAATCGATTACTTAAGCAATTTCTAGGCATCCCCCCCTCCTAGGATAGCAATAGCAAGCAAAGCTCTTCCCCCTGCACGTGGTAACGTGAACATTGGCATAATTTTTACAAAATCTACTTAAAGATAAACATTGTTATCCACCATTATGAACCCATTTTATCAAAAATATGCAAAGCATAAATACACCGCCCACCATTTGTGATTACGTAATAATTGAGCTTCATCTTACTATAAAAAAGTAATAAAAAATGTATGAGTGTACCCAAACATATATCAGAGTAAACTGCCATTAGTGACGGTGAGCGCTCAGGGCTAATACGAATAGGTAAATACCCTTATAATAGATCATTTTTTTTTATAACTTCGAGCGCGTCCATGACCACTTGATTACAAAACAAGGAAAACATTGTTACGTTAAGATAGAGCTCCACAAATGTTTCTATTTGAATAAACAACCGCCATATAGAGAGAGTCACGTGAGATGACCTCGGCCGGCGCGAACTCCCTGCCTCCCTGGTTCGGAGTCGGCTTCCTACGCGTTACTCAGAGAAAGGACCTCGTAAACGACACATATGGACTGCAAACACTATAACCGGAGCTCACACAAATTACCAATCAGTGAAAAACAACTAATCATGCATATCATGTAGTTGTCTGTAATATGCAAATTCTGTGTAATCACGTTTTATTAATGATAGTAAAACCAAAGTATCTCGAAATGGTCACAGCTTGAAGAAGTGCTGATTCGATACTATTATTACCCACAATTTTTAATTTTGTTTTACTGTTGGTTGTTTGCATTGAGTGAGGTAAGCCACTACACGTTATAATTTAAATTTTTAAGATTTTTGAGAACAATTTGTTGTCCTTAGTAAATATTGACAGACAGTTATTTTACATTTAGTTTGACTATAAACATAACTAGATAGAATATAAAGTATTCCATCCGGACACAGACATCCGGTAAACACAGACTTCGGGGCATAAGTCTGCAAACACAAAACTGCGTTGCAATTGCGAGGCACTCTTTTTCCATAATTCAGATGATCATACCTTCAAGGATTGTCAAGCTATTTAGTACAAGGTGGACCTGACTGACACGGACTAAAAAAAAGCATTACACACTACTGTTATTGACAAGATGTACGGACAAAAAAAAAACAAAGAATATTTTGAACGCTGATAACAACTATTCTTGTTAAAAATATGAAGCTTTGAAAACAGACGGTGCAATATATTAGAATGAGCACATATTTATTTGAAGGATTTTCATGTTTATTATTTGCAGAAACGATGTGTCTCAAAATAAACTAAAAATATAGTCAACAAGTGTGACGTATAATTGCAATAACTTACGATACGAATGAATTCGCAAGTTCTTGCGATGCGTTCGTGCGAGCTTGTATATTTATACGATGCGACGTCGCATCGCAGTTTTGTGTTTTCATTGTAACACATTGTTTACATACATGTTTACAATATATACATCCGATAAGGTTTCACATAACTTCCTGTTTGCGAAGCTGTCAGCAGATTCCAATGTGATCAAGTTTCATTATTAACCTTCTAAGTTCTAACAAACAATTACTCAAATATCTTTTCTTAATTCTTATCCTTAAAAAGTGGCAACATCTTTCAGTCAGTCTGTCTGTCGGTAACTTGATACATTTACAAAATTTATTGTATGATATGTTTTCTCTAGTTAGGTTTTAGAGGACCGTTCATACTTATAGTACTCCCTTTTTTGACGAGGGGAATGCATTTACGCTACACTACCCTTACCAATTGCATTAGGAGGATCAAGTCCCTCCTCCCTAAGCAATACTAAGCAAAACTTTAACTCTCCCGCTTCCCACATAGGTGTAGCCCGAGACCACATCCTTCCACTTGCTATGATCCAAACACACGTCTTTAACTTCTATTTTCATAAGCAGCTTCATCAATCCTCTTCGGTTACGGGTACTATTGTCCTGACCTTTCTCCAGAACGTCTCCAGTTTGGTAGAGATACGTTCGCCTAGGGCAACCCTTGCCAGATTGCCCAGTCACATTCGCCTTATAAATTGGTTTCGTCAATCTTCTTTCATCCATCCCCTCTACTCTACATCCTCTATAACCAGAATCACAACAACGTTCCATTATTACCCTACTCCTTACTTTATGTATCATTCTCATGCCAGCTATACTTCTTGGATTTCTCATATCTACTGTATTCATTTTGTTTTCAAGCTTCCTCTGCCAGACCCAATACTCATAACCACAAAAATGTAAGGACTAGCACATCCCGATACACAACCAAACGTGCCTTTTTAGACAAATTCCGGTTGCAACTGTTCACACTTTCCATCCCTGGAAACCATTGACCCCAAGTATACAAACTCTTCCTCTTTTTAATTATTCAATTTATTCAAAAAGGATGGCAAGTGGCCTATACACTACATTTCCATCCATTCTCCATCAATCAAAACTGCACATTCTGTCACTCTTTCTTCCTTAATTAATTTGTATAATTTCTCAAAAATCTGCTTTAGTAATTAAAAGTAAATAAGTAAAGATTAATTACGAAATAACCATTGAGAGCCCTCAGCCCCCTCATCCACCGTCCACCGTGGTATTGAGCATTGTTGCCTCCGTATGCTAGCAGATTCATTACTATCAGCATCGCATCAGCAGGTAAAAGGGAAGGTGCTCTTCATCATTAATCTATTTTATATTATTGAAAATTTGTAATTCGTCTACTATTATTTTCTCCACGAGTTTGCAAAGTTTCTTTAAAGTTTACAAGGCGCTTTGCGATAAAACAAGTTTTACTAGAATATCCTACTTCATGAATAATACTGATTAATTTTGTACATAAACAAAATAACGGCGCCAGTTCCACGTGACTGCATAACATTTGTTGTTATCATAAATTTAATAAAGATTTATTTGTGTTGATACAAACGGACGAGCAGTATAGCTACTATATATATAGTGTCCCGTATTGTAGGTGTACAAGGCGAACTGTTCCCGTGTAATGCGATGGTTGTGTTCCAGCGGTGACGTCACAAGTGATAACACTCAAGGTGTACGATACGATATCCGCGAGGAAGCATCAACTAAATACTTTGACATTGAAATTCAAGTTGATCTACTTCATGTGTTATTTTAAGTGTGCGTACACTGTTTGCCTTATACATATATTTCTATCTTATACATACATTATATTTCATTTATAGACAAGAAGTTTTGTGTTAATTTGTAAACAGTAAATAAAGATTTTTGTATTTTTATATATAACATTGACCAACGCAGGTAGTTAAAGTTCGACCGAGCGACCGAGTTCATCAGTCACTTAAGTAGGGATGAGGTATAAGATTTTCCAAATCGATTGATTTTTTTATTCGATTACATACATCGAGGCTTAATAAGAGATCAATCTTTTTTCAACTTGCTTTATTTGACTTTTTTTTATTCGTAAATATTATTCTTCCAATGATCAAAATTACACTATAACCTTAGTTTATTGCAAAAACTGTTTCCATGTTTTTTTTATTAACAGCATATAACAGCATTTTTTATAACAAAGGTTATTACTAGTAACTAAACAAAAAAAGAAGAATGCCTAACCTACTACGGAGAAATGACAATGAAATTATTTTATTTTTGCCTCTGTCCATCCATCCATCCATTCAACCGAAAGATGTCAACTGCTGGACATAGGTCTCCCCCAAAGATTTCCATGACGACCGGTCTTGCGCCACCTGTATCCAGTGGTCTCCCGCGACCTTCACCAGGTCGTCAGTCCACCTAGTGGGACTGTGTGGGACTAGTACGCTACGTCTTCTTATTTTTGCCTATTTACAAATAATCATAATAATATAGAAAAAAAGAATATTCTAATAATCGATACCCACTTTATTGGTTAAAAGATCGATCTTTTGAACCTTGATGTCTTCTGATTCGATTAGATTCGAATTGATTGAAAAAATCATCAATATTCAGAAAGGATTCCCGTCCCTACTTAGGCAACTGATAACCTCGGCTGCCCGTTCTACCATGTCCATGATCCGGTTCATACGTGTGTTAACAGTATAAAACACAATCGTGTCGGCCCCCAGAAAGGCGGTGGATGGTACCGTGGGTTTTAGTGGGTATTCCCGACGCTTCACGCCAAGCGAGTCCCACATACCCCCCTGACGTTTACTCCCGGATTAGAGATGGCAAGGCGGATACGTAAATGCATTTATTGAGTAAAATAAAAAGGTAAAACAAATATTTGTTCAAACGTCATTGACGTTGCGCGCTTGACGGCAAATCTTTATAATTTTACTATCTTTATAATTTATCAAAATAAAAAAAAAATGATCAGGTACTATTTTCTTTCTTACATTCCTTCATGCCTATAAAAGCATAATTTTGTCTCTGAAAGTGGAAAAGATTCAATTGGAGAACCAACGTCACATTGTTAGAACTCGTTTCCTCAATGCTGAGGATCGCGACAATTTACGATGAATCTCCATCGAGCGCGGCCATACACAGAGTACATGCTGTCGCCTATCGCCCACCTTTATTGTTTCAGCCCACTTTGCAGCTTTGTAGGCAGCATAATATCTGCGAAGGAGAGGACTCTTTGTCGGCAGATCGTGGAGAACCGTGTGGCGATATTGAGCTTTTTTAATATGGACTTATCAGTTCTCATGGCAGTCCAAAGTATACACAGCAATCTTCGCCAACACCACATCTTGAGAGCAAACTGATAGAAGTAAAACACCATCATGATATGTGTGTCCTGGCTGCTTTTGGCTACGGAGAGTTGCCTATTCTAGACCGGTTCACTATAATGTTATTCAAGGAGAGCGTTCATGTTCTGCCCTTTGATGCGCTTTATAATGACTAATATACCCAATTTTATTAACAAAAGTACGGGCGCATATAGGGCAACTTAAGACTCAGCCGATATAACTATAAATTATGTCCACAGGTGGTTTAATCTTCAGATTGTCCCGTCTTATATCAAGGTTATGACATCGTTCCATCTCAAAGGCCAACAGTGCACGTGTACTGTGCCAAAACCGGGTACGCGTTGACTCTCAAGGTTGACTAACTTACCAACGGACTACCAATTAACGCGGTAAGTACTTAGTTTACTGATTTATTTAATATGTCAATTACCCATAAAAAAGAGACAATAGGAAAACAATGGAAAGCTGGCGTTAACGCCAGGTTAGTGCTCAAGGGGTTAAAGTAGAACGGAGTAAGTAAACCTACTGTAAGGTACTTCTACTGCGTACTGCGTACTTGTGCAAGGTTACATTTATAGATGCATTATGTTAAAGGAAGTTCAGGATCAAATCACAAAACAGAGTATTGTTCGACGCTTGGGTTCAGCTTTCACCTTATGTCAACGCAATACGATATTAGAGCCGCTTGAAAAATAAGTTGAAACATGGCTCTGGTGTGTAGACTATGGGATGGATGCTGGGGTCCCTAACATCTACTGCGTTGCTACCTATCCTATATTTATAAAATAATATAAAATGAGCATTAAATGTTATATATTGTTCGTCAAGATTTCCTTGTGGTTTATACATACATAAAAGTAACGATACGATCACTGATTAACAAGAATCAGGAATAAATACTCTACAATTTAATTTATGATTTAAATTATTTTTTAGTTAAATATTAAATTAATTATGGATTGAGTATGGAATATTCAGAGCAAAGAATAAATAATTATAAATGTACGAGTAAGAGAAGAGAATAATATTGTTTATAAGATCAGAGGCGAGACGAGCAGCGCACCGCGGCGCGGCTACCTGACGTGTAAGCTTTATAGTCATCATTGACCTATAATTAATACGTTTCTGAACAAAGAAAGGTCATCGCTGACCCTAATTATTTACTAAGTAATTACAAGAACTGTTCAATTGTTCTCGGATCACATTAAAACGTGTTCTGAAGTAACCGTGGCGTGACGCGTAACTCTTTTCTACCTACCTACCCAGCTAGCTAGCACTCTCTCACGACAACTATTCTTAATCGAATTTAACATAAAATAAATACGGGTCGTGTCGTGAACGAATAAATGCATATTTAATACACTGTTTTTTTATGTTTACATTCTTCAGTTATATTTTAGCATTGTTCTTACTTAGTTATAGTTATATCAATTTCATATGTTTGTACATTACACCTCGATTAATGACAACTGAAGCTGTCATGCCCTAATGGACGAGGACGACATTTGACGTGACGTTCCACTACGCCAAACCATAAAGCAAGTCGAATGAGAAATGAGGAATCTTTCTAATTCAATGGATTGTCTCTATCAATAACCTGAAGACAATGCATTGTAATAGATCGTCTCTATACTACGCTAATAATGGTTTAATAAAATAGCTCGTCAAATGGCGTCGAAAAACATAGCTTTAGTTTGTAACGAGGCGGTTTGCTTGATTTACAGCTGACACTTTTCGATTTTAATATTTCAATACCTATGGATGATTGTCGTTGTATTTTTTATGCAGTAGTCACTGTATCTAATAACTATATATAACTAACCTTAAAAGAAGATTATGATTATTAAGCGTGATTAACTAGTGACCTAATAGGTATGTAGCTGAAACACGTATTATACCAGAGTATACAGTATTCGCACTTTTAGCACAGGGCACAGCGACGCGAGGCGAGTATTGGTACTTGATTGCGCCTACAATCAAATTTTTTTCTTGCGGTAGTTTTAGAGGCACACTTGCATTTTACTACTGTTATTTATATGTATGTACTGATTACCAATATCAGGTTGAAACTAAATAGAAAGTCTGATAGGATCGTGCACCTTTTTAGGTAATGGTTGTTGTAGAACTGTTTCCCTGTAGGTACTCTTTTTGTGATACGAGGAAAACCGCAAGTGATAATTCATAAACAAGTTTATGCATAAGGATAAGTAAAGCGGTTAGTAATACAATATAATGATAATTCTGGATGAAAACATTCATTACATAGGCACGTAGGTAGTGTTGTAAAGTGTCAGGTGAACGTATGAAGACAAAGAGTTGCACGTGTCATCAATCAAACTGAACGTCCGCCGCCGAGTGCGGACTGATATCGGCTCCTAACCGTGTTCTGATTACACAAAAACTTACTTATAAAAGATTACACAGTTATGAGTCATCGTAAAGCTATGAATTATTTTTATGTTAAAAATGTATTTTCACTAAACTCGATGACAAAGCAGCTGTTGACAACAGAAACGGCGACGTGAGGAACCAGGGGGATAGTTTTAACTGTCCAACACTGAATACTGTTTATTTAAGAAATTTATATTTTTATAGTATTCATTTGTGAGTGAACATTTTACCAAATTTCTGGCGGACAGAGGAATAATTAAACATGAGAGTATAGAAAATGGAATACACGGTTGTATTTGAAAACTTATGATCAACCAATAGTACAGTCCGTTCACTATAAAAAGTCCCCCCGTTCAGGAGTTGGTAGCTCTGACTAGTCGGGTTGCATATTTTCCTATTTTGTGCCTCCCAAAAATGAGATAGAGAAGGTTGGATAAATTGTGACAAAAGATTAATTATGAATTCCGAAAATTACTCATTTAATTTAAGTGAATTATAGTTTAATGTTCGAGTATTAAAATGAAACATAAATAGCAATATTATTGATGGATATTTCGCACACCGCTAAACTAAGAAAAGCTCTCAAGGCTTATTTAACATAGGAAATAACATTAAATAAATATCTGTAAATCATCATAACTACTGAAGAGCAAACACGAACATTTTCGTTAATATTACGTTAGTGTTCGTCAAAGAAAATGTAATTTTATATGAACGATGCGAGAAAATTTTATTTTAACAATTAAATAGGGTAAATTTCATTCGAACACATTAGGTGAACTGCCATAATAAAGTAATGCAAACACATAAAAAAACATCTATTCAAAATATACTTTATTTTTATGATAATGATCTAAAGGATCGTCACTGTCAATAGTCAAGTTCAAGCATGTTACCTTTTGTTGTTTTTTACTTGTGTCTCTAAAGTACAATAAATGTCTCTACATTAATAACTTCCATTTTGAACTACAGTTGTTCTATTTGAATTCGATTATTCTTTCTGAAAACTTTGTTTCTTGAAGTCATACAATTTTACAGTCTTTCTCTTGGTGTGTATTTTTCCCAGGGTTCTAATTTTATTGGGGAGTAGCTGTAGCAACGACCGCTGCCTTCAGTATTCTAATAGCGGTTTTATATATATTTTATAATAGCGGAAATATCTGCCATACACAAAATAAATAAAATAAACATTATCAGGTAACAATAATTACATAATGTAATGATTGCACAGATAGCGAGAAGTAACATATTAATTTGAAATATGGTAAGTATTGTCCAGTGGAATATAATCTTCTCTAAAGTTTCTTTTCCCCTCCCGCCTCTACTACTTTTTAATACTACTTTCTGGATAGATAGTAATTAAAATGATATACGGTGAGATATTGATGTAAAAGTAATAACAGTATACCAAAGACATACGCTCTAAACATTCTAGTTTGAGGACTACCTATCTGTTCTATTTTACTACTTAGTAAAAATTCGCATATTTTCAAATCGAAATAGAGAGTCGAAAACGAAGAGCGGCAACGTTGTATGTAACGAAGCATGAGCTGGCAACGTGACAATTATAATTTAACAAAATAGGGAAATTAGGGAATAGCTCTATCTAATTATTTTTTGCATATTATTAGATTCTGACGTCATTATAGATAGACTTTTATTAGATTGGAAACACTCAGCGACATCTCTCATCTAATTAAGTAATCATTTATCGTGTTACGATTCTTTGTATGGGTAATATCGGTCTAGTACGTTATATAATCATTGCTGATATGGATATGGACGTAAATGACGTCAGCCGCTGTGCCTGTGCAATGCGAAAGAGATTCTGCTGCGCATCCATCGCATTATTGATCCCTGTTGCATTTAATGTTGCAACGTCATACACCTAGGAGAACTCCCAGTTATAACTACCTCTCGAAATATATCGGAAATAATTTGGATTCTGTGGAGAACTAAAATAATCAAGAAAAATAATGTAAGACAATTAATATCTAGTAAAAAAATATATTCCAGAAAATAGTAAATGATATCCAAAAAATTTCTTACGTAGATCTAAAAATTCGTTATCATTTAAAAAGCCTCTTATATAAACTTGTAGCGACATCTATTATCAACTTATGTGCGTTTAAATTAACAGCAATTTATTTATTATGAAAAAATAAATAGATGACGCTCTGAGCAAATAATGGCTTTTAAATTTAAGAACAGATTTTAAAAATATTTACACTCTTTAATTTATCTCCTAAATGCAGCATCCGCTCTAGAAATGACGTCGCCCCTAACAAAAAGACAAATTACCACCCCTTAAACGTACGTTATTTAAATGAATGTGCATATTATTTATTAGAAAAAAATAAATCTTTTTGATTAAAGTTTAGTAATCTTAAAATTACTGCTCTTAATTGACTGACTCATCAACGCAGATCCTAAACACTGGTCCTACAAACCTAAAATTTAGGAAATAGATACATTTCGTGATAATTATATACACTAGGAAAGGATTTCTGGAAATTTCACTCTTAGGTAAAATAAGAGATAATTTATTTAGATGAATTATGAAAATTTTAGCAACGAAGTGAATGATATGCCCAATTTTCTTTTTAGTTTAATTTTCCATATCCATTTTTACAAGCAAACGGCTCACGGCGCCCACAAATTTGATCGTCTCGGGAAAATGCCCGGCTTACCCCCCTCCCCCCTCCTTAGAGTGGTCACTACTGAATGTTCTTAAAAGGACATGCGGTCGGAACAATAGGTATTCTTCGGTTACATCTCTAGCGAGCAGATGCTAACCTTACAAAAGATTCAGAATCGTTTTATAAGGATAGCTGCAGATGTTTATCGGTTTCAGAGAAATGTGGACTTACACAGAGATCTGAACCTGCCCACCATTAAGTCCGTCTTTAAAACCCAGTGTAGCGCCTTCTTCGAACGCGCAGAGACACACCCGAACCCACTCATAGTACGAGCCGTCTCGTACACGCCAGTCCGTTCCGCCGTCCGAAAGCGGCGACGTGCGCCACACCCGTCAGTCCTTTCCGCAGACCGAAAGCGGCGACGTCCGCGTAACATATTAACCGACCGCGACGATAGCATCACGCGCGCGAATAGGCGGTTTCCTCATGTTCCTCGCACATTTGCGTGTCAGCGCCCACGCCCGCGAAACCGCCGTTCCCTCCGCCGGGGACGAGCGGCTAATTTTGCTCCCGCACAATCTCCGGGTCACCCTCAGGCGGCGGCCCAAGACGTGCTTCGTTCCCCAACTGGGGAGGCTCTTGACGTCGCCGCCAGCGCGATACAGTAACACTGCCCATGCATCAAGCATTACACGCACAACACTGCAAACACACTCTTGCACATAACCCGCAGGTACATAGGTGCTGTAAGGAACCTTTTTTTAATGTAAATAAAGAATAAAAAATGTAGGGTTTAGCTAGGATAAAAATTCCGCGGGAGACTTCATACTCAGGTAGCGGCCAAGCCGAGGTTCGAACCCTTGACCTAGCTACCTTATGCGGCTGAGTGCCTTCAGCACTCGCCCATAAAGTTCGGTGAAGCTGTAAAGGCCCTTCCGGTCAACAGCATTAGCTAGGTTAAAAAAAAAAAAAAAAAAACAATTGGTATTTCGGATATCTATTACTATCGCGTTGCACCCCAAAGAGAATTATAAAACACGAAAGGGACAACTACAGCTTGGGTTGATTTTACCTTATGCAAAAAGATAAAAACACCACTTCGTAGTACCGTTTCCACCTCCAAATCTGAACCGATTTTTATTTTATTTCAGTTTTACAATAACAAAGATTTTGGCTATGCCTGTATATTTGCTTGCTTTTTTAAATTTTATCCATCAAATTTGATTGACGAACGTCTGAAAATGACGGTGAAAAACGATTTTTTTTAATATTTTCAAAGGTTCATACTTTCTACAATAACTAATTTATGGAAAAAATCAAAAGGGGCTTCGGGTTTGTCTCTGAACGTTCGAAGAAGACGCGACACTGGGTTTTGAAAACGGACTTGATGGTGAGCAGATCCAGATACCTGTGTAAATCCACATTTCTCTGGTGCCACCGGGCGCCTACGGCTTTCCTTACAAAAGATTCTGAATCTTTTGTAAGTACATCTGAAAACTCCTAATGTGAGCGTACACGGGTGCGCAGTACGTAATGATGGGAATAACCACCATTTTGTACAGGTGACTTTATGGCGGAGGGCAGTTTTACTAACAGAGTTATACAGGGTGTAGAGACGGTCTTGCACCATGGCGGTTTGGCGCTTGACTTTCTTGAGGTGAGCGTGGAAAGTCATTTTGGCGTCTAGATGAACACCTAACTACCTAACCTTGGTGTTATAGGGGATGTGCGTACTTGATAGGACGAGGGGGTTTAATCGAACGGGCTCTATCGATCATGATCGCGGTGTTCTTACTCGGGTTTATCGCGATACGACACTTGAAGTGCCAAGAGCTGAGATCGTCGACGGCTCTTTGGACGTATTTTAGGAGGATTACTCTCTTACGAAAAGCATAATAAATGACAGTGACATCCGCGTAAAGCCCTATCTGAACTCTTTCGGGTGCAGGGAGTTCTGCTAGATAAAGATTAAAAAGGACAGGCTCTAAAATAGACCCTTAGAGGCCTCCTGCGTATATGGGGTAGGCTATAGAGAGAGCGTTGTTTACTCTATAGCGGAAACTACGATCTTTGCGGTAGGATGTATTATGTGAACTAGAGTGTTGGGGATTCCTAACTCAGTGAGTTTGCAGACAAGGCCTGTGTGCCAGACCAAATTGATGGGGAGACAAGAGATTTTTTTATCCTTTATAACCTCTATGAGACGGTTAATAATGACCCGCTCATAGAGATTTCCTAACGTGTTGACAAGTCTAATGGGACAATTACTATCGAGTAGCCTGGCGTCTTTGCTAGGTTTGTGTATACCTATAACGATTGCTGCTTTCCAGACGACTGGAAAGTGGTGATTCTTGATGGCTGTATTAATGATGCAGACCAGCAACGCGGTCAGAGGCGGGGGAAGAAGCTTTATCACTTCATTCCTGATTCCGTCTGTACCGGGGTTTTCTGGGTTTAAGGCCCTTAGCTGCGAGCACCAACTCGTCACAGGTGACAGGTGAGAGGGTGACAACCGGAGTAAGAGCAACTAGATCCTGCACGGAGGATTCAACAACAGAGTTGTGGGTAACTTCAAAGCAACTCCGAGAACTATGTCCGTACCCTTGGCAACGGTGACACTACGTCTGGTAGGCTTTTTTATGAGGGAGCTCTACAGAAACCACGGAAGAACCTCAAAGACTTTTAAGGGTTTCGGTGGCGCTAAGTGAGACGAGAACCATGTTGAATGGTTTTCGATCGCGCTGGGAGTAAATCCTGTGCACTTCCAGCACAGGAAAACCTGTTTCTTAAGGGAGGCAGTAATGTCGTCGCACGAGAGTTCCTGCGGAACTCTGCACATAACGACCCGAAGACTTTTCTTCCTCCAACGCATGTATAAAAAATACGTATTTGCACTCACGAAGGAAGTTGGTGAGTGCGCGGAAGTCATCAGTGGTCTGCACCTTGACCATAATGTTACCTCTGACATTTGTCGCGGTGGTACAGTGGATTTTATGGCTCAGGAGAGCCGCCGAAATTCTAGTCCAGGACGCTACCGCGTCGGGACCGCCACCACCTCGTGGGGGGCGCACACCCCCAACGCGTCTACCAGTGTGGTGGCCATTCGAGAACCCGTTGGTCTCATAAGAATAAGATTTCAAAAATGACTTACCACTCGTATATCATATCACACACGTACTTTCACATACTTCCACACATATCCACACACGCACACACGCACACACATAATATGTACAGGGATTAGTAAGAAAATACTTTTTTCAAGGGTTACTTTTTAATGGAATAAATCTATAATGTTAATTTATTTTTCTCCTTGATCTTAGCGGCTTTAAGCGCGCGATATGCGTTCACCGCGTCAAGCCGGGCACGCTCGCGCCGCGCCGCCGCCGCGTCCGCCCCCGGAGCCCCCGCGTCCGCCCCCGCCCCGCCCTGCAGCAGCTTCGTGAGCAGCAGCCCCCGTCTCCCGGGCTACCGGCAAACCACATCCTCAATGCAAGTTACTAAAGTACATATTAATGCATCACACATTTGTTCTATTTGGGTTTAGTGAGTATGTATGGTATACGTTTGCAGTGACCACTTACCATCAAGAATAAAACAACTACCCTCCATACTAAGCGTGTAATTAGAGATCTCACCCGTGGTGCTCCACTGTCTGTCCGCAGTATCTTGTGGTTAAAGTGAAGCGCTGGCGGCGCGTGCGTCACATCACCGAACGATACACGGTCGTATAACACTTCTTGTTTCTCCTGACTCGCCTAAACAAAACAGTTCAAATTAAAAATACGTATGTCTCATATCTAGCAAATAGATCTCTTTTTAGAGATTGCAAAAAAGATATTCACACTATGACCCGCGGTGCAATGCTACTTGGTAAGGTACTTATAATGGAAGTAAAAAAAATGGTGACAGCCATGCCGCTGCAATTTATTTGTCTATCGCCTACTTGCCCACAGGCAAATGTCTACCATCATGCGCCATTGCACCATGTATACAGTGACAAACGCCTGTAGTGTCCCATCTCGTGACAGTTAGTATAGGACCCATGTTCGAGTTGGTCACGACTGTAATCAAACGAATCGCGCTGGGCCCTAGTATAAATGATTTGGGGTCGTGATGAACCCTGGCTGAGCTGCGATTCGCAGTAGACCGAAATAATTTCTTATAGATCGGCACTTACTTCTCCAGTAACGCCGGTGTTGTGTTCCACCTTCCGTAGCCTGTGTGTAGTAACCAATGTATAGTCTGAATGTGTGAACTGAGTAATAGCTAGGAAGGCTAAGAAGGAAATATGATTCGGCACTCTTAAAGTTAAGCACAAACAATTTTCACATATAAAAACGTGTATCCTCGCGTCAAGTTGTTACCAAACAGAACTCTGCGTCAATTCTCGCGGGTACTCCAATAGAATCCAAGTACCCCCTTTTTTCTGTTATGATCAATAATTAACAACCCATATTAAATCCAGTACATCACAGTAAATGTACCAGTAGTTACTGGCTTTTTCAGCACAAACTTTACTTCAAATCTACATTACACTAGTTTTTACAAATAAAATATTATATTCAATATTAGCTGTGTGTCCGCAGCTGCGATTGCGTTTCATATATTCTTATCTGCGTTTTAATTTTTTTATACGGAAATCTATTTTTTTTAGCACTAAGATAAAGTAAAAATAAGTCTCATAAATTCAAGCACTTGCTCGTAAAACTGTGCGCTGAATCGGATTTTATTCAAATTTTTATGAGTTTAATTTTATATGCAGAAACCTAATTATTTTCGATTATTAAAAGTACCCTAAGTTAGCGGAGTAACTTTAGGTATCTACCAAAAAAGTCCCGTTAAAATCCGTCCAGCCGTTCCGGAGATTACCCGTTACAAACCGTCAGACAGACAGATAGTCAAAAATTAAAAAAAATGTATTTTTGGTATAAGTGTCATATATATATTCATAAATATTTAGTTTTTAAAAAATAACATTACAAACACACACTTGAATGTTATTTATTATTACGTAACATTAAGGAGTGGATCACTCCTGAACTTCTGAGATGTCCTCGACATAGGGATTTTCTTCACATGAAATATAGAAAGAATAGAGATGATGTCATTATCGCGACCACATACAAAAAGTATAGGAACTTTTATAATAAACTGATAAATCGTCTCAAAGCTCAGTATAACACTCAACAACTGATCAAAAGTTGTAACAATCCTAGACAGCTATGACCTAGACTTATCGCTTGAAAAGTCTTCTTCAAAGACACTCTTTAACTTTAATAGATTTTTTATAAATATTGGTAAAAAGCTTGCCACTCGAACTTTAAATGATCTTGGCACTAATGAAGACAATTTAATTACACTTAGCAGCAATTTTAGAATGAACTATCCTTATTCCTTCTTTATGCAACCCACTGACTGCTATGAAGTGGCTGCACTAGTAAACAATTTAGGTTCCGACACATCTCCTGGTCATGATGGCTTAAAAAGTAATCTTTTAAAATTAATTTTCCCCTATGTGGTGGAACCTTTAACACATTTTTAATTTAAGTATATCTGCGGGGATATTTTCTGAATGTTGGAAATTAGCATCGGTTACTCCAGTACATAAAGGTGGTTCGAAAGAAGATCATTCTAATTTTAGACCTATCTCACTTCTATCAATAGTCTCTAAACTCTTAGAAAAGTCTACAAACGTCTCACGTCTTATTTAGAAACATATAACATTATGTCTCCTGCTCAACTAGCTGCATCAACAGCTCATCTCATCAGCTCATCAACAGCTGATTCAGTAGAGGGAAATCTATGGAGGATGCCACAAATTTTCTATTATCCAAAAAAGCAAGATATCTAGATAGAAAACAAAAATTGGAAAGTTGACACTTGACGAAAAGTTGACATTTAAAGATCACATAGGATTACGATCAAGGCGAGTTAGAAAGTTAATAAGTATCATGATACTCCTGCGGGGGAGAGCTCCTCGTGATATTTTAATTCTTGTATACAAGGCTTTATGTCAATCTATACTTCAATACTGTATACCCGCATGGGGTAATGCACCCAGACCACACTAATTGTCTTAGAAAGAGCTCAAAGATCGTTGCTGAAGATTATTTTTAGAAAACACTTTTAATATCTAACTCGGAATCTTTATGAAGAAGCTAAGATACTCAAGTATTAGCCATATATAAGGAACCACCGACTATCGGATAGTTTCACAAATCACACACATCACGTTCGGTTCAATATAAAACACCTAAAGTCAGCACCTCTTTTTTGCACGTTTTAGTGAATTCGCGCTTCCTTTCATATATAGGCAAGTGAATATGTGAATAAAAGATGTGAGATAGTGAACCTTAATTTTAGGCAAGCAAAGATAACAACAATAAAATGGCTCTCCACTTTATCATAAGAGGATACAGAAACTATCCTTTATAGACTATCATAATTAATTGGGTAACTGCAGACTCAGGACAATTATGCTTTATATAATTAGAGATATTATGTATGTAGGTATATATATCTGTCTGTATTTAAATAATATAAAAATAAATATAAAGTATGTCTATATATGTTTAAGTTGGTATATATATATGCTGCACATCTATGTAAATTAATGTTAATTCTATTAAGGATTATTTATGTTTATATTTAGGTACTTTTCGCCTTATCGTTTATTTATAAATTAATTATCTAATTAAAACTACCTAAATATATATTTAATTAATCCATTTGACACACTTGCGACACAAACCACAGCGTAATCAATTACTGTAACTTGGAATTAGGATGATCTCCCGCGTTACATGAATTATTTCCCAATGCGGGGATGCTAAATTTGTAAAAGTAATAAAGATTTTTGTATTTGTATTTATTAGTATAGATGTATTGTACCTGTACAGCTTTTAATTTCTTTTCCTTCTTTTTAAAAGTAAGTCTCTGTTTCCTTGTCAGTTGGGGTTCATCACTGTTATTGTCACCTTTTTTTACTTGTTTTCTCTTCCTGGCGCGCCTCGCACGCTGCGCCACCATCCTTTCACCTTTAACATCTTCTTTTTCTATATCTTGCTACAATTTTACAAAACAAAATATATATGTATATTTTATTAACAGACTTCAAAAAGGAGGAAGTTCTCATTTGCTTGTTTTTTGTATGTTTGTTACACGATTTCTCCATCAATTTGGAACTGATTTGTAATTTTTTTTATTCGAAGGAGTTCTAAGTTGGTCCTATTGTCATCAAGTCAGGATCTGATCAGTCATCTATCATCTATCTATCATCATCTCAGGGAAATTAAGAGAAATCCTAGAATATTATATACACATATTGCATATATTCGTTTCCAAACCTATTCAAATATTTGTGTATTTCACACACCATCTTATTTTGTTGGCCTGATGATGGAAGGTACAACATTTTGCGAGTAGGAGTTGAAGAGTATTATTTATATGCAATAATCTAAGTAAGTGATAAAACAGCGACCCGTGGACAGTATTTGTGTGAGCCGTGATCTAGCAAACATTTTTGGTAGGCAATAACTCAAAACCGAGTGTACATATAGTTATTGAATTAGGTTGTTAAAAATAACTTCATAGGTTGTTATTGCCCAAACAAAATCTCGGGGAATTCAAGTGTTTGAGAGTTCATAAAAACATATAAATTAATCGCAGGCAATTAATTGCAATTAAATGCAGTGGTACCTCACATTGACCTATTGTACCATGAAAGTTTGGCAATAGGTACCTCTCAATAAGAAAGTAAAACATTTTTTAGGGTAAAAATTAAAAACTGGTTTCAAAACTATACCTAAAAATATTTAAACTAGAAAAAATACTTTTTTACATAAAAACAATACCAACTTCAAAATAATATACTATAAAAATAAATAAATAGTTACTTTATTAATCTACTTTTGCTTACTTTAATAGATCCTTTGTTTTAATACCATTAATAATTTTGTAGTCTGTACCAGCTAGAGTTAACCAATATAATTATTTATAAGTAACTACATAAACAGCATCATATATAGCTTAAAGCTAAGGAATAAGGTGATTTAAATAAACAATTAATCAAAATTTAATATAAATTAACTACATTTACAACACTTTATTATCCGTAAGCTGGCAACTATTTTAAAATTATTAATGGTATTAAAATTATTAACACAAAGTATATATCAAAGTAAGCAGAAGTAGATTAGGTAATAAAGTAATTATTTATTTACTTTTTATTGTATATTATTTTGAAGTTCGTTTTATATTTATTTAAAACTTTACTACAGTACAATATGATGCACAGCAGTCTCCATCTCTGATGTGAAAGTAAATACCATGATTAATTCTTTTATAATTCAACTAAAAACTAATACATACTCTCTCTAGAGGGGCTTAGAAACAAAAAGAATCATTCACAGTTGTTTTATGGTAACAAGTTCATGATGATTATGTAAATCAACAACAAACTACTTCACTCTGATTACATAGGGTCTAAATATAGATTGCATACTTGATTTTACACAATAATTAAGTACCACAGTGAAAACCAGTTGTTAATCATTAACCAGCTTATACATGTTATGCTCTTTCGTTTACTTATATATTATGTACACATATTACTATATTTTAGCTGTACATATTACTCATGTTACAAAATTTAAAATCTGAAAGTAACAAAGAGGTGTACATACAGGATAGTCTAAATTTTCTACAGGATTGTGCAAAGCCCTGACTGCGCTGTTTATCCGCAATGAGAAATCTCGACCTGATTCTCCTGGCAATCTGCACAGGCGAGATATTGGATTCTGTTCTACACGATTGTTACTCCGGCCCACTAAAAAGTTTAATAAGTAAAATCAATAAAGTCAACCGAGGGTGATGTGTTGTACACAATTTATTTAGATTCTACTTGACTCAAAATACTGCTAGAGACAAAAGTATTAGAATAAGACAAATTCTTTACAAATATACCCTTTGTGTTGCTCAGCTTTTTTAACTTTTTTTTTGTTTTTTCTTCACCGCTCCACTCTCGTTTTGTTTTACTTTTTGAAACGCGAATAAGCGCGTCAAAGACCGAGGCACCGGTTGCTCATCTGGATCTTTTGGGGGAGCGTTTATTTTGGACTTTAAGCTGTAAAATTTTACAATTAAATTATATATTATTTTTTTGTTAAAATTTATATTCCCATAAGTATTTAGGTTAGGATAAAATAACTTAGCAAGATTACGTTTCTAAGCGTCTCGCCTGTTGAACCAAAGGATCTTTAACGCCACGATGTTTTTTCGCAGGTATTTTTCGGCCCATAGTGTCAAAATTTATCTATTATACAAATAATTCAACAAACTAAAAACAAAAGAGTAAAAAATAGTTTTAAAATATTCGTCCGATAAAACAGACTCGGGTATAATACATTAATAATAATAATGTATGGTTATATACATCACTCTGTGACAAAATAAAAAAATATAATAAAACTATTTTTTTTTAACCTAGCTAATGCTGTTGACCAGAAGGGCCTCAACAGCTTCACCGCACTTTGGGGGCGAGCGCTGAAAGCACTCAGCCGCAAAAATAATAAAACTAGTTACTATTTTTATATACATGTTTTTTTTGTTCCATTTATTGCTTTGTAAGGAAAAGGCAAAAGCACTAGTAGACCATGCAGCCAAGTCAGACGTTAGGAATACTATCAACAAATGAATGGCAGTAACAAAATGGTGGCTTTCTGTTACGACCACAACGGGAATGGTTGTGACATATTAGAATTCATGCTCCGTGTCATTATTTTCATTTCACTACACTTATGTATTATAACTAAACTATATCACATAAAATACCAGCAAAATTACATAATGTATAATGAAATACTACAAAATAATTACGGATAAGATTAAAAAATAAGGACGACGGTATGACAGACCAAAATCGCCTCAAGCACCCCCAGAACCAGAGACTAGTAATGTTCGTAATGGACAGTAGAATAGCAGGCTAAGAGACATGTACCGCCTTTTCTGAAGTTCAAACTTTTATAAACACCCTTTAATGGGATTATCAAGGCACCTCAGAAAAAAAACGCTTTATGCGATTATTGTCAATTCACTTCACTTCTATAATAATCAAAACAACTATCCTACGTAAAACGCCACCAAAATCACATAATATAGGGTCCTTTAACACAAGTTATTGAATTGAAGATATAAGCTACTACATGATAGACTGAGATGCCGCCGAAAAATCTAGAAAAGAGTAAACTTCTTCTTAAAAAATCTGTGTACTGTACACACAATTTGTGCCATTTTCATGTAGGTAAGATGAATTTCAATCTTGTATCAGCGTTACCAAGCTCCAGCAAAACAGTGCCCCAACCTTTCCTTTTGGGGGAGACCTATATTCAACAGTAAACGATTTTCGGTTTAGTGCATGGAATGGAAAATTAAAACATTCTTTTTTAATTTTTGAAAGAAGATTTTTGTTTCTTTGCATATACTATACGGTAGTTGCATGCAATATCCAACAATAAATTGTCGTAACGCAGCCGTCTTAAGTTCGTCAAGCAGCAATGTGAACACTGTTTCACCGACAGCGTATGCTGTTTCTTCGTGGCGAATAGCGAATAGCCATATTGTGTACATGCCACTTTAGACCCAAAATTGCGATATTGTTCCATGTTTACCTTGTCACGTTGTAAAATTCACACGGCATACAACTTGACATTAATCCAAAATTCTGCCTTTTAAACCAACCAACTTTGATCAAACTACATTGTCAGTCTTTGTTATGTATTTAATTATGTAATATTTATTTGATAATAATCCCCATTTATTAAAGTCTAATAATTATATAACATTTTCAAATCATTCGAGATGTCGTGCGACTACAGATGTGGCGCATAGGGCTCCTAGTATTGACCGCTCGGTTTATAAAAATCGATCTGTAATTTCGAAAGACTAGCATATATAACAGGAGCGTGATTTTGCTGCTTTCTTTTTTCGTCGTGGAACTCGAACGTGGAAAGTCACGTATTTTTTTGAAATATTACAATATACCTCATGGTGCTAGTATTCATCAACTTGGCAACGGCTTGTTGATTGCAGCTCCGGATTTAGTTTGGCTGCCGGATATTTTGACAAACCCCGATGTTCGGGGTTTTGTGTTTGATTGTTTGTATAACTCAGCTTCCGTCAGCTGCTCATCACCTCCTTCGGAAGGCCCGAGTCACAGCGTGTAGTCCTGAGGAGCTCCTCGCGTAGTCTTTGACCTCAGGAGCTAAGAACCCTTCACTCTTTTTCTTTTTTGTTTTAATTTTATAATTGAGTTGGTTGGTCGTCCAACCCTCTTTATGAACTTTTCTTTTCTTTTCCTTTTCTATATATATATATATTTTAACAAGCCTTGATATCCCACACAGATATTTTCACCGTCTTTACTTAGCCAACCTAGCCGAGTGAGATCCTTTTATTTTGTAAGTTTTAAATTTTATCTTTGTTTTCTTTTTGTGTTAAATAAATTTATTACTTGAACTCCCTGAGTTTTCTTTATTTATCCCCCAGGGTTTTTCAGGTAATAACCTACCGCAAAAATCATATAAATACAACTATTACCATGAGAAGATTAGTATGCGTGAGGTTTTTGCAAGGATCAACAGACCTTTTTTTTTTTTTTTTTGACGGGGGGGGAAATGCATTTGCGCACTACCCTTATCTATTAAGGATCAACAGACCTGAAGGTGTTTTAAAACAGCCTTTATATCCCAAAGAGTGCAAAGGCAGGAAAAATGAAAAATACGGTGTCCTTTGAAATTCTATAATACCGTCTTATAAATTCTTTTAATACATATAATAATCGAAGGATTTTGAAAATTGCAAATCACCATTCTTTATCAATCATCAATATTCATTTAATAACATATTTCAATGTAAATACCAAACTCTTCTTCGTAATCCATCATGATACTTAAAACAAATCCCATTTTCGTTTACATAAATGAAAACAAAAAAAAACAAGCAATGAACACTATACGTTGCGTAAAACATCTCTCCAGCTATTTTACGTAGACGTTTTTGTGAACGCATGGTGTTGCTCAACACTCAAGTATTGCCTTTGAATAGGAATTTACGACACCGTGCGTTCATGCTCCCCGTAAATACGGCCCTCAAATGGTTGTGTTCAAAAATGAATAATAAAAGTTCTTCTTTTTCTTAGATAAAGGCAATTTGTGTTCAAACAATTAGTGCCAATGTCATGTAGCTAAGATTTATTTTCAATCTTGTATCAGCGTAACCAAGCTCCAGCAAAACTGTGGCTCATCCTGCTAGAACTTTCCATGGAGCTTTGTATAGCGCCTCAGAATAAATGCTACGCGATATTTTCCATAATAAACTTGACTTGTACACAATAACCAAACTATATCACATAAAACGCCATCAAAATTACATGATATAAAGTCAAATACACAAATTTAATTAATTAAAGAAAACAACCGCTATATGACAGACTGAGATCCCGTCAAAACTCCTAATAATAAAAGTTGTGATATTATTTTAATTTTTTTTTTCATCCATAACTGTTAATCTGTGGAAAATTAAGAAAATAAATTTCACAGACAAAACATTTGCAAAGTACATAAAATTTATTTGTTATTTATTGAAAACATTACATTATCATACAATTAATATTGTTTTTCATGGTGATTATGGAAGACACATAGATTAACATTTAAATGTTTATATAAAAGCTATATATTAATACATTTTCGAATGAATTTTACTTAACTTCATGTACAACACAGGTGCCAAAAAAGTCAAATACTCTTAGTTTTTCAATCTTTAGTTAGTTATGAATTGAGGTATTTTTTTATTTTTTTTTAAATATTTTGTTGCAGTTAAAACGACGCTTCTTGATCTCACACTTCAGTTTGTTTTAAACATGGACCTATTATACAAACTGGACTGAGCACTCGCAAAATCGAGTTACATAAAAATGAAATCTATGTGGTAAGCATACAACTTAAATTAGATAACGGGTTGTGATGAGTTAAAACGAGATGACAGTGATAGCTAGTATCGTTGCCCTTTGTCCCTTTTAGAAACTTGCCAAGCTTTAAATAAGTTGACTGTAGTAGTATATATTTCTACCACTGCATTAAAATAGTGTATTTTAGACTGTCTAGATACATCATAATGATAATATATTATGTAAACAATGTTTTCTATATCTATGTTTGTGAAGTACACAAATTAAAATTATTCAAATACGTAAAAACATTTAGTAATATTCTTCACTATTTATCTGACATCCCCAAATTTGTAATGAATGCCGAGAGTGGTAATGTTTTAGTTTTTCAATTATTTCTCTTTATCAAATTAAATGGTTAAAAAATGCTGTATAAAGTCATGTACAAATTAATATTGTATTAGTTGCGGTATTTTGTTTCACAAGTAATTATTTTTGTTTATTTAAACATACTTGTTGTCGAAAGTGACCATCATTTATATAAGTCAAAAACACTTCTAATAAAAAATATTAGCTACATAGTATAGTACAAGTAAATGTTGATTAAATATTAATATTTTTTTGTTTTTTTACATCGTACAGTATATTTGAATGCTGTCACTTCAGTTTTAATTACTCAACAGTATTTACAGACAGAAGTAAAGTTGAATTATAATGTAATACAAAATACTTATCCTAAAGTATTTAAATATCAGCTGTGATTCCTTTAGTGTTTATTATACCATCCTAAATAAAGTTATCCTACTTGCGTATGAGCTCGCGCGCATAAGACTAATCTTTTTTTTTTATTTCAACAGATTTCAAGAAAAATTAAAAAGAAATGGTTAGATGCTATTTCTCTAATTGCCGGTCAAATTGAAACTCCGTGGCTTATAGCCGCCATTGTAAGTTAAAGAAAGTTTCAACAATTGCTAAAGACAATTGTAAAGCTGTGCCTATGGAAAATTTAATTGGTTTGCATCAGAAGCTCCATAAAACAATTTTCTCTATCTATGTATGATTATTGATTTAATAAACGTTTTTAATACACATCTTTTTTTAAATTTCCAACTACAAGAGTTCTAACGCGTGCTAAAGTGCTAAGGCATATGTAGGGAAAACGTTCCATTTCTTTCCCAATGAAATTCAATAAACTTACAATATTCTAGCGAAATCCTGTGTGCTGTTAAATAATTACACAACGTTACATTACCATTTACCGTGTCTTAGGAGGTTATGTAATGTCTCTAGTAAATGATAACCTATTAAAAAATGGTAAACAGCCTCCGTAGTAACTGTCTCTTTCGGTCCGTTTTAATGGTATAATTCATTATTATTCATCTCTGGTATAAGTGTCAGTCCTGTTTGTACGTAGACAGATAATACTCCATCTACGTGTTTGTATAATAAGTCCATTGTTTTACATTAGCTTACAGACTGTATATTTTGCACAGATACAGAATTAAAGTTTTAACTGCCGGGATTTGCCATCTTAAAAATATAAATGTTGTTTTTAATAAGGTATAAATTAATTGTTTTCTGTAATTATTAGTATAATAAGATGTTTTCATAATATTAACTACATGAATTTATTATTTATTTCTGATATTAAAAGGAGGAAAAACCACAGGATTTATTTCGATTTTTTTTTACTTGTGGTCACACTCTATTCATAGAGAATGCTAGCAAATTTGCAGCGAATGTTTTGCGTGAGGGAGGGGGCTTGTTTTTACTTGCAAGGTCGTTCTTTGTGTCAAAAATCTAGTTCTCGTAGCGAATAATAGTGGCTAACAAATATTGACTTATTACAGTGAATGACTATTTTGTGCTCAGTTAAATAAAATTTAGTGGGTGTATGTCGTCTGTAGTTATAACATTTTAGAACAGTCGACACCCTTACAACGTTCCAATGAGTTTGGGAAGTAATCAAAACACAGAGGGCTCGAATGCAGGGGGAATATTTGTACAATTCAATCAGGATTGCACGTAAGTAGTTTGACATTTCGTGTATATTATTGACATAATACAAGACGAGATTAAAAATAATTGTACATAATATAGAGACTCTTCTAATAATCAATAGAGCTCGTCAATGTTTCTATGGATAGGAACAGGGTGGAAGTTGCAACAACGCGCGATGTCACGAATTATCGTCGTTTTGTTACGAGCTCTGTACGCTGATGATGCAATATGTCATTGCCAGCTGTTTCGCAATGGCCCTGTAGACGGCCGCTGTACACAAACATGACACCTCAGGGTGAAATCCTGCTAATTATGAAGTCCCTGTGGGTGGGCCGAATCTAATGTCACCTTGCAATTGCAAGTCTCTCTAGTATTTTGACCTCGACTCTGTTTTTGTTATCAAACAGTTTTAAATTATGTTTAAATCAGCTGATGTTTGTTGTCATAGTTCCATTTGTATTTCATGTTTTATCTCTGTAACATTATGTTATATAGTTTTGTTTTAATATTTTATAGCACACTGAAGAGTGTTTATTGAGGTATAAAATTGTGCATATCAAATAAATAGACAATGAATATGTAGTTACAATTAAGTGGTATTGTTGCAATGTACAGCTGTATGTACTTTTTGATAATTATTTGCTTTTGTGGTCGCTCTTGAAACACTCTGTTTCTCATTATAATAATTATTTTAATTATACTTTATTCATTAAATTATTGCTTCTATAATATTATTATATGTACTTGTAATATTTTGATGTATTGATATACATTAATAATGTTGTCAATATTTACAGCATGAATTAATTAGGAATTTATTATGTAAATATGAATAAGTATACCAACATTTTAATTGAATTAACAGTTAATCTAGATTTGATTTAAATCTTTATTCTTAAACTCTTTGTTAAAATGTTATGGTATTATATAGACATTAAGCAGTCAGGAATAAACGAGTTGCATTGGAGAATGGACATTTCTTTTGATTGTCTCTTACGGAGTACTCTTCATGATGACCCTGCCAGAATTTGAACCTGGAATCTTCTGATTATCAAACATGATTGTCAAAGTACAATGTATTTTTGTTGTCCTTGAGCCTTTTAAGTTTGAGGTGAAATGGTAGTATTTAAATACCCAAGAAACCCAATATCTTTAAACAAATTTACTTTGGAATCAATCAATAATTAATTTTCAAACATCAAGCAAAGGTTATATTTTATTTCTTTACTTTTAAGTCTTGATTGCTATAATAGAGTGATGATATAAAACACTAGCAAAAAATTTCTACTAAAAAAGATTAGTTGCACAAAAACGAAACACGGAAATACCTAACTAATGGTAAAAATGAATTATATTCACATGAAATGGAGTGGATGTCTTTCGGTTGAATTAATGAATGGATGGATGGACACAAAAGGTAATGTCAATTAAATGTGTAGATTCTTTGGGAAATAAAACTAAGTAAACTCACGAAGGCATATCCTGTAAATAAAAATTCTACATTGTTAAAAATAGTTAATGGTGAAGCTTGTGTAACCAGGTCACTGGTGGCAGGCAGCAGTAGCGGGCACCACTTGTTTGCTTTGACACCAGATGATGGCATCGAGGAGATATATGCGAGCCGCACCGGCCAGGAGGCCTGCATCGTGGACCGACTGTTCAGCAGCTCACTTGTGGCTGTTGTCACAGTATCTGCACCCAGGTATATACTTTTTCATGTAATTATTATTATTAATTATTACGTTACAACATATTAAAATAAAACTCCATCCAAACACCCGAATGATGTCCACTGCTGGACTCTCTCAAAGATCTCCACAATGACCGGTCTTGCGCCACCCGCATCCACCGGACGCCCGCGACTTTCACTAGGTCGTCGGTCCACCTTGTAAGGGATGCACACCCACGCTGCGTCTTCCGGTACGCGCCAGCCATCTGAGAACTCGTTGACCCCACTGGTCCATTACCACTTAATTTTGGCAATTCTTTGGGCAATGTCGGTTACTAGCTGTGTAACCGCGGCTATGCCCTCGATTTATATATTCTTCACTGCATAATATGGTTTTAATGTTTGTACGCGGAACCCTAAATACTTTTCCTTAAAAAATTCTAGTACTAAAAGAAAGCAAAAATATTTCTCTTATATTCAGGTGTGTGCTCGCGGCGCGCATGAAACTGAGTAATATGGCATTTAATTTTATTCTATTTAATTATTTTTTTAAATTTTTTGCTACTAACATTAAGTAAACATATTTCTTACAAATGTAAATAATACCTGCCAGTAAAACTGTGCATTGAATCGGATTTTATTCAGTTTTTTTATGAGCTTCATTATTTTTTACGTGGAGCCCTAATTATTATAGAAAATCAAAAGTACCCTGAGTTACGCGGAGTAACTTCATCTATATACAAAAAAGTCCCGCTATATTCCGTCCAGCCGTTCCGGAGATTACCCGGAACAAACAGACAGACCGAAGAAAATTTGAAAAAATAATTTTCGGTGTAGGTTTCGTATATACCATTCATATGTACTTAGTATTTAGTAACAAATTGTTATTTTGACATTACAAACAGGCACTTCAAATTTATTTATTACTATAGATTTCGATGAGAATTCTAATCTACGTAAATAAAAACAAAAGTTTATTTGTATGTTTTTATTTTTATTATTTAAATAAAACATATTCTGCGGACTCTGGGTCCATACCTTTTTTATGTTGGAGGTTTAATTTGACTTGCGTCAGAAAAAAAATTGCCTATAATAATTCATGCAGCTATGCAGTTACCTTCTTTCATAATTAATTAAGTGAGCTTAAATCTACTTATATTTTGGACATTTCGAATAGCGATACCTATAGGTATTTGTATGTTTAATCTCTATTCGTTCGTAAACCACTTAAGAAACTGAGTTGTTTAAATACGCCCGCGTAGATTCCTAGCCCAAAAAATAAATTCTTTTCACGATATCGTAACACGTGACTGGTACAGCTAGTTTTAGATAAATAGTGTTTTTTATGATAATGAAATTTTAGGAATTAATATTTTCTATAGATTACAATTTTGTTTTCATCACAGATACTATCACTTTATCATTTAGTACTTAGTACATAAATGGAAGACTATACATTTGGAGTAATTTCTAACGAGTGATAGCACGAGTTCTGTCATGTAACGCTGTCGTCTATACTACACAAAAGATACACAAATGTTAGCATTGGGAAATTTTGATCTGAGGAATGAGTTCCATAAGCCGTTTATAATATAAAGATTATACAAATTAACACGTAAACGACAAGTTAGTTTCGATTATTTGTCGCTCAAACAGCGATAAACAACAACAAACAGCACAAGGGTTGAGCATTATGCGACACGCAGCATATTATGCCCGTCTTTCACGCAGCGCTCCATGCCTCGAGTATATTGCGTTGTTATCTTTCGGCAAAAGAAAAGAAGCAGAACGTCACCCTCTACACCAGCTGTATTCACAAACGAACAGACATATAATCGGCGTTGCACTGTGTAAAACTTGCGCTGATTCCATTTTCATTGTTACATTTAGAATATGAAGAACTAGGGTTATCGTATCCTGGAATTAGGTTAAGATCCGACAATGATCACAGGAATCGAAAAAAAAAAAAAAAAAACGTTCACTCCATCAATGATAAAATGAGATGCTGATATTTCCCTCCGCCTATCGGCTTGAACTGTGCTGAACCGATATCGTTCCAGGTAAATCAGAGTCGACAGACATCAATACACACTCTTTACATATCTATGCTCTATGATATATATTATATTTCAGTATTGTTTCGAACCTTCCACTTGCCATGATAGTTACAAATCTTTCCATGTTCTTTCCTTTCATGTAGAAGGTAAGCCGAAGAGTTGCTTTTTTATGTGCATCATTATAGTTCATATCATATTGAAAATTTGTTGAATTCTACAAATTAACTATAATGTTTATTACATAAATTAGTTTGTAATAATAAGCGGTCCCAATTCGTTGGTTTAACGACATCGCATGTGTCGCGACCTTTGCTCATCAGAATCATACATAAAAAAAATGTTAGTGGCGCGGACGGGTGAACCAGCACGTTTGTATTTATTATCGTTTAATTTTGCAACTAAAATAAACTTATATAAGTAATTAGTAAAAATTTCAGTAGAATGGAAATTGTTAAATGCGAAACGAACCAGGGTAGCTAGTTTTTTTAAAATAAAATTTGACACTTTGTATATTTGGACACTTACTAATCATAAACGTACTGAAATTACATTTTATTGAAGAAAATTCTAGAGTATATAAATTCATGCTAAGAACCTTAGGCGTGTGCCTGTGCGTGAGAGAGAGAGATCTGTGGAAACAACATACGACATATAGTATGAAACAAGATATTATTGTAATCAAAATGTATTGAGAGTCGCGAGTCAAACTGCGAGCCACAGCTAGTAATATTCAAGTTGTAGATAACATACTATTAAGTATTTTATTACCAAGGATCGTAATTCAATATAAAATTGATTCTTTCTAATATAATTTGTAGTATTTTGATTGTACAGAAATTAATGATATTCAAAGTTACGTATGAAATTCTTAAGCCGTACACGAAACATATATATCATTACTAAATGGCGTTGAAAGTGTTCATGCACGCACAGCTCTGTGATAATCAATAATCCGATTGATGACGATGATACGTACGAAAATAATTCATTTCAGCGAGACATTTATCATTTGCAAATGCCGTAATAGTTGTTAGAGTTAGGTTAATAGAGATTTTTGTTTATTTGTTCAAGTCATTTTATTTTTGTCTTTGTGAAAAATGTTGATTACTGTATTTATTACTATTATGAGGGCGGTGTAGTGCTTATTGTGATACTGATCTTCTTCTTTATATTTGCTATCTCATAATCAGAATAAGTGATATGCAGTGTGATTGTATAGTTCCTAATAGGGTGTTAGGTTGTGTAGTGCGATGTTATTCATTGCAATTTTGAACTACGTATTTAACATTTATGACGCATTATCGCGCCGCGCCACAGCACGCTACGGCAGCAAGTAGGCGACGCCATCAGTTCGGAATTCTGTATGTGACGTCATTTACACATTATTTGTTTATTTTTGTAAACAACTTTATCAAAACATAATTAAAAATATGACCGCATCATTAAACTGCTTTAACCTCTATTTATCCATAACATAAGTTCACGCCTGTTATCCCCGAAGGGTTAGGCAGAGGTGAAGTAGCGAACTACACTACCCACATTTCGCCGAGCGTAGTTCCGTCCCAGATGTGACAGGGGGCGAGCCTGTCGCCATATCGGACACTAATTCCAGACTCCGGGATGATACTGAGTAGAAAAACCCAATACCACTTGACCCGACCCGGGGATCGAACCCGAGACCTCAGAACAACAGTCGTACCGTAATACAGCTGCGCCACCGAGGCAATTTATTCAGTATTACTTATATTCTTTAGTATTTTTTTAAACTGTAAAACGCTACTACAGCATATGTTGAGTTTTAGTATTGGCCGGCATACATTTCAACTGGTCAAGCGACGATACCTATAGGTATAATTTTTGTCTGTCTGTCTGTTTGTTCCGGGTAATCTCCGGAATGGGTCAACCGAATTTGACGGGACTTTTTTTGTTAGATATCTGAAGCTACTTCGCGTAACTTGAGGTAGGTACTACATCGTTTTTTGAAAATAAGGCCTTTGCGAAAAAAAATTAAAACGCATAAAATCTATACTAATAAATAAAAGTGTCTGTTTGTAATGTTAACATGTTTATTTACTAAGGTGATATGTACAAAGTACAAACAAATGAAAATACATAAGAAAATAACAAATAAAACATAACAATGTTGTACCCTAATTAAAAGCGAGCACGGCATACAATATCTTCGTGCATATTTTTTTTTATGGATTAATTAAACATAATTGTTGTTATATTAGTAAAGTATAAAAAAAAATATTTGCTGTCTTTTTTTATCCTTTTAATTTGCCTTTTTTAATTTGCTTCCACCCTTGTTTTTATACAAAGACAATACAATGCTAAGCTTGCAAAGGAAATATTGTAGTATCACAAAAGCGAATCAAGTGTGCGCCCTGCCAAAGAGTTTATCACTCCGAATGAGTCAATTTCGTAGGTGACTCATCAGTAACGCGATGGAAATGTCCTATTTGTATGGCGTCTCAAAAGAGAGTAGACGATAACACAGGGACATCTGTTCGTTCTGTAAAAGTAACTAATGATCTTAAGCTGCAATGTGAATCACCTGACATGCAAACTGGAGTTTCATCTATTGATGCAGGTACATAATTGGAAATAACTAAACAACTTGAGATTATGTTAAGTAGTAAACTATGTGCTATCAAAGAAGAAATTATTGAAGAACTCCGATCTATACTCTTCAGTGAACTAAAAACGGAAATTGCAGGCATCTTAGGAGAGATAAAAGAACTTCAGCATCCACATAACGCTCTGCATCATGAAAATGAACGCCTTCAGAAAGAGTTAGGCACAATGAAAAAATCCTTTACACAAACAAATACCTAGATGTTAGAATTATTTAGCAATAAACTCTTCACAAGACCTAACAATAATCATATAAGCTTTTTTATAATGATAGAAATATATTTTTTTATTGCGTATACAACGCACTAGTCATTTTTATAGTTTCCTATATTTCATATGTTGTTATTACTTTATATGTTATTAATTTATATTTTTCTAAAAACTATGATTTTACTTTGTTACGCGCCCGGCAAAAAACTCATTCAAAAACAGTGCCACGACCATTATTTGTATCATATACAGCAAATGATTCGTTCGGACCCCAAACAGTTATGGTCGTACGTTAAAATGTTACGGTCAAATACTTTAGCATATCCTAGCAGGTTAACATTAGCTGAAAAAAATAATATACTTCTGTGATAGAAATTTGTAATTGCTTTAGCATTTTTTAATGTTTTTTTTAATGTTGTTTTTTTACACAATGTAGTGTGTTGATTATGAATTTTCAACAACCACAAGCTCAGATGATCTAGGTACATAGTTTATTATTCGGAGAAAAAACTTTATAATATAATATTCTTAAAACCCTTAGAACCAACAAAAGACCTGGTACTGACAAAATACCTCCCCTTTTTTTCAAAAACTGCTAAAAATGTACCTAACTAAGCCAATAACAGATTTATTTAATCTTTCGCTTAATAAGTATTGTTGCTTTACTAAAAAGTGGAAGGAGCCTTTTATTATACAGATACATAAAAGAGGAACTAAATCTGAGATCCAAAATTATCGGCCTACATCTATTTTAATTTCGGTACTGAGTCGTATTACTCGTTCATATAATAAAGAACACTATACGATAAACATATTTCGCAATACATTACATTCATTTAAAAATAAAATCATAAAATAAAATCGCGGAAATTTATGAATTAACTATTAATATATGTCATATAACATAAGACAAGTCTTTACACTCAATCACTCGCTTACACATGCATACACACGACACACACATACAATACATTCATCGGCGTCAGATAATAGTGCCTTTTTTCTTTCTTTTTTCTCTAATGCGTATTAATATTATAATTATATATACCACTATGAAGTAATGGTGGAACCCTGTCTTGGCTTAAAAATAAATAAGGGGAATACCCACCAGTCCATTAAATTACTTTCTTTCGACGGCCGACAGGGATTTTTGTTAGCGGGACTTTACCGGCGGGGATTACCTATGAATTCTATAAATTGGAGTGCCTTTCTTTGTAATGTTTCATTTCATTATTAATTCTGTGACTGATCCAACCTATAATAAAATGTCAACTCCAGGATGCAAAAACCATGCAATTTGGGAATACTTCATATTGATTCCTCAAGAAAATACTACAATGAAGGCCAATAGGGTGCTTTGCAGAAAATGTAAGAAAGAACTAGTTAGACTTGTGAAAAGAATGGAGGCACACTACCAGCAATGTAGTACCACCGGTTCTACCACTGATGCAAATTTTGACGCGGTAGAGAACTTTGTAGTGTTAAGTGATACTGGTTCTCCCCAATCTTCAGATAATTTTTCTGGCAGTTCTACCACACCCACACCACTTAGTGTTACTCCTTTTCGACCTAAAAAACCAGTACCAGCAGTAGGGCGAGCGTGAATATTTACTATTGCCACAAGTCAAGAAGATAAAAAAATTGATTTACAATTATCTCGTTATATGTTTGCTACCAACAAACCTTTTAACAACGTAGAACACCCACAGTTCCTGAAATGGAAATTTTACGCCCCGGATATAGGCCTACAAACCGCAAACAAATTGCTGGTAATCTACTCGACGAAATCTACAACTCAACTCAAGAAAGCTTAAAAAAATAGTAAGTTGTCGATCTCTCATTTAATGATTGGAGTAACGTTAAGCAGGACTCGATAATCTGTGTCTCTGTCACAGATGTGTAAACAAACTCAACTCATTTAAGTGATACAATAGGTAGAGGCGCCAAAAGCCATACAGCCGACTTGGTTAAAGTTAGTACTACGGCAATAAAACAATGTGAAACTTTTAACTGCACGATGCGAAGCGTAGTGACAGACAACGCAGCAAATATGAGTCGTATGAGATGAGATTTGGCTCAACAGGAAGAACTAGCTTCTCACAAGGATAATCTTACATACGGCTGTTCGTCACACCTATTAAATTTTCCAGCGAAGGATTTGAACCCAGAAGACAATTCAACAAAGTTAAATCGATAATTCGGTATGTCAAATACACTCACTTTGCAAGTGCCAAATACAAAGAGGCTGGTGTAAAAGCAATTTTTAATACAACAGGTACGGTGGAACACTATGGCTGACTGTTTAAATTTTTTTTTGGAAAATTGGCATATAATGTCAGACATATTCTTAAATAATGCAACTGCTATAGATTTGTCAATGTCATTGAAAGTAAATGGACATGTCGCTGAAGGAATAAGCCCAGGTTCTCTACAAAAACTGGAAAATATTGCAGTCACACTTGACATCTCCTAGAAGACATCCTGCTGTAAGCTTAGTGTGTTTACCATCTTGGACCACATAGTTACATAACATTAGGTGAGATTGTGCTCAAAGCATTAAGCCTATACAGTATAAAAAACCTATAAAATATTTTCCAATAGACGGTCGGCCTCAGAAACTCAGTCTAGAGACCCAAAAAAATGATGTTACTATATCTAAATCTATAGCGTATAAAAATAAGCTAGGTACCTGGGTTTATCAGGATGCCAGGTTTATTGCGTTCATAGCTAAAGTGTACTTCATTTTACCATAGTGCATACGCTAGCAGAGTGACAGTCGCAAGTTAATAGTTTCGCCACACAGTGGACGGGTCGAACGCTAGCGCAATGTTTCTATAGAAGACATCGTGTTGAAACGATCCGAGCGCGAGCCCGCCCGCTGTATGTCAAAACCATAAAGAATTCGTCGTCACCATTCAATACCATTAAAATTGTCTTTGTACGTTTCGCCCCTTCGGTTATGATGTAAATTGGAAATTAATTATATGTCGTAACTTTTACCACATTTAACGTGTGAGTGGGCTGAGGTTATTGGTAAATTATAAATAAACATACAAAAGGAATAAAAAAAGCTGTAACGCGTTCCATCGAATTTAAAAATAAATTAGTGTAATTTCACAAGACCCGCTTGTTCGTTAGTGATGACCATGACGCGACGCGCACTGTGTTTACTAATCTGCACACCATGAGCAACAGTAAAATTATCTACTAACTACTAAGTTTGTTTGCATCAAAATGTCTAGATATAAATATAAGACATGAAATAAAGGGTTATATAAATAGGTTTGAATTTAGGTGTGTCTTAACTTGTTTAATGTAGTCTATTAAATTCTGTTCTCCTTAATTTTTCAACTTCAATAATTTAACCGTGACAAAAAGGGAATAATCATCTACTATGACCTGAAAGTATTTTTCTCCGTTAATACTTGCGGGACCAAAACATACATGAGAACGTATCAAATCTATCTATCTTCAATCTGTTTTATTTATTAGTATAGATTTTAAACAATTAAACAATCAACAGTAATCAATTCATTTTGCCAAGTAACAGATATCTTACCTCTCTCTCTCTCTACTTGTAAAATATTCACCATTCGCTACATAGATCTTAATTACAGAGAGATAATTCAGTCATACAATGAGCAAATAGGAGTCTAGACCCGCCATGTCTAGGATGAACGCTGAGGGTGATAGAGCGCGATCACGCTGCCGCGCTGTTGCTAACTGTTGTTATAAATATATGCATGAACGTAGTGAGTCGCGCGTCGTAAATATGTTTGTATATATTTAGGTTTGGTTGGCACTCGCCACACACGCGTACTGCGATGCCCCTGGACATGAACTTGGCCCCACATCAACGTTTAAACAATGCGCTACCTACAGACACTACTGATTGGCTGAAACTATAGTACCTCTGCCGACCCGACCTTAGTATACCACAATAACACTCTCTTTTGTTAAACTAAATAAATGTTCTTGGTACATGAGTACTATGAACAGTTACAAACATTGCCTTACTCTAAACTTAAGGGGTTACACATATTATTGTTAACTTTATTTTGTTTATAACTTTATTTGTCTCATTTTGCTATCGTTTACAAAGAAAGTCTATAAACAAGCTACAAATCCTGGAATAAATCCTTTTTTGGATGAAGTTATTTTACGCAGCTTACAGTAGATGTTACAGAGTGAACTCGCAAAAATCGTCATGTAATAAAAAAGCGTTACGCCCTCTCCACGCGATCTTTTCTCTCTTTCTTACTGTATCTTTCTATTTTATACGGTTGTATATGTAGTTTTGACAGTAAGAAATTAAGAATTGTGTACTGTCAACTATATAACCTTAATTATATATCCTCATGTAAATATCATTTAAACTCATTTTTTATGGTTTTATTTTACACGGGACTGATGTCGTGTTTTTATCGAATTTTTTTTATATGTAGCTTGTAATTCGCTATTTAATATTTTATTTTGAAAAAGAAGTACTAAAATGTTAAATTAAATTTGTTAATTTAAATCTTAACTTAACATACTTGGATTGAAAATATAATAAAAAATAACATAAAATTAGACAGAAAATTAAATAAAGGAGGAATATAATTTTTATTGCGACAAAAGATAATATAAGTAATGTTATCAATAAAAATATACATTTCAAAACACTTCTTTGAGTTATAAAAATATCGTAAAGAACTTCGTTCTTGGCGGAGGTCGCCCGACCACACAAATTTTATTTATAGGAACAAGAGCAATTAGTAAATAATGGTTTATATCTACAAAGCACTCTTTTGCTATAAAAGAGTGCATACATATATACATTTACAATTAACAATATTGAAAGACCTCCTCTACTTCACCTTGTTCAGAGTACTTCTAACCAACCTTTAAATCTATCCAGTGTAAACAGTTTAAGAGTTTGTAATTTTTCAATAATATCAGAGTTACTAACTATTAAGGTTTTTTATTTTGTACTAGCTGACCCGTTAAACTTCGTTTCACCTAACAGTCACAGAATCAGCAGATTTAGGATATTAAAATTAATTCGAAAATATTAACTTAGTTTTTTATTAAGATAACAAATATCTATAAATAATACATTTAAAAAATAATTAAAAAGTATTTTAATGACGTGCCAGCAAGAGATTTGCTTTATTGGCCATGTATCTTGATGCATAAGTTCAACAGAGGTACATCCGTTTCAACTACTAAGTCAAATTCTTGGTGATCATATTCACTTTCCCGTTCCAATTCTCTATTGAATGTGTAATTCATTCCACGATTTGGCGCTGGAATTTCTAACTTGACTAATAAACTACCGCACATGAGGTAACACATGTCTTCGAACAAGAGCAAAGCCAGATTATGTATCTCCTTATTCATCTCAAGATCGGGATTTCTTAAACTGACACGAATTTAATGTAAAATGTGTTCTGACATATTATGCTTGTATTTGTGCCACATGTTAAATGGTTTCGATGTGAAGCTTTTTGAAGTGATCATAGTAAATAATCTGCGTATCTGACTTGGAGATGCTTGCTTCAAACGATTGTTTTGTCCCAATGTGTATCGTTTTCTAGCAAATTGAGTTTTTTGACATGCAGTTTGAAATGTTGGCCATCAACGTGGCATATGTACGATGCGTTTCAGATACTCGTTGCAGTTGCCCAGTATCGCGACCTCTAACCACAATATCGCGTATTTCCAAGTTTTCACCAACAATCAGGATTGCAACTTAATCTATTGTTGGAGCGTTAAATGTGCGTTTGTGTGTTCTAGGTGGTCGTTTATCCGCTCTGATTACGACTTTGTAGTCATCATTTGGCATGCGCTCCAAAGCAGTCTTGAACAGCTTGACCAATGCATGATGTTCATGAAGTAGTTGCTTCAGATCTTGAAGAATTACATTACTGTGTTGATCTCTTGACGTCGATCAAGTTGTTCCTCCATGTTGCTCATGAATTATATTTGTAAAAAAATATGCTGTGGATCTTCGAGAGGTTGCAATGATACGATTTGATGGTGAAGCTATCCTTGTATCCGTAAAAACCAAAAACAAAGTCAATATTACTGATGTATAAATACTTTTTTAGAATGAGCATACACAATACAAAGGCCTAACATGAAATAAATAAATGCAATGAATAATAATTTAAATTAGTGTAATATTTATATTTAATATTTGAGTGAATGTTTTGTATCTGCGTCTACTTTTTGATTGATTCAACCGAAAGACGTCCACTGCTAGATATAAAGAAGGGGGAATTGCCATAATCGCCACGTTTGGCAGGCGCAGTAGGTTTTTGTGGTATTTAGAGGATGCTGCTGCCCATCCTCTGGTTTATCTCATAGTCGCTTTTTACGACACTCACGGAAAGATATGGGGTGGTACTATTACACCACACACGGCTACTGTTTCCTTTAATATATTTCTAATCTTGGGTTACTGGAAGAGATTTCTTTTAAGAATAGGTATAGTATTATATGTTGCTACTGTATTGTATTGTAAGTAAGTAAAAAAAATAAATACCTTGAATGTCGGACTCAATTCAGGTTCTTCGATAATGTCTGCCCCAAATGAAGTCATTTGGAAACAACCATTGTATTTTTGAGTGTTCGCTATAAAATGTCGTGATTCGGATGTTACGCCACGAAGCAATTAATGCAATGGCGCAGGTGGCGGAGTCAATAATAGCAATTTCACTTTGTCACTAAGGCAATACAATTCTGGCGTTTCTCCGGAAAATTTCAATGCGGTACAATATTCGCAAACAGCATACATTGGCCCTATGCGAATGGAAGCATGCGAGCTGTAATCAGTGCTGCAATCGTAACGAAACTGCTCGATTCAAATCAATACTTGAAAATTTTATTTTTTGGCGTCGAAAATTATCTAGTTGTTGATCTCTGAGATTTACTCGATGATTTCGCATTGCCAACCTGGTTCGGTTACACGGGCTGGCCTTATTTTGCTCTTGTGATTTACAAGCGCACGAAGTGTGGCCTTACTAACGCTCTTCACGTGCAATTTCATGTTCTAATGAAACTTCATTCACGATGTTTCGAATCCTAACGGCTTTGCCGAGGAAGATTAGATCTTCATGATCGCGGCATTGTTAATAATAATATCGGCACAAAACTAATAATTATGATAAAACTCGTAGAAACTCGTGGCACTCGCACACAAAACAAGCACATCGACCGGTCAACTGCAATTTTAACGTTTTACGGCATTTTCAAAAGAAACCATAGGCAACATTACGTGAGCTGTCATTTGTCATTGGCTGTTAATTATGTGACTGGGGTTTTTTTTTTGGTGGTAATTTTTTTATTGATGCTTACTATCCTATTCCTGACGAAGATAATTCCAAAAACACAATTTTATAAAAAAAATGTCCAGCCGTTCTTGGGTTATAAAAGTTGTAACGAACTTGACTTTGTTTTATATATAAGAAGATTTTGAAAATTTAGCAATTTGTATACTCATTGCATATCGGTATGATTACAAACGTCGGATAACATTGGTCAAATTTCCTCTTGGACTATATTTACTCCCACAGTACGGATGTCGTGCATCCTGTTTGTCGGATAACTGGATCCTTGTTCCCGATCATCTATCTTTCCAATTATTTTTATCAGAACGTTTGCAAGGACCTTGTAATAGCGTAGTTCTATTTAGTTATTAAGAGCTTTATTCTCTTACTTGTACTTTTAAAAGTGTTTTTCGTAAGGGACAAAGTAGGGCTTTAAAATGATTACTTTTAGATTTATCATCGTCACGAGTATACACATGTTGAAAAATCTCATCATGATGACTACTTTAGGCCGTGTCGTGTTTTTGGATCAGCAATTGTATATCCATGGTTAGGTTTAGCCGTGGTCGATGTAGTTCGGCATGGTCGATAGATTCACATATATTGGGTGTCGTCATTGCTTTTGGATTGTATTCTATGTAACATAAGATGAAGTGCAGTCATTTTGACGAGCACGTAATAATAGTTAAAAGTACTATACACTTATCACAGAGTTGTGACTAAAAATAAATTGTAATCTATAATAATATTGGTTGATGGACGTTGTGGCAGCAGTAGCGGCTAAGACTTTATTTTAATAACAAAAATTAAATATAACACTATGATGTACGTAAAGTTGACATAAACGTTTCTGATGAGTCAATTTAGAAGCGAATTGGTACTTAGACCAATTAGGAGTCCATGACGGGGGAGACCGCGTGTTGTGAGTCTTTCGTGTACCGAGTCACCACTACACAGGTCGAAGCTGTCCTTCCTTTAATTACGAGAGGTATATGGGTGACGCACGATTTAGACTGACCACGTAACGCGTCGCACTCAGCGTTAGTGTGAATTTGTTACGTAAAATTTGAAGCACCCACGATATTGGGTCGTGTATTTACATGAATAAAGTTTCCTTTGTAAAACAAAATTTCACGCGGACGAAATAGTGAGCGAAGTAATCGATTAATATATGTATATACTAAACATTGGTACTTATGGATTGCCCATTAATGACGTGAGGTTTGAAAGGTGATGTTAGGAAAAACAACGGGGTAAAGGAAGGAGAGTGAGATATAATGGAGAGGCAGGCGTATAAATAGCCGTGCTCCAGTAGCGGGATGAGAACTGTTACGACAGTACACGCGGATACGTGTCTGTCCAACTTGTCTTTAAGTGATCTGCGGGTAAATATTTTCTAAAAAAATGTAGGCTGGCAACAATCCAGGCTCAAAGGACCATCATATGGATAGATCCGCGGATAAATAAATAGCCTTTGCAATGAACCAGGGGTGTATCTAACACCAAAAACCATCGGGTAAAAATGTGTATCGCTTACCTGCGGGTCCCGTTAGCTCGTATCTCCTTGGTGGCCACCAGTAAATACACCACACTTAAAGTTTTTTTTTTGTAGGCTAATATTAATTATAATCAATATGGGGAATGGCGTCTGCGCGCAAGAAACGCAGGCGCACGGTAAGCGAGCGGTTGGCGACTGACATTCACCCGAAAGTCCGGCGTCAGAAAACTACCCCCGATTCATTGCATAGGCTAATGAAACCAAAATAAGAAAAAAAAAAAATGCGGATTACCCGCCCAACCATACTCCCCGCCTTGAAAGCTGCAGAGCTTTCAAAGAAGACTAAAACCTACTCTATCAGAGAGCGACTGGGGTTGAGACGGTCTATGCGGTGTAACAATAGTGTACATAGGTATACAGCGGATTAAAATGAATCGGAGAACAATTGATAGTAGTTTGAAACAATTAATAAGAAACTTTCGAATGAACTATTATATTTTAAATAATGCGGTTTGATTATAATTTAAGCGGTAAATACAAAGTTAAAATAAGATGCGGTTAAAATATTAGCGGGTTAATAAATTATTTTATTGAGTTGGTAAAGGGTACAGCTTAGTCACAGGACGCTTATATGTACCTGATGCGGTTTTGACTGAAGCTACCCGAACTATGCCATCTGATCCAGGAAAAACTTCTGTTATAACGCCTAATGGCCAAGTTAAAGGCGGTACATTATCTTGACCCAAGAGAACGACCGTACCGATCTCTACAGGGCGATCAGGTGTGCACCATTTTTGCCGGACTTGTAATGTGTGCAAGTATTCAATACGCCATTTTTTCCAGTATGACAATACAAGCTGGTTTAATAGTTTTTTACGATTTGTTAAATTCATGCTTACTTCTGTTAGTTCGGAAGAAGGCAAGTACGTAAGCGGGCTGGACATTAAAAAATGCGATGGCGTCAGAACGTCCGGATGCGGGTCTGATGATAAAACACTAAGCGGTCGAGAGTTTAGAAGGCATTCTATTTGCGTAAATACGGTCAAGAGTTCCTCATAGGTGAGAAGCTGCTTCCCTATAACTCTATACAAATGAGTCTTAACGCTTTTTTATATTTGACTCCCAAAGACCTCCGAAATGTGCAGCACGCGGCGGGATCATAGTCCACTTAATGCGGGTTTTAAGAAGTTCCTGTTTTATTTCGGATTGAACCGACGAGTTTTGTAAAAAAAATACATTTCGTTAAGTTGTGCCTTAGCACCAACAAAATTAGTTCCATTGTCCGAGTACATTACAGACACTGGACCGCGGCGAGAGATGAACCTTTTGAAGGCCGAAATAAAAGCCTCGGAAGTAAGATCCGAGACAAGCTCGATATGTATGGCCTTAGTGACCAAACATATAAATAAACACATGTATATCTTTTGCGCACGTTGACCTCTACGACGAGTAGGTATATAGGCAATAGGACCGGCGAAGTCTACTCCGGAATGGACAAATGCCTTAGCATCACGGATACGATAACTAGGCAAATCAGCCATTTTGGGTGTTGGATGCGTAGGATTTAAATGAAAGCAAGTAATAATAAAAACAAGTCGGCCTGAAGATTAGGTCTGACATGAATAATGTCATTAAGTGACAACATTATACGTTTTATAAAAATAATAATTAGTAATTAATAATAATATTTTTTACATAATTTTTTTATAATGAGGTAGCAGTCGAGTTATAATGACCCGTGATGTCTCCCATAAGTATGTAACCGAAGCTAGTTAATATGGCGGGCGGTGCACGATTATTTGAATCAACCCTGTTTCCCAAATAAATATAAGGGAACAGTTGTGCACCGAGAACAATGTCGATTTCTCCCGGTATATTCCAGTTTAAATCGGCAAGCGGTAAATTATTTAAATATGACATATCGTCATTTAATTGAATAAAATTAGCGGGAAGTGTATCTGTTATACAATCCACTACTAATGCGCGAATATTTTATTTGTTATTAGAATCGATGCGAGATTCTATCGTAAAATTAATATAACCATGTACAGGTTGTGAGGACATGCCAACACCCTGCAACGAAGAATTACGTAAATTAATTACAGGTATGTTCAAACGTTTACAACATTCCTTTGTGATTAAATTATTTTGAGATCCGTTGTCTATTAAACATCGAACTACGGTTTTATCTCTGTTATTGCAATATGCATAAACTTGCGCGGTTGATAAAATAATCGTCGTCCTACTCTGTAAGCGATCGCTCACACTAAGCGAAACCGAACGAGTAGAATCTTGCGGCGGCGGTATAGGCGCGGTCGAACTCTCGGGCTCGGCCGCTATGTGAACAGACGAGGTTCGAGTCGGTGGCGAAGGCGGCCGTTGCTCACTTATAAAATTATTTTTATTATTAGAAAAGTGTAATAAAGAATGATGTTGTTTCTTACAACTTTTACAAATGTTACGCGATTTACATTTAGTTAATGTGTGAGACAAACTTAAACAATTAACACAGCCGCGTTTTGATTTAATAAAATCAAAACGAGCTTGCGGTGAATGCATATTTTTAAATTGCAAACAATTATACAGCTGATGCTCGCTACTCTCGCACAGCTGACAGCGCGATAAGGAAACCGGTTTGTCGCTCGATAGAAATGTTTTAAAATTATGATTACTATTTTGTTTGTTATAATTACTTTTTTCGCTAGACTTTGCGCGCGGTGCGGTGTAAGAATTATTATTATGCGATCTCTTGAGTACTTTAACATAATCTTCAATAAATGATGTAAATTCCTTATAAGAAGGTAATTCCGTCCCACTAACATTATTTTCAAATTGATGTAGTGTTTGGGAATCAAGTTTTCTCAAGCCGCAATGTAATATAACAAAATCTAATAAGTCAGGAATATCTAACAATTTCAATGCAGCGACAGACGCGGAAAATGTTTCTATGAATGTGTTTAAATTAGCAGCAGTACCGACGCAACTTTTAATGTCCAGGATGTTATTAAGATAATGCAATCCTAAACTACGTTTATCTTGGTACTTTTTGACCAAACTATCCCAAATTAAGTTATAGGTATCCCCTGAGGGAACAATACCTGCGGTTAATTTTAAAGCATCTTGAGTTAATTTACTGATTAAATACTGCACACGTTGCGCATCCGTCAGATCGGTATTCAAATGCACATTGCTACGAAATATTTCATAAAATTTCGGCCAGTTATCTATTTTACCATCGAATGAAGGTAACTGGATAGGCGGTAATTGGACAATATTTTGTTTCTGATCAGATGTGAATGTTTTATTATTTTTGAGTATGAGGTTACGTTTATACTTAATACCCGAATATAAATCCTCAATTGAATTTAAACACGAGTAGTCTGGCGCGGTGCTATCAATTTTAAACTGTAACTCGTTAATCTGATCAATTATTGTTTCAAACTTACTGTACAATTCAGAAATAGACTCAGTTTGCGATAAGAATAACTCATTTGAGTGTTTATCATAACTCGATATATTTTTGGATGTGTTATATAAACGATTAAAACGTTCGAAAATGGTTTCTTTTTTAGCGGTAAGCTGATTAAGTTCTACTTCAAACTTATTAGGAGCCATTATAATGTTACAAGACAAAATTAAATTGAAGAAAACGAATTTAATAAAATAATAAATATAGTAGGGTACGTTACAAAATGGCGGGTCACCTTACCAATGCCTACGTAAGTATGTAACAACGCCAGTGTATATTATATTATAGCGGGTGAATATTTATAACAAATATAGGCTGGAAACTATCCGGCTCGAAGGACCATCATATGGAGAGGCAGGCGTATAAATAGCCGTGCTCCAGTAGCGGGATGAGAACTGTTACGACAGTACACGCGGATACGTGTCTGTCCAACTTGTCTTTAAGTGATCTGCGGGTAAATATTTTCTAAAAAATGTAGGCTGGCAACAATCCAGGCTCAAAGGACCATCATATGGATAGATCCGCGGATAAATAAATAGCCTTTGCAATGAACCAGGGGTGTATCTAACACCAAAAACCATCGGGTAAAAATGTGTATCGCTTACCTGCGGGTCCCGTTAGCTCGTATCTCCTTGGTGGCCACCAGTAAATACACCACACTTAAAGTTTTTTTTTGTAGGCTAATATTAATTATAATCAATATGGGGAATGGCGTCTGCGCGCAAGAAACGCAGGCGCACGGTAAGCGAGCGGTTGGCGACTGACATTCACCCGAAAGTCCGGCGTCAGAAAACTACCCCCGATTCATTGCATAGGCTAATGAAACCAAAATAAGAAAGAAAAAAAAACGCGGATTACCCGCCCAACCATATAACGTGTATTTATTTTTTAGTCTAAGTACTCTCTTCGTACTAAGTCTAAACTGAAAAGCTGCGGTGATATTGACTCGTGGTTGCCAAGCAACTATTAGCAAAATCTTCTAGAATTAAATTAGAGTATAATATCTGTGTTTAAAGATAATAAATAATTTGTATTGCTCTTGTGTTCTAGGAAGTTGATAGTGTGCCACTACAAGAAGGGCACCGAGATATGCAACTACAGCTACAGTAACACCATACTCGCTGTGAAACTCAATCGATCCGTGAGTCCGACTCCTTTATTTACCTTTCTTACCTTATTCTAATAATATATTATCAGCTACATAAAACCAGTGATATAGGTTAGTTAGAGCAGACATTAGCGGTTGCCTCGGCTGATACTAATAAAATGTATTTCTGCTACCTTTCCAACTGTTCTCTCCGAAGGATTGTCATTGAATTTTTTTTCAATTCGACTTAGCCATTCTTTTCATAATTCCGTTCGATTCATTGTAGCATATGGAGGAAGACGTTTGGAAATAATTACGTAATCATGTTTTAATCATACACGGTAATAGCTTAAGCCAAGGTTGAATGTTATGTTGTGCTGGTTGCTATTAACAACTGTGTCTCAAACGCACAAAACTGGTGAAACTGTGAATAATCTTTACTGTAATCCAGTTGTCAGTATGAAAAAGAAAACAATGTAATGTTTGTCGGTGAGGTAAGGAATTAGGGCAGGCGATGCTATGCATTGATAACGATTAGCCGTTGACCCGCTCGCTAAATTTCCTTATTATCCAACAATAAGGGGTCAGTCGGCTGCTCTCGCCGCTGATAAACAGTTCCGGGCTGATGGCTGTTTATTTGCAATTATACACGTTATAACACCCTATAGAAGTTTTCAATAAGTCCCTCAATTAATATCAACTTTGATGTTTGATGACGTTTCTTAACGGTTACTCAAATTGTACTATGTATGTCGAACAGTAAACGAATTAAATCAACTGTAAATTGTTATAGAAATCATCGGCCGTGTGATTTTTGTTTTTTATTCTTTAGGTTGCACATATTTATATCAAGGTCAATGAGACAAAGAGTTAATTAATAAAAATATTAATAAATAAATTCAAAGTAATTATTAAATGTATTTACGGTACTAATTATGAAGGTTTATCTTTCACGTTAATACAAAGTAAATAAATAATATCTTGTATATTGAAATTGAAATGAAACAAAAAAAAAAGGTTGTTATTTACATAATTATCATTATTTAAGCAGATTTCGACAATAAACCTGAATTTACGATATAACTTTTTAAGGAAAAAATACGCACTGGGCTTTGTTGCAAACAGTTGAGTCATCGGGTATGTGACACGAAATATTACAAGAATACAAAATTAAAACATTGATCTAGGTTTGCTCACTTTGTGGTGTTTCACCGGCGTATTCCATTTGGGGATTATCAGGCGTCGGTTGGAGCTTGCATAACAGATGATTCATGTATCCGTACAAAGTAGTTGTATCTTCGTTAATCATGAGAACTAAGAAGATATAGAAAAATAACTTGCTTTTTTTCAAGTTTTGTAAAATATAGGGTTTAAAAAAAATGTAATACAGTTTTATTCTGCTTAATATTTGATGAATTTGAAAAACAATTAAACAAGAAAGCTAATTATTATTATTTTAAATAGACTTGAATGAATTATAAAGTAGTGAGATGATTATGCATTTATAGCCTCTGTGAACTTGGCAGCCGGCTTTCGGATTTTTTTTTCAATTACCATTGGATTGTACATCGTTTGTACCCGTTGTACCATCTTCGTTTATCATTTTTTTCACACCCATAAAAATATAGGGCAATTTGAAAATTTATAAAATTTCTTATTTTGAAAATTTGGAATATCTGTTAACGGGATAGACGCGGAATCTTAAAATTGCGGAAATTAAGTAAAATTCGTTTTTCAAAATTGAAAAAGGCTCTTGAATTTTTTCCTTGGTTGAGGTTCAAACGAAAATGAACGTGATCCCGCGGGTACAAACGATTCCGTGTTGATCCTCGTTCATAGATTTTCAAAATTAAAAAAGTAAGTTTTTTCGAAATTTTCAAATTGCCGTATCTTTTTTGGGTTTCGAAAAAAATGAAAAAAATGACCTCGTTGGAAATTTTCGATTTTCCAAAGTTGGCTGCGGGTCAAATTTTGAAACGGCTATAACTTTTTTTGGTTTGAGATAAAAATGAAAGTGATACAAACGACGTAAAACCTTATGGTAATTTTAAAAAAAATTCGAAAGTCGGCTGCTAAGTTCACAGAGGTGCATTAATTAACAATGTGGTTGTTAACTGTGTGATACAGAGGCTGATCGTGTGCCTGGAGGAGTCCCTGCACATCCACAACATCCGCGATATGAAGATCCTGCACACAATCCGCGACACTCCCCCCAACCCCCGCGGCCTGTGCGCGCTCTCGCCCTGCGTCGAGCACTGCTACGTCGCGTACCCGGGCTCCAGCGCCGTCGGGGAAGTGCAGATCTTCGACGCCGTGCATCTGGTCTCTGCCGTGGTTCCAACGCATGCGCTACGCACTGTATCGTACGTGTTCTAGTGTACTAATTCCAGTGTGTATGTGTGTCGCCGCAGAACGCGAAGTGCGCGATAAGCGCTCACGAGAGCCCGGTGGCGGCGCTCGCGTGGTCCATGTGTGGGCGCAGGCTCGGCACCGCCTCCGAGCGCGGCACCGTCATCCGCGTGTTCTCGGTGCCGGAGCGCGTCCGCCTCTACGAGCTGCGTCGCGGCGTCAAGCGCTGCGTCTCTATTGCGTGCCTTGCGTTCAGCGCGTGCGGCGCCTTCCTCGCCGCCACCTCCAACACGGAGACCGTGCATGTGTTCCGGCTGCAGGAGCCGGCCGACGCGCCCGACGCCGCGGCGCCCGCGGGCTCCGCCGAGGCGGGGGCGGGGGCCACGGCGGCAGGGTCAGGAGCCGGGGCCGGGGCGGGGAGCGGCGCCACCGGGGCCGAGGGTGACGCATCGGGAGCGGCGCCGGCGGAGGCGGGCGGCGGCGGGTGGATGGGTTGGTTATCGGCGGCGGTGTCGGCGGGCGCGGGGTACCTGCCGGCGCAGGTGGCGGAGGTACTGGCACAGGGCCGCGCGTTCGCGTCGGCGCGGCTGCCGGTGGCGGGGCCACGGGCGGTGGCGGCGCTCACGAACATCAGCAACGCGAGCCGGGCGCCGCGCTTGCTGGTTGCCACCGAGCAGGGCATCCTCTATGTGTACGCGCTCGACCCTGTCGCCGGCGGCGAGTGTCAGCTACTGCGCCAGCACAGGCTGCTCGATCCGCCCGCGCCTCACCACCAGCACCAGCACCAGCACTCAGGTACCACCGCACCCACTCCTACCTAGCCACACACACACACAGAGAGACACACACGCCGACAGCAGCGGGCGCGGCGCGGCTCGCGGGTGCTGTCACCCGAGGAGTCGCGCCACTCGCCCTACATGCCATCACGCCGTCACACCGACACGCCGTCACGCTGCGACACCCGCCGGAGTGACGCGACCCGATACGCGCTTTCCAAAAGGACGTAAACCTCTTCCCTTCCGATTTATATAAAACCAAATAAAAAATATTTCTATTGCTGATCCCACTCATTTAATAATTTTGTTAACACTCTCCATATCGGGAAGACGTAATACCTCCTTTTGGAAAATACATATATCCTTTTTTTCTTTATAGCACCTTCCTCTTAACGCCTACCACATCCCCCCTCCCACGTCGGTATCCGCTAATAGGAAGAACTGAAAAAAAATTAAGCATCAATAGAAAATATTAAAAAAACAATAACTCATAATTAATATATACACAAACACGCGCGGCTACCACCAGCTAATATATTCCCTTGAAAGTAAAACTGAGTACAGCAGCGGCAGCGGCAGAGCCGACCCGACCTTACGCAACACGACGCCCCTCACAACTATATCTAATATATTGTGTACTTATATTATATTTACTATATATTTCCAAAACATTCCCATAATATTGTTGAAGCGTAGTATATTTATAACTGATGCATGAATGTTCTGGCAACACCGGCAGACAACCAGCTCTCCCCCCTACTTGCCCAAACTTCACATATGAGAGGCATGGCAGCAAATCTACTTCAATCACAAAATATAAAAACTCTGATTTATATAATTTACATATTATTATGATTGAAATATTTAAATGGAAAAAACATTTTATTTGTAATATAAAACATTTAAAATGTTTGATAGAGATGGAGGAAATATGGTCTATTCCTTTCATACAAAGCGAATACTAGTTTAGAATGTCTCCATCTCTCTCGCACTCGCGCTAACTGATCTTCTCATCTAAAACGGTTCGTAATTCTAGGAATTTCTAGGATAATTTTAATAATTACAGTCTTAATTTAAACGTACTGTAAAACAACACGCGCTCTCGGTTTACTATAATAATACTTATCCGACAGCTTTTATTATTTTGGTTAATTAGGATTAAAGCGAGTTTGTATTTATATAGTTTGAGTCTGAACCGGTTCTATATTGAAACAATATTTTAAAGGTATTACATAGATTGCATAGAAGTGGATCAGCATGCTCCCGAGAGCTGGCACAATGTCTAACGCGGTTACAATTACAATTGAACCGGATCTGCTTATGTTTTTTTTTTTAATTCTTTACATGCCATGTCTTTTTCTTATATAACATTGACGGTGTTGAAAGTTTTCCATGAACATACACCTTTCTCTTTTTATTATAATTAGTATTTGCTCAATGAAAACAAGAGAAATTTTTATTTTTATTTATACCACCAAAGTTACTAAAACAAAATTAGAACAAATCATAAAAAAAGGAGAAAGATGTATGAAGAATTGGGTTACCTTTACTTACTCTATTATAATGAGTAATCATAGTGAGAGTTATTTTTTAAAGTTAACAAAGTACTTTCAAGGTCCTATATATATATGATTTAACGCTATTATGTATGTATTTATTATAATGTACACTTTACTATCAAAACTCTATGAAAATGGAGTTGTAAATAATTGTATAAAGTGGGTTCGGTGACCCTGACCGCGGTTCGATTCCCGGTTACCTGTGACGTAACGTCCCGGCGACCGAGTGCTAACAATTCTCTGGCGTGTCTAGCGGACACCACCCTCGGGAACAACAGTTACGCGGGCGCGCTGCGCGGACGAGACCCCGCCCACATGTCAGGTACTGCTCCACCGTCCCCTCGCCCCTCGTCCCCAGTCCCCCTCACTCGCATGCCACTCCCCTTCGATCACGCTTCACAATGCTTACACTAAACATGTCCGGCGAAGCCCCGGCCCCCCGGCGGCATCCAGTCGCCGGGGGACAACCGGGCCATCTCTAGCGACGCAGGGGCTCACAAGTGTGTTTGTGTCGTTTCTGTTGAGTATAACCGGTTGCCTCGGTACACTCTGTGCGTTGTGTCCCCCAGCCGACAGGGACGGGGACCCTGCGCGCCAACCGGGGACACTTCACCTAGCGTACCGACGCTCCCGACGTAGCGTAGGTAAGCCCTCGCAGACGACGTAGCGAGCCGCCGCAGTTCGGTTCGGGCGCTACGCCTCCCCCCCCACCAAGGACCCCCCACACTCGCACTACGCACTGCTTTCCATTCGGTTGCGACGCGGACTCGCCTGAACCGATTTGCACGTTTCACGTTACCATTTAATACAATACATGTTATTCTGTCCTCCATTTAAATAGCTATCACTAAATCACGCCGCGCTGCCTGTACTGCCGGGCACAAGTTTCATTAATATCATTTATTTACTGTATGTCCTTAAATTTACGTTCAAACTCCTTTATTGTGATATTTGTATAGACATAAATAATTCTTCTTCTTCTTCTTAGTTAATGGCAATCTGTGTGTACACACAATTTGTGCCTATATCATGTAGGTAAGATTTTCAATCTTGTATCAGCGTTACCAAGCTCCAACAGAACGGTGGCCTATCCTGCTCAAACTTTCCATGGAGCTTTGTCGGCACCTCAGAATGTATGCTACGCGTTGTCTTCTATAATAAACTTAACTTGAACACAATAACTAAACTATTTCACACAAAACGCCACCAAGATTACATGATATAGAGTCAAGTACACAAGTTTAATGAATTAAAGAAAACAATTGCTACATGTCAGACTGAGATCCCGCCAAAAACTCCACATAAATAATTGTGCGTGTTTACATAGTAGTCAGGGTACAGTTCTAATTTGAAGTGTATTTGTTAGGAGCGACCTGCATTCTCCCGCGTCGTCTCCTGCGCGCTCTCGTGTTATCTATGCGACGAGTACCGATGTACCACAATCCATACAATAACACTTGTGCAGTAATATATTCATTCCAGTTTATTCTCTCCTAAATATAAAAGTTTTAGGTCTATCGATGAATAGTCTACTTGCTCGAGCGAAGGAAAACATCGAACCGTATAATTATAACTATCTGCACAAATCTGTCACCAAACACGTATCGGGGATTTCCCGATACATCCAACATTCAGTCACCTCTCTAGGCTTGTATACGTATTGCAGCTTGTCCATCGTCTGTCCTGTCACGTTCACACTTACTTTCACGTAAGCTGTAGCCAAGCTACACTAGCACTAATGCAAAAAAATATCTTATCTTACATAAGTACGAAATAGTTAGAAATGACCAAAAAATTTCGAGGATTTCCTTTAACAAGATTTAAATTATAATCTTTCTTTTTTAATTTGATTGGACGGTTGATTCTTGTATCAGTTTTAGTTTGTATATAGCCCCTGTGTTTGTATATACATGTGTGTGTGCGCGTGTCTGTGTGTGTGGTTCACGTGAAACCGTTCCGATCGGTTGTGTGTGTGTGTGGGGGGGGGGGCGAGGTAGGAGGGGGCGGGGCGGTTTCACGTGCGACGGCTTCTTCTGATATTCACGTGCAACGACAACTTTCACAAATCACACGTCCCTCACTCAATAAGTAAACGATCATAATCGTTAAAAATAAGTTTCGCTTAAGTTGGTTTCATCTTCTTTTCGAGTCACAAAGTAAAAAAATACGATATTTTTGTTATTAAATATTATCAATTTTAATAATGACAGTTTTGTTGGAGGTCGATCATTCAACGTTTGAGGCACTAGAAGTGCTTCATGCTTCAAAGCAACAGGCTTTCCGGAACCAACGCTTGTGGTCCCCGATCCTCCACGTGGTCCCACTGATCTCAACTCAATAATATAATTGCATAAAATTCTAGTTCTATCAAGCTCTATGTATTTAAAGTAAATACGAATAAAACAAATTTTATTCACACAAAAAAAAAGTACTGTTATCAAATAAAGGTATTGCAAAAAATCGAATTTATACAACAAAGAATATGTATTCCTTAATAGAATGGAGAATTGAAATAGATGTCCTAAAACTAGAATATTAGTATGTAAGAGTTTATTGAAAAATCAAAACTTCGCAATCCGTTACCTCTCTCATGTGGAAATTTGTAAATTCTGTCACTTTGATCTTGAAATTCAATGTAGTTTGAGAAATTTGTTGGTGCACGTGAATGTTTGCTAAATGCCTATTTAATACTATGTCGATATTTTTTTTATTATTTAAAAGTCTTGATACGCATGAGCCACGTGGCTTTTGATAATATTGGAATAATCTTATTATTTACATATTGGATTTAATTTTATCGATAGACGATCTCTATCGCGTAGCATTAAATAGTTTGCCTCTATTTGTTGATGTTCCGATGTATATGTATTTTTATTAGAAGTTTGAAATATATTTTATCGGCATCCGTTTTAGTAAGCGCAATGATACTAAAGTATTGTTCTTTTGTTTTTAATTAAAAACTACATTCTCCTATGCCGAGACCCGCTGTGGGTGCCGGTGCGCGCCGCGCCGGCGCGCAGCGCACTCGATGGCTTTTTTAAATATTTATTGAGGTTTATCTTTTAAAATTCAGTTTGTATTATTTCGACTGAAGTAAATGTAACGTATTCCTCGACGTCACTCGAGGTGCGGGTTTACCATTCTCACTTCCCAGAGGACACTTTGGTACTTGGAATAATAAAAAAATTGTAATAAATGTAAGTGCAATGTAGAGGGGTAACTCTGGGGAGTGGGGATGGTGGTGGTGGTAGTGTGTGTGTGTGCGTGCGTGCGTGCGTGCAGCAGTGCAAGAGAGTGCAGTAGGTGGTGGTGTGGATGCAGAGTCGGAGCGCGCGTGCGAGCTGGGCGCGGCGCTGGAGCCCTCGCCCCCGCGCGGACCCTTCGACCTGCAGGACCCACGGCACTTCCCCCCCATGCGACACGGTCTCCCCAGCCCCGCCGCCGACACCGCGCACTAATGGGCAGTCGCTGCCGGGAGCGCCGCGGAAGCGGTCGTGTCGCCGGACACGCTTCAAACACCTGCGACCGCTGGGCTTTAGTTAAAATTAATAATTATAAGTTGTTTGTGATCATAATATTGAGTTAGACCGGTCTCGTGCGTGCGTGAGGATCCTAGAAATGTATTTTCAATTAGTATTTATTATTTCCCGGACGCCTATTATTGACTTGTGTGCGTCATTCATATTGTAGTTTGTGGGCAGCTTGTTTCACTCGGTCCTTTTATGAAACCGAAGTCTAATAGTTTAATAAAGCGCATTTTCAATCGTAAAGATGTTGCTCCGCGCTGACTCCGCACGGGCCCCGGACGTGCGCCGGACGGACCCGACGCGAGCGCTCGTATTTCATTTAGTAAACTCAGTATTTGTAAGACCAAAACCTCTGCTTCGAGATGTGTTCGATCTTACCTTAATTCTCCAAAATAATTTTATTCAAACGATTAACATATATAACGGAAATTAAACAATTATAATGGTTGTATATTTTTTTATTCCTCATAGTTAAAAAATGACGTACGTTGTACATCACAATATATGTAGGTTTCAATGAGAAGTAGACGAGTGCCGTCACGTCGCGCTGTGCTCGCGTCACGTCACATCAATAACATAATTAAGCTGTACATAGTACCTATTGTAGTATAAATAAATTTTATGAATAAACAAGTTGAATTGACCTCTTCAAGGAATTCAATATACTAAAAAGGGTGTTTTAAAACAAATACCTGGTATTTTAAACATGTAATTTTATAAATGTTTATAATAGAAGAGTTTGTGTCTGTGAGTGCGTCGCATCACTCTGTATATACATGTCTAAGCTGACAGTAGTTGCATGTGGTCGCGGCTGACGGATGAAAGAATACACGAGGCTTGTTTGTGCGTATGAATTAGTTTTCATTTACTCTATGGTGCAATCCGCCGCATTAAATAAATAAACAAAAAAATAACAAAATACAGTAAAAAAAAAAACCAAATAAAATTGTAAATAAAAATGGCGGCGGATACACTCGGCTCATAAGTTATGTTTATTTTATGAATAATATTGATTAGACAGATAAAAACATTACTGAAATATATATTGTATATTTAATTGATTGACTATATTTTTTTAATGATATTTATTACACTTGACATTTTAAAATTAATTTTAGGGTTAGTTCCGCTACTTTACAATAATGTATTTTAGTGAGGCGAGAGTCACGCTGACTCGCGACTCAACATCACTAACTGGATTCTGCATAATAATTCACCTTCAATCCAGTTTTTGAACATTAGGAATATATGATACCAGTATCTCTAATATATGTTATCTAGGTAATGTACCTAACGCCTAATAAACAGTATGCAGCGCGGTCAAACTACTCGTAATGAGTTTAAATAGCATAGAAGTTACAGATTATGTAAAAATACTTAAAATGATGTTTAGAATCCTCTTTAAATAGTATGTATTATTATATATTATTGTTCTTTACGATTGCGAAGTGAAGTCGCACGTCTCATATACAAAATTGTACATAAATTAACAATAAACATTTTTACAAAAACACGATGTATACGCTTGTTATTTTATATTCTATTCTCCTGTTGCTGTTGACTAAGTAAATATAATACAATGTAATAATAGCGATGATGGTGCAATAAGCAGCGCGGCCGAATTCCACGTCTGTGGTCGTGGGTTCGAGCCCGCTTATACAAGTAAAATGAACCTAAGCTTTCGGTAAAGGAAAACATCACGAGGAAACCACAGCATGGTGGTAGCGCACTCTCCTACAACGCCCGCTTGCCGCTGGGCCAGTGGGTAGCTACCACCCTCAAGTTTGAAAACCTGTCACCAAATACCAATAGATATGTTCCGGCAGTGTCACTTGAGAACCAGTACCTCTAGCCTGAAGCCTAGGCTTAAGCGTGTTTACCATCCTAGACCACATCGTCGCTTAACATCAGGTGAGACTGTTGACAAAGCACTAACTTATGCAATGTAAAAATCTAGTGACATTCCATTTAAAAAATGCATTACAGTTAATGAACAGTCTTTTGAAGAATCGGCTCGAGTTTGTGGAATGAAAAAAATATGGTCCTTCGAGCCGGCTCTAACAGATGGGAATGTGACGTTGGAATATCGTTCTTTGAACTATTGAATGACAATATTAGCCGTCATTACTGTGAAGAATGAGGTGAACAGGGGAAAGCTGTCGACAAACCACTATAAGTTTTGTTAAAAATTATAAAAGTTGTGGGTGAGATCTTGTTTCATCTATCATCATACTCTTACTTATTTTAAGTTAAAAAGAAGGTCTTATTAATTTATGTTGTTTGAAGAATCAATAGATTGTGTCGCAGAGAACACTCGCAGGCGGGACTCGGGGGTTACAAATAAACACTTCGGTTACAATATTTTGATTGAATGAATATATTATCTTCATAAATAGTTTTCGTTTAATTTTGTTAATCGAAACAAACATTTGAAATGTAAACCCGCTGGTGCACAGAGCCTGTTCAGACGGACCGGCGATCTAGCGGCATTTGTAATATGTACCAAGGGACCGTTCAAGTAATTACGTAAGGAGAGTTGTTAGTCTCTTTACTAATTACGTAGGCATTGACATAATTTAAAGAAAAAAATAAAAACTAATAAGTATTTACATCTTACGTAATCAATATTCAGTGTCCCCGTTTCCCATGACATCATAACTAAACAAAAAATTGACCCCTTCATTGATGCTTATGTAATACATAAACGGCCCCTAACGTAAATCCAATAAAATCTATTTGCATAGTCGTTACGTCACGCGACGCGACGCGTGGTGTGCGCGCGGCGTCTTCATTCATTCTGTATATTTATAAAAATAGGTTTAAACTAATAACACGACGAGGAGAGCGGGGGGAGGGGGAGAGGGTCGAGTGCGTACAGTAGCTAGCACAAGTGGTCCCCGTACTCCGTTAGATGGCGTTATTCCTGTAACAAAAAAACAATGAGTTGCGGGAATATATTAAGTATTGGTGTTGCGCATGATATAAGTAATATGCGTGCGTGCGTGTGCCTGTGTACCTCGGCATGGCGCACATCTCGCAGGAGTCGCGCTGGTGGTGGTTGTGGAAGGTGCAGAGCTGACAGGTCCAGAGCGAGCCTCCGCCTCCGCCCCCGGCCCCGGCTCCGCCGCTCCTGTAATGCATTCGCTTACATTTACCTGAACAACTCACAACAGTAACGTTCGATGCAGCTCCTCGGAGACGAGGCTACTTAAACTATTAGCACACACAATACACATAAATATATTTCGAAGAGAGCGTGGGAGAGACAACTCATAATCTATCTTCTATATACATACATACATATCATCACGCCTTTTTCCCGTGGAGGTAGGCAGAGATTACGTCCTTCCACTTGCTACGATCTTGACATACCTCTTTCGCTTCCTCTACTTTCATGAGCGCTTTCATACATGCTCGTCGGTTATGAGTACTTTTTACCTGGCCTTTATTTAACACATGATTGATTTGGTCTAGATATGTTCGCCTAGGTCAACCCTTACCGACTTGCCCATTCACCCTCGCCTTATAAATTAATTTCGTTAATCTTCTCTCATCCATCCTCTCTACATGCCCAAACCAACTAAGCATACCTTTCTCTATTTTGGTCACCACATTCTACCACACCACAGCGTTCCCTTATTATACTATTCCTGACGTTGTCAATCGTCTTCACTCCAGCTATACTTCTCAAACTTTTCATTTCGACTGCGTTAATCTTACTTTCATGCTTCTTCTGCCAAACCCAGCATTCACCCATCGACCCTTTATCATTTTTTTCCAACCTGCACACTAGTCCACATCTAGTTTATATAGAATTATAAATAGTAGTATTTTTTATTGTCGAATTATTAAAAATATTAGCTATGTGCCCGCGGCTGCGCCCGCGTTTCATGTTCTTTACTGCGTTTTTTTAATATAGATTTCAATTATTTTTCTAATTTTTTTCAGTTCTAAGATAAAGTATAAATATTTCCCATTAATTAAAGTTCTTTCTTTTTGCCTGTAAAACTGTGCATTGAAACGGATTTTATTCAATTTTTTATGAGTTTTAATTTTATTTATTTATTATTTATTCAAAGAGAGAAAACAACAGCATTTTTGAGATTATACATGGATAAAATAGTTTACACAATACTATAGCCAGTTACAGTTTTCTACTACATGTACTTTATAAAATAACAGGTTTGTGTATGCATTGTTTATGTATGTTTGTGAATATATGTGTTTGCGTGCGTGCGTGTGTGTTTATGTTTGTGTGTATGTTAACTGTTATGACATGTGATGCAAAGACGTGGTTAGAATTTTGATTATGTTATTTTTAAACGATATGTATGTGATATTCTATTAATAATAGAGTTGTTTGCGTAACAAGTACGGGTGTGAGGTACGTGGAACAATCGTGTGGCCGTGTGTCTGGTGCGTGTAGTCGGTGCGTTCAGACAGAGCACCTCCAGGAGCTGAGGACAGTCGATGCGACTGTTGATCAATCCATGCAGCAGCATCATGTTGTGCATCTCGCGACGACCCACTAATGGGACCAGTTTACAGCACTTTTCGTAATCTGTGGTTTCGTTAAAAGTTTTGAAGTTTAAATATTTTATAAATTTTTTTTGGATGGACTCTTATATTAATGTACGCCGCGTACTGCGGAGACCATACGCAGCAAGCGTACTCCAAGATGCTTCTCACGTACGCATTGTATACAGATATGATACACTTTAAATTTCTAAATAGTTTGCAAGTCCTGATAACAAAACCTAACATTTTATGTGCCTTACAGACAATATAGTCTATGTGTTCTGCCATTAGTAGCTTCGAATCTAATACGATGCCTAAATCTCTAATTTGGTTATTTTTCTGCAATAGCTTCCCGTTTATATTATATGTAAAATTAATCTGGTTTCTCCTGCGAGTGAAGGTTATCTGAGTACACTTCTGCACGTTGACGTTGATTCTGTTATTAGAGTAATATTTACATAGATTATTTAAGTCTTTTTGTAATAATTTGCAATCATCAATGGTATTAATTTTTAAATATATTTTCGTATCGTCTGCAAACATTAAAAAATTAGAGTTTTTAAAACAAGTGTAAATGTCAAAAAGATACGCATTGTAAAGAAGTGGGCCCAAGTGCGAACCTTGTGGGACCCCAGACGTGACGTCTATAAAATCGGATCTGTAGCCTCCAAGTGCAACTGCCTGCCTTCTGTTCGAAATGTAAGACTTCAACCATCTGAACAAATCGCCACAGATACCCAACGTTTGAAGTTTTTGCAGCAGAATCCAGTGATCTACGCGGTCGAATGCTTTCTCGAAGTTCGTATAGATCACGTCCATTTGAGCACCACCATCCATAGCCTTAAGTACATCGTTCATAAATACACCTAGATTAGTAGTTGTAGAGCGATGCCTCAAGAAACCGTGTTGATTATTCGGGATCAAAGCGGATTTGTACTATTTAATTTAAAAAAATTAAAAGAATCATAAGTTACGCGAAGTAACTTCAGCTATCTACCCAAAAAAAATCCGTCCAGCTGTTCCAGAGATTAACCGGAACAAACAGACAGAGAAAACATTATAAAAATGTTATTTTCTGTATGGGTATCCGTATATATATTCATATGAGTTTAGTACAAGTCTTATATTTAAAGAGCGCATAAAGATAAAGGAGCTGCAAGTGAAAGAGGTAAGAGAGGAATTTACAAATTTGATACGTTACATATCGATAGAAGAAATATGGAAACCATTTCAAGATGAAATTGTGGAGATCACTACTGATGTATGCGGTACGAATAAGAGAAGAAAGGATTGTATATTAAAGATTATGAGTGAATAAGTTCAAAAGGCAGTGACTGAGAAGAAGAAAGCTTGGCTGGCCTGGTTGGTTACAAGAGTCAATCATAAAGTGCAAAAGGCAGTACAAGGGGATGTAGCAAGAAAAAATGTGACTAAAACAGACTGAAGGGTATAGCAAAAGGAGAAGAATAATTGTAAGAAGAAAAGAGAATGATAGAGATGAATTTGATAGGCGGTTATCTGACGACTTCCGAAATAATATAAAGTTAACAAAGTAGAAGTCCATAAGACCAGCTAGAGGTGGAAACGTAACCACGCAACTGAACAAGATCAGAAACCAAGCTGGAAGTGCGACAGAGGACGAATGCATGTTAAATAGGTGGAAGGAATATTTTCAAAGTTTATTTGAAAAGGATGATTCACAAGCACATTTATTACCCTTTGATGTGAATGAAGGATGCGATGAAAGTGATATCACCATGGAAGAGATTATAGACGAGTTGATGAGTATGAAAATGGGTAAGGCTGCAGGGTATGGTAGGGTTACAGTTGAAATGCTGGAGGCTGGACAGTGTGTGGTAGCATGTCAACTGTACCGCCATTATAATCTGTGCTGGAGTAGCGGCAAAGTCCCAGAAGATTGGTGTAAGACCGTCATCGTGCCGCTCTATAAAGGAAAAGGGCCGCAGCAAGATTGTAAAAGCTATAGAGCCATTAGCTTGCTCAGCACCGTCGGAAGCCTCTATGCAAAGGTTTTGAATAAAAGATTGATGAATGAAACGGAAGGGAAAATATGGGATGTACAAGCGGGTTTCAGAAGAGGAATGGGATGCATGGATACCTTTTCTTTAAGAACAATAACAGAAATAATTATGGCGGGTAGTCAAAAAAACAATTCCGCGTTCGTACATTTGGAAAAGGCTTACGACAGAGTGATACGGAATGAATTGTGGGCGACGTTGTCTATGTATGGGGGATGAGCGGCAACCTGAGACGAGCATTGCGATCACTCTATGAGGGTTGTAGTGCTTGTAAACGTGTTGGGTAAACGAGGCGTACACAGACTGGGTTAACATTGATAAAGGTGTTAGACAGGGTTGTGTTGCGTCTCCAGGGCTGTTTAATCTGTATATAGACGATTGCTTGAAATACTTGAAAGAGAGCGAGTATGGATTAACAATGAATGTTCTGCCTATCAAATACCTCCTATATGCTGATGACCAGGTTATACTGGCACCATCGGTGGATGAGTTGCAGGCGATGGTCAGTATTATGCATAGGGCTCTTAAAAGGAAAGGAATGAAATTGAATGTTAGTAAAACGAAGGTAATGGTATTTGAAAGAGAAGAAAGTATGCCAGATTGCAATAATTTCAATCGAAGGAGAAACAGTAGAACAAGTGAAAGAGTTTGTGTACTCGGGATCAAAAGTTACGAGAGATGGAAAGTGTGAAGATGATATTGAGCGAAGAGTTTTGTTAGGGAATAGTGAATGGGGCCCTGCGTAACTTCATGTGCAGCCAGAAAGTAACTGAAAAGGCACGTTTGGTTGTGCATCGAAGAGTGCAAGCCCCTACACTTAGGTATGGTACTGAGTGCTGGGTTTGGCAGAAGCATGAAAGTAGGATTAACGCTGTGGAAATGCGAAGTCTTAGAAGTATTGCTGGAGTGAAGATGATTGACAAAGTCAGAAATAGTGTGATAAGAGAACGTTGTGGCGTGGTAGAGGATGTGGTGGCCAAAATAGAGAAAGGCTTGCTTAGGTGGTTTGGGCATGTAGAGAGGATGGATGACAGAAGATTAACGAAATGAATTTGTAAGGCGAGAGTGAATGGGCAAGGCAGTAAGGGTTGACCTAGGCGAACGTATCTAGACCAAATAGATCACGTGTTAAATAAAGGCTGCGGTGAAAAGTACCCATAACCGATGAGCATGTATGAAAGGGCACACGAAAGTAGAAGAAGCGAAGGAAGTGTGTCAAGATCGCAAGCGGAAGGGCTCAGTCTCTAACTATTCCCACGGGAGAAAGACGTGATGATATGTATATGTATGTGTTTAGTAAAAAAAAAATATTTTGATATTACACACAGACACTTCAATTTTATTTATTAGTATAGATTGTTTTAAGCATTTGTGATAAAGACAACAGAAAACAAATAGTGATATTGTTACCCACAAGTATTGTATTGTTTGATTTAAATATGGGTATAACAACAGTAAATTTTAAAACATTAGGAAATTAACTGAACTCAAAACTCAGATAACGTAATTTGCTGGAGATGCTTTAAGAACTTTCTATAAGTTTTGAAAAATTCCGTTGAGATCCCGTCCCGACGCGGAGTCGTATTTGATCTCATATTTGATATACTCGTAATGTTTGCAATTGTTATATGATCAGTTGGAAATAGAGATATAATATTTATGAGAGTACTTACACTTAGTGATGAAACGATATCATTGAGGTATCGATACTTTTACTCGATACTGTATCGGTCGTCAAGTATCGATACTTACTCGGTATCAATTGAAAAGTATCGATACTTACTCGTATCGAATAGTTTTTGGAAAATTTAGAGTAAATATCTAAAAAAGTATTGGTATTCTTTATTTTATACGAACAAGATTTTTATTAATTTTTTTGAAAAACGTCAGCTTTTGTAGCGTTCCATGAAAATATTTTTTTTACAAATGTTTGTCTTTTAGGCGATTTTTGGAAGCAGTGACTGTTTCGTTAGCTTTAGAAAACAGCCTTTCGCAAGGTACAGAGGTACCTATTACATTCAAATAAATGCGTGTTTGTTTATATAACGCTGGTAATACGAGTTTTAAATCATCCCATTCCTTAATGAGTTAGATTTTAAATCACAGACTGGATTAGCCAAATAAATTGACATTTTATCGGTTTTCGAGGAATGTCTTCGCCTTTTTTGTGATTCCTTATTATTTTGTGAAGCATTGTTATCGAACATACACATTAATGTATTATCAGAATCAGACTGTATATTAATATTAGACTTTGTCGATGTCGAGGCTTCATTCCCTGAACTATTTTTTTTTCACTTCTAACTTCTGAGATATAATTTTCCTTTTTCTTTCTCCTAAAAATAGTTGAAACAGATTCAATATTCATATCATCAGTACTACTATTTGCTATTGCTATTTACCTACTTCTTAATCACAAAGTAAATAAAATATTCATTATTTCAAAAATGCTTTAAATTATACTTTACCAGCTAATACCTAATTTCAATATAATTAAGGATATCAAAAGTTAAACGATATCGATAAAGTTACTTGTCACACAACACTACCTATTATCGACAACAATACACAGGTACTGAGGTAATTGTTTGTAGATAAATATGAATGTTGTATATTTACTTACTTTGAATTGTTGTCGTTATCATTAACAAGTGCGATCTAATCAGGGTGGAATTTTAAATGCTTATGCAAAGTAGAAGTATTGCCACAATACCGCACGGTTTTAAAGCATTTTTTGCAACTTGCAGTTTTGTCGTCGCTTTTTGTCAAATATTGCCACACACTAGATGTTGGAAGCCCCATTGTCAATCACTTGACTTAAAAAATTAAATGCTCCAAACAGAAAACAAACACCTATTGTCGGTAAAAGTTAGGTTAAGAATAACGGCGAAACGAGCGAAAACAATAATGACAATAATATGGCGGCGCTGGCTGACTTTTTTTTTGAGCATAGAAGTTTGCTAACTACACAAAAGTAAGATAAAAAAATGAGAAGCTAAAAATGGATGCGTTCAATTGCGTACCTGTCGGCGATGGCGTCGTGCGGTGACACCTGGTGCTGCGAGTCGGAGTCGGCGGCGGCGCGGGCCAGCTGCAGCAGCGTCGCCAGCGCCGGGTCCCGCCGGCAGCGTTCCGCTCCCGCCTCGTCGCGGTCCCGCACCGCCTGCACCAGCGCCGCCAGCGCCGCGCCCTCCAGCGGGACCGACTCGTTGCTCGCGAGGTACACCAGCACGTGGAAGTCCGACATCGCCTGCGACAGAGCATCACACCGACTCAGCAACCCTCCCCCCCCCCCCCCCCACACACACACACACACATACACGCTAGCAGAATGTATAGTGAATGTGCTTTACGATACAGCAGACAAATGTTTCAATACAATGTTAAAATGCATATTTAAAATATGAGAAACGTCATAAAAAACCCTTTAACACTAATGATACTATGTTTAATAAACTCTTAGGATTTGTGTACAGTTCTTATCTCCAGTCCAGGACCTGTGACTTAATAATTACAACTTCCGTGGAACTGGAAGGTCAAGAGAATTATGATCTGTTCGCTCGGAACGTGACGAGCATCCGCGACTCCCGGCAACACCAAATCTGTATTATATATATATATTTTAAAAACGCGAAAATCACTCGGGAGAGCACTCGGAGTGGGGTTAAACAAACAAAGGAACATAAAACGAATTGTAATAGATAATTGTGTTCAACTGGCAGTTCTGGTGGGAGGAAACGGATGCCGGTCGGGACTGGAAAGTTCAAGCTGAAAGCAACCGCTCAAAGAGGAAGTAGACGGCAGCAGATGAACTTGTTGTGTGCATTTTCAAACTGATGCACTAATTAAGAACGAAAAAGTAACAATTTTTGTTTACTTTAGATCACTACTGGTTAGTGATAAGGATTGTATAGAAGAAATTTCCTGTTGACTTAAGACTGTACAAAAATACAATGACAAAATTAGGAAAAATTTAATAAGTAAAATTAATAGTAATTTTAATTTCCCTAATATTTGTATTTGTGCTTTAATATGGCGGTAACATGGTAACGCGTCGCGAACAGTTTAACAGTTATTTTAAACAATGATTCCATTTACAGAGAGTTTATTAATGTTATTAGGAGGATTGATGTTTCCTGTACTCTGAAATACAACATGATGAGGTGCTGTAGTGATACCTCTAGGAAGCTGCCGGCCGCCTCGATGTGGCGGTGCAGCGCCCTCAGGGTCTGCAGGTGGTCCTGCAGCGGGCGGTGCGCCGGCGGGAAGGCAGTGGCCGGCGGGCCCGGCGCCGCCAGCGTGGGCGTGGCGGAGGCCGCGGCGACCCCGCAGGGCACGTCCACCAGCAGGTACTCGACGGGCACCCGCTTGGCGGAGACGCCCACCTCGTTCCCGTAGCCGTCGCGCTCCTGCAGGCAAGCGCTCGGTGAGTCCCACAGCCACAAACCGGATGGAGTCGCGCGGACGCATCGGCAATGCTGTCACCTTGTAGTACACGTCGGGCACGTACTGCTCGTCCGTGCAGTCCCGGATGTAGCCCAGCTCGGGCGCGTCCCGGGTCGGCAGCAGCACCCGCTCCCGCACCAGCGCCTGGCACTGCCCGGACACCTGGTACCCCTCCAGGTGCACGCGGTGCGCGCTGTCTCCTGTCGGCGAAGGAATTACAAACGCTTCATATGCTACCCTCGGGAATTTGATATGTAACAGTAGAGAAGAGTTGGCTCACCGGTAACGCAGACTGTGACAAACTTGGAGCCAAAGTAACCGGAGGACGCGTGTCGGCAAGGGTTCGCGAACTGGTTCTGGAAGTGGCCCGCCATGATGCACTCCTGCGCCGACAGGAAATGAGTGTCCGCGCCCCCTAGGTGGGTGGGGGGAGAGGATGAGTTCAGTATGCGAGTGAGCTTGCACTTGCACAGCTCGGGTGTGCAGCCGGCAGCCGGACACTCACCGGACGTGCTGCACGGTGCCGGCGGCGAGGTCGAGCGGCAACAGGTCCGTGAAGATCCACCCGACGCGCGTGAGGCCGAGCCGCTCGGCGACTTCGCCCGCAACCCCCTCCTTGGCGTCGGGCTGCAGCGCTATCGCGTCGCGCCCGCAGCTCTGTGCGGGCTCGTAGATGGCGGCGACACGCGCTCGGATACCTGAACAGGTTCAACACTCGCTGCATCCATCTGTTCCAACCGCCATATCCGTTCATATCCGTTTCTTCTACTATTGCTTTTCTTTCAACTCACTTTTGCATCAAAACAAAATTGACTACACAGAACCTATTTCAGGAAATATCACATTAACATTGTTTACTAAGATTAATTTAGCAGTTTCGAGGTGCTTCCATAACAGCCTCGTTCACTCCAGCCCAGAGTTTGGGATACTTCCACGCAACTCATGACTTTCCGATAATAGCCATAATTTATGTTTCTTATTGGCTCATGCACAGACTGTGGCCTACTTATTAATATTTAACTACATACATACAACTACATTATTAAATATTGTCTAAATTAAGCTTATTTTCGTATTGATTGTTTCAGTTTTAGTTTTAGTTTAATTAGTAATTAAACTCTGTTAATATAGGAAAAAATCGAATTATAGCATTATCACATGTGAGACAGAGTTAGAAAGAATATAAATGAATGCGAATGTGATAGTATCTCTCCTCTACTGCTCTAGTTACCGAGCAAACTCAAGCTCATAGCAAGGAACTGGAAACTATCTACTGCAACTACAGCCTATCTACAGCAACTTCCCACACTCTACACTACTAAATAAAATTTAAGTATCTGTTTCTAATTTCAACATTTTTTTTACTAAATAGATATGAATGCATATACCTAAAACATAATTTTTAAAATTTTTGATTGTTTGTGGGACTAATCTCCGGACTGGCTAAACCGATTTTGACGCGACTTTTTTAGGGAGATAGCTGGAGCTACTCTGTGTAATTAAGTTTATTTTTCCCAAAATAATTATGGTTCCATATAAAAAACTCAAAACCCATGGAATTTTAGGTGAAATCTGATTCAGTACTCTTTTGCTGGCAGCTGTTTGAATATATGTGTAATATCTTTGCTTTCTCTTAGTACCAAAATTTAAAAAAAAAGATAATTAGGGTTCCCTGTGAAAAAATTACAATTCATGAAAATGGGAAAAAAAATATAATTCAATCGAAACCACCATCAAAGCATTATTTTCTAATAATTATTTAAAACTATATAAAACAGTGAAATATACATAAAACACGGGCATACGCAAGCACATAGCTAGGTTAAAAACTATATTATGCAGTTATGAAACGCGGGCAGAGCTGTGGCACACAGGAAGTATATAAATAAACACTCTTGTTATGTAATTCAATATAACAATAATTGTTGTTTATTCATAGGAGTTACTTAAATATATTTGCATGAATAATATGCTAAATTTCAGTTTAGGCTGAAACCCCATTTTTGGTCCGACACTAATTAGTACAAGCCAAATAATGACACTGGATTCATGTTTCAAACACTAATTGTTTTGTGATTATGAAGGTAAGACAATATAGACTATTAGAAATATTGTAACTTTTACTAATAATGTGTTTGTAAAGAGTGTCTCACCGAGAGGTACATCCGGATGGATCTCGTAGCGACCGTAGAGGTAGCCGAGGCGCTGGAAGCCAGTGGCGCGCCAGTACGCGAGGAAGCGCTCCACCAAGCCCGGATGCTCCACCAGCACATTGTCCACGTGCCGATACGGTTGTCTGTTCAATGTCACAGCACCAGGTTGACATTTAGAGCATATCCCTCGTGGCCAAGGCGGATGCTCAGAACAACCTGAAACATTGATACATTTTATCTACAACTACAATGATGGTCCTTCCTAATAAATATAAGAAAAGTAGCTAATTGAACTATGACAATTATTATGTTTCATAATAATTCATTTCTAAATTAGAATAAATATTTAAACTAAGTTACCAGGTTTAATCTTGCAGGACAGTTCGTTCAGTGATATAAAGTTCTTAGAAGTGATTTTACGGAGATATGAATGAAAAGACATGTGCTTGATATTATGTTCTTTCAGATACCCCTCATCCCATGGTTCCAATGGAGAGCAATGCACACAACAACCTTTTGAGTTGTGTCTACATCTGTGAATGAAAGAATAATAGTTCTGGTCAAAAATATCTTTAATATACCAAAGACTTTAAAACTAGATAGTGATAATTGCAAATGTTCATTATCTATCTATTTATTCATCATTATCTTTTATACAATTTTGACTCATAATTGACAGCTTTCTCATTTTAAAAAGTTGTGGACATTATTTACAGTCTGAACTTCTGTATGTTGTTTGAAAAGATACATGGAACTAATAATTTCATTAGGACATAACAGCCAAGGTTTTAATTAAAATACTTTATAGCTAAATAACATTGATAATCTTTCTGCAGCCTGCATTTAATAGCAATTACATGGGAGCATAATACAAAAATGTTTGATTGTTTTAAAATAAAGAAAACAAACTCACAGTTTCTCATCTCTCTGCCTCTGAATATTCCCAGACATTTTATAAAGTTGTAAATCAACATCATCTTCTTGTAGTACTTTAGAACTCACTAATGAAGCACCAGGTGTAGTATTCAGTTTTGATGTTGAAGGGGCTGCTTCAACTGACTTCAATTTATCAAACAGCTTGTTGTTAGCCTAGAAGATTTTAATACAACTTGCACAATTTATCTCATAAAAACAGAACTTTATAGTAACATTCTAAGTAAAAAGAATAGGTGTGACAATGTATTATATGTGTGTATGAATAATAAAATTATTAGTTTTTATTATACTGTTGTTATAATCAACATAAAACAAATAGAAAACTAACAACTGATTCTTGTATCAAGTGAAATTAGATTTAAATCAAATCAAATCAAAAAATCTTTATTTATTAAAATTATGAATCATTCACTAGATCTAGCTTGTCTAAATTTTACGAATATGCATTAAGTTATCGAAGATGTATTAGAAGGGCATAGTTAAGATATCATATTCTTGAAACTTGCTCTTTAGAGATTTGCGAGGTCCCATATTGTATATTGCTTGAACAGCTCTGTTTTGTAACATAAAAATGGTGTCTACCTCTGCTGCTGTACCCCACAGCAAAATACTATAAGACATTAAGCTATGAAAGTTACTATTAAGTAATACGCTAAATGATTTCAAATAAATACATATTCTAAGAGTACCTCTTCACTTGTAGTAGGTTGTTCGAACAGCACTGCCCCATTCATGGGTGTCAAATACAACATGTCTCCATGTTGTAAGCCGTAATCGCGCAGACGTTCCGATTTGCTGGATGTTATCTCCTGTTTTCGTTGCCTATCTTTGTACAAAGCAAATGCGAACGAGTTTAAACTAAGCGCTTCGTACACACGTTCAAATAGTTGGGCTGTCGCTTCTGTATCCAAGATTTCAACACGCGCTGTTCCTTCTGATGATTGCACCCGCAAAGTCTAAAAAGTGATTTAGATTACATCAGCTCGGATATTCGAAAATCATTATTCATTGACTTTTTCGATTTATAGATGATTTTTTATGAGCTAAATGCAAAAGGCTGCTCAAAGAAATCGTTTCGAAGGCGAGAAATTAAAATTTCGAAGTTGTCAAATGAATCAACAGAATGATGAATACAGCCGCTGTAATATTTTTATATTGTATACAAACAATAATATAATAACTATGTTCACATTCTTCTAGTTCTGAAAAAGAATATTACCAGTTTCTTTGAATTAGACATTTTTCAATCAAAATAAAGCAGCTAAACACCAACAATGAACTGACATAACAATTTTGACAAGGCCTGCGTTCCAAAACGTTGTATTTGAAAAATATGTTTTATATGTCGTCTTCCTCATACAGATAAGAAAGAGGCAAGGGTTGTGTGACAATCATGCTTCAGGTATAAAATGAGTAAATTATGTTGGCTGATCATAATGACATGACAATTTACTGATTCGGATACACACATAAAGTATAGAACTGTGATAAAAAAAATCAGAAATATAAGAGTGCCATCATTGAATTCTATGCAATATTTGCAACGTCACTTTTGAGTGCTGTTATCAGCTGTCATTTGACATTTAGCTCAGTCAGTAAAAGCAAAAAAACAGAAACAAAATTAGGAGGAAGGAGTTTTTAGAAATTGAATTAAATTGAGATATTTTGGTAAAACAGAAATCACTCAAGGATTCTTAAATTAGCCTGGAAACCGTAAGTTTTTAAAATAAATTGCTTTTATGTTAAAAAATATACCAAAAAGCTAAAACCTTCGTTCCGGAACCAGCAATGGCCCGACTTAAATATGTAAACATTACATTTTCTCACTGACTCTCAATGTAGGGAGAGGTGCGACGCATTGATGACGGGTGAATTCAGTCATACATATAACACCACTTTTGCCTACTCTATATTTTATAAATAGCACATGTTATAGTTTTAGTTATAGATCGCATAACGCGAGTCGCGCAGGTGTGTGTACTACTCACCGCTGCATGCAAGACGCAACAGCCGAATTGCAATATGCAGCATAAATAATAGTGCATATGATTATATTTATACAGTGCATAAAACAGTGAAAGTATGTATTTTTCATGTTAAAAGTTTAAGCTAAAGATAAATCATGTTTAGGATTACTAGGCAGGTAACATTATATCGGACACCTTATTTTTTTGAAAGTTTTGGTAAACCTAATTATGGAAGTTGCAGTTATAAGTAGTTAATTTATGTAATGTGATTTATCAAATGAGAATTTTATAATATTATTATTTCCATTTTTCCTTGCATATTCATACTTAATTTTTTCTAAATATTGATACTAAACAATTCACAGCTACATAAATATAAAAAAATATGATAACATAACAATTTTATCATTATATGACAATTTAATGTTGGTGAAATGATAAAGTACAGTAAAATATGTAACTTTTCTTTTTCACAGTTTTATAATACATGAAAATCTATACTATAATAAAAGTAATTTATCTATATCTATACTAATAAATAAAATTGAAGTGTCTGTTTGTAATGTTAATATAACAATTTTTACTAAATACATATGAATCTATATATGATACCTATGCCAAGATTACAATTTTTAAAATTAGGAAAATCATAGAAACAATATATAATTTTGAAAAGTAGAAGAATTACATAAATTCTCTTTGGTAGGAATAAGAAAATGGCTACTGATGAAGGTACCACTGTGAGTCTCTACATCTATGATCTCACCCATGGGTTTGCCTCTTTACTTGCACCTGCAATTATTGGTAAGTAAATTACTTTTTAATTACACACTTATCTTGTGTGTGTAGTACACATGATATGTATTCCTATTAGTATTCTAATACTAACACATTTGTTTTGTAGTGTACAACATTATTGCCATAATATTCACTACTTCTGAATTTGTTTTAATTATTATTTATGTAATTGTGACTATAAGAAGTTAAATGATTGATTTTTATTTTATTTATTTATTGTGTATCACTGTAATACAATTTGTTAGTGAAACTTATTTTTCTAAAACATGGGGAGTAGAAGATTTTGGAAAATCATTGATTTTTAAAGTGTCATATTTCAATTCCACAGTTTAAAATTGTTGATTTCCAAATTTTTCCTTTGTGAGCTATACTCAATGTATTTCGAATTATATAAGTTATGCATTTGTGTGACTTGTAGTACCTGCACCTCAAATAATCAAGTTTTCATATGTGTCAATTGATCCAGAAAGGCTGTGTATGTTCAACAAAGTTTTTAAAAAAAAAAATACAATTGAATGTTTGGTCGTTATTATTTTCTTATTTTGTTATACACTGTTCTTTATAAATTTATACAAATTACTAAACCCATAAAAAATGCAGGTGATTTTTTTTTTCATGTTTTACAAACATATTTTCATGTTTTTTCCATAAATTTGATTTTGTCTGTCTCAATTCCAGTTTGTAAAACCTGACAAGAAGTTTATAATATTTGTGGCAGCTAGTTTCCTTCATACATACCATATTATGTTAAATGGTTAATGCGACCCATTTCCACAGAGCAGCTGCCAGATGTATTCTCCATCGGATCTCTCTCTAGGAGTGTTTCGCCGCTCCACTTACACGGCTATAGATAGTGCCGTTACCTGTCACCTAATTTTATTTTGTTTTTGTGAAAAACTTTCTCTTCCGTGACATCACACTTCGGAAATACATCGGAATGTATATTATGTGGAATGTTATTCCGATTACTAAATAGACTTCATTGACTAATAGTATAGGTATTATGTATATATTTACAATTATTCGCTCTGGATCACAATATTGAACATTGAAACAACTTAGAAAATAAAATTGTCCTAGACTAAATCGATAAGTTTTTATCGCTTGTACGAACTCGATCTCAAACATTTGTTTAAACTTAATTAAACCTTTTCACTGCTTATTTTTACAATAGAAAAATCTTTGCCTGTCTGAGCCTCAAGTCGGAAGTTCTTTTATTACCGAGTCCGAGAACACAATAAAAGTAAACATTGCGAAAACAAATAGAGATGTGCCCGAGTTTTTTACGATGACATAGTTCGATGAGATGACGACATTACTTAACATGCGGTTATGTAATTAACGGTATAATACATAGCTTAACATAAAAATGTTTAAGGATCATTCTAAAAATGTTTGGAATTGTTGTCTCTTATTCTGGATGATAATCAAAATCAAATCAAAAAATCAAAATTTATTTATTCAATTTAGGTCCTAAGAAGGCGCTTATGAACGTCTAAAACACTACCACCGGTTCGGAAAACAACCCAGTCGAGAAGAGCCGGCAAGAAACTCGATCTGGTTCTTTTTTTTTTTCATAAATATAATATATATAATTTTTTTATGTCATAAAAAACTATACAAATCCTAGTTTTTAGTGGAAGCACAGAGATGTGGGGGTTATTTCCAGACATCACCATCGTTCACGTAATGATCCACTCTGTAATAACCTTTTGAGATTAAAACTTGCTTGACATAATACTTGAACTTATTGTCAGGTAAATCGGTAATTTTACTTGGGATCTTATTGTAAAACCGAATACTATTACCTATAAAGCTTTTATTACACTTACTTAACCTAAAGCGTGGGACGGCCAACTTGTCTTTACTTCTAGTATTTAAATTATGACGATCATTCACTAGATCTAGCTTGTCTAAATTTTTACGAATATGCATTAAGTTATCGAAGATGTATTGGGAGGGCAAAGTTAAGATATCATATTCTTGAAACTTGTTCTTTAGAGATTCGCGAGGTCCCATATTATATATTGCTCGAACAGCTCTCTTTTGTAACGTAAAAATGGTGTCTACCTCTGCTGCTGTACCCCACAGCAAAATACCGTAAGACATTAAGCTGTGAAAGTAAGCAAAGTAGACTAACCTAGCAGTAGCAATATCCGTCAACTGGCGAATTTTCCGAACCGCAAAAGCAGCGGAACTAAGCCTTCCTGCCAAAGTTTTAATATGCGGACCCCATTGTAACTTATTATCAAGTGTGATACCTAAAAACAGAGTTTTGTCAACTAAGCCTACTAAATTCCCTTCTATCTCTAACTTACAATCAATATGTTGCACATTGGGCAACATAAATTTTATGCATTTCGTTTTCTTAGTGTTAAGAAGTAAATTATTTAAGGCAAACCATTTGGAAATGTTTGCTAGTGTATTATTTAAGTGCCTAATCTCTGATTTTTTTCTTTTTACTTTAAATATAAGTGAAGTATCGTCTGCAAATAGAACCATATCAGCTGAGTTATTAACCATTAGCGGTAAGTCATTAATATAAACCAGGAATAAAAACGGTCCCAAAATCGACCCCTGCGGCACACCGATTCTAACTAATGACCCAGTGGAGGTAACCCCATTAACATTTACTTTCTGACATCGGTTTGTTAAGTAAGAGGCCAGGAAGGAGACAGAGGTTTCAGAAACACCATAATGTTTTAGTTTCAGTATAAGTGTACTGTGATCAACGCAGTCAAAGGCCTTTGAGAGATCGCAGAATACACCTATTGCATCCTGCCAAATCTCCCAAGCTCCCAATATGTGACTTATTAACGTTGCACCAGCGTCAGTGGTAGATTTGGATTTCGTGAAACCAAACTGCCGATCATCTAAAATCTTTTCTGCTCTAAAGTATTCAACTAACTGATTAAGCATAATCTTTTCGAAAATCTTACTAATCGATGGAAGTACTGAAATTGGTCTATAATTTTCAAGACTACTTCTGCAACCTGATTTAAATAAGGGTACCACTTTAATGGTTGGGAAACACTATAGTATTGATTTCACACGCTATATAGTCATTGATACTTCACTGGGCGTCTAGATTTAATAATATTCTAGTGCACTTTTACTTCTATTCCGCAAATAATTTCGTGGAAGAAAATGTTTTCTTAATAAAAAAAAAAAGGATTTAAAGGATTTCATCGTTAAAATAATGTTTTGTTACGAACAGGCCGATCAGTGGAAGGCGTCTGGCACACCGCGATAGTCGCTTATGACAGAGAATTCTTCTACGGTGGCGGAGGTATCACGAGCTGCGCACCGGTAAACATTTACATTTCTATTCAGATTATACCTACTTACCAACTCAATCGAGTGCTAATGTTTAAAGAAGGTTATAAGAAAAAATGATCAAAATTCTCTTTTATAGTATTTTACTTCGTTCAGATTAACAAGATTGTAAAGCCTCAGTCTGTGGACTCTTAATAATCTAGTAAATTAAGTCGAACTTTAGTCCTGACTTAACCATTTTGTTACACGATTTGATTCTTTTTTTGTTGTTCTTTTTTTAGTTTATTTTCATATTTTCTGTGTAAAGCTAATTGTTCAGACTAGCTAAACTAAACTAAATTTCGAAGAGGTGATAATGAGTTATGTTAAAATGAAGTAAGGGCAAGATTAACAATAAGTTGGCCTTGCTATATCGTTGCTTATAATTCTCTCTTCCCAAAAATTAATCTTTGGACTTTATTAGACATTTTTTTTGTTTGAAATGTTCAGTGATATATCAGTAAATACAATTACATGTAACTTGCTGAGCTTTGTTTGTATATTACGTAGTATCACAATGGCTGAGATGGGAGTGAAGCTTTTAAACAATTGCTCACAAAGAGCTGATCAAATGGATAAACGCAGGTAGTTACGCGAGTGGTACATAAATTACGCTATTCAATGTGGAGACAAAGTTATTATTGTAATATTAATATCGGTGAGAGAATTGGCAAAGTGTGAGGGACACGAGTAACACTATGTGTAAGCCCTTCGATATTGCGATTCAAACGTTAGCTACTCATACCTTTTTATTATTTTTTTTTTTTTTTTTCAAATAATTGTAATGATATAACGAGGTGGTTGTTTAGAGATTCTGCAGTTAAAAATATGTATAAACATCCAACAGTGCTAACAAACAGAGTGCAAAACAATGACCTCACCAGAACTTGTCACTTAAAAATGTGTGTAATTACGTTTTTATTAAGCTTGTTGTTTTGTTGTCGTTACTTGTTATAGACCAGGGTCAGTGTGTCCTGGGTAGCTTAGTTAGTCGTAAACGTAATCACACGAAAACACACAATTTGAAAATATAAAAAAAATCCAAGAACCGCCACACACAGAAGAATTAATTTTAAATTACACTGTCACTATAAAATTATTATAATATACTGTCTGTTTGACATCTAATTTTAATGTGAAAGGAAAAAAGAAAAATTTGTCAAATTAATCGAGCCATTCTCGAGTTTAGCAACATTAATTTTTATTTATACGAATAGATAGATAGATAGAAGATATATGTATATACAGAAATGACTCGTCTTAACTTTTTACATATATGTATTATCTAATGTAGCAGAATCTATAGCTGTTTATTAAATGTAATTATTAGGTGTGTTATTTTCAACAAACAGATAAACACGTGGACTATACTAGATTTCGTGTTAGATATTTTATCCTGTTGTAACTATTTATATTCGATAGCGTCAACAACCAATACAAGAGATTTAAAGTTAGCAACGGTGTGGGTGGCGCCTCTCCTCACCTCACCTCACCTCATCGCCCCTGCCCTCCCCCCTCCCTCTCTAGTTGTTCCAACCATGTGTTTTCTAGTTACGAGAAAAATGATAATAGATTCCTTTGAGTCACCGCGACACACAATCACAATCCACATTTTACTGAACTACACTGATACTAATAAACAGTTGATTAAATCGTCAGTCAACACCAAGTGTGATTGTGGTTTTAACCACGCGCTTTAGCGCTGACCGCTGTGTAAAAAATTACTCTTTTTTGTTTTGTTACTGCTTTGGCCACAATCTTATCTGATGTTAAGTGACGATGTGGTCCAGGATGGTAAACACACTAAGCCTAGAGGTACTGGTTCTCAAGTGATGCTACCGGAACACACTTATTGCTATTTGACGACAGGTTTTCAGACTTCAGGATGGTGCTACCCAGGCGGGCATCATTAGAAAATGCCCTACCATCATGCTATGGTTTCCTGACGATGTTTTCCTTCACCGAAAGCTCAGGCCAATTTTAGAGCCGAGAGTATAGCCTCACCAGTATTGCCTCAAATTCTCTGCGCAATATAAACACACAATATGTATATATAATTATAATTTTCATAGGCAAAATTTCGTGGCTTTTTAATTGTCGTCAATTATCTGTGACCGCACTACGCATCGCGATAACTTGTTTAAAACACATAAAAACGTAACGAGATTGATATAAAAAAAACAACAACTCATAAATATAGCCCATAAAGTGTCGGGGCGCAGTTTTATAATATGACATCGCGTAATATTATTAACCGCGTATTAATAAAAATGTCATAGAGTCGTGCGCGTGCTTCTCTGTACTTTTAGCGCAACTATTTTCTTTGAGACAGCCATAAATTGATTCCGTCCTGTGATCTACCGGTCGGAATGTCCCACTTTAGTCTCGCGTATGCCGAATTAATAGCAAATAATTAGACAATAAGCCGAGTTCTATGAATGACGAGAGCGTGTCGGGAGAGTGGTGACATGCAAAATAGAACTAGACAACGAAACTGGATGCTGTCTTCGTACCTATACTATTATATTTTCGTTATATAACTGAAACAACAAGCGAGCAGACAGTTCAGTTGACATTAAGTAGTCACTACAGCTGATTTCTATACTTACATATGTCCAAGCTCGGAGAATGAATTTTTGCGATTAACTTAGCGGTGACTTTCCCATTTGCGGACAATTATAGAAAAATATCAATTTTTATATAAGTAGGTACTATAGGAAAGGAACGTGCTGTATTTGTCCTGCACCAATGTGTTAAAAACCTATTTGCATGTATTGTCTGGACAAATTTTAGTGTATGTTTTGTTATTTATATTGAACAAGTTATAGGGATATTGTGTACCGTAAATAAATAAGATCGATAAAAATGATCCACCCGTAATATTTTATCTAAATTGTTTAATTTTTTTAAAATAAATAACAATCAATTTGCATTTTCTATAACGTAATTCGGTAACGACACTGCAGACAAAAAAATGCAATAAAACTTTCGTTTTTTATTCTACCTCAGAATTGTCTTGATAATTGTAATTCTTATCGAGGTCGGTATTGTGCTACAAGATTCCTGCCGAATGGCATTTGTCGTCTAAATTATTCACACGTTGATATAAAAGTAAAATTGTAATATAAAAATCCTTGTATATGTTTGATAAATTAAAAAAAATGACCTTGAAAATGGTAATCGATTTTACAATAATTTTAGTTAAATGACAATTTAGCTATATGATATTGAGTGAGCTTGATTTGTTGCGGAGTCACTTTCCACTCTCCCTTCATACTTGAGATATAAATATAAAAATATGTTCTCTGCACGACAGGAATTGCAGGAACTAATTCTGTTGCACTTCGCCAGCTGATGCGCCCGGTGCGCTCCGCATCACGTATTTCAATTATATAGGCAAATAATAAATATATCATGTCATCTCGCATTAACACGCACGTCGCAAGCCGTGTAGACGGAGACCGACAACGCTTTGACCAGTCGATGTGCTTAATGCATAGGTATTCTAATCATAGTCTAGAGAAATTTCAAAGGTGATTTTATGAGCTTGTTTAATTTTTTTACTGATTACTGTTGAGTAAATTTAGAAATACTTTTAATAGTAAATATTCCCATTACTGTTAATAGATATGGTCAATAATTGCGAAATAATTTTGTCCATTAAGAAAAGGTTGATTCACTGGTGTTTAATTGTATTGAATAAAATAAAAACAGACTAAATGAATTACATTATGAAAAATAATACGTATACCGAAGAACATATTTAATTTGGCTAATAAAATTCTAAGTCTAAGGATAAAGCGTTCAAAGTTTTCAGTGAGAACGAAGAGAGGATGCTCTGTTCGTTTCCCGCAAAACGAATTCTTCTTGATTCTTGATAGAATAATAAAAATAATTAGTTATTGTATTATATTATAGATTCTGAAGTGTTAACAGTATTTTATTGTTATGATTGTTTGTTTACTTGCTGACCTCGTTTCAACGATCTTCGATAGCATGTTTTTTGAAAATATCACCACTCAGCTAGTATCCATATTTGAGAACTTTGTATTTTCTAACATGATTGTAATGAGATAAACGTGGGCTCATACCGGCTTGTGGTGTTTCAGGGCGGGACTCAGCTGGGCGCGCCGCACCGAGTCGAGCGGCTAGGAGAAACGTTCGTACCGTTCCAGGTGTTTGTGGAGTACATACAGGGCCTCTCCACCACCACTTACATGTAAGGGTTATGAACTAAACGACACACCTCTGTAATAATCCTAGTTGTTGTATGAATATAATGATTAGTTAAATTTCCAGAGCTTCAGCGTACAACCTGCTGGAGCACAACTGCAATCACTTCAGCGATGAGGTGGCGCAATTCCTGTGCGGGGCTCGCGTGCCCAAGCACATCCTGGAGCAGCCCGAGGAGCTGCTGAACCCGCAACAGCGCGGAGCCCTGCAGGCGCTGCTCACGAACCTGCTGCCGCAAGGAGGAACCGGGGCTCAGGTGACACTCTATGCTCTACTCAACTATTCTGAAGCGGTAATGCCCAAACGGTACTCGCGAGGGAACTACCGTCATGAACACCATCGTACGATATACTTTAAGGCTGATCACAACCACAACTGTCACCGTTATCTGTGTAAATAGCTATTTTGACTGTGACCACCATCAAGTGACATGCTGTGACGACAGTCACATAAATCACTTGATTTGGATGTTAATTTTCGTCTTACATTTCGCTTTTTATTACTTTCGCTATAAAAATACTCTGACCTTTTCTAATGTCGTATCTTACTTCTTAAACAGTAATACGCATATAATTTAGGATTCACGTGCGCACACACACACACGCACACACACCAAAGTTACCCAGTAGACTAAAGTAAAGTGCCTCTGTACTATTCAGAGAGAAAATACGTTAATTGGCTGTTGGAGGAGACATAATTTCAATATCACATTATCTCATCAGTTATTCCATCCATACATCCATTCAACCTCTTGACGTCCACTGCTGGACATAGGTCTCCCCTAAAGATCTCCGCGACGGCCGGTCCTGCGCTACCACCACTTCGTGGGGGGCGCACACACACAACGCGTCTTCCGGTGTGTGGTAGCCATTCGAGAACCCGTTAGCCTCATCGGGCATTAGTTATTACTGAAACATTTTTCAGACAGAAAATGTAGTAGGCAAAAATTGTAAATCGTAGCTATATAAAAAAATTAGCCATCGTCCACAGAGTACCGGGAGGAGGGCGAGAGACGCCGGAGGGTCGCGACCCTCGCGTGACAACCCTTAACCTGTGAGTTACGTTCAGTTACGATCAGATAGGTTTTACACAATTCGGTATTTTTGATTAAGTAATATTTGCCTGTGAAATAAATAGTATAGGTTAGGCTCAATGTTAGCTACGTGCCTTGTGGTTTTCATAAGATATGTGGATATGAAGAAGCGGAGTCAGAACAACAGAGATGTGGAAAGTAGTTTAGTAAACACACATATAATGATGTCGTTTATACTATAAGTTGTTATGATTTGATTGTCATCAGATGATGTTCGCGAACGGAGCGAGGCTCGCGCGCCAGGACAGCCCCGACTACCTCACACTCAACAACCAGATAGAGGAAGCCAGGTTAACTCACTTTATATATTCAATACATTTCATAACATATTACATTCCCAACAATCAAGTTCAGCTCAAGTTCAACACATGGCAAATATAAATACAATTGTAAATAGGTTTGGAGAATCTCTTCACGGTACGTGTTGAAATAATCCTAGTTTACGCAATGTTGTACTGCTCAGAAATAAATAACTAGGAGCTGTGCTTGCTGGGTTATCACTTGTATACATTTTGTTAAAGCGTTCAGCCATGTTGATGTTAATGCTCATGAGATGGAGTGTAGACGCGGGCGCGGCACACGCGGTGCTCGCGCGCTCGTGAAGGCGCTCTGCTCGCTCGTGCAGGCGCTTGCTCGCTCGTGCAGGCGCTCTGCTCGCTCAAATAGGCGCTTGCCCGCTCGCGATCGCTGTGCTCGCCCGTACTGACCGCCGCGCTGCTTATAATATTTTTGTTTCTGTTTCTTTGCATATTGAATAAATAAACTATCACTAAAAATTTAAGGTTTTTTTAGTTATTAGTCTAGTTATTATTTACTGTCTGAAAGGTTTTGTAGCTCTTACACTGAGCAAATAATTTATACGACCCTAGACTTCCTAATTGGGTTTTGGTATAATTTTCACAATTATAACAACCGCGTCGTTACATCTGATAATACATTTATTAAATGTATGACATGATGCAAACTAGATATAAACTAAACAAACGTCAAAATAAAATAAACTATTTTCAAAACTGAGTTTTAAATTAAAATAACAAAGCAATCAACAAATAACTTTTACGTAAACTATGTACATTAAAATGATTATCCTGTGATGTAATAATTTTGGACGTTATCGATTTCATTGAATCTAAAGATTCTTGATATTATAAACGAATTTAATTAATAAATATGATTAAAAAAAATTACTGCTTACCGAGGTTGTCCTGACAATAAAGTTATAGGCGGCGAACATTGGACGTCAACCAATGTAATTTCAAATTACAATGGGTAATGATTTGTATACATTTTTAGTTGTAAATAAAAAGTGCGTGTGTACAGGGTGCAGTCGCAGGAACTAGAACAGCGGCGCAGTACGCTGGCGGAGAAACTCGCGCGCAAGGAACGCAAGAAAGAGAAGAAACGCAAGAAACAGATACGAGAGAGAGGCGACCTTGACGACGATGATGAGAACGAGCTCGGTGAGTGACCACACAGCTCACATAACTCAAATTGCTCACACTGCTCACACACCTCACACTACTCACATACCTCACACTACTCACATACCTCACACAGCTCACACATTTCACAGTGCTCACATAACTCACACGGCTCCCTGCACTCTAACATTTACACGTTACCTTATGCTTTCAGTGGAGTAATTATGTCAAGAGTAAACCTATTTATTTGTTTCCCGCACAATATCTTACTTTTATATTTTTTTTTTCCCGTCTGTAGTTTTATTTAATTGAAATGTGTTGTTTTTAACCGACTTCAAAGAGGAGGTTATCAATTCGTCTGTATGTTTGATACGTGATTACTCCTTCAATGTGGACCGATATGAAAATGTTATTTGAAGGAGTAGACTCCTAAAGCGTTCCCATTGTCATTAATTTTAGATCTGATCAGTGGATCTCAATGAAATGAAGAGAAAATCTCGAATTCTATAGATACTTATACTTTTGTATACACACATATATATTTGTTCCCACAGCTATTCAAGTGTTTGTGTATTGAAGTCACAATCTTATTTTGCTGATCTTATGATGGAAGGTTTTTTTTACGAGTAGGAGTAGAAGAATATTTGTTTTTGTTGTACTTTATTTATGCGTGTAAATAAATAAGTAGCAGTAAATATAAAAGAAGAAATTAATGTGGAAATAAAATTATTTTTTAGAGAACAATCAAAAACTGGCTCTAAAACTATACCTAATTAAACTTATCCCAAGGACTGATTTTTTTACACGGAATACTCTTAGTGCTTTGACCACAATCTCACCTGATGTTAAGTGACGATGTGGTCCAGGTTGGTAAACTCTAGTTACTGGTTCTCAAGTGATGCTGCCGGAACACAACTATTGGTATTTGGCGACAGGTTTTCAAACTTAAGGGTGGTAGCTACCCAGACGCTACCACCATGCTATGGTTTCCTCACAATGTTTTCCTTCGCCGAAAGCTCAGGCTGATTTTAGAGTTGGATAGGTGAGATCGAACCTGCATCGGTTGACGCAAAATCCGGCCGCACTACCCGCTGCGCCATCATCGCTTCAAAGTGATTTTAAGGAACAATTAATCGAAATTGAATATAATTAGCGACATACATTTACATCACTTTGTTATCCGTAAGCTGGTGGCACCGATTTCAATTGTATTAAAACAAAGGATGTATTGAAGTTAGCAGAAGTAGATTAATAAAGTAATTATTTATATATTTTTTAGTTCATTTTCATAGTATATTCTTTTGAAGTCGGTTTTGTTGTGCATAAATAAACTTTATTTCTTTCACGTAGCGTCCTCTCGCTCCTTCATAATTAAATCTCATATCTTATACCAATACATACCTCTTGTGAATTAATATTACAGTTCTTAGATAACTTATTCTAGTTTAATAATGGAAATGTTTCTAATATTTTTACATCATATTTTATAACTTCTATTTCTTTATTATTTATTTCTAATATAGGTATATGTTTTGTCAAAACTGATAGCTAAAATGATTCTAGTAACACCATCTAGTGAAGTTATGTTGCAACACGAATAGATCCGTAAATTCATTTCATACGTAAATAGAAACTGAGAACACATAGAATTAGAATAGTCGAACTTGTTTGCGGTGAACAGGTCACGTGCTACCTGATAGATGGCGTCGCGTTGTTCTACTGAACAGCAATTGTTTATTGTTGTAGAAAGCGAACACGTCTCCTCCTAACTCACACTCCCACGCGTCACATACTCTGTACAATAGTTACCGGGAACAGTTTTACTACTCTCTACAGTTCTCACGGAAGGTTTTCGGACTCTAGGTCACCATAAAACAAACAAATGTAGAGAGGTAGAGGTACGTTTTGGCCTCGAGAGCTATAATAGTCTAGCATCGGTTCTCACTTAAGTATACTCTTAACAGTCTAACACCGACAACTTAGTTTTATATTTCAATTTTAATTCAATCTAGAATCGATTGTTGTAAGTTTAATATTTTTAAAAAGCCAACTGTGACTTCCCGAAGTTAACTTGATTCCTGACCTTGATTCTTTATCGAGCATGTATGCGAAATAATAATTAAAAAAAAAATCAAAATGGGCTAAAGCCCATTGAATAAATTCAAGTCGGGCCCTATTAAGATTTTCACGAGCGTCAAAAACTCACCTGTCCGGAAAACAACACAGTCTCGACTCTGCAAGAAACTCGGTTTGGTTTTTTAAATATACGTTTATCTTTATTATAAATCTTCTGTGCGTGTGTATGTGACTAAACTCCTCCTAAACGGCTTAACCGATTTAAATGATTTTTTTTGTCTATCCCTAAGGATTCGAGAATGGTTTAGATTTACATCTTGGTCCAATTTAATTTTTTATATATGAAGCGCGAACAAAGTCGCGGGCACAGCTATTATAATATATAATAACATCCATTGAAATAATATCACATTATAGTTTTATCTTTGATTCGATAAAAGCAAAATACAATAGAAATATTGTAAACACTGGGAAATAGTCGAAGTAAACATGTTCAAATAAAACAGTTTCTGTACTTAATTTTTTTTGGCTACGTGGCTCATAAGACATATTTTAGCAATGCATGCTCGATGGATGTTGCTAAATTGTTGGCCATGGTGCTCCTCGAGAATGGTCTAGGTCTTTCAGCGTAAGAAATCTATTAATTGTATGTGTAACACAATAATGGCGTATCGCACTAAACTCACGTCAGGGATATCAGATTAGCCCATATTACGTAAACTTCATAAGACCGCCTAGAGCGTCCATGTCGCCAAGATTCGAATACACTCGCATTCTTCGGAAATAAATCAAACACGGAACCTTAAATTTAACGTGTTTCGTAATAAGTCAACTAATTTCTACGTCAACTAATCTTAATATCCAGTCTGGTCCCAATTGCTTTCAGCCGTTTAATTCTCTCATCAAAGATTGTGTCTTAGAATACATAAATACTGAGGTTTATCCGATTTATCACTTGACTAGGAAGCTGTTGACCGGAAGAATCTTGACAGCTCCAGCGAATTTTTGTTGGCAAATATTTAGACGAGAGAGTGGTAGCGCATGGGCATCAGGGTGGAATAGAATTCGGCTTGGGCTGGTAAATGAAACATACATTCTGCGCTATTGGCCCGTACTAAACCTACGCTGTACCTGCGTGTAGTGTGCAGGAGTGTGGAGTGGAGTGTAATGCATCTTATGCTAATGCAAGAAAGTGTTGCTGCATCGCGCTTGCGGCGGGTACAGGAGCCTCCCCGTTGGGGAACGGACCATGTCATGTAATAATAACTGAGAGGTAGTGTTGGAACAGCATATCTCTTGATGTCGCGTTCTTGTTGTAATACAATGCTCCTGAGGTTTTGGTGAAAGAGAACAACACGATGAACCGTAGTAAGATGGGAGAACGTATTTTCTAATGCCCATTTAGCTACTACTATCAGGTTAAAAGCTCCCGCTTGGCTAAACTTCAGGGAAGACTTTACTAATTTTAGATCGTACGTACGTCAGATTGTTGTGAGAGATGCTTGTCGTCGCTCCTCGACGTTAAATGCTGAACAAACTAGATTACATTTTAGATTTTTGGTGACCACAAATAGAGATGAAATAATACAAAACATGTAGTACATTGACCTGAACGAGCGGTCGCTTGTTCATCGGTAGTTGAATGAAACGTAATTAGGGCGCTACCCCTCGGACGCGCTACGACAGATCCCAAATGTCAAAAATTCAAATATTAGAAGATTATTTGTTATATGTTGAAAACTTGATTGTTTTTATAACGCGAGGTCTAAGTGTAGTTACAGAACTCAACATAATATTAGCCTGGTAGATATCGTTTGCAGTAAGTGTACATGCGACCAATCTGCAATATAACTTTTCTAAAAATAAAGAAAGGATTTTACGTTCGCAACTAGACGCTAAAAACGGCTCGATCTATTATAGAAATTAGTTTCATCTAAATTTGTGCAGTGGTTTTAAATCAAGTGAGTGCATTACAATTTCACACTTGCTAACTCATAACACGTGTTTTGAAATTGTACAAACACTAAACTGCGATAATCCTCGGAAAGAGAACATAACGTAATTGCAGCAAGTTTTAAAAATAATTCAACCGATATTAACTAGTATATACTGAGTTCTGTCGTGGATGCTATCACCTTTGTTTTCAAATTTATTTGATGTTCAGTCATCAAGCGCTTTACAAATGTAATTATCAATTGGGTCCTGAAAATATTGGTACAAGGAACTCGAGTAAGAGCATTGTAAAGGCACTCGGCAGTGTATGTTGGTTCCGCGACGTACAGACCGGCAATTATTAATAAACAGCGACGTCCGCGGAGAGCGAACCGCTTGGCGAGACGCCAACAGCCGCGTTTCCACCACCATTCCACGAGGGAGCTCCTTCGGCGCCGCACCGTCCGACCCTGTCCGGGTAACAGGATCCAGGTGCGTATGGTGTCACTGCATCGCGCGCTACACGCAAACTGGACGCATTATTTATAGATGGTTTATTTTAAAAACACCTCTAATAAACGCATATTTTCAGCGTTTTATTGAATTATAAACAGTTTTTCGATTATTCTAGTGATGTGAATCTGTGTAGTGAGTTAACCTCGTGGTCAGTGTATTGTGTTAAATTTGTTATTATTCCGATATGACATGAAGTAATTGAAGCAAAGAAAGTGACTTCTTTAGACTCAGTGGGTATATTTTCAGAGTTGAACGTCGGCTTGAATGATTATAATCTGTCTACTTATTCGAGCACAGATTGCGACAATCTGTAACGAAACGATGTTGGGTGGTGAACACATGCGAGTATATCCGTGATGTCACCTCAATTTATAATGCTCATATAAAATATACTGTGAAAGTATGGCGTCAAAGATTTTGTTTGTTTATTAATATTTTTCTAAACTGTTTTCAGTAAAAAATAATCTAACAATTACATTATAATTTAGTCGGATATAGCTATGGATACAGTACAGATAGTCTTATCCGATGTACTATGAATATACCAGAGGTGTTAGCACAATAATGTTAATGTCAAAAGCAATTTTTAAAGAGAATTGTCCAAATTCACAACACTTTCGTGACAATTCCTAATTTGTATATTAATGAATAATGTTTGTAAATTTTTATAGGTATAAAAACTAATAAACAATAGTAGAATTGTTTTCTAAATTAACATAATCTAATCATATGTTCATAGGATGGGTAGAAGTAATTTCACATTTGATCCAGTTCCATCTTAACAATAAAATCGACAGAATCCGAGTAATATCGTTTACCACAGAATATTTAGAAGTTGTGAATTGAATTAACAATGAATCAGCTACTAAATACGTATTAATGTATAAACAATACCTATAAAAGAACCATAAGTTTTGTCTGTCTTAATCCTCGTAACGACTGGAGTGATTTTGATGGAACTTTTTTTGTAGGTAGCTAAAGTTATTCCGTTTAACTTAGAGTATTTTTGTTTTCGAAAAATTAGTGTTTCGCATACAAAATTAAAATTAATGAAATTGTGAATGAAAAATTCGATGCAATGCACAGTTTTACTGGCAGGTATTTGAATTTGTGAGAAATACCTTTGCTTAATGTTAGTAGCAAAAAAAAATTGAAACATAATTAGGGTTATGTATTAAAAAAAAAACTATACGACGCAGTGACAAATATATGAAATGCGGGGGCAGCCGCGAGCACACAGCTAGTCATGAATTAAATTGTTATAATGTTTGTTGCAATCAAATATCAATAAATGTAAGTTCTTGTTGAAACCAACGATAAAAATATCTTCAAGTATTTTTAGCAGAATACTTACGATGTATTTGATTGGTCTACATAAAACCCGTTTTAATTAGGTCATTGGAATAAATGTTGCTAGTGATTTAGTTGGAATCATTAACGCTTTTAAAAATTATATACTCATCTCTCTTCTGAGTCATGTCTATAAGCTGTTTTTGAGAGTCCTCTCGAACCGACTAGCGATCAGGCTTGACGAAAAGGCTTTAGCACCGTAGATCACATACATACTCTGCGGCAGGTTATACAGAAGACCGAGGAGTATAACCTACTCCTTTGTTTAGCGTTTGTGGACTACGATTCGATTGAGACCTGCGCTGTACTGCAGTCTCTCCAGCGGTGCCAAGTAGACTATCGGTATATCAAAGCGTTGAAGGATTTGTACGAAAACGCCATCATGTCAGTCCGATTACAGAATCAGACCTCGAAACCTAATATCTTTGCGGCGTGACGTTAGACAGGAGACGTTATTTCTCCAAACTGTTCACCGCTGAGCTCGAGGATATCTTCAAGGTTCTGGATTGGAAAGCACTTGTCATCAACATAAAAGGTGAGTACATGACATACCTCCGCTTTACCGATGATATTGTAGTTATGGCTAAGACCGCAGAAGACCAAAGTACGATGCTCGATGATCTCAGTAGAGCCTCCGAACGAGTTAGTCGTAAAATGAACATGGACAAGACAAAAATCATGTCTAATGGCCATGTTGTGCCAACTCCTATAAAAATCGGTGACTCTATGCTCGAAGTTAATGACAGTTATGTATACCTGAAACAAACTGTCCAGTAAGATAAGTCCAAGTCGAAAAAGAGTTTAATCGTCGAATCCAACTCGCCCGGACCGCGTTTAGGAAGCTATGCTGAATATTCTCGTCCGAGATACCGCAGTGTCTCAAGACAAAAGTCTTCGACCAGTGTGTGTTGCCAGTGATGACTTGTGGCCCTGAGACGTGGTCACTTACAATGGGCCTAAAAAGGAAGCTTAAAGTTACCCAAAGGGCAATGGAGAGGGTTATGCTCGTAGTTTTCCTACGTGGTCGATTCAGAAATAAGGAGATCCGCAGAAGAACCAAAGTAACCGGTTTTGCCCGAAGAATCACTAAACTGTAGTGGCGAGGGCTGGCCATATTGCCCGTAGAACCGATGCCCGATGGAGCCAACGGGTTCTCGAATGCCTGCCGCGTGCTGGAAGATGCAGCGTGGGCTGGCCTCTCACAAGGTAGACCGACAATCTGGTGAAAGTCGCGGAGTCCGCTAGATGCGGGTGGCGCAAGACCGATCGTCGTCGAGATCTTTGGGGGAGACATATGTCCAGCAGTGGACGTCTTTCGGTTGAATGGACGGATAGATGGATTAATATAATATTAAGTGTATTATAATGACCTATGAGACAAAGAATATACATTATAAAACACTTATTCATCGAAAGATCTACAATGTAATCCCAAGAATGGAAACTGTTTTTTTTTAGAGAGTTTATTAAATGCTTTGGAGAATAGATAACAATAACTGTTAATACACACGTAATGTTTATGGAAAATTAATTAGTCTCATAATAATTATATAAATATTATTTTCCTTCGCAAACTATTGAATTGGTTTCCGATAGGTAGGTCTTGTATAGCAACAATATCGTTAACAATATGCTCTGTTTATACTGACTTATTTGGGTTTTATTTTATTTAATATACTGTACAAAAAGATCTTTTTATAAGGTACTGTTACATTTCATTACTTATTTGGTTATTCTCATTGAATGTACATGTGCCATTCATTATAATATTTACTGAGTTAAAATTTATAAATAATTGTATAATATTTGTGTCATCATTGAAAAGTAAACCATTAATAAGGAGCCAATTTTATCTGAGTTATCTTTGATTTATAAAATGTGTCGTGTCTGTAAAATGTTTCCCACGTTTTATTTTATCGACTCCTTTTGCTTTTATAACAATTAATCGCTCAAATACCAATAAAAAATTAATAACGGGAAAACAACTGGAAGCAGGGGTAAACGCCAGTTTAGTGCATAATCGGATAAGGACGCTCTTAACTGGAACTTCTTTTAACTGATTTTATATTTACATTAAAGAAGTCATTAAGACTATTATATTCTGAATAATTAATTGCAAAGGTATTATTTTAATACTCCATGAAGTTTGCCAAAGGAAAGCTGAATCAAATCGCACCTATCCTAAATTTCACATATTATAGGGCAATCTGTTAAAGAGATTTTTCGGTTTATTTGCAAATCTACTGATACTCTGTTTTTAGAGGGGCCTATTATATGCTGCTTCACAAATTTGCCGCCGCAGGCTATAGACTACCTAGAAATCGGCTACTGAGTGCAATGCATACCATTACATAAATATCGGGGATATACAGTAATACCCCGCTTAGCGCGACCCCGTTACGCGCGGTTTCACTATAACGCGAATGTCAAATTTCGCGCTCAAATGCCTCGCATTACGCGAAAGAGTGCGTATAAACATAATGTAAAGAAGAAGAATTATCTGTTTGTCGAGTGTATAATACGTTTTTGTAGTTTAAGTGGGAAGTATCCAATAAATGGGTAAATATGTTCAAACAGACATGGCAGAAGCAGTAGAAGTATCGACTCCGCATGAGGAGTTGTCCAGAGCTGGTCCCAGTTCGGAAGCTCTAGAGTTGGAAGCTGATGAGCGACGCCTGGAGGAGGAGCGTAAGAGAAGCAGAGATCCGCCCATCGTATTCAAAGATATTGATGTGAGTTTCATCCGTTCTGTAATATATTTTTTAAGAACCTATTCTTGTTTATTATACTGTTGAACGGAAGGGCCTTAACAGCTTCACCATAATATTTGTGGGCGAGTACTGAAGGCACTCGCCTCATAAGGTAGTTACAAGGGCATCAAAGCGGTACGAACTTCGGCTTGGCTGTTGGCGTAAAAAATCCCTACATTTTTTATTTAATAATATAAAAAAAAGGTTCCTCATGGGATCTATGTACCTGCGAGTTGTGTGCAGGGTGTGTGTGCAGTGTTGTGCGTGTAATGCTTGGTGCATGGTCAGTGTCACTGTATCGCGCTGGTAGCCGCGCCAAGAGCCTCCCCAGTTGGGGAACGGAGCACGTCTTGGGCCGTTACCGGTAGGTGGAGGTGATCCGGGGTGTGTGCGGAGGCATAGTTAGCCGCCCGTCCCCGGCGGCGGGAACGGCGGTACTATTAGCCTTACAAACCTCTTTTATTGAACTGAATCTCCTTTACGTGAGTAAATTTTCAAGGTCGCGTCAAACGATAATATTAATATTAGTGTCACGACGTTTAATAATAAAGGACGGATATAAATACATTCTGAGATATATATATATATATATATATATATATATATATATATATATATATATATATATATATATATATATATATATATATATATATATAATATTATAATTAACACATTAAACTTTTTGACTATACAATTGTTATTTTCTCTTGTTTGTGTTATATTCGTTGCTGAGAAAGGGTGCGCTTTACTTTATTTTGGAAATCGGACATACACATATTTTCACTTTTTCTGGGCCACTTTCTGTTACATATTTCATCTAAAAGCATACATAACATTCCACTTGCTATGATCCTGACACAGGTCTTTCGCTTCATCTACTTTCATAAACGCTTTCATACGTGCTCTTTGCTTACGGATACTTTTGCCCGCGGCCTTTCTTCAGAACGTTCTCGATCTGGTCCAGAACGACCTTTACCACCTTGCCCAGTCTTCAGAATCCACAACAGAACCCATTTCGATAGTTTAAAAAAAATTCTGTCTGTTAATTAATTTGATCCATTAATAAAACCAAAAAAAACTCTTAAGAGGATATGCGGCAGCGACAAATTTAAAAAGTAGGTATTTCAGACATCTATTGCTATCGCGTTTCTTCCCAAAGAAAGGAGTTATATAACATGAAAAGGACAACCGTAGTTCGGACTGATTTTACTTACGCAAAATAGACGAAAACATCACTTCGTAGTACCCTGTTTCCTCTTCCAAAACTGAACCGATTTTTAATTTTCATTCAGTTATAGAATAAGAAAGACAAAGACAATGCTTCTACGTTTTGCTTTTTTTTATTCTCTTTAACAAATTTTTTGGACAAGCGTCTGAAAATAACGGTAAAAATCAATCATTTTATTTTATTTTCAAATGATGATGAATTAATGATTTTCCTAGTTTCCACAATAACTAATTTATGGAAATAATCAAAACGTACGAACATGGCGGTGTTGGATATATATTATTTAGTATAAAAATATTTACCATAATGCTATTATCCAGGGAGGAAACCGGCTTTTTAATATAGCTACAAATATTTGTCAAATCGTTACTAAGCGTAGCGCATTCCGACGTGCGAGCTCTTCAATGTTATTGTCTAAACATTAAAATAAAACAAACGAGCCACTGTTTTATTAAATTCTTTTAAGATACTTTTATTGCAGTAGATGGAGTCTTGTTCATTTACTATGCATAAAAATAGATGTTTGGTATAAATTTGAACGTATTCGCGTTATGTATCAGATTGAGTTTGCACTCTGCAAGTGTTGTGGGAAGGTCGGACGTCGCGTTTCATCTTAATTATATATACATACTGACTCACGATACTCACGACACGGTGTTTTATATATATATAAACATTACGCATACTATGTCTGTTTATGTCTATATCAACTTATTTTGCTTATAGTCATGAATACAAATATTTCATATATAACGAAGTGAATCAAAAGTTTTATCTACATATGTCTCCGATCCATCAATTGTCTCACAAACTGATTATTATTTAATATAATTCTTTCCACGATACGATTCGGACCATTTGCTTTATTTTTCGGTTAATTCATTGTATGTTTCGATCGAGGTGGGGACAGATTATATTACTGCTGAGCCATCATGATAGCTTTGATGTTTTATTACGAGTCCTTTGAACTGTTAGTAGATATGAATACGCCAATCAGTTCGTTTATGTCATATTGCTATATGATTATGGTATTGGCAGTCTGTTTTTAATAAACCCCTTCCCACGTAACGTAAATATTAAAGTGAAGTCGCACCATAAACACACCAAAGTCGCACCATAAACACCATAAAAAAGTAAATTTTGAACATACTCCAGAATTTTCCACGTGCACGTTGTGTATGACCGAACGGGAGTGTGATCCCATCTCGAAGGAATTTCAGTGGGTGTCGTACTGGAATAGTTTAAAATTATTACTTGTACTGTTATAGGTTTGTTATTATGTACGATCGAGGATAGACCGTAACTTACAAGTTGGTGCCTATAGTAACTTAGCAACCGCGCGATTCTGATATCATATAGGTAATTCATGTCTGTTTGTAAAAGTGACTGTCAGTCGACAAATTTATCATGTGTGTGGTTGTTCGTTTGTTTATCTGGTAACTCTTTCTAGATTGCGTAACGAATCTGGATCGTGCCCTCACTACCAGTTAGGTGTTGCTTCAACAAGGTTTATATTAGGTTGGTGAAAAACTTTCATCGCATTTTATATAAAAAGTCGAGACAGTTTTTTTTTTCAAAGTTTATTTAAGTTTAATTACAGTATATATGTGCCTTTTTGTTCGATGAATTTTTACCATCTTGTAGGTATTACCATGATCTCGTCTCGAAATTTTGGGACTTCTGATCAAAAAAACGCGAAAAATAGTGTTGGCAGTCCTTTCTTAATGTTAAGCTGACACTCCCTAAATAATTTTAAAGAGACTGAAACAGGTAGAAGTGTGAAGATGCAAGGTCAGGACTGTATGCCGGATTAATTAATAACCCTCAGCCAAACTCTTTTAATTTTTACTGAGTGGCTAAAGACGTGTATGGTCTAGCGTTGTCGTGATAAATGACCACATCCTTTCTATTGATCAATTCCGGCCACTTCCCCCCAACTGTTTTGTTTTAATCTCATTAGTTGTTGGCAGTAGAGATCCGAATCAATGGTTCTGTCCGACGGCAAAAACTCATAATGAACAATGCCCTTCCAATCCCACCATACACACAGCATCACCTTATTGCGAGCTATCCCAGGTTTTGTCACAGTCTGTGAAGACCGATCTTTGACACACATTTGAACTTTTTTCGCACATTTTTGTCGTACCTGATTCATTTTTCATCACCAGTTGTTAATGTCTTTAAAAATGGTTCGGTTGCATTACGTATCAATAAAGAAAGAAAGAAAGTACACAGTTTATTAGGTTTCTTTCAGTGAGCTGGAGTGATACCCAAATATCGAGTTTTTATGTGTACCCAATGGTACCAAATGTGTTAAAACTGTTTTGTGGTCAATTTCCAATTCCCAGTTAAATGTTAATTTTCATGGCGTACGTAGGCTAAATCTTAGGATTTTTTTTTTTTAAATGCTGGAGATAACTTTAGGATGACATATTTCTGTTCCTAAGGATTGATTCACAATAATAAAGTGATTCTTGGACGCAATTCTAAAATAGCGCGGACAGAAGTTTGTGTAAGATTATGGTAAATGTGGTTAAGGTACAAACGAATATTTTAAATATGATATTTAAAAGAATAGTCGGTTTTTAGTATTGTAGAACAAGATTAGTAGTAAACGTTAAAGAATAAGCAATACGACAGGGCGCAGTCGAGTTCGAGAAGCTGTCTAAGGCGCTGGAGAGGGTGGAGCTGAGCGCGGAGGAGAGGCAGAGCTTGGACGAGCTGCAGCAGTACCTGGTGCAGGGCGAGGGCAGCTGGGTGCTGGGAGACGAGTTCCTCGCGTTCATAGGTACGTGTGGCGGGGTATAGTGGGGAGGGGTCGAATCGGGTTGGGTGGGAGAGTGTGAACTGGTTGTACGTGCGCAGGTCGGCTGCTGAGCGAGGGATCGGGGTCGGTGGGCGCGGAGGCGCGGGTGTGCGTGGTGCGATGCCTGGCGGCGGCGGCGCTGCGCGAGGACGTGTCGCTGGTGCTGCACCAGGACCGGCGGCACCACGCACTCCTCACGTACGCGAACAGGATCGACTTGCTCGACATAGAGGAACAGCGCGCACTCGCACTCTTCGTGAGTACACACACACACACGCGCGTTAATTAATCACAGTTAATATGGTTTAAATACATTAAAGATTGTTCTAACCGTAACTCTAAATTATATACTAGTTGTTTTAAACTATTAGTATGTATCTTATGATATATTGGTTGATAATAGTACAGGATGGTTGGACATTGGAAATTTTTCGTAAAATAGCGTATAGTTTTGAATAGTGTTATTTTCTTGCTTGTTAGGATGCAAGCGAGCTTTAATGTCCAAGGGTTGTTATAGTCTCATTACGTAAGCGATACTAATGTCTGGAAATGGCACCCCTCACTATGCACACCCGCTAATAGGAGTTACAACATATCCACATTTATAATACCTATTTTTAAAAAAATATCAAATTTCTTGTCAAGTATTTTCGACTAGTTTGGTTTCCGAACTAGTGGTAGTATTTTGATGTTCATAAGACCCCTTATCAAGGTTTAAATTGACAAAAGTATTTTTATTTTAGTGTTGCGGGTAGTATTGAAATAAAAAAATGTTTTTCTTTAATAAGAGTATCTACTCTTTTGAATGTCATAAACCTTACAGCACGTATTCCCAAATGTTAAGGTTATTGAAGGTCGAAGTGGTGGTTTAGTTGGATGATGTTGTTACAATGTGTACGGGGTGCGGTTGCAGATGTGCAACTTGTTCGAGAACATCTCCTCGTCGGAGTGGCTGCTGTACATCAGCGAGTGGGACGCGGAGGGGCAGCCGCTCTCCAACATACGAGTCACCACTAAGGTATGCAATCACTTCCCACACCCCTCCATCGACCCCTCCGAGGAGACTTCACTCTTCGGTGGGGTCGATAAAGGAAGTGCGTAAATGCATTCCCCTCGACAAAAAAAAAGTGTCAAAGTGATGCCCTTGATGATGTACCCTCTGCTATCTACTTGGTGTCGTCATTTTACTTATATACATGTACATACAACATCAAATCAAGTGCAATTATTTTGATGAACTCAAGTAAAAAAACGATAATTACAATGAAATTTGTAATTTATAATAATTATTAATAGTAAACCGATCAACTTCTTTAGCGATGCTGCACTTATTGTTATTTCATAAAGGACACGTAGGTATTTATTTGATTGTATTTTCATGAGAATTAGTATGTAAAAGAATATAATAGTTGTATATGTGTGTGTACATGCGTGCGTACAGGTATGCGTGCACGCGACGCTCAGCTCGGACGAGGAGCTGCGGGACCGAGGGACCGCGCTCATGCACAACGTCGCCACCAAGGAGGTAAAGACCGTGGTCTGTATCCACTCATTCACTCGTTCACTCACTCACTCATTCACACACTCACTCATTTACACAATAGTGGTTAGACCGGAGAGAGTGGCTCGGCTCCCTGGCACGTGATGTACTGCGTCGCGCTAACATGTCAGCGTCGAGGAGACGACGCGCACTCTGCGTTCAAACATTTACACATCACTTGCTAATTAAACTGGCTGACAAATCTATATTAACTGTTTAAAATATACTTACACACTACTCACACTATTATACGAAATATTTCGTTCATAAATCCTAAAGTATAATACAATATAATTTTCGTTATTTTGTGTTTGCAAAAATGAATATACTTATTATTTATTTAATACGGCGTAACGCTATGAGATTACTATGCGTGTACGACCAGCAATAAGCGTATGATGTTTTCTTTCCTCTATGTATTTATTAGACAATAGTATTATATTTATGAATCTAGTTGATACGGTTTATTCTAATGAAGCGTTAGCGTTAGCGTTAGAAGTAGTTAGTCGTGTTACCGTTGCCCCCTCTCCTCCAAGCCCCCTCTCACCATCAGATCCGATAAACAAATGCAGTTCGTAACTCTCCTAGACCGAGAGGACAACGATAGTCGTCATATATAAATTCATTGCAAAGTAATTATGTACAAACACACACCCATGGAGTCAGGAGCATACCTTGTCAACACCTCATGCAATTACATATCCATTGAAAAAATAAAATTATGTAATAGTCAAGTTAAGTGGAAGTAATTGTCTTCAGTTAAGAAACTTATATTTATACGAACGCTTTAGATCTCTGAACACAACTACTAACAGCTAAAGCAAATAAAACAATAACATTTTTAATTATTAAATAAATAACTGCTCCTTTACGATTAAAGTATGATTACTTTTGTTAGTCTATAACGGGGTATACTATAGTTATATCAAAAAAAAAATTACTAGCAATGATCGGGCTACAATAATAACTCTGTACAAAGTTTTAGTATAGCATTAGGTAGTAGAAAAGATGACTTGAGCGAAGAAAGCCGTCAGGGACGACCATTATATGCTAATAAATATTATTATTCTTTATTAATCATGCCGTTTTCTAGTCATATTTCGTAGGACAACGAAACAAATTTAAAATCATTAATCTACGACGAAGAATATTCAAAGTGACGTCACGAATAATTCTTAATACGAAGTATTCTTAATTTGTCGATTACCCATTAAAATAAGACAATAGGAAAACAATGGAAAACTGGCGTAAACGCCGGGTAAGTGATCAAGGGTTAATAGTGTGGCGCGATGGGTTGGGGGGCGATGCGATACGGGGGGGAGCGGGAGGGGGGTGGCGTTGTAGGCTTTCGCCATTACTTGCTATTTACTTAACATTTAACATCTGTCAACAGAATCTGTACGTTACAATCTCTTTGATTACACAGTAAATATTTATTAATTATTATTGTTATTAGATGTGTTATATTTGCGCGCGAACTAACCGAATTAACACTTCCTTTTTATACGGTTATTATGAATATCATCTGTTTATTCCGTGTAAATATACGTCGATGTTTTTTCAACAAAGTATAATAAAAGTTTGGCATGCATGAGTTACAAACATAAAACCCACAAGACAAATTATATAAAAGGGTTAATTGGTTGTCAGTTGTTCTAACGCTGCCATCCTCTATCCTCCGATATGTGGGGTAGCGGTGATACTCCTTTTAGAGTCCCTACCTAGGTTTAATATCTGGCAATACCAAACGGTTACAATTACTTTCGAATAAGTCCGATGAAAGAGACACCTGGGTGATATTTGCAGGAAATCAATACATTATCAGCATATTAAGGACTTTCTTTCCAGATTTATAAATTGGTATTTCACAACAATTGGTATAATAAAGTGCAATTTCTATTTTTTTTTTAATGATTTAACATTGATTTGTTAGAGTGGAATATGCACGAATGCAGAATATTGCACGTATTGTATGGAAGAGACAAGAGTATGTAGTGATATAGTAATAAGGTGTGTAGTGTGAGTGAGAGCGCTGCAGCGCGCGCGTGTGCACGTGTTACAGCGGTTCCAAGTGGGCAAAGCGCTGCGCGACCTCTTGCCAAAGCGAGCCAAGTCTAAGGTACATCACTAGTACTCGAAGTGCACTGCATGCAGTGTGCACTACACACTCTAACATTCACTCTCTGAACCATATTTGTGTTGTATCATGTTTCTCTTCACTCTTACATATTAAAAGTTTTTCTATTTAGCTATCTGCTTGTTGCCTTGTAAAGTTATAAACCGTAATTTATTCCTGGCAACGTTTAATGTGTAATAATATGTCCGTGTGGTCGTTGATGTTTGACCAAAATCAATGAACAAATGTTTTGAGCATATGGAGTTTCTATACGAGTGGTACCGCGGGCTGTACCAAGTCATTTATTATTAAATAAATAGTAATTGTACTCTGTAGTAATTTGTGTATTGCGGTGCGTAGCTTTGTCGCTGTCACTCTCACTGTCGGCAGAGAAGCATTATTATCTTTGTAAATATGCGTTTCATATCATTATTTAATATTATTTAACAAATTATTCGGGAAACGCTACTTCTCGAATGAAATGACTCTGTTCACGGCATGTCTTTTAAACACTTTCACTGTTTTAGAATTTCTTCAAATCAAAATATCGATAAATGGTAAACCGAAATAATATGTTACGCTCTTGTATAATAACTGTGCTAACTCTATCGTTAGTTATTAATACTCGTATGTGTTAGTATAACAACTCTGATCACGCCACACCAAAAGTTTGGTGAAACTGGACAGGTTTTTTCTGGCAAACAGGTCTTTGAGACAGTTAAATTATGCACTCGTATAATACTAAACTTACAGAATTGTAGGCAATTACTTCCAGATAACTTTTAAAGTATTGTGCAACTAGTCGTTTAACTACTTTGAGGTATTATCGAGATGCGATACGTTATAGTGGAGGCATGTTGTCTAATGTGTGTACGTATGTTTGCACGTGTGTACGGCCTGTGCGGGCGGGCGGTGGGCGATGGTGACGTAACACCGGCGCAGGTGTTCGACGAGGTGTGTGTGGAGCTGGCGATGGCGCTGCTGCAGCTGCTGCAGTACGCGCCGGGTGAGGAGCACCTGTACCGCGCGTGCAAGGCGCTGGCGAGGCTTGTGCAACACTCGCAGGAGGTGCCGCAGCTCGTGCTCATGGTGGGCCCGGACCCCGCCGCGTTCAGGTAACTACGCAACTTGATATCACACGCGCTCGTTGCTAGCGCGCTTCGACTTTCTCACGTCCACCTCCACGTGACGTCATTCACAATTAAACACTTCAGTTAACATAAAAAAATGAGCCTTATAATAGTCGCATAATTATGATGTTTAATATCTGACATCAAAATAAAAAATATCAATTGAACGCTGTTCAGATATCAACGTCAAAAAGCTTAAATACCTATCTATAATAGTAATGCTATTGAGTGTTCGATGTAACGGAGTTACGTTAGCAAATGTCGTAGAGGCGCAGTAGCAACTTCCGGAGCCAACTCTCAGCACAGCGAGTGCTCGGGTTCATATTAACGAAGAGATTACATTGTTGCAGGGGAACGAGTCCGCGCGTCGACGAACAAATCGATTTAATTGTAAAGAAAATCAAGTAAATTTACACGTATTGTTATATATTATTGACTGGCGACAGCATTCTCATATATATATATATATATATATCTGTAGTTATGACACAGCGCGGTACAACACGAACGTATATCATACAAAGTATTTGTAGCAATTTGTATGTACAACTTGTATAGAAACATTGTTTTAAAAAAATAATTACACATTTATAATACACTTTTGTGAAGTTCTTAATACAAAATCACAGAATCATAACATCCAGTCGAATGAACATTATTGTTTGCAAGACATCCCCTCGCACGTACACGTACGACACTCACACTTATTAGTAACTAATAACACATAATTAAATAATAAATCAGTGAATAAAATGTACTGTATAGAAATGTAGGCGTTTAAAAGTTTTCATTCAGATTAAGGGAATGTTAGTACATATACTCTTTATATGAGACACGTAACGTGACGTGACGTGACGTGAAGTGAAGTGAAATGACGTGACGCACTCTCTACATAATTAATACACTTCCATATTTATGAGAAAATTTTCATTTCGTTTTTATTGTTCAGATCTATTTATGATCTATATTTGTTTAAACAACAACAAAAAAACTAAACGTTTAACATTCTCGAAGAACTGATGTAGAACTTCCTAGGTTATCTCATTTCTAATGGAGTGACATTAAATTGATTAAACAAACTGAGTATATTATGTTATACTTTTTGTTATTTGTATTCGTTGTTAGAGTGGGAACAGTGTTACCCTGCGGCCATTCAGTTCGTCAGTCAGTACGTCAGTACGCCACTCTGTCAGTACGTCAGTCAGACAGTATGTCAGTCCGTCAGTACGTCAGACAACATGACTACGCGACGGTTTAAACTGTCATTATAAATATAGAAAATACGTTCGACAATGAAACAACCCGACAACTCGTTTCTACAACAGACATTTCAGATCGCGAAACATATTACATATATCTATATATAAATAATAAGTATTGTAATTATAATTCATTGTTATTAATATTATATACATCGGTAGAGTGATACTTTAGTGCTAAATACGTCTACGTGGTCTTACATAGTGTCTCAGATTCCGAGGCACTGTCACGTGGAAGTGCCTTACAAGATGGTTTAGAATTTTTATTCGGTAAGGTATTATTGTAGGTCATTCGATGAACTTTGCTTGGAAAGCATTTTAATGGTGTATAATGTTAACATAATGATCATAGAAAAGAAGTAAATATGTCGAAATAAGAGATTTGTTATTAACCCCATTGAGCACCTTCCCGGCGTTTACGCCAGCTTTCCATTGTTTTCCTATTGTCTTTCTATTGTTTCATTTTTATGGGTACTCGACACATTAATAAAATATCATAATGATCAATATAAGGGCGTGCGCACACTGCGCGGTGCACACTGCGCGGCGCACGGTGCCGGGAGGCGCACGTGTGCGTATTGTGATTCTAATAAATGTATTCAACGTTCTTTGTCTTGTTTTTTATTTATTATTTAATTTTACACGCTAATTCGTTTACTTTATTATTATAATTAAACATTTGTTGATTTTATAAAATTAAATAGTTTTATTGTTATATACAAACGAGCCCAAACCCGTATCATCATAACACAAGGACATTTAATAAGCAGAAGCAGTGGCCCAGTATGTATTCCGACCCTTAAGGGGATAGCCTAGCGGCATTTCTTCCATACAAACGTAGTCCCTTGTTTCCTCCCTGGATATATATATATATATATATATATATATATATATATATATATATATATATATCAAATAATATATATCCACCACCCACCCGTAATGGCCGTAAGTTTTAATTTTTCCCACAAATTAGTTATTGTAGAAACTAGAAGCCTTTGAAAATGAAAAATGCTCGATTTTTACCGTTTTTTTTTTTCAGATGTTCCGCAAACAAATTTGATGGATAAAATTAAAAAATAACGCATAGCCAAAGTCTTTATTATTCTAAACCTGAAAGAAAATTAAAAATTGGTTAAGTTTCGCAGGAGGAAACACGGTACTACTAAGTGATGGTTTCGTTTATTTTGCGTAGGTAAAATTACTTCGAGCTGCAGTTGTCCCTTTTGTGTTTTATAATTCATTCTTTGAGGCACAACACGATAACAATAGATTTATGGAATACCGACTTTTCCGACCGCATGTCCTCTATAGTAGGGAGATTCTAGTATCCGCCGCTTAGTACAGCGCAGTAAGACTGCAAGCACTAGCATCACACGCATCACGCTGCACCCAACAAATTTCTCAGAATTTACCTCTATAGCTCTAATAAGTAGTACAAACCGAAATACTATCGCTTTCATGCTGTCGAATTATTAAAACCACAATTTAACGCGGAATTTGTAAAGGATACTTCAATAAATTGTTAATTTAAAATTATAGGAATTATACCTGTTTGTTGCTTCGTCCGTGTAGCAAAATACCGGTATATCTGTGAAAGAAAAGTAATCCTTTTTAGTAACTAAGGGCTAGTGTAAGATGATGCACGAATCTTTTCTTAATGCGTAGTTAATGAACTTTATAACATGTAGGCGGAAAGACAATCTTACAACTAGAATATTATATACACATTAGCGTTTCCAACTGCTACAAAGAAACGTATCAGCAGTTCATCCATAGGACAAGAGATATCCTTAATTCATCGTATGATTTCTAAAGTAGGCAGCCAGCATTTTATTTAAGTTAACTTGTCCATCAAAAGGTCAAAAATGTGATTAAAATATTTATTAGAAACGGAATATTCCTAAATAAAACAGTAATGTTTTTTTGCGTTCCTGTAAATAAATCCATATGTATATTTACGTATAAATTATTGTGTTTGCGCGCGTCCGAACTGTATTCACTTTTCTTATATCATTTTGACTATCATTTGTTTATTCTGTGCAAATAATACACGTCGAGTATTATTCCTGAAATATAACAAATAAACTAAACTGTAGCAAAGAAGCACGCAGTTTACCTAAAGTCGGAGTATGCTTAAGTAACTTCATGATAAAACAGAGCCAATTGAGAATAGTTGAAAATAATTGATATTTCTCTGAGTTTTTGATTGCTCTTCTGGAAAATAAGTGTGTTTAATGAAAAACTGAGTTACATTGTAATAAGTCAACAGGATTTATCTAAAAGCTAGATCTACCTTAACACTTTTACACTTCATAATTATGCTGTGCGCAGAATATTGCCACACCATGGTAGTGCAGTTGGTAATGGGATCTCATTCTGCGTCGGTGGACGCAGGTGTGAACCCACCAACTCTATAATGAGCCTGAGCTGTGGGTGAAAAAAAAACATCCTAAGGAAACCATATCATTGTTATAAGATAATTTCTATTAATGCCTGCCAAGGTATCTACCACCTTCAAGTTTGGAAACCTGTCCCAAACCACCAATAGGGGTGGTATCAATTGAGGTGTCAATATCTCTAGGCGTAGTGTATTTACATCATCACTTAACATTAGGTGAGATTGTGGTAAAAGTGCTGAGCCTATATGTACAGTTAAAATAATCGTTTATAACTATACCCTTTAGTAAATAGTAACCGTGTAACTGAAGTAATAAACAGACAGACAAAAATAGATGTTACCTTTTTATATTATGTAAATTATATTAGAATATAGATTATTAAACTATATAATTATATTCCATTTTACTTGCATTTTAGATTTGTCGGTGGTTCGTCCGATGGAAGGAACTACTATTTCATTGTCCTAAGAGTCCAAGCAATAAATTAATATCCTAATTCATTTTTATAAAACCTTCCTACTATTGCACTTTATAATTTCTATTAATTAATTTTTGTAATTAAAGGAAACAAGAGTTGAATGACCTGGAGGTCTATTTAAGTATTTTGTTTAGATAATAAAAAATATAAAACTCCTATATATATATGCGTAAGTATTGTGTGAGAGACTATCTTCTGCTTCATGGATGATTGATATATCAGAAGCTAAAATAATAAAAAAACATCAGATAGGTACACACTTCCTGGCGCCTGCTTCTATTGACAGAGATACAACTTCAAATAAAACTAACATATATTTTTAATAAAATATTTTCATTGCGTTAGATATCTCTGTAGTGTGTACATAGTAATTAAAAAAAAAGATATATAACGAAAAGATTTTTTTTCGATAGACATAACTTGCCATGGGTACTCAACCACCACGAAAGACAGTAGACGGGTTAAATGAGACTGTTCCTATTAAATATCAAACTCAGCGTCTGATGTCCAGAGGTGAGGGCTACGGGTATCGCATTTGCATTCGTTCTTGACCTATAGTAGAGTAAGTGCTAAGCTCCCAACGCAATCTCAGCCTCAGTAATAATGTTTTAACGAAGTCGTTTATGAAGTATTTTTAAATAGGTTTCCTTCTTGTCCACCTTTAAAGAAGTCCTATTCCTCGGTAATAAATTTAAGAAGTTTTCCTATTAACTTTTTAAAAAGGTTTTATTCCAATCAATTTTTTTACGGAGATTTTATTCTTTAAATACGACCCATAGTCAAGTCAAGTTGAAAAACAGCGCCGTTTTTATAGCGACAGTAATAAAGCGGCAAATGCTGACGCCAGTCCTTATTACCATGTGTTTTTATTTTGTTTGTATACTTAATTGTAGATTTTCCTTGTAAATTTTGTAATCTATTTAAAATATGGTAATAAATGTCTTTTCTTTCTTCTGATTAATGTTTTGCCAAAAATTGACACCGTTACGATACGTGTCGTTAAAATCGTTTCAGCTGTTTTAGAGATTATTTGGAATAAACAGTCAAACAACAAAAATTATAAAAATTGTGCTATTTGTTTAAGTACCGTGTATACATTCGTATTCATATAGTAAAACGTTATTTTGATATTACAAACAGACACTTATATTTTATTAATTAGTATAATTATAGATGTGCATAGATATATTAAACACAGATGCCTATATCTGTGTTTGTATATCTTAAAACGTGGTGTTCAGGAAGTGGATACAATAATTTATACCTAATAAGTACAGCACTTTCCAGCCGCCTGGAAAGCAGCAATAGTCATAGGTATACACAAGCCTGGCAAAGATGCCAGGTTACCCGTTAGTTATCGTCCCTGCAGCTTGCTCAACATCATAGGAAAACTCTATGAGCAGATCCTTATGAACCGTCTCTTAGAGGTCATAAAGAACAAAAATCTTTTACTTTCCCAACAGTTCGGTTTCCGAGCCGCAAACTCCTGTGCGCATCAAGTACACACCGCCTCACGGAGTGCATTCTCTCTAACTTTCATAGGAACATTAAGAAACCTTGGCGTTCTCTTGCAGTCTTCTTTGACGTCGCCAAATCAAACGAAAAAGTCTGGCATGTCGGCCTTGTCTACAAATTCCTAGAACTAGGTATCCCCAACACTTTTTTGTACACATCATTCGCGATTACATTTCAAATCTTTACCGATCTCGAAGATAACATCACTAGCATGAATAGGATCTTCCGCATATATTATAGAATAGCATCAACTGCGTATACTTACGTGTTAGCGCCCACGCCCGCGTAGCCGCCGTTCCCGCCACCGGGGACGCGCGGCTAACTTTGTTCCCGCACACACTCTGGCTCCTTCTCCGATGGCGGCTCAAGCCGTGCTTCGTTCCCCAACTGGGGAGCCTCTTGATGGCGCTGCCAGCGCGATACATTGATACTGAACATGCATTAAGCATTACACGCACAACACTGCACACACACTCCTGCACATAACACGCAGGTACATAGGTCCTGTAAGGAACCTTTTTTTTGTATTAAATAAAAATATAGAGTTTAGCTAGGTTAGCTTAGCTAGCCGAGGTCGTACCGTTTTGGTAACCCTTATGCTAGTTACCTTTTGCAGCTAAGTGCCTTCAGCACTCGCCCACAAAGCCACGGTAAAGCTGTAAAGGCCCTTCCGGTCAACAGCATTAAATGTTTTAAAAAAACGTAATAAGTAAGTAATAACATTAAGATATACCTTCCAATTATTAGTGTTGTTATCTATTAGTTCTCTGATAGTAAAATTAAGTATATAAAAGCTTATCATCTAAATAGTCTACGTTAGTTAGATTTTAACACGTGTCAGTTAACTAAAAAGCAATGATATTGAATGGTATATCCAGACTACGTTCGCATCACTAAGTATTATTACTAACTATTTAATGAATTGTTCACCGAATCGTTGGAACCCACATCAGATGATTACATTGATAAAGAGCTAAAGAAATAAAGCTCTTCAAGTATTATTTAAGCAACATTTGACCATTTTTGACACCCTTATCCCTCTTATTAGCACTAAAGGCAAAGTTGTAACCCCCCATATTTACCTAAGCATTGGCATAATTTTGATAAAAAAGAAAACGAAGATCAATTAGTAAATGTTGCTACGTAATTACCATTAAGACCCCCTTCGAACCTTAACGACCCCTAACTGTTTATAAAGACTTACTTTTAACTTTAACTTGCTATTATTTATAAGACTTTTTTATTTTCAAATGTGCATATGTTAGAAATATTTAACTTAATTTACAGTTCTTTGTTTGAGTACAGACGTCACTATATACAGATTACGATCACTTGATACGATAATGTATTAATTGCGGTTAAAACATTGAAGGTGTATCGTCAGATTCCGTGGAACAAACCGTAAAACGTTCGGTACAAATATTTACACATTATTAAGTAACTTTTCGCGAAATATTTTCATTCAAGATTAACATGTTTTATGACTGTAGATAACGCGCCTTCCTATTATATTAATACAATATTTTTTTGTTACACAAACACGTACGTAGGTAGTGGGAATCCTTTGATTAATCACTTTACGAGAGAAAATATTCATATATTTGAGTTGACAAGTTTACAGCTGTTTTATAATGGCAACGGGTAAAATCATATTCAGAATGTTACCTTATAGTACTAATGAAGCTGATATATAATTATTTTTAATTAGAATCAGTATTAAAGTTGTTTTAGCCACAATGACTATTCTATAAAAATTTACACATTATACGTAAAATGCTAAGGCTAGAGGTACTGACTTTCAACTGATATTACCGGAACACAACTGTAGATGATTAGCGACAGACTTCCAAGCCTGAGCAAAGGGGCTCTACCACTCTATGCACACTACCACTAAACCATCTTGTATGTATGTATCACCATAGATAAAGTACCTATAATCTAAATTGTCTTTGGTATCACTTTCTTATTTGCGTATTAGTAATATTAATTATGTCCATTAGTGGCGGCAGTTGCAATGTTCCGATGTGCGATGATATTTCAACTTGTTTTTGTTTTAATTTTAGCGATTGGGTTCACTGTTTTAATAGTGTTTTTCATGTAAATAACTTAAGCAATTAATCACTTAGGTAAATAATAATCACAAGATTATATTATTTGACTTGACATTTCGCAGATGTGGAGATGCTTTATTGACTGAATTTGGTTATTATTTAGATTCGTGCCATGGGGTCCGTGTGGCAAGTTATTCTAAGATAAGAATTTAGTTACGAATGTTATTTAATGAAGAACCTGTTATGAAGTTTCCCTCGCTCCTAGAAACCAGTCAGGTTTCCTGTGTCAGGTGATGTCCATTCTCAGGTTCCATGTTTACATCAGATGTATTATATGAATACATCACTCGGGGCATTTTATATTACTCGAAGAATGTTCTAAATACGTTTTCACACGCATTTAGTGTCCGTTATATTCTTTTTTTTTTCATCACAGGGTAGAAATGGTAGTCTCCTACATTGCTTAAAGCTAGTTTGATGGCACTTTTAAAATTTTGAGATATCCTAAAAGACCGTGTCAGTTTCTGTCATAATAAGGTCCGAATAATATTTTTTAATTTATGTCTGCAGGGTTAAATTAAACTATCGTGCCGTCGAGAGATAAGGCTGTTTATTCGGTGCAATCCCGCCCAGGGAAACGATGTAAAATTACATTTTTAAATCTGCATCTACATTTGTGAATTTAAAACTCGAGAACCACTAAACCAATTCGTAAAATTATTATGTTACTCATAGAAATATTATCTAGTTAATTTATAGTGTAGTATAACTAGTTATAGCTAAGTAATTTATTTTAATCATTTCTGCTGGTTAACGCCCGTTCATGAACATAATTTAAGGTTTTATAATTTATTATTTATACATGATTCCCAAATAAATAAATAAGTCTCTCGTCTTATACGTCGACGAGCTAGTGAGTGGGTGACAGACTCTTCGTTTAATGGTATTTGAGCACCACTTATTTTTTTGTTTTTGTGCACATGTCATCACTCGGTACTAGCACCACGTTCTGCCCAATTCGATATCAGTTTCATGTTTGTCTTAGTAACGTCGCGCAACTTAACTTAATTCTTTTACTAGCTTTCCCGGCGAACTCTGTACCTTCTCAGAATCAATAAATATTATCTCATTAAATTCATTATATTGAGTTTTCCTGCTAAATGGTGAAACTAACTCGGCATTGTTTTATACTAGGCTCGAGTCGGTAAAATGACTGGACTTTATTATATAATGTTAAATGAAGTCAAGTTCTAGAACGATGCTGATATCCAATAGATGAGATACGAGGACTATCGACAGCCAGCATAGCACACCGGACTACATCTACCATGCTACGGTAGCTCTACGAATATCATCGATATGACGTGCCTTCTGATAGACGGTGGTCACGATCGAATCATCCCGCTAACTACGGGATCTATCCTCATTAATTCCGGACCGCAATATGTCGAAACGAGTTACTAAGGCGGGTTTTTATCATGTAATATGGTGATCGCGAACAGAGGCCTCTTTACCTATATTGCAGCGCAGACGAGCGCAGGGTTTTAAAGGGTGCCGAGCGATGCTCGCGACACCTACATAGATGTGTTACTCGGGACACCAACTCTCTAAAAGACCCTGCGCCCGTGTCATGACAGACACCGTGCGGGGCAATGCTTCAAATTGTTTCCCGATATTAAAAATTGCATCCGAATTGTCGTTTGAAAATATAACAGTAAGTATTCCATTATGACCGCGCGCCTACTAGGCGGCGCCAGGATATTGGATGCACACGGGCGCTACCAGGGGTAGAGCCGCCTCCGATCGCGACCTAGTCGAACACGAAAACACCACCATCCCGCACAGCGGGTCTTGTATTTTAATAAAAATCTTTTTTTTTATTAATAGTGTATAAGCTAAGCGCTTTAACCACAATCTCCCCTGATTTTAAGTGACGATGTGGTTCATGGTTGTAAATGCCTTTCTGGTTGTTGGTGGCTAACCAGGCGGGTATTATACCCTACCACCACGCTATGGTTTTTTGACGATATCTTCCTTCGTCTAAAGTCCAGGCTCATTAGACGAGTGTCCAGTTTCCGGCACCATAATGTGCCATGGTGGGCAGTCTATCTGTTTATGAAGAGACTGAGAAATCTGTAGTTATATGATTTATAACTAGATACTGTGTGAATACCCGCTGACAGAAAATTTGCAACATTCAAACTTGCTTATGATATTTTCATATTATCGTAAGTTCTAAACACGAATAAGAAACTATCTGGATTCAATTCTGTCGCGCTGCAATTATGTAATAGATTGGTTTAAACGATATCATCTTGATGAAGCTTTATGTAATCATCAGGTAAGTATTCTAGTACCTATAGGTTTCCTGATTATAGAAGGGGAGACATAAAACCTAGTAGATCGCTTGTTTAATGTCGTGCCCACCGGTATAACCTGTATTTACAGGTTTTCTACCATAATAATATCTTTAGAAGTGATTTTAACTTAATGATATCACGGTGAGTTGATTCCCAACAGTACGTCGCGTCCGGTGACTTCTGCGAACTGCCAAAGTAGGTAACTGTTGTGCGACAACAACAGTCGCTCTGTCACAGTGTCTTGTTTCATTATTCACTCTTATCTAGAGTTACCTAGTTACCTAGAGGTGTAGAACATGGTTAATTATCATCTTTGACTAAACAGATGGAAAAGGACTCTTATTGTTTGTTCTTATGAATTCAAAATACAATGCCGACTTAGAGATGGTAGTAGGTAATATTTTAGAAATGTTATTCTAATGTTTTATTTTATGTCGTTTGATAATACTATCGTGAATACATCGATATTAATATGTAGTATATAACGATAGTTATTTGAGACATGGATCTAAAGTATTTTAAAAATCAATTATCAAGTATTGACTTTAATTTCACAAAGTTCTTGTTAGGTACCCATCTGTATTGTTCTAACGCGAATAGTTTGGTCTCGTTCTTGTAATAGTTCACGGTCTCGGTCGCGGACATGTCTCGTCGCCTCGCATGTCTTCTGTGAGACAAGCTCGCTGATAACGATAATGTTTTACAGCAGCCGCGACCACTCTAATTATGAATTATTACATATTCTAATGATGTAATCGCGCGTAATCGTTTTTTAATTTTTATCGCTTGAAATCTCACATAATCTGTTTTCCCGTACAATATCTACTGAGAATATCTATAAGTCAATTCTCAAGGATCAGTTTTCTTACCCTCAGTCTAAAGAAGTCTACTTAGGTATAAGGCCTATTAATAATCCGCGAAGAAGAATGATCAATGGCGTCCTCGTGCTCGTCCTTTTTTCATATTTTCATTTTCTTCTTTCAAATTGGCTATGGTATTTTCTACAATTGGCGAAGGTTAAATAGAACTACTAAAGAGCTTTACATGAATAAATATTAAGTGTACGTTTATATGGAGTATACAGTAACTAAAATGATTTCCAGTGGGTTAGACAAAATCGGTAAGGAATAAAGCGGTAAATTCCGATTTCGAAGGCCTCATTTGGCAAGTAAGCCTGAGAGGGCATTAATTAGCCGAGATAACATGTGTAGATTGGTGTCGCTATCAGAACGACGCAATGAGGTTCCGCGAGGCGAGAGAAGCTCGGCGCTCGGCTAGTGTCGCGTTCAGATAAAGTCTAAGTGCGGTGTGTGTGAGCCGGTGTCGGCGCAGTGCTGGGCGCACCTCTGCACCGGAGCGCCGCGGCTACCTCTGCAAAGACAATCAACATAAACAATTACATAGATCATTGTTTAACAATGGACTCGGAAGTCGGAATTCCTTTTAGGAAGAACAAGAAGGCAGAGAACGTTTGGATGGGTATATTAAAGAAGAGGCTACCGATCCTGGAATGGGCTCCGAAGTACGACCGCATGACGGCGGTCGCGGACCTGGTGGCGGGGATTACCCTGGGCCTGACGCTGGTCCCACAGAGCATAGCGTACGCATCGCTCGCTAATCTGCCCGTCCAGTATGGACTATACTCTTCGTTCGTCGGTCAGTGGTATTTGTGGTTTTATTTATCGATTAATACTTAATTATTCTTAAACAAATTTCATATTCATTGTGTACGAGGATGAATCGCTTCATTTTGAAGCGATGATGACTTAGTTGAAAGTGCGGTTACATTTTGGGTAAATGGACACGGGTTCAAATCCTTCTGTCCTACTCTAAAATCAGCCTGAGCTTTCAATTAAGAAAAACATCGCAAAGCACTGAGCACACACCGTGTAAAAAAGGTGTAAACCTTTAAAATTTAACTGTGTAAATAGACCACCATTTACATCTTAAATAGACAAAAATAGGTTTCTTACTAAATTGTTTAAAAGATGTTCTTGGATAAAATAAACACACAAGAAGAAGAAGAACTGAGGAGTGAACTCGTGTCTATAAACCGACATAAATTATTTTATGTTTTTAAATATTTTACTAGCATATCGTGACTGACGTCGGTATTACATATAAATAGGCTAATTAAATACGGTCAAAACAAATACTTTTAATAAAGTAAGAATAGATAAATAACATATACATATGCATTGCAACATTTAACTGAATAGTTGAGGTTTCAGTTATAAATGCTGTAAAAACAAGATCACGCAGCGGTAAGTGGTCCTAGAGGCTGTACTCATAAGTAAAACCTACTATAAGTATAATATAATTTAAATTTACCCAGGAAAATTCTAATTATTATTAAGTAAAAGCAAACACTTAATAAAAGTAAATTTGACGATGCAAAGTAAATAGCTTTATAAAGAAAAAAGACAATCTCATTTGACGTTAATTGTTATAGAAAATAACTGGAGAAGCATGTGCGTTCCACAGGTACGATCCTTTACGTGGTGCTGGGAACAGTGAAGGAGGTGTCTATAGGACCGACGAGCTTGATGGCGCTCCTCACGCTGCAGATCTGCCGCGGCCTCCCCGTTGAGTTTGTCGTACTGCTCACCTTCCTGTCTGGGTGTGTTGTTCTCATGATGGGACTACTTAGACTCGGTGAGTACACATCAACACTCAAACCAATGCTAGAAGGTGATGTTTGAATAAACAAATCAGATAATAGGGAACTTGACTGATTGTCTCATCAAAAAACAGATCATAAATAAGTCTAACCGTTGAAAACAAATTTAAAATCTGGCCAAAAATTAATAACTTTTAAGAATTGTGATTTTATCCTAGACAGAGAAAGCTTACTATAGTAAGATATGACGTCAATTTAACGTGATTCGTATAGATTCAATAATGAAAAAAAAAATCGTTTTGTCATGAGTTTTCACGTTGATCTATCTATACTACCTAACTGTCAAAATAACTAAATACATATGAATGTATATACGATACCTATACCTAAAATAATTTTTACTTTAATTTTTCGATAATGATTAGGGTTCCGCGGTAAAAAATTAAAACTCATCAAATTCAATGCACGCTTTTACTAGAAGGTATTTAAATTTGTGAGAAATATCTTTGCTTAATGTTTGTAGCAAAAAACGTTTGGATAATAATTAGGGTTCCGTATATAAACATTAAGCCACCACCCTTAAGATGTCAAATGATAATAGTGACTGTTTATATTCATAGTTATATCCAATGATGGTGGTATGCATCGGAAGTGGCAATCACCATAACAGTTACGACCATCATAGATTAGCCATTGATAAACTGTTACTGTTATCCCGACGATATAGTTACAAGGCATCACCTTTGGCTGTCTGTCATTTTCACGTATAAATCCCAAAATTTAAGAAAAATGTAGGCGGTGTATTATGTGAATGACATGCGGGCGACTTCGCGGGCACAGCTATCTTAAATATATATATTTGGAATGAAAATTCAGAACATATATTTGAAGTCATCACTAAATAACATAAGGCCGTGGCTTCGCTAGTAAAGTTTTTGAATTATTGGAAGTGTAATAGATTTTTGTAAATAAAAATGTACATTAACATGTTGTTATGTAGGTTTCCTAGTGGATCTAATATCACCGTCAGTAACGAGCGGGTTCACATCAGCCACAGCGGTGATCATCGTCGTGGCGCAGCTGAAGGGGCTGCTCGGCCTCAGTTTTACAGCAGAATCTGTCGGTGATAACATTCGTTTTATAGTTATCAAGTGGGGAGAAATAAGATTATCGGATTGCGTGCTCGGCACTGTTTGTTGTGTCACCTTGCTTCTCTTAAGGGTGAGTTACCAATAGTGGATAATATGTCTTATACTGTTTCAACCGGATGTTAATGGATAAATATACACGACGAATAGTAATTACCACTACACCATTAGGTTATACAAGCTTTTCTATAAACAGAAATTTATTAAAACCCTGTTTATTTTTGCAAAGATTAGATAGAAGCACTATTAGAGCAACAAGGTTTATTTATTATTTAGTTTCAGAATGTAATAGAATCATATTTTAAAAAATGATGTAGGGTCTAATTACGTGCCTATCATAATGCAAATTTAGATGCCCATTTCTGATTAATTACAATTGAACTGACTCAAAGAATTCTGTTACGTATACATCTGCTTCTTTAATTTTTGAAGCGATGATGGTTCAGTTGGTAGTGGTTTTGGATTTGCTCTGATGGACGTAGGTTCGAACCCAGCTATTTTATTATAGAAATGAGGCTAAGCTTTCGGTGAAGGAAATTATCATGAGGGAACTATAACATGGTGGTAGTGCATTATTTAATAAAGTCCTCTTGGGTAACTACCACCCTCCGGTTTGAAACCCTGTCACCAAGCACCAATAGGTGTGTTCCGGAGCATCACTTAAGAGCAGTGTTTGTACGCTTAGTGATACCATGCTGGACTATATCGTTACTTAATATCAGGTGAGCTTATAATCAAAGCACTGAACCTATGTGAGTACAGTTTAAAAATATCTTATAATACACGCAAAGTGACATAAACAGAGTCTGATTTTAAAAGTAAAGTCGAAATAACTTAATACTATTGGTTTTCTTCAGTCCATTAATTACACCTTCATAATCGTTTGGTAAAGAATGTGGACTAAATAAATCTATGTCAGTGATATTGTAAACATATTATTTTAAATAAAACTTAATTAATATAAGTCAACGCAATAAAGATAAAAACTGTTCGCGCAAACTAATGTAAGCTCCAGTGGTAATGCTAATTCAAACAGTTACCTATTGATGTCCCAGAGTTCCAAGTTTTGTATAGTGATAAGAAATCTCGGCTTTCCTTTATTGAACGAATAACATGTCACTCTGTTACACGTGCTAGTTAAATAGATAAATAATATCATCACTATTTTTTTCATTACCTATCCATGCGAAACATTAAATTGGTACATGTAAACATGTAAGAAATTATATGTATGTATGCTGTTGAAAGAAATTCTGAATACATAAATACTTATGTCTCAAAGTCAACTTTCGTAAACAGAAATAATCGGTAAGAAAATAGCAAACGAGTAAAAATTTGAATAAAAAAACACGTCACTCAAATTGATAATTCATTCCATGTAGGTGAAATAGAAAACGGTAGAATAAAATTGTTCAAAATATATCTATACTAATAAATAAAATTGAAGTGTCTGTTTGTAATGTCAATTTTTTTTTTACCAAAATTTTTTTCTAATTTTTGTCTGTCTGTTTGTAATGGGTAATCTCCAGAACGGCTGGACCGATTTGGACGGGACTTTTTTTTGGTAGATAGCTGAAGTTACTCCGGGTAAATTAGGGTATACTTGATCTTAATTTATTAATACTTTTAATTTACGAAAATAATTAGGGTTCTGCGTAAAAAAAATTAAAGTAATAAAAATTTTAATAAAATCGGATTCATTGCACAGTTTTACGGGGAAGTGCTAAAATTTATGACTAATATTTTTACTTTATCTTAGCACTAAAATTTTTAACGAAAATAATTACGATTCTCTATGAAAAAATAAATAAAATGCAGTGAAGAATATATTAAACGCGGGCGCAGCCGCGATTAGATAACTAGTACTAAAACAAAAATAACAATTAATTTTGTCATTATTAACCCCTTGAGCACTTTCCGGCGTTTACGCCAGCTTTCCATTGTTTTCCTATTGTCTTTCCATTGTTTCATTTTTATGGGTACTCGACACATTAAATAATATTCACTAATCAGAAACTGCAATTAATTGAATATTTCTTTTTATTTACAGAAACTAAAAGATGTTCGTGTAAAACCAAAACAAATCAAGTTACAGAAAGCATTGTGGCTGATTTCAATTGGACGGAACGCGCTGGTCGTGCTCCTCGCCTCCACTTTCGCTTACTTCGTACACGATCCTAAGAAACCACTCTTCAAGTTGTCAGGTATATTTAACTGGTAAATAGTTGCTTCCGATGTTGAACGGTCAAAAACCATGAGAACCTGTAATTGGTACATTGGTAATTTACAATTTTGTCATGTAGGTATGCTGCGATGCCTGTGACTATGTAATAGTAATACGCATAAATTAGAAAATAACTAGTTTGAGGATGAGGACAAGTTTTAATCTCAAAAGGATATCACAGGGTGGATCATTACGTGAACGATAGTGATGTCTGGAATTAACCCACATCTCTGTGCTTCCGCTAACATTAGTTAAAGACTATGATTTGTATAGTTTTTATATGAAAAAAAAAATTATACAAATTATATTTATAAAAAAAGAACCAGATCGAGTTTCTTGCTTGCGCTCTTCTCGACTGGGTTGTTTTCCGAACCGGTGGTAGTGTTTTAGACGTTCATAAGGTAAAGATTTTTTTGATTTTGATTTTGATGCAACTAGAGAAACAAACTACTAAGTGTGTTTGTTTTGTAGGTCGCGTGGAACCAGGTCTGCCGTCGTTGTCGGCGCCTCCGTTCAGTGTGTCGGTGGATAACAGCACGGTCAACTTCGTGGACATGGTGCACCAGCTCGGTGCCGGCGTGCTCATGATGCCCGTCGTAATGGTCCTCGCTAATATCGCCATAGCGAAAGCATTCTGTTAGTACTATACTTTTTGTTGAAATCTTATGCAGAGTTTTAATTGTATAGATCGGATCTATTACTGGTGTCTACTTGTGCGGGAGCCGACTTGCAACTCGTGTCATCTCTTGATGCACAAACAATCCACATCAAGGACGTTATCACACATTCCAAGTGGAATGAAGTAAGGTGTGAAAAGTGGAGAAACGGGTTTTTTAAATTGTGAATACTCGTAGCCGAGTTCCTAAGCATTTAACCCGATCAAATAACTTACACCTGATATATATATATGCGCTTCAAAGATTATTTAAGTTTAGTAAGAAGATTCTCTCCAAAAGCAAATAGGTTTACATAAACGGTGTTGTCCTTTACAATGAGCAAAGAGTGGAACTCGAAGGTAAAATATGATATACAGTAAAAGCAGAGTGAAGAAAAACACAAAGCCTTGTGGAATTCAAGCATTTACTGACATGAGCTGAGAATAAAATCTATCAACAACGACATTAATTCTGCGCTCATGTAGGGAAGCCAGAGATCCATTTGCTCAAGTTTTCGAAAGTTCATATTCTGGAATCATAAGTTTTTAGTTTACCTAAATTAAGTTGCCTTGAATGTAAATAAGAAATACTATAATCATTATACATATATAATCAACATTAACCGTCAATAAAATTACAAGCGATGTATACCGAATGATATCCGAAAGATGTGGTCAGATAGAGACGTTGTCACACAAGCTTGTCGGTTGAAATGATGACATAATATTGTGATTACAGCGACCGGTGGTCGCATGGACGCTACCCAAGAAATGCTGACTCTGGGATTGTGTAACATGGCCGGGTCTCTAGTACACGCGATGCCCACTTGTGGGGCATTCACGCGCTCCGCAGTCTCACACTCCAGTGGTGTGAGGACTCCGGCTGCAGGATTATATTCAGGTATCATTGTTAACAGTTTCAAATAATGCAATCACTTGAATGAAATTATTCGACAATAACAGCGAAGATCCAAGATAGTGGAGCGACAGCGACAGACGTTCCATTACCTTGGAGACATTTATAGATAACTGCAAATACACTGACTAACTGTATCAAGAGACACCACATCGGGATGAATGTGTGGAGCACGATTACCCACAGTTTTACCCGTTTACTTAAATATTGTCTAATTAGGGTTGCAAATTCTTTCGTGTGATCTTTGATTTCAAATCAGAATTTAGTACAGTTTGCGAAAACTCTTTAGACTTCTGATACAAACGCTGGCTACAACTCAATAATATTAAACAGATACTACCTACTAGAATATTGTTGGAGAATCTTGTTTAATAATTAATGTTATAACATTTTAGGAATCATCACACTGCTTGCGCTTATATTTCTGACGCAGCATTTCTACTTCATTCCTAAGGCCTGTCTCTCATCAGTTCTCATCTGCGCGGTAATTTTCATGGTAAGTTTTGTCTTGTTTTATCTTTTCAAAATAAATAAGAGTCAAATTAAATATCGATCAAATACATATAAAGTAAAAAGGTGTTTTTTTTAAACTCCCATCAATTTTTTAAAGAGGTCTATAAAATAAAAAGAAAGGAAACGGACCGCGTCGTTCGCTGATATGTTCCTAACAATATATTCTGCATTACTTGATGCGTTTAACTTAGTCGTTGTTAATGAAATAACGCTTTGTATCGTGATAACCTCTGACGTAGAATACCCGCCTATTATTGTTAATTGTTTATTCGTTGATAAGTACTTTATTAATACGTCTAGGTACACTACTACCTAGTAATGTTGAGCGAATATAAATAAATACACTATAAATAATAAGGAATTAATCTACAGTCAGAACTCTCCGTAAATCTGATAACATACGTTATATACATAGATAATATATTTAATGAATCTACTATCTAGAACCTTAACAAAGATTTGGAAAGCTAACATGTTGATAGAGTAATTAATGATGAAGAAAGGCCTGTGATTACCGGCATGTATTGCCAATAATACCTACCACACTTTTTAGAATAATGTTTAATTCTAAAATGGGGATATATCCTGAATTGAACGATGCATGTTACTTAAAAATTGTACCTTTTACTTGCGATTTTAATTGAAAAAATGACAATCTTCTGACCCTCTACTCCTTACGACTTCCATTATATTATTAATGTCCAAAACTGCAATTAAGAGGCAAAAAAAAATAAACATTAATACAAGCATTCGCCATTAGGTAGAACTGACATGATCGCGACGCTTGTCAGGCAGGTTGGAGATAGCAGTCATTTTATTGTGGTACTTAGAAGGTGCTGCTGCCCATCTCTTGGTTTATCCCTTAGTTGTTTTTATGAGATCCTCTGGAAGATATGAGGTGGTACCATTCTTAGCCGCCGAGACCGTGATTCTATGAGATCCGTAGAGGAGGAAGTCTGTGCTCACCAGTAGATGTTTTCCACTGACGTGATGATTATATATAATTATAATAGATAATTGATCGCCAGGTTGTCAAAATTTACATCTACATTTACAATTAACAGTTGAAGCAATCATGGCGCAGTGGGTAGTGCGCCTGGATTCCGCTTCTACTGACGTGGGTTCGACCCCACCTATCCAACTTTAAAATCGGCGTGAGCTTGCAGTGAAGGAAAACATCGTCAGGAAACTATAGCATGGTGGTAGGACATTTTCTAATGCACCACCCTCAAGTTTAAAAACCAGTCGCCAAATACCAATAGGTGTGTTCCGGCAGCATCACTTGAGAACTAGTACCTAGCCTTAGTGTGTTTATTATCCTGGACCACATTGTCACTTAACATCATGTGAGATTGTGGTCAAAGCACTGAGCCTATACAGTATACAAAAAAGCGATAAAGTAAAGAGAAAAGGTCCATAGACCTATTAATATCTGCGATATCTTATGTAATATGCGATATTGCAAAGCGGGTTGCGAAAAGTTCAGAATCACCACGGTTGGGTGGCGGCGAGGGCGCGGCCGCGGGCGCTGTTTAGGGCGGGTGTGTTTAGATGAACAAGTCTTTACAGCGGGCTTGCGCAAATTATTATACGGTACACAAGTCCACAGTCGACGATGCAGTACACAAGCAAAGAGGTTGTTTTCAATAGTTACACGAAATAAGTTTGCTAAAACGAGTTTGGGGTATTTACTAAGATCTTCCGACCTAGAATAATTGATGAAGAATGTAAAACTTGTACTAGTTATGGTTGTTATTTATAGATCGACATTCCGATAATGTTCCGGCTATGGCGGCGCGACCGCGGTGAGCTGTGCGTGCTGCTAGTGACGGCAACCGTCAGCATCGTGCGCACCGTCGAGCTGGCCGTGCTGATAGGCGCGCTCGCCTCCCTCGCGCTGCTAGTCCGCAATCTCATGCGCCCCGCAATACACATACATACTATAAAGGTTTATTAGATATTTACTCATAATGTGATGGTCTTTTTCAATAAAATAGGAAGTTACTATAACTTTTCGAATTGATGTTCTGATTTGTTAAATTCTTAGTGGAATCGTTTTCAATGAAAGTTTTTCCATCACTAGGAATTCAAATTCACTATAATTCCATAGGATTGTTAAGACACTGCGTGTTGTAGGCAATGGCGACAATACGTTACAACTAGATCGGAGTCTAGTCTGGCAATATATTAGGTTTTCGTTTCAGGCGAGTGGCGGTGAGGTGGCGCGCGTGCGTCTGGCCCTGTGCCTAGTGTACCTGAACGCAGAGGCGGTAGCGCGGAGAGTGCTGGCGGCGGCTGACCGGGTCGCGCCCGGCTCGGTGCTTGTAGACTGTACACAGCTTACCTACATCGACTACGCTGCTGCACAGGTTCATTACTTCAATATTATTCCATCCTACACGTCCTATATACAAGTAATGAACTCGTACTTTACAACGTGTAAAGTATGCATGTATGCGTGTCTCTTCTGAGTTTATATATTTATGTACATATGTTAAAAATCCATGTTCCTTTATGTTTGTAAGGATAATACGGAATTTTAAAAATCCTTTGCATTAACTCTTTAAAGTTCATATGGTGTGAATGAAAACTAAGTGACTGAAGGTAATAGTACATTTGGATTAAATTTGCCACAACCAAAAACTTGTATTGTAGTCCGCCCGACAACACCCCGCTCTGTGATATAGCAGAAAATAGTGTCTGAGCCACTTACTGATCGACACAGGCTACAAATATCAGATCCATTAACCTTTATTAAAGAGTTACAGATTTACAGAAATAGAAAATATATTAACAAATATGATATTAAATTACGAATACAAATAATTAGTTACTAGCTGTAAGCCCGCGGTCGCGCCCGCGTTTTTTATATTCTTCACTGTGTTTTAATTTTTTTTATATGGATTCCTACTTATTTTCCTAACTCGGAACCCTAATTATTTTCGAAAATAAAAAATACCCTAAGTTATTCCCAGTAACTTTAGCTGTCTACCAAAAGATCCCGTCAAAATCCGTTTGGCTGTTCCAGAAATTACCCGGAACAAACATACATACTACAGACAGATATATAAAAATTGAATTTTTGGATAGGTATTCGTATTCATATCAATTCAGTTGTAAAATTTGACAAGTATAAGTATTTCAACCAATACTTTTTTCAAACCGATTTTTTATCAACAGACACTGGGGCGTTTGTTAAAGAAATTCAAAAAATGCAATCAGAAGCTGATCTTTTACAACGTACCGCCTGAGATTACACAACAAATAGAAAGCTTAGAGGGTGTAGATAAACACACACTGAAACTGACCAACGTGACAGAAGTACTGCGATCGATTGAAGAGAAGACGACAGAAGTGGAAGAAACTTCTGCCCTCCTAAAGGAGCAGAATTGTGACGAGAAAGTTTGACGTTAGATTTATTGTTAGTATAAGTGTTAATATTATAATTCAAAATAATGATAACATAAATAAGTATTTTTGACAGAGGAAACTTGAAATAAGTACCTATAAGAAAGTTAGGTAATAAATGAGTTAAGGTTTTATTTGATTCACACTCTTGTTTATCTTTTCCTCGTGTACTCATGCGTGTAGAGAATAAACATAAAGAGAATTTTATTACAATTAAAGTATTCTTTAAAATTAATAAATATAGCTCGATACAATTGAATTAAAAGTGACTCAACAGAGCTTTTTTTATAATGAAATATAATAATTACAAATATTATCTGTTTAGTTTAAATACGTAGTAAAGTTTCTGGTGGATATTATCATTTTTTAATATCATTTGTAGGTAACATTGCTATTAAGATATATACAGGCACTGTTTACAGTTTTTGTGTGGTTTTTGCCGTACAGAAAAGAGAAAACGTCCGATGTTTTATTTAGAATTATTACATACATTTTTAAAAAATAATTTTGTATTTATCAGGAACTCTATCGCGTGAACTCTCACTCACTTAACTACTCTAATTATATTAATTATTATATGAAATAAAAAAAATTAAGTTAAATAATATATATGCATGATTGATACAAACTGACAGAGAGTCGTCGAGTATTATAATTTACTTATTTTGATGATTAAATAGTATATCTAACTTACGGTTAAATGTTTATTAAACGCTAAAATTGTTCTATGCTCAAACCAATGTAATGGTAACTGCTTAGAAACAAGTTATGGTATAGTTAATTTTTACACTTTAAAGTATGTTGCTATTCTAGATTCAATAAAAAAGATATAACCTATTATGTACAATAGGTTTTATTTTGCACAAGGTCTTGTTAATATACTACAAACACTTAGTAACTGAACGCGGAGTCTTGTTAATATGTAAATGTAGTACTTTATAAATTTACTTATTACGTACCTAACGTATTAAATCAAAATATATATCACAAAATTCTTCATTAGCTTATAAAAGAACTTTATACATTAATGCGTACACAATTTAACAGATTGTCAGTGTTTATTCTGTTATGTCAATATACAATATAAAAATATTTAAAAATCCCTAATTTATTGGTAATGTATAACGTAGAAAAGGTATCCTAATTACTGTATAAAATATTACGTTAAGTTACTATGTGAATAGTTATACCAAATATAATAATAGTAAGTTATAAACAAATATAGAAATTTATCTGTTTCTGGTTTATTACATTTTTATTTTATCACGTATCTATAGATACTAATAATAATAAATGTGCAGGTTCTGTCTGTATGTCTAATAATTTTTTTTCCTAATTTTCTACTATTAGCCAAACTATATCTATCTCGCTTATATTTACAAAATTACATAATACAGTGTCAAATTATATGATGCTTATGACATGAAACATATAAGGTGAAGGTTAGCATTAAAGGTACTACAGTAATTACTAGATGTGTGCCCGCGGCTGCGCCCACGTTTCATACCCTTCACTGCATTTTTATATACGGAACCCTAATTATTTTCCGAAAAAATTTGCTACTAAGAGAAAACAAAGATAATTATCACAATATCAAAAAATTTCCCGTAAAACTGAACATTGAATTGTTTCTTTTCACAATTTTATGGGTTTTAACTTTTTAGGTGGAACCCTAATCACTTTCGATAAATAAAAGTATCTATCAGCTATCTGCCAGAATAGTACCATTAAAATCGGTCCAGCCTTTCCGGAGATTGCCCGGAATAAACAGACAGACAGATAAAAACTAAAAAAAAAAGTGTTTTTGGTTTGTGTATTTCAGCACTATCCTGGAGTTTACGGTAGCTTTCCATTTTTGTCCTATTGTCTCATTTTTATGGGTTATCGACATATTAATGTCGTAATTATTTTTTGACTTTAATGCATTTTCATAGTGTATTCTTTAGAAGTCGGTTTTGTTTTTAATTAAAAAAGTAGTTTTTTATATTACAAACAGACACATTTTATTTATTTGCACAGATTATCAAACCATTGTTTGTTGCTTTTTTGATTCGCATGAAGTTTGAGCAACGACTTCATTATGTGAGTTTAAACCCTTGTAGAGACCTCATCAACATCTAACGGCACACTAGCGCGAGCCGCGGCGCACGGGTTACATATATTTAATACCTCGTATGAGAGAAGTCCGTGTGTCCCGTCTCGCTCGCACTCTGCATGTTTCTGATTGACCACCGTAATCTTTGTAAGCCCTACGACTAACGAGGGATCTTTTAGAATTTAAGTTTCACTATATGTCCTCAGAATTAATCAGAATCAGAATAAGAATCAAATAAGAATCAGTTAATAAATAACTTTCAACGTGTACCACGACTTTCCCTCCAGTCATCCTTCAACTGGCTAGTAGCAACTAAATTGGTGACCCCGAAAAACAAGAAGATGGCACTGAACGAGGGAACTAATGAAGAAGCACGTGCACTGGATCTGAACCCTACAACCCAGCAGTCAAGTTCAAGTTCAAGTTTGAGTGCGATACAACTCGCAGTATTGAGCAAGCAACTTGAAAAATTAACACTCGAAGTAGCGGAGCTGCGGGGACGTGCGACAAGGAGGCATCACTATCACCGTCCTGCTCGCTCACGGTTAGTTCGCGCAACAGGAGCGCCGCCAAAGTAAAGCCTGGCGATGACAAGTGGGAATGCAGATACCACTATCGTTTTGGAGATAAGGCAAGACGATGTGAATCACCGTGCAACAGAAAACACAAACTCAACAATACGTCTTTAAACTAGAAAAGACACCGACTGTGGCGAGCGTCGGTGTCCCCAGCAAAAGCAATCGCCTATGTGTTCACGATCGCAACACTCACGAACGTTTCCTCGTGGACACGGGAGCAGACATATCAGTTCTTGCTGTACCGAAGCACACAAGACGTACAAGCCTTAATACTTTTAAGCTATTCGCCGCAAATAACTCTCCAATTGATACCTATGGAGAAAAAACAATAACACTCGACTTGGGACTGCGACGCAATTTCACATGGAAATTTATTATCGCCGACGTGAAAACTTCGATTTTGGGTGCCGATTTTCTACGCCACTACAGACTATTGGTTGATCTTCATAAGAAAAAAGTGTTCGACGAAGTAACCAAATTATCGATCAACACGATTCAAATATCTTCAGCTACCGAGTCTGTCTACTTGATTAGCTCCGAACAAGATTACTACGATATTTTGAAAAATTACCCAGACGTATTACGCCCAATGTCGTTGAAGCAACCACCCAAACATGAAACAGTTCATCACATTGAAACCACGGGCCCGCCATTGTACGCGCGTGCGCGCCCTCTGCCGCCGGAAAAGTACAAACTTGCCAAAGAAGAGTTCGACCGCATGACAGAGATGGGTATATGCACACCCTCTAACAGTCCCTGGGCAAGCCCCTTACATGTGGTTAAGAAAAAGGATGGCGGAATGCGTGTATGCGGTGACTACAGACGGTTAAACTCTGTAACACAGCCGGATCGTTACCCCATACCACGTATACAAGACTTCACCTATCAGCTGCAGAACAAAACAATATTTTCGAAGCTTGATCTCAAAATGGCATATTATTGGATACCTATCAATGAGGAAGATAAAAAGAAGACAGCCATCATAACTCCGTTCGGATTATATGAGTTCAACTGCATGACCTTTGGCTTACGCAACGCTAGTCAAAGTTTTCAAAGATTCATGCACGAAGTCTTGCATGGAATAGAAGGATGTTTTTGTTATATCGATGACATACTTTTATTTTCTACGGACGAAGACTCGCACAGAGAACTCTTACATACAGTTCTAAAGCGACTCGAGAAGTATGGTGTCACACTCAACGTAAACAAATGCGAATTCGGACGCTCAAACATCGACTTTCTCGGCTACGAAATATCTGCGAACGGCATTAAACCTACTGAAGAACGCACAACAGCCATATCCACGTATCCCAAACCAACAACAATAATTGAATTACGACGTTTCCTGGGCATGATAAACTTTTATCGTGACTGCCTGCCTCATCAAGCTAACTTGCAACATGAACTCAATAAATACCTGCACAATGGAAAGAAAAATGACAAAACTGTAATCGACTGGACGCCCGATGCAGACGAAGCTTTTGTTAAATGCAGACAAAGCATAACAGAAGCAACGACGCTAACGCACCCAATCCGCGGTTGTGCCCTAGCGATTATGACCGACGCATCCGATCATAGTCTAGGAGCCGTACTACAACAAAAAATCGACAATGTTTGGAAACCGATTGCATTCTTTTCTAAAGCGATGAGCGAGACGCAAAGACGCTACAGTGTGTACGATCGCGAACTTTTAGCGATGTACATGGCTGTAAAACATTTTCGACGTTGGATAGAAGGATCGGAATGTACTATTTACACTGATCATAGACCACTCTCTCATGCACTTTCAAGATCCGCAAGCAGCAGCGACACACCGCGACGTGAACGTCAATTGCAATTTATAAGCCAATTCTGCACAAACATTCACTACCTAAAGGGAACTGAAAACACAGTCGCAGACGCATTATCTCGCATTGAAGAAATTAATTGTCCATCCATCATCGACTTCGACCAACTAGCGGTCGATCAAGAGAAAATGATGTCGAATTAAAAAATCTGAAACAACAAACAAACTTGAAGTTCAGCGAATTATCGTTACCGGGACTTAGACACGCAATCACGTGCGAAGTATCTACAGCGACGCCTCGTCCTTATCTACCCGTTACATATCGCCGAGTAGTTTTCAAGACTCAACATGAAATATGTCACAGCGGCATAAGAACGACTCGAAAGCAAATAGCATCGAAATTCTTTTGGCCCGCTATGAACCAAGACATATCAACCTGGGCAAGAGCCTGCCTTGGTTGCCAGCGTGCAAAAATTCAGCGTCACGTCATCACGCCTCTATCAGAGTTTCCACCGTCACAGCGCTTTGAACACATCCACATCGACATAGTCGGACCAATGCGACTATCGAATGGCTGCCAATATTGTGTTACTATCATAGACCGATGTACCAAATGGCCAGAGGCAATACCAGTGCAAGTGATCACAGCGGAAGTTGTCGCTAAAGCACTGTACGAACACTGGATTGCCCAGATTTGGATCTCCACTGCGCATCTCGACTGATCAAGGACGCCAGTTCGAATCATCTTTATTCAACGCTTTGATAAAAAAGTTCGGCATAACGAGAATACGAACTACGGCGTACCACCCGCAAGCTAATGGTCAAGTGGAACGATGGCACCGTTCATTGAAGGCTGCGCTCATGGCGCGCGGCACCACCACAAATTGGGTTGAAGATTTACCCACTGTTTTACTTGGGCTAAGGAACGCACTAAAAAGTGATAATAATCTCAGCCCTGCCTTAATGACGTACGGAACAACACTACGTATGCCATCAGATTTTTTCGTACCGACTCAGGCGAAAATCGACGATGCAGACTACGTGCGTCAGCTCTCGGAGACCTTAGTGTCACTCACACCAACGCAACGACCATCAGCCAGTCATCACACATTCATCCACAAAGATTTGGCAACATGTACCCATGTCTTTGTTCGGAATGACGCCGTAAAGAAGCCTCTCACACCACCTTACGATGGACCTTTTGAAGTACTTGAACGACATACAAAGCATTTCAAAATTCAACTACCATTACGCACAGCTGTTATCTCGCTAGACAGATTAAAACCGGCTTACACACTCAGTGAAGACTACATGGGAACGAGCGCAACGGAAACTTCGACGGCCTCTACAAACTCTCGTCAAAATCAAGCCACAGTGGACTCGAAAACAAACCAGCCTTACGTTACTCGAAGCGGTCGCGTCGTAAAGAAGATCGTACGCTTCGCTTGAGGGGGAGTGATGTAGAGACCTCATCAACATCTAACGGCACACTAGCGCGAGCCGCGGGCGCACGGGTTACATATATTTAATACCTCGTATGAGAGAAGTCCGTGTGTCCCGTCTCGCTCGCACTCTGCATGTTTCTGATTGACCACCGTAATCTTTGTAAGCCCTACGACTAACGAGGGATCTTTTAGAATTTAAGTTTCACTATATGTCCTCAGAATTAATCAGAATCAGAATAAGAATCAAATAAGAATCAGTTAATAAATAACTTTCAACGTGTACCACGACTTTCCCTCCAGTCATCCTTCAACTGGCTAGTAGCAACTAAACCCTAGATTCTCAACGTGGGTGATAAAGACCCTTGTGGAAGTAGAAGAGCCATAGAAAAACAGGTGAATTGTTATATGTTGCACACAGGGGGCGTAGGCAGAATAAAAACAACAAAAAAAAGGCAAAATAAAATAAGATGGGAACTGTGGAAAAAAACTTATCCTCAAAATAGGCGTCGAGAAAAATAAGGTTGAGAACTGTGGTCTAAACTAAAGACAGCTTGATCCGAGTCCTTTACCGAAACCTATACCTTTGCGGCGTGGCGTTAGACAGGGAGATGTTATTTCTCCGAAACTGTTCACTGCTGCATTCGAGGATGTTTTCAAGGTTTTGGATTGGAAAGGGCTTGGCACCAACGTAAACGGCGAGTACATAACACACATCCGCTATGCTGATGATATAGTAGTTATGGTTGAGATCGCAGAAGACCTAAGTACGATGCTCGATTACCTCAGTAGAGCCTCCGATAGACTTGGTCCCAAAATGAACATGGACAAGACAAAAATCATGTCTAATGTCCACGTTGTGCCAACTCCTATAAAAATCGGTGACTCTACGTTGACAGTTGTTGTTGAAAGTTGTTGACAGTTATGTATACCTGGGACAAACCGTCCAGTTAGGTAGATCCAACTACGAGAAAGAGGTTAATCGTTGAATCCAACTCGGCTGGGCCGCGTTTGGGAAGCTACGCAAAATCTTTCCGTCCGAAATACCGTAGTGTCTCAAGGACGAAAGTCTTCGACCAGTGTGTATTGCCAGTGATGACATACTGGTGACATAATGATGGTCGCACTGAGACGTGGTCGCTTACAATGGACCTAATAAGGAAGCTCAAAATTGCTCAAAAGACAATGGAGAGGGCTATGCTTGAAGTTTCATTGCGTGATGGAATCAGGAATGAGGAGATCCGTAGAAGAACCAAAGTAACCAATATTGCCCGAAGAATTGCTAAACTTAAGTGGCAGTGGCCCCATCCCACTTGCTCGATGAACCATTGCCATTGCGGCGAACGGGTTCTCTAATGGTTACACACTGGAAGATGTAGCGTGGGTAGGCCCCGTCACAAGGTGGACCGACGCTCTGGCGAAGGTCGCGGGAATCCGCTGGATGCGGGTGGCGCAAGACCGGTCGTCGTGGAGATCTTTAGCGGATACCTATGTCCAGCAGTGGACCTCTTTCGGTTGAATGGATGGACGGATGGATGGATTACGAATTCAAAATTTTATTATATAATTATACATGACGTATGATAGATATAATAAGAAAAATTGATGAAGTCATATTTGAAGAAAATCTGGACATATGTACAGACTGAGAAAAATGACAAATTTTAAATCTGTAACGATTATATTAGATAAGTTTCTTCATTCATCATAAGATTTGAAAAAAAAATCATGAATAAAGACTACAAATTAATATTAATGAATCTACCTCAATATTGTAATATTGTTCTTATTGATGAACTATAATTTACTGGCAACATTATAGTATAGATTGAATGAACATTATAAATCATTGACATAGTCTATAAAAGAGTTCGTTGACTCTTCAGTTGTCGACTCGGTCGATCATACAGTCTGCGTTCATTCGTTCGTTCACTGTTCATCGACCTGCTCGTTTATCTGGTTGTTTCGAGTTTATAAAAATATTTTTATACAAAAATATGTGAATCCTGACACAAAACAAGAAGTGGAATATATTTTATAATTTAATACCATTTAAACAGGGACTGTGATTTAGGGCGCGTGTGTTAGAATTTATATTCGTCGTAAGAAAATCGAATTATATCGACACCTTTCTGTTTATGTTTACGGTATCTGGTGGTTTGTTTTGCAAACATAAAAGTATACCGTCGGGACCCGCGGTGGGCGTTGCTTACAGATTAGTGTAATGTGCTTTGTGTGATTTTAAATATGTGGAAGTTCGTGTTTTAAATATGTGGAAGTTCGTGTTGTGTCTGTCGGCGATGTCGTCGGCGGAGATCGGTTCGAATATGAACAAAATAAGCAAAAACCTGATGATGGAGATGTCCGACGTGATGGAACTAGCCACTGTGAACTACTCGACGCCTGTGATCAACACGACGTACGTGGCGAGCGTTCAGTTCGACATGCGCGCTATGGGACCCCTGTATAATTCGACTCATATGGTTATAGATATTATTGCCAACAAACAAGCTTATCCTGAAGGTAAACCCTAGATAGCTATTAATTATATTCTGTAGATGAATTTATTTGCATAATTGGAAATTGTATACAAGAAAATAATTTGATATTATGGCCCACAAAGTTGTAAATAAGGTATTTTAAATGCTTTTGTTAGCTATGACCCTCAAATACAAAATCTGGCACTAAGCATCTGTAGGTGTTTTGGCCATAATATCTGACACTTGTTCCCTCTAAGACTAGCATTTTACCACTTTGGGCGCGATATAATCACTTACCTTAAGTTTATAAGGTCAAATGCTCATTTATAGAAAAAAATCTAATTGTATTCATGTGTAAGTATTACTTAATTATAGTTAGCTACATTTTACAAAATTAAGGTTCAAAAATGTTCTTGTAGACTGTGTGAAACAGACATCTTGACTTGAATGCATACATACAGGTTTGATTCTTTTGAATGCATTTTCATGCAATAACATAAAAATAATTCTATGAAATTTTCCTATTAGTACATTCTTTTATCAAATAGTAACCATTTTCAAAACACCTAAATAGTTAATTGTACATTATACACTGATAAGCAAAAATGAATTATAAACTAATAATATTTGATCATTCTCAGAACTCTGGTCAGTAGATATTATTCAATGTAACTTTTATCCCCTATTCATTGGTTTTTTGGAAACACAAGTGAGGAAACAACTGATCAATATAAAAGCAAATATTAAAATTGAGTTTACCATAAATCATCTCTTCAAATCATATACTTTATTCTATAAATTTGTATGTATTATTGCAACCAACGTAGGTAGTATACTTTTGTTTTAAATAACTACTTTTGAAAGACATCATTACATTTTATTAGTTACTTTTGTAATAGATACTAATACTTTGAATGTGGATGGCTTGATTTGTGGCTTGATGGCTCTAATCTCAGGAATGTACCAGTTTTAATTTGTAACAAGTTAGACCTTTGAGTTCATCATAGTATAGAATAATAGCATTGCTTTAAATACCTCGGTTAGGTTGCCTTCCAACATTCCATAATTTCCTTATTTCAAAATAAGTAATTAGTAAGTCCATGCTTATGTATATTTTATAAAGAAGTAGATAATAAACATTAAGAAATTGAAGAGAAATGTTTGAAACTATTATATCAGAATTTAATTCAAGTATGATAAGATTTTTCATGAAACTTGGGGGATTTATTTTTTCAAGTACTTAACAGTGAATTAAAATAATATAACTGGTTCAGTAAGTAAATTTGGCAACACAATATAAACAACAGACAGGATTTTCCATTTGAATTGGTTTCAATTAAGTTGGGTACCATGATGCAACCTCTGTTTCTTACCATCGAAGAATTTGTCATGAGTTTGCTTTGCTCGCTGAACAGTATCCGAGGGCCACCTGAGCTTGAGGATCAAAAAAGATATGGCAATTTGAAAATTTCGAAAAACTAACTATTCCAATTTTGAAAATCTGTGAACGGATCGATTCTGAAACGTTTGTACCCACGGGAATTACTTTCATTTTTGTTTGTACCTCAAACCAAAAAAAAATTAAGAACCTTTTTAGAATTTCAAAAATAAAATCCACTTAATTTCCACAATTATTGAGATATCTTGAATTCTGTAAATGGGGTTCAGTTAGTGATGGCGCCGTGAGGTTTGTACCTCAAAACGAAAAAAAAAAAAAAAAAAATTTGCAAGCCTTTAAAAACGCTTCCACAATTTTTGGAATTTTTGAAATCTGTATCTGTAATAGCTATAAACGAAACGCAAAGCGGTAAAAACTCACGGCGCAGTCACCAACCGAATTCTGAATTGATATATCTCAATAATTGTGGAAATTAAGTGGATTTTGTTTTTCATTTTTCGAAATTTTCAAATTGCCGTATCTTTTGGGTTTCGAAAAAAATTAAAAACGTAGGTGGTATACGACTCCGAATCAGATCCCGTTGCAAAATTTTCGGTTTTCCAAAGTCGGCTGCGGGACATATTTTGAAAATGCTATCACTTTTTTTGGTTTGATGTACAAACGAAAATGAAAGTGGTACAAACGACGTACAATCCAATGGTAATTGAAAAAAAATACGAAAGTCAGCTGCCAAGTTCACATAGGTATAGATTGCTAATTATATTAGATAATTGCTAAGAAATGTCTTAATTAATTTAAAGGTATATAAGTGCTAAATGCTGATTAATATGCTAACGATGGTGAAAAATGCTATATGCGTTACAGACGGTGGGATCTCGACGCTTTTCGATCCTTAGTATACCATTTTCTCGACATTTACCTTATTGTATGTTTTGCGGGTAAATTACACTGTTAGTCATTCACTCTGTATTTAATGACGTAAGATTTCCTTTTCAGTTTATAATAAATAATTCTGACTTGCTGCTCGGATTTACCGCTTTTTCTCAATCATCTTTCCTATTTATTGAAAAGTTTGCTTCTTTACTTAGTCTGTTACAAATTTACTATTGTTTTCTAGAGTAACTGTGCCTGGCAATCTGTTTTGTGTGGAATGTCGTATATATAAAAACCATGTTTTGAAACTCATCAAACACGAGTATAGTTCTGAGACTCAGATATGTATGTAAAATAATTCCTACATGTCATTACTGAGTATACACCTCCATAATATCAAATTTTATCAAATTTGATTCAGTAATTTTTGTGTAATTAGCTTATAAACTAATAATAACGCATACAGTTTTAACATCGAAATATTACAATGTTCGTCACCATGTTTTTATTTTTATATTATAATATATAAGACATATATTATCTTATAGTATTTTATACAGTATCAATTATAGTATTGTAAAAAGATATGATTGTTTTTGTCGGTCTGATCGCATCGATACCATAAGACCTAAAGTCTATAGATACAATTTCCTTATTAGTAAACTAAACGAAATAATCCAAATTAAACGCAGCACCTAGTGTTTTTAAATACGGTGAAGAGTGTTTGAAAGAACCGGCCACGTTTTCGACATATGTCAAAGGGGATGAGATCTTAACGAGATGGTTTGACTGCGATGCGTTGACGGATATACAGAAATAGTCTGTAGAAAGAATTTCATATTACTTATTATATATCGCTATGATACATACTGAAACTACCGAAAGATTATTGTTGGGAACATTTATCATGATACAGACGATAAGAGACGTTCAATGAGTTAAAATAGCCGCATTCTTTAGTCTCTGCTTGGCCACAGTATTTCGGAATAATCTCTCGGTTTAAATGACTAATGTGGTAATGAACAGAGTTTTACGTTCTCGAATCGGTTGTTTTATCCACTTATAATTCGCATGCTATTGCTATTGTGGTCATCCACATTTAAATAGTTTTTTTGTTATTTTATATTAGTTTATTGTAAACTGTGTCCTTTTTCTGCGTTCTTAATACTTATTATTCTTCATTGAGACGATACTTCTTCGTCTTTGTGCCGGAGGATTGTAAGTGTTCATGTAAACTTCTCGTTGTTTTCGTTCGGCACTGTTAGGTGTTAGTTCAATAGAAAGAGTACTGTGTTGATAAATTATTAAGGAGCACAGTCGCCCAGCCACCGCGTTGCTTCGCCGACTGTGTTTTCTGTACATATTATAACGGGCAACGTCCCTGTACGTTCGTTATGTGGTCATAACACAAGAACCACAAAACTCATTTAAATGATTTATTTTTTCAATCATTAGCGTATTCTCTCTGGCTAGGTTTTATTGTATATTTAGTTGCATAAGATAGTAGGTTAGTATATGTAATAACAGAAAATTAAATCAAAAATACTCACCAATAGGTTCTCTAGGAATTCTTGCAACAATGAGTCATTAAAATTAAAGCCTATTTTTTTTTACTTTTGTAATAATTTCTTAATTTATATTGTTTATTTAATTATTATTTTATAATAATGTCTCAACTGATAACAACTATTATTACCTTATGATTGTTATAATTGATATATGAGTAATTACTATACTACGTGATAAAAATAAATTTAATTAAATGTGCGGTAATACACATCGCTTTAGTTATTTTGTTGCATACTTTTTTCACGGATTTTTGTATTTTTATTTATATTACAGCTATGTCTTGTGGTCCGATCCACACGTGCTTGTTGGTTATGACCGGCCGGATTCTTGTAGTCGATACATACCCATAAACTAAAAAATGTGAATCGTTAATTGAGAAAAACTTTATAGGTTCCTACCGATTGTGTATAATAGTAGTCTTTGATCGTTGTGTTGTTCTCTGTGTGTGTGCGTGAGGGAGGGCGCGCGGGCGCACGTCGCGGCCGTTGACCTTGCCGCTCCCGGTTCACATCTTAGGGATGACACTATTTTTAATAGTGGTCAATTTATAGATTATAGCTGTCCCTGCGACTCCGCCCGTGTATTATAATTTCTGCATTTCTTAATATTCTGCACAATTCTTCTCTGCGTTAATATAGTTTTGAAATAATCATTGGAAAAAAATACTGGCATCTATTATTTTCTACAAGCCCTATATTATTTCTGGTACTAACAGAAAGAGAACATATTTCTCATAAATTCAAACACTTCCCAATAAAACTGATCGTCGCTTCGAATTTTTTCCCCAAAAGTTTATGAAATACCCTAATTATTTTACAAAAATAAAAGTAACCAATGTTACATCAGGTAATTCCAGCTACCTGCCAGAAAAATCACGTCAGAATTAATTTTAAAATATCAAAATATTCTTTATTCAATGTGGACCCTAAGAAAGCGCTTATGAACGTCAAAACACTAGCACCGGTTCGGAAAACAACACAGTCGAGAAGAGCCGAAAACAAGCTCGATATATATATATATATATATATCGATATATATATATATATATATATATATATATATATATATATATATATATATCGATATATATATATGTATATATATATATATATGAACTATACAAATTATAATCATAATCAATGTTAGGGGAAGCACAGAGAGGTGTGTAAATTCCAGACATCACTATCGTTCACGCAATGATCCACCCTGTAATAACCTTTGAAATTTAGACTTGCTTGACATAGTGCTATATCTTATTGTCAGGTAAATCGATTATGTTATTTGGGATCTTATTGTAATAAAACCGAATAATTGCTAATAAATTGGTAATAAAGCTTTTATTATTAAGCTATTAGACTTACTTAGCCTAAAGCGTAGGCCAACTGACTTGTCTTTATTTCTTTTATTTCTAATATTAAAATTATGACGATGATTTACTAGGTCAAGTTTGTCTACATTTTAACGAACATACATTAAGTTATCGAAGATGTATTGTGTGGATGTACTATGTAAATGATACTGAATGAAAAGTACGTACGCTATAGACTATATGAACAACTAATAATAGAAAATAAAGATATTTTTGTAAAATTGTAAAGTAATTGTGAAATTTGATAAAATAATCGTTTCAACCCTACTAGTACACAATGTTGTTTTTTTGTTTGCTTGTCGTAGAAGCGCTCCCGCTGAACTGTAACGACATGATCTCCTGCCTTTTTATATTAAAAGATTGTACCGTCTAATGATATCTGATGTTGTTCTTTTTTCCTGTCATTGTTGTTTCAATCGTTATATATATCGTAAACAAAAGGCTAGATGACAAAAAATATTATAAACAGTACTCATCATCATCATCATCTCCCTACCCTTTTCCCATTTTTATTTGGGGTCGGCGCAACATGTCTTCCTCTTCCACTCCTCTCTATTTGTTGTCATCTCCGCATTCACTCCTTTTCTAAACATATCATCTTTCACACAGTCCATCCATCTTTTCGTTGGTCTTCCTCTTCCCATGTAACCGTCCACATTCATATCCAATACCTTTCTTACAACATTCTCTTTCTCCCTGCGCATTACATGTCCATACCAGGATAAACGACCGCCTCTTAACAGTACTATAAACAGTAATATATTTGTTACTAAAATAATTGATCAGATCTAAGACCTGAAAACATCCACAGTGACTGGTCTTCTGCTATCCACATCCTTGGGTATTCAATGTATCCAGCCTACTGCCGCTTAAGTTTGGCAGTTCTAGACTATAAACGAAAATTAGTAACAATCGTGTCTGGTTGAAAGATTTCTATTTGAACTCGAAATTCTATTTGAAACAGTCGTCGGTCGGTACATTTTAATTTAATATTGGCAACATTTTCCTTCTTCTATATAATATTTCTATATACGTACAACATAATGGTGTTATATTATAAGCAAACTGTTATATTATTATGTCGTATTGCATGCACACCTAATGATATTGTTTCTTATGTTTCAGGTAAGTCTAACATTCCAGTTCTGATTAGTAACGGTTATGGTAAGTAACAGCGGTATAAAATGATAGCGGATGACAACACGGTGTTGATAACGGTCAGCCTGCGACAGCTACTCTTACCACACAAGTAGGAACGTGAACATTATCACAACATGATCGAAAACCGAAAACTTTTATCATACATATTCATATCTTTACATTATAATAAAGACAACGTCTATCTGTCCGTTAAATAGTGTATTACTCGACCACCACTAAAATAATCAATAATAAAATAATTTCTAAACATAAATTACCAAATTATAAAAATAAAAGTGAAGTAAAAATAAATTACCACTTGTGTATAATTTATATATTTTTTAAGAATAGAAGTTAAATATGTTATAAGTTAAATAATTGAAAATTTATTTTTTGATATAATTTCAACAAAAGAAAATCATTAAAGAGTTTAGACTTACTTAACGACTAGACCGGCTTACTGTTGAGATATCTATGTTGTGTTGAAGCGGTCAGTCCACCTTCTGAGTCACTTGACCATAAACTGATACCCAGATATATAGGTCTCCCAATCATGAGCCTACCTAAATGAATACAAGAAACGCGCCTTGTCTGCTCGGGTCACGTTGCACTGGTCGGCATTGTTCTTTACAACAGTATTGATAAACAATACCCCAGGTCCATATAATTCACCATTTTTTAATTTATGTTATTGGAATATTATCACGTTTTGTTCAATCAATTTTTTTCATTGAAGTGTTATGATTTTGACAAGAATACTTACGCAAAAGTGTGAGTAATTATAAAATATCATTTTTTCATTTTATTGTTGTTGTGGTCAGTATATCACTAAAGGGATAAAACTAGTGCGGGTTTTCATATGTATTATGTATAGTTATTCATTTTTATAGACATGATACCTAATGGTGTATATTAATATAAATAATTATGGCTAATGATTACTCAAACAGTGGAAAAACCATAACAATTCTTTTCATTGTATCGAATTTCATTTTCCTTATTATTATTCGTCTTGTTAACCTGGTAAAGTGTGTTTACATCACGTTTAAATTAATCGTTGCATAGACACGTATTATAATAACAAAAATTTCAATGCAGAAGTAGATATTACTACAAGGAAACACAACATTGAACATATTAATTACTAGTCGCTCTTTTACCCGCGTAGATCGCGTCCCTTGGGATTTTCGGAATAAAAATTATCGTACGCCACTGTCTGGAGTTCAAACTATCTCCGCAACAAATTTCATCCAAATCGGTCCAGTAGTTTTTTTGTTTATTTGCTACATACAAAAATACAAACCTTTCCTCTTTATAATATTAGTGTAGATAAATGAAATTATGTCTGGCCATCGTTATTAGGTTCGTTATGTGGTCAAATTTTGTTTTCATAAATTGAAAATATCTAAGGCTTTATTTCGTAGTAAAATTATTTGTATTGTGCTTAACAGATTATATCATCTACAAATAAAACTGTCGAGACAACATCGGTGTATAAAGGTCAGATGTGGACCTTCCACCGTGACATTTCCATTTATAATATTAACCGTGTAATACGCGTGATATTTTACCCGTCATTATTATCTTTTGTAGAAAGACTTTTTAGGTTTATTATTGTATTTTAAACTTGTGTTGTACGCGTCCCTTTTTTAAATTTTCGATTGACAGTTTAGAATAATAGGAACTTAATTTGAAATTACTTGATGCTTAGTCGGAGGTAGATCAATTCCGATAAAACAGTAGTTATCAGAACCTTTGCAAAGTACATATGATAGCACGACCGCGCGTCGCTAATTTCTCTTGCAAAGTGGAAATGGTTGCGTTGGTGCCTTCTGGTCAGAAATATGTTTGTATTCCTACAATCTTCTGCAATGATAACCATTATTTTTTGGTCAAGACTTCATTACTCTTTAATTTGTCGATTACCCATAAAAATGAGACAATAGAAAGACAATAGGAAAACAATGGAAAGCTGGCGTAAACACCAGGTTAGTGCTCAAAGCGTTAAGGCTATTTAATGCTTATAAATAGCGATAAGCTGCAGTTGCTATTTTGTAGCTTGTGGATTGCATGCCTGGTAACCTACTACTTCATACTATAAAACAACAAAGTATTCTGAATACATTTATTTTTCAATTTAGACCTTTAAGTTAGCAGGGATGTCTTAAGATGTTATTAATGATGGTTAGGGTGAAGAAGCGCACATGTCGTGTTCTTTACATTGCGATTAAATGAGAGAAACTTATTTGCTCTGTTGAATCTTTTCTAGTCCTTTAAGTAATTCAAAACTTTCATGGAAGGCCTTGTACAAAAAAGCAAACTGTCCTAATATGCCTCTCTCTGTAATAGACGTTATAACCATTAAAGTAACTTTAAAAGCGCGTCAAATTAAAATATCTGTAACGCAAAGTTAATGGTTACATTAGGTTCGCTGAGGCGCGCCTCGCTGGCCCTGTACAAGACTCATTTACATTTCGTATTGAAAAATGTAGTGTGTACATTGTACATTTAAAGTTTTATTGTGTGAAATGATGTGTAATAGTTGGTAATGACAAAGTTACTTATTTTGAGGTTGTATGTTCGCAGGATATCAATGTAAGTTGCGCTACCTGCTATGTCTCACACAACCGTTGCTATTGTTGACTACTCGACTACTCGGATCCTCCTTTTAATATGAGTCATAAGTAAAGTATCTTGACTTCGACTGTAGTTGGACACAGAACTGAACTTATTATTTGTAACACAATGACGTAACATCATGACGTGTAACACTTTCTGAATATTATTTTAATAATTGCTCGCAGTTCTGTATTTTATAGTAAAGTAACATTTTGGAAGAGAGTATCTAAAGGAGTAATTTTGTATTCGGCTATCTATTTATCACCATCATCATTGTTATTATTTTATTCTCATCTTAAACAAATTAAGCCCAACGTGATGATTTCTGAGGATTTTTCATTAGAAGTCTTTCACCTTTCATAAACAAATATCATCTTTATAAAAAAATAAAATTTATATCTGTGTGTATTTTCAAAATATATTTTTTTTACTAAATACATTTGAATATGATGAAATTTACGATATCTATACCAAAAATACAACTGTTGTCTGTCTGTCTTTTTATTCCGTGTAATCTCCAGAAAGCTGAACCGACTTTGACGGGACTTTTCTGGTAAATAGCTGAAGTTACTCTGCGTAACTTAGAGTTCTTTTGTTAGGTTCCGTGTAAAATAATAAAAATCATGAAATCGTAAACAAAAACGATTTAAGGGAGAGCACCATTAAAAGTTTATTTTCCAATGATTATTTAAAAACTATATTACGCAGTTTTTTTACGCAGTATTTTTTTGTTATTAGGAGATATCTTCTATTGTTATAGTGTTTATTTCGTACTACATAATTAGTCTGGAGTAAGCTTAACTTCAGGTTCTAATGTGTTCATGAGCGGATTATATATTATTTGTACTAGATTGTTCCTAGTTATAGGGAGGGCACTTTGATCTTTTACGGGTTTTTTAGCCGATGACACAGCTTGTACATATTATTGTCATGTATGGAACCCGTTACAGTGGCACTATACTAATGTGTGAATTCGTACACCGACATTAGGTCCAATGCGGTCGTTCGGTGCATTAGCACTTGCTATAAAGAGAGTAAACTCATAGATGATCTTATATGGTGATTTACATTTAAATATCAAATTTCAACCAGTTTTTAAATACCAAGAAGTTTCATTCTGTTTTTAAAAATACTTTTTACTTAAGAGTTTCTATATATAGATAATTAATATTTAAATAATATTTTTTTTGTTTTATTTGTAATTCGTGTTAAAATTAAGTTAAATGCACCTGGTTTATCCGACAATATTCATAAGCGAAGATAAGTGATCTTGTTTCTAGTGAACGGTTGCAGTATTATGTTAATCATCAACATCAAGTAACATTAGATCCATTAAAGAACTGTGATTTAAAGAATCGTTGGATAGTTAAGGTCTGTTGTTGCTTACCTATACGTATGATCCGGCACCACATGTTATCACATTTAGAAATATCGCCCTGTGATCATGAAGTTTAATTATATTCAGTCGCATGTACGAGTATAGTACAAGGATTATTATCAAATTATAATAATTAGGTTATCTACATTTGATTTGAGGTGTACTGATTTCTTCAATAAGTTAAGTCAGAGAAATGTCGGCTCAGCTCGATACGGCTTGGCTGATGTCGCAACTCTGATTGCCTGTTTTGTTACATTTCATTGCTTCTATTTGGACGACTTGATAGTATGTGTTGCAAACTATACTTATATACTTCTGGTTTTCTGTAAAACTTTTTATAATACTACTTTTTAGCAGTATTCACAGCATCACGGAGAAAGCCATCGAAGATACAGTTTCTTTTACTAAGTATTTAATGACTTTCCTAACTATGATCAAATTTTCGGATTATTATTATTTAGCATATGAGTGATACGTCATCGAATCCTACTAAGGTTTATGGTTTAGTAAATTTTCAAATTAGCCGAAATCTACGAAAAAGTATCTTAGTCTGACTTCAATTATGCTAAAAAGTTGAATCAAAAATGATTAAAGAATATTTAAAAAAGGTTCAAAATAACTACCATTCACATCAGTAACGCTTGCACACAATATCGGAAAAGTAATTACTATTATTAGCACTAATTAGAGTGATACATTAATATATGAGAAACTATTAGTTGATTGCCTATCATCCAGCTATGTTTCATTATTATTGATCCGTTATCGCTCTGCTCGAATAACTTTCACTTGAACTCGAACGCGTGTTTCTTCTGTACTGTATCGACAGCCTTTATTATATATTTTTTTATTTCTTGTTCATTCTTGGATATCTAGATATTTATCAGAATTCAAATGAAAACCAAATAACCATTATTTCAATCACAAAATCTCCACATTCATAAAAATAATTTTACGTAAGTGTTTTATAATTTCGACATGAAATGTATGGTTTCAAGGAGAAATAATTGGCTTCCCACTAGTAGTAAGCTAATATTTTATTATCGAATAATTTATCATATTGGCTGTAACCGAATCATTGACCTAAATGAGTCATCGCTTTTCATGACCTATCGTGGTGATTTCTGTCGCTTTTAGAATATTCTAGAATATTTATTTTATCTTTATGTAATTTAGCAGACGAATGTTTATATTATGATTATTAATACATATCTTTGAGTTCCTTTTCGTACAATCAAAGACCTACAAACTTGTTTTTATAACTTTGATTATCTGGTTTCTCTAGTATATGCAATAATAAAGATGCCGACATCAAATAATTTTTAATACGTTTCATTTCGCACTAAGGAAATATAAATTTAGTTAGATTGTAATTAATTACAGGTGTTATTAATCTAACGGGGCCAGTAGTTCTTCTTCGGGCTATAATAACATTTTAGCGAACTAGCTGGCGGCAGCATTGCCGGCTCGTGAATGTCGACTTTCTAATTTGGGCTAGTGGGTGTCTGTAGTTAATCGTGTGCCAAGGTTATCGGCAAATTTGCCATTTAACTGCACACACTAAATTTAACCTTGTTTATCATAGTTGTTTAATTGAATAAGTTTAATTTTATTTCAAGTACTTATAGTACAACTATATACTACACTATACTACTACTATATATTATAAGGTTACTGAAGTACTAACTGTACTGTACTTATTATCGCTTTTGAGTAAGTCGTTTTCTCAACAACTGCTCTTAACATTTGTGCTCTTTTTATTTTATTTGTTTTAGAAGTCTTTTATATTGTAATTACTTGAAATTTAGAAAAGAATATTGAGTATATAAATAGTTATATAATATCTATTATTTACAGTAGTATTGTACATACAATTTTTCGTTCTCGTTTCCATTTTAAACTCTTGATGTATGTTAAGACGAGAAGCATTTCTAAGACCGGTGTGGGTGGTTGAACTGATGTTGAACTGACTGACCCCAAAATGAATAAGATAAGCGAGGTGTTCCGCTGTTCGTGTCGTCTATTGCGAAACAAGTCTTAGATTCTGTGTGCTTGAAGCTAAAAGTCTTGGGCAAAGCAATATAGGGACTGATCATAAGTGAATTACTGAGCGTCCGTTCCAAGTAGTGTTGCAATCATTTGGTACGTAAATACTACTGCAGCAAGATGATGCTGTCTAAGTGATTAGTAATAATTTTAGCTACTGTTTCCTTTCTTCTTTAATTAATATGAATTGTATCTAAGAAGCATAATTGTTATAGGTTTTCGTGATTCTAAATTAGATTTCCGTTTTTTCATTTTAGTTCGAGTTCTAATTTTCGCAATTTCATCATATTGTTTGCATTATTAGGTTGATATATTAATAATAAATATTATTACATAAAGATTATTGTTCTTACACTAGAAGTACAGGTAATACAATAGATGATGTGATTAACACTAATTAAAATATTATGCCTTTATTCAATTTTTTGCCAAAATCACAATATGTTAAGTTTATTTTTTATTGTTGCATATCAATAACCTGGATATGGCACAATAGTAAACACTTGTGGTGAATCGTTTCAATCCAGAAGTACAAGAGGTGTCTTGTAATAACTATAAATACACTACACTATACACAAGTCAATATACAGCGTAATGACAGGTCTGCGATATCCAGCTGGATGGTAACGATTTTAGTGGAAAACTGTAACAGGCGATTGCTATTATGCGCCACGATTCAGGATCAGGTTGAAGTGTTCTTCAACTGTATAATGTGGCGTAGGAAATAAGCCAAGAATATTTATGTTTGTATATATTAAAAGGTATTTTATAAATGTAAGGACGACTACATGAAAACTAAATTTATCCTGGAACCCCATCTACTGGGATGAAGTAAAAGAGTCAGCAGGTAGATTTGTTTGCGCACCTGCTCTGGTGAGTGGTAATTGAACGAACAAACAAATCATTATATCATACACACTACGCTCCTAACATGCACAACTAGTAACCACTAAATATGCGAGATGTTTATTATGTTGATCAACAGTGAGACGTTAATAATTAAAAACAAAGTTTTTTTTTTACAGCGAGTATACGTTTGTTTTGTATCTATCTTAGTTATTAGTTGAAATTACATTTAAAGTATTTTGTGGGTAGAAAACTGTCATAATAGCTATTCTTCATTTGTTTTCCTATCCAAGTTAATTGAATTTGATAAAGAAATTTTATTACAAACAAGAAAAAAATGCAACGAAAGAAGCGAAAAAATGTGACGTTTATGCACCTAATGCAGTATCAGTAAGAGTAGTAAAGTTGATTCAAGAGTTTTCAATACTGAAATTTTTAAGTTAAAGATGCACCTCGCTCTGTTTGCCCTATTACAGATAAAGTGGACGCCATTTTTTAAAAAGTGAAGCATGATCGGCATGTCAGTGGTTGAAAATGGCATTTGATAAAAGCTGGGTACACAAGCTCGATATTTGGGTGCCACACGAGCACACTGAAAGAATCTAATGAACCGTGTATTCAATTGCGATTCTTTATTTGGAGGTTATGAAATCGAACTGTCTTTGAAGAGGTTGATAACAGGTGATGAAAAGTGGATTATGTACGACAAGAACGTGCGCAAAAGGTCGTGGTCAAAGGTCAATCAGTCTAGCAAAACTTTTTTTTTTTTTTTTCATTTCATGCATTTAGGCACAACTAAGCACGGGGCACTAAACTTCAGCTATCTACCAAAAAAGTCGCGTCAAAATTTGTCCAGCCGTTTCCGAGATTACCCTTTAATAAAGAATTTGATTTTTTTATCCGTTATCCTGGAGAAACCCTTGCGTTTTATGGAACAAAAAGTATCCTTGGTGTTACTTTTTAATATTAGTTATCACTGTGTCAAGTTTCGTCAAAATTGGTTCAGTACTTTCTGAGTGATACGTGTACACAGGGAACGGCAGACAAACAGAGAGAAAGACAGACAAAATTCTAAATAAAATATTTTTGGATTTTTTATATCGATAACAAAGTCCACCCCTATTATAATTTTTTTAAATATTTAACGTACAGATTTGGCCTAGTTACAGTTTTATTATTTTAAAGTTCAAGCTCTTATTTATTTTATTTATATTTTCTAATCTACATAGAATTAATGAATTAATGCACAGTTGAAGTTACTTGTTAAATGTGTTTTCAGTTACATAAAAACAAAAGGTATTGTCACGTAAATTCGAAGAATTTAGAAAATTGTTAACAATTAACATGGTGTCATAGTTTGGTTTTCATGACGTAAAACTTGCGATCTGCGGTTATGAATGGAATAATATCACCTTTACGAAAATTATTCGGAAATAAATAATCTTTGGATGTACTTTATGTTTCCGGTAGAGATGGAGATCGAGTATCGTTTGGGGAATTCAGATCCTACTGATCGATAACGCGATAACTCACTATCAATCTCGTATGAACCTCTGTAACTCTGAAGTAAATTATAATACAATTATTTACTTACTTTTATAAATTATTTCATACATATATTTCTGACTTTATTTCTTAGCTGTCATTCATTTTCATTTGCTACTAAGCAGTCTTCATACATTTCTTATGACTTGCGCTCTCGCTTTCTGGTAAAAAAGGATTTACAATATATGCTTGTAATAAAAGGCTAACGAGACGAAATCTGCACTTTGAAGATATTAAAGAAAAAATACTATGCAAGGCTTCAGAATCGAAGGTTCTGTAGTACATTTCGATAGATTTAATAATATTTGTTTGTCTCTCTGTTTGTTAATTTTATCACCAAACACGCAAAAACTACTGAACCGATTTCGATGAAATGTGGTTATGGTTAAAGTTTATACTCTATAGTGACATCTTTTACACATAAATGTATTTATATAATGTATGAATAGGGTTTATTTAGATTCTTGGACGGAACGGGACAAAGAGATAAGAATGTGATATGGTATGGTATAATATGGTAGAGATAGATGGCATCTAGAAGGAGAATATAGGGCCTATAGGCTGTCTATTAGAATGTAATGGATTAAATTCCGCGCGAGCGATTTTGCGGGCACAGTTAGTAATAAATGAATTAGTTTACTTACGGAATAATACTTGGTAATATAATGTGGCTTAAATATCAAGTTGGGATCAAGCGAACTGATATAGATCAATCGTTCAAGTTCTGAATAACGTCTTATGTATTTTCCGTAACTCGGCTGATGTAACTAATTAACGTTCGTATTCTCTGTAGGATATTGTTAAACTTAGTTTGTTGTTTTATACAACTCTCCTGGATATTAACTTGTTCAATCAATATTATTTACAACTTTCGCATTTATTAACGTGTTTAGTTAATAACTTCATACAGGCTTAAGTGTGCTTGGTGGAATAAGAATTCTCCAGGTCAGGTTAATATTTGCTCGATTATTGACTTTTTATTTATTTTGGTCAATGTCATATGCCGGAAATCGAATTACGGCCGAACAACTTTACATATATTTACGACATACTTTTTACAAGGTATAGGGCCATTGCTTTGACCACAATCTCACCTGATGTTAAGTCACAATGTGGTCCAGGATGGTAAAATATACTTGGCCTAGAGATACCAGCTCTCAAGTGATACAGGATCTCAGGTTTTCTAACTTCAGAGTGGTAGCTACCCAGGCAGGCATTATTTTAAAATGCCCTACCAACATGCAAACATGATCAAGCATGACCAAGCATACATTTTGAATAACTTTTTACATTTTGAGTACAATTATTAAGTAGTTACGAAAAAAAAAGAATCGTTGAAAAAAATAAAAAATTTTTGAGATTTGTTGAATGAATTAATTGTCTGTGATTTTTTTTCCTAGAAATTCAGTAAAATTAGATAAAATTTCGCATGTTGTACTAGGTTATCATAGTTGCGTGGCGGTGTACTCGCGGCAATGATCTTTTTGCTGTTGTGACGCAACTGATAAGATAACACCAGTGGCGTTAGTTAGCACAGATGTTGAACGACGTCACGAAGGCCGCCAGCGTCGCCCGCTGCTGATAACAATAGCCGCTATCGGTTCATGTTCGCCTAGTACTTTTTCAGGACGTACGCCGTGGAAAGCGAATTTCCCCGTGACGTAAATAGTATAAATAAGCGCCGTAATCGATATTTAAAATCCATTGCGTTTTATATTTGTGGTTCGAGCTGATTTGTGATATCTGTATCACAAAACTTTATGTTAAGAAGGAATTGCATTGCGTGTATACCATAGCTCTAGGCACGGTGCGGCGATTGGGAAAAATGCCAGGAATTACTCCCAAACTACAAGACTTGCATGCATACCCATGTGTAATGAGGTACAGCAGGTACCTTATGTTTTGAGGTCATGATATAAACATGTGATTATCTGTTGTAAATTATATAACTAATCTGTATTATATAAATAAATAAATATAAACATCCACTAGTGCTGGAACACGAGGTCTTCCTACTTATAATTGACTGATTTCAATTAGGACTACTGTCTCATTTATATATATATATATATATATATATATATATACGTATGTTCTTAAAGCCGTCATCCAAGTGAAATGATTTGGCAACCGTGTATGTTCATATCGCCGTTCGCCGTCGATCATTGTGCACATCGCCGGCAGTCTCTATACCAATCATTCTAATTCATATTTTATCCATAATAATTCATAGTTCTCAACTTTAAATATATTTGTTTACCAACTAAATGCAAGTTTTGAATTGCTTATGTAAGTTCACGCGATCGTTAATCTTCCCGTAACTGTGCCAGTGGGTCATCGTATTCTTTTGTTTATACACAACTTAGTTTGCGTGCATTGCCAAAATAATAATAATAAAAAAAATAAAGCGTAATGTTAAATATTCAGTTTCTTGTTTGGATTAATGAACGTTATTTTTATTACGTACTTAATATCTACATATTTGGCAAGGGAAGCGTTCTATACAGTCAATTCAATAGTTCTTATTTTGTTAGTAATTTTTCACCTATCAAGTTGATTGCGGTTTAGCCTGCGTATCATATATTTTATATTCCGCACAATTCTTCCCTGAGTAATATAGTTTGTAAATAGGTAATTATTGGAAAAGGTTGGATTCCATTTTTGGCACAAAATTATTTTTGGCATTAAAAAAGCAAAGATATTTTTCACTAATATTTAAAAGCTGTTATAGAACAAACATACAATTCAATTTAATTTATTTGTATAGCTGTTAGTATTAATGCACCCCTTACCGTTCCTCTGTTGTAATTCTAATATTGAATTTTTCATAACAGGGTATCGTCAGAATTGAGACACTATGATGTGATTATATATGGTTTGTAGTTTATAGATATTTGATATCATTGGAAAATACGTATATAATGGCTTTAGGAAAATGATTATTTACATTAACCATCTTTTCTCATTTTGACTATGAATTATACTAATTTAGATTATAATCTTTCATTTGAGTTACTGGATATTGGTAGAGTCTACTTTGTGTCGGATCTGTAAGTCATCACTTCGATTTTCCGAAATAAGATCAACTACATATTATTTTGATTTTAGCTAAACAGAATGATCAGAAATAACTCGATGCGTCAAATGAAAGAACATCTCATACTAAAACTGTACTAATAATTTCCGCTTTCAAAGTTTCATCCTTATATAGTAGTAAATTCTATGGTAATATTATTTAGGAAATAGGTCACACCTGCATTGCGCTAGTACTCGACCTACCTCTCAAACGGTGCATTGCGATGAAGCTCTCTTTGTCACTACGGGAGATGAGTGATTCCTCTTTGGAGTTTTTTTATTTATGATAGTTTTGAACATAATATTTCACTTTCGTGCATTTTTTTATAGAAAAAGTATGAGCTCTAAAGTTAGAGAATGTAGGTCGTACCTGCACTGCGGAGCTACCCTCGACCTATATCACGTGGCCGTATTTCGATTTTCTCTTCGTTTCACTTCTTTTCTGGTATTTTTTTTCATATTTTAAGGCATTCATTGTGGTTGTGTATATATTATATGTAATATGTACAACTATGATGTAAGTAATAAATCGTTATGAAATTGTTGTGGGAATTGTCATGAAGATAATTAATTATACATAATTGTTTTAAAAACAAGAAAGTAATGAATACTTGGAAACCAAATAAACGACATCATTTACGTATTCTATTAACCCACGTTGATCTGACTGACTCAACGTATGTATGTGCTAACAATATAAATGCGTTATTGAATTTGAATTTTAAACGAGTTTGCACGGTTTTCAACGGCTAAATACTAGTGTTCGAAAACCGCGTCGAACGATATGGTTTGGGATACTATAATGAACCATACTTTATGATGAAATAATTAAGTAAGTCTGCGATGATAAAACCATAACATGCTGGTAGGGTATTTTCAAATGTCCGTTTACTTAGCTGATATGTTTAAGACAAAAACAAAGACGGGACGGGTAGAAAATAAATTACTCTAGGTTCAACGCTTTCACAGCCAAAGATTAACCCATAAAGTATTTTTAAAACAAAACTGAAATATATATTAGTTAGATAAGATTGTCATACAGTGCATATCAACGGCTAAAGACAGATATCACATGAAAACAATATTAAAAGCATACTCGATTTACTTGGCGTACAATCTATATTAGGAACCTGTCAAGTTTCTTGGTGAAAGCGAAATAGAAAAGATTGACAAGAAATTAGTCTTTTTATTCACTAATAATAAAATGTGAAGGACATTGGTCTGGTTATGGAAGTGACTTGCATTATTGGACAGTTTTAATAGAAAACATAAGCTAAATGTCGATTTATGCTGTTAATATATGTACGGACCGGACCGCGGACGTGGTATGTCGCCTCGTCGTAGGGATGGGGAATGAGATTTTTGAAAAAAGATCGATTTTTTAAATCGATTCACAGAAAATAGAGGTCCAAGATATCAATTATTTTTTCTATTTGTTTTATTTTACTTTTTATTCGTAAATAGTATTCTTCCAGTGGTCGAAAATAGACTATAATCATCATTTATTGCAAAATCTGTTTCCTATTTTTTAAAAATTAACAGCACTAAAGGTAATACATATAAAAAACAAAGAGATGATGACATGATACTCTAATAATCGATACTTTATTAGTTAAAAAGATCGATTTTTTGGGCCTCGTTCACATTTCTACTCAGGGGACTGACAACATCGACCGCCTGCCGTACAATGTCCGCGGTCCGGTCCGTACGTGTGTTAACATCATTAAATACCCCGCATCAACCGCGTATACTTGCGTGTCAGTGCCCACTTCCGCGTAACCGCCGTTCACGCCGCGGACGCGCGGCTAACTTTGCTCCCGCACACACTCCGGGCCCCCCTCTGGTGGTGGCCCAAGACGTGCTCCGTTCCCCGACTGGGGAGGCTCTTGACGCCGCTACCAGCGCGATACAGTGATACTGAACATGCATTAAGCATAACACGCACAATACGCACTCACAGTCCTGCACATAATACGCAGGTATATAGGTCCTATAAGGAACCTTTTTTTTCATAATAATATCAAGTATGAGACCTAGGACACAAGTAAGACATAGGTAAGTGCTAAATTTACCAATACCTCAATACGCTTGTATGAGTTTAACTCATGCAACATTAAAAGGGGATACGAAGGTCAGTTTAATTTAGTTCTGCTGGAAAAATTATTCATCGGTAAAATATATAGGGGACTCTATTGATGCGATTATGTTCATATTATGCTCCATATGAGACCTGATCGTGCGCGTAAGGTTATGTATATTAGATGTTATAAAAAAATTAGCTCTTTGATCGTTGTAAAAATCGGTGACTCTTCGAAAAATTGGTGACTCTACGCTTGAAGTTGTTGACAAATCATATCAAATCAAAAAATCTTTATTCAATTTAGGCCTTAATAAGGCGCTTATGAACGTCAAAACAGTAGCACCGGTTCGGAAAATAACACAGTCGAGAAGAGCTGGCAAGAAAAAAACTTTATCTGTTTTTTTTTAATAAATTTAATAGATAAATATACACATTAATTTTAAATAAAGACTACACAAATCATAGTCTTTTATAAACTATTATTATTCATATTCTGATTGAAATATATATACATGTGGTAAATATGTAGTACATGCATTGTTTGGTTCGATCCGTAAAATAAGTTAAAAGCTTTATTCTTCCTAGTGGAAAATAGAACTCAAGATAAACTGTAAACATGAGATAGTTGCCCGTCGAGACAAAGCCAAATTGTTGGTATTTTTTTTATTAAATAGCTCCGGCATCTCCCTTGGCGTGACCAGGGACCTTATTACTGCTAAATATATTTTTTTTTTATTCTTTGTGTGCTCTTTTATTTCGTTTTATTAGCATGTTCTTTTGCTGTATATTTATATTGCATTGTGCTCTTTTTATATTTTTTATATTATACATTTATCCATACATCATCCATCTACTTCGATTTATACATTTTAAAACTATTTTTTTTTTAAACAACTACTAAGATGTTGGTATTTCCTTTTCCTTCGTATATTCGTAAATTAATAAATTGAACGTTTTCGTCCCCTGTGGTCCTGATAGAACAGGGGGAATGAAGGTTAAACCAATCGTACTAAGTATTGTGAAACCGAGCTCCCGCAGCCAGCATGTTGTCTAACGTGTTCTATTTATATCACAGACGCTTGGATTCACATTAAATGTACCAAGATAGTTCACTAAACTAATTACCCTATACTCAACCATAATTATTATATTCGCAATGAACTAGTAAATCTAATTTGTCTTTTTTGTTTTGCTGATTTATTAAAACTATTGTCAATATATCTGAGGGTAAGTAATCTATATTTCTAAAACGATAATAATAATGTATATGACGAATAGTTATCGTTATTAGACTGCATATATCATGCATAAATATTTGCAGTAAATGATCTCCCTAATTAGAGTCTTGAGACCTGTTGATAGTGAGTGAGTGAGTAACGGACCGTTCGAGACACTGCAACAAGTAAAATGTCAATTAATCATTATCATGTAAACAAGTTTTCGTTGATTCTATTACTTTACCTTTTTAACTATTAAATTACAAGAAATGTTTAATTTACAGTTATAAGCGACATAATTAGAAACTAGGATTTGGATGTTTTGCGTTTTTGAAGTAAATATACAGAAGCTATCGTGTTCTTGAGATGCGTCAATTTCATTGCGAATAATTTTGAGAGTGTAAATTATCCAGACGATTGTGTGGATTATAATTGTCGATTGCATCACATCAATGACTAGGAATCAGTTATTCGGAAACACGAAGTATTATTATAATAAATATTCGATATTATCAGTGCGGCGGGATTACCACTTTACTTATCTGCAACACTTAATTAATAAACGTTATCTTCTTATCTTATCCACTTATATAAAATTACGAATGACTTTTACGATGATGATGTCAATAATTTTTCGACAAATGTTTCCCAGAAATATAATTATCGTTCGCTATTAATTTACATGTACAATTAATAACACAGTACATAATTATAAACAATTAAATTAATCTTTAGTTTATGAGGTCTTTAACAACAACTTTCAAATATTCGCAAGTTCTTACTTCTTTTATTTCGATAGCATTTTATTCGTATTTGTTTAACATTGTCTGTGCCTTTGGCTTAACATAATTTATAGCTATAAACTATATCGCACAGCGCTTAGGAGTAAAGTCTTATTAGAATTTTCAGAATTCCACCTGTTTTTCGGAGATTACCGCTTACATATAAACTTTACCTCTTTACTTTAATATTGATACAGATTACAGCAGTTGTAGGTTAGTAGTAGTGGAGTAAAATATGAAAGAAGAAGAGTAAAAACCATTTTTGATTTTCTATAAGTTCTGCTTTACCATAATTGCATTTACAATGTTTTCGTATAGTTTCTGAACACTTACATTATTTCAGTTTGTCTATGTCTATTGTATATATATATATATATATATATATATATATATATATATATATATTACACTTGTCAAAAGTATGATTTAACACGCGGGTAAATGTTATTTACATACATTTAAAAATAATTTTTCACGTTCATAATCTTGTTACTTAATAAAATGATTTCACAATGCGTGCAAATAACTGAAAACTTGCGAATTGGGGAAATAAAAAAAATCGTTTTTAATGTAATTTAGATTACATTATGTTTGTAGTACATTATGTACACAGCTGTAAGCCCTAGATAACCTACACTCATAATTATGAGCGATAAAGTTATTCTAATTATTAGAATTCCTTGTAAATTGGATAAGCTTAAATTTTTTATGCTAGTTTGTTAACATAACGCCTACCGTACCCCCTATTTAGACATCGTCAACGTTGGACAATTAGTTTAGGAGCTTGTTGTGAAAGAGATGTGCTGTTCGTTATAGCCTAAACTTATAAGAATGGACGAAACCTTCAAAAGTAAAGAGGTAAATGCACTTATAGTTTTGTGTGAGAACTAGATATTAAACAAAATATAACAAACCGTTCTTATCAATATTCATGAACATCTTAATCTATACTAATAAATAAAATTGAAGTGTCTGTTTGTAATGTCAATTTTTTTTTTGCTAAATGTAAATGAATAATACCCATACAAAAATTCATTTTTTTAATTTGTGTTTCGGTCTGTTTATTCCGGGTAATCTTCGGAACGGCTGGATGGATTTTGACGGGACTTTTTTTGGTAGATAGCTGTAGTTACTCCGGGTAACTTAGGGTACTTTAATTTTCGAAAATAATTAGGGATTCGCGTAAAATAATTAAAACTCAAAAAAAATTTAATAAACTCGATTCAATGCACAGTTTTACGGCCAAGTACTTGAATTTATAAGAAATATTTTTACTTAATCTCAGTACTAAAAAAGTTCTGCATAAATAAAATTAAAATGCAATGACCAATATATAACCGATGCCCGATGGGGCCAACGGGTTCTCGAATGGGTACCACGCACCGGAAGACGTAGCGTAATCAGGCCTCCCACAAAGTGGACCGACGATCTGATGAAGGTTGTGGAAATCCGCTGGATACGGGTGGCGCAAGACTGGTCGTCGTGGAGATCTTTGGGGAGACCTATGTCCAGCAGTGAACGTCTTTTCGTTGAATAGATAGATAGATGGAAGAATATATGAAACACAGCTAGTAAATTAATATGGGACAATGAAAAGTGATCAAAAATATCATTTACGTTATTTAAAAATATATAGGATAACCTAGAAACGTATTTATATATGTCCAGTGAACTGATCGCTAGCAAGATTTTTTATGCATGTTGTTTAGTATACGATGATAGTAGGGCGCGTTGTCTGTTATTGTGTATTTAAAGTAGACAAATAGTGGAGTCCACATGTGACTTGTGTTTACGTTCGTATGTTGACACGAACGGCCGCGGCAGCTGCAGTTAGCACTGTTTTCTGTTGACACGAGGCGGATGGTCACCCAATTTCCATCCTTCTGCACCAACCTATTGTTAAATGATAAGCGTGTTTCATATAATGAAGTCTTTGCCCGTATTTTAGAAAGTAACTGATGTTTTTTAAAGTGAGAAATACTTTGATAAATTACATTGTTTTGTTTATTGATTCAACCGAAAGAGTCCTCTACTAGACGTAGGTCGCCTTCAAAAAGGGGGGATTGCCATAATCGCCACGCTTGGCAGGCGGGTTGACGACCGCAGTCAGGTGTTTATGGTACTTAGAGGATGTTCCTGCCCTCACCCTGAAGATATGGGGTGGTACTATTCTTAGCCGGCACCACACGGTAAACTACATTGTTTACTTTGTTTAAACATAAGCTGTATTGCGTACTCGTAAGTTATTAGGTTGATCCCTGAGTACGTTGAAGCGGCGAAGCGGGAACCGACAAACAACTGGGTCGTCATTAGTAGTTACATAACGCGGTTAGTTTTGGAGCCGTTCATGATGTCCCCATTTACAGTATCTCTACAGTTTCGTAGTCTTGGTTCAATGTACTTTTATCGTAATAAAATTAACTTCCCTTCAGAATAATCTGTATCTACTATGGACTTTGTTATATTTACGTCTTTCATGTTTAATTTTTCAGTGCTTTCTTTATTATGTTTAGAAGTTATCAACGGTTACTGTTTTGTGTGCACTTCTTAGATACTGTTTTCGTAATTAAATGGTTTCTTTAAAATATTGCGAAACAATATTAGATTGTTGCCGCGGGTGAAAACTACTAAATCTCTAATTTCTATTAGTTCTACCTCCTGTATTGTGTTAGTATTTGTTATGATGCATTGTTCCTTCATGTCTTTGTTCCCGAGCAATGCGTGTAAATGACATGACACAGTACTTCAGTGACATAATCATACTATATCAATTTTAGTAATAGCTACTCTCTCTGGTCGGAGTTCGAGAATAGTGTTTAGCCCATGAATCTTCCGCGCATACGTATATACTTACTAGTTCACCGAAAACAGCTGTTTCTACAATAAACCAACGTGAGATCAAAGCTTTTTTTACGTGTCTCTGCATGTATTCCTAGTATAATTATTCTACTGTTCCATAAAAAAATTAAGATAACTGTAATATTTATCTGATCTCCTCAATATCGAAAACGTACAGTGTCGAGTGGCGGTAGAGAGTGAAGGAAACATTTGATATTATTTGAACAAGATTATTTGAAGCGTTATAAATATTCATCAGAAGCTATGCCTTATTTACAATGGTTTATTGTTTATGATGTTACTGAGCAATTGGTACGTTATTTTATATTAATATGGTAAATCAATAATTGGTTATCTTTTGATGAGGCTGTGTTCAGTTTTTCACACTATGTCTTTGTTTACATGAATATATATTTTAGCAGCGTAAAACGTACTCAAAGTTATCAGTGAATAAATAACACACTGATCATATTTCCAAATAAAAAGTACTAGAAAACCCACAATTGATAAGTACACGGAATTGGTTTCAAATAAAAATAAACATTTCGTGACTCATAATAATGACCCAATGACCGTTATCGAAATTTTTTTCACTGCCATTTTTCTATGTTAATATTTAAATTACTCTTATGACTAAGACGTAAAGTTCATATTGACTCGTTGAGTAGAGTTGTGTGAATGTATGAAACGGGTCCATCGACCGGTTCTGTCGGGTGACGTTGGATGCTTAACGAAACAGATGGAAGGTCGTCCAAATTTGTATGCGAGTACAGTGCGGCCGGCTAAATTTGACCGAATTGATTGAAAAGATGTTAATTTATTGATATTAAATATGTTTTTTTTTATAAAATATTCGTTAATTTATATGTATTAGTTAATATTTCTTTTTCTAAGGATACATAAGCCAAAGTTTCCATAAATTAACTTCAGAGCGACCAATATACGCCGGCCGTACTGTATATAGGTATGGGATTATGTGTAGAATATGTTTCTTTAAATGCAGTTTGTATACAAGTTCGTCTATAGGTAAGTTATTTCAACAAACAGACATTGAGAATGTTGGAGTCTGGAGATATTTGCGCGATAATACGGTCCCTGGTATATAAAAATCACCCTATCTAAAATGTGATCTATTTGGACCAGTGTAGCTATTATTCCAATACAAACTGTGCCTGTTACTTTAACAATGTTACTTTTTGTCTACTCAATCTTCATCATAATTTATAAAGAAAAAAAAAAACAGATATGTATTGTCAAATACCGTTTACCCCAGTCGTGTGGCATCCGTGTTCGGACTTTGCATTACAAAAAATTGCAATACATTTTGATAGTCTGCTGAAACATTTCGTGTATCTCTATGTGTATAATGTACGTGTAAATAAAGTATTTAAAGTTTATTTGCATAATGATAATGCGCCTTATCATAATCTCATATAAAACTCGAAAATACAAACGTTATCTTGTTTACTTTAACATACGAGTATTTACATTGTTCTCCGGCTTCATAATGAGTGCATAATATATTTACAATTTCTGATATATTTTATTGTTAAAATGTTTATAGTTAAACAGTTGGTTTTTGCACTTTGTTTTCTACGGATATCGTAATTTCGGATACGTCTGTATCTCCCGTATGGTCTAGTGGCTAGGATACCTGGCTTTCACCCAGGAGGCTCGGGTTCGATTCCCGGTACGGGAAATAAGTTTTTGTTCTTTTTTTTTAATAAGAGACACTACATCGACGCTCCATAACAAACATAGGTACTAGAACTTTAATTGATTCTTAATTTTTAACAGACTTTAAAAAGGAGGATCCTCCCATTCGTTTGTTTTTTTGTATGTTTGTTACGTGTTTTCCCCTTTAATTATGGAACGATTTTAAAAAAAAACTTTTTTAGTTTTCCCCTCGAGGTGTTCCCATTGTCTTCAAGTCAAAATCTGTTCAGTGGATTTCAGGGAAATCAATAGAAATTCACTGATATTATTATTTATATTATACTTACCTGTTTTACATATTTGTTTCCAAGGCTATTTTCAAGTATTGCAGTAACTAAGAAAATATTTTTGAAAATGTCGCCACTAAGGGCTAAAATAAGGGTAAACCCGGTGTATGAAAGTCTGTCATTTCCAAAGTAAAAGCACGAAATTAATCCGATTTCAATAAATGACATTAAAACAAAGGTTATATTGAAGTAAGCCGAAGTAGATTAATCCTTACTAATAATATAAATGCGAAAGTAACTCTGTCTGTCTGTCTGTCGCGCTTTCATGGCAAAACTACTGAACCGATTTAAATAAAATTTGGTACACAGATAGTCTAGAGCCTGAGAACGAACTTTTTAATGCGAAAAAAGGGTTGTAAGGGGTTGAAAGAGGCGATGAAAAGTTGTATAGAAGTATCGGTCATTTTTAGAGCTAGAAGCTTGAAACGTATTTTCTAGGCTGTTGATTAGATATAAATAAATATGACATTCAAAGTTTGTAAAAGTTTTATCCTCAAGGGTGTAAAATAGCAATGGGAATAGGAGATGAAAGTTTGTATGGAAATATTTAAGGTTTATGTGAATGTTTCATAAGTTTGCGACAAGAGACACAATATTAGAGCTATTTTGATGTTATATTTACAGTGTCATAACAAAATGTGAAACTGAAGGTAAGACGAGTAAGAAACTTGCCAAGCACTGCGCCGTGGACAATGGGCGCTGTGCAGACCCGCAGGGGAATAACTCATTAAACTATTTATATTGAATGTGTCTTATTTGTGAAATAACTAGCCTAAATAATTATTAATGCTATCCAAAGACACTATTCCACGCGTACGAAGTCGCGGGGACAGCTGGTAAACTATATATTTATCTACTTTGTAGTGCATTTTAGATGGTAAGACCTTTGCTTACTATTGATTACAAGGGAGGGAGGGAGGAGGGAACCAAAAAAATGTTGTATCACTTGAACTGGCTCTGTTCTTTTATAGTTAGTAGTATATAGTAAGTTGTCTCACGCTGAACTATCACTGGATCGGATGAGACGAGTCGCGGTTGTGTACACTCATATCCCGCCGCGTCGGTGTGTACCGTGAGGAGAGGCGGCGCGAGTCGGCTTCCGCTCGCGGTCTCTCCTCGCTTATTACAAACATCCCATGTTTATTATTTCACATGTTATTAAACAACATCAAGGTTCGATTACACTCTGTCGCCTAAACATATCTCATATACTGTTTTTCACGTCAATTCCTGGTTTTTGTAAGTATTACTAATAGTCTTTTTGCGATCAGTACGATAAACGACATTTATGCTTCCAATATTATTTTGTGTTTGATTTTAGACTTAACAGCTTTTGCAGTTTATATTTGTATTTTCTTTTATAACCTAAAATATTGAAAATCCTTTAAAGTTGCTTTTAAAGAACCCGTTGCTTTAAAGATAAATTTCACACTTTCGCTTATGAGTTTATTACACATGTCTACGTGTTATTCAGAGTCTTTTAACTTGTAAATTTAATGTAATTAGTTTAAACCAGTAGGCATTGTATCGATCACTTAATTTACAACTAATTGACGCCTGCGACTTGTTTCAAGTTGTTCACTTTATCATAATTATATTGTTTATTATATAAGAAAATGGTTTATGATATCGCGCCTAGATTTATACTCGAGTACCTATATAATCTATATTATATGATAACTATATTGACATCTTTCTAGCAAACTGACACGCGTTGGAATACCTACTGAAAGTTAGGTTTGTTATGAGTAGGTACCAATTTGATCGGAATGTTTGACGTAAAAGAAGTGTTCATTTAAATCGGTGGGGCTGTTTAGGGCTATGAAGAGTAACTTTTTTTGTACTCACGCGGCTGTACCTAAACTTACAGATGTGCTCATTTACCTACTAGATAGAATTCATTGAATTCTCGGCATGTTATTGCAATATTAACTATTTAGTCTTATTTTCATCCAATAATAGTAGAGTATTTGAATGCAACCTTGTATCTTTAAATATTAGTATTAATTTTGTGCCCTTACCGACATGCTTAAACTTATTTTGCTATTAGCAAGAACACCGTGTTTACCATACACGGAAGGTTTATTTTTATACATTTGTAAATATGACAAAAGTATATTTGACAACAACAATGTATGATTTTTATATTACAGCGGAGTGAAAAGGTTAGAAAGTGTTTGTAAATTGGTACCTTCACGGTCTCAAATTGCACGTGTATTGGTATTATTTGTTGTGGGTGAAATTTGTCACACCCACATCGTACACCTCGCGACGGAGAGAATGCTCCGAAACAATCACCAATGTACTTGAAAATCTCGAATTAGTTCCAGTATTGTTTCATTGAATTGTTCAGTGTTGCATTATTTTATAAACTTATTAAATTCTTCATATAAAATTATAAAATTATACCGATTATAAAATGATTGAATCGTCAAAATCTTAGTATCATATTTGTGTTTACAGTCACTAATATGTAATTACATTTTAGTAGCAGTTTCGTCTCTGTTGACCACAGTTCAGAGATTACTTTGAAATTATGAACCCTTTCTGTTTACAAAGGTTTACTTTGCAGATTTTTAAAAGTTTAAGCTTACGGCTAATCCGGGATCTGAGTGTGTAGGTATTTAGAACATCCATTGATTAAAGAAGTAATTAATATATACTAGGATCTACATCAATTTTGTAAATCGCTACAAAATAAAAGTAGACTTTTAAAATTAGAACTTTATGAATATAATACTTAAATGGAAATATATATTAAAAAAAATGTACGTTGATACATTTTTGATTATAAAAAAACATTAATAACATACATATTTAAATAGATTGCATAATAAAATAATAAAGTGACAAAGAAAAGGTTGTTGTCCTTTATAATGTAAATATTTATAAATTTTAAACATTAAATAGTGTACTAATTTATCATTACATTACGTTTAGTTAAAAGTCCTCCGCGGACAGGATTTGTGTACTATTAATAAAATTGATAAAGTACCACATAAACTGAACGGTATAAAATTTAGAAGCATTTTTAAACGAGTGCTCGTAAAACCTGTCCCGTCTCTCTGTCTGTATATCTATAGGAGATACCGTTAACATTTGATGCAGTAAACCAAACTAGGGATGCCCCTTTACATCGATATTGATTTAAATTCGCACTTTTAACTTGCGAAAATTTTACAGCATAACAAGATAATAGTAATAGTTAGTAACGATATTTTAATGCAAAGTTATTGATAATCATATCGAAATTGATACATATGAAAATGAAATTAAGACTTAAGATTAACTTCTCTTTAAAAACATTTTTTTAGTTTTAAGAGGCCCTACATAAAATTAATCCTCTTGTACGTGGTTAAACGTAGTAAATTTTTAAAATAAATTTAATGCATATACGCATAAGAACGTTTAAGTTTAATTACGATTATAGGTTCGAGGTTCGTAAAATTGTGTTCCCATCGTGGTCAGGCCAGCCGGGCTTAGAAATACGAACAAATAATCACCGCATCACGAACAAAACAATAACCACGCCACCGGTAATAAAAATAATTAAAAATCCGAGTGAAATTATACCGATACTAACGGTATACAGGTCTCTAGCAGTCTTGTTTATAATAAATCTATATCGTTGATCTACATTAGACACGTGTTAACATCTGTCCCCCTATAAACGTCGCGTCGACGGGTATGTATGTCGCTTCGGCAGAGAGATTAAATTGTATAGACTTTGATCACGCACATTGCCGATGGAGTGACCGCATCGCGTGATGTGTCCCTCTGAATTAGGTTTATAGATTCGTGTATTCGTTATTACTTACGTATAGAGAGATGTATTTGTGTCTAGATATTAGACCTGATTGTCGGAATCACATTTAGCTATTTATACGAGTATTATTGAAAGTCGACTACCTAGAGTAAATTAACGGAAATGGCGAGGAAATTGATATCGATTGGATCAGGACCATTGTACTGTTGTGAATAATTAATTGTTGGAAAGAAGTGTAAATAACCCCATCTAGTGTCAACCCTTCATACTATCTGATTATGTTCCGTAATGTGTCGAGTACCCATAAAAATAAGTCAATAGGAAAACAATGGAAAGCTGGCGTAAACGCCAGGTAAGTGCTCAAGGGGTTAATGTCAATTATTTTTTTTATGCGATGCGAACGACCTCTTTTTTTACTTTTTTCCGTTTTTTATGCCTGTCATGGTGGACGTTTTGTTAAATGTATTAATCTCAATAAATCCGTAATCAAAGTGTACCGTGATATAATTTCTACATTAATCATAATTAAAAGTTAAGCCACGACAATTTAAATCTTCGACTAATTTCTTTCTTAAAATTAAAAAATATATCGATGATATAAAATATACCTCCCGTCTCTAGATTACATTTTCAAAAAGTAAACAGAGAGTGCATATGAAAATTACAAATTGGTTTGCATATGAAACTAATTTACTATTTTATCTTTAAAGTTTATATTCGATTGCTTATGATGTGGAATCTTTATACGAGTAAACGTATGAATTTATGTGTACCAGTAATATAATTTTTACTGTGTGTATATCGGATGGACTCCTGTGCGTATGTATTCTCACTTCTGAACTGCCTTTTAATACGCTAATGTTTTTTTAATTCTATCGAGCAATCATACACATGATGAAAATTATAATTTTTGGCTTAGATGCACCATACTCACTTGGTGACTATCGCTGTGAAGGTTTATGGCTAAAATAAATATTTCTCGATAATATGTTACATTATATAGGTTGAAATCAGTGAGTAAACAGAAGATGAATTCATAGGAAATGTTGAAAATAAAGTTATGAAATGTCAACTAATAATTAAAAGCCAATACAATGCAAAAACTGCGTCAATTAAATTAAAACGTCCATTGCCAGTGTATCAGATTCGTAAAATAATTATTGTTTGTATTGAATAACGCCATAGGTATATGAATTGAATGAATTCCAAGTATGCTGGTGGTGATTCAATCAAAAAGGTTTGATTATACGTGTATTATCACCTGGCTATCTTAAACAATTAATCCGTACTTCCCACATATTGGGCGCACCAATGTATTCAACGATTCACGTATAATCAATCATTTTAATGAAATCCATCCTAAAATGTTCATATAATTGCATACATTTGGTTACAGTATACGATATATAGAAATAGCTATGTGATAACAAGAATATAACAACAATAAGATAACAAATAAACCGCTTTTAAAAATTAATAAACTGTAAGAATTACAGTGAATTGAAATGAATAGATATAATATCGCAATGAATAGATAGCTTTTTATTTATATCAATAAACTTTTATATTAAATGTATAAAGATTTTCTTGAAATAATGTGACTTAAGTTACAGAATTTGATTAAACATAGAATAATATGTAGGTACATATACATAATTTGGTGTTCTCTTGAAGAAATTTCTAACCACTTGGTCCGGTGCCCTAATTATCATAAGTAGTACCACGGCGCAACCCATCGACTCGAACAATGGAGCGTAGTCCCTGAGGACCATCTTTTACTTTGTCCTTACATCGTTGAGTACCCTCTCGTTCTTTTATTGTAATAATATTGTTAACCTAAGTTATATTAACCTCGAGGAGTTTCGTAAGAAAGTGTTATGTTGATTCGGCTGAAAGTACGTGGTACTGTGGCAAAAAGAGACACTGATAAGCATCACACAGTCAACCATCAAAAACAAATAAAATCAAAATTTTGGTGTCAAGCTCAAGATCACATGTCCAAATATATTTTTATCGCGAGGATTGTGATTATCAAGGTGAGCATTAGAATATGGTATTCCATATGGCTATGATTAAATTATCGTGTTTTGATTAATTAAGCTGATTGTAGTTGACTGAATATCACTCATCCCACATTTAAGTATATAAACGGAAATGCGATGACTAAGTTGAAATGCGGTTAAAAAACAATGGCAGCGGTAACAATGTGGCGACACAGCGACACTCAATACATCTCGGAAGTGAATCTACGTGTAACCAATGTAACTTGACCTCTACATCTTTAATGCACCTATACTGCAATAAGTATCTTGTATTCAGTATAAAGTTAAAATGAAACAGTATTTGTAATTGAAATTATTTCAGAAGTTGCAAATGTTTCTCCGCCTAGGAGATTGCCATAGTACTGAAAGAAAATACTGTTTTTTGTAGAACACAAATCATAGAATGCCCGTTCTTGATGTTTTATAATAAAGTATTGTTATAATAATGTACTGCAATAAAAAGTTGTAAAATTTCCTGTGTAAATATGTCATCACTTTGTGTCGAGTGACATCGAGTGACACCTGTCTATTTTTAAGATATCATGCTAAACGATTTTAAGCGAAGTAATAGTAAATCTCCTCTGAATATTAGCTTTTAGGTAGAATTCTATACAAGAGAATGGACACACATATGTTGGTTTTGATAAAGATAGGTATTCTGTATTTGTATACAAATAAACAGTTGTTGATATTACATGCGCACATCACAGTACATGTGAGATTCGTATCACCTTGGCCGCCATAATTTTCTCACTGTTCTGGTTTACATTAGAAAGTAAATTATTATTATTAATTTGAAAAAAAGAAATGCATTTTTATCTTATGTCTTTTTATAAGTTGTTAGATAAGTCTCTCAGCACAGTCTATGTACCTATTCTATAAGTATGTAACAGATTTGCAGTCGCTTTCGTTTTAATTTTCACTACAACCTAAGTAACCTCAAAAGGTATCGTAGTCCATTTTGGAACCAGTTATCATTAGGATGTTGTTTTAAAAAACTTTGAGCACTAACTACATCTTTTGGATCAGAATGCAGCAACAAGAGCCAGATGTAAACCAGTAATACGAAATACGTTCGTCATTAATGATTTTCCAGTCCCCCTTGCACGAGATTCCCACACTGTCATTATTATAATATTTTTCTGTATTAATAACAAAATTGACATTTAAAGGCTCACTATGTAAGCGATAAGAAATTGAGATGGAACAAAAGGTTTAAATGAAATTGTAAATCAACAGTAATGCATTAGTTATCTTTCAACTGATAATAGTTATGGTAGGCTTACATTCCCATTTATGATAATAAAAATACGCTTACCTCGAACAGATGCAAATGGTATTTGAATGTCGTAGGGTCGCCCACTCGACGATGAGAAATCTTTTCGGTGAAATTTGCGAAATCCCCAGCTGAATGTCATTTATAAACTCGTAAAATTCGATGCTAATGGACCTTATTCCAACTATGTTATGGTACTTATATGTGTAAGTCCAATATCTCATGTTTAATTTTCAAACATGCCTTTTGAACAGGCTAGTTCACTCTAGTTCTGTTTTTCTACCTTTTTGTCAAGTCTAGTAAATTGATGATACGAATAATGAATTCAAAAGATTTTACTATATACTTTAATTTTTTTTTGCTTTTTCTAACCTGGCTAATGCTGTTGACCGGAAAGGCCTTTACAGCCTTACCGAAATTTGTGGGTGAGTGCTGAGGGCACTCAGCCGCAAAAGGTAACTAGCACAAGGATTCGAACCTCGGCTTGGCCCCTACCTGAGTGTGAAACCACCTGCGGAAGTTTAATCCTAGTTAATTCCTTCCTTTTTTATTTAACATAAAAAAAAAGTTTCCTTACAAGACCGTTTCCTGCATGTTGTGTGCAGGAGTGTGTGTGCGGTGTTGTGCATGTAATGCTCAATGCATGGTCACTGTATCGCGCTGGCGATGACGTCAAGAGCCTCCCAAGTTGGGGAACGAGACACGGCTTGGGTCGCCGCCTGAGGGGGACTCGGGGAGTGTGCGGAGCAAAGTTAGCTGCCAGTCCCCCCGGCGGCGGGAACGGCGGTTTCACGGGCGTGGGCGCTGGCACGCATATTTCCTCAGGTGATGGGGAAAGATCTTATTTGCGGCGGTGATTTCAGCGTCGTCGGTAAGGACGTTTCGCGATCTCCGAAGCGATTTCGGGGCTAACGGATATATATGTATTTTCATAATCAGCCTTTTACCTTATAACTACTGAAGGTAAGCATTTCCTATATCCGATATATAGACTTAGGTATTTAACAATCAGTGCAAACTAAATGATCTAGTCTAAAGTATTTTCTACTTTTCTAAATATTATATATTATAAAGGATATATATTATAATATTGTAATCTGTGAACAGCTTGTTGTGTAGTGAAAACACAGACCAGACAAATAAATAACACTGGGTAATAAGAGATGGTTGCCGGTTTGTGTGGCGTTATCGATCTGCAATGCACCGACACTGTTCACTAGTAGCAGCCCCTCACACCCGGTCGCCGTCGAGCCGAGCAGGGTTGCCGGATACTCTACGTAGTATTGTATCTTCAGTTCCAAGCTAAATGAGATGAGATCGGTGTACATTCTTACCTCTTCCACTTTTCTTCATGAGTAATCATTTCTCAACTTCTCTATCACTAGTAAGCTTTCACTCATGTACTAATTCAATATTTTTAATAGTTATACCACTCATTCATTTTAATATACACAATTCTGGACATACACAATTTATTATTAGAGTAAGACTAAACAAGACTTTTTTGTTATAAATATTGTGTCTGTAGTAAAATGCCCTTAGTTCACATGACACATATTACAAAACGGTTTACATTTTTTGTTTCACCACAGAACATAATAATTTTTTTTAATTATTATACAGTAGGTATTGTGTAATTTTGCGAGAGAGATATCGATCTGTAAGAATCATAGATCCTGGTTGTTTTGTGTTAGCCGCAAATAAATTACATCATATATGTATATATAGGTTATATGTTATGTTATAGAATTTCCAAATTTATTTTATCTAGAGTTACATCCGTAGTGATAGTAAACTACTAGGATTACTTTTAACATTCAAGGTCGCTAAATCCAGGTGTAATGCATAAACTTAAGCATCATTATAAACTAAGAGGGACGTCATTGAGTGTTGAATCACGCAAAGAACCATCAGCGCACTGCGGAAACAAAGATTCGCGAATTATTAAGTGATTTACTGTTTTCTAAAAAAAAATAAACGAGGAACTTAAAATAATCATTATTTGAATTATTAACAATTATGAATATGTTTTTGGAAATACTATACCGTCTATAATAAAATGGATAGATAAAGCAGCCCTGATTCACCTCCCGCTACACCGCTTCGTCTCGCCATCGCATCGCATCTTTCTCCACCAGCAACAATCTAATCCATTATAATGCATAAATCTATTGACTTACATAAAAACTAAAGTTTATTTTTATATTATTATAGTCTCGCATTATTAACATTATTAGGGAAAAGTAATGTTTGGAAACCTTTTGTGTAGTTCTAACTCCCAAATAGACGTTGTTAAATAAGGTTGATGGTAAGGTTGACGGTGGTAGTGGACTGTTACCAGATTTTGTGTCTACGTTTTAGGAAATAACTTCATTGTACCATTTATAATGTTTTGTAATAATTTGTGAAAAGGGAGATGTATTAAAAACAAGTTATACTAGAGACTTAGACATAGGATATAACAACTAATATACTAAAATGAGAGGTACACGTAAAAGGTAAAGGATAAAGGACGTAGACGTTGCTAGACTAAGTAGTTGATCAAACGGTATTAACTCAAATGGATTTATTAGTAATTTAATTATGTTTGTTTTGTCTAATACTTTAAAATTCTCTTGTGAATGATTGCAACGTAATTTTATGTAATTAATTCAAAATTATTTAAATTGATGTTGTTAAGTAATGTTCGCGTGTTCGTTGCGTGTACTGCATGCACGCATTGTAGTTTGAGATCTAGAACGGTAATGTTTGCATAATATAAATATAAATAACAATAAAGGATACATGGTGGTGGGCGGAAGATGTACAGCAAGTGATTAAGGAAAAGAAAGTAAGGTTCAAAGAGTGGCAAACGGTGGAAGAAGGTAATGACATGTTGAAAGAAAGAAAAAAAAGTGAGTATGATGAATGTAAGAAAAAAGCTAAGAAAGCTATAGCCGCGGCCAAAGCAAAAGCCCAGGACACTCTGTATAGTGCATTGGAACGTCCCGAAGGCCATAAGTATGTGTATCGGCTAGCTAAAAATAGGGAAAAAAAAAAAAAAGGCGAAGGATGTATCACATATGAAATGCATGAGGAATGAATCAGGTGTAATACTTATGGATGATGAAAAAATAAAAGATAGATGGAAAACATACTTTGAAAAATTGATGAATGAAGAGAATGACTGGAATGGACTGCTTGAAGAAGAAAAAACGAACATGGGATTAGTAAGGAAGATAAGTATAGAAGAAGTTAAAACGGCTGTAAGTGGAATGAAGAATGGAAAAGCGGTTGGACCAGATGGAATACCAGTGGAAGTATGGAAGGCATTAAAATTGGATGGATGGGTGTGGCTGACAATATTCTTCAATAAATTGTTGCAAGAAGAAACTACACCCGAGGAATGGTGCATGAGCTACCTTGTGCCCATCTTTAAAAACAAAGGGGATGTTCAGGATTGCAACAATTATCGGGGAATAAAGTTAATGCCACATAGTATGAAAGTATGGGAGAAAATAATTGAGCGACGTCTGCGAGAAGAGAGTGAGATTTCACGAAACCAATTTGGTTTTATGCCTGATCGCGGTACAATGGATGCCATTTTTGCAATTCGTCAAGTGTGCGAAAAGTACAGAGTGGCACACAAGAATCTGCATATGGTGTTCGTTGACCTTGAAAAGGCATATGACCGGATTCCTCGTGAAGTCTTGTGGTGGGCCCTTAAGAAGAAAGGAGTGCCTGGGAAATACCTGCAGTTGATTCAAGCCATGTACTGCAAATGCAGTACTCAGGTTCAGTCTGCTGCTGGTGTCACAGCCAGCTTTGATGTGGCTGTCGGTTTGCACCAGGGATCGGCTCTTAGCCCATACCTCTTCCTGTTAGTAATGGACGCTATTACGTCGGATATACAGGAAGAGGCACCCTGGTGCATGATGTTCGCCGATGACATCATGCTGGTCGGTGAGAGTGGCCAAGAGGTGCAAAACAGACTGGATGAGTGGCGGCAAAGACTGGAGAATTTAGGCCTAAAAGTTAGCAGAACAAAAACAGAATATTTGTTCTGCGACTTTGGCGGTATCTCCAGTCTGAAGCCAATATCACTCGGAGGAACACCAGTACCAGTCTGTTCTGAATTCCGCTACCTCGGGTCACTCTTGCAGTGTGACGGAGAAATCGACCGCGAAATAAGGCATAGAATCAACTCAGGTTGGATGAAATGGCGACAGGTCTCTGGTGTGATTTGTGACTCCAGGATGCCCCTTAAATTGAAGGGGAGGATATATAAGTCCATCATAAGACCTGTCATATTGTATGGATCAGAATGCTGGGCTAGTAAGAAGATGGATGAGAAGCGACTGCATGTAGCTGAGATGCGAATGTTGAGATGGATGTGTGGTGTTACAAGAATGGATAAAATAAAGAATGAATATATTAGAGGGAGTTTGAAAGTTGTGTCAATGGTAGAAAAGTTGAAAGGTTCTCGTTTGTCGTGGTATGGACATGTTATGAGAAGAGAGGAAGCGCATGTGGGTAAAATAGTAATGAATATGAATGTGGAAGGATGGAAAAGTAGAGGAAGGCCAAAGAAAGTGTGGATGGAGTGTGTAAGAAATGACATGAAAGAAAAAGGAGTGAATGAAGAGATGGCGGCTGATAGGGACGTATGGAAGAAGGAAACATACTGCGCCGACCCCAAGTGAGTTGGGAAAAGGCAGGAGAATGATGATGAAATATAAATAACAGGTTCCAATTTCATGTCCATCCATTCAACCAAAAGACGTCCACTGTTGGACATAGGTTTTTCACAAAGCTGTTCACGACGAACGGTCTTGGGCCACCCGCATCCAGCGGAATCTCACGACCTTCACCAGGTACCATTTCATAAATTATTTCGAGAAAAAAAACACAAATTTTACATTTATTAGTGACCGTTAGGTAAATCTAGTTTACCGGATTACGAATATTGCATTATACTTGGTAATGTGTGTGGTATAATTATTATACATGTCATTTGCGCATGCACCGTGCGATGTTGATGTAACGCGCTCGCTAGAGCGGCACGTGCATTGCCAAGGTGCCTCTGTATACCAGTATTGAAAATGTGTGTCTTTTGTATGTAGGTGTACTTGAACAGCCAGGAAGTTACCACGCTCATAGATTTCCGAACTCTTTTAGCACTATAATACTGCAAAATGACGGAAGATATAAATTTATTAGTCTCATTAACTGTGGCAAAATGTTCACCTCTATTCTGAGGCATTATCACCTGATTCGTAGAAATATTAAACTTCATATTAGTGACTGACATATTCGAATCCAATTCGAAATATATGCCAAAGAATTGGCAAACTTCAGTGGCAATGGGCTGGGTACATTGCTCGTAGAACTGATGCCCGATGGGGCCAACGGGTCCTCGAATGGCTGCCGTGTACCAAAAGACGCAGCGTGAGTTGTCGTATAATCTATGTCTTCATTGTATCTATGACAGACATACACTATGTTTTCACTATTAAAATACATGTACGTTATACCACTAGGAGTAATACACTTTCTGATAATTATGAAGTCTTTCATTTTATAACAATGATAGCTTTCTCACAAAGAAGTCCGACGACCTGGTGAAGGTGTTGGAAGTCCGCTGGATGCGGGTAACGCAAGACCGGTCGTTGTGGAGATTTTTGGGGGAGACCTATGTCCAGCAGTCTTTCGGTTGAATGAATGGAGTGACTTTTTGTGTTTTTGTTGTACTACGTATTGCTAATAGATATGATTACTAGACATAGAAGAAATGATAATTTGTTTGCATATATACTTTCCTTGTAGAAAATTACTTTCCCAAAAATCTACCACAGTACGAAAAGCCATTCCGAATGACATTGGTAATTTTTTACGTAATTTCCACAACGGTTGGTTTATGTAATAGTAACTATTGTTCTTGGTGGTGTGTGTGTCGTCCGTCGACCTTCTCAGTGGGTGCTCCGCATCATGAGTGCGCCCGCGGCACATGAAGGTCGCTGCCACGGGCAAGACTGTTATCAATTGTGCCACTTTTGTTTAGAAATTATATTTAAGTATTTTATAAAACTAAATCGTATTTTGCTTCCGTTGTCGTATCTAAGGATGTCTAACATTGAGCTTAATTGCACTTTTAAAAGTTTAATAAACTTCCACTTTGTGGGTTTCGGAGGAGTAGACTTCAATTTCGTATATCCCTGCCTCCCTTAGTACATGAGACTGTAACAGACGATAAGATGTTTATTCGTATTATGTACTGATAGATTCGTTTTTGAGATGGGCGTACCATTACAGGGGCTGAACCTTATCTAATTCATTTTTGGTTAATTATGTATTGACTTTAGTACACAATTGTAAGCTAGGGACACAAAAAATGACAAGTAAAAATGTAGTAAAGGGCTCGTCCGGGATTTGAACCCGGGACCTCTCGCACCCTAAGCGAAAATCATACCCCTAGACCAACGAGCCAGTGTTGGCTTTTGCGAATGTATACCATCTATTGTATAATAATAATATTATTGAACAAATATATAAACTATAATCAATGATATTTATCCTATAAATTGAATTATTTAAACATATTTTAAATTGTGTATACATTCTATTTTATAGTCTGTGGCGGTTATGTAACCAGTTTCATACAAAACGTAGTTCCTTGCGTAAATCAAAATATATAATATACATACATATATAGATTGTCTGTTGGAAATGTTTAATTTGTCTGTATGTAAATATACTGCATTCTATAGAAATACATAACGAAAATACTTTTAAAAATAAATAAAAATTTCGCAATGTGTTTTGAAACAAGAGTTGCAATTGATACTGAACTATTAATCAGTAATGTAGGGCAAGAGTTGATTAAACAGATCGCAACAGTGTAACGTATCACAATCAATTAACTTATGAAGGAGCGCTTTTCATAATTGAATCCTGTACGAATGAGCGAAGGGTTTAAATTTCATTGTTCGATATTTTTGTCTTGCTATTACAACTAATACGAGTGATGAGACCCAATTGAAGACGTTGCTAGGGACAGCCGGCCGGATGTTAATTTAGAACGAACTGTGCTACCTCACTATTTAGATTAACACGTTAGATTGTTTAAAGCGGAGTGAGCAGACGTAACTCCTTAGCTTAAGATGGAATAGCTGACTAAATATCAATCCCTTTCATAATCCTAATACACACACAACTAATAATTATAAGAATATACATATGTTAGTGTCGCAATGACGAAGAAAATTTTGGTAGCTATTAAGCCCAGGACGCATTGAAGTCATCAAATAAGATTCTTGAAGATTGTCATGTCATGTTGAAGATTTTTTCTGATAGGGAAACCAGAATGGAATGTTTATTAATGTTGTATTTTATTGTTACAGGTATAGTGGGTGTATCTGACGGACATGTGAACGTGGCGCCTCTCCGCGAGAACTGGCGAGTGCTGCTAGCCCACTACGCCGGTCCCACCGCTGTCGTCGTGGTCGCTGTCCTTCTAGTGGCCATACTGCCGCTCGCCGGGTTAGTAACACTTCCTGTATCTTTTATATTACATTATCACTGTCATTGTTTTATTAAAATACGTCACAAATACGTTATTACATATCATTTGATATGTAATACAGAATTCCAATAGGGGACTATGACGTAAAATTACCAGAGGAGAGTTGTGGAATCATTAGCTCATATCTAAATTTTACTAGTGTTCATATTTTAAATAATGCTTTGTCTTTTTCTCGATCCTTTGAGGAAGGACTTTCCAAGAACTATTTTTTTTTTTAATTATTGGGAACTTCTTTTAAAAATCTTGGTAACATATTTATCAAAATTGCTAGTACTAAGTATTCCAAAAGGCAGAAGCACGCAGAACACCTTAGAAGCCTCTAGCTTGAAATCATTATAAAATACACTTATTAAGGTAAGTGAAGTCATTGATTTTTTGTCATGTTACTTCACAAAATCATGTTAATTTCTTAGTAAAATAAAACTAAGTGGGGTTGTATGTATTGATAAAAATCATAACATAATGTTGCAGATTGTTCTGGTGCTGTTGTTACTGGTGCCGCGTTGGACGACGTCGGAGGCCTTTCGATAGGAAATACGACGCGTGCGTGAAGGGACTTCTGGCTATCATACTAATAGCTCTTCTTACGTTATTCTTGTAAGTCCTGTACTTTTAAATTTTAATTCATGTTGAAAATTATTTCAGTTAGCTTTATTTTACCACTAGGTGTGTGCCCGCAGTTGCGCCCGCGTTTATATATTTTTCACTGCGTAATATAGTTTTTATTTTGATTTCATACGGGATCTTTTTATAATTATTTTCCAAATTTTTTTACTACTAACATTACGTAAAGATATTTCTTACAAATTCAAATACCCGCCAGTAAAACTATGCATTGAATCGGATTTTATTCCCATTTTTATGACTCTTAATTTTTATTCGCGGAACAACAACAAAAATTGATTTTGTTTGTACGATTCTACATCGCGCTTTGGTTGTGTTGTCTTCCATTATACATGGTCTACGCTTCAATTCCAGCGTAGTGCTCCAGTACTCGCCCCCAAAGTCGCGGTGAAGCTGTAAAGGCCCTTCCGGTCAACAGCATTAAGCTAGGTTACAAAACAAAACAAAAAAATCTACGCTTCAATTTTATTTATTAGTATATTGGGTGTATTGAACTAATTAAACGTTCCTCTATTTATATCAGCCTTTAGATTCATTATATCTAAACACAACCACCCTGCACCATTAAACTTGTTTTACTGCAATTGCTACAATAAAAATACTAATTACTGTAAATGTATAGTTAGTAAAAAATCTCTGACGTGGTAAATATTGGGTCCTGTGTAGATTGTTTAGCGTTTTTAATTACCAGAGCAATTTTATTAGCGAAATACTCTAAGCTCCTAGTTGTAGGGTATACTTTTATTGTAGGCCAAATCTTGAAAGATAATATTATTTTGAGGTCACTCATATCGAAAGATAAATACTTGTAAGCGAAAACGTAAGTGGTTTTTTGGAATATTGCCAAGAATTTCAAAACACAAAAGTACGCGTTTTACTAATATTATTATCCGGAATTGATTGATGAGTGTAATACCTTGAAAAGACGTTAGATTTGTACTATATGATAAATTTGTATTGTTCTACGAATTACAAATAACTTGAAATAATTATAAATTAATCATAACTATGACTTGGTAATTTACTGGGAATTATCACCTAATCTAAGAAGGACGGTATTGGTTCAATACATAGATTATTTGTGTTGCCTAAAACATTGAATAACAGAAAGTGTTGTTTGGTTATGGGAGATAATGGTGTGATAACGTTGAGTGCAGGTTCGGTGTGGTTTGTGCGTTCGCAACTGACTCGCAAGTGGAGAGCGGCGCCGCAGAGGCGTCCGACTCGCTGCGTACCTCGATGCGGGACGTGCGGGGAGTACCTGAACGCTACTCAGGCGCATGCGCGGTGGCTGCTCGTCGTCAACTACAAGGAGCTCGCTGATAAACTCAACGCCGTCCTTACTAGTATGTGACGCTCACTTTTATACTTGTTTATGAGATTTTTTATGGCATGCTTTGTCTTATAAAAAAATAGGTACAAAAAAAGATAATATGTAATAGTACAATTGCTAATTATAAACCTACAACTCAACGTAACAGAAAAAGCACCTTAATAATTATTATAAAAAATAAAGTTTCAATGTAATGACATTGAAATGACATGACATTTGTACAAATCCAGCTCCTAGAACTTTTTACAATTTATGCATTTTTGTTGTAGTTTCAATTAGCAAACGGAATTTGTAATAGTGAATGAGAATGCTGTCTCAAACTTGATTCTCGATAAAAATCAACCAATTATACTCCCAGCTTACTCTAATAGAAAACAAATCTTACTATGTGTTTTTTTTTTTAATAAGAAATTGTATTCGGAACACCAATCAATATAATTATTTGACGACTATTGTGTCCTGAGTTTATTACTTATAATATAAATAACTATGGTAGGGCTTTCGGTCCGATTAGTTCGTTACCCTTTATTGTTCGACTTAAAGGCGCATCGTGTTTCCAGTTTAGCAAAGTGGATATCCTGACCTAATTAAGGGCCTTGGTGTTACATGTAAATCGGCATTACGATGTCAACTATCGATTAATTTTCACTTATCGATCATTACTAGACAGTGCTGTATGTAATAACAGTAGAAGTACTGTCATTTTGAGAGATTGTTATTTAGGAAGGTAAGATGAGATTGATGTCTGTGTGCAAGTGTGTTTAGAATCAAACCCTGTTTGGGAGGTAGCACCGTTGCCGAGAGCTGAAGTGATGTTCATTGAATTGATGAATTCCAGTGGGTGGGCTGACGGTGTCGATGAAGCTGGGCGAGTACTCGCGCGCGGTCTCTGTCACCACGCTGAACAAGATGGTGCAGCAGCTGGACGAGGTGCAGGCAGACCTGCGCACTGTGCAGCGGCTCACAGCCGACCTCAGAATAAAGGCCGATGAACTCAACACCGGTTGGTCCCTATTCTTTGTTCTGAGGAGTTAACTTTTTCTTTCTTTCTAGATATTGAATCATTTTAGACGATCTCGAGTCTTTCAAATTATTCTTCTTATTAGTTTTTTTTTTCCAAAATATCTTTTTTTAAAAACAGGCAAGAAATATTTAATTTTGTTGTAAAACATGTTTAGAGGTTTTGCTGATTGTTTTAACTATATTTGAGTTATCTAACCTAGAGTGTGATTTAGAGTAACCCTTACTGTATTTAAGTAGGTATTAGAATAGTTAACAATACGTTTGTTGGTTTGTGCGGTCGGCAGGTCTGCGCAAAGTGAAGGACCAGCTACTGCACACGCTGAAGCGATGCGACCAGCCGAAGTGCCTCGCGCTGCAGGACAAGCACAAGATCGGACAGCTCAGCACGGAGATACAGTACAGCCAGGTCAGGGACTCTATCATTATATTCATATAATCACTTTTATAATAAGAATCAGGTTAGAATCAGGTAGTAGTATTAGATGATAATCTGTAATTACGTTGGTTTCACGCTTGCTACTGGACAGATGCTCGATAAATATTTTCCGACAGTGAGTATAAAAAACAACTAAGAATGTTTTATAATATTTATATTTTTTGACTCTCATAAAAAGTTTTTTTATTTTTATTTAGGATCACTTATTGTCTTCTTAGTTAAAGTCAAATTGTGAGCTATATATTAGTGTCGTATGTAAAACGGTATTCTTCGAATCTCGTATTATTATTTAATCTTACCAATATTTTTGAAGCAGTTTATGTGGCGCCTCAGAATGAATGTTCCGTGTTATTATATCCCAATGCACTTAATTTATACATAATAATCAAATGCCACTTAAATTAAACAATATAGTCTGAAATACGCAAGTGAAGGAATTAAAGATAAGAAATGACTGACGAAAAGAACATGACAGAGCAGGATCAAGTTCAGACTTGTGGTCGGTTTTGATCGTGTTCGAGTGGTCGGAGTTGCAAGGCAGTGTGTTGGTTATGGTAGATGCCGGACGTGTCGGAGTTGCTGAACAACGTGACGCTGCTGCTGGACGGACGGATCAAGGAGGAGGTGGCGGAGGGACAGCGCCTCCTGAGCGACATACAGACCGGCATCCGGCGCTCCGTCGACGAGCACATACCCAACGTGCAGAACGCCATCGCAGAAACCGGTAACTAACGATACACACGACCGACAACACATAATATATTTAATGTTCTTTCATGACAGGTTTGTGGGATACCAATCGATTAACAATTCCGCACGAAGACGATACGCCAAACACTAAACAACACAATTACAGTCTACACTATTAATGTTCTATACATTTCTATGCAGTTTAATGCCGGTTGTTTAGTCGTCGCACTTCTCGTGTTCTAGAAACTTTAGCTCATATCTCGTGTGTCAGGTCGACGGCTGCAGGTGATAGCGGACGAGATAACGTGGCGCGCGGGCAACGCGACGGTCGCCATGGACCGGCTGGTGGAGCCCGACCAGCTCGACGAGCTCTACCACCAGTACGGCCCGTACCGGAGGTACCTGGGGCTCGCAGCCGCCATCGCGCTACTCACAGTCAGTCACAGTGTATACTCTAGTTATTGATACTGAGCGCCCGTTCAATTGGCCCGTGGAGTGTACGTGATGATGTCGATGCGAGCAGGTGACGTGCATGCTGGTGTGGGGCCTCACGTGCGGCGTTTGCGGCAAGCGACCCGACGTCTACGGCGCTAACGACTGCTGCAACAAGGGGGCCGGATCCAAGTGCTTACTCTGGTAACTCACACGCCCTCATCTCATACACTCATACTCACATACATACATACAACAAGACATCTGAAGTAGTTGATGGGTGTTGTATTGTGTTGTGTTTCGGTGCAGCGGTATGGCGCTGATGTTCGTGGTGGGCGCGGGCGTGACGGCGGTGCTGCTCGCGTACTTCCTGGCAGGGGTCGCCGCGCAACGGTTCGTCTGCGACCCGCTCACGTGAGACACGCACCAACAATATCACCTCACGTCTCTTCAATCACAGCTAGACACCAGTGACGAAGCTTACAATAAATCGTTATATATAAAAATAATCTACCTGGTCGTCATAGTTCTTCATCTTGAAAATTAGTAGAGTAATGAATGATGGATGGTTGTACTGCTGAGGGAAGCTATCAAATTTCTTCAAATATTTATGTGATCTGAGACCGATTATATGATATTTTATCTAAGTAATAAAATTATTTGTGTAATTCACGTGATAATAATTACACATACACACAAACAATCGTTAGTTTATAATACAGGTATAAAAGTATAACTTAAAAAATTTTATAGCCTAAAACCCGGTAAAATTTATATTACTTACACACACTATCATCTATTTAGAGATAAGTATTATGCAAAAAAATTACCTACTAATTTACACATAAAAGCTACAAAACCAATCATAAAAATAAAAGTTAAAACTCATATTCAATTGATACTCAGGCTGCAATAGAAGAACTTAGTAAATAATTAGAAAACTAAACAAATGACGTGAATTAATAATCGATGTTTGTTTTTTTTATGGTTCTATAAGAACCATGAAATTATTTACAATTACGAATGTACTCAAATACAAGTAAATGTATGATAAATATTCACCAAATTAATTAAAAACTCAAGAAATGGCTTTGTGGTCTGTTTCTTTCGCTTCTTTGTGAGATTCAAAATGTATATTTGTATACTATTAAGATGCCGGACAAATATCTTGCCTGATGGTAAGCAAACACTGGTAAGTGATAGTGGACGCTTAGTACATCAAGACTATTTCGAGTGTACTGCCAACCATAACATCTCTTCACTTTATACCTTTGATACAAATCTAATTATTTTAAAATGATAAAAGATTGATTGTTATATTGTCCCTTTTGTTTGTCTCTTGTTGTTTAATTTCTATTGGAGAGCGTTAATGTTATCAATAGAATTATTTCGGAATCAGTTTTTTTTTCTCAAATTTTCAATAAATGATGATTATGGTTTAATTTCGACCATAAAAGAAGTAAAAAATAAACCGAAAAAAAAGATCGATTTTCTTAATATTCGACCTTTTAGACCTGGATTTTTTGTGACTAAATTCATAAAGCTTCAATTCGAATTGAATCTAAAATCGATCTTTTTCGTAAATAATAGCCATCCCTAAAGGTAAAGAATATACATACATACATACATACATATGCTCACGCCTGTATCCCCGAAGGGTTAGGCAGAGGTGAAGTAGCGAACTACAACCACCCACATTTCGCCGAGCTTAGTTCCGTCCCAGATGTGACAGGGGGCGAGCCTGTCGCCATATCGGGCACAAATTCCAAACTCCGGGATGATACTGAGTAGAAAAAACCCAATAACACTTGACCCGACCCGGGGATCGAACCCGAGACCTCAGAACGGCAGTCGTACGTAATACAACTGCGCTACCGAGGCAGTAAAGAATATATGTGGCAGAATCAGTGTTGCCAAGACGCAGTTAGGTTTTTACAGTAAAAATTACAGTAAATGGGAACAAAATATATGTTATTTGTTTATTACCAATGTATTTTGGTCTTTAACCCTTTGGGTTACGCCGGCCTAATTGTACATTCAAATTTTACGTAAAGTATTTGCCAACTAAGTTGTATACCAACATGACGTCAGCCTGATCCCACATATTGAGAGCAAGTCTTTCCCTCTCTGCTTTGTTCCGGCCATATTCCATCAAGACGTGATGCATGTCTTCAACTCTATTGCATTTCTCACAATTGGGTGAGTTATGTTTTTGAATGAGATAAGAATACTTGTTGAGGGCCATATGGCCGGAACGCAATCTATGGGCGACAACAATTTGGTTTCGGGTCATTTAAACAAGATGATTTTACAGTAAATAAAACAATTTCTAATAATTTATTGGAAACAGTATATTTTTGTACTACAGGAAACAGTAAATGCCACAATTTAAGTATAATTACAGTAAATCTATAGTAATTTGCATTCTAGTTGGCATGAGTTGGCAGAACTGTCGTACGTATCTTAACGTTCAGAAACTGGCAAAATTTCTAAAAAAAAACATAACTTTATAAGAACAAGGTTCAAAGTTAAGTAGAGTAAGCCACAACTCATCGGCATATTTTCAGCAAAAAACCCGCTACTTTTATACGATATATACGTACTGCTTTCATTGTGTGGGTGATAACTATAGTAAAATGTACATGTGTATGTGAATTCGATTCCGGCGTTTCTTGTCGGCTTGTGTGGCAGATTCTTAGTGTGCGTGTTTTGTGTTTACGAGTGTGTGGTTTTTATAAAACCATGTAATATAAAACCATGTTCTTTTGTAAGGCTATAAGGAATTGGGTTATTAGAGCGCTTCGCCACAGCTAGACACTGGATCACTCACAGCAATCACAGTTTAAAAATGTTTTTTTTTTTTGATGATTGAGACCGTTCCTCCCCGGCGAGGTTTGAGTGCTGAGTGCTGAGTGTTGTCCCGCAGGGAACCGCGCGACAACCGCTTGTTCTCGGACGTGGACCGGTTCCTGGACCTGGAGAAGCACATGTTCAACGAGCGCACCGACCCCGAGTACAACCTGACCGCGGTGCTGGTCAACTGCCACGCTAACCGCACAATATACCAGGTCAGCTCCCCCTACTCCTACTCTATCCAACTCCATCTACCTACTAGCGACTAATCATTATTTCGCAGGGACGTAAGCGCCGTACATCGTCTCGCCTATAATTATACTAATACATATTATAAATAGGAAAGATTTTTATATTTGTATGTAACGAATAAAATTAAAAACTACTGGACCGACTTGAATGAAATTTGCTATGGAGATAGTTTAAAATTCAGGGAGTAAGATAGGTTTTTTTTCTGAAAATCACAAAGGAACGGGAACTACACGGGTAAAACCGCGAAGAGCAGCTAGTGATGTATACTTGTTAATATTCGAACTAGTCAGCGCCGTGTCTTACTATTAAACAGTAATATATTTGTTTTCAGTTGTTATTAAATGGGTTCAAATATAGTAATGAATAAGATAGAAATAAATATTTGATATTTATTTCTGGCATGTAGTATATTGAATGTTTATGATTTGTTAATCGAGTTATTGTAACTCGTGTTCAGACGCTGCAGCTTCAGCGGCTGTACGACCTCGAGCAGATCCGCGAGGAGGTGCGGGGCGAGGTGTCCCGGCGCGTGCACTCGCTCCGGCCCGAGTACCCGACGCCCGGCCGCCGCGTCACCATCCTCCGGCAGCCCGCCAGGGACAAGCTGCTGCAGCTCGCCGCCACCGGACTCTCCGACTTCGACTTCGACAGGATCCTCGATGCCGTGAGTAGCGCGCGCACACAGCACGCACGCACGCATGCGCGCGCACGCAGCGACGTGACGCGTGTGTGTGCGTGCGTGCGCAGCTCGAGACCAACATGACGAGTCTGGCGCTGGACGCGCTGGCGCAGCAGCTGAACGCGACGGCGCGCGCGCTGGCGCGGCCCGAGCTGGAGCGCGAGGCGCGGGACCTGCTGGCCGCGGCGGGGGGGCGCTGTCGCGGCTGCAGCGGGAGACGCTCCGCCCCATGCTGCAGTACACGCACACGCTCAATGTGAGTCCAGCGCCGGGGAAACCGCGCGATATCTTGTTTCAACCACTATTTTACTTTTAATTCATTTTTTTACAGAAATAACCTTCATATTTATTTTTAGCATTAATTAAAAGAAAAAAAACAATTTATATTAATTATTATAATACGTCAGAGAAAAATATTTCCGCAAATAGTATAACATACATACATATCATCACGCCTTTCTCCCGTGGGGGTAGGCAGAGATTACGTCCTTCCACTTGCTACGATCTTGGCATACCTCTTTCGCTTCCTCTACTTTCATGAGCGCTTTCATACATGCTCGTCGGTTATGGGTACTTTTTACCTGGCCTTTATTTAAGACATGATTGATTTGGTCTAGATACATTCGCCTAGGTCGACCCTTACCGACTTGCCCATTCACCCTCGCCTTATAAATTAATTTCGTTAATCTTCTCTCATCCATCCTCTCTACATGCCCAAACCAACTAAGCATACCTTTCTCTATTTTGGTCACCACATCCTCTACCACACCACAGCGTTCCCTTATCATACTATTCTTGACTTTGTCAATCGTCTTCACTCCAGCTATACTTCTCAGACTTCTCATTTCCACTGCGTTAATCTTACTTTCATGCTTCTTCTGCCAAACCCAGCATTCACTACCATACCTAAGTGTAGGGACCAGGACTCCTCGATGCACAGCCAAACGCGCCTTTTCAGTCACTTTCTGGCTGCACATGAAGTTACGCAGGGCCCCATTCACTCTATTCCCTAACAAAACTCTTCGCTCAATATCATCGTCACACTTTCCATCTCTCGTAACCTTTGATCCCAAGTACACAAACTCTTTCACTTGTTCCACTCTGTCTCCTTCTATCGAAATTACGCAATCTGTCATACTTTCTTCTCTTTCAAATACCATTACTTTCGTTTTACTAACATTCACTTTCATTCCTTTACTTTTAAAGGTCCTGTTCACAATACTGACCATCGCCTGCAACTCCTCCGCCGATGATGCCAGTATAACCTGGTCATCAGCATACAGGAGGCATTTGACAGTCAGACCATTCATTTTTAATCCATACTTACTTTCTTTCAAGTCTTTCAAGCAATTGTCTACATATAGGTTAAACAGCCCTGGAGACGCAACACAACCCTGTCTAACACCTTTCTCGATATTAAACCAGTCTGTGTACGCCCCGTTTACCCTGACACAAGCACTAGAACCCTCATAGAGTGATCTCAATGCTCGTATAAACTTGTGATTAAATATTTTTAGATGCACTTACTATTTTGTATTTGGCTGCTATCGACCCGACGACAACTAATGAGTTTAAAGCGATAAGTTGAGAGAAACCGACCGGAATTTATCAATAGAAAGGCACATTTCATCACACTAGCGCCATCTCTTCTTCAGATTTCCACATGTTTCTGTTTCTTCAAAATTCTTTAGGTAGTGTCAGGTTAACATGAAGGCAGGACTGGCAAAGCTTTTTTTGTCTCGTTTTTTTATGAAAAGTTTATAAGAAGTAGTCTATAAAATAGTAACAAAATCATGGTACTACCTACAAGATGGCAGAAAGTTATCGAACAAAAAGGCATAAATATTAAATATAAATAAACTTAGGATAAAAATGTCTTGACTGTTTATATAAAATTAGCTGTGCGTCTGCGGCTGCGTCCGCTTTTCATATGTTTACTAATGCATAATATAGTTTGTAATTTGTTACACGGAATCTTAATATTTATATTATAATTTTTTGTTACTAACATTAAGCAAAAATATTTCTCACAAATTCAAATATCTGCCTGTAAAACTGTGCCTTGAATTGGATTTTATTCACAATTTCATAAGTTTTAATTTTTTTACACGGGACCCTAATTATTTTCAAAAAATTATAGTATCATAAGTTACACAAAGTAACTTCAGCTATCTATGAAAAAAAGTGCCGTCATAATCTGTCCTGCCGTTTCGGAGATTACTCGGAATAAACAGACAGATAGGCAAACAATTTAAAAATTGTATTTTTGGTATAGGCATATCATATATATTTACATTTATATCTATTTAGTAAAAAAGTATATTTTTATATCACAAGTAGACCTGCAATTTTATTTATTAATATAAGTAGATAAAATGTGAAGAAAGGTTTTCCGCACTAATAGTAAAAATATTGATTATAATAATGTGTCGCAGCAAACCGGCATGAAGCTGCGCGACGAGATCCGGTTCAATCACTCGTCGCTGAAGGAGGCGATCTCGTACCTGATGCACGAGACCAGCGAGGCCGAGCTGTTCCTCAACACGCAGGGCCCACAGCGGCTGCAGAACCTGACGCGGTCCCTGGGCGAGGTGATAGGGTCCGAGCTGGACCGGTACCTGCAGCGCGTGCTCCACGCCGCGCACCACGAGCTCGGCCGCTGCGGCCCGCTCTCCAACGCGTACAACGCGACGCGCGACGCCGCCTGCAGGAAGATACTCATGCCGACGGTAACCGACCCCGACCCCGACCTCACCCGACCCGACCCCGACCCGGACCCGACTTTCTATTATACTAATCGTGTTGTAACAGAACGGGTACTGGATATCGGTGGCGTGGTGCGTGCTGCTGTTCGTCCCCGTTATGGTGGTGGCGCAGCGCCTCTCGCGCCTCTACCTGCACGTCGACCCCTACCCCGGACCCCTCGTCGAGGCGTGAGTACCGCCACCACCACTACCACCACCACCCATCACCACACACATACACCTACGTGCTAAGGGGACAAGTCACCTCTGTTCGTACTCTGTTTGCACATTTATGAATTCAGTGTACCCAACACATACGCAGCACATCGTAACGAATAAATGTCACTTCTCCTACAAACACATCAACATCGACATTGAAAAATATATACACATTCACAATATTAATATACCAGGATCTAGCGAACTATTTCATATTGTTTTATTCATTTCAATCAGTTTCTAAATGTCGGTATGTTGTATGTGAAATAAATATATATCAATCAACTTCACAGTCCACATATAATTTAAATGTCCCATAATACAGTAAAATAAACAATAGAAAACTGAATTTTATTGGTTTAAGATTCGACAAACTCGTGTGTGTGTATGTTTATTGTTACTATGTTTCGTAATGCAAATATATATTGTTTATTTTCCTGTACCTAATACATGTCTGAAATCATTTACCTTTATAAATGAACAACAGTTGAATTCTCTTTTTGTTGTGGTAAAATCATTGAATTTGAAATATTACGTCACTGCGACTCACTACTATTGTAAAAGTATTGGCGAAAATATTTTATTGACGTGACGCACGCGGCGTGACGCTCGTGGCGTGACGCAAGTTACATTCAGCTTCAATGATATAACACACCACTTATCGTTACAATACTTTACATGGCGGACTGTTTCTTCACTCTATTCGTATACGTTTAAAGCTTCGTAATGGTAAATAAAAACAGAGATCAGAAATATTCCACATTAAATGAAAGTAATTTCTTTTAAAAAAAAACTATATCTGAAATTATTAATAACAAACAGAATATATGTGAATTTATCCATTTGCTTTTAGTGCTGTAATTACTATCGAACTTGTGATTATAGTGTTGTTGGAAATATCGATAAACAGTCGACAATGTAGTAAAGTGTTGTACTATAATGTGGTGTTACGAGTATAATAGTGTAAGGAGATATCTCACTCATCTGTCATCATCATTTGGAATTGTTTGCAGTTCGTTTCAGTTGAGAACTCGCGCTACTAACTCGCTCTGAATAATCGATATTGTGATCGCTGCAAACGATTCGATTTTATTTCTCGTTGCGTTTCTCTTATGATTTAACAATTATTTCCTATGATTTAATTAATATATGTTTAACATTATGTTATGATTACTTAACCGTCAGTATAAGTTTGTCGATGTTTGTTTGTTTGTTTATTGAGTTTGTTGTGCACCGAACACCCTGTATATATTGAATGGATTGAAAGTCCTGTTTGTACTTGTTTCTGCAAACACCGCACAGAATTCCACCGACTTTTTCTCCCGACACTGTCGTAATTGTGTCAATTTGCCGATTTTATTATCGATAAAAAGTTACTTGAGTAGGCGATATTTGATTATATTTAAACACACCTTTTGTTATTAAATAATCATTTAAAAGTCATACATTTGTACAATTTATACATTTGATAGAGATAATCGATAAAGTTGAAAGAGAAAATGATACTCTAATGTTATCGAAATAAAAGTTTTAGTTATCGATATTACGAGCTCTTGCACAGTTCTGATTGCATAATGTCACAACGTAAAGTTATTTTATTATAAGTCTTTTAAATTGAATTAAAACAAAAGTGACGCTTGTTACTTTCGTTTGGCTAATCAATAAATCCAAATATTATTTCTAATTAAAAAGCTTTCGCTGTGGTATAGCTGTAGACGCTGCATAATTTCTTCTTATTTTTTTAAATATATAAGATTGACTCGCCGCTGCAAGTCTCGTTTTTGTGGGGTAAAATCGAAAGTAAATATTCATTTCAAACAAAATATAGCGTATTTTTTCCTAATTTGGAAAACCGTCGATCGAGTTAACGAGTTATTTTTAGTGTAAGCGTCGACTATTTTTCTTATACGCCCTGACCTTAAATTAATAAGATTTTTTGTTTTAGTATCATTTAAAACTTACACGATGTATTAATGAAGTGGCAGTGTAGGGAAGACCGCGTGACGTCATACACATGATAATTATGTGACAGTACTAGGTTTCCCGTGACGCGTCAGTCGGTCCGTAGCGCGTAGTCTGCGGGTGTATCGCTTATATCCCACGTGGGAGTTCACGTGGTTCTTACAAGCCTAAGTTAGTATAATGATAATGAATTGATTAATGGTACTCGACTATATAAGTAAGTAACGTATTTCGTGACCTCAAATAGTCGATAGAACTTTATTTTTATTATAATTTGATTGTACTGAACTGAAGATTGATTGAAGATAATTTTGTTATTTTTATTTGGTTTTTTTAATAATAATTATTTTATTCATCGCCATTAATACAATAGCCATATGGTATAAAGCTGAAGATATGTTATTCTATTATTTTTTTTATATTTATGAAAGTAAATATAAATTGACTTCAGCATAATTCAATAAATTGAGGTGTTTTTAAATATAATATTATAGGTTTTTGAAAGGAATCAGTCGGTTAAAGTGAGTGAAAGTCGAAAGAAATCAATTGTCGCGTAGTAATAGAGTTGTGTTGTCGGCAGCGAGTATGAACCGATCGCGGTGTGGCAGGCGCGCGCTCGCGGCTGCTGCCGGTGACCACTCGCCCCCTCCGGTAACAACACGCGCCCTTCCCTCACCACCACCCCCTCACCGCTCGCAATCTCTTCCTCCTCCTCACTTCCCCACCTGCGAGCCCCTGCCCCGCCCACTTATCGACATCGTATATTAACTGAAATAACATCTCCATTAGCGCTTTTTCTCATAAAACTCGGAAATGAATGACCTGTAATAATTTTACATTAAAAAACTCTGTTAAATCAAGTTGGCTCATATAATAAAAATAAATTAAACAGATATTTAATACTTTCTTTTAAAAATATTAAAATTTCTAGGATAAATATTATTATTGATATAAACATGCGACGGGATTCGTGTTTAGGGATAAGAAACATGTCGGTAGGTTGGCCGCGAGGGCGCGCGCGTGGCGCCTGCTCTTCCACCTGCCTTGTGCGGCTTGACGGCTTGACACCTTGCACGACCCTACAAACTTATAGGCAGACTTTGATACTCTTTTGTTCATCGGACTAATCATAGGAAACTGTCGATGTTTGCAAAGGGGCATCCTTATTGACAAATTGTTTTGATTTTTATATAATCGTTTAACTCTAATAACTTCGTAATTTGGTTCGAGTTTGACAGCAAAAGTGTAGTACAAATCGTTAAATTCTGATCTGATTAGAGAAGCTCCTCTGATGAACAAAGGCGTGCTAACCGTGTTGTAATCATATAGTTGAAGTTGGAGCTGTCGTGTCCCGTATCCACTCTCACTTACTAGCAGTTAGTCAGCTTGTCGGCTTGCGTCGTTAGTGCACACACAGCTTGCGGTACGCGATTATCTCCCCTACCTCTTCCCTATACGCGATTATTATTAACACCTCGTAAAATGATGTCACGACACGCATTCTAATTATAAACTTTTAAAATCATAAATATGGTTTTTTATTATTGAATTTGACATTAAAGTAAGGTATAGTGTGCGTGTCGATTAGTTCATTAGAGTTTGTTAGCGTTACATTGCTGCATAACAACCGACACATCCGGCAGACTATCGTAAGTGCGAATGCCAAAACCGTAAATGGATACTTATAGATTGGTTAAATACATTTCACTTTAGTTTTTCGTTTTAACTTGTTTCTTTAATTCATCCCATGCTCATTAAAATAGATATATATTTAAATAATAATACGATATAATAGTGATATCACGGATTGTGTAAATACTTTAGTACTATTATTAATATGCCCTTTGAAATATTGTACTAGTTCGATTATAATAGAGCCTGCTTTGACTTCAGTAAATGTTTTCTCAAAACTCTTGTTAACTAAAGATTGTTTGTAAGTATTAATTTTAGCTGTCTATAGTGTCTTATATTTATTTCCAAATAGCTCTGCTCTCTCCGGTGGCATAGTTTTGACAGTTCGTAAGAGATCGATTTGGTTTGCAGGAGTAATCATTAAAAACACAGACTGTTTGAAATGTTTCGTTTTTATATATGTAGCGAGTGCGATGGTTGTCGCGGTAGTAATGTAATACTTGAATAATTAATTAGTTTTGGTGAAGTTTGTACGAGTAAGAACGTCTAGTGATTATGACAGATGGCGTGAAATCCTTGATGTAGACTGTGCACGCACTGTGCACGCACTGCTTGCGGGTGGTGTGCAATGCGCATAGCTTAGTTAGTCGTAGTGTATACCGCGTAACCCGTTGTCAGTAGTTCTGACCGGGTCTCTGTTGTCTGTTACAGCGAGTATTTGTATGACGCGTACGCGGACCGCGATAACGTACCCCTTGCCAAGTAAGTGCCCTCAGGATCCTCTAAACAGCTAGTGGTGCCCAGGCCGCATGCGCTTTCCCCTTCTGGTTTCCCAAGCGCACGCACCTTTGCTGGTCGATCAATGTGTCCGCTCTGCTCTCTATAAACTGATGCCAATCGTATACCATGTCGCAGTACTTATTAATACTGTTAAATGGTTCGCCATCTCATATTAATTAACGTACGTCGCGCTCTAATGCAAAGATGTGTGCACTTTTCGTTTGCATGATCTATTCAAGCTTTTCCAATTCCTACGCCTCTTTAGTAAAACTAGTAATATTACTAATTGTTGAATATGTTCTTGTAAAACTAACGAAACTAGTAACGCATGTACAAACACACTAAGTCTCCTTGCATGTATACCTACATAATATTTGCAAAATTATTTAACAAGCATTTTTATATTTCTTGAGTTATTTGATTCAGTTCATTATATTTTGTTATCGTTGAGTCAGGGATCACAGTGTCCGTCGTGTATTATATATTAAATAATGTATGTTATCATGAAAACGCGTACAACATCTATATGTGATATTAGAGGGAGTTAGATATTTAGGGTGTAAGTGTGTATAAGTATGAAATTAACGTCGGGCGCCGGCAGCGGGTCGAAGCGGAGCACGCTCGACATAGAGGGCAAGATAGCGGAGTGGCGAGGGCGCGGGTGCGCGGGGCCCGAGCATGTGCCGGGGGGGGGGGGGGGCGCTGGCGGGCGCGGTGTCGGGGGCGGAGGTGGGGGCGGCTCGATGCCGGGGTCGCCGCTGCACTCGCGCACTCAGCTGCTGCTGGAGGGGGAGGAGGTGGTGGTGTGCGCGCTGGTGCCGCCGCCCGCAGCGCTCATCGACGATCTCAAGACCCGGCTCGACCTCAAGGACGAAGATAACGAGTCCGGCATACACGAGTCCGAGTAACCTCACCACCGCCACGGCAGTTCTCTTTCTGCCCGACTATTCGTATGGATACCATTATGTATACGCGATAGCCGAGCCTCACATTATTATTTTGCAATAATTATATGTATATATGGGTTCATTCAAGTATTACGTTAGCAACATTTGGGCCAATTTTGTCGCTCCCTCTCCCTTGTCAGCATTAGTTTGGCATAATTTTGGAATATTGCTGACACAATCACCATTCATACCCCTCACGTATCCTATATCGTTAAAATAAGCAAACCAAACCAAAATAGACAAAGGGGCTTTGTAATACTTGAACGAGCTCTATGTGAAGAGAGTCACACTGGTGAGTCGATGAAACATATCCATATAGGTTGGTAGTGACTATAGTGAAAATAGCATATCGATTTTTATAACGTAACTTATTGCTATACAGTGTAACAACGTCCAAGACAAAGAAGAAACGCTTTTTTATATAATTTATCACGATGTTATTGTGTGAAACGACCAATTTTGAAGTAGTCGAATTTGTAGCATCGATTTTGAATCGTCTTCCACAATTGTAATAAAATATAATATTTAAAGATACGTGTTTGTAAACGATTAAATACGTTTTGTTAAAGATAATTAGCAATAGTTCCCTCGAAACAATGAACCCTTGTGTTTAATAAGATATTATATGTCATGGTAAGCTTTGTAATCACCTCATCGGATTATAATGAGTGCAATGAGGAATCCTATTATTGTGATATATTATGCTTGCGAGAATTTCGAGAAAAAATATCTTATAACTTTATAAGTTTCATGATGTTGAATGAGCGATTTGACATTTAAAAATATATCTGACGTCCACAAGAGTCGATACATACTGTCCCATCACTATGACATGCAAATTAAAGATTTCACACCAACAATGTAATGTCTATAATCGAAGTTTACTGAATTATCTTTGTAAATTATGTATTGTGTCATTAAATGCTGCTTTTTAATATGTTGTAAGGATTTGAGGGTTCAAACCCTATATTATAAACAAACTTGTTTGTCTATTTAGGAAACAGTATATTGCAAAATCTTAATACAGTCTACAACTTGGAAAATAAAACATAAATGAAAAAATCAAAACTTAAATGTTATTTCGAGGGAAATTACAATGTAATGAATATCTATGTCCATATCTAACTGAAAATTAATAACATATACGTAATATTATGTTCCTGTATATAAAATATTGTCCAACAATTGATACGCACTGGACGCGTATTTATTTACCTATTAATATTATTAGGTAATCTCTCGTATATTTATAGTGGATAGGAGATTTACTAATTGCCAATTGCTTCACGTTTGTGATATGAAACGTCCTGGGTATTGTTAATCAGCTTGCTTAAATTTGATCCAATATTGGGTATGACAAATGCTATTTAATAATTTTTAAATGTTGCAATCGTAATTACTTTGAGTAACTTTGTTCATAAAAATGTAATTACATATATTGTAATAAAAAATCATTATACTCTATACTACAAAACATTTTTTAATAATAAAATAAAATTGTCGTTTATGTATGTCCAATATAGGTAAAATTATTTTATTAAATTTACACTATACCCTAATATAATATAAGTACAGTTTGGTTCCAATTTTACCGTTTCGAATAAATAATATATACATACATACACCATTAGTCATTTTGAAGAATTTACACACAGTTATAGTTTTGATAATAATTTGTTTTCAAAGTCCTTTTGTACACATTTACATGTAGTCGTTTGTATCGCTAAATATATATGAGGATATCGTTTATCTCATAGTTTTAAATCGATAAGAGATCTCCAAACTAACGGAGCCACAATTGTTTGGTTAACAAAACATTTCAAAATATATGTTTTTGTTACGTATTTATAATTAAATATACACGTATATTGAGCATAGCGCACGTGCGAGCAGGACATACTGCATACAGAGACTGAGAAACATCTTGATAACTGTGTGATCGTTTGCCTTTACATTCTGTGATACGCGAATGATAGACTCCCCTAATTACACTTGCGCCCAGCGTTATTGATATATCGTCGTTTATTGTTACAGTTTTTATATTATGTTTGGTTCTTTATTTGTGAAATTATGATGTTTTACTGATACAGATAGTGTGTAGTGCCAATTTAAATAATTATAATTTAGACGTCGACTAAGTTATTAACAAACCAACACCCGACATCAAGCTCTGCATCTGTTGGTGTCGATCTAATAGCATGAGTATTCCATAATTCTGTGTAATTATTTAATTATTTTTTTATAAACACATGATAGAGGGAACATTATTATGTGGTGTTTTTTTTGCTAGATATTTTAACAAATGACAATGATTTTGCACGAAAGTGTACGTTTCCTCATTCCACAGTTTCTGATCAAAATGTTTGTCTGGTCAATACGTCTGTACTTGCGTTTACTTTGAAAATATTTATTTTAACTTTTTGGAATAGAAAGGGTTAAGACGTCGGAAAATATTTGAAACCTTTCATAATGTTTGTTTTATTAATGAATATATTTAATATAGATTTAATATTACGTGGAAAGTTAAATATCTCTCGAGTTATCTTTCATGTAATATACTTTTAACTCTAGTCAGATAATGAATTATAAATTTTATGAAATAATTCTCATTATACGCTTGAAAAAAGGAATTTTTAAAATATACTAGAATTTTATAATAATCATTATCTGTTCCGTTTAAATTTCATGTTGTTGTATATGTGTTTTGTAAATAAGTGGACACTACGAGAGTGTTTGTGCAATGCAGTGAATTGATAATGATTAAGTGTATCTCTAAACAGAGATCATATTTATAATAATTATAATAATGCTTATTAACTGATAGTAACATTTAGAGATATTAAAAAACCTTTTTAAAACATATAGATAATAACTTTAAAACATTGATTTATCTTTTTAATTGTGAATAAGTTCTAGTTGTAAATTTACTGAAGTTGTCAGGTTACTGAGTTTCCTATGAAGTAAAGGTTAACGAAGTGGCATGTAGTGTAAAGTTACTCGGACTCGTAAGTTGTCTCGTGTTGAGGATCCGATGCGGTATACCACAATATATACACAGAATGCGGTAAAAGATAATTGAGTTACCCCCTGGTATTGTTTGAGCCTGCGGTTTTTGCTTGTACAATTTTATTTTACATTTATTTATTTTTCCTGATTTCATTGATTTTGCTTTCTGTTTCTCTCTCTTTCTCTTCTAGAACGTATCTTGGTTTAATTTTGTTTTGAGTTCAGTGTTTCTGCAGTGTTTTTTACCTTGAAAAATTGTGCTGTCAAAACTGATCCTATTATTTTATCGCAACATATAATACAATTACTTAGTACAATTGTAAAGGAATTAAATGAAGATATTTTTAAATAACATAGAAGTAGAGTAAGAGATAACAGACACGCTGCATAGAAACCTGTTTTACTAGAAAGCTCGATAGCATGACGCTTTGGCACGGGAACTCACCGGGTCATATCTTGCACGCTTTCAGTTAACTTTGAAATGTCTCGAATAAACGACCGTTACGCACCTTGGAATGTAACTTGTTGTAAAGTCTTTAACAATTTATGATTTCATATAAATTTATTCTTTCTAGATCACTTATTATGTAGTAGTACGATTTCATTTATCTAGTTAGTCACTTTGTAATTAAACATATATTTAGATATTCAGTAATACATTGATACAATATGTTTTTTATTCGCTAGCACATTTGCGTACCGTTCTAACAAGAACAATAAATTTGCAATATTGTTAAAAACAAGATATTGATTTTTTTACTTGAATTTTTTTCTTAAAATTGTACTTTATAACATAACATAAAATAAGCTCACCCCCTGTTAAGCCCGAAGGTTTAGGCAGAGGTGAAATCGCGAACTACAGCACTCACATTTCGTCGAGCTTAAAGTTCCGTCCCAGACGTGGACACAGGGGGCGAGCCTGTCGCCATATCGGGCACAAGTTCCAGACTCCGCGATGATACTGAGAAGAAAAACTCAATATCACTTGACTGGAGTTCGAACCCGAGACCTCAGAACGATAGTTGTACCGAAATACAACTGCGTCACCGAGGCAACTGTATAATATGTAAAACACTTCTATTTGTGGATGATTTATAAGGTTACATAATTGTTAGATTTATTTTAATTAATAAAATAGCTATTTACGTGGAATAGAACATTTCCGAACGGTTAGCGCTCATTAGATAGTTAAAAAAAAAAAATAATCTATATCCAGGTTATTGAAACAATCACCCACACATGTTGCGACAGATATATTATTGTGCAGTAGGTACTTACTTTTTCGGATTTTACAAAACAATCTAGATAAACCTTTATGTACTTTCATAACTTAACTATTAAAATTAAACGCTCTTGAATTCCATTTATTAACATTTAATTTGTGTGTAGTAACCGCTGAATATTGTGACATGTTTGCTTTTTGTCTGTCTTATATCTTAATATCTCTGAATGTTTGCTGCATGGAGTGCACCTTCAACGTTTCCCGTAACTACTTCTTCTTTATTTAATTTATTAAAATATCAAATTTCTATTTCTCTTTATATGTTTTTATATTCAGTAAAAATATCATTAAGTTGTTTTTTTTTTATTTTCACTTGATTCGTTTTAATTATAATAACACCGGTTCATAAATTATAAATTGTTCACTTACTTTCCATATTATGTCGTGTCATTTTACTATATTTCCCTTAATTTTAATTGTTTAAAAGATAATTTTCATTGAATATCATTTATCAAAACATTTTACATGATGTTTTCTTTTATTTTTTTGTACTATTTATACAATTTTAATTTACATTTACACCGTTGTGTAACATAAGTATATGCCAGAGAAATGATACCTCATAGAGAGATGTACATAGTATTGTATTGTATTCTGTGATGTGCATAGCGCCTATAAAGCTGAGAAGCGGACGGGGCGCGATGGCCGCCAGCGGTCACGTGAGATGGAGGCCCCACGAGGCTCCGGGCCCTACGGGGGCGCAGCGGGCCCCGGGGGAGCGCGGGGGGCGCGGGGCCGGTTCCGCGCGAGGGGTCCGTGGCGCCGCCTCTCGACGCACACCACGCGCGCAGATATAATGATATGGCGCCAAAGTAAGTACCTTCACCCTGAACCTGCCGCTGACAACTGTCAGTCCTTATCTCTCATATGTGTTTTGTCTTTAAATAATATATTTTAACCCAGTCTTTAAAAGTGTACAGAGTACCAACAGTTATTGAGCAGCATTGTTTATGCTGTAGCCTCAATGAAGATAACGAATTTCACAATATTAATAATTTCCAGTGAGATACTAGAACGTGCTGGTGCTATATTGATGCAATCTTTACTCGGGAATAACTGTCGTCCCCCGGCGACTCTTGCAATCACTACTAACGTTTGATAAGTACTTATGTTTAAATAACACGATATTTTGGGTTGCACTATCAAACTATACAAATGATAGACACTCACTTAAAATATGTGTTGTATGCAAGGGATACACGCTCAAATGTATTATTTATCATATTCATATGAAGCCTGCAATGTATCTTATAGAGTGTTGAACGTAGCGAGAAAGGTCCAGTTTAGTGGCGAGGTGATAGAGTGCACACGCACCGGATAGCACGTCGTGGTGGCTGATGAGTGAGTGAATGTGTGAATGTGTTACAGACACTGGGAGGAAGGGCCGCCCCGCTACCACGGACCTACTGAGTACGAGCGACCACCTCCCTACTACTATCCCGGACCAAAGTCAGTATAACACCAATATATATTTAATTTTTGTATGTCAAAATATTGATTCTTTAGAATTTAAGATGTTTCTAACATGTCTGTATACCGTATGTCTGTGGCAGTATACCGAGGTTAACAAAACAACAGCTGATAAGAAGACGTGAACTGAGATCAGTCTATCTACATTGACAATTCCTAATGTATGTACTGATGCAATATGATGGGGCTGTTCTTGTGTTATCGTAAATATTGCTACCGTTGTGTTGGTCAGCCTTATACAATTTTACACATTATTTAAAGCAACGACTCTTTATGTCAGTTTGTTTCGGGTTTATTATTTGATAACAACTTACTCGATTTATATTGTCCTAGTTTTATTTTATAGAGGAAGTCTTTCTTTACTTTTGCTATATATTCTCTTACATTGAACGAGTTATAAAAATGAAACTGAGAAAAAAATACCATTTTTCATTCCAATTATTTCACGCACTTGTTTACATTGAGTCTAGAATCAATTTAATTTCTGTTTAGGGCTGTTTATGTCAATTAAAAATACCACAATATTTTGTGATTAATTTCAGCGAGGTCACATGTAGATACATACATAGGACTAAAATGTTTTGACGTGGATTTGGTCATTGTATTATAAACGAATGTCTTGAATAGCTTTAGAAACACTAAGGATTGAATTAACTGTTTCTACAAAGTAATTGCTTATTACACTCTATGTTTATTTATTTTGAATCAATTCATGTTAAAGCATGAAATCTAAAGCATTAAAATGAATAGTAAGTAAACTTTTAGTATCTTTGTTGGGTTTTTTTGTGTGTGTTTGTTTGTCTTTGTAATGGACATTTATTGTATACAGGAATTATAAAAACATAAATATAAAGCAATATTCGAATATTATTATAAAATGTTTAATATGCGTGTATTTGATGTTGTCGGGGTAATTGTGCGTTTTGTACAATAAATATTACTAATATGTAAAAATATTTATAATTTACAGTGATAGACAGTAAACTTGTGCTCACTGAACTCGACGAGGATTTGCTGAAGTATTGAACTGACCACCCGCAACGACCCCCCGGCCTCCCATACGACCCCCGCCTCAGTGCAACGTATGTACAACGCCAAACATAGATTGTAACGTGAAACTGAATGTTATGGAAAATTATTTTGTCATAATGTGTAGAAATTCCTTCTATAGTGTGGTGGCAAAGTCGATGTAATTTATGTATTTAAAAAAAACTAAAATTACTGTCAAATGTTGAAAATAATTTTCCAGTAAACTTCTGTGGTTTAAAATAACTATATAATACACATTTAGGATAGGAAATAACATTTTCCGTATTACAGTAATCTTAGGGGCATACGATTTTGTTTATAACTAATTCTTTAAATGAAATCGATTGTCTACGTTTTATAAGGAATATATGTATAGATCATTTATTCATAGTATAAGCAGATAGAGTCCGTATTTAAGGCGATTTCTGTAAGTGGAGATTTTCTATGGGCATTTTCGCTGACTAGTGATGTTATGCAAAATAATAGTTATCGATAAACAGAGACATCTATCGCGTGTAAAAACAAAGATCTGCCAATAGTGAAAGGGAATGGTGTAATAACTTTAAGAATGCTTAAGGAAAACCTGGGGTATTTTACTGGTGATGGACTAAGTGTTAAGTGTAAAACTGCTCGGTTTGTTCTTATGAAGAGACAGATACTCCATTGTGAGTACGGCTCAATATGAGTAGTGAATGATTGTACAATCGCTTTGTTAAACGAATGAAATATAACGTAGGTATCTTACAGTATCGATACTCGTTTAGTTTTCAATAAAATATTTCGAACTTGCAAGTGTAGGAATTAAAAAAGCAGAACTTGTAGAAATAATTTGAAATAAATAGTGTAGAGTTAGTTAATTGAACACTATCGGATATTGGGTTTGTGTGACGCCTTTGTTTTTAATTATGTTACGTGACGTCACGCCCGCTTAAAATATTTTAAACTGAATTAATTATAGCTTACGAGTTAGTTGTGAAAGTATTGTGAAAATCGCACAATATAAAATTTCTGAATCTGAGAGATTGATTATATCTTAGTTCGAATTATTCTTAGATTTTATACAATATGTAGTGAGAAGTATATCTCATTTCGTTTTTTCATCAACTCTTTGTATTATTATATTCTCATGTTTTAATATGTAAAGACAAGAGTTTGTATGAAAAAGTGATGAATACGTTTTTTTTTTGATATAGATAAGAAAATGTTATCGATATCGATGTTATAGAAAACCTAACTATAGAAATATGTTCGTTTATTATTATAATCATACTTTAAGATTTTCTATGACCTTGATATCTATGACAGTTATATAGTTTATTTGTAGAACCGTAGCTGTAAGAACTCACTCGTTCACACGTACACATCACGTCGACGAGATTCTATGCATTTATATTTAAAATTTAGTATTACGTATATATTAAACAAAAAAATGTGCTAAAGAACTTACCACAGCACTTAATAAATTACCATCGTCTCCCGACTTTTCCCAATTTTTTAAAATCGAATTGTATAAAAGGAAGTACTGTGAAGTTGCATTGCCCAGAGCTGCAATTAAAATTCTATGGAATATCAACCTGTATGTAATCCATCAACTTCCTTAATCTACTGCCAAAATATAATTTGTATGATAGTTGAGACGCGCGTGTTAATAAGGGAGTGAACGGGTTCAGTATAGACATACGGGACGAGTGTAGACATCCCTTCAATTTAAGTCATAAATAATACTCTCAAACGCTATGTTTTGGTTGAGGCTGTGTGTTTAATAATTCGTTAAAATCAGATTCGAATCGACACGTCTGATTCCAGTTTAATTTGATAGTGAATGATTAGGGTTAAAATAGCTTTCCGTAACTATATCGGTGAATACCTAAAAAAATAAATAAATAATCGTCGTAACGTAAATATAACATGCTGTAAAAGCTTTGTTTAGAATGACAGCTGTCATAGATACCACTTGTACTATGAGGTTTGTTTTTTTTTTTGCCGTCGTCTCAACGGATAATAACATCGATCTTGCAAAAATGAAAATCAAAATAACTTCAGTTATTTTATTTTACGATTTAAAATATGTTGATAGTGATATTAGCTTGACAGCTGTCAATTGAATCAAGTTGTATTGTAAGGGTTGTAGTATCCACCGGTTCTCCAGTTAATACGCAGTTATCAAAGCGTTTCTATACTCTTACAGTAAGTTAGTGTCATGATTATTATTCAAATTATTTTTAATTGTTGACATTATTAATATTAGAGCGAGATTTTTTTTATTAGAGAAATGTGTCATATCGTATTTGTTAAGTCTAGATAATTTTTTTTCATATTCGTGTGTGTAACGCCAAATATTGTTGTCTTTGTGTGTGAGAGAGAGATAGTTTAAATGGTTTTTTTCTATATTCACATTAGAATATATTAAATGGTTTATTGAAAAAAAAAATTTTTAGTATAGCTAATAATTGCTCATTGCGAAACTTATATAAACCAAATTTAGTTTCGATAGCCCATTTGGGCACCTGAAGGGTTTAGCAATATTCACTAATATAAAAAACAGTGACCCAAATATCTATTTGATAAAAAAAAATATTTGAATAGATGTCGTGTTTGGAAAAATTAATTTGTATATAGATGTTTAGATAAAACAGTTTAAGCTCAATGGAACGTTTCGTCTCTCCTACTTCGGATGATTTTGAACTTCAGAGCTTTATATTCTGCGGATACAAAGCGCTGCTCAATGTTTTGTGTATCCGTGGGATAACATAAACTCTTACTAGTATATATTTATTTGTATGCGCTGTCTTCCTAAACACTGCCGTGAGGTTTATCTGCGGTTGCCGTTGGGCATTCTTTGGGCATCCGCATCACAAAATGTGTTAACTGCCTCGATAAATGTAAACTCACTCACAGAACTGCTCATTTTTAATTAGAAGAATGCATTTCTATTTAGTCTATTCTAAACTAAACTTTTACACTAAAGATTATTGAGATTTCGAATCACGAATACCTACTGCTCAATTGTTTTGCGTGTGTTCGGAGTTAACCGAGTCACATCGGTGTTGCACCGTTCGGGTACTTTGTGAACGGTTAATATTGTATTTTTTACACTAAAATTATAATGTTTAGTATCTAGTTGATGAAGAGTAAGGTGTAAGTGATGAGTTTTGTTTAGGGAATCGTTTCGGTGCAGGAGATACACAGTACTGATATGTGTATGTGTTAGTGTCATGTTATTCCAATGTATCCTTCTTATAATTATACTTAGTGTAACCAAATATAAAAAAGAAATTGTTTGTTTGTAAGTATGTCTCGTCTCGCGACGGAGGCACACGGAGAGAGTGCTTCACAATTATTATTACCTATTGTAAAATAAAAATAAAACATTTACTATCCGAACTGGTGTTTACATTATTATTACCTTGTAACGACATTGCTGAACACGACTAATGGGGCTGTCTGTCATATTTAAATCAGGGTGGTAGCTTACCAGAAGGGATTTCATAAAGTCTTATTACGTACCAGGCTGTGGTTAAATTAAATAGGATCTCGTTATTAATATGTTTAATTTTATAATTATGTGATATCTAAACTTTTTACGCTGTAAAATTTTATAATGTGAATATATACTTTAGGTAATTGCCAAAATAAAAAAAAGTTAGTATGAAACAAAAATTTATTTCGACGCATCCTTTAAACTCAACAATTCTACGCTACGTACGGTATTATTATAATAATACTTATAGGCTAAAATACTGTGTTTGTCACGTGGATATTCTCGAGATCTGTTCGCTGCTCGCTGCGCGCTAGGACTCCGCCCTCTCACTCTGGGAAAGTATATATTCATTATTTTTTACCTACATTTACACTAGGAGATATTTGTATGATGTTATAACTGTTCGCCATTAAACACAGTTAAGTACTTTTCTAAAGAAACTGTTGTCACTACTGTCAAGAAGAAGAAGTTGTCACATGAAGTCTTAGTCGTAATGTGGTTATATACAAATATGATGCGGTATACCGCATCCGTGGACCTGCACGAATCTAGTTATTCTATTCTATGAACTAAAGATTTCGGTGAAGGAAAATATCGTATAGTTATAAGAAGATATTTTGTAAAGCCCGTCTAGTGAGTCACTATCTCTCTAGTAGAATGTATCGGTGGAGTCGCGTGTACTGTCGCGGGTACTGACATGAAGGCGGTTGCTGAGAGGCTCTGCGGTACGCGTCCAGCAACAGCTTGTCGAGGTCTTCGCGGCAGGAGCAGTGCAGGAACTCCCGCGGCTTCACTCCGCGGAACACCTCCGCTATCGAAGGCTTCACGTTGTAGAATATGATGGTCTGTCCCCGCGCGTGGAAGTCCTCTATCAGAGACTTTATTCCCTGGAAATATTCAATAATTTTAATAAAACATGCTATATTAAATGATATATATAAATAATCATGTAATTCTTCTTAACGCTATAATTTAAAAAGATGTAATCGAATAAAATGTTTTTATTTACAAAATTTAGTTTTAAAATTTGAAGATGTTTCATAATATTCTTTTCAATTTAAAATTTAAGAGATCAATTACGAATGCCTATCCCTAATATCAAGTACCTTGGCCGCGGTGAAGTCAGCCGCCTGGACGTGGGTGACATCGATGACTAGTGGCGAGCGCTGGTCGCCGGCCGCCTTGCGCAGTGCGCGCCGCACGTACTCCGCGGAGGGGAACGCGAGCGCGCGGTCCACCACCGCCACCACGTGCTCCACACCGCTCCGGGACTGACGGAACACACATACACTATACTCTATGATGGGATGATGCCGCAGCTGCTAAAGCGGTCGAACGCAGCTTCCAACCCATCTATCCAACTCTATAATGTGACTGAGTGTTCCATGAAGGAAAACATCCTGAGGAAACGATACCATGGTAGTAGTGTCTCGGCAGCTACCAACCTCAACTTTAAAAACCTGTTGCCAAAAAGTGTATTACAGCATCACTTGAAAATCAGTACCTCAAGGCTTAGTGTGTTCTTGGACCGCATTGCCACTTAACATCAAATGATGTTGTGATCGAAAGCCTGAAACCACTACTATCCATTTTTCATCCAATTATAATCATCTATTAGGTTTTTTAAATAATTCGTATTGTTTAATTAGTTTACAAATAAAATTATAACTATCAAACATAAAAAAAAAACGCTACTATTCCGAAGTGTTTAGATGCATCATATGATGGTCTCATTGTATAATTCGATTGCAGAAAGATACTATCTCAGTAAATAAAATAGGTATGGTAGGTACTGTAGCTGCTCTATAACTACATAATAGTCATGAAAACACCATCATTATTACGTAATTACCAAGATCGTCTACAAACAAAGAGAAACTTGTCGTCCTGAAAAAGGGCGAAAACTCTATCTAATAAACGCGACCTGCAGAAAGGCGCCGGCGCCTCGTCGTTGCTATCTGCAGTCAACAACAATACCCCTAGCGTATGAAGCTCGCCGCGGGTAGCGCTAAGATGAACGCGCTGTCCCTTCACAACATCTGTTGACCATAAACCACATTGGCGCAATGCAAGAGTAGATCAAGTGATTGGATTTGTCACTCGCACAGATCCACATTTTCGGGTTTAAAAGTAGTTACATTTATTAAGAAAGATATACTAAGAAGAAAATGGCCCTCCGCCATAAAATTACCCTGTACAAGATGGTGGTCAGACCCGTCATCACGTACTGTGCACTTGCATTCGGTCACATTAGGAGATCCCAGAAGCACGCGTTACAAAGGATTCAGAATCGCTTTGTTATGAAAGCTGCAGGCGCTCAATGGTTCCAGAGAAATGTGGATTTACACAGAGATCTGAACCTGCCCACCATTAGGTCCGTCCTCAAAACACACTTTCGCGCCTTCTTCGAACGCGTAGAGACATACCCGAATACCCTTATAGTACGAGCCGTCTCGTACTCACCAATCCGACACGCCGTCCACGAGAGGCGGCGACCGCGTAACAGTTTAATCGACCGCGACGATAAAATCACTCGCAGTAATAGGATCTTTCCTTATCAACCACGTTCATTTGCATGTCAGCGCCCGCGCCCCGCGAAACCGCCGTTCTCGCCCTCGGGGACGAGTGACTAACTTGCTCCCACATACTCTCCGGGTCCCCCTCCGGTGGCGTTCCCCAACTGTGGAGGCTCTTGACGCCGCTACCAGCGCAATACAATGACACTGCCCTTGGATCAAGCATTACACGCACAACACTGCATACACACTCCTGGACATAGGACGCAGGTGCATAGGTCCTGTAAGGATCCTTTTTTTATTATTATTATTAAGAAATAAAAAATGTAGGGTTTAGCTAGGTTCAATTTTCGCGGGAATTTTATAACATAGGTAGTGGCCAAGCCGAGGTTCGAACCCTTGTGCTAGTTACCTTTTGCGGCGAGTGCCTTCAGCTCTCGCCCCCAAAGTTACGGTGAAGCTTTAAAGACCCTTCCGGTCAACGGCATTAGCTAGTTTAGAAAAAAAAAAAAAAGATATAGTTCGTATCAATCAATCTTCTGATTGAACGTTTCATTTCTGCACAAACAATGAACCCAAAGTCACAAAAGAGTGGCACTAGCTCTTAAAGTTCTCATAAACTGGTGAACATCGACGGAAGGGCCCATTCTCTTAAAGTACAAAATTAAATATAATGGATATATAATGAAGCTAACTAGACCTTATCACATTATTAATTAGGAAACACGAAGAGCAACTGATTAGTATTCGATTGGTGCTCAATTGATCCAATGACATTTTTGATTTATACAACTCATATACCCTCCAATAGAAACAAAAAAACATCCTGTACTAAATAAATAAGTGCAATATAAAAACCATTAAAATAATACTAGTTATTGGAAACGTAATAGAACTTACCACAGCCCTGGTGACCTTCACTGAGGGTCTGGCGGAGGCGTACAGCAGGAACACCAGGTTGACGGCGATGCCGATAACGATGCCCAGCTCCAGCCGCAGCATGAGGCACGTGCCGAACGTCACCACAGCTGGAATTATGTCCAACTCTGGGAAACATTTGAAAGAGAATTAATTTTCAACTTTCATAGAACAGTTCTAATTGAACTAACGAATTGCAACTCCATGGAAATAAACAGACAAAGATTCAGTCAAACCTAGTTGAATAAAGGCAATCTATCATCAATATTTTAAATGTTATATTATTTCCTAGGTAATAATAACAGCTTCTATCGATCCATTGCATAGATCATGGTAAAAAGCTTATTTCTATTGCAAAGAAATACTTAAAAGAAATAGGAAATGATAAGATATAACAAACTGATTCTTACTTTTAGTCCGCCATATCGGTTTAAAGACGTGAAGCTCCATCATGAAGACGACGGCCGCGATGATGACAGCCGCAAGAGAAGCCTTTGGAATGTAGTAGAAGTACGGAGTGAAATACTGAAACAATAACGAGGCGGAATATACCATACATACCAGCGTAACAGTAGAATAGTGCTACCTACTATAGTTACATTACAACATTTCCTTCCATTGAGAGTCCAAGCTCATTAAGGACACGAACTCTCCCTCGAAAATACAATTATTGTAGATATTTTATTTTGGACGTCGTCCATTAATCCCGTAATGTTTTAGCAACTTTGAAACCCCCTTGCTCTTTGTTGATACGTGGTAAGATTTTATATCAAATCCCTCCCCTCTTTCGAGTCTCAAATGACTAATAGACAATCCCTTGGATATGAGACACTAACGTTTTTCTCTGGTAAATGATCTTCTTTGCCTGAGGCTGTTGATGATTATCACTTCTTAAACAACGGTCAACTTTCTGTTTTAATAAAAGATTCCAGAAAGTGTATGTGATGTGAATGTTAATAAGTAGAGAGTTACCTGAAGCGAGAGCAGCACAAGTGCGCCGGTGTAGAGTCCCCCGGCGGTGGAGGCGACACCCGAGGCGTGGTTGACGGCACCGCGAGAGAGCGCGCCCGAGACTGGCATGCTGTGCACCAGCGCGGACGCCATGTTGCACATGCCCAGCGCCACCATCTCCTGCGTTGCATCCACCGCGCGGCCCTCACCTAACACACAAACATATTTACTTTCCACCATTACTAGTTGCAATGCAAACCCACTGCACATTACCCATTCGACAGATCAGTTTTCCGAACCAATTTGAAACAATGGACGCAGGTCCAAGCACACCAATTTAACTCTAAAATGAGCCCAAGCTTTCGGTGAAGGAAAAAAAGTGCGAGTTATCAGTCTATTTACAAGTACTGGAATTAATTGGAGTAAGAACTCTACATGGTACAATCGTAAGGCTACCACTGTTGAAAAACTGTATTGTTCTGGGATATGATAATAAATACGTAGTCACTTTGTATATGCATACCAAAAATGTATTTCGAATCTTTGCTAATGTGGAGTGACGTCGTGTTTTTATTTTCTGCACGCATTATGTGCTGACATAACATAAAATTGTAACACACACGTCGCTAAAGACATCAGAGATATACAAATATTAGTTTGAGAGGTCATTAGAATAAACTCACAGAACACTTTCGCCAGAGCAATGTTTTCAAGGATGGAGAGCAGAGGAACCACAAATATCGCAGAGCCGAGAGTCGAGGTCATCTCCACGAAGGTGTACGTGTGGTTACCCACTGTCGCTGAGAACGGCGGCAGAGATACCTCCGGCAAGCCTGGCTTCACTTCACCTGCACAAATATTATATCAATTATTGATGGTATGAAACACATTTCACCAGACTAAATAAATATGAACATTTAGATCCAATAACGAAATACATTCAGTAGCAACATGCTGAGATGCTGAGATGCTGATTTGACTCATGTTATTTAGAATACTATAACAATTTACACAAAATCACTTTTTTAAATAGTTTGTATAGACAATTATGTTCAACTGGTTTCGATTTTATAAGCGTTTTTATTACAGTGATTGATGTCAATCATTTTATTTATTAAAACAATGATACACAGATGATATAAGAGTACATACTACTACGAAATATTTTTGATTTGTAACTGGTTTCGCTTCTAACCTTTTTTGTTGCCTTTTTAAAATTAAAATAATACATTCTGTAACACATAAAATTATTTTGTAATATGTACGTTATTATGTGATCTTTCGTTTGACACCAAAATATCATTGTACCATTGTACCATCAAAATAACATTGTATTGCCTATCAATGTTCTTCGGCTACATCATGAGCGCAAAGTTATATAATTATAAGTGATGAAGTGACCTGTAAGCACAAAGGGCATAGTGTTCTGCGTATCGAAGTAGTAAGCGAGCGCAGCGCACACCAGTACCACGGTGATGTTCCGCGTGGTCGAGAGAAACCAAAGCGTCTGGTCCACAGCACTGCGGAGCCGGCGAGACCGCTCCGACCCGCCTTCACAACTCACTTTTATATCTTTCACTTTCTATACAAAGATAAAACACCATAAGTAGCTACAGCGAAACATAAAAGTTCTTTATTATTGAGATAGGTACACAGTGTAATAACGATAGTTTCATTCAAAAACTCGCTTAACATTGAAGCCAAAACAATATACACGTGTGTGTTTGTGTCAAGCGACACGGAATTACGATTACGATTACGATAACAATTTGAATTTCCGCGGAGGATAATGAAATTTATTATTGGTTCAATTTGCGTGCACGTAAATGTGCACAGGTAGAGGTATGCATCTGTGATAAGAAAATTGATGCGGTTTATTTACAAATGAAATGTGGCGTAACGCTCACTTTAATTATATTTTTATTTTACAGTAGCGATATCAGATGACCATATTTACTTTACTCACAGTTTATTATTTAAACATAAATCACGTATGCATTATTATGTATGTGTTATTCGCACCATTTGAAAACTGAAAATTTTTCTTTCAATTATTATTAATTTACCTTTGTTTTCATGCATGAATGCATGTCGGTTTACATATTTATTAAGCAGTTTATTATTTTTTATTATACAAAGTGTTTATTGTGACATACCCTCAACAGCAACAGTACAAGGATGCATGTGATCCCCAGCACTGAGTCCCAGAGCCGCGTCTCCCCTATGTGCTCGTACAGTCCTGTCCATACCTTTAGTAACAAATAAATCAATAACAAACCTTTATTCTTCATATTACCTTATTTTTATGATGATAATAACTATATTTTAAGTATAAATGCCAAGATGATTAATATTAAACAAATAAACGTCAAGAGTTGCAGCTGGATTCATGTTCTAGAAGGAACAAGCTGGACGGTAGATGCCACTCATTAGGTGACCAACGGTCTCAAATTTTTTCCTAATTTTTTACAGTCTTCATGTTATCAATATATCATCAGAGTAATTTCAGTAGTTCCACACCTTTAATTGTTATGTTTTATTAAACGTTAGTGATCCAAAACAAATAAATAACAGATTCACCATTATATTTATCTCCAAACAGCTTCGAATGATGGTAATTAATGACGTGGGTCTTTTAGAAATTCTAATCTTTAATTGTTGAGTAAAAGTGTACAGATATTGCAAAAAATTATGTAGGTATATCCAATTATTGTGTTATTTTACACGGAATAGCTCAGTGATTTTACCACAATTTCACTTTATGTTAAGTGACGATGTGGTCCAGGTTAGTAAACACACTAGGTACTGGTTCTCAGGTGAGACTGCCGGAACACATCTATTGGTATCTGGCGACAGGTTTTCAAACTTGAGGGTTAACCTACTCAGGCAAGCATTATTAGGAAATGCTCTGCCAACATGCTGTGGTTTCCTCACGATGTTTTCCTACAATAAAAGCTCAGGCTAATTTTAGAGTTGAATAGCTAGGTTTGATTCATTGACGCAAAATGCGACAGCACTACCAACTAAGCCATCATCGCTTATTTTTAATAAAACTATGAAGGAGTGTGAAATATGTCTTGAAAGATTTTATTAAATCAAATTATTTCACGTTGTTAACCCCTTGAGCACTATCCTAGCGTTTATGCCAGCTTTCCATTGTTTTCCTATTGTCTCATTTTTATGGCTAATCGACATATTAAGAATTAACTAAATAACAAATGTATTTGTACGTTCCATTGAACAACCATTATTATATGTGATAAATTCAAAACATTACTAATGTATTAAATACCTATTAATTCTGTACCTAAGTCTTTCTTAACACAATATTTTAGTTAGTTATAAAAATATCGGGATTTAAACGTATCGCTTTCTCACATAACATGCTAAATAACAATCTAACCCAGCTATTGTAAATAAGACCGAAGGCCATTCGAAAGTTACAAACTGGCAGGTGAATCGCAGCAAAAAATATAAAATTATGTGAACAAAAAACGATTATACAAAAAAAAAAAGCGATGCAAAAAACGAAACTTAATATCTTTTGTAATAAACACTCAACTGATCATATAATTGCCAGTTTTTAAATCGATTTTATCCTATACCTTTCAATCTTCATGGTGTCTTAGTACTGTTCCGTTCAGAAATACAGGTAAAATCAACATAACAGTATATCGTTTTTTTATATGAATAGTAGTTTATAAAACAATGACCCACCTGTAGAAACTTTCCGCCCGGGAAACTGAGGCCCAATATATCCTTGACCTGTGTGGTGGCGATAATAATAGCGGCCGCTGATGTGAACCCTACAGACACCGGACCACTGATGAAATCTATCAGGAAACCTGCCAGAGGATCAAGATAAAATCATAAAATAACCGTAGTAAGTCGATTCAACCATTAAATGTCGCGGTAGTCCAAATGTCAAGACCACTGTAATATTAATCAGATTCCGCAAACGGCAAAAGACAAACTTGAACGTTTGAAAAATGTTCTGATAATACTACAACCCCATTGAACATGCATAGAACATTCGAATTCGCGATATAATGTTAAATACAAACCTTATAGATTGCTATGGTGGTTAATAACTTAATGGAACTCTTATACTAGGCTAGGATATATCGAAACTGCTTTTATTGTGATAAAAATCAAAAAATGTTAATTCAATTCAGGCCTTAAGAAAGCGCTTGTGAACGTCAATAATACTGACATGTAATATCAAATGTAGTTTTTTTTTTTTATTAGATATACGTTTAACCTAGGGTTGCCAACCACTTTCGTAGAACAGTAACGTGAGAATAACTAGATATTCTGGTTGAAAAAAGAACACAGTTTTTAAGAAAAATTTGTAATATTTAAGCTAGTAATGGTGTGCGACTTTCAAAACACAGACCTTTATTTAGCAGTACCTTTAAAAACCTAATGACTCATATAAAACTATCCTAGTTATTCAGAGATTTTAAATAGTTAACAAAGTGCTTAGAAAACGGAACGGTATTTTGATCGGTAGTTGATAGATTATAAGTGTTTAGCTATATTTTTTCACCTGACAGAGATAATTGGTAACACTCTTTCGATTTTCTTGCCACCATTATCATAAATGGATGTAGAATGTAGCAAAATCCTTGAACTAAGATGACATAGAATAATTCTATTGTTGTGGTATTTGTCCCACAATTTACAACAACTGTAAGCAATTAAACTATAAGCTATTGTGGCTGATAAGTAAGTACACAGGAAGTGGGTGGAATCAGTTTCCTGTGTCTTATACAACTGATTATTATTGTCTATAAATATCGCAGTATAGTGCCCAAGTAAGTTTTTTTGAAGTATAATGTTAATAAAAAAAACTTTTCGTAGCATAATAGTAGCCTACTCATTATACAGTTGAACTAATGTTTAATTCCTAGTAATACTGTGATGTGCCTCATTGTTTCTATGTGTTTATTATTTAATTATTTGGGTCTATATATTGGCCATTACGTAATAAAAATACGTTGAGTTGGGAAACGAAATACCTATATAAATATTTATTACTTACAAACTACATTACGTACAATAACGTTACGCCTCTCTCCCATAAGGGTAGGTAGATACAACATCCTTCCACATGCTACGATCCTGATACACGTTTTTCGTTACTTCTACTTTCATATGCACCTTCATAAATGCTCTTCGGTTACGGCTACTTTTGACTTGGCTTTTCTTCAGAACATTCTCAATCTGGTCCAGATACGTTCGTATTGGACGACCTGTACCAGTTTTCCCAGTCACTCTCGCCATTTAATTTTTTTCCTCAATCTTCTTTCATACATCCTTTCTACATGTTCAAACCAATTAAGCATCGATTTATCATTGTCACTACATCCACTACCACACCACAACGTTCCCTTAACATACTATTCCTTACTTTATCTATCATTCTCATGCCAACCATACTTCTTAGACTTATCATCTCTACTGCATTAATCTTGCTTTCATGTTTCAGGTTATCATGTTTCTTCTACCAAATTACATTACAAAGAAAAAAAAGTAAACCCTAATCAAAACCGACAGAGTTAGCGTGATGATATAAATCCCTTTCTAAAATATAAGCTGATAAGTACGTCACCACATTTGTTCGTGGCATTTTATTTAACAAGGTGTATAGTTTTGACCTTTATTATTTAACGTACGAATTATATGTCAGTGGGTGAGCGAGCACCTACACTTCTCGACTTATCACGAAACATCTCTCAAAAGAACGGGAGATAATAATTATACATGTTTTAGTATAGTAATTATATCGCTTATATAGTAAAAATACAAACGTATTAATTACTAACGAAATTAGTTTGAAACATAAAATGTCTTAAGTAAATAATAATAATAATAATGAACAATAATTGTTTTTATCTTTCATTCATATACAAAGATAAAATAAACAAAACATTTCAATTTTCTTGTACAAATAAGTAGTGAATATAACAAAGGCACTATTTATTTGAAATTTCATCGGATAATTATTGCCAAAACAATGAACTGAATTCCGTTATTAACCGGATTGTGTATTAGAACAATTACAATAACATGTAGCACATGTATGTACTTCGCTACATAGACGTACACAATGTGTTGTTGTACAAATAACAAAAAAAAAAAATATGTTTAATTAAAATAAACATTTCGACACAAATTCTTAGCAAGTGCACGTTTATTCAGTCACTGTAAATAAATGTTTATTTTTATTGTACTAATATGAATCATAGTCTAACTATACAATCCACACTAGTTCTGTTCAAATATGAACTTAACGTCACAATATGCATTTAAAATGGAGACATGACGAATTGCAATAGAATTTATTTTGATTAAATAAATAACACACTGTCTACTTAAGAATGTGTACACTGGTGTGTGAAAATTGTTTTAAAGCAAAAAGAAAACAGACGAATAAAAAGCGACACCAAAGTCTTTCTTATTTTTATATATACTAATAAAGAAAATTGAAGTGTCTGTTTGTAATGTCAAAATTATTTTTTTACTAAATAGATACGATACCTATAAAAGAAATACATTTATTAATTTTTTTGTCTGTATGTTCAGTTCAGAACGAACAATGTTCCGTGTGATCTCCGGAACGGCTGGACGGATTTTGACGGGACTTTTTTTGGCAGATAGCTGAAGTTACTCCGGTACTTTTAATTTTCAAAATAATTAGTGTTCCGCGTAAAAATTTATAATTCATAAAAATTGAATAAAATCGATTCATTGAACAGTTTTACGGGCAAGTGAGAATTTATGAGAAATATTTTTACTTTATCTACGAACTAAAAACAAATTAGGGTTGCTTATATATTTTTTTTAATGCATTGAAGAATATAAGAAACGCGGGCGTAGCCGCGGGGACACAGCTAGTAATTTAACTAAAAATTAAAACCGACCTAGTTTTGGAAAAGCAAAAAAGTGAAATATGGAGTGATGGTTTCGTTTAGTTTGCATAGGTAGGTATATAACTCTTTCATTGGGAGCAACGTGATAGAAATAGCGATTTCTGAATTACTTATTCTTCAAATTTGTTATCGCCGTGTTTCCTTTTAAAGACGAATTTATTAAATTAAAAGTATACTAACCGAGTTGTAGAATACCCATAATCAGCTCAACACAACCGGATAGGAAGGCGAGCAGAACAGCAAACTCCGGTCCGAGACCGTGAAGGTTCTCCCTCGTGAGGATGGCAGCTATGGCGGTCGGACCTATCGCGGAATCTTTCACCGAGCCGAAGATGGTGTACACAAAACACGCCATAAAAGACGAGTATAGTCCATATTGAGGAGGAAGGCCGGCCACTCCAGCGTAGGCTATGGCTTGAGGGATCACAGTCAAACCGACCGTTACACCTGAAAAAAAAAAAACCGTTAATTTAACATAGGATCAAATATGGAAATTTATGACCTAATCAGTAATCCTTTATCCTTATGTGTATAAAATACATAATGCAACAAACTTATATATTATAAAATGATCATAATAACATCTATGATTTAGAAAAAGAATCACGTAAATATCTGTATTTCTCGAGTTAAACAAAATAACGAATGAACAGATAAAGGTCGAGTTGTGACATCTCACTGCATCTCTTTCTCTTCTTGTAGCCTTACGTAATTAAAGACGGTCAATTATGTATTAAATTATAAATAATAATAATTTTTACACATATAGTTCTATCTAAACGAGATTTCAAACTTATATTAGTTGTAGATTAATTGGACTGAACTGTGTAACAAAGTGTATGAGAGAGATACAGGTACTTGTAAACAGAAGGTTGTAGGTAACTTGCGAACACAATGAATATTTGCAACAGCCAATATAAAATGAAATAGACCGGTTGCTACCTAAACACTGAGAATTGGATGTCAATCTATTTTAAAATTAATTACATATTAGGTATCAATTACCTTTTATTTTATTCATGTTATTTATACAGCTAGAGTTGTCAATACTTAAGCTAGATCTAGAAACTCATTTGTAAACAATAGAAAATTGTAAGCTGGGGGGTCATTCAAGGCATCAATGCCGGCCATCATGATTTGTTTATTTTTAATGATATGGGTAATGGGGTGACTTATTGCTGATTATGTAACACAATACCATATTTACCTATTAATTTTGGTTTTATTTTCAAAATTATGCCATTTCTTACTTACGTAATTATGCTGAGGAAGAACAATGTTGGTGAGTGGACATTGTCAAAATATCTAAAAATTTTACTTACATTAATCTAAAATTTAACTTGAATAGCCAGAAACAAAAATACAAAAATTTAAGTTCGTTAATAATTATTCAAACCAATTGGCAAAATAAATAGGAATTTGTTAGAAAAAGAAATCTATCAGGTGGTATGGTTAATTTCATAGTTGATTCGATTCAATTGCCACACGAGTTATCGTACTGGAGCGTTTATTTCGCGCAACACTTGATGTCGTCGATGTTCTGAACTGTGACGTCACAATACACCACATCGCACGGTCCAGTGCACCTTGTACGCTGTACTACTCGTATATTGCTATACCTTGAATGTTATAGTTTTAGTTTGGAATGTTTCTAAACCATAATTAAATGAAATATATACAGTACAAATGATAGGTATCTCTGATCAGATTTTAATATACAGTTTGCTATGTTGAGTAATATTTACAAAAATTAATGTGTATAATATTGAACTGAATTATCAATACTGCAATATTTTCCTTAATCATTAAATTTTAATCAATATATTAGTGTTTAAATATTAACATTAGGGACTATTATATGGGAGCGTAGCCACGGTACCCGCTAGTTATAAAGTATCTATAAATGTTAGGTAATAATATTACGATAAAAAATGATTAAATATTAGAGCGTAATTAAACGTAATTAATTAAATGTATCTCCGTAATAAGAAAGTAAATTTACTCGTAACGTTATTAAAGAGGTTGAGTAAAAATATTTCATGACTTTTGTATTTCATGAATACAAAAATTACTTATATTATATAATTCGAGTTTAGTAATAGAATGCGACCAACATCTCGAATTTGAATAACGAGAGGGTCGGCGTACGATAGAGTCACAGTTCTATGCAGCCGCCTGTTTTAATAATTATCTATACTAATAAATAAAATTCAAGTGTCTGTTTGCATTGTCAACATTATTTTTTTTTACTAAATAGATATGAAGGTATATACGATACCTATATCGAACATACAATTTTTTCAATTTTTGTCTGTCTGTCTATTTGTTCCGGGAAATCTCCGGAACGGCTGGATGGATTTTGACGGTACTTTTTTTGGTAGATAGCTGAAGATACTCCGGGTAACATAGCGTACTTTTAATTTTCGAAAAAAAATATAGGTTCCGCGTAAAAAAAAAAATTAAAACTTATGAAAAATTGAATAAAATCTGATTCAATGTAACGGATAAGTGCTTGAAGTTATTAGAAATATTTCGCAGTGAAGGACATATGAAACGCGAGCGCAGCCGCGGACACACAGCCAGTATACAATAATTGTATTATATAATTTCCTATATTGTAATTCTAAAATATGGAGTGGTTTAAGTAAAATACCGCAATAGAATTTACTTGCACTATTTTTTACCGATTAAAATTAATTATATTTTTATACATGTGACTTGTTTCAAGTTAACTAAATATATAGGTAGTGAAATCTGGTTAAAGAAAACGTCTATGATTTATGTACAAAAGACAAAAATATGTTATTTCAGAAGTAGATTACTTCTGTGATCAGAGGATATATGATTGTAAGAGTCTACTTACCAGCAAAGAGATCTGCAGAAGAACCACAAAATAACCGACATTGCCTAAAGAATTGCCAAACTAAATTGATAGTATGCTGGGCAGATTGCTTGTATAATCGATGCTCGATGACTACCATGTAACGAAAAATGTATGTGTGTAGGGTCCCAACAAGGTGGACCAACGAACTGGCGGAGATCGAGGGAATCCGCTGGATGCGGGTGGCGCAAGATCGGTCATTGTCTATGGAGGGGGCCTGTATCCATCAGTATTCCGAGTTAAATGATGATGACTTACCAGCAATGACGTCAGCGAGTCCACTTCTGAGTGTGTATTTCGGAAGCCACTCGAGTATCGGCAGGCGACGGAGAAGTGTTTTTTTTAGAGCAACAAGATCGCGCTCTTCTGACCGCGTCTCGCTTCCAGCCCTTATCGCTTTTCGTGAAAGCGCTATCTGGATAAGCGCCATTGCTGTCTGAAATAAAAGTTACAAAAATATATCTTTTTTGATAATATGTTTTGTGATATTAAAGTATGTCTTCGTACGGATCTGCCTACAGTATGTACTCGTAGAGCTGACAGCTCTCACTGACATACCTATAAGTCTTATACTTATGTACTTTATGCTATCCTTAAGTTTGCTATTTGTTACAAATAGCTGGGGTGGGTGAAGACTACATAATATAGGTAATAGTTACTAGAAAATGCTTATCAGAGAACGACCGGTACGGATCTACAAGTAGAAAAAATGGTAACCCTAAACAAAGTGAGAAACAATTGGATCGGGCAAGGATGCGTGATGACAATCATAAATCAAAAGGAAGCGTTTAAGATTGGTAATGCTAAATAATAAATTGTTCTCCATCCATTCTACTCATCCGCTCTGTAATTGAACTTTATGTATAATACAACATTTTTACAGCGTTATAAATATCATAAAATATAATATTGCATGATATAATAACTTTATATATCATAATCCAATAGGATGTTTTCTTGGGTATCATATTTGATAACATATTACAATGCGGTCCACAGATAAAACTTTAGCAAGTCAAGTTCTACAGTATTTGCAGAGCCTAAGATTCGCCATTTAACTGATAATGCCATTGCTATATTAGTCTACTTCGCTTAATTTCATAGAACGATGGTCTTATGGTATCTTGGTGTTGGGGACAGCAGCCGAAGTAGATACTTTATTTATGAGCAGTTCGAGCAATTTATAATATGGGACCTCGTAAATCAATTAAAAACAAGTTTTCCAAATGTGACATAATGTTCTAAACTTTGTCTTCCTAATACAGTCCTAATTACTTACTGTATGTAAGAACATAAGTTAATAATTTCATGTCTCAAACTTAGTAAAACTAATAAGAGTTTTCTAGGTAATAAGTAATACCCGTTTTAAATAACTGAATTTAAATTGTCAGCCGTCTAAGAGTTCTTCTGCTTTAAAATAAACAACTAGCTGATTAAACATAATTCTTTCAAAAATCTTACTCATAGACAGAAGTACAGATATTGGTCTATAGTTTCCAAGACTACTTCTACAACCTAATTTAAACAAAGGTACCAATTTACTTACTTTTATTAGGTTGGGGAAGGTGCCAGTTTCTATATATATAAAAATATATTAGCCAAATAATGTGAAATATTTACAATTATGGATTGAAAAACCATCACTGATATTCCCCATATATCTTGGGTATGTTTCAAATTTAATTGTTTGATTGATTTTATTATTTCTCCTGCACTAATCGATGTTAAATTAAATATTAAATTTATAGGGGCACTCAGATTATTTAAAAGTAACGCGGCACCATGAGAAGATTAAGTTATATATTTTGTTATTTCTAATGGTACGTTGGTGAAATAATCTTGAAAAACAGTCGCTACCTCTGAACTGCTTGAAATAAGTACTCCATCGACGTTCAGATTAAAACTATTATCATTTATTCTATTATTACCAAGTTCCTTGTTTTTGATGTGCCAGACAGTCTTGGTCTTATTTTTACACTCATGAACTTTGTTTCCCAAAAATTTTGCTTTGGCAACTATACACACACGTTTAAATTTATTTTGTATAATTTCTAACATAAGAATGAAACGATTCACTCGTAGATAATGATTTTTTATGGCATAAATTATATAATTAATCCCTACTTTTTTAATTCTTCTAGTTGCACAATCACTAAAAATAAGTTTTTTCCTAACAATAATAACTTTTGTTGGGGAATGTTTATTGATACCTTTGCTTATAACCTTAAAAAAACTGTCGTAGTTTGTATTCGGATCTCGATTAACAAAATTATAAGTGGACAATTTTTGTTGATCATTATCATTTAAACGATTAAATCTACTTTTAGATACAAGTCTAATTGTCTTTTTGTAATCATCATTAGGCATTTGACAGTTAATTTTAGCAAATTGTCATTTATAATCTGACCGTATTCCAGATATAATTCCACCGCTAATGATCTTAAAATTAGTAAAAATGTTATCTATACAAGTCGCGGTCTGAGCCGTGGTTATAGTAGGTTCATTAAAAAATGAATCAAAATTGTACGATTTAAAAAACGAAATGAACGTAGTGATATCCGATGAGGAGATCAAAATGTCTATGTTAAAATCACCACAGATTAACACTCGCTTTTTGTATTAACTAATTTTACTAAAATTTCATCCAATGTGTATAAGAATTGAAAAATATTCGAAGCTGGAGGTCTGTAAACACACAATATGATTAAATCTCCCATCTCTGCGCAAGCCACTTCACAAACACGGTTTATTGAGAGACTGCATATATCTGTTCGGGTTTTAAACTTTAAATTATTTTTTCATAAAATTAAATACACTAGCAACGGAATAGTGTGATACATCAAATAACATTTTATCTGGTTTAAGCCAGGTTTCTGTAAAACACAACCTCATAAAATAGGCTCTTTATATAATTATAAATCAATGCCTAATAATTTGCCGGAGAAGCGATTTATGTTTTGGTGATAAACTGTACCTAATGTAACGATGCTCCTTTGTTTTATTTGTTGGTTTAAAAAAGTAATAGCAGTACCTTTAGTTGAACTCACTGCCACTTAACCTATTTATATTATATGTTATCAATGTAGTTATGTCTCGGTTATACTTATTGGAAAGTTACATCTTTTCATGGGTCAACATAAAGTTATTAATAAGTTTATTAATATCGAAAAATATAAAATATGTCACCATGACGGCATGTCAAATTGTGCAATGATTTTGATAATTGATTGATTGTTTTTTTTTTTTTTTCTTTGGGGTTGATTGAGTACGGGAAAGCACATAGCATTATTTTTCCAACAGTAAAATGTGACAGTTTTTCTGAGTATTTCTGTAAATCAATCTTTTTTACCCCTAAACTGTTTCCTATTAAAATTAAAACATTTTTGTCCAACCAAGCCTATGTTCAATATATTATCAATTATTTGTTTAAAATGACACCTGGGATACAGTAATTAATAATATGGCCTTTTAATTTCCGTGCCAACAATAACCCTCTGCCCTTACCAATTTCGTCACTGAATACTAATGTTTTTTTGTTTTTTTACAGTACTGACATCTGCACCCACATGCAACAGAGTAGGCAAGTTAATCATTTTTTTTTTTCAGATTTAGGTCTAACCATCTTAGGACGGAGCTTAATTTTTTCAAAGGATTGAGTCAGTATAGGAATAGATCCCTTAGCTACACGAGACCTTGGTGACTGAACGTCACACATGGACTCAGAGTGATTACAATCACTCAACATGCAAGGGATGCTCAGTGACTGAACCCCATCCAGTTTACCTGCAACTGACTCTATCAACTCATTTGCTGATACCATGTGTTCATATAATTGATTCTGTGAACACTCATATTCTGAAGATAACGACTGTATATAATCTTCATTAATTTTTATCTCAGCCTGTAAGAGTTGAATGTCACCACTTTTTGTTTTTTTTTTATAATGGACAGCACAGTGACTGCACTGGACCTGATGGTAAGCACAGTGCAATCCAAAACAGCGATGACTGACACTGAACAGAGTTCTCTGCCAGTCACCGCTGTCATGCTGACCTGCTTAAATACCTCTTCACGCCTCTTTTGAAGGACCCAATATCATATGAAGGAGGGAACACGCTGACAGGAAGACGGTTCCATAACCTCACAGTGCGACAAAAGTATGAGTCAGCAAACTTTTTGGTTCTTGAAGTTATGGGTGTCACCGTGAAACCGTGACACCGAAGTCCTGCCCGCGTGGTTCTGTTATGGAAAGGAGAGGAGGGGATCAGATCAAAGAGCTCTTCAGAACACTCGCCATGATACAAGCGGTAGAAAATGCTTAGAGAGGCTATGTCCCTGCGTAATTGAAGCGGTTCTATGGAATTGGTGATACCTGCATCATTTACTATGCGGACAGCACGCCTCTGCAACCTGTCTAAGGCATCGATAAGATATTTAGCGGATCCATCCCAGAGGTGCGAGCAGTATTCCATGCACGGGCGAACCTGGGCCTATAAACATTTTGACTTTTAAACAATTTACAATATAATTTATTTAGTTTTTACAACTTTTCTTTAACCGACACAGTAAATGATTTTGAATTGATGAATTGATTTCCTGACTTTTATTATGATTTTTTATTATCTTATTTATTCTAATATTTTTCTTATAATATAATATATAGTATATTTGTGATTCAGGGGCTTTTTGACCATGATTCAGAGGCAATATTGAGTTCAAGCTAGGATCCGTGTCACAATCCTTTCACTAGTAAACAGCATAACGGTCAAGGGCCCTGAGAAATCTGTGCAGCGATATTATTTCATATTTTTTCAAAGGGGCCGTTCAAGGCCTTTAAGAGGGGGGCGGGGGAGGTGGGTGGGTTTATGCTTTGCTTATTTTTAATGATGGTCTACATGGAGATTACGTAAATATTCAAAATATCAAAATACGTTGGCTTTTCAAATTATGCAATCATGGAGTGGGGGGAGGGGGGGTTAGAGCTTTGCTTGCTATTAGTGACAAGGGGAAAAGGGGTCAAAAGTCCTCAAAAATATTGCCTTAAATACAAATAAATTAATCATAATGTTTTTACCCGGGTACACATGTAGTGTGACCTGATTATCCGGGGTCTCTACGTGAGAATAATGATATAATCGAAACAATATAAATAATTATATAAAATTACATTGTTTGTCGATTTGGAGGATATATTTTTATGATATGGGACGACGTTCATATGGTGTGAATTTCTAACCAAACTAAATACAATGGTTTTTTAAATAAATAAAATTAGTTTTATTTAGCGGTTAGCCGCAGCTACGCTCGCAAATACCGATTATTTATTATTCCTAATTATCTTTACTTTGTATAAAAGGCAACGTAGGTATCCGTCTGCCCGTTAGTACGATTGTAATTGGAAAATAACTTAAACGATTTACATTTTTTTAATAGGTAGACGTACTCTTTGACTAGTTCTTAGTGTATATTTTATTTCTTTAGATACCCAATACCATATTAGGGTATGAAGTATGTAGTCAGCAAGAAAACACGACAACCTGTATCTTTTGTCTGTAACTTTATTATTTAAGGGATATAATGAACTATGGCGCGATAATTCACTCACGTATTATAATTTCTATTCCTTACTAATATTCACAACATTACATTCCATATATATTCTACACATGCGATTTAGCGAGGAAACCATGGCATAGTGGTAGGGCATTTTATAATAATGCCCGTCAGGTAGCTACTATTCTCAAGTTTGAAATCCTGTTGCCAAATACCAATGTATTCCGACAGCATTACTTGAGAACCAGTACCTACGCTTAGTGAGTTTATCATCAGATGTCATTATTGTCAAAGCACTAAGCTTATACATTGTAAAAAAGAAGACAGACAAACTGACGAGACATGTTACCCTTTATAATAAAATTGAAGAAGTGCTACTGATAATAAGTTATTTTTCTCTGTATGTTTAAAATTTAAAAATAATACGTAATATATGCAAATTAGTTTAATGTAATTAACTGAACACGATAATTATTTTAGAGGAAAATTACCTACAATTTATTTATTTATTATAAAGAAACAAATAGTCATATCAGCATATAAAAACAACGAAACTAATGCAAACAAAAAGAGCTATGGTTCTTATAGAAATATAAAACAAATATATACCATACATATTGTGTATTTTTATTGTATAAATAACCGGACTCTGTAATTTATATGAAAACGAAACTGCAACTCAAAATTGTAGGTTAATTATTTTTTTATCATTCTAAGATAAACTTTATAAGGATCAATACGATTTAATACGTTATTGTAAAATTTACATGCACGTCTAATAACTATAGAATAAAATAACTCTGTTTAACTTCTTTTGGCCTAGTATGTAATAGAAAATGATGGGATTAGGTTTTGTGCAGTTTATGCAGCATTTACACGGCATGGCAATTCAAAATTTCTTAAACCTTCTTGTAATCTCTTACGTTCTAGTGGATTCCGGATGATTCTAAAAGATTTTGTAACGTCTGCATACAAAAGTGCATTACTGCCATCAAAGTTATTGCTTATATCGTTAACGTATAGAATAAACAAATGAGGTGACAGATGAACCTTGAGGCACTCCAGAGCTGAAATTTTTACAACCAGATATGAAAACACGTAAAAGTTATTACCTGTTTATTATTACCTGACTGATCAAGAAGATGGCAATATTTTTGCGAGAGTACGCATGTATGCCTTGTATGCCTTTGACACGCGATGTATCCTAAACAAATTATGGTAATGGTTAACACTGAAGCGGATATGGTTCAGTTGGTAGTGTGGTCAGATTACGCTTCGGTGGTCGAAGGTTTGAACCTGCTAATATAATTCTATAATGAACCTGAGCTTTCGGTGAAAGAAAACATCGCTAGGGAACCACCATAGCCTGATGCTAGGGTATTTTCTGATAATATCCGCCTTAGATAACTACCACCGCCAGGTTTGAAAACCTATCGCCAAGCACAAATCGGTATGTTTTGGCAGCATCACTTGAAAACCAGTACCTCTAGCCTTACCGTGTTTACCATCCTGAATCACATCGTCAATTAACATCAGGTGAGAACGTGGTCAAACCATACAAACTAAAAAAAGGCGTGTGATGTATCATTAGATTCTTCTTAAATGGAAATAAGATAATATTTTTCTTATATACTATTTAAATTTATACCTAGTAGATAATTATAAAGAGAAAGGGATAACAAATAATTTATTATACATTACTTTATAAGTTATTTTTAATTTAATAATAGTCAAACAAATACGTTCATTAAGACAAATAAAAAAGGTTTATAATAATTGTAAATTAATGATAAAAACAAACAAAAACTCAACTGTAAAAACACATAACTAATAATAAGAGAAAAACAACCTTTATAATATATGAGATATATAAACAAATTTATTTTATAATCCTTGTTTGAGGTAACCTTAGCATATTGTTTTTATATAACAATATAGTTTATTTGTTCAAATAAGAAAAACAACATTGCGCGGTACATTCCACATTGTTTAAATATAATCCATAGGGTTTAAAAAACTTGTTTTTCTCAGTAAGTGTTATTAAAGCCTTTTTTTAGTAATTAATAAAAATGATTACTTCTTATCTGTACTAATAAATAAAATTGAAGTGTCTGTATGTAATATCAATTTTTTTTTACTAGATAGATTTACATATATATAAATAAATACAAAAATACAATTTTTAAAACTTATCTGTCTCATCTGTTTGTTTGTAACGGGTAATCTCCGAAACGGCTGGATAGATTTTGACGGGACTTTTTTTGGTAGTTAGCTGAAGTGACTTAGGGTACATTCGAAAATAATTATGGTTCCGCATAAACAAAATAAAACTCATAAAGATTTGAATAAAATTCGATTCAGTGCACAGTTTTATGATTAAGTGCTATAATTTATGAGAATATTTTAATTTTATCTTAGTACAAAATTTTGTTTTAGGAAAATAATTAGGGTTCCGTATAAAAAAATTAAAATGCGGTGAAGAATATATGAAAAGCGGGTGGAGCTGCGGCCACACTGATAGTTCTTATATACAGACAATCGTATTCTAATGAGCCTAAATTTTAGTTAAACGAAAATCAATGTTTCTAATATCCCACCCCCCTGGCAAACTACCACCCTCAAGTTTGGACATCTCTCACGAAACCCCTAAATGTGTGTTCTGGTAGCATCACATGAAAACCAAGTACCTGAAGGTTTAGCGTATTTATCTGTGCTTATTGAGTATAAAAAATCTAAATGTTAGTCCAAATCGTTACAAAAATTTTACTCATATAATTGATTTTAGTGTTAAATTCAAATCGGTTTGGTAGTTTGCCAGTGACACGCGTTCAAAAACTAAAAATTTACTATCAGGGTATATTGTACTGATATGTTTTTGTAAATTATGATAACTAAAGTTATGTGTTTTTCAAGTTGATCAAGGTTATAGAATATCATATTGTTTTTTCAACTAGTATGTTTTCGTTTTGTGTCTCGCTCGTGCGCTTTACACAAGCAATCTTTCAACATATTATTTATGTAATTATCTATTATATTATTTGGATAATATACTGTTAAACAGTTGCAGTTGATGTCGGCGTAACTCTATATAGGTATTTATTTATTATGTACATATATACACACGTAATTAATAATACAAATATTTTTAACCTTTGGATTGAATGAAGTAAGGTTATCAAATCCAAAACCATGAAAACCGTAAGTATATAATTTTTATAATATATCGAACATAACATCTAGAAATGGTTTTTTGACCTAGGTACTATAGTTACCCCGGGGGGTTTTGAGTGGGTATTTCCGGGCGCTTCACGCCCGGGCGAGTCCCACACTGGCACGGAGCTCGTCACTCCGTGCCCCTTTACCCATTGCATTGGGGGACATCGGTCTCACTAATGCAATATTTGATTCTGGAAAATTTTGAAAATGTTTCCTGTAAATGGCGAATCAAAATCACGTGACGCTTTTCAGTACATACTTGGGGCGTTCGACAAAAAAATAATTAGGCGTGACATTATGATAATACCGAACGTTTCTTCAGAATTTCCGAATCTTCTCCCTGTTTCGAGTCTCACGTAATCAATGGATGATCCCGTACGGGTATGAAGATAGGTGTTTTAACATAAGTTAAAATATAAATGCATTTTTATAATAAGTCTCGTACAGATATTAACTGTTAATTTAGACACACAGAAACAGATACACTAAACGACACGCGATGCGGCTGCCCGACAAATAGCTCAAGTAAATGACGATATTTCAATATTGTCTAGTTTTACGTAAAATAGTAATAAATATAAAATCTTTAGGACGCGAGTTCCGCTCTCCGCTTGTTTGATTATTATGTTTTATTACATTTTTATTTATACAAATTAAATAATATTTCCCTATTCGGGATATCCTAATTTAAATAAATACTTAAAATATATTAGAGGATTATGTCGATTCTATATGCATGGTACGAAATAGTTTATGGTAAAGGACAAATTATAATTATATATAGATGGTTCACTATATTATTATTATGTTTCTTGTGTATATGTTTCCTTCCTCGTGATAACTTATAATAAACACTCAAGTAATTGACATTATTGTTTGTACATTTGTAGTTTATTTTTATTTCAATTTCTTCATAAGATCATTAAACATAGAAACATACACAAGGGCTAGAGGCAATAGTATGCTTTTATTTATTTTTAACACGCTGTATGATCTGTAGATATCATTAGAAAAATATGTCACTTTTGATTAGTGTATAATCTATTTGATCTGTATTATTACTCTCGCTTGCTGCCGTTGGCATACTGTTAGGGTTCGTTCAAGTATAACGTAAACACAATTTTAGTTATTTTAGACTGCCCCTCCACCTTGTCAGTAAAAAACTTTTCAAATTATCTTACGTAAGCATTAGAACGATTTGGAAAAAACGCGAAAATAAGTAAGTGAATATTCTGTACGTAATCACCATTCAGACAACCGTTGTGTCTTGTGTCTGGGTGTGTATCGCGACCCTCATCTACCTAGTGTAATAGGAGTTATAGATATAGGTTTCTTGGTTTCGGATCTAGTAGTAATGAATATCCAAATCCCAGTAGGCTTTTGGCAATCCTTGGCAGTCGCTATTTTTGGACCGGACTATATTTCCTATCAGGTACAATGACGTCTCTTTACTAAGATACTGTAAATAAACTAAAGATGAAAAAAAACACTAAATCCACGGTAAGTTCAAAATATCCCTCATCGATGAGAAGTTGAAATGTGTCCTCAAAACCTAAAAGAGCCTATTATCACGGATACTATAAATGGATAATAGGAATTCACAATCTATACGGGTGTTGTGTTAGCTATTGTAGCGATAGCGGGAATTTCGTCACCGTGACCACTTCCTTAAATAGCAGGCGACAGTTACTTATCTCACGGCATAAGTGATAAGCGATGAGCGATTTTCTAATATAAATTTATTGCATATATGTATTTTAATAATATTAGACTTTAATATAAATTATTTAAATATAAAATTATACAGAAAAGTGTTTTATTAGATTAAAAATTCCATTCGTTTCTTACGTATGATAATACGTAATAATAGAAGATTGATGAATAAAATATGTAAAATTCACCTAACGATATAATGTCGTTGATATAAGTTTAACATCAATATCTAGTTTAAAAATATGAGTAATGCCTTTATAATATTAGTTAACCCCTGGAGCACTAACCTGGCGTTTACGCCAGCTTTCCATTGTTTTCCCATGGTCTTCCCATTGTATCATTTTTATGGGTAATCAACATATTGAATAAAAAAGTCATGCAGAAAAAAACCAGATCGAGATTCTTACCGGTTCTTATAGATGATTGGGTTGCTATCCGAACCGGTGGTAGTATTTTGACGTTCATGAGCACCTTATCAAGGCTTAAATTGAATTAATAATTATTGAATTTGAATTTTGAAATATTACAAAGATTGTTTATGCAAATTTTATTTATTTTATTCTATCATATATAATTCGCACTTTCACAATGAAAGTGATCTAACTCAATAAATGAAGTTTATTAGTTACCTTAGCGTTACTGATGCTTATGAGCAGAGTTGCCCTCTAAAACAAAAGACCTTAATAAGATAAGTTCCCTGGTGGAACTCTAAGCTTAAAAAGCTTAGGGAAAAAGTTAGGCGGCTTTTCAATAGGGCCTAAAACACAAAGGAGTGGGAGACTTACCAACTGGCCCTAATCAAATACAATAAAGAAATTAGGAAAGCGAAGCGGGCTTCCTGGAGAAAGTTCTGTGAGGAAATCAATGATACGCCTCATGGAGCAAGAATTCACAGGGTGCTCGCTAAGGACAAACCTAAACAAATAGGAAGGACTCCTTAAAAAACAAGATGGGACCTTCACTTACAGTGAAAAGGAAACCATGGAGCTCCTTACGTCAGTTCATTTCCCAGGTTCTGAGAGACTTACTTTTAGAAGACTGCCCTCCTCAATAAGACCTCAATTAGAAGACTGGCGTAGAGCGGCAAGGTTTATAAGACCACAGAGTGTGAAATGGGCTATGAAGTCTTTCAAACCATATAAAACAGGTGGAGAGGATGGAATTCAGCCTGTGCTATTACAGCGAGGTCTTGACATCCTCACATCTGTAATTATTAAGATTTTCTGGGCAAGCTTTGCTTGGGGATATATACCTGAACTATGGAGAAAAGTACGATTACTTTTTATACCCAAGGCCGGTAAAAAGGATTACGCTATGCCAAAGTCCTTTAGACCAATAAGCCTTACATCTTTTCTTCTGAAAACTATGGAGAAGATAATTGATAGAAATATTAGGGAAGTGGTATTAACCACAAACCCTATAAGTTCTAATCAACTTGCCTATAGCAGAGGAAGATCCACTGAGACTGCCCTGCTTTGTCTTGTAGATAGAGTGGAGAAGGCATTAGAAAATAAGGAAATTGCACTATGTGCATTTCTGGATATTGAGGGTTTTTGATAACACACCCACTAGAACACTAGTTCATGGGTTAAGTGTTAAAAAGGTAGATTCAACCACTATATAGTGGATTGAATCAATGCTCTCAAACCGTATAGTATTTAACTTACTTCAAAAGAATAAACTATAACAATGGACTAAAAAGTCAATAAATAATTACTTTATTAATCTGCTTTGTTAATTTTGAAATCGGCGCTAGCTTATGGATAACAAAGTGCTACAAATGTACGTCGCTAACTATATTCAATTTTGATTTATTGTTCTTTAAAATCATCCTAATTCTTTATTTACCTTACATGTAATTATGATATAAAGTTTAAGCAGTTATTTCCATTTGTCATATAAATGAGTACATTGATTAACTCTAGCTGGTACCGACTCCAAAATTAACGAAGCAGATTAATAAAGTAATTATTTATTGACTTTTAGTACATTGTTATAGTTTATTTGTTTGAAGTCTGTTTTTTTATTTTTAATTTAAAAAGTTTTTTTTCTACTTTTTTGTTTATTTATGTACTTATAGGTATAGCTATGAATCCTACTTCATAGCTTTGGAAACGAATATATGAAACGTGGGTCTATAATATTCGAGGGTTTTTCTTATTTTCTCTGAATTTCATTTTGGAGTCGGTGCCGGCTTGAGTTAATCAATGTACTCATTTACGAATGGAAATAACTGCCTAAACTTTATCACTATTGTACATAAGCTAAATAAAGGACTAGGATGATTTTAAAGAACAATTAATCAAAATCGAATATAATTTGTGGCGTATATTTACACCACATTGTTATCCGTAAGCTGGCACCGAAATCAAAATTATCGAAGCAGATTAATAAGGTAATTATTTATTGACATTTTAGTGCATTTTTATGGTTTATTCTTTTGAAGTATGTCTTGTTTTTAATATAAAATGTTTTAAAATATATAAATTCTTGGGACTTGGTCCGACCATTCATGCGTGACCACCGCGTTGTTACTGACAGTGACACGTAAAAAAAACTACACATCGGGTGACGGTGACCGTCAGTCTGTGGTGACCGTGTCACAATGCAACCTGTGCCGGATATACCAACTCTTTGTGTAGCACGGTACATGCACAATTGAATACATTTTTTTATGTCCGTAAAATTCATCTACAAATTTAATGAATAAGTACTTCCTATATTTGTAAACGACAAGGTATATAAGAATTTATCAATCTATCAATAATAATGTTTAATTATATATCACAATCCCCGAAGTATACCGTTCGCACAACTCTGCTACTCGTCGATGAGATTAGTTGAAGTAATCATTAGTAATCGATGTCATTTGCTACAGCTAGATTTGGTTACATAATTTCTACATTTACAATGAATACAACTTCTTAACTCGACTTTGTATTATTTAGCAAATTTTCAGTGTTCCGATAAAATTACAACTTTTTGTTATAAATTTATGGATGGAAATGATGGAGTTTTTGTGACATTTCAGAATTCACACTCCATATGATTTTGTTGTGTGTATTCTTCACTTGTGTACAATTAATAAACGTAAACCGCCATCATAATACATTATATAGAGTCAAACACTCAAAAGAAATTAATTAATTGTAAATGATAACTATGATTAACCAAAATCAAACCCAAAATCTCATACAAATATTTCAGTGTTTCCATTAAAAAAAAATAAAGTGTCACAGTTAAAATTCTAATTGAAATAATATTTTAGGTAGTTATTACAGCTGTTCACACAAACAAAGGTATTTTGTTAAATAAAAACTTTATTTCATGCATAGAGCACGACTAATAATCCACACACAAAGCAATTTGCATGACAAGCATGTGACGTTTGTCCCGTTCGATGCGCCTACGCAGTGAAATTAACTTAGCCAGCCAAACTTCTACTTTCTATTCGAATATAAACATATACAATAAATAACGCAGTGTGTGTTTGTTCATTCGTAATAAACTTTGTCATATAAGATCTATAGGTTATCTTAAATTCACACCGCCATTTAGAGAGTTTATTGATGATGCAAATACCAATATAATATACCGATATACAAACTGGACTAAGTTTTTAGGAATATCAATCCTGTAAGAATTGACAGAACTTACTTACGCCTGTGTTACTATTTGTGGTTAATTATAGTTTGGCCTAGAATTATTGGATCCGCGTACTGAACAGAGTTCACTGCCAGTCACCGCTGTCATGCTGGCCTGCTTAAATACCTCTTCACGCCTCTTTTGAAGGACCCAATATCATATGAAGGAGGGAACACGCTGACAGGAAGACGGTTCCATAACCTCACAGTGCGACAAAAGTATGAGTCAGCAAACTTTTTGGTTCTTGAAGTTATGGGTGTCACCGTGAAACCGTGACAACGAAGTCCTGCCCGCGTGGTTCTGTTATGGAAAGGAGAGGAGGGGATCAGATCAAAGAACTCTTCAGAACACTCGCCATGATACAAGCGGTAGAAAATGCTTAGAGAGGCTATGTACCTGCGTAATTGAAGCGGTTCTATGGAATTGGTGATACCTGCATCATTTACTATGCGGACAGCACGCCTCTGCAACCTGTCTAAGGCATCGATAAGATATTTAGCGGATCCATGCCAGAGGTGCGAGCAGTATTCCATGCACGGGCGAACCTGGGCCTTATAAAGAAGGTACAGCTGCTCGGGCTGGAAAAACCGTCGCACTCTGTTTAGGATTCCGAGTCTCCGAGATGTTGTGGAGATGACATGTTCGATGTGGTCCTTGAGGTTTAGGTCGCTCCGAATATCCATTCCCAGGATATTTAGTCTGTCACGCATTGCAAGCTGAGTGTTCTGAAGAGTAGGGTTGGGTGAAAAGGGGGATTTTTTTTGGGTAAAGGCACATACCTGCGTTTTCTTGGCATTGAACTCAACCAAGTTACTTGCTCCCCAAGTGGATATGCGGGTCAAGACTTGGTTAAGTTCAATTACAAGTTCCTTCCGTCTCTTTTCTGTGTCTCCCCTTCCACTGCCAGGCTTACTGACGTAGCACCCATGAACCGTGCTATCATCTGCATAACAATGAATGTGCCCCAGGGGAAGTACATCATTGATGTGCAGAAGAAACAACGTGCGTGACAAAACAGAGCCTTGTGGTACTCCAGCGTTTACAGACATGAGCTGCGAATTATGCCCGTCAACAAGGACACGAAATCTGCGCTCATGCAGAAAGCTGGAGATCCATCGGCACAGGTTGTTGGGAAGTCCGAAAGCCGGGAGTTTGGAGAGAAGACCTCGGTGCCAGACCCTGTCAAAAGCCTTGGCTATATCTAAACCAATAGCCAGAGCCTCGCCATGGTTGTCAATTGCTTCCCCCCAGCGGTGCAGTATATACGCTAGAAGATCCCCCGTTGACCGATTCGGTCGAAAGCCGTATTGACGATCATGGATAAGGGGGTGATCTTCTAGGTGGCGCATAAGTTGGGCATTTAATATGCGTTCCATAACTTTACACAACACTGAGGTTACAGCGATCGGGCGGTAGTTATTGGGGTCAGAACGATCTCCTTTTTTAGGAATCGGCTGCACGTTGGCCTCTCTCCAAACGCGGGGCACGTCACCAGAGATGTAGGATTGGTAGTAAAGGTGTGTCAATACCAGGCACAACTCGGCTGCACACTTTTTAAGCACAACTGGTGGGATACCGTTCGGCCCACTGGCCTTCCGAACATCGAGTGACAACAACTCACGGCGCACGTCTCTTTGCCTGATGCGGACTTCAGGCATCAAGGTACCGCTGTTGGGTGTTGTGGGCGGTTGCGCGTTACTGTCGTCGAGTCGGGAATTATCCGCGAAGATGTTGGCCAACAAGGTGGCTTTCTCCTGCGGTTCGTGGGCCAGTGATCCGTCTGGATATCGTAGCGGGGGCAAAGATGTATGGCAGAAATTTGCTTAGACGGCCTTTACCAGGCCCCAATAGGCACGACTATTAGTTGGCTGGCGGACTAATTTCTGGCCAATCCGTGCAACGCGCTGAGCATCTGCTCTTATGTAAACCTTCTTGCAGGACCTAGTGGCCTTATTGTAGGTTGCCTTAAGGGAGTGGAGATCGGGATCTTCATTCGCGCGACCCTTGATCCAAGCACGATACGCAATCTGCTTCCGACTGAAAGCGTCCGCGCATTCGTGGTTGAACCAAGAGCGTCCGCGGCGATTACCGACGATTTCGGACGAAGGAATGTAGTACTCCATTCCGAGCCCTATTTCGGCGGCAATTGCCTCGGCAGTCGCAGAAAGATCCTTCCCATTAAAGCATCGCTGCCACCAAGGTATGGATGCGAAATAATTTCGCATACCATCCCAATCTGTCGACGAGTAGTGCCAAACCTTACGCCTGGTCTCCGAGGGAGGTCGGGGCATGGAACGCGGCACTGATGTTGCAACGAGACAATGGTCAGAACTTCCCAGTGGGGCATTGACCGACACTTTGTACTCGCTAGGATGACTCGTCAGCAGTAGGTCCAGCAGGGAAGGTGCGTGACCCTCTATGTCGGGGATCCGGGTGGGCTGGGTCACTAGTTGTGACAGGTCGTGCGTGAGCGCATATACATGGGCAGTTCGTCCTGCACGGTCTGTCTTCGAAGAATTCAACCACTGTTCGTGATGTGCATTGAAGTCTCCCAAAACCACCAATTCTGCAGTAGGGAACTGCTCCTGAGCGTCGTCCGTTGCCTGGCTTAAATAGTCAAACAGCTGAGCTGTCTCATCATCTCCCTTGTGAGATCGATACAAACATGCGTAGACTCGGTTTTCAACGCCGAGATCCACGTGTATCCATAGGGTGGAGAAGGAGGGGTCCTCCATGAGGTGCAAACGGCGACAGCACACATCAGACCGTACATACGCACATACCCCGGCTTTAGCTTACAGCTTCACCGTTACTTTGGGGGAGAGTACTGAAGGCACTCACCGCAAAAAGTAACTAGCACAAGGGTTACCAAAATGGTACGAACCTCGGCTTGGGCGTTACCTGAGTGTGAAAAAAGTTTCGCGGAATTTTGATCGTAGCTAAAGCCTAAATTTTTTTATGTTCCTTAACTTGTTAACTTCCTTACAGGAGCTATGTACCTGCATGTTGGGTGCAGGAGCGTGTGTGCGATGTTGTGGGTGTAATGTTAAATGCATGGTGAATGTCACTGAATCGCGCTGACGGCGACATCAAGATCCTCCCCAGTTGGGGAATGAGACACGTCTTGGGTCGCCGCCTGAGAATGGACCCGAAGAGTGTGCGGGAGCGAAATTTGCCGCTTGTCCCTGGCGGCGGTTTCGCGGGGGTGGGTGCTGGCACACATATTGAATCGATTGATAGGGAAAGATCCTATTTTCGCATGTGATTTCATCATCAGGGTCGGTGAGTACGTTTCGCGGTTTCCGAAATGATTGCGGAGCTAACGGGTCGGTGGGGTACGCGACGGCTTTGGCTATGAGCGAATTTGGGTATGACTCTGCGCGATCGAAAAAGGTGCGACACTGGGACTTGATCGCGAAATGGATAGATGGTAGGTTGAGGTCTCTGTGTAAATCCACAATCCTCTGATACCATCGGGCACCTACAGCTCTCCTTGTGAAGCGGTTCTGAACCACTTGGAAGAAAGCCATATAACGGTTGTATTGGAGCGAGCGGACAAGACATGCATGCACACGCTAAGGCGTAACAATCACCACTCGTATTTATGCCAAAGCTCGAGAGGAGGAAGTTTTACAAAACCATTTTTATAAATTGGTTACTGAACCTATTTATAATAATTATTTAATTATAACTGAACTGTAACTGAATTTAATGTAAATTAACAATGAATTTAAATTAACAATTCTAGAATAATAATGAAAAAACAACTTTTATGAAAACACGATTTGAAAACGTAATTGAAATGTTTCGTTTTAGTTGAATAATTGAACTGGCTTTAAGAGTCACAATATCTTAAGTAAATAACTTAATTAAATAATATTGCATATAATCGTAAAAATCAACGCCTATCTGTTTGTGTGTTAGTACACGGTGTACTAAACCATTATATGGTGGTTGAAGATTAACTGAAGTTGTGAGAGATTACCTTTTGTGTTTGCGTTATGTTTATGTAACAAATAAACCGTTCTGTGTAGACGTGTAAAGTACTGACACAATATGTGTTTTCATGTCTGTCAGTGCGTCGTGAGTCGCGACCATGGCCTGTGTAACCCAGTTGAAATATCATGCTATTGTTGTAAGTGTTTATTATTCATGTTAAAGACGTCTAAACATGAAATACACTGGGGATTTTTTTTTTTTGTAAACAAAACTTGCCAAAACTGATATAAAATAGTTTATAATAAATTTCGGCAAGTGATATTTAAATACTTGCATTTTAAAATATTTATCATTGATAAATGCTGAAAATAAAAAACATAAGAATTGAAATAACAATAATAAATAAAAAAAAAAGTATTGGTGGTTGCATATTATTATCATAATACAGGCGTAATGCAAGGTGTAATCTATTACATGTCAATTTATATATTTCAATATATGTTCGATGTGTCAAAGAACGTTGTGTTTTGCGTATACATAAAAACAATGCAAATTATAAATAAGTAGTGTATACTTAGAGGTATACTGCGTTGTTCTCTGTTTATCCCATAACCCTTTAACAAAAAGGGACTGTTTATCTATTACATAAGCGGATTTTTAGACATTTTTGATGCCCTTGCCAGCAAAATAAGCAAAACACAACCTATGATAACGTAAGCATTGATATAATGCTTACAAAATAGCAATAAACTTGACTTTTTCGTAGTTGTAAAAAATAGAAATAAAATAACAATTGCTGGCGTAATCACCATTAAACCCCCCTCCTCCACCATGTCATCAAAAATATGCAAATCATAGACATGCCCCGCCTTTTTTATTTACTATTTGAATCAAACGCAAGAAAACGTCTTATCACAAATTCTTATGAACATATAAAAATAGAAATAAGTATACAAAACGAAATATACAACATATTTGGACATAAAATATTTTCTAGCAATAAAATAAAATATACGTATGTATAAGAAATGAATATAAAGATTTATTCTAAAATAACAGTTGAATACCTGTAATAGGATATTATTACAAAAAATGGAACAAGTATGGCAAGTTTAGACACTTTAACAACCAATTACGCGCAACCTTTATAAACACATTTCATGTCATTCTTTTTGCATACTACGTTAATTAATATTAGAATTAAGTAACCCCTACTTAGAATTAAATTAAGTGAAATTAGACATAGATCAATGTAAATAAATGTATTGTTTTCTGTTTACAGAGATTCCTTAGGATTCCAAATTAATTGTTATTAGTATACATTTTTGAAGAAACGGAGATATGCGCTATCTCGAGTAGTATATCTTCAACACGATTGTTCAGTTGCAAAATAGTTGGAGAAAGGTAATGTTAGACTCTTTTATAGACAAAAAGACAACTTTTCTACATAAGAGACAGGTTTTAGAAGATGCCTTACTACCATACTATGGATTTGTAACGATATCTTATTCTATGGATATGGATTCAATAGTTTATAAGAGTACAGGAGTTTTTTGATTCTCATTTGATAAACAAATATTATTAATATTCGCGAATATATAGTAAAATAGAATTATCTATTCGCAGATTCCCGGCTAGCTCCTGTCCATCATGTAATTATGTCGTTGAACGTTGGTAACAATTTCAGCAGATAGCATCACTTAAAAATTTGTTTTATTGGTTTAATATACATATCTATGTGTGTATTTTATTTACGTTATTATTTTGTATCTTTACAACTATGCACGGTGTGGTTACCCTGATGACAGGACCTTTATATCACTTTTATTGTAAATTTAGTTTAAGTTATAGATAGATAGAAGATAGATGTCATAAAGATTCACCCAGCTGGGAACCCAATGTTAAATAGATAAATAATTTCATTTGCAAAAGTCACCCTCTTACACCCTAGCTATATCTATACTAATAAATAAAATTGATGTGTTTGTTTGTAATATCTGAATAACAATTGTATACTAAATACATATGAATGTATATACGACGCCTACACCGAAAAAACAATTTTTAAAATTTTTGTCTGTCCGTCTGTTTGTTCCGGGTAAGCTTCGAGATGGCTGGATCGATTTTCACCAGACTTTTTTGTTAGGCAGCTGAAGTTACTCCGCGTAAGTAGGGTACTTTTGTTTTTCGAAATTAACTAAGGTCGCAAGAAAAAAAATTAAAACTCATGAACTTTGAAAATAAAATGCGATTCAACGCACAGTTTCACTGGGAGGTTGAATTTGTGAGAGGTATCTTTGTGTTTTGTTAGTACCAAAAATAATTTCAGGAAAATTATTAGTTCCTCTTAAAAATATAAAAATACAAAATAACTTGAAAATAAAAATTATGCAATGGTCAGTTTTTTACTGGCTTTGAATTTATTTTGAATTTATGAGAAATATATATTTTTTGGTACCAAATTTTTTTCAGGAAAATAATTAGGGATACCTGTAAAAAAATTAACATTTCTGAAAATGTGAACATAATACGATTATACGGACAGCACCATAAAAACATTTTTTCCAATGATCCTTTAAAAACTATATTACGCAATGAAGAATACGCGAAACGCGGGCAGAGCCGCGGGTACACAGATAGTATTAGTATAAATATGATGGTCCATTGTTAATACACTTTGCAAACTCAAACGGACTGGAATGATCTGATGAGAAGCGGCTCCGCTCACTCTTATGATTCATGTTAAACAAGTTGGGTTCTTAGTTCTTTTAGATGTATACAAAGCAATGTTGACAGATGCCATCATTAACAAAAACATTTCTTTGTTTTTATATTGAGTGCATCAAACATTTTTATTGCTCATAATAAATAAATACTACCTACTCGAAAATAATGGTGACTATCGAGACACAAACATTCGTCGACAGTAATTACTTGTTATCACACGTTAAGGCTTGAAAACCATGAGACACTGAATAATTTGACATCTAAAAACGCCATGGTCAATAATAGGGTATGAAGCTAGAACAAAGTATAATTGCTTTCCATTATTACAAGTATGTTTGTTATTGCATTGTTTAATGGATTGCTATTGATCCGCGTCGGTTTCTAGTTTTGACTGTATTGCCCAATTTCCATTAGGCCCCACTGCCATGTGCATTATTTTTGTTTTATCATCTGATAAAACTGAAAGCAGGTAAAAAGAAAATTTAAAGAATATTTTATTAATACTTGCGTTCAAACCAGATGATTGTTTCACATATTTTAGCGTACCTATAGTGTCTTTCATCGTCCCTTAACATCATATAATATTATACAAATTGATAAAGAGCGACCAAAATTCACCATCATCATCTGTTCCCAACTCTTCATTTACTCCTTTTTCTTTCATATTATTACTTATACACTTCTTTCTATACTTTCTTTGATCTGCCTTTATTTTTCCATCCTTCCATATTTATATTCCATACTATTTTATCCACACGCGCCTTCTTACTTCTCATAACACATTTATACCGCGATAAACGATTGCCTTTCAACTGTTCTACCACTGGCAGCACTTTTAAACTCCCTCTAATATAATAACTCCTAACGTTATAATAACCTACGTATACTATAATAATTAATCAAAATACAATTACGAAGGGATCCAATTGTAAATCTTTGAATAGTTTTTTTCACATTGTAGAAACGTAAGAATGTTTTGAATCGAGACGTACGTGTTTATTTCTCGGTACGTTGTTATTCCGCGATCGAGTTGTTGCGATGTCTGAATACAGTTTCGATAACAACTGTCAGACAATGACACGACAAGACATTGCTAAATAATATCGTACAATTTCAAATATACACACTTCACGTTATTAACTATTCATATAGTCAAATGATTAAAAAAGTTGTTAATCCTTTTAAGATTACTTTCTAAATTTATTTACACGTGACTTGCTTCTAAGAGTTGGTTTACATTTAAAATAAAAGCAGGTTATATTGCAAATTGTTTATATAAGCTATATTGTTGATAAACTCACCTACAATTTTGGTGTAGGCTATCTAGATTTGATCAATAATCATCCCTATTACAATGATCACTTTGCCAGCTAAATCTTGATTAAGATTATTAGATAGTTGTTAATTTGTTATCAGAGCTTAAAAATTAGTCAACCATTTACCCGATCAAAAGTAAATTTAAATGCAGTAATAAATTAATTTTAAGGTTCGTTGTCTTATTATATTTTCTGCTTTATATACATTCCAATGTAATTAATGAATTAATTGAAATATTTCACTAATACTGTTTAGTCCGAACGATGGGCCATGTTTTTTTCTAAGTATTAGAAATGTGTCCATACCATATAATGATGGAAATAATATAGACAAAGTTATTAACTATATAGGGACTGAAAAGAAGTGTTGTTTATTATTTGGTTAATCGTTTCTCAATGGATCAGATTCTGCGTTGGTGGACGTAGAATCGCGAACTTTCCACCTATTTTATTCTGTAATGAGCTGTAAGGTATTTTTTTCTTTTTACACATTTAATATGAAGTCATAATACCCAACTAAATATCAATATCCTATAATCGAAGTAGTTGCATGGATACTCTTGTAGAATTACTAACAACATTGTAGTATGTACTCCGTTGATTGCTCACTGGAAGCAATAGGTTATTATGAGAGAAGCAATAATTTTTATGAAGTAATTGTTGTTGGTGATTATAAAAGTGAAATTAGGAAGTTATCTCACGTCATTTAGAACGTAAATCGAGCAGGTCCTGCACAAAAAAGGTATTGATAAAAACCAATGTGAAGGTGTAAGAGGAAGCGCCACTCGGCTGGCTGCCTTGGCCTGTCAATTAATGGTGAGAAAAAATTAATTAACCTCGCTGTAAGATCGCTCAGGAAATTGAGCAGAAAAAAGTCATTAATTCAAAGAGTTGTCATAGCAGACGTCAGAGTCCTACAGCTGCGTGGTTAGAGAGAAAGGATGGGCTCGTTACGATTGTTTAAATGTTTAGTATCAGAGTCTGTAGCAGTAACGTCTTCTGTAACTCTACCTCTGTACCATTACTTATTTAGGATTTTGTTATGGTTTTAGGTGGTAAAACTGACTAAGACTGTAACCAAGTACGTATAGAATACTAGAAACTTTTCTTCGTTATGATGCATTGCATATATTTCAGAACTTTGTTATCTCAAAGTTTTATTTCATAATAAAATTATTTACAATAAAAATGTGGTCGGCCATGTCCTTATAATAAATAACTTATGTTTCAATGAAAAAGTGAAAACCTGATTCATTTTCAATAGTAAATTATGTGGCTATCTATTGAAAGACTAATTAAGATTTTTTTTTAATGGTCTTATTAATTTATACACATTAAATAAAATAGTGATGTGTATATTAATAAATGTAATCGCTTGCATACATTTTTTTTCTAAACAGCCGCAAATGACCTCGTTAGTAAGTATGCCGGTATCTAGTTTCGCGTCTCGTTTTATCCGATACGATTCTATAAATGTAAACAGACTTCTATAGTAAAGAGAGATCCAGTGCGGAAATAATACCCGGACGGCGGTAAACTCGATTTCCTCGAAGTAAATCGACTCTGTCAACTGAAATACGTTGAATAGTCGAGATGCAATAAATGGTTTAAGTGTTTGTAATAGCGTATATCTTTACCCAGAGCCGGATGCAGACAATGCAGGACCTCGAAATCAAGATATAAAAATACTTTATTCAATTTAGGTCCTGAGAACGGACCTATGAAAGTCAGAAATACTACCAACCCGTTCGAAAAACAACCCAGTCATCGAGATGAACTGGCAAAATATTTGTATATATCTATATATGCATACTCGTACATCTTCTTATGTATTTTTTTTGGTTTACATATTTGTATTTACAAAGCATTTCAGCAGAATACACAAAGAGGGATGTCACTTCCAGATATCACCATCGGTCAATGATCCACCCTACAAATTCTATGAAATTAAAACTTGCTTGACATGATCCCTAAGCTTATTGTCCAGGAAATTCATATGTTTTCGATTTGTAGCTTATTTTACTATAATGGCACATGTTATAAAAAGTTAGGTCTGTATCAGACTGTACTTTTGTTGGTTTATAATTTAAGAACTATTAAACCGATTAGTTTGTTTTTCTTTTATTTATTAATAAATGAGTTTTTTTTTTTCTCCAAGTTATAGAATATAGTTTTATTGCTATATATAAGTCAAGTTAAAGATTTTTGACTGTGTTTATTAATAAATATTTTTTTTTAATGATAGCTATTATTGAGCATTAACATTAATGTTTTCAATGAAAAATTGCAAACATGGCGAAGACTAACGTATAGAAAAAAAAACGAGAATAATAAGGAATTAGATTGTCTGAAAATAAACACCGTCACTTTTCCCTCGCAACAAAACAATAAAATTGTATGTAAAAGAGATATTGCATTGAATAATTGTGAAGAAATTATGATATGCGAGCGGAGCCGGGCGGTACTGCTAGTAATGAAATAAATCGTAACATTTCCATACTTTGCTCGATTATTTATGTGACTCTAATATGACATTAGAAAACTAAAAAGAGTTTCGCGTAGAGTCGCGTGGGACACACAGAAACGTGGGATCTCATTTACTAACTGCTGCTGCAAATCCGGCCCTACATAGATCTGCTCTCACATTGTAATCTGACATTAGTATTAACTAGTTTCGATCGAATGAGAACTGCTTTCGCTTACTGAATTAATCAGATCAATAACAAAAACTTACTTAATAATAACGAAAAAAAAATTTAAAACAATGACGTGAAAAATGTTATAATTCTTTTAAAATCTTTGGGATAAAGAAGTTTTACGACAAAAATTGTACAAGTAAGTAACACAAGAAAATAAAACTTCATATTATTTATTGTATTGTAGGAATGGAAATATTGTTTTACTATACATTTGATGTATAGCTCTCGTTATTAGCAAATTATTAAATAAAGTTTTGAGTTTGACGATCCTTGCTTGCGGTTGAGTGCGTGTCTGTTGTAATTGCGCGTGCTATCATATGTGCACGTTTGTACGTTTAATTACCATATGTGTGTTTATTTAAGACGTTGTTTATACACTGCTATCCGAAAGTATTTTACGAATTATTTTATAGTTTCAAAGTTATTTGAAAAGTTGAAGCTTGAACATTCGAAACGGTGCCGCGGGGTTATTCCATGACTCGTTATTGTGAAATCTTATTTAACCTAATAAATACAATTATAACCGTGATTTAATTAATTGTTCGAGCATGTCAAGTTCATTATTATTCAATATATAATATTAACTAACTAATAATTGTCCTATTAATTATCAATTTTGTTAGAAATTAAAAATCAGCGTATCAAATGTTTCAAACTATTTAGGTAAGTAACCTTAGACATGTGAAACAAAAGTATTATTGACCTAGATCGATTCACAATTGAATATAATTATCTTGAACGTGGAAGAAGTGAGGTTTTATCGCTGGGTGGCGACCACCACACACCCACCATAGTGGCACGTGTAATCATGACATGTTCCGAGATCAAGAGATTTATAGTATACATCTATCGAGGTCATGGTTTGTATGTCCGCTTGGGTCGTAACATTTGTATGATTATGAATACGTCACAATGACTCGCTTTGGCTCGTCGCATTTCGTGTTTGTATCGAATATGCTGAAAAATTTCGCAGTGGCATGACGCCGTTGATAGTCTACTAATTACCCAAAATTTGGTCCATCGTCGCTGCCTACGCCAGTAAGAATCGAATCAAATGGATTTATGAACAAGACAATAAACCAATGTATAGTAATCTATTATTATGGTTCTCAAATAAATTGATCAGAGATTACACGCGTAATTTATACGTCGTCTCAATTTCTTCCTGATCATTTAGATTTGTTCATAAGACAAAATATATTTAACGCATGCTACGGATATTATAAACGAAACAGTAAAGATCACGGTAAGACAGCTAGTCTAATATCTAGGCTTAATCTTCAACACCTTATCACTAAATATAAGTATTTCCTATTGAAAATCTTATAACTTAATGACAAAAAAATAATAACATACATAGTTGATTAACAATTAAATACTTTAACATAAGTCACGTTTCGATAGCGGTGCATTAATTAGCAAATAAGTACTTATGATTAGTTAATTACCGGTAATGTAATATACGGTGCGCAAGCACACGTGCGTACATGCAGTGCGGGTTAAGCGTAGATTGATTTAAGTACGCGCCATGTAACTTGACCCGAGATGGAATTACACGTGTGTAGCGGCGCAGTGCGGGGAAAAGGGAACACGCGTCGTGTCGCCCTGTTGATATCCGTCCGCGCGGGAATTTAGCCCCTGCACAGACTTCACCTCTAACTAAACCCAAAATCGAATCACTGTATGGGGGTATATTCCTTTATTATATTCAAGTATAATATTTATTAAGCACGAGTGGAGGCGGGAGAGGTCTTTACTTTGTTTATCTTTGATGGCATGGAGAATAGGGTGATCGTAATGGTAAACAATATTTCCTTATTTATTGTTAATTAGTTAAGCAGATATGGGGAAAATTATGCTTATGCTTACTTTACCATGGGATGGTAAAAGCTTTACATTTAATTGAATGTATTAATACTAATTACGTAGCGCACACCATACAACAGACATTTAAAGTGACCAACTTGTGTATTTCGGGAATAGTAAATGATATAAATTCGGAATAGGGCTGAAGATACCGGATTTTTATGTACACAAGCATATTTTAATAAAATTATTGAGTATTGATTGAAACTGTTTATTCGCTGTACTTAAATCGCTAAAAACCGATTGTACGCGTTTTGTCAAATAAATAACGGCTTTGTATAATGTTTAATCACATAACTATGCTGTACGGTACCTTTAAGTAGTAATAACGGTAGAAAAATTACGAAATTAAAAACGAAAAATGGCAGGAATGTTATGTACATGTGGGATGAAATGGGAATTCACTTATTCAATTGACTCAATGATCGACTCTTATTAGTCATCCGGGTAATATTATGTTGGTCATACTGTATTTTTATTGCCAGAATAATTACTTGCCAACATTCCCAGAATTCCTAGACTATCGAAAATCATTTGTCCGAAATTAAAAAATTAACACATTAATCTTATACTCATTTGAACGTACGTAAAATCGCCTAATATGTATGTACATGTACTTGATTCCGTCGATCGCTCATAAACGATACGCGATCGCTTATTTACATCGTACAGAGGTATTTTAGAAATTAGATTTGATTTTAGAAAGTCTTATATGTTGAAAAATACTTTACTTTCCTTAAATATAATATTTTCCAAGTTAAAAGTATATTTACCTGTTTTTCTAAATTTCCTTCTGTTGAGTTGATTAGTCATTTTTTCATTCTTTTAAATATACTTTTCTTTATTCAGCTGTTTGATTTCTTAAACAAAGTTCTATAATGTGTAGATGTAAAATAGCTTATTAGTTAAGGTATACAACTACAATACTTACTAGAATAAATGGAAGCGCAAGTGGACTTGTGGCAGGCGAGGCAGGATTGTTTTCCCTCCAAGCTGAGCGTTAATGTTGGAGTCAGACTCGGGCGAGGGCAGAGTTTGCAGCCGCCGTTATATTTCTCACACAAACACACGTTCTTATCCAAGCCTTCCACTTTCAATTCATTCAAGCCGAATCTATCGCTTTCATGCTTTACAAGAGATTCGACTATCCTGCCGGATTGCTTCACAAATTCGCACGAGTGCGGGCAAACGTGACACTTCTTAGCCGCTTCGAGGTTCCTATTCGATTCTATGACGTTATTATCGTTCTGATTCGTATCCAATGCCAAGATGTCGTACTTCTTTTCGTCAAACTTTTTATTATTGTCCACGTTGCCGGGCATGTACGCTGTCAGTGTAACTTCGGCCGATGAATTGATCGTGTTGTTCAGTTTGTATTTCGTCATTTTCGTGAAGGTAATGAATAATTTTGAATTTAGAACACGGTTTTGAAAGTAGACGCCCGAGACATAGTTTTATTTTAATCTCAGCATTTAGTTGTTTTTTTAAATGACAACACTTTCAGTTTTATTTATTTGCCACAGATAAATGTTTATTTATACTTATAACTTATTAATAAAAATATATATTGTTAAAATAATTTAATTAATTCACTTTCGAGCACTGGAAGTAATTTATTTTAACTCACTAGTTGTTTATAATATTCGTTATTTTTACAAGCACAAACTGGTGATATAGCCGGCGGCGCGGCGGGTCTCACGGACTCTGCCGTTGCAAATGAGGCGCAGTATATGACGGCAGGTGACAAAAAGGCATAAAATCGTCGCGCGACTCTCCACCGACTAGTTCTGAAATAAAGAGGGGTGCGAGGCTCTGTTAAGATTGCAAATAGCATGCTAGTACAGCTATTATATTTATGTAAATATTTAACACAGTGAAAATTTCGTAACCCATTTTTTTTCCATATACCGTTAGTCATGATACCGCTCGCTTATTTTTATTAAACAGAATTGTTTTGTGTTTTTATAAATAATTATAGATAACACTATGTAACATTCTTTAAATTACATGTTAGGAATTAAATATAAGATGCTAATTATGTTATATATTAATATATAATTAAAAGGGCCTTTCAGATTTTGAGAAATATTTTATTGTAGTAAAAATGAAATGAACTAATCTGTAAAATCTGTCAATCCTGCTGCCAGCGCTGTAATAAATTTACTTAGCACTTAACTGTTATAGCTTTGAGTTATTTATGCTATTATTTTCAAATCGCATTTAGGACCTTCAGGCGATGGTATAACGGTCTGGGAGTTTTGAATAGGTTCCTATCTAATTCATAAATCATTTTTTTTTTATTGATAGATTACATGTAATATTCCTATTTAACAGACATGTTTTCAGCAAAGCGGTAAAAATATATCCACATTTAAATATTTACATGTAGGTTAATATATTATGTATTTGTTATTATTTTTTCATTAAAATAATAAAAGCGAATTCGCTACGAAGTATATACAGATGTCAAAATAATAATAACTCGAATCACCTAAACATGTTATTTTTTGTAAAATTTTACGAAGCGAATTCACGCATGATTCGAAACAATTTAAGGACATATTTATCTAAATATCTATATGTTAGTTTCGTTTACAAATTAAAATTGCCATTTTTTAGGGGGCCGTTAAAGTATTACGTAAATACAATTTTGTAAATCAATGATTTTAAAAAAAATAATGACGTAAATCGATTCAGTAAGTCTCGGAATATAAGCACAATAACAGATGGACGATGGGGTATGTATATCGTCTTTATAAACAATGCACAGGTGGGTTGAGGTGCATAAGTTTTCGATGCATTTCGATGAATATTGGTTCTTCAAAGGGTTCTTCAACACTCTACCCTTCAGACAGCAGAAAGAGCGAAGGGCCACACCTGTTGGGGAGTTAGAAACAATGCGGAAACAGAACTTAATCCAGGCTTAAACATATATTGTTTTAGTTAGGAAGAATCTGATATATTCCGCCCTTCGTTTTCCGGCAGGAGTATCTTATTTGGGATTTTCCCATGGCATGTCATGTCAGGTTAACAGTTTTCGATTTGTATAATAAGTTCAGTATATAAGATGTTTTTTCAATAAAAATACGAGTGTGTGATTTTTTTTTTCTGTAGCTACGCATTCCAGCATTTGTACTTGTACAATGAGATATATTTTATTATGTAATAATGTATATCCTTTCCAAATTAACACAATATTACTAGTTGACATATCGGTTTATTTCCGTACTATAAAATTATTATTTTGTATAATAACCCCGACCTTCGTGGAACAAATTTTGTGGTTATTTAAGGTGCATAATCTTGAGGTGTCGGTGTTTTTTATTGCATATTTGTAGAGTGTCAGTCTTAATTACTCGGAAAATCGGAAAATGAATGAATATAACTTTCATGAGACTACTTTTAATTTATCTGACATACTGGGGTAAAGTGTATTTGCTTGACAGTATGTGTCTATAAGACTATATATAAATTAAAAAGGTTTGAAAATCTGTCATTTTATCCTTAAACTTAAACATATAATAATTTAAATTAATTAAAATTTAATTACAAATTATTAGTTTTAAAAAAAAAACGTGAAACGCAATCATCTCCCATATGTACATATTATAAATGGCAACGACTTCCAGACATGGCTGTTCGTTGGTGCCTCGAGAATCAAACGAAAAATGTAGGACCACAGTATAAATATATTTACGACTAGATGTATTCTCTCTAAACAAGATTTAGTATTTATTCTATTAGGACAAGTCCTAAATTAAGATGTAACAGATTTTTGTTTGCAGTACTTTACCATTGTTTATTTAAGTAAGTTATGTAATGCAGTGAGTAATGAAAATGGCTATATTTAATTATTAATGATTAAATAGTATTTTACAGGCGTATCGATATTTCCTTTAATTTTGTTAACCCTTAATTAAAATAGTCGTCGACGTAATTTACGAAATCCGACCGACATTGGATTTCACGTGTCATGACAAGTTTGTCGTTTTATTTTTTTGGCCTTTTAAATTCATTAACGAATTATTAATTACATTAAATCAGATTCAGAAGTTGGTGACCTTGAGGTCCACAGTCTTGCTGAAACGATAAACATTTTTTTTCAAATATAAATTAATACTTGCGTTGTATTTGTTTGTCTTTTAATTGACGCACATTTAAAGATGAGTTTTTGTTTTCCGAACGTTTAAGCACTCTTGACAGAGAGAAAGACGACCGGACATGTGGTAAAGAAGTCCTCATGGAGACTAAAGAAGGCCAATATTAATACAATTAAATAACAACTACCCTCTATAACGAAATTCTTATAAAAGAGTGCTGCAACGAGGTTAGTGATTGTTTGAACCCGCCCACCATAAGGTCCGTTTTCAAAACCCCATATTGCACCTTATTTTAACGAGCAGACACACAACTGCGTAACATCTTGACCGACCCCGACGACAACATCACTAGCAAGATTAGGATCTTCCCGCATAGCCGCGAGTCAGCGCCCACGCCCGGGAAACCGCTGTTCCCGCTGTCGGGGACGCGCGGCTAACTTTGCTTCCGTAGCATGCTACGTCGGCTGTTAATGCGTCCGGACCTGTGAACGCAGGCCGCTCTGTTGCTGGTCTAAATCTGCTATTACATATTATTTTTATGTCTTATTGATTTATTGTTATTCGAAATCCATGAGTTATTTTATTACTTGATTTGTTTTATCTAAATTCATTTAGACTGAGTTTAAGTATATGACTAGCAAGAGAGTCCCGCTAGTGGTCGCAGTCCATAGTCATAGACTCTTATTAACACTTTGAACACAATTTCACCTGATGTTGGCTCATTTGGTTTGGCCCAGGGCGGTGAGTACTGAGTCTAGATGTTACTGGCTCTCAAGTGATGCTGTCGGAAAACATCTATTGGTGTTTGGTGATAGGTTTATAAACTTTATGATGTTAACCAGCCAGGTGTAGATTATTAGAAAATGCCCTAGTACCACGTTACAGTTTCTTCAAAATATATTCCTTCACCGAAAGCAAAGGCTCATTATAGAATTGAATTAGTGGGTAAACCTACGTCCATCGACGCAGAATCCGACCACACTACCAACTGAGCTATCATAGCTTTAGAGAGCGAGAGCTACCCAGATATATATTCAACGAGTGTCTATAATTGCCCTCACACCTCATACTTTTTGTGGTTTTCGCATAGCTAAGGCAATGTTATTGTATTACGTAGGTATGTATGATCAAACTCGTAATATGCGACGTTCCTATAGATATATTTCTATTTATCACATCTATTACGCAGTTGCTGGAACACCTGCCTTCATGGAGGGTGAGCACTAGGGCTGCCATGGAAAACAATTTTAATATTTTTCAATTAAAAAGATGGTAATTTTAAGAATACCTATATTATACAAATATACTAGTAATTGTCATTTATATGTATTAGAAATTTATTTTAGATATTTTAAATTTTACTCATTTACAAAGTTCAGAGAGAATATAGATATGATAAGGTTGAAGTAGTTAGATATATCATATTCGCTTTTCCAGCAGCCAACACCAGAAGTTAGATCTTTTGTGTTACCCTCATTAGGGCACATCTTATTATAATACAAATAATAGCGTTGGCAACCCTAGTGTTGTTGTATTTGTTAGCTGTGATATTGTTTGTGGTTATGGTTATTGTACCTGGATATCATTTTCTATCTTCATTCACAGCGACAGCAGAGAATATAACTCTAACAATATAAACAACTTAACAATATTAAAAAAAACTAGTACGTTACGACGATAGCACAATGTTAGTTTGCCTCAACGCAGTACAGACTATTTTATGTAGAACAATAAATTAGCTATATTTATTGAAACTACGGTTAAGGCTCGTATTGGTTTAATAGAAAATCATTAATTATTTTATTTCAAAATCCTCCAATCTCTTTATATTAAAGTTGATACCGTCGACAAATTTTATACACCTGGCTTATTTTGTCCATGTAATTATGAATTTTATGCAAATAAATAATAAAGAAAAATAACTTACAAATAAAATAGCAACGCGATATTCACTTGATTAAAGATCCGTAGGTAACGTGCGACAGCCGCGGACACTGTCGCTCTACTGCACGGTACACGGTGCACGGTGCACAGACTGCACGGTGCACGGGGGACTTGAAGATCCGAGGGTTGACTCGAGAGCTTGCATTGTCAAGGTGGTGTCAAGGCCGGCGCAATTATTTCTGCAAGGGTAACCGACGGCGCCGAGACGCCGAAAGTAGTGAATACCATTTTTCAAACATCTTGTAGAAATTCTATACTATAACCGTAATAAATAAAAATAAATACATTACACTTATAGAATTATGAATTTTAGACAGTATCATGTGAAACTGTTAACTTATTTTTAAATATTATCGATGCAATTACTATATAATACAAACTACGAATATAATTGTCACTTACTGAAAGTAGAATGTTTATATTTCAAATGGATAATTTGCAGTATTACAAATTACGATTTTGCCATATATTTTGAAACATGTCAGAAGTAATTACATTAATTTATGGATTTGTTTACCTAGGGAATTGTGTGAAATTCTGTATTGTTAAACTAAAATCCATAAATAAAAAGGCATTTTAAATTATAATGATTGAAATTAGATAAGTATCTAAAACATTAAAGTGGTACAACTACTCTTTTTAACCGACTTCAAAAAGGAGGAGTTACCAATTCGTGTGTATTTTTGTTACGTGATTTCTCCGTTAATTGTGGACCGATTTGCAAAATTTTTAAATCTAAAGAGTACACTCCCGAGGCTGTCCCATTTCAACCAAATCAGGATCTGATCAGTGGAACTCAGGCAAATCGAGAAAAACCCTCGAATATTATAGACAGTTACACGTGTTTCATATATTCGTTTCCGAAGCTATGATGTAGGCTTCACAGCTATACTCAAAAGTGCATAATTAAACTAAAAACATAGAAAACAAACTAATTAATTTAAAACAAAACCGACTACAAAAGAATAAACTATAAAAATGCACTAAAAAGCCAATGAATAATTACTGGATTAATCCGCTTCTGTTTACTTCAATATATCTTTTATTTTATTATCATAAAATTGACCGGAGAACTGAATACACTACTAATCTATTGAATTTCAGAAAGTTCTGATTTATTAAAAAGAAAAGATAGTATTACTTGAAATGAGACAAATTTTTACTTCGATTCTTTTTATTTAATTTCCTTTTATATTTTATTGTTTTTTTTTCACATATCCTTTCTATTTTTTTAATTGTGCTACATCGTGAATGACTTTTTTAAGAGTAACAATAACGTTACGAGGATATCCTTGTTAACTACTCAGCAATAGATGACTCTAATTTTTACATTAAGTGATCGCCTTGTTTATGTCTTATTGATTAAAATATTTATGTATATAGCTTTAGCCTTTGAGCAAAAACTCACCGAAGGGTAAGTGATTATGTATACAAGAATAAATAAATAAATGATTGGTGATAAATTTACAATTTGAGAGTGTTAGTTGCCCAAGGGGTATAATAAAATCCTTTGTTTAGCGTATGTGGCCTATGAAAAAGCCTTCGAGTCGATGGAGCCCTGAGTTGTACTGCAGTCTCTTCAACGGTGCTAAGTATACTATCGATACATCAAAGCGTAATAGTATTACTAGAATTATGAACGATGGTGATGTTTGGAAATGACTCCCTTTATGCATGTACGAACAACTTTGTAATCTATGAGTTGTATAGTTCCATAAAAAACATATGAAATAAAAAGTAGATTGAGTTTACTATCGGCCTTGTCGATGGTGGGTTTGTTTTCCAAACAGGTGGTAGTATTAAAACGTTCAGAGGCGTCTTCTCAGGACCTAAATTTAATAAAGTATATTTGAATTTGACTAGACATAAACTGAATCATGTTAAAACACGTGAGTTGGTACAAGTTCTTATAACACCGAGCTATGCCTTTTTTTTTTTAAACTAGCTAATGCTGTTGACCGGAAGGCTTCACCGTAACTTTGGGGGTGAGTGCTGAAGGCACTCGCCGCTAAAGGTAACTAGCACAAAAGTTCGAACCTCGGCTACCGAGATAAGCCTTGTCACCCAGGTACTTGTGTAGACACAATCATAGCGCGATGTAGAATATAGATTGAAAAGAAAATAAATTGTTGTTGTGTTTTATATATAAAATTGAAGTGTCTGTTCTTTTTTTACTAAATATATATGCATGTATATACGACACCTAACTAAAAATGCAATTTTTAAAAATTTTGTTTGTTAGTTTGTAACGGCTAATTTCCGGAACAGCTGAAACCGATAAGGACGGGACTATTTTTGTTACATAGCTGAATTTACTGCGCGTAACTCCCTAACTCCGCTACTTTATTTTTTTGAAAATAATTAGGATTCCGCGTAAAAAATTAAAAACCATAAAAATTGTTATAAATGTTAGTAGCAAAAAAATTTGGAAAATAATTAAGGGTCCCGTATAAAAAAATAACAGAAATCTACATTACGGAGTTAAAATATATAATACAAAATTTTTAAATATTGTATTATTGGGATTGGTGTCGTATATACATTCACATCTATTTAGTAAAAAAATAACTTTGACATTACAAACAGACACTTCAATGTTTTTTATTAGTGTAGATTATATTTCATTAATTTTTATTAGGTAAGTGAGAGTGAGTTGAGCGCCAGATGCAAAAGAGAAAACACTTTAAGTATGTATCAGTATTGGCAAATCGTCTACCGGGTCAGTGAGTTCTTTAAAGATTTTTTTAAAAAATGATTAAAATCTGCGCGTGGTTCATGTTACTAAAAAGTCTAAGAGTTTTTTGTTAAGATGAAACTAAAACACAACTTTTCCTAATTATACGATTTCATGGCAATAGTTTTAGATATAACAGTTTGTTGCATATATATATATATATATATGTTCGTAGAGTTTGTAATATCTTATGCATATGCTATAGGTGAATCCGATTCTTTGCTTTTGATGCTGTGAATGTAATAAATAATTTACTGATGCATGTCTTTTTATGTTATTTACGTTCATAAGCGCCTGGTAAAAGCCTAAATTGAATAAATTATTTTTAAATTGTGAATTTATTTGATTAAATAATGTTAAGAAATTATTTAGAGGTAAGTTAAGGGAGTCTTAAAAGCCTAGTTTCCTTTATATGTTTAGTCATCTTATATCGAAGTGGTTAACAACCCAATAAACAGTAGAAGGAGACCCTCAATAAGAAAGGCTTGCACCAGCCGGGGGTGGAAATAATATGAAATTAGTTACATGTTCAAATAGACCGGTAAAGAAAAATCTTAACGTGAAGTATGATTCCTCCATTGGAGTTATAGTTTAAAAGCCTAACTACTTTATGGTTATAACATACATACATAAAATCACACCCTTCTGCCATAACGGTAGGCAGAGACTACATCTTTTCACCTGCTACGATCCTGACACCCGTCTTTTGTTTTCATGAATGCTTCCAAACAAGCTCGAGATATGTTCGACTAGGTCAACCTTTACCAGCTTGCACAATCACCCTCGCCTTGTAAATTTGTTTCGTCAATCTTCTTTCATCAAGTGGCCAAACCAAATGAAGATCCTTTTCTTCTTTGCCACTACATCCTCTACTACACCAGAACGCGCACTCACTACATTATTATTTCTTACCTTATCAATCATTCTAACACCAGCAATAAAATAAAAATATCAAAAAAATCTGAACTTCGAACTCAAAATAGCAAGTCCATTTAACGTTACTGGACTAGTTGGAATAGTATATCCTTGTACTAATTTTATCATCAGTGTTTAGTAGTATTACGATGACACCATGATGCCTAGGATGCGTTTTTGTGTGCGGAAGATGCGAGGTCGCGCGATTTCCGTGTTTCCCGCCAATTACCGTGCAATGGCGTCGCGCTTGTCGCCTCCCAACGGACTGAATGCCTGCAAAATGGCGGACACGTTTGGGTGCTTCTTTGTTTGGATCCTGACTCATTGTATTTATAATTTAACTGTGAAATTTTAATTAAATTAGTTCTAGTTAATGATTGTCATGTGGTGTGGTTTTTTAATGTAAAATACCAGCGGGTTTCGATTCTATCACGACGTTTAACGAGTCAGGGTTGGATTTCACCACTCTACATGTAAACATAATTACCGTATTTTATTTTGTAATAAGTTTCTTCTACTTTTCGAGTTTACTGATAAAGCTGGTCATGATCCCTCGTATTGACACTGCAGCCGGAGGCATCGGATAAGGGGGTCACCTATACGGTGATGTCAGGGAAGGGGAAACGTCCCCCGAAACCCCTGCCTGAGTCGGCGGCCGATAAGGCACCGACAAACCCAAAGTACGAGGGGATGGACGTCGCCTTTTAATGGCGCTTCAGATCCTCTACGGGAATTTAAACCACTGTGCCAGAGCTCAGGACTTGTTTTCCCAGAGCCTGGCGGAGTGGTCGATCAGCGTGGCCGTGGTGGCGGAACCCTATTTCGTTCCACCCAATCAAGACTGAGTGGGCGACGTTGGTGACTCCAAAGTCATAGTTACGCGCCCCGCCGCAGGGTCCCCTCCTCTCGCCGACGTAACGAGAGGCGGGGACCACGTGGCGGCGCGTATAGGAGGGATTGTCGTGGTCGGGGTCTACGCACCCCACGTTGGGACGTGGGCACTTTCGAAGATCTCCTGCAGGATCTGCAGAGGGTCGTCACGAGTAATCACCCTCGCCCCGTGTTAGTGCTCGGTGACTCCAACGCCAAATCGGCGCATTGGGGTTGTCCGTTCACTGACATTCGCGGCGATCTGTTGGAGGAGTGGGCGGTATCGTTGAGTCTTTTGTGTCTCAATCGCGGTTCCGTCAACACGTGCGTGCGTCAGCAGTGCGGATCCATAGTGGACGTGTCGTTCACTAACCCAGCTCTCGCTCATCGGGCTCAGGGCTGGAGAGCTCTCGAGGAGGTGGAGACGTTGTCGGACCACCGGTACATCTGGTTCGACGTCTCCCCCGCTGACTCGGGCTCTTCCGCCCGCAACGCTTCGGTTGTCAGCGGTGGTCCTCGTTGGGTCTTAGGGCGTCTCGAACGTGAAGCTTTTCTCGAGGCGACTATCGTGCAGAACTGGGTCAGGGGTGTTCCGGCCCCCGCCAGCGATGCCGATGTCGATCGGGAGGCGGATCGGCTACGAGAGGGAGTGTCGCAGGTCTGCGACGCGGCGATGCCTAGAGTCGGTTCCAGGCCGGCCAAGAACCAGGTGTACTGGTGGAGTGCGGAGATTTCAGCTTCGGTGTGAGTGTATTTTCGGCGCACCGTCAGTACACCAGGATCAGGCGAAGGCGTCGCCGCACGCAGGGAGTTGCGGATGCTAGGGAGGCGGAACTCTACGAGGGTTACCGAGCCGCTAGACGAGTCCTCCGGAGAGCCATCGAGCTCGCCAAGGCTCAGGCTAACGCGAAGTTTCGCGAGTCGCTCGACCGGGACCCCGTGGGGTCGAGACTCGATGAAGTATCTCGGACTCGTTCTCGACGGTCGTTGGGACTTTGGCGAAAACTTCCGACAGTTATCCCGTCGACTGATGGGCACGGTCGGCGCACTCGCGCGGCTGTTGCCTAACGTCAGGGGGCCGAACACGGCCTGTCGGAAGCTGTACCTGGGGGTCGTTCGGCTTATGACTCTCTACGGGTCTGGGCGGACAATCTGTCTAGAGGGAACATCGCCGCTCTGTGGGCTCCGCAGAGGGTGATGTCGATTAAGTCGATACGGGGGTACTATACTGTGTCGTTCGAGGCCGCGACCCTGCTTGCCGGCTCCCCTCCGTGGAACCTGGAGGCTAGGGCTCTCGGCGCCTTGTATAGGAGGTGTAGGGATCGTTCGGATAGGACACATCGCCTGACGCCTCGAGAGATCGAGGCGCGGCCGGTGGAGCTCAGTATCTCGATAGTCCTAGAGGGGTGGGAAAGGCGCTTGGGGAATCCCGGCGCCGGGGTCGCTACAGTGGAGGCCGTGCGGCCCCACCTTAGGGACTGGTTAGGGAGGACTCACGGAGTTTTGAGTTACCGCCTTACGCAGGTGCTGACGAGGCACGGGTGCTTCGGCAGCTACCTGAGTCGTATAGGAAGGGAACTCTCTCCGTATTGTCATCACTGTGCCGGGGTAGTCATCGACGACGTCGAGCACACGTTGGTCGTGTGTACCGCGTGGAGGAAGTCCTTCAGGGACTTGGCGTCCGACGTGGGTAGGGTCCTCTTCTTGCCATCGCTCGTTAGAGCGATGGACGGCAGCTCTAGGGCCTGGGTGGTTGTCTGTCTCTTCCTGTTGCGAGTCCGTTATGCTCGCAAAGGAGGAGGCAGAGAGGTAAAGGGAGCGGGCAGCGCTCCCGAGCCGTGTGAGGCGTTTCGCACGCCGTGGCGCCGGACGCAGTTGTCCGGGCGCTCGTCGAGGTCGCTAAGCCTCGTAAAATAACTTGACGTCGGACCTCTCGTGAGGTATGGCGCTGTCAGGACCTCCGAAGAATACATGTGTAGTGAATACACATGGAGTGTTTAGTCAGTCGGTTTCAATAGGAGGCCAACCTGGCACGCGGGTCATCACCACGAGAGATGGCCTTGTCTGTTGCGCGGACCAGCGTATGTAAAAACTACGGTTCGTGCATAATCCGTGCGTTCAATGAGCAGATTTAAACCACGTAAAAAAAAAGAAAAAAACGGTCATGATCCCTCCAACCATTTTTTTTTACGTGGGAAGTGCATTTAGGCATTCCATCTGCCATCCCTAATCGAGGAGTGAAGCCTTCGGGATTAGAGATCCCAGGTATGTGGGACTCGCTCGACGATGTGCGCCCAGAATACCCACTAAAACCCACGGTACCATCAGCCACATAGAAAGGGCGACACGGAACTAAGCAACATTGTTCCACGTTGCCCCTACGGTAGGCTCGACCAGAAGGCATGACAGGTATGACCTCCCGTCATACCAGGCCGGGCCACTGCCTGTCTTTCGTCCGGGTAGCTTGGTACGAAGCAACTCCCCTCGCAGGCCGCCAACCATAGTGATAGGCCCAGCCGCTGTCCCTCTGATACGTCTGTCTATATATGGATAAGTACTGAGGAGAGAGAAGCGGCTGTGCGTTACCAGGCGGACGGCTTAGGGCGGCGGGAGGGCACGGATGAACCATACACTCATAACACTCATCTATCTTTGGCAAAGCGGATCCCCTAAGGGATACGCCTCCCGTTCCCTCTCTACGGCCTCCTTTTGCAGCATTACTTGTTCACATGGCTTTCACCACGCTCGGCAACGAGAGGTCCGGTCCCACCTCGGCCACCAAACTGCGATGCTGCTCGACCCACGCAACACACTTCACAAGACTGTGCACCCTATAGTACGCCTGACGGTGGTGCCCTCACTATTGACGTAGACTACCTCCCTGATGCCCCTCCAACCATACTTTAACACCATTTTGGTTAATGACTGTTATCCATCAATAAACAATTAAATTTTGATATTTAGTACCGATAAAAGTCTTCCCTATTCCACAGTATAATCGACTTGAATTTGAAATTAAATTTCTATTCCTCAAGTAGTTTGAGCGTGACAGATAAATTTTTAAATAAACATATTTTTAAATACCTGTATGAAAATTCAAAATACTTAGTGTTGTTAAAAATTTATTAAAGCCCCATCTAGTGCTTTTTGTATGTACTTGTCCTACGTGTAATTGTATGAAAAGCAATATTTATTCACTACTGTAATTTGCGTAGTAATGTTACAACTTATCAATAGATGGCACAACATTGAATAGTTTAACTATATAAGACACAATAGGTACAATAATTTAAATAGTCTAAAACATGTTTACTGCTTGTTGTTTTTTTGCTAAGGTTCGAGTTCTCATATTTTTTATGCAATTATTTATGCTATTGTGCGTAATAGTGTCTACGAATGTCTGTTAGGAAATCTGGAACTAGGCTGATTTTGATGTTAAACACTCGTTCGTTATTCATAATACACTTATAAATGTAATGATTATAAATTGCTTGTGTTTGCTAATAGTTTTTATAGATCATAGATAAAGCGTCGCTTGCTTAAACGACCAGACAAATTTATTAAGGCAGATGCACAATTATTATCGTTAGCTCCTTATGTAATATATATAAATTGTATTATCATCCTTAAAATCAAGTTCATGACATCATTACCTGTGCCTACTACGGATAGGGTGACAGCGATTCCCAGATGTAATTAGGATTTTAGACATCACTTACATAGTTAAAACGTATTATTTGCTAAATATCAATTATTAAGTGAAATTAAGTGCGCTATTTTTCACACTACCTTTTGTCTGCAACTTTCTTCACGATACATTTAGAATCTGAGTCGATACTGTGTTGTTGGGAGTTATTCGTAGAGATACGTCGATAAGATTTTCTAAAAATTTTAAGGGGCACTATCCTCTAACTGAGGATTTGAACTACGTAAGCCATCACTTTGGCGACTGTGTAACAAAATATTGTTTTTTATCCAATCACATAAACCCTTATATTATATAAACCTGATACGAAAAAAAAGATTCAAAGTGACGGTGAAATCCGTATTAGAATTTGTTGCTTATTGAGAGGAGTTATAGGATAACACACACAAATAGACGCGGAAAGCGACTTGTTTTTATAAAACATCATAGATAGCTATGTTACATACCTAGTTAGAGTAGTATAGCTCCGTACGTACGTATATCTGATCTTTTTGGACATGTCTGATGCTTTCTATGGTTAATGATTCTATAAAAGGTGAGGCAAGATGGAGTACGCCTAATCTTTACCAAATCTTGGCTAGTTACTTCAGAAATTGACGTGTCAGTTTTATGTGGGTGGTCAGATATGCTCTAAATCTCGTATGATATGACGCCGACAAGAGTCATTTTGTGTTAATGAACATCATTAGGGAGAGCGAATGTAAATGTTAAAAACCAACTTAGGGAATTTCTCCCCTTTCTCCTTCCTCCAAGTTTCCAAGCTTTCGCTTGGGACGTAAAAGAAAATTGTAAGAATCAAGAAACCGCAAGCACACGTCACTGATGAGCACCGTCTTTCGGATTCAAATTCGGGAACCGGGAATGGAAGTGGCAAATACCTATTTGACCGATGTCTATAAAAACAAACAATAAAAATAATAGTTCCTTCGACTGACATGTGTTAGCTCAAATGGGTGGTGAATATATCTTGAATTGAATGTAATAACTGCCTCGGTGGCGTAGTTGTATTACGGTACGACTGTCGTTCTGAGGTCTCGGGTTCAATCCCTGAGTCGGGTCAAGTGATATTGGGTTTTTCTACTCAGTATCATCTTGGAGTCTGGAATTTGTGCACGATATGGCGACAGGCTCGCCCCCTGTCACATCTGGGACGAAACTAAGCACGGCGAAATACGGGTGGTGTAGTTCGTTATTTCACCTCTGCCTAATCCTTCGGGGATAACAGGCATGAGCTTATGTTATGTTATGAATGTAGTAAAATAATCCAGCTATAGTGACTTTAAACTCGATTACTTTGGGGATCACAAGAATGTATAGAGCTATTTGAAGGCTTGAAACTATTCCAACGACGGGTAATACTATGTTGTACCGTATTACCATTTTGTCAGTTAATTTTCACACAGCAAGATGAAAAAAAAGTTTGTCATCACGTGATATCAGACAGATGTGGAACATCGCATTCACGAGTATACGTACATAGTTACGTATACGAGTCGTTGTAACTACCAAGTCGCGAAAATCAATGTTTCACATCAACAATAAGTATTTAGAAAAACAAGAAAATTGGTCACCCTACTTAACTTGGTGGTTCCCCTTGTACCTGCGTGATGTCCATACTAACAAGTGGACGGCATTTAAGATGCACCGGGGGCTCTCTTAACGGCCGCCATCGGTGGTTGACCATGGTGCGGGGTCGCGGCGACGTCTCTAAACTGTCACAATGAATATTAGTTGCCTGAATTACTGAGTCAACCTTCAAGCTGTGTTATTATTTAAGATCTTGATTGTATCACAATTGCATTCGAAGTGGAAAACAAAAATGTATTTTATTAAATTAAAACAAAACCGACTTCAATGCAGTGTGCTATAAAATGGACTAAAAAGTGTATAAATAATCTACTTTTTTTACTTCAATATAATATATTTGAAATTCCATAAATAAAATTAAGTTCTACACTTAATTTATACAAGACTTGTTATATACAAGACTAGATTGTCAGCATCACACCTTCAATAGTACTATATGTGCGTTCCTGTACAATGTCGGTGACCTGGTCATAATTCGTAGTTGATTCAAGCTATGTTTTATTTTTTTCCGTTAACAAAATCAAAGTCTAATGAATGCTTACAGGCAAATTACTTATTAGATATTAAACTTCCTCGTGACGTTTTTCCTTAGGGAAATATAACGTTTGATTCCCTCCTCTATCCGTCACATGGTTTAAGGAAGTGAGTGAGATTTGGTTAAATCTGGCATTTGTGTGTGAATTAACATTTGAAAAGTCATAAAGATCTGGAAAGCTATTAACTGAGTAAAAACTAGTCACAATGACTAGCTTTGGACTCAGTCAGTATATAGGTATTTTGGGTTTTAACAGGTTTGCTGGACTGTAAACGAATCACTTTGTAGATCACAAATATTAACCACTAGAGGTACATTCATTAAATAATTATCTATGACATCGTGTAATATTAATTACTAACAGAATATAGAACAATTTTCGTTATGATTTCATACTTAGCTAAGGGTTTGCGGTGTAAACGGCTATGGACTGTGTGGATGTGACATGAATAACGTATAATCAGCCAGTGTAGTCAGCGAACAAGAAAAACAGTGGAATGACTAAATTTACGAAAAAAACCAATATTTTACTATCTAACCGCTGAGAAGTAGGTATTTCAAATTATACAGGTTGCCTTAGCTTTACCTTCAGCTTATACAGGCTGTCATGTTACTGTTGCTGCTACATTTTTGTCGTTTCCATTTAATTTTGTCCTCATAAATAATTCAAAAAATCAAATTAAAAACTTTCATCAAATTTGGGCCCTGACAAGGCGCTTATGAACGTTGCATGGTGGTAGGGCATTTTCTAATAATCCCCGCCTGGGTAGCTACCACCCTCAAGTTTGAAAACCTCTCACCAAATACCAATAGGTTTGTTCCGGCAGCATCACTTGAGACCAGTACTTCTAGGCTTAGTCTGTTTACCATCGTAGACTACATCGCTACTTAACATCAGGTGAGATTTTGCCCAAAGCAATGTCAAAAAATTACCACCGGTTCGGAAAACTACTCAGTCGAGAAGAGCCGGCAGAGAAACTCGATCTGGTTTTTTTAAGTATAATGTAAATTATACAATTTATATAAAAATAAACTATTTTAGCGGAAGCACAAAGCGGGACGTCACATACAGACATCCTTGTAGTTCACGCCATCCACCATATAATAACCTTTGGACAGTAAAACCTGTTGTGATATAGTGCTTAAAGTTATTGTCAGGTAACTTGGCAATGTGATGTGGAACCATGTTGTAGAACCTGCCATTATTACCTAAAAAAAATATTGAACTTACTAAGCCTTAAAGCGTGGGACAGCCAATTTATCTTGCCGGCTCTTCTTGACTGGGTTGTTTTTCAAACCTGCGCGCGCGGTGGTAGTGTTTGACGTTCATAAGGACCTTTTTAGGGCCTAAATTGAAACACAAAAATTGCTCAAAACGTCCAAAAAATCGCTTACGGTACTATTCAGTTGAACGACCTCTAGCTATTGATAATGTTATCAATAGTAAAAATAGCAGGGCAATTAGTTTTTTTACTGTTCACATTTTTAATAACTATGTGAATTGTGACTGCCGGGTACATTAACCAATTTAATTGGGTCCTATCATAGTCTTGAAACGGGACTTATCAATTTTAACAAAGTAATTTGAATTTATTGTACTACATGGTATAGCTATTAATAATGTATGGTCATATTATGTATTTGGTTATTATTTATGGTGAAAATATCACATCTGCGTCATGGGGACCGTAGGTACACGCGCTTGATAATATTAATTAGCAGTTATATGTGGTTCAATTTATCGCTTTGTATTTAAATAATAATAAACTGTAGCCATGTTTTTATTATAAATTATTTATTTGTATTAATATTTAGTTTTGTGTTGTTATTACAGTTTCGATTTTCATTATGTATGCATATACTCATTTATATAATTTTCACACTAATATATATTAAAATTTCGACTGAAGAAAAATAAATCACGGACAATTGTAAGCATAGGAAATTCGATGCTCCATTTTATCTATACAGATAATAAAACCGAAGTTTTGACTATATATAGAGATTTTTAGAATACATAAAAAAATAATTAAGAAAAAAATTCTGTTCGGCTTTAACTTAAAATAGTTTGACCGATTTCGATACAATTTTGTGTGCATAAAGTATATGTTAATCGTTCAAATACCAAGAAAAAATTAACAATTGGAATTGGCGTAAACGCCACATTGGTAATTTAATGTATAATTAGCGATTGATATACTATAAAAATTATCAATATCATTTCAAAAATTATAAAAATAATAAAAAAACATATTTTATGAAATTTGATGTACGAGAAACCTGCATCATTCCGTAACTGTTAAGCTATCACAAAACAATATCAGTATATATATTCCGTATTTAATCGAGAACACATGTAGATGAAGTCGCGGGAACCCAGTAGTATTTAATTAAGTACCGCTCAAGAATGGATACGTCCGTCCACTAATAGATTAGAATCTAGAAAGCTTAGACCTAGGGATGAGAACAGCTTTTAGATAAGTCTGGATATGTAAGTAGTCTGATAGGGAACGCAATGCATATTAATGAGTCAATAAGGCGGATTTTTCACTGTATTGCAATAGAGTCGAGCACGAAATCTTTACCTAATATAATTGAAATCAATAAGAACATAAAATCGAGTATGTGTTTTCAACTAGGAATCTTCATGTGCCCATTAATGACAGTATGAACTTCCAAGCACGACCCACGAATCGATACAACTCAGTATATCGATGTAAAAATATTACAGATAATCATTAACACAGGCTGTTTGTTTGCTTGTACATTCAAATTACATTGAAATCGGTTGAAAGTTGTGTTTATTTTATATTTATGTGGACACTTATATAGAGAAACGTGAAGCGGTGAAGGAATTCGGAGCAGTTGTGGGCAATCCCCCATGTTTAATTCTAGAAAGTATATTTATTATGTTGCTAACAAAGATAAACAGACATACATATGTGACTAGTAGATATCCTCATCTTTTTGTCCTATCTTCACGCGTTATTCCTACTGAACTAGATAGAAAGGTTTGGATATTGCTTTACCTTGCTTCAACTAAATATGCCTTGCAAAATTATCATGGTAAAAAATTATTTCAGACCAATAGTATGCATGCGTGCTAAACAAACATCTTTCAGCAGGACATATACTTTTCAAGGTGTTATCTTTAATTACCTGATACCATGAGATCCTTAAATACTAATTTTAGACATTCCATTGAGGTAATAACGACAATTACTGTGAAAAATTTGGCATCTTCTTCAGAGTCAGGTACTATTTTTTTTTAAACTGTATAGCTTGTTTAGATCTCAATCTCACCTAGTGACTATGTTTTCCAGGATGATAAATACCCTATACCTAGAGGTGTTGCCGGGACACACCTATTGCTATTGGTCAACAGGGTTTCAAACTTGAAAAGTGTTAGCTACCCAGGCGGATATTATAAGAAAATTCAGCTCCGGTTTATTATACATTTTTTTTGTAAATAAAATAATATAATTTATATGTGCAATAGAAGGTTGGAATGAATATGTAGTATTGCATATATGTGGCATATTGTCCATTAGGTACTATATGACTGTATGCTATAGGTAGAAAAACTTAAATTACAGTAAATTGTCATCACCTGCCGGAGCGAACTGCGTACGTGGTCGGAATCCACTGGTATAATTATTAGTCAACATATATTGTGGTATAGTGATATATATTGCTATATTATTACTAATAGTTTCCTTATAAAATTCCTTATAAATTGTGTTGCATGCTTCAACAGTGATTCCTATATTAATAATTCCCAAATTAATGAATATTTTAGGTTTTTTGTAAAATAATTCATAGTACAATAATAAAGCAATTTGTTTATAAATTTTCCTCTGAGTGGATTGGAATGTTTATCAATAAATTTTTTTTTTGTTCAGTAGCCGAAACTGTAATTTTCGATAATGCAGAGAACCAATATCACTCACGCTTGTCCTATAACCGATAATACTTCTAATTTGGACCTGACAAGCGATTATACATAGTTCAAATTGAAACAATAAAAAACAAATAAAAAAATTATTAATTTAATTTAGCCCTTAAAAGGCGCTTAGTAACGTCAAAACACTACCACCAGTTGGAACAATAACCATGTCTAGAAGAGCCGGTAAGAAAAACGATCTGGTTTCTTTATAAATATACATATAGTTATTATTTAAATTAACTTGACAGATTATAGTTAAAGTCATTGTTAGTGGAAGCACAGAGAGAGTGTAATTTCTAGACATCACTATCATTCAGGTATAACCTTTTGAAATAAAGACTTGCTTACATAGTGCTTGGACTTATTGTATCGAAAACTATTACCTATAAAGTTTTTATTCGACTTATTTAGCCTAAAGCGTGAAGCCTAAAGATAACTTACTATATCAAGCTTGTCTAATTTTTTACGAACATACAATAAGTTATCGAAGATACATTGGGAGGGAAAAAGTAAGATATTAAATTCTTGAAACTTGTTCAATAGAGAATCGCGAAGTCCCATATATTGCTTGAACTACTCGTTTTTGTAACATAAAAATTATGTCTACCTCAGCTACTACCCCCCCCCCCCCCCACAGCAAAACATCGTAAAATATTAAGCTATGAATGTAAGCAAAGTATATTAACCAAGTTGCGGTAATATCTGTTAATTAGCGAATTTTGAGCTAAGCCTCCCAACCAAAGTTTTAATGTGTGGACCCCATTGTAATTTATCAAGTGTGATTCCAAAGAACACAGTTTTGTCAACTAAGCTAATTAAATTTCCTTCTATCTCTATTCTACAATCAATATCTAGTACTTCGGACAACACAAATTTTATACATTTGGTTTTCATAGTATTTAGGAGAAAATATGTTTAAAGGGAATTTGTTTAAAAATTTTTGCTAGTGTATTATTTAAGTGCTTTTTTTAATGTGAAGGAAATGTATTTACGCACTGCCTTATCGCGGGGGCACGGAGGAGTGGTGTAACTCAGAGAGCAGTCGGAGCTACCGCGCTGAATATACGGAAGCTCCAATCACAGCAAACTACCCACTAAAACCATTCACAACATATAATCTTTATCACCAATGAGGATGACAAGATACCAATTTAGCAAGATCCACGTCGCCCCCTAGTGGGTGGCTTAGCTGAAGACTGAGCCCCTACATGTGATCGAAGACAGCCCCCCGGTAAATAATAAGTTTGTCTTCCAGACAGCCTCGCGAGTGCAATGAAGGTAGAAGCCAAAGCCCCTACCCTCTTGACTTGGCGACGGTAGGTTATTTCCCGCATTTTCACACTTTTCGTGAGCAGGTTAAACTCAGCCTTTCTGGCTGTATGGCTGAGATATCCGCACGATCCTGCAGCTCGGTATCTATCTCCATGTTCATCTTAAAAACCGTCCGCAATTCCTCCAACACCTCAAGAACATACTTCCTCATAGCTGACTAAAGTCGACCACCTTCTCGACAAGTTTCTCTTCCTCCAACATCCTTCCCTCCTTTCCCGAACACCACTCAAATTTATGTAACGCGTTCACACGCTGCAAGGGGTTTTCCATCACCATTTCTTTCATAATGGCTGCTCCGCTCAATAATAGCAACGTCTTCACGTAACTTTCACAGCATTGTATCTAATAAATACCTAAGGGCTCGTTCAAGTATTATGTAAGCAAAATTTTGGCCAATTTCGACATGAGTTTTAATTCGAGAAAAGTGTTTAATTAATACTATTAATAAACGTCGATAAGTGATTAATACAATATAATCCTGCCAAATGTGTGATGAACAATCATAAATTATATTATGAGTATATATACATAAATGTATGTACGTATTATATGATTTCGAAAAATCCAAACCGATACTCTACCTGGAGGTGACTCCGTGCTGCCTTGAACTTGTCTCGCACCAACAAACTGGGCGCAAACTGGTTTGGTCCAATTAGTTTTTTTTTCTGAATGTTGTTTATAAGGTATTATATTCTCATGATTTAGATATAAAGTGTGTATTATCACTTTCAATATGTAGGGGTTTCTTTATATTGTTAGTGGTTGGTATCTGCCTGCAACTCTGTTTGCGTTGACTTTCCAAGGTCGAGTGAGAAAATTGTTGTTAGTCAACCGTAGGAGTTTTTCTAAGATTGTTGAAGATTCACAATTCTCTGGTTCATCATATTGACGTATGAACTAATATTTAGCCTACGTAAGCCATGAAAACTGAGTTTGTCACAAAATATCTTATTTTATATCACTAAAGTAGCAAAAAGTCATAAGAACTTCCTGATGCTAAGCGGTCACTATATCCTATGAACACCACTACGACAACACCAGAGGTATGACGTGCGGGTTGTCAACTCTTTAAAAAAACTTTCTTACGCATCTTGAAGAACCCCGTACTGTATTCTCCGGGAAACACCGGATCGAGGTTCGCGGAAGGAAACTTCTCTGGAATCACACTGTTCGGACCATTTTGGCTTCAAGATGAACTCCCTGTCAATGCCAGGCGGTACGATGGTAGAAATATTTTATACTTTCACAAAATGTATACTAACTAATAGATGTATGGTTTAAGAAATAGTCGCGGAACAGACCTGCGTTAGATTTCATAATACGTAAAGAAGTTTGTAACAAGCCAATAAGTTCTCAAACGTTACATTTAATATTTTTGACTTCGGATATAATGGGATACGCCTTTATACTACATACCCATCTGCTACTTCCATTAAATATGTAAACTATTAATTTAGTTTGTTACCAATGAAAAAGTTGGTTTTTGTACACAAATTAACCCGACAGTTCGAGTAAATGACACGAAGAGATCGTAAACTCATCCGAAGCGTGAGTTGATACGAGTATATACGCTCGTTTTTATACGCCTTTACCGAGTTGACATAATTGTTACGCATTCGACATTTAAATTGTTCTATTTCGAGCATTATGATAGACATTTTCAGTAGTAGATATATCGAATCGGCAATAATTAGAAACTTTATAATCTTCGTGTAGTATTTTTTTTTTGTAATTCTTCTGATTCGCATTATGAAACGAAAAATGTTCTGCTGTCAAAATTACGACGCATGAAAAATTATTTATATATAAATAAAAACTTCGACGGAGTGTGTCAGCAGAATTATTGAATATTACTCTAGGCTGAGTGTGTTAATATGAGGTGAAATTGAGACACAGAGTCCTAAGAATGTCACTATTTTTTTTATTAATTGTTATGAATATATATTTTTTAGACACCTAAAGCACTTCAGAGTTTCTGAAGTGCAATATGCGATATTAGTTTTTCATTTTAGGGTGAGATATCTGCTGTTATTATTCTGTTGCTACTTGCAAAATAGTTTAGAATATTTTTATATGTTCAGTAGTGTATTTTTTTTAAATATTTGTTATCACTTTCAATGTGTATTAAAATAAACATAAACGATTATTTCATGGAAAACAATATTTAATTGTATTTAAAATTTAACGAGGCAATAATATATTAAAATAATGAAATTACATAAACAATTTGTCCTGTGAATTGTTGTGTTACATTTATATTTTATAATATAGTTAAGGAAAATCGACTTACATACCTACAGGCCACCGTTAGAACGTGAAATCCCGTACTGTTGTTGTTGCTTGTTGCTGTTATAACATGATCCCGAATGTTACCTATCTGGGAGTCGAGTTTCAATAAGGTTTGGTCCATTCCCTCTGAGTGGAAGGGTTTTTAAAGTGAAAACTTCCTTAGCGGCGTTAAGCGATTACCGGGGGAAACTTTTAGATTTGCGTTACCCATGCTATGTCGTCAGCCGTCAACATGCTAAAGTATGTCAGGTATATGATGGCGTTTAAGTGCTCGCGCTCAGAGATAAAAATTTATACAAAATCAGCCTATCGTATGTTTCGACTATGAATAAAGTATGTGAAAACGTACGTAATTATTATTCGGAGCGCCAAATATGTAAAAACCAGACAAATGTTAGGTTATGTTAATAATTTCAATTAACTAATTATAAAAAAAACAGTTTTTTCCAAAGTGTAGAGTTTTCTCTTCTGTCACCAGTCCCAATCGTTGCTTACTTATTTTTTTCTACTTCCGAAAAAATATAGTCATTCTTTCAATCAAACCATTGTAATTTTGTTAATAAATCATCTCCATCTACCATTTTCATTTGGGGTTGGTGTGACATATCTTCCTCTACCAATCCTCTCTTCCATCATTTCCTACTTTCAACTAACTTACAACTAATGGGGGACACGGGGAAACCACTTCGGGGATATTCCAGTTATCGGTAGCCCGTCCTACGTCCGCTTGACCGTGGTATTTGTGGTCCGGTATGATGATATTTATGTTCATTGTTCTTGGACTGTACCTATTTATTAATACCTGATGTTCAGAGTAGCTATTTTGCACAAGCTCAAATAACAAGAAACTAACAAATTAAAACAAAAAAATAATACTGTTGTCTCTACGAGAAAACCTAATCAATTTAATTATGAAAATTCAAGTTAATTTGGAAAAGCACTATATATTGGAATTCCCCTGTGACACAAACATTTCGGGTTGATCTGACGAAATCGTTTTGAATAATGTCCTCAACTGTTTTAATAGTAAGAGACGAGTTAAAAACGCATTACGCATTACTGACACGTATTGTGAATTACGATTACATCTGGTTCGAAGGACAAGGCCCCTGTGAGCATTCGAGTGACCGCTGCTCCACGGATGGGTTTACACTCGTTTCTTTGCCAGCATTTGATAACTTAATCTTGCATCTAGAAGGTTTTTGTTTTAAATGTAAACAAGTTGTAAACAAGACCAATATAAGTGGCAACCCTGAGTGTAACAATTTATTTTAATTTCAGTGTGCAAATGCCCCAAAATTGGATAAAGTGATTTTCCTTTTGGCTGGGGTTTTAATAATGGAAGTAGATTCAACCTTCTAATGAGGCTGTACTTTCGGTCAAGGAAAACATCGTGAGGAAACCACAGCATGTTAGCAGAGTATTTTCTAATAATGTTCCCAAGTAAAAGCCTGTCGCCAAGCACAAATAAGTGTGTTCCAGCTACATCACTTGAGAGTTAGTACCTCTAGACTTAATGCGTTTATTATCTAGGACTATATCACTTTTTAATATCAGGCGAACTTGTGGTTAAAGAGCTAGTCTGTAAAAAAAAGGAATATTAGAAAAGTGATATACTTGTATGTTTGTATGTCCTAATCACATGATCTACCTATTTAATTTGAAAATATATTTTTAGTTTAGATTACAGATTAGAATTTAATAGTACGATCGCTGGTAGTGGAATCAAATTATAAACGTCAACGAATCTGGCATTATTGCAAATTAAAAGTATGTATAATTTTATGTATGAAAAATACATATATCATCCTTCTTAATATAAATAAAAACATCGTTCATTCATATGTAAGTTAAAATGCTCTCGGATAAAGGAAAAGATAAAGAAAAATGGCCGACGAAGGTGATGAAATCGTTTGAGGCAAAAATTTTAAATATTTTAAAAAACATTGTTTAATATTACTTATATCACGTAATAGTTATATGTATTTGTAAATATTTGAAATTAAAAACGAATAAATTCTTAAACGTAAGAGTTTATCTTATATCTCTAAAGTAGTAATCTGTTTAATAATTCCTGTACAACTTTTAAAAGTTCTAGACCATTAATAAAAACCAATAATAATTTTACTCGTTTATGAAATAGATTTATAAATCGCATGAGTTGTTTAAGTTTGTTTTTCACGTTTTTCTCTAATTGATGAACGGCAGCTGATTATTATCTCCGGCGAAAAGAATTTCGTTTGGTTGTCGTGTGGCTACCAAAATGACCCTGAAGCGCTTCATAAGAGCCTCTTCCACTATTAATCGTGGACAGTTATCCAGCTTCTTGAATCCATTTACTTTTATCGAAGCCATTGTACGGACACTTCGCTCAGTGTCGCTGCCGTAGTGCTCCACTAGCTTTTCCTAGAAGTCCTTAAACTCGAAGCGCGACTGTGGTTGTCGCAACTGCGTCTCCCCTCTAATCTCATTTATGATTTTCCTCTCATTTTGATATTACAAATATACCCTTCAATTTGATACATTTAAGTTATACTATATAAATTATATAATTCTTTCGATGCGATGTACATCCATGTGTGGAGTTAATGTTAGGCAAATGTTTTCAGTTTTAACCACTAAGTTTATAACAATAAAACAAAAGTCAAATCTAGTGTCAGTGTATGATCGAGGGTTAACTGGTACAAATAGACCTTGAACAGGGTTTTTGCCCTGTCGCTGACGCGGTTGTTTCTATTATGAAGTCATGGCATGGACTAGAGACGTAGGTTCATGGGCGTCTAAACCAGAAGCTCTATGATGTTTACCTTCGTTGGCGATCGACCGGTGACATTTTGGTGTGACACGAATGTTTAAGGTGTACGGCTTATGTTTTTTTTTATTCGAGCTCGTCAATTATTATTCCGAAATGGGCTACGCGGGTTAGATCAGTCCTATCACATCAATCTAGTCAGATTTAGATCGCCTCATATTTGCCTGCTTTGACCTATAGCGTAGATATACTGTACAACATTTTTAGAGAGCGTCTGTACCTCCTCCGAAAAGCAACGCATATTTAATTAGAATTCTGTAGCTTATGGGTATAAATAGATCACATTCATACAAAAAGTAGTTAGGCGTTGCTTCTGCAGTTTTACAGAACCTGCACTCCTTTGTGTTCCGGACAAAAATGTTGTACATGTGTTTGCTCAAACAATAGATGTTCAGTTCTATGCTCTTTCTGCTTAGTTACTAAACGTTCCATGTTTTGGATAATAATAAAAACATAATAGAAGGTTTTTAGGTAATAATAATCAATTCTACAATATTGTCTACATTACTGATTTGTCGCAAAATATTTTCAAGCAAGTATTAATACATTTCAAATGATTACTTTAGGGTGGATCATTATGTGAACGGTAATTATATCTGGAAGTGAACCCCCACTCTGTGAATACGATAAAAACGTTATCCAATTGTTTGGTATTAAAAAAAGATAATTATGTTAATAAAAAAAAACAGATCAAGTCGCAAGGGACTTCTCGACTGGGTTGTTTTCCGAACCGGTGGAAATGTTTTTGACGTTCATATACTTACTCTCAGGGTCTAAATTAAATAAAGCAGTTTTTTTTATGATAAATAAAATAAAGATTTAAAAAGGTGAAAATAAGTGTTTCTCTTTACTGAAACAAAGGTACGTTAGAAAATTTAATTCGTCGTAACTTTCAAACGAACGAGTACCGTCCTAAATGTCAATATTACAAAAATTTAAACGTCATTTATCAACTCGATGCTCATGTTTAAAACATATCAAGATTCATCTGTCAAGGACAAGGATTGAGTATGAGGAAGTCAATAGTAACATAGTCGCTGGTCTTCGTAATAGCCTGAAGGTCTTTTCCAGGGAAATCCCTCTGCGCTATACCTGTGTACACTCATCAAAACCGTTCGAAATATTGCTTTTTTTTTTGCGCGCGTGTTTTCTATTTAATCAATTTCAATTTAATTTATCATTTATCCTGTTGAATGTAAAGTTCCAATTTGTTTAATCACAGGTTTAGTTTTATAAATACGTAATCTATTTATTTTTGTTTCTCATAATTAACAGGGTGGGATTGACGTTCTACAGAATTTTGTTTTCCTACACATCTAGTACTCGCGTCTTCGTTCGCGTGAATTATATTTTGTATGCTTTTTTTAACATGGGTTTTTATTTTTATCTCATCATATATCATTATTCAGATAAGGATTCATGGTCGATACTTATCGTGGTTAACTTATTCATTATTTACTTGTATTTTAAAATAAAAGCAGTTTTTTGTTTGTATTACAAATCCCAGAATTGTGTCATACTGCCGATTACAGTTATTTATATTCTGTATCATTGTTTACTGAATTAAATATCTTACAAGTTTGCTACTAGCGACCTGCAGCATTTTGGGACGTGTAGTAGCAAATATATACCAAATTAATAAACAAACCTTAATAAATTTTATATAAATCTTCCTAACGAATCACTGTGTCCATTGGTGAACAACGTATGAAAATCCATTCAGTCTTTTTTGAGTGTATCGCCTTCAGACAGACAGATACTTGGGACTTTATTTACGTGCTTATACTAAGGTAAGTATTGGAAGGGAATCTTTAGGTAGTAATTTTTATCGACATATGACTTTCCGAATAATTATTAGCATTTTTACCTTATCCTACGTCAAGTAAAGTCGGCGCAACATGTTTACGCCTTCCACTTTCTTCTGTCACTTGTCATCTTAACATTCACACATTTTATATGTATATATTATTATTCAAAAGACCCATCCATTCCTTCTTCACGCATTCATAATTAAAATACACGATAGGCTGCATAAGTAAACATTTTATTATTATCTCTGAGCATTCAGCACTTAAATGCCATTCTACATTTGACATACTGTGGTATGTTAGCGGCTGGCGTTACCAGCGAATCTATAAGTTTTTCTCTCCGAGAATCACTTATCGCCACTACGAAGTTTTCACATCTAAAATCAAAATAAAATCCCATCCAAAGAATGTCTGATATTCATTGCCATCATAATATCAGATTAAACCGGTTTTAGCGAATCGCATACATTCCTGGTTTCGTTGAAGTGATACTTCAAACCATAAATTTGAGATTAATAATAATAATAATAATTCGTATAACGCCTACATTATTCACTGAGAAGGTAGTTGTTGTGCGTAAATAATTTTAACACTTTATTTTGTCTATGATGCAATTTTGTAGAGTTACAGTTTATAAAAGCTATTCTATGTTTATCTTCTTGTTAATAGGTACATCTATGCTAAATTTTATTTAAACCCTGCTATTGGTTTTAGGGTTATTAAGGAACAAACATACAAATATATTTAATTGTTATTAGGATAGACAGATTAGAACAAAAACTCTGACGTCATTTGGAAGGATGTTTTCCTGAAATGCATTATGAGAGGGAAAGAGGGAATTACATCGATGATCACAATTAAGATGATGCTTACTTTTTGTTACCTCACAGTGCCTCTAATCTATGTCTATACTAATAAATAAAATTGAAGCGTAAACTGTTTCGAAACATATAAAAACTCATAAAAATTGGAATAAAATCCGATTCAATTTACAGTTTTACTGGGAGGTATTTGAATTTGTAAGAATTAACTTTGCTTAATGCTAGTAGCAGAAAAATATGGAAAATAATAAGGGTCCCATTTACAAAAAAAATTAAAAACGCGGTAAAAAATATATGAAACGCGGGCGCAGCCGCGGGCACACAGCTATTGTACCATATGTTTATATCCATTCCAATTAAGCATCACTCTTATGGTTATATTTGCCACTCAACGAAATAAACATGAATATAATTCAAGATAATTCGGTGGCAAATATTTCGCACATCAGACCCTAAAAATGACAACCGGTTCTCCAAAGGTTCCATCTTCAGTCAATAAAGAAAACAAAACAAAAGATACATCGAATAAGAATAAAAATAATTCGTTCTGTTCATATTACGATGGGTTCATTGTTTAATATAGTATATTCTGTTTATTTTGAAGAGTGTATGGGGTTCAAGACTGTCGAGTTAGAATTACTTGTAAATTGTAAAAATAGTCAAAGTGCCTCGTTTCGGCGAATCGCGTATCAGACTCGGGCAGTTTATGTTCAACCATCTTTCAAATCGTCATATTCCGGCAGCCATTACTTCACCCCCATCATTAATATGCAGAATATAAAACTATTTCAAATTAATACTATTAAATCTCATAAAAACCTCGCTCCTTTCGAGTCGCCTTTTGTGGAATAGGGTTTACCACTCCATATTGCTACATTTAACTATAGATTATAATTATCATATACATATTTCTTATAATTACTTCCCTTTAGTTAAGTTACTTGATATTCCTTACATACATAAATAAAATTTAATTAAATGTATAACAACAGACAAACCCAGATATTAGTAAGAGTCAAAATAACTGAGAGAACAAAAACCGAAAACATGATTTGTTACGTCGGATAACCTGTATTTCGTATCTCAATACGGTCAAACAATATGACTCTAGAATTCTATGGCTTTATTAATCTTAGATAGGTGTTTGAGTTTATATTTTTATATTGTTTTACTAGCTTCAATATATTGAAGCTGCATTTCGATGAAGTATTTGCCAGTGTGAATGCTTATTTCGGTGGTTAGTTCAACAAAACCGAATTCAATATTTTTCGCAATTTTAAAAAGTGAATCGGTTAAATATTTTTTTAGTCCTTAAAATTTACATTAAATCCTCTCCGAAGATTGGGTTGAAAAATCAAAATACTAATGCAAATACACTTTCGTCCATCGGGTAATGGCAAACATCGAAGTATCACTCTGTATATATTTATGTAATATTTCTACTAATAAAGTATGATAATTCACGTTTATTATTCGCTAAACCAACTCAAAGTTTTGTGGAAACTTTGTAAAAATTATTAGTAGTAAAGACTACGTACAAATTAAACGTACTACCTAGGGCCTAGGGTTATTATTAGAACTAACGGAGATTCTCAGCATACTCAAAGTCCAAATTCTATACAGATGCACAGTAATATCGACCTAATATGTAAAATGACGTCACATTAACAGAATCTGTGATCATATAATATAAATTCACGGACTAAACATTAATTAATATTGAATTAATTCCTATGAATATCATAAATTACAAAGCTATAATAGCAGAAGACATAATAAATTCCTGGTTTTTGTCAAAAAACAGCTTTTTCGGTTACTTGGTTTCTCATACAATTGGTATCACCAATATTAACAACATAGAAAATACAACCTGTGTATTCACGAATACTATCACATAATTAATAAAAATTAGTATACAATTTTGCTTTATTGTTTAAAGCTCTGATGATTTCATGTAATAAAATTAAACATAACCTATTAAATATTGGTAAAATGTGTTTATTTTGTATGCTCTAAAACTATTGTGTTACATTTGTATTATATAGTTGCAGTTTTACGGTTTTCTGTAAGAAATATAAAATATTTATTGCAGGTTGTTGTTGTCATTATATTAATTTAAATAAATAAATAATTACTTAACGAAGTATTAGCGTATCCATCCATCCTTTCAACTGAAAGACCACTGCTGGAAATAAGTATCCGCTAAAGATCTCCACGAGGACTAGTCTTGCGCCACCCGCATCCAGCGGACTCCCGCGACTTTCACCAGGTCGTCGGTCCACCTTGTGGGGGGACTATCCACGATGCGTCTTCCTGTACGCAGCAGCCATTCGAGAACCCGTTGGCCCCATGGGGCATCGGTTCTACGAGCAATGTGCCCAGCCCATTGCCACTTTAGTTAGGCAATTCTTCGGGCAATATCCGTTACATTGGTTTCTCTGCGGATCTCTTCATTTCTGATTCGATCACACATGGAAACTCCGAGCATTGCTCTTTCGGTAATTTAGGAAATAGAAGGAAGGTAAGGAAAAATGTTGACAATAATTAACACAATAACCAAAACACAAAATATTGTAGTAGTATTTTGTTATTAAAGAGCTGTTGTTTATAATTTGAACGCTTAAATTAGTCTAATCCAAGATAATCTGGAAATATACCTTTAAAACATCAGATGTTTATTACTTCCCTTTTAGTCCGCCATAAGATAAAATTGTCATGTTTTCTTTTATTTAAAATCGTTATAATAATATAGTTTTCTATTGATCAAATCTGAATCAACATCACTTTTGTGTGAACAATATGTTTATCACAATGACTTCAATAAGAAAAATTATGGTACGATATTTTTTCTTATACGTCTCTTCCAAAGGCCTTGAAAAAACAGTGTTTATTTGGGGCCATTTACCAAGAACACTGATCAGGAAGTTATATCAAGGTTAGCGCAAGTCGATCTTGGCCTAACAAAACCACGTTAATGAACTTATTTTGTATGCATTTGTGGAGCGGGTGCAATTATAATTTCCTGTGAAGATCGTTTTAATGTAGTTCTTAAACTAATACAAGTGTGAATGCAAGAAAGAGTCTAACTTAGGAGTTATTGTGATCTTTGATAGAGTTTATAAGTAGTAATTATCAAATTATTTCATAAGGAGGTACTCCGAGTACCAGCTAGTTACTGATGAGAACTGGTATTATCATTTTTAACTATTTAGAATCTCTTTGGTTAAATACCTGTTTAAATAAATATAGTTAGAATCTCACTCGGGTAATTTCCTCCTTATAGGTTAGGTTATATATCTTTAAGTATATAACTATTCTCTATATCTGAATTTGTATAATGTTTGTGAATTTGGTGAAATAAAAAATTAAGTAGAAGTTAATGATCAATCAGATTTGATTATTGGCGAAAATTATGATGTCGGGTTTCATTCATTGTATATGATTTGCATGAAAAGTGGAATCAAAGGGTTTTCTTTACAAAAAAAAAAAAAAGAAAAAAGTTTAAAATTATTTAATGGATTTTACGTGGTATTTGCATGGGAGTATAACAATGGCATTCGTTGGTATCACCAATTCGGTGTGGTGAACACTGTCATTGGTTTTTATAATGTGTATTAAGTTTAGCATGAAATTTCAAGTGATTTTGAATATGTAGGTTTTCATAGTATATAATGTCGATCCGTTCTCTATGAATTTCTCGTCTCATATCAAGTAAAGTATATATTTATTGAAAAAACAGAATAGCGTCTCATTCTGAAATTATAATGTACCAAAAAAAAACCTGGCGTCTCTATGTTTACTCACATTAATTATAAAAATTGAGCGTTCATTATTACGACGTATTATGTTCACGTGTTGTAAAAAATAGTAAAAAAACTCAAAAAATCTGGTTTCCTAAGCGTATCACGTGTTTTACGTCGCGTTTCAAAATGGCGGTCGCGAATTAACTCTATAGATTGTTAAATTACTTGATTTTTTTCAAGGTTTGTAGCAAAAACCAATTATGATAATGTCCGTATATTATGATGGATCATTTTGGATTTTGGTGTGGGATGATTATTTCGATGATGTTTAGTTGCGAATTTTTTTTTTCACAATGATTATTTATTCAAATCTCGCGTTAAATTACATAAGAATTTATATTTTTTTATGATCATATTCGGTTTTCATATTATTATATTATAAAAGTAATATTGTCTTTTTTATTGTATATGTATATTGTATAACTATATTGTAGTCACTTGCTATAATAAATATAGTATAACTTTATAGTAAGCATAGTATAATACATAAAAAACTGATAGATCGAGAATCCGTTGTCATGTGTTGCCTTCATTGGTGCAGACTGATTATTTTTGAAATTCTAGGCGCCTAAGAGTTTTTTCATAGTGTCCTGTTAGACTTGGTATATCGTTGCCGCGAACCAATGGGCTACAACTCACCTACCACCCACAGAATAAATGTGCATTTAAATATAAAAAACAAGTGAAGGCAGCCTTTACTCGCGGTTGTGGTGCAAGCTTTAATACAATTAAACAATAAGGAATTTAAAACAATTCAGTATGATAAATTGTTGATATAATTTACTGAAAGAAAAAAAAAATTGTACACTTATTTCATACACTATTATTACAAGCCTAACGCGCATGACAAACAATAAAAATTCAAATTAGAATACAATTGATTAGAATGAAACAGATAGCTGGTGCCCGCGGCTCCGCCCGCGTTTCATATATTCTTCACTGCGTACCTAAAAAAACAAATGACTGTGAAAAATGAGAGGCTTCTGCTTTTATTTGCAGAAAAAATGTAAATAAGAGTAAATCGAAACGGAAAAAATGCATATAAGAGTAACTCGAAAAAAAATTAGAACGAGTTGATGCAATCCAAAAAATAATCTATAAATAACCATCTACGAATTCCGCGTCGAATGGTAGTAGTCCCATCCCGATATGTTTAGTAGTTTGGGGTGATGGTGCATCAAAGTAACTTCATTTTCTCTATTATTTGTATTGATACTTAGATTGATAATTTTCTTTAAAGATAAATTCAGATTAAATTTCTTTTTTTTCCTTTCAATAAATGCTGTTAAAATTTATTTTTGAATTAACTCACATTAAGTAATACTTAGTCTAAGTGGTGGTGGTATATTGTTCCAGTATTTTGTGGCAGCATAACGTAAACTGCCACGAAAAGCTGCGGATCTATAGCGCGGGTAGTTCAAACGTGGCGCAAACCGTATGTGACGAGTTGAAAAGTCTAGTTTATGGTATTGTTGGTTCGTGCAAGTTTATGATTGTCTATTATACCGAAAAAAAGAGTTGCAAAATGGAATAATCTACGAGAGGATATATTCATAAAATTATGACTATTTATGTAAGGCGAAGTATGTGCTCTTCTTGGAACAGGGAAACAAAATCTAACATAAGCATTTTGTACTCGTTGTAAAAGTATCTTTGAACATGCTAACAAACACTCGCCAAATATGATGCCGACGTAACTAAGTTTTGAAAGAATAGGTACATCACATAACAGAATTCGTAAATCAGTTTTCAAATAATTACGTATGCGATATATTACTGACAATCTATATCAACAATACTGGACTGTTTGATATACGTATTTTTCAAAACGTAACGAACCATCCATAATCAGATCTAGATTTCGAGCTTCAGAGTTAGCTTCAGGTGTAGTAAAATTCCTTCGACATAAACCTGGGGATTCCGTTGAAGTACTTTTTAAATTTGATACTTAGAACCCAGAATTATAAACTTAGATTTGGTAAGAGTTTAGAACTAAGCTGTTCGCTTTACACCATTCTAGACAATGATTTTGAATCCCGAATTATTTTATCAACTGCCCCATCTATGTTTTTAGAATGGGATAAGGTCATCAACATATTGATGGTACTTCCAGTGTTCAATAGCTACTAACATTCTAAATGGCATGTAACATTCAATTTATATATTAAACTATTTGAAGCGATGATGGCGCTGTTGGTAGTGTGGCCGGATTACGCGTAAATGGACGCGGATTCGAGCCCATTTATCCAACTCTAAAATCAGCTTGAGCATTTAGTGAAGGATAATATCGTGAGGAAACAATAGCTTGGTGGTAGGACATTTTCTAATAATGGCCGCCTGAGTAGTTACCAACATCCAGTTTGAAAGACTTTTCACCAAATAGGTGTGTTTCGGCAGCATAACTTGAGAATCAGTATCTTTAGACTTTGTGTGTTCACCATCCTGGACCACACCGTCACTAAAGATCAGGTCAAAGATCTGAGCCTATACAGTAAAAAAATAACTGTTACACGCATAGATATAGATATAGATGTAGACTTGTGCTGAAGCCTATTCAAAACGCATAAGTGTTATTGCTCCAACAGACAAATATGATAAGCATACTCGTATACTATAAGGATGAATTCCGAAACAATTTGGACCCTGAAGCAAATCTGGGTGTTTCAAGTTCTTTAGAAGACAATGAATTTACGCAAACAATTTTACACATAAAAGAATAGGCAGCAACATTATTAATGTAACATCGTTCGATCGCCGTATAACAACACATACATATATCCTCTTGATAAAATAATAATTAAATGCAGTGCTTTATGTCTACCCTTAATTCAATGTCAACCACGGGCCAACATGTCTCAAAGATTTGTCCGCTCTGTCATGATTTCCAAGAATTCGATCTTAGTCAAGTTTATTCAATGAAAAGTTACCATTTCCTCCTATGTGATAGTAACCTTGCGCAATCTTTTGCTAAACAAGAACCTACCTCTGCGTTACCCGCACACATTAATATACTTTACACAAACACAAAGTACACAAACTCTGATCGCTGCATCGCTGCCATATAATGACTTCTAATCTTCATAACTATTTATGGTAATTTGTTAAATATGCAATGACTTAAGTAATAAAATGCAAAACAAGTGCTCTGATGTGCAATTTTTTGTCATCTTTAACCATTATTTTCCCCAAAAGCTATTTGTAATACAAAATAATGCCAGGATGGAAGCTACCGTGCTTTCATAGATAAGAGCGTGTATTATAAAATTAACTAGACTATGGAATATTGAAAAAAATAATAAGGACAGCGTTCGGGAAGTAACGCAGAAACTTCAAGTCCGAAATACCGTAGTGTCACTAGATGAAAGTCTTCGACCAGTGCATGTTGCCAGTGGTTACATATGGCACTGAGACGTGGTCGCTTATGATGGGCCTCAAATCTACTAAAAGCTAATTGAGAGCGCTGTGCTCGGAGTTTTACGAGTTCGGAACAACCAAAGTAACCGAGATTGTCTGAACAATTGGCAAACTTAAGTAGCAGTGTGCGGTACCCATTGCTTGTAGAACCGAAACCATATTGGGCCAATGGGTTTTATAATGATGTCTTCGTACTGGAAGACGCAGTTTGGGCAGGCCCATAGCAAGGAGGTCCGACCAACTGCTGAAGGTTGCGAGAATTCGCTTTAAGAGAGACTTATATCTTTCGGCTGAGATAATGATGGTGATGAATGTGTGGAACAGATAATTTGGTGCTTATTTGATTCAATTAATTATCATAGTTGATCCGTAACATGATCCGCACAAATTATAAAATAGTGGATTCACTTTTTCGCTCGCCTGTCAAATTTGTTCTGTTTCTCTTTGAAATATACTAATAAAAATTAATCCAAATAATATCTAAAGGTGATGGTTTTGTGGTGTATGTGGTGCTGAAAATTGTCTCCGAAAAGGAAACTTGCATGAAACTAGCATCCGATTGTCACTATACGATCAACTTATCTTACATTTTTTTATCTTGAATAGGTTCAGAGCTTTGACCATAATTTCATCTGATGTTAAGTGACAATGTGCTCAAGGATGGTAAACACACTGAGCCTCGAGATACTAGTTGCTCGAGATACAAGTGATGTTGCCAGTATATTTGCCGAGAGATTTTCAAAGTTGAAGATTAGAAAATACCCTACCACTGTGATATGGTTTCCTCACGATGTTGCCTTTCACCGAAAACTCAGACTGACTTTTAAGAGTTGGATAGGTGGGCTCGAACCTGAGTCAATTGACGCGGAATCCGGCCACACTACCGACTGCGCCATCATTACTTCAAAAACCTAAATAGCTTCTACGTGTGAATAGCAGAAATATGTCAAATTTTGTTAAAAAACACAACTGGTTGGCTCTCCTTTACGGTTTCTGTAGCAGGAAATGGTAAGTTTTTCAAATTATTGTATTTATTAAAACCAGTTATTAATTCATACTTTGTATAATTTCGGCGTAATGTATTCTAATCTAGGTTGTCTAAAATGTTCTCTTTGATAATACATTTTTTAATATATATAATTCTTATACTCTATATGTACAGATATTTTTATTTACACGGTATATAGGCTCAGTGCTTTGACCACAATCTCACCTGATGTTAAGTGACGATGTGGTTCAGGATGGTGAACACATTAAGCCTAGGCACAGGTTCTCAAGTGATGCTGCCAGGACACACCAATGGTATTTGACGCCAGGTTTTCAAACTTGAGGGCGGTAGCTACCCATGTGATCTTTAGTAGAAAATGTTTCTACCACCATGCTATGCTTTAATCAATATGGTTTCTTTCACTGAAAGCTAAGGGTGATTTTGGAGTTGGATAGTTGGGTTTAAATCCGCGTCCATTGATGCGATATACGACCGCACTACTAACTAAAGACCCCATCGCTTACAGATAATTTAATTTATTAAAATAGTTGTTTGAAATAAAAGTTATAGTGCCGAGGAGTGTGCGGAAGATAAACGTGAAGTCACACATACTCATAGAATAACTAATCAGATACGACATTTACTAATTTTAACCCCTTGAGCACTAACCTGGCGTTTACGTCAGCTTTTCATTGTTTTCCTATTGTCTCATTTATATGGGTAATCAACATATAAAGTACTTTGTCTAATAAATATTAATTCGTTTTGTACAAATGAAAAAGTGTTTATTTTTTTACGATACACAGTATTATATAGGCGGTCAATCCATCTGATTTTAAGACCTAATTACAATGTATAGCTACTTATAATCAGCCTTAGATGGCCAGTTTCATTTGTGGGTTTAATTTATTGAAACAACAAGATTAACAAAAACCCTTAGATGCAACTTATTTACAAAACGTACCAGCCCTTGAGAAAAACATGCGAGAAACATGATTGGATTTATAAAAATCTTTTTTTATTGAACAAGTATTGATTATAGTTTTTAATTATGATTAATTATAGGGGATTTACAACGAAATCATCTCATCAAAACGTCGCTTATTAACATCTGATGATTTTGTGGTCAAATATAAAGTCTTACTTTCCCTGATCAACTAAGAGTGAAATTAATTGAATTGTCTTTACAAACAATATACTTATGTATAAAGTTGACTGCGCCATAAAAAGTATATGAATTATTTGTAAAAAAAAGTACAGTTACTATTTGTAAATATTATTAAAATTAACTCTGCTGTATGAATTTTCTCTTTTGGATATGATAAAAATAATTATTAGTCTTATAACTATCGACTTGAACGTATCGTGTTTCTAGAATATTCCGATATAGAAATTTATAAACACGCTCTATGTATGTTAATAATCAGAAAGCCACAGTGTGGTGGCATCGTTTCGCGTCGCATTATATATGACTATTCCATATAAATATTCGCGGATTACACCTAAGCGTCGTTTTATCGGCTTTATAGTGAATATATTATAATGCGCATGTCACGTGGTTATTCCCCAGTGAAACCGTAAGTAGCGGGTTTCCCAAAAGGCAGTGTGTTTCCCTCGCGTCGGTACCTAACAAACGTTAAATGCACATTATGCATTAGGTCAACGAACTATGTATCTAGGACTTAACATAAGTACTAATTGTATTAACTAAAAATAGAATATTGTTTATTCAAACGATATTTATGTATTTGCTGATTGATTTTGTATTACCCAATAATCTGATTAAACCTCTGTGTATAATAATTTGAAATTTGTAGAAGATTGTAGCCAATAATAATATTAAAAAATTAATAAAAAAACGCTGTAATAGTTAAGCGAAATAAAAAATCTCCATATTACCATAAAAACATAAATTTACTGTTTAGTTTGTGTAAGATCACTATTTTTGAAAATGATTTTGCTCACGGCCCACTTTAAGAATATGTTGTTTTCTAGAATCGCCCATTTTATTTTTTTCTTTTTTAGATGATATTTTTAATCTCCTCACGCTCCCGCTGCACAATATATTAATATCTCAATATCCCTAATTTTCTCTGGGTTTGGCCCCTAGTTTTTTTTGTCTACTGCTCCCCCCGAAGGTTTCAAATGCCAACAGGGGGAGGGGGTTATCATCCGTGTTAAGCTCTAGATATTATTAAATCGTGTTTTGTTATTTTTTTTGAACTATAATTCATTTTCTTCTTTTTTTTGTCTCAAAATAGCTTCAAAATACTGAAATTAATTCACCTGGAGACTTGATACTGATCAGGGTAATCACAAAGTTATTATTAATTGTATTGTCATCGGTCCTTGATAAGTGTGCAATTCATTCAATTACAATTGCGATTTTTAAGGCAATATGAATATGTTTAGACGATCGCATCTGGACCAGAGTAAAGACGTGCTGAATAAATTTTAGATTAAAAGCGCTCGTGAAAATAGAAGACGCGAAATAGGTGTGACAATAACGTAGCATGTGGAAGGATATGGTCTCTGTCTACCCCCCAAAGAAAGATGTGTGATATTATGCATGTATTACATAATAATAATATACTTTATAATTTACCTTATATATGTGAACTCGTCTGTTAAGTCTAATTCATATAAAAAAGTAAGAGGAAAATGAGTAACACATACACATTTTTTTGATATTATACAACCGATGCTTTTTTGTTTGTATGTCCGTTAGTGCGTTTACACCTCTAACCAATAGCCATTTAGTGAAGTAAATAAAGTGTTCTCGAAAAACATTGGAAGTACTGTAAAAAATTAAATGGACAAAAAATATCGGCCCTCTTTCTCTTTGATTAATTTATATCATAAAGAATTAAATGTTAAGAAGAACAAATAGCCATATAAATTATATCATATGGGAAATCTTCACACACTCATCACCACAAAAAAAAAAAAACGTTTAAAAAGAAGCTATTTTGCGAAATTTAACACTTCACTTTTACTGACAAATAGCTGAAGTTACACGACTTAGGTTACTTTTATTTTTGGAAAATTATAATGCTTCCGCCTCACAAAATTAAAACACATGAAATTGTGAAAAAAAAACATATGTTTTTACTGCCAAGTGTTTGAATTTATATGACATATCTTTGTTTTATGTTAGTAATAAAAATAATTTAGGCATTGTAAAAAAATTGGGTACATGATAGGTACGCACGAGTGGAGCCGCGGTCTCGGCACGGCTAGTATTTTGTAAATACTCGCAAGGCAACCTCTACCGAGTGCCGAGAAAGGATTTAATTAATTGTTTAATAATGGATAGCATTATGTATATTCGTATAACCAAATGGTATTGCTGACATTGTCTAAATTCGTCTTCATAATATACTAATATAAGCATCCCCAGCGCCAATAAGTCTGCCTTTGTTAAATATTACATACAGAAAATGTTTATGAATCATAAACAACTGTTATATTATATTACTATACAATATATATATATTTAACGATAATTAAAGTGCTTATATCGAACGTCTGCGGTTTTTCAAACAAAGGGAGTGTTGCCAACGGTGCTCGTGTAAAATTACGCAGAAAAATAGAATATTTTTTATAAAAAATAAAACTTGAACTGACTTTTACAATATATTAAAATTTTTGAAAATTTTTAACAAAGAAAGTCGATTGAAATTATATAATAATCCTATTAAGACTTTACTCACGAGGAAGTTTTTGGTAGACAGTATGTTAATTGTAATTTTTTTAGGTACCTATGTAGTTCTTATTTGTAATTCAAAGAATATTTAATACTGGAAGTATTTTGCCCCTATATTATGGTGTAATTTTACGTGATATCGTTTGGTTATAAATAAATATAGAAGCGTAGTATATTGAACATAATAACATATTTCGTTAATTTTGAGTTGATACAAAATTTCCCTGGAAAGTTCCGACAAAAGGCCACCATTTTGTTGCAATATTATTTGAAGATTCGATAAAGAGTATACAGTTGAAAAATAAATGTTTGGCATAGTGCGGACCTATATTTTCTAACATCGTATAAGCTCGCTATTGGCAGGGAGTTCACTCTCATATCTTGGAAACTACATAATCAAGGACAGTGCTGTCTCAAAGGAGATTCCCTTGAGTTCCTATTTCCATGGGAATCCAGAATGAGGATCTTCCAAAAAAGGATGAAAGTATTTTTAAAGAATCTGAAACGTGAGAGATACCTCTGGTGTTACAGGCTTGTATAGACTACGGTGATTGCTACCGCCAGGCGGATCGTATGCCTGTTTACCACATTCGTAATATTTAAAAATAACTTTTTTATAGCCGTAATAAAATAGCTATTAATATTAAGATTCTTTCAGTATACTAAATTTCTTTATACTAAACACAATTGAGATTATGAATGATATATCACGCTCTAAAAAGGCAAAAAACTTTTTATTGACCTTAATATAATATTATATGTTTTTCACGGGTCGTGTAAAGGAAAATCTTAACCATTTTCCTTAATTTTATTAGACTTGCGTTATACTATTTTTTTCAAACGCATCTAAAATGTTTGTATTTTTAAGGTCATTGTACGATGAAACTTTAGTGGTGACCGCGGCTATGCTCGTAATTAACCTCTTAATTTTTTGTACAGTTATATAAAATAAATATAAAAAACCTTTTATTTCTTGTACATTTTAAGAAAATACATTTACAAATAGAGAAAGTATGAATATTTTAAAAATAGTATAAAATATTAACAAAGGTGTAAAAATCGTACAAGAACACCTCATGTGAGAGGGAAGGCCTCCTCCACTTGGCTACTGATCACTGTTTTTTGGTTTCAGCTTCCATGTTTTTCCTGTTACTTTTGTGATAACATCTTCCTTTTCTATATTAAATATTCTTCAGATTTAAGCTGACCGACTTTGGCGTTAAAACTACCCTTCATTATTAGCTACGTTGTTGTCTGACATTTTTTAAGCCTCGACATATTATTTTCCATCCTTCAAGCAGCTCATTAACTCCTCTATTGGGCGCTGAATAGTTGACAAAATTTTCACAGTGTATATGCCTACATTTAGTAAATTACTTGTATGAGTTTCGTTTTTTGTACAATTTTCTGAAGAGTTTTGGTCTACTACTCTTACGGAGGCCGGCCGGATTGGGAGCGTTGCAGTTGGGAGGTGTAGGATTCATTGCTATATCATTTCATTTTCTAATTGATTGTTACTTTGGAAGGGTTTATGATGTGAAAAAGCTTGTATTATATCCATCATTTATATGCAATATATTGAGGATTGTCCATTAATCACGTGAGGCTTGAAATATTTTTTCCGAATCTCGTTAAACCCACTATGTCTAAGTGGAAAATCGACGCGTAACGCCGTTGCCGAGTCACGATTTTCAAAAATATCCGAAAATAAATTAGTTTATTTAAAGTTAATATTCTGTAAGTTTTTATGATATCACTATGTATCACAAGGAGGCGAAGAGGTTTTCAAAGTTGCTAAAACACATCACTTCATTAATTAACGACCCAGTACCTAAAATAAAATAAAAAATACGCTAGTATTAAGTCGAAGAATACGTTTTATTTTTAATTTATAAAAGGAATCGGTCGAGTAGTTCTCTATTAATATTAAATGGCAACACTTGTTTTATAAGTACATGATAAAAAAAATCCTTGTTCCGTTATTAAATTATTAAATAGTTAATGTATAACGGTTTAAACGTTTAAAAAAAAGTAGTCACAGGTCACAGCGCGAACTCTTTGAGTATCGGTTACTTTGTACTTACATTATTGTATGTATTTAGAAGTTTCAAAGACTAGCCTGTGTGGCCCTAACAGGGTGCATGCGAACAGCTCCAACAGCAGCTATAGAGGCCTTTACCAACTTACCGCTTCTTGATCTGTTTATACAGGAGGAGGCGAGCATGGCAGCCTTACGCTTCACCCACTAAGGCCTATGGTAAAGAACGGGTGAGTCTCATACTAAATTATGGGATAGAACGATAGGTCTACAACCCCTTCTCGAAGCCCCCTGCGATATGATCCCTAAGATATTAGTATTCGACAGAATATATAAAATAGAGCTCAGGGAAGATATAAAAGATGAACAGATTACCTTTGAGTACCACATCTACACAGATGGATCCAATATGAAAGCTGCAACAGGTGTGGGAATATTCTCCCAAGATCTCAATATTAAGCTATCTACAGGGTTGGGTGATCACAGTACCATATTCTAATGTGAATGTGTCGCTATCATCCAAGCAGCAAAGGCAGTCTTCAAAAGAGAGATACTTCGATATATTCGGATACTATGATATCCGAATTCTCTCTGATAGTAAGGCCGTACTTCAAGCCCTTGAGAGTACTTCCATCACCTCAGGCCTCATATTTGAATGTCACCTTGCACAGCAACGCATAGCAGCACTTAACAGGGTCATCCTACAATGGATTGAGGGTCACAGTGGGTAACAACGCAGCAGGCAAACTGGCAAGAAGAGGATCGACTACCACAGTGGCAGGCCCTGTGTCATATCTTCGTCTTACAAACAGTACTTTTAGATCATGGTTGCGTCAATACACCCACAGCACTCACAGTGAGTGATGGGCTAACAGTCCAGGCTGTAGACAGTCTAAACAAGCTGTTCTCCGGAACATCACGGAATATCACGGAGCTTGGTCCGGAGACGGCTCAGCGTATCTCGCACTGATCATCGCCTATTAGTGAATGTCATGACGGGACATTGCTCACTTAATAAACATTTATTTACTATAGGTCTGAAAGACAGCCCATGTGTACCAGATGCCTGGAGGAAGAAGAGACTGCTACCCACGTGATCCTGGAATGCATGGGAGTAGTCAACCAAAGGGCAAAAACACTCAAGAAAATGAGATCGCTCCAGGAGGCTTCTGCCCTTCTAGATGGAGCTGGGCTGACTCGAGTAGCTAGCTAATCCTGCACGCACAACGGACTGCAAATGTGTCTAGTTGCGGAAACAGGAGCCCACCAACAAGAACAGGATTGTATCTATTTATCGCTTATTATTATCATCATTTAGTATACATATATAGAAATGGATTTGTATTTATAAGATATCTTTAAACTCCTACACAATACGACTGATTATCATGAAAGTTGGAATGTGTATCTGCTTTTTTATGGAGAAGGTCAATCAATCAACAAGTCATCTCGTGCTGTCGCATATTGTACTGCTAGGTAGACAGGCAGAGCCACCGGGAGGATCTTGTATTTATTAAATCGATAAATGTTACGTGATACATATACCAGTTAGGAGTCGTTCAAGTATTACGTAAGAAATATTGCGTACATTTTTTACTCTTCCTCCCCTGAGTTAGAAATAGTAAGCCATCCCAATGATTAGGTAAACCGTTTATGCCAAAGTCCCTGATCATGTCAGGGGGGCCTTTTTATAAAAAAAAATGATTAGGTAAACATTGTCATACATTTTAACAAAAACAAAAAGAATTTTAATAAGTAAATGTTGCTTACTTTATCACCATTCAGATCCCTCGTATCATCAAAAATAAGCAAATCATATACTATTGATGATGATATAATATTGATGTTTAATTGTTTATGTAAGATTTCAACGGACCCTCAAACATAGTAAATAACAGGGACTCTGCTTAAGTCTAACTTATATACTGGTTTATAACTAATGAAGCAAGGGGAAATTGCTTCAGGGCTATTTCTTTTGACAGTCGTCTCTCCTTTCTCCGCGCCTACGGACAAGTCTAAAGACTGGGATGGGGGAAGACAGGTGCGTGGAGTAACCTCTGAGTCACGTTGAGTTCTAATCCATATTAACCTATTTACTCAGCTATGCGAGAATTGTATAAGATCGCGCACCTGAAGCATGTACAGCGTCCGCCTTTATCAGCTCCACTGTTAGAGGTCTGCCATGGAGCGGCGCAATGTTCTAGAGTTGGAGAAAGTCTTTATTTTGTACCACGTGGTACTATGAATTATGATGGCATATCAACTTCCTCACTGTTCGATATATAACTACGAAATAACTAAAAATAACAAAAATAGATTGGAAAAGTAAGTTATTAGACCTTGACAGCTCTGCGGCCGTGGCTGAATTTTATAAAACTTTAGGAGAAATTATTACCGCTTATGTACCTGATAAGACTGAAAAGGTAAATTCTCGATACCCTATTTGGTATACGAAATCTTTAATTAAAATCATTTATGAAAAATTAAAATTTCATAAAAAGTGGAAAAATTATCGACGATTTAGGGATTATAATACTTTTTGTGTTTTACGTGATCGTCAAAAACGTGTTCAACTTGAATGTTATGATCGGTATAAACGTAACTGTGAGATGAGAATTAAATACATATAGTAAACATTTCTGGTAATTTGTTAAGTCCAAAAAGATGTCGGGTGTGTTACCAGATACTATGTATTTTGAAAATTCATCGGATGTTAAAGAAATAAGCAACTTATTTAATAATTTTTTTCATTCTTCTTTTATTACTGATCCTTTGGGTGTCAGTGGTAGTGCGAGTAATTTACAAATTCATAAGTCGAATACACAACCTGTTTTGAATACGATTGAATTTTCTGGTAATGTTGTCTTGAAGTATTTAAGACGCTTAGGTACCAATAAAGGTTGTGGACCTTATAGATTACCTCCAATATTTCTTAAAGAATGTCAGCAGTATTTAGCCTACCCGATATCTTTTTTGTTTACTAAATCTTTTAGCTCCGGAATAATGCCTGTCGTATGGAAGAGGTCGTATGTGGTGCCTGTACATAAATCAGGTGATAGACATAATATTAAAAATTATCGACCAATCTCAAAATTATGTACAATTGCAAAGTTGTTTGAAAAAAATTATTTATGATACTATTGTTATCGGTTAGACCCTTCATTATTAGCCAACAACATGGTTTCTTAAATGGGAAGTCAGCGGAGTCAAATTTATTTTCAATGAATTTTTACATCGTATTGCTCTTGCTATGAACCAAGGATTCCAGGTGGACGTTGTGTATACTGATTATTCTAAGACTTTCGATAAAATGTCCCACCCGTTACTCATTTGTAAACTGGAAGAATTTGGCATACATGGCGACCTTCTTCGGTGGTTAACTTCTTATTTGCGAGAACGAAGCCAAGCTGTAGCAATTAAAGGTTGCTGCTCTTCATTTGTTCCTGTTATATCAGGTATACCTCAGGGTTTGCACCTTGGTCCTCTTCTGTTTATCTATTCATTAATGATATTCTTCCTGTATTTGTTAATTCTAATATTCTCTTATATGCAGACGATACGAAGATTTTTAGGATTGTCAAATCTCTTTCGGATTGTTTGTTACTTCAAAATGATCTGGATGATCTTTCTGTTTATTGTAGCAAGAATTTTTTATATCTTAAAGTTGAGAAGTGTAGTATAATATCTTTTTCTAGAAATGTTAATCCTTTTTTTATGAATATTATCTCAATAACATCATTTTGAAACGAGTGACCGGGGGGTGCGAGACCTGAGTATACTTTTCGATAATAAATTTTAAACTTTAGTGATCATGCCAATATTATACTTGGTAAATTTTATAAAATTCTTGGCTTCGTTCTTAGAGCTGCGAGAGATTTTAAGCAACCAACTACTCTAATACTTCTTTATAATGATTTCGTTCGTTCTCTATTAGAATATGGTTCAATAATTTGGAATCCACAATATAACAAATACACTAACCTTATTGAAAGTGTACAAAATCGATTTATGAGGCACTTAACGTTTAAATGTAAATTGTCAAATAAATCTTTGCCACATCTGCCTATGATCACACTTACTAATCGTCGAATAGTGAGAGATCAAATTTATTTATTTAAACTTCTTAGAAATTTTATTGATTCTCCGTTTCTTGTTAGTGAAATTAATTTTAGGGTTCCTCGACCAAATACCAGAAACCACTTACTTTTTACAATCCCTGTTGCACGAACGAGGTATGTGAAGAACACATATTTGTTTCGTTCCTGCGATATATATAATAAGATTTTTACTAAAATTGATATAATTGCATGCCCCATCAGTTCCTTAAAAAAAATTGCTGAAAATAGTTTTAGACTTCTATGATAGAGGTGTTATATTTACTTTCATTCATTGTAATTTTAGTGGAAACTTGACTGGTTTATGTAATATTGTTTTGCAAATGTGTATTTTATTATCTGTGTGTTTCCCAAACAAATAAATAAATATATATAAAATAAATACGTATTTTAAAATTATAGTATTTTACAACCGAAAAAGTTAAATTGTTAACCAAATTTAACATTAGGAGTTTATAAAAGACAATTTGGGATACATTGCTTTAGAATTTGGGTGATCTTATATTGTTATAGGAAAGTGAAACTTTATTTGATACTTTACGTGTTATATATAGGTAATTATAATTATATAAATTAAATGATAAAATTAAAATGAGAAAAAAAAATGTGTATTCATTAGATATATGTATTAGTTTGTAATATGTGATAATATGTCTTATCTTATGATGTGATAATATTAATCTTTATCTTAGTACCAAAAAATGATAAGTGTTCTATGTAAAAAAAAATTAAAACTCATGAAATTGGAAACAAAATACGATTCAATGGTAAGCACGGTCAAAACAATTATTTCCAAAGATTATTCAAAAACTATTTTACTCAGTGAAGAATATATAAAACGCCGCTATAGCCGCGGGGAAAACAGCTAGTAGTAGAATAAATCTAACAAAAAATATTCTTGTAGTTTTTAAAACGGTAAAACTGTTCATCAACGATTGATTTTCTTAAAAAAATTTCACTAAATATAAAACTATTTTGTACTTATTTTTTGTTTTGGCTCTTGATAATTTTTTATAGATATTCTTGAGTTAAAAATACCGATATTCTTTATTTAAACAACGCCGACATAACTATAAATGTTTATAGAATGTATACACTCGGCCCCATATTAAGTGAGGTTGTTCGATATCCTTCATAACTCGCATATTCATGATCAGGTATGTAAACTACGGGTGGTTTATGTGTGGTAGAAATGCAAAGCGATCAGCGCGCATCGTCCCGCGACCGACACTAAGTGCGGGGCCGCGAGAAACGCATCTTGTAAACAAAACAGCGACGCGTTGATAGTAATAAGCCGCAACCGCCAATCTATGTTCATTCCGTCGCGAGACGTCGCTAGCGACGTACGTACGTGCCAAAATGATCGATTACGCGCGTCCCTACGACCAAAACATGTGCGATATCTATTTTCCACCCACGCCGCCCGCTCCAACGAGACTTGACGACTTCCAGGTCTTCAGGAAAGGCACCGCTTCACATATATACGGAAGTTACTACTCCACACCGACTTACGACAGTTACGCGGAACCAGAGATCGACTATGCCGCGAACGTCTACCACAATCTCGTCAACTGCAGAGAATACCCTCGCGACGACTGGAAATACAAAGTAGTGGTGGACTGGACCGAAGATGACACGGTATCTTGGATCATCGATACGGCTCAGTGCATGGGTATTAATGAATACGACGTACCGTTCCACAATTTCAGAGTATGCGGTTTGGAATTGCGAAACATGAAACGCGATGATGTCCTACAAAGGATGGCACACCCCAGCATCGATCCATCATTTTCCAGAAGGATAGCAGATAATGTGTTTGAAAAGTTACATGCAAGACTACAAGAAGACACTCTGAGGCAATCCTCAATATTCAGATACGCTGAGAGCGAATCCTACCACCACGAACAACAAACAGTATTGGATTTGGACACGATAAGCCATAAAAATAGGCTACATTCATCAGATTATAAGCCAAATGACAGTTCGTTACTTCAAACGACATGCGATTCAAGCGACGATACGGAGGACGTATACCGTTCGTCAGAGACAGCATCCCCAGAGTACTCGTACGGCAGTGATGGAAGTAAATCTGGTGATGAGGACGACAAAAGAAAAATGTTCAAAAGACCACCGGGCAGGCCGAAAGGCAGCGGACGAAAGACATTCAAACGTCCGCGCAGCGTCTCTGTGCCAGAGTTCCTCAGGAATCTATTGTTGGACCCAAACTTTTGTCCATCGATAATCAAATGGGAGGACCATTCATCAGGCAAATTTAGGTAAGTTTTTAATTATCTATTCAACAATACTTTAAAATTCAACTATTCAAAAACTTAAGTTTTAATATGTAAAATATGTTTTACGCTGTTCATACATTATTAATTACCTGCAAGGCACGTGGTTCATCATCAGTTCGCAATAAACTGTTACAATAATTACTATAGAAGCTATGTACGACTTGTCTTGTTGTATATATTGTGGATAATTATATGTACTTTGCTTATTGGAGTTTAGCATGTGATTTTATGCTGTTGGAATCTATTGCACGTCAAGCCGCATACGTTTCGTTTGTTTTGTTTTTTATTTATTATTGCGCATTATTATTTTACTTCATGTAGTTTCGTAGTATGTATGGTTAAATTAGTATTTACATTAAATCTTGAATAATTATAGTCACTTGTTCTATAAACAACAGATGCAGGTTCGTACAACTTATTTTCTGACAAAAAATGTAAATAGTAAATCTCTGTTTTATTTTATTCTATGAATTTGTAATTATATTACAATCAATCCTATTCAATCTGATGTTGAATGGATTTCATTTCACTACAAATACAGTGATCGAAATAATCTAATACGAATATCGGACCTCTTAAAGTCTGCACTTAAAATAAGGTCATTCAAAAAACAAAGACAAAAATCAACACTCGTTTGTAATAGGAGTATTTTTCTTGTATCAAAAGTTGTAAATGTAATGGGTATTGATTTTAGATAACAGTGTAAAAGTCGATAGTCTTACATTTGACTTAAATTTAAATATATTTTTCAGTGACATATCTTTAATAACTGGTCATCTACATAGCTACTAAAAAAAATTGCTCCTAATAAACTTGTAATTTAAGTTATTTGCTACAGCAGTTCCTTAAATAGTTGCTAGTTTTCCTTACAATTAATTTCATGTTTTCTAATAAAATATTGCTTGTAAGTCAGTTGCTAAGGATTTTATTGTAACTTATATTATTGATTTATCAAAACATAATTGTTAAGGACAACATTTAGTAGGAAGTAAGTATTAATCAGGCAGTATTAATATATGCTTTGGTTACTAATAAAACATATTTTTTATTTCGTTAAATTCGAGTTTGTTTGTACTGAATAATATCCATCCAACCATTCAACCGAAAGACGTCCACTGTTGGACTGTGCTGGAAGACTGCTCTTAAGCCAGCCGCATCCTGCGGTCCACCCACGCTATGTTTTCTAGTACGTGGCAGCCATTTGAGGACCAGTTGGTCCCATCGAAAATCGATTCTACGAGCAATGTTCTCAGCCCATTGCCATTTAAGCTTGGCAACAGTTCGGACAATGTTGGTTACTTTGGTTCTTTTGTGGATCTCCTCATTTCTGATTCGATCACGCAGGGAAACTTCGAGCATAGCCCTCTCTATTGCCCTTTGGGTAATCTAAGCTATCTAATTAGGCTCATTGTAGGCGACCACGTCTCAGTGCCGTAAGTCATAACTGGCAACACACACTGGTCGAAGACTTTCGTTTTGAGACACTGTAGTATTTCAGAAGGGAAGTTTTATAATATATGGAAAGTAAAAAAAAAAAAGAAAATACAAGGTAATAAAACTGCTATAATAGAAATGAATGTTTTCATTCAGATAAGAATTTTGCTTCCTTTTTATTGTTATTTTACGGTGACTAAAATAACGTACGAATTTAAATTTTTATGAATTTCTAATATGGTCATGTTGTCTTTATATACGAGGCATACATAACCCATATAATATTTACAACTTGAATCGAAGGATCCTGTGACAGCCGATGCGATGATAAGCGATTATTTAGAACAATAGTTGACCCAAAAAAAAATTAAAATAAAAAAAAACTTTATTTAATTTAGGCCCTAAGAAGACGCTTATGAACGTCTAAAACACTACCACCGGTTCGGAAAACAACCCAGTCCAGAAGAGCCGGCAAGAAACTCGATCTGGTTCTTTTTTTTAAATAAATATAATACATATAATTTTTATTATATAAAAAACTATGCAAATTATAGTCTTAACTAATGTTAGCGGAAGCATAGAGATGTGGGTTAATTCCAGACATCACTATCGTTCACGTAATGATCCACTCTGTGATAACCTTTTGAGATTAAAACTTGCTTGACATAATACTTGAACTTTTTTTCAGGTAAAAGACTTTGTAATATTCCCTATACGCATCATAAACTGTACAAAGCAATGACTACCTTTGAGGGTCATTAGGAGAATTATTACTTCAGAAGTGCTGAATGTGTTAATCAGTAGACGAGAATTTATTTTTACTTCTTATGAATTTTTACTGGCTACAAATGTCTTATATACTGATTGTTAAAAACTGGTTTAGAAGAAATCCATTAAGAAAAAAAAAAACAAATATTTCAATAGACTTTTAAATAATGTAATGAGGTAAATAATATTGCAATATTCAATTAGTGTAGGAACCAAAATTGTAAATTCTAAAATGTTAAAAAAATATGAACATTCACTACTCCCACCTAGAGGAGTTCATGCATTTTATAAAAGAATTAATAAGCTTCATAATAAATACGCAAGTTTGAAATAAGTTTTCTTAGAAGTGCATGTAGTGTTAACTGTAATCATGCGAGCTACACAGTTATCAATTAAAACCTAATTCGTGACTATTTTTTTCTATATACAATCAAATATAATATAATTTATACGACGATGTAATTATATTATATTAATCAAATCATGATAATCATTGTATATATTATCTTTTAAGCCTGTTATTTTACTAGGTGATAGTTGCAATTTCATCCACATACTGGTAAAGACGCTTCAGAAGTGACATTAGGGCTACCTTTTAAGTTATCAAATTTATTTCTATCGTTATAGCTTAAGTGAAAATTATATGCAAATTGAATCAGTAGCAAATCTACGATTTTGTTATAAATATAAAGATCATTGACAATTGGTCAGGATTTTAAACCGTTAAAGCTTTAAATTGTCTTACGAAGATATTAGATAAGATCAAGGCGTCTTTTTAGTTCATAATATACATTTGCCAACAATATAAGTATTGGCGCATTCTTATTTATGATTAAAAAGTTGCAAGTTGCAAGTTGCAATATTTGAAAAAAGAAAAACTAACCGTCATAAATGGGCACGAGTTAACTTAATATTTATTTATGTTCAAATATTTTACTCTCAACATTTATGTTTTTACCCATTGTTTGTTCCAACACTTCAAGTTTATCCATTTGCAATATTATTTCGAGAACCTCATCCGTCTCTCTTAAACCCAAAGGTAATATACCTACCTTTTTTGGTTTCACAAGGTTAACGGCACGGTATTCGGGTACTCGAGGGCCGTCAATATTTTGAATTTTAAACTCAAAGATCCACAAGAGCCCGGGTCTTTTAATAACATGTGTGTTTTTTATTTCTCGTTTCAACCTTGCGACGTCGGTCACTGTGACCTCGAGTAATGTTTTACGTCTTGATGCGAATTTACTTTATATTTATACTAAAGTTATGACTGGTTAAACGATATCATCTGTAAATCTGATTGTATCACTGCGTTTAAACTTAGTTCAACTGTCTGCCTTGAAGTTAAAAGTATGCTGGTTATAATTGTCACGAAGCTAATTTTGTACTTTCTCTAAATACAGAATGTCATTCTCTTCAGCACAATTACTTATTAGTAAGACTTTTCTCAAATGTAACTAGATTAAAACAAAACATTGTTATATATGTAAATTTGCTAATTATATTCCATAGTAGAACAAATTTAAAATTCGACAACGTATTGAATATAATTGTGCATCTAAAAGTATCTCTGCTCACACCCAAAGATGTTATTGTCCGCGATGAAAGCGAAGTAGGTTATACACACCAATACACAAGTGTTCAGATGGAAGTAGGTAGCTATAGGATGGAACCGGTCTGTAGGATTCTAAGTAACGCTATAAAAACATGTTAAGTTTATAAGTATTTATATTGCAATGTTGATAATTTATTATAATATCAACGCCATCTTGCACATAGGTCCATATTGTGTTATTCCCCTCGTTGAAATCGGGACTGCTAAAGTATTCCCTTACAACTTTTTTTAAAGATCAATTAATTAACTCTACCTGTAATATTTTATTTTAGATTTATTTATAATCTTTTGGATTTTCACGGGACGGTGAGGCTATAATTTCTGATAGCCACGAATATCCGGAAAAACCTGTTTTCACCGAGTCACTTTGTCGTAAGTCGTTTCGGAATCTATGCGTCTTTAATTCGTCGGATTTTACTTCATCATTTTGAAGTTACTTTTGTATCTCGACTTTTAGTGTTATAAAAAACAAAATAAAATTCAAACATCCGTCTCATTCAGCTCCATCTTCTCCTCCAATAGACTAATATCATGGTCCAATCGCATTGTTTTTATCTCCAAGAGTTTCTTTATACAGAAATCGGAACACGTTTGAGATCGAATCAGTTTGGAGTTGAATTATTTGATTGTTGTTTATTTTTTGCGCGTCGCGGCGCGGCCTCCACTTCACTTTTTGCTAACCGACTGACTCGAACGAAATAACTATAGAGTTTTTGCTATAGGAAGTTGATATAGAGTTATCGGTTGACTTATAGTCTCTGACGATCTCTTGACAGCTGTAAACTAAAGATTTTACGTTGTCTCTGTACAGGTCAAGAGTACCGCGCCATTGATTGTTAGGAGGCAAATTACGCCCTCTAAATATGTTTTAAACTTACGACGATTTATTAATTTGTTAATTGTGGTTAACAGCCATCGACGATTTAAACACTGCTAATGCTTAAACTTCTTTGAGAAGCCCACGGTGATTTAAAAGCCTATATCAATGTTTTCTGGCTACATAACTTGTGTTTTACGGGGAGACCTATGTCCAGCAGTGGACGTCTTTCAGTTGATTGGATGGATGGATGGAACTTGTGTGTTGATGAATCCTTGACTTTAGTGATCGTCATTATAATCTTCAAATACTACTTATTTATTTAGACAATATAATGTTACAATTACGTGGCCATGCAGCAAGATAATAAAGCTGACTATCACTTCTCTTCATTTAGTTTACTTCTTCATGCTCTGGCACTAGAGATATTTCAATTTTGCTTTCAGTGTCTGATCGTGGTTTATTTTGTTGTTGATTATGAACAGCTATAGCAAAGGATCACTTATCATCCAGTGAACGGCATGTTTGTTTTCTACTTTGTTTCATAAATACATTTTATTTCATTGTGATTCAAGGACTACATTGTTTTGTTGGACAGTCATAATTAAATAATATATTAAATACTTAAATAATAAGATAAAGTGAACATCGTGTAGCAAATACAAAGATTCGGATGGAAGCCGATAGCTGCCGCCCCCGGGGACTGTGAAATAGGGCGCGCCCGCCCTTGCACTGTACTATTATAGATTTTTTTTCGGTTTTTCTTCCGGGGTTGCTACGCGTCCAAGGCCGTCAGCTTCCGGGTACAGCCGGGATACACGTGGCGTTCTGCGATTATTATTAACGTGGAGAGAAAATTCTCGGGAAAATTTATTGAGAAATATTATAATTTTGTTTTTCGTTTGATCTGCGAAATGTATTATTTATGTATAAAATAATGATACAGTAATATTATTTAATAGAATAATTTTAAAAAATGTGAGCCATTGTGGTCGGGATTCCGTGCTCGAATCAGCCCCAACCACAAGAAGTCGTAGTTCGGCTAGTCGAGTTTTAGGATCAGTCTGTATGTATCCAGGTATATATTATTAGCAGATAACCATTATAAAGACATAGTAATGTATCCACAATCTGTCGAGATAGTCAACACTGCATTTAGAACTTACTATGTTTACGGTGACAAAAAAAATAAAACCAGGATATTTAATAAAAAATAAAGGAGTTTACGTTATCAATGCATTTTATAAGTAATTCTGCACGATAAATTAAACTGTATTCCTTAATTATTATCAATTTCATATAATTTATAAAGTTAATACGTTCAACTTTGAGGTGTATTGACACGGGACAAAGGGTATAATCTATACTAGTAATGTCTGTTTGTAATGTCAAAATATTTTTGTTTACTTAATAGATATATATATATATATGATACCTATACCAAAAACACAATTATTGTCTGTCTGTTTGTTCCGGGTAATCTCCGAAACGACTGGATGGATTTTGACGGGACTTTTGTTTTTAGATAGCTAATTTAGTATAGTTTTAATTTTACATTTTTTTAAATTTATTTTTAAAATAATGAAGAAAATTCAATGCACAGCTTTACGGACAAGTGCTTGAATTTATGAGAAATATTTATCCTTTATCTTAGTACTAAAAGAATATTAGGGTTCCGTACAAAAAAATTAAAAGGAGGTTTCAAGTGAAGAATATGTGAGCCGCGACAAACAGCAAGTATACAAAAGAAAATTGTCGGGATGGGTACATTCGCGCTTGGGCTGAGCGATCACTAGACATATTATAAATCTCGTTGCGTGACGTTACGTCTCCTTGAGGTGTAATTTTAATATTTTATTTGATAACTGATTAATATACAATGGTAAAACTCATAACTATTATATAGAAATTTAAGTTTTAATAATGACACGGAAATCCCATTATCAAAACCCACTGTACCCACTTATCAGTCATTTGTGATTCAATGTCGTGTGCATACATTTGACCTTCATGTATACATGTACGATAAAAAAACGGTTTCTATACAATACAAATTCCAGAAAAAACAAAAATCAACCAAAACAATTACTCAAAATTTGAAGAAAAAACGTATTTTTTTTTTTCATAACTTTTTATTGCTTACACTTATCAATTGCTACTCAACAACAAAAAAAAGAAGAAAATTGGTTTAAAAACATCCGAGAAAAAGATACTTACTGAAGTATTTAATTTTTGCTTGTTTATATATACATATATAATATACATAGATGATTCGTGTGATTATGTTTTTATTATTATTCTACAATGTAATTTAAAACTATTTATATGAAAATTAAAGTGTAAATGACAAAGAGATAGAATTTAATAATGATAACATCATTGATAAGAGATAATTAATGTATTATTAAAAAAGGAAAACATAATTTTTATTTTTTTTATTTTAGAAATCATATGACGCTATAAATATTATTTTTCTTCATTGTTAATGTCCATATATAAGCTTCGCATAGAAATATTCAATTGTTGAATGGCGGTTATGAAGACAATGAATGTAAACTATATTAAAAAAAAAATGTGCGAAACGTGCAATTTAGATATGTTTACTCACCTTTTTTATTGCTATTAAAAGGATAATTTATTATTTATTCTTATTTCAAATAAACCTTTTCTGAATCTTGTTTTGCTTTGTCATGTGCTAACTACCTATCTCTTAACTTGAAAATGTTTGATCATTATTCAGCTTTTTTAATTGTTTATTATTATTATTGGAAAGATATATCAGCGATCATTCTTCAAACTTATTAAAGTATTGTAAATTAAATTAAACAATTGCTTTATTTTAAACTTTTATTTCGATAATTTTCACTGAGCTCTGGATTATTTACCTTTATCAGTCACGTGTATGCAGTAAAATAATAATGTCGTCTATTTAATAAATGAATAATTAAATACAATATGTAGATTGTGTCATAATCACACCTGATCTTAATTTTTTCATCCACGCAATATTTATATAATACAATGTAATACTCATGTATTTATTTATTATTGAATATAATAATAATGATTCGATATCTAAATAATAAATAGACAGTTAGTTTTGTTGTTTTTTGTCAAGTCTAGGTATTAAGGAACAATGGTGTTGTTAATAAAACGATTTAATTCGGAAACAATTACTTTTTATCTTCTTCAAATTTTACCGCAGCATTTATTTTCGCGAGACAATGAATGTGTATTAATATAAACTTAACATTTTAATCAAAAAAGAAATTATGAATATGTATACAAGGAGTTAAGAAGTATAAAAAATCTAACTAACCTAATCTTTTGCGGCATCCTTGCTGCGTCGTCATGGCAACGCGCCCGGGAAGCTTCCAGTCACGTGTCACGGGTACTTCCGCGTTTTTCTTTTCTCTCCGCGCGCGTTTTTTCCCCCTCGTGTAGTAGGGGGCTGCCACTACGCCCACACCTCCCCCCTCCAACCTCTCCCCTAGCTCGTGTACACGCGGCTTAATTGCGTCTGTGAGTGTGGTCCAGAGAAATTAGAGCAAGATCAGTTTTCGATTCAGAGAAAGCGTTTTTGTTTTAATTAATTTGAATATACTCGCATTTCTTTAAAACCTAAATGACAAATAAATTACATTTAAAAAACAAGCGTTTGCTTAGTGGTCTAAATTTAATCATAAATTAAAGTCACATCACATCAATCACACATTAATCACATCGTTTTCAACTATTTTTTATGGAATTTAACAAACAAAACTAAAAGTAAAACCATTTAAAAAATACAGTTTTCAAACTTGAGGGCTCCCTCAACCCATGCGAACATAACAGAAAATGCCGTACCTTGCTATGGTTTCCTTACGATGTTTTCCTTCACCGAAAACTCAGGCTGATTTTAGAGTTGAATAGATAGATACGAACCCGCCTCCATTGTCGCGGAATCCGTTCGAACTATCCACTGCGCCATCATCGTTTCAATATTACCATTATTCATATATCTCGACTTGGACAATAATTTAAATCTAAATATTTTTAGCGACAATTTTACAATTAGCAAATGATGGTAGGACAATTGAACCGCATTGGATCGCGACCACAGTACGCTGGTGGAAAACTCGCCATAGTGACATGTGAAGTTCCGGAATTACCAAGTTTATATCCAGGGCTATAGAATAAAAGAAGAATCATGTGCAATCTTTTAGCCATGCTCGAATTTAAATAAAATCCATGATTAATGTATGCAGTCCCTTTTATTAAAAAAAAAATACGATACAAAAAAATTATTCCCAACGGAGTCAACCAGGTCACACCTAAACCAGTCTAGATAAGGGTATTTAATCGCTGACCTTGTTCATACCCTATATACGCTTTGTTTACTAGAGATATATATACATATAATATGTGTAATATATAATTATAATATGTCCAATTAGTGTAATATTACACACTATTAATTGGCAAGATAGTTGTTAACGACGTATTTGTATTTATGGAGTAAACAATTTTATATTGTATTGTGTTATTTTGTACCTTTAATACTCTGATTTAATAAATTTATTTATACATACATATAATCACCCCATTCTACCATGAAATTCGAGACTACATTCTTCCACTTGTTACTTACAGCTTCTTCTACTTTTATGGACGTTTCCACAAATTTTTGACCTGGCCTTTCTCTAAAATCGTTTCGTCGAGATACACGAGACAACCGACTTGCCCAATCACTATCGCCTTATAAATTCGTTTAGTCAAATCTTCATTCATCCATTCTCTCCAAGTGCCCAAACCAATTAACTATTTATTTCTCTATCTTTGTCACTTTTTTTTTCTACACTAGCTAGCGCTGTTGACCGGAAGGGCCTTTACAGCTTCACCGTGACTTTGGGGGCGAGTGCTGAAGGCACTCAGCCACAGAAATGTAACTAGCACAAGGGTTACCAAAATGTTACGAACATCGGCTTGGCTGTTACATGAGTGTGAATATCTTTGTCACTACATCTTCTACCAAATAGTGGACTGTTTCTTATTTTGCCATCATTTTCAGTTTAGCTATACCTCTTAGATTTCTCATCTTAACAGCATCCTTATTTTCATGTTTGTTCTGTCAAACCCAACTCTTACTACATAACCATGGCCATCTTACTAGAATTATCCAGGGTCCTTTTGTGACAGTTCAGAATTCCGATTCCATATATTCATAATTTCTAATGCACAAAACTATATTATGTAAAATGGCATAAAATTACATTAAATTTTAGAGTTACAATTGTTTACCACCACAGATTAGATCAAAACCCATTGACAGAATAAACATTTATAAAAATTCAATGTAATTTTTTTAAAGAACTCTGTTTCGGACGAGGAAAACGTTAAAGTATGCAGGAAAATTTACCATAAATAAAATGTCCTGGGATTATCCCATAGGTAAATATAGATCAATTAACGTATTTACCACTGTTCTTATCAGCTGCTCGGACGGTCACCATGGTGTTAATATATTATTAATTAATAATTTAATAATACTTATGTGGCTTTAAAATAATACATATAATGTATTAAAATTATAATTGAAGCGTCGCGGTCTTGATCCTCTTTGTATTATATAAATTTTCAGTATTTGTTAAAAAAAAAATTAAATGAGCTTTGTTTGATTTTATTCGCGCGATTGTTTCAGATACTGAACGAACAATTTTTATGTTTCCCTTTAAGAGTAATAGCAAATTATTTTCTTTTATTTGTAGATTTTCTATACGTAACCAACATTAATGAGCGTCCAGTTTATAATTATGCAGCATTGGCTTTAGCAAATTTTTATTTTTCAATCAATAAAAAAGTAAGTAATTATTCGACAAGGAAAATTATTGAACTAAATTAGCTTGCGTAAAGTTGCAAATTGTATAATAAATAATTTGGATTAGGTATAATATTATATTTCTCTGGAACAAACTACACTGTACGAGTCCTTGCAACGAATTCCCGGCAACATTTCTTTTTCGTGAAAATCTATTTATAACTAAGGCGGCCTCGTGTTTTGCTACTCTGTTTTATATTTAGGCCTTAACAACAGCGAAATAAGATTCAGAATCGGTTGTACGTTAACTATATGTATATTTTTATAGTGCCTCTATTATATTGATTAAGACGGCACCCTCTTCCGGCATTGCTCCCACTAAGATCGTCTCTCTTCTCGTGTCTTTGTTTTTTTGGCGTTAAGCCGTGTTCTAATTACTGATAATATTCAACTAGACAACCGTGTCTTTGTAGTGCTGGCTGGTAAGAATAGTACCATTCCATATTTCCCGTGAGTGTCGTAAAAGGAGACTAAGGGTCGTAATAAACCACGGGATGGGCAGCAGCACCACAAACAATTGACTGCGATCACCAACCCGCTTTACCAAGCGTGGCGATTATGGCAATTCCTCCTTTTTTTAGAGGAGACCTATGGCCAGCAGTGGACGTCTCTTTCAAATGAATCAATAAAACAAAAATTCAACTACAAAATAAATTAAAATTAAACTAGAAAAGTGTAACCATCTATGGACAATAGATTTTATTTTCATTTTTACGATTTTATCTTAAAGTAGCTGCGTGCCCGCGGCTCCGCCCGCGTATCGTATTTTCTGTTCCGCGCAATTCTTTACTCCATAATATTGTTTTTTTTTTAATAATGTTTTTTTTAATCATTATTTTTTGGTTATAAATTATTTTTAGTACCAATATAATGCAAAATATATTTCTCACAAAATCAACACTTGCCAGTAAAACTGTGCCTTGAATCAGGTTTTGATACACAATTTCCTGAGTTCATTTTTCATTTTCGAAAAAAAAAAAACCGCCTTGGTTACACGGAGTAACTTCAGATATCTGCTAGAAAAGGTTCCGTCAAAATCGGTTCACCTATCCCGGAGATTAACCGGAACAAACAGACAGATAAATAAAAAAAATTTTTTTTTTATATATGTACCATTTTCCATTTATAATTATGTGTTTAGTAAAAAGTTGTATTTTTATATTACAAAGACACACTTCATTTTTATAGACTTAGACAACACATTAACCGTTTGATTACCAGTATCAATTGAAGGTTAAGTGATGATGTCCCGGAAGATGATAAAACGATAGGTTCTACAAAGGAAGTTGACTCATAAATGTAGATAATTGACACCAATAGATCTAAATCCTAAATGAGGTAGCCGGTTTGGCAAGCATCGGATAATCCTCAAATGTTATATTTTTGGTGACTTGTTCACTGTTGCATTTAATGCCCATCCCCCACCCCTTTCTCGTTATTATCCATCGAGCATTTTACGTCATGATTTCTTTTAAACCGTTGTCATGCATTACTATGCAGCATACGAGATCATTCGCCGTGATTCACACACCAGAATATCCACTCCAGTGACTTGCACGCGTGACCGAGACGGTGTTACGCGTTACGATCGCGCGCGACTGAGACAGGTATACAGACAGACTTTCACAAACTATATTTTAATATTTCATAAGAAGTATAATTTTATACCAAAAAACAACAACGATCGTGATCTTATTGTCGATCTGCGACAAATTATAAGCGACTATTTGCAATCCCGCGACTCCGCTCGCGTATGCTAGCGGACACACAGACAGATAAGTAGACGTTGCCTTTTATACACTCGAAGAAATACGAAGCCATTTTTGTGAAGCCATTTTCCCATTAATTATAGTGAGAATTACTAATAACAAAATACATACGAAAACCTGTGCAGATAATATATCTACGATCTAAAAAATAGTGTATTTCCAATATCCATAATAACAGTCTATCTGTCAGTCAGTACGATTAAAACTTGAAGAAAATCTTTGAAAGCTATTGAATTTCAATAGGTACTTATAATTCATTTAATAATTGTTATAATATAATTATATATGTGGAAGTAGAGCCGACGGATGTAAGAATGGATCGTAACATATTGATTTAGGAGGCGCGACATCACATCAAATCTTTAGCAAAACATTGTAACTACTATGTTAAAAAAATTACTAATATTTTTAACTGTATAATGCAGGGTGTTTCTCAAGTTGTGATTTGTTCTATTACCTAAGGAATCGAGTTTCCAATTTTATATTAAAATCCAAATATAAAGCAAAAACGAATTCATAAATACACGCATGAATAAGTAATAAAAAGTAAAAATAAAATCTGGTTAGACATAAATAACGAAAGATGACAAAGACGAGAAATATCGTCCCAACGTATGGGAAATATCCAACGCGTCAGCTTTACTTCGAAACTATTAACTGTGATACAAAAACAAAAATTAATTTAAATTCACGGGGGCAATCTTGAAATAAACGCTACGTGGAAAGGCGCGTACGTCTCTCTCTCTCTCTCACCTACGCGTTACATTTGCATTCTAAAATAATAATAAAAAAAGCGCAAATAACATAGGTAGATATAGTTAACGCTCGACGATTTCTTAATAAACATTCTGCACGCTGGGATTCCCCGCGGCCCATTCACCGGTTGGTATGTGTTCACGCACGCACACACGCAGTCCGTGTCGCGGTCAATTACACAAATCACTTAAAGTAGAAAACGACTAGGTACATTTTAATACAACATAGATAGTTAAATTATCTATACTATAAAAATATTCAAATATAAGTTTAAAGTATACACAAAGGGTATAAACAGTAAGTAAATTAAGTGAACTTTAAAGTTTCTAATATTTTCTTTACTGGTATTGATTGCGGTTTGCAATTTTGCCAATACATAATTCGAAATTTACTCAACTTATATGGAATCGAATTTATGACCTCCGAGAATTGGTTTAAATAAATTGACAATAATAACAATTAGCATAAATGTTGTATTAAATAAGCTTGTGGCTGAAAAATCATTTTTCGTATAAGTTTTGTGAAATGTAAAATATAATTTTCGATATTGATATCGAAACGATAATTTCAATATGGGAAAAGAAAAATAAAATATCATTGACATCGTTACAGCGATAAATCTAAATTTAAAGATTACATTATAAAAAATATATTCAGTAAATTCAGATATATGAATTTTATTAAAACCGTAAACAATCCACATTATAAGCAAATGATTATCATTTCTACTGGAGCTTAGTTGGACACTGATATAGCAATACTATAAAATACGATAAACAAAAAAAAGTTTACAATAATTTTGAGTTTTTGTAACATTTATTTAAGTAAAAAAACATTGAATGTCTGTTATTGGGAACTGGTTTTGTTTGATCCCTTTTTACTTAAAAAAAAAAAAATATAACATTATGTCACACAACACTGTTTTGTAAACTTAATTATGTTGACACTAAAAATTATTTTTTTTTTGTTTTTGAGGGTTGACACTGTATTGCATATTAGCGTTCAGTTATGAACTAACGGTACACGTGAACTAACAAATTTTATTAATCGCCATAATTATTTATTATTTAATTTACTGGTAATAAACTTGATAATTATTGCAAAGCCGAATAAATATTAAGTAGTACTTACCTCATATTACCTTCTGGTTGGTTCTTAGTGTACTGTTCTGTTCATATCCATTATAATTTTATCGTTTTTGCAAGCACTTAGGCGATCATTTGAATATATTATACATAATTCCACTAACGAATAGAATGTGTCAAGTATTTTGTTTCTGATACTTCACGACTGCGACGTCAATCTAAGAGTTTTGTGAAAAAATAAAAGTTTGTACACAAACCATTATAATAAACTCATGTGTTTTTGTTGTAAATTGACCTTTATAATTAAGTAATAAACACTTTAGGTCATAGTAACCAAAAGAACAAATTATAAATACTATAAATGTTGGTGTGTGTAATACACACACGTTTACATTGACCGGTTATATCAGACGCGTTTCTGTGAACTCAGTGTTATCTAAATGACTCATGTGATTTAAGATTGATTTTCTTATGAATTCATTTCTATAATCTATGCATAAATAACTCAAATATTATAAGTTGACGTTATTATAATTGAAATATATTAATAATTTCATTAAAACTATTTTTTATTTCAAGAAATGTACATTACATATTTCGAACTACACACTAATATGTAATTAGCAAGTTTCTTTCACAAAATTACATAGTTACATACAAACACGGAAACGGCACTTGTTAACATGAATATTTATTACATTAACTTTCAGCACTTAATTATAGCGAAAATTAATATTTTTATATCAAAAAAATACGTATGTTATGTCATATAGTCAAAATCTATATGTCCTAATTGTTATATCGTCTACCTTAATTAAAGAAGCATTCATAAATTAAATATCATGAATATTTGTCAGAAAAGCAGTTGAGTAGTATTTTTTTTTCAAAGTAACTGTAACATGTTTTGTGTCTGTGTTTACAGGTCAAGAAATATAAAAGTAGTGTGTTGCATCAATTAAAGTCACGTCTCTGAGTGTATTCAACTATATTTCGTACTTGAACTCTTTCGCTTTCCCGAAAATCTTTCGGTCTTTTTTACAAATACAACGAAGTATATAATTATATGGATTTTTTTTTTATTCTGCGTTTTTACCGAATCTCAATACATGGTTGAATTAAAGAATTACTAGACGTAAAATACGCCCTTGACCCTCCACTTTACAACCATTACAAATATAACTGTAACCTAATTTACATAAGAATTGACGTGTGAACACATTGTGTATGTAAATTCAAGGTTCTTCTTTATATTACCTGATGTTTGTATATAAAAAACAGAAATAAATAAAAAATATGGTTTTGTTAAGTCGATAAATTTTTGAATGTATTGGTAATATTGGACTGTTATAATTTAGCTAGCCGAAAATTCGGCTATATCAATAAAGGACGCACGTGCCCAACTGTGAGAATCTCGCGGCTAGTGTGTGAGCGAGACAGTATGAGGAAAACGTGAACAAAAATAGTAAACAACGTGCGATTTATCTGTATCAGCGGCATCACAACTGTTTAAATTGAGCAGATTAAGATTACAAACATGACACAAGCTCCGATGACGTCATGCGTATAGTAAATTATCATTACTTCCTAGTTGCGTGCCCGCGGCTCCGCCCGCGTTTCATAATTCTTTACTGCGTAATGAAATTTTTGAAATAATCATCGGGAAATATTGTATTGATGGTGTTGTCCAGTGAATCGTATTTTGTTTACAATTTCATGAGTTTTAATTTTTTTACATGGAACCCTAATTATTATTTTTAACTTTTTTGGTAGTACTTTTTTTTTTGGTAAAAATATTTCTCATAAATTTAAGCACTTAACCGTATAAATGACAGTTTAATCGTTATTGTTCCCCAATTTTTAGTATTTTTTATAGCGAACCTTAAAAAGTTTCCTTAAGTTATTTTTGGTACTAACAGAAAGCAAAAGATACTTCTCACAAATTCAAACACCTGCCTTTAGTTTTATTTATTAGTATAGATAATATTTATTTTGCTACATTTTCCTTGATGACAAGGCAGATTGATAAGCGTTTGATTAGATTATACGCTATAGATTGCAAAATGTCATAGATATGCTACAGATTGAAGTCCATTCAATATAATTCTTTTACAGAAAAAATTGTGACATGTATGACAGAATAAATTGATGTCTTGTAATCCGTGTTGAAAGACAGAAAGTAAGAATGTATCTATTTATGCCGCATAATACAACACAATAGAGAAACACATACAAAAACATAATATTACTACACGAATATTTCAAAAATTATACTCAAAAAACGGAATGAAAATAGGCCCGGTCCAGCTTCAGCATTATTGCTGCACTAAAACCATGGGTTTACAGTGCAGCGCTAGTATTTTACCTGTGCTTCCTAACCAGACGTCACGAACATAAATAAATAATATATATTTATAATAGACATAAAATACACATTTAAATTTATGTATACATATAAACCTAACCATATGTCCAAATATTTATATATACATACATCCACACAATATACACACTGATTGTTGATGAATGTAGGTTTCAAACTCACTAGTCCACCAATCATATACCTAAATTTAAAGTTTTCGGGCGACATTTATTTTAGGCTTCGGATGCCCACCCTGTCCAATTCATTTCAGAGATAAATGGCTAATTGCATAATACAAAATTTTATTTATTATCATTTAGGTTTTATGGTTTCTAGTTTCATACAGTTTATCTGATAGAGTCGGAAATATTATTAAAGAAATTGTATTCTAAAGGATATTACGTCTGCAAGCAAAAACAACGGTCTCTTCAAAGACCTTATAGAAAACATTGATGCATTTGAATACGCAAAGATAGCAATAATATTATATACAAATGAAAACAATTAAAAATATAGGTATTATTATTTCATGGGAGTCATTAGTTACAAGGAGGTAAATGACAAATTTAGTAAATGGAATTTTGAAATGACATCATACATTATTGAGTACATTAACATAATTTAATTGAATTAGAAAACAAATGTTTTTTATTCAATGGTTGTATCTAGAATTCAAATTTAAAAGAGGTAAAAATCTAATCTAAAAGAGGTAATGTTTCTCTGCCTATTTATGTCTGTCTATTAGTAACTTTTAAATTAGCTGGATGGTTCTGTATGTTGTAATAAGCCATACATCAAAATAACTATAGATTGCAGTGTAATAGAAAAATAAATTAACAATAATTTTGTACTTCATGCAAGCGGAGCCGTGTTAACAGTTAGTTTTATATGTATAAATATTGAATTTACCAAATCATAACCACTAAAACAAGCTTATTTATTCATTTAAATCAAGAATTTTGAATGTACAATATTTATTCAATCAATCGTCATCAGAGTTTGCATAGCTAAAGGATTTGTAATTAAATTTTTATATAGTAATTATTACGGATAATTACAGGCAATTTTACCTTCCGCTGTGAATGGGCAGGTTCTGTTTTAATACGGACATCGAGATATTTTGCAATCACAATATAATAAAACTTGCAACCATCGGTGATTCATTCAAGATGATTGCTATTCAACAAAGTCGTTAATTTTGTTTTCGTGAATTAATTAAAATAATTCATATATTTTTAAAAGGAATCGTTTATAGAGATATAATAAATACAACGTGTAAAATTATTTTGAAGATATTATATTATATGTATTTATATTAAAAAAAGAACATTATGGAGTTGCCATAAAAGTTTTAAACTTAGACAGTAATGTATATGTTTTTTTTTTTTTATAGTGTATAGGTTCAGCACTTTGACCACAATCTCACCTGATGTTAAGTGACGATGAGGTCCCGAATGGTAAACGCACTAAGCATAGAGGTATTTTGGCTGTTCAAGTATTACGTAAGCAGATTTATTGAAATTATTTATCACCCCGACCCCATGTCAGCAAAAGTAAGCAAAGGTCTTACCCCAATGCTTACGTAAACATTGGTACCTATGTGCATTTTTCTTTTAATTTATTCTGTTTTTACTTGTATTTATTTAAACAAGCTTTATTGACATTGTTGGTATTCAACATAGAGTAGGTAAGGTGCAAATATTATAATCTTAAGTAATATTATGGACAAAACAAAATACTTTTTAAAGTTTTGGTATCCATATTAATTCCAATTAATGGTCTTCAGTCGATGCCACCTGAACCCATGATTCTAAGTTTTCGATCACATTAGATGTTTGCTGCTCAATGACTAATCATCATCTAATCCGCCCCCGACCCCATGACATCAAAAATAAACAAAGCAAAGACCCCTTGTCCTCCTATGTGCTTACGTAATACTTGAATGGTCTCCAAGTGATGGTGTCGGAACACAAAATCTTTACCACCACAAAATTTCAGTCTCATTATAAATATCTACATCCATAAACGCGAAATCCGACCACCAACTGAGGCATCAACGCTTTATAGTGCCGTGTCGCTGATACATATAGGTATACATTTTTACTTATAATGTACGTGTATGTGGTTACCACGACCTACGCAACTTTAAAATCCATGGGTTTAAAGATGCTTCATCTTTATCTGTAATACTAGAGGTAAGTAATTCCCTGCCAAACTTAATGCATTCTACACTTGAATATAAAAAAATCAAAGACGCAACGTTTTATAATCCATCAACACGGGTTCATGCTTTGTTTATTTTCGACTTTCGCACAAGCAATACCTGGAACGCATTAATATGTGAGATACGCCTTGTCGAATAACCTAAATAACTACCAAAATAAATTAAACCCTATACTCACAAAAATAAAGTACGATTTTACATAACAACACAATATGCCCTCTGATACAAAAACGATACGACTTGCCAAGAAACGAAAGAGGTGTTGCAATTATTCTGTTCAAATATATATTTTTTTAATTTGCAAAAAAATATATGTATTTATATGGAGTTTACTTTATTACAGACGAACTGTACGTCCGTTTGTTACATTATGAACCATTTTTTCATATACTACTAACGATATTTAATTATAGATATGTAATAGTAAAAATATTGACATTTTATGCGTAATTTTTCTTCATCGTAATATTGCAACTGTCACTCGAGTTTGTTTATCTCATAAATATTTCTTTACATAACTCAGTCTCGAAGTAGACGAGTGATAAGATAAGGTGTGTCTACGGTCAATTGTAAATAGTTATGACTTACATCATCATGATTCGTGTATGTATAATAGATAAGCGGAAATCATTCCTTTTTAAGGAAAAGGCAAAGGTACTATACATACAGCTGAGTTTAGCATTAGGAACACTGTTCATACGTTTTGACAAAATGGCGGCCTTTTGTTAAAACTTTTAAAATTACATGATAAAGGGTCACTCTAATACACAAGTTACTGGATTAAAGAGACCGAGATCACATCAAAAACTCCAGAAACCTTAGTTATAATTACATGTGTTTTCATATTATTGTTTTTGGGAATGCTCGGTTTTGCGTCTGCCAATATCAATGTTTATATTACACCGTTATACAATTGCCAACTTTTTGCTTACAAAAAACTCCTAATAATGTATATTTTTCATTTACATAAAACGAATATAATACCAGGTTTATCAATAGTTTAAATAATAAAAATAGTAAGTAATTTATTAATGATTTTTCTAAATGAATATTTTAAATCGATAACCCTCATGTAGTGGTATAGTTACAAGTACGGGCGTGTTTTGATAACACCTTATCAGTTTAACACGAACGCTTTTGACCCCGCTGACAGCGACATATATAACATATATATTTATTTGGTATTTAATACTGAAATTGCATGTTTAAAAATGCAATTGAAATTACAGAAATAGACTTACCAAAAATCAGTATCTACTTAATCCCTATACCTATCAACTATTTGTAAATCTGTTGAACCTATAAAAACCTATATAAATTATTTCTAACATAAAATGTATTGTTTATCTTTCTGTTCTATGGCATATAACCTTAAACCAACGCTAACCAACTTAAACAAAATTATATGATTATTTTTGTAAATCACAGACATATTATCTGGAATTATATATAGAAAAAGTTATAGGAATAATGTTGTATGTATCCGACAAAAAAAATGTCACCATAGCACTCCTTGTAATATTTTGATTAATTTGATGAATATTTGAGATAAATTAGTAATTAAAGAATTAAATTATTATACGCGAACCAATCCGCAGGGTACAGTTGGTAACGTGCTACAAGAAGTTAGTTAATCCCCTCATAGGTACTCCCCCTGTAACACGGTGAGTCGCATCGCGCTCGTAGAAACGTCCGAGGTTAACATCCTATATCTAGGTTTATCAGTTTCAGATGATAATTTGTATGCGACTTTGTTTACAAATAGACGGGGGGAATAAATTACTTGTATCATCAAGCTTCTCTGGGAGGTGGACAGAATATACTCAATATCTTTACTATAATTACGTACTTTAGTATAAATCGTCGCATTATAAACGTAGACTAAAATATTTAGACACATAGCTGTCACTGTCTGTTAATAGAATAAGTTTCTATCCGCACGTGAGTTAGTTACATGGCTTAAAAATAAATGGAATAATTTCTTTGCTAACACGAGATTTGCGCAGTCATTAAAAGAGCTGCCAAGTTTCTCTCCGTGTTGTAGGAGTAACTAACGATATAAATCTGTGACTTTATAATTAACAGATAATACAATTAGTTCATTTTCCAATAATATAATAAACTCTTTAGTTGGTGAAGGCCAGGAAGTCTTGTCCTCAAATTTAATAAAAAATTTCGAGTCTTATTGCTGCGAATACAATTTTTTTTTTCACTTTTCTGTGAAAGACGTTGTTAATTAATGTCAATTTGGAAACTGTCAAAAGTATATACTAAGTAAGCTCTAATTTTTTCAAATTTATTGTTTATATCTGTGGGTTAAACGTGGCTTTTGCCTACAATCACAGAATCAATACATGAATATGTGGAAGGACTAAGGAAAGAGAAAGGAACCCCTTTATAGTATGTTTTTGTTCTTTACAAAGAGCTTAGATAAATTATTATAGATTAGCTTATATGTATATTAGCTTATAATATTAGCTTATGTTAATCATGCCGACTAATGTACATAACAAAATAACTCGTAACAAAATTTTCTTTAAAGAATGTCACATGAATTTTTTATTAACTATTTCCCTTATAAGTTTTCCCATATCTATCTGTAGGTATACTGTATATAGATATAAAGACGTAACTGTGTTTTATTCCTCGGCCAATTTTTGCAAGCTCCTGGACCGATTTTTATCGGATTTTTGTTATTATTTTTTTATAAAATTGCGAAAGACATGAGCTAATTTTTTTTTATATTTTGTATTAGGAATTAATTACGTAGGTCGGAAGTTTATACGGTCAGTATATAAGTTTTATCATTTCGGGAATAATATTATTTCTATGTTTTATTACACAAACCCGGGAAACATCGGGTAGAACAGCTAGTATTCACTAAAGTAACAAAATATACACTAAAACCTTGCCAGAGAATACATGTATGGTTGAAAATAAGAATCATGTAAATCGGTTTAGCGATTTTCGAAAGTCAACGGACAGACAGACAGAGATGTTGGCTTTATAATATGCAAATAATATGATTCATCTCAAACACAAAGGAGTAGGTAGGTACCTATATATCATTCTTCGAAATAATTTAGTTGTTTGTTTTTTTTTTCATACAAATTTGTTCAAGTCATTTTATAATTCGCAATAATTCGTTATAACAACACTGCATCTTTTGTTTTGTTTTATTTTTATTTTGGTCGGAGTGCGTAGACTTTTTTTGTTTTTATACTTTTGACGGAAAATTTGTTTTGCGATGAAAATATAGGTAATCCGTTTCGATTTTTGTATTCAAATTAGTCGTGCCCTAAATACCTTGAAAAATGTCCGAACGTGACTTGAAGATTAGGTAATGCTGGCTCACAAGTGTATCTATGATTTGGTAGGGTCGCGTGATGAATTTCGTGTTTTATAATATCCGTGGAGAAGGCTTCTTTATTAGTTCACTCCGTTATTGCATAATGCTACTAAACAGACATTCCTAAATTTTTACAATAAAAAACTTACTTACATAAAGAATATCCCATCTTTATTAAACACTTTTTGTTGGGACAAAGGACAAAACCAGTCCGTATAGCAGCTCACGGCTCAGAGACCCCCCCCCCCTCAATCAATTAGTATGCATTTTCGTCGGGTGTAGTTAGTGTGTATTCTTTTTTATTTACATTATCGAGTACATTTTGTCCTTTATATTTATGCAAATTAGGATTTTTGATAAAAAAAAAAACACATACAAGGTCATTACAACGTGTCGTCGCATGATCTCAATATTAAATTCTGTTTGTGTGTGTATGAAGTGTATAGCTATCTATTTACACACATTTATGTAGTATATTGCGGCAACTAAATACTCAAGTGCTCAATAAAGGGCGAAAGGTTTTGAGGGTTGATAGTGCTTTCTGCCTTACTGAGTCGTGACCACAATACATATAGTAAAAATCCACCATAGTGACAGGCTAAGATCATTTTTTCAAGATTGTAGATCCAGCAGTAAGATGGTAGAAAATTCAGCCAGATGGGCTAGGGATAGCGACCGACACCACTACATATATGAAAAGCCACTCATTGTATCATTAATAGCTAGTTGTAGCAATTCCATAGTCATACCGTTTCAGTATTTGCTTATTTTTGATGACATGGGGGACGGTGGGGTTGGAATGGTAATTATATAAGCAAAATGTACTTATTTTTTTTTTTTTTTTTTTTTTATGTTACGGAATCATGGAGGGTATTTAGAGATTTACTTACTACTGCTGACAAGGAGAGTGGCGGGGGAGTAGGGAGGGACTTGTTGGTGAGCGGTGGTGGAGTCAAAAATATCTAAAAAAATTCTAACGTCATAGTTGAACGGTCCCTGATCGGATTGATTCCCGGAATTATCATGCATGGTAACAACCCTAGCTGAAGTACCACCATAAAAAAATGATTACAGCACTTATTCTGATACACGGAAACGGTAAAGTAAAGTACATTCCAATTAAACTTAAAAAATAAAACAGGAAATCAGTTTAGAACTAACCACAATAATTCGTTTACTTATTTCATGATATAAAAAAATAAATACATAAGTCTATATATGTATTTTGATATATAAAACAATGAACAATAAACGATGATGTAAACGAAAAACCCCATATGATACAAAATTGTATAGAAATGTATCGATTGAGTCACTGAATCTCATTTGTTCTATATTAATCATTAAAATAATTGAACTGGTCATTAAACCGTTTTGACGTCAATCAAACGGATTCTACCTAATGTTTTTTGTGTATTTATTATATTTCAAAAGTTATGAGAGAATCGTTTAAAATTTTTCCCTAATCCCTTGAATTCCGCTGTACTCAAGGCTTACAGTAATTTAAGAATTACCTCTGTAAAACAACTTCCGAAAATGAAATTTCTCCCTTAACCCATATCTAGTTGCACGTCACGTATGTCGCCGAATCCTTGGCCTGACTGATGCAGCGATACTACGCAAGGCCAGCACCTAACCTCGCCTCTACGCAACTCGAATCCAAATCTGAATGAATCACATTTTTGTAGTTCAAAACACGGATGTGCAAGGTTAATTATATTACGTTCTTCATGTCAACTATCTTTATTCAACAGTGTATATTTAATCAAGGGTTCATGACTGCCTCTGTAAAAGTATCTAATCGTTTCATAGAATACCTTATTGGGAATATTAGTAGGAAAATAATTAAAATTTTATTCGAATACCTTTTCATTTTATTGGATACTTTTTAATATCTAAAATATAAATCGATTAAACTAATAAAGCGTAGAAATAATAATCCTTTCTCTAGATATTTTGATTCTTAAATTAAAAACTTAATATTGCGTACTAAAAAATTAGCTACAATAAAATAAAATCCAAACTTCAAACTAATCAAATAATATAATATACAGACATAAGTAAACAAAGACCCGTGTAATCGCTTAGTAATTATTAATTATAGTAATTAACACATTTCTCTCTCAATCCTATTAATATAACGCCATTGAAGCTAGGTCGAATGTAAATTAGCTATCCGCGACAGAGTAAATTGTACTTAGAATATTAGTTACCTTTAAACGGCAGGCGACAGCCATGGCATTGGCTACGATGGCGTGCCGTTGGATCGTGTTATTTTTTCTTAAGAATCATCTGTTTTAATTGTTTTAGAGATCAATTGATTCTGTCGAAGAAACTGCTATTTTAAAGCGACTGATGTTGTATTAATCCTAATATGTATTACGGTAAATACAATAGTTTATCATTAATTCCACCAACGTTTTATCTTAAAATATTTGTTTACACATTTATACAGTAGCTATTGCTTATTATGTCTAATTAGTTATTGTAATCGGGTAAGTGTGAGGGTACAAACGTAGGCACCACAGAGGAAAAAAACTCATAAGAATAATAAGAGTAATTTTCCAATTGACTAAAATGCAACGAAGATCAACTAAATGAAAGAATTAAGTCTGAATAATATTTAGAACAAGCAAGTATTTTAAATGTAAGAACGGAGAATTCTAATCAAAGACGAGGTTAGATCAAAACCTTTGCTATATATAAAAACTATGTTATCATAACTGAATGCTTTGTCGTCAGTGACAGAACCCTTTATGACATTAATGATGTCTACTTCACCGATATTGAATTTATGATGATTGGCCTGGCATCGAAGTAGGTACATCCTGATCAATTGCCACATAGACCTTCAACGGAAACAATTTTTAAATAAATTATTGCACTTCCGATATTATATTTAACAATGGAATCAATGATTGTTACAAGTGTATCTTCACCTCGTTATTCGTGTCGAATAACAGATAGCATGTAGTGAGTAATACTCTTTTCACCTCTCTTTACTTTGTGTTCAAGGTTAATTTTCTGCCTTATTGTTGTTGTTCATAACAACGTGATTGACCATGCCCATGGTCGTGAAAATATTGGTCGGTGCAGACTGTTATTGTAAAAACGTACCTTTTCTGACACTCAATATAGGGCATTATTTATCTATGTTGTGTAAATTAAATAATTTACAAAATCTCATCTTCTTATTATATAATTTTAGAAATGTTTTATTAATGGTTCATATGATGTAATTGTTTGCACCTTAGATGTCTCTTTAGGATTTTAATGAACAGGTTTCATCAATCTTCGTGTTATTAATTTTAATAACTATATCTATCTAGTTTAAACAAATCTCAATTCATACATCTATCACACGTTGTATTAATAATTCGTCATTATTGGCTGCACAAGGTCGCTACGTATGAATTGCTATAATAATATTATTTATGTGGACATACATGCATTTGTATAGTGTATAGTGGCTTGTCAGTTGAGATATTATGCTTTTGGCTCGCATAGCTAGCAATGATTTGAAATGTGTGATCTATGTGCATTACTTACCATCCTTACAATTTTATGCAAGTATATCTATTTTAGAAAATTTTCACGGACGCGATTAAAACTATGTCTTCATTTTAAAATATTAATCCTAAAAATTGTACCTATTTGTTTAGACTCTTAATACGAAATACATTCATCATGTGACCAGTACAGACGGCTTTCTTGCAGTTTATTTAGTATTTCAATTATTTTAAATGTACCTTGGTTAATTTTAGATAACTGGATACTTGGATACTTTATTTTGTGTTTTATCGTTCCTCATTAGATGACCAAGCTAACGTGTAGTATTTTAATTTTACTTGTATGTATTTTTTGTTCTTTACATTTTTATAGCCATTGTATCTTAGAGCATTGTTGGAATAAAGGTGTTCTGTATAATATAAATAAAACACGGTTTAAGTGTAAACATAAAGTGGCTAAAGATATTACTAGCTTCAGGCTCGTCGCTAACCGAGTCTGTAATGGCTTTAACAAGAAATCCTTGACTCTGATCACAATTACACAGACACTTTGCATCAGACTTGACACAGTTGTGTGAGTGCGTTGCGGTGATTACGTGATAACGTGATGGTTATCACTAGAATATATTTTGAGGTGGATAATATTAGCTTCAATTTGAGAAATTGGTATAGTAGATTGGTAAAGCTGAAATACCAATTACAGCGACTTATTTTAGTAGCTTTCGTTTCGAAATCGTATTTGGTTTTAGTCTTAGTAGTTTTTATAGTAATGGTGACAATCGAGAAATCTACATTTCTAGACAATCTCTGTGCTGTAATCTTAGACTAATCTCATAAGGTAACCATTTTCAGTGTTTGCAAACAACAAAATTAATCGAGGTAACTTGGTAATAAAATTATATTTTCATCACATCATACTAGAATTTTATATAATAGGTAGTTTTATATACTCTATGTTGTGTATTCGTGTGGTGTGTGCTAGGAATCCACTAATGACTATAATAATGTAGTAGTTGATTACTTGTTATTGCCTCATCTCGTTGAACTTGACTTTATTGTTGTTTATCTAACGACTTTAGACAGGCAGGGTTAAGTGAAATTGCTATTTTCACTTTACTTGGATTATTATTATGATTTAATTGATTATAATTTTAATATTTACCAAATTGATTAATCCAAACAGGGAAAATTATTTTGTGTAGTGCTATGAACGAAATTTGTTATAATGTTTGAGGTTATGATAGGTTATGTTTCGACTAGTCAGGTTATAGTTTGTACAAAGTTGTTAGAATTAATAAAATATTTATAATATGTTATGTCTCTTTTCAGATTCGTAAAACCGGACGAAGTCGCCAAATTGTGGGGGAAGATGAAACAGAACGACAATATGACCTTCGAGAAATTCAGCAGAGCGATGAGATACCACTACAGGCAGATGGTCCTTGTGTCAGTTCCCACGGCGAGGCTGGTCTACCAGTTCGGCTGCAAAGGGCCGGACATAAAGACGGACAATCCGAATTTCGTGAAAGTCAAATCTGAAATCGAGATGAACGATAATTATTCTTAGTGTGTTTTCCAAATAATGTTGTTGTTTGTGATGTGTTCAAAGTGGATGGTAATTATATTCTCCAGAAAAGTATTTTTCGTCGTTTATTTAACAGTTTCACTTGAAGGGTTGGCTGAGACTGGCTACATTTTACGCTGAATTGATCATAAAATTATCTCGAAATACGTATTAAGAAGAGGAACTAAAGTAACCGAGATTGCCCGAAAAATTGCTAAACTTGAGTGGCAGTGGGCTGGGCACATTGCTCGCAGAACCGATGCCCAATGGGGCCAACGGGTTCTTGAATGGGTACCACGCACCGGAAGACGTAGCGTGGGTAGCCCCCCCCCCCCCCCCCCCCCCCCCATAAGGTAGACTGACGACCTGGCGAAGTTCGCGGGAATCCGCTGGAGACGGGTAGCGCAAAACCAGTCGTGGAGATCTTTCGGTTGAATAAATGGATAGATAGACGTATTATGAGTAAAATCCTATTGACTGGCAAAACTAATTAGAAGTTTTCAATATAATAAAATAAATCTCATTGATTCTTCTACCTGTATCTGCGTTGTAAAAAATACATTAAGATCTCAGTTGATTACTACCGTGGGATTGTATTATAAATATGACCTTGAAACGAGATAATTGCAAATACATCTTCGTGCGACTTTTATCTCTCTGTTTAAATAATAACATATGCTGAGTGCACTTATTATAATGTGTCGAAACAGCCATAACTAATCATATCAGGTATTCCTAGAAATAATAAATTTTTGACAAGACTCGTGTCTTATATTTTATCTTTCTGATGACAGTCTAAATTATGGTTTAAAGTTTTTGCGGGATCTCAGTCTGTCATGTAGCGGTTGTTTTCTTTAATTAATTAAATTTGTGTATTTGATTCTATATCATGTAATTTCGGTGGCGTTTTGTGTGATACAGTTCTGTTATTGTGTACAAGCCATGTTTATTATGGAAAATATAGCGTAGCATTTATTCTGAGGTGCTGCACAAAGCTCCATGGAAAGTTCTAGCAGGATGAGCCACAGTTTTGCTGGAGCTTGGTAACGCTGATACAAGATTGAAAATACATCTTACCTACATGACATTGGTACTAATTGTTTGAACACAAATTGCCATTATCTAAGAAGAAGAATAATACTTTTCTGGAGGTTTATTAAGTTCATAGTGCATAATTAATTTATCGATAGTTTGTATCGGTTTAATAGTAGGTAATGCATTTTTTTTTAATAATCTTTCTTTTACAATATAAAGTTGTTAAACGATTTAATTATAATAATTTTGATTTAAGTCGCAATTCTCCCGAGCGGTAACTGGTTGTGATTTTTTTAAAACTCAGAATTTAAAAGTTTACAAACAAAGATTGTTATTTAAGGTCTTAAAATTTTTATTTTGGTATTAAATGCAAGGAACATAACATTTTATCGGATTAGTAAATATTTTATGTTCTTATTTAAATAAATTCAATAAAATTAAATAGGTAAATTCTATCGATATTTTGAGATCACTATTAAAAAATATATTATTCCAGGGTTACGTTGAAAATGAAATGAAAAGTAGTAATTTGTCATTAAATTAAGATATTAAGACGATAAGATAAATGTTGTTTAAGAATATTGATTGGAAACGTCGATATTTAGAGTGTAATTCAAAAAGGACATAAGTTTGAATCCATTTTGTACGATTTATTTCTATGCCTCTATCATAAATATTATAAAATCAAAACTTTATTAGATTATTGATTATTTTGCCACATAACGATTTTTGACGTTTATGTTTGTGATAATGATTTTAATTTTTTTTAATGAAATATCGTTATAATTTCAACGCGGGGTGGATCTCTAAGTCCAGTAAATAAGTAAATAGTTCTTTATTTTTATGTAATGGTAAGGCATAGAAATTTTCGCAAAGAATTGTGCGTTTACGTTGATGTTTTTGACATTTTAAAATCGATTCTCGTCGTCAATTCGATTTGAACTGTCAAATATGTTAACATACCTTTAAGTTAACATAACAAGGATAGGCCTGAGATTGAATAGTCGATATAGATTCCATGGTTATATTTTAAACGTGTGTTGAAAATATATTGTTGGTGTATAAGAAGCAGTCGGTCGCATAGGTCGGTTCGGTTTGCCCGTCAATTAAAGTGAATAGAACGTAATATTGACATGTCCAGATTATTATTTCTTTAGGCGAACAAAAGAGAAACGTAATATTTTAATTAGTATTTTTAAAACTCGAGTCGCTAGCGGTTGTTTATTGAAAGTATGATAAAATGTTTATAATAAGATTGTACGTAATTTTAAATCGTTGTTACCATTTTGAAGATTGAAATTCGTAGAATTGAAATAACATTCCGTTGTAATAATAATTTATAATAAAATTTAATTTTAAGGTATTATTTTTATTAATGTATTTTTTAAAATTTATATTATAGTTTTAAAGATGAAGATGCCATAATATGTATTATTTACGTTATTTGTACTTAATTGCAATAGATTATATATTTTAATTATAGTTACGAATAAAATTATTTTTATTAAATGTTAAAATTACATCACAAATTAATTTTATAATTACGCATTCTCAGTGTTTATTTTTTGTTTTAAACTTTACTATTACTATTATTATACAATAAAATTGATAATTGGCGCGAAATGTGCAATAAAAAATTATATGACAAATAAAGATCTGCAGGCCAAAGATTAGTTTCGAAAAAGTGCTTTCTTTTTAAAAATATTTATAAGTTTTTTTTCTTGAACATACAATTTTATTTTAGATATTAAGTTTGACTCTCAGGCATTTGCTGTGATGTAAGATAAAATTTTAAATGTTTGTTTCTGTATATAGTTCCTTTTCATATTAAAAAAAATAAATTACATCTTCAAAAATAAATTGTATTGTTACGCGATATATTTCTTTTATTTTTATTAACAGACATTCAATTATTTACTAACAAATTATATAAAATAAATATTTTTCATATGACAAACAAAACAGGATACAGACAAATATAAAGCTAGGCTGAATCTCAATAAAAATGTTTACACATCGAAACAACAAAATCAAAACACGCTCACGCTACAGTTAATGTCAATATATATATATATATATATATATATATATATATATATATATATATATATAAAGATTAATAAAAATTATAGTAAAATAATAGTTATTAAAATAAAGATTAATAAATAGTTATATTTTGTTAGAGTCACCTGTGCAATAGTGTAAACTATTTTATTAATAAAGTAGGAATTAAATAATAAATAATTTGTTTAAAAAGCTTTCATGATTGAGGCACATTTATGTAGACTATAAAGAGAACATAGTAAATATGAAAGTGTATATTAAGAGCTGTAAAACAATAAACATAAAATTCTACACCTTCTATGGCTTCAAATATTTCATCTCAGAATTGATTTACCAATCGAGTTATTTTGTGAAGAAATCCTAAATTTTGTGGCAAACATAAAATCGTATTATTATTTACATTAAACTTAACTAGTGTACAATAATTAAATAATGTTGAATGCAATCAATATTGCATAATCTACATTCAAATACTGCTAGATAATGAATTAAAAACAAGAATTACGACATCATTTTAAACAAAAATCCTGCTAAATACTTTCATAAAATTTGAAAACAAAATGGCGTTTGGGATGACTTGTACCAAGGTGGTAGAATATTCGTCTATTGGGACAGGATAAGAACGATTTTGTCCATACTACCTTTTCTGAAGTACAAACTTGTATCAATATCCTAGCGAGGCGATGGCAATCCTCTAGAATATTCCATGGATTCTCGGGGCACCTCAGAATAAATGCTTCGTCACCATTATCTTCAATTCTCTTCACTTGTGTTTCACAGTAACCTAAAACTATATTAAGCAAAACGCCACCAAAAGTACGCAGTATAGGGTTTTATAACACAAGTTATTGAATAAGGATAATAGAAGAATACTGGATGATAGACTGAGGTGCCGCCGAAAAGCCGGACTATGGTTGAATTACCTATTTCGCGTGGCGGTTGGAAGAAGGACTAAAAGTTTGTTTTAGAATTAACAAAATATGATGTTGTACAAAAATAAATAATTTAATGGAATGATTATTAGTCATATTTTCATTTATACTTTAATATAATTATAATAATAAAATGTTATAATATTATTTATAAGGCATAATTTTTTTTTTGTTTTTCAACTAAAGTAAATAGCTGCTCTATTAAAGCTTAAAACTGTGGAATAAGAGCTATTTACTATTTCATGAGTAAGACAAAAATAATAGGTATTTATTACACTAACCCATATAATAATGGATTCACAAAGTATTTTCTACTAAACAAGCCTTTTAAATTTAAACTGAGTTCGACAAAGATATTATCTGTATCAAGTAATAAAAGAAATAAATCTATAACAAAGTACAAATATTGTGTCTTACGCATACAACGATTACCTATACATTATAAAATGTTATTCTGATATTTTCTACATGATAATTTGAAAAAGGAATAAACGGTCAAAAAATTAATAATTGTATATTAATTGTGTATGTGATTTAATACTTGCTACATTTTTAGGAATTGTGTTAATTTTTTTTTTTTATTTGCTAGTTAGAATTTATTATTTTATTAACGAGTTCATGAAAAAAAGAAGTGCCACAATTAATTTTTTACTTCAAAGTAAGTATATGAAGTTAAATTTAGTTAAACTAGAAAATAATTTGTTCCCTATTATTTGGTTATACAGTGTACTGTTAATGAATAAATCGTATATAAATGTGCCAAAAAAGCAAGGTCGAGCCGTAAATGAAATTAAAAAAGGTTTTATCTGCCCAAAGGAGACTAATAGGTACTTACGTATCCGGAGAAGACCCATATATATTTTAAACTCGCTTTTTACATTTTTTGTAAAAATTATCATCAAAATAACACGTTTTAGTGCGATGATTATAAATCCTAATCGATCGTTTTAAAAAAAATGTTGTTACATTAATACATATATGTGCCATTGTTTCCTTAATAGTTAGGCCGGTATACGGGGTCATTTAAATGCTATGTACTCTAAGTTTTGGTCATTTTTAACCCCAACAATTGATATAAATAGTAAACAAACCTCTAACTCCCCATGATTATGTAAATATTGGCATGATTATGAACAAATAATGAAGATAAATAAACCTTACTTATCACTATGCAGAACTCCCGTTCCCGTGTCTGTAAAAATAAGTGTTGTTTCTTAACAATTAGACTTTGGCCCTCTAACCCTTTTCGGATCCACATTGTTTTATGAAAATTACTGTATATTTTCTATTTTTCTCTTCAATTAAAATAGTGTAGTCTGTAGTAACTATGCATACGTAAGTGTTTTGAAATAATGAAAAAGAGTGTGATTTCTGTGAGTCGCAATTTTGTTGGAACAATGTTTGAAGAATAAAAAACATAAACAAAGTCAGCCTTAAAGAATTTATATTCATGGTCGTAATAAATTATAAACATAACCTTCACAATGTACTTAATTAATAATGGGTTAGGTAGGTACTTCAACGAATATGTCGTTACATATTGAACTACTATAGTTTTATGTATATTGTAATGCTTGCTTTTAATACAATTTGTTGTTGTCATATTTATTATATTATTATTATTTATTTATTGTTATTAATCGGTCTATAACTATCTCGGTAAGATCCTCCATGGCCAGGTACTCGTCTAAGAGTGGGAACGTCCCACACGTTGCTGGTCACAGTTCCGGAAAGCCTTCCTTTAGGTAGTTTTCTTAGGGTGTCCTTTATGAATTAAATAAAATAAATATAAAATAAACATTACAAAAACAAATTGTAATAAACCAATCATTACAATATGATTTAGATTTAATAAAAATTGTTATATTATTATAATTAAAAAAAACGTACGATTCACGATTTCACAACAACAACGTGAAATATAAAAAAAATATAACATTTTTTGAATGTGTATTTGGTTTAATTTTAACCATTCGATAAATCCTAGAAGTAATATAGAAGTAGTATATACCCTAGAAATAAAAAGTAACTTCTTTTAAAAACTTTTATCAAACAAAGCTTATCCCCATGATTGCGTAAATATCGAAAACAAAATTCACCGTTTTTCACAAGCGACATCAGGTATCAAAAATAAACAAACCATAAAATTCTCCAAAATTTTGCTTAGTTTAAAAGGGTCAAATTCTTTCATGATTATTATAATTTGATTGTTTGTTATCTTTCTCTCATATGTAAGGTCATATGTATAGTTTGTAGGTCCGAAACCGCCTACTATATAAGTCTCAGCCTTCGGTGAAAGAGAACCTCCTAATGAAATTGTAGCGCAGTGGAAGGATATCTTCTAATACTCTCAAGTTTCAAAATCTGTTAACAAGCATCGCAAATGCTCACAAATTTGTGTTTTAGAGGACATGCGGTCGGAAAAGTAGGTATTTCAGAAATATATTGCTATCGCGTTGCACCACAAAGAAAGAATGATAAAACACGAAAGGGACAACTGCAGCTCGGGCTGATTTACAAAATGATTTGCGAAACAGACGAAAACGTCACTTCGCAGTACCCTGTTTTCCTCCTCCAAAACTGAACCGATTGTTAATTTTCTTTCATTTACAGAATAAGAAAGACTTTAGTTATGCCTTTACGTTATGATTTTTTAAATAATATTATTGTTCAAATTTATTTGACGAACGTCTGAAAATGACGGTAAAAATCGAGCACTTTTTTTCATTTTCTAAGGTTCCTAATTTCTACAATAACTAATTTATGGGAAAAGTCAAACCAAAGGGCATGGTGGTAGTGGCTATATACTATTTTGTATAAAAATATTCACCATAATGCTATTATCCAGAGAGGAAACAGGAAACTACGTTTGTATGGAATAAATGCTGCTAGGATATCCTCTTAACCAGGCTTACTCTTATCTCTAGGCTTACCATGTTTCATGTTACATAGTCATTTTATATAAGGTGAGATTGTGTTCAAAGCGCTGAGCCTTATAATGGTATAAAATAAATAAACCTCGCGAATCTGTAAAGAACAAGTTTCAAGAATATGATAATTATCTTAACTTTGCCCTCCCAATACATCTTCGATAACCTAATGTACTCATATGTTCTTAAAAATTGGGAAAGGTTTGATCTGGCAAATGAACATCATAATTTTAATATTAGAAATGAAGATAAGTTGTCCCACGCTTTAGGCAAAGTAAGTTCAAGCACCACGTCAAGCGTGTCTTAATTTCAAAAGGCGGGTCATTACGTGAACGATAGTGATGTCTGGGATTTACACCCCTTTTCTCTGTGCTTCCGCTAATAATGGTTGTAATTATGATTTGTATAGATTTTGTTAAAAAATATGTATATTTATATTTTGAATTCATTAAAAAAAAAGAACCAGATCGAGTTTGTTGGCTGCGCTCTTCTCGACTGAGTTATTTTTATTTTATTTATTTAATCTTTTTTGTACATCATTATACACATATATTATAATACATTTTAAAATGTGAAATTAGTACAAAGGGCGGCCTTATTGCTAATATAAATCTCTTCCGGGCAACCTTTGGATGGATATGTTCCATGGAGAAGAATCAGCGGTGTTTTGGGTACACAGATAAATGTAACCTAATAAATACGACTTAAATTGAAATAATGTGAACATATGAAATATACTATAAAATACAGATAATATATAACATATAGACTACATTATAATAATACATAGATATGGACCAAAATTGAGTTATTTTCTACTGGTTCAGGTATCTTCACCAGTTACCGGTGGTAGTGTTTTGACGTATATAAGCACCTTATTAGGGCCTAAATTGAATCAAGAATTTTTTGATTGATTTGATGATTGATATATATTATGTTATTGAATAAGACCTTGTTAATATAAATGCAGTTACTAATATATATTATTATTACTATAATGATACCATATTCTATTTATGTTGTATTAATATAATATGTATTTCGATAATTGGGTATTTGTAAACCACAGACAAGTAAAATGAATATCTAGTGTTCGTCATACAAATAATAAAATATTATACCGACATTGCCCGAAGAATTGCTAAACTTATGTGGTAGGGTATATTGCTCGCAAAACCGATGCCCAATGGGGCCAACGGGTTCTCGAATGGCTACCACGAACCGGAAGACGTAGCGTGGGTATGCTTACCCACAAGGTGGACCGACGACCTGGTGAAGGTCGTGTGATTCCGCTAGATGCGGATGGCGCAAGACCGGTCGTCGCGGAGATCTTTGGGGAAGTCCCACGTCTTTCGGTTAAATGGATGGACGGATACCTACATTTTACAAAAAGAGACGTTTCTGTTCACCTAGTTCTTTACTTATAACTTAACAACTGCATCGCTTTATATAATAATTTTTAATAACAGTAAAGACCAACAATAGGTAGTTAAGTGCGAGACGAAAAATGTCTTAAAATGTTTTATCAGAGCTTATTTTTAGGTATACATAGATTGCCTATTATCTTCATAACAAGTTTTACTTATAAGCCAATCAACGAACAAAACAGACAGCGTAACAATGCCTTTAATAATATATTTATATATGTTGTGTATCTTTAATGTTTGATCACAAAATCACCTGATTTAACATCATGTGACGATGTGGTCAAAGGTGGTAAACACACTAAGCCTAGTTGTTCTTGAGTGATACTGCCGGGAGACACCTATTGGTGTCTGGCGATAGGTTTTCAAACTAACGGGTGGTAGCTACCCAGGCGGAGATTATTATAAAATGCCCTACCACCATGCTATGTTTCCTCACGATGTTTTCTTTCAACGAAAGCTCAAGCTGATTTTAGAGTTGGAAGGGTGGTTTCGAATTCCGGTCCATTGACGCGGTATCCGGCCGCACTACCAACAGCTAAGATTAAAATGTAGCCACAATGACATTACAAGTTTTCTTCATGTTTAACACTGTATTTAAGTAATAATAAAAAAAACATGTTTCTATTTATATATTTCAATGGCGAAACACAAGAGCACGCGATGCTGTAAAAGTAATTAGGGCTTGCTAGTCATCCTAAGTACCGACGACCTCGGGGTTCCTATTGACCTCCAGTTGAGCGAACAGCCAACAACAAATATACAATTCCTGTGTTTGTTTTTTTATTGAAGTGTAAAACAATTTAGCAGCGTGAGCGATGTTCAGTAGGGAAAAAACTTATAGATTCACTTTACCAATGCTATGACGTCAGACGTCAACATGGTACAGTATGTCAAGTATAAGATGGCGTTCAGCGATAAATAATAAATTTTATACTCACGCAGCTCCGTATATCTTGATTACGAATAAACTATATGAGTATGTGCATAATTATTGCTCGAAGCGCCAATACTTGTAAAAATCAGACAAATGTTATATGTTATGTTCATAATTTAAATTATGAAATTTAAACATTAAAAAAACAGGTTTTCAAATGTTTCAAGTTTTTACTTCTGTCGGTAGTTCCCGTGGCTGCTAAGTTTTTTTTATAAATATTTAATTGTTATGTTTCTGCTTTAGAAATTAAAGTAATGTTTTCTATCGGTAATGTTAAAGATTTAATGTATTTAACATTCAACAAGATAATAGTGAATAGTAGGTAGGTAGGTATTTTTTGTTTTGAATACGTAATGTATTTTAGCGACATCTATTGTTACAACTTCGAACAATTTTCAAAGTGTCCTAGCTAAGCGATACGTCGTTAGTATGGTAGGTAAGTAAGGTGCTGAAAGGTGGCACTACCGTCGAATATAAAATAAATTCCAAAAGTAAAAAGTAAGTTCCAAAAAACTGGCATAAATAACACATTTTTTTTTGTTAATATATTGGCCCTTACATATAAAATTGGCGTTTGTGTCGAACTGGACTCTTTAATCTCCAATATTTGGCGTTCGGTTAGGAATTCCAAATTGTAATATATTTCAAATTATGTTCAACTGTGCCACCAGCGCCGCAGAAACACTTCGAAGGATTAATGACGTGTAGGGGAAGTTATTGTAAAAGAAAGCGCGGTCCGATTTTGATTCCAACGTTTTCGATCTGGAAATTTTGACTTACGGAACAAACCCCGTGGACGGCCGGACAAACCCAAGTTGACAATGAAAAATTAAAGGGTGATCGTGGAAGTGTATTCATTGCAAACCACGTCAAAATTAGCGAGATATGGGTACTGTATGAATTGACTAAAGCACACCAACAGACACGCATTCAGTGCTGCGCAACATTACCCAACCTTCACAATAACGAGGGAATTATAAATCGCATCGTTACTTGTGAAGAATAATGGATCCTTTACGACAATCGGAAATAATCATCACAGTGGTTGAACCCAGGAGAAACGGCCAAATTCTGTCCCAAGCGAAAGTTGACTCCGAAAAGTATAGTGGTGAGTGTTTGATGAATCTGTGTTGGTGTGATATATTACAGCTTCCTAAGACCTCGCCAGACGATTAGGGTGGAGCTGTATTGTCAACCACCATGATGAAACAAACCATAATGAAAAAAAAGATCTCATACTTCACGACTGATGGTCGCTAAAGTAGAGGAACTGCAAATGGAATGTACACGAGAACCACCAATCCTCTTACCTCTAAAAATTACACTCAGCGCTCCATTAGCAAACTATATATAATAAAAGTGTCTCAGCTATGGTCTTTGTCTAGTTTCATTATATACGCACCGTCGAAACGTTATACGTATCATCTACATATTTATGCAAAATGGTTTTTATTTCTTTTGGATATAATTGTAATTTGTATGGGAAAAAATTGTAAGATTTCTGTATCCTAATTACAAATATGCCATCCAATCATTAATTTCCCGCATAATGTTCACATGCTTATATATTTCCTTTATTATTTTTAGTACGTTTGCGAAAAAACGTTTGCAATGAATATTTTACTAAAATAATTGTAGGATATCTAAAATTATATAATATATTGTTTATTATAAGTTTATATTGTATTAAAAATTAAAGTTCTTCACCTCTTATTTTTTTTTCTTATCAAAAAATTAACTATAAATAAATATTTCGTTTGGATTGCTATGAAGCTTATTATCGACTATCGATAATCATGACGTCATCGTTTTATCAAACACTAACGTAAACAAATAATGTTATATTTACCATTTAATATCTTTCAATGCTATATAACAGGCATTCCCAAAGTGGACGATAACGCCCCCTTGTAGGCGCTGCATGGCTAAAGGGGGAGGGCTAAGAGACCCAGAAAAAGGAGGGTTTGTAGAGGATGAAGGGGCGATTTGTAATTTCGTCTAGGTGGATACTTAGTTTTTTTTCAATTCATCAAAATTCAAACTGTACAACATAAATTTTATTTAGTTAGGTAGTTAATTACTTAATGAGTTCATGTATCTGTCCTGTTTGATTGAATACATAAAAACTAAAAATATTTAATACTAGTGACTTTCCGGGGGATTTGTCCGTGCATATAGAATAGAGAAGGATTTGATTATCCCTTAGGCCAAGCATGCACTGCGAATAAACGCGAGCGGTTTAAGAATAGCTGAAAACGCCAAACCGCGCGCAAACACGCTCTGCGATTGGGTTTATGCTTAATTTTATTTCAGTACAACCATAGGTACTGGGTAGATCCACTAAGACTTTATTATCGTATTCTACAGACGTTGTTTCCGAGTTGGACAACATCACATAACCTCTGTACACCGTAAATAACAACAACCGTCCTTTGCACTCTTCCAGTCGAGACTGAATAAAAACCCGAATGGGATTGAACGCTGTGTGTGCGCCACCATACTATCAATATCAAAAAAATAAACCGCGAACCAAATGTAGCAAGATACGTTTTTTAAATCAGTCACTGAAAAAAATCGTTAATGCGAGGGCTTGTATAAAAAGCTATTTGTTAAATTTTTTTGACCTGTATAAATTGTTCAACGACATGAATCTCCAACTGCATGTCGATGAACTAAATTGTAATTAAAACAAAAAATGTCGTTGCTGCTTTCTCTGCCAAACTGCTTCTACACAAAAAGAATATCAGCAGACGTGAGTTTCACAATTTTCCGCATTTATCAGTATCCTGCAGTAACGACGACTTGTTTGCCTACTGTCAACATTTGGAAACCTCCATATTGACTTCACCGAACGATAGCAGAACATTTTGCACTTGAAATTACCAGACTGGGTGTTGGATCCGTTTTTAAATGTCAAGACAGCAATAACACCGCAGCTGGAAAAAGGACGTATAGAATTGACATCGAACGAAGAAATAAAAATCAAGTTCTAAAATGGGTTCCAAAAATTTGGCTACAAAAACCGATCCCACAATTATACCCTGAATTGTAGTCAATCGTTCAACATTTCTTGATAGCATCTGGATCGTCATATTTTTGTGAACGTGGATTTAGTGCTGTGGCAACGCTTCTTAGTAAAAAGTAAAATCGTTTGCATGTACGTACCGAACGTAGCGACTTATAGCTGTTTTTTAACCTACTCGAGTTAACTTGAGACCTGACCGCCTTTATGTGCTGCCTACTGCGCTCAGATTTCGAGTTCACTCTTTTAGGGGTGTTGGCGACCGCCCCAACGAACATTAGAAATAGTTTTGTTATAAGAATTTATAGAATGTATAGATTACGATTAAATAAAGACAACTATATCATCAACGTAGCGCTAGAATATACTGCGCAACAACTATTGAATATATATCTGAACTTGTGCCGCTTATGTGTAGAATTAAATATGACGTATTTAAGTGTATGTTGAAATAGAATTAAGATATAATAAGATCGAAAACAACACGCATACATATTAAGATTTAGTTCTGCAAGCATTATTCTTTAAATATCGTGCAGTAAGCTGTCTACAATAGGTTTCACTCACAACTTATGTTAGAATTCATGTTAAATATAATAGATTTGGATACATAACAGAAATAACACACATAGCCAATAAGTTTTAGTTGTACAGACATTATTTCTTGAATATTGTGAAGCATAAGCGGTTCATTGAGAGGTTTTTTGATCATAACTTTATATAGAATAGCTTTATAGTGTTACTGTATGTTTTATTGAATAAGGTATTGTTTATAGAATAGATTTATGTGAAATACGTATATGTAAGATATTTATTAATGAAAATAAATAAAGAAAGGTGAGCCGGACATAATAAAAATAGATCATCGAGACGCCTCATTTTGAGGTGTCTACGTTACGGTAAGGTACCCGCCCGGTCTCGGGGATATAAGCCGACCGGGCGGTACCGAAAAATTAGAGCGCAACGGTACTCGCAAACATTGAAGATCACTAAGAAGAAACAGCAAGATTCGGCTCACCTCTCGCTCACTCAACAAGTTCGCGTTTTTTATTTTCCGTCCTGCTCTACCGTGATTGCTATCTCGCTCGCACATCACTAACTACTCCGGCGAGTCAGTTTGTCAAACAACGGGCATCCGGTGTTCACCACGAGGCGGGCCACCGGCGCTCACACCTACCATCTAGTGTGAGTGAGACAACCCGCCCACCCTACGGTTCCACGGTGCTTGGACGAAGGCGAGCACCGCGGCCGTAACAGTTGGTCCTTCGGCAGCCGGATTTAGTGGACATCACGATGCCTGTCACGAGAAGCCAAAAAGACTTAGCAACGAAGGAACAGTCACCCGAAGCAGTTGAACAAGAATCAAGCACGACGGAAGTCACATCTTACGAACCGTACGAGACAGCGAGAACTGAAACGACTCGCAAAACACCGAGCAAAGAGACTTCAACATTGAGGGAAAGAAGTCGTCGCACTTCAACGAAGTCAACGCGAAAATTGAAAGAATTGGAAGCACGAGCCGAGCTAGCCGAACGCGAATACAAGGAGGCTCAAGCGGCTACAGCGGCCGCGAGGATACGACTCGAGCTGATACAAGCATCAAATAAAGATGAAGACTCAGTCATAGAAGAGCCAGTCTGCCGGGAAGAAAACATTGAAGAGTGGGTTAAAGCTACGGTGGGAAGAAGATCTACCGAGGGACACCCGGAGCAAGCACCTATTGAGAATATTGAAAACGCTCCGACGTCCGTTGCTAAACCCCAAGAGAAGATAGACTCAACCCGGAACGACAATAGAAAACTCGCCGAGGCAATTGTGAAAGCGATACGCGATGTACCAGATAGAGGGCAGGGGGTGCAGCCCGAATACATGCACCACCTACCGGCGTTCGATGGTGACAGCAGAGAATGGATCGCCTTCAAAGCCGTATATCAAGACACCGCATCACTGTTCTCGGACGCGCAAAACATGGCGCGTCTGAGACGCGCATTACGCGGAGCGGCACGAGAGGGCGTCGAAAGTCAGCTGTACTCAGAGGCGACACCTGGCGAAATTATAGAAGCATTGATGCGACGTTACGGAAGAGCAGACGCATTGGTTTTAGCGGAACTAGAGAAAATAAGAAATCTGCCAAAGATCCGCGAAACCGCTAACGACATATGTGCGTTAGCAAGCAGCGTCAGCAACACCGTCGCGACAATACGAGGTCTCAAAGAAACCACAATATCTACTGTCGCCTGAGATATTGAGAAGCATCACCGACAAGATGCCTCCACTATTGAAGTTCCGCTGGTACGACTACATCGCGGACAAAGCGGACGAAGATCAAGACTTGAACTCTATGGGAAAGTTCCTGAACAAGATGGCAGACCGATGCGGACCCCACGCTACGCAAGAGACCGTCGACAAGCGACCACCGATGAGGCGGCAAGCTGCGCGCACGACGGTCGATCGCATCGGGATGGAGAAGCCACCGTGTCCACATTGTCGAGAAGAGCACTATCTAAACGAGTGCTCAAAGTACCTGCAGGCACCTACGAAACTGAAGTGGCAGATCGCAAAAGAATCGCGATTATGTTACAAGTGCTTGCAGGAACGGCATCGAAAAGAGTCGTGTAAACGACCACCGTGTCCTACATGTAATCGCTGGCATCATAAGACGCTTCATTATGAGAGCAAACCCGAAGAACCGAAGCAAGAGAACACAGAAGTCGCAAACAACGTGAGGCTTCCCGCGAACAATACGCGAAGCGCCCGAGCCTATTTAAAGATGATTCCTGTCGAGATATATGGACCGACGGGATCGAAGAAGGTACTGGCTCTGCTGGACGAAGGATCGACGGTCACACTACTCGACTCGTCGATCGCAGCAGAAATAGGACTCGACGGGCCCAAGGAAGCACTCCGCCTAGAAACAGTTGGAGGAAAATCATTATTGAAAAAGGACTCCATGAAACTCAATATGAAGATAAGAGGACTTCATCACTCACGCAAGCGGAGCGTCATCGGGGCACGAACGATCGACGACATGCGTCTAACGCCGCAGGCTCTAGACGAGAAGATTATTAAAAGATGCACGCACCTAAAGAAGATAGCGGACCAGTTGTCATATCGAGAAGAATCGCCTAAATTATTGATCGGGCAAGACAACTGGGCGCTCATCGTCTCGCGAACGACACGCAAAGGAAGACGAGATCAACCAGTGGCATCCCTCACCGACCTAGGGTGGGTGCTACACGGCTACGATGGAGGCGCGGCGAAGATAATCAACTTCGTCACATGCGCATACATAGTGACGTCCGAAGAGAAAATAGAAAAGATGATCAAAGATCATTTCGCCATTGAGTCATTGGGAGTTCAACCGAAGCATCCCAGCACCGACATGGAAGCCAGAGCATTGAAAATATTGAACGAGACTAGCCACCGTTTGAGCGACGGACGCTACGAAGTCGGTCTCGTATGGAAAAATGACAACGATGCTCTGCCTGACAATTATAAGTCAGCGGAATCGAGACTGAAGGGCGTCGAAAGGAAACTCGACCGCGACGCCGGATTGAAGAAAGAATACGAAGAACAAATAGAAAATTTATTGAAAAATGGATATGCGGAGAAAGTCGAACACGCATCAACATCGACACGAAAATGGTATCTTCCGCACTTCGCCGTGACGCATCCTACGAAAGGCAAGAAGCGAATAGTATTCGACGCCGCCGCGAAATTCGGAGGCAAGAGCCTCAACGACCTGCTCCTACCCGGGCCAGACCTGCTTCAATCACTGTTCGGAGTACTATTACGATTCCGACAGGGGGCAGTCGCGGTTGTGGCTGACATCAAAGAAATGTTTCTTCAGATAAGAATACGACCAGAGGACCGCGACAGCTTAAGATTCCTGTGGAGAGGGGGTCGACGCAGCGGAGCATTGAACGAGTATAGAATGACGTCAGTGATCTTCGGGGCCGCCTGCTCACCCAGCGCAGCGATTTTCGTGAAGAACAAGAACGCCGCAGACTACCAGCATCAATATCCAGAGGCCGTGCAAGCGATAGAACACAATCACTACATGGATGACTACTTGCAAAGCTTCGATAGTGAAGATCAGGCTGTCAAGATAGCGAGCGAAGTCGACGCAATACACAAGCAAGCGAAATTCACGCTAAGAGGCTGGGCGTCGAACAGGACCAACGTAGTGAGAAGATTAGCGCCGAGCACCGGACCGAGCGAAGTCGAACTCGGATCGAAAGAAGAGAAGACGCTGGGCATGCGTTGGTTCACCGCCGAAGATGAAGTAGGTTTCAGAACGAACCTGCGCGAATCCGACGACGACACCGCAGCTAACGAGGCACCAACCAAGCGACAGATCACAAGCGCCGTGATGTCAACCTTCGACCCCATGGGAATAGCGTCGCCGGTACTTATTCAAGGCAAGGCGCTCATACAAAGCGTCTGGCGCAGCGGTGTCGACTGGGATGAAGCCATCGTCGGGAAAGACATCGAAACATGGAAGAACTACGTAGAAAATCTACGCACTCTGAAGAACCTACGCGTACCGAGGTGCTTCACGCATTCGAACACTGAGGGGGAGCTACACGTGTTCACCGACGCCAGCGAATCAGCGTACGCGTGTGCGGCGTACTGGAGAGAACGAGTCAGCGAAGGACATCATCACGTCGCGATACTAGCCGGAAAGGCGCGGGTCACACCACTCAGACCCGTGTCTATTCCAAGGCTAGAGTTACAAGCTGCGCTACTCGGCACTCGCATGGCACGATCCATAGAAGAAGAGCTGAGCGTCCGGGTGACGAAGAAAACCTACTGGACCGACTCCAGCACAGTCCTGTCATGGATAAAGTCCGACCCGAGGTCTTTCAAGCCGTTCGTCGCACATCGTCTCGCCGAGATAGAGGACACTTCCAAACCCCAAGAATGGCGCTGGGTACCCACATCGCAGAATCCAGCCGACGATGCCACACGAAAGACCCCCAGAGGTTTCGACGCGGATCATCGCTGGTTCAACGGTCCCGCCTTCCTGCGACGCGAAGAAGACAGCTGGCCTGAACCGCGGACTGTCAAGGTAGAATCGACCGGCGAAGAGAAGGACAGGTTCACGATAGCAACCCTGACGACGTCAAATGGATATCCCACGCCGGACCCTGAGAGATTTTCAAGCTGGCGTAGGTTATGGAGAGCAACCGCGAGAGTGCTACAATTCATCGCGCTATGTCGGGCGCGAAAAGAAGCTACGAACGTATCGAAGAAAATCGAAAATAACGACCCGACGTGGAGAATCACTAACAAAAAGAAAAAATCTCGCGAAAATAGAAGCAGTCGCGATAAGAGACAGCACACGACTCTTGTATATCGACGCGACTTACCTAGAAAAGGCTGAGAAATTATTATTGAAGCGGAGCCAATGGGAAAGTTTCGGAAAATCGGCGCTTACGCACGAAAAATTAAGAAAATTCGACGTTATAGCAGAAGACGATTTGCTACGAGTAAGGGGACGGATCGACGCGGCGACGTGCGTGGGAAGCGAGTTCCGACGTCCAGTAATTCTAGATGGAAGACATGTCATCGCGAAGCTGCTTATCAAGCACTATCACGATACGTTCAATCACGGCAACCACGCCACGGTCATGAACGAAATACGACAGAGATACTGGATACTGGGGCTACGATCTGCAGTGCGGGCAGCAGCACATCGCTGCCAATGGTGTCGTGTCGCGTCTATAGAAGTAAGCCGCGCAAACCACCCACCGGAAACTTACCAAGAGAGCGGTTACGGCACGGCGAACCGCCGTTCACGTGTACCGGGGTGGATTACTTCGGGCCCATGACGGTGACTATTGGCCGTCGCCGAGAGAAGAGGTGGGGTGCGCTGTTTACATGCTTAACCACGAGAGCCGTCCACATCGAATTGGTTGCTACCCTATCGACGGATTCTACAATCCTAGCACTACGACGGATGGCTGCAAGACGCGGGATGCCGAAAGTTATTTACAGCGATAACGGCAGTAACTTCGTAAGCGCCAACAAGGAACTCCAAGAGGCTGCAAACACATGGAAAATAGAAGACATCGCCGTCGCTACCGAAAGGCTAGGCGTCAGATGGAAGTTCATCCCACCTGGAGCACCCAACATGGGAGGAACATGGGAGCGCCTGGTCCGCTCAATCAAGACAGCCCTGGCGGTCACCCTCAAGGAAAGGCATCCTCAGGAGGAGTACTTCACACCCTCCTTCTAGAGGCCGAACACGTAGTCAACTCGAGACCGCTGACCGTCAACGAGGACAACGAAGGGGAGGAGGCCCTCACACCCAACCACTTTCTCATTGGGAGATCCTGTGCATCATCGACGCTCGGAGCCTTCACCGATGAGGACCTCTCCGGACGGCGGACATGGAAGGCGGCGCAGCGCATGGCAGACCATTTTTGGAGCAGGTGGGTCAAAGAGTACTTGCCCACCTTGCTGCCAAGGAAGACGAGACAAGGAACAGACCATCGAGACCTGCGGCGCGGAGACACAGTCCTCATAGTGGACTCCTCGCTACCTAGGAACACGTGGCCCAGAGGAGAGGTGATCCGGACGTACCCTGGACCGGATGGCCGCGTCCGCATCGTCGAAGTGCGCACTCCTGGCGGGATATTGAAGAGACCGAGCTCCAAGGCAGTGCTGCTGGTTCCAGCCTCGGAGGACGAGTACGGGAGCAAGCAGCCGGGAGCGATGGAAGCAGAGTCGCCAAGACGAGGAGTTGGTGCTGCGCACGAGGGGGAGGATGTTGGCGACCGCCCCAACGAACATTAGAAATAGTTTGTTATAAGAATTTATAGAATGTATAGATTACGATTAAATAAAGACAACTATATCATCAACGTAGCGCTAGAATATACTGCGCAACAACTATTGAATATATATCTGAACTTGTGCCGCTTATGTGTAGAATTAAATATGACGTATTTAAGTGTATGTTGAAATAGAATTAAGATATAATAAGATCGAAAACAACACGCATACATATTAAGATTTAGTTCTGCAAGCATTATTCTTTAAATATCGTGCAGTAAGCTGTCTACAATAGGTTTCACTCACAACTTATGTTAGAATTCATGTTAAATATAATAGATTTGGATACATAACAGAAATAACACACATAGCCAATAAGTTTTAGTTGTACAGACATTATTTCTTGAATATTGTGAAGCATAAGCGGTTCATTGAGAGGTTTTTTGATCATAACTTTATATAGAATAGCTTTATAGTGTTACTGTATGTTTTATTGAATAAGGTATTGTTTATAGAATAGATTTATGTGAAATACGTATATGTAAGATATTTATTAATGAAAATAAATAAAGAAAGGTGAGCCGGACATAATAAAAATAGATCATCGAGACGCCTCATTTTGAGGTGTCTACGTTACGGTAAGGTACCCGCCCGGTCTCGGGGATATAAGCCGACCGGGCGGTACCGAAAAATTAGAGCGCAACGGTACTCGCAAACATTGAAGATCACTAAGAAGAAACAGCAAGATTCGGCTCACCTCTCGCTCACTCAACAAGTTCGCGTTTTTTTTATTTTCCGTCCTGCTCTACCGTGATTGCTATCTCGCTCGCACATCACTAACTACTCCGGCGAGTCAGTTTGTCAAACAACGGGCATCCGGTGTTCACCACGAGGCGGGCCACCGGCGCTCACACCTACCATCTAGTGTGAGTGAGACAACCCGCCCACCCTACGGTTCCACGGTGCTTGGACGAAGGCAAGCATCGCGGCCCGTAACAAGGGGGGTGTAATAAAAATCTCGTTTAGAATGAATGTTTAATTTCTGCTCATATAGCTCACAATAATTTATTTGATTTGAAGGTATAGTGGTTTTTAAGTAGGTAAAAAATGGGGGTGCTAAAAATAATTTATTTTAAAGTGGGCAGTAGACAAAATAAGTTCGGGAACCTTAGCTATATAAAACAGCAAAACATTATAAAAACTAAAATAAACATAAAACGTATAATTTAGATTAAAATTAAATTATTTAATTTAAACTCAGAAATGGTAAACAGATTTGGTGAAAACTTTGTATTTGTAAAATTGCAAGAAAAATAGATACAATTACTGAAAACCGCTAATGAATCATAAAAAATTCTAAAACGGATATGATTTTAGCTTAGTCATTACTCTGATAAGTAAATACATCGAAAGAAATTTAATTAAGATAACATAGTCCTTAAAGATTGTATAAAGATTAAAATAGGGTATGATTCATAATGGCACAGGTATAAAAAATAAGAATTAAGAAATTTTTATCATGCTCTACACTAACTACAGAAGAAGAATGAACACTAACAAAATTTATTTTTAATTCAAATACTATGAACAATTTGAGGACACGTGATAAATGCAACCTTACTTATGAGTGATTACGTTGAAATATATATTTAGGATTGGAAACAAATATATGAAACCGTTTAAAATTGAAAAACTAAATTGCAAAAGGAAATTAAATAAAAATAATCGAAGTAAAAATTTGTCACTTTTCAAGTAAAACTATCTATTCTGTTTAATAAATCAGAATTTTCTGAAGTCCAATGGATTAGTAGTGTATTCAGTTCTGCGGTCAATTTTATGGTATTAAAATAAAAGATATATTGAAGTAAACAGAAGCGGATTAATACAGTAATTATTTATTAACTTTTACGTGCATATTTATAGTGTATTGTTTTAAAGTCGGGTATTTTTTAATTAATTAGTTTTTTTGTAGGCCACATACGCTAAACAAAGGATTTTATTATACTCCTTGGGCAACTACCACTCTCTAATAGTAAATTTATCACCAATCATTTATTTATTTATTCTTGTATACATAATCACTTACCCTTTGATGAGTTTGTACTCAAACGCTATATACATTAATATTTTAAGAAATAAGACATAAACCAGGCGATCACTTTATGTAAAAATTAGAGTCATCTATTACTGAGTAGCTAACAAGGATATCCTCGCAACCTGATTTGGTTGAAATGGGCAGCTTCGGGTGTGTACTCCTTAGATTTAAAAGTTTTGCAAATCGGTCCTCAATTAACGGAGAAATCACGTAACATACATACAAAAAAATACACACGAATTGATAACCTCCTTCTTTTTCAAGTCGGATAAAGTAGAAAAGAACTTTTTAAATTAAAATCAAAATCAATTTTAGAAGAATAAAACTATTAAAATGCACTACAAAGTTAATAAAGAATTGCTTGATTAATCTGCTTGTTAATTTTGGAGTCGGTGCCAGCTAGAGTTAACTAATGTACTCATTTACAAATGGAAATAACTGCCTAAACTTTTTCATAATTACATAAGCTAAATAAAGGACTAGGATGATTTTAAAGAACAATTAATCAAAATCGAATATAATTTACGTTACCATAACGTACGTTATTCATAAGCTGGCACCGATTTCAAAATTAACAAAGCAGATTAATAGAGTAATTATTTATTGAATTTGTAATGCATTTTTAAAGTTTATTCTTTTGAAGTCAGTTTTGTTTTTAATTAAAAAAGTTTTTTTTAGTTTGTATTGGGAAATTAATAATGGACAAAAACATCGAACTAAGTTTGTCTTAAATGTTGAATCGCCAATTGACTTTCGTGTTCACACTGACACTGAAAATGTTACAGAAGGCTTACGGTGATACTCATTCAATTTGAGATATCCTCATCATTTTTAATAATTACTTTAGTATGAAAAATGTTGCCGCTCGGCTAGTCCCAAATTACTTCAAAAACTCAATCGCATAAGAGTCGCTGAGGACATGCTAGAATGAGGCAATTCCGACCCTGTAATTATTGTTAGGATTTGAGTAAAACCCGTTCTTAGTGAGCATCTGTGTCTCGAAAGGAGTAACTATGCAAAATTTCAAGTCATTTGGATCTATAGTTTCAGAGATTTCGTCATGTGTCAGTGAGTGGTATTTCGTTTATATATAAATTATTTATTTAATCTGACCAGATATGATAATATATTTTGTTACATTAGATAATAAGCGAATAAAGTTGATTAAAAATAAAAACCTAATCGTATCACGTAATCTTGAATTATTTTACACAGAATATAAAATGTTTAAGAGATTTAATCCTCTAAACACTAGAAAGTGCTAATTATAAATATGGTAAGATTAGAGCTTGAATCGATACTGCGAATATTAAAGGGAATTTGCCGAATATGTGGATAATATTATACATAATATTCCAAAGTTATTAAGATGAGTTTTTATCGGGATCTGAGTCTGTCATGCAGCAATTATTGTCATTAATTAATGACAAAATTGATTGCCTTGCGTTTTGGAGACCCTATCTGATGTAGTTAAGTTTGATGGTGTTTTACGTTATTTTTTATTGATAATTATAATACGGTAGGTTTATTCTGAGACGCCATTAAAAACTCCCGGGAAGTTGTATGAAGTTTTGCTAGAGAGTTTAATCATTGACTACCTACTACTCATACAAAATTCGAAAAAAAATCGTTTTTCACATGACACTGGAAGAATTGTATATGTATCTCATAGATTATTATTAACTAAATAAATATGTATGAAATTCACGGTATAAGATTGCTATGTAATTTATTAACCACCATTAGTTGGTACCATCTGACGGGCAACTTAAGAGGATATCCTACATAACGGCCTTTAGTCCATACAAACGTAGTCCCCTGTTTCCTCCCTGGATAATAGCATTATGGTAAACGTTTTATACCAAATAATATATATCCACCACCGACATGCCCGTATGTAGTATATAGTATGCCCGTTGTAGAAACTACAAGCCTTTAAAAATGAGAAAAATGCTCGATTTTTATCGTCACTTTCAGACGTTCGTCAAACAAATTTGATGGATAAAATAAAAAAAAAATATATTATATACATAGCCAAAGTCTTTATTATTCTAAAACTGAAAGAAAATTAAAAATTGGTTCAGTTTTGGGGGGGGGGGGGGGGAACAGGGTACTTCGCAGTGATGTTTTCGTCTATTGCTTACTTAAATTAGCCCGCGCTGCAGTTGTCCGTTTTTTGTTTTATAATTCTTTCTTTTGGGCAACGCTATAGCAATAGATTTCTGAAATACCTACTTTTCTGACCGCATGCCCTTTTAAGCACTGGACGCGCTCATTGATCAAATCAAACAGCACGCACTTCTCCTGGGCTTCCTGTAACACATTTCCGTCCTTTTTTACGAAATCACTCTTACAGATTACAGTAAAGTGAGAAGAAAGAAGACACATTAAAAGAAGAAGAAGTTTCCTCAGCTTGTTAAGTGTCAAATGATACTCTAAGCTTCAATTAAATTAGCAAAATAATCAGTACCTATATAATGACTAATGAATACGAAGCGATGAAAGATATAAGTATGACTAATCTGTACACCGCAGTGGAGTACCATCTTTAAAACGTTTCAGATTATATATAACATGATTCAGACTAAGTTTTCTTATTCGTACGTACTAACGCCTGTATCGACGTGCAACTGAAAATTCTTAATCGCCATTATTTAATCAAAATCCATCAACTAAACAGCGCTGTAATGTAAGTTTTTTTTAAATAAAATAATTCCATTTTTTTTTTGTTAATTTTAATTAATTATCTAAAAAAGTTATAAAATATTTAATAGATAGTAGAGGGAAAGCAAATTTAATGGTTATATTTACAGGGTTTTATAAAAATAATATAAAAATAACTGTATTATTTATTTAGGTGTGTGCCGGCGGCAGCGCCCGCGTTTTGTATATTCTTAACTGCGTTTTAATTTTTTTATACGGATACCTACTTATTTACCTAAAAAAATTTAGTACTTAAATAAAGTCAAAATATTTGTCATAAATTATAGCACTTACTCGTAAAACTATACTCGTACATTGAATCGGATTTTATTCATTTTTTTATGTTTTATTTCTTTTATGCGGAATCTTAATTATTTTCAAAAATTAAAAGTACCCTAAATTACCCGGAGTAACTTCAGCTATCTGCCAAAAGTAGTCCCATCAAAATTCGTCCAGCCGTTCTAGAGATTACCTGGAACAAACAGACAGATAGATAGACGAAAATTTTAAAATTTGTATTTTTGGTGTAGGTATCATATATACATTCATGCCGAATTAGTAAAAAAAAAATAATTTTACATTACAAACAAACACTCCAATTTTATTTATTAGTAAGTATAGATATCATATTTCTCGGGTTTGGTAAACGAGAAATTTTCATCGATTTTAGAGATAACTTGATTTTCAATCTTTACTTATTTGCTTTATTTATTAATTCTTAGTGGATTTTTATTCATCGTTGGCGTACGCGATAATGGATTTATAGTAAATTGTATCCGCCGGATTCAGTGATAAAAGGCATCGCTTCGAATTTGACAATAAACTGACTTGAATTTTTGTTTTAGACGTAAATGTATGTCATCGAGCACAAATAAGTGTGTTCCGAAAGCATAACTTGAGAGCCCACTACCTCTAGACTTAGCATGTTACCATACTTAATTTACTATTATCCTCATATCTTTCATCTATACTAGCTAACGTTATAAATATTCCTTACCAGATACCATTAATATGACTAAAATAAAACCGAAATCGGTATAGTGGTTCTCCAGTTATAGATTAACTAACGAACAGATAGAGAGATGTTATCTTTTGTATTAATGTTTGATTAAATGAAAATACAGACAAATATAGCGTTTGACCAAAATATAATTTTAAATGATGATATGACATGAGATTGTAAACACGTTAAGCTTAGCGGTGTTGCCACTTAAATCCATTCATCCAATCGTAAAGGTGTCCACTGCTGGACTTGGTCTCCCCCAAAGATAGGGGGGGAAATTGCCATAATCGCCACGCTTGGCAGGCGGGTTGGCGATCGCAGTAGGTGTTTGTGGTCCTCAAAGGATACTGCTGCCCATCCTCTGGTATCTCCCTTAGTCGCCTTTTAGGCCACTTAAATAATATAAGCAAACTAACATTTTATATTATTTACTACCTGTGTGCCCGCGGCTGCGCCCGCGTTTCATATATTCTTCTCTGCTTTTAATTTATTTATATGGAACCCTAATTAATATCCTAAAACTTTTTTAGTACTGAGATAAAGTAAAAATATTTCTAATAAATTCAAACACTTGGTCGTAAAACTGTGCATTGAATCTGATTTAGTTAAATTTTTATGAGTTTTATTTTTTTACGCGGACCCCTAATTATTTTTGAAAATTTAAAGCACCCTAAGTCACCCGGAGTAACTTCAGCTATCTACCAAATAAACTCCGTCAAAATTCGTCAAGGCGTTCCAGAGATTTCTTACACTTTTGATTACACTTCAACCAAACAGATGTTTGTTTTGCACCCCGTGACGTCATACGAGACGCCATGACAGATTGACGAGTTTTGGTTACGAAATGTCAAAATGTTTATAAAATTGCTAAATAAAATATGGTACTGTTGTTTTTTTTTTACCGAAATATTAACATTTCAGATAAAGTAGACCATAATGCAAATTATAAACCTATTTCTGAAAAATCAATCATCAACAACCCTATTGAATTGATAACAGTAAACCGTAAAAGAGAGAAAACCGATCGAATCGATCACGATAATATAATTATGCGTGTCTAATTGAGGCTCATACGCACGGATAATGCCCTCACGCTCTTACTTGCAGCGACAATAAATTGGGTTTAGGGAGTTTTTGGCCCCTTGGATGGGCCTGAACGTTTTAAAATAGTTGTCTGGCCAACATATACAGAAATGGAGCTTCAGACTATAAGTGAGATTAAACATTTTTTTGAGAACTTTCAAGCGTCTTTTAAGCTATACTGCCCACGGAAAGTTTCTGGAAGTATTAATGACTGAATTTTAACGATATTGTGTATCATATAAGTCACAAATTAATTATCAGAATGTAAGCGAGGTCAGGTGTCTTTTTACATACTTTAGCTACCTGATAGCTGTAAAAAGGTAGTTTGGACAAGGTAGCAAGTAGGCATACGATAATAGTACATACTAAAACTATTCATTCTTACATATTTCGTTCAACAGAAAATAAGTAACGTTTGGCGGCCCTGGAATCTTACTATATTAGAGATATCACTTTAATTACACAAAAAATAAAACATTTTATTGAGTAAAATAATATACTAACAAAGACTATAAGTACTAAGAATGTAAACATTTTTCTCATTTGTTTTTCATTCGATTTTCTTGCTTATTATTATTTTCGTTGATAGCTGGAGTTTTAGTGTTATCAATAAAAAAAAAAATGATCATCATCCGATTTAGATTACCCGATGGACACTAAGTAGATTGCCACGTTGTATGGCAATGCTGATTCCCTGACCGATATATAGGCCAGCTCTCTGGTCACGAGACGACCCATAAGCTCCCTGTACAGGCTACGAGCACTCGGTCCCCACAGCCCCAGAATCTCGACGGTATCCAAACGGTACAAATATGTAAGCACTGCCGACGGCAACACATTTGTACGGATTGAGGTCTTCTTCAGAAGCGGCTGCAGCGCCAGTCCCCAATGAAGTCCCTGTAATAAGACAGAGTGTCGACGCACGTTGCGTCCCGCACTGAACGCCGACCCATCCTTTAGGGGATAAGGGTTATCCCGTCGGGTTGCCTGTCTAGAAGGTTCCAGTATCACCAGAAGACCGGCGCTTATTATACGATAGATTGTTCTTTTCATACAAATCGATGGTAAATTCAGTAAGAAATAAATAAGGCTTTTATTTGAACTAATAGCCCTACAAGAAAACAATCATCAACGCAAGTTATAATAATTGGATTAAAAAGAATAATACTCATTATTAAAAGTTTAAAAATCATATCTTAAATTGCTATTAAACGTAATTGTAAATAAGCTAAAGTAAATTGATTTATACGATTTGGGGGCCAATCTATACAAATAAATAAACTTGAAGTACCTGTTTGTAATATCAAAATACTACCATTTTATACCTATACCAAAAACAATTCTTAAAATGTTTGTCTTTCTGTGTGTTTTTGTTTTTTTCCCGGCTAATCTTTGAAACGGATTAAGGTAGACGAGCCAGACTTAATTAAAGCTAGCGTCATTTGTACACCTAGGGGTGAGAGTGTGGCAAAATGTTTGTCCCCACCGGTGGCTGCGTCCAGGGAGCTGGTGGAGATGGGGCGGATATTGATCGGGTGGAGTGTGGGCCGGATCCATCTGCTTGAAGCAAAGCCTCTGGGCTGCTACAGTGCTGCAGTGTATGGGTCTGAGCCACAAACGTCCGGTTTGCCCAGCCTTAACAAGAGGAAGCCCTGTTTCCTATGCGGGCAGCATGGACACAGATTTACTGACAGTGGGGCCGATAAACCGCACTGCACCTTGTGTGTAGATTTGGGAAGGTATGCCAGGCGTCAGATAGGTAGTATTTATTGCTGGACTCCGTTTAAGGGCAGGCCGCTTAGTTTGACATCAAAGCCTTGTTAAGAGGTTTGCCGCAGACTCTGGGTGACGCCATCTAGCGTCATTTTCCACTACACTGACGATGCCGTCTGGGAGGCAGCATTATACCGGGGTTGGCTCAGATCGCATGAAGGTTCTTGGATACAATCCGCCTAGGCGTAGAGGAGCGTAGCGTGCAATTCCACGTCCTTCCGTTACGGAGCTTAGACGCTAAAGTTGTCGTGGTTTTAGTGGGTATTTGCGACGAACCAAATTACCACGTAATGATACGGCAAGTCCTATATATATCCCGTTTAGGGTTATAAGAGTAATTAGGGTTTCGTGTAAAAATGCATTGTTAGCTTCAATAAAATACATAAGCCAATTTTAAACGAATATTGCGGATTGGCTAGATATTTCCATTATTGATTATAAATAATTTGTCAATAGTAAAATGTAATTGGCAGATTATATAAGGGAAATTTATCAGCCTCTCCCTACCCTTATCCCATTTTCATTTGGGCTCGGTGCAACATGTTCTTCTCTTTCCTCTATATTTGCAGTCATCTCCGCATTCACTCCCTTTTTAAATGTATAATCTTTCACACTATCCATCTATCTTTTCTTTGGCCTTCCTCTTCCCACATCTATATCCAATAGCTTTCTCACAACATCCTCTTCCTCCCTGCGCATCACGCGCCCATACCAGAACAGACGACTGCTCCTTAACTTCTTTGTTCAATCTCTCATGGGTACTCTACTGTCCGGGGGAACAGTAGAGTTATGTGAAACTCCTACTCACTAAAACTCCACGGTGTACCTACAGCCGGCAGGGCAGGGGGGCGATGCGGGGTCGAACTTGCATTGACCGCTTCGCCCCGGCGGCTGGGCCCTTATATGGGTACCACCCAATAGGGAGTCAACTAGGTACACTCGAGCTGTGTCCTTCGTCCGTTGTACCAGTGCAATGGGAGTGAGTTCTGCCGTGCAAAGACTTCACGGGTCTTCAAAGGTCCGCTGATAGCGGCATCTTCTTTTTCCACTAACTCGTCACCTCCTTGCAAAAGTGCTTCGGGGTCCATTTCACGGACCCTTTCAGCAGCCTCATTCGTTGCCATAACCTCCTCGCAGAACAACTAAACGACATCCCAGGCTCTCTCTTTGCCAAGCATGGCAACTTGTATACCTGGCAGAGAGAGGTCATTGCCAATCACCCCTTTTAAAATTCTCTGAGGTTCATCCCACACCGGGCATTCTGTCACGGTGTGGACTGGAGTGTCCTCCGCTACTTCACACTCATGACACACACCGCAGACGCCTTCTTTCTACTCATTTATAGTCCTGTTCTAATTGTAATCATTTCTAGTAAAGTAAATTTATATTTATAAAATTTAAAAAAATTACAATCTGTCAACATACAAACAACATCTGTTAATTTTTAATTGTATCTCTATAATACGTTTTGATTTTTCAAATTGATTTTATTAATTTAAGTTCGCTCGTCATTGATTTTGGGGCAATGTTACAAAATATGTTTAGTAAACAAGATGGCAGTCTGAACTGAAAACTGTAACTAACAATGAAATGTATTTAAATAGATATATAAAAAAATAGTTTTGTTAATAATATAATATCATAGCAAATACCGGAAACTTGGTATAAATTTTTAAATATTTAGATAAAATAATCTTATCTATTATAATAAAATGATTATGATTATTTATCGTTACTACCTTAAATTAAATCGCGGTCTCGACCACTCAAAAATTATTTTCTTGTTTCTCTGTTAATAGGTACACCTATTAATTTTACCTTAAATACAAACACCTTAAATATTTTAGGTACGAAACGAGATAGATATATTTTCGTATGTATCGTAAAGATACGAGACAGAAGACCAATGTGTGCAGTACATGCATGCAGCCGGAATGACGATATAAGGCTGTGACCTTACGGCCGTTTCTGTGATCCTAACTATTACTAAAACAATTATGACTAATTTAACGTAATTGTCAACTATTCTTGCTGGCTCTAATAAAAACTTTTTATTGTAATTTATTTTTAGAGTTAACAGAGTATTATCCATATTGTGACATCGTTTTACCATAACTAGTCAAATGTAAATAAACGAATTTCGTATATCTAGTAGTACGTATACCTTTTTTTTTTTTTTTGACGGGGGGAAATGCATTTACGCACTACCCTTATCTATTGTATTTGGAGGATCAAGGTCCTCCAAATACACTAGATAAGGGGGCACGGAGTGACGAGCTCCGTGCCAGTGTGGGATTCACCCGGGCGAGAACTCACCCGGGCGAGACTCACCAGGGCGAGAAGTAGTACGTATACCTGGTTCCTATACGGAGATATATCTCGTTTTAATATTTTTGATAAGTTAATCCTGGTCGTGTTAACATCATGCTCCCGCATTAACAAATAGAATTATTTTTTTACTAATAAACCTTTATAAAACAAAAACAAAACCGATTTCAAAAGTTTTTTTAACTAGCTAATGCTGTTGTTCGGAAGGGCCTTTACAGCCTCACCGTGGGTTAGAGGGCGAGTGCTGAAGACACTCAGCCGCAAAGAGGTAACTAGCAGAAGGGTTACCAAGGTGGTACGAACTTCGGCTTGGTCGTTACCTGAGTGTAAAAAAAATCTGTTTAATTTTTAACCTTTTTTTTTTTTGACGGGGGGAAATGCATTTACGCACTACCCGCTTAATTTTGAACCTAGCTAACTCCTTAATTTTATTGTTTATTAATAAAAAAGGTATATACTAAAAAAATGAACTAAATAAGTACTTCATTAATCTACTTTTGTTAACTTTGATATATCCTTTATTTGAATACTATATAAAATAATTTAGAAAAGCTTACAGATACTAAATTTTTGTTTGTCTGTCTGTTTGTACTGGGTAATCTCCGGAACCGCTGGACTATTTATTTAGACAGCTGAAGTTACTCCGCGTAACTTAGGGTACTTGTTTTTCGAAAATAATTAGGGTTCCGCGTAAAAAAATTAAAACTCATAAAATTTCGAATAATATCTAATTCGCGCACAGTTTCACTGGCAAGTGTTTGAATTTGTGATAAAAATAGCTTTACTTTATTATAATATTATTATAAAAAATAGCTTAGTACCGAAAAATAATAGGGAAGATAATTAGGGTTCTTTTGGTATACAATTGGAACGTAGTAACTAAATAACTAATTAACTAAATAAGTAATTAAATAACATATGAAACCGGGCGCGGCCGTGGCCACACAACTAGTGCCATAATAAAAACATTTAAGAACTATTTTGTTTTGTTTGTTGTTTTAGACACAATGATATTGGTGATATGGCTTTGCTTCATGCTCCTGGCAGCTGTCGCGCTGCACCTACATCAAGCGTACTCGACTTTCAGTAAATATGGAGTGAAGAACTCGTGGACGATCCCAGTGTGGAGTGGCTTGAGTACACTTTTATTTCGACGGGAGCATTTCACAGAAAGTATGGAGAAATCATTCAATAAAAACTCTGGAGAAAGGTGAATAATTTTCTTGATTGATTAATACGATTATGGAGAAACGTTGAGAACGTTTCCAAAACTATTCGGAAGTTTCCTGTATTGCCATGCAGTTTCATTATCAAGGTATATACATAGAAAATAAGTGCCCATTAAAACCATTTTCGGAATATTATTTCTGTTATTATTATTTGCAATTCATCTTGTATTGAATAAATTTCCTTATTTTAGACCTACATTTTTGTAACACATAGTTTTAATATACGGCGAACCATTTAGTCAGAAGTGGTTTATCTTCTGGTTTGCATTACGAATACCATTATTTCAGGTTGAAATTTTATAACTACTAGAATAGAATATAACCTATCTTACTTCTAGATTAAGTAAGTTTCTCATAGCGGAAAAATAATCAAAATCGGTTTACAATTGTCGATTACAAACGAACAAATCTTTCCTCTTCATAATATTATAGTATAGATACCAATATTTACGATATTGTATTAACGCCTTTTTATTCGTAGGCTGTAGTTTTACATAAGGTTTGTAATAATTGGTTTTAGTTCAATTCGTATTTATATTATTATTATTATTTATATATCTTCATTTTATTTATTTATTAAATTCATTAAAAAAACGAGAAGGAATTCGTTTAAATAGAATTTTAATGGATTACGAAGAAGGAAAGAATAATGTCATCATCAAAATTTCAAGTGAAAAATTATAAAATATAAAATAGATAGAACATGATGCACTGGGAGAGGACGCGTGATATTAGATAATGAAGCGATCTTTAGACCAGTTTTTACATTATTGTGTAAAGTAATATTATCAGATACACTATGGGTGATGAAGACCAAACGACACTCAACAGATAATTTATTGGATGTAGTAAATTGTTGGACAATAAAAGATCTGGCAACAAATTTTGATATAAATATTACAGTGCTATATGGGACGAGTTTCTATGCCGGCCAGCTTTTTTATTACTTGTATATTTTTTTATATCTATTTTATGTCGAAGAGAACCTTCGGTTTTTATGTATATTAATTATACTATAGTCATATTTCCATTTCGTTTTTTAATTTATTCCTTAATCTAAATATTTATTCAATTGTCCTCGTGACAGGTTCATATATTAAACTTTATAAATATATTAATATAATATATTAGTTCCGTGTGATGCCAGTTAAGAATAGTATCACTCCTCATCTTCCCGTGGGTGTTGTAAAAGCCAACTAAGAGATAAATCAGGGGGATAGGCAGGAGCATCCTCTGAGTACCAAAAACATCTGACTGCGGTCGCCAACATGCCTGCTAAGCGTGGCAATTATGGCAATTCCCTTGTTATTGGAGGAGATCTACGCCCACCTGTGGACGTAAATCGGTAGGCTTATGATGATCAAACATATTAAATGTTCTAGGTTTACTGGAAGATACCAATCAAAGAGCCCAATAGTGATAGTACGTGACGTGGATCTAGTGAAGAAGATTACAATTAAGGACTTCGAACACTTTCTTGATCGTCGTTCGATTATCAATGAGGAAACTGATCCTTTCTTCGGAAGGAACCTGTTTTCTATGAAAGGTGCATATTTGTTATTTAACAAAAAATAAATTCAATGAGGTGGCAAAATTCAATACACATTTTCGCTTATTAGGTAATGACTGGAAGGATATGCGCCCAACTTTAAGTCCGGCTTTCACAAGTTCAAAGATGAAATCAATGGTACCGTTTATGGTGGAAGTCGGTGAACAGATGATAAAGGCACTACAAATGAAGATAGAAGCTTCAGGAGGTAAGCAACCATATTAACTGATGTAATATAAAAAACAAATTTCTTCTCCGTCAAAATGTAATAACGAAGATTTGAAAATTATCGAGTATGTTAGTTTAAAAAAAAACACTATTTGCCTGTAAATCCCACAAACAAAATCATTATTTGTGATATTTTTTTTCATCAGATCCAGTGCTGATTTTTGAAATTCTGCTTAAAATTAATACAAAAAAAGGAACCAATTGTAAATTACGAGTAGTGTAATGCGATATATTTGAAAGTATTTGTTTGTAAACAATTATTTCAAAGAAGAAACTAATTCAAAAAGTGTGACATTTCACACTTTTCACGCATTTCTTTAGTGTAATCTTACAGTTATTCTTTATTAATTTGGAAACGGTTAGCAAGATTTTGTTTAACTAATAAAATATAGTTGCATGAGATTACGTAATTTTCTATTGTTAGCCCGATTATTAGCTATTCTCAAGTTTGAAAACATGTCAAAGAGCACATACCTGTGCAATACAGCAGCATTTCTTGAGAGTCAGTATCTCTAGGTTCAATGTTTATTATCCTGGACCACATTATAACCTACGGTTATACAGGACTAAGCTTATTAAGTATATAAAGTTAATAATTTATTTACAGTCAATTATATCAACATAGATGCTAAGGATATGACCACTCGATTCGCAAATGACGTGATCGCCTCCTGCGCTTTCGGTCTGAAAGTCGACTCTCATTTAGACGAACAAAACCAGTTTTATGCGATGGGCAAAAACGCTACTACATTCGATTTTAGACAAATGTTTAAATTTTTCGGATTCAATTCCTTCCCTGCCTTAATGAAGGTATTCTATCTATAACTTTTTGTTTCGGAATACAATAGTTTATAACATTTTCATAAAGCAGAAAAATAGTACCAACTAGCGATGTATTCTTTATGTCTCGATGGTCGCCATTATTTTTGTATAAGATTGCATTTACCATCATGCATTTTAGCGTTGTAATTCACGTAAAGATTCCCAATTTGAGTAAAAACATACGACAAAAAATGTTACTTTATTTTTAAAACAAGTTTAATTCATTCATTTTTAGTCTCTACGCATAGCCATTTTCTCGAATGAGTTCAGAGATTTTTTTAAAGATTTGATAACGAACACGATGCATGATAGAGAGACGCATCACATCATCAGACCTGATATGATTCATCTTTTAATGGAGGCTAAAAAAGGTAAATTCTTAACCAAAACCTTGTATTATAACTTAATGTATCAATAGTTACATCCGCTCATAACTTTATTTATTATACTTATTTGATAAAAATTTAAGCAACATAGTTATTTTTGAACTTTGGAACAATTTCTTTTCTTTTATTTTCACTATTATTATAAAGAGGAAAGATTTGTATTTTTGCATGTAACGAATCAACTTAAACGCTACTGGACCGATTTGAATGAAATTTGGTATGGATATAGTTTGAAATCCAGGGAGTTATTCTGAAAATCTCACGGGAACGGGAACTACGCGGGTAAAACTGCAGTGTTCAACTAGTTATATATGAATAAAGAAACTCTTTTACTGGGTTAGTGAGCAAAGCAACAAAATATTTTAATCCATTTCAATAATTAAGAATAAATCTACTGTTTATTACCTGTAGTACGAAACAAAGTTACTTCCTTAAAATAAAATTTTGTCACTCGATACTGGCGGAATTGTGTACCTAACGCATATTGCCATTTTATAAGCGAAGTGAGTTAAATCTAAAACAAAAACAATATACTAAGTTTATAATGAAACAATATTATAAACAAGCCAATAATAAAGAATATTTTGGATACAGGGAAGCTTTCACATGAGAGTGTATCTACTAAAGATATCGATGCAGGATTTGCAACAGTTAAAGAATCAGCTGTCGGCATGAAAAAAATCAATAGAGGTAATATCTTATTAATAACTGCTGTCACTGTTAAAGCATATAAAGAAGAAGTAATGTCGTTTTATAAAAATAATTTATTTTAATATGGTTTATGCTTCTATCAAATGAAATAAAACATTAAAACATAAATTATCATGACGCATATGAGGTTATCACAATAATGTAACATAAACAAGCGATGTTCGAAAGTGTATACTCCGTAAAATAGCGATATAGAGAACAGACGACCAAACAAATCGACCATCTTCTGTAGTCAACAAACCGGACTGCAGCGCGGAGGTGATGATGAAAGACCTTCCGTAGACGGCTGCCATAGAAAATACCTACGGGCTATAATGGTGGGCGGGTCTACCACCTATGTAATTGATGAAGCGATGGTGGCGCAGGGGGTAGTGCGGCCGGATTCCGTTTCAATCGACGCGGGTTCGATCCCCACCTATCCGACTCTAAAACCGGCCTGAGCTTTCGGTGAAGGAAAACATCATGAGGAAGCTATAGAATGGTGGTAGGGCACTTTCTAATAATGCCCGCCTGGGGAGCTACCACCCTCAAGTTTGAAAACCTGGCGCCAAATACCAATAGGTGTGTTCCGGAATCATCACTTGAGAACCAGTGTCTCTAGGCTTATTGTGTTTACCATCCTCGACCACATCGTCACTTAACATCAGGCGAGATTGTCAAAGCACTGAGCTTATTCTGTGATAAAAATAAATGCGCAAGCGGTTTGAGATAACCTACTTCTCGGCCAAACTGGTGGTTAAAGTCAATAAGAGTTTGACATTAGGCATCCTTGGTTGCTTGAAGGAATGGCTTTTACCAAGTAAAAATCTAATTTCTTGAAAATAACCCAGTGACGGGTCGATTATTTCGTGAAGGAATTGAACTTTTTTCAATGCCATTAAACTATAACATCATCAGAGTACTTCCTAATAAAAATATGATTTTATATATTATGACTGATGGCTGAAAATGTTTAGGCTTCTGGTTTAGGCATATCTATTGGAGGGTAGTTCATCCTTATTAGTCATGTATTGTAATTATAATATTTATCGTTTTATGTTTGTTTAAAAGAACTTTACAAGTACTTGGGTATCTGTACAGTACCATGTACAACAAGAAAATCGTTAAAGGTTGTAAAAATGATATATTCCAGCTTGGAGTAATGATGACTTAGTAGCTCAAGCAGCAGTATTTTTGTTCGCTGGTTTCGAAACAGTATCTACAGCGATGTCATTCTTACTGCATGAGCTTGCAGTAAACCCTGACGTGCAAGAGCGACTTTATCAGGAAATAAAAGAGACGGAAGCTAAAACGGGTGGTAAATTCGACTACAACTCCATTCAAAGCATGGACTACATGGACATGGTTATCTCAGGTGATTATGACAATTTTGTTAGTAGAACTAGATTATTCATAATGTAAATGGAGTATAAAGCTGTAACTATAAATATTTTAATTCTTATCTTATTAAAGTCAGTGAAACAATATAGAGAGAGAAAAATTTAGTCAGCCAATCATAGTGTTTATAAATATGTTATTATTACAAACTATATACCCTTAAACTTACTAAAGCGAACCTATGCATTGCCTTTGCCGTATCTATAAAGCTCATATACCATCGATCTCACTGTTGCTTTAAATTTCATTGTACTGCATTCGGTTTGTCTTTTTGTGAAGGTATTTCTTCCTCCTAACTTATATGTGCAACAGTTGTTCTCCACTGTGTTTATAACATATGCGTTCCTTTACAAAATACATATAAAAATATAGACTTAGATTGAAATGCAAAATTAATGAATTGTTTATATGTTTAATTATTTGCAGAAGCTCTAAGGTTATGGCCGCCTGCTCCAGCTTTGGAGAGAATGTGTGTTAAAGACTATAACATGGGAAAGCCAAACAATAAAACAAGAAAAGACTTTATTGTGAGTTAATAGTTGTTATTTAAATAAAAACAAGGCAATTAATAATTTCTTTATAATTGCATTTTGTATTGTATTTTGAAGCATTAATGGCGCAGTTGGTAGTGCTGTCGGATTTTGCGTGGCTTCGAACCCACTTATGTAACTTTAACGTAAGCCTGAACTTTCGGCGAAGGAAAACATCGTAAGGTAACCATAACATGTTGGTAGGGTATTTTCCTACAATGCCTGCATGAAAAACCTGTCGTTAAATAACAACAGGTTAGTTCTAGCCGCATGACTTGAGAACCAGAATTTCTAAGCTTAGTGTGTTTATCATCCTGGACCACATCGTCACTTTACATCAGGTGAGGTTGAAGTCAAAGCCTGTACAGTATTTAAAAAAAATGAGCGAGCCTTACTGTCGTCGCATATGATATGTAACATTATAACGCCCATCTATACAATCTATACATACAAATAAATAAAATTCCAGAAGTGTCTATTGAAATATAAACATATATACAACAGTTTTGGGCAATTATTTTGATTTCAGCTTCGCAAGGGAGCTATTCTTAATATCCCAGTATGGGCGTTCCACCGCAACTCGCAGTTCTTCCCTAACCCTGATAAGTTTGATCCGGAACGTTTCTCTGATGAGAACAAACACAACATCCAGCCCCTTCACGTATATGCCTTTCGGATTGGGCCCAAGGAACTGCATCGGTAATATATTTTATCTATTTTTTAATACGTGAAGTTAATGCTTATAAAAATTGCGCGGACGGAAGAGTAGGAAATTTCACACACTTATAGTTCATATAGAGAAGGAGATTTCTCTTCAATTTATAATATTTATAATGACCATCCAATAGGCGCAACACTGTTTTTTTTTTAAATTCTTCCAGAATTTTACAAGACAGCTACGAATATTTATTATTGGACTAGATAACCGTTGTTATTGAGTTTACTGTGCAATAATTTGTTAGATTCTCAGCCTGTCTACTTTATTTTCACTCACTCTAGAACATACTAATACAACTATTATCGTTTTCCGTCTCTCGCTGACGACTAACAGGAATTCATTTTTGTAAATATATATAAATAATTCTATGTACATATATGTTTTATGCTTAGGGTCAAGATTTGCTTTGTGCGAGGTGAAGATAATGACGTATCAATTGCTCCTGAACATGGAAGTGTCTCCGTGTGAGAAGACTTGCATCCCCGCCAAACTCTCAAAGGAATCTTTGAACATGCTGATGGAGGGTGGACATTGGATCAGGTTGAAAGCCAGAAAATAGAAACAAATAAAGACTAATATTGAAGATATTAAATTGAAATAAATAATATACCCATATTATAATTCCATTCTATAGTATCATTTTTTACGATATTACTAATATTACACATATCTATTCATATTAATAAATAAAATTGAAGTGTCTGTTTGAACTATATAACAACTTTTTACCAAATACCTTTTTAAATACGATAACTGCATATACCGAAAACACAATTTAATAAAAATCTGTTTGTTACCGCTAATCTTCGGAACGGCTAGACTGAATTTGACGGGACTTTTTCTATCAGATAGCTGTAGTTACTCTGCGTTAATTTTATTTTTTCGAAAATAATTAGGGATCCGCGTAATATTAAGTCCCAAGAAATCGTCTTACTATCGGTTAGTCAGTTTTACTAACAAGTGCTTGAATTTGTAAGATATATTTGCTCTCTTTTAGTACTAAAAAGCTAGCTTTTAGGAAAATAATCAAGGGTTCATCTAATAAAAACGACCTTCACCATACTTGGCCTCCCTGGAGTTACATAAAGAGTGCATGTCGAGTACGATAAAATGCTTTGTGAATTAGAAAATACACGAGTGGCATTTATTCCATACAAACGTAGTCTCCTGTTTCCTCCCTGAATAATTATTGTAAATATTTTTTATACCAGATTATAAATATTCATCACCGCCATGACCGTACGTTTTGATTTTTTCCGTAAATTAGCTGTTATAAAAACTAGGAGCCTTTGAAAATGAAAAAAAAAAAAAAGTCGATTTTTACCGTCATTTTTAGACGTTCGTCAAATAAACTTGATAACTAAAAAAAAAGAAGAAAATATAACTCAAATTGGCATAGCCAAAGTTTTTCTTATTCTATAACTGAAAAACAAATTAAATATCGGTTTAGTTTTGGAGGAGGAATCAGTCCGAGCAGCAGTTGTCCCTTTTAATCTTATAACTCTTTCTTTGAGGCGCAACGCGATAGCAATAGATTTCTGAAATACCTACTTTTCAAATTTGTCGCCGACCGCATATCCTCTTATAGATGAAAATTATTAGTTGTTTAGTATGATAAATACGAAATGTCAAATTCATTTCATTTATATAACATATTTTTATATTTTATATTGAAATGCGCATATATATCAAAAATCTGGTTATAAAAATTATTATCAACAGAGTTTTTAACCCATGAAATCTACATAAATGTATTTAGTTTTCGGTTACGAAATTGATACATGATTATTATCAATTATTCTAAAATAGAAAGTACGTCCATCGACATACATCCACCAGTGTAGCGAAATTTTGAAAACTGACATCTATGGAAATTAATTAGCATATTCTCCTTAGATGAAGTAGGTTAACATTTTAAAATTTTTATCTGAGATCGATTATATATTTTATCATACGAATAAAATTATTAGTGTAAAGCACGTAATAATAATTGTTATATAACACTATTAAGTAATTAGGATTATACCCACACACACACACACACACACGTTAGTTTATATGTATACAATACAGGAATAAAAAATATGCATTACAAATATTTTAAACCCAAAGTTCGGTAACATTTATATTACTACTATCTATTTTATAAACTATCTATACAGATAAGTATTGTGAACAACTAAAAGAATCAAACATACTTTAAGCCTTTTTCATAAAGCAAAACCAAAAATTACCAACTAATTTACATATAAAAGGTACAAAAAACCATAAAGTTAACAGTTTTTTAAAACGAGTTAACCGCAAGATTTTGATAATCTGAGAAAGAATATCCAGTTTACACCCAGGCTGCATCAGAAGGTCTTAGCAAAAATTAGATAACTAAAAAATGATTTGAATAAAAAACTAACCTTGAAGAAATCGCAGTCCAATGGAATCACATTTAACTACTTTATCATACAGACATACACTAAGTAATACATTACATATGACTGGTAAACTATGTGTAATTATCACAAAATTCGAATAAATTTCCTTATTTTAAAAACAAACAAATACTTTCGTAAGCGTTCAAATGCATTTGAAAGAAAAAATGTTATGAACCTAATTATGTGCCAGGACCAGTGTTACCAAGCCAGGTTTTTATAGTAAAAATTACCGTATATTTTATATTTAAACACCTTGATTTTATTCTTAATAATTCTAAAAATCACTTGGAAATGGTATATTTTCACAAATTTGTACATTATAAGCTATTTTTTCATAGTAGATACCTATATGAATATATTGAAGCATCTTTTAACAGAAATATTATAATTAAATAAGTATTAGACGGAACGTAAAGTCCTAGATATTTCAAGAATCTTATATTTTTAAAATTTATTTTATTCCCGTAGTTTTCATGCATTGTATTTTTGTACTACAGGAAACAGTATACAGTAAATTTTTTGTAAAATTACAGTCAATCTACTGTAATTAGAATGTAGTTAACATCACCGGGCAGGAATGCAGGAAAAACAGAAAAACTGTTTTTTTTTTTTTTGCGATAAATGTCATTTCCAAAAAATACCGAATAATCTAAAACGATAAGGTTTAAAATTAAATGGAATAAGCCGCAGTATACAGGCATATTTTCAGCTTAATATTAATAATTTCTACAGATACCTTTACGTACCCAATAAAACTCAAAAGATTCTTAAAATATCCGGTAAACATAATATTACGAACGTAATGCTTTAATCCTTTTCCAGTTGTTTACAATCTCCTCTGCAGATTTTTTTCAATTCAATACTAAATACAGTGGTAATCCTTCGGTAGAGGTTCGAGTTAACAATATTGTTTCTTTATAAAAAGTGGTGATAGAAACGATTTAAATAATTATAGACCAATAAGATATTTGCAAAAATAATACTAAAAATAGTTAAAACCATTAGATGAACAGCAACCACGAGAACAAGCAGGTTTCTGGAAAAATAAATTCAACGTCAGACCATATACACGTAATCACGCAGATTCATTAAAAATTATATATTTACTACAGAAACAGATATTCATTGAAGTCTTTCTATCTGTTTATTAATTTGTTTGTTAATCACGCAAAAATACTTACATCTTATTTAAGGACTTATTTAGTTACATTTTGATACATAATTACTAAACTTTTCGTGTCTTAATCAGAAATTCTATAATATGGCGTGCGCTATCGAAACGGTTTGATCTATATCCATTATTATTATTAATTTATGCATCCGTTATTATTTTTTTGGACTAATTTGCAAAAAGAAGAAGTATGATATTGAGAAGTAGGTTTTTCATGGTCCGGCTTTTCGACGATTTTTTTTAACTCTACGCCGCTGGTGAATTATGTGTTACGTGAAATCTTATTACCAACGTAATGTGGATCATGTGACATAGCTGTACGCGACGCTCCACAGCTTCAGCTATAATTATCAATTATAAAAATAGCTAAGCCCGTACTCCACGTTCGCTGATTACTCTGATAAGAATCGTAAACACGTCTAAGTAAATCATATTCAGATATTATAATCTGTAATTGATTGTATGAAAATTAATTTGAGACCATGACTCACAAAGACGTAAGCATCAAAACTAATCAATAATGTAGGTATATCTCAAGGATCATGAATTACATTTATTGGGGGTCCGTATCAGAACGAAAATGAATCATCGCTGTTTGGTCGAAAAATGTTGAAGAACGATTGAGATTTATCAATCAAGTAAAAGCTTCATATATAAAAATATAATTAAAAACTAAAAAAAAATAAGAAGAAAGAATAACATATAAAAAATATTTAAAAATTAAAGAAAACCTAGAAGAATTAAGAAAAAAACTATGTAAAAAAGGAGTAAACATTTTCTTAATAAAAAAAATTCACAGCACTTTCAGAAGTTCAATAGGTACAACTAACTTAATGCCTGAAGGCTATGCGTAAGATCATACAAATTGTAAAAACTGTACTGTACATATTATGAATGTCCTTAAAATATATAATGTATTAAAACACTAGCATTATATATTAAGTCCAACTCATACACTTATGTTGGAATATCAGGAAAGTTCGCTTTAACAGATAGATCTTTAGGGACCGCGTGTTTGTTTTATAGCTAACTAATGGTGTTGATTTGAGAAGCCTACACAGTTTCACCGAAAAACGAACGAGTTTCGGTTCTACAGACTCTGCGATTTAACATTTCACAGATGATAGAGGATCCACCGGAAATACATTTTGATACTACCGGAAATATGACGATAATATTATAAACAAATGTTACTTAGTCACATCTGTTGTTGTTTAGCTACTATTAAAATGTAATAATGACATTCTAAATATTCAGTTTTATCCAGATGGATACACGGCTTCCTGAGAAATCAATTACACACACACACACACATGTATAACATTTATATTTAACAAATATAATAGGTACAGTCTGAAGCGATGCTATTATGTCAGTGTACGAACATCACAGGACTGGACAATCTCAATAGTGACCGCACTAATTTTTTTTTTTTAACTTTCGCAAAGTTTAAGTAAATTCAGGTCGTAAACGTATACTTATGGGTTTATCTCAAATTTCTTGATCTTTCGCACATTACCGATTTACCGGACAACAGGTTCAAGCACCATGTCAAGCAGGTTTTGATTTGTAAGGGTTATTATAGGATGGATCATTATATGAACGATGGTGATGTCTTGAAGACAGCTATCTATGTGCGTCTAATAATAAACTTTGTAACTGTTAGTTATAAATTTCTACAAAATAAATAAATAATAATAAATAAAAAAATACAACAACTTCAATTGGAAAGACGGATTAAGACCATCTTTGGCATGTACTCCAGTGATTGAAATATTAAAACTCCGGATGCAATCGATAGTGGATCCAGTCAGTAAAATACTATGTCAGATTATCTCTTCTAATGACCACAAACAGATGAGGCTATTTACAAAAAAGTACCCCGCTGGCGAAGACATCCCAACAAAGTTATTGACTAAGCATACCATAACATCAAGTAATCTATACTAATAAAGAGGAAAGATTTGTATTTTTGTATGTAACGAATAAACTTAAAAGGTACTGGTCCGATTTGGATGAAATTTGGTATGGAGATAGTTTGAAATCCAGGGAGTGACATAGGATTTTGTACCGAAAATCTCACGGGAACGAGAACTACGCGGGTAAAACCGCAAAGAACAGCTAGTTAAAAATAAAAGCGTAAAGTAAAAGCGTTTTAGACTCGAAATTATTAAAATCAAGTTATATAGTTGTAAAGATGTGTCTTAAACATCTTGCTAAATGTACCTCAGACACCCAAGTCTGCAACAACCCGGAAGATTGAAAAGAAAATTCTTAGTTTACTTAAACCCTGTTACCAAAATACAGTGTGTTTGTAGCGGTTCATTAAGAGGAAATGCGGTCGGCAACAAATTGAAGAAACCTATTGCTATCTCCCTGTCTCCTCCCAAAAACTGAAAAGATTTTGAATTTACTTCCAATTATGAAATAAAAAAATCTTTCACAACGTCTCTACATTTTTTTTTCTTTATTAAATTCGTCAAATTTGTTTGACGGACAAATGAAAAACGACTGTAAAATCAAGCATTTTTTCTTATTTTTAACTGGCTTCTAATTTCTATAAAAATTAGTTTAATGAAGAAATAAAAACGTAAGAGCATTTTGGTGGTGATGTAAATATATATTATATAATATTATAAAAATATTTACTGTAATACCACTATTACAGGGAGGAAACAAGAGTATACGTCGCCCGCATTTCGTAACGACGACACACATAATACATATGTATGACTAATCCGTGCACTGCGGTGGATTCGGTAAAATATTGTAGAACAGAAATAATGCGTAGCACACACACAACTCATTATCTGTACTATCTCACGTACTCACTTTTGACTCTATCGAGCTACTACTATAAATTTCTGTCCCCTGTGATTTTATTTTATTAATACTCTTCGCTTGAACGAGTTTAAACGTGAGTTTTTTTTTAATTATTAAAAACTTTATTATTTTTATTTTATAGATCATCGTCTCCCTACGCTTATACAATTTTCATTTAGGGTCGGTGCAACATGCCTTTCTCTTCCATTTTTTTATATTTGCAGTCATCTCTCCTCATTCACTCCCTTCCTAAACATATCATCTTTCACACAATCCATCCACCTTTTCTTTGGTCTTCCCCTTCCCACATGACCGTCCACATTCACATTCAATATCTACTCTCAATCTGGACCTACCCTCGATCGAATTCGTTCTAGCAGTTATTTCGATCGAGCGACAGATCCGAACCCTCTGGATGTAACCGCCGCGACGTATACCCCATATCCGAACACCCCGCGAAAGAAATGACAACACGTAATATACTAACCGAGTCAGATAACGACCGCGAACACAATTTTGCGCCCTAAACCGAGATCTTGAGCGTACTCGCGCCCATGCCCACGTAACCGCCGTTCCCGCCGCCGGGGACAGGCGGCTAACTTTGCTTCCGCACACACTCCGGGTTTCCCTCCGGCAACAGCATAAGATATGCTTCGATCTCCACCTGTAACATCTTGTAACCGCCGTCAGCGTGATATAGTGGTACTGCATGCACTAGGTCCACACGCATCATACTGCACACACATACTTGCGCACTACACGCAAGGTACATAGGTTCGGTAAGGGACCTTTTTTTCTCCCTTCCTACTTTTATTTTACAGATATTTTTGTATAAATAACTAGCGACCCGTCCCGGCTTCGCACGAAGTCTCTAATTAAAAAAAAGATACAGCCCGATATACATTATTACTTTATTAGTTTACTATTGGTAAAAGATTTCACAAAAATAGCTTAAGGATTTTCTGAGTATAAACTCAGATTATGGATATATTAGTTCATATATATCAGTTATGGATAACCATTACATACAAAAAAACAATTTCACTTCTTTGGATAATAGTCACAATGAAATAGCTTAATGCAAAATTTTAGTGAAGATAATGACCAGGTTAGTGGTAGTGTTTTGACGCCCATAAGCGCCTTCTTAGGGCCTAAATTGAGTAAAGATTTTTTTGATTTTGATTTTTGGCTAGGTAGAAAATATTTACCCAGATAAGAACAAAAAACCCATAAACGAACTTATTGAAAATTAAATATTAAATGTTATAAATTATTTTGTAACAATGACTTGATGTAATTGTAATTATCTACTTCAATACAATATATTTTACATTGGCATACTTTACCACCTTCGGTATGTTGAAAACAAAACAATTCACAAAATATGTAAATAATATAAATGTAACTAGTATTTGAATTATTAAAAATATTACAAACATGAAAACATTTACAAAGTTGTGGCGCGCAAACGTCACCAGGAGTACAATACACTTTCAACAATTTTAAAGCATTTTTATTCAATAACTACTTATGTGCCCGCGACTCTGTCTGTATTAAATTCTGTGTTTATCAACTTCGATATTAAATTAAACATACAAATTACTTAATTTCATACAAATATTCATCCTTTTAAACCCTATATGTTACTCCGAGATACATACAACTTCTTTCATAACATAGATCTTAAATTCAAGTTTCATCTCTCTAGAACTAACAATTCTCACATAAAATTCCATACGATTTTTTACCATTTTTAGGGGTCGTTTTCAATTTTTTATAATACTATATATATTACTCCTAGATATATACTGCTTGTTCCATAACTAAGGCCTTAAATACTAAGTTTCATCATTCTAAAACTGACTTCATTCCCATACAAATCTTCATCACCCTTTTTTACGCCATTTGAGGTAAGTTTTCAAGCTGTATTTTACTCCTGTATATTACTGCAAGATATACTTATAATTCTACTTAATTTTATAACTCCCACGTATCTAAAACAGGCTTAGTTCTTATACAAATGTGAATTTTGTTTCTTTCTGAAATTAGAGGAAGTTTAAAAATAATACTATTTGCTTGTTCGAGATATACACTACTTCTTTTATAAATAAGATCTTGAATGTAAATTTTAATTATTATAAAACGGCATTAATTCTCATTTTTCATACCTTTTTTAGGCACTTTGGGGTGTTAAAAACCTAAATATTTAGTTCTAGTAGACTTCATTTCATTAAAATGTGTTCTGTGATTGATTTTATCGTACCCCGAGTAGTTTTTCTTAAATATATTTCATGTACGATTTTTGTTCCTGTACAGTTTTAATTGAATTATAATAGAGACTACTATTATCATAATTATACTAATGACAATGTGTAAAAAAGTAATAGTAATACCCTACAGAGTTTTTCTACAGAAAAACGGTGTTAACATTGTGTGATAATCGAATTACCGAATAATTTTACGAATAATCGCGTCAACTCACACAATGAACACTTACGAACGTTCCAGAGGAATGTGGAACTCCAGAGAACCTACTCTCGATGTCGTATGTTTTTGAACGTTTTGTTTACAATATTTTAAAGTATACTAGCGACCCGCCCCGGCTTCGCACGGGTGCAATGCAAAATATACCTACTACAGAATGTCCTTATACACAACGTTCACAGCTTTTTTGTCATTAGCCAATACAAACATGTTTTGCTTAGACGTTACTCTTGACAGCGCGACATATAATTGGCCATGTGAAAAACACTCAACACTCAAGTCTAATCCTGCAACGTTAAAAGTTTGACCCTGCGATTTATTAATAGTCATTGCAAAAGATATCTTTACCGGAAATTGTAGGCGTTTAAATTGGAACGGTAAATCTGATGGTATCAGAGGAATTCGGAGAATTAGTACATCTTCTCCGGTACCACATCCGGTGAGTATTGTGCACTCTATTATGAATTTTTTTAGTGATTTTACCAGCAAACGTGTGCCATTGCAGAGCTTAGGAGGATTCAGATTTCTTAATAAAATAACAGGACAACCTACTTTTAATTCCATTTTATGAGGAGGGAGTCCAGAAGGGTTCAAAGAATTAAGAAATTCTGTAGGAAAATGTACAGCTTCTTCCGAGTCGAGAACAGTATCGACCGAGTAGTATATTTGCGTCGGCGTATCAATTTTTGCAAGAATCAAGTTGTTTGCCTTATCTACTTGTTCGTTGGTTGGTGACAGGATGGCTCTTTCTTTGAACCAAGATAGAGTCTTACAACTTTTGTTATGAATGTCAGGATAGACATTGTTGACCAAATCTTGGATGTTGTCTATCAAAACAGAAAGGTTATCTAGGTTAATCCTTCCATCACTTTGAGTTAACTTTCCATTGCCAACTTTTAGCAGCATCTCTGAAAAAAGCCTGTTCTCACGTGAAGATAATGAAAGCCTCATGTTAGTTTTAAGCTATAACTTATTAACGTATGGCCAAAGGTTGGATCTTTTTAGGGAAGCATTTATTTCGTCCGCACGTGTTCCTCTAGTGACAACCGGTAGGATTTGACGAAAGTCTCCAGAGAACAGAATTGTACATCCACCCATAGGTGCATTTTTACTGCGCAAATCGCGCATTGTCCTATCCAGTGCTTCCACAGACGTCTTGTTTGACATGGTGGCTTCATCCCAGACTATTAATGAGCAGTCACGGATCAATTTTCCTGTATTGCTCTGTTTAGAAATACTACAGACGCTTTTATTATCATCGGTAGCGATTTTCAGCGGGAGCTTGAATGTAGAGTGTGCAGTTCGGCCTCCTTCTAAAAGCGTAGCGGCAATGCCGGATGACGCGACAGCTAATGCAATTTTTCCGGTGGATCTGACTTTTGTTAAAAGCAAATTAATTAAAAATGTTTTACCTGTACCTCCTGGGGCATCAAGAAAAAATATTTTTCCTTCATTGTTATCAATTGATGATAGTAATGTAGTAAATACTTTTTTCTGATCGATGTTCAATCGTGGCTCATCTTGGGCTATATTCTGTAAAAGTTTCGATTGATCGTATGATGTTTCTCTTGTGTATTCGGCACTATTCGTAAATCTGAGTTAATATTAGCTGGCATCGGCAGTCCAAAATCATTGATCGATTTACTCGTCAGTAGTTGCACTACTTTGTTCAATTCAAATAATGCTTCATCAAATATGTTTTGGTCATATTGTAAATCATCTGAAACTAATTCTCGCCGTTGCCGAATCAGAATATCACTGGCCATATTTTCTCGAAATTTATTCCATAGACTAACAGAATCAGTTACTTGACAAAACGCAACTATGATGGCAAATAAATATCTTAATGATGTAGCGGAACTGCAAATAGCTGCTTCTGATAATGTATTTTCCCAGTGAGAATCGTCTTCCAAGAGTCCCATAGCTTTACATGCCATTTGATAAGTATTGTAAATAACACCTTGTACAGTTCTCAGGTGTGCAAAGGATGTCGGGCCTTTTACAACATGGAGTAACATTCTCAAATGAAAGCATTCGCTGTTGTTGGGATGAATCGCGTAGACTCTACCAAGAGCATCAGTTTTTTTTTTATTCCGGGGAAACCATCGACCGCAATTCCTTGTTTTCGTCGTTGGAATGTTTTAGAACTCTGGTTCCATGTATAGTAAGTTGGAACTCTGTCATATGTCAGTGTTTTCGCGAAATCATCTTGAGCGCATAACTTGAAGAATGCTGTTAATGTAGTGTCCCGCGGGTTATTGACAACTTCTTATATATTGTTCTCAGTGAAATATACTCTTTGTCCATTTTCTAAATGAACTGCAAGGTGGACAATAGTGGGAGCTCGGTCGTGAACTTCGAATGATAAAATCCTCCATACTGCTTCAGAACTGCATATGTAACGTCCAGATTGATATGTTTCCACTTCATTTGGTGATTGTATGCTGAAAGTAGCTTGATCGCTACCTTTATTAATGTATTTAGTAACATATTGGATCGACTTTATTGAACTGCACAACTCGACGTTGATGTGGGCATCAAAAATTTTTAAAAGGAGCGGATTATGTGGAACGATCCATCGGTTATCAATATCGTAGTTTCCGACTGTGGCACTTTGCCCACCCTGATCTGGCGATCGTCGTCGATATTTGGGATATCCGTCATCGCTAGTAGATGTTTGTATTTGAAACGGCTTCGGAAATTTTTTGCTGCATTTGGAATCTCGCATACATGCAGAATTACGATTTAAAGTCCCGCAGGAACCGTGTACCATGTGTTTTTTTACTATTTCAAACAGGACAGGATCATCTTCCTTAACCGGTAATTCAGCTGAAATTACGCTGTCGATTTGATTTGGTCTAATTTTGTTCACTAACCACACCAGCAGATGTACATGTGGCAAACCACGTTTCTGCCACTCTATAGTGTACATATGACAGCGCGGCGGACCGAATATATGAGACTTGTTAATGAGGTGTAGGAGTTTCTGTACTTTTAAAGGGAAGACTCTATTAACTTTATCATATCTGTCTTGTGGAGTTAAATTGGTATTAATATTTTCTTTGATTTCTGGCCAATTTGGGTTACATGTTGCAGTAATGAATAAATCAGGTTTACCGTAATGTCTGACATAAGTCATTGCGTCCTGTGATTTTTCATGTAAATATCGAGGTCCACCTGTGAATGATGAAGGTAGTATAACCAACTGTCCAATGTTGTTGCTGTGTTCATTCGCCTGTAAAGCATCCTGAAGGTGAACGTAATTTTCTGCTCTCAATTTAGTTTGATTGTTACGAATGTAAGCCAATCTCTCAGATTCAATTTTCGCATATTGATCGACAAAGTATTGGTTTGTCAACATTCCATATCTAAGCAAAGAGTTGAAATTGTTTTGTCTTGTCATTATACGGTAGCAATAGTAGTTCATACACGACACTGTCTTACGTAGAGGTGCACTACTGGTTGGGTCAACTTGAGGAACATTAATGGCATAACCATCTTCTCCGCGACATAGCATCAAAGGATATTGTAAGCTGTCATAAGATCTGTGTAACTCTGATATTTTTTTGCAAATTATCATCACGACTGCGCAACACAATATCTCTTTTGTCGAATTGCTGTCCAGCTATTACCACTGCTACTTCACTCGTGGACGGCGCATTATATCGCCCTCTGTGTTCTCCAACAGGAACTTTATTTGCATGGATTTTTTTTTTTTTTTTTTTATTATTTAAGTTAAACTATCTGCAGACTCTGGGTCCGCACCTTTTTTTAGATTGGAGATTTAAATCGACTTGCGTCGGAAAAAATTGCCTATAATAGCAATTCAAGCAGCTATGCAGTTAGTAATCTTCTTTTGCATATGTGAGCTTAAATCTACTTCTATTAAATTTTTTAATCTATATATTCAATTATTTTGTAAACACTTATTTTGTTATTATTAATTACATAACTTTTAATTACTTTTTTTTTTTTATTAACGGTCGTAACAAGCCAAGCAGAACTAGGTCCGTGTCCGCATAATTACCTCATAGTTTGGGTTTGGGCAATTATTGCTTGATTTGCATGGATTACGAGATTATAGTCTGGAGTATCTACTGGAACACTCTCAATAGCAGTTTTAAAAGACTGAATGTAGCTGTTATGAGAATGTAACATATCTTGAAGAGATCTGATCAAATCTATATCTATTGGCTGTGCGACAATCGAACACCGCGTTGATGCTTGTGTATCTGGGTCTGCAATAAAATAAATTTGCAGAAATTTGTGATCATCTGGTCGAAGTGGTAGCAAGCTCCCAGCCAAGTGATACACTTGCCCTTGAATTTTAAATGTAGGCATAAAACCGCGCTCAACAACTTGCTTACTTTTGAAAGACGTCATTTGAAATGCGTTATTGTAACGGCGGATATTGCGTATGAATTGTTTGGATTTCGGATGATCACCCGTAAGCAGAGAGTGAAGTGGTTCAGGTGGAGGAAGAATTTCTTCTAATTTTACTTTTCCTTCTAAGCAACACAAACCTTTCGATTCGTCCTTGAACTTCAATGCCAAACAATATTCACACACTACTGACATAGTACCTATGGACACAATACGATCATCCTTGTAACAAATCAAAGGATCGTAATTCATGGCAGAATATTCTTTATTTACCCATCTGTGGCTGATCGGTTGTCCGTTTTGTTCAGCGTTACTATGTGTCTGTGCTGATTCTCTCGTTCTCTGTATTCGATTTCTATTCTGGCTGAGGCGAGCCTCATGCTCTACAGAGGATTCTCTGGCTCTCTGAACTCTACGTCTAACCCGATCCTGGCTGCGGCGAGCCTCACGCTCTATTGAGGATTCTCTTTCTCTCTCAGTTCTATTTCTATCTCGGAGCTGGCTGAGGCGAGCCTCGCGTTCCGTTGACGATTCTTCATCTCTTGCTGAACGTGCTCTTCTGGCATTCACTGTACTACGACCTATGTTCGCACGACGACGTCTTCCGGACATGACTTTATAATGTCTGTTCAAAATTTTATACTTAGGTACTCAGTACTTGATTAAACTCACAACTTAAAACTATACGTATGATTATGAACTAATTGCACTAATTATTGGTTAGTGCTGGAGTAAAAAATATTACTAAAAACAAAAGATTATCAACAACAAAATATACCTATTCTATTCAGTTCTTCTATGAACTTAACTATAATTTTCAATAATTGAAAATGCTCGCCCTAATACTAAATTGCCTTAACTCTAAATTCAAATCAAAGTCTTAATGGAAGAAATACCAAGAAATATGGTTTTAAGCTAATCCACTCTAACCTAATGTACTTACAATACTACTAATATAATAATAATAATAATAATAAAAATTAAAAGATAATCAACAACAAAAGATACTTATTCTATTCAGTTTAATTAATTCTTGATATTTTCCTCGCTAGAGAGCTCCGATAAACGCGTGCGATCGCTGCAAATCATAAAGTGCTATAGGCACGCGCCGCCCGGCGCAAACAACTACGACCATGCATTTTAAATTTGTAATATCTTCGGTAATATTCACTTAAATTACATGCTGTAAAAAGCATATTGATCTATAATAAATGCACAATTTATTTAAGGTACTTAATTGGATACGGATTAATGCTGTATTGTTTAAAATCACTTCGTAAATAACCATTTTTTAGTAAAGAATAAAAATGGTTATGCTGGGTTATCCCTAAGAGATAGACATATACCATCGCGGACTTTTTTGTTGAACTTTTTAAAGTGAACAATACTGTAGTACATTATTTTGGTCTATCTCGTAGGGTTCAGCCAGCGTTTGCAATATAAGCGCAAAAAAAACGTGCTTATTTACGACATCACATTAGAAACCTTTAAATTTATCAGTGTTTCTCTACTATATTATGCATTTATTATACATACAAACCTTCCTTAAGAATCACTCTATCTATTAAAAAAAACCGCATCAAAATCCATTGCGTAGTTTTAAAGATCTAAGCATACATACGGACATACAGCGAAAGCGACTTTGTTTTATACTATGTATTGATGATTTTGTTTCATAACGTCATTTTTATACAGATTAAGTGTTTTAATAATAAAATAATCATAGATTATGATTGATAAGTACCGGAAACTTTCTACAATATTGAAATATTTAGATATCATAAATAATGTTATCTAATAAATATTATGATTATTCATCGTTACTAGTTTAAACTAAATCGCATTTTTTTTATTTCAAATATTTTTCATGGTTCTCGGTGATTATATTAAATATCTTCTCTTGTCTAACGTAGGCCTGTTTGGCCAGCGAAGGGTTTTTAGTCCTTAGGTTGGGTAGTATAAGTAAACATTTAGGTTCGATTATTATTATTAGGCTTTAATTATAATTATTTACAACTGACACTTGTTATATACTGACAATATATTAGTGTGACGTAGGAGTCTATGTATGAATGGAGTGCGGTCAATCAGGTAAGTGACTGGAGGCGCTGCTAAGCGCGGCGACACGGGCGCGGGTTACTAACCGGTTTCGACGGCGCGACGCGTAGGCCATAGACGGATAGCGATTACCAATCTCGGTACTTTGTGTAGTGTAGTTGATTTTGTATAAATATAGATGAATTATGTGTTATGTGTGTAGGAATGGAAAGGAGTAGGGTAAGTGCATACAGTATCTTACAAGAGTAGATACGGCGTGCACTCACCATCTCGTAGCGTCATATAGATTGGATGAAGCTTGTTATCAACTCATAATCACAGCAGAATGTTTGCTCACTCTTAACTGGTCCCCAAGAACTGCAATCTCAATAAAAATTATCCCGAGTTTACTAGTAGGCCGCTGTGAAGAATGAAACCTTGAAACAATGAGAAGAAACTTCCTAAATAATTTTGAGTATTTGAAGGTCTACGGTTGGATTCTGGTGCAGTTTTACATAACCCGCGTGTTGTCTTATGCTGTGAGCGGGTACCTGTGATACGTTATCCCAGAAAATTTTATTCTACACCTGTATAAATTTACAATTTTCTTACAATTATTTAGTGATAGATTTCCATGTCATATGGAACATATGCTATTTTACCTGCGGTTTTGTTAACTTGAAACAATTTCTATTCTTTTCAATAGTCCACTAACATTATCTTTTTAAATTAATTTTAAATACACATCTTTTCTTTTAATGTTTCTTTATTTAAAAATTAATTATTCATTTATTTATTTAAAAAAAAAAATTAATTGTTGTAATAGATTTATACTAGCTGTGCCCGCGACTTTGCTCGCTTGTAATTCAGACAATTAATATTCTAATAGACAGCCTATATTCTCTCTCTAGATGCAATCTATCTATGTCTCACCCCGACCTGTCTAGGCCTCTACCCGTGGAGGAGGTCAAATGAGCCAGACCAGGCCATCTCCCAGTGCATTGAAAGGTCAGGGTCTCGTCCCTTTTTCCCCTTGGTTTGACAATACACTAGAGTCCAGAACCCGCTGGTTCGCTACGCGGATTAAGCCGCAGTCTGTGCTTAGTCTGCACGGAGGTCCTCACCCACCTATTTTTGCCCTAATAGACCCGACCGGCGGCCTGAACAGCATACTACCCATGTGGTGATTAGTGCTACCTCCTGCCTCATTCCAAACAACGACCTTATGGCCTTGCTTCCTACACTTATAATATTCACCTCTATGGTCTATTCTCTGGTCCTACCCCCGAAGGACAGAGTGAGCGAGTGTGACGCAGGCCCAAACTCCGTAAGCAGCACAGGGGAATTGATTAAACCATTCAGACAGTCCATGCCATACTATTGACGTTTTGCCGACTTCAATTATATTTCTTGCGATGAATTACTGAAAGTATATATACATATATATATACCAAAATAAATGGTGTACTTTTCTCTTTTTCAAAATTGGTTGAGTACCCAGTATCGGAGATTAGCCAGAACATCCAAAATCACAAACTTTACCTCTTTATAATTTTATTAATAGATTCTATGAAAATCAAACGTCAAAATATTTTTTCCCATTTACTACGTTTTACAATATTTCTAATTTATATACTATAAACATATTTTTATATTATGTCATTTTGTTCAATTTCAATCAAGCCATCAAATTTTTGCTCTAATAAGACTAAAACATTTACTTACGCTGGTGAATAAAATGTTCCGCCGCACGTCTTTCGAATTATTATAACTTTTGACAGAGTGGATCGATTTTAATTAAAAAAAAAATGATGCTACCCCGGAATATGCTTTATAAACATCTGTTTGAAGTTTTAAAATATACTTAATACTTTATAATTGATACCTGCACAACCAAACAGACAGATATACATTTCTAAAATGATAGAAATGTATTTTAAATCTATTGCAATGATTTTTTTCACAAAAATCAGAAATGTGTAGACACATGAAACTTACAATTTTTATTATTAGTATAGAAGATCGCAATTTCATTCATACATTATAGTTAATTATTATGTATTTGTATTTAGTGCATCTATAAAAGGAGGTTATGAATCTAACACGTTTACTCTAGATATGCTTTCCTTTTTGAACTGGCTAATTGTAAGTCATAGTCAAAAAGGTCGCTTAGGCTTCACAGACTGTGGAAAAACTTGAATTAACTCGCAATAAGTTGTTAAGTTAAGGATGCTGTGTGTATGGTCAGATTAGAAGGCCATAGTTAATTATACGCTTTTACCACCGAGCACAACCATTGATTCGGATCTCTAAATGAGATTAAAGCAAGAAATTGGGAGGGAGCGGCCGGAATTGATCAATAGAAAGGGGTGTGGTTTTTCATCATGATAACGTCTAGACATTTACATATTTAGCCACTTAGCAAAAATGAAGCGAGATTGGCTGGGGGCTGTTAATGCATCCGCCATATAGCCTTGTCCTTGCACATTCAGATTTCTACCTGTTTCGGTCTTTTGAATATTCTTTAGGCAGTATCAGGTTATCATCAAGAGAGGACTATCAAAAACTACTTGTCGCGTTTTTTTGATCAGAAGTCTCAACATTTCTACAGCAATGGGATCATGGTACTATCTACAAAATGGCAGAAAGTCATCGAACAAAACGGCTCATATATTTTATAACTAAATGTAAATGAACTTTGGAAAAAATGTATTGAGTTTTCATATAAAATGCAACTAAACTTTTCACCGACCTCATAATTAAATCATATAAAAACTATATATTTTTCATTTTATGTTTTAGATACAATGATATTGCTTATATGGAGTTTCGCATTCGTGGTAGCTGTAGCGCTATACTTACGTCGAGTCTACACTACGTTCAGTAGACATGGTGTGAAGAGCTCAAGGGTTATCCCACTGCTGGGTCACTCTGCTGGGGTTTTACTTGGACGGGAGCATTTCACTGACGTAACGCTGAAAGCATATAATGAATTCCCTGAGGAAAGGTAATTAATTTTCATGGCTGAGACAACTGGAGATAAACGTTGGCAAATGGTCTAAGAGCTGATTAAAATTTTAAAGTTGTTTAAATTACCGTAAAAATTTTATACTACTCTCCCAAAATATACCGGAAAAAGATCTAAATTTTCATCCAAATTTATTTTAGCGCCTTCAAAGTTTGCTCCTTCAGAAACGATACACTTACGCCAAAGAATAATCCAAGCACAAAAACTACGCAAAGCAAGTTCTAAAAATGTTTAGGAAAATAATTGAGGTCCACTGTAAAACTCATAAAATTGTGAACAAAATACGATTATTGAACAGTACCATCAAAACATTATTTTCCAATTATTGAAAAACTATACTATGTTGTGAAGAATAGAAGGAACGCGGGCGAAACCGCGATTAAACAGCTAGTAATATAATCAAAATATCCACATCAGAATTACGTATTCTAAATTTGAATGTAATATTTGTAAAAATTCTTATTCAAATTAACAACATAATGTTTAAAAAGATCATCTCAACCGCATGTAAGGGTTACACACAAAATAATGATGTAAACACACAAAATATTAATATATTTAATGTTGTAGATTTATTGGGAGATACCAATTAATAAACCCGCGACTTATGGTACGCGACATCGAACTGGTGAAAAAAGATTACAATTAAAGATTTTGAACATTTCCTCGATCGTCGTTCCTTTATCAATGAGGACAATGATCCGTTCTTCGGAAGGAATCTGTTTTCCATGAGAGGTACAATAATATAGATAGTTATTCAACATATCTATTTACATATTATCTAAAATCTCGATGCAATAAAATTCAATTTATATTTTTGGTTGTTAGGTCAGGATTGGAAAGAGATGCGCTCAACTTTAAGTCCGGCTTTCACAAGTTCAAAGATGAAATTAATGGTACCGTTTATGGTGGAAGTCGGTGAACAGATGATAAAAGCAATTAAAATGAAGATAGAAGCTTCAGGAGGTAAACTTCTAAGTTAGCTACTGTAATATAAAAATCGAACTCCTCGTCAATCAAATGTCAATTAAGTAGATCATAAAATAAAAATTATTTACATTTAAGGACCAGAAAGAAAAACTTTATATGTTTATAATCTTCTTTTAGCAGATAAAGCACAGTTTATTGAAATTCTAACTGATAATAAAAGAAAAACGATACAAGCGTAAATTTCACTGTATCCGAAAGTAGAACTGAAATAAAGGATTAGAATAAGGCAAGGCAATAGTTTGAAAAAGTGTATCACTTCCATAGTGAACTCTTAGATTGATTCTATTACTATATAGTTACTACATATACTACTTTTTAATTTGTAATTTTTAGTTTAGTTTAACCTAATGAATAATATACAGTTGATTATTGCTAGTTCTAATGGCCCGGTTAGCTACCATCTTCAATTTTGGAAATCTATCGTCAAAGTACCTATAGATGTGTTCTGGTAGCATCAATTGAGTGTTGGTATATCTAGATTCAGGACTTTTATTATATTGAACCAAATTGTAAAGTAACGTGATTTATGGAGTCAAATTTATATAAGATGCGGTCAAAACTCTAGACAACATTAATGGAATGTGAAAATAGATAATAATTTAGTATTCATTTACAGTCAATTATGTAGACATAGAAGGTAAGGACCTGACCTATCGCTTCGCAAACGACGTAATTGCCACCTGCGCCTTCGGTCTGAAAGTGGACTCTTTATCAGATGAAGATAACCAATTTTTTGCGATGTGCAAAACCGCTATAACATTCAGTTTTGGTCAAATTGTTAAATTCCTAGGATTCGCTTCCTTCCCTGCCTTAATGAAGGTAATTTTTCAATAATATTTTAATTCCAAAATTTGTATGTTTGCAGGTTTATTGAAATACATAATTTTTACGTAGGTACCTAGATACGTTTTATCTAATTATCATTCAACTATAGATGGTATTTAATTTCACTAGCTAAACCCGCGACCCTGTCTGCGTATAATTCAATAAAACAGATAGCTACATATTCGTAGCTTTGATATTAGACTGAGTATTGATATGATTTATTTTGGCTAACGCTGTGAAAGTGATAAATTTGTTTTCCTTAAACAAATTCAATGAACAGATTTAGATTATTTACAGTTTTGTACAAATGTAAACTGCAAGGACATAGAATTGATACTTATAATTTCATTAGGTAGAATGAATAAATGAAGACTTAGGTCTCAAAATATGTAAAGAGATGGTAGGGGTTTCACACTCCTCGCGGACGGGCAGTACGGATTCCGGGTTGGACGCTCAATAGTTGAGGCCTTTATGGGGCTAAAAGGGTGGTCGATGACGGCTACCTGCCAGGGTGACAGGTTGTTGGCGGTGTCGCTGAACATCGCTAATCCCTTCAACAGCCTCCTGCATGGTGTGACATTGGAGGCACTCCACGCCGGGCGAGTCCCACATACCCCTTTCCAAGTTAACAGGGGAGAATTCACTCCCCGCTTAAGTTGCTAGAAGAATGCGTAAATGCATTTCCCCCCAGTAAAAAAAGGGGTTTTACACTGGATAGAGTTACAGGCAGATGTTGATTAATCTTCAGGTGCTGAAAAAGATAAGTCTTCTTAACCCGGCAAAGTAGAATCAACTAGTGGCGTATTATCCATGTCGTTATGATCGATAGTGTTTTTGTATTATATTGTGCTGATCATTATGCATTCACGTTTATGCAATGCATGCTTCACGTAAACATTCATAGTTTAAATTCTTATATTTTCTTTTTAGTCTCTGAACATGGCGTTTTTCACCAACGAGTTCAAAGGTTTCTTCAGGGATTTGATGATGAACACGATGCAGGATAGAGAGGCGCAACACGTCATCAGACCTGACATGATCCACCTTTTAATGGAGGTTAAAAAAGGTACATTCTTAAACATAATTCTCACCTATCCAACTCTACAATCAGCCTTAGCTTTCATTATCACTTAACATCTGGTGAGATTGTGGTCAAAGCACAGCCTATACCGTGTAAAAAAATAAACGAGCTATAGCTATAATCTTTATGAAAAGTTAGAATCAGAAGGAAACTTTATTATGTTTCAAATATTAAGTCATTTATAAATAAACAATAATACGAAATTTAAATTGTGTATACTATTTATATGTTACTAATATTCTTCTCTATAAGATAAATAAACATTGCGAGAAATTGCATGTATAAGATCTTTAAAAAAGCATGACTTAGACGTAGTTTCAAATTAGATTTTGCTTAACGTAATATTACATTTATTAATTAGCAAGGATATAAAGTTGCAAAAAATTATAATCGTGTACGTGTTGTCTATTGATAACGTTATTAATAATACAATTAGAATCAGATAAGATTTAAGGTGTGAGTAAGCTAAAAACGAAATAAAGAGTTGAAACAAACATTCCGAATAAAAACAGAAGTGATTAATTGGTAAAAAACAACAATTGATAAAAACTTACTTGTCATGGTGATGTGACATATCTTTTAAGTTTTAACATAAATTTAAATAAATAAATAAATATGAATAATAAATAATATAAATAAGGCGATAATAGAGGACATTTTCAACGCAGGAAATCTTTCACATGAGAATGTGTCTACAAAAGATGTCGATGCAGGATTTGCAACAGTTGAAGAGTCAGTTATCGGCAAAAAAAAAGCAATAGAGGTAATGCATTATACCTTAATATATTAACTAAACATATATTACATTAATTAATACCTGTTAATCATGTTAACATTTGCTATTCTAATATCTTGAGTGATGTAACTATATAAATCGACAAAGAATTTTTGTAATTTGAATTAATATGTATTTAGTATAAAGTGGTTATTTCAATAATACAAATAGACATTTCAATTTTATTTATTTGTATGTATAAATAATTACCTAAGTATATATCGCACGCTTAATTCAAACGGATATAAATATTCAAACGGGCAGAATTGATTCATAACTCTCTATCGGCCAATCTAAGATTTTTGTCTATATCGTGTTCCTATACTGATATATTGCGATGTTGGTCTTTTCATTGTTAGAAGTTTTGACTACACTTTTATGTCGACTGACATAAGCCATTACACGTCAATCATCTTCGTAGTGAATTTCTGCCGTTTTTCATTTAATGTGACCCTTTAATTAATAGTTAGGTGTAAAAATCTTAATAAAAACTTGATTATTTTATTCTAAAAAGACTTAAAACATAATAACATACACACATACATTTTCACGCACAGATTATAGAAACTCTCCATACCAAATTTCATACAGACCGGTCCAGTAGTTTTTAATTTTATTTGTTACATACAAAAGTACAAATCTTTTCCTCTTTATAATATTAGTATAGATATGTGAATGTTTGGGATGTATCGTAAATGGCAAAACGTTTTTTGGAATTTCCCAAAAATCAGCTTTTTAGAGTTAGTGCCGTCTATTGTTAAGCGTGCGATGTAAAAATCAACCAACGCTTCAGAACCAAATCCGAACCCTAAAAAAATCAAGAAAATCGATAAAGATTGTGAAAATTATAAATTTAACATATATGTTACAGCTTGGAGCAATGATGATCTAATTGCTCAAGCAGCAATATTTTTTTTTCGCCGGTTTCGAGACTGTATCTACAGCGATGTCATTCTTACTGCATGAGCTTGCAGTAAACCCTGACGTGCAAGAGCGACTGTTTCAAGAAATCAAGGAGACGGAAGCTAAGACCGGTGGCAAATTCGACTACAACTCCATTCAAAACATGGTCTACATGGACATGGTTGTCTCAGGTGATATTCACTATATTGTTAATACAACCAGCGACGCTCTTTTCGTAATACATGTGTATTCAAAAGTATAAAAAAGTTTAAGAAATCAGAATATTTGTATTAAACTGTAAAAATTGCTATGGAATAAAATAAAACAGAGGACTAAATTTGATTCATTGGTTTTCATATAATTCTTTGTGTTTTCAATTTATATCTTTGTATAGGCCCTTTGAATACTAACCTGGCGTTTAAGGCAGCTTTCCATTATTTTCCTATTGTCTTCCTACTCTCATTTTTATGGGTAAAATCGACATATTAAAAAAATAACTAATATCTAAGATAAATATTTGTTCTGACAGTCAAAGTAGTGTCTCTTTAATTACCACAAAATATGTATAATCTGTTATCTTTCTCAAGAAAATTTTTATTCTGCGCCATCTCTTTACACTAACTACACTTACTCCTTTTTATCTCACTGCTGCTTTAGTTTTGTCATACTAATTATTTTTATTATCTTCCTGTAAGGCGTGTCTTTCTCCACATTCTTTATTGATCAATTGTTTTCCACTGGAATCTGTGCATTCTTTTATAAAAGATATTCTTATTTAAATGCAAAATCAATTAATTATTTATCATTTGCTTAAATTATTTACAGAAGTTCTAAGGTTATGGCCGCCTGCTCAACTTTTAGACAGAACATGCATTAAAGACTATAATATGGGAAAGCCAAACGATAAAGCAGAGAAAGATTTCATTGTGAGTTAACATTCTTTGACCTGAGTTGCTGAGTTGAACTGTTTAGTAATTAAAATATTTTGTATTTTCAGCTTCGTAAGGGATCTGATCTTATTATCCCCATATGGGCTTTCCACCGTGATCCGCAGTTCTTCCCTAACCCAATGAAATTTGATCCGGAACGCTTCTCCGTTGAGAACAAGCACAAAATCCATCCCTTTACGTATATGCCTTTCGGATTGGGCCCGAGGAACTGTATTGGTATATAAATTTATTAGTTAATAATAAATTAAACAATAAGTGATTATATAATATATGAATCAAATAACAATTAGTTTGTTTGTAGTAAAGGCTCTTTTGCGACGGCTGATCTGAATGTGTTTTGTTATTCCTTGCCGTTACAGCGCATGCCCGTTATCACCATGACAACCATGCGATTTAAGGTTGCCTGAATCTAGATAGGGTTGCTGGTTTAGAAAATAGTGATAACTTACACTAATAAATAAAATTGAAGGTCTGTTTGTAATATCAAAACTACTTTTACCTAAATGCATATTAATGTTAATGCGGTTCCTACTCGTATACCATAAACACAATTGTTAAAATGTTTTTTCTCTGTTTCTGTTTGTTCGTTCCGGTTAATCTCCGGAATGGTTGGACCCATCTTGATTCTACTTTTTTGCCAGATAGCTGAAACTAACTTAGACTACTTTAATTTTTGGAAAGTAATTAATGTTCCGCGTAAAAAATTAAAACTCATAAAATTGTAAATAAAATCCGTTTCAATGGTCAGTTTCACTAAGAAGTTATTTTAATTTTTGTAAAATATCTTTGTTTCTGTTAGTACCAAAAATAATGTCAGGAAAACTATTAGGGTTCCGTGTAAAAAAAATTAATACTTATAAAATTGTGAACAAAATACGATTCAATGGACGTCATCATCAAAACATTATTTTCCAATGATTATTTGAAATGTATATCACTCAGAGAACAACTACATGAAAAGCAGACGGAACCGCGGGTACACAGCTAGCTAAGATATCAATTTATTTATGTATTTATTATAATTTAATTTCTAATAGTACATTTTCCGTGTAACTCTGATGGCCACAGTGTGTAATATTAATTAGGTTTTATTCTGTGCTTTTTTTATATATACATTTAACGAGATTTCTGTGCATCCTAAATGACTATGCCAGCCTCATAGGAGAAGTCGATGATGTATGACATATCTAGTTATTAATTTACTTTATATGCATCAAAGAGATAAATTTATAAAGAATTATGGCATCTTCTGACGATGGTTTTCCTAAAATTATATTTATCTCCCCCATCCTCCAGGAATCTGGTAGCGTTTTATGGCGCATTTCTTCAGTTTGGACACATTCCCACAGTAAATGATGTAAATCGTCATGATATCCTTACTTGTTTAACCAAGAACGCTATAACAAAGATTTTCTTAAATCAATTAATGCGATACCTACGTAAATTGTAAACTATTTTTATCCACTTAATGATTGACATATAAATATTTCTTTATTTCCTTTTCTTTATTTAAAAAACAAAGTAAATCCATCCGTATTAATTTTGACTTAAATTAGCTGCATCTGAATATCGATGTTTCGTTAATTAATCATTATTATTTTTTACAAAAGTACGACTTTTTATCGCTGTATAAACTTACAAGTATCAATTACTCCCAGGTTCAAGATTTGCTCTCTGCGAGGTGAAGCTAATGACTTACCAACTGCTCCTCCATATGGAAGTGTCTCCGTGCGAGAAGACGCGCATCCCCGCCAAACTCTCAATGGAAACCTTGAATACGTCGATTGAGGGCGGACATTGGATCAGGCTGAATGCCAGAAAATAGAAACAAATCAATACAACAACCACAGAGACGTAAAATTTAAATAAATATTACCCCTATTGCAATTTCAGTCTTTTGTATTATTTTCCGTGTAATTATTATATACATTTTATAATATGCACTAAATAAATTCAATAGTATGTCTGCATAACTTGTATTTTTCAAGAGAATATATATTTACACTTACATATATTTTGTATACTATTAAAAAAATATCATCATATGTGTAATAAACCACATTAAGGTATTTTTAAAACAGTTAAAACTGTTTCTTTATTATTTTATTGGACATGTATGTATAAAGATGTAGAAAGAATAACTTCTAAATATGAAACTTGTTTAGCTTATAAATGTAGCAATCACTCACCATACGGTCCTATGCGAAAACCAAAAATATGCTCAAGATCATTCCAATGGATATCGTTAGATTTAATGGGTCCATTACAAATGACAAGTAACCGTAATCAATTTATTTTAGTGTTTAATTGTTATTTCAGTAAATACACTTTAATTTTTTCGCTAAAAATAGCTACAGCAACAAATTTTTTAACGTGTCTAGAAAATTATGTGTTCTTTGTACATGGTATACCACAAACTATTATTATGGGCAACGGTATACAATTTCAATCAAAAGAGTTTGATAAATTGATGAGAAAATATAGCATACCGAATGTATATGTTCCAATGTTATATTATTTAACGCATTTTCTGTCCAAAGCTAGAACAGATGACCATAACCTTGAACTTCTGTAAACAATGACAAATAGTTAAATGCAAAAGGCACTGAAACCGAAACTTATTTCTATACAAATTTTTAAAGGAACACTGTATAGTTGTAAACACAAACATCCAGAAAACAGAAAAATTTCAATTTGTTGTAATATTATAAGAAATCTTTTCGACTGGGTGCTAACACTGTATAAGTTGTGAATCGCATCTACTTATTTTTACGGTATTCTTGGAATAAGTTAAAAAAATACAAATCATTCCTCCTCTTTTCCATATAAAGGAATATAAATTAATGATAAGCATCTATTTATAGCATCTATCTTTTAGACACTCCCTTAGCTAACCTGTATAATAGCTATACGTATATATACGTTTTACTTAAAATAACCTTTTTGTTTCCAATATTATATAATATTCTTCTTAGCTTTTGATCCTATTAATCAAAATAAAATAAAATAAAAAACATTATTTAATTTAGACCCTAAAAAGGCGCTTATGAACGTCTAAAACACTACCGCCGCCGGTACGGAAATCAACCCAGTCGAGAAAAGCCGGCATAAAACTCGAATCGAATTTACAATGAAAATATTTAGTTTTACTATTTTATTTACATCGTTTTCAATTATGAAAAAGGGCTGCATTAGATCGATTAAAAACTCTGTAAACATCACCTGAAATAACCATGTCCATGTATACCATGTTTTGGATGGAGTTGTAGTCGAATTTACCATCCGTTTCAGCTTCCGTCTCTTTTATCTCTTGGAACAATCGCTCTTGCACGTCAGGGTTTATTGCAAACTCATGTATTAAGAATGACATCGCTGTAGATGCTGTATCAAAACCGGCGATAAAAAATACTAACGCTTGAGTAATTAGATCATCATTACTCCAAACTGTAACATATTATTTTGAAATTTTATATTTATTTTGTTGTCCTTTCTCATCCTCTAATTTGTATATGAAGCGTTGGTAAGTTCTCCTTTATATAAAACATTCCTAGAATTTCAATACGTAGTTTTAATTTTATATCTAGGAAAGCTCAGCCATCTAGTGAATAACATAATTAGGCAAATAGATACACTCACACGAAATAATTATTCTTTAATCTTAAGAAACAGATTAGATAAATTGTACACTCATATAGACATAATATGCAAAATCATAATATATATATATATGAAACCAAATGCGATTAGGAACTGCATTTTCTTCGAATAACTTATTAACTTATTAATTAATAACTTATTCGAAGAAAATGCAGTTCCTAATCGCATTTGGTTTCATTAATACATCGGTTATAAGTGTAAATCGTACAGAATGCTTCAAATATGTGTACAATTTTAAGAATAAATATTTAGCAGATAGTAATAAAATATTACCTCTATTGACTTTTTTCATCCCTACAGCTGATTCCAAATTTGATACAATTGCAAATCCTGCATCGGCAATATTTGTAGACACACTATCGTCTGAAAGATTACCTGTACTCAAAATATGATTTATTAGCAGCGTGTTTTATTTAAGATTTATAAATACGTAAAGCGTCTTTTATCCACCGTGATAAGTTGTTATTAGTTTTAAATAATTAATCACCTTTGTTAATTGATAGTTTCATTCTGAACATCTACTGAGTTATTAGCGTCAATCAAATCTTATCTCTCTCTTATCATACGTATTTTTTTATTTTTATGCTTTGAACACAATCACCCCTGATGTTAAGTGAGGATGTGGTCCAGGATAGTAAACATACTAAGCCTTGAGGTGCCTGATTCTCAAGCGATACTGCCGGAACACACCTATTGGTATTTGGCGACAGGTTTTCTAACTTGAGGGTGGTAAATACCCAGACGGGAATTATTACAAAATGCAATACAAACAAGCTATGGTTTTCTCACGATGTTTTCCTTCATCAAAAGCTGAATCGAAGTCTGATTTTAGAGTTGGATAGGTGGGTTTGAACCCGTGTCCAATGACGCGAAATTCGGCCACACTAACAACTAATCATCGGTTCTTATCATACTACTAACTGATGACAGCGTCTTTGTCCGTGTGAATAAGCTTCTTAGTTTTCACGGACTTTATCGATCTTTACTCTTTTATAGTAAATCCATAACTCCTTCTTAAAACTTAATGAAATGCTTGTAATCTCCTTGTTATTTTCAAATTAACATTATTTTTGAGTGGTGATAACTTCGTGGTAGTGTAACCCGAAACCGTGTCAAAAGACACAACAAGGTTTTTTCTAATGTCCGGCCAGTTAACTTCAACCTGGTGGTTGACGGCCTGTCATCAAGCTCTCAAGATTCAGTGCAGTCAAGCGATTAGAATTGACAACCATTGATTTTTCTTGTTGTTTACAAATATCTCAGACCCAATTATATTACTAGAGTGTCTATGTGTGTGAGTTTAATCGTACCTTTCTTAGCCTCCATTAAGAGATGGATCATGTCAGGTCTGATAATTTAATTGGGGGTTGGGTGTGTTGGTGGACGATTGTGGTTGTTTTTGGGGGTTAGTATGGAGAGCGATTCTGAAGGTGAAGGTGAGGGTGTGTGGTTGATGAGAAGGGAGAGGGTGATGAAGGATTGTGTGGCGTTAACTGATGACGCGGAGTACGAGGAGCTCCTTGATCGGGATTTCCCATGGGAGAGGTATCAGGGGTTCAAGACAAAGGGGGGGATGTGTCTGGGGGAGTGGATAAAGGAATTGGCGGAGAGGGAACCGCGAATTGGTAGGATATATATATATATTGCAAATTGCTCAAATACTTCTTTTAATTATGTTGACATTTTAATTGAGTTCATTGCCTATGATAACTTAATCCAATACTAAGTAAGGGTGACATAATTAAAAATAAATTACAAGTATGACAATTATTTGAAAGGTTTGTATAATGTTCAAAAATAATACTAATGTTCTTGGTAATTTTTATTCTTAAATTGTTCACCTACCTACATTTAATATTTGTATGACATTGTAATAGTATGTGTAAACTTTATTGTATTAAGTTAGTTTACTAGTTTGCTCGGCATGCATCGCAATGCTATATTTTTTTTGGTCAGGAACCTTCTAGAACGTTTGCGGTACTTCATCATAGTTTTAATCACAGTTGGGTGGATGGTAAGGATGATAAACATACATTCATTATATTACATTTATACTTGCGGGCGCCCGCGACTTCGTCGCTTTTCGACATCAATTGATATGGTCATGATAATCTATTTTAGATTTGATACTAAACCAAAATAAGTCATTGGTTACCCTTGAGATATAAATGTAGGATGTATGAATTGATGGCCTTTGCCGATTAGAATTGAGAAGGTTAGAGTGGATATTCTCTATGGGGCGGACTGTAACGACGACACGTAAAATTAAGACAGATTATCATTATTATAACATAGTTTTAATGGAAATTATTTCGTTGAGTAAACGAGTGTAACATTAAAAAAAGAGTATTATTCCGCATACAACCCAGTTAAATGTCCTATTATATCCTTGAGATATACACCTACTGCCTTATTTTGAAACCTACATCATTATGAGTCACGTGTCACAATAATTTTTATGCAATCAATTACAATTTTGTTATCTGCAAATGTATATCAGGTTGGGGAAAAAGTTTCTTCGAATTTTATATTATTTTGTTTTACCAATGTTTATGTACATTTAATTAATGTATGTACACTTTATAATATGTGCCATTTTGTTGGATGACTTTCTGCCATCTTTTAGGCAGTGCTTTGAACCTGTTGTTGTAAAAAATTTGAAACTTATAACAAAAAAATATGAGACAAGTAGTTTTGGCAGATCTCTCTTGATGTAAACCTGACACAGCCTAAAAGTTTTGGAGAGATCGAAACAGGTAGAAATCTGAAGGTGCAAAGTGAGAGCTATATGGCGGATGCATTAAAACCTCCCAGCCTAACTCTCTTATTTTTTGCTGAGCAAAATTATGGATACCAATTATTCATCAGAAAATTGTAAAACTTCAAATTTATCTATTCAAAATGTATTACCGATATACTGCTGAATTTGTTATATATGTGTTGTGCATGTCTACTATGTATACGTACGTATGACTAATACTTTTTTATAGAAAATAAAACAATAGGCTGGAATTGCAATAAGTATGTGTTTATTTAAATTTTATATCTTCAGTACGCGATTGTTTTATTTTCTGGCTTTCAGCCTAATCCAATGTCCACCTTCTATCGTAATATTCAAGGATTCCTTTGAAGGTTTGGCGGGAATGCAAGTCTTCTCGCACGGAGATACCTCCATTTGGAGGAGTAGTTGGTAAATCATTATCTTCACCTCGCACAAAGCGAATCTCGAACCTGGGCGCAAATTATACATATAGTAGTCATGAATATTTATAAATCTTCTTGCAAAGTTCAGAAAACGTCAATAAACTTCTTTGAAAAAAAAACTAGTGATTTCAGTATATCATTGTATAGATATAGGTCATATTGAAGCCAAAATTAATACAGATGCATATATTTTGTTTATAAAATTTGATATTAGTCAAAAAGTGGATAAAATAGATTTTAAATAAGTAATATATTAATACTAAAATTGCAAGCCAAGATTTGTTATTACGTTCTTTGTTGTACTCCAGTATAAATAATTAAGGATGACGAAATAAAATCAGATAAAACTTTTTACCCTGATTCCATCAATTTTACTCGAAAAAAATGAAAGTAACAAATTACATTACTATAAATACATGAACAAATTAATGTAAATAAAATGTTTTACCAATACAGTTCCTTGGACCCGATCCGAAGGGCATATACGTGAAGGGCTGAATGTTGTGCTTGTTGTCATCGGAGAAACGATCCGGATCAAACTTCTCAGGGTTAGTAAAGAACTGCGCGCTGCGGTGAAACGCCCATACTGGGATAATAAGGTCAGATCCCTTACGAAGCTAAAATTACAAAAGATCTTAAATGACCGAGAGTTCAATGATATATATGAAAAAAGATAATAGAATTAAAATAAAATTATTAATTTCCTTGATTTCATTATAAAAAATAAATAACTCACAATGAAGTCTTCCTTTGATTTGTCGTTTGGCTTTCCCATGTTATAGTCTTTAACACATATTCTCTCCAAAGCTGGAGCAGGCGGCCATAACCTTAGAACTTCTGTGAATCATTAGAGATAATCATAAAGATTAATTACTTTTGCAAGTATTTCAAATCTTATTTTTTGTATGTATTATGTAAAAAAGCGAATTAGTTATAAACACGAGCTTTACATACGTAGAATTAAGTGAACACTTCTGGTAACTAGAGAAAGTTATCACGGACTGAACTTTGAATTAGGGTAATAAGATTTAACCGAATTTAGTATTACGTTTTGTATCGCGAGTGCTATGGTTTGATAATACATTTTCAAAATTCCTACCTTGCGCTTTTAAATATTCGTAAAGTGTGAAAAATGCATTACTGGTTCTATTAACATAGTTATGATAATCACCCGAGACAACCATGTCCATGTACACCATACTTTGAATAAAGTTGTAGTCAAAATTTCCATTGGACTTCGCTTCAGTCTCCTTGATTTCTTGATATAATCGCTCCTGCACGTCAGGGTTTACTGCAAGCTCATGCAGTAAGAATGACATCGTTGTAGATACAGTCTCAAAACCGGCGAAAAAAAAAAAAAAAAATTGCTGCTTGAGCAATTAGATCATCATTGCTCCAAACTGTAACGTATAATTTTCACAATCTTTATCGATTTTCTTGTTTTTTATCATTTGGGTTTGTTTCTAAAGCCTTGATAGGTTTTTATAAGTACTTAGATAGTACACTACTCAGATTAAAGATGTATACTTTACTTTTAAAAATATATTATCAGAATCTTACACCGAAACATATCCAATCATAAGTCATAACATATAAATTCATAGTTTACTACTAATTACATTTTTGGCTATTCTGCCTAATCAGTAATCACTGAGGGTGTCACGGGTTAATTGAAAGTCTGTTGAGCTATAGATACTTATAAAATTGCAATATATATATACGCTGTTACAAAACCAATTACTTATAATGACTAATGTTTTACGCGGTGAGTGCGTCCCCGGCAAGTCAGGCAAACCTCTTTATTCCGGGCCGGTCGGACGATCACAAGTGTATTTAAAAACTGAAATGAACCCCAGCAGACCGCATAACTACTCATCCTGGGGGTTGCTTGTATGTGAGTGCCGCCACACATTAAAAAAATAAAACATTATTTTAATAACATTGAAGAACAATGAATTTCGAATCGCAGCTGCTTACACCAAAATATAACTTTGCTTGTTTTTAAATAATTATATGTTTTTGCTTGTAAAAATACTGCATGGATTTTCACTCGGTTAAGCAGTGAAGGGTGGGTAATATCAGACTCATATTGGCTAATACCACTCGATGTTCTTATATGCACCTAGTTAGCTAGGGAGTAGGAACTATTCGCGCATTTCTTTTACTATCTGACAGATGCGCACCCTGGTTTGATGGCGTTCTTGATTGGACTACGGAGATATTATGAAAAACTAAAAAAAAAGACGCATCAAATACTAATGTATCTCACTCTGCTTATGCGTTAATTGCAAAGGTGACTTAGATGCCCACGATCATATGCTTTTCTATAGCAGCCTTATGTGAACGTCTCTACCATGCAGTTCGGTTCGTTGATAGTAAGAAGTTAGAGATAAGGATCTATATTACCATCACTAGAGCTATTTTGCTGTTTCAAAAACCCAAAATTTGTTTTATTATTGTTGTTCATATAAGAGGTAATATTTTAATTTCATCTAAGTGAATATTATGCAAGAACAAAACCTAACAATTTTTTTGGTCATATTAAAATAAATTGGGGATTTCAGCCAGTACGGATAATTACATTTTAACAATTTTTATACGTGTTATAGCAGATATTTATTAAATGTTACCTCTATTAATATTTTTCTTGCCGATAGATGATTCTTCAACTGTTGCAAATCCTATATCGACATCTTTTGCAGACACATCCTCATGCGAAAGATTACCTGCATTCAATTTTTTTACATTATTAGTTTTTTTTATACTGTGTTGTACAGTTTTTCTATTTTGGATTTATATTTGTAAAAACTTATTAAGACGTTTGTCACATCTCTTACGACAAGTAAGTTTATATCAGATGTTAAAAAAAACTCCTGTTTATTTCAGTGCATTTATTGCGTTATTTCTCATATCCTATATCGATCTGTTTATTATAATATGTATTGACAGCGTTATCCATAGATTACTCATGCAGATTTTTTTTATTTCTTGCAACTTATTACTGATATTGATTTTACTTGATATTACTGATTGCAAGTCAGTTATTGGCGTCAGAACCAAATGCACTTAAACAAATGTTAACACAAATGTAATTTTGATGTAGGTGTATTAAATATTAATGTAATTATTTTATTATCATATTATATTAGCATTATCTTACATTATATTATCAACAGGAACTGTCACGAATACTTATTATAAATAAACTTTGTACAGGTAAAGTTTCACCATGATTTGTAAAAAAACAAAAGGCCCCTTACAGAACCCATGCATGTGCATGTGATGTGCAATGTGATGGGATGTGATGAATCAATTGAGGAACGAAGTACGTCTTACGCCGCTGTCATCCTGGATTACATGTGGGAGTAAAGATAGCCGTCTGCCCCGATGGTGGGTACTGTAGTTACGCGGGGCGTAAAATATGTCATGCCACTAAGTGAAATATATAGATTTTGTTTGAGAATTTACCTTTTTTAGCCTCCATTAAGAGATGGATCATATCAGGTCTGATGATGTGATGCGCCTCTCTGTCTTGCATCGTACTCATAATCAAATCTCTGAAGAAAGCTTTAAACTCGTTGGTGAAAAGGTTTATCTTTAGAGACTAAAAAGAAAATATATTATAAATCGATGCCATCTTTTATCAAAGCAAAGCTTTAGATAGTTCTAGATATATAATTGCTGATGCGCCTGAGATACAACGCATCTTAACGTGTAATTATGACAAAACCTATAACTTCTTTACAGACCTGAGTCAATACTTTCTACTAATGTAAAAATCTGACGACAATACTAGCCTAAATATATAAATACTACATATGGTTGAAAAAGTAAAATGGAAAGAACGTTAAGTTTTAAATATAACAATAAAATTGCAAATATTAAAATTTTAGAATTAAAAAGTTATAGACCTTCATTAAGGCAGGGAAGGAAGCAAATCCTAGGAATTTAACAATTTGTCCAAAATTGAAAGTTGTAGCGGTTTTGCCCATCACATAAAACTGATTTTGTTCCTCTGACAGGGAGTCGACTTTCAGACCGAAGGCGCAGGTCGCGATCACGTCGTTTGCGAATCGAGTGGTCAGATCCTTACCTTCTAAATCAATGTAATTGGCTGTAAATTAATACTACAATATTAATTATTTATCTAGCTCATTAAGTTAGTGCATTAATAGCACCACAGTTTCATTTGATTATACGTTAACATATGCTCCTAGATGGTAAATACGCTATATCTAAATGCACTTGCTCTCATATGTTTGACTTCAGATTTTTATACTTGAATATAGTAGCTGAATATAGCTATATATAGCTATTGAATATAGTCTGGCACCATCGGAAAATGGCCCTCCATCATTCAACTAGGATTTATTACCAATTTAAAAAAGGATTTGTAAGAAAATATGCAGTGATGGTATCAGTGTAAGATTTCATTATGAAAGCGCGCAGACTGTAACGAAAAAACGACACTCTGAAGTTAGCTAGTCCATATACGTTGCGCGTGCAGCCGTCACGAAAAAATGACACTCTGAAGTTAGTTAGTCAATATAAAATGCGCGCGCAACAGTCACGAAAAAGTGATAACCTGAAGTTTTTTTTTTGCTTTTAGTTTTAGTTTTTTTTATTATTACTTCACAGAAGTATCACTTCTTACGTGCGTAAATAAGTACACACACACACACACACTTTATTCTAATTTCTTTTTCTAATTATTTTTTACTCACAAAGAACTTGCAATAATATCCTGTTTTTTTTGTTTTGTTAAATTTAAATTTATTGTCGATACCTGTTACGGTCTCACCATATGCATGCGGTGGTGGCCTTAAATAGTAAATCCACTGATAATTGTTTGTATGTACTAAATAAATGTAATATAGTGTATTGGCCATCTGGCCATTGTCCACTGAATAAATAAATAAAATTCCAAACAATTCCTTACATTTACCTTCCCTCAAACCCATATTTTAGTTCTACTTTCAGATAAAACAAAATTTACACTTGGTTAGTTTTTCTTTCATTATATTTAGCCAGATTAATAAAAGAAGATTTTTTAAATATAATACAAAATTTTTGGTTCTGAACTATTTATAATTACGTTTTACTCGTGTGTAATTTTAGGATAATATTAAACTAACAAGAAATTTAAACTTGATATTGCATTACCCAATTAAGATGCTTACTTTCCGAAGCTTCTATCTTCATTTTCAGGGCTTTTATCATCTGTTCACCGACTTCCACCATAAACGGTAACATTAATTTCATCTTAGAACTTGTGAAAGCCGGACTTAAAGTTGAGCGCATCTCCTTCCAATCCTTACCTAACAAGCAACAATTTACATTTAATTTTGTTACATCCATATGTTTTATTTTAAATTTTTTGTTTAATAACAAATGTGTACCTCTCATGGAAAACAGATTCCTTCCGAAGAACGGATCGATCTCCTCATTGATAAACGAACGACGATCGAGAAAATATTCGAAGTCTTTTACTGTAATCTTCTTCACCAGTTCGATGTCGCGTACCATTAGTAGCGGTTCCATTAGTTGAAATCTTCCAATAAATCTAAAATTTAGATATTTAATATTTAAAAAAAAACAAAGCAATTTTGCATATGCGTTTGAAATAAAATTTCTTGAACCCTAAAGAAAATATTGCGATTAAATAAAATGCGATAATACTATATAATCTATATATACCAACAAAACAATTGTAAATTTCACGTGTCTGTACATTTACTATTTTTGTGAAAAGAATTATTGCAAGGGACTAAAAAATATAACTAAACACATTTCTATCATTATTACAAATGTCTGTCTATCTGTTTGTATCAATTAAAAAGTACTAAGTATAATTCAAAACATATATATAATAAAGCATATTTAACATCAAAACTTTATTTCATTTAAAAGTCAACTCAATCAAAAGTTAAAGTCCGTTCACAGTTATTTTACCTCTAGCCGTTAAGTTGTCGTTTTGAATATTGTGTTACCATGTTTTTATATGTAAAATTCGGCATGATTTCATTGAATATCCAATTGGCATGAGGTTTGAAAAACGTGTCAGATTAAAATACACCGACCGGAAACATGAGTTATCACAACAACATAAAAAAATTCGTAGTTACTGACCAATTTGGTATGTCGATAAGCCGGATATACATCAGTTATAAGATATATGTTTCGCTAAAAACCTATAGTTATACATCAATACAAATAATATAGTTAACATGTATTTTATTTTTGATCGTATATCAATCAAAATCCTCTTCATTCTTCTTTATTTCTTGGAGAACTTAGTATTGAGACATAGAAGCTGCAACTTCTTCTTTGCAGAACAATTAACATAATATTTATTTACTTATTGCATTACAAGTCAAGGTTTTTTAAATTTATTTGATAATAAACCGAATAAACCGAGATGAGATGATATTTATTCCTATAAAACTTAGAAAAAATTTAATACACAGACAACCCTATTTTACCTACGAGTCATGGCGGCAAATCGTTGACGAATGGAAATAACGGAGCTTCATTTGATCTTTCTCTTTGAGAATGTGGTTATAGCTAGAAAAATATTTGTAGCACAACTGTGATTACGCTTTGGCATGTTTTACGAAGTAAATGTACTTAATAATGCAAAAATCCAAACCGATTGATAACATATTTTGACTACGTAACAGCTAGTAATGCCAAAATATCAAAATGACACTTGAGATGTAAAAGAAATGTGAACGGACTATATAGTAATTTGAATGACACGCCATGACTTTAGTACGAAAGAAGTTTATAAGTAAATGCGTTTTAGTCTTATTCAAAAACAAAAAAAATGGATTAATTGAAATTGAACAAAATGATATAATAAAAATATATGTATAGTATATAAATATTAAATATCTCAGACATAGTAAATAAGACAACAATATGTTGATATTCAATTTTTATACAATCATCTAGACATGTTATCCTTTGTATTAAGGGGTCATTTTATGGAAGTAGTGAACTGAATTTCAGTTATAATATCAATAGGTATAAATATGGTGCGGAACACAATATTATTTCATTCTAATAATAATATTATAATTGGAACGCATCACGTTCAGATATCAGCACTTGTATATCGTAGAGCTACCTATAGGCCATGCACGTAAGAGATGTAGCGGCGACTGTACCGCGGATGTTTAAATACTTGTTTGCAAAAATTTGTGGACAGATCTTAATGGTTTTGGAACCTCGAAAACGTGTATCTTCAGCCGTATCAACCGCTTAAATGATTTACCTTTCCTCGGGGAATTCATTAAATGTTTTCAGCATTCTTTCAGCAAAATGCTCCCGTCGAAGTAAAACTGCAGCCGAGTTACCTAGCAGTGGGATACACCTTGAGTTCTTCACGCCATGTCTACTGAACGTCGTGTAGACTCGATGCAGGTACAGCGCTACGGCTGCCACGATCACAAAGCTCCATATGAGCAGTATCATTGTGTCTAAAATATAAAATTCAAAATTGTTTTACTTGTATGATTTTGTTACATATACTATATGAATATTTTGGTGTTTTATAAAAAAAACATTTTTCTACGGAGAATATTATACTATTTCTTTTTAATCGAACTTGTGGTGATGTTAAATTCTTAACAGATCATTTTTTCTATTTGATATGAACATATGAAACTGTTTTAGATATAAATTGTGTGTCCAGTTCTCTACTCACTTGGAGTGGCGCAGTATGTTTTCTTCTTCCATACATTATCTATCAGCCGTCATCTCTTCATAAAAAAACTCCTTTTTGCTTCATATTATTCCTCACACTTCCTTTAGCCTTCCTTTTTTTCCATCCTTTAATATTTATATTCATTACTACTTTATACACATGCGCTTCCCCTCTTCTAAAAAAAAACATGCCCAAACCACGACAAACAAATCCTTTTCAAGTTTTCTACAACTCCCTCTAATATATTAATTCCTAACTTAATACATTCTTGTCACATCACACATCCATCTCAATATATGTATCTCAACTACAGCTTACAAGCCTAAGTTACACAAGGAAAAATACCTGACTTCGTACCCAAAATACGCAGGTCCTAGTCACTGAGAAACAAGAAACATATTTCCAATAGAAATCGCGAGCTCGATTTTATTTAAGGAGAAGCGATAAACAATCACAATGTTATTAGATAAAATAATATGTTATCTAAATATTATTGCAGAAAATTTCCGGTACTTAATTATGAATCATATCTTGTATGATATTATATTATTAAACATCTCATTTTTACAAAATGACGTTATGTAACAAGAGCAGACATAATTTTTTTTTGAAATGTATATAATTTGAAGCGATGATTTCTCATCTATAGTGTGATAAGTTTCCGTGTTGATGGACGCAGGTTTCAATCTACTTATCCTATATATTAGGTATGGTGTGAATTAGATTTACAAATATTCTTATAAGTTTTAATATCTTGACACTTGTTGAACTGCGCCTATATTTATTGAAATACGTGACATTTTGAGGTAATTATGATACATCAAGTTTCTTCGTTGTGGTAAAGTCATATTTTAGATTGTTTACTTAATCACAAAAAGTAATAAGAAAATTTATTTGTAAATATATATATTTATAATAAAGGTATCAAATCTAAGGTATTTAAAATTGTACAGGAACCCCTGACGCGAGGGTGAAGACCTCCTCCACTTGGCTACTGGTCACTGTTTTTTTTTTTGCTTTCAGCGTCTTTATTTTTCCTGATATTTTTGTGTTATATCTTCTTTTTCGCTATTCAATATTCTTCAAGTATAAGCTGACTGACTTTGGCGATAAAAATCGGCCGTAATTCTTAGCTACGTTTTTGTCTGACATTATTGCTTGTTATATTATTTTATTTTCCATTCTTTAAAGAGCTTATTAACTCTATTAGGTGCTGATTAGTTTACAATATTTTCACCTTGTTAATTATTTGTATGGGTTTTGTTTTTATATAATACAACTCTCTGGAGGCTTTTGGTCTACTACTCCCACGGAGACCAGCCGGATTGGAAGAAGATTGGAAAGGGGTAGGATTAATTGCTATATAATTTAATTTTTACTTTGGGAGGGTTTATCATTGCTTGAAGTGAAAAAACTTGTTATCTCTGCTTTATTTTTCTTGGATTTGTAAACGGTTTTCTTAAATTTCACATTTTTGTGCTGTAACTAGAGACTGTGAGAATATTCTTTTTTTAGTGTCTTTGTTTTGAGTTATCTTCATCTAAAATTACAATCTTATCATATTTAAGTATTGCCTCTTTCTTTTCTTTCTTGTCTAAGTTTTGCCACTTCAGCCTTTAAAACTTTACGAAGTACAAGTATTTTTTTGGGGAAATCTTCTTTAATATAGTATGGAGAGTCCATCAGAACTTGTTTGCTTTTTAGAAGTTCTATCTTTTTACCTATTGTTGAAAATGCCAGTGTAACTGGCATTGGTTTATCTCCCACTTTTCCTATTCGCCTAGCATACTGAATATCATAATTTTCGCAAGATATCTTCATGTTTGTTGTTATAATGTTTTGTAATTTTGCATGGAGCTGAGAATAGCTTTTTTTCGTCATCAATTATTCCGAAAAACACCAAATTTCTTTTTTTGTTTTCCCTCTCCAAATAATCAATTTGCTTTTCTTGTTTTTCTAACTTTTCTGTAAACAATTTCTGTTTAATTTCTATTTCATTGAATTTTTCATTAATATTATTATTTATACTATTTATATCTCTAGTTATATTTTTAATCATTTCTTTCATCTCCTCCTTTTGTAGTTTTTGTTCATTTTGAATGGATTCTAACATCATCATAATTTTATCCATATTTGTTGTATTATGTGTTCGCTAGATGGTGTTATAAAATTAATGCGAATCAATGTAGATCTCTAATAAAATTTGAAACTCGTTCAAATCATCGACACTAGATGGCACTATACACAGTGCGGAATTATTTTATTTCATATTTTCTTTTATTATAATTTCAAAGTTTCTAATCTAGATTTAGTTTATTGTGTATCTATAATCATACCTAATTTAAATCTTTCTCCGATGGAGTATCAATTTATACTCGATGTCCTTTGTGTACGTTGGTATTGCACTAGTTATAGTTAATTTTGAATCCTTTACTAGTAAACGATTTATAAATGATTTTAATTCTTTATTGCACAATTTTTGTTGTAGGCAATTAACTGAATGCTCTTTTATATAGTTTTTTTACAATGTTTACATGTATATTTTTAATAAACTACGGAGCTACCCCAAAAATGTGATAACAACGCGACACCTACCTCCCGCTAATATATACACATATATTTACAGACATGTAAACTTTACAATTTTATTATTAGTGTAGATAGGAATTTAGAATTAGAAACAGGAATGAAGTTATAATTCATGGCGGTTCATCTTTACAGAACTACTCGTCGAGTGTAAATTGAGAGGATTAGAAGAAAAAGAAAAACGTTACGCCGACCCCAAATGAAAATGTGATAAGGGTAGGGAGATGATGATGACACCTGCTTAATTTCACGTCGGATTTTAAATAATCAAGTATTGATCAGTTATTAGTTAATTTTACTGGTGTGATGTTTAGCGCGCGATATAGCAAATACTGTCTCAGAATAATTTATGAAACTTCGAATAATAGCGATAAGATATAAAATCGTACTCCAAAAGCCTTATTCGTGAAACGTATGCGTAATGAAAGAATGATGGTTCATGCGAGACTGGTTTATTCCATCTATTAGGGGTACATAGGTAATACATCTATAACTAACTGCCCAATCCATGACGTATGTATTACAATTTGAAGCCTCACTTTTCATTTCTGCCTGGTGGTAATGTGAAAATTTAGCATTTCATATAAAAATAGTTGAAATCGCAATTAACTAAAATATGGTAATTAACGCTAGAGAAAATAGAAAATACAAGCCCCTACGAGTGCATACGATGTGGGCTGAAGGAATTCAAGCAATATGAAAATTATTTGTGAACGAAATTACGCTGTAAGTAAAATGCTTGAATTATTTTTTTTTTAATTATGTCCTTATAAAAATGTGTCCTTATCCTTGAATAAAATAATAAAAATAAATAATACCCAGGAATCTTTATTGAGAATGAAATGGAATAATAGCAAAGGGAAATATTTACTTAGAAAAAAACATTCACAGAGTAAATCAACTTTTTCGTAATTATTGTAATATGAATCAATTAGGGAACTCGATGAAATTGCAATATTGTATGTAATGTAAAAAGTATATAGAAATCTTCAAAATCTATTGAATTTGTTTAATGTATATTATGGAACTAATGAGCCGTTCATAGCACAATCGATTAATTCCACTTTAAAAAAACTGAAATTTAAGTGTTAAAGGACAGTCATAACTTTATCTATGGCCAAATGTGTATATTAAATATTGTTTTAAAAGTAAAATCAGAGTGGACTTTGCTATCGATATAGTAGCGAAAGATATTTTAGAATTTTTGTCAGTCTATCTGTCTTTTCCTGTGTCTACGCGTATCACTCTGAAAGTACTGAACCAATTTTCACGAAACTTAACAGAGTGATAAATTATATTATGAAGTAAAATATAGGATAGGATAAGGGGTTCATCAGGATGACGTACAAAAGTGCAAAAACATTACTAAATGAAATTCTTGAGGGATTTTGATGAAATTTTATGTATGCTATAGCAAAAAAATTAGCTAAAAATTTAAGCTATATTTCATATCTCCTAGCTAATTAAAAAAAAGAATAACATTAAAACCCTCATCGTTTAAGTTTGAGCCGATGTCTTTAGCCCGTATAGTAAACTTTACAACTTAGCGTTACATTACGAATTTTATCAACATTTAGTTAATATCAATCAGTTAAATTAGAAACATAAAATAAGTATACTAAATTCTATTGATGTCTGTGTTTGTGTCTTTATCATGATAAATGAAATATATTTTCGTTGAAGAGAAACAACACACATATTTTCAAGAGAAGTCGCGAGTGCGATTTAGTTTAAAGGAGTAACGATAAATAATCACAATAATATTAGATAAAAATATGTTATCTAAATATTTAAAAATTGCAGACCGTTTCCGGTACCTACTTATGAAACATGTTATCTATGATTATTACTTACTAGCTGTGTGCCCGAGGCTGCGCCCGCGTTTCATATGTTCTTCACCGCGTTTTGATTTTTTTTTTTTTTTTAACGGAACACTAATACCTTTTTAGTACTAAGATAAAGTAAAATATTTCTCATAAATTCAAGCACGTGCCTGTAAAACTGTGCATTGAATAGGATTTTAATTAAATTTTTATGCGTTTTAATTGTTTTACGTGGAACCCTAATTATTTCTGAAAATTAGAACTACCCGCAGAGTAATTTCAGCTATCTAACAAAAATAGCCTCGTCAAAATCGATAACACCGTTCCGAAGATTCCCCGGAACAAACAGACTAAAATGTTAAAAATTGAATTTTCTTAATTGTATCGTATATAAATTCATGTCTATATAGCAAAAAAAAAAAATTTTGATATTACAAGCAGACACTTTAATTTTATTTATTAGTATATAGATAAATAACATCACGCCTTTCTCCCATAAGGATAGGCCGAGACTTACAACTGCTACGATTTTGACACACGTCTTTCGCTTCTTCTACTTTCACGAGCGACGAAATTCGCGGCATAACTATAAATTATATCTACAGGTGGTTTAGTCTTCATACTGCCTCCTCTTATATCAAGGTTACGACATCGTTCCATCACAAAGGCGTTTGCCTCTTGCTGAATAAGTTGTCTCCATTGGCTGCGTTGTGCTGCTTTTGTCTCCCACTGAGAGGACTGTAATTTGCATCGCTTCATGTATCTTTTCTAAACATCCTTATATCATATGTACTATCCGCGCTTTCGCTGCCCACACTGGAATTAAAGTCTAGTATTCAGAATGCGGTCTGTTGTGCAGGAAATATTTTGTTGAATAAGCGTATGAGCAAACACATTGCACAGACGGCCGCTACGATCGGAGAGTTGTTAAGGTGCAGAGTCTAGGCGACGATGACTAGACCTCTTAGGCCTTCCTCAATGCCATGCTACCACGCCACCAAAGATGGTGTACGAGTTGGTCACGACTGTAATCAACCGAATCGCGCTGGGCCCTAGTATAAACGATTCGGTGTCGTGATCAACCCTGGCCAACCTGCGATTCGCAGTAGACCGAAATAATTACTTATAGATCGGCACTTACCTCTCGAGTAACGCCGGTGTCCTGTTGCACCTTTCGTAGCCGTGTGTGTAGTAACTATGTATAGTGTAAATGTATGAACTGAGTAATTACTAGGAAGGCTAGGAAGGAAATATAATTCGGCACTCTTTAAATTAAGCACAAACAATTTTCACATATAAAAACGTGTATACTCGCGTCAAGTTGTTACCAAACTGAACTCTGCCTCAATTCTCGCGGGTACTCTCATGTAATCAAAGTACCCTCTTTTTTATGTATTGATCAATACTTAACAGATGGATTCCTAAGATGCCGAGGTAGACTTTGGTACATTAAGCAGGTCAACCGCAAAAACTCACAAGCTAAAGCAAAATCGTTTTTTTTTACACGGAATAGGCTCAGTGCTTTGACCCCAATGTCACCTGATGTGAAGTGTAAAGTTCCTGTTTCCCAGGTTTAGCTCACAAGTCGACGTGGTTGCTGGAGTGTGGCACTGCAGGACAGCCACTGACGAGATATTGTGGATTAAAGCAAACTATTACACTACAGTGTGTTAGTACGTGCCAAAAATATGATTTCAGCTTCGTAGTCGCGTTATATCTATTCTAAAACGTTTAAAAATGGTACTCCACTGCAATGTACGGATTACTCACACTTGTATGTTTAATATTTCCGTATTAATTAGTTATTACATACATAATACTGATATTTTGCTAATTTGATGTAAGCGTAGAATATCATCTGAGACCAAGCTAGCTTAGGAGTTTGCGGTATTGTAGTGTAACAGAATGTGCAAGACATGTCTTAATAACACCTATACATTTATTTCTAATCAGAAGTATGCATAATTATATGCATATGCTGAAGTTATACAACACTTTTTAATGGAATGTGGCCGTAACAAAACTGAAAGATACAGTCTACTAAACAATTTAATGTTAATCTATTGAATTTAGGAACTTTCGTGAAATTATGGTTTTGTAAGCATAAAAACGAATATTTGTGTATGTTTCCGGGTAATTTTAAGTTTTAAATTTTTAGCTCTAAGTTAAGGTTACAATGGGACTGTCATGTTCTTGGTGAATCCAAGACCCTAATTTAAATATAGATAAAAAAAGTATGGATATTAAATTCCGTGGTTTTTAGTTTGCAAATATCAGACTTTCATAAATGTTATCCTTTATTTAAAACCCTTAAGAGTAAAATTTCAAAAAATCGTTTCGTAGTGGATGCTTACGTCATAAGACTATTGCTACAATATCAAATTTATAGGTTAAAACTTTACGTTGATGAAGTAATTTTACATACATTGACTAGTGCACATAAGTAAAGTACAACATTTACAAAAGAAATATTCTTCAACTCCTACTCGTTAAAATGTAGTACCTTCCATTATCAGATCAGCAAAATAACATGGTGACTGGAATGCGCAAATATTTGAATAACTTTGGGAACAAATACTGAGAATATGAAACACGTGTAAATGTCTATAACATTTGAGGATTTTTCTTGATTTCCCTGAGATCCACTAATCAGAACCAGAATTGGTGACAATGGGACCAATTGACAGAGAAATCGCGTAATAAATACAGAAAAAAAAAAAACCATACAGACAAACTCCTCCATTTTGAGTCGATTAAAAACTTTTATTATTATTACTGAGTTTATAACATGGAACTGTTCATTTATATTTATTCCTTCTAATAAAATTATGCCGGTCGTCTACAGAGTCCAGTATGAATTAACTTTTGCAGACATACGGTGTTAAGGATGTTGCAAAGAAGAAGAAGTTATGTAACTTTACGAAATTCCCGATGTGTCACATCTACATACCTCTGTTTTCAGGTTTAAAAAGTACTATAATAAATTAGAAGTTTTTCTCACATTTTGGGCGTGAATGTAAAGGAATAAATAATAAAGCAAATAAAATGGCGTAATGTAGAGGTAAAAATTTGACTAGATATATACCTAAAATCTTAATCAACGTCATAACGTGGAGCGAGTCATACACCACCTAGATGCTCATGAATATATAAAATATCGATATCATTTTCGATTTGAAGTATCGCATTGTTGCATCGATACTATGCAATATATCAATATTTCTGTAATTTCATTTTCTCATTCAAGTATTACATAATCATTTACGAAGTTTATACTTTTGGGTGAGAGGGAGGAGGCAGGGAGAGGGGTCTAAATAGTGATTACGAAAACAACATTTACTTATTATTCCAAATTTATGCCAATCCTATATTTAATTTTATTAAAATCGATATCAATGGATCACTCCCATTACCGTCGCCTAGCATCAGCTGTTATAATTTATGTCAATAATAACAGTAAATCTGTAGGTTCTATCTGTACAATTATTTTTTTTGCAAGCTTTGTAAGAGATGAAGTGATATTTAAGCCGTTACAAATCTCAAATCTGACATTTTAAAAAATGTTGTCGTCTGTGAGTCCAAATTTAACTTGAGAACGATTTGAACAATTTTTGATGTAGTAATTCTTTGTACGTAAGAAGTATATATCAAGGACCTCTTGATACAAAAATACAATTAATTAAAAATGGTAAACAAAAAATTATGTTCTGTTTTAACTCAAAAACGGGTTGACCGATTTTAATAAAGCGTGGGCTTGAAGTATAGGTTAATAAACGAATAAATCATTTCTAGATATTATATTAAAAACTCAACAACATACCACGGTAGAGTTAAAATTAGCAGCTTATTCTTAAAATTGTCTTTTTTTCTGTGGATGTTCATATAATTGTTTGTAGATCTGACTCAGAAAAGACACCGTATTGAATTAAATTTGATGTACGGAAATGGTGACAGATTTTTATTTTCAGGATTGTAATTAGATGGACGGACATTAGAAAATGCTATATACGATATATGCTAAGGATACGATAAGGATAGCATGATACTTTCCTTCAGCTATCCAGCTCATGATTATTGTGTGATTCTAACCTAACCATTATGATTTATTTGCCAGATTTGATTTCATTAACCAGATGCCATTTTCAAATTAATAGCAGATTACACTATGTCGTAAGCAAAACTGGTAAAATTGTAAAACAAAAATGGAATATAAAAAGACATTCCACATTTTCTAAATATGAAAGACGTAAACGAATTAGAGGGTACCCGTTAGTGTATAATAAAATTAGCCATTTTCGTATTCGTTTAGTCATTACATTGATACGTGAACACATAGAAAAAAATATAATTGAGATAACATAATCTGTAAAAGATTGTAAAAAAAATAATGTGGGTGGTATGATTCATTAAGAAGTAGGAATAAATATTTCAAATTAGGCATACTTTATCTTATCTAAATCTAAGTACAGCTTATAACGAATGACGAAATTGTGCAAAAGTCAATTAGGAAAGCGATACCCAATAAAGGTCTGAAATATGCAGTGGAATACTAAGTGTACATATAAATACAGAACGCCTCTCTACCATAAGGTTAGACAGAGACTACATCCTTCTACCTGCCTTGATCCTGACACACGTCTTTCACTTCTATTTTCATGAGTTCTATTCTATATTCACTAAGTAGCCGTATCTGCCAAGTATAGCACCCGCACATGGATAATCAACCGTGGTTTCCCGAGCTACCGCTGGTCTCTTTCACCTCCTGGACAGCGGTATACTTTATAGATATACCTTATAGATTCTTTGATTTAAGTTACATTTCCCAAACCCTTAGCAAATTTTCTAACTAATTCATATTTCCCTTCACCTCCGTCAAGCCAGTGGTTGCTGTGCCGATAGCTGTATTACCAGGAGCGAGCCTAAAGGCTAGCGTCCAGCATTACCATGGGACCATGCAAATCCAAAAGTAGTTTAGCTTTATCCAAGTAATCGAGGCTCTGCTTCCGTGGACATTACATTCTTATGCTACTCGAGGTATCGCAATGGAAAAATATGTACAAGGCTTACTTACTAAGTATTTAGAATAAAATTAACTATAATTGAATACGGTTAAGTAGAACTGCAATTCTATTTGAAGGTGGTAGGACTGGGTTGATATCATGCCCATATTGAAAACACAACCCTGTCCGTCGCGCCCGGAATTATGAAGTTTTGGTCAATGTTGGCCAGTTTGATGATGCCGACTGTCTATAGATTCTCATCTATCAGCAGTCATCATCGTTTCTAGAGTGTACTTTATAAAACATCAGATGAAGTTCAGTCATTGTGCCAAACTCGAATAGAAAAGTGAAACCAATAGAACACAGTACATTGTGCTCATGCATAGGCATTATCATAACAAGGGGTGGTAGTTGTTGGGGGTGAAGCAGAAAAATAGTGCACTAGAACACGTGAAGAAGAAGCGAGGCAAGGACCGTAAAAAGAATAATATTATCGAACTGCCGTCAAATTTTATAGCAATGCAATGATAAAAAAAGAACTATGTCACGTTCTTTAGTTTACTTTATCTAGATTAGTAAATATTTAGGAGAATTTAAAATAGATTCTAAGAATATCAGAAGAGATTTCCTCGTATAAGGAAATATTAATTGCCATTAATTATAATAGCCAACATTCTAAAATTATTATTAAGACGAGGAGATCTCAGGTTGTCATATAGAGAAGTTCTTTTCTATAATTTTATAGCGAACTGTGTGTCAGGCTATAACCGCGCCTTTCCCCCGGGGCGAAAATTCGCTAACGAGAATTGGGCGAATTGTGGAGGGGAGAGCGCCTGTAGGTCAGGCAGCAACTACCCTCCGCCCAACTAGGCGAGTTGGGTGGACGAGGCCCAGTTGAGCCTACCTCAGGGGGCGACGCGGTGCTTGTGTTTTCGATCCCGTATCGCCCCGTTTAATGCGACGGGTGGAACCGACGGGTATAGTGGGTATTCCCGGCGCCGTCAACGCCGGGCGAGTCCCACACTCCCTTCTATCGACCCCTTCGGGGAAACTTCAGTCTTCAGTGGGGTCGATAGAGGAAGTGCGTAAATGCATTCCCCTGGAAAAAAGGTGCGTTCTAACCTGCGTTCGACCGCACTAACAACTTTTGAATTTCATTATTTTAAATATATTATTTTGTAAAATTTAGTAAAAATTGTGCGTTAAATTGTATGTAGTCAATTTACGTTTCACAACAAAATCTGGATTTCTGTTTGGTTTTGAGGGTTGTCGACCCTGTATTGCTTTTTAGTGTCGAATTATGGAATAACGTAATTCAAAGATTTTCATTAAAAAAAAAGAAAAGTGTGTCATAAGAACATGTCTTGCACATTCTCTTGCAGTTACTAATTAATACCTCAGACTCCTTAGCTATCTTGGTCTCAGATGATATTTTACATATACTTCAAGTTAGCAAAATATCAGTGCGTATATATTTATGACTAATTAAAAATATGCGTATGACTAATCCGTACACCGCAGTGGAGCACCGTCTTTAAAACGTCGCAGGGTAGATATAACACGACTTCGAAGCTTAAATTGTATTATTCATAAGCAACAGCTCTATCAACGTACAACAATAAAATCATCATTATTTGTTTTTTTTTTTATAATTATTACTTATCAACTGTACGGCTGTTGATGTAAGTTGTTTTACTTTAAATTACTTTTTAATTATTTTAAATTTTTGTTATTTCTCATATTTTAAAAAGTTATAAAAATATAATTAAATACACTATGTTCGTATGTAAAGAACTTTGACGATTAAATTTACTGTTTTTATATAGAAAAAAAAATAGTTTATGACGATTGTCAGATAATTGGGAGTCAGGATAGAAAAAATATATTCGCTGAATTATATGAAAATTTAATTTTAATTTAAATGTTTTAAATAACATTAATATATAGCATGAAAATTATTTTAAAACACATTCTTTGTCGCAATTCGATATTGATATTTGCAGTGTACAAGTTCTATTTCAATTTGCTAATTTCATTCATTACAACTAGCTCCATGTACTGTAAATTAATTACACACTAACTTTAAACTTTCTTTTACCTATTAAAAAAAAAACCATATCATACTATGTCTATTTTAATTTTCGAAAATATTACGAACATTTTTGAGGTTACGTGAGAGATGACACTTTAAATTGTTGTAACATGAAAATATTTAGATTTAATTTGCTCCGAAAATCTTTACGAAAGTTCGAATCAACTACAAATACTATGAGCAGAAAAAGCTTAATAGATCTCTCTCTAATAGATCGGTTAAACGATATTATTTTTGAATAACCATTTAATTCAATTCAATTTCAAATTGAATAAAGTATTTTTGAATTTGAACACCCATTTAAGTAATCTAATTATATCACATTAAAATTAATAAATTAATTAGTAATTAATAAAAAATTATTTCTTGATGATTAACACTTGATAAATATATTTCAACGGTAGTTGTATTACAATAGTAAGTGACTGAGTGAGTGCCAAAACTAATTAGAAAAAAAAGTGATTAATACAAAATTAGTTTTAGAATGAAAATCTTAAAAAAAGAAAACACTTCAGGATATTTTTCTCGTCTGTTTATCATCTATTTTTTATGGTACATATTGATAAGCTTTAGTTTTATGATTAAAAATAATTATTAACTTCATTATTTCGAATTTTATATTTCATAATTAGTTAATCAGAATAATACTCCTTATTACAATAAAGATACAATTAGCTGTTACCACAAGGTAAAGTAAAATTGCGAACGACAATAATTGAGCGATTCATAGACTTATCTATATATAACATACATCTGTGTGTACCAACCGAAAAAAGTCCACTGCGAGACACAGGTCTCCGCCAAAGATTCCACAACAACCGGTTCAGTTCGTCATTCCTCCTTGTTAGGGACATGCTGCGTCTTCCAGTACGTGGTCGCCATTTGAAACTGTAACATTTTACTCTGTATAGATTTACATATTATAAAAAACCAGGTTTATCTCTTTTCTAAAATTATTTTTGGCACTAACAAAAAATAAAGATAATTCTCACAAATTCAAACACCTGCCAGTAAAACTATGCATTGTATCAGATTTCATGAGTTCTAATTTCTTGCATGGAAAATTCGTAAATTAAAAATTGCCTACGTTACGTGGAATAACTTCAACTATATGCCAGAAAAGCCCCACTTAAATCAGTCGAGTCGTTTCGGAGAGAAACCGGAGTAAACAGACAGAATTTTGGAAAAAAAAGTGTTTTTTTATAGTTCTTATGTACTAAAAGTTATTTTGATATTACAAACATACACTTCAATTTTATTTATTCGTATAGAGAGATAATATGATTCATATGTGGGTTCTTTTTCATACTGTATATAGGCTCAGCGCTTTGACCACGATCTCACCTGATGTTAATTGACGATGTGACCCAGAGTGGTAAACACACCGGAAACGGTCTGAAGTTTTAAATAATTATATAACATATTATTTTTATATAATAATATTATGATTATTTATCGTCACTATTTTAAATTAAATCGCGATTTTAAAATTACTAATGGTATTAAAACAAAGGATTTATTGAAGTAAACAGAAGTAGATAAAGTAATTATGTATTTAGTTTTCAGTACATTTTTATAGTATACTGTGGCCGCGGCTCCGCCCGCGTTTCATATATTCTTCACTTCGTAACTAAAAAAACAAATGAATGAAAAAAAAAATGAGAAAGGGTCGATGGAATCCAAAAAATATATAGCCTATAACCATCTACGATTAATTCCGCGTCGAATGGTTGTGGTTTCATGCTGATCGGTACAGTAGTTTTCGAGTTTACCTCGGACAAAGAAAACAAACTTCGCTTATATGTATATAGATTCTTTTAAAGCCGATTTTGTTTTTAATTAAAAATGTTTTGTAACATAATCAAAAGTAACAGATATTAAAATAACTTTAGGACAATAACAATGGAAACAGTGTCTCACTTTAAGCTATTTTTTTTGTTTTATTTACACATTTAAAAAGAAGGTTCATATTATGTTAACATGTTCAAATACAAGAATGATCTATATTACGTTAAGTATTTGACACTTCGAGAAGTAGTTAAATTATGAAAGAAATAACATGATCTTCTTTGTGGAAAAATGATTTTTTTTTAATGGCGTAGTGTTATCATACCATATATGTAATAAAATCATATAAAATTAATTTAAATTTTATTTTTTAGACACAATGATAGTAATTATATTGAGTTTTGTGCTCGTGGCAGCTATAGTACTGTACCTACATAAAGCTCATTCGACCTTCAGCAAACATGGAGTAAGGGACGTGAGGGCTATCCCAGTATTGGGTGAACTGAGAACACTTTTATTTCGACGGAATCATTTCACTGAAAGGATAGTGGAATCATTTAATAAATACTCTGACGAAAGGTAAATAGTTATCATACCTGGTACGACTGAATATAAAAATTAGTATAATATCTGCGGAAAGTTTGTTTTATAATTATTTGGAATCGATAAAATGATGCACTTCATCTGATTTTCTAACATAATTCCTTACTTTGGTCCAGAATTGTAAACAAATTAAGCCTAGAAGTTCTAGTTCTCAAATAAAGGTGCCGGAACACACGTATTAGGATTTGGCGACAGGTTTGCTAACTTGAGGATCGTATCTTGCCCAGGTGGGCGTTATTAGAAAGTGTCCTATCACAATGTTATGGTTACCTCGTAAATTTTTCATTCACCGAAAGCTCAAGCTCGTTTTATAGTTGGATAGGTGGGTTCGAACCCGCGTCTGTTGAGGTGTAATCCGACCGCACTGCCTACTGTACCATCATCGCTTCAAAATTGATTTGTATTTATTATTGTAGATTTATTGGAAGATTCCAATTAAATGCGCCATTAGTGACAGTACGTGACATCGAGCTGGTGAAGAAGATTACGATTAAAGACTTTGAACATTTTCTAGATCGTCGTTCGATTCTCAATGAAGAAACTGATCCGTTCTTCGGAAGGAATTTGTTTGCTATGAAAGGTATGTATGTATCCATATATTATTTTTATTAACAGAAACTAACTAAAATATATTGATGTAACCAAATTCAATTTGCATGTTTGGTTTTTAGGTCAGGATTGGAAGGAGATGCGCTCAACTTTAAGTCCGGCTTTTACAAGTTTAAAGATGAAATCAATGGTACCGTTCATGGTAGAAGTAGGTGAACAGATGATAAAAGCACTGAAAACGAAAATAGAAGCTTCAGGAGGTAAGTTTATAATTAAGTAAGATAATTAATAAAAAAAAAACGATTCAGGCCTACATTTAATTTATAAGAAAGTATTTGTTTGTAAGTATTTGAAGCTTGGATTTGAATGCATTCGAAAATATCTAAATTGGGATTTCTTATGGTGATTTGATACTGTATAATGTCTTGTATATATATATTTTTAATTTGGTAAATTTAGCAAGATTTTCCATAATTAATAAAAGTATTACCAGTCTTTTTCTAATGTCCTGGCTAGCTACCATCTTCAAGACTGAAAGTGCAAAGCACACACGTACCTCTAGGTTCAGCGTATTTGGGGGACTCAGTGATTGCGGGGGACTCAGTGATTGCGGGGGGACTCAGTGATTGCGGGGGACTCAGTGATTGCGGGGGGACTCAGTGATTGCGGGGGGGGACTCAGTGATTGCGGGGGGACTCAGTGATTGCGGGGGGACTCAGTGATTGCGGGGGGACTCAGTGATTGCGGGTGGATTGTTATTGCGGGTGGATTGTTATTGCGGGTGGATTGTTATTGCGGGTGGATTGTTATTGTAGGTGGATTGTTATTGGGTGGATTGTTATAGGGTGGATTGTTATAGGGTGGATTGTTATTGGGTGGATTGTTATAGGGTGGATTGTTATTGGGTGGATTGTTATTGTTGTTGGATTGGTTATTGTTGTTGGATTGTTATTGTTGTTGTTTTGTTTGGGGGATTGTTTTGGGGGGGCTGTTATTGTTAGTGGTGTTTTTTTTTGTGTGTGGTGTGGATTGTGGGGTCTGGGAGTGTTCTCGATTGAGACGCTCGTAGGCCGCCACTGTCCGACATGGCGCAGAGAAGTAAGTTGGGAAAAGGTAATGGGGAGAAGGGAAATGGGAGTAAGGGAGATGGGGGAAAGGCTGGGGTGGGGAAGGTTCAAATGTATGCGCGGTGGGAGGGAGATGATGAGGTGTTGGGGGATTTTGATGGGATGATGGAGGCGGAAATAACGGAGGAATATTATAGGATACAGGAGTATCTGGAGGAGATTATGGAGAATGTAGAGATGGGGTATCTTGGGTGGAAGCTGGAGAAGTCTCTCCGGATGATACAGGTCTCTCGAAATGAGGTGACCCGATACAAGAAGGAAGCAGACAGTGGGAGATATTATATTGATGAGGGGGCTAGGTTGCAGGGAAGGATTGCGGAGTTGGAGCGGGTTGTGAAGGAGGAGAGGGCTAGGGGGGATAGGATGAAGAAGCGAGGGCGTTCTATCGACGCTTCTGTTGGTACGGAGGAGCTACAGGGGGGAAAGTCGCAAGTGTGTGATTTGGGTCCAATTGAGGGGGTTATGCAGAGGTTGGTTGTTGCGCTGGAGGGGGTCGATCGGAGGTTGGAGGTGCTGGAGGGGCAGGGGGCGGAAGTTGTGAAGCGGTTGGCGGTTAAGCCAGGAGTGGAACCTGTAGGGGGGACTAAGAAGAAGGGGGATGGGAGAGGAGTCCCAGAAAAACCCCCACCATTGGGGATGGACTGGGCTCCTCTTCCTGGAGATGGGGTGGCTGAGGAAGAGGAAGTTGAGAGGGGGTATAATGATAATGGGGAAAGATGGGAAGTGGCGGCGGGAAGAAAGAAGAGGAAGATTATTAGCAAGGAGGGAGTGGTGGCGGTGCCTTCTGGACCTCGAGTTGAGGCCAGACAGGTAAGGCCAAGAGTGAGGCTCCCGGTGCCGCCGCGCTCGGCGGCCGTGGTGGTCACGCTGCGGCCGGAGGCGCTGGCGCGGGGGCTGACGTATGCGGGAGTGTTATCGGAGGCAAGGGAGAAGGTAGGCCTGGAGGAGATGGGAATCCGGGACATCTCGTGTCGCCCCACCGCCGTGGGGTCCCGGATCCTTGAGATCCCGGGTCCTGCGGGGGGGGAGCGGGCGGATGTCCTGGCAGCTCGGCTGCAGGAGGTCGTTTCGGAGGTGGCACTGGTCTCCAGGCCAACGAAGCGGGCCGATGTCCGCCTAGTTGGTCTGGATGACTCAGTGTCCAGAGAGGAGGCATTGGCGAGGGTTGCGCAGGAAGGGGGCTGTCAAGTGGGAGAGTTGAAGGCGGGATTGGTGAGGGAGACGGAAAGGGGAGTTAGGACGCTGGTGGTGTCATTGCCGGTGGAATCGGCACTGAGGGTAACGGAGAGGGGGTCCATCAGGATCGGATGGAGTACGGCCCGGGTCTGTGCACTTGAGGTGCTTCCGTTGAGGTGCTTCAAGTGCATGGGGCTGGGCCATACACGAGTGAGGTGTACCGCGCAGGTAGAAAGGGGGACGCAATGCTACCGCTGTGGAGTGCATGGCCATAAGGCGGTGGACTGCACAGCGGAGCGGCCGATGTGCGCGTTGTGCGCGGAAGAAGGGAGGGAGGCAGGCCACTACATGGGGGGGGTCTTTTGTCGACCTCCCTTACCAAGAGGGGCACCAGTTGGTGCAAAGGTTGCACCTGCTTAGGCAGGTGTAGGAGGGTTGCTGGCCGGTTTGTGGGGGCCTTCCCCTCTCTATGCCTTCCTTGGGGAAGATGAGAGTAGGGGAGAGCCGCGGTTGGGGGCAGGAAGTATATCCTGCCCCCCGGACTTTTGACCATAGGTCATGCCTCCCTTCGGGGAGGTGGGCGAAGAGGTGGGAGGGGAAGTATTCCTCTCTCATCCCCATTGGGCCATTGCACGGACGAGGCCCGGTGGGTTTGCCGCAGGGGGCGACGCGGTGGCATGCATTGCAATCCCGTATCGCCCCCATCCCAAATGCGGCGGACGGCCCCGGGGGGTTTTAGTGGGTATTTCCGGGCGGCTCCCGCCCGGGTGAGTCCCACACTGGCACGGAGTTCGTCCCTCCGTGCCCCCTTACCTATTGCATTGGGGGACTTCGGTCTCACTAATGCAATGGGTAAGGGTAGTGCGTAAATGCATTTCCCCCCGACAAAAAAAAAAAAAAAAAAAAAAAAAAAAAAAGGTTCAGCGTATTTAACATTTTAGGCCATCTAACATAAAGTCCGGTCAAAGCATGAAACAGCAATTATGGAATATTAAACAGTTCATAATTTATTATTCATTTACAGTCAATTATACCGACATAGAAGCTAAGGATCTGACCACTCGATTTGCAAACGACGTCATCGCGTCCTGCGCATTTGGTCTGAAAGTAAACTCCCAATTAGACGAACAAAATCAGTTTTATGAGATGGGCAAAAATCTTACTACATTCAATATTAAACAAATGTTTAGATTTTTCGGATTCACTTTCTTTCCTGCCTTAATGAAGGTAATTTGTATAAATTATTAATTGGAAAATTGTAATATTTTTATGTTTATTGAAAAATTTACTTGGTATAAATAGAACTGTGACTTTAAGATATCACCTTCGTTAGGTAAAAAGCAGGAAAATAATGACTTTGATTTCAAATTATAAAGGAATATGGTGAAGTGTCAGGGTTTTCATACTCAATAAGATTAAGAGACTTGACTAAGCGATTATCCATTACACACGTGAGGGTCGAAGAGTAGGGAGGGTTTTGCGAAAAATCCTAAAACTTCGAAACGAGGGGCACCCAGCACACTGAGATACCAAATGTAATTATTATTTTATTAAATATGCGATCGAATAACCAAAAAGGGGCGCGTGATCTTGACTCGCCATTGCCAGGTTATAATTGTATTATGTATAATAATCATCAGTAATTTTTTATAATACTTTTAATGAAATCGTAAATCACATGCTCGCAGAAGGAGGTGACAATCCTCCAGACCTTCTCGCTGTCAACCATGGCTTTTACCACGACCGGCAGCGAGAGGTCTGGTCCTACAACCGCCACCATATCATGGTGTGGCTCCTCCCACATAGCACACTTAGCTAGGGTGCGGTGCGCTGTGTCCTCCGCCGCTCCACAGTGGTGGCACACGGCCGACGGCTCCCTCCTGGCAATCTTATGCAGGTACCACCCGAAGCAACCATGCCCGGATAGCACCTGCACAAGCCTGAACGTGAGGTAGCCGTGTCTTCGGGCCCACTCTTTAAGGACCGAGTGAACGGCATCAACGGTCGAACGACCGTAACGCACGTCCGCCAGGTCCTCCCCTCATCGCTGGAACTCTTCCTCCCTTCGCACCGCCCTCTTGACGGCCACTTCCGCCTTGTGGAAGCGGAGCCCACCACCTTCCTTCCTCGCTGCCGAGTACCTATAGACGGCAGAGAGTACCTTCGCTTCCCGCTCCCACGGCAGGAAGCCGGCGAGCACGCAGGCTGCCACTGTGAAAACCGTGCGGTATCCGCAAATGGCCCTCAGCGCCACAGTGCGCTGCACTGATTGCAGCACACGAATATTGCGGGCGCTGAGGGCGTCCGCCCACACGGGTGCGCCATAGACGGCCATGCTCCGCACAGAACTACAAACACCTTTTTTTTTTTTTGACGGGGGGAAATGCATTTACGCACTACCCTTACCTATTGCATTAGTGAAACCGAAGTCCCCCAATGCAATAGGTAAGGGGGCACGGAGGGACGAACTCCGTGCCAGTGTGGGACTCACCCGGGCGTGAAGTGCCCGGAAAATACCCACTAAAACCCCCCGGAGCCGTCCGCCGCATTTGGAATGGGGGCGACACGGGGTGGCAAGCACCGCGTCGAGAACTACAAACACCTGACTGCGATCGCCAACCCGCCTGCCAAGCGTGCCGATTATGGAAATTCCCCCTTTTTTCGGGGACACCTACGTCCAGCAGTAGACGTATTTCGGTCAAATAAATAAAAAAAATGGACAACCCCCAACATGCGTATGAATAGCGACTAGCAAATTAGCGACGCATTGTCAATGTCTTGATGGTCGTTCGTGTTGTGTTAGATGTTAACCATAATAAATAGTGCGTTCGTGGTTCATGTAAACATTTGGAATTTATGCACAAAAAACATTTTGCTTTATATATGAAACAATTTTAATTCACATGAAAAATATTTCCTTTTTAGGCTTTAAGCATAACCATTATCTCTAAAGAGTTCAGAAATTTCTTCAGAGATTTGATAATGAATACGATGCAGGATAGAGAGGCGCGTCACATCATTAGACCTGATATGATCCATCTTTTAATGGAGGCTAAAAAAGGTAATTTCTGAAAGAAAATTTTAACTGGCTGGGCCTGTAGCTATATCCGCTTATAACTCTGTTTATATATAGAATAAAAAAAAATTAAGCAATGTACTATGTTCTTATTTAAGTTTTGAAATTTTTTAGGGATTTTTAATACTATAACATATTTATATTTCTTTTATAACTCTTGAGAACACAGACCCGCACGCTAAAGAGGTCGATTAAACACTGCTTCATGCTTGCAGTTGCAGCGCACTTTTATAGGTATTTCGTTTAGTGAGTTAGTCGAGGGTAATTACTAATACTATAATCTTCTCGTTCGAAACACTGCAGTGTCTTAAGACGAAAGTCTTCTACCAGTGTGTATTGCCAGTAATGACATACGGCACTGAGACGTGGTCACTCACCATGGGCCTAATAAAAAAACTCAAAGTTGCTCAAAGGGGCTATGCTTGGAGTTTCACTGCGTGATCGAATCAGGAATGAGAAAATCCGCAGAAGAAACAAATTAACCGAGATTGCCCGAAGAATTGCTACACTTAAGTGGCAGTGGGCTGGGCAAATTTCTCGCAGAACCGATACCCGATGGGGCCAACGGGTTCTCGAATGTCTACCACGCACCGGAAGACGTAACGTGGGTAGGCCTCCCACTAGGTGGACTGACTATCTGGTGAAGGTCGCGGAACTTCGCTGTATGCGGGTTGCGCAAGATCAGTTGTCGTGGAGATCTTTGGGGAACACCTGTGTCCAGCAGTGGACGTCTTTTGGTTGAATGGATGAGTGAATGGAGATGTTAGGCATGAGTAAATAATAAATGCGTTGTAATTAACATTACAATTAGCAACAGAAGTGATTAATTAGTAAAAATAACAACTGAAAAAATATTTTTTCACAGTGGATGTGACAAACGTCTTAAGTTTTAATAAATAATATAAATCAAAAATAAAAACAATCAATTAGATAGTAAAACAATCTAATAAGAGAGAATATTTTCAATGCAGGGAAGCTTTCACATGAGGATGTGTCTACGAAAGATGCCGATGCAGGATTTGCAACTGTTGAAGAATCAGCTGTTGGCAGGAAAAAAATAAATAGAGGTAATATCTTATTAATATCTGATATAGCCGTAACTGTCAAACCTATAAAGAAAAAGTGATAGTTGTTGCACAAAAGTGTCTATCACGACGGATATATCAAAATAATGAAAAATAGGATGGTCAAAGCGATGGTTGAAAGTAACGACGTAACTCACCTTCCTCAGTCAACAAATTTGAGGCAGCTTAGGGGTCATGATAGATGGCCTATGTTTTCCATGGAAAATTCCCACGGGCTATGAGCTTGGACAGGTCTATCATGTATGCAATTGATTTGCAAGCAGGTTGCAAAACATTAGTATTCAATACATTTCTTTATTGGTTATTCAAACATCAGATACCTCTGTCCACTAAAGGAGGCCATCATAGCAGAGTTCGTGCTTGTCAGTGAGTAGAAGTAATGCGCAAGCAGTTCCTGGCCAAAAAGTTGAATGAAGGTTCTTATCTTCATTGTGTGATTTTAGTCAATAAGTGTTTGACCCTTGGATACTCAATTGAAAACATATATTTGTTCAAAAACAACTAAGTTCCATACCGATGTTTTTGCGAAGGTAACTGTGGTCAGGTTAATGATTTTTCTTCAACGTTATTAAATTACATGATTATATCGTTAATGTAATCCATAGTCAATTAAAGTTTTATATATTATTGATGATTGAAAATGGTTAGGTATAAAAAGTAGTGCGGAGGTGCTCGCTGCTGTGTACCGGTGCGCAGCAGCGAGGAGGGATGGTGGTGGGCTCCGCTTACACCCGGGGGAAGTGAGGAGATTGAGGCTGGAGTTTAGGGAGGAGCAGTTTTGTGCGGTGGATGGAGGACCTGGCGGATGCGCGCTATGGGCGACCAACCATAGACGCCATCCGTCCGGTCCTCCGGGAGTGGGTGGGGAGGAGGCATGGCTCCCTCACATTTAGGCTTGTGCAGGTACTGTCCGGACATGGCTGTTTCGGATGGTACCTGCACAAAATAGCCAGGAGGGAGCCGTTGCCGAGGTGCCACCACTGCGACGCGGCGGAGGACACGGCGCACCACACTTTTGCTGAGTGCGCCGCGTGGGAGGTGCCGCGCCGCGAAGTGGTGGCGGTGGTGGGGGGGGACCTCTCGCTGCCGACCGTCGTTAGAGCCATGGTCGGCAGCGAGGAGGTCTGGAGGGTCGTCGCCTCCTTCTGCGAGAACATCTTGATGCAGAAGGAGGCTGACGAAAGGCTGAGGGAGGAGGACCCTTTGGCGCATCCTCAGCGAAGGAGGAGGCCAAGAGGGCGGTGGGCCCGGTATGTCAGGGGGTTCCTGCGGTTGTAGGGGCCCCCCTGGGTGGTTGAAGGTCGGGTGGTGTGGACGAGTGTCCGTAATTGTGGACTTTGTCCGTATGTGTTAGTGTTTTGTTTGTTTTTGTGTCGTGTTGTTTCTTCTTCTTCTGTCCCCTTTCTCTTCCTGAGCATCCCTCTCCTCGCTATGTCTTGTCGTTGGAGACAAGATGAGTGAAGGAGAGGGACTCAGAATCTCTCTTCTCAGTGGCGGGCTTCTTCCCCTTTCTCTTTGCCCGCCACTGAACTGTCCCAAATTTCCTTCTTATGGGGGGGGCAGCTTTTCTGCCTCCCCGGATGACTGACCTTTCTTGGTCGTGCCTCCTGCGGGAGGCGGGCGAAGAGGTGGGGTTGAGTAGTGTGTACACTCCCCCATCCCCACTGGGCCATTGCACGACGAGGCCCGGCGGGTTCGCTGCAGGGGGCGACGCGGTGCTTGCGAAAGCCACCCCGTGTCGCCCCCATCCCAAATGCAGCGGACGGCCCCGGGGGGTTTTAGTGGGTATTTCCGGGCGACTCTCGCCCGGGTGAGTCCCACACTGCACGGAGCTCGTCACTCCGTGCCCCTTATCTAGTGTACTGGGGGACTTTGATCCCCTAAGTACAATAGATAAGGGTAGTGCGTAAATGCATTTCCCCCCGTCAAAAAAAAAAAAAAAAGGTATAAAAAGTAGTGGGAGCCGAGGGGGCTGGGGGAGCCGAGGGCGCTGGGGGAGCCGAGGGGGCTGGGGGAGCCGAGGGGGCTGGGGGAGCCGAGGGGCTGGGGAGCCGAGGGGGCTGGGGGAGCCGAGGGGGCTGGGGGAGCCGAGGGAGCTGGGGGAACCGAGGGGGCTTGGGAGCCGAGGGGGCTGGTGGGAGCCGAGGGGGCTGGTCAGGCAGATGCTCTGGCCGTTAAAATAAGAGAGGTATTGGCTGAGGTGGCTGAGGTCACCAGGCCAGTGAAGAGGGCCGACATTCGTGTCGTCGGTTTGGATGGCATGGTCGATGAGCCCAAACTGGTGACTGCGGTGGCCATCAATGGTCAGTGCCGACCTGAACAAGTGAAGGTTGGTCAGATTAGGTCTGGGTGGGGAGGAGGCTCGGCGCATGTGTCATTGCCGGTGGAGGCGGCCAAGAGGCTTGCGGACGCAGGGAAGCTCCTGGTGGGGTGGAGTGCTGCTCGGGTGATGCCGCTAGCGGAAAAGCCCCTACGCTGCTATAAGTGTATGGGGCTGGGGCACACCCGGCCACTCTGCCCGGAGAAGGTGAACAGGGGCTCCCTGTGCTATAGGTGTGGTGAGGAGGGGCATGCAGCGAAACAGTGTACTGCGTTAAAGATGCGCTGCGCTGTGTGCCATTCGAGGGGAGTGCCGTCAGAGCACCATATGGGGGGGGCTAGCTGTAGGCCCCCCACGGGTGGTAAGTGGAAGGTCTCGATGAGGGCGGTGATGGGAGACGCTCTCGGACCATAAATATATATGGTTCGAGGTCTCCGCCTCCGATTCGGGAGGTAGGGCACGCCGCCCCAGGGGGGCGCCGTTCCCCCGCTGGGTCCTCAGCCGGTTTGACCGGGAGCTGGCTGAGGAGGTGGCCATCGTCCAGAGTTGGGGTATGGGGCGATGGCCACGGGGGGAGGGAGTCGACGCGTCTGCTCTCCGTTTGCGACATGCGCTGACGGAGATTTGCGACGCGTCGATGCCGCGGTGCACACGCCGCCCGAACAAGCGGGCGGTGTATTGGTGGTCTCCGGAGCTAGCTCAGCTCCGGGAGACCTTTTTTTTTTTTTGACGAGGGGAAATGCATTTACGCACTACCCTTATCTATGGTATTTGAAGGATCGGAGTCCCCCAAATACAATAGATAAGGGGGCACGGAGTGACGAGTTCCGTGCCAGTGTGGGACTCACCCGGGCGAGAGTCGCCCGGAAATACCCACTAAAACCCCCCGGGGCCGTCCGCTGCATTTGGGATGGGGGGGCGACACGGGGTGGCTTACGCAAGCACCGCGTCGCCCCCTGCAGCGAACCCACCCGGCCCGTCAGTGCAATGGCCCGGTGAGGATGGAGGAGAAAAGTTCCCCTCCACCTCTTAGCCCGCCTCAGGAGAGGCATGACCTATGGTCAGACAACCAGGGGGTGGAATAGTTTCCACCCCCCATAAATAGAAAGAGGAAGAGTTGTAAAGAGCAGTGGCGGGCAAAGGGAACAGGGGGAAGAAACCCGCCACTGCTTTTAGGAGAAATAGGTCCCTCCCCTTCACTCGTCTTGTCTCAGTCGACAAGACGTAGGAAGGAGAGGGATACCTTAAGAGACCTGAAGAGAGAGAAAAAAAAAAAAAAAAAAAAAACCCCCCGGGCACGCCTACATGCGGAGGAAGCTCCGCACGTAGCGTGCCCACCGCCCCCTGGGTCGCTTGCGCCTCCGAGGATCCGCCCCCGGATCCTCTTCACGGGCCCTCTCGGCCGCCTCCTTCTGCAACATAACTTGTTCGCAGAAGGAGGCAACCACCACCCAGACCTCCTCACTGCCGACCATGGCACTAACAACGGTCGGCAGCGAGAGGTCCGGCCCCACCGCCGCCAGCACTGCGCGACGCGGCTCTTCCCATGCGGCGCACTGCGCGAGGGTATGGTGCGCCGTATCCTCCGCCGCGTCGCAGTGGTGGCACCCTGGCAACGGCTCCCTCCTGGCTATCCTGTGCAGGTACCATCCGAAACAACCATGTCCGGACAGCACCTGCACAAGCCTGAAGGTGAGGGAGCCGTGCCCCCTCCTCATCCACTCCCGGAGGACCGGGCGGATGGCGTCTACGGTAGGCCGCCCGTAGCGCACATCCACCAGGTCCTCCTCCCACCGCCTCATCTGCACTTCCCTCTCCTCCAATCTGATTCTCCGCACCTCAGCTGGGTGCAAGCGGAACCCACCACCATCCCTCCTCGCTGCCGAGTGCCGGTACACGGCAGCGAGCACCTCCGCTTCTCGCTCCCACGGCAGGGAGCCGGCGAGCACACAGGCCGCCACCACGGACACCGTGCGGTAACCGCGTATCGCCCTCAACGCCACCGTGCGCTGCACTGACTGCAGCACACGGATATTACGGACGTTGAGGGCGTCCGCCCACACAGGTGCCCCGTAGACGGCCATGCTGCGCACGACCCCTGCGTGGAGCCGGCGGCACATCTGGCTAGGCCCCCCCACATTCGGGAGGAGCCGCCCCAGTGCCGCCGCGGCACCGGCGATGCGCGGCCCGAGTCCCTTAAAGTGGGACTCGAACCGCCATCTTCCGTCCAGGATAAGGCCCAGATATTTCATCTGGGCCTTAACCCGGATCCGGTGCCCCCCACCGAGATGCTCGGCCCATGCCGAGGCCCATGGAACAACAGGGCCTCGGTCTTTTCGGCCGCAACCCTGAGCCCGAGCATCTCGATGCGCTTGACCACCAGGGCAACTCCCATCGTGGCCAAGCGCTCCACCTCCTACCACCTCTCCCCCGGGCCACGACAAGGGTGTCGTCCGCATAACATATCAGGCGCACCCCACTCGGGAGTGCGCCGCGGACGACCCAGTCGTAGCCCACGTTCCACAGGAGCGGTCCGGCACCGACCCCTGTGGAACCCCGCAGCCCGCCGGACGCTGGACGACGACGCCTTGGCTGTCCACGTAGGACACCTCCCTCCCTCGGAGATAGAAGATTGTAAAAATAATGTGTTGCAGTTTGGAGCAATGATGACCTAATTGCTCAGGCAGCAGCATTTTTGTTCGCCGGTTTCGAGACGGTATCTACAGGAATGTCATTTTTAATGCATGAGCTTGCCGTAAACCCTGACATTCAGGATCGACTATATCAAGAAATCAAAGAAGCGGAAGCTAAGACCGGTGGGAAATTAGACTACAGCTCTATTCAAAGCATGGTCTACATGGACATGGTTTGTCTCAGGTAATTATCACAAGTTCACGATTATCTATGCACATAAAATAATATGTAAGAGTATGTTTGTAATTTCAACATAACTTAATTTTACTAAAGACATAGGGAAGTGAAGTCATATGGTACCTAACCAAAAATAGAATTTTTGCAATTCATGTTTGTTTATTGCGGCTAATCTATGGAATGGCTGAACCGAATTTGACGACACTTTTCTGACAAATAGCCGAAGTTACGCGATGTAACTTGGGCTAATATTATTAAGGTTAAGCGTAAAAAAATAAAAGTCATAAAATTGTGAATAAAATCCGATTCAATGATCAAGTTTACTGGCAACAGTTTTACTGAAAACTATATCAAAAGAGAAATATTTGATCATATAATTATAACGTGTGTGTCATTACCAAAATATATGTCATTGATGATTCTCATCAAATCTATGTTTACCTTTAATTTGCGCCATCTCTTTACCATAGGATTCAGATATTCCCTTCAATCCTTCTGGCCTCTGCTGCTTTAATCTCCATTTCACTCCATTTCAGTATTGTTTTTATTTTTGTCTATTTCTTCCTCCTTCCTCTATTTATGAGTTATATTTCACTTAAATGTATTCTACAAAATACGTACAAAAGTACAATTTGATTTGAATGTAAGAGTAATAAATTGTTTAAAAATTATTTGCAGAAGCTCTAAGGATATGGCCGCCTGTTCCAGCTTTAGAGAGAATATGTGTTAAAGACTATAACATGGGAAAGCCAAATAATAAAGCAACGAAAGATTTCATTGTGAGTTGATAGTTAAAAATAAAACTAAGAAATTAATTCTTTGATTAAAATTTTATAATATCTTTCTTTAGTTGAACTGTTTGTTAATTAAGATTCTTTGTGTAATTTCAGCTTCCTAAAGGATTTATTCTTAGTATCCCGGTATGGGCTTTCCACCGCAATCCGAAGTTCTTCCCTAACCCTGACAAGTTTGATCCGGATCGATTCTCTGATGCAAACAAACACGATATCCAGCCTTTCACGTATATGCCCTTCGGATTAGGTCCGAGGAACTGCATCGGTACACAATATAATACAATACAATTTGACATTCATTTTAATAATTCTTTATACATTAATTTGTTTATATATTTTGATGATTTCGTTTGTAACAGTGATTTTCCCATGTAAAACTGTTGGGACTAATATCACATTTTTATCCATTTAATGATTTATATCAAAGTAACCTTTCTGTAAGAACTTAATTAAGAAACTTAATTAAGAAGGCTAGAATATTAATATCTAGATAAATCCATATATACATATGTGATTTACTTCCAGGGTCAAGATTCGCTCTGTGCGAGGTGAAGATAATGATTTACCAGCTACTCCTGAATATGGAAATATCTCCTTGCGAGAAGACCTGCATCCCCGTTAAACTCTCCAAGGAATCCTTGAATATGGTGATAGAGGGTGGACATTGGATCAGGTTGAAACCCAGAAAATAGATACAAATCAATATCAATAGCTGAAGATATAACATTTCAATAAACATATCCGTATTGCAATTTCAGTCTTATAGAAATGATTACATACATATATACTACTAGCCGCTCCCGCGTCTCATATATTCTTCCCTGCATTTTTTTATACGGAACCCTAATTATCTTCCTAAAATTATTTTAGTACTAAGATAATAGAAGAATAATTCTCATAAATTTAAATACTTGCCCGTAAAACTGTGCAATGAATCGGATTTTATTCCATTTTGTTATGAGTTTGCACTTTTTTACGGGGAACACTAATTATTTTAGAAAATTAAAAGTACTTAGCGTAAGTTACGCGGAGTAACTTCAGCTATCCAAGAAAAAAGCCCCGTCAAAATCCGTCCAACCGTTCCGGTGATTACGCGGAACAAACAGACAGACAGACGGAAAAATAATAAAAATAAAATTTTTGGTATTATATCGTATATACATTCATATTTATTCGTATTTCGACATTACAAACAGACACTTCCATTTTATTTATTAGAATAGATAATATATCCCAACCAAATTCAGTAGTAAGTCTGTAAAACTTGAATCTTTAAAACGAATATTTTGGATACATAAATATATAAATTACATATAATATTGCAATTTAATCGAGTTTTCCTATCTGAATCTGAATTTTTCCTGATATAAATATTTCCATTTGTTATTTTTCATTTCCTTCTTAATAAAGAATCTTGCGTATTTAATTTATTTTATTCAACGATAAGAAAACATCTTTATTATTAAATGTAAACAAACATTTTGATACGAACGTTTTACCTACAGCCTAGTTTAATTTACGAAAATGTTTCCCTTCTGTATCCCTCAGCCCAAACTGTAAACTTTCGTAGGGACTTGTATTTTCTGTTTACTTTGGCGTTACTTACCATACCTTAAGTCATTGCAGTATCAACTGGGACAAATTCGATTCTCGAAGAATATTTCTCTAAAGATATGAATGTACTTGACTGCCATGAATTGTAATTTTCTCATTGTAATATTTTTGAAACGTCTTCTTACTAAATTTTCAATTAGCTCTTGTCTATCGCTCTCTATCTCTCTAGTATGTATGTAGGATAGGGAGTAGTAATTGAGAACAAAGCTCTTGAAAACATTCGTCTTTATTATACTTTAATTACAAAATTCAACCGACACACTTAATGCTTCGTAATAGACTACCCTTCATTCTTCAATCTCATTGATTCGCTCACACTTTGTTCCTTCACTCAGTCTTACGGTCCTTTGATTACTACATGTATTCATTATTTAGCTGCTGCTGCCGACAGTGCCGACATAGAACCACGGAAGAAGGGTTCTCGCATGATTAATAAAAAATGACATTTTCTTTGACGAACACTAACGTAATATTAATCAAAATATTCGTGTTATCGTATATCAGTAGATATTAAAGTTACTTAAGTAATGGCTACATTCTTGAAACTGATTTATGAAACCTAGTGAATCGTATCGATAGAAAAGGTAAAAATGCAACGCAAGCCGCATAATATATTTCTGAACTTTACGAACCTAATGCAGTGTCAGTAAGAGTAACAGAAAGATAGTTTAAGCGTTTTCAATCCTAGAAGTTTGATGTCAAAGAAGCCCATCGCTCTGGACGGTGCGAGATATTACAAGCTATTACGGATAAAGTGGACGCTATATTTGCAGATCAAAGCAAGAAGTTGAGAACAAGCGGCCGGTATTGATCAATAAAAAGGGTGTGGTCTTTCATCACGATAACGCTAGACCACACACATCTATTTCGATTTTCACCTATTTCGGTCTCTTCAAAATTTTTTACGCAGTGTTAAGTTAACATCAAGAGAGGACTTCCAAAACTACTTGTCGCGTTTTTTTTATCAGAAGTCCCACAATTTCTACAGCAACGTCATCATGGCATTTTTTTTTTTTTTTTTTTTTTTTTTTTTTTTCGAGGGGAATGCATTTACGCACTAGCCGTCCAGCCAGATCTGATAGGGACCCCCCCCTTCCAGATCTGATTGAAACGAAACGAAGATGTGTGACAGTCTCTCGCACGAAAGCGCGAGAGGCTGTCACACAGGATTAGTGTGGGACTCGCAGCGATAAGCGCCGTTGGTCACTACCCACTAAACCCCCCGGTACCTCCCGCCACCTGATTGAAGCAAACACGGAATATCATGGCATTACCTACAAGTTGGAAAAGTCATGGAACAAAATGGTACATATGTATTATAATTAAATGTAAAGAAACATTGAGTTTTCATATAAAATGCGAGAAAAAACTTTTTTCGCAACCAATTATGCCAAAAATAGATTAATCCGATGAGAACAAGATACATTTTTTTCTTCCGCCCTACCTGTAAGCACAGCTGCCCTAGCTTAAATTACTTTATCTACGGCCCTGCCTAGTGCCATAAAATAAACGCCTGAAGGACTTAGGATTTCGCTAAATTTTGAATAAAAGTGGTGGAAGAATCTTGCGAGAGCGTACATTCCTACTAATGTCACTACTAGTATACGACACAATACTGACGAATAATAAAAAAAAATCGACCCACTTCAAGCGATCACAGCTTACATCGTTTATTCAAAAGCATCAGCGCTGTTGTTCTCCCCAAACTCTGACTAAATTCCCTATCATACTTGATGGAAGACACGCAGCTGTTTGTCTAATAGTAATGCGTTACCACTTAGAACAAAAAAGCTTCACATGCACAAAAGAGAGTAGTAAACGAACTCCGTAAACTTTTTGTAAACATCAGATAGCCAAACCGATCGAAAATCCTCCTTTGGGGAAAAATCCAGAAGAGACTCTTTCACCATCAAAGATATTATTAGTCTTAAACCTCTTTAAGTAACCGTATGTCAAAGACATGAAAAACGATACGTGTACGTACTATTTACCTATTAGGTCACGAAAGCCTTACATTTAGAGGTAATCTTCAACCTTACTAAAGATCCTGGTAAGAAGAGTTTGAGAATATAATTTATTACTCGACGAGTATTACTGATCAGGCTTTTCCTACAACGGAATTACCTTCTTTGGCTTTAGTAGAGAGCACCAAAAATTGTACGATGAACAAATGTCAACTTTCGCCGCCAATGAATTTCTTACACCCGCTGTTCCTTTTATTGGAACTTCAGAGCGCTTAGTATAAAGTATAAAGACTGCGCTTTTTTAAGCGCATGCTCAAAGATAAATCACCTACAGACGAAGTATATGTAGAGTAGAGATCGCTCTATATTCGTTATAGAATTTAGCAAAAAACGGCAGCCAGAATAGCTAATCTATTTTGCCGACGTTGGTTGGTAAAATCTTCGTAAACCAACTACAAACACTAGACAGGCGTAGTGGCATGAGGTCAAAAGGCAGAGTAATTTTCTATTTAAAGGCAGGGATGAAATATGATGTTTTAATAAAATAAAAACTACATCTGGAAGTTATTTGTCTAATTATTTTATATCCTGTAAAGGTAATGGGTGAAGCAAAAACTTCGTACCCCTTTTTACGAAAATTCCATGGACGCAGTAGTATGAAATTTTGCACACACTTATAGTTTATATAGAGAAGGAGTGCAGAAAGCTAATATTTTTTTTTAATTATGCATAAAAATACATTTAATTAATAAAAAACAATACAGTTCACACACTATCATTAGTTTGACACAGACACACATCTATCATTATCCCTTACCAATTACCAATGCATTTTCAGTCACATGTCAATGTCAGACTTGACATTTATTAACCGTGTAGAAAGAATATTTACTTTTGAGAAGGTTTTACTCTAAGCAATTTACAATGAAAAACAAACAAAATGATTATAAATGTATAATAGAAGTGAAAAAAAAACGCTTGCAAATACGCTGACACTGTTACTCTTAATTACCAAATGTTTACATAGCATTCGAAATTTAATAAAAAAATCTAAGAAAAGGCGATAAAATAAAAAGTAAATAAAAAATAAAAATTCCCAGCTTTTTTGTAAACAATCACTTTATTTATGTAGATATTAACTTTATAGTTTTCTAACAGATGGCGTTAGTAGTACTCGTATAATAGCATCATTACTGTTTTTTCCTGAATAATATTTCTTTGCAAAATAATAAAATAAAGATATATTACACATTTAAACAATACTTCATTTTACCATGTTACATTTTAAATCGAGAGGTGGTGATAGGTTTTTCGTAAAAGGAAGCACAAGTTGCCTTATTAATCGGATAGTATTATCTTTTTCTTAATAATGGCAAACGTTGTACACACAATTTGTGCCAGTGTAATGTGGGTAAGATGTAATTTTAATATTGTATCAGCGTTACCAAGCTCCAGGAAAACGGTGGCTCATCCTGCTCATACTTTCCATTGAGGCTTGTCGGTACTTCAGAATGAATGTTACGCGTTACCCTCTATAATAAACTCAACTTGTACACAATAACTATATCACACAAAACGCCACCAAGATTACATGATATAGAGTCAAATATACAAGTTTAATAAAGTAAAGACAATACTGCTACATGACAGACTGAAATCCCGCCAAAAACTTCTAGTATTATACTTTAAAAAAAATAATAATTTATAATTTGAAAGTATTTTTTATTTCATCATAATAATCGTGTACAGTCACTAAACTAACATAATCACAGTCACACAGTCTAAACTTAGCATTAATTTATTTAATAATTAATATATTTAAATACCAGTCAAATACAAATTTAGTTTAATTTTTAAATTTAATAAATATAAATTTTAAACAAGTTAAAAAGTAAAGTTACATGCGGTAAGATATCAAGAAAACCATATAACTACCACCATAGATAAAATAAAGAATATAGACTTGCTATCACTTACTTAAAAAAATATCCCAATAACAAAATAAAAAATGAAAAATATGTTTACATAGGTATTATAAATAAAGTAAACTGTAGTTCATTTTTAATCAATGCGGACTCCTGATTAAATTGCAATATTATTTTTATTGCACAATATAATAATTGTAAATATTAACGAGTACTGTAATTTGTATTTAAAATGTCCAAATATTAAAAAAAACGAAGAAGACGTTGAATTAAAGTAATTTTAAAAAGGAAATACTGTAATATTTTACGTCAAATTAAACAAATAAAATAAAACATTAGGTATATTATATAAGATAAAACAGTTTTTTTTTACTTTTTCTCTTCTGTCTGACAACCCATTTTTTTTGTATTGTAGCTATTCATAAAAAAATGGAAACAGTTTATTTGTTTAAACTTTCGATACGATTCAAGTCGAATTTCAACAACTGGGCGAATGCTAGTGTTTTCATTCCTTGAATTATCAATTGTTAATATGTTTTATCATAGAAAACGATCTTGTTACGTTCATTACTAGACTAATAATTAAATGTAGTTTAAATTTACAAGGTGGACCCAAATTCAGATTATACGGAAAAATATTGCTTAGATTCTATTTTCTGGCTTTCAACCTGATCCAATGTCCGCCTTCAATTTTCAGGTTGAAAGATTCTTTTGCGAGTTTAGCTGTGATATGAGTCTTATCGCACGGGGATACTTCCATGTGCAGGAGCAACTGGTACGCCATTATCTTCACTTCACACAAAGCAAATCTTGAACCTAGAAAATCATGATTTATGTAGAGAAATGGGAAATTAAAAAATAGTACTTTCGCATTGTTATTTTTTTTTTACACGGTATAGTCTTAGTGCTTTGACCATAATCTCACCTGATGTTAAGTGACAATATTGTCCAAGATGGTAAACACACTAAGTCTAGATGCCCTGGTTCACAAGCGATGCTGCCCGAACACACTTGTTGGTATTTGGCGACAGGTTTTCTTTACGTGGTATCTACCCAAACGGGTATTTATTAGAAAATGGCTTACCACCAAGTTCAAACAATAATCTGATTGAAGGGAAATCGTTTGAAGATATAATTTATGCAAAATACAAAATTTGTTTGTTTGTAATGTGACACAGCTAGGAAGAATTTTTATATCAAGTAGAAAGTAGTTAGAAATAGTTTAAATATTTCGTAGGTGTTACTTGAGTTATAATGACTGCAGGTAACTCTCGGGTCTAACTATAGAAAAAAAAGGAGATTGGGAAATAAACTTAAGGAATAATGACGGATATGTTTGTTATAATATCAATAATTTTAAATTTACACTGGAAAAATCTCAGTTGCATTAAAATAACTACATAATAAACACTACATTAATAACTTTACCGATGCAGTTCCTCGGACCCAATCCGAAAGGCATATACGTGAAGGGCTGGATATTGTGCTTGTTCTCATCCGAGAAACGTTCCGGATCGAATTTCAGAGGATTGGGGAATAACTGTGGATCGCGGTGGAATGCCCATGCAGGAATAGCAAGTCCGGATCCCTTGCGGAGCTGGAATTACGAAATATTATAATTTAGTAAACACAATTCAGCTAACCACTTATACGATAAAAAAATAATGAACTCACAATGAAGTCTTCTTTAGCTTTGTCGTTTGGTTTTCCCATATTGTAATCTTTAACGCATACTCTATCCAAAGCTATACCAGGCGGCCATAACCTTAAAACTTCTGCAAACAATGAATAACATTTTTTTTTATTTGAATCAGAATTTGTATCTACTGTGTTAAGCGTTTTGTAAATTACACACATATATCTTAGTGTAAATAAACTTAGATACAGTATCAATTCCTCACAGAAAAATAATTACCATAATGCATAGGGAACTTTAAAATAGTGCCAATAACTGTTCGAGAAAGGTTGAGGATATAGATTTTGTAAATACCTAATAGTGGGTTATGTAAAAGATACTGTCATATCGATTAAGAATACTATCAATCACCTGAAACAACCATGTCCATGTACACCATGTTTTGAATAGAATTGTAGTCAAATTTGTCACCATTTTTAATTTCATTCTCCTTGATTTCTTGAAACAGACGTTCCTGGACGTCATGGTTTATTGCAAGCTCGTGTAACAAGAATGACATCGCTGTAGATATTGTATCGAAACCGGCGATAAAAAACAATACTGCTTGAGCAATTAGGTCATCATTGCTCCAAACTGTAAAACATAAATAATTTACAAATAGTTTATTAAATTTCTCGCCTATTTATCACCATTGGTGCATAAACAACCAGTATATATCAAAATTATAATACATCATATCATAGATTCATAACTCGTTACAGATGACATTGTAAAATACTTTAATAACAGGTGTATAATGTTGAAGGCTAACCAGTTTCCGACCACATCCTTCCTCAAAACATCGAGCCAGAACTCAGTGGTTTACAAGTAGTATTATGTTACCATCATTAGAAACAGCTGTTTTGGTGTTTCATTACGTTTCTTTGATATCATTGTGATAACCTCTTGATTCTTGATCATTATTATTGTATTACTAGCCGCGAGCCCCTGGGCTGCGCCCGTGTTTCATATATTTTTTCACGGCGTTTTAATTATTTTATGCAGAACCCTAATTATTATCCTAAAAAAAATTTACTACTAAAATAAAGTAAAAATATTTCTCATAAATTCAAATACTTACTCGTAAAACTTGCTTGAATCGTATTGTATTCAATTTTTTTATGAGGTTTCATCTTTTTACGCGGAACTCTAATTATTTAATTAAAAGTACCCTAAGTTACGCGGAGTAACTTCAGTTATCTATCAAAAAAAATCCCTTGGGAATTCATCCAGCCGTTCCGGAGATTAGCCGGAACAAACAACAGACAGACAGAAAACATTCAAAATTTGTATTTATGGTATAGGTATCGTATATACATTAATATCTATTTAGTATATTAAAATATATTTTGACATTACAAACAGACACTTCCGTATTATTTATTAGTATAGATTTTGTTTTTATTCTTATTCAAGTTGCCTAGAATAACTGCAATTCATCTGTTGTTAAATAAAGTACAATTTATAAACAACGTTGATGATAATCTATAAATGTTCCACATCTACATGCCGGCCTATATCTACCACGGTTTACGCCTCTAGGTTTTTCTAATAATTCTAATAATCCTCTTTAAAATGAACTGTAGTTAATTTCTGTATCTATAACAGATTTTGAGATATTTGAAATATAAGATTGAAAATTTCCTTTGGTTTGGTTAAACGATAAAAGGAAACTATGACCAAAATTTGTCCAAACCGAAAGGGATCGATTCCAACTATTGGTCGATTTGAGATGGAATGACCTACATATATTTCAATATATTGTAGAAGAAAAAAACAGAATAGTATATATTATACGATTAATATAAATAAATTGAGAACACTATCTTGAATAGCGGTAAAAGTATACTACTTTTTTAAGATTAAATGCTGTTAACCTGAGTGACCTTGTGGGCTTCACCTAAAATTTGGGGCAAAACTTAAGGCACTCAGCTGAACAGTAATAACTAGTTTAAGGGCCCTACAAGTATATTATTTCTAAAAATGATTAAATAGCAGACACTTATAAGATCTTACTTCGATTGATTTGTTTCTTGCCAACGGATGATTCTTCAACAGTTGCAAATCCTGCATCGACGTCTTTTGTGGATATGTCATCATGTGAAAGTTTCCCTGTTTTTTTAAAAATGATTTACTATTGTCTTGTTTATAGTATTTCAAATTTTATTATTATTTTTTTGTTATATTTGTAAGTAGTTTCAAGTATTACATTCAACATGATTAGTGAGTTTTTATCAGTTCTTATTTTTAAACAACAACCGCTTCTGATACTAATTATGACAACCCATTTACTGTGTTATTGGCATCACTCATACCGTATTAATCTTATCTATTTGTCTTCGTACTATTAATAATATCATCTATGGATTAGACGTATATTGTTATTATTACTAGCAGCAATTTGTGATTCGTATTAGTAATTTCAGCTCTTTATTGTCATTTTTAGTTAGTTCAAGGTTTATTAAGATCTTCTATACGTTGTAATCTCTCGCTGTTACTATTTAAGTTACAGACAATAAAATCAGATCTAATCGGTTCTTTACAAATAGTCAAACTTTTAAGTAATTATAACGCACTATATTTTGTTTATTATTTATAATAACGTCATTCTTATTGTTTTTCTGTACTAATCGTACAAATACCACTTATATACCCATTTTGATAAATAAAAAACATAATTGCTTTGCCCGGTCATTCACATATGCGAAACTAAGTAAAACCAAAAACTAATTTTGTGGATGATTGAGATTGACATAAAAATCAATCCGTATCTGTCTTAACCGTAGTTCACAAAATAATACCTTTTTTAGCTTCCATTAGAAGATGGATCATATCGGGTCTGATGATATGGCGCGTCTCTCTATCTTGCATAGTGCCCATCACCAAATCTTTGAAGAAAACTTTGGACTCATTTGTGAATAACGCTATTTTAAAATACTAAAAGAAAAATATAGCGTAGATGAACTCAAATTATATTGAAAATAATGTATGAACTCTATATTATCCGTGTGTGTGTGTGTGTGTGTGTGTACGGAATGCACGTTAAAATACTATGCTCGATAGTAAGCGTAGTACCATGAGAAGAAAGAAACGTATGTGTACTTAATATGTTAACTTTAAACTATAATTTAGATAATACGGACAAGTAATGCCGCCCAATAGTGATAAGAAAAAAAAGAAAACAGAACTGGATCATGTCAAGCCAAGACTAAAACCACAGCGACACCTAGTAAGTCAACACTGTTCAACTGGTCGCAATTATCTGGTGAACCTGAACTATTGATAAGGTTTAGAAAATCTCAAGATCGGTGAACTAAATCATTGAAAGTAATATTCTCATGATATTTTTTTTCGGCTCGACATCTCCAAACATAATTCGAAAAAACTGCGAAAGAATAATGACGTGCTAATTTTAAGTTATACAGAGTTAGGATGCAATAAATCAATATTAGCTAAATCAAGAACAATAAAGAAATACCTTCATTAAATTTGGAAAGGAAGAGAAACCGAAGAATTTAATCATCTGCCTAAAGTTGAATGTTGAAGCGGCTTTTCCCATTACATAAAACGTATTTTGTTCCTCCAGCATTGAATCGACTTTCAAACCAAAGGCGCAGGTGGCGATCACATCGTTGGCATAACGAGTTGTCAAGTCCTTGCAGTCAATATCGATGTGATTGACTGTAAATTATAGTAATTAAAAAAAATATCATGCAAAATATACCACATTTAAAAAGACTTTCTAAAGAAGTGATAAAATTAGTATAGGATTTTATTGTGGAAGTACTATTACGTCAACTTTTCGATCCCATCCACTTTCTCTTGGACTTGGTTCTACTTGTAGATACGACAATGCTCAATAGTTTATTATTATTATTTTAGGTAGAGCTTCTATAAATAGCACTACATCTTATAAAATGTGTTGAAGCGATGATGGCGCCGTGAGTATTGCGGCTGGATTCCGCGTCAATTGACGTGGGTTCGATCCCCACCTATAAGACTCTAAAATTGGCTTGAGCTTTCGGTAAAGGAAAACATCGTGAGGAAACCATAACATGGTGGTAGGGCATTTTCTAATGATATTCGCCAAGTTAGCTACCATCCTCAAGTTTGAAAACCTGTCGCCAAATAGCAATAGGTGTGTTCCGGCAGTATCACTTGAGAACCAATACCTCTAGGCTTAGTGCGTTTACCATTCTGAACCACATCACCACTTTAACACCAGGTGAGATTGTGGTCAAAGCAATGACCCTATAACGTATAAAAAAATTGAAGATTTAGTTTCTGGTGGTTATAACATAGGAGTCAATTAAGATACTTACATTCTGAAGCTTCTATCTTCATTTTCAATGCCTTTATCATCTGTTCACCGACTTCCACCATAAATGGTACCATTAATTTCATCTTTGAACTAGTGAAAGCTGGACTTAAAGTTGAGCGCATCTCTTTCCATTCTTCACCTGATCATCAAATATATTTGTGTTCAAGTTTATTGAATCAAACCTTACTACTTAGTTTATGTTGGATAACTCATTTTTATACCTTTTAAGGAGAACAGATTCCTCCCAAAGAACGGATCAACTTCTTCATTTATAAGCGAACGATGGTCGAGAAAATGTTCGAAGTCTTTAACTGTGATCTTCTTTACCAGTTCGATATCACGGACCAATACTAGTGGGTTTATAAATTCAAATCTTCCAATAAACCTTAACAATATTAATTGATACATATTATCTTTTTATTTAATTTAAACACAGTTACAGCTTATTTGCTCGTAGAGCCGATGTCCGATGGGGCCAACGGATTCTAGAATGGTAACCACGAACCGGAAGACGTAGCATGGGTGGACCGATGACCTGGACGCTGGATGCGGTTGGCGCAAGACCAGTCGTCATGGAGATCTTTGAGGGAGACCTATGTCCAGCAGTGGACGTCTTTCGTTTGAATGGATGGATGGATGTTATTTTGTTATTTAATTTAAGCACTGTTACAGCTTATTTTCATTGATTCTACATGATTAAAGGTCACTTTAAAACGCTACTTCTGAAATAGTGTGGTCGAACGAATGCACTTACTTTAATACATGATGAGTCTGAGCTTTAAGTCAAGTAATTAATGTAATTTAACATAGCACGATGGTAGGGCATTGCCTAATGCCAGACTGGTTATTTAGCTGACTAATTATATATAAAGCGACCCCGGCTTGTTCCGACAGACCTAAAACCTATCGCCAATTACCTATAGGTGTATTTTGATAGTATCACATGAGAACTACCTTCTTTGACCTTAACGTTCCATCTTAGGCCATATTGTAACGTAACATCAGGTGAGATTGTAGGCGATCGCTCAACCTATACGTGTCTGTGCCCGACTTGACCGCGACCACCGCACACATAGTCAAGAATTAGTAATATTGATTTGACTCAATTCGTGACCATTTCAGTTAACAAATAAACAAATGTCGAAAGCCTTTGCATTGATCAGCATGGTAACGGGGAATACTGACGCATTCAAGGGCTCACGATGGTTGCCGTATTTTTTTAGATTGTACCTTGTCCTTTTTTACCTTTGTCTTATACTGAGTGTAAGACAAAGTGATGTTAATCCGTAATAAAATCACAATGGAAAATGATCTGAAGCAAATCGGTAAAGTCAATAAATCTATTAAGTTTATAGTTTCGCTAACATTTAATTATATTTGATTATGTATTTTGATATTTTAGGTGCAATAGCAATTGAGAAATCACATTAAAGACAAATAGTGTTATCATATTGTCACGTGAACTTAGTTCACACCTAGTGTATTGATATGATTAGTAGAAGATTTTAATTATAGGTATTGGGTTTCTGGTAAACATGACACTGATAGCTAATGCGAAATTCTATTTGTGTTATCATCATGTTAAAATTGCTTGGCTATCGATTACATTTTAAATTATATATGAGTATATCGAAATTGTAGAATATTCCATTCATGGCGTGTGATTAAAAAAATGTGTTATTGTTGCTGTGGTTATTGTTTTTATGATATGCACTATTTAGTGCTTAATTACAAACGTATCTAGTGCGATTCACTGGCATGTGTTTGTTGCTCTATTTATGATTATTAGCCAACTATTCTAGATCTAATTCTATCTGGATAGATAAAATTATGAATTATTTACATACATTTGAGGGCAGATAATTGTAAAGGACTATCAAATGGGATAAAGATTCACCTTTCCTCAGGAAAGTCTTTGTATATCCTCTCGATGTGTTCAGTGAAATGCTCTCGTCGAAGTAATATCCCACTCATGTTGCCTAGCACTGGGACAATCCTCGGGTGCTTCACTCCATGTCTGCTGAATGTCGAATAAACTTGGCGGAGATACAGCGCTATAGCTGCCACGAACGCGATGCTCCATATAAGTAATAACATTGTCTCTAAAACGTAACCATCATCTTTATAAAGTGAATTCGGCAGTTTTACACAAAATTCTGTACACAATCCATCCAAACCTTTTTCGTTTTCCCTCTACCTCCTATATCAATCAAATTACAAACTTAACACTGTTCTGGTTACGGGACTTTTACCTTTCTTCATTACATGTCCATATCGCGCTGACCTATTTTACTCCTTATAAATGATTTTATAGTAATATTAAGTATAGTTTTAAGATTAAGATTTCTGTTATACTATTTATTGCATGATCTCTCTTGGTGTCAAATAAAGATTCACTTCATTAAAAACAATTTTAATTTGATATGTTAAAATTTTTAATGAGGTAATGAGAATAAAAGGCTATTTTTATTTATTTTGAGCCTATGGAATAAAAAGGAGAATGCATAGTGGTTCGTTCCGGTGGTTCACGTTCCTGGATTGCAACCACCATGCACCTACGAAATTGGTGTTAAGCCTTGTCGCACTCCTGAATTAGCATATGTATATATAGGCCGGCATGATGATTAAAAAGGCCAAAAGAATAAAGGTAAATTCTTTGTAATCTGAATATATATTTATATATATGGACATAGCTAATCTAATATATGAAGCTACTGAAATGACTGATTAAGACGAAGCCCACAAAAGTATTTAATTCTAATTGTAAAAAAAAATACACAGCTCTTTAAAAATAAATAAACAATTTGCAAATGAGCCGAGTCACGGGTAGAACTTTGCGTGAAGTATCAATGAACAATCATAAAATCGTTAGATAAAAATATGTTATATAAACGTTTAAAAAAGATTAAAAGTAACCGGCACTTATGATTTTTATATCATCAAAAGTTTTATATATAAAAAGAGGTTATCAAACAAAAAACATGTTTCAAAACATTTGTAAACAAACGTAAAGTGTAAGATTTTTTTTTTTTTGTGTTTATCAGTCGTTTTTTGCATAAACATTTAGCAATTATTTTTATAAACAAGCGTGTGTTTGTTAACCTTTTGAGCAATAACCTGGTGTTTACTCCAGCTTTCTTTTGTTTTCCTATTATCTCATTTTTATGGGTAATCGACATATGTAAAGGGTAATATTGTTCTGATTATTTCATTATTAAGAGGATTGGCGGATTGTCGTTTGGCGACAAATTTGAAAAGTAAGTACTTCAGAAATATATTGATTTCACGTTGCTCCCAAAAGAAAGAGTTATATAACACGAAAGGGACAACTGCAGCTCGGGCTGATTGTACCGTTTGCAAAATAGCCGAAACCATCACTTCCTAGTACTCTATTTTCCTCCTCCAAAACTGAACAGATTTTCTTTTGGTTATAGAATAAGAAAGACTTAGGCTATCTTTCTACGTTTTGCTTTTGTTTTTATTCATCAAATTTATCAGACGAACCTCTGAAAATGACGATAAAAATCTATTTTTTTTTTCATTTTCTAAGGCTCCTAGTTTTCTACAATAACTAATTTATGAAAAAATCGAAACGTACGGGCGTGGAGGTAGTGGATATATATTATTTGGTATTAAAATATTTTACCATAATGCGGGAAGAAACAGGGGACTAGGTTTGCATGGAATAAACACCGCTCGCATATCCTCTTAAGGCAATTACCATTAGAAATTGATTTTTTTAAAATAATAACATTCTCCATTCAATTTAGACCCTGATTAGGCGCTTATGAACGTCAAATTCTATCGTATATAAATACAGAATTATTGTAATCGATATTTCAGAAAATTCAGTTGAAGTGTTATAGAAATACCCTTAAAAGCTTCCAATTTTGATTAATTAATACAGTTGAAAAACATGTAAGTTATTATAATTAAATTAAATTATTAAAGACGTAATTTTCAAAAATGTTGTGTCTGTCTGTATGTTCCGCCTAATCTACGGAACGGCTGGACAGATTATGACGAGACTTTTTCTGGCATATGAACGAAGTTACACGACGTAACTTCTAATAACTAGGTTTGCGCGTACAAAATTGAAACTTATATAATTGTGAATAAAATTCAATTCAATGAACAGTTTTACTAGCAAGAGTTTGAATTAACGTTTTTAATAATTAAAGTGATTTTATTTTTACAATAGTACATGTAGTAAGTATTTACGGTATATATATTTACTTTTATACGTTATATATATATATATATATATATATATATATATATATATATATATATATATATATATATATATGGGAATAAAGTATGTATATATAATTTATTCAAGTAATAATTTGTAACGAAGTAAAATCTCTAAAAGACCAAGAAAAATTTGACGATAGGAAAACAATTCGAATCTGGCATAAACAGGTTCGTGCTTTGACGGTTAATAAACAATGACATACTACTGTTTAGGTTATCAACTCCGTTCTATAAATGATTTCATAATTAAACTAAATAAATAATTAGTGTTAATATTTCACACCAATTGAATGGAAAATATTTCGTAGGTAACTTACCTACGGACTGACTGACTAGCGTTAACAAAAAAAATACCAAAATCATATTTTCATGAAATAAATTAAGTAAATTTACAATAATATGGTGTTTTATAAGTAAATATTTACAAAAAAAAAACCACTCACGTTTACAGCTGTTGATTTAATGCCAGTTAATAAAACTAACGTGACAAAGAATACTTTATATTTGTACGTCGTTCGAGTCGCGATTGCGGACGGACAATGAAACTTGAGTCTCACAATCGTATCTCTTCTGTTCGACAAAACCGTATACAGACGATAGATACACTACGGTGTGCGCCTTTGTCACAAAAATTCATGTTTCATTGCTTCGAATCAGTTGAACGTTATATATCCACTGATGTCTTAGTTAAATTGATGCAGTAAGTGTAGAATATATCTTCAAATAAAAAGTTTATTTTTTTAAATAATGAAATACGAAAATAAAAATAAAACAAGACATACTATTGTTTTATTTATAATAGGTCTATTTTTCTCCTTCTATATAAATTAATAAAATTGACGTGTCTTTTTGTAAATATCAAAATAACAGTTTTTAACGTAATGTTATAAGAATGTATACGTTATTTAACACATAAAACACAATTTTTAAAATCTTTGCCTGTCTGCCTGTCCGTCTGCCTGTCAGTTTCAACTAATCTTTGCAACAGCTTAACCGATTTATGGGTCTTTCTTTGGCAGATAGCTGAAATTTCGCGTACAAAAATTAAATCTCATGAAGTTTTTAAGTCCGATTCAATGCACAGTTTTATTGGTAAGTGTTTGAATTGGTGAGAAATATATTTGCTTCTTGTTTGTATTACAATTAATTGTAGGAAAAATATTGGGGTTCCGCGCTTTTAAATACATAAAGTTCTGAACAAAACAGATTTAATGGACAGTTTTACTGGTCAGTGTTTATATTTGTGAGAAACATCGTATTTTATATATTCCAGAACATATATTTCATCTTCAAGACGACTATTGTCATTGATTAAATTTTAATTGCAGTTTCAAGACTATTTATGATGTATTATATTCAAACTTATTCAGTATACCTATTGTTAGAATGGTAATATTAAGCAATGATGTCTATCACTTGACGGCTAATTTAAATTTACGACGAGGAATCAAAATATAAATAGAATCCGTCCAAGAATCTATTTTCTAGTTTTCAATCTGTAACAATGTTGACCTTCGATCTTTGGGATGAGGGATTGCTTAGTGAACCTTGCGGGGATGCTACTTCCATACGCAGGAGTAAATGATACGTTATTATCTTAAACTCGCGTAAAGCGAATCTTGACCCTAAAAATAAATTAAAGTGTACATCATTTATTAGTACTTAGAAATCACGGGATAAACAAAAGTAACGCTACGTCATTAAATTAAAACGAATGAAATGTCTATCTATCTGTTGTTTGACATATAACCAAATAATTTATTTATTAAATCTATTTTTTTTTCATCACCATTATCGTATTCCTTGTCCTGGCATTATAAAAAAGGCATGGTCTGTCTATTTGTTAGTTGGTCCGAGAATCACTAAACCGATTTGTATAATTCTAGTTTTAAACAGTGTAGAATTGAAATTATTATGAAAAAAAAATTTGCAATAAAAATAGTTCTTAAAGGCGATCCTTAGAATGCTTATTTTCCGCTTAGAATTCTATCACTGTCATTAGAATACTAATTACTTTATTTTGATTTACCGCTTTGTTTATTTTTACTCTAGTTCATTGCCAGTGTATATTCTCGACAAAAAACATAAAGGGTTCGATTATATGGAGATAAACTGGAAAGGCCAGACATCAAAGAGGGTTTTTCTAGTAACTGTAATGTTTAAATTGATTCTTTATTGATTTCATCTTTTCCGGTTCTTCGAGCGATACTTCAGCTGTTGCGAACTCAGCTTCGACATCTTTTGTTATCATACACCATCGTTTGAAAGATGTCCTGTCCTGTGTTCAAAAATATTTTATTATTAACTTTGCTCATAATTTTTAGTATTTTATGCCAGTTTTAGAATTATATGTATTATTAAAATATGTTTTATTATAAGAAATATTATTATATTGTATGGTGGTAGGGCAATAGGTGTGTTCCGGCAGCATCACTTGAGAACCATTGTTTTCCTCTAGGCTTAGTGTGTTTACTATCCTGGAACACATCGTCACTAAACATTAGGTGAGATTGTGGTCAGAGCACTGTGCCTATTCAGTGTAACAAAAAAAAACATTTTTATCATTTATTCCTCAACAGATTTTTAAATAACATAGGAAGTGTAGATTTTATATCTGCTTTATTTATTGTGGTTTTGTTTTGTTATCAATTATTTGTTACTAATCTTATCTATATGTTTTTTGTTTTTAATAAACATTAAATGTTAATAATATCATAGATAAATTATGTATATTCTATAGTCTTTGCTAATATCTATTTTACCGCAAGTCTACTTCTACGATTGACTGCATTCATACTGTTTTCTTTGGTTCTCTCTTTATTACGACCTTGTTTCTTTCTTGTTCTCTTCTTCTTGTTTTGTAAATTATAGTCTTTCACGATATAGTGCTTTGATTACAATCTCACCTGATGTTAAACGACGATGGTCTAGGATGGTAAACACACTAAACCTAGATACTTGTTCTCAAGTTATTTTGCCGAAACACACCTATTGCTATTTGGCGACAGGTTTCCGATAATGAAGGTGGTAGCTACCCAAGGGGTTATTTTTAGAAAATCCCCTACCATTAGGCTATTATTTCTTCACGATGTTTTCCCTCACAGAAAGCTCAGGCTGATTTTAGTGTTGGATAGGTGGGTTTGAGCCCGCGTTCATTGACGCGGAATCAGGCCGCACTGCCCCCTGCACCGTCATCGCTCCAGCTCGGTTTATCGCGCTATATCGTTTAAGCGCCATCTACGAATAATTGTCAGAATTACACACATATATAAATGTAAATAATTTATGTCTGTTTTAGTTTTATTTGTGCTCATTTCACTATTATATACTAATATACTAACGAATATATACATTTATTATTTTAATATTATTACCTGGAAAACCTTGGGGTATCAAGAAAGAAAACACAGGACTCCACGCTGTGACTCAGGGCCTTCCAAAGAAGGTTATGAGCAGCTGAAGGAAGCGGCGAGCGATCAGGCGCACCGGTCAGAGCACCACACTCAGAGGGACTTGACTTAAAACTCCATTAAGTCAGGGTAGGAGTGATACAAACAATCAAACACAAAACCCCGAACATCTGAAACGCTCAACAAAACTAATCACGGATTTGTCACGCACACATGTTCGGGTTCATTAAATGGAGCGGAGGGTAATAAGAAAAATATCAATAATTAAGACAGAAGAAGGGAACACGAATACTAACAGGTTGATCAAAATATAAAATTATTGGTTATCACCACGGGTAATTTGATTGAAGGTCAAAATGAAATTTACAGGTTACTAATATAGATTTTACCTAGTCGTACTAAATATTCTAAACGTTATAAAAGGTATTAATTGGATTGGAAATATAAAAAGTTTGACGACAAAAAGTGTGCAATTCAAACACGTATTTTACAAAATAAAATCTAAGTTGAAATGCGGTAAAATTCTTACCGGGGTTTGTCAAAATATCCGGCAGCCAAACTAAATCCGGACCTGTAATCAACTAGCCGTTGCTAAGTTGATGAATATTAGCACCATGTGGTAATTGTGATATTACAAAAAAATACGTGACTTTCCACGTTCAAGTTCCACAACGAAAAAGAAAGCACCAAATCACGCTCCCGTATTATATGCTTTTGATTTTTTTTTTTCTAAACTAGTTAATGCTGTTGACCAAAGTGGCCTTTACAGCTTCATCGGACTTTGGGGGCGAGTGCTGAAGGCACTCAGCCGCAAAAGGTAACTAGAACAAGGGTTCGAATCTCGGCTAGGCCGCTACCTGAGTGTCAAAACTCCCGCGGAATTTTGATACTAGCTAATCCCTACATTTTTTTATTTAACATAAAAAAGGGTTCCTTACAGGACCTATGTACCTGCGTGTTATGTGCAGGAGTGTGTGTGCAATCTTTTGCGAGTAATGCTTAATGCATGGTCAGTGTCACTATATCGCGCTGGTGGCGACGTCAAGAGCCTCCCCAGTTGGGGGCCGAGACACGTCTTGGGTCGCCGCCTGAGGGGGACCCGGAGAGAGTGTGCGGGAGCAAAGTTAGCCGTCAGTCCCCGACGGACGGAACGGCGGTTTCGCGGGCGTGGGCGCTGGCACGCATATTTCCTCGGGTGATGGGGAAAGATCCTATTTGCGGCGGTGATTTTATCGTCGGGGTCGGTAAGGACGTTTCGCGGTCTCCGAAGCGAATTCGAAGCTAACGGATCGGCTGGGTAAGCTACGGCTCTCGATATGAGCGGCTTTGGGTGTGTCTCTGCGCGATCAAAGAAGGCGCGACACTGGGACTTGATTACGGAATGGATGGAGGGTAGGTTCAGATCTCTGTGTAAGTCCACATTTCTCTGATACCCTCGGGTACCTACGGCTTTCCTTACGAAGCGATTCTGAATCACTTGAAAGGAAGCTATATGCTATGGAAATGACACATCGTTCTTTATACACCGAGTGGTCAATACTACGAGCCCTTTGCGCCAAATCTGCTGTAGTCGCATGACATGCTCGAATGATTTGAAAATATTATATAATTATTAGACTTTAATAAATGGGGATTATTATCAAATAAATATTATATAATTAAATATATAACAATGCCTGACAATGTAGTTTGATCAAAGTTGGTTGGTGTCAAAGGCGGAATATTAGATAAATGTCAAGTTGTATGTCAAATGACATGTGAATTTTACAACGTGACAATATAAGGACCAAAAATTGTAACGGACGGACACACGAGTATGAGCGTCCGTTTATACTATTACGTAGACTGCTCTGCCACGCCCTATCAGCATAGAAACAGGATGGTATTATGTTTGACAATTCTGTATGCCGAAAGGGACGCAGTAGAGCACGTGGACCGGGTCGTTGGCGGGAAAAATGCAACAACGCAGTATACTTTCTATAAATGTAGATAAACGCTATTTACGCATTGTATAAATGTATAAAATGCATTCTAAATTTAGAATGTTAAATGCATTGTTGGACGAATCCTTCAAGATATGTTACTATTGTATGATGTATGCTCAGGCGGACTCGATTGGTCTACACTCATCAACAAAATGTTGCGACTACAAGCGCCAAACACACAACTATTTCATATTCCCAAGCATCGAACAAAGTATGGGTTCAATAACTTGACGAGCAGAATTCCGCGTACTTATAATACACAATTCAGTGATATAGATCTATTTAAATTCAAACTTCATAACAAAAATATATCTAAAAACAGTTTTAGAAATCAAATTAAAATCTCTTTTGTAAACAAATAACACAAAATTTATCCACATATACACATTACATACATTCGCACGCACACATACACACACACATGTAAACATTGTTTTGTAATTAGTTTTTAAATAGTGATAAATTCATTTTTGGCTCTTTATTTTATGTATCGGTTTAGTTTATATGTATATTTTATACGAGCTGTCAATTTAAGTGTAAATAAATAAATAAATAAATGTAATGTATGAAAATCTCTCTATTCTGATAGCACTTAATAATAATTCGCATACATATTTTCAAATCCATATAGAGAGATTAATTGAAAACGAAGAGCGGCAACGTCGCATGCAACGAACCGTGAGCTGGCTACGTGGCTTTTAACATTTAGCTCAAAATTGGGAATTGAGAAATAGCGCTATCTAATTATTTTTTACGCATTATTAAGATTATGACATCATTATAGATAGGCCTTTCATTTTAATAAGTAATCATTTATCGTATTACGATTCTGTTTATTGCAGTCTCGTATAATTATACACCTATATTTCATCTTTGCGATATGATTATTTATTTATTATTGAAGTGAACTTTCTTTAGAATCATTGGTTGTTTAAAACACGATGAAACGCAAATGCTTCATGACAAAGAGACAAACACATACATCAATAGGATTAAATCTACTTATTAGATTTTATGCTTCTAATTTAACTGATTAATAATTTCACAATAAAACACTAAGTTGCTTTAGTTGAGTTGTAATGGTTAGATACAACACCCGCTAACGACGTGGATTTAAAACCTAGCGATGTAGTTTTTTTGTGTTGTTCTATTTTTAAGAAGAGTAGATATGAAATATAGCTTAAATTAGCAAATTTGTTTGCTATTGTACAAATATAAAATTCAATGAAATCCGTCAAGAATTTCATTTACTACAATTTTTTTACTTTTGTCCGTTATCCTGCAGAACCCCTCGCGTTTTATCGGAAAAAAGTATCTTAGATGTTACTCTATAATATTAGTTATCTCTGTGTCAAGTTTTATCGAAATTGGTTGAGTACTTTCAGAGTGATACGCGTACACAGGGAAAGACAGACATACAGACAAAAATTCTAAATAAAATATTTATGGCTTCTATATCGATAACAAAGTCCATCCCGATTATAATTTTCAAAAAATATTTAATGTATAGATTTGGCCTAGTTACAATTTTATTATATTTAAAGTAGATAATTAATATTGGCGACACTATTCGAGTTTAATGTTGTTCCTATTACCAATTGGATAATTTCGTACTTCGTATGTATTGAAAACCTTAATAGATGTATCTACTCTATTATCCAACTAGATTAACAAAAGTGTAGGAACGACCTTTTATCACGCGCGCGAATAGGCGGTTTCCTCATGTTCCTCGCACATTTGCGTGTCAGCGCCCACGCCCGCGAAAGCGTTCCCGCCGCCGAGGACGAGCGGCTAATTTTGCTCCCGCACACTCTCCGGGTCCCCCTCAGGCGGCGGCCCAAGACGTGCTTCGTTCCCCAACTGGGGAGGCTCTTGGCGTCGCCGCCAGTGCGATACAGTAACACTGCCCATGCATTAAGCATTACACGCACAACACTGCAAACACACTCTTGCACATAACACGCAGGTACATAGGTCCTGTAAGGAACCTTTTTTTTTAATGTAAATAAAGATAAAAAATGTAGGGATTTAGCTAGGATAAAAATTCCGCGGAAGTTTTCACACTCAGGCGGCGGCCAAGCCGAGGTTCGAACCCTTGAGCTAGCTACCCTATGTGGCTGAGTGCCTTCAGCACTCGCCCTCAAAGTTCGGTGAAGCTGTAAAGGCCGTTCCGGTCAACAGCATTAGCTAGGTTAAAAAAAAAAAAGAACGACTTTTTGTTTTGAAAAGACTTGTAGTCAAATCGGCCACTGGTCTTCGCATCGTTCTTTTTTATTTCTCGTAACAGTCGCTCCTGTATATCAGGGTTTATTGCCATCTCGTACAATAAAAACGACATCGCTGAAGATATGATCTCGAAGCTGGCTATAAAAAACAGTATTGCTTGAGAAATTAAGTCATCATCGCTCCAAACAGTAATTTATAAAATGAAATAGGACGAATGATTTTGACAAGATTTATTTACTTTAAATGTAATATAATTGTCACTAAAATGCTTATGAGAATTTTACAAGAATAAGGATGCTTCTTTTATTGCTATAAAGACATTTAGCTAATCAAAATTTTAAATATATAAAATAGGTCTATTTAAATAATTTTACATAATATTATCATTTACAAAGTTCTAAGTTGGAGAAATAATAAATTACTTCAAATATTTTTTGATCTTTCAAGCTTATTAATCCTACAATTTTAATTCTAGTTCGATGTTCTTAAACATATTGTTGGCTAGCTGCACTCTGCCCGCTTTTACCCGCGTAGTTCCCGTTCCCGAGGGTTTTTCAGAAAAAAATCCTATCCTATGTCCATACCAAATTTCATACAAATCGGTCCAGTAGTTTTTAAGTTTACTCGTTACATACAAAAATACAAATATTTTCTCTTTTAATGTTATTAGTATAGAAGTATAAATTGTTACGGTCACGGCAAAGTAATTTGGAAGTATGAGCGTCCGTGAAAACATTTTTCTACAACTAAATATCACTGTTGAAATATTCTTACCTGTGTTGGTTTGATTCTTTCCGATCGTTGACTCCTCTACGGTTGCGAAACCAGTATCAACATCTTTTAACAAAACATTATCAGGTAAAAGTTTTCCTATATTAAAAAATTACAATAACATTAAACTGTTTACAGTATTTCGTAACAGATACAAAGAGTTTTTTTTTATAACTCCATAAAATATCTTACATTCATCGTGATTGGTAAATTTTAAATCAATTATTGCACAACATATTTTTAAATTTAACAAGCTTTATATATTATTATATTTTTAGGAGGAATTACACTCATCTATCTTACCTTTTGTCATTTTGTTTTTAAGATGGCACACGGTCGTCGCTGAATTTGAAAAATAGATATTTTAGAAATATATTGCTGTCGCTCTGTGCCCTAATTGTTTTCTAAAAGTATAAGTAACGCGGAGTAGATTCAGCTATCTGCTAGAAAAAGTCCTTCTAATAACGAGCGGCCCTTCCAAAGATTAACCCGAACAGACAAATAGACTATAATTAATACAAATGCATATTTGGTATATGTAACGTATATACATTCATATGTATTTAATAGTAGATAATAGACTACCAAGTATAGTTGTAAGATCCTACAATGAATGAGACTAGTAATTCTTGAATGTTAAATAATTTTCAATATACCTTTCTTAGCTTCCATGAAAACATGGATCATGTCAGGTCTGATTATATGACGCGTCTCTCTGTCTCGCATTGTATTCAAAATCAAATTATTAAAGAATTCCCTTAAATCGCTTTTGAATAGAGTTAGTTTTTGATACTAAAAAGAGAATAGTTTTATTTTAATGATCCAATAACTACATAATAAAAGAAAGTATCTAGAACCGTAACATTTAAGTAGTGCAATAATTTTCTTCTGAAATTGTTACATTTATTGCATATGTTGTATTTTTTTCCAACAATAAAAGTTTAAAATATTAAGAATTAAATATTATTATACATATTTTCATAAACTCAGAGTTTATGTATATGAAGCGATGATGGTGCAGTGGATAGTGCGGCCGGATTCCGCGTCAATCGACGCGGGTTCGACCCCTAACTATTCGAACTGCAAAATCGGCCTGAGCTTTCGGTCAAAGAAAACATCGTGAGGGGAAACCATAGCATGGTGGTAGGGCATTTTCAAATTATGCCCTCCTGGGTAGCTACCACCCTCAAATTTGAAAACCTGCTGTCAAATACCAATTGGCGTGTTTCGGCAGCATCACTTGAAAACCAGTACCTAGGTTTAGTGTGTTTAGAAAATTAAATATACCATTAGTTACCCGGAATAACTTCAGCTATCAAGAAAGTCCCGTCAAAATCCGTCAAGCCGTTCCGGAGATTAACCGGAACAAACAGACAGACAAACATTTAAAAAAATGTACTTTTGGTATAGGTGTCCGTATATACATTCATACCTATTTAGTAAAAAAAATAATTTGGGCATTACAAACATACACTTCAATTTTATTTATTAGTGAAGAGTATACAATAGATACATTTACTTTATCTTAGTACTAAAACATTTTTTAGGAAAATAATTAGGGTTCCGTATAAAAAAATTAAAACGAAGAATATATAAAATGCGGGCGCAACCGCTTGTATACAGCTAGTAGTATATGTAAATTAATTAATTAATTAATAAATGATTAGATAGGAATATTAGTATGATGTAGCAGAAGCTAAGAAACTAGTGTAGAACTGCCGTACACTGGTTTTGAAAGCCATAAGGTATGTGGACATCCTGATTTTTAAAGGAAGTGTATTCCATAGAAGAATTGATTGATTGTATAAGAAAGAATGGACTAAGCCAGAAATAAGAGGTGGACATAGAGGGAGCAGATTTAAAACATTTGTCGTCAGAATCGGTACTTTAGGGAGAGTCTTTTATGGTATAAGAAAGTAAAGACATATACATTAAAAAAAAAACATTTTTTCAATTTTATTTAGTTTATTTAGCAATATAAAATAATTTAAAAAAATATGAAAATGTAAATAGTAAATATCATAGCATATAATCCTGGATACCTCATAACAAATTACTATAGCGGCCTTTTTATTTTTTTGACGAGGGGAATGCATTTACGCACTGCCATTACCAATTGCATTAGTGAGACTGAAGTCCCCCAATGCAATTGGTAAGGGGGTGCGGAGGGACGTCTCCGGAGCAGTGTGGGACTCACCCGGACGTGAAGCGTCCGGAAATACCCACTAAACCACCCGGGGCCGTCCGCCGCATTTGGGATGAATTTCGCATTTAACAATCGCCTTTTAATTCGTGACCAGATGTTTAGATTATAAAATAAAATATAAGTAATAATAAATTGCTGTCACTTCTGATGTTCTTTTGTCGGTCAACACTGCAGTAATGCATTACCATGAAAAATAAATATAAAATGGATCTATGTCCTAACTTTCATGCGCACCCAATGTCCGCCTTCGATTTTCAGATTGAACGATTCCTTTACGAGCTTCACAGGTATGCAGGTCTTCTCACATGGTGATAATTCCAAGTGCTGGATAAGCCGGTAGGCCATGATCTTGATCTCTGTTAATGCAAATCGAGACCCTGTTGACAGGAGAAAGATTTTCAAGTTAACTGTTATAGCTCTAAAAGGTTTTTTTTTTGACGGGGGGAAATGCATTTACGCTCTACCCTTACCCATCGCATTAGTGAGACCGAAGTCCCCCAATGCAATAGGTAAGGGGGCACGGAGGGACGAGCTCCGTGCCAGTGTGGGACTCACCCGGGCGTGCAGCACCCGGAAATACCCACTAAAACCCCCGGGGCCGTCCGCCGCATTTGGGATGTGGGCGATACGGGATTGCTAGGCATGACACCGCGTCGCCCCCTGCGGCGAACCCACCACCTCTTCGCCCGCTCCATGACCCAACGTTCAACAGTCCGGGGGGCAGGATATACTTCCTGCCCCCCATAATAGAATGCCCTACCTAACACTATACCAAAATTTTATTTCCATGTTTTTTTTTCAGTGAAAGCTGTAGCTTTCCGTAAATAATAAGTCCGTATTTATTAAGAGTAAATTAAAAACTGAGTTTATTTTTTAAACTTGAGGTTAGTAGCTATCCAGATGGAAAAATAAGAAAAATCCCTATCACCACGTCATAGTTTCTTAACGAAGTTATCCTTCACCAAAAGCATCATATCTTAGAATAATTGTATAATTGGATTGGTAGAACCAAACCTACATCCATCAAGAAAGAACCCGACCACAATACCTTTGAGCAATCATCACTATAAACTTTTCATAGGTTTAAACTGACCCAAGTGTCAGTCACACCTGGGTGCTTATATGTGAAGCTAATAAGTTATTATGGAATTCATTGATCATTTTGAGAAGTTGAAGAACGTAATTTGATAACTACTGGAACTTGTACTGGTGCGTAACATCACACCTCTTGGTTATTTTATTAACCCGAGACTATATCATTTCACTTGCTCTGATCCTGATATAAATCTTCTGCTTTTACTACTTTCATGAACGGTTTACTCTCATCAGTTACGGGTACTTGACCTGATCTTTCATTAAATCATCTTCGATCTGCTTGAGATACCCACTTGCTCAGTTATTCCGATCTTATATAACAGACCATATTATATCTGTATCTCCTATTATAAATTAAAATTACCGATGCAGTTTCTCGGGCCCAAACCGAAAGGCATATATGTGAAAGGTCGAATATTATGTTTGTTTTCATCCGAGAAACGTTCCGGATCGAACTTCATGGGGTTAGGGAAGAACTGCGGATCGTGGTGGAACGCCCACACTGGAACTGCAATACCTGTACCTTTACGAATCTGAAATAATAGAAAAAATGGTATTTGAATATTTTTAGAGCTTTCCCAGCCATTACTCCTAAGTATATCTCTCCGCGCACTTACTGTATTGCTCCAATATCTATGTTAACAAATTTCTATGATTTATCGTGACACCATATCAGCCTCAATATAATACATTTAGAACACTTGTTAGGATATTTATAAATAATAATATTATAAAAAATTTAATCAGATTATAAGTTGAGTTACAAGACTTTTGCAAGACATGAAAATATGAACGCGAAAATTTAAAAACGTGCATGCAAATATGGGAAACTGCTCTCTAGTTACAATATATATTTTTTATAAGTATATACGTCTATTAATTAATCAAAATTTACGAATCAATTTTTTTATTCACTCTTCCATTCACCATCACTTATAAGGGATCTAGATATAGAATTGAGGTTCGAAATGTTTTGCAAAATCCTAAATTTAGAATTTATTGTAAAATATTTTTTTACATTCTTTGCACTCTATAACTACCTATAGCTAATATAATATATAATTAGTGATAGGAAAAATTGATTTATTGTTATGTTCGCAATTTGAATCTTACTCCAAAATTTACGTTTTCTTATTCTGTAGTTGATGTATCTAATTACTGATAATGAATTGTTTCAAACATTTTTAGTCGTCAACCAATATGCATAAGTGAAAATAAAGTTAAATTGAGACCACAGAACATGAAATTCATGTTACCAGTAGTGAAGTGAATACCTGCAGGTATCTTCAATATCTCCTCATAAAATTGTGGTAAGGTTCAGTAATGCTATTTAATTATGTAAAGTGACTTATTATCTATCATTACAGATTCCAGATATTATTTAATTGAATTCGAATTTCATAATGAAAATAAAGGACTTCATTAGCCATCATGACACCATCTTCACCATTGCTTCCAATGTTAAGCTATTTGAGATCAATGCTGAATGTCCTCATCTTCCATACAATTCTATCAGCCCACCATGTCTTTATTCACCCCTTTTGCTTCTGTATCATTCCTCACATTCTCCATCCATATTTTCGTTGATCATCCTCTCTCCTTCCTTCCATCAACATCGTCATCTCTTTATCATTCTTCACAGTCATCACGTTTTTGTCACATGCATTTTGTCTTTTCTCAAAACATGTCCATACCAAGATAAACGATTCACTTTCAGCTTTTCTATCACTGGCACCACTTTCAAACTCCCACCACACACATTCGCATCTCTGCTGCGTGCAGTCGTTTCCCATCCATCTTCTTACTAGCCCAACAGCCCGATCCATATAGTGTGACAGGTCTTATATATTCTGCCCTTAAATTTAACGGGTAACGGTACGGTAACTACTGTCTCAAGTTGCGCTAGAGACCTGTCGCATATCATATTTACAGTATGATATAAAGAAATAACTTACAATGAAGTCTTTTTCCACGTTGTCGTTGGGTTTTCCTAAATTGTAGTCTTTTACACAGATTCTGTCTAAAGCTATAACAGGCGGCCATAGTCTTAGCAATTCTGTAAATAAATTAAAAAATCTTACGTACTTCTACCATTTAATTGGTGTTCTGAATGAAACTAGTCTAAAATCTCTAGTTGACCCCAATTAAAAGGTTAAAACTCACATGTATTTCAGAATTGTTGTGAATAGCTAAATGGGAATCTTGTTTAAGTATAGGCATTACATTTAAATATATTACTAACTTAATGGGTTGTTTACAACAAATTACACGCCAATCAAATACCCTATTTTTGTAATATATTATTTGTACATTCTTAAAAAATAATTTGCAATACCAAAGGTATTATTTAAATAAATCGAAATTCGGCGATAACATTGAAGTCCATATTAACTATTAAGTTAATAATACTGTTAAGTGTGTAATGATTGATCAAATAACTATGAAAAACTGTATATATCTAGAAAATATTTCTGCCATATACGAAAAACAAAAAATAAAATAATCTCGCGAATAACATACAGACGAAACAATTTAATCGCGACTAAAATATATTTTATGTTTAAAAAACGATAGAATTAACACAATGTTTAATGTTACAAAATAAAAGTATAATTTTATAGTACAGGCAGCAGAGTGACTTAATGAATGATTTTTATAGCTTTTTAAATTTGAAAATAACACTTTTTTCTTATAATTTCCAATCATTGCAATTGAATTAAAAATATTCTAAAATGTTTTACAATGGATTAGTTTAATTATCGTAGTTACGAGGCTGACCTGAAATAACCATGTCCATGTACACCATATTTTGTATGGTGTTGTAGGTCATAATATCACCACCGGTCTTAGTTTCGGTTTCCCTGATCTCTTGTGCCAGTCGCTCCTGTACCTCGGGGTTCAATGCGAGTTCGTGCAGAAGGAATGCCATCGCCGAAGACACCGTTTCGAACCCAGCAATGAAGAACAAAATTGTTTGAGCAACTATATCATCCTCTGTCCAAACTGTAATATTTAAAGTTGCAAAGAAACTTATATTCATACCTTTCGATATTATGCCGGTTTAAAAATATGATAGTCGAAATACATGAAATTTTGTGACAATATTATCATTAAGTACTATATAATAGTTATTCTTTATATTTGATCTATTTTCTACGGCATGTAATAAGTTTAATGTAATGTGGATGAGGTAAGGCGTGTGGTGAGAAGTATGAAGAATGGAAAAGCTGTTTGGCCAGATGAAATACCAGTCGAAGTGTGGAAAGTATTGGAATAAGATGGATATTAGTGGCTGACTTTATTTTTCGGTAAGTTATTGCAAGATATGACGATCCCTGACGAATGGTGCATTAGTTCGCTAGTACCTATCTATAAAAATAAGGGTGATGTACAAGACTGCAATAATTACCGAGGAATAAAGCTCATGACACATAGTATGAAAGTGTGGGGGAAGGTGATAGAGAAGCGACTGAGAGAAGAAAGTAAGATTACACAAAACCAGTTCGGTTTTATACCAGGTCGAGGTACCACAGATGCCATATTTGCATTGCGTCAGCTATGTGAGAAATATAGAGGCATACACAAAAACCTGCATATGGTATTTGTGGACCTGGAAAAGGCATACGACAAGGTACCACAAGCGGTTTTGTAGTGGGCATTGAAAGGGAAAGGTGTGCCTGTGAAGTATGTAGAGTTAATTCGTGCTATGTATGACCAACCGCGTACGTATGTCCGGTCAGCTGCTGGCAACACCGACTAGTTCAGGGTATCGGTAGGCTTACACCAAGGGTCGACCTTGAGTCCATACCTCTTCCTGTTAATATTGGATGCCTTGACAGCGGATTTACAGGAAGAGGCACCTTGGTGCATGTTGTTTGCCGACGATATTGTCCTTGTCGGTGAGGATGGAACCGGGATCCAGAGCAGATTGGTAAAGTGGCAACAGAAGCTGGAGAGTGTCGGCCTAAAAGTGAGCAGATCCAAAACGGAATATGTTTTGTGATTTCGGCGGCACCTCTAGTTCAACTGTCATAACACTTGATGGCACTCCAATGCCAATCTGCCACGAGTTCAAGTACCTCGGCTCACTCCTGCAAAGCAATGGCGACCGGACGGTAAAGCATAGAATTAACGCAGCATGGATGAAATGGCGGCAGGTTTCGGCTACTACGTGTGATCCGCAAATCCCCTTTAAATTAAAGGGGAAGATTTACAAGAACATAATACGACCTGTCGTCTTGTATGGATCAGAATGTTACCCCATAAAGGTGACGGACGAAAGAAGATTACATGCAGCTGAGATGCGAATGTTGAGATGGATGTTTGGGGTAACAAGAATGGACAGGATTAGGAATGAATATATTAGAGGAAGTTTGAAATTGGCGCCAATAACAGACAAGTTAAGAGGCGGTCGTTTATCCTGGTATGGACATGTGATGCGCAGGGAGAAAGAGAATGTTGTAAGAAAGGTATTGGATATGAATGTGGACGGTTGCATGGGAAGGGGAAGACCAAAGAAAAGATGGATGGACTGTGTGAAAGATGATATGTTTAGAAAAGGAGTGAATGCGGAGATGACAACAAATAGAGAGGAATGGAAGAGGAAGACATGTTGCGCCGACCCCAAATAAAAATGGAAAAAGGGTAGGGAGATGATGATGATGATAATAAGTTTAATGTAATTAAGGAAGGGGGATGAACTTACCTCGGTTGACTTTATTTCTACCTAGGGCAGATTCTTCTGCTGTTGCGAATCCTGCACTTTCATCGTTTTTTGATTTATCCTCGTGTGAAAGTTTTCCTGTAAGAGATTATATTATAATATAAATCATCTTCTAATTATCCCCGGATTGATTTCTCTCTATATTATTTTGTTTCGTGGTAGTCCGTTGAATTCGGATGGCGCAACAGACGTCTTTCGGTTGAATATATAAAATATTTAAAAGTATTAAATAAGTTAAGGAATGCGATATTCATATTTGATAAAAAGTACCGTACATTTTAAATGGAATTAATAATTGTACCTTTTTGAGCTTCCATGAGGAGATGGATCAAGTCAGGCCTGATGATGTGATGTTCCTCTCTGTCTCTAATAGCGTTCAAAACCACAGACTTAAAGAAGTTTCTGGGTTCTTGCAAAAATAACATAATTTTGAAAAACTAAAATAAACACAACATATTATTTTAAGAAATTGTATGTTAATTTATGTAAATAAAGTTCATTTTTATATTTTCCGTATATCTTTTGTTAAAAATAATAGTTTCTCCACGAAACAAGGAACCAGTCACAACCCATAGAGTGTTAGCAATATGGAAAACATGCAAGAATATGTAACTGAAATAAATTGAATTCTTAAATGTGTCTTAATTTATGATAGAGATAAACATTTTACCAGTAGATATAATAGCTAAAAGTAACACTTAACACATTCAATATTATTAATTTACCTTCATAATTTTAGGGCAGATAACAAAACCGAATATTTTTAGCAGTTGTTTAAATGTTATTGCCGAAACGGCTTTAGCCATTATGAAAAAATGGTTTTGATCATCTGCCAGAGAATCCACTTTCAGACCGAAAGCGCAGGTAGCGATTACGTCGTTTGTGAAACGTCCTGTTAGATCCTTCCCCTCTACATCAATGTACTCAGCTAAAATTAAAATATCAATTTCAATTTTCTAGACAATAGATGCTTGTGGAGCAAATTTTGTTGCTCTTAATTTTAATTTAACCGTTTATATGAATTTGATATGCATTATATAATTCGGTAGTATTATACAAGGTAGTTTCGTACACAAATTGAGTATATTTAAAGTAACTTAACTGATTATTAAAACCGAACCGTATTTTGAACCATCCATCGATTCAACCGAAAGACATATGTCATAGGTCTCTCCACGACGACCGGTCTTGCGCCACCTGCATCCAGCGGACCTTCACCAAGTTGTTGGTCTATCTTGTGAGGGGCCAACTCACGCTGCATCTTCCAGTACGTGGCAGCCATTCGAGAACCCGTTGGCCCCATCGGGCATCGGTTCTACGAGCATCATGGCCAGCCTATTAACACTTGAGTGTGGTAATTCTCCGAACAATGTCGATTACTTTGATTCTTCTGCGGATATTCTCATTTCTGATTCTATCACGCAGAGAAACTCCGAGCATAGCTCTCTCCATTGCTGTTTGGGTAAATTTGAGCTTCCTAATAAAGCTTATTGTAAGTGACCACGTCTCAGTGCCACAAGGCATTACTGGCAACACACAGTGGTCGAAGACTTTTGTCTTGAGACACTGCGGTATCTTGAATGAGAATATTCTGCGTAGCTTCCCAAACGCTGCCCGGCAGAGTTGGATTCGCAGTTAACCTCTTTTTCAAAGTTGGACCTACCCTAACTGGTCAGTTTGCCCCAGGTATATGTCAACTATAAGGTATATAACTATTAACAACTTCGAGCATAGAGTTGCGGCGGGTGCCTTCCTCTCCCTCAAAGTCAAGGTGAAGCTGTAAAGGCCTTCCCGGTCTCGCCATCGCCCGATAAAGCGGAGGTGTGTTATGTACTTGCCGTTTATTTTGATGCCAAGTCCTTCCCAATCCAGAACCTTTAAGAGATCCTCGAGCGCAGCGGTGAACAGTATCGGAGAAAGAACGTCTCCCTGTCTAACGCCACGCCACAAAGGTATAGGTTTCGAGGTCTGGTCCTGTAATCGAACTGACACGTTTTCGTATAAATGTCTCAATACTTTGATATACCTGTAGTCTACTTGGCACCGTAGGAGAGACTGCAGTATAGCCCAGGTCTCAATCGAATCAAAGGCTTTTTCGTAGTCCACAAACGCTCAACAAAGGGGTAGGTTATACTCCTCGCTCTTCTATATAACCTGCCGCAGCGTATGTATGGGTCTACAGTGCTAAAATCTTTTCGGAATCTTTTGTTCAGGAGGCTGAAAGTTGTCAAGCCTGGGGTCTAGTCGATTCGTGAGTACTCTCGAAAACAGACATGATCAGAAGTGAGATGGGTCTATAATTTTTCAAAAGGGTGTTATTGACTTTTTTGAAAAAGAGGACCACCACACTTCTGTACCACATCTGTGGTGTTTTTCCTTCGAGTATGTCGGAATTAAAGAGCTTCTGAAGGGCCTCAAGGATCAGTTTACCAACCGCCTTTAGTGCAGTTATCTAAGTGCTAGTACGGGTAAAACCTTTACGTAATATATTATACTCTATGAATAATGTGGTGCTCCAAAATTAAACATATTTAATGTGTTTTGCACTTGCCTGTTAAAACTTAGCTTAGCCTCCTAGCCGATTTCGGCTACAGCAACTAGACTCTGTTTAGCCCGTATATGAATAACGTACCCAATTTCTGCAGTAAATTGACGAGTGCAAAAAGCGCTAGTTGGAATACCGTTAGCAAGAGCCCAGTCAGACGCGCAGGATATATTACGGTGCATAGATGTGTGCGCAGTACACAAATGCACCCTCTCACCTGACTCACCTTGATCTGGTGTTATGGAGAACCGCTACAACCAGAGAAGAGTTGGATGACACTCGTAGGAGTTAACAAACATTATACACGAGAATAGTGTAAAAGTGTAAATTAGGAATGATAACAACTATTCTAGCATAATAACGTTGTAAGAGAGAACGCTGTAATTCTGTTTAAATTAACAAAATTAATTAAGTGTGTATTTGTGTACTTGTGTGAGTGAGTGTTTGAATCGGTCAACCATGAGTAATAAAATGATTCTACTTATATCGCAGATACATAGATTGAGTATAAATAACCTTCTACTTCATTGATACGATTCATTAACTCTTTAGTCATTTGCTCGCTGATCTCCATTATGAAGGGTACCATCATCTTTATCTTCGCACTAGTGAAAGCAGGACCTAACGTTGACCGCATATCATTCCATTCTTGACCTGTTAGTACACGAATAAAGTATGATTTAAGGATTTATTATATTCCGGTTGTTTATTTGAGCACGGCATGATTAGGCATTTCATTATTATTTGTCTATCCTTATCCATTTTCAATTGGGGTCGGTGCAACATATTTTCCTCTTCCATTCCTTTCGATTTGCTGTCATACAATACATCCATTTTTGGTTTTGGTTTTCCCCTTCTCATATAAGCGTCCACATTCACATCCAATACCTTTCTAATAACATCCTCTTCCTCCCTGCGCATCACATACCCATACTAGAACAAAAGCCTGGTCCTTTACTTCTCTGTTCTTAATTCTAATGTACTCACTCCTAGATAAGATAATGCATTTCATCTGATATTAAAAAAAGTATAGTCCAAGAAACTATGACCGCCTTCGATATACTAGAATAATTCGACACCCACCACTACATTTCCCACAAACCTATTAAGTACCTCTTAATATAATTGTACACTCTCTTATGCAGGAACGCAACGTGTCGAAACGTCTCAATATTACTACGTGACACTATTGATTACTAAAAGTTTAAAAGATTTTCATGAAAATAATTCCTATTTAAAACTTAATTAAATTCTTGACCATCATTTCACCGAAAGATTACGACTGCTGGATATAGGCTTTCTCCAAGGAACTCCACAACAAATAACTTTTAGGAGGCGTGTCACTCACTGCCACTTAAATTTGGCTATTATTCTGCCAATGTGCCAATGATTCAACTATGCAGTTAAATTTTAAGCAAATATCTCTATATTACTTTTTGTAACTTTTAGCCTTCTAATGAGTTCCATTGTAATTTACGGAACAGCCAGATACAACCTAGCCGAGTTGGAATCGAATAATCGAATATATATACCTCTTCTTTGAAGTTGGGTTGGCTATCTAACTAGGGTTGTTGAAATAGTGTGTTTTCGGAAAGAATCCTAATCGAAATCTCGCGATCTTGTCCCACATACACACCCGTGCTACCGTGGAGTTATAGTGGGTATTCCCGGCATTTCACACCAGGCTAGTCCCACATATTACCTCTCCTTTGTTGAGAAGTTTATCCGTCAATGAATTTCTTCAAGTAAAAAAAACCTATCTGGACAGTTTGTTTCAGATACACGTAACTGTCGACAATTTTGAGTACAGAGTCCCTGATTTTTGTTATAAATTAAGAATTTAGTCTAATTTTTGTAACCCTATTGTGCCTTTTGACAGAATTTGATAAACTCCTTACGAAATAAAAAACTATACCTTTCAAAGAAAACAGATTCCTTCCGAATAGTGGATCGATATCTTCAGAAACAAATAAACAATGGTCGGTGAAATGTTCGAAGTCTTTGGTGGTAATCTCTTTCACAAGTTCGATGTCGCGAACAATCACTTGAGCTTTCAGGAATTCGTACCTGCCAATGAACCTTGGAAAGAAGATACGTACATAGTTAAAAAAATTAACGTTACTTATTTCATGATGTATTTATTTTATGGATATTCCACCACTAAACCATTCGATCACAATGACGATTTATAAAAATAAATGTATCCCTTATTAGGATATAAATGTATACCTTTCGTTAGGAAATTCGTAGTACAGTCTTTCGATGTGTTTCGTGAAATCCTCCTGGCGAAATAATATTCTTTTTACGTTCCCTAATAATGGAAATATTCGGGAATTCTTAACTCCTTGTATGCGAAACGTCGAGTAAACTCGATGGAGGTATAATCCTGTGCCCACTATGAACACCGCACTCCATATTATTAATAACATTATAAACCTGAAACAATAGGAAAAATATCATAATATTATAATAATATTCAGTCTGTCACGTCGTTTTGCGAGCAAGTATTGTTTGTTGATGAATCCTATGGTGGCGAATCCCCGTTATGCGAAGGCATGAACGACCGACTGCTGACTTAGAGAGAATTTGCGGTTAATGGAAGCGGATATGCCCATTACCATTGGAATTAAAATCACAGATGGATGAAGGAGCATAAGTGTTCAGTATGTATCCCCAGAGGTACACCAGAAGGGTCTTTAACGACCGTCCCCTCAGATCACAAAAGAGGGCCCAACACTCCCAGAGAGTAGATGAAATACGAAAAGAAGTTCATACTCCCTGATCAAATAAGTAATAGAGGAACTCCGTGGGATTTGAGTCAGTAAATGTTTGACTTAACCAACCTTCATCACTTGGAGGAGGTGAATATCTTATCCAGGATTTCTCCACTTAAAGAAAACTTGCATGTATAAAAATAAGGGACTTATCAATGGAATGTTACGTAGTAGTTCTTAATGTTTAATTCATTAACTCATTGTATTTGATCCTATATTATCTAGCAAATTCGTGCGATTGAAGATTTTGGATAAAAAAGCTTGTTCTAGCACTAGAAGGTCTGCTTTAATCACACAAATTTCAAGTAATTAATAAATACACAATCTCAAAAAACAACAAAGGGAAGAAATAATACGTAATTAAAACGTACGTAAGATTAATCGACAATTCCGTGATAACGACAAGGTTAATAATGATATTTCGAAACATAATACATAATAAACCTTACTAATATTATAAATGCGAAAGTAACGTTGTCTTTTTGCCTGTCTGTTGCACGTTCACGAAAAAAAACTACTGAACCGTTTTAAATGAAATTAGGTGCACAGATAATCCAGAGCCTGAGATAGGACATAGGCTACTTTTTAGTGCAAAAAAGGTTGCAAAGGATTAAAAGGAGGGGATGAAAAGTTGTATGGAAGTATCGTCAATTTTAGAGCTAGAAGCTTGAAACTTATTTTTAGGTTGTAGATTCGATATTTCTTTTACAAATATTTGTCATATTTATTTTTATGGCAAATATGCACGGCGTGGTATGGCGCGATTTAGATGGGTACATATGCGAATAATGATTTTTACGATGCAAATTCATTATTTTTCATTGCAAATTGATTACAATTCGATTTGCTTACACGATTTTTTGTTTATTTAATTAATGTTCTTCGTGAAATACCAATAATTTTAAGTTTTTGGGTTAGGTTATAATTTTTTTTCCTTATTTGGATTATTGTTTTGTTTATTTTATTCGTCAAAGGTAGATTACTATTGAATCTTTATATTTTGGCAAAAGATGAGAAAACAAAAAACGTAGTTTATAAAAATGTAATTAATATGTCGATTACCCATAAAAATGAGACAATAGGAAAACAATGGAAATGCTAGATTAGTGCACAAGGGGTTAAATAAACTCATATTAATACTTTATACCTTATGTACTTAAATATTTAATAAGCTCTTTGCAGTGAAACAACGCAAATAGATCATTAGAGTATTTATACGTACGTGTCATATTTGTAAAGTAATTAGCCTAAAAAATTAAAAATTCTACCCATAGACACTAATCCACGCGGACGAAGTCGCGGGCACAGGTAGTAATCAATAGTTTATAAATTCAATAAGTCATTCATGATAATGAATTTAAAGAAAAGGAACGATCATTTGAAACAAAACTCATTCATGACATCTTGAAATTATCTGATTTAGTTTTTATACAGGAGTAGAACACCAATCAGGTAGCTAGAAAATAGTCGTTCTGTGGTTAAACATCTCTATTTCTGTCCGTCCGTTAGTTGGCTTATAACTCGACAACCACTGATCATTATTACATGATTCTTTTTTTAAAACGTAGATATCTTATCTGGTCAAGTTTTAGTAACTATATATTGCTTACATTATGGTAGTATACCACATAAAAAAAGTCATGAGAATAATCGTGAATGAAATCGAAACATTGTATTCAACGCATATTGAAGAGATTCATACAGTAATGGGGAACGGGGTATCCCACGCGGGCATATTCGCAGGCATATCATAGTATTACGTGTAAGAAACTAGTATGTTCTACGTACGATTTAAGTAACGTAACAATAATACGGACAGAAATTATGAAACAATCGTACAAATATTATTTAAATCTAACATTACATCTGATAGCAATGTAATCACTGATAATTTACTAGGTACTCAACATATTTGGTTAGAGCATCAGTACTTGGAAGAGTAACGGGTGTGGCAGTCACAATAACAAAGTCCGGCGACAAGCAAAAGTAGTTCACAAATTACATTTCACTCACCATAATATGGACGAAAATGTTACAATAAAATCACTTACATTTCTACACCGTTTAGGTAACAGATTTGCAACAGGGATCCTTTGAGGCACACTGTTGATGGCTGGACCTTAGCCGGTATTAAAACAACGCAATCAATTACTACCCAAATCTGTACTGCGCATGCGTCAATACCATAACTGTTTCTATCTCTCTCTCGCTTGTTTACCATTACCGCTTGCTTACATCTAATTCACTCGGTGTTATTCATTCATTAAAATGATTATTTCATTATTTGCTATGTTTCATTGAAATAATCAAATCTTTTTATAAAATAATTAAAGTTGCCTCTTGCTCGAGGTCACATGGTGTCCGCTTGGGCCATGGCAAGCGGAAAATCTCAATATTACGACGGCATTCAACGTGATAATTAAACTACTATACGATTAAAAATATTCACCTAAGAATAAGGATTTTTACAAATCTATACAGAAAAAACAAATTTGATGCTTTACAGAGCACTGTGTTAATTGTTTAGCTAATATTTGTTTGCGTTATTGCTAATAACTTTTGACAGGCTTTACTAAATTATTCTATGATAAGATAATAATTCATTAGGAACCACTGGTGCTCCGAGAGTCACCCTCCAAAATCCTAAACGTCAAAATGAAATAAAAATTCTTCAAATAGACAAATTACGAAACTTTTAACTTCCTGCTTAAAACGCCTAAAACTCCTAAAACACTTAAATGCAAAATAAATGGTTATTAAATATTGAATAATTTTGAAAAATGCATTAATTACGATTATTCAACCCTCCAAATATGTCCGCCTCAAAGTCTTGTTAGGTGACTGCGCCTTATTTAATTATATCATGAATATATGATAGACCAGCTGTGCGCGCGGCTTCGCCCGCGTGGATTTGAGTCAATTTGTAGCCTATATGAAGTATTTCTTAAGATGTAATCTATCTCAGTACAAAAATTTATAAAAATCTATTCAGTGCTTTAGGTGTAAAAAGTAATAGATATACAGAAAGAACTAGCGGATGCACGCGACTTCGCGTGAAATTAGTATTTAAGTATCATATCTTTCATTCAAGACTTTCATTAACCTCCATACCAATTAAATAATTAAGCCGGTGATGGCGATCTATACAACTCTATAATCAGTCTGAGCTGTCGGTGGAAAAAAAAACCTCGTGAGGAGACCAAAGCATGATGGTAGGGCATTTTGTAATAATTCCCGCCTGGGTAGCTACCACCCTCAAATTTGAAAACCTGTCGCCAAATACCAATAGGTGTGTCCGGCAGCATCACTTGAGAACCAGTATCCCTAACCTTAGTGTATTTAACTATTTATCAACTCGTCTCTTAACATCAGATGAGGTTGTAGTCGAAGCACCAAGCCTATAACATATAAAAAATACTCTTATTATAATAATCATATAAATCAGATTAATGCCCAAAACAAATGAAAAGACTGTTACGTAACATCGTAATCATTTACGTAGTCATGATTACATTGATTCTTAGTGTGATTGAAATCCGGCGAGGGACGATGCTTTGCCGAAGTAACCAAAAATAAATTTTCGAAGAGAGCGTAATACGAATTACATATTTCTACGGTTATATACAGCAACAATTTTCCACGTACAAATAAAATTACCTTTAGAAAGGAGTATAATTGTAATAATTGTAGCATAATTATGTTATTACATTAGGAAAGGAGTTGTCCTAATTTATATATGATATTTACGTAATTGGTTTATCTACTCTTATATAGATTGATGTGAGTTTATTTTGTTTTAGCTATGCTTATAACTAGCCGTGTCCCCGCGGCTGCGCACGCGATTAATATATTCTTCACTGAATTTAAATTTTTATCCGAAACCTAAATTATTTTCTTAATTTTTTTTAGTACAAAGTAAAAGTATTTCTCAGACTCAAACTCTTGCCCGTAAAACTGACCATTGAATAATTGGATTTTATTCATAATTTCATAAATTTTATTTTTTTACGCGGAACCCTAATTATTTTCGAATATCACAAGTGCCCTAAGTTACTCGAAGTAACTTCAGCTGTCTACTAAAAAAAGTCACATCAAAATCGATCCGTTATTATTTAAAAAACGTATATTGAGAGCTTGTTACCAGTCTGAAAGCAACTGTATATTAGAGGAAAAACGTACGAATTATAAAAAAGGAAAATAATCGATAACACGATTATTATTATTATTCATGGTGAAATATTTCGACTACCGGCTGACCGCCTTCAATTAACCAAGCTGTACCACTTTTAGCGCTATTAAATATTTCCAGGGCTGCTCCGCCGACGTCTTTCGCTTCTTGCCAAACTTTTCCTCGTGCATGCGCTATTATTTCCTTGGGTATTCTTCCATTCTTATAATTATTATCTTTTATAGCTTCTTTTAAATCTTTAACCAGTTTTGTGTCCGTAAAACCGGGACATAATGCAATGACTCTAACAAAGGTATTCTTAAAGTTTTCTTCATGCCCCAAAGATCTTGTAAAGCCTTGAACTGCAAATTTAGTCATTTGATATACCACACCAAAATGTACGACTCTGTAACCCAAAATCGATGATATATTCAAAATTGTACCACCCGAACCGCCTTTATCAGTACGCATATGTTCATAGAATTTTAATGACCATTCGACTAACGAAGTTGCGTTGATATCAATCATTCGTCTCGGTACGCTATCATCGCTTGTTCCGGCGCTGTTCACTAACACATCAATTCTCTTGTAAGTCTTCTTTATCGCTTCAAAAACATTTTCTAAATCAGTCGTCACATCACACTGTATATAAGCAGCTTTACCTGTCCCGTATATTATGTTCAACTTGTTGGCAGCTCTGGTTCCATTTATTTCATCGATGTCGATTAATATAACAAGCTCTGCTTTAGATTGTAAATATTGATCAGCTATAGCATATCCAATGCCATCGGCTCCTCCAGTTATCACAATCCTTTTGCCTTTAATATCATAATCCATAATAGCAGCTTAATTTGGACTGGTTTTCGCTTAGTTTTTTTTTTTGGTTAATATGTATTGATTTTTATGTTAGATGTATTCTTATTCTGGTGCAACACACGCTAGGCTTGTAACACTTTCAAGTGGTAAGTGAAAAATGTCTTGAATGAAGGCATATCTTATATCATTAGTACGCTGACTTTCGCAATACATATTGCAACCAAAACAATAAGTACTTAATGTAAAGGGTCATGTTAAGGTGGCATATCTAACTTTGTAGTGACATTTAGAATAAAGAAAGAAAAAAATGTTTATTTCAGTATCGCACGATACGTATAAATAAAATATGCCTTCAGTCGTAAAGAAATGTAAACATACAAAGCAATGAGATAAACAAAATAACAAAAACAGTACACATGTAAGTGTTGTACACGATAACAAATATCCTTGAGACTGGAGCACAATATATGCATTTATGATTTCCCCTTATCCTTACGACACGGGCTAAATTGATAAGTGATGGTGATAACAAAGTGGTGTAAATGTATGTCGCAAATTATTCGATTTTGATTAATTATTCCTTAAAATCACCTTAGTGATTAGGAAAATTTTATTTAAGCTCATATGTGGTTGTCTGTTTTAACAGTTATTTCCATTTATTTTATATATGGGTACATTGGTTAACTCTAGCTGGAACCAATTTCAAAATTATTAATGATATTAAAAGCAAAGGATATATCGAAGTAAACAGTAGTAGATTAATAAAGTAATTATCCATTCACTTTTTAGTGCATTTTTGTAAAATATTTATTGAATTAGGTTTGTTTTTAATTTAATATGTCGATTACTCATAAAAATGAGACAATAGAAAAACAATGGAAAGCTAGCGTAAATGCCAATTAGTGCTCAAGGGGTTAAAAAGCTTTGTTTGCTACTTTTTGTTTAAGGTATAGTTTTAAAGCCAGCTTTTTTCTCGAAAATTATTTTATTGTATTTCCATATCACATTTTTCTTCTTTCACTTTTTTATTTCACAATTGTGCACATAAAAAAGTACAACATTGAAAAAAATATATTCTGCAACTCCTACCCGTTAAAATGTTGGATCTTCTATCATCAGATCGGTAAAATAAGATGCGGCCTGTACTACGCAAATACTTGAATAGCTTTGGAAACAAATATATGAAACAAGCGTGTTTATTTGAGGGTTGATTTCGATTTTCTTGAGATTCACTGACTTTTTGCCAATGGTATCACCTGGGTGATGTACTCTTTCGAATGAAAAAAAATACAAATCGGCCCACAATTAACAGAAAATTCGCGTAAGAAATGTACAAAAAAAAGAAATCAAACACAGGAATAATAAGTAATAACCTCCTTCTTTTTGAAATCGGTTAAAAATAGGGAGCATCAAAACATTATTGTCTAATTTATATTTAAAAACTATATTACGCAGAAAAGAAAATACGATACGCGTGTGTGAAACCGCGGGCACACAGCTAGTTATACTAATAATAATATTTGCTGAGATATTAGTTTTGCTTACATAGTGTTTAGAAAAACATGTTATTGTAGAACCAATCGATTTGTTTTCTCAACATGTACTCGTACTGTTTTTAAGAATGTCTTCGAGTATCATGAAAAGTTTCTAAGTAATGTCATAAGTCTAAGCTTCCTAGTAAGCTGAAGTATTACAATTTAGGTGTATAAACATAATTTACTATTTGCTACTGGTTACTATATAATTACTATTTATCGTACCGTCCCGTCCCGCCCGAAGTACATATATAATTTGCTTACGAAATCACATTCAATACACTCCCTCCCCCATGTCATCAAAAATAAAAAAAACATGAAACGTCCAATTAATTTGTTATGTTCCGCGCCATATTTATACCTATTGATATTATAATTGCAATTCAGTTCTAGGTACTTCCAAAAAATGACTCCTTAATACAACGCCTAAAATGCCTAGATGATTGTATAAAAATTGAACATCAAAATATTGTTTTCTTATTTACTATTTCTGAGATATTTATTATGTATAAACTATACTTTATTTATAGTATGTCAATTCTGTCAGTCTCTCTGTCAATTCTGATCAATTTCAATCAATCCATAAAATAAAATTATCCATTATTAATCCAAATTATTAACATTAATACATAAAATTTTTGCTCTCGAGTAAGACAAAAACGCATTTACTTAGAAACTCTTCTTTCATACTAACGTCGTCGCGTGTCATTCAAATAACTAGAACTTTTGATTGAGTGGATCGATTGTAATGAAATAAAGTTTTGATGTTACCCCGAAACAAGCTTATATAATTACCTTTTTGAATATTTACAATTTACCTGGTAGTTTCTAATTGCTACCTGTATAGACAAACAGACAGACATTTCTAAAAATTATAGTCTCTTACAACTATTCACTGATCTTTTCAATCTACTCTAATCACTTTTGTTACGTTTTCTACTATATCGATGACATTGACTCTGATGTTTACTGTTGTTTTAACCTGTTTATAATTATTACCTAAAGTTAAAACTATTTAATTATCGTTTCTTAACCAGCTGATAGTTTAATTATAAAGTATTTTATTGTTATTATTTTGTTATTGTATTACAATAATGATTTAGAAAGCGTATATGGAGAACTTGTTACAAATCTGAAATGAACAGTACATTACATGAAAAACTTATTAACAATAAAAAAGGAAAATAGTTGATATAAAATATTATTATTATTATTCATGGTGAAGTACTTCGACTACCGGCTGACCGCCTTCAATCAACCAAGCTGTACCACTTTTAGCACTATTAAATATTTCACGAGCTGCTGCACCAACATCTTCCGCCTTTTGCCAAACTTGTCCCTGAGCGTACGCTATCAAATCGTTAGGTATTATTTCACTTTTATAATTCGTACATTGTGTAGCTTCTTTTATATCTTTAGTCAGTTTTGTATCCGTAAAACCAGGACACAATGCAATGACTCTAACAAAAGTCTTGTTAAAGTTGTCTTTATGCCCCAAAGATCTCGTAAACCCTTGAACTGCAAATTTAGTCATTTGATATACCGCACTAAAAGGTACGTTTCTGTAACCCAAAATAGATGATATATTTAAAATTGTACCACCTGACCCGCCTCTATCTGTTCTCATGTGTTCATAAAATTTCAATGACCATTCAACTAATGAAGTTGCGTTGATATCAATCATTCTTCTCGGTACGCTATCATCGCTTGTTCCGGCGCTGTTCACTAACACATCAATTCTTTTATAGGTCTTCAATAACCCTTCAAAGAAGTTTTCCAAGTCAGACGTCACATCACATTTTATATAAGCAGCTTTGCCTGTCCCGTGTGTTTTGTTCAGTTTGTTGGTAGCTCTGATTCCATTTATTTCATCGATGTCTATTAATACAACAATCTTTGCTTCAGCTCGTAAACATTGATGTGCTATAGCGAATCCAATACCGTCTGCTCCTCCAGTTATAACTATCCGTTTTCCTTTAATGTCGTATTCCATAATAAGGGCGTTTTTAACTAATTGGTCGATTTTATTCAAATTATTTTTTCACCTATATTTTTAAATGCTGATTTTTAACACAATTTGTATTCTTGTTGTGTACTAATCCTCGGTTTATTTACTACTACGATAAGTAGTGTGTTTATGTCACGAATGCTGTTCTTTACATTATCAGTGCCTTGACTCATATAAAAATATCATAGACCAAAAAATAAATATTTAATATACAAAAGTAGATATCTTAATTATATTTTTAATGAATTTTAGAATAAATAAAGATAAAATGTTAATTTATTTGTTAATCAAATAAAGATTGTCATATTTTTTGTATTCTGTCTTTCAGTTTCTGTTTTGTTCTGTTTCTGTTTTGTATTCAATCCTTCTAATATTGTGAGATTTCATTTTAAATTCTTGGAATATATCATCGTAATGTGCAAAGTTATAAATATCTACTAAGCAATACCTCGTGAATTAAAAAAAAAACTTTAATACGGTTAATACATACGAGTAGTTGATGATGATGGGCGCACTAGATGGTATAACAAGTTTCAAACTGACTTTTACATATCTATTGTCTAAAAGGTTTTAGAACATTAATAATGAAAAAGTCTACAATTTTGGAACACGAAACCTAACATTTTACGGTCCAATTAGATTGTAATCGCAGCTGGGCCACATCAGTTAGATACATATTTCATAAGTGTCAAAGCATACTTTATAGATAAATAAAATTTAAGAAGGAAAGATATCAGAAAGAAAAACAATTTTGACTTACTATATAGAAACAATTATACAAAAAGTAAAATATCAACAACGATTATTCTTGATAAGGTACTTCAACTACTGGCTGACCGCCTTCAATCAACCAAGCTGTACCACTTTTAGCGCTTTGGAATATTTCCAGGGCTGCTATACCGACGACTTCCACTTTCTGCCATACTTGCCCTTGTGCGTACGCTATCAAATCATTTGGTATTATTCCACTTTTATAATCAGTATCATTTACATGTTCGTCTACATTTCTAATTAGTTTTGTGTCCGTAAAGCCAGGACATAATGCAATTACTCTAACAAATGTTTTCTTAAAGTTGTCTTCATGTCCCAAAGATCTTGTAAAGCCTTGAACTGCAAATTTAGTCATTTGATATACCACACCATAAGGTATGATTCTGTAACCCAAAATCGAGGAAATATTTAAAATTGTACCACCCGAACCACCTTTATCTCTACGCATATATTCATAAAATGTCAATGACCACTCAACTAATGAAGTTGCGTTGATATCAATCATTCGTCTCGGTATGCTATCATCGCTTGTTCCAGCGTTATTTACTAAGACATCAATTTTTATATATGTCTTCATTATGGTCTCAAAAACATTTTTTAAATCAGTTGTTACGTCACACTTTATATAAGCAGCTTTACCTATTCCGTATATTTTGTTCAGATTGTTAGCAGCTTCGATTACTTTTGTTTCATCGATATCGGTTAAAATAACAAGATCTGCACCTGCCTGTAAATATTTATCACCTATAGCGTATCCAATACCATCTGCTCCTCCAGTTATGACAATCTTTTTGCCTTTAATGTCGTACTCCATAGTAACAAGTTGCTTGTTCCGAACTGATTTTGATCTTTAAATCAAAATTTATGAATATTTCCTATACCTAGTTATTGTACACTGAATAATGTTATGTTTGCAGCAAAGATTCTTGTAAATAGTGAACAATAAACACAACGCAGCGATTTATACTATTAGTATCTTGACTAACATTATTCTAATCGAGCAACAAATACCGCATGTACATAAATCAACTTAAGGAGAAGAAACTGTCTCTTAATAATCATAATAAACTGAATTTTAACTCAGATTTAAAGTGAAATTACGATATTAATAATTATGTTAGAAACGAGATTCGTTAACAACATACAGTAAATATCCGATCTCAACTAGTTTAAAAAATGTACTAATGATTTTTCTATACTAATTTGAACTTATTTAGTAACTTTATTAGCTGACTCTGAACTTGTTTGAGTGTTAGAAGAAGAACTGAAATTATCTTGTAATACCAGCAATTTTTTCAGCAGATCTGACTACGGCCGAGAGTATGTGTTTTATGCGTTGACTATTAGAATGGAAATTACGATAAAAAATTACCACGAAGTCTTTAAAATATACCAATGTATAAACGTTTTAAAAAAAGTACAATAAAGATAGATTTTGTTTTTGGTGGTCTCAAACTCATTGGGCTCATCCACTTGCTAGGCAGAGATTCTCGAAGTCGAAGAAGAATGCGAAAACGATTGCAACATCCCGTTTGTTAAGTGGATGTCAAACCATGTCAAAATTTTAATTGGATACAATTTCACATCATTTAATGACTTTACTTCATGGTGATACCCGCAATGATGGTTTGGATTTGAATGAAAGAAAGTTGTGTGTATTCTATATGTAAATTTCCGATTCGAATACACCGAGCTATAAACTATAGTCATGCCACTCACATCATAATTATTTCAATAAATTTTGCGTGATTCGTGTGGCTATAGATATACATTTAAAAAAAAATAATACCAATGTGTTTCGTTATCGAAATACAAAAATCCCGAGTTTTGTTTTTCTCAAAAATAAATGTAAGATACTTTCTTTCTTTCTCTATTATCTTTCTACTTTCTCTTCTCTTTCTTTTTCTTTATTTTTATCTCTGTGATTTTATTACATATGTATAGACTATATGTATCACCACTTTAAAAATAAATTTAATAACATCTTTTGTGATTTTTTTTTCTTGTGTCGAATTATTTTTGATTACGTAGACTTAACAGTGATTTTATATTTACGAGCTCTGTTTGCTCGACGTAGTTTAGATAACCCCCGTTAATTGTACATGAGAAGATAAATATATGTTTTAGAATAAAATATAAAGTAATTTTTATTTGTTATTATAAAAGGACTAGTTTTGTTTTCTTTGAATCGAACATAATCATTATAGAAAAATTGAAGTGATTGATGTTGATGTCTGGAAATTACACTACTTTCTGTGCATTAACTAAAAACTTTGTAACTACGATTTGTATAGTGCCATAAAAAATACCGCATTGAGCTTATTGTCGGCTCTTCTCAATGTCTGAGTTCTTATCCGAACCACCGATGGTAGTTTTATGACGTTAATTACCTTATCAGGGTCTATACTTAATCAAGAATTTAAAGAAAAAAATTATAGACTAATGATATTTGTTATTGATACTACCAATACTACTAAACTGATTGATAAATAGAAATATGTAAATATTAAAAATTCGATCCAAAAACAGAAGAGTAATATATCTTCAACTGTTTTATCTTTACCTATTTGTATTCATATGTAGAGTAACTTTGCCCGTGGCTCCTCTCTTGTGAATAATGGCAATTATTGCTAGTGTTTTTTATAAAGTACGCATAAACTATACATGATTTTAATGATGGAAATATTTATTACAACGCCTATTTTATACAAAAATTGTTCCTTCTGACACCAAATAGTATAATGTATTGGAATTTATACGTAAATATTATGACTTAGTAACTGAACCCTCTCCCAAACGTAGTACATATATCTGCACGGATACATTTTGTTGTAGGCAAAAACGCAATGGACTCCCCGATTAATCTCCTCATCATCACACCAAGTCATCGGTTCGTCCACCTTGTGGAGGGCCTACCCACGCCGCGTGTTCAGGTGCGTGGTAGCCTTTGGAGAACCTGTTGGCCATATCCAACATCGGTTCTGCGAACAATGTGGCCAGCTCACTGTAGCTTAAGTTTAGCAATTTTTTGGAAAATGTCGGTTACTTTGGCTCTTCCGCGGATCTCTTAATTCCTGATTAGATCACGAAAGCATAGCCCTCTCCATTGTCCTTTGGGCAACTTTGAGCTTTTTTATTAGGCCTATTGTGAGCAATCACGTCTTAATTATTCTAAGTAAATTAAATCTATGTGAATGCACTAGTAGTACTTTTTTGTGTGAAGTTAACTCACCTTTTTTTTTTTTTTTTTTTAACGGGGGGAAATGCATTTACGCACTACCCTTATCTATTGTATTTGGAGGATCAAAGTCCCCCAAATACAATAGATAAGGGGGCACGGAGTGACGAGCTCCGTGCCAGTGTGGGACTCGCCCGGGCGAGAGTCGCCCGGAAATACTCACTAAAACCCCCCGGGGCCGTCCGCTGCATTTGGGATGGGGGCGACACGGGGTGGCTTTCGCAAGCACCGCGTGACTCTTCAGTTAACTCACCTAATAACTTTGTATCTTGGCAGAGGTCTAGGACGAGCGTCGATCTCCAACTGGGGAGGATACCCACCACCAGCATGATACAGTGACACTCTAGCATAACTCGCATTACACTAAACCTCACACACCTGCACACTAAACGGAGGCACATGGGATCTACAACAGATTTTGAGATATATTTATTCCCTTAAACGCCTCAGGATTACTGCTGGACAAATTCTACAGAATTTACGTCTCGCGTAGCAATTCAAATTGATGTCTGTACCACTTTGATACCCTTGTTCCAGCTACCATTCTTTCTGAACTTAGTGCTTTAGGTGCTCGCCCCAAAAGTTCAGTGAAGCTAGTAAGGCCCTTCTGGTCAATAGTAATCTTAATAGTGTTTGAAAAAATAACTCATAACTTACAATGTATTATACCTAACTTAATTAATTGTATATTATTATACTCTTGTCAAAAAATGCGAAACGAGTCATATAAATAGGTCTTTTTGTTCTCGAAGTCTAAGCGGACTAACTGATCGACAGACAGAGGGATTTTGATTTTCATAAAATTCGCAATTGAATAATCTGTAAAGATATTATTTCTTTATTCATTTCAAAAACAATTAAGTGCTACAAAACAAAGCTATAAAACGGTACATCTACTTCAAAACGTGAATACTAATTCGCTTTATGGATTCGATGTATAATATGAAAATTAACGATAAATAATGTTTTATTGTAAGACTAGCTGTGCCCGCAACTTCGTCTGCGTGGAATAGTGACTTTAGGCAGCATTTTTCGGATTTTGGTTTATTCTGAAATATAATCACCGTCGTTACATCGTATAGCCATCGGGGAACAAAGCATACAGGTTGCTAGAATTATTAACACGTGATAAAGCCACATAAAGTTGACCGTGCGAAAAACAGCTAATACTTAGATCCACATCCACAACTTTTAGCGTCTGACCATAGGCTTTATTAATTGTCATCGCAAAACTGGTCATAAGCTCACTGGAAACTGAACTCGTTTAAACCCGGAACCCGAGGCATAAAAATACTACCACCTGTTAAAATCTCTGCTTCTATCAGGTTTCGCAGAATCAAAAATTTAAAAGAGAAAAATTCACTTTTAATCTAGTATTGTTGCAAAGTTTTGGCGGTGTTAAATTTCTTAGCAGCATTATGGGTACGCCGACTTTAAATTTATTTTATGAGATGGTAGTCCAGGAGCACTGAGGGATTCTAAAAATTCTACTGGGTAATTGGTAGATTCTTCATCTTTCATAACTCTGATAATGGAGATATACTCTACACTATCCTCCGAAACAAAGCTCAAAACTTCAGCATTTATTGCTGCTGCTTGGTCGTTTCGTGGACTTAAAATAGATCTTTCGCAAAGCCATGAATTTTCGCAAGTTGGTATTTGCGTTGCGTTTCCATACACAGATGATATGATGTCTCGCATTCATGAAACTTCGCAGCATAGGTTTGCGTTTAGAACAAATTTTGCTTGTTCCTGCGGATACACACACCGTTACCGATCTCAAGTTACTATAGACAAAATATAGTAGCAATAGATACAACAATTTCATCTAATTTGTATCTGGTATGAATAAAACTGTAAGGCTGATATTTTTTATTATAATTTGTTATGCTATTGCTTGGATTTACTTGGTAGAGTCTGAAATTGTACCCATCCTGACTATGGAAATATATCAAAGGATACTGCAGGGCATCATATGCAAGGTGTGTTTCATAAATACGTTGTAAGCGATCATCATGAGTGCGCTGCACGATGTCACGTCTATCACATTCCTAATTGACTAATATTACTGCAACTTCGTCTGCAACGGGGACAGTGTACTTTTCACGATGTTCTTCCGCAAGACATCTATCAGCCTTATTTATAACTTTATAATTGTTATTTTGGCCTTGTGGGATGGAATCTATTGCGGCTTTGAAACTTCTAACATACGGATTTACTTGATGTAACATATTCTCAAGTTGAAATATAAAGTTGATGTTCAGCTGAGGAAAGTTATGATGTCGTATATGGGCTTGTTCAATGTAATTTGATACAAAATAAATTTAAAGAAATTTTGGTTCATTTTGGAGAAGCAAAGATCCAATCAAGTGATAAATTGGCCCTGCACCTTAAAAGTTGGATGTGATATGTTTGACCCCAAAAGATCTCATTTGGAATACACTATTATATAAACGGGCATAGTCTAAAAATGTTTACACTGAGGATGCTCACTATTTAGTAAAACTTTTATAAAGGGGCTCATGATAAGTTTAAATGAGCACTTTGCCACCTGAATAGCATATTCCATATGGTTATTTTCTCCATTTTTGAGCATTACAATACTGACAACATACCACCATACCTACTATAGATTCGAATTCAGAGTAATCAATTCTGGGCGAATACAAATAACCTGTTTTCTCTTTGGTAATCCATGGAAGGATATCAATTTCCGCTCCAGTTTCTGGGTCTTCTATCAAACTTGATAACATTTTATTGAGTATATGCCGAAGTCGATCGGCATCTAGTCGTGACTGACGTTGTTCTGCAGTTTGTTTCTTCTTCTCGATCAGCTGTTAATCGAGATTCACAATCTAAGCTACTTTCCAGCTTTCTAGACTGCAAAGTTCGTGCTTTTTGAGAGCTCAGCCGGGTTTCCCTATCAGTAAAGGTCTCAGACTCACGCGATATTGCATGAGCCTTGCGATCGGTGGACAAACGTGCTTCACGCTGTTCCCTGTTCATCCTAACTCAAGTAGCCATCATTCGAGAACGATGTGAACTCAATCGAGATTTTCGCTGAGCTGAAGTTTCTGTAATATGAAACCTGGCCTGACGTTACTGAAATGCAGTGAACTAATGAGAACTAATGTCATCCTTAATGCATTTCTGCTGCTCCGGGGGAGGTTGAATCTTTTTAGAGGCATTCTTAAAAGAAGTAGTAATTAGTACTAACTCAGCGTTATTTAGTGAACACATACTTATCATAAACAAAAAAATTAAAAATACTTACAGATTATTACACAGTTTAACTTTATTATGGTTTAATAACTATTAAGACGTATTAACCTAACCTATTAATTATCGAAAATAAAAGAAATCGCCAATATATACATTTATGTATTAATTAATCTCAAATTACTAAATTGTTTTTTAAACATAAAAATTAAGAACTTGTATAAACTTGTATTTACAGTTTAACTAATAAGACGTGTTTACCTAATTTGAAAACTAATTAACCTATACTATATACATACAATATGTATTTACAAACCCTAAAATATAAATAAATAAAATAAGCAAACAGTCAGTGTTATCGAATGCAACTGTTACGCCATGCGCCTGCGAAAGCGGCCCGGCTCTCGACGTGCTTTATCTATACATATATAAACAACCTGAATTACCAGCCTAACCTGAACCCTATTTCATATGAATGATGATATACGTCTGAGGTCAACTTAAATTGGAAAAATAAAATTCCGAAACTGATCATTTTTAACTTCTATTTATTATCATATTATTATTATTATATAATCATACTTTTATATAGACCATTATGGAGTTTAGTAAAGTTTCATACAATGCATCTGAACAGAGAAAGAATTTAGATATAATAAATGTTCAACGTGATTCTTTAAATTGGCATAACTTGTTTATTTATATACCGATCGACATGAAACAAACACTAAATGTTAAGTTAAGCTTACTACAATATATTAGTGAAAACTACGTCTAAATCGGATAAGCCGTTTCTGAGATTAGCGTGCACAAACGCACAGACAAACAGACAAACAGACAAAAATTTTAAAAATTATAGTTTTGGGTCCTATTTGCGTTTATAAAGGTCCTAATAATATTTTTTTTCATATATCTTCCATGTACAGACAGCGATCCATTACATTTTTATTATATGTATAGATATGAAAATAATAAAAACACAACGTGAGGTTATACCAATATTGTGTCTTATCGAACATTAACTATAAGTGCGATAGGTGATTGTTTTCTTTTTAAGAGACTTCAAAAAGGAGGAGGTTATCGTCTGTTTTTGTTTTTTTTTATATGCTTGTTACTCGATTTCTCCATCATTTGTGGACCGATTTGCATTTTTTTTATCTATAGAGTACACTTCCGAGGTGGTCCCATTTCCACCAGATCGGGATCTGATTAGTGGAAGTCAGGGAAATTGAGAAAAAAACCCTTATATATATTATAGACATTTACACGTCTTTCATATTCATATTCGTTTCCAAAGCTATGAAGTAGGCTTCACAGCTATACCTAAAAGTACATACTTAAACTAAAAAGTAGAAAAAAACCTTTTTTTTATTTAAAAACTACAACTAAAACTTTTTTACCACTGGCGCAATTTTGAAACTCCATCATTCCTAACTTTATCCATTCTTGTCACACCACACGCCCATCACAACATTCGCATCTCACCTACATATATTCGTTTCTTATCCATCTTCTTACTAGCCAGACAATCTGATCTATACAATGTGACAGGTTTTATGAATTATTTATATTATAAATCCGCTCTTTAGATCGACCAATTAATGCTAGATATAAATGCGGTCGCGCTACTCCAGGTGGCGACCATCATACACATGATGAAAATCTCGTCATACAGATACGATTCAACTGGTTGCAGTCCTGGATCAATGCGTGTATATATAGAACTACCCAGAGTTTTCAAACGAGGTAGATATAGACCGACATGATAATAGCGACTATCGATAAAATCTTATCTATATGCGCTCAATATCGTTCTTGGACTGTTATTTATTTGAAATCGGATGAGCTGCACCCATTTTGTAAAGCCCGAATAAGTAAGAACTACGACAAATTTGGCCTTGAAACAAATAATATCTATATTATCTTACGTGAAATTACATTGAACAATCTCAAGTGAACAAGATTTCTACTGATATCATTTCAGTTTTGTTTTAATCAATACTTTATTGAAACATTAATACTTATTCATTAACGTTTACACGCCGTTTTCCATACAAATATGGCAATTTTATTACCGGAAACCTTTCTTTTCAAAAGAGGAACAATGTAAAACAATTTTAACGAACATCAACAAAAAAATACACCAAGTGGTCCCAATGCAAAGCCATGATAAACAGCTGATACAGTGTACAACGCCATATAGTGACAAATGTTGTGTACAAATAATATTTATTCATCATAGTGCACCACGAAATGGCACAGCGACACCCATTGGTGGGAGTTTATATTGTACAACTAGCTGTGCCCGCGACTTCGTTCGCGTTTCATCTATAAAATATTAAATTAGACCAAATTGTGAATCTAAACCATTCTCGAATCCTCAGGAATAGACACAAAAAATGTTAAAAAAATTAAAATCGGTTCAGTCGTTTAGGAGGAGTTTAGTCACATACACACGCACAGAAGATTTATATATATAAAGAAAAAGATTATACATGAGTATTTATTACACAACGTAGACGAGTCTTCACTTGTGTGTGGCAATAATCTAATCGGACATTGTTAAGGCACGATAAGCATAAAAAAAAAATTACAACTGCCATTCATTGCAAGAACATTTTTTTACTTTTTCATCTGACAATCTTACTGTCTAATCTTTACTTTTTAATTATAACAAACTGCGCTTTTTTGTGAATGTAATGCGAATTTACAAAAAGATACAGTGTTTGCATGGGTGACTCAGCTATGGGGGTCGTATCAAACGTTCACTAGAACAATCTGAAATTATCTAAAACATTGATTTCTTTTAGAAATTACAAATATTAAACAGTTTTTGTACATTTGACAAAAATCGGTTCTTATAGACAAAGTTTATCCATGTTGCTTTGTAAAGACTCAGTTTAAAAGAAACAGCGTGTATACAGACTATTCGTGGTGTTAAGTGAAATTTAAAAGTCTTCATCTGTAAGTGAATAATATTACAAAAGACTGCCTCGGTGGCGCAGTTGTATTACGGTGCGACTGCCGTTCTGAGGTCTGGGGTTCGATCCCTTGGTCGAGTCAAGTGGATAACAGGCGTAAGCTTATGTTATGTTATATGTAAAAGTCTTCATTTTAAAACGGTAAGACATATTATTAGTAACGCATAGATATCAGAGACCGTGGCGTAGCGAGCATACCTGGCGCCCGGTGCACGACGCCTTTTTGGCGCCCCCTCCTTATGTCAATAATAACAACACAATTTTTTAATACATTAAAACAAATAATTACTTGCTATCCACATATTTTTTGTTGCTTTTCTTTAATCAAATTCATCAATTACCTACTCTTCATCAAAGTTAATTTCTTAAATTTTATTATCTCTATACTTAAAAAACTAGATCACTTAGGCATTTTATTCTCATCGTTGATCGTCAATATGTACAAATAAGTTTTATTTTATTAGTGTTTCCCACTAGTGAATCAGTTGAATCGGGGTGGTAATTCGTAAATGATCAATCAAAGGATAATATAAATTTTCGGCAATTCTTGTTTGTCTTGGAGGATATTAAGCGCCCCTCTGCGTGTGAAGCCCGGTGCATGTTCGTACCACTTGCACGCCGCTCAATACGCCACTGATCAAGAACCGAGAAAGTAATAAAATTCCCAGTTTCTAAAATACAGTTTTCAATACGCTTCCTCAAAAAGATAGAGAATCTAATTCTACAGTCAAAAATGATCATTTATATATCCCTACTACGTACTTATATATCAGTTAAAAAACGTGGTATTCGTGGTGCTAATATAATTACTAATGTTTTAATATACTGATTCTATCGCGTGTAAAACGACCTTAAATTTAACTTTCACTTTCACCACGCAATAAAATAATTTACAGATCAACAGAAAAATAAATTATTTATTGATATTTTTACAAGTTCACAATATTGCCACGGCAGTAGTTACCATCACCAGTATTTAAACAAATGACACTGTTTACTCGTAGCACTTGTGGATCGCGTTCGGCTCTTTTTTTTTTCTTCGTTCCAATATTAAACTGAAAATAAACTGACAGAGTTGACCCGTACAACAAAATACAACCGTATAACCTATTCAAAATATATTATATCCTGAAGTAAAATTATGAGTGATAATTATTTTATTTGATAAAGTTATATCAAATTTAACATAATTATAGATAAAGAGGGTAAAAAATAAATAATTAATTACGTCACTATCGACGTTGATATAATGTACAAGAAGTTTTTGATAACATTCATGTAAATATTGATAGTAAACAGGTTAACGATTATATTATAATTCTAGTATAAAAAGCGAAGAGACGTTTCGATTCAGTCAAATTTAATATAAATTATCAATTACCTAGTGTAAAAGTGTTAATATGGATAGAGATGTAGATAATAAAGTGGTGTGTATAACAGGCGGAGCAGAGGGCATCGGTTATGCGATAGCAGAAGTATTTCTGGAGCTGGGAGCGAAAGTTGTGATACTGGACGTTAACGAAGTTAAAGCCGACGAAACAGTGGAAACTTTCGGCATTAAATACGGTAAAAATAGAGCTGAATTCATCAAATGCGACGTCACAAAAGATCTAGAAGCGGTTTTTAAAATCATTTTGGATAAATACGCTATAGTAGATGTACTGGTTAATAATGCTGGTATCGTGAACGAGGAGAACATAAGAGAAACCTTGGAGGTCAACACCGTGGCTGTTGTAGAATGGACGATGAAGTTCAGAGAGCATATGAGGAAGGACAAAGGCGGTCGTGGTGGTACAATTATTAACATAGCTTCGATCTACGGATTCATGGTTCAACCGTATTTGGTTTATTACAAAGCATCTAAATACGCTGTTATGGGTTTCACGAAATCATTAGGACATGAAGATAATTATAAGAAGACCGAAGTTAGAGTGGTTGCGATATGTCCTGGATTTACGTATACCAGTTTAACATTGAAGGACCTGGCCTGGGAGGAACACAGGGAAGCGTTCGATGAACATACGAAAACTATGCCATGGCAGTCGATCGAGGCAGTTGGAAGAGCAGCTAAGGAAGTTTTCAAAATCGCGGAAAGCGGTACGGCGTGGGTAATCAACGGAACAGAAACCATAGAACAAGTATAGACGAAATGATTAATTTTTCATAATTATCTATACATATAATAAAAATGTAACGGATCGCTGTCTGTACATGGAAGATATATGAAAAAAAATATTGTTAGGACCTTTATAAACGCAAATAGGACCCAAAACTATAATTTTTAAAATTTTTGTCTGTTTGTCTGTGCGTTTGTGCACGCTAATCTCAGAAACGGCTTATCCGATTTAGATGTAGTTTTCACTAATATATAGTAGTAAGCTTCACTTAACATTTAGTGTTTGTTTCATGTCAATCGGTACATAAATAAAAAAGTTAGATCAATTTAAAGAATCACGTTGAACATTTATTCTATCTAAATTCTTTCTCTGTTCAGATGCATTGTATGAAACTTTACTAAATTCCATAATGGTCTATATAAAAGTATGATTATATAATAATAATAATAATAATATGATAATAAATAGAAGTTAAAAATGATCAGTTTCGGAAATGTTATAATTCCAATTTAAGTTGACCTCAGACATATATCATCATTAATATGAAATAGGGTTCAGGTTAGACTGGCAATTCAGGTTATTTATATATGTATAGATAAAGCACGTCGAGAGCCGGGCCGCTTTCGGAGGCGCATGGCGTAACAGTTGCATTCGATAACACTGACTGTTTGCTTATTTTATTTATTTATATTTTAGGGTTTGTAAATACATATTGTATGTATATAGTATAGGTTAATTAGTTTTCAAATTAGGTAAACACGTCTTATTAGTTAAACTGTAAATACAAGTTTATACAAGTTCTTAATTTTTATGTTTAAAAAACAATTTAGTAATTTGCGATTAATTAATACATAAATGTATATATTGGACATTTCTTTTATTTTCGATAATTAATAGGTTAGGTTAATACGTCTTAATAGTTATTAAACTGTAATAAAGTTAAACTGTGTAATAATCTGTAAGTATTTAATTTTTTTGTTTATGATGAGTATGTGTTCACTAAATAACGCTGAGTTAGTACTAATTACTACTTCTTATAAGAATGCCTCGAAAAAGATCCAACCTCCCCCGGAGCAGCAGAAATGCAATAAGGATGAGATTAGTTCTCATTAGTTCACTGCATTTCAGTAACGTCAGGCCAGGTTTCATATTACAGAAACTTCAGCTCAGCGAAAATCTCGAATGAGTTCACATCGTTCTCGAATGATGGCTACTTGAGTTAGGATGAACAGGGAACAGCGTGAAGCACGTTTGTCCACCGATCGCAAGGCTCATGCAATATCGCGTGAGTCTGAGACCTTTGCTGATAGGGAAACCCGGCTGAGCTCTCAAAAAGCACGAACTTTGCAGTCTAGAAAGCTGGAAAGTAGCTTAGATTGTGAATCTCGATTAACAGCTGATCGAGATGAAGAAAGAAACTGCAGAACAACGTCAGTCACGACTAAATGCCGATCGACTTCGGCATATACTCAATAAAATGTTATCAAGTTTGATAGAAGACCCAGAAACTGGAGCGGAAATTGATATCCTTCCATGGATTACCAAAGAGAAAACAGGTTAATTGTATTCGCCCAGAATTGATTACTCTGAATTCGAATCTATAGTAGGTATGGTGTCATGTTGTCAGTTTTGTAATGCTCAAAAATGGAGAAAAGAACCAAATGGAATATGCTATTCAGGTGGCAAAGTGCTCATTTAAACTTATCATGAGCCCTTTTATAAAAGTTTTACTAAATAGTGAGCATCCTCAGTGTAAACATTTTTAGACTATGTCCGTTTATATAATAGTGTATTCCAAATGACATCTTTTGGGGTCAAACATATCACATTCAACTTTTAAGGTGCAGGGCCAATTTATCACTTGATTGGATCTTTGCTTCTCCAAAATGAACCAAAATTTCTTTAAATTTATTTTGTATCAAATTACATTGAACAGGCCTATATACGACATCATAACTTTCCTCAGCTGAACATCAACTTTATATTTCAACTTGAGAATATGTTACATCAAGTAAATCCGTATGTCAGAAGTTTCAAAGCCGCAATAGATTCCATCCCACAAGGCCAAAATAACAATTATAAAGTTATAAATAAGGCTGATAGACGTCCTGCGGAAGAACATCGTGAAAAGTACACTGTCCCCGTTGCAGACGAAGTTGCAGTAATATTAGTCAATTAGGAATGTGATAGACGTGACATCGTGCAACGCACTCATGATGATCGCTTACAACGTATTTATGAAACACACCGTGCATATGATGCCCTGCAGTATCCTTTGATATATTTCCATGGTCAGGATGGGTACAATTTCAGACTCTACCAAGTAAATCCAAGCACTAGCATAACAAATAAATAAACTAGCATAAAAAATATCAGCCTTACAGTTTTTTTCATACCAGATACAAATTAGATGAAATTGTTGTATCTATTGCTACTATATTTTCTCTATAGTAACTTGAGATCGGTAACGGTGTGTATCCGCAGGAACAAGCAAAATTTGTTCTAAACGCAAACCTATGCTGCGAAGTTTCATGAATGCGAGACCTCATATCATCCGTTTATGGAAACGCAACGCAAATACCAACTTGCGAAAATTCATGGCTTTGCGAAAGAGCTATTTTAAGTCCACGAAACGACCAAGCAGCAGCAATAAATGCTGAAGTTTTGAGCTTTGTTTCGGAGGATAATGTAGAGTATATCTCCATTAACAGAGTTATGAAAGACGAAGAATCTACCAATTACCCAGTAGAATTTTTAGAATCCCTCAGTGCTCCTGGACTACCATCTCATAAAATAAATTTAAAGTCGGCGTACCCATAATGCTGCTAAGAAATTTAACACCGCCAAAACTTTACAACAATACTAGATTAAAAGTGAATTTTTCTCTTTTAAATTTCTGATTCTGCGAAACCTGATAGAAGCAGAGATTTTAACAGGTGGTAGTGTTTTTATGCCTCGGTTCCGGGTTCCGGGTTTAAACGAGTTCAGTTTCCAGTGAGCTTATGACCAGTTTTGCGATGACAATTAATAAAGCCTATGGTCAGACGCTAAAAGTTGTGGATGTGGATCTAAGTATTAACTGTTTTTCGCACGGTCAGCTTTATGTGGCTTTATCACATGTTAATAATTCTAGCAGCCTCTATGCTTTGTTCCCCGATGGCTATACGATGTAACGACGGTAATTATAATTCAGAATAAACCAAAATCCGAAAAATGCTGCCTAAAGTCACTATTCCACGCAGACGAAGTTGCGGGCACAGCTAGTTAATAATGTAAGTAATGTCAAAATAACATTTTTTTTTACTAAATAAATATAAATGTGTTTACGATACCTATACAAAAGTACAATTTTTAAAATGTTTGTCTGTCTGTCTGTTTTTCCCGGGTAATCACCGGAACGGAACTTCGCGTAACTTAGGGTATTCGAAAATAATTAGAGAGCCGCGTAAAAAAAATTACAACTCATAAAAAAATTAATAAAATCTGCAATGCACAGTTTTACGGGGAAGTGCTTGAAATTGTGAGAAATATTTTTCCTTTATCTTAGTGCTAAAAATTTTTGGGATATTAATTGGGTATCGTATAAAAAAAGGTAAAAGGCAGTGAAGAACATGTGAGTCACGGGCGCAGTTTTGAGTAATATTTAGTAATACCATATAGTAATAAATACCAAGTAATACTAGAGCAGGATAAGAAATTACAAATTATGATTTATAAATTCTAAATGCACTAACAGACAGAGATATATTATTACTTTTCATAAAATTCACATCATAGTTTTAAAGATGTAGGTAATTTCGTAATTAATAAAAAAAAAAGAAGTGCGTTAATTTCATCATTTCTTTAAGTATGATAAAAGGTTAAACAAAACAATATAGGTTTGTATATCAATCGCTTATTTTTTATTTTGTTTTCATATAACATAATTGCCTACTATGGTTATATAATAGTTTATACATTCGAAGTATAATATGAGAATTAACAATACAACCAATTTTTATTTCGAGAAATAATAATAAAGTAACGTGAGGTGAAATAAAAGTGTTTTATTTAATACTTATTACAGGGTGTATCATTATGTGAACGATAGTGATATCTGGTAATGACATCCATTTATGTGCTTCCGCTAAAAAGTGTATTATTATGAATTGTTTAATTTATATTACAATTAAAAAACATTAAAAAAACAAACATAAATTTTTAAACAGGGAAGAATCTGCTTGATAAAGAACCGGTGGTAGTTTTAAAACGTCCATAAGCCTTCTCAGGGTACAAATTGAATAAGGAATTTTTGATTTTATAATCTGATGATAAATAACAATTATTATGGAAATATATAAAAATAACAATTATGCTTTAAAAGTTTTAACAAGTTCACAACAATATTTTAACAAGTTCGGTTTTGGGACCACATGTTTATTGATTCCCTTTAACTTGCACCATATCATATTTTGATACATAACTGATTTTATAAATATTGAATAAATTTACTATTTAATCAAATAATTTACCCAGAATATATAAAAGACTTCATTCATGTTATTAAAGACTAGGAAAGGTGGTCAATGAAAAATTATAAACAAAGAAAAAATAAATTTGAACATCAATTGTTAATCACGTTCTTATAAGTTGATGAATATCACTGTCTATGCCAGTAGTTATAGGCATTATAACGTGATTAGAGATTAGGTCATTATTTATTATTTTTTTAATTCGTTCTAACCAACATGTCCGTTATTGTCTTAGATGTATAATTATTATGATATTTTCTACAGGCGCTTTAGACATTTAATGAATCCATTGCACCGAAAGACGTCCACTGCTGGAAATAGGTCTTCCCTCAAAGATTTCCATGATGACCGGTATAGCACGACCTTCACCAGGTTGCCGACCCACCTAGTGGGTCATCTTAGTGGTCACCTTTTCACGCTGTCTATTGGCCCAATCGGGCATTTGATGAATACCAATTACGAAATAAATATACCTGATGAATATCAAATCACAAAAGAATCGCAAAATACATTCAATGTCCATGCTTTAGTAATGTTATTATAGCGTGATTATCGATATATAGGTACAGAATTATGAATAGGGTATCATCAAAATCTTATAATTATTTTGTCCCGACCCACCTGCCTCTTCTCAGACGAATAATTGTTATGATATTTTTCATAGGCGCCTATAGATTTGTACCGTTTGCAGATGTATTAATAACAAATAAATAAAGAAAAGAAATCGTTGCTGTAATTCAGTTAACCTTGATTTTGAACCAATATTGAATATAATACTAAATATTTGTTATCGTGTATCGATTTGGTAATACTAATCTCTTCAGAGCATTATTTATTTCTCATTGATACCACTAAAACTATTTGATTACACTTTTTTTATGTAGCTATGTTTGTTTTATGTTTAAGTAACTGTACTGGACCTGATGTCAGTACAATCCAAATCAGTGGCGACTGACACTGAACAAAATTCACTGCCATTCACCGCTGTCATGCTGGCCTACCTAGGTACCTCTTCACGCCTCTTTTGAAGGACCCAATATCATAGGAAGGAGGGAATACACTGACAGGAAGACGGTTCCACAACTTTACGGTGCGACATAAGTAAGAGTCGGCAAACTTTTTAGTTCTTGAATTTATGGGTCTCACCTTGAAACTAACTCAACCAAGTTACTTGCTCCCCATGTGGATATGCGGGTCAAGACTTGGTTAAGTTCAATGACAGGTTCCTTCCGTCTTTTTTCTGTGTCTCCCCACCCACAGCCAGGCTTACTGACGTGGCACCCATGAACCGTGCTATCATCTGCATAGCAATGAATGTGACCCAGGGGAAGTACGAGTATATCATTGATATGTAGAAGAAATAACGTGGATGATAAAAAAAGAGCCTTGAGGAACTCCAGCGTTCACAGACATGAGCTGCGAATTGTACCCGTCAACAAGGACGGATGCAGATAATGCAGAAAGATAGAGATCCATCACCACAGGTTATTGGGATTCCGAAAGCCGGGAGTTTGGAAAGAAGACCACGGCGCCAGACCCTGTTAAAAGCTTTGGCTATATCTAAACCAATAGCCAGAGCCTAGCCATGGTTATCAATCGCTTCTCCCCAGCGGTATATACTCCATATACGCTAGAAGATCTCCCGTTCAACGCTAGAAAATCCCCAGTTGAACTCTAGAAGATCCCCCGTTGAACGCTAGAAAATCCCCCGTTAACTTAAACAATAATTAACAAAAAAGTACCTAGGTATGTTTTTAATAAACATATAATTTTTAAATTATTTATGACCGAAATAAGTGTTAACTCCTCTTTATATTGAAAGTCCAGAAAGTGGTTAATTACTGTTTCCACTAGGGAACATACTCATACATACTCTACATGAATCATCTAGGCCCCTTTTGTGTATCGAATCATAATTTTTTTCACATTGTCGGAAATTAAATGCTACTACTGACTTTAATTAAAAAATAAAAATCACAACGTATTATATTTTAAAATTAATCATGCTTTATGATAGATAGGTTGATCATCACAATTTTAATGGAGCTAACACAAGAAAAAAACATCATTAGTCCACAAAAAGATGTTTATGGGTTTTTCTTTGCAGTAACTACAAGCTAGCAAATTTAATAAAAAAGATTTATTTACTATCTGTACACAATTCTGGTTGATGTTATTACGTAATAATTACGTGTTTGACAACTGCTACACGTAACGAGCACGATATGACACCGATTCGTTCACGCTCAAGTGCGACGTCATTATTATCTGAAAGCTATCGAATGCTTTTTATGTTATGTGTAATATTTCCTAGAAGTGTTTTTAAATACTATATGGGTATAGTGTTTGATCATTATTGGTGAGTTTTGGACAATATAAGTCATTGGAGAGGGCACAGAAGGGCCAAAGCAACTGTACATTAGCTCAGAAAGCAATGTCAGTACATTGGCCAAATTGCCCGTAGAATTGATGCCCGATGAAGCCAATGGGTTGGTTCTCGAATGGCGATCACGTATAGGTTGAAGGGAAGGGTCATACCGCAGCGTGGGCAGAACGTCAATAAAGTGGACTGTCGACCTGGTGGATATGCTTTGGATGCCGGTGTCGCAAGATCCGTCGTGGTGAAGATCTTTAGGGGAGAACTATATTCAGTAATGGACGTCTTGCAGCTGACACGATGATGATAGGATTGATATAAATTAAGCTTTTTTAATTTGCTAATGCACAATGCTTTGTATTTCCACAATAAGTGTAAGACATTTATTTAGGCTTAGTGTGTTTATAATCCTGGACCACATCGTCACTTAACATCGGGGTGTGATTGTGGTCATGTCTTTATTGATTATTCTATAGATTTATGAATTATGTCATTAAAATATAGCATTGATTGTCATATATTTGTATTTCCATAGTTTATGTTATATTTCTGCTGGTTTACATCAAAGATCTAAATCGGTTCAGCCGTTTTTAAATTACAACTGAACAGATTTTGTTTATTGATTATTCTTTTTTTTTTACGATTTATTTTAATTTTTTGTATAGCTTATAACTTGCTCCTTGACATATACTTCCCTCGTGTAATGTTTCATCAAATTAATTATTAATTAATCCCTTTTCGAGTTAGTTTCGGAAATACCCACAAACATACAGTTGGACGTACAAAAACTCATTATTAGTATACTGTGTGTTACTCATGTTATTTGTATTCTATGTATAATTACTGAACTACAGAAGCGATAAAATTATTATATATACACGTATATCTATATATAAAATTACTTGGTTGACTGATTCATCATCTCAGAGCCTAAACCGCTTGGCCAATAAACTTGAAATTTTGGCAGTAGGTCCCTTTTATGATGAAGGGATCCACCAAGAATATAAGGATTTAACTAAGCATTTCTGGGAATTTCACCCCTAAGGGGGTAAAATAGGGGATGGAACCGTTGTATAAAAAGTCAGTAATTTTCAAAAAAGGAGCCACGAAATTTAATACATATACTTGTGGTTAAAAATAAATTTAGACGTATATCGGGGTTTTTCAAAATTGCACCCCTAACAGGGTGAATTAGGGGTTGGAAGTTTATATGGTAAGTTCGTCATTCTTTAAGTAAGAAGCATGAAATTTCATATATATGCCTAAGGTTAGAAATAAATGAGCACTTATATCGGGGTTTTTCAAACTGTAACCCTGTATTCAAATCGAAAGGGGTCGATTCCAACTATTGGTCTTTTTGAAGTAGAGATACCCTTATAATTAATTATTTATAGAATAACTAGTGACCTGCGCCGACCTAAAATAGTTGGATAGAATAGAAAGATAAATTAGTTTATTTGGACAAATAGAACATAACAATTGCTTATATTACATTATTTTAGCGAAAAAAAAACAGAAAAGTATAATTGCAGATGTGGGCAGACTATAAAAAAGCAGACACCGCGAATATACGGAGTTTAAATATTTAGGTTTGGCAACTCTATTTTATTAATCTGCCATGGCAGCACACAAGTTTTAACTTGATCTAATAGGATAATCGGAGATATGTTTGCTTTTTTCCCTGTCACAAAATTCACGAACCTTCAATACAATTGCTATTATATTAATACGTTTTTGGCATGATTAAAGCAATAAAAACCTTCGTTTTATTTTTAAATCACAGCGCTTGGGTTTGACAGAATCGATTAACGTTCTATTGATAGTCAATAATGCCAACATATAGGAAAGGGCCAAGTTGCAGTAGTGAGCGGACTATAGTAAGGACATCACAATCCTGTATTTTATTATGGATCTTCATGTCATTTATTCCTTTTAGTTGAGGAAAGACGTTTTATTTCATAATAGTGATTATATTAAGATGTAATGTAAATGTTAATTTGGTTTTTTAAATTAAATATTACTATTATTGATCTAAAAAACAAACCTTCCACGTGTTTTATTCATACAAATGACGTATTCAATAAATTTTAAACGACAATTGTGATTCACACTTTATATAGTATTATTTATCTATCTAGTAAACTATTCAACCATAAACCGTCTACTGCTGGACATTAGTCTCACTCAATAAGGGGATGATTGCCATAATCGCCACGCGTAGCACGTGGGTTGAGTAAGGTGTTTTGGGTTCTCAGAGGATACTGCTGTCCATCCCCTGGTTTATATCCTTTAGTCGCCTTTTACGACATCCAAAGGAACGATATGGGGTGGTATTATTTTTAGCCGGCACCATACGCCATCTAGTAAACTTTTTACTTTGTCAATGAATCTATTTTATAAATCGTTGTGTAAAGTTTATACTAGAGCTTCATTGGGGACTATTCTAGAGCGCTCTGCCGTTATCATATAGAATCTCCTTGAACATCAAACATTATTTAAAATAGTAAAACAAACAAGTAATAATAGCTTCTAACTATAAATCGTTCTATTGATCGTTGACCATCCCAATCTCGCAAGCGGTTTAACATTTAAGTCTAAGGAGAGACTTTGCCTCCTTATGATGATACCTTTTGTATAATGGGTTGTGTTCTAATGAATAGTTCGACATAATGCCGACAACTAATTTCTACCACCGTACGGCTCGCCATCGGCAGGGAGTTCACCCTCACATAATGGAGCCAAAATGGTCTCAGACAGTGTGGTTCCAGAGAAATTACCTCCCTCGCACTATTCGGAAGTGGAATGAGCTTCCAGCGGTCGTGTTTTCCACGGAATACAGCATGGGATTCTTCAAAAGGGGCGTGAAAAAGTTTTTTTAAAAGTTGGCAACATGAACGTATTACCTCTGGTGTTGCAGGCGTCCACAGGCTACGATGGCTGCTTACCATCAGTCGTATCGTATGCCTGTTTGCCACTTTAGAGGTATAAAAAAAAATAGACTTTATGTATTTTCTGTGTGAGATTAACAATATCTAGTCCTATAAACATTACACCTGAAAAATTTGTTTCATAAATGTTAGTGCGGTTTGATGATTTAGCACAATTTCGAGTTTTTTTTATCATATTTCCAAGTTTTAAATCAATATGCGATTAGTAACAGCAAAATATTGCATAAGAAAAAAAACAATTGCGAATTTGCTTTTTAGGTGCTTTTTTTTTTGGCAACTATTTTTTTTCGCACCCGTCCTGTAACTTTATTGAAAATACCAAATCAAAAATTCCCTGAAACATTGATCATTAATCTCAAGTAGTCGCTCACAGCGACTGAAAATTTTCTATTTAAAATACACGTAAAGTTAGATTGTTATTTTCCTTTTTTTACAGCTCAACGGCGTTTTATGGTAGCATCTAGCCCAAGGTCGGGATTTTTTTCGGAACTGAATGTTCTACAAAAGTGCCCAGTGCCGCGTAATCGCAACACCGTGAGGTAGTACGGATCAGTAAACCTAATTTTTGCGTAGAATTTTCCTTCTTCTGTCATTATTTAATAAATAACAAGACCTACAGAAAAAAATCCAATGCAAAGTTATAGGAAATATAATTTACTATAAAATAGGAGTCGTGAACCAAATGGCTAACCTAACGATTTATGACGTTATGATTTCATCATATTTTCATTTACTGAAATCTCAGACTTATTACTTAGATAGGTCGATTCGAACCACACCAACCAACCACCATTCCAACAACGTCGTATGTGACCACTGTACCACTGAACCATTATTCAATTCATCGCTCAATTCGCTCAATTCATCGTTAAGGTTTTATTCAATCACCATCTCACGTTACCTGCGCGTGTTTCTCAATTAATCATATTTTAACGATAAATATAACTCACACCGTATCTCGAAATGTGCGAATATCATGATGATATTACATTTTTAAATACCTTTATCGAAATTGAAATCGCTATAGGGATCTGATTAGGGTATTAATAGAACGAATGAATGAATATTACGAAGATCGTAACACGTTAATGTCATCTAAGAATATATGTTTTTTTATTTTTGTAAAATAAAAATGACCGTGACTATTATTTAGAAACATGGAAATGTGTATTTTATCTTTTAGTTAAAACTAATGAATATTATATAAACACTTTGTCTTTTCTTGTAAACGAATCCAACTGGTTTAGAAAACGGAAATGTTATGTCAATAATGTATTTTTGATATACCTAATTTGAGTATTGTCAATCATCGTGTAGGCATCTTTTTAGGCAATGTAATCAAATATACGAAACCGTTTATGCAACTTGTTTAAAGGATATAATTATGCCTGGTTTTATGGAAACCCACCATAAAATGAGTTCTTTAATATAGAAGTAATAATATAGACACTTGTTAACTCACAGAAGTACATATTATTGTTTGTTTAGTAATAAACAAAAATATTTTCTATGCATATATTTATATTAATAAGATATTAATATTCTTGAAGTGAAAACGTCTTTAGACACGTTGAGCGATATTTGGTAGAGTTACAACTTATGGATACACGTCACCACATGCTAATGAAAAGTGTCACGTTCGGTTAGTTATAGTTAGTACACTCATTGTTATAGTGTTTTTTTTTGACTGTTTTAACTCTTATATATTAAAATAAATATAGTATTATTTTTTCTTCTACTATAATTACATATTACAAACCTGTATCACTTTTTAAACGTGTGATATCTAAGATTAGGCGACGTAGACTAATAATAAAAGACGAACAAGTTACTTACCTTACTACTCGTCCAGACACATCTCCGAGAGGACGTATTATATACTATTTTATTATTGTTTTGTATATTTTATTATTGTATTTATTGTTGACAATATTATTGTAAGGTAGCAGAGTTGTTATAGACTGGATCGCGTCAAACCATGCACACGGAGAAAAACCAGTCTTGGTGACACATTTCGGGGCATCGCTTTCCGAGGTAAGGAAGAATATGTCCATAGATAGTTAGACACTTTGGCCATCTCCCTCGTTCCGAATGCCGCACAATCAATGCGGAAGCCGCGTAATATCTTAACCAATCCCGATGATAACATCACGTAAAAATAGGATCTTCCCGTATCAACCGAGAAAATTTACGTGTCCACGGCCATGCCCGTGCTACCATCGTTCCCGTCGCTGGAAGCAAGTGTATAATTATGCTCCCGCACACACTTCGGGTCCCCCTCTGATGGCGATCCAAGAGGTGCTTCGGTCCCCAACTTGAAAGGACCTTGAAGCTACCGCTAGGGTCATATAGTGACACTGAGCATTACGCGCACATCACCGCACGCACACTCCTTCACATTACAAAGGTACATAGTACATAGGTTCTGTATAGGACCATCTTCTCTTTTTTTGTAAAAAAAAATGAAGGGATTTAGGGAGGATTCAAAACTGCGGAATTTTTTACACGGAGTACGGCTTAGCCGAGATTTATACCACTTTGGTTCTCTTGTTCTCTTTTATATGGCTGTTTGCCTTAAACGCTAGCTTCAAAATTCGGTGAAGCTGTAAAAGTTCATCCGGTGACCAGCACTATCTAGTTCGAACAAAAAAATTTAGGTCGACATGATGATGGCAACTGTCAATAGGGTCTCCTCATCTATTGGCGATCGTCATCAATCTTGGACTGTATTTTATTCATCATCAGATGAAATGTAGTCATTTTGCTGAACTCGAATTACAAATAAAGTGACCGTTAGTGACAGAGTTTTCTTGATACTGAGTTCAATCGAAGTCGCTTGCCTTTAATGATGAAATACCCAAGTACATGTCCGAGGTAATGACATGATGTGCCAGTATTCTCTAGGGTTAAGCTGTTTCAAAGGGGAGGGGGTTGGTAATAATATCCATAAATCTGCAACCAGAAGCTAACAAAGGTTGTCGGGGGGACCATAAGTTCAAAGATGGAGGAAGGACTAGGACTAGGACGCACGTGTTTTGATTCATTTAGCGTTTAGAAATTAATTATTCCATCGTTCATCTTGCATAATTATGTTTTATTTAATTTCCAGACAATGATAACTCTAATATGGCTCGTCATACTACTGTTAGTTCTGGTGCAGTACCTACGGAGAGTATATTCAAAGTTTAGCTCATGTGGTGTGAATACCCTTAAATATGTTCCCTTGCTTGGTAATGCATATCCAGTATTAACCCGACAGAGGCACATTTCGGAAGATGGTGATTTGCTTTACCAAGCATTTCCACAAGATAGGTAAGTTTTTATATGTTCCATCATAAATTCTTAATTTTAAAATAAATATCTGTTTATAAATGAGTATACCACGCTTGTCTGAAAGAATCAATGTAGAAATTAATCTTAGTAGATAATAATAAAATGCATTATTTTGAATTAGTGTACTAAGATTTGCTTTAAAAAATACTAGAATTAATAAGGACGGATTAAGATAAATGTTTAATAATTAATTTTTAAATTGTTAAAAATTTATTATTTGATTACATTTAATCATAATGATAATTATAAAAAGTCTGAATTTGTGATAAACGAATATTGTACTGCCTCGGTGTCAAAGTTGTATTACGGTACGACTGTTGTTCTGAGGTCTTGGGTTCGATCCCCGAGTCGGGTCAAGTGACATTGGGTTTTTCTACTCAGTATCATCATCCTTCTGTCACATCGGGGACGGAAGTAAACTCGGCGAAATCTGGATGGTGTAGTTCTCTATTTCGCCTCTGCCTAACCTTTCGGGGATAATAGGCGTAAGCTTATATTATGTTATGTATATTGTAACAAGAATAGCTTTATGAATCTGATATAAACTTGATACTAACACATATTTAATGTCTGCAAAAAGACGTTTTTCATTTTATTCTGCCCCACATATTGCTCGCAAATTGTAAGTACAAAATGATTGATGAAGTTCCTCTTTTTTAAAGGTTTGTGGGCAAATATGACGTTCTACTACCAGTAGTTGTTCTCCGAGATTTAAATTTGATTAAAAAAGTCACCGTTAAAGATTTTGAAGACTTCTTAGATCATAAAACCATTGTGGATGGGACAGTTGACCAGCTGTTCGGAAGAAATTTATTTTCATTAAGAGGTACGTTGAGAGTGTATTTTAATAAGTCGAGAATATTTTTTTATACCACGATGTTTCGGTGATAACGAATACAGCGTTCACATTTAGAGTTCGTTGAAGTGATGAAGAACGTCGCGATAAACCAACCATTTATAATTCTAAGGTATTTTCGAAAATCCACCTAGTCACCCATCAAGCTAGTTAGTTTGGCTCCTATAATTTGGTATTATTGGCCAAGCACTTATAAGTGTAGTTTTCGCAACTACATTAGGTAACCCATTATTCTAGATTTTGCATCTTATTCGTATTTGATGCGATGATGGCGTAGTGGGTAGTGCGGCCGGATTCCGCGTCAATCGACGCGGGTTCGATCCCTACCTATCCAAATCTAAAATCAGCCTGAGCTTTCGGTGAAGGAAAATGTCGTGAGGAAACCATAACATGGTGGTTGGGTATTTTCTAATGATGCCCGCCTAGGTAGCTACCACCCTCAAGTTTGAAAACCTGTCGCCAAATACCAATAGGTGTGTTCCGGCAGCATCACTTGAGAACCAGTCTTAGTGTGTTTAACATCCTGGACCACATCGTCACTTAACATCAGATGAGATAGTGGTCATAGCAATGAGCCTATATTGTGTAAAAGAGGAAGAAATTCTTAAAAACCATAAACGTACACGTTGTTATCTTAAAAAAATCTGCTACAGGGCTCATATACAAAAAACGAAATAAATAATTAAAGTCCAGTAAAACATTGAAACACGTTGCTAACAATAATAAACTTTTAATGATATTATTTTATTACAGGTCAAGAATGGAAAGACATGCGTTCCACCCTGAGCCCTGCATTCACCAGTTCCAAGATGCGCGGCATGGTTCCCTTTATGCTGGAGGCTAATAGTTCTATGATAAATGTCCTCAGAAAGAAAATAGAAGCATCTGGAAGTAACTTTATTTTTTTGTAATATTACGTCACTGTCTAATAAGTCGTTTACTAATTTTACAAAAATAGTCAGTAGAAACAAGGTTAGAACAGGTGACGAAAAGTAAGGAAACCTATTCCGGCTTTCTTTGGATGCTCTATTGATATGCGCCAATTAACGGCGATTTGATTTACTTTAGGCTATTACTTTCATATTTGAATGCCAATGAGTGATTCTTAAAAGTTACTGCAAGAAACTTACTCCAATAAATACTATATGTACTATATACTATATGTATGTAATAAGTACTATATGCCCTTCCAGAAGGTCAGGTTCAGGTTGATGTTGAGTGTAAGGACTTAACAACACGTTACGCAAATGATGTCATCGCTTCCTGCGCTTTCGGACTGAAGGTCGACTCTCATGTTGATGAGGACAATGAATTCTACCAGAAAGGTAGAGATACAGCTAACTTTGGTTTCAGCAGGATCTTTGTGTTCTTAGCATGTTCTTCTTTTCCTAAGCTGATGAAGGTTTGTTGATTTATATTTATCCTAACAGGATGTGATGTGAACAAGATTGACAATCTCCACCACAGAATAGCACTCTTGTAGACGAAATGAGGTTTTATTTAGAAGTTAGTAGATGATAATAGTGTCAAAATGTATGATCGTTTCTAGATATGTTCCCTATACGACTAGTCGCAGATTTACTAGTAAATGTGACACCATAATTTTGTGTGCGCTTGGTTTTGGTCATCAAAGGGGCATTTAAATTATTGGACTAGTTCCATTATACTATTGACCATCTAACATAATATTTTGCAGCCTTTGCTTGCTTGCTAGAAATAAAATTATTCAGCACGTTTAAAATGCTTGCTTACGTTTTTGTTTAGATGTTCCACCACGTTCACATATTCTTCTTCTAAATTACTCTAAATGACGGGACGTAAGAAGCTGCACTCCTTGCAGTACTTATGTTTGGTAATATAAACACAAAAACACCAAACTATCTATACGTTTTGTTTTCTTTGGGTTGAATCGAAATCAATATTTTCTAGAAGAACTTCTACCTATCTACTGGCTACTCTAAAGCACCTATCTATGGCTTTTCAAGGGTTATTGTAAATCATGCAGTCAAAAGTAACTAATATCATACATATGTGTTAAAACCATGCATTCTCATACATATTTTTTATTCTTTACTGTGCATAAATCTTAATCTATCTTCTCTATATGCCTCCAGTCTATTTATTCATACCCTTTCCTATACAAAAAGTTAGGTATATATGAGGCCTTGTACGGCAGAATATCTTATAGTTTCAGTGCAGTGTGAATGCTGAGACTAGGCCTCTTTGTTCTCGCACAACATTTTTTTTATTTATGCATAGTTTTGTTTCATTTTAATGAAATTTATGATACCTTTTACCTTTTTTCTTTCATTATTTAATACTTAAATAAAAAAAAAAAAATACACACTAATACAATCATAAATCAAATTCTATAACGAATATGATGATGTTTGAAATAAATGCTCGGCATAGTCCAATCACTAGGGTTCATTAATGTAGCATAAAAATTATATTTATAAGATTATACCTTATAAATAACGGCTAATGAAGGTCAACATTATAGTTAAATTAAATTACTATTATTAAATACAAGAAAAGTGTTGATTTGAATCATCAAAGCAATAAATTTACTAAAATAGAAAAAGTACTAAACATGATCTTTCAATTATGTCGTCAATTTTATTTTTGGTATCAAATAAAATTTGTACTATATAAATATACTCTGCCGACAATCAATGTTGTATGATTATAACAAAAATAAAATAATGTCCTTTAAAAGATAACGTGAAAATGATTGAAATTAAACCAAATAAGATTAAAGTCACTATCGTAGCAGGTTAGTTTTTTTTGTATTATTAACTAATAACGCAAAGTAAGTTAGCGGCTAGCAATTAAATTATGAAGTTTATTTCAGAAATTGGATGTCAAGTTATTCTCTGATGAGACAATAAATTTCTTCAAGAGCCTAGTACTCAACACCATGAAAGACAGAGAAATTCATAAAATCCTAAGACCTGACATGATTCACCTACTCATGGAAGCCAAAAAGGGTATATAGATATACTGGATTTGTCTAATACAGTTATATTTAAAAATTACTATCAAAACTAAATAATTTTTGCAGGCAAACTAACTTATGATGAGACTCCGACTGCAGCTACTAACACAGGGTTCTCTACCGTAGAAGAATCCGAAATTGGCAAGAAAATTGTTAATAGAGGTATTGACTTCTTGTGCATTAAAAGAATCACTACAATGAATTCTTAAAACAAATCGAGAACAAGCATTTAACAAAGTAAATAAACTGCTAAGCTACGAAGGTCAAAATTTGATAATAGGAAAACTATTGTAGCTGACGTAAATATATCTCAAACATCGTATCTCATTTGTTCCTCTCAACTATTTATTAAACATTTTGTTGAAACATTGTGTTTCAAATTAACATCATATATGTAGTTTAGTCGCAATATATAAACAATAACCTTAAACAACTCTATATTATATATATATATATTATATTATATTATATATATAACTCTTTTACTCAATTATAAATGATTGAACAAATGATGTACCTTTTTATAGTTTGGTCTGACAATGACCTCGTCGCTCAAGCAACGTTATTCTTCGTCGCCGGTTTTGAAACGATATCTTCCGCGATGTCATTTCTTCTACACGAACTTGCTGTAAATCCAGACGTTCAAGACAAACTGGTAAAAGAGATTAGCGAACATGAAACCAAAACTGGTGGCAAGTTTGACTTTAATTCCATTCAGAGCTTGAAATATATGGACATGGTTGTTTCAGGTAAGTTATAATGATTTCTATTAGAAATGTGTAGAATTTTGCAATGATCACTTATTGTGATCACAAATACCTGTAGTTTGATTCACATGCACTAAGAGAAACCCGCAATGACGTTTCTGTGCGTCGTTTTCCAAATTTAGTGTAATTGTAAATCCAGTAAAAGTAGATAAAGCAGTCTAGAAAAAAAGCGGATTTAATGTTAAGGTATTAAAAAAGATAATTTAAACTGCTATTGGTGACTGGTAATTAATACTATGCCTTAATCTGTCTCTAAGTCCTAGGTTCTCAACGTGGGCGGTATCGCTTCCTTGTGGAAGTAGAAGACTCAGAGAAAGTTAGGGCGAATTGACATAGAGTAGAGAGGGCGTAGGTAAATTAAAAATATAGTCTAAAAAATGAAGATCCAGAAAAAAACATATTCTCAAAGTGGGTGGTGAGCATAATAAGGTATAGAAACTGTGGTCTAAGTGGACTCGCTTGTGCAGCACCTAGTAATATTCATGTTAATATCTATTTTGGCGGATATTTAATAATAATTAATCTACTATTTGCTATTTGTTTGACAAGGAGTTATCAAGGTGTTAATTACTTTTTAAAATGGTTTTACATTTGCAGAACTTCTACGATTGTGGCCTCCAGCGGTTGCTCTGGACAGGATTTGCATTAAAGATTATAATTTAGGTAAACCAAACGACAAAGCAAAAGAAGACTATATCGTAAGTTTGGGGATTTTTAACTACCTTCTTGTATATTATAAACGTATATTGGAGTGCTATTTTGGCAGCAAACAATAACAAATAATAGTTTTAAGCTTGTAAAATAGCCTTTAACTCTTTACTAGTTATAAGAAATATTCAACTAAGTGACGACAATTGTATTATCAGAAAATAAATAAATTAGTTTCTGGAAACTGTTGGTACATAAAATATATTACGACAAATTATTGCATAAATTTATTTGTTCTATTTCAGCTTCGCAAAGGGGACAGTGTGATAGTTCCAACATGGTCGCTCCACCACGATCCGAAATACTTCCCAAACCCTTACAAGTTTGATCCTGAGCGCTTCTCCGATGAGAATAAAGACAAAATTGTACCATTCTCATACCTTCCATTCGGATCTGGTCCTAGGAATTGCATTGGTGAGTTCATAATACTAACCATTGTCACAGGAGATGGCCCTACATTCATTCATTGTTGAAAATCTATCTCCAAACAAGGCTTAGTTTACTTGAAACATTGTTCCTCTAGCCATAATGTGTTACTATCTTTTATCATGTCGTCACTTCATATCAAATGAGATTGCCTTTAAAACACTATACGACAATTTAAAAGTAATTGAACATTACGGAATCCCTAATAGATGTGAGGCATCAAAATTGATAGTCGAGTATCTAAATATTGAAAACCAATAAGGAAAAATTTAATAGTACAAATAAATGAAAAGTCTTCTCAGAGCCAAAATTGACTAAAGTATTTTTTATTTTGATTGACGAGCTAAACATAATATCACTGTCTAGTCCACCAGTCCAGTCGCTGCATCCGAAATTGACTAGGATAATTATTGTGTAACCATTTAAACTATTTAGTTTTACTAATAGTTTGTAAAATAAGCTTTGTTTGAATGTGGGCTCTGATTAAATTATAAGTACTTTTAAAATGTTTGTTAATTTAATAAAAAATTGCCTTATTGAAAAAGAACATATTATCACAATGGTAATTGTTGCCTTGAATTAATCAAAAACGTAAGTGTGTCTCAGTGGTGTTAATAAAAATCAGTTAATCTGTTATCGAAATGTGGCTTTCAATCGTATTGAGAAAATTCTTGATAATTTAATTTATACTCATATTTGCAGGATCTAGATTCGCCCTTTGCGAAATAAAAGTCATGCTGTACGAACTTCTGCAAAATTTCGAACTCAGCGTTTGCGAAAAGACGACCATCCCTGCTAAATTAGTCAAGAACACCTTCAGCCTTCGTATCGATGGTGGACACTGGGTCAGAATGAAGTTAAGGAAGTAAAAAAATCATCAATGTTTTCTAGTGAATCCTATATATAATCAGGAATTATTTTTAAATAAATTAGCCGTATTTCCATTAACTCTGTTTAAGTTCATGTTTTCTAATACAAAATTATTTACGTAAGAATTAATAACCAAAATTCAGTTGATTTATAAATAAGATTGAACATCCCTCATTCTTCTACAAATTTAGGTTTTTATTCACCCGCTAGTTGAATATCAAGATCATATAATATATATTATGATATCATATAATCACATAAAACTTGTGACATATTTTATGATAAAAGAACAAAATTTAAAAAGGCCATATTATTATATCAGTCTTCTTCTCTTGTACCACGGATTTATTAAAACCGTTACGTATATATTGTATTGATTTATATACGCCGTTTTTATAAGTAATAATTAGTGTGATTGTGTGCAATCATATTATTTAGTGGAATAATCAATAGTTTTAGTTTTAATTTTGTTTAATATTTTAATTATTTTTAGTTTAGTTCTATACCTCATTACACTGTTTTTAAATTTGGTATTTATGTAATTAACATCTTTTTTTAAGTTCTGTGCATGACGTAATCATTTTAATTGTTACGGGATTGTTAAAATTCAGAATAATTTGATTCTTCAAATTTGTAATAAACTTGAATGTCGTATAAGCTAATGATCCGTATTGAATAAATAATATGATAAAAATCTTTGAATTTACTTCTCATTTAGAATAAAATATTTCTCAGTTAGCTAATCCTAATTGCTAATGCTAAAATTGCTAAAAGCTAATAAATTTACATTTTAATATTTAGGGCATTACTGGAAAACAAGCTATGATATTGCAATTATCCTGAAAACGTCAACTTAAAAATAATCTTAAGTTATTCCTCTTATAAATCGAGTATTAAGGAAATATCTTGTAAAGTCATTAACTGTTATTAAAGTAGTATTCACCCGTTGATTTAAACTCGATAAAAGAATTCTAGTAAAATTTGCAAAGAAAAAAAAAGCTGATTTCGAGTGTTTTTTTATTATTAAAAATACTAGAACTCATCTCATAAAAAGATAATACAGAGAAGCGGTTAATAAACACAGTAAAAAATAACTTAAAGTGTTTAATATCTGGTTATTTATAAAAAGATAATAGTTTAGATATTAACAATTACATGATTATAAAATGAAAGTAGAATAAATGCTTAAGTAAAGCAATAGAATATGAGAAGCCGGAATTAAATAAATATCTTATATTAATTTAATATTTATAAATACTTTGTGCATCCGTTTAGCGTTGTATTTTATGTTCATATGAAATTTATTACAAGGTTTTGACGCTTCTCTAAATTTGATATTTTTTCGTATACTACTATTTTGTTATAATCCATCCATCCATTCAACCGAAAGATGTCCACTGCTGGACATAGGTCTCCCCCAAAGATCTTCATGATGAACGGTCTTGTGCCACCTGCATCCAGCGGATTCCCGCGACCTTCACCAGGTCGTCGCTTCATCTTGTGGAGGGCCAACTCACGTTACGTCTTCCGGTGAATGGTAGCCATTCGAGAACTCGTTGGCTTCATCGGGCATCGGTTCTGCGAGCAATGCACCCAGCCCACTTAAATTTAGCAATTTTTCGGGCAATGTCGGTTATTTTGGTTATTTTTGCGGATCTCCTTATTCCTGATTCTATAACGCAGTGAAACTCCAAGCATAGCCCTCTACATTGCCATTTCAGCAACTTTGAGCTTCCTTATTAGGCCCATTGTACGCGACCACGTCTCAGTGCTGTATGTCGTCACTGGCAACAGACACTGGTCGAAGACTTTCGTCTTGAGACACTGCGGTATTTCAGACGAGAAGATTCTACGTAGCTTCCCGAATGCGGCCCAGCCGAGTTGGATTCGACAAGTAACCTATTTCTTGAAGTTGGATACACCTAACTGGACCCCACGTATACATTAGTCCTAGTTAAATTAATTTACAAATAGTAATAACAGTTTTAAGATTCATTAATCAGATCTTTTGGAGACTAGGCTTAAATGCCTAATTATTACTGTTGGTAGCGCCGATTGTCTCTACTTTGTGGAACTACCTTCTCTAATGTTAATGTACCGGCAGACTGAGCATTACAAACTTTACAGATCCGCCAACTGTACAACATGTAACTGGTACTTGCTCCTCTATTCATTTTAGAAATATTATTCTGTATAATACTGCTTAAATTTATTATTAGAGAAACGCGAGCGGTGAAGGTGTGTGTTGATATATTGGTATTCAGTATTCTAAGTATTTGCCTTACCTGAATTCCGTATGTTTATTGTTGGATTGGTATAACATTGATTTTTTCATTTGCTAGCCGTGTGACACTTATGTAGTTATTTATTACCTACCTCTGTTGAAGAACAATAATAATTTATAATATTGCATTTTTTTCTAGTGAATATAAAAATAAATTACAAGGAAATTTGATAGAAATATTATTAAGTGTTCATGTAACTTATTCCTGTAACCAATTATAAAATTACATCGACGCGTGGATCTGCCAACATATTTTTATTTCTTTTTTACAGACTTCAGATCATCTATAAAGCCATTATCTAAATCAGACGGTCCAGATGCTAAATCAGCATAAAGTAAAGCAAATGTATTAGTAGGTATGTCTGGGAGAACAACAGGATTATCTAGCGTCGGTTCTCATTTAGTTTCATACGTATGAACGTCCTACGTTTATACCATTAATAATTTTGAAATCGGTGTCAGCTTACGGTTCATGTGTGTACAAAGTGGGTGTAAATTAGCGTCGCTAATTATATTCGATTTTTATAAATTATTCCACAATATCACCTTAGTTCTTAGGATAAGTTTATTTAAGCTTATATGTAATTGTGATGGAGTTTAGGCAGTTATTTCCATTTATAAATGAGTACATTGTTTAATTATAGCTGGCACCGACTCCAATATTATTATTGGTTCTAAAACAAAGGATATTTCGAAGTTAACAGAAATAGCCTAATAAACTAATTTATTTACTTTTTAGTGCATTTTTATAGTATACTGTGCCCGCGATTTCACTAGCGTGGAATTCAGATAATTATATTCTAATAGACAGCCTATATTCTTCTTCTAGATGCAATCTATCTCATTAGCAATATATTTCTCCCGTCCCATCCTCTACACGCTCTACCCACGATCACCCCGGCCAGACTAGGCCACCTCCCAGACAGCCTTCCCAGTACAATGGAAGATCTAGGGCCCCTTCTCTTCCCTCCTTGGTTTAGCAATGTGCCAGAGTCCAAACCACGTCGAAACTGTACCCAGGTATACTTGCTCTAAAAGGCCTGAATGGTGTCCTGCATAGCATACTACCTATGTGGTGATGAGTGTCACTTCTCGCCTCACTCCTACAATCAGCGGTCTTATAGCCCTACTATACACCAACATATATATATATACACCAAAAACATTGGCCTCCCCGTTCTTTCCCCGAAGGACAGACTGGTATCGCGAGGACAATTAAATTAAATAAAAGAATAAATTTAAAAAAACAAAATGAAAATATGAAATTAATATAATACATTGGCGCAACATCATTTCATTAAGTTATTTACTTAAGATATTGTGACTATTAAAGCCAGTTCAATTATTAAAAAAAAAAGAAACATTTCAATTACGTTTTCAAATCGTGTTTTCATTAAAGCTGTTTTTTGGATTAATATTCTAAAAATTGTTAATTTGAATAAATTCAGTTACAGTTCAATTATAATTAAATTATTATTTATCTAGGTCTTTGTAATATTTTAAAACAAACCAAATTATTAAAACCTAAGTATAGCGCCATCTATGAATAACGTCAGAACTACATATTTATTTTAATGAAATAAATTATGTTGTTTTACTTTAGTTTTATTCTATACCTACTCTTTAAAATGTTGTACCTTCCATCATCAGATCAGCAAAATAAGATGGTGACTGCAATGTGCAAATAATTAAATAGCTGTAGCAACAAATATATGAAACACGTGTATAAATATCTATAGAATATTATTTCAACTTTATATAATAGATATCGAAATGAAATAGATAAATTAAATTTAATACAATGAGCAAAAATAAAAGATTGTTTTAATTTTATAAAAAGTACGTTAAAATTATGTACAGAAAACTGAAATTAATATACAAATACAAAAATTGATAAAGGTCTAAAGGTTTGTTCCCACCCTGGATAGAGTTTGTTGGATTGAGAACCATTTTTAGGGACTCGGATCAGGTGATGAAAGCGACTTCAGAACTCGATCAGTTTCTTCTAAATTTTAATTTCGGGAGGAGTTGGCTATGGTTGTATGTTATTCAAGAGCAGTGACGTATGTGGGCGTAACTCTTTAGCGCCTACAATAGACAAGGTCTGTACATTGTGCAGTATACGCTGTATCTAAGGGTGATTCACGGGTACAGCATTGTCCTTTGGAAGCGACAATGAGATTAAGCAGGTTAAAGCTTCAGCGATCGTATATTGGGCAGGAAGGTACAGACGGTGGATTAAAGAAACCCGTTTTTAAAAAATAATGAAGTATATAGGTGTACCGGTTTTCCTTTGATGTAGATGCGAATTATTGAACATCTGCAGAGTGTAATGCTTGATTAAATACTCAATCCTTTTCTTTGTTATTGTCTAATTACACATGATCACTTGGATGTACTTACCAAGCAAGAATAAATTTCTGATAATTGAAATTTGACAGAACGTATCCGTTAATAAAATTTGCGTTAAACTCTAAAAAAAAATTTGATTGCTAACCAGAATGGTTGGCACGATGCATATTTCCACAATATAGTACTAGTAATTAAGAAAACAAAAGTAAATAAACTGCAATGAAGCGTTTCTATGTGCGAATAATTTTATTAGTCGACACTACACAGTTTCGGTGTAAGAACATTTATCTAATCACCTGAATTTCCCTCTGTACTTTGTTCAATTTGGTGATTCAGTCAGTTTTATCTTTTACTTTATATCTATTTATGAGAAATAACAGGGCAAAGATTACTATAAGGAAAAAAGAAACTCACAAAAATAATTTTGCAACATTGTTATCGCATTTACCTAAACCTATTTTTCCTGTTTTTTTTTTCTTTAATTGTAATTACTTCATGCTAAACTATTACAAAAATTGTAATTATAAAATAGAATTCAAAGTTATGATCGAGAGTGTATACAAAAAGTGTATGTTATTTGCAATTTGCACGAATCTTCCGACTTCCATTTATTTTTTTTAAATCATCCTCATCCTCATATCTACCTACTAATGAACGTAGACTTACCCCGAATTTCTCCACGTCTGGAAATGGCAGCCTTTTCTGTGCATCTATTAATATTAGTTTGTATAGTTTATAAAAACATTTAAAAAAAAAATGAGATTTGCAATAAAGATTATTATTATTATCCGTTATCCAAAGCATTGGTTAGGTTTTTTTTAATTGCTTAACGAAATTATATAGGACTCGTTAATTCCATTGCTAGAATATCAACTATTATTATTTTAATTCTTTATAGATTTAGCGTTTTACCAACATAGTCTTATTTGATGGCAAATGTCAATGCGGGTAACATGTAAAGTCTTTTAATATCAGATATCTCTAAAAAAGTGGGGTTCTCCTCTAGGTGGCATTAGGCCATACCCTACCACCAGGCAAAGAAACAATATAGACGGGATTTTAAAAAAGTGACAAAACAAATGTTTCATACCAACTATGAATCACGTTGTACATTGAATTGTTGTCATAATGTTATATTTTTTTTAATATTTATCGAAATGGATTACCAGATTAAGATATTACAACAAAATATGATAAACAACCTCGTTACATCATGTTAAGTGAGAATGTTACTGTGTATGTTAACAGGATAATCTGAAAAACGACTAAAAATGAATTACCACATTCAGAGTATAACGATAGATGCTTGACGAGAAATTTCTAATATGAGGTAATTACCGTAGGAGAAATGCTGGTATTTGCTCAAGAATTTTGTTTGTTTTTCAAAGGTCATGGACAATGTAGGTTTTGAATGAATCATCAGACCGTGCTGGGCAATCATTAAAAATATTCTTTCTTTTTTAATTATTGCATTGCAAAATGAATGCACATCTGATGGTAAGTGTGGTACAGTTCACAAATAACGGCGATCATCAGTGACTGTTTCCGCTGGCTTAAATTCTTCTTATAGCATCTTTTGATGGAAAAATTGATTCAAAATTGTGAAATGTCAAATACAAATAGTAATGTGGGTACTTCCACGTCCAAAATCAAGAAAAATCCTTTTACATTATTTGTCATTTATTCTATTTGCATAGTCACTGAAATGCGAAGGCGATGATAATGTTATTTTATAGACAGAAATGTTATGATAAGATAAAAACGATTGCCACGCACTTATGCAGTGAGCATTACAGATAAGACATCTCTGTTTTTTGGTCATTTAATGAAAACGAACTTAAAATCTTAATAACTTTCTTTTGAATTCTGAAAGAATCCTAACTCGCGCTCCTAGTTTCAAGTTCTTTTACTGTATAGTAGCTGTGTCCGAAACTTCGCTCGTGTAGATTTTAGACAACATACTACGCATACGGTGATGAGTGTCACCCACCATCTCAGCCTAAAATCAACGACTTTATAGTCATGCTCCCTACACCTAAAATATTGGCCACCCTGGTCTATCACCGAAAGACAGACTGGGCGAGTGTGATCCAGGCCCAACCGTCGAAACCAACGCAGGGGCATTCATCAAACCGTTTGTGCAACGCACGCCATATCCTAATATAGATACATCCTGTTCATTATATGAATAGATTTGTGTGTAAAAATATGTTGCTATTATAAACTACTACCATACCAAATTTCATCCAAATCGGTTCAGTTGTTTTTGTGTGATTGGCGAACAAATTAATAAATAGAAAGACAAAAACTTATAAAACTATCGAAATGTGTTCTGTAGTCGATTCTGAAGCCGCGCATAGTATTTATTCTTGAACATCTTTCTATATACATATTTCGTCTTATTAGCTTTTATTAGTCATGATTTTTTTATAACAAAAAATCTTTAAAATGGTAAATATCTGATGCTATACCTTCACAAAAACAATATACGTAAAATCGATTTTCTTTTGCGAGCTATTTTCCTTTCAACCTCACTCCCTGTTATCAGCTTATCAAGATTATCTAGTTACCTTTGGACAATAATACAAAAATATTAAAAAAATAACACTCATAGGAAACAAAGGTCTAAAAATTGCTTATTGATTATGTGGAAATCTAATCTCATACATCGACATAATTTTCCTAGAGTTTTATTTTTTTTAAACTTTGTCCCTAAACAAATAATTGATGAACGTAAATATTGTATTATTATTATCTTATCATATTATTATTCACTCTTATATCATTTCTTAAAAATACGCAACCTTAGATTAAACAAAGTAGAAAAATAATAACGTGTCCGCCTATATATTTATTATTTCCGCAAGCACATCTTCAAGCGGACGTTCATTCTGAGTATTCATTCTGTTTAGTTGTTTGTGAGTATACATAATATACTTTTTAAAATATCCTCCATAAAATGGCTTCATTTAAATAATAATAAATGTATAATAATTTTCAAAGCATTTTTACAGTCAATTTTGTATAAATATATAATATAAATTTAATTTCATCTTTATAATACAGTACATTTAAAGTAAATAATAATATTTGAAACCAAAAGTACTGTATAAACTTTTTTTTTACGTGAGATAATTTTACATATTATATCCACGCTCAACGGACAGCGGAGGGTGTTATATTAGATTCTTACTCCACAGTGTTTCTTTGTTCATTTATTTGGCCGGAGGGTATGAATTGCTTTTGCATTATCTTTACAGCTTGGTAGATGCGGGCCCTCTTTATTAGGGTCTGTTTCTGCGGTTTTAAAACCAATAAGCAGGCGCATTTAATATTAAAGTGCCTCATACAGCCTGTACTTTGATTGCAAAGGCGACTAATCCCTACGGTGGTCGTATGTCGATCTGCACGGCTACTAGCCGCCGTTCGGATCATCCAATACGGGAAGGACGTTGGTCGACTTTATCCTCTCCCTCCCTGCTCCCTCTTTGCTATTATCTCCTCACAAAACGAGGTAAAATGATTTCACTCGCTTTTACTCTCAACAATCGCCTTGATGATAATCGAAAGCGAGAGGTCTGGCCTGATTGCTGCGAACAGTAGTTTACAAGGTTGTAGAAAATCTTACCATATTCGGTGACTTGAGTATCGAAATGTCAAAAACCATTATTTATGTATTATTATTATGTAATACTTTGTGGTTCAAGATTGTAAACACTCTCAGCCTAAGCTATGCTATGCATTCAAATGATGATACAGAAATACGTTTACAAATGTTTAGCGGTAGATTTTTGTTTCATTCCGATGTTGTCTTTCATAAAGAGCACAGTCTCATTATAGAATCGTCTAGGTGGATTCTGAAAAACTTAAGAAATGTTGTTATATAACCACTACAAAGCGAAGGTACACAGAACAGGTAATTCGCTGGTTCATCACTGGGCGTAACGTCAGTGTCTACACTTCCAACTCTTAGGAAAATTTAAAGTATATTTGTATAGCGACCGTATAGCGTATTTATCTTATTGCTCAAATTAATATTTTTTTTCTTTACTTTTCAGACAATGATTACATTGATATGGTTGGCCATACTTCTGTTAGCTGTGGTGCAGTATATAAGGAAATCCTACACACATTTTAGTTATTATGGTGTGAATACAGTTAAACACGCTCCCTTATTTGGAAATGCATACCCGGTGCTAAGCGGAAAGAGCCATATATCGACTGAGTTTGATAAGCTTTACAGTGCTTATCCAGAAGACAGGTAAGTTTTTTTTAAATCTTTTCTTAATTTTATTGCATAATTATTGTTCATTAGTTAATTATATTCATATAGTCTTTAAGACGTAGCGTGGGTAGGCCCCCCACAAGGTGGACCGACGACCTGGTGAAGGTCGCAGGAACCCGCTGGATGCAGGTGACGCAAGACCGGTCGTCGTGGAGATCTTTGGGGGAGACCTATGTCCAGCAGTGGACGTCTATCGGTTGAATATAGATAGAATTGAGAAGTACATGCCGTACTAAAAGTACTAAGGCAAAACACGATGATAATTGCACTTAATAATATTCATGCATGAAAGATTAAATATAGCCACTAAAATGTGGTTCGGTTAAGATTTTAAAAATAAATACGAGATGAAATTATATAGCAACAAATAATGTCTTGAGCATTTTGATGAGAATATGTGCACCATATATATCCTTATAAACTTTAAACAATTAATCTACATGTGTCTATTGTTACTAATTCTTTGTTAACTATTCTATTCATTTTAATCCAATGACCCCGACCAGTGATCTGCGAATAACCAATGGTTCGCAGTTGTCAAAATATGGTCTACGCACATTTTTTTTAAACTTGCCACCGCCGCGCGAGAATACCGTGCTCTGTTGGTAGAAGGACGTTGGGGCCGGTGGAGTACCTTTGAGCAATAATTTAATTACCAAATAAGCTCACAAATAATGTGTATTCAAGCGATTACTTATTAGCAATAATGTTTTCTATTGAAGTAATAAATCCTGTTTTTGACTGATTTTGATTCAGTTTATTCTTCTAGTTCATCGTAGCCCTTGCTATCAACAAATAAAATAAACTGGTCCTTCGTTAAGAAAAGATTTCAAAACCACTGTTCTATTCATAAGCTATAAATATCTTAAACACTCTTTATTAAGGTGTTTCCCATCTACAGGTTTGTGGGTAGATATGAAATGTCGCAACCAGTGGTGATTATCCGCGACTTAGAGCTAATTAAGAAGGTCGCCATTAAAGATTTTGAGCACTTCATAGATCACAGATCCATGATAGATGGTTCTGTGGATCCGCTGTTTGGAAGGAACTTATTTTCACTAAAAGGTATGTACAATGTAAGCGTTGTATAGTTTTTTAAACATCATAATTAATCAATGTATCGTTTACATTAATCGTTACTATTGTATATTTTTTCGTATAGGTCAAGAATGGAAAGACATGCGCTCCACTTTGAGCCCAGCATTCACCAGTTCCAAGGTGCGCGGTATGGTCCCATTTATGCTGGAGGTTAATGACGCAATGATAAATACTCTCAAGAAGAAAATTGAAGCATCTGAAAGTAAGTTACTGTTTTCTTTAATTTCGATCAAATTACGCAACTGTTCAGTAAAATGAAGGCGTATTTAAGTAAGTTCATCTAACTCAATTTTATTCTAACCCCTTTTAGAGAAGGAACAATAATATAAAATGTGGTTAAATATTGAAAAAACTGGCAGTAGTAATCCAGTATTTTGATTAATTTAGAATTAAAATTGGATGGCTGCTACGTTTTGTGACTTAAACTATGAACGTTTGTTTCATAATTATTATTTCAGAAGGCTACATCGATGTTGACTGCAAGGACCTGACAACTCGCTACGCGAATGATGTCATTGCTTCCTGTGCCTTCGGAGTGAAAGTCGACTCTCATGGCGATGAGGATAATGAATTCTACCAGAAAGGCAGATCCACCGCCAACTTTGGTTTCCGTAGAGTGCTCGTTTTTTTGCAGGATATGCTAATTTTCCTAAATTAATGAAGGTTTGTACCTATCTGAAATATGGTTTAGATTATTTACTTATTTAATTACGCTTCAAGTGAATTTTCAACTGTCACGTTTTTTATAATAGTATTATTTAGGATAGAATTCCGTTTGATTGACCTTTATCAATCAAATAGTAAACTAAGTACATATTTCAATCTTAAAGTTGCGGTAGTTATGGTCGTGGATATTTCTAGGGTTGTATAAGTTAAAAAGTTTCATATTTTTGATTAATTTACTGAATTTATTTAAATTACATAATATACATATTTTCCGCATTGTTTTCGGTATAAGATAATATTATAACATAACACCAAAACACATACAATCTCTTCGTATCAATTATGAAATATGTATTTTTTAAATATACTCAAAGATATCTCGACTTATAAAATAATGGAGATAGAGTAAAATATGTATTACGTGCGTAATTGTACTTTGATCTAACTTATCAATTTAATCATATGCTGAAATTATAAAATTAAAGATTAACAGAGAAACGCCGATGTATTAATTCATAAATAAGTTTCGTTTAACGAGACAAACAGGCTTTTTCAAATTCTTTGACAAACTTTGCCGTTAACATAAAGTTCATAAAATCTATGAACACTATGTTGTAATTATAATAAAAATAAATGGTTCTATTTTGGTTGGTCAAAAGGTTTATATCTCATAAAATTTTAAATGAGTATCAATTGATAGTAATAAACGTTTTTCTTGTCTTTAATCCCTTGAGCACTAACCTGGCGTTTACACCAGCTTTCCATTGTTTTCCTATTGTCTTATTTTTATGGGTACACATTAAACATAATATTTTTACAGAAATTGAATATCAAGTTATTCTCTGACGAGACAATCAATTTCTTCAGAAGCCTCGTACTCAGCAGCATGAAAGAGAGAGAAATCCACAAGATTCTAAGACCTGATATGATTCACTTACTCATGGAAGCCAAAAAAGGTATACAGCAATAATCAATTGATTCAAAATGAAAAAGTTTTAAAATAGACTTATACTGATCGAAAGGATTTCTGCAGGTAAACTGACATATGATGAAACTTTGACTGCAACAGCTGACACTGGATTCTCTACTGTAGAAGAGTCTGATATTGGCAAGAAAACTGTCAACAGAGGTAAATGAACTTCTTATAATATAGAATATGTGTGAAAGTAATAACAACAATTAGATCTTTAATAAATCTAGAATAAGTATTAAACTAGATATAATAGTGTTTCTGTATTCTTTCTCTCATTCATAGCAGTAGGTTTATCTGCCTACATATATTATCTTATCTACAATTTATCAACAATATCCATTAAGAAATTATACCATTAATTAACTTATATGATCACGATCATTACCTTTTCTTAATCACTTTCGATTACAGGCACCGCTTGAAAAATCTATTGTTAAAAGATTCTCACCTTCTGCTCTGTAGTGTGCATGTAAATAACTAACGTAACCTATCTTCACCACAAATGGCGGCTGGACAGGATTCCTTAGTCAGCAGTACAATTTGAACCGTTTAGAATTCAGCTGCACTCTTCACCACTTCGACCATTTCTCAATCGACCCTTTATATTTAGAGGAGTTGGTTTGTATGCTTAATAGATGCCTTGCGTTTTGAGCTTAAATAGAGGATATCTTATAGTAGTAGCTTACAATTACCCTCATCCTCTTTAAATATACAAATAATACTTATAAGAAAAAATGTATTGTAAAAAAATTATCTGTTTACAGTTTGGTCTGATACCGACCTCGTGGCGCAAGCTACGCTATTCTTCGTCGCTGGTTTTGAAACTATATCTTCGACCATGTCGTTCATACTACATGAGCTTGCTGTTAACCCCGACGCTCAAGAGAAATTGCTAAACGAGATTAAGGAGCATGAAGCTAAAAATGATGGCAAATTCAACTACAATTCCATTCAGGACTTAAAATATATGGACATGGTTATTTCGGGTAAGCTATAATGAATTATGCTTGTGTATGTCATACAATCGAGGACATATTTAATTAAGTGTATAAAGCAACTTTTCAGTTTAAGAAATTTTCTCATAGTAAAGGAGGAGAGAGAGGAGAAATAAAACAATTAACTGATTAAAGACTATGCATATTTATTACCAAAAATATGCACAAAATGCTCCAGAATGTTGTTTATGGTTGGTCATAGTACAGTGACTTAGTACATTTATGTTATTTTGCTAGGGTAACAATTATGAATGTAGGTCTACATAATGAAAGGACTTTGAAACCATCTCCTGTTCATTTGACAACAATTGTTCAAGGCGTGCAGCAATTATGTAATGTACTTCTCAGCGTATTGTTAGTATTCAAGAAAGATAATTAACAGTCTTGCTTAGGGATTCGTTCACTATACATTAAGATTAATACGTAATTTCAGGATCTATATTGATTGTATTTATTAATTATAACTAAATTTTCAGAGGTTCTACGCCTGTGGCCTCCAGCGGTTGGTTTGGAGAGATATTGCGTTAAAGATTATAATATAGGCAAAGCTAACGACAAAGCTGATAAAGACTATATCGTGAGTATTTTTTCTATATTTTAACTAAATACTTTTATAACGATGTGAACTTTCAGTCCGATCGGTCTAACGGTAAATTAAATACGTAAATTTAAGGTACTCACTGGAGCTTCTTCAGGAGCAGACGAAATAATTATTAGCTAGATAGATACTTGCCTCCATATTTATGCTCTTTTAAGTAATCATATATTTTCTTAAATATTTCATTAGAAATACCTTACTGTTCTGTAAAATAAATAAACGTAACTATCATACAAATTGGTAAATTAAATTTGGATGAATTAAAATAAAAATTCAACCGTATTAGGACAAATAATGGTAATCGCTCATTCGATGTTTTCAGGTGCGCAAAGGAAACAGTGTGTTGATTCCAGCATGGTCACTTCACCACGATCCGAAATACTTCCCGAATCCTTACAAATTTGACCCCGAGCGTTTCTCTGATGAAAATAAAGACAAAATCCTTCCGTTCACTTACGTTCCGTTCGGATCTGGACCTAGAAATTGCATCGGTAAGGCATACCCACAATTTTCATAAATTAATTAATCTTTACACATAATAATGAATTTCAATTTTGGTTCGTATTGTAACTGATTTTATAACTAGTAAATGACAAACTGCTTATGTTAACTGCAATGTCTATGTGTAATTTGATGGACTTTTTTAAAATACAACTAAACAACCGATCGAAAATGATTAACCCTCATGAGTAAGAAATAACATTACGAAATAACAATTGTATATTACTTAAATCTCAATTATTGTTTGTAGCAGGGCTGTAATGGTATAAACGACAATTCAATTAATAACAGAACCATATTTAACAATATTTGATTTTTTTTTATACGATATAGGCTCAATGTTTTAACTACAATCTCACCTGATGTTAAGTGACTATGTGGTCCAGGGTGGTAAACACACTAAACCTAGGTACTGGTTCTCAAGTGATGCTGCCGAAACACACCTATTGGTATTTGGCGACAGGTTTTCAAACTTGAGGGTGGTAGCTCCCCAGGCGGGCATTATTAGAAAATGCGCTACACCATGCTATGGTTTCCTCACTGTTTTCTTCACCGAAATATAAGGCCGATTTTAGAATAGGATAGGTGGGGATCGAACCCGCGTCGAATAACGCGGAATCCGACCGCACTACCCACAGCGCCATCATCACTTCAGCCATCATACATATTTACAGCTAGAATCAATTATATCATTTCATAGATAGTCAAAGTCATGTTAAGTGGGGTATAATTAAAAAAAAATAGAAGAAATATGACTAATTTCATCAGTAGAACAATTTTGGCTGTATAAATCAATTCTCTTTTCAACTGTCTTGTCGTTAATTCCAGGATCGAGATTCGCCCTTTGTGAAGTGAAAGTCATGTTGTATCAGTTTTTACAAAATTTTGAAATCTCCGTTGGTGAAAACACAGTCGTTCCTGCTAAATTGGCCACGAACACCTTTAACATCCGCATCGATGGTGGACACTGGGTCAGAATGAAGCTCAGAAATTAAAACAAAACATGATTAACAGATTTTTACTAAATCTATGTACCTATTAAGGGTTATGAATTATGTTATAACGTATCCAATTATGATTACTTAATAAAGATTTTATATTTTTATATTATGTACTAATTCAGTAGTATTTATTTACGGTTTGGGGTTGGATCTTAAACAAGTCACCTGAATTTAAAGGTTCTGAGAGTTCAAGCCTCAAACCTGCCCATATAATTTTCGCTCTGATAAACTCGCTCGCTTAATAAACTCTGATGAAGCATAGGTTGCGAGAGTTTGTCACAGTTCGCCAGTGATCAGAATGGTGACTTAAGATAGGTTAGTTTTAGAATAAACCCAGAACAGATCGGTCATTTGGATTCATTGATAGCTATTTGAACAATGGTTACGAGGCAAAATTGCACCATGCTGACATGTTTACCTTTTATTAAATGAAAAAAGACTACGCATCTCCGGCCAGGAAGGAAAGAGTGGGGAGCAGCTTCCCTACCTTTTCCCAACCCTCCGACCCTTTTCCCCCATTCAGGCGACTTGGTTTAAGGTTTTAACCACGGTTTGGTTTGATAATGACGTCATCGCCCGAGCTGGTGTTGAAACAATATCTTTGGCCATCTATTTTCTACTACACGAAGTTTCTTTAAATTTTGACGTTCAAGCCAGGTAGATAAATGAGATTAGACAGCATAAAACTAAAACTAGTAGCAAATTAAATTATAATTCCGGCCGGGATTTGAAAGAATACGTGAAAAAAATGCATATGCTTCACCAGAAAAGGAAACAACTAACCGAATAATGAATTCTATGCGAATCTTATTACAGACATTTGCACTCTCACCTTACAACTCTCTAGATTATTGTTTATAGTTTGGGTGTGAACTACATACAGACACTATGTTGACTCAGTAAGACTCTATGTCTGTAAAAAAATTACTAGAGTAAATGCTGTGAATGTATGCCAACATGTTTTTCACAGATTTTACAGTAACGTACTGAATATTTGACATTTTATTAAGGTATATAATACTAATCACGTGCTCCATTACGAAATCTCACGAACATTAAAAAAACTAGATGGCCATGGGGACTGCAGAAAAAAAAAAAATGAAAACTGGAAACAGCTGTTTTTTTAAATGTTGAAATTATTTCCAAACATGGAAACTTGACATGACAGCGCATAAATCATAAGCCAAAATGTCTGAGAGATCGGTTTTCGAAACAAAAACTTGGAGTTTTCTTGATTGACAAATGTACTGAATGAAGCCCATACTGAAAAAGTGTAATGAATACAAATCAAAAACAAAATGAAGACAAATAGATGCTGTGTTGCAAAGTATTGGTGCTGGCTACAGCCGGCGTAAAAAGCAAATTTATATTACAAATTATTTTATTGTAAACATTTTCAGTTATGTAATAACTAATTTAGAAAATAGTATAGGTAATTCCTAATAATAAGCGAAATTTGAAATAAAATCTTCTAATAATATACTGTATTTACTGAGCTATTAAAGCGTGTTTTTTTAAACTATATTTTATTAACTAAATAACAGCAACGTTTAGTTTATAAAAAATATTTAGATAAGAAATAGTATATTTTTGTCGAATAATTCTGACGTAAACAAAACAAAGAGCATATCTGGAATACTATCGCAATAGTATGTTGTTTCTCAATATTGTGAAATAATTTTAATCTGTTTATAAATTGGTGATTATACATTTTTCTACTTGGTTCAATAATGGATTTTATACATTATTTAATGTTTCCTAATATTGATGAGCATTTTTTTTTAAATCAGTTATTTACTTTTCAAATGTTTTTTTTTTAATTGTTACAGTAGAATTTCTAATACTGGACGAAAACTATTGTCTGACCTATTTTAAAACAGTATTATTTGAATTGGTAAGTATCAAAATAAATTATAATTTTATGAGAAACGTCCTTAATATGTCGATTACGCATAAAAATGAGACAATAGGAAGACAATAGAAAAACAATGGAAAGGTGGCGTAAACTCCAGGTTAGAGCTCAAGGGGTTAAAAAAATGTTTACAACAAATAATTATAATTACCGACTTAAAAAATAAAATACACTGAAATTTACAAGAAAAATTACTGCTTTGAAGCATTATAAGGACATAGATAATCTATACTAAACAATACTATAATAAAAAAAGGCTAAAAAAATTGTCTGGCACAGCTAGTTAATTATAAGTCCGTAGATTCTTTATCCATTTGATCCGTTACTTATTTCGAATTTGACATTTAATTTTGTTTTGTCTAGTCACTAAGGTTATACCACTTGCAAAAATTGCAACTTCCTTTTTTATCGTGGGGTTTTTTTATCATGGAGATTAGAAATGTCCTACCACCATGCTATGGTTTCTTCACGATTTTAATAAGAAATAATGTGGCGTAATTTATTACGACAGTACAATATGATACCATAAATATTATTGTTTATTCTTCATTGATAAACAATTGATTACCACTAAACTATTATCAAAATAAAACCATTTCTCATTTGAACCAACTTATGGGAAGCTAACTGCGTACTTATAACTATTTGTTAAATTGATAATCTTCCAAAAGGTTCGTGGGCAGATATCAAATTCTTTGGCCAACGATGCTTCTCCGTGATTTAGAACTGATTAAAAAGGTAACTCCTAAAGATTTTGAGTATTTCCTGGATCACAGAGTCATAGCATATGACACAATTAACCCGCTATTCGGAAGGAATTTATTTTCATTAAAAGGTAAATACGTACATAGCAAAGAATTTAAAGTGGAATAAGAGGATTTGATCAAAGTCCAAAAGTTAATTAAGTATTTATTTATTTCCGGTTACATTTCTTATTACAGGTCAAAAATTGAAAGATATGCTTTCCACCCTCAGTCCTACATTCCATAGTTCGAAGATGCGCGGTAAGGTTCCTTCATGGTGGAAGTTAATAATTCTATGATAAAGGTCCTTAAGATTTTTTTTTTTAATTTTACTTTAAACTATAATATAATTAAAGAATAAAAAATTATAATACTAAAGAAAAGTATACTGGGAATAATGAGAATAAAAATATAGGCAAAAAGATAAAATCCTTTTCATATACAATTTCGGAAGCCAACAAACGGTTTTAAACATATTGAGAAAGCTGTAACCCATATAATCCATACTGTTCCTACGAGAAGCTAGGGAAATAAGAGCTCACCACCGACAGAGCCCCGAATGTCGGTGGAAGAGAAGTTCTGTTCATGATTAGGCTCCCTCCCAGCCACGCATACTTCGACACGGTTCACTTAACACCTTGGATTGGGTTGATTCTCCTCGCCAATGATCAGCAGTAGACCTATGGAAATATTACCGGCCATTTTTTAGGGTGCACCACGTGGAAATGGGACCAAATTCGCACTCCATGACCAGAGATACTTTTCAAGCTCTTATAATTTCAACTCTGTTTTGACGGGGGGAAATGCATTTACGCACTACCCTTATCTATTGTATTTGAAGGATCGAAGTCCCCCAAATACAATAGATAAGGGGGCACGGAGTGACGAGTTCCGTGCCAGTGTGGGACTCACCCAGGCGAGAGTCGCCCGGAAATACCCACTAAAACCCCCCGGGGCCGTCCGCTGCATTTGGGATGGGGGCGACGACCTAAGAATGTGAATGAAACAAAATACTCGTCCGTTTTTTGGAAATGTATATATTTCGATTTGTTATTTGTGACGCATGAAATTATTTTCAACTAAATAAAGATGCCACATTTTTATGTGATCTTTTAATTTGATAGGTTTTTGTCTTGATTTTTTTCAACGTTATCAGTGCTTTGACCACAATCTCACCTGTTGTTAATTGACGATGTGGTCCAGGATGGTAAACACACTAAACCTAAATGTACTAGTTGCTGCAAGTGATGCTGCCGGAATACACCTAATGGTATTTGGAGACACGTTTTCAAACTTGAAGGTAGCTACACAGGCGAGCGTTATTAGGAAATCCCAACCACCATGCCTATGGTTTTCTCGCGATGTTTTCCTTCAGAAGATTGTGGTCAAAGCACTGAGCCTATACCGTTAAAGAAAAACAAGTAAATAAAATATTAAGAAAACTCTAACAATTTCTTTTTGAATATATGTAAGACAGCATTTAAAAGAATCATTTTCAAATTACGAAATAAATGTAAGATTATTAAAGATAGTTGTAAGTTAATTGAAATCTATAAAGCTACACTAAAAGTGTAAAACGAAATCACTTTGAAAAATTTAATCTATACATATAATAAAAATGTAACGGATCGCTGTCTGTACATGAGAGATATATGAGAAAAAATATTATTAGGACCTTTATAAACGCAAATAGGACCCAAAACTATAATTTTTAAAATTTTTGTCTGTGCGTTTGTGCACGCTAATCTCAGAAACGGCTTATCCGATTTAGATGTAGTTTTCACTAATATATTGTAGTAAGCTTCACTTAACATTTAGTGTTTGTTTCATGTCAATCGGTACATAAATAAAAAAGTTATGTCAATTTAAAGAATCACGTTGAACATTTATTCTATCTAAATTCTTTCTCTGTTCAGATGCATTGTATGAAACTTTACTAAACTCCATAATGGTCTATATAAAAGTATGATTATATAATAATAATAATATGATAATAAATATAAGTTAAAAATGATCAGTTTCGGAAATGTTCTTATTCCAATTTAAGTTGACCTCAGACATATATCATCATTAATATTAAATAGGGTTCAGGTTAGACTGGCAATTCAGGTTGTTTATATATGTATAGATAAAGCACGTCGAGAGCCGGGCCGCTTTCGGAGGCGCATGGCGTAACAGTTGCATTCGATAACACTGACTGTTTGCTTATTTTACATATTTATATTTTAGGGTTTGTAAATACATATTGTATGTATATAGTATAGGTTAATTAGTCTTCAAATTAGGTAAACACGTCTTATTAGTTAAACTGTAAATACAAGTTTATACAAGTTCTTAGTTTTTATGTTTAAAAAACAATTTAGTAATTTGCGATTAATTAATACATAAATGTATCTATTAGACATTTCTTTTATTTTCGATAATTAATAGGTTAGGTTAATACGTCTTAATAGTTATTAAACTGTAATAAAGTTAAACTGTGTAATAATCTGTAAGTATTTAATTTTTTTTGTTTATGATGAGTATGTGTGTTCACTAAATAACGCTGAGTTAGTACTAATTACTACTTCTTATGCCTCGAAAAAGATCCAACCTCCCCCGGAGCAGCAGAAATGCAATAAGGATGAGATAAGTTCTCATTAGTTCACTGCATTTCAGTAACGTCAGGCCAGGTTTCATATTACAGAAACTTCAGCTCAGCGAAAATCTCGATTGAGTTCACATCGTTCTCGAATGATGGCTACTTGAGTTAGGATGAACAGGGAACAGCGTGAAGCACGTTTGTCCACCGATCGCAAGGCTCATGCAATATCGCGTGAGTCTGAGACCTTTACTGATAGGGAAACCCGGCTGAGCTCTCAAAAAGCACGAACTTTGCAGTCTATAAAGCTGGAAAGTAGTTTAGATCGTGAATCTCGATTAACAGCTGATAGAGAAGAAGAAAGAAATTGCAGAACAACGTTAGTCACGACTAAATGCAGATCGACTTCGGCATACACTCAATAAAATGTTATCAAGTTTGATAGAAGACCCAGAAACTGGAGCGGAAATTGATATCCTTCCATGGATTACCAAAGAGAAAACAGGTTATTTGTATTCGCCCAGAATTGATTACTCTGAATTCGGATCTACAGTAGGTATGGTGGTATGTTGTCAGTTTTGTAATGCTCAAAAATGAAGAAAAAAACCAAATGGACTATGCTATTCAGGTGGCAAAGTGCTCATTTAAACTTATCATGAGCCCCTTTATAAAAGTTTTACTAAATAGTGAGCATCCTCAGTGTAAACATTTTTAGACTATGTCCGTTTATATAATAGTGTATTCCAAATGACATCTTTTGGGGTCAAACATATCACATCCAACTTTTAAGGTGCAGGGCCAATTTATCACTTGATTGGATCTTCGCTTGTCCAAAATGATCCAAAATTTCTTTAAATTTATTTTGTATCAAATTACATTGAACAGGCCCATATACGACATCATAACTTTCCTCAGCTGAACATCAACTTTATATTTCAACTTGAGAATATGTTACATCAAGTAAATCCGTATGTCAGAAGTTTCAAAGCCGCAATAGATTCCATCCCACAAGGCCAAAATAACAATGATAAAGTTATAAATAAGGCTGATAGACGTCCTGCGGAAGAACATCGTGAAAAGTACAATGTCCCTGTTGCAGACGAAGTTGCAGTAATATTAGTCAATTAGGAATGTGATAGACGTGACATCGTGCAGCGCACTCATGATGATCGCTTACAACGTATTTATAAAACACACCGAGCATATGATGCCCTGCAGTATCCTTTGATATATTTTCATGGTCAGGATGGGTACAATTTCAGACTCTACCAAGTAAATCCAAGCACTAGCATAACAAATTATAATAAAAAATATCAGCCTTACAGTTTTATTCATACCAGATACAAATTAGATGAAGTTGTTGTATCTATTGCTACCATATTTTCTCTATAGTAACTTGAGATCGGTAACGGTGTGTATCCGCAGGAACAAGCAAAATTTGTTCTAAACGCAAACCTATGCTGCAAAGTTTCATGAATGCGAGACCTCATATCATCCGTGTATGGAAACGCAACGCAAATACCAACTTGCGAAAATTCATGGCTTTGCGAAAGAGCTATTTTAAGTCCACGAAACGACCAAGCAGCAGCAATAAATGCTGAAGTTTTGAGCTTTGTTTCGGAGGATAATGTAGAGTATATCTCCATTAACAGAGTTATGAAAGATGAAGAATCTACCAATTACCCAGTAGAATTTTTAGAATCCCTCAGTGCTGCTGGACTACCAGCTCATAAAATAAATTTAAAGTCGGCGTACCCATAATGCTGCTAAGAAATTTAACACCGCCAAAACTTTGCAACAATACTTGATTAAAAGTGAATTTTTCTCATTTAAATTTCTGATTCTGCGAAACCTGATAGAAGCAGAGATTTTAACAGGTGGTAGTGTTTTTATGCCTCGGGTTCCGGGTTCCGGGTTTAAATGAGTTCAGTTTCCAGTGAGCTTATGACCAGTTTTGCGATGACAATTAATAAAGCCTATGGTCAGACGCTAAAAGTTGTGGATGTGGATCTAAGTATTAGCTGTTTTTCGCACGGTCAGCTTTATGTGGCTTTATCACGTGTTAATAATCCTAGCAGCCTGTATGCTTTGTTCCCCGATGGCTATATGATGTAACGACGGTGATTATAATCCAGAATAAACCAAAATCCGAAAAATGCTGCCTAAAGTCACTATTCCACGCAAACGAAGTTGCGGGCACAGCTAGTCACAGAATAAATTCCAAAATTATTACTAAGACTTCATTGAAAGTGATCAGAGTTAAAAAGTTGTTAAAATAATAGATCAAGCTTGCTTGGGAATTAATAAGAACTCGAAGTAGAAACAATACTCTTTAAGTTAATAATCAATAAATCTCAATATTATGAATTAACAGAACGTTTTAATATTAATAAATGATTTATTGTAATATGTAATTAAATACATAACTACAAAATATCGGAAATGCTGAATATTTCGTTTACCCATAAAAATGAGACATTACGAAAACAATGAAAAGCTGCCGTAAACGCCAAGTTAGTGTTGAAGGAGTTAAGAAATATTGATACCTCAGAAACCTTCGCTGCGACACATAAGCAAGATAACCAGATCGAGTTTCTTACAGACTCTTCTCGATGACGAAGTTAATTTTGGAACCGGTGGTAGTGTTTTGACTTTGGTACGTAGCCTTTCTAGTAACAATTGCAACATCGGTCCAGTGACACTACATGCCACCTGATATAATATGGAACTTCGGCTCATAATTATTGTGGGAACCGCCCCACTAGCCGAGTCTCACTGAGGCTGGCCTCGCCTGTCAACTCCTCTGTTGAAACCACTATTCGGTCACACATCGTTTGGCAGTCACCTCTCTTATGTTTAAGGACTATTTGATCTAATATCGGTCCATAGTTACGTGTATTAATTAGGTTTAGCTTAATTATGAGTGAAATTGTAACTCTGAAATTAAATCTATATTAATTTGAATTTGTTGTTTCTACGCTTTTCGGGTGCGCCCCACATAATTAATTAATTACCGCCCTAAATTGAATATAAATATTATAGCAGGTTTTGGTGATGACGAGGAAGAGAAGAGAAGTACAAACTTCAAGCTCGAGGACTTTATTTACAGGAGATAGCAAGAGAGTCAAATACAAAATCTCAGCGCCGGATCGAACCAGTATATCCCAACGTAGGGTGGAAGTATACGTGAACGATAACGGTTTCCTAGTTCAACTACACTAAAACGTCTCAACATAGGTGAAAGCGCATAGCGTGCATTGAACTAATCCCTAGAGGGATGTTGTTTCACACATTAACGTTATTACAATTTGGAGGTCCTTGTTTCAGGTTGATGTTCCGATAGCGGCATCTAAAATACTCGTGACGCCATCTCTTGGCGATCAAGGCACACTCTTATGAAATACTCATGCTGAATATAAGTGGCGACATCTCTTGACGACTGCTGTTATTATTTGTGGTGTTACAATATTAAATAAATAAATGAATATATATATGAGGTTATTTATACCGATGTTTTTTCGAATTTATGTAGAACAAACAACTGTGACTTTCTCTGTAAATAGTAAACGTTTATTTATTATATTTTACACTGAGGTGGAGATAAAACAGTTATGAAATTACATACACACATATATTTGTAATAATATATAATACATATTATTATCAACTACCCTCGACTAACTCACTGAACGAAATCTCTATAAAGCGCTCTGCAACTGCAAGCGTGAAGAGTGTTTTATCGACCGTCTTTGCGTGGAGGTCTGGGATCTCAAGTCGCTTATGATGAGCACCGAGCACCGAGGGCCAAGCAACGAGGCACAAAGCATCAACTAAATAGCTATATATTTTATACATTTATTAATTTAATATTTTAGATAATATTTTTTATTTTGACATTATTAATCCTTACATAAAAAAGAAATAAATGGAACATTTTTCTGATGGTAAATGGTTAGTAAGCTGCATTAAGGGTTATTTTTAACAGCTCCTGTTAACGTGATTGAATCTTACTCTTCATGTTTGAAGATAACTAGTAATATGGTTTATTTTTTTACTTTGCTTAGCAAATTTACTATTAGCTTAGCAAACTTTTTATTTATGATGGATTTCTGCAAACTATCGATTTCATCAATCGAAAGAAAACTAATAGTCATAATAGATAGTGTTAAAATACTGTCATTATATTATTATTAAACACTCTCACTATGTATTATTTCCAACGTCACCACTTTATTAATTCAGGATTTTGACGGGGGGAAATGCATTTACGCACTATCCTTATCTAGTGTACTTAGGGGATCAAAGTCCCCCAGTACACTAGATAAGGGGCACGGAGTGACGAGCTCCGTGCAGTGTGGGACTCACCCGGGCGAGAGCCGCCCGGAAATACCCACTAAACCCCCCGGGGTCGTCCGCTGCATTTGGGATGGGGGGCGACACGGGGTGGCTTTCGCAAGCAACGCGTCGCCCCCTGCAGCGAACCCGCCGGGCCTCGTCGTGCAATGGCCCAGTGGGGATGGGGGAGTGTACACACTACTCAACCCCACCTCTTCGCCCGCCTCCCGTAGGAGGCATGACCAAGAAAGGTCGGTCAGCCGGGGAGGCAGAAAAGCTGCCCCCTCATAAAGAAAGAAATTTGGGACAGTTCAGTGGCGGGCAAAGAGAAAGGGGAAGAAGCCCGCCACTGAGAAGAGAGATTCTGAGTCCCTCTCCTTCACTCATCTTGTCTCCAACGACAAGACATAGCGAGGAGAGGGATACTCAGGAAGAGAAAGGGGAACAGAAGAAGAAGAACAAAACACAAAACACCAAACACAAAAACAACCCACAATCTACGGACAAAGTCCCAACACAACCGCCGGGGCTCCTACAACCGTAGGAAGCCCCGGACATACCTCGCCCATCGCCCTCTTGGCCTCCTCCTCCGCTGAGGATGCGCCAGCGGGTCCTCCTCCCTCAACCTTTCGTCAGCCTCCTTCTGCATTAAGATGTTCTCGCAGAAGGAGGCGACGACCCTCCAGACCTCCTCGCTGCCGACCATGGCTCTAACGACGGTCGGCAGCGAGAGGTCCTCCCCCACAACCGCCACCACTTCGCGGCGCAGCACCTCCCACGCGGCGCACTCAGCCAGCGTGTGGTGCGCCGTATCCTCCGCCGCGCCGCAGTGGTGGCACACCGGCGACGGCTCCCTGCTAGCTATCTTGTGCAGATACCACCCGAAGCAACCATGCCCGGATAGCATCTGCACAAGCCTAAAGCTGAGGGAGCCGTGCCTTCTCCCGATCCACTCCCGGAGGACCGGACGGATGGCGTCTATGGTTGGTCGCCCATAGCGCGCATCAGGCGGATAATATCCTAAGGCGCCGCCGGATGTGTGGCGAAAATATTGTTAACAATAGTGATTCTGTAGCTGAATCCTACCTACAACATACAGGTTACTAACTACTAACTATAAAATAAAACAAAATAATTGATTTCTCACCTTAAGCGAATATAAATCGTTTAATGATGATGTATCCAAATACGTCGTCAAATGACTTTAGAATTGTAAAATAATCAAACTGAGTTTTCAGTAAATCATCAACTAATGTTTAGTATTTCTAATGGTCTTCAGGTTAACCTATCACCTTCAATCTGAAAATTGTTGAAGCAGAACATTTTGCAACTAGTTCTTGTTAAGCTTACCACATTATCATTTTCGATAACATCTATACTTATTAAAAGTAAGAATTGTGGTCAAATTCTTATCTGATGCTATCTGATGATTCCTAAAAAAAAAAAAACTAAAAAAGGCAGAGTGTATATTTCTAATTATATAATATATGTTATGAAAATTATAAATCCGATTACATTACTGTCGAAACATTATGACAAAAACAAAAGTTGTGGGTGTACACTATTCCGCTATTTCTTAATGTTGTGAAATTATTATAATATTATTTAAATGAATTAATGTCAAGAGTAATTTAATTAGTTTTATCAGAAACGTCCTTCAGAACATATTTACAACACGTTATATACGAATGTAACATAGATAATACAATATACCTAAATATTAATAAATAAAAAAAATTCCTATCCAAGAATTGTAAAATAAAAAAAACAGCCAAAGCAGGTAGTTTATATACTTTACAAAAACGAGCAGTTCGAGTAATTTATAATATGGGACCTGGCGAACTAATTAAAAACAAGTTTCCGGAATATATAGTATCTTAACTTTACCCTCCCAATGTATTCTGGGTAATTTACTTGATATAAGTAACTACTTCATATATGATAACTTTGCTTATGAATTTCTTGTTTTTGTTAACTATTTTAGATTATTATTTTATCTTGTAAGTAGAAAAAAATGATCTTTTCGTAAAATCTTTTTACACCTCTGCCGCCCGCCATATCATGTCCACGGTGCGGTCCGTATGTGTTTTAAAAGGCTAACTCTAGCAGTGATCACAGTCAGCAGCAAAACATATCTTTATCAGTCGCAGTACTAAATAACTTTTGGACTAATATTAATGAGAACATCGCAAAAAGAGTGACAATTCTAAGTTATGTTTTTGTGATGGGTTCGTCAGCGCGTAGTATTTTATAGATTTGCCAATAGGAAATATTTTTCCAAAAATGATCGAGGTATTATTCGTTTGTGTTAATAATATTGTCGCCACACATCCGGCGGCGCCTTAAGATATTATCCGTCTACATCCGGTAGGACCGTCTCTCACCGGCCACATGTCACATTGCATGGAATGACTATATAAGGCTCTGTAGAACCAACACAAGGGATATTGAGTTCTATCTGCTAATGTGAATATTTAACATTTGTTTAACTAAATGTATTCTATTATTTTATTATTCTATTGTATTATTACTTTTAACTCTCTTCCACTTATAAAAATAATTTCAAAATCGACCACTAGGAATCCATTCAAACTTTTTCGTCACAAAATTCATATATGTAAGATCCATTACACAAATGAGTGGAGACAATATATCAGAATGATAGTATTTTTGATAACACTGATAAACTGGTTGTTTATAAACATTGACATTTATAATGGTCAACATCCCTCCACAGAAAAGCATGACATTATGTTTGATATGCTTTAGTTTGATAAAATTCAAATTTAAACACTAAAATTTACGTTTTTTTTATTAGTGTTAATGATAAATATACATTTAAAATTAAGAGAAAATTCATTATAAATAATATACTTTGAGTCTACAAATAATAATATCATTTCAATCGAAAGATGTACAGTTATGGATGTAGTCCTCCCCCAAAGATCTCCACATCCACAACGACTGGTCTTTACTATTTCTATGTTTGGATAAATAATTTAGCAATGGAAATTATCCCGATCTAATTGAAAATAAGTAATATTTTTCGTATACTCTTATTTCAGTCAGTCTGTAGGAATAATCTTGTATATTTTACAACAATTTTCTATCCTTATTCTACTTCTGTTCAATAATTCTAATGAGTATATTATATATGTATTTTTAAGTCTCTTCAGTTATTTTATTAAAGTATTCTGTTCACCTAGTTCGTACCAACAACAATAATAAGCGAATTTCTCCATCACCAGATTACCCAGAAAAAGTTTAAAACTATTTATGGATTTCAATTTTGACTTTGATAGTATTTCCAGTCTTAGACCAATAACACGTAGATGAGGACCAGTACTAGTCTGTTTTGAATTCCGCTACCTCAGGTCACTCTTGCGGTGTGACTGAGAGATCGGCCGAGAGTAAAACAAATAATTGACCCAGGTTGGATGAAATGGCGATAGGTCTCTGGTACGATTTATGACTCCAGGATGCCTTTTAAAATAAAGGGCATAAGTTAGTTAATAAGTTAATCAATATAAGTTAAAGGTGGGCTAGTAAGACATTGGATGAGAAACTATTGAATGCAGCTAAGATGCGAATGTTAAGTGTTAACAATATATTAGGCACACATCCGGCGGCGCCTTAAGATATTATCCGCCTACATCCGGTAGGACCGTATCTCACCTGCCACATGTTACATTGCATGGAAGGACTATATAAGGCTCTGTAGAGCTAACACGGGGACAATTGAGTTCTATCTGCTAAAGTAAATGTTCCTGATATAATAAAATGGTGACGTGATAATACATAGTGAGAGTGGTTAATAATAATATAGCGACAGTATTTAACATAAGACATCCGTGTGGTGGGATAAGAATGGAAGAAATTTAAGAATTAACATATATAAGAGGGAGGTTGAAAGTAGCGCCAGTGGTAGAAAAGTTGAAAGAAAATCGTTTGCCGCGATATAGACATTTTATGAGAACTGTGAACATGTTGATAAAACAGTAATTAATATGAATGTGGAAGGATGAAAAAGTAGAGGAAGGCTAAAGAGAGTATGCCTGGAATAGACTTGGAGAGATAATATTATAGAAAAAGAAATAAATGAAGAGATGACCGCTGACGTATGGAATAAAATACTGTGCTTATCCCAAGTGACTTAGGAACAGGGCATGAGAACGATGATGGTGCTACTACACTAATCGAGAAGTTGAACGAAGTTAATTAAAAACGGAAGTATAGAAAGGCATTTTACTTCGCTTCGTTCAAGCTCACCTCATCTTGTGCGACTTCCGGTCGTTGTAGGTATATATGCCCGAGTCAAAGGACTCGAAGTTTCCCGAAATTCAACACAAAGCGTTATATTACATTACTCGACTCGCTTCGGTTCGCGTAGAAGTGGGAAATGTGGGAAATACGCACGTAGTTATAACACACAAGAGTGTATATTCCAACGCCGGCTGTCGCTTTAAAATAGCTCAACGTAAGTACTTCGTCGTAGCAAAATTCGCGATTAATATAGTAGAGCTAAAAGGTTGGACGACGTATAAATACCATTACATATCTCGCACATATTCATTGTTCAGATAGGCACACTACTGAGAGGATCTTCTTTTAAACTATTCATTGCAAACACTTGTCTGTAAGTATAAAGATTATTCCTTAAATAACCGTCCACAAGTATCTTTTAATTTCAAAATATATGAGAACCTAATAAATAATTTCTTAATATAATTAGTGTTATAGTGTTATTTAACAATAAAGAAAAACACTTAAGAAATATTATTCTAGAACCGTGGTATAGTCGGTTATTATAAAAATAGAGATCTGGTGATTAGTGATCGTTGTTTGTGTCTACACACTATCAACCCTTTGTTAATCTGTAATGTAAATCAGCAAATATGTGTACTGTGCGCTGTAAAATTTTTGTCTTTCATTTTCAGACAATGATTACACTGATATGGTTGGCTATACTCTATAGCTCTAGTCCAGTATCTACGGAAAGCGTACTCTAGGTTTAGTTGCTATGGTGTCAATACCATTAATGTTATTCCTTTATTGGGCAACTCATATCCAGTATTTAGTTGGCAGAGACATATGTCGGAAGACTTTGATATTCTTTACAAAGCCTTTCCGAAAGACAGGTACGTTTCATGTCTGGTTTTTTTTAATGGGTAAACTTAAAAAATTTGCATGATGTGTAATAACTGAATTGTATCAAAACATATTATATATTACGCTTAAACATCGTATGTCGTATAAAAATGGATGCGAATTGATTATCATAGTAACGAGAAAAATATGGCGTAATAAAGCATAGCTTTTATCATTCCATTTTATTCTGACCAGCTTATATGACGTGAACTGCATACCTAAAAATATTTATAAAATTAATTATCTTCGAAAGGTTTATGGGCAGATATGATATTCTTTGGCCAACGGTGATCCTTCGTGACTTAGAGCTGATAAAGAATGTCACTATTAAAGATTTCGACCACTTCGTGGATCACAAACTCATGGTAGATGACACAATAGACCCGCTTTTCAGAAGAAGTTTAGTTTCATTAAGTGGTACGTGGAAAATAAATAACTTAAAGTGTAAATAGAGGATTGGATCACTGGCCTTAGCCTTTTATTTCGTTTATGTTTTATTAATACAGGTCAAGAATGGAAGGATATGCGTTCCACCCTTAGCCCTGCATTCACCAGCTCCAAGATGCGCGGTATGATTCCCTTTATGGTGGAAGCTAATAAATCTATGATAAATGTGCTTAAGAAACAAATAGAAGCATCTGAAAGTAAGTTTCTATTTTTCCTTCCCAGATAAAAAAAAATATAAAAGTACAACTCGGTCTAGTATAATTAAAAACTTACAAAAGAAAGTTTTAACTTCTAAGATATATAAACCAAATGAAAAAGTATATATTTTCATAGTATACTTCGAGTAGCCTATTACTAATGACGTCTTGAACGTACTGAGATAAATGTAGGTCATAGGCCATTGATACTTTCACTGGTTACAGAACATCAAGTTAAAATTCGATTATTAGAGAAAAACATACAAAATTTTCTCTATTCTACAAACGTCTTTTCAGAGGGTCATATTGATGTCGACTGCAAAGACCTGACAACTCGCTACGCCAATGATGTCATCGCTTCCTGTGTCTTCGGATTGAAAGTAGACTCTCATGTTGACAGAAATAATGAGTTCTATCAGAAAGGAAGGACAACCGTTAACTTTGGGTTCCGTTGGGTCTTCCTGTTCTTTGCATATTCTTGTTTTCCTAATCTTATGAAGGCAAGTTGTTTTTTTTAACTCGTGATTCCGAGCTGTCTCATATAATAACAAAGTTTTGATTTTCATATCAGTAATAAGTTTTATATCTTCATTACACTTCTTAAGATTATATATACGTGCTTACGCGCATATAATTCCTTCTATTCCTTCATTAGTACCATAAAATGACAATCTTCTGCTTAATTATTATCTGCGATGCAGTATGTAATCCTTTTGCATTATAATTTTATAACATAATATAAGCTCACGCCTGTTATCTCCGAAGGGTTAGGCATAGGTGAAATAGCGAACTACACCACTCACATTTCGCCATGCTTAGGTTCCGCCCCAAGTATGACAGGGGGCGAGCATGATCGCCATATCGGGCACAAGTTTCAAACTCCGGTATAATACTGAGTAGAAAAACCAAATACCACTTAACCCGACCCGGGGATCGAACCCGAGACCTCAGAATGTAATACAACTGCGCCACCGAATTTTACGTTTATATCTTTAATCGTACTTAAGTACTTAGGGGTATCACTCCGTGATAGTAAAATACATTATAAACTAGGTAGTATAGAAAATAAGCAAATACGTTACTAACAAAAAAAAAACTATATTTGTCGCAAACGAACTATGCATCAACAGGAAGGTTTTGCTCTTGATCCCTATATTGCATAGGTTAGATAATGCTGTTGTAACAGACGTATGGACCGGATCGTGGACATGGTACGTCGAGCGGCCGAGATCATCAGTCGCCTAAGTAGGGATGGGGAATAAGATTTTTCAAAAAGATTGATTTTGTTAATCGATTTACAAAACACTGAGGTCCAAGAAATCAATATTTTTTCTTTTTGTTTTATTTGTAAATAGTATTCTTCCAATGGTCAAAATTAGAATAAAATCATCATTTATTGCAAAAACTGCTTCCAATTTTTTTATTAACAGTACTAAAGGTAATCAATAGCAACTAAAAAAAAGAAGAATGCCTAACCTATTAAGAAAAAATGACATAAGCTGTTTTATTTTTACCTATTTACAGATGATCATCATATAATAGAAAACTAAAAAGACACTCTTAGTCGATACTTCGATGAATAAACGATACTTTATTAGTTCGAAATATGGACTTTTTGGTCCTAGATTTTGTGATTCGATTCATCAAATTTAGATTCGAATCGATTCAAAATCGATCTTTTCGGAAAGAAATCCCACCCCTACTTAGGGAGCTGATAACATCGGCCGCCCACCGTACTATGTCCGCGGTCCGGTCTGTACGTGTATTAACACCATAAGAAATAATGCCATCAACTTAATTATGCCCGTATTCTTTTCGGAATGTGTGATGAAAACATCACCTTATAACATATCAATGTTCGTAATAGAATTCAGGAATAACTTTTCTCTTTAATCTTTTATTTACATTGTTATTATATTTGTATCATAATGTAAGCGCACAACGTAAGTTAGCGACCGTTAATAAAACTATTTATTATAATTAAACATAATTTGGTTACAGATATTGAATGTTAAGCTGTTCTCTAGTGAGGTATCAAGATACTTCAAGAGCCTCGTACTCGGCAACATGAAAAACAGGGAAAGTCACAAAATTGTAAGACCTGATATGATCCACTTACTAATGGAAGCCAAAAAGGGTTAGATACAATAGTAAATACTTTTAAAAGCAAATACCCAGATAAGTTACACTAATACAATTAATATATACAGGTAAATTAACATATGATGAAACTGACACTCAAGCAGCTGACACTGGGTTCTCTACCGTGAAAGAGTCTGAAATTGGCAAAAAGATTGTAAATAGAGGTAATGTACGATTTATTGTATATAAAAATCGTATTGACCCTTGACTATTTAAATTATTTGTGTAAAGGTATATATAATAAAAGTAGTTAGAATAGGTAGACAAGCATCGTCTGTAGTTGTTTAGCGTATTTTACTTTAGCCGGCATATCACGGTGAAATGCGTCGCGTTTCAATCTAGCTCTCTAGTAGTTTTCTTATTGCCAGCTCTAGCCCTTGTAGCAGCAGTGTGCAAGCAATCCATCATCCTGGCGCCCACTAGTAGGCGCGCGGTCAAAATGGAATACTTACAATTATATTTTCAATTGACAATTCGGATGGAATTTATAATGTCGGGGAGCAATTTAACCATTACCGCGCTCAGTGTCGCCCATAACACAGGCGTAGGGTGTTTGAGAGCGTTGGCGCCCCGAGCGACGTATCTTTGTTTGTGTCGTGAGCGTCGCTCGGCGCCCCCTAAAACCATGCGCCCGTGTGCGCTGCATACCATGCACTATATGTAAAAACGGCTCTGAGTTTTCTACTAAGACTGTACCAACTTCCATAAAAATGTTTGTGTTTAATAAAGATTTTGTATAATTACAGTTTGGAATGATGATGACCTCGTCGCCCAAGCTACTCTATTCTTCTTTGCCGGTTTTGATACAATGTCTTCGTCCATGTCTTTTTTATTGTACGAACTTGCTATAAATCCTGACGTTCAAGAAAAGTTGGCGAATGAGATCAAGGAGCATAGAGCCAAAATTGGAGACAACGACGTCTATAATTCCGTTCAGGATCTAAAATACATGGATATGGTTATTTCGGGTAAACTATTATGACTTCTGCTATTAAAACAAGGATGTTGGTCCTTGAACACTAACATGGCGTTTACGCCAACTTTCCATTGTTTTCCTATTATCTCATTTTTATCGGTAATTCGCATATTTTGAAGCGTAGTAAATACTGTTGGCTGCTCAGTTAACAAAAGCTCATCAAATTAGACTAGTTTTACCATATGTTTTATAATTATGATAAACTTGGTTTATGCCGCAAGAGTTATTTGTCTGTAGATTGTTATTAATTATTATGAAAGGCACTGTATATACTCGTATTTGTACTGCTATATCAGTTTTAATGATATTATCTATTCATAAATAATTCTTAATATTCAGAAGTTATCCGAATGTGGCCTCCAGCCGTGGGCTTGGACAGACTTTGCACAAAAGATTACAATTTAGGTAAAGCAAACGACAAAGCTAACAAAGACTATATCGTAAGTATTGCCGTATATTTTACTAACTATTTATTATTTATACAAGATCCTTCTGTACGAGTGTTAATATAACCGGATAGTACATGGTACAGTAAATTTTGTTCTTTTTTTATTGAGGTGTGCATTTCGTTTATCTCTTACCTGACATAGAAAAACATCTGTAGATAGATAGCCGTACATTATAGAAGTAAGATTTTTTTCATTGTATGTTTACGCTTTGCAAAATATCATAGATATTTAATTGCACCAACTTATGAATTAGATTATGGAAACTGGCAACAGGTGAAGTATGCATAATAGAAAAAAATATGAAATGTTTTATTTCAGATTCGCAAAGGGGAAAGTGTGCTTATTTCTATATGGTCGCTTCACCACGACCCGAAATACTTTCCAAATCCTTACAAGTTCGACCCTGAACGCTTTTCCAATGAAAATAAGGACAAAATCATACCATTCTCGTACATTCCATTTGGAGCTGGACCTAGGAATTGCATTGGTAAGTCTATTTCGATTAACATTATAAACTATGTGTTAATAATTCTTCTAAAATCATCTTGTAATTCTGCACGGAGCCTGGATTATATTTTTCTAATACTTGTCTGGCTAGTTCGTAAAGCATCTATTACATTTTACAATTAAGTATTATTATATTTTGTGTTGCAGTTTTATTTTCATTTATATTACATTGTCAGGTTTATTTCTAATAAAATAACCAATATGTATATTTGCTATATATTTAGATAGCTACAGGTTTTTATGTTTACATTGTTTTTGTTGTTTTATATGTTAATAAGACTGTTTGTTTCTTTATAATAAAGAAATTATACATTTACTTTTTATTGCATTTTAGTGTATATTCTTTTAAAGTCGGTTTAGTTTTTAATTATAATAAAAATAGTTTTTTTTTTCTACTCTTAGTTTAAATATTTATTACTTTTACGTATAGTTTTCAAGCCAGTTTTTTTATTTATTCACTATAAATATATATACTATAACAAATAGACTTCATCTGTGTAAAATTATTACTTGAGTAACCTATTTTTATTCCAAGCTTTCATTAATCTCTAAACCAATTAAATGTTATAAAAATCATCTGATCGTCTTGAACGTTTTCAAGTAAACCTAACCCAAGTAAACTCATATTTGTGACTAACAATAACACAATAGTTGATCGATTCTTACCATCTGATGATCGTACCTAAGTTAAATATACTTTTACGGGTAAAATTTCGTGGTTCTACTTAAATAGAACGAATTTGCCATATAATATTACAACTTCTAAATTCACCTTGTTAGGGGTAACATTTTGAAAAACACCGATACATTTATTTGTAATCAGAATTTCAAAAGATATAAATCACTTGTTTATAGAACGTGGCCACAACAAAACTGAAAGAAACAGTTTAATCTTAACCTTTTGAATTTAGGAACTTTGCATGAAATTTTTGGTTTTGTTTATAAGCGTAGAAGCCAATAATTTGTAACTTCGTAGGTAATATTAAGATTTAGATTATTAGCTGTAAATTTAAGTTGCGATGGAACTGACATGTTCGTGTGCTTAGGCTGTGTGTTGATGAATCAGTCAAGATATACATATAGATTACAAATTTTCCTTACAAAATTACAACCTCTATTTACCTCTTCAGAGGTAATTTTTTTGTATAACGCCAATACTCGTTGTACGTTTATTTCTAGCCAGAAGTATGCATATTAATTTCCTGCTTCTTAGTTTGAAAATGACAGACTTTCAGACAACAATTTATTTTGTTATTTTAGGATTAGGCCTTAGGATTGGGTTTTCCACAACTTGTCTCAAGTTCAACTTTATAGGTCCAGCGGTTTAGGCTTTCCGTTATTGAATAAGTTAGGTCAGACAAGTTTTATATCTATAGATTAGTGCAAATAAATTTTTACAAATCGGCTAACAATTGACGGAGAAATCGCGTATCAAACATACAAACAAACAAAGACGAATTAAGAACCTCCTCCTTTTTGAAGTCGATTAAAAGCTTATCCAAATAATATGAACTAATTAGTTTTTCAAAGTGCGTCCTTCACTATTGTTACATAACTTTTCAACGCTTTTATTTTTTATATTTCCAGGTTCGAGATTTGCCCTTTGCGAATTAAAAGTTATGTTGTATCAATTTCTTCAAAACTTTGAAGTCATTGTTTGTGAAAAGACAGTAATTCCTGCTAAAATAATACCACAGAATTTAAACCTTGAAATGGATGGTGGATACTGGCTCAAATTGAAGCTGAGAAAGTAAAAGATATAATACCATTTTGCATGCAGGTCTCCTAAATGTTTACATTTTGGGTGTATGAGACAACAAATTATTTTTAACTATATAAAGATGGCAATTCATTATGTATACCTGTCTTCATTTATTCTGATACCATCGTATATACCCAACAATTAGTCGTGAAATTTATAAAGAACGAAAAAATCACAGCTTTAATTGAATTACGGAACATTGTAATGCAATGAAATACTGAATATTAAGGGCCAATAATCAATTTTTACTTATCAGTTTGGCGATATAATAAGATAACCCGATAAACATAATTATTTGTATATTTATTTTAAACTTTAAGAAAACTTACAGCTAAAATAAAGCATAAAATTGTATACAATAAAAACAGAAGGCCATTTACAAGTTTTTCACATATATGTATATATAACAGAAAAATAGAAAGAAACAAACAGCAGACAAAAGCACAAAGGGTTTAAGTAAAGAAAGAGGAACTTAAAATATTTTTCAGTTTCTTAGGACTACTATTGAAGAAATCTAAGTCTACTTTATTGAGCACTTTATTTGTGCTATCGTTCACTCTAGTGAAATATGAGTTCTGCCTGAATGTAGCCCTAACTAATGAATTGTAAAACATATTACATTTTCTACTCTGAACTGCCGGTACACTTAGGTTAACTTTACTCAGTATTTCTGAACAATCAATGTAATATTGATTTCATTGAGTATGCAAAATAAATAAAGTATACCAGCTATTTTTCTCCGTTCATACAATGGAAGCATATGACGTTTCTTACAACGCAATGTATAGTCAGACACAAACATACTTGATCTAAACTGGAGATAACGAAGAAATCATTTTTGTATCTTTTCAATTCGAGTAATATATATATATTATAATTTGGATTCCAAATTTGAGAGGCATATTCAAGTTGGCTTCTAACAAATGAACAATAAAGGACTTTGAAGGTTTTTATGGACTTAAACTCGTTGGACAATCTGAAAACGAAACCCAATGCTTTCGAGGCTTTGTTATTAATGTGATCGACATGTTTATCGAAAATTAGTTTAGAATCAAAGATAACGCCAAGGTCATTAATTGTATTAACTCGCGTTAGTATAGTATTTTTTAGTGTATTATGTAATTATTATAAATTAATGGGTTGGGTTTGCGAGTGTATGTTATTACACTACACTTACCGACGTTTAAGTCTAATTTGTTCAAAATGCAGTAGTTTTCAAATCTTTCTAGATCATTTTGAACAGAAATTGCATAAAAGATAGTTTTTACAGGACGTAGAATTTTGAGATCGTCTGCATATAGAAGGGTTTTGCAGTAAAACAGATAGATATGTCGTTAATGAAAATATTAAAAAGAAGAGGTCCTAATAAAGATCCCTGCGGAACTCCTGAAGGAATCTGGATAGGTGAGGATGTATAACCATTCAGCATTACTGTTTGGCATCTGTTCTCCATATAAGATGAGAACCATCTGTATAGCTTACCATGAATTCCTATGTCTTTTAGCTTGCGAAGTAATATCTTGTGGTCTATTCTATCGAACGCCTTGCTGAAGTCGGTATAAATTACATCAACTTGGCTTGGCACAGACATGTGATGAGATATGTAATCACTTGATAGAATAAGATTATAGGTAGTTGATCTCCCTTTAATAAATCCATGTTGATGGTCACTCAGTGAGTGTTTGAGAGTAGCAAAGAGTTGCTTAAAAATAATTCTTTCTAGAACTTTGGTACAATAGACATAGAGGAACAGATATGCTGTTTGCACACTTAATTATGAAAACGGGGGGTATATTGTCTGGTCCTACCGATTTATTAATGTCAAGAGACTTTAGTAATTTTTCCACTTCGTGAGAGAGACTTTCAATGGATTCTATATACGAGGAGAACCTACAAAAAGATGTCGAATAATCAGCAATAGGCGATGAAATATTATCATTACTATGTAAAAAAGTAGAGTAAAAATATCGAGCAAACATGTTACTGATAGTTTTACCACAATCAGAAGAAACTTGTTCATATTTTAATACAGACGGATAGTTATTTCATTTTTTCTTATTCTTAACATAGGACCAAAACGTGTTGGGTGATTTTACAATATTATTCTCAACTTGAGATATATATTCATGATACACATCCTTTTCCATATGTTGAGCACGCTGCCGTAATATAGCAACCGAACTGAAATCATAAATATTCTTAATTTTTTTGAAATGTAGTATAAATTTTTTACTTCTCTTTTAAGACTTTGATTAATGCAGATTTATACCAACAAGGATTTTTATTAGTAGTAGGCATCATAGTTTTACTAGTAATATACTTATCACGTAGGGTATATAGAGTTTGGTAGAAGGTGGGAAATTCAGTGTAATCTACAGATATAATTAAAGCTTTATGATGTGGATCCTCTGGTACCAAGGGTTCCATACAGTCTGTAACTGAGATGCTAGTGTTAGAAAAAGTTAAATCTAAGATTCGATTATTTATATTATTAAAAGAATTGTATTGCAGCAAGTGACATGTGGTAAGATTATCTAATAAGTTTGTTTGGACCTCGCCCTGAATATTGGTAGGAAAGTAAGATACCCCATCATCAGCTAGAGACCATTTTAAATTAGGCATATTAAAGTCTCCTAAGATAATATATTCATCGTTGGGATAATGATGCACAATTTTGGTTAAACTATCAGATAAATTAATTAGTTGCTTTGATATTGAATTACCTAGGTTTTGGTTACAAATATACACTACACATAGATGTATATTATAATAAAACTTCGGTTTTCCTATTTTGTGCTTTTATGGTCACCCAAATATCCTCTGCTGACGAGAACCACTCGGAGCGTAGGTCAGCAGCTAGATCACGCTTAATAGCTATCAATACACCGCCTCCCAACAACTGATTTGTATTTAAGTAGTCTCGATCTCGCCGCCATACAATATATCGGTTGTCGAATAATTCACTATTATCAAAGGAATCGGTTAACCAAGTTTCAGTTAAACATATGACGTCATATGATTCCATACAAATGTTTCTGAGAAAAATAACTGTTTTTGAACGAAGTCCACGTACATTTTGATAAAAAATCGAAATCATTTTTGTAGGTATTTTAGTAAAAATTGAGTAGAAATACTGAGCAAAAACTATATAAAATTGGTTGTAATAAAGTGTAAAATTAAAAGCATATAATAAATTGTACAATAAAAATATTGAAAAATAATTATGAAGTGCGGTAGCAAGAAAGTTAGTATAGATAAATTGAGTGAACCGAGACATGTAAACAAACATTAGCGAGCACAATAGGGCAATTAACTCGAACAGCGATGTTCAAACCTTTTAAGCAAGCAACAATACAAAATAATTTCAATTTAAAATTCTATTTGAATCCCTTTCTGACATTATTCTTAAAACTGGTGAACTGGAATTTTTCCTTAAAAAAATCTTGCATCCCTTTACCCACACAAACGCAAACCCCCTTTCTTTTGCCAATAATTGGTTTTATTGAGTAGGATTTTATTATCGTAGGTTAGGTGATCGTTTATATAAACTCGGTGTTCCCCTGAATGTCCAAGATCCTTGGGCGTAAGAGACATTTTCTTGGTGCAGCTACAAAGTCGTCTTTTAGATATCGGTTATGCACTGAAACTATTATGGATTACTGTCACCGCGCATAGGCACTCTTGAGAGGTAATTAATCTGTTCTTTCGTAATTTTCATTCCAACGCCATCGCCGACTTTAGAGATTGAGTATAAGTTTTCGGAGTTAGTTATTGGAACACCTTTAATCTCAATATTATTCATTATTGAGCTTTCCCGAAGAGCATCTTCCATTACTTCGACACGTTGCTGTAAATGTGTCATATGTTCCTTATTTTTGGTAAGGTCAAGAATCTACTGCTTGATGTAGCACACTTTAGTTGAAAGTATTTCAACTGCACAGTGCACAAAATCCATCGACGATTTTACTTCAGTTAGTTCCATTCTTAATGATATAAGAACCGCAAGCTCCTGTTGAATTAACTTAACATCTTGAATCAAAGTTGGTAGAGATGACAAACCCTTAAGTTCCAAAAGAATTTGATCAATATCTGCAGTACCAGCGGCGATGATGGGTGGCTTAGTTGTTCTTGCACTTTTACAGGAATTGCATTTCCATGTGGCTTTTAATATCTAGTTACGTAAAAGGTTTTGTATTTAAATTCGTACATTGATATCAGAGACGATTTAGTAACAAATAAGTAATTTACCTCAATCCATATGTGAAGTAGCCACTTAAAACCATATAATATGTGTGCTTTATACACAATAATTAATTAGATAAACGTTGAAAAATAAAAGCTCATCAGTTTATAGTTTATGCAAAAAATAAAAGAAATCCTATAATTTATGTCGTTTAGTTAATATTATAGAATTCAAATTCGATAAATTAAAACAATATAAATTTTGTTAGCTCCTGTATACGCCTCAAATGCAACTACAGTGACACCGAATGCAATGATATTACACAACATGTCATTATATTATGTTCCAGATATATGGGTTCTATAAGAAACCTTGTTTTTTCTGTTTCATTTTGTCCTTAATCACCATAGGGTTTAGTTAGATCGCGGAAAATTTTTCATATATTGCTCAGCTCAAGCCAAGATCTATAAGATCTTGTCCTTGCGTTAGTTACCCTTTTTTCTGATCAGTGCCTTAAACGTTTACACTAAAAGTCCGCTGAAGCTGTCAATTCAGGTCAAAAGTGTTTAGTCATTTAAAAAAAAACTTCTAATGGCACGTGCTTTTGCAGTAAAACCGTGACGACATCACCGCTCTCAACGACCTTGTGTCTTGTGCAATACTTCGTTGCTTCTCTGTGGAAATTGCGTACTGTATGTGCCTTTCATTTCAATAAATTCAAGCATGTTTTAATTGCAAAACTTTACTATTGAGTGAACCTAAACGATAGTTATACCTGAACTAATTCTGCTCTCTCTGTGCATGCACTGAATACCATCATAACTAAGATTACGTTATGTATTTACAAAAACAGATCGAGTTTCTCGCCGGCTCTTCTCGATAACTGCATTATTTTATGAACCGGTGATTGTGTTTTGAGCTTAGCCTTCGAAGTCATGGCCTAAAAATTGGACAAGGGTTTTTTTATTTACGCATCCTATTTCGAATCAACTAACCTAATCAACTAGTACCTTTTACAGTATTTAAATTAGGCTTTGTTAACCCTTTATTATTAGATATTAACTCTGTCTTATTTAATGTTCTTACAATTATAACATAAACAGAAATCCGTCGAAAGTTCGCATCGTCGTGTTCATTACCGCAATCTGTAACGGGTCGCGTCTGCGAATTCAGATTAGAAGATAGAAAAAGGTGAAAAATTAGAGAAACACGCCGTAGGAGATTACTGGCGGGATTATGTTCGAACCATTTATCAACTTCATCTAGCTGGAGGATTTGTTTTGGTGTTAGTGATAAACGAGCAGCGGTTTACTTTTTTTTTATATCGACAATTTGAGCTAGAATACTCATCATCATCATTTCAGCCGGAAGACCTCCACTGTTAGACAAAGGCCTTCCCCAGTGATCTCTGCGGCGACAGGTCTTACGACACCTAGGTGTATCCAGCGGATTCCGACAACCTTCACGAAGTTGTCAGACCACCTTATTGAAGGTCTCTCCACGCAGCGTCTTCTGGCTTGTGTCCGTTGTTTGAGAACCCATTGACCTCATTGGGCATCGGTTCTACAAGCTATGTGCTCCGACCACTGTACTTACTTTACTGGACTACGACTGTTTATAGGTAATTAGAAGAAGCTTATAAACTATTATACCGTCTTGAATCATGAAGCGACATCGCCGAAATGTGGGATAATTGATAGAAATGCGAACGTAATTATAATTACAATTATACGAGTTAGTAATGCAAACATTTTCTGTGTAAGAACTAAGCGCTATTATATTCTCTTATTAAACTTTTTTACACACTCAAGAGTACAAGGGTGAGATAAATACCACAGATATTTTCTTCTCGTAGTTCTTAGGGTAATGCAGAGATATCCACTGCCGGGGACGGGATACCGAGTTCTCCTCTGGCAGTGTCTTAAGATGTACTACGATCCTTGTTTCTTGGTGATAAACTCTTTCCATAAATGCCAGGTTGATACAGAAATACCGTGTGCACTACCAACTCACGCATCACAGTCTTGTATAATACATACAGTTCCATGGGTTCTATAAGTGACCTTGTTTTTTTCTTATTTCCTTAACCACTGTAATTTTTAGTTAGAATAGATTCTACTGAATGTTTATCAAAGGTAGCATTCCGAACTGAGCTTCATACCATTATGATGGCCTTACACTATCATTTTTCGGCTGAGTGTCTTAAGTGTTCGACCCAAAACAGATAGAGCTATCGAGTCCCATCAGATCAACAGTATTTAGTCAGTTCGAAAAAAAGCAGAGTTAAAAGTACATAAAATACTAGAATACAGATAAATAAAATATTATTGAATATACAATTATTAACTACATACATACATATAGTATTATACTCATAATACTCATAAATAACAATACAACATATATTGGCCGAGATTGCTTCTAAAATGATTAAAACTTCATACCATGCCTCCACAGTTGCTAATAGATGATATTATTTATTTCAAACGTATTTTTTTTTACTCATAATACAACTTAATTACATACTTTATAATTTATTATTGAATTATACACTTTACAACAATCTAAAATAGCAATTGTTCAATCCAACAAAATGCTCTGATACATCTTAATCAGTTATTTATTTATCTTAATAAGTTAATGCAAAAATCATCAAGAGTCAACGTAATAAAACTTATATGTATTTCTGTATAAGGAGTTATCGTTAATGCATAAATCTATTTGAAATTCATTTGAAACCGTAAAATACAATTAATTTTAATCTTTTATTAACAGGCGGTTGTAAAAATATTTTTCTCCTTATTATATTTACTAATCTTACCGCTAGATGTCGTTTTACTGTATTACGATACTTCTAGGTACGATAGTATGATTGCTGCGTCCAAATATATATAACATACATTTATATAAAATATCTTTTAATTACGTAACAAGATACTGAATAGATTATTGATTTACTAAAATAAAGACAATATAGATTAAATGTTTAAAAAGTTGTGTTAGAAACCAAAAGACCCGTGGGGGAATTACCAAAGCATCAGATTTTTGGAAGACTACATTCTGGAATCATCGTATCTATCACTGAATGTAGTAAAGATATCAGGGACTCAGATATCCATTGTATTCTTCCCAGGGTTTACATTTTGTTCATGGTTAATCTCCTCATTTTTTCCATTTTGATATAAATAGGCGTAAGGCTAAATAAAGCTCCAAATAACCCTTGCCATATTTTAAACTGAAGCTAAGTGGGTACTATTCGTTAGTTAACTAGAGTCCCTTTTTAGACCAAACGACACAAGCGAATATTATTATGTACCTGACCGTTGTAGTGTAAAGACATTCATGATGGGGTTTCAAACATATGCATCTCTAGAGCTTTTTTACTAGTCAACTTCAGATCCCTATTGCTATCTTAGCCTTCTGAATTATCCTATATTATAAGTCATTCGCCTATTTTTTTAAATTATTTTTTCTTATTACTTGTACTGTATATTCGAAGAGTTTTCAATGACAGCGAGGTAGGACAGGTGTCTACCCGTAAGGGTGTCAGCCCTTACCCACCTGATACTAACCGTGCAGGGAAGGGGGTTGGAAAACAAAACTGGTATAACTATTAATTTGTATAATTTTAAAATATTAATGCTTAAATTCCGTACGTAAGTAAAGGACTTGTACAATTTCTCTGGCTGAAAAATTGAATACAAAATAATACATTGCTTGTCTTTTATCATTGTTGTGATAAAGAATGTATAGTTCATAAACAATCTTCATTATCAATATATCTTAATTCACTATTATCCACATATATACTAAATAAATATACACTAAAATCTGCCCAGAAAATATATTTATGGTTTCAAATAAGAATAACGTAAATCGGTTTAGTGGTGTGCGAGTTATAAATCAATGATTAATAAATAAAAACACAAAGGAAAATTTTACTTTTTGCAATAGCAAAAAAATAATTATCATTGTAATTATTTAATTTTTGACTGCAATCATATCAGTTTTGTGTCGTCAATTATTCTACGAACAAGATATCCACACTCCTTGATAATTCGCACTGCGCGTTTTTAAGCCATGACCATATCTAAACTATACACCATATCTATCAAAGTATTTAGATATCACATCAAACCATATGAGTTTGAATCTCGGAATGGGATTTATTTCACGTAAATTGCGGTCACAGGAGTTCGCTGGATGCGGGTGGCGCAAGACCGGTCGTCGTGGAGATCTTTGGGGGGATCTATGTCCAGCAGTGGACGTCTTTTGGTTGAATGGTGGTGGTGGTAACATATAACATTTGTCTGAATTATGTATGTATTCATATAATTTATTCATAATCAAAACATACGATTGACTGCGTAAGTATACATTTTGTCACTAATCTCTAAGCGCCATATCTACACTCGACATAGGTACTGTAACATGTTGGCCTCTGATGTCATAGCATTGGTAACGCGAATCTATTAGTTTTTCTCCCACCGAGGATTGCTCGACACCACTAAAGAAGTCTTCACTTCAATAAATACATATGTGCTTATGCCACTCGAGTATATTGATGGCTTAAATAATAAAACTTAGCGTTCAAACACATCAAGCTGCAGCAAGAGTCCGACCTATACTAAACTAATTAGACTGAAAATAATCTAACTTTTATTACAAAGAAGTACTTATAACTTTTTTTTACACGGAATAGGCTCAGTGCTTTGACCACAATCTCGCCTGGTGTTAAGTGACGATGTGATCCAGGATGGTAAACATACAAAGCATATACATGTGTATACAAGTTACAAGTATAACAAGAATATTGTTTGATAATATTTTTGGTTTTTTTTTTATCGGAAGAAATTATTATTTTACGTTATATATCATTGATAATGGTTACTTAAAAAAGCGCTTATCATTCTTTTTCTGTTGTTGTTTTTCTGTTTATAATAAATTTGGTTTAACATTTTTTATCAAAACACTCGCAGTATGCCCGCGGAACCACCCGTTTTTATATATTCGTCACTACGTAATATAGTTTTTTAAATAATCATTGGAAAATAATGATTTGATTGTGCTGTCCATTTAATCGTGTTTTGTTCACAATGTCATAAGTTTTTTTTTTTCTAGTTTTTTTTTGTTGTACTAACAGAAGGCAAATATATTTCTCACGTAATATTCAAATGTTTACCAGTAAAACTGTTAATTGAATCTGATTGTATTCACAATTTCATGGGTTTTCATTTTTTTTTTTACGCAATACCTTAATTATTTTCGAAAAATAAAATTAGCTTAAGTAACTTCTCGTCAAAATCAGTCCAGCAATTCCGGAGAGTAGCCGAAACAAACAGACTTCAAAATTAACGAAGCAGATTAATAAAGAAATTATTTATTGACTTTATAGTGCATTTTTATAGATTATTCTTTTGTAGTCGGTTTTGTTTTTAATTTATTTATTATTTTTTTCAACTTTTTTGTTTAAGTATGTTCTTTTAGGTATAGCTGTGAAGTCTACTTCACAGCTTTGGAAGCGAATATATGAAATATCTGTGTCTATTATATTCGTTAGAACGCTACAAAAGCGCTAAAATGTTTTTTTTTCTCAATTTCCTTGAGTTCTACTGATCAGATCCTTGTTTGGTGAAAATGGGACCACCACGGAAGTGTACTCCTACGATTTAAAAAAAATATGCAAATCGGTCCACAAATGACATAACAAATGAAATCGCATAACAAACATACAATTTCTTCCATCACACAGTCCAGCCATATTTTCTTTGAGTGTCTTTTTCCCTTTCATCCGTCAACATTCGTAGTCATCACTTTTTTTTCTTATTTTAGAAATGATCTAGGTTATATAATATTTTACTTTTGTTTAATTGATTGATTCAACAGCCACTGCTAGACGTAGGTCTCCCCCAAAAAGAGGTGATTTGCCATAATTTCCACGCTTAGCAGGCTGGGCTGATGGGTGTTTGTGGTAACTCAGAGGATGCTGCTGCCAATCCTCTGGTGTCCCTTCGTCGCCTTTTACGACACTCACGAGAAGGGGGTGGTACTATTCTTAGCCGGTACCACACGGCTTACAGCTTTCGCTTAATGAAGTAAAGTTTGTTTTTTAAATAAAAACATGCTACGTTTGCCATGTGAGGGCGACAGCACTGAATCGCCCCCGCCTCAAATGATTATAGATATAAGATATAGACAACCAGGTGGCGGTGTGATAAGAAATAAAAAGTAACGTTGTGGATATAATCATCGTTTGTACTAACACGTATAGTGTACGGACGTGCATACTAACCTGTCCCTGTCTATTGTTGTCTATATTTCATACGGAAGAGAAGTAAGTGTATTTTATCTACAAATAAGCTTCATCGATAAAAGATATCTTTAAAATATGATGGTGATAGTTTAGTAAAACTAGTAGAATATCTTTCATGTTGCATGGCAATGCTGATTCTTTGGGCAAAGTGATAACCGGTTGCGATCCTGCGTGGATTCGAGCAAATAGCTACAAGGTATTTTTACAGGGCATGCGATATGCAAAATACATATTATAAATTACTTAAATTTAAGTACTTGAGCTGCTTGAAGACTTGCAAAAGCAGCTTGAACTGATAATAGTTTTGTGGTAGATTGCTCGGATATCATTTCAATTGACGTCGATACGAATCTTAAAAGAGGTTGAGTAAACGGCTAAGAAAACCTGCGAAGGAAACCATAGATTGATGGTAGATAAGTATGTACCGGCAGGATCACATAGTAGCTATTTTGTCTCGGTTTAGCATTTTAGCATATAAAGCATTAAACTTATGTAGTACTAGCGACCCGCCTCGATTTCGCCTGGGTATATAGAAAATAGATTTATATTAGTCACTGCTAATTTAGCTTACTATATATGAAAGAATTTTTAAAATCGGTTAAGTAGTTTTTGAGTTTGTCCGTAACAAACAAAACATCAATTTTACTTCTTTAAAAAATAGTATAGAGAAATTTGTAAATATTCCACATTCCTGCAAAGCGTCATACCGAAGGAAATCACTAGCAAGGTCACAACGCCATCCCATGACTTAATGGTAACTTACACAGTCAAGAAATCTATATTTATTACATGAGTGTGGTGCCGGCTAAGAATAGTACCACCCCGAATCTTCGCGTCGATGTCGTAAAAGGTGACTAGGGGGATGGGCAGCAGCATCCTCTGAGTACTAGAAACACCTGGCTGCGAACGCAGCTGCCAACCGTGGCGATTATATCAATTCCACCCTTATTGGGGGATACCTATGTTTAGCAGTGAACGTCTTATTGTTGAATAGAAGTGACTGGATATTCATTACATTAGTTTTAGTGATTTAGGAATAATTATTATGCTTCTGGTTTCTTTTCAACGTCTCGAGTCAATCAAAAATCAAAATCAAAAAATTATTTATTCATTTTAGGCCCTAATAAGGCGCTTATGAGCGTCAAAACACTACCACTGGTTCGGAAAATAACACAGTCGAGAAGAGCTGGCAAGAAACTCGATCTGGTTCCTTTTTTTATAAATTCAAAATATAAATATACATTTTGAAATAAATGCTATACAAGTCATAATTACAACCATTGTTAGTGGAAGCACAGAGAGGGGGGTAAATTCCAGACCTCACTATCGTGCACGTAATGACCCACCCGGTAATCACTTTTTAAAATTAAGACATGCTTGACATGGTGCTTGAACTTATTGTCAGGTAAATGTTCTTTGGGATCTTATTATATTATAAAACCGAATTTTATTACCTATAAGACTTTTATTAGATTTACTTAGCCTAAAGTGTGAGAGGGACTACTTAACTGTATTTCTAATATTAAAATTATGACGATCATTTGCCAGTTCAAGCTTTTCTAAATTGTTACGATCTGAGATTGGGTTATCGAAGATGTATTAGGAGAATGTAACATACTGAAGATGTAGTATTAGGACTATCTTCGCGAAATCCTAACACCCCATTAGTTTTGCAATTGTAGCTGCAAACCTCGCGACTTTGACGAAAATCCCTAATTTCGTGTTTGTGATTTACAATTCCTTTGAAAATTCCAATGAAAATTATTTGAACTGTATCATATTAAGAATTAGACATTGAGCAAACTTTTTGCCAAGCTAGTATTAAAAATGTGTTTTCAACACAGTCCTAATAATAACAACCAATTAGCAGGGTGATACGGAAATTAAACCCAAGTGGATATAACCGTGGATATAAACAACCGTATACTCATATCGTGTTCTGGAATCAATAAGTATGTGTACCCAGTTCTAAATAGAAGCTTTAGTCGTGATTGATATAGATCGGCATCATAATGACAACTGTCGATAGATTCTCACCTATCAGTCGTCATCATCTTTCTTGGACTCTATTTAACACGAGATAGAGTGCAGTACTTTTGCCGACATTTAATAAAAATAAATACAAGTTTCATACGATTTCTAATAACACAACTTCTCAAATTTCATAGCTTTGAAGATTTTTTTCTTACGCAGGATGCTCACGGTTATATGGTTGACGGTACTTTACTTGGTAATGGTCCAGTACCTTCGGACGGTCTACTCAAGGTTCAGTAAATACGGAGTGAAAACCATCAAACCTTTACCGTTGCTAGGAAATATCGGACCACTGACTATAAGACTGAGGCATGTGGCTGAAGACTACGAGATGTTATACAAAGCATTCCCAGAAGACAGGTTTGTTAATCTTTCCTCTTTCGTTTATATGAGTGATTTTTGGAAGGGTAAAAACTGTAAGATACTGTTACCGATATTCAAGCGCTTCGCCTTAGAGCTGCCAAATGGGACCTACAACGTGCGGAAATGTGTTGGTAGTAGACTCCAGAGGTTTGGGTTGTTAGAGTGGTGTTTATATCAGTTGGAGATTCACATTGCGCGTTGTGATCCCATAACAGGTCAACCATAATCAATGTGAGTTTGAATCTTGCACTGGGATTTGTTGAAGTATACGTTAATGCAATCATAGCACGATGTTAGCGCCTGGATATCTACCGGCTATAATTTTACAATTTATCCCTGCGTATTCCATAGGTGTTTTCTTATATATGGGGTATGATAGATAAAAAATTATCTACATTCGGCATCATCATCCCGGGCTACATATATCACGGCTAAAGCTATTTATGTATGTGAGATGATTTCTCTTGGCTAAGCGTGACACATAACATCAGCTAAGATTGTAATCAAATACTACACTGAATTTTACAAAATTTATACCTATAGTGTCTATGACGATTTTATGTATGATATGCGTGTTCGATAAATTTTGAGTCTAAAAAGTATAATGTAAGTACTGTGGAAATTAATGATAATAATAATGCAAACAATGAAATTCATGCTGAAAATTAAATTTGTAAAATATACATGTATTTTGTTATATCAATTACGTTGTAATTATACTTTGTACTGGCTGTGTGCCCGCGGCTGCGACCGCGTTTCACTTATACTCTTTACTGCGTTTTAATTTTTTTTATACGGAACCCTAATTTGTAATAAGATGAAGTAAAAAAATTCTCATAAATTCAAGCACTTATCCATAAAACTGCGCATTGAATCAGATTTTTGTTTACACAGCTCCCTAATTATTTTCGATAACTAAAAGTACTCTAAGTTACCCGGAGTAACTTCAGCTATCTACCAAAAAAGACACGTCAAAATTAAAGCACTGAGCCTATATCGGAAAGAAAGAAATAGTTTTAATTTACAAATTATATTTAATATAATACTACCATTAATTTTTAAATATGAAAAAAGCCGTAGTCCCCTTAAAAGAGGACTGATTTTTTTTTCTGCTATATTGAATTAAAATGGATGTTCATAATAAATATACTAAGGGAAAATAACTGAAAGATTCTTGTGTTCCAAGAACTGTAGGTGTAGCACTCCTGCGAAACGGAAAATAATTTTTCTATACTATGTCTATATCAATCTATAAATCTGTCATGCAAAAACACTAAGTACCGACTATTAGTGTGACGATTTTTTTAACAAATCTTATTTTATTTGTAATTTTGGTGTATACGTCTATCGAATTTCTAAACAGGTATTAATCCTGCTTTACATCCGTTACCTTTACGATTTCATGCATGAAATCACTTTCAATTATCTCAGTATTCCAGGTACAATTTTCAATTTGTCTTTGGTGAAATTGTATTTGGCCTATTATAATCATAAAAAAAACGGCAAAATCAATGCAATCGTCCTTAACTCGTGCGTTTACCAATGAACGGCCTCTAATTTTTATTTAAATACATAATTGTTTTTAGAATCGTTTTGTTATAACATAATTGTGAGTCAAGAATGCAGGATCTAATTAGTTCCAAAATACTGTGTTAATAAATTAATACATTAAAAAATTGTTTTATTTTAAACAGGATTTTGAACTTTGTTTGGTCGTTTTCTTATCAATAATAAAAATTATATAGATAGTATAGATATTATAAAGTATGAATAACGCGTAGATATGATTTGAAAAGTTTTAATATCATAATATATAGTTATGGTTTACAATATACCTAATAATCTTGTTACGTAATACCAACAAAGAAATTGTTTATATCTTATCTGAATCGACAAAGTAATTTTGTATTAATCAATAACGAATGGCGTAATAACAAACTGTAAAACTATTTAAAAGAAATGTTACGATAATAAAGTCCTAAAATTATAGCATCAAGCTATGATTATCGCATTTTTTTAACTTCTTCTATACCATTGGTGGTTATTGTTGCCTTATTCATAAATCACAACGATCATAGATTTGAAATGATCAACTGAATTTTATACGTTTTTACAAACATTTAACACTTTCACAAGAATATTTACATTTTGCAGATTTATGGGTAGATATGAACTGTTGCGACCTATTGTAGTGGTTCGTGATTTAGATTTAATAAAGAAGATAACGATTAAGGATTTTGAGCACTTTCTAGATCACAGAGCTTTGATCGACGATACCGTCGACCCTATGTTCGGTAGGAACTTGTTTTCTTTGAAAGGTAAGAATATTATCTTTTAAAACTTTCATGGCACTAAGTGCTTTATACTTGCAATTTTTTAGGATATACAACAACTAAACATTATTGCACTAGCAGACTTAGATTTGTAAAAAAATCCTTCCTTAGAAACATCTATAAATTTTGCTCTTTGGTCGATGATGGTGACGTTTCATAGTAATTATCTGGAACATCATTTGAATTGATGTTGAGTTATAGCTTACATGGTCGATAGGTAACTTCGCTAGTAAAGTTATTACTTTGGTGTTAAGAATTGTTTATGTATTCGCCCAGTAGACAGTATCTAAACGAAAATCTGTAGTCGAGCATCATCTACCAATCATTTTGTCAACTGCACTTTGTAAACTAAAATCAGTTAATTTTAACGGGTTTTTACGCGTTACCTTTGGTTTTTTCTTCCTATCCCGACGTTTCGGCTGGGTTTCACCAACCGTGGTCACGGGCTGACTGTCGGTTGACTACCCCCGTTTGGTCTTTATATTTATTATAGTCACAACACACAACACTAACAGTATCCATCGACGATGCCCGTGACGATAAAAAAACGGGGACGATAAATTTAGTTAAAATATATTTTTACCTTCTTCTCCTATATCGAGACAATATCGAGTTCCATTTTATTGAAACACTGTCTTGTTAATTCATAAAACATTATAAATTATATCTCGTAAAGAAACGCATTATACAACAATTTGACAAAATGTAAATTTATAAACAGGAGATATTATGTCAAATTGTATTATAATAACAAAATTCCAGGTCAAGAATGGAAAGACATGAGGTCAACGCTGAGCCCAGCATTTACTAGTTCGAAAATAAAAAGCATGGTGCCTTTCATGATCGAAGCAAACAAATGCATGATAAAGAACTTAGAGAAGCGTATCGCTGCGTCTGAAAGTAAGTAGTGCATATTTCTAGATATTACTACAAATTAGCTAGCATCATAAAAGTTGATATACCTTTTTTATTTATACTGTATATAGTTTCAGATTCATATCATCTTGCTATGGTTTTCCCATGAGGTTTTTGCTTCACCAAAAGCTCAGGATTATTATAGACCTGGATACTGGGTTCGAACCTATGACCTTGGACGCAGAATCCGACCACAGTACCAACTAAATCATCATTGCTTTTTAGCAGTAAATAAAGAATTTCTAACGTTTTAAAAAATATTACTCATTGAAGGATGGCTAGGATAAATGAAATTTGCATTAAAAGTTCAAAAATATTCTTATAATTTTTTTTTTATTGTGAACTGGTCTTTTTAACACCCAACTAGTTACCTACCGTTCTCAAGGTTTTTCTCTTATCAAGCTCAAATATGGTACTCGTAGGTGGATCAGACAGCATAATTTGGAAACTTGTTTCGAAAGGGTTAAGTTCGGCGGAAATCCCCCAAAGGTCACGGGATTCCTCTGGTTGCGGGTAGCACAAGACCGGTAGACTTGGAAATCTTTTGGGGAGACCTATCTCCAGCAGTGGACGTATTTCGGTTGTATGGATGGATTACGTTAATAGTTTATGATGTTAACAATTTTCGAACATCAAACATCGATATGGGTGAAATTATGGTCAGAGGCAAAACCTTACACAGCATTAAAAACACATAAACAAATAACACAAAAAAAACTAATTAAAACACCAGCGTTTTCCAATAAAATATTTTTTAACATGTCACATTGGCAGGTGGCTTCATAGACGTCGAATGTAAAGATCTGACGACACGGTACGCCACCGACGTGATCGGCTCGTGTGCTTTCGGGGTCAAGGTGGATTCTCATGAAGAGGAAAATAATGACTTTTACGTTAACGGCAGATGTATTGGTACTTTTGGGTTCCGTTTGGTTCTTGTCTATTTAGGCTACGCTTCCTTTCCTGGATTGATGAAGGTATTTCACCCTTCTTACGTCTTAACCTTTACTTGGATTATCTAATGATCATAAATGTTAACAAAACTGAGATGTTAGAGCCACTCGTAAATGGTTGGTGATCCAGTGGCAGGCATGGTGTTAAACAGTATATGCGTTTCCTTTAGAATTTATCAACTTCAAGAAATTTACAGTTTAAATTTTGTTATAAAATATACAATGGTAGCTCTATTCAGTTCAATCTAGTCTGCAGGAAAATATTACTTTTTTTATTTTTTTTATAAATTTTGTAACACAAATAGAACACATCTCTTGTATTTAAAATTCCAGTATTCTGGCTGGGATTCCCTGACTTAAATTAGATGAAACATTTTCAATATGTTATTTTGTTTTTAATTCAAAACTCAAAAACTTCAAAAATTGTAAATATCTCAATTTGTATATTTATATATAATTTAAATTTCCGTATGTAAATGTTGTTGCAGAAATTAAATTTCAAGCTATTCTCGGACCAGCATACGGACTTCTTCAAGAGTCTTGTTTTGAGCACTATGAAAGAGAGGGAGCTTTATAAAATATTCAGGCCAGATATGATACATTTGTTAATGGAAGCAAAGAAAGGTATTTAATCGATCAAAATAATATGGTACTAAATGTAAAATAATTTTGTTAAGCAAAATATTTGGGCACATTACGATCAGGGATTAAACTATTCCTATTGATTTATAATAGCAAAAGGTATAATTATTTATGTTTTTGTATTTCCAGGAAAATTAACATACGATGAGCAATCTACTGAAGAAATTGATACCGGTTTCGCTACTGTAGAAGAATCAGACATTGGTAGGAAAACTGTTAATCACGGTAAATTTTAGTTTGATTAAACTTATGATGTTTAGTTGTGTTAATAACTTCTAAATGTCACATATATAATAAGATACACAAGTCGAAAATTCGGTTTTAGCTATTGGTACATTTAAAAATACTTGTTTCATTGGAATATATGACAAGACAGCTCTCCAGAAGTTTAAAGTATATTTAAAAGCATCTTACGAGTGATCTACTGGGAATACCTTTTAAGACACTGATTTTGGCATTAAAACAACTAACGGTCCATTTAACATTGGTTAACGAATTTTTCTCATTTTACCAAATTTTTAGAATATTTATTTAATTATTGATGGTTACAATTTTTTTATTCTGCAGTTTGGTCCGACGTTGACCTCATAGCACAAGCAACGCTATTCTTCGTCGCCGGCTTTGAAACTGTATCTTCGACGATGTCCTTCCTGCTTCACGAGTTGGCGATAAACCCTGATGTACAGGACAAGCTGGTACGAGAGATTAAAGAAAATGATGCTAAAACTAACGGAAAATTTGATTACAAATCCATACAGAATCTGAAATATCTGGACATGGTTGTATCAGGTAATTTTTACTATCCTTAATTATCCTCATTATAGACTATAATTTAAAATTCACTTCAAATTTACGTAACAGTTTATTTTCATAAGAAATTGGACTGAATTGACTACCATAAAATTATATAATAAATGACTATAGAGTTCATGTTTCTATATGTATCTCCTATAAACTTGCAGAATTATTGCGCCTATGGCCTCCTGTGGTTGGGCTTGATCGTCTTTGCGTAAAGGATTACAATATGGGAAAACCTCATGCTAAAGCCAAGAATGACTTTATTGTGAGTACATTGAATGAAATGATCCTGAATAAATCTAGTTTAAAAAAAATATGTAACTCTTTAATGTTATCTCGCAACGACGCTTATGGAAAGATGTTGTTATGCATTTACTGGTCTATAGTTAACTTTAAATTAAAATATATCTGTAAATGCTAACTCAGTGATATAACAAAATCAGTTACTACTACAAATCTATACTACAAATACGTTTTTTAACTTTTATCAATCTTTCATCACAAAATCTCTTATAATTATTATGACCAGGAGCTAGGCTGCAACAAAAATTTATGATATGAAAAAATTTAAATAACTTATTTTGCCTTCATAAAAACATTTCTAGCTCAGAAAAGGTGAAAGCCTAGCGATACCGGTATGGGGTTTACATCACGATCCAAATTACTTTCCGGAACCTTATAAATTCGACCCAGAACGCTTCTCTGATGAAAATAAACACAAAATCATACCTTTCACCTACCAACCTTTTGGGTCTGGACCGAGGAATTGCATTGGTAAGAGTTGTGAAAAAAAAACCATTTATTTAAACTTACACTATAAAATTTAGATCACGAAATAAATGTCCTATACTAGTAATGGAAAAATAAGGTATGTCTTATTTTAGTATATCTTAAAGGTAATCAACGGCAGTAATAATTTTTTGGTAACAAACACTTTTAAATTTGAAACCATGATCTCTTTTCACATATTATTACCTAGATTTTTTATTTTTTACATTATAAAACAAATAATCCAGTTTATTTAAATTAATTGACAAATTGAATATGATACATTATTTCACTATATTGGACTACCATATTAGTATATTTTTTAAGTTAACTGATGGCAAATCTGCTTTTTACTCCAATTCGTTCAGGATTAATTATAATTATCTCTGTTCATTTATAAAAAAAAACACCGGTTTTCATCAGTCGAATGTATTTCTTACAATGATCTTTGTATTATCTACAATAATGTATGTTATTCAATAGAACAGTATCATTAACATGAAGTATACGTTTATATGTATTTTCTGTAGTCTATGTGAATAAGTTTCTTAGTCATGATTTGGTTTAAACTAAATATTCAAATCAACGATGTAATTATATACAAATGCAGTTCTTATATACAAATACGACCAGCGTCTCCTAGTTATGGATCTGGTACATCATTATTCGCTGATAGTTATTTCTTTGGAGCGTTTTCATGGTTTATCATAAATTGTACAACAAAACATGTCTAGATTTCAGAACATAGTGATCATATTATTAATCTACATGGAAGGAAATGTATAAATAGAATATTATTTTTATTGCATAGGATCAAGATTCGCTCTCTGCGAAGTGAAGGTCATGGTCTACCAGCTACTTCAAGAGATGGAAGTAACAGTCTGCGATAAGACATCGATCCCCGCAAGATTAGCCACGGACACATTCAACATACGTATCGAAGGAGGTCACTGGATCAGAGTCAAAACAAGGCATTAAAATATTAAATAGAAAAATCATTTTATATTTAACTGTTGACTTCGTACAAATAATTTGTGATTTACTAATAAAAGTTTTGATTAGGTGTTTATAATTATTTTAATGTAGTAATGGGCTAGTAAGAAAATTGATGAGAAACAACTCATTCAGCAAAGAACCGAATGTTGAGATGAATGTGTGTCGTGACAAGACTGGTCAGAAATAAGTACGTTTTCTTACGTTAAAGGGATTTTGAAAGTGGCACCAGTGATAGAAATAATGAAATAAAATCTTTTGTCTTGGTATGGACATGTTTTGAGACGAGACGAGAAACGGTCAAAGGGGGCAGTGAAAACGTGGTGGCTCATAGAGATTTATGGCAGAAGAAAACATACTGCGCCGATCCCAAACAACCATAAAACTCGGGGAAAGCGGATGATGATGAATTATTTTAATTGATTTTAAGAACTGCAAATTACTGATTTTTCTTGCATTATTATATTCTGATAATAAACAGTCTTTCATTTGCAGCTTCTACATAACGTATTACTTTTAACTTTTTTTTTAAAACTTATTATGAAGTTGAAATACCTAGAAACTTTTGCTTTAATAGAATTTAGACAGTAGAAGGATTCTGTTTGAATATATCCATAATAAAGTGAATTGGGCTTAAGGGAATTACTAAACATCAAAGTGAGTTCGAGAGGGCCCAGAAGACGAGAGCTCACCACTTGATTTATCTTGTTAACTATTAAGATCTTTCACAATGTAGTCGTTTTTAGCTGCGTTTAATCTCTAACGGATTTCACGATAATAGTGTATAATTTTATTAGTAGTTTTATAACTTTAGACTGTAATGTGACGTTAAATAAAGATATTGCGAAATATGGATATTGGTTTTGAAGCGATAATAGCCCAGTTCGCCATAGTCGGTGTTCGCATTCGCGTGTTCGGACACTATTGGAATTTCGATGAAAGTGACATTGTTATGGGACTATCGTATTCTGGCATCGCATTTTATCATAAGAAACCTTAACTAGCATCATCACTCTCCAGTTAAAATCTGGCGTCAAATACCTACAAGTGTGTTCTGGTAGGTTACACTCGGGCAATTTTTTGCAGGCTTAGCCCATGTTACATGTTATCTCAGTCCACATCGTCACTTAACTTGTATCATTGTAATTCCTATTTTGGATGCCCGTGTCGTCCGTTAAGCAAGTCAGAAACGCACGTCACCTGTAGTCTGAAACAACTTAAACGGTGTATACAATAACCTAGTTATGGAAGATATTAGAAGGGGGGATTCTGGAGAGGGCTCAGTCTCGATTGTCGTCGGTCCGGTCGCATGTTGTATTGATAAAGTAGGTTTTTAAAATATTTAATAATTTATAAAGTGGATTACCGACTATAAGTTGGCTTGTATGATACATATATAGTAGGAACATCGAAGTGGTAATTATTGTGATTATTTTTCGCTATTATTCTGATTACCTTTCCTTACATCTTAAATAACGTAAAATTACACACACTCAAACCTGACCAGATAATATTTATATCTGTGATTAAAAAAAATAAAAATGCAAAACAGTTCAATGGTAGTCGAGTTATAAGTCAATTAACAGACAGTGGGATTATACTGGCTTTTATGTAAGATGAAGGTAGGGATGTATCAAAAGGTAATTGCTTCTCAGATATTTATTAAAGTGATCGCTAAATCATAGACGTATTTATTGATTAAATTTTATTTCATATTATACTTTATTACATTAGATAGTATGTACATGAAAAAGGATAACTAGCTGTGCCCGCTACTTCGTTCGCGTTTCATATATAAAAAAATAAATTGGACCAAATTGTGAATTTAAACCATTCTCGAACCCTCGGGAATAGACAAAAATTTCATTAAAATCGGTTAACTCGTTTAGAAGGAGTTTAGTCACATACACACGCACAGAAGATTTATGATAGTCAATTAAATCGATATATACAAGATCACAAGCGTGCGATAGTTCACCTAACCGTTATCTTACTTAGTTGCAGTGAACAATTGTATCCTCTCTGTTTAAACGAGGTGCACTCTCTAATCCTGATTAACAGCCGTATCTTTCACTGCATTAATCTTTATTTTTACCAAGTTTTCTTAATTGTATTTAGTGTTCGAAAATGTATGGTTTCAGTTTTAGCTTATTGGTTGTTTTTTTTTTTAATAATCCCATTTCCAATGCGTTAGTAGACAGGTGCCTAGTTTAATTAAAAAAGTAACACCCGTTACTTTGGTTGGTTTCGGTTTTATTGAAAAAACCCAAACAGTCGATTGAAGTTTTGTTTTGCGTTCGTAGCTATCGAAGATCGAAATTCATTTTTCATCACCGACTATTCACTACGTAAAATGTGACATACTTTTGTTAAATCTGGTAAGCATGTCATTGTACCAACTAAAGCGGTTTGTTTATTAAGGTCCTAATATGTGAGGGTATCATCAGTCCCACTGTTGTTACATACCCAAATATATTTGGTGAATCATTCGGTTGCTGGGGTGAGAATGTCAGGAATCACTGTCATTCTTGCCGAGTGATTTTCTCTTGCCTGGCAACCCGCGCCGCGAGTTAAACTTGACAGTTGTTTTTAAAAAGTATACGCGCAACCGCTCCGCAACGCAAACCGCAATTCTTTATAATAATTTATCATTTCGCCGCATCACGCCTTACACCGCATTCACGCCATTACGTAAGCTGCAGGATCCTCGGGATTGGATGTGCACGAGAGATTGCTCGGTAAGTGGACATATTCCTTATATTTTCGCCCTGAGCGGCCCAGTGTATCACCAGACCCTCGGCAAGAAATAGGAGATTTGGAGGCCGGCCAGCCCGCAGTTGGTATTTTTCTACCATCTTTTAATGGTCCTTCGTTCCTGGATTGTGTCCTAAATTCCCTATTTTTACATCCTAAGACTTTAAAACCGCATACGCAATTTCATAAATTTATTATTTACCCTCGCATTTTTGATATTTTATATTACCGTTGAGACGAATACTATTCAATTGTATTTGTTTTTTAATTACATTGTTTAATATTATTAACTTTAAAAATGGAGCATAGGTCCAAAAAGGGAGAAGTAGCTGAAGGTTCCGTAGGTATCGGAGAAATATCTCTACTCGAAAGTAAAAAACAATCTTATTATTTACGCATTAAATCTATTTACGAATCTATACCTACGAGTCAGGAGGATCGCCAAACTCCTCTCTTTATTAGCCAAGCGACAAACATAGATTCGATGCGCGAAGAATTTCAAAATATAGTCGATAATATTAACCGAATTAATTTGAAATTAGATCCTAAGTACCTACCAAATTATGAGGCAATATGGGCATTCGAAGATTATTATTGTGGAGTAAAAAATGCCTTAACACGCTTCAATATATCGCAAAATGTTAATACCGCTGAACACAATGAACAATATTTAAATTTTCAATTAGAGAAATTATCAATACCGGAATTCTATGGTGACTATGAAAAATTTCCTATGTTCATTGAATGTTATAACTCAATGGTTCACAATAATCCGAGTCTAAATGACTCACTACGTGTAAGGTACTTAATTAGTAAACTTAAAGGGAAGGCTGAGTCAATATGGCTAAGTTTAAGCCCGACCGCAGAAAATTATAATATAATTTATAACGCACTGGTTGATAAATACACGGACGACCGTGAGATAGCTACTACCTATATAGAAAAAATATTAAATCTAAAATCGCTTCACAATGCTACGCCGAGTCAATTAGACGCATTCATTGACGAATATTCTACGTCTGTAGCCGCTTTGAAACAATTAAAGATCGATAATTTGTTAGATTACATGTTTGTTCATTTAGGTTTACGCAAACTAGATACGGACACAGTGCAACAATTCGAAAATATTAATAGAAAACAATCATATCCCAATTACGAAGAATTTGTAATATTTCTCAGGGAACAATATAAAATATTAAAAAGAATTACGCCAGATATTAAAATCAACGCAAGCGCCGGTAGTAAGTATAAGCACTGCCCCGCTGGAGACGCGAGGAGCGGTCGCTCGACACAGCGAGCTCCACGCGCATTAATTGCAAATGACGTCACCGCGCGTCTTAATAAACACTGTTCATTTTGTAAATCGAATGAACATGAACAAATATATAATTGCGCGAAATTTAAAACTCTTTCACCGCTAGATAGATACAAATATATAAAGAATGTGAACGGTTGTATAAATTGTTTGAGTTTGTTGCATACTAGTCGATTTTGTCAGTCTGTATCCTCGTGTAAATTTTGTAAAGGAAACAAGAGGCACCATTCCTTGTTACACTTTCCTGAGAACAGTTTAGATGGCATGGTCGGGGGGAATTCAAGGTCATTGACCTCTGATAATCAGTTACATAATAACGATACATCTAAAAGTACCCAAGACAAAACTGTATCTCTTTGTAGTCAGATGAATTCTGAATCCACGCGTCATAAAAATAAAATTATTTTATTAGGTTCCGCAGTCATTTTAGTAAAAGATAAAAAATTCTATATTACACCCAGTCAGAGTACTTATCGATATGGGTTCTCAGAGACATTTTATTACCAAACAATGTTGTAAGAAACTTGGATTAAATATATTTAACTCCGCCAATTCCATTCAAGTAAATGGTATTGGTGACAATCCGCAACCGATACAGGGTATAGCCAATGTAACAGTATTTTCGCGACATAATGATTTCCGCTTGAACATACAATGTTTAGTTATTAATAAGATTTCGGGTGATTTACCGCAAGTTAATGTAGATTGTACATCGCTCGATTATTTATTTAATTTACCGCTCGCAGACCAATCGTTTCATGCGAAGGGTCCAATAGACATGCTAATTGGTTCAGAAGTTTTTGCCCACATATTGAAGGGAAATAAAATCATAGGTTCGAATGGGAATCCCGACGCTCTTGAATCCGAATTTGGTTATATTATTGTAGGCTCCGCACGTGTTTTACAATCCGCGTCCGCTAACGCTACCGCTTGTCTCAGTCACATACTCATATGTTTGTAGTGAGGATACTTCAATGCAAGGTTTAATGAATCGTTTTTTGAACGTTGAAGATGTACCGGACAAAAAACAATTTTCACCCGCGGATAAACAATGTGAGTTGTTATATTCAAATAATATTTCTCGCGATAAATCAGGCCGCTTCACTACTATTTTACCCTTTAACCAAGACCCTTCGCAGTTAGGGGATTCATTTAAAATCGCATCTAAGAGATATACGCATTTAGAACGCAAGTTTAAACTCAATAATAATTTAAAATTACAGTATGATGAAATTATTAGAGAGTACTTAAATAAAAATTATATTACCCGCATAGATAATTATAATTCCAGTGAGAGGCAATATATTATTCCTCACCACGCAGTTTCACGCAATGATAAAATTAGTACGAAATTACGAATAGTTCTAGATGCAAGTGCAAAAAAAACAACTTCCGGGTTGTCGTTAAACGACTGTCTGCATACCGGGCCAAACTTACAAAATGATTTACTTGCGATCTTAATTCAATTTCGTTTATTTCCTATTGCTATAAGTGCCGATATTAAGCAGATGTATTTACAAATATTGGTACATAATAATTATCGTAAATTTTTACGAATTCTATATCGCTTTGAAGATGAGGATAGCGCTAATTTATATGAGTTCAATCGCGTTTGTTTCGGTCTGTCTTGCAGCCCATATTTAGCAATGCGGACAATCCGCGAACTAGCTGAACAAGAGAGACAGGAATATCCATACGCAGCAGATGTAGCTCAAAGTAATTTATTCATGGACGATTTGGCAATATCCGTATGTACACCGCAAGAAGGTATAAACCTATCTAACCAATTAATAAACATGTTTAAAAAAGGTGGTTTTGATCTAGTAAAATTTATAAGTAATTGCCCCGCATTATTAGAATCAATTCCTGAAAATCATAACCTTTCACATGTTCATTTTGATCAAAATGACAATTTAAAATTATTAGGCTTAAAATGGATTCCTGAAAAAGATCAATTCGTAATCTCGGTAAAGGAAACTTCGCAAATAATTACTAAACGCATTATCTTAGCAACTATCGCTCGCTTGTGGGATATCAATGGTTTCTGTGCACCCGTAATATTAAAGGCTAAGTTAATTATGAAATCGCTTTGGTTACAACATGTAGATTGGGATGAATGCCCACCGCAAGATATTTGCGACGCATGGTGCATCCTTCGAAATGAGCTACCACTTTTATCTAGTGTAAAAATTCCTCGTTTCTTAGGAGTGCCATCTTACAGTTCTGAGTTGATAGTAGTAGGTTTTTCAGACGCAAGTGAAAGTGGATACGGCGCCAACGTTTATTTGTGCATTAAGGGTTCTCCCAACACGGTCAATCTAGTATGCGCTAAAAGCAAGGTGTCGCCAACTGCTAATAAAATGCAAACTCTAGCACGCCTCGAATTATGTGCATTGTTATTATTATCGAAGCTTATTCACTTTGTTATCACCACTATTTCACCGCGTTGCAATATTACAAATATATTCGCCTTAACCGATTCCACAGTAGCCTTATATTGGGCACATTCTTCTCCGCATAGATTTCAAGTATACGTAGCAAACCGCATCGCTCGCATTCAAGAGTATTTATCACCCAAACACATTTTTCACGTAGCGGGAAAGGATAATCCGAGTGATTGCTTATCGAGAGGTTTATTGCCTTCCCAATTATTAGACCATCCGACATGGATGCATGGCCCCACTTGGCTTCAAAATCCAGTGACAGAATGGCCTATTCGACGCTTTTTATTTGAGGATCAAATATTCCCACCTGATAAACAATATGAACATAAAAATGATCGCGCTTTAGTCACGACGATAAATGAACAACCCTTTTTCCATACAGTCGCAGCTCGACTATCTTCGTGGTCGAAACTTTTGCGAGTTGCGACTTATGTTTTAATATTTATTAGGAAAATTCCTAGATCTAATACTGTAACGGTAAATCAGTTAAAAATAGCTGAGTTGTACATTTTGCGCAGCGTTCAGCAAGTTCATTTTGCAACCGAACTAACTTCTTTAAAAGAAAATCGTCCACTTACAAAATCATTTAGAACACTGTCACCCTTTATAGATAGCGATGGCTTGATCAGGGTTGGGGGCAGATTACAGCACAGTAGCTTACGGTTCGAAGCGAAACACCCTATTCTGCTTCCTAAACGCGATCACATCACAAATATACTTATCGATTATTATCATAAAAAATATTTACACGCAGGTCCTCACCAATTACTCTCGATGTTACGCTTAAATTACTGGATTATTTCAGGCAGGACAGTAGTTCGAAAGCGTTTTCAAGCTTGTAACAGCTGTTTTAAAGTTTCGCCTAAACCCATGTTTCCATATATGTCCGCTCTTCCCTCCTTTCGAGTTAATGAAGCTAAGCCTTTTCTAAAAACCGGGACCGATTATGCAGGCCCAATTCCTATATTAATAAGTAGATATCGAGGTGCGCGCCAAGAAAAGGCTTTTATTTGTTTATTTACTTGTTTAGTAACAAGAGCTGTGCACATTGAATTCGCGGTTGATTTAAGTACTGAGTCATTTATCAAAGCTTTCAAGCGATTTATATCACGTAGAGGAAATTGCTTAGAGTTATTTTCGGACAATGGCACTAACTTTGTAGGTGCAAAAGCGCATTATAATGATTTACATAATTTTATTAAATCTAAAACTTATTCGGAGGCATTTTTGAATGAAGCTGTAGAGCACGGTATTACCTGGAAAACGATCACTCCCAACGCTCCTCATTTTGGTGGTGCTTGGGAATCTAATATAAAAAGCATTAAGTCGCATTTAAAACGCGTTATAGGCGACACGCTACTTACCTATGAAGAGTTTACAACACTTCTTACACAAATCGAATGTATACTAAACTCACGACCACTTTCTGTTTTGAGTTCGGATCCGGCCGAACCTACAGCTCTAACTCCCGCACATTTTCTTAACTATGAACCGCTCAATTCTTTTAATTTAGTTGACACTGCTTCGCAACCGCAATCTTTGTTGAAGCGCAAATACTTATTGGATAAGCTCGTGGAATCCTATTGGAAACGCTGGAGGAATGAATATTTGTCAACGCTCCAAACTAGACAAAAATGGAATGCACGTACCGCAAATCCTACTGTAGGTTCTGTTGTTCTACTTAAATCTGATAACGCTCCTCCATTAAGGTGGCCACTTGGTATTATTGAAACCTGCCACCCTGGTGCTGACGGAATAGTCCGTGTGGTTACTGTCCGCACTCAAAGCGGTACTTATACGCGCCCGGTTGTAAAGGTCTGTCCTTTACCTACCCAATAATCCTTCTAATAGTTCCTTTCCTTTGTATATTATTATCCTTTTTCTACTTTAATATTAGTTTATCCTTCAGTTAAATTTGTAATTCCGCTTCCGCATTTCCGCTCATCCATCTAATTTTCTTTCACCTCCTCTCCAATATTTTGAGCTTAGGAGACGCTTCTCTCTCCTAAGGTCGGGGGTTATGGTGAATCATTCGGTTGCTGGGGTGAGAATGTCAGGAATCACTGTCATTCTTGCCGAGTGATTTTCTCTTGCCTGGCAACCCGCGCCGCGAGTTAAACTTGACAGTTGTTTTTAAAAAGTATACGCGCAACCGCTCCGCAACGCAAACCGCAATTCTTTATAATAATTTATCATTTCGCCGCATCACGCCTTACACCGCATTCACGCCATTACGTAAGCTGCAGGATCCTCGGGATTGGATGTGCACGAGAGATTGCTCGGTAAGTGGACATATTCCTTATATTTTCGCCCTGAGCGGCCCAGTGTATCACCAGACCCTCGGCAAGAAATAGGAGATTTGGAGGCCGGCCAGCCCGCAGTTGGTATTTTCTACCAATATTTGTAGGATTGATTGTATCTGATTCATGCCTACGACCGTTTGTGTCAATTATTGGGCGTACAGAATGTATGTATTCGTTGTTCACAGTGGTATACGGATGATGATTAAAAATTTAGTTAGCAGAGTTAAACCAATAAGATAAAACAAAATGGTTGGAATGATATTCTAATACCTCAAGCTGAAATAATAACATGACACCAAACAAAGAGAGAGTAAGTGTTTAATGTGGATGTCATAAAGTCCACTTTTCAATTGAGTAATCTACAAGAAAAGAGTTTAAATCGCTATCAGAGGTTCCACACATCACTAGAAGATTAAAAGAGGGATGAGCCTCGCGGGGCGACGGGGCAATCAACGTCCCCCTTAGCAATACATCACCCCGGTACGGATTTAAACGAATTACATTTCACGACAAATATCCGCTTTAAAATGTGATCCCGGCGCGTACGACCGGGAACGTGCCGAAATAATGTTTACGTTTCAGAAATGTAACTAAATATTTCACAAGAGTGTGCTGTGTTTATTTCGACTCAGTTTTTTTTTAATTCTTTTCCTTCTTCTACATGAATTTATATTCGTTATAAAGTTAGAACTTCTAAACGACTGGTACAATATTAACAGTAGAAATTTACATAATTAGTTTTGCCATCTTTAGACTTACCATGAAAAATAAACATTTGCTAGGTAACGTTTGTTAGAATCTACAATAAAGTTCTACTTTTGCAAGTCACTGACGATTTGCAAGACAGCAAGTTCAATAAAAATGTAAAGAAAATGTTACTTTTTGAATTTATAAGCTTATAGGGGCTCATTGCGTCACACGCTTAACAATAGACTGACTGATTCAAGTTTAGATCGAAAACGCAAAATTCAAACGGGTGAAATGTTTCAACGCCCTCTATGGGCCAATCTAAGATTTTTGACGATATCGTGTACCCATGAGATATCGCTATCTTGGTCTTCACTCTTAGAAGTTTTGACTAGACTTTTTATGTTGCATTGACGTAAGCTATTATACGTCAATCATCTTCGCAGTGAACTTTTGCCATTTTCTATTTAAAGAGACCATTTAATAGTCAGGTGTAAAAATCTTAATAAAAACTTGATTATTTTATTCTATAAAGACTAAACATAAAACATTTATAGTTTCACGTACAGATTAAATAAAATGAAGATTTATTGTAAAACTTGTCATCAGACGTATTGTTGTGTAAAAATATTTGTTTATCGGAAACGTCTGTTTTAATTTTAATTTTAATAGAAAATCAACATATTACTTAAACAGTACATTTTTTCTAAAAGATCAGTAACTAACAAAAAAGTGCCTCTTCGAGACGTTATTTATTCCTGAATACAACTAACATCGGCTGTATCACTATGATAACTAGTATTTTTATAGGCCTTACTGTTTACAGACTTTATTTGTTCAGAAGAAAACGAGTCTCTATAATGATATAAAGTAGCGAAACATCATCCAGAATATCTTGTATTTTTTAGCGACTGTCTGACCTATAAGTATTCTTATATTATATAATAAACAATAAAGGCCTACTCATAGTTAGTAAGATATATAATTTCGTCTCCCAGTGTAATATTTCTAAACCTATGTCTGTTAACTCTGTGTTTATTTTAGGTGACTTTACTTCTTCCGTTTAGATTACTAACATTTAATCGTTAATATTTAATTTCCTCTCATTGTTTTAAATGGCGCTTCCGTATCCGAAACATACACAGATAAACAGTCATTCGGAATATCTTTTATTATACTGTATATACCACAATCTTATCTGGGTGTAAAGCAAAGATATGGTACAAAATTGCGAAAAATTTTTCAACAGCTCAACTTCATTATAGAATATGATAGGTGGATTCAAAACTACGTCCGTGGAAATGTTATCCGAAAACGCTACCACTGAGATTTTAACTTAACTTTTACTTTAACTTAACTTAACTAACGTTTTTAACTTAAAACCAGCAGCAGTTCAGTCACTTGACTTACCGATCAAAAATCACTGTTTATCTATGATAGAACAAAGTAACGAAATCTACAGTACTTTAAAGTTTAATTAAACTTTGGGACGAGGGTGGTAAACCGATTTGTTGGAGTTCAAAACAAAACGTCTCACGCTTCGATCACAATACGAAATTAAAAGCCCGCATTTCTAGTTTAAATAACGCTCCTGTCACGAGGGAAGAGTGGTTAGGGCAAGTAACATTGAATGAAGATGTAGCGTACTCTTACTGTTTATAGGGTTCTTTAATATAGCTGTCCTTTAAATGTGTATTTTAAAGTTTAACGTGCATTTTACAAATATCAATGTCTTATTACAATACACGCGACTCAAACTTAACGGGGAGGTACGACCCTTGTCCGTCGTGTCGCTTTATTTGCTGCACGTGTTATGAGCTGACATAATATAATCTGTAACATATACAAAGCTACAAAGGTACCACTGCTATACCAGATTAAGAAATTCACATCCGATCACACTTTAGCAAAATTACGTGCATTTCAATAATACAATCGGCAGATATTTTCGTATCAACACTGCAAGCAACATTCGATATTTTCGTCTCATTTGTTCTTCTCTATTTTACTTTGTTACTATTCTATAATGTATTCTATATTTCTAGCTGAGCGCCTTAAGCACTCGTCATAAACCCTGACTGGAGGCTAACGATACCCTTCAGGTTAATAGCGTTATTCAGTCCGCAAACAAAAAAATGGAAACGTGTGTCAAAAGTCTTGAACAGTATAAAAACTGGCTCAGAATTAATAAAAAGAAAAATTTAGAATGGACTCTCGTGTAAACTGATCGTTACGCACCTGTGGAACGTTTTGCTCGTGAAACAAAACACGATATTTAAGCGGTACAGTTTCAACTCAAACAACGGCGGTTAAGTTTCCAAAGATACGGGCAGAGTACTTCGCAAGTTTGGATGTATGACTTTAGTTCGGTAGCTCGAGATATATTCGGTTACGGAGTTGTACAATATTATAGATAGTCCACCATATTTTTAATCAGGCTGAGAGCCCTAAATTCTTGTCTACAGTCAAAGAATAAAAAGATCTCTAAAACTTGAATAACAATATAGCACGTTTGTCTTGCATAGTTACTACCTTTTAACCACGTTTGAAGAGGGATGAGGCACAAAATACCCATTCTATAATTTTAAAAAATCATACGATCTAACCTTTAAAGAAATAGCTAGGCAGACTACCGTACTTTGTTTTAGACCTTCCTTCAACCTCTACAGCCTCAGTCAACTTGGAGAAGAGTGGTGAAGGTGTAAATGTATATGTAAAAAGAAGAATCACTTGCAGGAGCTATTGGCATCAGAAGTTAATGAATATTTACCTCATTACACTCTTTTCTATGTCTATAGTGACGGTAATGAATCCTCTGTCTGTATAGTGCCCTTGAACATAAAACAATAATGACATAGGGTACCCAATCAAGTCTGGCATGAGTTTTTTAGATTCTCCTAACGAAGTCTACCTGTGGTTGTATTTATAAACGTCGTTTCTTATGCCGCCGGGTATTATCAACTCCTAAACTATATGAAACACGATACAAAGCGAAAATGAATTTATACAACACAGCACCAACGAACTTTCAGTTCTTTGATAATAATAATCAGTGTTTAACGCAAAACTTGCTCTTATTGCTAACTGATAAGCTTCGGCACTTTTTGTATGTGTGATATAGGGACACTTAATACAGAAGCCACACAAATGACGTACTCACACTTAGCGCAAATAAAAGTTTAATAAAATTTAAAGGGGACATTTATAGAAGTTTGCTGGCTAAATAGGAGAGCGAAGGAACACTGGGGCTTTAGTCTAGAAATGTGACATAGCTCTTTCGTTGCTACCGCTTCGAGTCAGAGGAGGTTATCTTGTTAAATATATCCAAGTAAAAAACATCAAATCGATCAAGCCATGCGGGAGGTCATGCAGGAGCCGCTTATCCTTCTTCCTTTGCAGATTATAAAAGTTAATTTTCCTGTCATTAATTGCTTTAAAATTCACGTATTTCTCATAGAATGATTGTCTTACCTGATTTTGGTATATATCTTGTTACACTAAGTATTATATTCAACAAATTATGAGAGTAGCAGTAAATTAATTTGATATAACAATGTGTTCTTAATTATTGAGATTAGACTTAAACTAATAAGATATGTTTATAATGCAGAAAGAAAGAAAAAAACATTGTATTCGATTGAAAACGTAGTCGCAATAGTTTTATTTTGATAGCGGTTTTACGCTGTATAAATATACTCAATAACTATGTGGGTTTTATCTAAATATTCAAGAATATAAAATATTAGAAATAAGGGGTGTGAAAATTCACAGCATCTTGATTAAGCGACTGTCTACTGAAGGGAGATTGTCCTGACATGTAGCGTCACAGCACAAATCGTGTGTTGCCAGATAATCACAAGAAATTCTACTTTAATCGTGGTATAGATTACGTTGAAAATGTTCAAAGAATTCTTACTTCCTTCTTTCCTTATACGAGTATTTTTACACATGGTAAGTCGGTTACTTTGATACTCTTAAACGTAAAAAATATGTTAGTGTAGTATGTGCATCGAGTAGTAGATTTTCAAACTTGAGGCTGGTAGGTTACCTGACAACAATTAAACAATTGTCTAACACAATGCTAGAAATTTTTATATGCAAAGTTAACCTAATAATAATAGCCTGGTAACATCGATGAGTAACGTATAAAAATTCTTGCGGCATATTTTTTCGCATTCCTCCGGGGGGGGTGCTATCGTGGAATATTCGTTGGAAAGATTGATTGCTTTCCGTGACGGGACGAAGACGATCCTTCTGATTAAGGGAAAGAATCAGCGAAATATGTATGTAAAGAAAATACTATATTGACTGATGAACTAAACCTAATTCTAAAACTAACACGCTCCCTGGTAATATAGCAAAATATGACATCATGATGGTATCAGTAATAGTTTTATTTATACTATAGTAACTGTGCCCATTGCTCGCAGAACCGATCACCGATGGGGTAAGAGGTTCTCGAATGGCTACCACGCACCGGAAGACAGCGTAGGTAGGCCCCCTCACAAGGTGGACCGACGATCTGGTGAAGCTCGCGGGAATCCGCCGGATGCTGATGGTGCAAAATCGGTCGTTGTGGATATCTTTGGGGAAGATCTATAGTAGTCCATAAGTAGACGTCTTTCGAATGAATGGATAGGTGGATGGATGGATGGAACTGAACCCGTTGTAACACTTGTAAATATCAATTACTACTTAATTCTTTGCAATATACAATGATTCTCTTATTTTAAGAGCTCAGTGCTTTAATTACAACACTCCTAAATATAATGTTTGCAAACTTAAAAACCATCCTCAAATTAGCCAGGAGGGGATTAGAAAATCCCCTACAATCAAACTCTGGTTTCATCACGATGCTATCCCTCACATAAATAGAAGCGCATTAAACAATAGTATACGTGAATTTGTATCTGCGCCAATCTAAACACGGCATCTGATCAAATTATCACTATCTAAATCCCTTCCTTATTTAAAAAAAATCTTTGTCTAGTTTAGTGTTAAGATAATAAACAGTGTAGACAAAGTCGCGGGTATTAGTTAGTATATACAATCGTAAATATTAAATAGAGACTATATCAGCGGAATGATAGAGTTTCCTTATTCGACTGTTTAGCGTTTACCGTGCAGACAAATAAGTCATAGTTACTGACTTAGAACTTGCCGTGTTTCAGGATAAGCCAGTGTATCTATCAGATATCGAAAATCTATAAGCCGAAGAATTAAGTAGTAAATCTACAAGCCGATATGACAGCTGCGACTGACATATTCTCGCTCTCTTGAAAATCGCTACAATGTTTTTGGTTAATACTTCTCTTACCATTTTGGCAAAGTGAAGTCACTTTGCCGTTGTGCATTTTACAAAATATTCTATATCGCTTAAAAGCTAAAATACTATATGATATATAGTCATATATGAGATGAGGTCTTACAGAAAAGACATAAGGTCTTTTCGGTTTCCTATCATCGCACGAGAAAATTATACCTAGAAATCGTTGATGAAATTAAAGTCGTTCCAATCTTGGTTGGTCTAGGTTGCTTAATAAAGAACAAGGTAACAAAAAAGGGCCAATAAAATATAAAATTGAATATTGAAAATATCCAGACCCTTAACATGAACACCCCGGGATGGCGTATAATCAATGTCGCATACTTTATCCACGTGAGGAATCCAGATTTTTCTTACGTCGATATTTTGAAAAATTATCAAGATAATACTTAAATAATTACATGGATGTTTCTTGAATATATATTTTCTCAAATTTTGTTTTCAGTATTATTATTAAATGTGACTCTAATTGGATCGTGAGGACTATGTATATATATATATATATACAATGACGACTATCAATAACGCCTTTGCAAAAGCATCTAAGTAATAAGATTATCAAAATATCGAAGCAAGTCGACTATAATGGATCCATTCATATTTACCCAGACACTCTTCTAACAATAATAAAACACATTTAACGTGAGCGCAGATGGAGAAATCTCAGGAGAATGCCAGCAATTACTACCTTTATAGAATATAAAGAAAAACTGTAACAAAAAAAGATAATTTCAACTCGAAGGAACGTCTTGAGATTTGGCGAGCATTTCTATTGTCCATTATAATAAACTGCTCAAGTAGAGTTGCCTATAGGCATTCTATGGATATGTATGGGTTTTTTTTAATCGGACACTAATCAACTTTTCATACCACGTTCTCTGTGAATTTATTGGCGTAAAACTTATGCTTTTAAAATAAATGAAAACTTGAAGTGGTAAGAAAAAATGAAATTTTCTGTCTATACTTTTGTCTTAAAATTTTGCTAATATTTATATTCCATTACATATACATATCCCTTTTTCACCCTCAAAATAAAAACGAACAACAAATAAACATACAACAATATATATAATATAGTGAGGACTGAAAAAGATTTGATAATCTTTATATATATAAATTTTCTGTGCGTATGTATGTGACTAAACTCCGCCTAAACGGCTGAACCTATTTTAATGAATTTTTTTGTGTATTCCTGAGGGTTTGAGAATGGTTTATTGGTTAATATTAACCGAAGAAAAGAACAATTTATAGGAAAAATGAGAGCAGGTTATGCTCAAGGCTCGATAAAAAACAGCTCGTTACTCCCTCGTGCTAGTTTGACAGCACTTGTTTAGCATTCAGTGTTACTAGCCTTTAACTCTGGTCACATATAAAAAAATACTAAACAATATAAAGTATATATATCATTTGGAAATGTGACATAAGCGGTATTTAATTTTAAATAGTGTTTTTATTTATGAATATTGTAAATTTTTTTGCGAATGATGAAGAAACAGAAACTGTAACGGAAGTAGAGTAACGTCGCGTTACGGAAATCACATTAAATGATCTTAAATGCATAAAATCTCACTTTAATTGCGTATAACTTTACAGACACAATTGTTTGTAATGAAAACTTTTTTAGTCGCTTCGAGCAATTTTTAGTAGGGACTAACAAAAAACTTTTGGGTTCATGTCACCGACATGCTTTGACCGCATCGCTGACATGCTAACGTGACTTGATATGTTAGACTGCTATTCAAAAAAAGAAATAACAAAAACAAAGCATTTATTATCGAATATTTTCAATATTGTTATTATCAGTATTTGCCTTAAAAATGTTTATTTTGTTTAATTTTCTAATATTTGATCTCTACATTACATCATACAATGAGTATTTCATAGTAGATTAAGAATTTACTAGCATGGTTAAACAAATGTCTATAAGTTCAATAGTCTTGTTGTTTCTTAATTGTTTGTTACTCAATAGTATAGTTGTTTCTTATTGGTTTAAATTGTCAGTTATAAAGTAAGTGATTTATAATTTATCAACTTGTGTCAAATTGTCATTTTTCCAAATATTTTTTTATGTTGCTGAAGCTTCTGGTACAAATATAAAAGAGTAAATACACGTTTTTCGCGATCTAACGCGAATTATACGGAAACGACTGAATCAATTTGTATACAGTACTGTAGTATAATTTATAAGTTAATCCAAGAAAAGTCCTAGTTTAAATTTTATTACACGTTTTTTCGTCAAAACAATAATCATTCAGTATTGGAAATCGAGTAAATGTACCAATTGTCTGTATCATATTTATAAATTTAATTTTAAAACTAAATATTCAAAGTATTGGACATAGTTATTTGCGTTCGAAAATTACATTTCCAATATGCAATATTTCAAAAAGAAACGACGAGGTATTTGGATGTCATATGAATTATTCGAACGGTTTGCCTCCGCGCGCGTTGCTTTGTGCTCGCTCCTGACTTCCCTTTACCAACAAGGACACTCGTTTGCAAACGGTACATATTTTTATATTTAAACTGGGTAGTTTGAATTTCCGTGCGCTCAACGAAATGTACAGTTACGTGAAAATTGACAAACGTCAATTACGTACTGTTTAAATCAGTTTTAAGTTATGGTGTTTTTGATATTCCATTTGATATATAAATGTTACCGTGTATTACCGACATCATCTAACCAGGTAACAATACGGCATTATCAGCTCGAGAGCTGTTAAACAAACAGTTCAAAGACAATTAATTAAAAAAAAACATTATTTTCACGATGGCTCCAATGTAAGACTAGAATCCAATCCAATCGTAATCAGCTTCAAGAATAAGTTTAAATTACTCGCACACATTAATACTCATTTATACATACATTCGATTCGAATGAATACCGATGAAGTCTCGAAAATATCGATCGCAATTAATTTATTTACTCTGTGATTTATACAGGATCAAAGAGGCCGCTGTCTCGATACACTCGTTTATTTATTCTATGAACGGGCCGGAAGAGCACTTGCCCGGATGCCGGTGTCTATGGGCCAAGTAATAAAAAAAAAGCTTTTATTTATCCCAATTATTTTACTTTAACAATAACATACACACCTATAGTGATAATCTATAAACGTCATAAATCAAACTGTTTTCTCAAACGTGAATAACATAAACAAAAAAGCAAAACATAGAGGCATAACCAAAAATATATTTTTGTTTTATAATTGAAAGAAACATTTAAATTTGCCCAGTCTTCGTGGAGGAAAATACGAACGATACGAACGAAAATACGTGGAAGAGGAAAATACGAAGTAATAATTTAATCTATTTTGCGAAGGTATTATCGGCCAGCGCTGCAAGTGTCTTTGTCGCGCTTTATTCTAACTTTTTCATTGAGGAGCAACGCGAAAGCAATACATTTCGTCTTTAAATTTGTTCCCAGACCACTTTTCCTCTTAAGTGATTATTGCTTCATAATAAATGTATATTTATATTACATGTATTAATTTCTTTCGATCAATCATTGTTTATTTAAAACCAATATAAAGTCAATAACACTTCAATGATAGATTAACTTCATTAAACATATGTATATGTATTTATTATTGAGTAATATTTTGACAACATAAATAAAACAGGTTTTTTGGTAAAGAGTTCTATCAGTGACATCTTTTCATTTGAAGTCCCTAGACAATTACTTATTCTAATGATCACATATTTATTAATGGTCAGTTTGATATAAAATAAAAAAAGGTCGCACACAAGTAATAGTAAAAAAAAACGCTTATGTTTTATACCACACCAGTTGGGCTGAAAATCATCCGGAGCGTACTTCCCTCGCCCGAATGTATTGGGGTTCTTTACAAACCACATTTATTGTATCGAGTCGCTACCACTTCCTGGGATTTTAGGATATTGTATGATGTTTTTTTTTTTCAGAGTTCTACATAAAAGCTTCTGTCAATATATGTATACAATTGTTAATTAAGTTTTATTTATTGACATTTTTGTTTTTTTTTTATTTCGCTCGGTATTTATTAACAACGTTTTAAATGTTAAAAAAAATAAATAAAAATCAAGGTCTATCAATGTGTTCAATCAATTTGTTTCTAAAATGGCTTATTTTGTAAAGTTGGAATCAACATAAAATATTAAGGTTTGTGGGTTTACACTGTTGTTAAAACTCAAGTTTCTAGATTAATGTAATAAAAAGCTATGGCTCTTTACACTAAAAGCCTTACTAAGTAACTGATTTTCAAAGCCTATACAGATTCCTGTAAACTAATTCTCTCATGAGAAACACACTTTCAAAATTTAATTTTAAGTATTTATTCCTAGCACAATTAATTTCAAATTTCGCTTGAAATGGGTTCAAATAAAAAAAATATTCATTACTAATAGGCAACAACATTGCTAAGTAAAACTTTTTATTAACCCTTCGAAACTTGAAAAAAGTAATGTTGTCAATGGATTTTAGGTGCCCATTTGCCGGAAGAAGCAGTGTGTGTATGACCGCAATTAAATGGACCGAGAACCTGGTGAAAGTCGCAGGAACCCGCATAAATGCGGTTGGCCCCAATACCGGTCGTTGTAGAGATCTTTGGGGAAGGCTGACGTCCAGCAGTGGTTGTCTATAAATCGGTTTATTTCGGCTTTCAGTTTTAATAAGTCATATTTATGACAACATCAGGCATCGGTTCTACGAGTAACTTTAGTTTGGCAATTCCTTTGACAATGTCGGTTACTTTGGTTCTTCTACGGATCACTTCTTTCTTTCTCACTTTTAATTCGATAACGCAGTGTAAATCCGAGCATAGATTTACAATTCGAATAGTAAAATATAAATGTATTAAACTCTAAATGTGAATAATAGGAACATTTACGGAAACGGGTCTTTTTACAATAAATGCATTGGACTAAAATATAAATACACCGACCCTAGAAATACTGGCTTCCAAACGATCCTGTTGAAACACAATTGTAGGTTTTGTCGCCAAATTTTTAGCTTGAACCCAATGGGTAGCTAACCCGGGGGTTATTAGAAAATGGCTTATAGCTTCTTCAAGATATTCTCCATAACCGAAAGCTTGCCCATCATAGTGGGATTGAATTAAATCCCTGGATGCGATCGACGCTTAGTCAGACCACTCTGCAACTGAATCCTTATTACTTTAGTCTTTACCTACAAACAGTCCACGATATTTCCTTGCTTTGACATTGTACTGTGTTACAAAATTACACAAAAGATTAATTTATAAAAGTAGTTTTCAAAACGATAACTTCGGTTATATTATACTGTCTGATATCTTATGCATAGGAAGTATTTTTTTTAAATTATAGTACCTATAGTACAGCGCTTTGACCAATGCGTCACCTGATATCACTTAATAGTGACGATGTGGCCTAAGATGGTAAACCCGCTTAACCTATATCAGATACTGGATCCTGATCCTTGATCGTGCCACACATATATATATATGCTTAGCGACAGATTTAGAAATTTGAGACATTAATCTAGACGACCTAGCATCAAAAAACCAGGCTCTTTGTAGAATTGAATAGGCGAATTTAAACCTAAGTAAATCAACATGAAATTTGATCAAATTACCAATCAGCCATAATTACTTCGAAACAGAATATCTTACAAACACATGCAAATTGCTATACTACAACATATAAATGATACAGTTGTAGAAAATATTAATGGGAGAGAAAAACAAATACGATTGATCCTTTCAGTATGATCGGACCTTTTAACAGTATAAATATAGATATTTATACTGTGCTTTTAATCTGTTTCTCATAAAAGAGAAAGTCTTCCCCCCCCCCCTCCCCCCGCCACAATGCTCGTAAGGCCCAATAATCCCTTGTTAAGTCAGTTATCGCTTCTCAACTTTGCTAAATATTATATTAACGTTTTGATTTTCTATATTTTCCCTTTCGTATTTTCTTACTGCAGAATTTTTTATATTTATATACACTAATAATTTGAGAAATATTTAATGTATTGTTACGATGGAATAAAACAGTGGGAACACCTAGATTAATTATCTATAGATGTCGATTATGTACTAACATGAATTTACCTGAATTAAAATTAAAATTAACTTTGAGCCCGCGTCTTCGCCCGCGCCTTGTATATTCTTCACTGTGTAATATTGTTTTTAAATAATCACTCAAAAATAATGTTCTCATGGTGCTGTTCATTGAATCGTTTTAATTTTTATGACGTGGAACCTAAGTATAAAAAAACATTCCCGTCAGAAATAAGTTGGAACAAACAGACAGATAAACGAACAGATAGACAGATTTCTCATATTTGTGTTTTTGGTACCGAAATCGTATATACATTCATATGTATTCAGTAAATACACTACCTCGGTGGGGCAGTTGTATTACGGTGCGACTGCCGTTCTGATGTCTCGGGTTCGTTCCCCGGGTCGGGTCAAGTAGTATTGGGTTTTTCTACTCAGTATCATCCCGGAGTTTGGAATTTGTGCCCGATATGGCGAGAGGCTTTCCCCCTGTCATATCTGGGGCGGAACTAAGCTCGGCGAAATGAGGGTGGGTGAGTGTAGTTCGTTATTTCACCTCTGCCTAACCCTTCGGGGATAACAGGCGTGAGCTTATGTATGTATGTATTTAGTAAAAAAAAAAATTGTTTTGTTATTACAAACAGATACTTAAATCTCATTTTTTGTATAGAATTCAATTCAATATTATTTCCATTAAATAAGTATAGTAAATATTTAGCTAGATAAGTCATATTAAACTCATTACGAATTCTAAAAGCGAATCGTTTGAAGTTTAAAACATAAAAGTAATTAAAATATCTCGTTTTTAATTTGTAACTAATAACTTTTATTTATTTACATAAATAGAATAGTTTGTTTATTTGTATGTCTCCATTAAAAAAATAATTTTCATCTTTTTCTCTAGAAAAAAAAACTCAATATTTTATTTTCACTATATTTAATTAATTTCATAAACTATTATTTTAGGCATGTTGTGTACACAAAATAACTTCGATGTTTCACATTTAACAGGCGTCCCGCGACTGACGTCATATTTAAGATATGTTGAAAAACTAATCGTGTCGTTTGTAGTTTTGATTGTATTTTCTGAATTTTTTTTCGGAGTTTTATAAACCGCTACCTTCAGTTCAAGATATTTTCCTATCCTTAACTTTTCCAAGCTCTTATAACTTTTCCTATAGCAATACAGGCAACACATCACACTCCTGGAGGCTACACCCAAAAGATACCGATTTAAAAAAAAAAAATGGTTTTATTGACTAGCTAAATTCCCACGGAATTGCATACAAGTAACAGTCGAAACCAAGCCTCATGTCACTGTAGTATTTTTGGATCGACTTGCGTTAATACATAGTTTATTCCAAAAAATAAAAACGGTCACCAGTCACTTTTTTAGTAGCACGGCCAAATGACGGCACTGTGTCTGATGGCAAGGACAGTACAATCCAAAATTAATAGCAACCGTCGAGAGATCGGTTATCCGTCGCAAATCGTCCCTGTGATGCGGGGTTGCATAGTTATCTCTTCACACTACGTTGGAAGGATGTGATGCTTCAAGAAGGTGGGGGGGAGGGGGCTACAGTGCCAAGAAGATTATTCCACAGGTTTGGAGTACGGCAAAGATATTATGATTTGAAATGTTTGAATCGTGCCTGGATGAAAGTTGGCAACTGGAATATGGAAACTATGGCTTCGGAGCCCAGCGGACATGGTTCTACTCTGGAAGGGAGAGAAGGGGATTAGGTTAAACAGTTCTTCAGAAGACTTCAGTGAAAGAGTTTAACAACATTCGTATTATTATGTGGTGCAGGAGTGTTCTTCCAAACTATTATTATATGCGTAATATAACAATACTTTAATATAATTATTTAGTTTATTGCCTTACTTTTACTTTAATTCATTTATATTTTCAGGACCCGAGGAGACACATTTTGATTTTTCCAAGTCAAGCAATCATCAATGTTAAAAATAATTTAAAGTTAGAACCTATGGGTCTATCTAGAACTAAATTGTAATATTGCAATTATTCTCAATTTTTATTCGATACTGCAATAAGGAAAACTTTCTTCCATTCATACACTTGAAAAGTAGAACATATCGTTAGTCGAAACGTGTGAATAAACTCCAGAAGTGTATGCAAGTTGTCCGCGACGATACCCACCCACCCTACATCCAGGCTAACTTTATCCGACCTTTACCCGCTACCACGACGCACTGTTTCTAATTTGACAAGTTTTTCGGTGATACAATTTGTGACTTGTTTAAACTTGTCGCTCTTGGAATGTTTCGCTTGCGGTTTGAGACATGTTAAACATATCTGCTTTATGCTAATACGATGTTTCTATAACAAACAGGATGAACAGAAGAGCGTTGTCCGCGAGCTTTATCAACTGTCCTTATCCTTGTGAATGATAATTATTCTCTGTTTAACAGTTACTGTACTTCTAAATCAAGAAATAGTAAGCATTGTCCAGCATACTTTAGCCATGTTACAGTGTAACAAACATTAGGAAACATATAATAAAAGACAATACGGTGAATAATTCGGTTGTTGCTGCGAGAATAGCAGGAATCTCTGGGATTCTTTCAGTATAATTATTTTCTATTAGAGCCAAGCCTCTCTGCATGTTGGGTACAGTACTTGACATAATTAAAAAATGTTTATTAAAAGTATACGCGTATACGCTTCATGACGCTAAACGCTCAAAATTTATAAAATTTCGCTATCATGCAAGGTTCTGGTGATTAGAAAATGTAGTAAACTGACCGTGAAGTCGGCAAATTCTGAATCTTCTTTACACTATGCGATCCAGTTTTTCACCGATCTAAATAAATGAGTTGATGTTTCCTACCATAATGAAGTCAACAAAGTGTTCCAACAAACACGTTCGAATGCATACCATGCCTGAAGGGTTAAATATGAAGCAGTTTAAGCAGGGTTACCCAGCTTAGTTTTTTCTGAGAGATATGGCATATGACTCTTTAGGAAGGGTCTGAAAAGGGCTCTCCAACATCGGCAACGCAATAGTAACGCCTCTGGTGTTGCAGTTGTCCATATGTGACGGTAACCATTTACCATCAGATGCCTGATTCCTGCTCTTTTAAATAAAAAATAAAAGGGTAAAGCAGCCAATTTCCAAGCCTCATGTACATATTTCAGTAAATGTTTCCGAGTGTCTTAACCCTCTAGTAGAGAATTCAAATTCTCCATGGTAACCGTTGACCCTACGAGAGTCGAGAGTCTTTTATACCTAGTTTAAAATATTTTAATTCTAGTTTGTTTTGTTTTTTTACGTTTATCAAAATATTTATTAGTATCTATAATATTTAGTTTGAACAGAATTGTTCACAAAATGTAACTCAACCCCAAGGATATAGCATGGTATGATGATAACGGCTGTCGTTAGACATCAGATGAAATGCAATCAATTTACAAAGCTCGAATAAAAAAAGAATGATTGTTCTAAATACAAAATTGATCCGTAAATATTATAATTTGTTTCATAAAAATATTCTCTGCATTTTAATACGTGTTCATTTATAAAAGAGAATATTCTAGTAATTCTAACGCATTGTGCTATCCTTATTTCTGGGAAATTATTCTCCGCTCCGTAATTGTCTCGCCCGTTCTTATCTGCATATAAATAGCCATGCATTCTACCCGTTCTATGCAGAGCCGTTTTGTCTCGATTAATTTAAGAAACATTAACAATAATAATAAGGTAAATTATTGTAATTTCGTGACTTCACATTATTTATTACACTTTTACATATTAATAAATCCAAACAATTTGTACTAGTTGTGAGTTATGATAAGTGACGAACGGATTTTTTTAATAATATTAAACTTTTTGTGAGATTATTTGGTCTAATCATATGTAGCGCAATGAAGCAATAGAAGCAATGATGGCTCAGTAGGTAGTGCAGTCGGATTCCGGGTCGATAGACGTACGTTCGATCCGATCTATCCTATTTCATAAATGTGCCTTAGCTTACGATAAAGGCAACATAGTGAGGAAACCAAAGCATGGTGGTAGGGCCAAGCACCATTAAGGTCAATACCTCTAGGGTTAGTGCGTTTACAGCCTGGATCACAGCGTCACTAAACATCAGATGGGACAGTGGTAATACAAAACTTAAAAATAATAAATATATATACATAGCTATATAAAATAAAAGACGAGTACACAAAACTAAACTGTTTTGTATTTGCTAATTTATATATAATATACTACTATAATCGTCGAATCCAACTCGGCTGGGCCGCGTTCGGAAAGTTACGCAGAATTTTCTCGTCTGAAATACCGCAGTGTCTCAAGACGAAAGTCTTCGACCAGTGTGTGTTGCCAGTGATGACAAACGGCACTGAGACGTAGACACTCACAATGGGCCTAATAAAAAAGCTAAAAGTTGCTCAAAGGGCAATGGAGAACCCTATGCTTAGAGTTTCATTCAGTTATCGAATCAGAAATGAGGAGCTCCGCAGAAGAACCAGAGAAACCGACATTGTCCGAAGAATTGCTAAACTTAAGTGGCAATTCGCTGGGTACATTGCACGAAGAACCGATGCCCGATAAGGCCAACGGGTTCTCGAATGGCTACGGAAGACGTAGCGTGGGTAGGTCGCCCCCCACAAGGTGGATCGAAGACCTGGCGAAGGTCGCGGAAATCCGCTGGATGCGGGTGGCGCAAGACCGTTCGTCGTGGAGATTTTTGGGGGAGACCTATGTCCAGCAGTGGACGTCTTTCGTCTTCTAAAAAAGGTTTAATAAGATTTAATAATTTAGTGAATAAATAGAGTATCTTTTAGCCGCTTAGCTGTTCAACCCTTTTTGAACTTTTTTTATTACATTCGACTAGACAAGCTCGAAAGTTAAGCCAAGATTAATAACCGAAAAACTGTATTGTAAAGAGTTTTTTTTTTTTCTTTGTAAACAACTGGACTAATCCGTTTCGAATTTATATGAACAGGTGTGAAATTAAGGAGAAAAGGGCCCATATCCTAGAAAAGGGCGTAACGAAAATTGTTTTTTTTTTTTCACCATGTTTATTGTTAAAACTTTATTTTATTATGCTTAAAATACTTTCAAACTTGCCAACATAAAATATAATTACATCTTTGTAACCCTACTAATACAGAAAATATTTTGAGTCATAACTCATAACTCACAATTACAGAAAGCGTTTCTTAATGTGATATTTTTATGAGACATCCGAGCGGATAGTTTGAAAACGTTTGAGTAATATTGGATCTTAATTTTCTTTGTGGCATTATATCATTGCTTCTTACATTCCTGTTAACGTTAATATTTTGACATCTAGATTATACGCCTTAATCCAGCCCTGGCCGGGATGAAAAGCAACATTCAATAGAACACGGGACCAATCTCGCAACACAGTAGCGGTATAAGAGGCATGACGTGAGTTTATTTTTTATTTCTTTAGCAAACGCGTTCGAATAAATCATTATTTATTCGATAAACTATTATTTCATGGATTTTCTTTTATAGTCTTAGTGATATGACGTAAATAATATAATTTAGATTTGTATTCTATTTAGACTCTGCGCTTAGACCACAATCTTACCTTACGTTAACTGACGCTGTGGTTTAGGTTGGTAAACACATTAAGCCTATAGGGACTGACTCTCAAGTGATGCTGTCGAAACACACCTATAAATCTACAATACTATAGTAAAAGTGTTGGCGAGAAGACAATTTTACCGAATGACTTAGATTTGTGTAATTTACAATAAGTAATTTAGTTCGAAAAACGAACATTAGAAAACGGTTCAGGGGATTAACGGATCTAAATACATACAAAAATACGTTTTTTTAACCGACTTCAAAAAGGAGGTTACCATTTCTGTATGTTTTTTTTTTTTTTGTATGTTTGTTAACTGATTTCTCCGTCATTTGTAGACCGACTTACAATTTTTAATATAATTTTAAATTTTATATAAGGCGTACACTTTATATTTAGTTCCATTTCAAGGATCTCATCAGTGGAGCTCAGGGAAATTGAGAAAATCCCTCTAATATTATAGACACACGTGTTTCATATATTCGTTTCTAAAGCTATGAAGTAGGTTTCACAGCTATACCTAAAAGAATATACTTAAACTAAAAAGCAGAAAAAAATAAAACTGACTTCAAAAGAACAAACTATAAAAATGCACTAAAAAGTCAATAAATAATTACATACTCGTACTTTATTAATCAGGTTCGTTAATTTTGGAGTCGATGCCAGCTAGAGCTAACCAATGTACTCATTTACAAATGGTAATAACTGTCTAAACTTTATCACAATTACATATAAGCTAAATAAAGGACTAGGGTGATTTTAAAGAACAATTAATCAAAATCGAATATAATTGGCGACGTACGTTTACACCACTTTGTTATCCATAAGATGGCACCGATTTCAAAACTAACGAACCAGATTAATAAAGTAATTATTTATTGACTTTTTAGTGCATTTTTATAGTTTATTCTTTTGAAGTCGGTTTTGTTTTTAATTTAAAAAGTTTTTTTTTTTACAATGAACTGTGTATAATAAATGCGTGTGCCTGTGGCCCTGGCTGGGTATATTGACTGACAGGCAGACAGATACACGTTGCTTTTTATATAATGCTAAGGTAAGGTAAGGTGGAAAACAATAATGGTCATTTTTGCAAAGATTTTTTTTCTATTACTCTGATTACTTTTCCTATATACATACTATTTAATGAAACAAAATATACACAAAACCTGAGCAGGTAATATATACATGATTTAAAAGAGAATTATGTAAATTTTTTCAGTATCTCTGGAATTATAAACCAATTAACGGACAAATAGACCTAATACATAATAACCTAATACAATAATATAAGGATTATAAAGAAAAAATAAAATAACATGATTGATTTTTTAACTTTGCTAACACCGCTTCAAATGATTTTCAGCTGTCGTCTCTTGAAAACGGATTTGTTAACATACTTTTTTATAATCATTTGAAGAGGAGTTAGCGATGTTATAAAATCAACCACATTATTTATGATGGATTTCCACAAAGTATCGCCTTCTTCAATTGAATATAAAATAAAATGTTGGTAATTAAAACTGTTACGATTACCGATATTATGTAAACCGGAACCGACAACAAATGAACTCGAGTAAAACCGAGAATTATAAGTCTATTATAAATATTGTAATTTACTAGTTGTTAATTTCTTTACCAAATAAGAAAATGTGATGGTGGGAATTAGTAGCAAAAGGGCGCATGCGCGGACCCGCCGCGTGCCGACACTAAATTAACTACCGATGATACCAGGCTCTTGAATTTACAGTAAGTATTTTACTAAATTGTCTGTATTAGTAACATAAATGATTTTCTTATTTTTAACTATAATTCACGGATATTATATATTTGTAATACTTAGTGTAGACCTTACCTGAGGTATAGTAGTAAGTGCTGAGTTTCACAGAAAAACCATAAAAGTAAGATTAATGCTGTGGTAAAGTCTAAAAAGTCTAGCTGGAGTGAAGATGATTACCAAAGTCAGGAATAATATAAAAGGAGCTATGGCGTGTTAGAGACATCCTCTAACACAGTGGTCATCAAACTGCGGCCCGCGGGCCACATGCGGCACTTGGATGGTATTTGTGAGGCCTGCGATGTCCTAAACAATTTTGGTCGACTCAAAACCGAGTTTACATATAGTTACTAAAATAGTTTGTCGAAATTAATTTTAGAGTTTATTAATGCCATACAAAATCTATAGGGAAATCGGCTCATAAAAATATGTCAATTAATAGATGGTATCAACTACACAATCCATGAAAGTGCGGCCCGCAGTGGCACCTCACATTGACATATGTGGCCCTTGACCAGGAAAGTGTGACGACCACTGCTCTAATACAAAGATAATAGACGAAGATAGAGAAAACAATACTTAGTTGATTCGGGCACGTGGAAGGAATAGATAAATAAGTAATAGATTAATAAAATAATTTTACAAGGCGAGGATGATTAGTCACATTGCTAAGGGTCGACCTAGATGAACGTATCTCGACTAGATCAAAGACGTCCTAAAGAAAGGTCAGATAAAAAGTACCCATATATGAAAGCGCTTATGACAGTAGAAGTGAAAGAGGTGTATCAACAACGTAGCAAGTGGAAGGACTTAGCCTCTGCCTACCTCCATGGGTGAGAGAGTTGTTATGCTATGTAGTGGCTTAATGCTACCGCTATTGGATATCATATCAATTGATGTTATTTGAAATGCATCTATACTATATATATCTTACTATAATAATATCTATATTTTGAAGCGATGATGGCACAGTGGATAGTGCTGCCGAATTCCGCATCAATGGACGCGGGTTCAAACCTATCTATTCAACTCTAAAGTAAGCCTGAGCTTTCAGTAAAAAAAAACATTGTGAGGAAACCAATAGCATGGTGGTAAGGCGTTTTCTAGCAATGCCCACCTGGGTAGCTACCACCCTCAAGTTCGAAAACCTGTCGCTAAATAGCAATAGGTGTGTTCCGGCTGCATCATTTGAGAACCAGTATCTAGGTTTAGTGTGCTTACCATCCTGGACCACATCGTCACTTAACATTAGGTGAGACAATGGTGAAAGCACTGAGCCTATCCCATGTAAAAAAAAATACTATTTCGTAATTAGCCTGAGCTTTATATTTTGATGGAATCATAGGATAATAGTAAGGGATTTTCTGAATGCCCGCCTAGTTAGTTACTACGCTCAAAACTGAAAATATGTCGTTAAGTACTTATCTAAATGATATATAACGATCAAGTATATGAAAGAGTTTTACGAAAATAGAGGATATAGAATTTTTACCTTCCTCGGTAATAAATCGATTTTTGAAGTTATACTTCTTTTGCCACATTAGGGAAAAATGATGATAGTACATTTTGACGATGCGCGCAACCTTTAAGAAAAAAACGACAAGTTAGCTAGTCAACATACGATGCGCGCGCACACCGTCACGAAAAATCAACACCCTTAATTAGGTGTCAACGTATTAGTTTTTTCTATTATTAAATCAAAGAAGTATAACTTCTTATGTACGTATATAAGTACAAACACTCTTTTTTTTACTCGAGCTCATCGTCATGACTGCATTTAGTCTTACGTTAAATAAAGGTTAGTGCAAGAATGATAACGCCCTTCTTAGGCGATGACCATCGATAGTCGGCTTCATCATAGCGACCTTCATCTATCACAGCTAAAGTATCTAAGGTAGGTCTGAATTTACACAGGCTGATCTAGCTATTAACCATGTGCATGATGATCACGACTCAGACGATTACAATTACAATGTCCTACCACCCCACGAATTTGAAATAAAGCGATTTTATAATTCCTATCTACGTGGAATTGAAAATACTTCTGGCAATACCAACTACCGGCGTTTCTTATCACGTTTGACATTTGCTTTCAGTTTTGATCAGGCGCTCTAAGGGTTTGTACGTCGCTTTCTCAAAAAATAAACACGTGTAATCACGTAACGAATTCAAAATATGAAAATGTGTGATGTGATCAAGTGAATGTGTATATTATATTTATTTATATCGAAAACTTTGTGTTTGTTTCTTATTTCATACGTGTGTTTTACGAGATGAGATGTTTTTAGAAAAAGTGATTTTTTTAAATAACTTCTTATAAAAATGTTGTTAATGTTGCTCGGAGTTTTCGTTGGTGAGTGTTTTTTTTCAATTATTTCTAATGATAAATTAAATTATATTATTATTAATATTCTAAACAATTAATATACTAAAGTATGTACCATAGAAATATCAAATATGTTTTATACAATTCCATATACAACTAGAGTAGTCCTCTCCGATAGAGGCCCATGACACACTATTATCTTCAACTGAAGAGGTTCTTGTATAGGCCACCAGCTCGATACAGCGACATTCCAAACACTATAAATACACACAACATTTACTTACACACTAGACGCAAGTTGCATAGATTCTGTAAAGATTCTTTTTCTTTTTTATACTTCCGGTTTAATAAATGTTAATGTTTAGTTTTTTATGCCAGTAAACCTTAGGTGTGATTCATTACCCTTGTTACCCTTTCCCTATGGCTTGCCACAAAGCCCAATTAAGGGTGTGAAGACTTCATATAAACAGCATTAGTCAGTGTCGAGGTTTATTTTATTATTAGAATTTGGATCTTCATCTTAATTATGGCATATATTATGCAATTCCATAATTCCTCCATAAGTCACCAACTAACAAGGGATTATTGAAATTTAAAAAAGTTGGGCTTGATTTTAAATAATCACTATTATCAAGATTTATTGTTGCCATTAAGGACAGGACAAGCGCGTTACCAATGAAAACATAAAACCAATAATTATTTTTAAGCTCTTCTGTCTATATGTCCGTGCACATATTATACAAAAACTATTAGACAGACTTTCGATAAAATTCGGTATGGTTCAAACCGTAGTTTAAACCCAGAAATGACTAGAGAACCAAAAATTTTGAAAGCTCATTCCAAAATGGTTAAAAAACTTTGAAGTGACGTGCAAATTTGAAGGAAAATGGAGTTACTTTTGGAGTCAACATTGATATCCATCCATCCATTTAACAGAAAGACGTCCACTGCTAGACTTAGGTCTCTCCCAAAGATCTCCACAACGACCGGTCTTGTGACAACCGCATCCAACGGATTCCCAAAACCTTCATCCGGTCGTTGGTCTACCTCTTGAGGGTCTACCCGCACTGCGTCTTCCGGTACGTGAGCACTGGTATTCGACAACCAGCTGGCAACATAAGATCTCGGTTCTCCGAGCAATGTGATCAGCCCATAGCCACTTAAGTTTGGCAATTCTTCGGACAATGTCGGTAACTTTGGTTCTTCTGTGGATCTTTCCATTTCAGATACGATCACACATGAAACTCGAGCATAACCCTTGCCATTGGCTTTTGGGTATCTTTGAGCTTTGTAATTCGGCCCATTATAAGCCACCACGTAAGTAATGGCAAGTTTGGTATGCAAGAAATGCATGCAAGGTCTCAGTTATAAATGAAGAAAGTATGTTCCAAAGTCTTTTTAATTTAATATGCCTCTAAATTGTATTTACATGGTCGTAAAACAACATATCCTTTTTCAGGCTGAGGCTGAATATGAGAACTTAATTACGAATTATCTAGTCGCTTATAATTATTGTGCAGCGAAATTTATTTAAATAAGTTTTATAATTTTTTTATTGATATAACACCATGCTAAGATTTTCATATTATATTTACTATCAAGTGTTTAGGTTTTAGAGTGATCCATAATAAAAAAATCGGGTTAAATGTTATGAAAGAAATGTGAAAATAAACATTACTAAAATGCCGTTCTATAATTCATGCGACGAAAATACGCAATGCGTGTTACATATATTTAAAAACAGAAAAAGCGATACTGATCCAAGTCATGGAAAATAAAGGCTCAACCAAGTCAGGCTGTGACGTGACGGCTTCCCTTTGATCTCGGATAAGGGGATTTCGCTCCCGAGGCGAAACGTTAAAAGTATCTCTTTTCAACCAATAGGAAATAAATTTTGTTTCTCTCTACTTTGAAAATTATTACCACAAAACTTCGACTTTGAAAGTTGTTATTGTGTAATACTTAAGATCTGTTGAATAGTTAAAATACTTCAAGCATCAGGGTATTACAAAAAAATGATGTGTGTAATCTTTATGCGCAGTTGTAGTATAAAACTTTTTCACTGGTTTATTGATAATATAATTTACAGTATGAGGAATTAAAAAAAATCTATATTTACATAAAATATTACAAATTTTATAAGTGAACTTTTGTCGCCATCAATTTACAAACAAAAAAGAATTGAGTCTATCAAGGACCAGTACTAGGTCTACTGAACGTCATTTCTATTTTAAAACCTTACTTCTGTCTAAAAAGTAACGCGTTATATCGCACCTAAGGAAGTTTTACTTCAAAAATTGTTAAGAATTCTCGTACATTTTTTTAGGAACATTGCCAGCTGACGATGAAGGGAGAAATTGTGAATAAAATTGACTATATTCAAAAATGTGTTAATAATGCCCCGTGTTGTCGGAGATAGTTGAACCCTTATATTTCTTGGTGTTTGAATTCATCGAAGCTTTAGAGATTGTCGTGGGGATAATGGATATATGGATGTAGAAATGTAAGGCAATATTGCCTATCTTTTTGTTTTAAGTGAAAAATAACTTATAAACTTTTTTTCTTCATGTTTCTTTTTGGAACTTTACAACTACTTAATAGTTACAAAAAATCCTATATTGCGGTTTTTTAAACTACTTTCCCTCTTCACTGCTGCCAAATTCAGTAATGATTTTATCTGACCGGAGCATACTCTAGGACACAAGTAACTAATTCTAGTTAATGTATAAGATTAGAAATGAGCATAGTATCAAAGGTAACTTGAAATTAGCACTAACAACTGATATGATCATGCCATTAGGATAGATGAAAGTAACGTAAATAGAAGAATGTTAAGTCTGAAGTTAAATAAAAATATATGTAGAGCAAGAACAATTTAAATTTGGATGAACTGTGGAAGAATTATATGCGTAGGAAAGGTTTGAATGTTGAAATGATAACTGACAGAAGGCAATGAAAGAAGAAAACTTATTGGGCCGACCCTGTTTGGTGATAAGAAAAATGTGATGATAATAAGGTTGCTCAATAGTTAAAAATTAATACAATAATGTAATATATCACGTGCTAAATGCAGAAAGGGTGTATATTCATTTATGCACACCTTTTGGCTTCGCAAATGTGTGGTTGTGTAATCTTGAGAATATTTTGTAAACTATATACATATTAATATTTCGAAACCCAAGCCAGCGCTAGCAGTTATCCTTTGAAAAATACTTTCCGCCCAGAAAGGAGTGTACTTCTTAAGTCTTTCCATAATAAACAGAATAAAGTTTTAAGTTCAATCAGGTATTGAACAATTAACGTAGCAAAAATTCTTTGTATTGTATTAGATTATATCTCAGTTACACCATAATACATGATAAATAGATTTAACATAACATAACATAAGCTCACGTCTGTTATCCCCGAAGGGTTAGGCAGAGATGAAATAGTGAACTACACCACGCACATTTCGCAGAGCTTAGTTCCGTCCCAGATGTGACAAGGGGCGAGCCTGTCGCCATATCGGGCACAAATTCCAAACTCCGGGATGATACTGAGTAAAAAAACTCAATACCATCTGACCCGACCCGGAGATCGAACCCGAGACCTCAGAACGGCAGTCGCACCGTAATACAACTGCGGCACCGAGGCAGCATAAATAAATTTGCGTGTTAATAAATAAGCTATACATTTCCAACGAACATCCAATAATAAAGAACCATTACCAACCAAATTATATATTATAAAACCTCAGTCGATATGCACGTAGATTTTTTTATACGTTTTTAAATTTAAATTTATTTATTTTTTATTGTTAGTTTTATATTTCATTTCACAAATTAACGCGTCCATTTCGACCATTGCATTACACGGCAAATGTAATGGCGGCCGAGGAAAACGTACACGTGGGAGCGGAAGGCGCTCTATTGAGCACGTATTGTTTAATAAGTATTACGAATACTTGGGTTTATCGGTTCACGAATATCGAGCTACGCTGTTATTTCTGCAGAAAGGAATGGATCTCTCATGAACAGACGTGAGTTATTAGGTATTATTAGCGACTATTAAATGTGAAGGATATGTACAAGTGCTATATTATGCTATATCTCTCAGTATATAAAATAATTATTTACAACCCGAAATTGTAATCTGTGAGACATACGCTAATATATTATCAAAGGTAGAAATTTGATTTTTTATATAAAATTACATTATGTACGTATTCGTAATTCTTCTCCCATTGAATGACTCATTTGTATGTTTGTTCTTCAATAAATCTTGAATAATTAGAAAATTATATATACACAGAATAACGTTTAAATATGTAAACACATGCGAAACACTCTGCACCATCACAGATATGAAGGAGGCGAAATTACAAGAATGGAGGTAATAGAACTTTTAACTTCCACAGTAATAAATTTGCCCTACCACCTCGCTAACTCCTGGATTTACATTGATCCCAGAACATAATGTGTTCTGTCACCATCACGGGTATTACCCAAGTGTACGGTGATCGTAACATACCCTACAGCCACATTTTCATTCACATCAAGCCAATAAGGCAAGTTAGCTTATAGGAAAATTGATCATATTTATCTCCTTATTTTAATATATATGTGTACGGAAAATGGGGTTACTTTGATGCACCATCATCTCAAAACTACTGAACATATCAACCCTTTCTCATTTTTTTTTATTTCAAAATTAATACTCTCATTTTTCTACATTAATTTGTTTTTTTAGGTTAAGTACAAATTAAATGTTATATGCACTTTTTCACTCACACCTAAAGATCATATGACACGCGGGCGGAGCCGCGGTCACCAGGTAGGAATCGTATAAATGTATAATATGCCCTATATAATATGTATTTGCAGCAGTAATATTTTTTTTAATACTTGAGTAAAAAAAATATTTCATACATGATTTTGAACTTGGAGTGTGGTTACTATTCATGGTAACATTACAAAATAATAATTTAATAGTATACCTCACCTACCTATACCTAAATTCATGGGTTCAAAGTTGCAGACACCGTTTTTTTTTAAATTAAAACCCAATTCGTTCGCGACGGGTATTCTCTGAATAAATGATGGCGCCGACCGAAATATTTCGGCCGACAGTGTGCGACTTTACCAACGTAGTTTGAATGTATGAATAATAAAATAACATTTAGAATTTTCTATCGCGGCAAAGGGTTTTCCTTTCAAAGTCATTAATTGATAGGATAAGGGGTCGGCCAAGTGTTACGTAAGCATCAATGGAGCTGGGAGAAACTTATACTTTGCTTATTTTTGATGACAACGATGTCATTTTACTTATTTAATTTTCGTATTTTTTTTACAATGCCTCTCTCTTCTCTAGGGGAAGGGATAATAACTTTGCTTACTATTGCTGACAAAGAGGAAAGGGGATGTAAACAATATTGAACGGACCCCAAATAGATAGTAAACGAAAATGCTAATTCTGATTGGTCAGTTTTCTATATGGTCAACACTCAATCGTCTTTATTTGCTCCAGGCTGCTATTGAGTAGCATTCGCTTCTTTAGTTCCTCATTCTCTTTAAGAGTATACATTGAGTCTACGCTTTCGATAATTTCATCAGCGAGGTAATAAAGTAGCCCGACTGGACCGCGATCACAAGTGAAGTACACTTGTGAAAATCCCGTCATAATGAAACTCAAAGTTACTCCGAGGCTATACTCGTGGTCGATGTAGACCAGCATGATAATGACGACTGTCTATAAATTCACATCTATCGGCGGTCTTCATAGCTCTTTGACTGTACTTTATTTAAATACCCAGAGAATGAAAGGCATCCATTTTACCGACTTAAATAAAAAAATATTATCAGGTATTATTTATATTTTAATTCTTGTATTGTAATAATCTACACTTATAATTAAAGGCTAACAGGACGACATCTGTACATTGTAGATATATAAGAAAAAAATATTTTGCAGGGCTTCAGAATCGACTACAGAACAGATTTCGATGAAATTTGGTATGGTAGTAATTTATGCTATATACAAACCATATAGCAATTTTTACACTTATGTATTTATATAATGTATGAATTGCGTTTATCTAGATTCATAAAAAAAAACATCATAACGAATATATTCAATAACACTATCAATAAATAGTGACACGAATAAAAATATATGAAATTTAAAGCAACATTGTACTCTCACGTTATTCCAAAAATCTCTCAACCATACTTTTAATAAAAGGCTAACGAGACGAAATCTGTACATTGAAGATATTTAAGAAAAATACTATACGGGTCTTCAAAATCGACTACAGAACACATTTCGGTAGTTTCAAAATGTTTCGTCTGACTCCTGTCTATATGTCGGTCTGTCTGTCTGTTTATTAATTTATTCATCGATCACGCAAAATCTACTGAACCGCATTCGACGAAAGTCAGCAATGACATATATTGCATCCAGGCCGAGAACATAGGCAAATCGCAAATTGTCTGAATTCCATGCGGGTATTGAATATTTTTAATGAATTCATTCATTCCAATAAGATTTGTTTCACGAGTAATTTTATTCAATGATTATTTGTTAAAATGGTTACCTACGTAGCTGTTGTTACGCGAACCGATTTATTCGTTTCATTAATCCAATTTATTTATTTAATTCATTACGGTAATTTCATTCATTCCGTTCATTATTATTATTAATTCCCTAACGTCGCTTTTACTCGCCTATTTCGTTGTCGGCATTGCAAATTATCCACGACATGCCAGAACATTCGGCGCAAATATTTTAAAAGGAATTCCCCTAAATCATTATATTATAACATCGTCGATGTAAATTTTACGAAAACATTTTACCAAAGCAAAGTCCCGTAAAATCCTTTTCCGAAAGGATTATTGTTTTCTATTCCCCGGAAGCATCGTATTAGCGGATTAAATTTACTTTTCTGGGGATTCGCGGCGAGATAAATGCGTAAGAAGTAAATTCTGACAAGCGCCTAAGTAGGTGCCTAATTGTTTCAACGAAATTATTAATATTTTCCTTTTTTCTTTCCCTTCGATTCCACGGTCTGTTCACGCTGGATTAATAATTCCTTGAAGTGATTATTAATCTAGATTATTTATGTTCAGAAACGACACAATATTTATAGCGGATTTTTTATAGAAAAATGATTTATTGTTTTTATAGCGATAAGAAGCGATGACTGAACCATGTCGACACGCACTATCTTTAGGGCCTTTTAAGAATTACGTAAATATCAATCGGGGCTCGGGGGATCTATTCTTTGCTTACTTTTAATGGTAATGGGAATGGGGGTCAAAAATGTCCAAAATTTTGCTTATAAACGGCTGCTTTTATTGGATAAAAAAGAGATTGATGCTAGTAAGAGTACATTTTAAAACCGCAACATACTAAAGTAAGATTTTAAACGCATGGGTATGATGAGTGTCTAAACGAATAGATAGTGGTAAATTTTAGGGTAAATATATATAGTAATCTATGTGTCATTTTAAACCAATTTCCTCTACTCTATGTTACAACTAAAAAGAACTCAGCACTTTAGAATTCGTTATAGTTGACAGGGGTCTGCAATAAATCATGCGCCGCCTGTACACGATATATTTCATTAAAAAAAAATCTTATTTTCCCTTAGACATATTGTATCCTTCAAAACATCTACTTACTTATAGTACTAAAACTTATTGGTAGTATTGTGTATCCTTTTTTTTCTTACGAAAATCTATGCCGTTATGACAACGACCACAGTTGATGGATAGTTTTATATGGATGGTCTTGGTCGATATTTTAATATACCTACTTCGCTTAACATCATATACACCGTACATATAACAGCTACAATACTTCGAAATAACAAAATATCTTACCCTTCTCATATATTAAATAGGGCTGGCAAAATGTATAGACAGTTGGAATGGTCCTGTTTTCTGAAAATGACATTAACGTGCATGACCAGCATGACAACCAAAAAGTGTGCGTCTCGATACTAATAATTAGCCGGAATTTTAAAATCGCATGAGTTTTCTTTTTATAAACGATACAATAGGTAATTCTTATTTCAAAACCATAGTTATCTTGGTCTCGTCAGATTTTGATATCACTCTTTATCATTCTTTTGAAATACATTAAATATTTTAAAAATAGATAAAAAGTATAGAAACTGTTATAATTTATTAAATTAATTAACAATGACGCGTCCCTCTATAGTCCGTCTGATGGAAATACGTTATTAATTAAACAGTGTTTCTACATACAGGCTACACTACTAAAGTTTGGCAACATCGCGTGCGAAACATAATCCTTTTGTTTTTGTAATTGAGTTACGCTCTGCCCAAATATGCGGCGTTGCCAAACTGAAAACAGTTGTTCGTGTAAAGGTGAAAAACCATCGCTTACGATCAGATTGGTCTACCTTTTTAACATTTTGCGTGCAGGATCTTTTGATAGGATTATCATTTTTTTTGTTCCCGACTTTTCGGCTGGATTACATATGGTTACCATACCAATGTATACCAATTATGGTTATGGCCTGAACATTTGGAATATACATATAAGAAATGATACGATTATACAACGCAACAGTATATTTATCGAGATATATTTATAAAGTATGTCAGAGAGTTGCAAACGACCCAATCGGAATACAGAACTAGAATAACCAAGTCAACGAGCTTCCGGGCACTTCAAGGCTCGAGTCGCGCTATAACAAGGACGGTGATACGGGTAACTAATCGTTACGTCATAACTGACGAGAGTCAATTGAGCGTTTTAAACTGGATAATTTGATATCACCTACCTTTAAGCCGCTTCTTAAAAACATCGAATCACTTTTTATGAAATAAAATTTATCATTTTGTTCTTTAATTCTGTATAGATTACAATGGAAATAATAAGATAAAAGACAAAAACAAGTATTAAAGAATATCTTATCTAAGTTGTTTGTATGGTTACTTTAGCTCATAATTTTATTTTTCCGTTTAACCGCTTCGTTTTTCTTTCGCTCTAATAAGTACAAACAAACTACGTGCATACATTTTTGTTGTATATGAAAATAATACAACAGTCAGGCGATACCGAGCTTAACCTAAGTTTATAATGCCGTGTGGCTTTAATTAGAATGTTGTTACAGAAACCTGTTTACTGGGACCGTTCGGAACTGTTCTTTACATAAATTTTCAATCCCGTTGCCGATATTTCTAAACGGGCGTTTAAAAGAAAAATCAGTTATACGTTATATATTTATTAAAAAGCGATGGACGTAGGTTCAAATCCATTTATCCTAATATAGGATATTATTTATCCTAAATAAGCCTGAGCTTTCGGTGTTACTAAAACATCGTGAAGAATCTGTAACCATAGGTATGAAATTTTCTTATAATGGACGCTTGGTAACTTGACCTTAAGTTTCAAAATATAACACCAAGGACATTTAGATATGTTCCCGTAGCTCCATTTGAGTGGTAATCTTTCTATGCTTAGGGTGTTACCATCCTAACGCTAACCTTCACTTACCACAAGGTAAAATTGTGTTCAAATGCTATTTCATAAAAGAAATTATAAGTAATCAAAGTTTCCCAAGTTTCATACCGTTTCCGACATTAGACCGATATTGCAATAATCTTAACACTTAATATCAAATGAGACCGTGATCAAATTCTAATTAGAATTATATGATCAAACTTTTCAGTTCAATCAATTGATTACCCATAAAAATGAGACAATAGGCAGACAATAGGAAAACAATGGAAAGCTGGCGTAAACGCCAGGTTAGTGCTCAAGGGGTTAAAAACTATTCGTCTAAAAATGTATAATAAATGAATAAAATGTCAAGCAATAGACATTAAATAAAACGTTACGAAAGCTAGTATTTGATTTTACTGAAAGAATTTTCAAGATGTATCTTGAAGTGAGTCTGCAGCGAAATTTAAGTGCGCTAAAGAGGATCCTAGAGAGAAAAGAACGAAGTTAGTTAATTTTAAATATGTGTATGTTCCCTTCTTAAAATTTTAAATAAATATGTTAAATTAAATCAAATATTAGATATCCGTGGACACATTATTTATACATACACTTTACTAATTCTGTTACTAATTCGGCAAAGTGATTGTAATTCGTCTAATGTTAAAAATGATTGATAAAGTACAGTGATAGATAATATATATGTATATAGAGTATTTTTTACAGTAATTTTATAAAAAATATCTATATAAGAGGAAGATGAGAGAGATTTAATTTCACAACACATCAGTCATAAGATTTAAAAAATTGTTTATTCTTCTCTCTTTAATCATTAAGGACATTAAATTTATTAAATTAGGAAAACCGTAGGTGGTGGCGCAAGAAGCGAGACGAGGGGAAGCTGCCAATGTCACTGAACAAGTTAATTTCGAGTCGACAAGTTATTACTTGTTCCAGCAACGTAATATACGTTCCTCGTTGACGTGTACTTACCAACTTTTCTCATAAAAACTATATACTGTTGTTCAACTAAATATATTAATCCTGCTTGGACTATCGATGAGAGTCTTTAGGTTAATAAAGAAAGATATAAAAACAGATGAACGATTTATTACTACGTGCGCGTATTAGATAAAGAAGAAAATTAAGCAAGCATTTGTTAGAGATATTTTTAAACTAGGCCTAAGGGCTATTTTTGGGTATCTAGTGATGTTTTCTTAACAGTCTATTAGGGTTTGACAACAAATATTTAAACTTTAGTGTGGTATTCAATAAATATTAGTTTTATCACGATATTTCCGATAGGTTCAGCACATTGATTCGATTGATTTAACGAGTTGCCTAATCACTAAACCACCAGCTTAACTTTACAAAAGGTTAAAATAAAATTTTCTTTTTATTTAGTACTACAATTAATGATGATGGTTTAATCGGATGCATTGCTTTTTTTGCAGTAGTGCATCGAAAACTAATGAGGCTCAACTTGTCCGTCCATTTATTTCAGATTCAGACCATTTTTACGATTTTATTCCGTGTCTCGATCAAAGTAGGTTCAAATCCATTTATTAAAAAATGAGCGCTTGAGCTTTCTTTAAAAATAAACGTCATGACGAAACCATCGCATGATTTAACATATGATTAGCTTGAACCTTCAAATTAGAAAAATCAATCGTCAAGTGTACTCCGGTAGCATCTAGAGAACCAGTACATGTAGGTAGTTACTATATTATAGAACGTTGTCACAACAGGCAAGTACAGTGCATAACTTATTTGATAAATGACATCGAAGATTCGATTAACTTCTCACTGGTTAACAGAAATGATTTATGACGGAACTCTTGTCACGAAACATCACGGACGAAATATTTGGAAACAATATCTCGGAATAGTTTGTTGTTAGAATGTGCTATATTTAGTCGTAAGTTGAAAGATTAAGTATTTATAATTCAATATCTATGACTAAAATCGTTAATCAAGGAATTAAACAAATTCACTCCACTCACGCTATGTCGTGAAGTGTATTTTTCTATGCGGATCTGATGTTAAATAAAGAATAATTCTAGAACGAACACCAATAGATGAGAATCTATTCACAGTGATAGATCAGTCAGGGTCAATAACATCTTTTTGTGTATTCATTTTGGAATATCCTTCAATTTCAAAACCTGAGAGGACAGGAGGTTTATGTCAAACTCATACAGACTGTCCTGTTTGTAATTGACATGCCACATTTAACCTCATGAGTACTCACCTGGCGTTTACGCCAGCTTTCCATTGTTTTTCTATTGTCTTTCTATTGTATCATTTTTATGGGTAATCGACATATTAAGTAAAAATACTGAAGTATAGCAGTATTTGCTCATTTATTTTTTACCTTAGCATGCTACTATTTACTAGTACATTATTACAAATCAAAGATGCTCAGATTAAAGCAAGCTTGGGATCATTGGAGGTTAGTTAAAATTTATTTGATAGTTATTACTCTGTGAAACTGGCGGATGATCGGTTACTTGCTCGGAAGACAATAGCGCGGCATTCTGTTCCGATGAAAACTATATAAATTGTGAATTTGCGTGCTGCTATGTTTTAACAAAAGTGTTGTTGACTGATATTTTTAATAAAAAAAAAACAAACTACTAAGAATACGGACAATTAAACACACAAACATTAAAAAAAAATATGACGTCTAATATTACGAGTTCCGTACAAGTTCTGTATAACAATTCGTTTTACATGTAAGGGATAGAGAGTAATCCCTCTTGATACCCATAAAAAAATTTTAACGATTGTTTCTCGGAATAGATTTTAATCATTAGAATGATTGTTTTTTCAATTTCAATAATAACGTATAATAATTAATTAAATTATCCACTCAGTCCGCTTTTATCAGTAAATTAAACACCAGTAAACTAAGCTATTGAAGGCAATATGGAGAGTCTAGATCTTGAAAACATTTTAAATTCATCTGAGCCCACTCAGTGACGAAAAAGCTCAAAAGAAGTGAACTTTCATCCCGAGTATAACATTATATTATCGGTGCCAACTCATTTCTTAAAAGTACCTCACACTTTCGGGGGAATTAGTATAACCCTACCCACCCGTGTGGATGTGGTTGTTACCATTCCAGAAACTAATCAAACGCTATTTTAGGGAAAAAAATGTAATAATATCACCATGGTGCTTCTATAATATTTAACGATTTACATAATATTATACCTAATGGGATTCAAATAATCGGATTACCGAATTGTGTTTAAGCGACAAACTTCTATTTTGCGTTCACTGTCAGAGTACACTGTATGAACTTAATGCAAATGTACCTTTGCCACGTATTAATTCCACATGGAATTTGTTATAAATATATTTTTTATATAAATTCCTCAACTTATCCCAGAAGAAATCGTTTCGTGCCAAAATCTGTAAAATTGTATTTCAACTGTAACTATTCTACAGGTTTTGATTATTGTTCAATTACGTTTTCTTGGAAACTAGATTCTTTTTAGAGCACTTTAAGTAACTTCTTGTCTTCAGAATTGAGTTCAGAGTCCACTTTGTTATTATGACACAATCGTACGAGTGAAGTGTCATTGTTAAGTTTTCTCCACGACTTTTGAATAATTTTTAAATCAATATCAATGGATGCATCATTTAAGATTTAACCCACGTCAGTATATTACAAATACAAAGGTTGGCTGACGCGTCGGCGTCCAGCGAATCATGTTCTGTAATAGCTGTTTGACAAAGGTAAGGCTTGTTTAAACATATTGATTTATTTACTTACCTACACAAAAGTCTTCGGTGAGTGTGTGTTACTTACGAGTGTGACTTACAGCACTGAGACGTGGTCGCTTACAATGCCCCTAATTATAATGCTTAAAGTTACCGAAAGGTCAATGGAGATCCTTAGATGACCTATGCTCAGACCACATTACTCGTAGAACTGATACCCGATGGGTCCTCGAATGGCTGTGTCTACCAGAAGACGCAGCAAGGAAAGGCCCCCACAAAGCGAATCAACCTGTTGAAGGTCGCAGGAATCCGCTAGATGCAGATAACGTGAGATCGATCGTTGTTGAGATCTTTGGGAGAGACCTATGTCCAGGAGTGGTTTAATTGATGGATGAATGGACAAAAGTTAAATTACAATAATTTGTATATACCTAACTAAATCATCCTTGAAAAAATATCTAAATAAATGTTTAGGTGGAAATAGTTAGCGTATAATAAAACAGAAACAGGAAAACATTTTTTTTTAGTTTTAGTTTTTCTGATTTCGTTCCTAGCATTCAGTAGGAAGCTTATACGAGTAGCAGGTCGTAGAAAAATAAAGCTTTATCACTGTTGTAGCGGGTAATATTATTCACAATGTGCGTAAAAAAAACTAGGCAGCCATGGGGACTGGCGACAGAAGTGAAAACTCAAAACTTTGGAAAAACTGTTTCTTAAGGTTAAAATATCGTAATTTGTTTATTAAAATTATTAACATAAACTGACATTAACCATTTGTCTGGTTTTAACATCTATTGGCGCTCCGAGTAATAATTATGTACATCTTTATACAGTTTATTCACAATGAAAACATACGACAGGATGCGTAAGTATACATTTTATTATTTATATCTGAGCGCCAGTACTTAAACGCCATCTTATACTTGACATACTGTAGCATTTTGACGGCTTTCGAGAATCGCTTAACACCACTAAAGAATGTTTTACCTTAAAAAAAAAAATAACACTATTCACTGAACTCCATTTCCGTTTGAAAACGGTAAAAACTTCCGTCCGGAAAAAAATCGAGGTTACTCGTTATATCGCGCTTTTAAAAAAAAGAACGTTCCAATTTTCCGTTACAAGATAAGGAACCCTAAAAAAGGTTATTTAGATTCACGTGTGCCCACGTCACCACCATGTTTGTTCGTATTACAGGATGTAAAGGAAAGACAAATGTTATATAAAGTCGGATTTATTATCTCATCACAGTATGTGAGTGACAGTGAAAAACACAGCCATTTTGTTACAAACGAAGTTTTTGCTGAACAGTATTCATATTACGTTGACCTGAATACAGGTATTTTTCTAGGACTGGTATATTTTAATCCTGTCTTTTCTTTAGGTTAAGCAAATTAGCATAACTATGACAGTGTATTGCCTGTTTTTAAGACGTACGGGTCAACTTAAAGTTATCAATCATCGTATGATTGTCTTACTTTATAAGAAATTTACTTTAATCACTTTTACAAGAAACTATACAAATAGCAATTTACGCGATATAAGTTCTTCAAATTACATATAGATCACAATTTTATGAAGAATAAAAAGGGGCATTCTCTATTCGCTGGTCTATTATTATTAGCGCGATTTTTGTCAGATATCACTTTACCTTATTTTATAATTATTTTATTGGGAGGATTTTAATCTATAATAATTTCAGTCGTTTCAGAACACCACACATTTGAAATTAATGAATAATGTAGTACTTACATTAAAAGACAACTAAAGCAGTATCTGTTTGTTTTTTTATACAGTAATTATTAGTGTTTTGTCTACAATTTCATCCAATGTTATGTGCCAGAACACACCTCTAGATGCTTTGTTACATACTTTCATACTTGATGACGGTTGCTAGACAATTGGGCATTTATAGAAAATGCCCTTCCACTATGCTATAATTTTCGCTCATAGATGCGCAATCGGACTACACTTACACAGAGCTAGCATAGCTTTAATAGGTGCCTAATACAAATATGTAATATAATACTAACCTATAAATATTTAGCAACTGGACCAAAGGAAATACATATTTTTGTATATATTTCAAGCTCACTGTAAATTATTTTCAACGTATCATGTTTTTATATCTATAGATTTGTAACTGAATATAACTAAACAACAAACAACAATAAATATTGTAGAGATTACTTTAAAGGTATCTTTATTTTTATAAAATTAATAACGAAAAATGAGTTAATCTAAGTCATCTAGTTGTACCAGTCACAATTCTATTAAAAATCCTAGTTAAAACTTCACCAATTAATTACAAATAAAGTATAAGTATTCATATTGCAATTATTTAACTAATATTAAAAAAAAACTTTAAAACAACCTAAAACAATAAATCCTTAATTCCGGTACCAAAGGCCTAAGTAAATAAATAAATTATAAATTACTCTAATAAACAAGGCAATTTCTGTCAAGAGTAACATGAAAATTAAAATGCGAGTGATTCCGGGCGCTCATCATCGTCAAGGGATAAATTTACTACATCTGGAGTTTCGCGGATAGGTTTTCCACCAGCAATCAACCATGAAGTTCCACTATCAGCAGTTTTAAATATCTTAACTGCGGCATCACCGACTGCGTCTGGTTCCTGCCAAGGCAAAACTTTAGAAAATCGACTGAATCCTTCTACGTGTTCATCCCAGCACATCTGACGTCTCGTCATAGATGTATGTGTGAACCCTGGGCATATCACTACAGCCCTGACACCAGTCTTCTTGTAATTATATGGATGACCCAATGATTTAGTGAAAGAAATCACGGCAGCGTTAACAGCTTTGTAAGATAGTACATACGGATCTACAAGAAGCCCAGCCATTGACGCCATATTCACGATAGTACCACCACTTCCATCTTTATCCACTCTCATATGTTCCAAAAATTTTAGCGACCACTCCGTCAAAGCTATCAAGTTGATTTCATACATCTTCCTTACGTTATTCTCATCCAGTATTCCAGCATTGTTCACGAGTACATCAATTCTTTTGTAAGTATTAAATATAGATCTTGATATTTGTTCCAAGTCTTTATTCACGTCGCATTTAATGAAAACTGCTTTACCGCTGACGTTTGCAGCGTTAAGAGTCTTAACCGCTTCAAAGCCTTTAGTTTCATTATTATCGAGGATTATAACAGTATTAGCACCACTTTTTAGGTACTTTTCAGCGATATTGTATCCTAAACCGTCTGCTCCACCAGTAACAATAACAATTTTATCTTTAATATCTCTAGCCATTGTTGCTTCAGTGATGTCTGATCATAAACTAGACGTTTAAGAACCTGTAATATAATATATATTTGTATATGCAGTAAACTGTATTGCAAATTATGAATAATAATATTATGTTGCTTTTAACGAAAGAACATGAGAGCTTTTAGACAATGGCTGATAAAAATGTATGATAATCAAAAATATGTAGTTAGTAATACCTGTTTATTGGATTGTGTATGTTTTTAAATGTGAACAAAGACATTGAAATATTATAATCCCATGGTGACAAAACATTTTAAACAGAAAAACTTGGAATAGAGAGAAATAGACACAAATAACGAAGCAAATTACTAAATTACTAAGCAAATTACCCACCATAACAATGGTAATTTGCAATCAGTCAATATTTCATTACATTGTTCCGTTAAAAGATTGTTTGCATCCATGAGAGCGGTAAACATGCGAATAGAAAGGCAAAAGAACTTGAATTAAAATAACGTATTCATCTCCCAAACCTTTTACTGCTACGATCGTTTTAAAATTTATACTCACTAACGTTACACTCGACTATACAATGTTTTATTAAAAAGGTCTCTATTCGCATCAAGTAGATTCAAGTTTGTATATGTATGTATTAAGTTCTTGTGAGCGGCTTTCCAATAAAAGTAACATGTATGCCTTTCAGTAAAAGCCCTTAAAGGTACCATTTCAAAAGATGTTTTATGTTAACATTATTACCAGTGATGATGTTAGGAGGGATGTTGGTAGGGAATTTTCTAATAATCCCTACCTAAGTATCTACAGCCCTCAGGTTTGATTATCTGTCGCCAAGCACTGATACATCTGTTTCAACAGCGTCACTTGAGAACTATTACCTCCGTGCTTAGTGTATTTCAACACATCCTGGGTCTCATCGTCACTTAACATCAGATGAGATTGTGGTCGAAGCGTTGAGACAATACAATAAACAAAAAGTGGGCATACATTCTTTTTTCCTTTTCTCGTTTTTTTTTTAATTAATCAAAAATTAGATATATAAACTTAACAGAAATACGTAACAGAAACGTTTAAGCATTGGGACACATTCGTCTGATGCTATGTTACTGGTGTAATTTATGTGCACATTACGCTGATCGATTGATCCACTTGCACCAGCTCGCATACGTTATTCAATACACCGTTTTTCGGTCCGTTGATGTTCTAATGCATCCAAAATTATATTCATATGAAATAAATATGCCTGTTAAACAATACTAGTTATGTTTCAAAGTTTATTTAAATTCATAACAATAATATCATTAACATTGTATCATAATTTATAAAGTATAAAATTATAATATATAAAAGTGTATATATGTACTAAACCTTACTTATAATTTTATTTTACAGATTTAAACTATAATAATGAATACTAAAGAAATGTCACAACTGACACGTGAACTCGGTTTTTTTGTCAGCCCATTTAATTCACTATCATCTAAGCTACTTTTTTTTACAAATATTTAGCAAATGCTAATGTAACATAATATAATATACTGTAATTTTGACAGAGAAAACATTTTTAATTATAAAAGAATCAAAAATTATTTACGCATAAAAACCAATTAGTAGTCTTAAAAATATACAGACTAGTAAATATACGAAAAAATACATATCTACATATAGTACTATAGTTTTTGTGTACATAAAAAGTAATTTATTTATATTGCTAGCTTGAAGTTTAATAGTCGATTCAAACAAAGGTCTCGTACGTTCTTTTAACAAGGTTTTGTATGTCGTAAAAAATAATTTCACATGCTAAAAACATTGTTTTCCATAATATATTTATGTTATTTGGTGTTTCACAGACCGTGACGTGATTACTTTGTTCACAAATATTTTTAAATACGTCCTTAGACAAAGGCAATGTATTTGTTACATCTATACGTCTTATAAAACAAAGTCGATTTCCATATTTATCCGCTAATTCTTTCTAAACCACGCTACGAATTTTGATGCAGTTTTCATTATTATTATCCTAAATATTTTTTACTAGACTCGAGACTATAAACATAGGGCAGACAAGCCCAACATTTTTAGTTAAAGGAGCTACCAGAGATGAATAATAAAATTAGGTGTTACAAAAAACGAGTTGTAAAAATGCGCGTGAAATAGTGTTGTCTTCTAATTGTATTACCGATGGTTTATGGTGGTACAGTCATTTACGACTGGATACTATATAGTGCTACTATATAACTGCCTCAGTGGCGAAATTGTGTTACGGTACGACTGTCGTTCTGAGGTCTCGGGTTCGATCCCTGGGTCGGGTCAAGTGATATTGAGTTTTCTACTCAGTATCATCCCAGAGTCTGGAATTTGTGCCCGATATGGTGACAGGCTCGCCCCTTGTCACATCTGGGACGGAACTAAGCTCGGCAAAATGTGGGTGGTGTAGTTCGGTATTTCACCTCTGCCTAACCCTTTGGGGATAACAGGCGTGAGCTTTTGTATGTATGTATGTACAATGTAGTGGACTATATAGTCAGTTGAACGATAATGATGTTGTTACCTATTGCTGTAAGGCTAATAAGATTTTCCGGACTGCATATGACGATGTTGACCTGAGTGGACGTTACAGCTTCACCGGATGTTTAGACCGAGGGTATAAGGCGTTCAGCCTGGACAGTGGTATCTAGTGCAAGGGCACCAAGGTGGTATTGACCTTGAGTTGGGCTGTTACTTGAAAAGAAAATCTGCGGAAGTAACCTTAGTTAAACCTATGGTAGTTTAGAGAGATAACGAAAATCGAGGTCCTTCACAGAACCCATGCCATACGTGTATTGAGGTGGAATATGGGGTGCAGTGTGATCCGTGTTATACTAGTATATTAATGTATCACAGTAAAGGTGCTTTGACGAACATGGCCGTGAGTACGTTTAGGTTTCCTGCTACGAAGGAAAGATTCGATTCACGAACGTTATTTCATAGTTAGGATCGGTAAGCACATTACTTGGCGTTTTATGCGTAGGGTGTTCGGACCTAGTTCGAGATCGACATAATATTACTAAAAAGTCTAGAACCATTGAGTACCTACAACTTTTCTTACAACCTAATTAAAAATAATCTATAGATTCCTAAATTTATATAATATCATGTATGTAAATTAGTTTACATTTTATTCAAATTTTATAAGCTATAAATTGTAAGTCCGACGACCTGATGAAGGTGGTGGGAGTCCGCTAGATGCGGGGGTGTCGCAAGACCGGTCGTCGTGGAGATCTTTTAGGGAGACCTATGACCAACAGTGGACGTTTTTCAGTTGAATGGATGGTGGGCCGATTTTGCGGCACCCTCATAAAATAGATTTAATTTTGATGTGCACCTACCCATGCAGTGTCTTTCGGTTCGTGATAGCCATTCGAGAACCCGTTGGCCCTATTTGGCATCGATTCTACGAGCAATGTGGTCAGCCCTTATGCCACTTTGGTTGGTCAATTCATTGAGCAACATCGATTTTTTTTATTTTTCTACGGAACTCCTCATTCGTGTTTAGATCACGTGCTGAAACTCTGAACTTAAAATCTATAGAAATTAATTAATTTGTTTAGACTACGCGAGCCTAACAGTTACTTCATGTGATTAAAACTGACCGCTGACTCTATACCGCTAACCCAAATCAACTGAATTATATAGAGGGTAGGTTTGTTTTAAATTTCTGTATCCATTAAATATATAATCAGTTTTTGAAGGGTTTGTTGAAAGTTTTGTTTGTAATTCATAAAACCCTTTAGGTGAGCGTGGATTATTAAAATTCATTAAAAAAACACAAATATATTGTTGCAAATATTTTAGGCACAAATATTGGTGCGAAACAAACGTCTGAAGTTTATTAACGTTAAGAAAACCCAGCGTCATGAAATGTTATTATGTGGTAGGACATTTTCTAGTACTTACCTGATTAACACAAACAAGTTAGAAAATCTATTGCCGAGCACTTACATGATTAGAAACGATGATGGCGCAGTGGCATATCACCCAGGCAGTGTTTTTCGAACCGGTAGTAGTTTTTGACATTCATAAGCGCCTTCTTAGGCCCCAAATTTTTTAAAGTGATAACTTCTTATGGGAGGATAAAGCGCTTCGTTACGTAACGCGTTACGGCGCCAGTCTGTCTTGTTTCTTTCTGTCACGCATACGTCAGCGGTAGCCATTAAACTTATATTAGTTTAAAGCTTTAGCTATCACTTCTGTCGGGCTCCCGAGACACTTTTTGATTTTCAGTAGTCATATTTGTAACATTTTGTCCTCAGTGCTTTGGCCGCTCTCCGATTTGATGTTTAGTCTCGATATGCTCCAAGATGGTAAACATTTTAGGTTTTGTGCTACTTGCTCGTCAAGTGAAGCTGCCGGAACTGCTTATGATAGCTAATCAAGCGGGCATTATTAAATGTTGTGTTTTGTGTTCAAATAAACGATATATAATAACTGTATTTCGTTCGGTCTTCAATATTCGATGGACTCCATAGATTCATATAAACTTCAGGTAAAATTGAGAGGCGGCTTACGTCTCTGTTTACTCTGGTCCCTATTTCAGAACTGTTTGTCTTCGCGGGTCCGAAGGCTTAAGCTTCAAGGGATTTCGTACTTAGCTTATACATATATTGATTTATCTTTTCTAGTATGATTAGAATTGAGATGTAACAATCTTAGAAGATGATTTAAATATGTTGACGCGTCATTAACCAAAATTTAGTTAGAAATATCTGTTACAAATAAACTAAATAAAAGAATAAAACATTTTGTCATTGTCGGTAATTTTGTTTCTGCTCATTATAAGAAAATGCTCTACCACCATGTAGTGATTTCTTCACGATGTTTTCCTTAAAGATTAAAAGAGAAATATGTAAAACCATTATATAAGATATGTCGTATTGATGGATCTGCATCTGAGTGTTGAACAACTAAACAGAGGTTTAGTTGCTTTAGACGACAGGATGCTTGCAAGTAGGTAGATAAAATAAGTAATATAAAGTAAGGTAAGCAAGTAAAATAAGGTTATCGTCCGGTAATAGGTACATGTCATAAGGAGAGATCAAAGACACGACTACAAGATTGTTAAGTATCAAGGTGGATGAATATATAGACGTATGGATGGATTGTGTGAAAAATGATACGTATATAAAAGGTGTGAATATTAAAATGACTAAATACAAAGAAGAGTAGAAGTGAAAGACAGGGCAGACATTATCCGTAACGGTTTTTTTATTTATGCAAATTTTTAAATCTATTGTATCGCAGTTTATGAGGTACCGTTTATGAGGGAGTTCAACATTGCAACGGTTCGATTAAAAAGAACACGCAATAATCGAAATAATCTAAAAAGTAAAACGATAATAACGGAACATCTATTATTGTATGTTTTGTTTTTATTTTATGGGGATGACAGATATTCGATTTTTTTTTAATCCGTATTTTTTGTGTTGTAGTGAGAGCATTCAGTGTATAACTTAAAATAATTATATTTCTTTATTATTCTTATCTGAGTAATATATTTTATCACATAAATGTAAGCGCATGCAATGCCGGGTAGATAAGTTATTGTAAAATACAAATCATTGATAGGAATAATATTTTATTTCCAGCTCGCTCCCTGTCCCATACGATAACGTCGCTCGACGTACCTCGGTGGGCTGACCCGAATCGCGAGGCAACGCTCCGCTGCCAGTACACAAGACAGCCTCTGGACCCGGCTCTTCACTCAGTCAAGTGGTATCGAGACATGAACGAGATATTCCGGTACACGCCACAGGAGGTAAACCATCTTGGTTCTTGATTTATCACGGCTACCTGCAAAATGTCGTCTGTTTTTTATTTTCTGGCATTTATTATTATGAATATTTTACGTTATTTCACTGGAAATTGATCAGTTGAGAAGCGTAAAACTAATGTACTACTTGTTTTTTGAATACTTGTTTTTAATATAATGGTTTTAGTAATTAATATAACAGAAAAACCATCGACGTAAAACGTGGAACTGATTTTAATAACATTCCAGTTAATTTTTTTATTGAGTTTCAGTAAGTTGATTATGAATAAATCTAAATCTAATAATTTATTTAGTTATTTGTTTTAAAATAAGTTATTTTTCTTATTTAACCCTTTGAGCACTAACTTGGCGTTTACGCCAGATTTCCATTGTCTTCCTATTGACTAATTTTTATGGGTAATCGACATATTAATGGCAATCTATGAGTTACGCAATCCTACCAGTGTCAAGATAAGGATATATTTTCAATCTTGAATCAACGTTTCTAATCTCCAACAAAACGGCGGGTCATCTTGCCAGAAGTTTCCATGCAGTATTCGCGGCACCTCAGAATAAACGTTTAGCGGTATTATTTTCCAAAACACTTCACTTGTGCATGATAACGAAACTATATTACGCGAAACGCTACCAAAATTATGTAATATAGGGTCAAACACGTAATCATTATGACAACTGTAACTTCATTGAACGAATATGTAATGTATCAATATTCTTAGCCAATAAATTTAATTATGTGCTTGCTACATTAATGTTTCCTAGCGCCTGAACTAGGCCCAGTCTGTATCTCAGACACTAGTCTCTTCCCGTAAAATTTCCCGTGTAATACATTATACTTACTTATTAATGTAATCTAATTTAATTTATATAACCTAATATTAATTTAGAATGCAAGGTACTTACCAATATTATTATATATTCCTTTCAATGATAATTTACGTAGTTATACAGCAATACTGTGAACTTAATTAATTAAAGACATTAACTGCTACATCACAAACTGAGATCCCGCTAAAAAACTCTTAAAAAGAGTTATTCATTTTGTTATATATAATCCATTATATTTTATTCATACTGTTTTGAGCTATACACGAATTCATTATACTACGTATTTGTAAGTATTCTTTTTAGCTAAATATTATGTTATTTTTGAAAATAAAAGTAACCATTTAATAAACTGTAACCCGCTAATATTATCCGTGTAAATGTTACCAAATTTAGTTCACTGATACATCATATCATAAAAGGCAACGTCTGTCCGTCTGTTACTGATTTATACTTGAGTTACTTCTAAACCGAATTATATATTAATCTTAAACCATATCATTATCCTCTGCTCAATTTTATTACATTAATTAAAATGTATCATTAAATATATTCTATTTATTTCACGAGTAATTATGATAATATTGATTAAAAAAAACCGCGATTATAACTATGTATAGAGTTTTTATAATATAAAATATATACTGGTCTCTTTTTGACTCATTTTACGAATTTATTACCATAGGTAGGTAAGAACCCTGATTTCGTCCCGTTAAGATTGAAAAGGTAATTTCGTCTGAAAACTAAATTTGAAAAGCGAAAAAAAAAAAAAACATGAATTCACGTAAAAACGAGATTACGGATATAAATGTAACTTAGTTTAATCAAAGTTACTTTGTTACTTTTAACAATCAGTGGCGATTACGTTGTAATTTTCATTCAATAGAAAATATTCGTTAAGCGAAGCTATGACGGTTCTGTCCTGGTGTAAACCCCTATTTATACAGAAAATCCTTAAAGAGTTCTCTATCCGAATACACTTCATTGTTAGTTACAAATTTCACACGGGACTCAGATAGTTCACTATTATACAACCACATTAACTCCATTCAGAGATCGATTACTACTTGCTTGATCTTGTGTTCCGAAACATCATACTGCAAGCTTAAATTAATAAAACGAATTTTGAAAGATCAAAGCGTTTTATATAAATACGTTTTTTTTACACGATATAGACTCTGTGCTTTGACCACAATCTCACCTGATGTTAAGTGACGACGATGTGGTCCAGGATGGTAATCACACTAAGCCTAAGTACTGGTTCTCTAGTGATGCTGCTGGAGCACAGCTATTTGTATTTGGCGACAGGTATTTCAATCTTGAGTGTGGTAACTATCCAGGCGGGTATTATTAGAAAATCCTCAACCATCATGCTATGGTTTCCTCACGATGTTTTCCTTCACCGAAAGCTCAGGCTGATTTTAGAGTTGGATAGCTGGATTTGAAGCCACGTCCATTGAAACGAAATCCAAGCACTACCAAGTAAACCGTCATCGCTTACATATCGCTTATGATAGGTTGTAAATTATTTATTATTTTTTATAAATTATAACAACAAGTTATATTATACTATTGACAAATTATTTATAATCACTAATGGCAATATCTGGACAATGCGTAATATTCGTCAAAAATAAGCGTATGAAGTTTAATGAAGCAAAACTTTGGAATCCATATATTATATCCTATAATAAACCTGAGCTTTCTATAAATGAAAATATCTTAATTTATATCGCCTTACGCTTGTTCTAATACCAGCCTGGCTGACTTTGTTATTTTAAAAGCTTTCGTCAATCACCAATAGGCTTGTTCCGGCAGTATCATTTGAGAACCAGTGTAGAGGTACTGAGCTTAGATAATGTTATCCTATTTATAGACTAACTTGGGTACACATTTATTATTTAAAGTAAAATAAAAAAGGTACAGATCACAGGTTTTTACCTGTTTTTGCGAATTCATAATTCTCTAGTATGTACGCCATTTTAATGTATTTTTTAAGATTCCATCCATTAAATCGTAAAGGCGTCCACTGCTGGACTTAGTCTCCCCCTAAGGTAAGGGGGAAATTATCATAATCGCCACGCTTGACAGGTAGGTTGGAGATCGCAGTAGATGTTTGTGGTCCTCAGAAGATGCTGCTACCCATCCCCTGGTGTATCCCTTAGTCACCTTTACGACACCCACGGCTAAATATTGGGTGGTACTATTCTTAAGCCGGCACAACACGGAACCTTTATTCCAACGTAAACCATGTAAATTAAGTTTTTAGCGACTTGTATATGTACTTCTGATTTTTCTACAAAAGTTTAATCTATACGTCTTCTATATACATAAATAAAATTGAAGTGTCTGTTTTTAATATCAAAATCAACAGCTTTTACTAAATACATATGAATGTGTACACCAAAAACAAAATTTTTAACATTTTTGTGTATCTGTGCGATTGTTCCGGCTAATCTCCGGAACGATTGTACAGATTCTGATTCGATTTTTTTTTGGCAGATAGCTGAATATAGAAGGCGTAACTTAGATTAAACATAGCATTTTAAACAAAACTAGTTTCAATTTAATTTTACTGACAAGTATTTGAATTTGTGAGAAATATTTTTATTTGAAATAATTATTTAAAAACTATACAGTGAGTTTTGAATAAAGTGCGAAATAGAAAAAAATAATACGCGAGCGAAGTTGCGGTAACAGCAAGGTAACATATATACAAAACTGTAAAGGAACAAAATCTGCGCATTGAATATACTTGAGAAAAATCACTTGAGGCATTTTTCAATTTAATGACAAATAAAAACAAAAATGTGAATGTCAGGTCAGAATCTCTCTAAAGTGAATGAAAAACAAGATTGTAAATTTGTATGAATATAAGCCATACCATACATATACCATATCTTTACCTTTACATGAAGCTTTATATATGAATATATATTTTAAAAAAGTTTTAATAAACATGGACGGACTGGGGAGACTATGAGGCACCATACAAAGAAGAGACTGCGAACATAAAAAACATTGTACAATATATCCTATTTCATTCTCTCGCATGTTAAACTCGTAAAGAACTATATGTTTGTCTCTTTTAATGTCACTTTTTCGTTACATCGACTTAGTAATCATAACGAGGTTAAAAGAAGAGCTCAAAAATATATAAAAATTTTAAAAAATCATAACTGAAAGACGAGGGAAGCAGGTAGCGAACGCTAGTATGTCATAATGTTACAATTGAACGTGGGCTTGGTTAAAACGTGCCGGCATTAACTACATTTATGAAAGGGAATATATATGAAGGCTTCGTGCGGATGACTAAGTTTTATGGACTCAGTTTGTTCGCTGTCTGCTGAGCTCAAAATATTATTAGGTATAATGAGCTCATACGATGAGGTCTCACCTTGACGCGCCTTAGATAAACTTACTTAATATATTTCGCTTTACGTATCACAACCATGTTTTTTTTTTGTGTTATTTACCAAAAATTTCTTGTAATATAAGGTCATTTTGAAGATGTTTTATTTTATGAAAATGATATAACAAAGCAAGTTAGGGTTATTGTTGGAGTTTATTAATTATCTGTATGTACAAAATATTTGTACGTGCTTGTGTTATATCTGTGGTTAATTAGTTTAGGCATATATAAAAGTAGGGATCATTATTTTATAATGATCATTTAAAAATTAAATTACGCAGTGAAAAATTTTACGGAATGGAAAAATGATACGCAGGCGGAGCCGCTGCAACATCCAGCAAGAAATAAGAAGCATTCGTAAGTTCAGTAGTCTATATCCATATAATAATAAAAAGCTAACGAAACGAAATCTGTACATTGAAGACATTAAAAAAAATCTATGCGGTGCTTCAGAATCGACTAGGAACAAAACACATTTCGATTGTTTAAAAAAAAAATTGTCTGTATATTAATTTCTTCGTCAGTCACGCAAAAATACCTAACCTGAATTCGATGAAATTTGGTGGTAATCATATATTCCATCCAGGGGGAGAACATAGGATGCAAATTGTCTGAATTCCAAGCGAGTGAAGCCGCGGGTATAGCTAGTAATATCAAACTAATGCTTGTTCTTATACACATGCCAAAAAACGATTATCTTTTTTTTATTATCAATTCTTACCGCGATAAAATGTGGTATATTTTTTAATTTGATGCCAGCCACAGGCCGACTTCTCTTTAATTAGTCGAGGAAATTAATCTGTGGTGGCTTCGGGGTTAGGTCGGAAAGTTTCCCTCCCGTTCGAACCGGGGGACACTTTGGGAGCAGTTTTTAAGTTTTTTTCTCCCTCGAAATTAGTTAACAGAACTCTTCGAGTGGGTAATGATTTTGAGAAAAAAAAGTATGTGGAAATGTTGAAAATTGTTTTTTCTTCATGCCCTTTAAGTTTTAATAATTGTACTTCACGCGGTTAAATTTTTAACACAATTTGGATGTTAGGAGAAACTTTTAATTAATTTTTTACTTTAGCAATTTATTTATTAGGTTCATGTGGCATCCATTATCCATTACTTTATAATTCACCGGGCGGAGGTAATAGTTTATTTTACATAAAGGACAGTGTTGGTCTTGAAGCGATGATGGAGTAGTGGGTAGTGCGACCGGTTCTGCGTCAATGTACACGGGTTCGAGTCCACCTATGCACTCTAAAAAATTACCCTGAGCTTTCGGTGAAGGAAAACATCGTTTCACGGAAAACTAAGAATAGCCACCACCCTCAAGTTTGAAAACCTGTCGCTAAAACACCCATAGGTGTGTTCCTGCATCATCACTCCAGAACCAATACCTCTAGGCTTAGTGTGCTTACCATTCTGGACCACATCGTCACTTAACATTAGGTGAGATTGTGGTCAAAGCACTGAGTCTATAACGTGTAAAAAAAAGTCTTTATGGTCATTAGGTAACCATTTTTTTATATGCCAATATTTATGTAATCATAAGAACTATGCTTATACTGTCACTGATAAAAATGTCCAAAATGTAGTACTTTAATGGACCCCAAAGAGATTTGTTTCTCAATATATTTTTTAATACCAATGGAATGCGAACAGGCAGACGGCCCATCCGATGGTAAATGGTTACCGTCGCCTATGAACAACTGCGACACCAGGAGTATTACCGATGCGTTGCCGACCTTGAAGAGCGTTTTTAAGTCCCTCTTTGAAGAGTCGCATTTCGTAGCCTTGGGAGAAGACTGTGCTGGGTAATCCATTCCACAGCCCTAGCGTACGTAATAAAAAGATCCTGGAGTACCTTAGGGTAGTGACGTAAATATGTAATTAACTGAAAATGGTACACACCCATACACTGACTCGGTCCAGTAATTTCCTGTTTTGTTTAAATCTATAAACGCAAATTTCTATAAACGTTATGTGAATTATACAATATGTTTGAATTTTCCAATAATAAAAACTTTATTGACAATAAATATTTAGAAAATTCAGTGGTGCTCTGTTACCTAAACTAGACTATGCCTGTCTTTTAGGTTCCAGACCTTCGGTTACATTGAATTAATATGGCAACGATTGGATTATTTATTTCATACAAGCTGTGTGCCCGCGGCTGCGCCATCGTTTCATAACTTCTTCATTGCATTTTAATTTTTTTATACGGAAACCCGGAAACCTAAATATTTTCGAAAAAAAAAAAGTACCCTGAGTATGTGGAGTAACTTCAGCTATCTAACAAAAAAATCCCTACAAATTCGGTCCAGTCGTTCCGGAAATCACCTAAAGCTCAGGCTAATAGACTTTAGAGTTGGATAGGTGGTCTCGAACACGCTTCCATTGATGCGGAATCCGGGCGCACTATCCACTGCGCCATCATCGCTTCATGTTCCGTTCTCCGTGCCGCCGTGCTCAGTGCGGTTCGTTATTATTCTTGACCTATTTTATTTGTAATGTTAACATTAAATTAATGCTTTTTTTAAACCATTTGAAAATTCCGAGTTTTGACTAAACCGGACGCCGGCCATATTATATTTAGTCAACGTAAACTGAAGGAGTACTATAGGAGACGATTGCCCACGTCCACTTTTGGGATGAAACAAAAAAGTACTAATAGAAAACGAGATGAAACGGGCTTGGGAAACGACGAAGTATAGAATTAAATTACGATACAGTATAAAAGTTCGCTCGTTCCAACACAGTATAATGGGATTTTCATACACGATACGGGAATCGTTTCGTGTATTTTTTTTATTTGAAAACTTTTATAACGATTCTTAGTTTAGAATGTGCCATCCTATCCCTGATAATAAATAGTATACGTAAGTACTTATAATAATACGTAAGTGATATAGGGTAAAAGGGTAAAATTTTGAAGCGATGATAGCTTAGTTGGTAGTGCAGTCGGATTTTGCATCAATGAAGGTTCCAACGTGTGTCCATTACTGTTGATTCCCTATGTTCAAGGAGAATGCGTATATAAGAATAAGAAACACAGTATAGTGTATCTTATACTCGCGCACGTTAAATCCTATACCATATATATATGTCTGTCTCTTTTTAATGTCGTTTTTTCGTTTCATCCAGTTCCGAATCACAACTAGATTAAAAAAGGTTTCACTTTAAAAATCTAGAATACGCTTACATATTATACGCTTACAAACATACAAGGGAGCAGATGTGTTATTTATGCTATTTGGCGTCACAGCATACGCTTTTTTTGATTTTACTGCCAATGCGCACCATTACACGTAACGCATATAAGAAACGGTGACAAACACAACAAAAGACTCGTAGATAACTGATAATTACACGAATAGCGGATTTTACAGCGAATAACATGCCAACAAATCATTAACAATAAATTATGACTATCAAAAAGCACATTGAAATAACAAACGCCAGAAATTATGCAAAATATCCAAAAAATATGAAATTATTCCCTACTTAAAATAAATAATTACTTTGTTTAATGACCTACGATCTGCAATCTCTGAGCCGCTATAACGCATCATGTTTCCTACATTAAGCCATATCGTTGAAGTACTCGGATTCTATATATAGCGTAAAGACAACAGCTGGCTTAGTTGGCAGTGTACATTTTTTATAAGCAATTTTTTATGGAAGTGGCTGTCAATTTTCTAGTGTAAGTTGTTAAAATGAGTGGCCTAAAACCAAACGTCACATTAAATGCAGATGTGATAGATTATTACTTGTGTTAGATAATAAATTAGTTTTCAATTTAGTGGATCTTGAAATAATGTTACGTTTTCAAGATCAAATTACTCAGTTAGCGGAATGGAGTAAACAGAGTTTTTTGAGTTTCATCTAGGTTTGAAAAACAGTATCATGGACATCAAAACCTTGCTTTTTTTCAAAAGTGAATGTGACGGCGTATTATTTTAGATAATTCATAGTATTGACGAAATTCTTCATTTGCACTTTCTTCTTTAATACTGTAAAGAACAAACATGATAATAATCAAATAAGGTGCGATATTAACTGAAACTTAGCCTGTTTGTATTATGAACAGATTAAGAAAACCGACCGACCGACTGTATACGTTTAATAACCTCATCCCCATCTTTTTCACCAAAATTCAGATCAGAAGTTAGTATATAAAGTAGACGCAACACATAATAATTCAGAAGCATCCCCAGCTGTTCTGGAATGTACATGCACATAACGGAGTACACGAGTTGGATTGTCTTTATTTTGTGGTTTATGTGACAAGCACAGCGATAGCGGACAATCCGAGTGTGGAATTAAATTACGATATTGTGGGAAAGTTCGCCCATTACGACGAGTTTATGTGCATTTTATCCGTTGTTCAAAGTTTTATTGTATTTTTTTTTTCTCGGTAAGATACTGAGATACTGTATATATATTTTAACAAAATAAGCTCAACCGATAACAGCATTCCGATTGATTGCCACTGCCATGCTGCATTTGTTAAATAAACTACAGGAAAATACTGATTTTACAGAATAATACAATCTACTCATGAATGGATTTGTATGAGACTTACCACGTTTCATAATAAATAATAACACATATCTTTTTTTTGTTTAAGTAATATCATTGTTATTAAAACGTGGACTTTACTGGATTGGAAAACGAGTAGTAGATTCATATATGCAGTTTAGAATAATAACTTTTTGTATTAAATGGCCCTTAAAAATCTAAAATAATTATACAAGAACATCAGGCCCGGATCTAGGGGGAGGCATCACCCCAGGTGGGAGTTTCAGAGGAAGCAAAAAACATAAAATAATATGACTAAATAAAGAAAAATGAATATAATGAAAATTTATATCTGAATAGACCATTAATATACCGTGTGGTATTGGATAAGAATAGTACCACTCCATATCTTCCCGTGGTTGTCATAAAAGACGACTAAGAGATAAGCTAGGGGATGGGCAGCAGCATTCTCTGAGAACCACAAACACCTACTGCGTTCGCCAATCCGTTTACCAAGCGTGGCGATTATGGCAATTCCTCTCTTTTTGTGGGAGACCAATGTCCAGTGGTTTTCGGTTAAGTCAATCAAATCAAATCATTAATTTGCCAACCATTATATATTTGTGAGTTTTTTTTTAAAGTAGGTAATGTATCTCAAAGGCTGGACCGAGGGCGCCACTATCAACTTTCTGCCACGATTCAAAAAAAAATCGTAGATCTTCTGCTGAAGAACATTAATACTGATTAGTCAAATATAAAATCAACCTATAATAGATAGCAAAGACATTTTTCACATATTCAAAAACCTGCCATTAACACTGTGCATTGAATCGGATTGTATTCACAATTTCATAGTTTAATTTTTTATACGCGGATCCATATTTAAATTCGAAAAATAAAATTTAAGCTGAGTTACTCCGAGTAACTTCAGCTATCTGCCAGAAAATCGGCCTAGCCTTTCCTGAGATTAACCGCAACAAACAGACAGACACAAAAAATGTAAACAATGTTTTTTATGGTATAAGTATCGTAAATACATTCATATGTGTTTAATAAAAACTTGGTATTTTAATACTACAAACAGACACTTGAATTTTATTTATTAGTATACATATTATATTATGGATTATGCAATATACAATTCAATTTGTTTTTTTATTGAATTTGATAAAGAACACTTTAAATAAAACTGTGTAGTTTAGTAAAGTAAACTATTATAATGAAACCATAACATATATGCAGGTTAGTTTTCTCATCATCAGTCGAGAGCTACTACTTCTAAACTTGCGTGTTTACAATATCGTCAATTAATATCAGGTGGCATTGAGGTTAAAGCGTTCAGTTCATAGAGCAAAATAGGTAATCGGAATAACAAAACAAAGTCATATAAATACACAACTTCACGAAGCAAATGGGCTTTAAATAACTCAAGTGCGAAATGAAATTACTAAACAGTTGTAAAGTTGTCTCACTTCACAGACGATTTAATGGGGGTGTGTTTTATACGATATTTCTTTGAAACTTGAGCGCTATTAACATTTAGCAACACTCCGCGTTTCGTCCTCTCAGATCAAGGATATAAAAGTTCTTACTGGATAGAACATTTAAAGAACATTAAAACCACTCTACGTTTAATTAAATTGTGGTTCGCGAGCCGCACAATTCTTACGAAGCAATAAGGACGCAGTTGGTAGTACGGTCGGGTTACGCGTAGATGGATGCAAATTTGAACCCTGAACCTGAGATTTCTGTGAGAGAAAACATCGTAAGGAAACCATAGTATCGTGGTAGGGTATTTTCTAATAATGCCCGTATAAATAGCTACCACCCTCAAGTTTGAAAACCTGTCGCCAAATACCAATAAGTCTGTTGCCGCAGCATCTGTTTAGAGCCAGTGTCAGACCACATCGTCACTTAACATTAGGTGAGATTGTGGTCAAAGCCCTTAACTTATAAAAAAGAAACACGTTCTTTACATTTTCTATACAAAATGTGCATAGTATGTACTTAAGGAATATTTTTGATAATCAGAAGTTTTGCTTTAAGAGAATATAAAATAGCATTTAAAAAATGATAAAATATCATCTATACACACATATAAATAAAATTAAATTGTTTGTTTATATTATCAAAATAACAGCTTTTTACTAAACACAATTTTTAAATTTCTTGATTGTCTGTTGATTCCTAATCTTTTGAACTTTTGACCAGTAGCTGAGGTTATAAGACGTACCGTTTATTTTTGAAAGAGTTCCTAGTAAAAAATTAAAACTCGTGAAACTATGAACAAAATCCTATTTAATGCACAATTTTACTGGCAAATGTTTTGAATTTATGAGAAATGTTTATTTACTTATGAGATGAATCTCTTTCAAATTATTTGTAATTGAAAAAAAATACTAGAAACTAATTAATTTATAAGAGATATTAATTAATAAACATCTTCTGCAGCGGTCGAATGAATATCAATTTACGTTAATCTTTGAATAAACGCGTATTAGATAAATTCAGTTAGAAGTTATTCTAAGTAATGTCTAAACACCTGACTCCATTAAGCTAATTAACCTCATGAAAACGTTTCAAAGGTATCCCCTCCTCTCCTCTTGAGCAAATAAATACAGGCTGTATTTTATAAGTAAGTAGGTATATCTGAAAAGGTGGGTACTCCAGTCACTCAAGGCGGGTCTTTTTTTATTTAATTAATCTCTTAAGTGATATTTAGTTTCTTTAAAAAAATTTTTTTAATAATAGTAGAAACTACCCATTTATTAAATTATACGTACCTACTTACCTAGCTCATTTATTATTAGTTCTAATTAATTACAGACATAATTTAAGAATAATTATATTATTATTATTATCGCATATAAATCATAATAAAAAGCATCATTCTTTTTTAGTTAAAAACAAAAAAGAATTTGAATTAAATTAGTTAATTTTTCATCTTATAAAATAAAGGCAATTTTAAAACAACTCATTGATTTTAACAATTTAATATTAGAAAATTTTCGATTGTGTTTAATTACTAAAATACAAAGATATTGATTTAATTTTATAGTATTACGTAGTATTCTACTAAAATGAATAAGAAAACGAAAACATTAATAAATTAAAAAACAATTATTAGTAAAAACTGATCAAAAAACAACAGCAGATATCCCATATTTTGAGGTTTTTTACTACTTTTTCGTAATTTTTTTAAACTTTTCAGCCGGTCACTTGAGGGTGGGCCACACAGTACTATCTGATTATTAATTAATAATTTTCCAGTCTAAAAAGTATAGGTGATTATTATTTTTATCTGTAAAGAGATCTAAATAAATTTCTTACTGCGCGCTCTTACATATTGAAAACCATGACGCTTAAGTCAGAATATTTGACGCCCAGCCCGCACGTTACGCGACTTTGAAATTCTACGGGCAATGTCGATTACATTGGTTCTTCAGCAGATCTTCTCATGTGGTTTTGGAATGTAAATTATAATAATAATCGTACTAGCAATAAATACATCCACAAAAAATCATACATAAAAAAGTAAAAAAATTAAACGAAAACTCGTAACTACGAATTTACACCTAACCATATTTTTTTGTAGATAAATTGACAACTTTCCCCACATCGGAAAGTGCGTACGTGCCTGTACGCGCTGCGACACGGATGATTCCCTCTCGGAGGTGAAATTTTACAGGTTTATATGTCTATTGTGAGGCAGAAAAAAAGGTAGTTCTCTATTTACATTTTCCCCTTTTAACGTAATCGAAATACGATGACATTCTCAGATAATAATACATGTCGATAGTTCGGCTAAGTCGGGCGATGAGACGTGGGCTTTTACCGTGCCAAGTTTATTCCAAAGCTTCCAAGCTTTCATCGTGGGAATTTTCTTTTAAATTTTCTTCTGTAACTTTACTTTTTAAATAACTTTCATATAGTACGTTGAATTTAAATTTACAAGTTTCATGTAAATTCATTAACTTTTTTTGTTTTGTTCTGCTTCTGCCACGCAAAATGGGAAAAAAAAATATTTCAATAATTAATGCTTGAAAGATAATTTTTATTTAAAAATGGGTTTATTCCTTTTTTTGGTATTTATTAAAACTATAAATGCGTCGTCTCAAATCAAACGCGGCGGCCGTCACATCCAATTAAGACGTGGTGGAGAATTACATTATTGACTACCTGCATGCCCGCGGCTGCGCCAGCGTTTCATATATTCTGCACTGCGTTTTATTTTTTTATACGGAACCCTAATATTTTTTTTTAGTACTACGATAAAGTAGAAAATATTTTTCATAAATTCAAGCACTTGCTCATAAAACTGTGCATTGAATCGGATTATATTACATTTTTTTGTGTTTTACTTTTTCTACGCGTAACCCTTATTATTTTCGAAAATTAGTAGTACCCTAAGTTAACCGATGTATCTTCAGCTATCTATACCAAAAAAAGTCCCGTCCAAATCGGTCCAGCCTATCTGGAGATTACCCATTACAAACAGACAGACAGACAATGTTTTAAAAAATTATATGTATGCTATAGGTATCGTATATATATTCACATTTAAAAAAATAATTTTTTTTTGACAGTACAAACAGACACTTCAATTTTATTTATTTATATAGATAGATTAGTTTAAAATGTAGCGGATTTTGAAACAAACGTGCCATTTTTAAGTTCTACTTACCAAGATAGATTTCTCATGTAGCATAATATAACGTAACATTTATTTAGGCCTAGTGAAAGCATATCTACGATCTAAAAAAGTATAATGTAAATTGGTGCACTTATTTTTGTTTTCTTGTAATGGTTGTATATTCGATAAGTATTTACTTGTTACAAATATTTTAGAATGATTTATTATTTTTGAACTATAAATAAATTTCAATTTCATAAATAAAGGGCACCATCATATCACCCTCAACAATTTATTTACTAAAACTTTAATAATAATACGTATTCCTATGTATATTAAAATACATTATGTAAATTAGATAAAAGATATAATGTCGATTATAATAATTACACAATTACTGTAATATGGATACTATAATACTAGGGTTGTCAACCGTGTATAAATAAAATTCTTCAAGTATAAAAATAGTTGTTACAAAGGCGAGGATTCTATTTATTTATCTGTATTTGTTGATTGTCATTAGGTCGAATTTTCTATGCCAGTTCAGGAGTGAAATAAAAGAACGTATTGTCTATGGCAAGTTGTATTGACGACTAATTACAGTATTATACATGATTACAAAACAGAGATAACTGACCGTGCGAGCGGGAGTCACTAAATTGTATAATGGAAACAACAGTATTTGTTTCCCGTTGGGAAAAGTCGTCATGAATACTCGCTTGTCACGGAAGACAGCAGACGGACAATAAAAACCCAAAGATGTACCTTCTCAGCACCCATTACATAGACCTCTCTTTCGCATTCGTCCCCCTAAGAGCGTAGCCTAAGTCTTCGTTGTAATAAGGTTTTCAATTTGTGCTTCTTCAGTGATTTTTTTTACAAACTCAACTTCCTATTATTCCGGGTTCACTCCCCCTGGTGATTTTTAAAGATGCAGGATTTTTTTTTCTGGGCAACATTTTTCGTAGGTTTTCTTCCTTTTGGTTTTTTATTACTCAATACCGGGGAATTTTCTTACTCGCGGCTCAAATCATGAAGTCCAAACCCTCAATCCCTGTCGTAGTTGATGAATATTCACCAGAGGGGATCTATGTATTGATTCCCTCATATAAAAAAGGAGATTACGTCCCGTATGATCAACGACAGGGCGAGTTAGCTGTGGTCGCTTAAATAAGCCGATTTTACCCAAGAATATACCACTACCAGGTTGCTTGACTTCATACATTTCGTTGATACCCCTATTTGTAAATGCCTTAATTCCAGTCATATTGCACAATTCAATTACTAAACTATTATAATAATTACCGATTATAGTGATTACGATGTTTTTCAAAATAATTTCACTTCGGTAATGAGTAGGACAAATAATTGCGTATAGCGTACTATCTAATAAAATATAGCACTAGGAAAATTAATTCTTATTACCTACCCATAGTCATTTATTTTTTATTTATTTAATCTTTTTGGTACACCATTATATACATATAATATAATACATTTAAAAATGTGAAATTAGTACAAAGGGCGGCCTTATTGCTAATAGCAATCTCTTCTAGACAACCTTTGGATGGATATGTTCCATGGAGAAGATTTAGCGGTGTTTTGGGTATATAGATAAATCTAACCTAATAAATACTACTTAAATTGAAATAGTGTGAACTATAACATACATATGAAATATACTATAAAATACAGATAATATATAACTTATAGACTACATTATAATAATACATAGATATGGACCAACCAAAATTGAGTAGATTATTACAATTTATCACATACATTTATTATTAATAGTTACATACTCTAAAATCTCCTAGTACATTTTAAAATAAAAGTTTTGTAGTGTTCTGATATTTACGTTTTTGATTCGGTCAAAAGTAGTAAAATGTGTTCTGGAAATCGTTTTCTTCGTTCGTTAGATCGTTGGAATATCATCATAATTTCTTTTAATAGTATTGGGAAGTTAGTTTTTACTGTCTGCAGTTACAAAAGATCTTTCAAAGCGCTTGTGGCGAATTGGTGGTCTGGAGGGAAAGTCATACCCGGTTAACAATAAAACGTATTTGGGTGGATAACGCTTTCTGGATTTTCTATATAAAAGGAATTTAACTTATTATTTCACAAATTATATTTTGCATATTTGCCGTATTGAAACGTTTTTTAATGGAATTTGCTACGCTTAGTAATATTATCAGCTTTATTAGGGGGTTTTTAATAAGCGCTTAAGAGACTCGGCTGAAAATGCCTACAAAAAAGCACCTGGATGTAGACTGGTGCCGCATATATGAATTTGCAGAATAACCTATTCTTTCGCTCTGATTAACTATGCAAGTATAAAATTTGTACCTATGTATTCAGTATTAATTGACAACTACCTTCAATTAGGAAATATCTATAAAAGCGCGCTGTAACTCGGATCGTGAATCATTTTACGTTGACCTTCGACGTGTGTGGACCTACATATGGACGACAAGTCCTCTTGTTCCCGGTTATAAGTATGTACGGACATAAGGTGTTTCGTACTGTCTGGTATCAATTAATAACTTATTGATCCATATAGGTTTCAATCTTTTTATTTTTCTATTGTAATTTCGATAGTCATCTATGATTAGTTTATTAAACAATTAATTTGCAGCCAGGGAGATGCATTGTGATGTCGGTTTAATCTAAACGTTGCTTTTAGATTAATAAAAGAGATATCCTGGTATGTTAACAAAATAAGATCCAGTAAGAAATTGTCAGTTAGGTATTCGCAATTATAAATAAATAATTATCTTAGTATTTCTATCTCGTTTACGCATCACTGAAATAATCTTTGTGTGAGTAGTGCCTTATAATATTCTGTGACTTCCTCTCGTCGCGTCAGGGTTCATTTGAATTTATGGATTCTTACATTCGAAATTGATCTTAAAATGGTATTTGCACATTAACTCCTATAAAATCATTTTACCACAATTATATAAATTTTAATTTACTTAACTAACATAAAATTTGCCTTACATCAAACAACCACAGAACTACTTATAAAATGTACAGGAAAAAACACTGGAAAGTTTTTTTTTAATGATGATAAAAATTCTAAAAGCCTTTTCTCGATTCCCGGAAAATATGTGAAAACGTTCAATAATTGAGTTTACATACTTTATAAATGTGTGTGCGGCCATGAGACATGTGGACGGTCTCTTTTGTTTCTGTTTTAGTATTATTTTATAACTGGGTTTATTCAGTAATATTATTTTCGAACTATGTATTCATACGTAAGTTTCATTAATTACAGTAATTATTTGCTTGCTTAATTCCAGTTCGATTTATTTTCGTCACTTATCTTTTCGTTTTTTGAGATTTGACGTAAAAAGAATAATAAAGAGGCACTTTAGCAAGTCGGCATGACGGTGGTAATTACCGGTGGAAGCCGTCACCGATGGCCACCGTTCCGAAATAATTCCCATATTATTTTTTTAGTACAACTAAATATGTAGAATATGTTGATAATATTAATCTGAGGTTCACCACCGCCAGACAAAATTCTACCTTTCCCATCAAAGATGTGGGCTTATTTGTCAAACAAAACGAATTGTCTATTTATGTATTATCGTTTGTATTGCAACCATAAATAGTTATGTACCAATGAAAAACTATCTACCATTTTCTGGTGTAGTAGCTTACTTCAGGCATATGATTATTTTTGAAGATATTGATTGTAACTCAATACAAGCTGGCATTATAATTAAATATGTAGTATTTCGCATACCTTTCTGTTACTTGATAATACAAAAAGAGAGTGTGTGTTTTGATTATATAAAAGTTAATAAAACATGCCCACTTCGTAGCCCTAACGCAAAAGCACAGCAACATAAGTGCTATTGAAACATTAAACGAGTTTTCGAGGCGTATCGTCATAGCTCATGTGTGAATAATTTAATCGTTTTGCCCTTATAAGCCTCGTTTTACTGTCTTCATTTAGCCTCCAAGCGTCATATAACCGATTTCTGCCTTCATGATTCCACGGGTAAGTTTGAAATGGATTATAACAACTATACATGTTTTAAATTGTAAGGCTATCCACCGAAGCGAAATATCTAATATGGAAAGTTTTCTAAGGAGGGATTAGCTGCAGTGGCGTGGAAAGATACTTAAAACTTAGATCAAGTAAACACCAAATACCAATAGGTGTATTCCGGCAGCATCACTTGAGAACCAGTTCCTCTAGGGTTAGTGTATTTACCATTATGGACCACATTGTCACTTAATAAGAGGTGAGATTGTGGTCAAAGCACTAAACCTATATCGCGAAAAATAATAGTTAAAAAAAACACGCTTTTATAGAAAATCTAACCAAAAAATAGAAAATGTATTTTAATAAATTTGAATTAAGGATAGTGTATTTTTTTAAATAAGTATAAATTAAGAATAAAGTAAATAAGAGAATGAATTGGTTTTATTGTAAAAAAGTATGGGGTGCATAGTGTCAATAGTTATAAATCATTTATTGACAGATATGAGTAGAAGAATTATTATTTTGATATTATCTTATAAAGCACCGCACGCTTATTTTGCAATAAAATCCATTTTTTTTTATTTAGACTATTCTTAATTTATATTTATTAAAAAAAATACACTAATCTTTATTCAAATTTATTTTCTATTATTTTATTTTGACTTACTATAAAAGTGTGTGTTTTTTGGGTTTCTTTAACTATTATTTATTTTTCATTTTTTAGTTGGATTCTTCTACTTATTTATTTATTTTTATTTATTTATTTATTTGGGAAAACACACAGTTAATAATATACACATATGAAATTACATAACAATAATACATAAACCAGTCAAGTTTCCACTAAAATTATAATTATGAAAGTAAATATAACAAACAATAATACCTCCATCATTACAAGCTATAAAAAAATATTATGGCAAACACTATAAATTTAAAACTATTTTAGCAGTTTTTTAAAGGAACTGATGGGGCATGCAAATATATCAATTTTAGTAAACATCTTATTATACATATCGCACGAACGAAATAAATATGTGTTCTTCACATACCTCGTTCGCGCAACAGGGATTTCAAAAAGTAAGTGGTTTCTGGCATTTGGTCGAGGAACCCTAAAATTAATTTCACTAACAAGAAACGGAGAATCAATAAAATTTCTAAGAAGTTTAAATAAATAAATTTGATCTCTCACTATTCGACGATTAGTAAGTGAAGGCAGATATGGCAAAGGTTTATTTGACAATTTACATTTAAAAGTTAAGTGCCTCTTAAATCGATTTTGTACACTTTCAATAAGGTTAATGTATTTGTTATATTGTGGATTCCATATTATTGAACCATATTCTAATAGAGAACGAACCAAAGCATTATAAAGAAGTACTAGAGTAGTTGGTTGCTTAAAATCTCTACCAGTTCTAAGAACAAAGCCAAGAATTTTAAAAGCTTTCCCAATTATATTATTAACATGATCACTAAAGTTTAATTTATTATCGAGGTGTATACCCAGGTCTCGCACCCCAGTCACTCGTTTCAAAATGATGTTATTGAGATAATATTCATAAAGAAAAGGATTAACATTTCTAGAAAAAGATATTATACTACACTTCTCAACGTTAAGATATAAATAATTCTTGCTACAATAAACAGATAGATCATCCAGATCATTTTGAAGTAACAAGCAATCCGAATGAGATTTGACGATCCTAAAGATCTTCATGTCGTCTGCATATAAGAGAATATCAGAGTTAACAAATACAGGAAGAATATCATTAATGAACAGATTAAACAGAAGAGGACCAAGGTGCGAACCCTGAGGTACACCTGATGTAACAGGAACAAATGAAGAGCAGTAACCTTTAATTGCTACAGCCTGGCTTCGTTCTCGCAAATAAGAAGTTAACCACCGAAGAAGGTCGCCATGTATACCAAATTGTTCCAGTTTACAAATGAGTAACGGGTGGGATATTTTATCGAAAGCCTTAGAATAATCGGTATACACAACGTCCACCTGGAATCCTTGGTTCATAGCAAGAGCAATGCGATGTACAAATTCACATAAATTTGACTCCGTTGACTTCCCATTTAAGAAACCATGTTGTTGGCTAATAATGAAGGGTCTAACCGAAGGAAATATACTATCATAAATAATTTTTTCAAACAACTTTGCAATCGTACATAATTTTGAGATTGGTCGATAATTTTTAATATTATGTCTATCACCTGATTTATATACAGGCACTACATAAGACCTCTTCCATACGACAGGCATTATTCCGGAACTAAAAGATTTAGTAAACAAAAAAGATATCGGGTAGGCTAAATACTGCTGACATTTTTTTTAAAAATATTGGAGGTAGCCCATCAGGTCCACAACCTTTATTAGTATCTAAGCGTTTTAAATATTTCAGGACAACATTACCAGAAAATTCAATCGTATTCAAAAAAGTTTTGTGTATTCGACTTATTAATTTTTGTAGATTACTCTCACTACCACTGACACCCAATGGATCAGTAATAAAAGAAGAATGAAAATAATTATTAAATAAGTTGCTTATTTCTTTAACATCGGATGAAGACGAATTTTCAAAATTCATAGTATCTGGTAACGCACCCGACATCCTTTTGGACTTAACAAATGACCAGAAATGTTTACTATTGTATCTAATTCTCATCTCACAGTTACGTATATACCGATCATAACATTCAAGTTGAACACGTTTTTGACGATCACGTAAAACACAAAAAGTATTATAATCACTAAATCGTCGATAATTTTTCCACTTTTTATGAAATTTTAATTTTTCAGAAATGATTTTAATTAAAGATTTCGTATACCAAACAGGGTATCGAGAATTTTCCTTTACAGTCTTAACAGGTACATAAGCGGCAATAATTTCTCCTAAAGTTTTATAAAATTCGGCCACGGCCGCAGAGATGTCAAGGTCTAATAACTTACTTTTCCAATCTATTTTTGACAGCTCATTATTAATTTCATCATAATTAGCCACGTTAAATAATCGAACCACGCGGGAAACTGGACGGGCGGTACATGTATTCGAAATATCAAAGCTTATTTCAAGTGCTGGATGATAAATATCTTCAGCGACCAGAGGATGATTTGTTTTATTAACGTTACATTCAAAATTACCAAGGACTAAATCCAGTTTTCTTCCATTAACATTTGAAATAGAGTTGTATTGTTTCAAATTAGCAAAATTTAAAAAATTGTGAAGTGCTGATACGACTGAATCATTGTTATTATTAAATTCTAATTTACTATAAGAACCACATACAGTCCAATTTGCATTGGTTATATTAAAATCTCCCAAGATTAAACAAAAATCATCCGGATGACGCGCAATATCATATGAAATTTCATCAAAAAAATTACTTAGAACTTGATGGTGTAATTGACAATGTGGGAAGTAACAACAATAAATATGTAGTAACTGTAATTTAGTAGAAGACTGTATTCTTATCGTAACCTTAATAACGTCAGCAGCTGAATTTATAACGGGTAACCTTGTTGAAGAAATTACCAAAAAATTTCGATGAACAGCTATCAAAACACCACCACCCATCCGATCTCCACGAGATAAATAATCACGATCACATCTGTAAACAGTAAAACGAGAATCAAAAATTTCAGAATCATAAATTCCATCAAGAAGCCAAGTTTCACTTAAACATATTAAATCGAAATCAATCTGGATCAAATTACGAAAAAATATATTTGTTTTTGTACGTAGCCCTCGTACATTTTGGTAGTAGAACCGGAATTTATTATCAATTGTTAATTGAAAAGATAAATAATACAAAATCTATAATATATACATAGTAAAATAGATAAGTAAAGTATACAAAAAAATCTGCATCGACTAAGAGAAAGATCAAATTAATCAGTAACCAAAGTTTCCTCGCAAAGATAACACCAACCACACCAGAAAAAGTCATATAATTATAAGAATAATAAGATACGTAACCCAAAATCAAGATAAAATAATAAACAGTAATAAAACCAATTGCAAAATACATCGGAAAAAAGACGATTCTCAAACAATCCTTTTTAAATCCTCATGTTTTAAGATGGAAAATACCGGACTAGTGTCAGAGCGACGAACCATAATCGTGCAATGTTTAACCCAAACATATGCATAGTTCCTCTCTTTAGCCAGCGTTTTTGTAGAATGCAAGAGAGACTTATTATGACTTGTAAGATGATCATTAAAATAAATGAAATTATTACTAGAAGTGATACCAATATCAGAGCATTTAAGTTTAAGTTTTCTAACGAGCGATAAGAAATCGTCCTTCCTCCAACGTGCCAAGAAACGAATTACAATTGGTTTAATTTTCTTAGTATTTTCATTACTTTTAGGTGCTACTCTAGTAACAAAATCTATGTCAGTTAAAGGGTTTAAGTTAAATTCTGTTCGGCTAGCAATGGAATTAATAATTTCAATAAGATTTTCATTCTTCTTTTCTGGTATTCCATAAATTTCAACATTAGACCTGCGAGCCCATTGTTCTCGGTTATTATTTTCAAACTCCATTGTATTTATATGAGATTTTATTTCGGGTATTTGTGCCACTTTTGTTGTCAATACCTTTAAATCATCCTCAATATTTGTGATGCGAGTGTTAAATTCTTCATATTTCGCATTAATAAAATTTATCGATTCCTTAATCGTAGACAGTTCATTTTTAAATTCTTTAAATTCATTCAACAATTCGCTTATGGTAGATTTAAATTCATTTGACAATCTTTGTATACCAATAGAAAATATGGAGTTAATTTGTTCTAATGACAGAGATGAACCAAATGATAAGACTTCTTCGCTCATAGGTGACTGAGTTGACGCATTGGCACCCCTCTTAGTTGTGACATATTCATCAAAACTCTGGGTCACATTAGGCTTGCCGCTGCGTATGGGGGTGTTATCATCATTAACTTCACTTGGTTGACGAGCTATACAGTCAGGACATGCCCATGACTTTTTATTAAATTCTCTTTTTTTCTCTGTAGGATACAAGCATTGAAGATGATAATGTTTCTTGCATTGAATGCACGATACTGAGTCATTTGCACTGCCTTTAGTTAAATTACAGCATTCGTATTTCATTATCTCAGTTATAACGTAAAATAGAAAATATATATTAGCCAGATAACTAAGTGTAGCAATCTGGCGCACACAGTAATGCACCAACAGGTATTTAATGAGTTACGATTAACTGTTCGTTCTTATTATTATGAACTATCACGAGTATAGCAGGCACTGGTCAAAGTCCAACTTGCGTTAATTGTAATCAGTGTAATGTCGGTAGGAAATTACAATTTGTTTTGATTTATTTAGTACTAATTTAGTACTTATACATTATTATAGATTACCAACACTGGACACTGATTTTATACTTTCACAGATATTGTTTATTTTGTTAACTAAATGTTATTAAAAATAACCACAGAATTATTTATCACGTAATATGCTCGCAGGATTTTAAAGTCCTTAACAGTCCATGTAATTAGTATAAAACACTGTATCAACATAAAAACTAAGATTTTTTTAGTGTACAATCACTTATTGCACTAACTATATGAGTTTAAATATATTAATACTATTAAATATGCAGTTGTTATATTTCAATACGTGCTCGTTGACGCGAGCGTTGACATATGACTTATTTATAAAAGCGTGTTTTTAACTTTCTTTAAACTATTATTTATTGCTGTAAGAGAACGCCACTTTCTTCAGATTATGAAGCTTGGTATACAGCATTGCAATATTGCGTTTGTTGTAAGCGAGCTGCTCTCTTTTCTCCAGATTGTAAGGCTCTATAATTTCTCATATAGTCTCTTCTGTTCTTCTTTGTTTTCTAATTTTGTCGCTGAAGAATTTTAATTTTTTTAAATTTAACTCTCGTCTTTTGTTCTCAAATATCTTTATCGTTTATCTTAATTGTTGTTTCTATATAAATAGGAGCAACGCACGACTCTGTATGCTTAGAGATTATAGCGTACAATAGCTTAAGCGTGAGCGGATTTTCGCTACCGTTAAGAACTCAAGTTTTTTTCTCTTATTTACACTATTTTTAATTTATATTTGTTAAAAAAATTGGTGCAAAGACACTACCGGATGTCACACACTAAATAAAAAATCGCTAATCTTGAAAATCCTGGTAAAGGTAACGGTACTAACTTTTTAAACTATTGAATTGTCATCGATCCTTGTTAAGAAGCCAAATTTCGAGTAAACCCGACGTTTTGAAGGGAGTCAAAATCATGTTCAAAGTTTCAGTTACATAGGCAAATAGACATATACTAACATACGCATGGAACTAGTAAAAGCGTTAAAAAATCACAGTTCTTAAGGATACTATTTGCACTACCAAGAAATTCTGAAGCGCCATCTGAATTCAGTTGGCTTGTTGTCGGATCGTTTGAAACGTTATGGAATTGAGAATCTGAACTCCATTTAAGTTTAAATGTACCACAACCACATAGGACCAGACTTTTTCCGTTGCCGACTATGTTAATAAAAAATAACGATAGTAGTATACCATAACGAGGGTAGTTAGTATTTTATAATATTTATCCACCTAACTGTTATAGAACAGAAATGGTCAAATAGTGAATTAAATTTAATAACTGGGTTTTGTATCAAATATGGTTTTTAATACTGACAAACTAGCAACTCAGAATAGAACCCGATTTTATAAGAGCAGAAATATTTATGGATAGTAGTAGTGTGACACTATCAAATTTGGGGTTACATAATATGCTCAACTTTCAAAGTTGTGATATATTGCCTACTTCTCCGCCTATGAGTTTCATGCTGAATTCCATGGGGTTTAATTTCAAGCACCAAAGTATTCTAAGTATAAAAAGTCCTAATTTTTTTTATCTCATTCACGATTAGTTCCGTGCATATTACCATTATTATTTAAATTATTACATAAATTGTTTACTTTAACTGTCGAATAATGCATTTAAGACAAACATTTTTTTATAAATCACTTTATAAAAGCTAATAGCGGGTAATGAGATAGAGAGACATTGCTTATTATAATATTTATGTAAGGTATTTGTACATAGTTCAATAATTAAAAGTACATATAAGATTAAAAAGGTAACGATTCATAACGTAATCAAATTCATTACCTCTTTCGCTTCAAACCCTGTAAATGTTTCTCATATTTCATAGCATAAATATAATTCCGTCACGTCGTTCGTTTTATGGCCCTAACATTAAAGCACGCTGCGGCGGCAGGGATACTACTGAAACGTTAAACAATTTCCCCGAGCGTGATGTCATAATTCACGTGTAAATAATTCATACGGCACGCTACGATGCGAAATCGGTTCTCTCTCTACCTTCATTTATTTATTAGATAAAAATCAATTGGTAACTATAATCGGTCGTTCGAATGAGGTCGATAATTTACCGATGTAAATTGTAACTGTCTATTTCACTAAATTTATGGTTACTAATTTCCTAAACACAAGGTTCAGTTTTGATTAATATCTTCTAAACTGAGGGACAGTAGATTATAAACTGCAAATTACATGTTACTAGAGCTTCGTTTCGCTAATAGATAGATTTTTAAGGGGCCTTTTTTATTTACGAGTATTTATACTTGCTTAACGGTTTCGCGGAATTTACGGGTCGGTAAAAGCCCAAGACGAAATTTGTGCCATTGTGGTGGTTTAGTGCTTATTCCCATTTTTCGGCTGAAAGCCTTAAGCATGACAAAAAAAAATCGTAGGAATATATCAACTCATAATTTGTTCTGGAATGTTTCAAGCACAGAAAAAAATGAAATATATTTGAAGAATAGAAGCTGCAATATGTAAGCGAAGCCGTGGGCAGTGCCTGTCTGTATATACTTATTTAATCGTTAGTTTGTCTGTTAATGGTCATGTAATTTAATTGAGGTCATATTAATACAATATTTTTATATAATTGACACGATTGTTGACAGTTGAGATAGCATGCCATAAATGGCGCAGTTTTTGTTATTAACAAATTATAAATTTTTGTACAGAAATGTATCATATTTCTGATTACATAAGGGAATAAAAATATAATTATTTGAAATATTTACATTATACTTTACTCGATTTTTTATTATTTAAATGTTCATAAACACACCGCGCTATCTACAGAAAAGAGTAAAATAACATCTGCCAAGCCATATACTGAAACATAAATAAAAGATACCGGAGAGTCAATAAAATGACCATTTTCTTTAGAGTCCTATTAAATAATATTGATGGAAGCCTTTACTTTTGTGGCCCAGAAAATAAATTCAGTTAACCAGAATCAGACTGCATAAACTTCGAACTAGTTAATGATAAAGAATTAAGCATCTTTAACAATACTAATTACTTTGATAAATAACGTAATCAAATATTATCATAGTATTTCAGAAAATTTTCTAAAACATTGATTACTATTGCAAAAAAAAATTATTTTACTTAAATTTTGGTGGTTTAAAAAAAAACTTAATTATTTGGATGTTTAAAAATACAGTTTTCACGTACTTTGTATTAAATCGGTAACACATTCATGGCACATTCTCAGTACAATTTTCTGGGTCGCAAGAAGGCTGGAAAGGCTTTATGGTTGACATGATTTTAGCGCTCCGTTTATAAATCTTTAGAACCTCATGATTCGTCAAATAATATTATTTTAATGATTTATTGCGAGTTAAGAGTTTCCCATCCATGTGCGCACAACTTAAAATACAGGATAGTTTAAGCTATACAGTAATAAATAGATATAACTCACCTGATTTCAAATAGTTACTCCAGGCTATAACTATTTGTAAATCGTAACCGACCTCAAATTTAGCTGAGTAACCCAGTGTAAAATTGGTTTATACTTCAAAAGATTACGTTAGAAGGCCTCGTGTGCCAAAACGCTTTTCGGACTGAAACACAGCAACATGAGTACTACTGTTTGCAACTCAAAGAAGTAAATGGATTATTTTAATACAGTATGTAGACTCAGCGCTTTGATCACAGTCTCGATATACACAGTAATGATGATCAAACATTATGGTAACTACTTGGGTATATGCTGCCAGAAATATTTATTGGTGTTTGGCGACAGATATTCAAACTTGTGGATGGTCAGGCGGGCATTACTAGAAAATGCCTGTTATCCTCACGATGTTTTCCTTAACCGAAAGCTATGTCTCATTATAGACTTAGATAGGTTATTCGAGCCTGCGGCCACGTACGCGGAATCCAACCGTACTACCAACTGCCCTATCATATATCCAAAAAGATTCGATCCACTCATTCTACAAATTATATTCAACAATGAACCCAAACTTTCGATCACTGTGAAATTATAGCAAGACGGTCCTAGTTCTAGTAATGCCCGCCTGACTAACTACCACAATTGGACATTTTTAGCCAGACTCGCATATAAGTATGTTCGGGCAAGATCACTTGTGGGACAGTACTTCTGGGATTAGTGTTTACCATTCTGAACTACAGCGTCACTAAACACCAGGTATAATTGTGTGCGCAATTAGGTACGTTGTGGACAAAATGTAAGATTTAAAAAATGTAAGGAAAATATCGATTCAGAAACTTGCAAGTGTTGCGATAGCAATGTTTTTTCTGGAGAAAGGCACAAATAAAACAAATCGATACATAATAATTATATCTTCTCTGTTCGCAGTATGAGACGAGGGCCTTCAATAGTAGCGGAGTGGCCGTGATCAACAGCTCGTGTGACCTGCACACCTGCGCGATCACAGTACGGCCTGAGCGAGGTACCGGAAGGTATACGTGTGAGGTCTCCAGTGAAGGTCCTCGGTTCGCCGTGGACAGACAGTCAGCCAACATGACGCTGTCTGGTAATTTACACACACAACACTTCTTCGAACTCTGTCCTTAGATTACTAACCAGTTATCTCAGGCTTAAAGAACACAGCGGTCATAGAATAAAGAGATGAAGACAAACTAAATTGGTGGAAGGCGGAATTGTATTCCTGTTTAGAATAGAAATCTGTAAAGAACATTACGTGGCTTCGCTTGCAAATTTTACACTCGCCATTTATCATATTCCTACTCTAAGCCAGATGTACTGATTACTAAAAATCAAATCAGATTTCTTTATCAAGGATTAAGATCGATTTCAGGTCTTGAATATTACGGCCAAGATCATCATTTAGGTTATTTAACTTAAGATTCAAAGAGACTGATACCTTTCACTTTTGTTCATAACGAAAAAACCATGGTAATGACGGGTTTATTACGATTTCCAAATACCTATCGAACTATTCAAAAAGTCGTTTTTTGTTTGATTTATCAAAAAATTAAATCAATTAGCCGTACTAGCATGCGAAAGTGAGATAGCAAAAAAGTAAAAGAAATGAGTTATCATACCTTTACGCATTTTCAATTGAAGGAACAATAAAGACAGATACAACTATAATTGATGAAACTTTCTTATAAGCCACAAGCCGAATTATTACTAGTTTTAGTAAAAAAAAGCAATTTAGCAAATAAATTCTTATATATCTCCTAGCGGGGAATAACCTTTCATGAAATCTGCAAGTGTAGAAGCCAAATTTTTTGTGAAAGTTTGCGGGTAAAATTAAGGTATAGTTTGTTAGCTTTAAGTTAAGGTTACAACATGTTCTTGGTGAACTCAAGTTTCTAAATTGAATAAAGATAATAAAAAATATATATCCTAGCGGGGAATGCACATACGCTATTGATTTGTGTTTAATATTCTGGAAACGGATTATTCTAGTTTTATTATAATGCTTTGTTTCATTACCAAAAATCTTTAGGTTATATAATTTATATTATTATAAGTAAGTTAAATTAATATTCTCAAAGTGTGTAAGATGATTCTTTATAGCGATATAATTTATCATATTACGACGAAAGATAACTGTGTTACTTGAATTAATGCCCCCATTATTCACAGTTTCTAAAACGGTTATGACATACGTTATGGTTTGTTCACAGTATTACCAGAATATGACCCGTTGATTATGGGTCTTCCTACCATGGTCCAGGTAGGTGAGCAAGCGATGTTGAACTGCACCACAGACTACTCACTACCAGCGGCGACTATTGATTGGTTTGTGGATTCAGAACCGCAAGAGGTGGGTGTTTTATTTTTCAACTAAATAAAAAATACACTTCGATTTTGATTCTAACAAGACACTTATAAACATTACACATCAATACATTAGTGTATTAGTGCTGGTATCTTTAAACACGGCGGCTGACCGACGCGTGAAAATATTCATAAATAGTTTCTCAAAAACGACGCCCGCTGCGGGTAGCGTTAGCGGGCGAAAGTCACGTGTCAACCGGTATTATTTTATAGAATATCGAAAATTATAGGTTTAGTTTAAAATCAAAATCAAAAATACTTTCTTCAAATTGGGCCTTGTGAAGACGGTTATGAACGTCAAAAACTGCCACCGGTTCAGACAACAACCCATTCGAGAAGAGCCGACAAGAAACTCAATTTGGTTTTCTTGTAAAATGTTTTGTTTAAAGTATAATATAACTATATTAAATTATATAATAGACGGCGAGGAATTTACTAATACGTGACAGGCAATTGCCATTTCTGCCGAGACATATATAGTTCTTTTCTCAAAAGAATGCAAGGAAATAAAACATAATTTTATATATTATACATTTAATTTAATTAATATTTAAGGTTACATTACTCATATTGTGGGCAATTACTAAAAGAAAATGTTACTGATTTCCCCGGTACATTTATGTTTGTTTTTTTGAACTTCTGATGAGGTTTGCAGGGGGGCATTGGATGTAGATGGCTGAATATGCTGTTTTGAGGTGGATAGCTGTGGACTTAAATGTTGGCCAGCGGGTGAGATTCTGTTTTCGAATTAGGTTGCAATGTGATGTTTTGATTTATTTTATTATTTATATCAGTTTTGATTTCAATTAAGTCCTCAATGTAGCCTCCAGCCAGTTTATCAGGCTTCCAGCCTCCGTGTGTTTTCAGAGTCGTCAAATTCACTCCAGAATCAGCCAGAAAACTGGCTTAAGAACTACGGAAACAATGTCCAATGTAACATTCAATATTTGTCAAGTTTAAATATGTTGCTATTTATTTAGGTATTTTAGCTATTTTGTGTCTTACAATGACCAGCTTCGTGCACTTTCTTTTCTGAAAATTAAGAAAAAACCTATCTGATGTTATTGTTGTTCGCTAGACGAAGATTGTAATATTTTTTTACATATGCTAGGAACTCTCCTCGGATTATAAATATCCGGTCAATCTTTGTTTTAGTATCACGCAATGTTATTATTGCTTTGTCATCAAGAAATTTATGTCTTTTGTGTTTTTTACACGATATAAGCTTAATTAATATTTTGATCACAATCTCATCTGATGCTAAGTGACGATGTGGTCCAGGGTGGTAAACACACTAAGCCTAGAGGTACTGGTTCTCAAATGATGCTCTTGGAACACACCTATTGGTATTTGGCGACAGGTTTTCAAACTTACTAGACATTAATAGATAATATTATATAATAATATAGTAATATTATACAGTTCGATACTCCAACATGCTCCGTTAACGCTTAATATGATAGCAACCTGTTACAAACAAAATTAAATGTCAAGCTACAGCCACGGACAGTATATTTAATAAGACTCATAAATCCTGTCTAAAAATTCTTCCAAATCCATCCAGCCATTTTGGCTTAACTGTGTCTCAAATAAATAATGAATAATTATATTTACCTTTGTCGCTACATATACATCACATGGGCTATAATTAAAAATTGATTTATGTTTTCGTTAATAAAAAATTTCTATTTTTCGCTTTTGAATCCTGTCGATTGTCGTTTCAGAAAAGTAGTTAAATTTCCATAATTTTTCAAGTTAATGCCGTTTTTAACATGGACTATACATTTCAGCATGGAATAAATTTCCCACAATATAGATCTACGATAATACGCCAAAAATACTATTTCGGAGAAAATGTTCACTTTTTTCTCGTTTTTCCAACTCATAATATTTTCACATATTATACTTTCATGTATTTTTCTTCTGTCTTTGCTGAAAGCAGGTATTCCATTGCCAAATTGGCTTGTGATTTTAAATCTGGTGGAGTACAATCAATCTTCATTTCACTCTCTGAACTGTTGGAACTCATTTTAATTATTACATTTATATTTATTAGTATGTAAAATAATGACGAAAATCAAGACGAATTTTCGGCTTTGCTGCAATTTTTTTTATTTATCATTAGTGCCGAAAGGTAAGCGCATTTATGGCTATACAGCCACGAGAACGCGATTTGTACTAAGCAAAGAGACTTACTTTGGTACATGCTAAGAATATTCAAAGAATATTTAATAACCTCAGCACACCGTTTCGTACAATATTGCTAGATGTTGTAATGTTCCAAATTCAAAAAACGTTCCTACCTTTGGCCGTAAATTATATACTTCTCGTATTCTTTTTTCAAAAATAATTACAATACTTCCATGAATGTTTATGAAAATTAAATTTTATAACATAATAACAATAAACGTTTAGCGGAAGCACAGAGAGGGGTGTCATTTCCAGACATCACTATCGGTCACGTAATGATCCAATCTGTAATAAACTTTGGACATTAGAACCCGTTTGACATAAACCTTAAACTTATTGTATAGTAAATCAGTGATGTGCTTTAGAACCATGTTGTAGAACCTAACACTATTACCTAAAAGGCTTTTATTGGACTTACAAGGCATAAAGCAAGGGAAGACTAATTTATGCTTACTTCTGGTAATAAAATTATACCGGCAGTTTGCTATATCTAACTTCTTTAATAAATTTTTGCGGACGTACATGAAGTTATCAAAGATATATTGGGAGGACAAAGTTAATATACTGTATTCTTTAAATTTATTCGCGAGATCTTATATTGTAAATAGCTCGTTCTCTATGCATACAATAATGCCACATTTTTCGATATTTTATTTTAAGCCCCTTTAGTTTGACGTGTTAAAGAAAAAATATTTTTCAATTCTTCCTCGATTTGGGAACATTTCCATACTTTTTTAAATAAGAATTTTCAATAAATAGTAGAAATTAAAACCTAAGTAGTTGAAGTTCATCATTCTCATTTCCTGAAGGAAATGAATTTTATATCAAATTTTGATTTGAGTTTAAGCAGCGCTCATTCTGGCCTTGAAACTAAATCCTCCAGAGTTATGGTGTTGGGCCGCATTACCGACCCGTGTCTGCACGTTTTGCGTGTCAGAAGAATTCCCGTATAACAGTGATTGGATAAATTTATAGTTATAATTGAATAATATCTCCTCAATTACGAAGAGATAGGATAATTTAATAAAAAATACTTGACGTTCTATTATGATATTAAGCCGTTTTTATATTATACCTCCTCCGTAAAAGTTTATAACCTCTCCATTATATTTAACAACCAGTGATAAGTCCTCATATTTTTTTATATTTCATAATTCATAAAATAAAATGTTTGTAAGGCCTGTTTTTACATAACGAACTGTGATCCGCGGGTTTGTTCACATATTACTTAACCCTTCGAGCACTAACCTGGCGTTTACGCCAGTTTTCCATTGTTTTCCTATTGTCTTCCTATGTTCTCAGTTTTATGGGTAATCGACATACTAACAAATTTTATTATTCGCAATTATTATAATCGACATAAAATAAGAGGCCCGTTGTAAAATTTGCCATCGTAATATCGTTAGTGTTGTAACTAAATAATTCGGTGACGTTATAAATTAATTTATACGATATATCAATTTATAATTACGAGTTCGAAATCAATTCAATGTAATTAAATGATTTTGATGATTCAGATATATTCAGATAACGAAACTCAAATAAATTGGGGAAATATTATTTTCTACTTAAATTTAAATTAATATTAGTAATACGTATAATATGTTTTGGCTTTTGATGATGTTAATATTGTGTGTTGCTTGTAAGATACAAAATAAATAAAATAAAATAAATATTTTAAGCTGCCACATCTCTATGGCCACGAATGACAACATTGTAGCTCGATTAATGACAACAATGCTCTATTTTATTGTTCTTTCGAAAATAAATTGGTTTTTGCAGAGATATATTAACAGGAATAAAAACTTTATATTTTAAAATTATACATATTGCCTAGGCTTAAAGATACTTTTATTTTTAAATATAGCTTAAGTAGTAGATTTTTGGTTAGTAAATTGTCTTGAAAGAGAAACATCGAAACTAAACTCCTAAACTCATAACTTTGTACCATATATTACATATACATATGTAATGAGTTATATGGCTGAAGTAATTAGGGTTTATCGAAACAATAAGCTTAATAGTTGCTCAGTAATAAAGGGATTTTATTACATTAAATACAATGTTATATCAAAATATATACACAAAATAACCTCTTCTTAATTACCTAACTTACTAATTACATATTATATTTTACGCACCTGTAATAAAGAGAAACAACATTTAAAGCTAATTTTGCTTCACTTTATTTATTTATACGATTTTTTTTATATTTATTTATTTCTTATTAGGTTTTCAATACAATGACATCACATAAATCATTTTTTACGTATATATTGATTCTTAGTCAACCATCAATAATATAGAATTTAAAAAGTAAATACATATTCTAAATAAAAGAAGTTTATAAGCGGCACATTGAAATGAAGGTTTAATAAATGTAAAGAAATATACTATTTCTCAAATTTGAAATTGTCACTCATTTATGAAGTCTGTCCTCATAATTAATAAATAAAGAGTTTCATCGAGCGTCTGGCGAGTTTATTTTTGTTTATGTAGGTAAATGATAAAAATGTGAGTAGTTGCTTCGAGAATGCCAATGTTAATAGTATTTGAATTGATATTTGTTTTAATGTAGTGTAAAGATACGTAGAATAGACTTTAATGTCGTTTCTTTTTACAGGTAAGACTAATAAAATACTTTCATAACTGTTTTATCTCCAGCTCAGTGTAAAATATAATAAATAAATACAATTAAATATTCTTCTCAATTTTGTTTATATTTTTCGACAGACATTCTAAATGACAAGGACTGTCATTACCTGTGACTGAGTACAGTTTTGGTTTGTCATTTGTAGTTCTTGTTTTTTAATTCACTAATATTATATATTTATTGTGGAATTATACGTGATATACTAATTCTTTGAAGTCTAATGAAAATAATGACACGAAGTGTGAATTCTGAGATCTCAGAAGAACCCTCTTGGAGCACTTTAACATAGCACTAACCAAATGTTGAAAAACTGAAGGTTAGTAAAATAATATAAAATTGGGCCTAAATAACTAGTATTCATGGTTGTAATAGATAAAAAATATATATGAAGTCTCAAGATATAACTTTAGAGTAAAAATACTATATTATTTATGACCTGCTAATGAATATAAGGCCCAAAAAATCGATAATGGGCAATCACGTCTATTATCACGTCCGAGTTACTAAAGCAAACAAACTTGTACAAAATTACAGAAATCTTAAAACACATTTTAATCTGTTATATGGATAAGGTCAGAGTAATGTGACACTTTATGGTCCCATAAAGATATTTTTATGCGCTGTACCGACCATCGAGATTCCATCGTGGAATGAAATTTAGTTTATCACATATATGATATTTATACAGTTCCGGAAACTGCTACCTAAAATCCAGCATCGAAATCATCAGCTTAAAACATATTATATGGTAGAGGTTGTCTAGTATTAAAATTTATCTATCTTGAACTGACTTTCATGGTTTTATTTTTTTCCTTTTTTTTTAAAGTCCCTATCCTCAGTCATAGATTCGAGATCTTGTTTTGGTTTACATATAACTGGCTTTGTTTTATTTCAAAATTCTTATTTATTACAATTTTGATCAAATGAAATACAAATATTATTTATTTATTATAATTGCTTGAATGCTTTTTTTATCGATATTAGTTTTTGAAAGATTAATGTTTCATTGATAATGTTGGCGGTTAGATTTCAAATTCTATAAGATGTCTGAGATTTAGGTAAACATCCATCAGTTGATAATGTCTTAAACTCTCATTGCAACTGGGATGAACACGAGTTAACTTGGTTCATTTCTTGGCCACATGGTAAATTTATACCCTATTAAAAAAATGTAAACAATTTTTCCAAGATTTCAAGAAAATAGATGAAAATCTGTAAGCAAATAATTATAAAGATATACGGCTAACCTGAAAGCCAGACATTACTGTTCAAGTTTTATACCATAGGTTAAAATTAGACCGCAATTACTTCAAATAAAGGAACTCGCCGAGAAGAGTTAGTAACAGATTTACTAACTTGAGTGCGGAAGCTAATTGTTATCGATCGAACGAATTACATCACGATGTTTCCTCCACTAAAAGTTAAGACTCATTGTTGAATTAAGAATTAGGTTCTATTGATAAGTCATTGTGAGTATTTTTACAGTCTCTACTCCAATTTTCTAGTTATTTAAAACTATGCTTCTACTTTTATTTGATACTAGCTGTGCCCGCGACTTCGCTCTCGTGGAATTCAGTCAAGCAAACTCTAATAGGCAACCTATATTCTTCCTCTAGATGCGATCTATCTATTTCTCGTCCCCTCCCATCCCGTGAATTCCACGCCAGCCAAGTCGCTGGCACAGCTATAAACATTAACACTATAAACATATTTTATATTATGTAATTTTATTAATTTCAATCAGTCCATGAATTTTTTATTCTCGACTAAGACTAAAACACATTTATTTACCAACTCTTCTTTCTTACTAAAATCGCCGCGTGTCATTCAAATTACTATAACTTTCGATAAAGTTTCTAATTTATGCGTGCACAACCAAACATACAGAAATTCCTAAAAATGATAGAAATGTATTTAAAAACCCTTTTTAAAATCCCTTGCAATAATTCTATTCACAAAAATCGGAAATATACAGACACGTGAAATTTACAATTTTTATTATTACTATAGATGTGTAATTTTTTTTTATAATCAAATTTATAACATCCATTTGCAAATTACCATCAGAAAGTCCATACAAAGTTATTATTCATTCCTTGTTCATCAATAAAGTATGGATGTAGATACAATAAATTGATGTACAAGAGTGAACAAAGGTTTCGTTTAAAAGCGAGTGCGTAGGTACAATGGTTTTCACAGCATAACGTTTAATTTCCTTTATTGAGGTCGTCACCCTCCGATCCCTCACAAAAGGCCCCAAACGAAATTAATGAGATTTTTACGTGATTAGCCATTTTCACCTTTATAAATATTATGGAGAGATTTAGCATGTTTTATTTATATCCATTTTGGTTATGACATTACCTTTTTTGAGTCTTGGAAAGTATCTTATCTCTGTTAATATACCAAAGATTATAACATAGTCAACTTGATAAGGGAAACGATAAATTACCAATTGCTACAACGACGACTAAAAGATATATTAAGAAAATAAAAATAATTATAAAGAGAATGTTCTAGACTATAACTGACCTGCAAAACCCTAATCACCATAATATGGCTTCGTTACAATACATTGAAATAACACATGATAGGAAATACGTCAAACGCTGGAAAGGAAAATATTATAAAGTTTGTTATTTCGAATAATGTCAAGTTAAAATATAAGTTAATTTTGCTATATAAGCAAAATTACAAATGTGAAATAAATGGAAATAGATAATTTAACCAAAAACTATAATTATATTATAATGTTTAGTAGTTTGAAATATTTATAACACGTCGCGCGGCCTGAATGATTGTATTTAATCCAATTATATTTCAATGAGGATTCGTAGAAACTTATCAGTGGTTAAAGTTAAAACACTCTTTCACTTTTTCTGTTCTAAAGTTAATCCACAAAAATGTAAGCTTATCTGTTTTTTATTCGGGATACAATAGAATATGGGCCCAGATGTTTTATCCTAAATTTAATAACTTCATTATCTAATCAAATTAACTGCCTCGGCGGCGTAGTTGTATTACGGTGCGACTGCCGTTCTGAGGTCTCGGTTTCGATCCCGGGTCCGGTCAAGTGGTATTGGGTTTTTCTACTCAGTATCATCCCGGAGTTTGGAATTTGTGCCCGATATGGCGACAGGCTCGCCCCCTGTCACATCTGAACTAAGCTCGGCTAAATGTGGGTGGGGTAGTTCGCTATTTCACCTCTGCCTAACCCTTCGGGGATAACAGGCGTGAGCTTATGTTATGTTTAATCATATTCATACTGTATAGATTTAGCACTTTGCACATAATCTCAGCTGATGTAACGTGACGTTGTTGTCGGTCCATGATAGCTATAGGTTTCTACAGCTCTCAAATGGCACTACTGAAACACGACCTATATATAGCTGTTTGGCGACAGATTTTCAAAACTTGAGACATAAGAAAATGCCCTACCAAAATGTTGTTTCATAACGATGGTTTCCTTCATATAGAAAGCTCAGGCTCATTCTATAGAATAGGGATAGGTGGATGGATTCAAACTTATTTCAATCGACGTGGTATCTAACAAAAATACCAATACCATCGCGTCGCTATACGGGCGTCAAATCGCGAGCTCTTAGTTTAAGATTAAGACCGACAAAAATCTTGAAATAGTTTTGTCTTTTCAGGATCCTCTAATAACGAATGAAACGTACGTATCTGGCGCTGATGGAGATGGCCTCCGCGCTTCATGGAGGACCCTACAGGTGTTCCCGGACGACTATCCAACCCATCGAGGCTACTTGTCGTTACGTTGCGAGGCAACAGTTGCTACACGGCCTCCGAATGTGCGGTCTATGTCTGTCCGTCTGTACGTCGCCAGCCGACCTCACATATCTTCATATATGTTTAGTAAAAATAGTAAGTTGTTTACTAAACAAATTGTCACCCTCTTCATAGCATAGAAGGACAATCTGATACGCACAAACGCCTAACGTTTGGCATCATGACATTCTTTATATCAATTTTCATGGCGATCGATATGAAATATATAGAAGTTTATATGCTGCAACGCCATCTAATAGCGAGTTATACCTATAAAGAAAACCCTATTCCATGAAAAAATACACCCATAGGCCAAAATAGATGATCGAATAGTGTTAGAATTAACCAATTTCATATATACCAAATACTATCTTAATATATATCCAATTTGAAATATATAGATTACGATGTTTTGATAAAGGAATCAGATTTATCAAAGAATTTAATTAAACAAAACATTCAAGTTTCCATAATAAATTCTATACATAACGTGCCTTTGATTCTCTTTCAAAAACGTCCCGAAGCAAAAAGTTTATTTCACAAAACTTTAATTACAAATGTACGAGACGAGTGAAACGTCTAAATTACCTTTTTCCCCTTCAAAGAAGGTAAACTGCTTTAAGGCATTTTCCATCTTGATTTTTTTATTTAATGGAATTATGAAAACTCTTAGATTCAATAAGGCAAATAACTGTGCTTTTAACGTTGTTGTTATTATAATATCTTCTTTTACAAAAATGTATTTAATTTTTTGTTATTACTTTTACCAAACATAATTTTGTTGCTCAATAATCATTCGTAAGTAGTCGTTTGGTATTCAGGGGAATATTTTTTTACATGGTGTAAGCTCAGTGCTTTGACTACAATCTCATCTGATGTTATGTGACGATATGATCCAGGTTTGTAAACACACTAAACCTAGAGGTACTGGTTCTTAAGTGATGTTGCTGGAACGCACCTATTACTATTTGGCGACAAGTTTCAAACTTGATGGTGGTAGCTACCCAGGCGAGCATCATTAAAAAGTCCCCTACCACCATGCTATGGTTTCCTCACGATGTATTCCTTCACCGAAAGCTCAGGCTGATTATAAAGTTGGATAGGTGGGGATCGAACCTCATATTTTAATGGATATTTTAATGAAACTGTATTCATCTGACCATAAGGGACCAATACACCTATAAGGCTATAGAGTTATGGAATAATTTGCCAGGACAAATTCAGTCCAAAGAGCTCATCAGGGGTTATACCCAGCGCAAAGCTGAGGAAGCCATGATGCTCAGTAGGAATCAGCTGCGGGTATTAGTGAGATCGTTAACTGAGAACTGCTGTTTGGACAAGCATATAGACAACATGGGTGCCCAGAACATAAGAGAGTGCAGATTCTGTGAAATTGCAGATGAAACTCCAAAGCACATCTTGTGTGATTGTGGCCCACTAATACCCATACGCAACCGGGTTCTGGGTAAACATGCGTTGTTCCTGGAGGACGTACAGACGCTCTCTGGCAAAAAGATCCTACAGTATATCCAGGTTGTAGGTCTAGGCAGTGAGCTTTAGAAATATGGGGGCGATCAAAATAGATTTATTTAGGTCATAGTGACACAGGACTGTCTTAGCGTGCATAGCCCCTTTCTCAAATAATAATAATAATAACTGTATTCATTCTTTTATTAGTCCCACAAGTAATAAACTATAATAAATAATATAATATAACTATAATATGACTATAATAATAAATATTTGATTGATAAATATATGTTAATGATTTACTTGTTATAAAACAATTAAAAATAATGTAACAAATTTAAAGGGTATTTAGAAATAAACAGAACGCGCTGATGTTAAGAAGGCGACTTGCCTAGGTTGCCAAGATACTTTGCGACCAGAGATTGAAGATAAACAAATAAAGTATGCAACATTACAGCGCGTTTAGTCAATGTAGGGAATATAGTGTCTGTTAGAGATCCTACATATAGTAAATATAAATGAATACTGGACAAGTTAGTAGTCATGAAGCCTGTCTTGTTATTCCATAAAACTACAAAATAATACGGTAAAAAGAAATATCAACCAAATCTAAGAACACAAACAAGTCAATAAAACTGATAACCTAACACAAATGAATAATTAAACTGGCATAATAGAAAGAAACGGTATTGTGGGTGATGTTGCAGACCAACTGTAATGCATACATACATACATATGCTTATGCCTGTTATCCCCGAAGCGTTAAGCAGAGGTGAAATAGCGAACTTCACCACCCACAACCGAACCCGAGACCTCAGAACGACAGTCGTATGTAATACAACTGCGTCACCGAGGCAGTACCAACTGTAATGACTGGTTTTAATATAATTTGTTTATGTAATATATATTATATTAAAAATTTATCTTCATTATATTTATTTATTTCATTCATTAAGAAAGCCCGAAGGTTTTCTATTAGTTTATCCATGTAAACTGTCAGTATATCTTACGCGTTGTGCTAATGTAACATGAGTTTTAACGGATTCATTGAGGAGGCCGTCTAAGAAAGAACATTTAAAATTTGAAAATTTGTAACGTCGAGCAACAATAGAATTTGCATGTTATTATTAAGAAAAAGTGTTCGATAGTGAGAGGATGTCACTTTTTATTTGTGTGGAAAATTATTAAATGATTTTTAATTTATAATTTATTTATATTGGATGTAACAATGGATCACAAAACAATCTTTCAACAAATTTTTACATGATTATATAAAGTAATGTAATGAGACACACTATGGGTGATAAAGGATAAGCTACACTCGACGGATAATTTATTGGGTATAATAAATTGATGAACAGTAAAAGATCCGGCAACATTATAATATTACATTTTCAGTTCAGATTTTTAGATGAGACAAGAGAAGATCATAGACGATCGAAAAATTCTTATAAAAAGTATTGCAGTGCTATATAGGATGAGTTTATTTGCTGGCTAGGTTTTTATTTGTTGTATTTTTTATATTGCGTTTTTTATTATTTATTTATTAAACTTAATTTGATTCAATTGTCCTCGTGACAATCGTACTCTCAATCATCTGCATTGGGGCATAGTGATAAACATTCCCCTGACACTTATAATTACTGTAATTATGTAAAAAGGTGTTGGGTGTTTAGTAATAAACAGTTTGTAAACTACCGCTTGTGTTTCACTACACGTAATACCTTTGATGATATATAACTGTAAAATATAATATCTTCAGAATTTTCTAGATCTTCTTGTTGATTAAATGTATTAAACACTTTATAATGTGTATTATCAGATTAGTTTTAGCAGTTTATTGCAAAAGAATGTACTAGGAATTATTTTATTGTTCAAGATATTGTTAATTTTTTTAATGTCTAGTATGCAATAATGCAATAACGTCAACATATGGTCAGAAAATGGCATATCAACGGACACATATCAATACACAGAGAAATTTCGTTATACAATATGTAAGTTGATGTTAAGAAAAGAATTTGCTTTCGGTGTTACTTCACTTTTTTTTCAAACTGACTAACAGCTATCGACTGGATAAGTACTGACAGCTTCGCCGAACAAATGAGGCGAGCGCTTAGAGCATTCCGGCAGGAGAGTTGTAGCTAGCGCAAGGACGCCAACCAAAGTGGCAAGAAAATCAGCTTGGGTTGCTAATCGAAACTTGAATTCCGCAGAAATTGGCTTAGCTAAACCTACGGTGGTTAATGAATACTGCGAATCTCAAGGTCCCTTACAGAACTAATGTACCTGCATGTATTACGCAGGAGTATAGAGTGTAGTGTAGTGCGTGGTATGCTACTGCCTGATATTGTCCCTGTCTCACGCTGGGTGCGAGCTACAGGAAGGCTGCTTAACTGGTATTCATAACCAGTCCTGGGTCGCTGCCAGAGCTAGATGTAAACGCATTTAATGCTATGTTAACCGCCCTCCAAGATTTTTTGAAGACAACAGTGTACAACTATTAATTTGAGCCACTGGAAATCACCAACAATCAGGGCAGTCTGCTATGAGTGTGTCATAAAAATATAAAATAATATACGTTATACAAGACAAAACTCTCAAAAGGAAAAATATAAAAATGTAAAACATTTCGAGCAATTTAAATAGCGGACGCTGTTTCGTCTTTCGCTTTGAGAGGGATTTTTCTCGTTTTTATTACGTAGAGAGACGCTGAGGGTAGAAATAAAAGTCGCAACATTCAGTTGATAAAATAATATTCGTTTTTTTTTTGTTCAAAGCAATATTCGCTGTACTACCGCAGTTCTTATTAAAATTGTAACTGAAACTAATTTGATTACTATAGAGATATTTTAGAAAATCAAGCTTGTAAAAAGAACCAATAGGTTAGATTATTTTAAAATAACTACTTATATTTTAAAACTGTTCTATGATAATTAAATTAAATATTTAAATTACAAAATTAAATTTAAGAATGTTAAATTACCATGATAAACAGCTCGGACATAGCTTCCATATTCATAAGCTCACGCCTGTTATCCCCGAAGGGTTAGGCAGAGGTGAAATAGCGAACTACACCACGCACATTTCGCCGAGCTTAGTTCCGTCCCGGATGTGACTGGAGGCGAACCTATCGCCATACCGGGCATAAATTCCAGACTTCGGGATGATATTGAATAGAAAAACCCAATATCATTTGACCCGACCCGGGAATCGAACCCGAGACCTCAGAACGACATCGTACCGTAATACAACTGCTCCACCGAGGCAGTCCATATTCAACTCACGTCAATATAAACGTCTTATAGTTATCCTTTAAAAATATACACTTTAATATTTTTTAATATTATCAAATCCCGCTAGAAATTAAAACCCCAGCTCCTACGACAATATAAGATATGTTCGCTCGCGCAGCACCTTCCAAAGAGTGCGTACAGATGCTCACCAGTGTCGCTTTGGTAAAGTTCACCCAGCCTTTAGCCATCTTTATCATACTTTAGTCATTCCGAAACCTAAGCAAAACATTTCCTAGTATGGATTATCATTACTTACAAACTGATGAGTGGCGCTCGTGAGTGACATGTGTGTTGAGGTTAACTGTAAGAATGTTAAAACATGTTTATATTCTGAAGCAAATCTTCTGTTGAATAAAGTAAAGCTTTAGTCAGTTGCAACTGATTCCATCCATTGATCAGAGGGGCTGGTGAGGAAATTGAGACCGACTAGATCGCAACCAGCTTTAACGTGGGAAAAACCCGCTTCTCACGTTAAGGCACATCGTATTTTGAGTTCAACAAGTGGTTATCCATATCTACTTGAAGGCTTCTGACGCCATCAACAAAGGCCATGATGATGGCGACTGCCGATAAATTCTTATTCTCATCTATCAGCAGTTAAGATCGTTCTCGGACTGTAATTTAATTAACATCTGATGACAACTGGTAATTATGCCGGCTCGAATAAAAAGTATGGATATCCAGTCTTATTTTTAAGTTAAGCTAAAGTCCTTAACTGTTCCAATTCGAAATAAAGATTCCACCTGGTAGAAAATAAAATAAAATAAAATGAAATAATATCTACAAGTTTAAAATGTAATAAATTGTACTCCTTATCGTGTTGGTGTGTTCAGATAATAACAGGCAACACGTAGTGGTTGCAACGCAAAAAGCGGCTAATTATTACGGTATTAGTTAAGATTGTGATCTTGTTATTGTTTATAAAATATTTCGGCCTTATTTTATATTACTTTTCTAATCTTCAGTGTTTTTAAAAAATGTGATTCTTTGTTAGAATTTTCTGGGGAGCTTTATGACTCCTCAAAGTAAAATTACCCTAATATTACTATCAAAACATTTAGAGCTACAATGAAAATTATTGACATCTTGATGACCCAATTATGGGTATAAAATTGCACATTCATTTCACAAATTAAACATTCAGGTCCAAAATATAATAAAACTCTATACTTTACCAACAAAAACATTATATGCATTCAAAGTCACAAACCTCCCCCCACAGATGCTTTAATCTCCAATTAAAATAACAATACGCAAAACGACAAAGAATAAAAGAAGTCTTAAATAAAAACAACAGGGTAGAAATTTCTCGAATTCGTTATGCAAATTACTTGACTCGAATTTCTACCAGGGAGCATTATGTATAAATATTATGAAGATACATTTTATTTTTCTTGATCTTATCGTTCCGCTTAATATCTTAGGGTGTCCTTTGAAGAGATCTATTAAGATCATAAACATAGCAAAAGTGTTCCCTTGTAGGACTGTTGAAAATATTGGTTCCATTTGCGTTAATGATATTCAAGAAACAGTTACACCGGCTAACATTATGTAGCCTTTATTGAAATAAATTAGGTTGTTCCTGTTAAATAGAGAACAGAGGTAAAATGTAAATATGGATATAGAGAAACTTTAAAGTCTACAATAAAGGGGTTCACCTTAGAATCATTGCTCCCTACCAAGTTTCCAACAGTCGGTAACTTGTTAACAAAAGTGAGGAGGGTTCGTCAGTATTTTGACACATATGATATGATAAAATTAATTGTAAAATCGCCTATAATGTGTAGCCCTACATGGTTGTGTTTTAGAAGCATCAGAGTACAAGTTATGATTAATTGTTATGGAATTAATTGAGGTTTAGTTTTGAAAGATAATTTATCCATCAGTTTATGTCGTATTCAGCAGAAACTAAATTGAATCGTTTTATTTATGAGCTTGAACAAAATGGCTCGTAAAAATGATTAGGCCATAGAATAAGGAGTCATAGAATAAAGACCACGTACCGGAAGATGCAGTGTGGGTAAACTCTGAACATGATAAATTGACGACTTGGTATAGGTCGCGGAAATCCGCTGGAAGCGGTTATCACGAGACCATCTATTGTGGAAATTCTTTGGGGTAGACTAAGTCTGGCAGCAGAATTTTTTCGGTTGCCATGATTAACACAGAGAACATCTTTTTTTGTTCAGAAAGAAATACTTATTGACGTCTATAAACACTATAGAGAAATTAATGAGTTAGTTAAGTATGTTCTTTCGTAATAGATCGACATGCGTAAATGCCAATGGACTATAGTGTGAAAGACAGTCAGTTTGATATAAGTATATGGTGTTAAAAATAAAAATGAACTCCATTAAAAATGCCTTCATCCATGTAAATTCTAATGTGAGTTGCCTTTTCCAGATGCCGTAAAAAGCAGTTGCGATACTCTTCAAAGGAGCAGTTTTATATGGACGTTATTTTTAATCTTGACTCGAGTGCCTTTCCTAGTGATATAGTGAGGTCCATAAACTATTTATTCTTAAGTAATTAACTATCGCTGTGAATGTTAAAAAAAATTTTCGTCTATTTGATAATGTCTGGTCACGGTGGAATAATCCAGTTTTTATAAGTAAATATAAAATTAATGAAATTAAGACCCTCAATAATTACTATTTCTGTATCAACCAAAGATATCGGGAAACCGAAATAAATATAAACTCTTTTTGTTTAATTTTCCTTCTAAAAGATAATTATCATTAATAAGTGGAGAGTTTAATGTTAAGACTTCTTATATTTGATAAAATGATTACAGTAAAGTCGTTAATTAAAAAAAATGATATAAACTAAGAAAATACTTGGGTTTCCGAAACAAATTATTTTAAATCGTCCAAAGTTACTTGTTATAAAATATAACTAGAAAATCATTAACAAGTATGGAGGAATTTAAAAACAAAAGTATAAAATATGTTGAAAAGTTAACATTTTCATTAGTAATTTTGCGAAAATATTTCAAAACGCCTAATGGGTAGTGAATTCTATAAAAAATAGCAAATGTCGCAAAGTTTTAAACTCAAAGCACAAACTAGACAAAACCACACCGATCTAACTTGATCACAAACTTTTGCCACTTCTGAAATGGTATTGAGCAAAAAAATTGTTGAGTGTTATATGATTTATTGTAATTTAATAGACTTTATAACTTAAAAATATCGCAATATATTATTGTTATTAACGAAGTCCAAAACAAAAATTTCTTTTGTTTTAACATTTTAAGAAGATCAAAAAAAATCACAACAGTGTTTTTTCAAAAACTTCTAATTCATTGGTTTCTTAATTATTATATCTTTTTATATACCTCTAAAGCGGCTGCTTTAAACTTGAGAAATAAGTCCCACAGCAAGCGCGGTTATTATTTGGAGATGATTTTTAAACATTTTAACAAATATTGAAACTTCATATGGTTGCATTTTTTTTTATTATATATATATATATATATATATATATATATATATATATATATATATATATATATATATATATATATATATATATATATATATATATATATATATATATATATATATCCGAACGTACGTTATAAAATAATAAAAAAATGCTTTTATCTAATTAGCAGACATTATCAAGTTTCTAAGAAAATATTTTTTATTTTTATTTTTTAATTTAAATGTATTGATAAATGTAATCAATTATTATTAATGTTTTTGTTGAAAACCTACTGTAGATAGTTAATTAATTATTGTAAATAACTATAAAGTATATTCACTTTTATATTTATAATCAAGACCGTTATGATGTGAAGTAAATTTATAATTATTAAAAAATATCTTCGCAACATCGAATTAGTTAAGTACGCTAAATCATGATTTATTATTATCGACGACTTCTGTTTTCACTAAGCAATCAATGTGAAATAAAAGTATAACGAATTATATCTAACAAGAAATACCATGTGATAAACGTATTATATAGTGTGTAATAAATCAGTCTGTGTGTGCCAATATGTTACAAGAATTTACTTCACTCGCTGTTATTTAAATTATTCATTCTAAAAGTGTTGGCAATACTAAAGTTATTGTCATTGCTACCTCTCGGTCATTATCTGTATATCTATACAAATAAATAAAATTGAAGTGTCTGTTTTTAATACCAAAATAACTTCTTTTTCTATTAAATACGTATGAATGTATAAACGGCGCCTATTATACCAAAAGATTTTTTTTAAATTTTTGTATAAAATTCCTGTCCGCTTGTTCCGGCTAATCTTCAAAACAGCTCGACCGATTTCGACCGAATTTTTCTGGTAAATAGCTGAAGTTCCACTGCGTATTTTAAGATACTCTAATTTTTTTATTAGAATTTCTCGTAAAACAAAAATGGAAACTCATGAAATTGTGAAGGATATCCGATTCAATGCACGGTTTTACCGGCAGGTTTTTGAATTTATGAAAAATGTCTTTGATGTCTGTTAATACTAAAAACAATGTACAACCAAAAAATAATGTGAACATCAAAACATTATTTAAAAACTTTATACGCAGTAAAGAATTGCGCGGAAGAGAAAATATCGAACGGGGAGGAAGCCGCGGGCAAAGAGCTAGTTTGTATGTATATATGTACCATATTATAATGTATAATGTAAAGTTGTATTATAGTAATATTTACGTATAGAATCGTTGGTAAAAAGGTCATCACTATTCGAAACGGATTTAATTACTATTGTAGGATATCTTTCCACTATCGTTCCTCAATATTTGATTGATAGGAAGCGAATTTAAATCAAATCAATTTTAAATGTGAAAAGCTTTTCAATTCGTTCTGAGAGCTTTCAAAGCAAAAGTTTTATTTTAAAGATTGCTAGGGGTAGAAATGCAGTATGATTTTCATGTATTTATTTATCTTTGATATTGTTTATTTGACTAGCTAAAACTTTCGGTATTTAAATTTGTCAGCAATTGGCCTGTTTTGAGATTGGCAAATTTACTTGAGAGCAAGACTTTCATACTTAACATGTTAAAATATTAAGATATATGTACTTAAAATTAGGAAATGATGTAAAAAAAACTAGATAAGAAAAAAGTTCGAAGAACTAACAACTACTTTTAATAAGGCGTTGTTTTATTTTCTTGCTTGATTATGAATATATTTCTGTTTCATATGGAATAATAGGGGTGATTATTTAAACTAGTCAATTTAACGATTACAGAATATAAATGTGCACCGTTTTGTGATATAACCCACTGTATTACTAGAGGATCGTACAAGTTCGAAGCGATGATGGCGCAGTGGATAATGCGGCCGGATTCCGCGTCAATGGACGCGGGTTCAAACCCACCAATCAAACTCTAAAATCAGCCTGAGCTTTCGGTGAAGAAAAACATCGTGAGGAAACCATAGCATGGTGGTATGGCATTTTCTAATAATGCCCGACTGGGTAGGTGTGTTCCGGCAGCATCACTTAAGAATCAGTATCTAGGCTTAGTGTGTTTACCATTCTGGACCACATCATCACTTAACATCAGATGATATTGTGATCAAAAGCACTGTATAAAAAAAACATGTATTACGCAAGTAATATTTTGGTAAATATTGACTCCCCTCCGCCTTGTCAATAATAATAATCAATTCTCTTACCCTGCCCCCTTCCACATGATTACGTAATACGTTAAGAGTCGCTAATCAGAAATTAACGGTTATTGATAGTGCATAGTAAAATGTGTTATTGTTTTATTATTATTATTGCAAGATTTATTTGCCAGTGGCCACCTTTTTGTCTCTACTTCATTCACTATTCACAATATATTGTGATGATGAAAAAAAGGGTCATGTAAATCTGCGCACTAATATAACGGATAGATTCACAGATACGATATTTATTTTAAATACGTTTTTTAATGTGAATCGTTTGAATAAATGTCTAATTAGAGTAATATATATTGGTAGACTATTAAAGTTTCATTACAATACTCCATCAGTTTCTAACGGATGCTTCATACCGTCGTCAAGCGTACATGGGTGTAGGTTAAAACTGACAATTTTGAATGATCGTCTCACATATTCATTATAATCGTCATCCTATAGATACATTAATTTAAGAAAAAAAAACAAAGAGTATATCAAAAGTTATTAAAATATTTATATTATATATTGTACATAAATTAATCTGTAAATTTTAATGTATTTAATAAGAAATTATGTAAATGTCATAAATAAAATTATTGGAAGTATATAAATAATAGAGCGTTTTATTTTAACATTCTCCGTAGTTTTATCATATATCTGTCTTATGACATAAAAAAGCTGAAAATAAATAAAAATAATATATCTAACTAACTAATTTGCTATTCTGTGGAGACCGCAAATGTCTCCACTAATTGTGTACTACATACTAAATAAAACACTGGAGCCCGATCGTTTAAAACACACATTTGAGTGCATATACTATAACTTACTTAGTTAATGTTCTTGGCAGGCGCTTGCAGCAACGTGTGGAATTTTATAAGCTTTCTTTTACAACTATCCCTAAGTAATTCACTGAGATAATGTTTAAATTAAACAAAAGACGAATAACAATAAATTTAAAAAACTCCTTTTTCTCATCTCAATGTCGATCCCAGCCACATGTTTAATGTGTGACCATAACCATACCCTGTCCCTCATTCTTCAAATGGCGCGTGTCCTGTGGCTTTAAAAAATTGCTCGTTATTTATTTCTTTATTTACTACAGCTACGCACATTTACTTTCAATTACTAATAGTAATTAGTAATACTTAGACGGCTCTATTCCAAGTCCACGTCCAGCGGAAATACATACCACTATCGTGTCCCCAACTGAAGAAGCTTACAACACTAGTAAATGCACTAAAATTTAGATCATCAGGGTTAGTGAGTTCCTGAAAAAAATCTGTAACAATCTACATCATGTATCCATCCGTTGCTGGACATAGGCCTCCCGCGATAAGGGGGGGATTGTCATAATCGCCACGCTTGGTAGACGAATTGGCATTCACAGTCAGGTGTTTTTGGTACTAAGAGGATGCTTCTGCCCATCCCTTGTTTTATACCTTAATCGCCTTTTACGAAACATAACATAAGCTCACGCCTGTTATCCCCCAAGGGTTAGGGCAGAGGTGAAGTAGCGAACACCACCCACATTTTGCCGAGCTTAGTTCCATCCAATATGTGACAGGGGGCGAGCCTGTCGTCATATCGAGCACAAATTCCAGACTCGGGTATGATACTGAGTAGAAAAACCCAATATCACTTGACCCGACCCGGGGATCGAACCCGAGACCTCAGAACGACAATCGTACCGTAATACAACTGCGCCACCGACACGTACGGGATGGTACTATTCTTAGTAATATTCTTACTATTCACTTTACGTGTCTGCCTGTCTATTTATCCACAAACTCTAACTCCGCTAAACTATGCACTACATTTTGATGGGGTTGTCACGCTTACATAGATATTTTTCACTGAAGTTTTATATACAAGCATTCCAGTGAGAAGTAAAATAATACAAAGTTTTGTAATGAAGTCGCCTAAAAATTAAATATTATTGAATACGTAGGCTGAATTCTAAGAAATATATCAAAAGCATATACTACATTGTACTTCAAAAATCCTAGAGAAAATATTACATATGTATCTAACTCATACGATTGACTCACAGAACTTAGACTAGTACATAATATTATCATCATGTTAACCGAAAGACGTCTACTAATGAACATTTATCCCTCTCAAAGATCTCCACAACGATTCGTCTGGCATCCAGCCGATTTCTTCACCATGTCATCGGTCAACCTTTTCACTCTGCGTCTTCCAGTACAGCATTGTTTCTACGAGCAATGTTTCTAATCCAACCCACTGCCACTTTAGCAGTCCTTCATGTAATGTCTGTATACAAAATATATCTAATTCTGGATTACTAAAATAATTAAATAGCAGTTCTAGTTAGTCAGTAATTTCAAATTAACCAAAACGCTCAGAAACGTTGTTTTGTGATATCAAAACCCATTATCAACAGCCTCCAAGCGATGTCGCAAAAACGATTGTCTCATCAAAACCGAAGCAAGTTCACAGTCCACGTTATGCCTAGTTATTATATGTAATCTCAACGATTATTCTAAAGGCAACAACAATTTACCATCCGTTGATCTAAATCGTAAAGCTTCTAAACACAATAGCTCCGCAACGGTACGGTAATTTTTCCTTATTAGCAGTTCTTTTCAGTAATTTCCTAAGGCTTTTAGGATTGCCAGGATAACATTACAAATAAACAGATATCATCCTCTATACTAATAATAAAATTGTAGACTTTAGGTGTCTGTATATTTCCGATTTTAGTAAAAAAAAAATTATTGCAAGGGACTAAAAATAGGCAATGAAATAATTTTTTATCATTTTTAGAAATGTCTCTCTGCCTGTCTGTTTGGTTGTGCAGGCATCAATGAGAAACTATTAAGTATTAATAAATTCATAAATATAATTATAAAGCATATTCTGGAGTAACATCAAAACTTTAGTTCATTAAAATCGGTCCAATCTATCAAAAGTTATAGTAATTTGAAAGAGATGCGGCAACGTTAGTATGAAAGAATAGTTAGTAGGTAATTGGGTTTTAGTCATATTCGGCAACAAAAAATTGATAGATTGATTAAAATTGAACAAATTGACATAATATAAAATATTTTTCTAGTACATAATAATAAATATCTAATACATAGAAAATGAGAATGCTTATGCTTATATCATATAATTCATTATCATTTTTCTCTTCCATTAAAAGTGTAAGTAGCATTATCTTTTGTACAAATATTCCATCAGGGGTAAAACTAACTTCAAAATCTTTAAGTATCCGTTTTCCAATGATTACATTAACTGGTATCTCTTTATCATTAATATATCGAATACCCATAAAAATGAGACAATAGGAAAACAATGGAAAGCTGGCGTAAACGCCAGGTTTGTGCTCAAGGGATTAACAACGTGAAATATAATTACTGTATAATATTTATCTATTTGTAGATCTGCGTTAAATGTTCCTTCTGTATAAACTTTATTCTCAGATATTTCTGTAAGACATGTTCTTGATTCTTTATCGTAATTTGTAATTTATTTCTTAATCTTTCCAAATTCTGATTCTGTAATTAAGTTTACATCACTTCCTGTATCTATTAATGCTATTCTCTCTCTCTCTCTAAAGAAAAAGTTTCAAGAATATGATATCTTAACTTTGCCCTCCCAATACATCTTCGATGACTTAATGCATATTCTTAAAAATTAAGACAAGCTCGATCTAGTGAATGATCGTCATAATTGTAATATTAGAAATAAAGACAAGTTGGCCGTACCACGCTTTAGGTTAAGTAAGTGTAATAAAAGCTTTATTCCTTTTTACAATAAGATCCCAAGTAACATTACCGATTTACCTGACAATAAGTTCAAGTATTATGTCAAGCAAGTCTTAATCTCAAAAGGTTATTACAGGGTGGATCATTACGTGAACGATAGTGATGTCTGGAATAATCCCATATGTCTGTGCTTCCGCTAACATTAGCTTTGACTTTGATTTGTATAGTTTTTTTATATGAAAAAAAAAAAAAAAAAAAAAAAAAATATATATATATTATATTTATAAAAAAAGAACCAGATCGAGTTTCTTGCCGGCACTTCTAGACTGGGTTGTTTTCTGAACCGGTGGTAGTGTTTTAGACGTTCATAAGCGCCTTCTTAGGGCCTAAATTGAATAAAGGTTTTTGATTTTGATTTTATTGTGTCTTTGTCTTTAATATGAATCTTCTTATAAGGAACTTTTTCACATGCAATATCATTTTTTTTTTTTTATGTTTAGAGTACTTTTCGATTTATTATTCGTGCATTCAGTAGATTTGTGTCCATTTGAAGCATTTTATTTCCTTCGGATAGGTGTCCTAGGATTTTTATCTTTGTTGATTTGTCTAAAATGTTTTATTTCTATTTTCGACTAATAATTTAAAATTATATTAATTATTAAACAATTTCTGTTAGAAAATAAATTGTTGTTTAATAAATAAGTTGTTGTTGTATTGTATTTTCTATTTTTGATTAACTATATCAATTGAAAATTCAAAACTTTACAACAGTTTTCACTTATTTATATATTACTTTGTTTAACAGTAATTTAATATTATTTTTCATTTCAACTGTTACGATTAATAATATCAAAATATTTTTTTTATTTATATTTGTTAATAATATCAAAATTATTACAAGACTCGCTCTTTTAAATAACAACTGGTAACACTAAAGGACGGGTCGCTTTTGTCCATCGCCGTTCGTGGGGGAAATTACCGAGAATTTCTTTAAGAAACCAGACGTATTTTAGCGTTTTTTTATATAGAACACCCGAGCCGGGAGCCTCTGTGATTACCGTGGAGGTATTCCACGATCGTTACTTAGCTTTATGTTGTAAGATTTATTCATGCAACAATACTTTATTGAACGCTTCATTGTGTTATATTTGGAACACAGATATCATGTGGAATTACTTTCTTAAATTAAAATAATCGTTAATAACGGGATAACAGAGGAAATGTGTTATTTTTCATTGGATCCTCATGAGTGATGATCGTTACCACCTTAAATAAATAGCCCTTGACTGTAGTACTTTCCACGCCGGTCGATCTTTTGAATACACCACTGCAGTTTGATGCCTGCAAACTTCTCAACTGCGACCATCCAGCATGTGGATATCCTGCCTCTGGTGCTCTTACCCTCCACCCGGCTTACGACCACCATCTTTTAAGCTATCGGGCTAAGTGACCAAAGAAGTCGAGAAGTCGTCTGAGGTTAATGTCTATATTCAGCTGTTCTAGAACAGCCGCTTTTGTGCGATGCACAAACAAGCAAAACCTCGTTCCAAAACCTCGTAGCAAAAAGATCCTCGTTTACATTTCATTTTTATATTTTACGTGTATTCTATCCACTGACAATTTAATCAAGGTAGTGATAGGATCATGAAATCGATGAGAAAAACGTGTTATAGTCGTCTGCAGTAACCTGCTATACGTTCACTAAGATATTCCAGCTATTTGCGAGATCATAGGGCAATTGATAGCGTGTTGAATCTGTATTCTGTAACGCGCCTCTGCAACTCTGTGACACAGTCAAATGTCAATGTTCTGCCGACTTCGACGCCGGGAGGCCGTGCTCAAGCGCTTTTATTACATAAACGAGTCATTAATCGTTTATATTTATCATTTTCTTAATTATCTTAATTTGGAAATGTACTCTGTGAATATACTGAAATATAAATGTACTAACTAAAACTACATAGAAACTCGCCAAAAAGATGATTACTAGTTACTAAATTTGTAATAAAACCTTAGTGATCCAAATTCCGCTCACATCAAGATATTCTCTAACGGATTACTGTGATTGTCTTCCTGTTCGGATAATAATTTATGTCATATTCTGTACACATAATAATAAAAATTGTTAAAAAATATCTACCTTTTTTAACTCTATAAAGACCAATATAAAATTAACTACGCGACCCTTGCGTGGTAAAAATCCTCGTGGCGTATATATTTAAACCCACATCCGGGATGCGATAAGGTTGTACACATAAACCTTACCGTTATGTTGCCCCGGACAAAACGGTAACCGATGTGTTGTTAGTATTCACACTTATTGTAAAACTAGCATCGATTGTCTGTTATTACGAAGATTTTGTATTATGTATTGATTTTACTATAGACTCGGCTCGCTTATATCGATTTATATTTTTTACATTATATATTTTGTATATTTATCAATATAAGTCAAGTATTACAAGAGAAAGTTAAGCACGCATTGGTGCAGTGCATAATGGTGGGGCAATTTCTAATATCCATTTTTTTTCGGGGCGGTTGGACTTTGGTGGTCGCCTGGATCGTGAATTTTTTACATGGTATAGGCTTAGAGCTCTGACCAGAATCTCACCAGATGTTAAGTGACGATGTGGTCCAGGATGGTAAACACACATATCCTAGAGATACTGGTTCTTAAGTAATGCGTCCGGAACACACTTATTGGTATTTGACGGCAGGTTTTCAAACTTGAACGGTGAACGGGGCATTTGAGGATGGCCGCGAAGGAGGAAAAGAACCCTCTCAGTGAGCACATTAAAAGAATGCTCGATCTGCGTCTGAGCCAGCTCTGTGTCGAGCCTATGGCAGCAGAGACGAAGGTGGTTCCAGTTATACTAAATAAATCTCAATATTATGAATTAACCTACATGTTTAATCAATATTATTGACACTTCAAAAACCTTTGCGCCGATATATGTACATATAGAACTTAACTAAACCTTAACTGAGTATGGAAAATTGCAATAGTCAAATCTATTTAAATAGCAAACTTTTATTTTGTGTCCGTTTAGTTAGATATTGACTACAATACATAAAATCATCAATGTAGTGTTATTATATCAAGTAGACAAATAAATCACAATACTATACCTACTTATTGCTTCAATGTCTTCAAGGAACGACATTTAAAGGAAGTTGATTTATCGCTACCGGCCCGTTTATGGATTGGTGGTAATCTTTAAAGCAAATATATAGATATATATATATGTATATTTTTAGCTCAAATACGTGTATCAGCAAATTAACTTTCCAGTGGAAAATAAAAAAAATATAAAAGGCTTTTTAAAAATATTATATTGTAATATAAATATTTCTTTATAACATGAAAGCATTTTATTCCGTTTCTTTAGAAAGTATAATCTCGTTATAGACCATTGATGTTAAAACTACTGGAATAGTAATGGAGTTCGCGCGGGAGCCGAGCGAGGCGGTGTATATTTCAATCTTCTTAGATTATTATTAACATACACTGATTGATTTGTATATATTTTGTATCAATAAGATGAGGCTGTTTTCGTATATTCGTTCCATTATAAGACTAATAAAAGATTTTAGACTCTTTCATATATCTTTTTACTTGAATAATTATAAATTTTACATCTTTTATTTTTCATTACTTCAACAAATAAAATCATTCTGCCTATTGTTGTAAATTAAGCCAAGATGAACTAATGTTGCCTAATTTTATTTAAACACGAAGCCACTTCTAGTATTTACGTACGTATTAACTTAATGTTCTAGACTCCCTTACGTCTACAAAATGTAATGTGTTATTTTAGCATAATTTATCTCAAATTCATAATAGTACTTCGTTTAGTACATAGTAATATTTAACAATTTCAAGGACGATTCCATTTGGATTTTTTTTTTGAAAATACTAATAGAAATATTAAAAGATATATTTTTACCTCTATCATGAATATATTTAGTTGTAATTTAATTTTAATATAAGCCCCATTTAGTATATCAAGTTTTATAGTTCCTATTTGTTTTATGCTATCTTCGTGTAAAAGGAACATTTAAAAAAATATTATTACTGTGTGCATAAGTATGTTGTAATTTAACAAAAGTAAGCGAGCTTCCCTATAGAGAACTCTGATTTCATTGAATGATTGTTTATTGGCTTGAATTGCTAGAAATAAAAAAGCTTATATCATTCAATTGCACTATGAAAATTCTACAATAAAATATTCATAATAAATAATTTAATTCTTGCTTAAAAATATCAATTTTCTATATTTGTTCAAATCCTCATTCCAACGTGGTAAACCAAAGAAATTAAATTAAAACTCAACTCGTCTTTTTTTTCTTAATAAATGTAAAATAATTTTAGAAAAACCGTTTCCAAATTTCTGTGTATTCACTTCTATCAGCAGTTCCCATGACTGCTTGTTTTTTTTTCTACATGCTCGACAAAATACTTCTCCGTGTCTAATATTAAATTAGGAACAATGACGAAAGATGACAGAATAAATTGGTAGTCGCAATCACCATTCCACTATTATTACACTATTGTAGATGACACCCTGTGGTGGCGATCATAACCAAATCAGTTTCAATTTTGATTTCTGCCACTCAGAATCTTTATCCTGGTAGTTTAAACTTTAAAGCAATTGAAAAAAGAAACTTTAAGAATGTTTTGTTTTCACTAAATTGTTTCTGAACAAATCTCAGTTCACTGTATTGGAAATCGATTTGATTTCCTCAAAATATCATAGAGGGACTGAACTAACGACGCCTATATATTCTACTAGACAGCCATTTAAGTATTATTGATGGTCGAAAGTAAAATGTAATACAATTATCACAGATTAAATAAGGTAGATTTATTGATGTTTAAGGTATAGATATACATATTTATTCTCAGTAGGTAGTAGATCTATGTATGAAAATGCGACATTACTTATATACCATCGCTTTATATAACTAACTAAATTAAAACAAAAAACATACTGTTGTAAACTTGTCGGGCATTAGTCCTAAACCTTCTATTACAACAGTTTTTTTTTGATACACGCATTACTACGGCAGTTTTTATCCATTATATCTTTCTTGTTCAACATAGTTAAACACATTTATAAGTATTTGTTTCTTAACAAACGAAAGATGTTCATTTTAAAGCGCTTTTACTTTATAAATAGAAATAGGATACAATAATTTATTTACACAATTAGTTTTCACTAAATAATTGAGTACCACTTATTCTATTAAATTGAATTTGAACAAATTTATAAAGGTTTACGTGTTGGCGACTGTACTAGTATAAACTGTATCACACTCGTAAAGATGTTTTCAAAATCTTCATTGTTATGAGTGACTTCAGTACCAATAAGCCACGTATTTTTCACAGCTCTTGTTTGACTTTTTATATTTAGCTATTTACCTAAACTGATGGTGATAGTTACATTCAAATAAATAAGATAAAAGGTTGTTTTTTATAGTATTAATTAGAGAATTGTTATAAAACCCATCTAAAGTTAAATGACAAGTCAGTACAGTATACACAATGTACTCTGTGATGACAAGAACAGTCAATAGCTAGTTATAACTTGCTTCGAAAGAAGTAAAGTTTTAAGAGTGACCACGTTCAAATAGGTAGATAATCTAGAGAAAATAGTTAAACTGCTGTTTGTGTTGTCAATTATAATGTGTATGTACAATGAAATATTGCCACTTTTATGAATGAAATAGACTTAAATGTTACCACTGAACCAAGACGAGTTTACCCTTTTCAGTATTTTTAACTAGTACATTTTTCTACATAATATACAGCGTGTCTATTGTAAAATATAGTTAGTTGAATGAACGACTTCGCTTAACGAAGTCAGCTGAAGTTTCAAGTGGTGTTGCCAACTTCGCGTCGCCTTATGAACTCCCACTTAAAGAGGTGTTTCTTGAATATTATTATAAAACTCTTGGGAAGTTTTATTACATCTCGTATCACCGATGTTGTTCTATTGGAATTCGTGAAGTTTTATTAGTGACTAGAGTTTTTTACACAGTATAAGCTTAGTGTTTTGACTACAATGTCACCAGATGTTAAGTGACGATATTGTCCAAGATGTTAAACACCCTGCGCCTAGAGGTACTGACTCTCGAACGATGCTGCCGGAAGACTCACTGGAAGGTGCTTGGCGACAGATTTTTATACTTGCGAGTGGTAACTACCCAGGCGGACATTATTTTAAAACACCCTACCATTTGCTACGATGTTTACATGATTTCACAGGCCGTTTTATATAGATGTATATATGGGGATTATTTTCGAATATTATGGAATGATCGAGTAATCGTGACAAGTAAGGGCACCCCGCGACTAGCCTTCTTTTGATTACAATGCGAAATGCTAAAAGTAAGAGAATTTCATTGTAATAATTAATTGAATTTAACTCTTTTTGTATGATATATTTTTTATGTGAATAATTTAATGAATGCCACAGCATGAGCGAATAACCCTACGCTTGCTCTATTTCTTAACTGCAGATATTTAATTTTTGAAAGCTAAACCTAATCCAACTATATTTTGTAATTTTTCTATTCTATTTATCCAAATAAAATACTAATTTATATAATTAATACCTGTGTACTAACGACATTGTTCGCATATACTAACAGGAAAATAAACGCTGTCTTTTGTATAATATAAGCACAAGGATGTAAGAAGAAACACGATAAAGGTAATTATTGGGTCTGTCTATCTTCTGATTACTTTTCTTATAGCTCATAAACATTATTTAAGATAACAAAATACATACTAACCAAATAATGTGTCTAGGATTTTAAAAAATCATGTATCCTAAGATTTTGAATTAACTAACGGAGTTAACTAATAAATCAACTGACGAAAAGATAGACAGTTAAACGTTGCCTCTTATATAATGATAAAGATTTATCAATACGATCGAAAACGGGGCGAGTCGCTAGTATTATAAGATATAATGGAATCAAGGGAAGCTCTAAAGTGTCCGAGGCAATCTATCATAAGAAGGCGCATAGCTCATGAGAGGGGCGCGTTTGACGCCGGGAAGGCGGGTACATACGTCACGATCGGCTACTGTTTGTTATTTAGGAAAGTTCTAGATCCAACCTCCTTTGGAAAATCCTAACTAATGTTTTTCATACTGCACAAGATTAGCATTGTAGCTGATGTGAAGTGCGTAGTTAAAATGGTAAAAGAATTATTGATGAAGGTGAGGACAATGAAGTTGTGGACATACCTGTTCCTCAGCTACGGCATCTTAGATGTGGATCCACTCAGCCGTCCGTAAGAAACCACGATAACAAGTGCTTGTATGAAATTTTACACTTCAAAATCCAACGCATAGACAGCAACATTAACATTATAAAGCGAGATAAACGTCAGAAACAAACTTCCATAGAAACTGAACAATTGGAAACTGGCTCTGACGTTCAATTTATCATGTTAGTTTACTACAGCGAAAAATTTAAACGCGTAGTACTTCGTATATATACAAGATATTTACATTGTCCATAAATCTATTACTCCAAAACATACTATACAATCTAGAGTTTCGTGTAAAACCATCCTTAACCCGAAATAACAATGAGAGACGGCCATGAATTATGATTGGGTCGGTTTGTTGAGCCCGGGTGACGAAACACCAGATACCCTTCGTCAATATTTACAACGAGGGACGAAACTCTACAATATCTGAATCCTTTCACGGAGTGAGCAACGCTTCTATTCAATTTTCAACATATTTACTTACCGATTTCGTGATAATATTATCGTTACATTCTTTAGAAGTAAAGAATATAGTTGTGCAAGATAAATGTATGAATGAATAGACGAGTGAGGAAATGTTACTTAATGCAATAACTCCAAAATACCGCGCAGAATTACTGCGCTTCTTATGATGTTAAATAAAACAATTCCAAGAACGAACTCATGCTGGTGCCTCAAAGTAACTTTGGATAGATACTCTCCTGATCCTAGAACGTGATTCGACAACTATGGCTGGTGTTTCACAAGTGTATCACGTCGCTCGTGATCCAGTATGGCTAAATTAGCTTGTAACTCCAACTATTTTTTAAATGAAAACTTCTTTAGTGGCGTTAAGCGATTCTTGTTAGGGGAAATACTTCCATATTCGCGCTACTAATCCTATGAAGGTCAGCCGTCAACATGCTACAGTGTGTCAAGTATAAGATTGCGGTTAAGTGCTGGCGCTCAGATATAAATAATAAAATCTATACTTGCGCAGCAGTGTGTTTTGAATATCAATGAGATATATGAAAATGTGAATTGCTTGCAGCGTCAATATGTATGAAAATAAGTCAAATGATATATGTGAAATGTCAAGTTATGATAACAATATCAATTAACAAATTATGAAATGTTAATTACTTATAGCTACTATAATTTAAACATTAAAAAAATGGTTTTTAGTTTTCACTTCTTTTAGCAGTCCCCATGGCTGCCTTGTTTATTTTTCTTTAAAATTTACAAACACCTGCCTGTACAAGGAAACACAATATACTTACTGACTTTTATACGAAGAAGAAAAAAAGTATACTATATTTTTTTTATCAAATACCGCTTCAATGTTCACTTAATCTATTTCCATCAAGTAAGGTGATCCACTAGGTAAATCCCTCATCCGTTTTCCATCATCCATTCTAAATATGATTCCGTTCTATATTTTCTGAAAGCACGCCTTTAAGTTACCTTCGTGGGAGCCGGGTTTCCATTTTTTACAATACAGATTCGTACTTAGCATTTATCGGAAATAAATCATGATATCCCTGTCATGAAATGATCTTTTAATTATACATTTGCTAAAAACTTTAGCAAATAAAAAAAACCTTGGCCAGTCTTTGTTGTTGATACGTAGTAGCTCAAATTGCTCTAATGAAATATAGCAAAGATACTAAAAGGGCTGGCTCGTTTTTTTTACTTCGTGTTCGAGTCAGAAATGACGACATCCGCATGGGAACCTAAGTAACCAATAATACCAGAAGATTTGCCAAACTTAAGTTTTTTACACGATATAGGCTCAGTGCTTTGACCACAATCTCACCCGATGCTAAGTGACGATGTGGTTCAGGATGGTAAACACACTAAACCTTGATATTGGTTCTCAAGTGATGCTACCGGAACATACCTATTGGTTACAGGTTTTCAAACTCGAGGGTGGTAGCTACCCAGGCGGGCATCATTGGAAAATGCCATACCACCATACTACGGTTTTCTCACGATGTTTTCCTTTATCGAACGCTCAGGCCAATTTTAGAGTTAGGTAGGTGGGATCGAACCAGCGCAATTGACGCGGAATGCGGCCGCACTACCCACTGCGCCCTCATAGCTAGGTATGGTAAAATGGTAGTAGGCAGGACACGTCACTCATAAAACTGATCCCCGAATGGACCAAGTTGTTCACCGGTCTGGTGCAATAAGCAGGAATCCGCTGTACGCGGTTGTTACAATAGTGATCGTTGTGATTATTTTGGAGGGGGCTACTTCCAGCAGTGGACGTTTTTCAGCTGATATGATGATAATGATAATAAACGAAAACAAATAAATTCCACTTAATATAAGATTTCTACAAAAATACTATTACTTTTACAGTTGCCCCAGTATCTTCATTAAAATGTTTCTAATGTTTCGTAAGAATTGTGTGTTAATTAGTTCAAAAGTTGACTTATTTTTTATTATTGTGGTTTAAGCGTTTTAAACCAAAGCACAATATAATAGGTATGTAGGTAGATTAGACCGCTTATCGTTAGTTAGCTTCCAAGTGATGCGCTTTTCTCCGAAATAGTATAATATATGTTTTATAGATCCTCAAAGGAAACATATCCTCGTATAGTTTTTTACAAGTCAGCCTTATCAGTCAAGAACCATTTAACCGATTTACGTTTATTTAGACGTAGACATACGTATGGCATCACATCTAAGCGAGTATGATGTTAACGGTCGTTGGTAAAATTTAATTTTGACCCTTGAAAATGATATCTGAGTACATCCCCGTACGGTGAGGTTAAATTAATAAACTTTTTTAAAAAGCTCGCCGTCGAGCGGCTCTCGGTAATTGAAATGTAACTGAGATAAACACGCTCCGTGTATCATCGTGCTTACGTTCATAAGGAGTAGATTGTTTTAGATAAACTACTGGAAATTTCTTAGAGATACTTGCATAATTAATGTATAGGTTATGGGGGTGCATTACGCTAACACTGAAAGAAAAGGAGGGATTAAAGGATTAATGTGTGCTAAATACTATATTTTTTTAATAACTCGTGGAATTTCAATCAATAAAACAAGTGTTATATCTACACGTATCTATCAATATGTTATAAAAATAATATGTGATACTACAGCACGGAACATCTTACATTCATACACTCTTACGACCAGGTACAACGATTTGCGTGATGTTGTTTTATGTTTGTGGCTTTATTTCAGTTGACAGGGGCTTTAATGAAAGTTACGTCATAAATTTTCCTTTTTATATAATTAGGAACAAATCAAGTTTATTATGATTTTGTACAAGCTTACCACATCTTGTGTGACGATGGAAAAGGGGGTAAGGGTAATGTATTGCTTACTTTTGCTGACAAGGGGCAGAGTGTAGAGGAGGAGTCAAAGGTGTCTAAAATTCTGATTGCGTAATACTTGCGTGGCCACTATCAACATGACTATGGCAGAAATGTGTAATGTCTTAATTAATTAAGAAGAAGAATAAATTCTATAACTGAGTTTGGCAATACACCAGCGATATCCAAAACAGACACTGGCAAATGATTTCCCGGCGCCTAGAACATAGAAGAAAAAGGAGGATGAAAATCGATGGACTTTTTCACAGACTCTTCTCGAATATTCTTCATGAGAAGTAGCATCAATTACTGACTAGCTTTTAGCCAGGGCTACGTGGACTTGTAGATATATATAGTTAATAATACTAGGTAAAGCCATACCATAAAAATAACAATATGAAATACTGTACGTATGTACTGTGTGTATGTAAGTACATACGGCTTTACGATCCGATTCCCTCAAACCAATAGATGATGGCATAAACTTATTCCACAATAATGGAACAATATATTTTGATGTTATAAATATATACTACATCGATACTAAAATATTGGCCATCGTAAAAATTGGCATCTACCCTCGGTAAGGAGTAAATAAAATTTATTACTAAGCCGAACGAATTCACTACTTTTATTACCGAATTCCGTTTGGGAACGTTGGAATAAGTGTGGTTTTATTATTAAGGCCAAACCAATAGGTCTAATTGAGTAGAAGGATGAGGACGCGATAGAGCTTAAATGATAGAACAAGTTGAGTTTCGAGACAAACATATTTGAAACATTTTGCATGCATCAAGAAGATATATCAGGCCGATTGCTTCTACTATAATGTCAAAGCGCATACGCTCTGATTTGCCCAGTACGCCCACTTTTGCTGCGACATGACAGTAGTCTCTTAGTTACAAAAATATGCTATGTTACTCTATGACAGTACAATTTTCTACAGGTGACAGAATTGTAAAAATCATTTTAAGTAGTTTTTTAAATCCATTAAAAAAATAAATGTTACTTCATTATAGAAAAATATATCTTCGTTAAGGTACACTTTTTAAATAAATCGAGAAACACGAGTATAAATCAAGACGTGACTTTTTATCAGAACGTCTACTAACTAATGTAAATTCCTTTTATATAGAAAATTCAGAAACCGGTCTGAAGTACAATTTACAAGTATTTTTGATTCCTACTAACTAACACTATTGACCGGAAGCGCCTTTACAGCTTCACCGTTACTTTGGGGGCGAGTGCTGAAGGCACTCAGTCGCAAAAAAGTAACTAGCATTTCCAAGTGTACTTTTGGTACACAAATGAAAGACAATAATTAGAAATGTAAGTTCGCAATTTCTGAGAATTTGTCCAGAATCTTATTTGACTTTTTTAATTGAAAATATATTTTTTTCAAAGAATAAATCTATACGCTAAATATAGGGCTGCTACCACCAGCTCTCAATTGCTGTAGCCAGAATATACATGTAAGCGCTTGATTTCGAATTTGAAAGTGGTGATTAGCCAACCAAGTCTACCATCAAATAATTTATCTACCACTATAAGGTAGGGTATTTTCTCATAATGCCCACCTGGATAACTCCCATCCTCAAGTTTGAAAACCTGTCCCCAAGCATCAATAGGTGTGTTCTGTAGCATTACTTGACAGCCAGTACCTCTATGTTCAATGTGCTTACTATCCTAGACCATATCGTAGCTTAACATCAGGTGAGATTGTGGCCATAGTGCTGATCGTATATAGTATAAAAAATAAATATCACGATTCCTTCACAGAAAACGTATGCTCGTTGTAGTATTTGGACCTATCTCAACTGGATCTCATAGACTTAGATAAATAGACTATAGAGAGGTTTCTATATTCAGTTATAGCCGATTAGTGTGAAAATGGTTAAACTAATGCAATACCTTAACCATCCAAAATTGTCGCTGTGGTCAAATATATTTCAAAGGAACACCGAGTCTACAAAGTTACACATTAAATAACTCCTTATCGGTTGAAGTTAGCGCAGTGATTTCCAATCGCGTCCGACTTTCCTCTCCATACCTTTCAGGCTTTATCTGTACTTTATGCGACCCTATAGCGTTCGGATTGGCATCTGTGCTTTTAACAGAGAAAAATCTTATTACTTACAGAGTATACCCATTTTGTACAGTATAAGAACGGAGTTTGGACTTTGAAGAGTTAATATTGATAAACTGGGGGCATTAGAAAGTTGGAGAAATGTCTATTTTTTACAGTACTTTTTTTTCTTATAATATTTTTTTATTATAAACCACTTATTTACATATTACGACCAGCTGTGTGAATCACTTAGGCATTAACCAAAGGATGGGCAGCAGCATCCTCTGAGCACCACAAATACCTACTGCGATCGCGAACCCGCTCGCCTGGTGATTACTATTTATTGGGGGACACCTATATCCAGCAGTAGACGTCTTTCGGTTGAATGGATGGATTAAGCCACCTACCTGAAACTTTATAACAAAGTCTGTCAGGAAGTCAGACTTTATACAAAATAAAGGCTACCTAGAGGCTTAATCCGTGATAGATGTAGGCCGATATTATAATATAGACTTTCGATTGATCCTTAACTATCGGTGATTGACGTTGTTCTTGAACTGTACTAAAAAAATAATACTCTGAAGTAATTTTTAGTAACCACTATCCACGAGTGACTGTTGAAAAGGACCGGGTGTATATAGTTTCAACAAGCATGTACCTTACATGAACCTGCCGCAGATCGGAAAGGATACCGCTTTTATAGCCGGGAGTGATATTGAAAGTGGTAAAAAAGAATGTTAATTTCGAGTCATCGAGGCTTCGTTATAACGAAATCAAGATAATACTTATACAGACTGAACAAAAGTGTTTTACCAAACGCTAAAATGAACGATATCTAACTTGATAATGGATGATTTGAGCAAAAATGTTACACACGCCAAGCCTGGGTTAGAACTGCCTCTGAAGTGAAGTTAGCCATGTCTAAAAATACCATTGCATAAACTGTTTACTTATTTACTTTTAAATTACGTTCCCATAAGGATCGGGTAAGAAATTTATTGTCAAATATTTGTAAAAAATAAAAACTAATATCCGAACTGTTGTTTTATTGTAATCATTTCTAGATGTAAAATTGCAAAATACATGTCGTCATACTAGAGAGTCTCCCTCTCTAGTCTCTTCACAAATGTGATCAACTGTAACAAGGATGTGAAGGGAATAAAAAACATGAAATCATCATGATATAGTGAACTTGAAAAACAATATAATTGGATAAAAGTGTTTTACTAATGTGAAAGATATTCTTTAGTCATTTCTTGATTACTTATATACATAATAAATATTCTGTAATTTTTAAAATAAGAGAAAAAAATTCTCGATATACTGAATCCTACGTTTTAAACAATATTTCATTGTAGAATATTATATTGAACTCTGCAAAATCTCCCACTAGAATATACGCCCGAAGGCGACAATTGGACATGTGTAGAGAAAAGTAAGAGTTTCAAACAAAAATATGCTTTATAGCCGAGTTATTTAAGTTAAAATTTCTATGTTTGAGAAAAATTGTGAAATTTTAAAGGAACAAGTAACGTTCTGAACGAAATGGTCAATATTTCTGTTGGAAAAATATTGAATGAATTAAATGTATGTTGCAAACGTGAATGGAACTCGAGATGGACAAGAATATTGCGAAATAATTTATAGGTTTAACAACTTTATGTTATACTAGCTGTGTGCCCGCGGCTGCGTCCGCGTTGCATATATTCTTCACTTCGTTTTATTTTATTTCTACGCGACACTAGTTTCTTTTAGTACAAAGTAAAAGTAAAAATATTTGTCATAAATTCAAGCACTTTCCTGTAAAACCGAGTATTAAATCGGATTTTGTTCAATTTTTTACAAGTTTTAATTTTTTGACTGGGACCCCTAATTATTTTCGGCAAATGAGCATCGAAATAAACCCTAATTTACCCGGAGTAACTCCAGGTATCTACCAAAAAGTCCTGTCCAAATCTGTCCAGCCGTTCCGGAGATTACCCAGAACAAACACATAGACAGACAAAAATTTGAAAAATTGTTTTTTTTTTGTGTTGGTAACCTACATACAGTCATACGTATTTTAAAAAAATATTTTGGCATTACAAACGACACTTCAATTTTATTTAATACTAGTATAGATTATAATACCAAAAATACAGTTTTTACAATTTTTGTCAATCTGTTTGTTCCGGGTAATCTCCAGAACGGTTGGACCGTTTTTGATAGATAGCTTTTTGCTAGAAAGCTGAAGTACTCCGCGTAACTTTTTATTTCCGAAAATAATTAGGGTACCGCGCAAAAAAAAAAACTCATAAAAAATTGAATAAAATCCGATTCAATGCAGTTTTACGTGCAAAATGTTTGAATTTATGGGAAATATTTTTTATTTTATCTTAGCACCGAAAAAAAATATTAGGGTTCCGTACAAACAAAAAATAAAACGCAGTGAACAATATATGATACGCGGGCGCAGCCGCAGCCACAAAGCTAGTAAAAATATAAATTGTTATATTGAAGTAGTGACTAGGCACAACTCTAGTTATATTACAACCACCTCGAGTAGCGGCGACTACTGATGCACTCTGTTCTCCAACTGGGGAGGCTCCTGTCAGCCAGGGGAGGCCAGCACTTTCATGCATTAGCATAATACGCATTACACTGCATCCCACACTCTACTCTCCTGTAGACTACACGGGTAAGTGACCTTCAGATCCGAAGTTTCACAACCACCGTCGGTTTAGCGCCGAGCAAATCCGCGAAATTTAAGTCTCAAGCCCAAGCAGAGGGTCGGTATCACTTTCTCTTCCGCCAGCTACGATTCTCCCTTAAGCGTTTCCAAAAGTCCTGTGAAGCTGTCATGGCTCTTCCATTTAACAGCATTTAATCTATTTAGAAAAATATACATTAACGTGATTATTAACGTTATATAACATTAAAATGTTAAATTTATGAAAACATTACACTCCGAAAGTTATGGGAAGCATCAAATATGTTTGAACGAATTATGAATCATACAAAAGGAAGAATATGGATATAAAAGGAGACATTTTCATTGCGAAGCTATCAACTGTTATACACAAGGGGGTGTACTAATTTAATTATAGCAGACATTAAGACGGGACGAGAGGGATGGAGCACGTCATAAATACACAATACGGATCATAGATTAGAAAAATTACGAACAAATCTCACAGAGTTGTCAGTTGATTGCTTTTATTGGAAAATATTGAATAACATATCGGTATTCCCTCCGCATATTCTCTCTGATATTGTGAATGTCAACGTTTGTTACATTTCTCAGTGCATCTTTTTATTAACTTGAAACCGATCATCCAAAAATCACTCGAACGAGTTTGATGAATTCTACTATGAAATAACATATAGAATGCATCTATACATGTACTTACAGGCATTTAAGTTAAAAGAGGTATTTACAGTGGGTGAGGCACGGCGGTATACCAACGTGGTGTTTCCTAGCACTTGCGTTACTTGAATGCGTTAATCAAGCAATAAATGTTCAGTTGGTAGTGTTATCAGATCCCACCTACCAAACTCTGTCGAACATTGAATATCTATCCAAAATCGTAGATAAACTATAGCATGGTAGTAGGCCATTTTCTAATAATGCCCATCTGAGTAGCTACCAACCTTAAGTCTGAAAACTTGTCACCAAGCACCAGTAAGTATGTTCCGACAGCATCACTTGAGAATCAGTACTACTAGGCTTAGTATGTTTACTTTCGTGGACACTATCATCACTTAACATCAGGTGATATTGTGGTCAAAGCGCTGATACTCAAAATCTCGTCAAAAATTCCACACAGATGAAATCAAGAACATGTCTAAACACCATATAAAATTAAGACATGATCAGGCAAAACATCTCTAAATATATAAGTCATCACATCTATCCTCTATTATCAGCTATAAAGGTTTTAATCCTTCTGAAAACAAGACCGTTTAATTAACAGACCGCAATAATTGGAAAACAACAGATAAGCGATAGCTGTTCCGAATGTAGCGTAGCAATCGAGGGAGGCACCCTCTTAACGACGCAGGTGGGGAACATTATCCTCGACTCGTGTTTCATATGGTCCTATCGCGTATATTTTGTAATATTAAACGTTTACATTTAAAACAATTTAAATTGCGAACATAGGGTAATTGGCGCAGTATCTAATTCATTACAAAACAGCAAAGCGAATAATATAATTAAGTGAATATAATAAAGACACTAAAAGTTTATTTAATTCGGCTAGTAAAATTCACAGATACAAACTCTCTCACTCTATGATAAAATTATTTTTATAAGTTATTTATTTTTGATCACATTACAAATTGATACTAATGGTAAAAAAAATTATTTTAATTATAATGGTAATAATGTATAGTCTGGTTTTGATGGGTCTATAAAAATAATCAGTCCACATTTCTATTAATGCAAACGTCTTTAAATAAATCAAATAAGAATAAAAAAAAAGCAATGAAAAGTTAGATAAAAATACAGTAATAATAAAAGTGTTAGGTGAGAGGTTAGAAATCTATAGCAACATCATAAATATATACTGGTGGTCATTACGTATCAAGTTGTCGTAGCAAACGAAAGCGCTTTCCAATCTCGTGTTTTATTGAGCATTTTATTATAAATATAGAGGATTTCCTATTAAACAACTGATATATAAGTTATTGCAATTAAAGATATGTCATATTTTTTTCTATCATACCACACTAAAAAGAATTTAGTAAATAAATTTACTTGATATTAAACAACGTATAATTAAAAAAACGACTAGTGATAAATCTGCAATCTAAGCAAGCTATTTGGGACCTTAATTATCACCATCTGATTGCGAATTGCGAGAAACTGAATTATCGATGGCCGATAAGCAAAAACAGACAAAGAATACATCGAAAATAACTCCTTTAAAAATTAAGTAATATCTCCAACCAAATTATGTTCTTAGAGAAATCTTTTAAATTGTATATTTACAACCAGGCATTAGTTATAATTCAGAGCAAACACAGGCAGGCCCAAAGCCCGAGACTAGATGAGAGATTAGCATATATTAGCATAGATTATTCCCAAAAATACGGGCGAGTGGTTCAGTTTTGACCTAGACCCCGGTGTAGCACCCTCGGGTACTTTAATATTAAGAGCTCCAGTCGAATTTTGAAGGTTAATTTATGTATATAATCCAGATATCTATCTATTTTAAGAGCTTTTGCAGATCAGTAGATGGAGAGACCACATTTTATTGTAATCATAACAATCCTAAGTCAGACCGTGCTAAGCATAAATTTAAAGACGAATTCGGATTATATTTTGCAGACTTCATTACTAGTATGTTGTTTTAATAATTACTAATTTCGAAACCAATAAGTAGCTCCGCCCGCGGCTCCGCTTGCATGGACTAGAAAAATGATATTTAACATGTTTTATACTTGCGATATTCTACGAACGGGCTACGTTGCAATTTTAACATGAAACTTCGACACACCACCGTATTCTACGAAAACTGCAATTGCAATTTCATTATAATCATTACAACATCGGACTACCAATCATTACTTGGCACCTCTGCTGGAACTCCAGCTCTTCGTCATAGTGGGAATCGGCCCACCTGCTGAGCTAGCCTCGGTTGTCAAGTCCTACGCAGAAGTCACTATTTGGTCACACTTCGATCGGTAGTCACCTCTCTTAAGTTTAAAGCCCATTCGATCTAATATCGGCCATGTGTATTTAATTAATAAATATTAATTTTAAATTGACTTTTTACGCCTTTCGGGCGTACCCTGCACAATTGACTGACTCCAAAAAGAAGGATCACTGTTTATATGTATTTTTTTCACGAAACTATTTGTACGATTTTTTTCCTTTTTTTAATATTATTATATATGTAGTTATTGGATAATAACTGTTTTAATTGACAATCGTTTATTTTCAATCGCTTGAAGATTAATAGGAACCAAAAATATAGTTTTTTTTATAAAATATTAATAAAAACACTTAATTCAATAATTTCAAGCAACCGACTTTATTATAAATCATTCTGAACTTTTAAATTATTTATCGTATAACAATTAAAAAAAAATGTTATTATTATTAAATTGTATATTGTATAAAAAATCACCTTTTTATACTAAGTATTTACGCGCACTGGCAGCACAACGCAACAAGGAAGATTTTCATTTTAATTGTTTTCTATTCTCTAAAACAATATTATAAATTTGGTTCATTACGCTTTACAAGTATATGTATTTTATTATTTCTCTCTTACATAAAAATAATCGCATTAAATCTTGGTCGAAACACTAAGAATGTAAATAATATTTACATATTTCTGTGTAATGTTTAAATTCTTCGAGCTTCGGTTATCGGGAATTTATTTTATTGTGAAAGTTGAAGGAAAACGGCTTCCGCCCTTCGGTACATACTTCCCGAATTCCTGTTTATATCATCAGCGGCATGTAAAAGATTTAATATACAAACATGAATCCGTTCGTTACCCCTTAAATTACATCGCCATGAAAACCAGAGATTCCGAATCCCAAGGGACGGATATAAAATTCGAAATTTACCAACAGGATGACTAAACGAGTCTCCTTAATGAAAAACGACATCGCTTATGGTACGGAGATTAAGGAGTTTTTTTACTATAAATTCTGACCAGCTGTGCCCGCGACTCTGCTCGCGCGTAATATTTCCATTCTTCCAAAATTATTCACTGCAATAAACATTTTTTTAATATTTAATAGTTCAATTATAATATAGCCAGATAATGTGCTGATTGTATTATGATATGGCCAATATCTATGTTTAAAAATAAGTAATTGATTCTCGATTTGACTGATAGACAGGATTTACTTTTTATATAGTGTTAGGGTAAGGATTTTTAGGAAGTAACACGACATTACTTTCGATTTTTTTTTAATATGCTGTTTACTTTTTCTATATAATATAACTTCGTAATTACTATTTAACGTAGGTAACAAAATATTATATTTTATTACCTTTTATTTAATATTTTCTCTTTGGCGCACTCTTTAGAACTGCCTCAGTGGCGCAGATGTATTACGGTACGACTTTCGCTCTGAGGTCTCGGATTCGATCCCCGGTTCGGGTCAAATGATATTGGGTTTTTTCTACTCAGTATCATCCCTGAGTCTGGAATTTGTGCCCGAAATGGCGACAGGCTCACCCGCTGTCACATCTGGGACGGAACTAAGCTCGACGAAATGTGGGTGGTGTAGTTCGCTATTTCACCTCTGCCTAACCCTTCGGAGATAACAGGCGTGAGCTTATGTTACGTTTCTCTTTCATAATAAGCGTTGCATAAAATAAAATCGAAATGTAACTTTCAGAGAGACGAAAGGAGTTTCGAGTAGAAAAAGTAAATTTCGAATAAACCCACTCACACTTAATGGCTTTATGACGGCTTTTATGTATAAATAATAATGTAAACAGACAGCTGTCGTCCAAAGAACGTTGAAAAGTTTGACGGTCCTTTCGCAGAGTTTCTATGGCGAATGTCAAAAATTATACAACTCGTGTTTACAAAACTGCCCAATCAGCCAATATTTTCAATATGAATAAAACTGTTCATTTAAAATTATTATTGAAGTAAAAAGTTATTTAACGATGTTGAGTGATTCTCGGTAGGGGAAGAACTTATAGATTAGTCACAGACGAATAATAAAATGTATAATTCGCAGCCTATCGTATGTTTTGATTGTGAATTATTGCTCCGATCGCCAAAAGATGTAAAAACTAGACAAATCTGTTAAATCTTACGTTATGTTGATAATGCCCATTAACAAATTATGAAATTTAAACATTAAAATAACAGTTTTTCCAAAGTTTAGAGGTTTCACTTCTGTCGGCAGTCCCCATGGCTGTCCATTTTTTTTAATGTGTTGTACGTCTCTACAGCCGGCTGTCATATGTCGAATTAGCTGTGTGACGCGGCTGCGCCCGCGTTTCGTGTATTCTTTAGTGTGTTTTATTTTTTTATACGGAACCCTAATTAAGTTAACCCTAATTAACCCTAACAATTTCTAAATAAACTAACTAAAAATTTCCCTAATTATTTTCGAAAATTAAAAGTACCCTAAGTAACCCGGAGTAACTTCAGCTATCTACTAAAAAAAGCCCGTCAAAATCGGGCTAGCCGTTTCAGAGAATACCCATTACAAAAAGACAGACAGACAAAAATTTTAAAATTTGTATTTTTAAAAGGCTATGTTAAGAGTTTTACTACATGATCGAATCAGAAATGAGGAGATCCGCAGAAGAACCAAAGAAACCGACATTGTCCGAAGAATTGCTAAACTTAAGTAGCAGTGAGCTGAGCACATTGCTTGCAGAACCGATGCCCGATAGGGCCAACGGGTTCTCGAATGGCTACCACGCACCGAAAGACGTAGCGTGGGTAGGCCCCCCACAAGGTGGATCGACGACCTGGTGAAGGTTGCAGGAATCCGCAAGATGCTGGTGGCGCAAGACCGATCGTCGTGAAGATACTTATTATATGACAAGACAAAAACGTACAGATAACAATTTAAGTTCTGTAGCATTAACGGCGAAGTAGTAATAATTGACGTCGGACACCGCATTAATCGACGTAGGTTCACATACTACAATGAGCTTAAACTTACAGTTAAGAAGACATCCTCAAGAAACCATAGCACAGTGGCTGCGCATTTTTTCTGAAGTTGAACATTTGTTACCAAGCACCTATTATATATTTTCTGGCAACATCACATGAAGAACAGTATCAATAGGCTTAGCGTATTGCCTTCTTAGATCACATTGTCACTTAATATCAAGTGAGATAGTGGTCAAGCACTTAACTTATCTAAAATAAATAACCAGAAAATATTCGTTTATCTAGATATACCACCGTATAAATCAATTATTTGCTCTAAGAGCGGAAATTCTAGGAACCCGGAACCTATACCTCTATACCTATACGTATGTTTATATACCCTTAATATATCTGGAATCTTTCCGTTCTACATAACTACAAAATCGTTTAACACAGGAAGAAAACTGTCGTACGAATGAACATAAATTTATCGCATATTAATGGAAATTTACCGAGCGAAATGCATTTCCTTGTGTCAGAAAATAAAATGACAGTCAATACAATTGTAGAGTGGACGGAAACAGTCAAGAATGATTTGTAACCGGATTGGGGTGTATATATGTGTATATCAATGTAAGTACATATGCTTTTTTTTTTGTTTTTATACGGAATAGGCTCAGACTTTGACCACAATCTCACCTGATGTTAAGTGACGATGTGGTCCAGGATGGTAACAAACTTGAGGGTGGTAGCTACCCAGGCGGGCATCATTACAAAATGCCCTACCACCATGCATGGTTTCATCACGATGTTTTCTTTCACCAAAAGCTTAGGTCGATTTTAGAGTCGGATAGGTGGGGATTGAACCCGCTTCAATTGACACGGAATCCGGCCGCACTACCCGCTGCGCCATCATCGCTCCAAAACCCTCTATCTCTCTATCATCTGCCCTATATACTCTCCTAAACTACGATATAATGAAACTTCGGTTAGTAGTTCTGCACCCGTACCTGGCTTGAAATAAATTATTTAGCTAAAAATAGTAGTAATGAATAAATATAAAATTCGAATAGTCTGAGAAGAGCACTATAGTATAAACTGACTCCAGATTTCGAATAAGTGGATTAGATATTTTAGAAGCTGTGTATTCCCTAGGTAATGTCTAAAATATTTTTTCAGAAAGTAAGCAAGTAATTCATAACTTAGTAAAGTTATACGGACAACCGTAGAGATTCCCAGAGGTCATAAATACACATTTACCTTCTAAATTTGAGTTGTGCTTATAAGCTTATTATTCTCTGAGGTATCGAGGTCACTGTCGAAATTGAACCGACGATTTTAGTTATAACCTATGTAAATTCGAAGCTTAATCGTTGAGCTTTTTCGGATACGGCTTTGATCGATGCTGAAACGAAGCTTACAATGAATGAGTTTGAGCTTTCCGAGAAAGTCATTAATATGATTAAACATAAGTAGGATGGAGGTACGTTGTCTTTTAGTACTCCAATTCTGTAGTTAACTAAAGTCAATAATCTATAATTTAAACACTGACTGATATGTTTCGGTGAGCGGGCTTGAGTGGCATTAGCATCTCTAGTCATTTCTAGTTGTAGCGTGTTGCCTAGATCTTTGGATACATCGTTTCTTAACTTAATAAAGAATATTGTTAAACAACAAAGACATTCCGTTTGTTTATTTATATAAAAGGTTATGTATGAATCTAAACGGTAACAAAACACTATAGTGTATTGTGATTTCATAACTGAGCGAAAAAAAATAAATCGCAATTTTATTTTGAATAATTTAAGTGTCTTTTATTTCAGCAACAAAAACATTATATTCTTAAAATGTTCCCATTATGGTTCCGACACACAGCGGGCGGGTCGGGACCCCGGCGCGATGTTTCGTTGCGAATGTTCGATGTCAGTAAAAAAAAGACTAAAAGGCAAACATAGACCGTTTATTTCTTTTAATCGTTTTAAAATAATAAGCGTTTGAATTCATCATGGTCACCCTAACATTGCCAAGTATATTAAGTAAAACTCAAGATCCGGATATACAGTGATCTGATGATAAATGTTTTGATTAGAACTTAATATAAAGTTATTTCGAAGTAAATTAATTTCTCATAATCTAAGTTACAGTAAAATATATTTTTTTTATAAATCAAAATACAATGCTTATTCTTGGAAAGTGCACCAGTGGACTGATTTCGTTAATTTTCAAAACGTTGTTAATAAAAAACGAATAAGATTTTTACGCTAAGAAGTATTAGAAAAATTTATTAGAAAACTAAAAAAAATTAAAATGCTTCTTAACCCCTTAAGCACTAACCTGGCGTTTACGCCAGCTTTCCATTGTTTTCCTATTGTCTAATTTTTATGGGTAATCAACATATTCATAGAATTTTTGTACATACCAACAACCGCAACACAAGACTCGAGCAATGGATTAGTCCAATACCTTGTTATTTACGTATTACAGGCAAAATTTCGTAAAAAAAAAAAAAAATTCAATTACTCTCAATCTAAACTCTGTTTAAGTATATTCGAATAGCAAAACTTTTATATCAGATAGTAGATTATAAGTTACGATAAAATAAACATCAAAAACTATCTACACTTAAATTCAAAATGGTTATTCTGAAGAAACATTAAAAGGACCATTTGAATCACATTTGAAACGATGCCAACCCGCCGCCACCGCCGCCGCCGCTTTGAAATCTGGAAAGAATAGTATTCTTCCTAATAGCTACGCTTTAAGATGTCTAACGTTTCGTTTACACGATGACAGTAAGTCTTAAAACAATAAGGTGTAGTATTTTGGAAACGACCATCGCTCAGTTGAGAGTTGACCACACTTATGATTCTGCGACGATGGACGATATTACTAATCCGCGCAATTCATTAGTGAATCTGAGCTTTCGGTGAAGGTAAAAATCGTGAAGAAACCATAGCATGGTAGTAGGGTATTTTCTAATAATGCATACGTGTTTAACTATTACACTCCAGTTTGTAAACCTAGAGATACTGTGTTTATCATCGTGCACCACGTCGTCATAGAAGAAGCCCGAAGAATGTATATATGTATATTACAAAGATGAGATGATATTGATTACATTTCTATAAAAGTCAAGTTTATTATTTTAATGGGGAAAGAAAATCGATCGATAAAAAAAATGAATTTTAGATTCTGTAACGGTCGGTATAAATATAGGAACGTATATAAATCGTTTTATTTTTGGTCGTTGACATTTTCAAATTATAATATTACAATATACTATAACCTTTACCCTATTTATTTTGTAATTCCTACAGTTTTGCATAATTATTTCTTGACAGAAAGGTAATAAATTAATCACCAAGTCAGTACTGCATATTGGCGATTTCAAATTCGAAGAAATTAGTACTTTTAAGATTCACCACTTCTTCAAAGCTTCATGTAGTTTCATATTTCCTTCAACGATTTAGAACACCTGAAGCTTGACAAATAATCTAATTAAATAGAAAAAAAAGTATCTACTAAAAATTATTGGTGCACCAGATCTAACGAATTTTTGATAAATATTCCACGGACCTAAATATTCAACTAATTATATATGTTATATTATTTATGATCGTATATTATTTAAAAATTAAATAAGGAATAAAATTAGCAAACAAAAGCTGTTAATATCATTCCAGATATTCCATTTAAAAATTAATGAACATTAATGAAAATATTTTATAATAATAAAACGGATAAAACTAGACTCCTGTGGGAGGAACATATATTTCAGACATAAATCAATGGAATAATTCATACTTTTAACACTTCGCTTGCAGAGATTTTTGTGAACGCTGCAAATTTTTCCAGAAAGATATCTGAGAGAGAAGAAATCTTTTCTGTTTGTGACCACATTGAAAATTAAGTCACAAAAGATACTCATCTTAATTAACATTTTATATACAGCTTCACTAATTGATATGAATTTTTATGACTTCGCAAATCGTAATAACACTTTTAGACAGGTCGCGTTCCGGGGGTCATTAAAACCATATCCAGAGCTACTTAGAGGATTAGGATAAGAAAGTTAAACAGTCCTGGCAGATTGAGACCAGCAAGATGATAGCAAATGGCGATAGATTCTCATCTATCGACGGTCATTAGCGTTCTTGGTCTATATTTTATTTATCATAAGATAAAGTGCAGTCAATCTGCCAAGCATTAATAAAAAAAAATGATTACATACCACTTGATAGGAAGTATAGCAGAAAATAGATACGATCTGAGATGAGATTTCAATGCAAACTTGCAAATATCATAAGCAGTAGATAATAGACAGAAATAGATAAATAGATTGTCCTTTAGATTGATTGATCGACTCATGGAATCTAAACACAATGACAAATTTTATATTATAACGACTTAGTCAGTTATTAAGCTTATTGCCTCACTTCCTGTTCAGTAAATATATCCATTTCTACTAAAATCCCAATATTAGATCTTTACATTTATACATATCCTATGTACATATCACATCTAATTAACTTTGGTTTGAATAAAGTACTTTAGATTTTAATTACCTATGTAATTTTTCAAACAATACAAACGGAGTAAAACTTTGGAGAAGTCGAGCACTTACAGGAGCTTTTGTAATAATATTAAGCATGTTTTTATTTCTGCGTCGACTATAAACCTTTCGAATGGTACACGCTAAGGTAACAATAAAAGGTTATTTATGTGTATTTTAACACGCAAAGCGACGGCTTCAAATGCGTTTAAATTGTTTATAGGGCTGTGGTGCCGGTCGATCGAAGAGCTGGTTTCCCTTTTACGGCCAAATTATAATCTGTTATGTTTGAAGTTGCTTTAGAATTAATGTGACCACTTTACACCTTAACTTTACGGAATATAGGCCAATCAATTGCACGGCACAAGTAGGATACTAAATTTAAATTACAACCACTTAACACTAGGACATTCATCATAATGTTTTTGACGAGATCTCAGTCTATCATGTAGCGGTTGTTTTCTTCAATTCATTTAATTTGTATATTTGGCTCTATATCATGTAATCTTGATGGCGTTTTGTGTTATATAGTTTGGTTATTGTGGACAAGTTGAGTTTGAAATAGAAGGTAACGCATAACGTTTATTTTGAGGTGCCGCACAAAGCTCCATGGAAAGTTCTAGCAGGACGAGCCACAGTTTTGGTGAAGCTTGGTAACGCTGATACATGATTGAAAATATATCCTACCTACATGTAACCGGCACAATTTTTATATACACAAACTGCCATTATCTAAGAAGAAGAAGATATTCATCATAGTGATACGCTTAGTCGTGTCGCATTTTAGAATAAGTATGTGTGTCGTTAGATTTCTTACTATTCGCATGTCAACCTTAAATGGTAACATGGTTTGGACTTTCAAATTGGATAAAAATAGTTTTACTTCAGATCTCCAGGCTTGAATTATGTGGAAACAACAATAAAGTTATCCGTAATGTTAATAAAATGAAGTATCAAAAATGCAAGCTTACCTTTATTTTGTATAGGTTACTTTTATTTTGTCTAGCAACAGTCTCATTTAAATGTAGCTATGATCGAACGTGCTAGCCTAGATAAACCTAACTTGTTCCGAAATACAACCTCCGAAACACCGTTTGAGACTTGTACTTTGAGTAGAGCATTAGCAACAACACTTCGTTGTGGTTTCACCACAATGTTTGGTTCACTTATAACTGGAAACTACGCGTTTTCCAAATGCACTTATTTATTTATAAATGAAAATATATGATACATCCATCCCGTCTCAAAAAATCGTTGCAATCAAAGCGTATGAAATTTGCCAACAATTAAAAAAATGCACTTATTTCAAGTTTTAACTTACTTCAATTACATGTAAATATTGAATCATGTATCGGACAGGCAGTAAATTATACGGCCTTTGTACTTCTCTAATAGGAGCGTGAAATAAATCGTTTTGTTTTGTTAATTATGTTATACAAGTCTTGTGGGTGTGCGGCGCGGTTCGAATTACCGCAAGGGAGCTGAGCGTGACATCCATCGCAGAAATAACTCTTCCAATGTTTAAACGAACTTGAACCTTATTTATTGAGGGTTTAAGTCTTATAAATATAAAGCAAACGAATATGTTTGCCGTTTAAAATAATGTTAGCAACTCATATTTCATAGGAACGAACTAAGAATTTAAAGTTGGTTTGGAAATAAAATGTGTGGTATGTGAGAGACAGAGAAAGAGTAAAATATAAAATCAACTGTGATAATATGAATTTTTGAAATTTATTCAGATTCTTGAAAATCCGTAATTGTTGAGTGATCAATATAAATGGAACATCTATTCGACGTTTTATATGCACTGAATAATTTTTCAAAATTTCACTTTTGGAAATAAAATTATTTCCATTCATCAGATCATTGAGAACATTTATAAACTTTGCCTACACATTTTACTGGTATAATAAAATTAATCCCACACTTTAATGAACGTGTAAGTAAACAAACTACGGAGCTTCCACGTATATTATCTTATCTTAATAGGTAAAAATCAATTAAAGCGCAGATAGCAAAGTAAAAAAATCAAAAATAATATTTAGTAAAAAGTCAAACTACATATATACACATATATATTTATAATATATATATACATTACACTAGCGTTTTACATTGCAGTCGTATTTTTGTTTGGTATAGAAAGCACAAACTGTTGGCAACATAAATAAAGAGTAAAAACACACCCAATACGTGCATCAGTTAAAACTATCATAGGAATCTGTTTGTTTGCATTTACAGTTGCTACCTATTTTTGTTTTCTAAGCCAAAAAAGGAGTCATAACATTCGACGGTGGTCGAAAAATAAACTAGACCGTACCAAAATATACAAACGACTCGGCAACACTGAAAATTCATATGTTCTCGTAAATGTACTGCGGTTGGGTAAGACGTGAGTTAATTCACTGATATTATAAATTAGGTACTCGAAGTTGTCGAGAACAGTAGGGAAATGACATGTTAATTTCAAGAGACCTTGAAGATTTGCTTTAGAATTTGAAGGGTTTTATTAACGATCATGAAGTGTACTATAAAAAATTAATTATATAATCCACTCATTTACACATATTGGAGATTATATAGCAACAAAATTAAAACCATCAATAGACTATTTGATGTAAATCTGAAAAAGCAATAATGGACATTTTTATATTAGACAGTTTTACCTCTTAGTTTTTTTTACATTCTAAATAGCTAGCAATACGCCATCTACTGTTTTTTATTAATTATGTATCATTACCATAAACCATAAATATAAACTTATGTATAACATTATTTTTGGCAGGATTAGGAAGCGATGATGACGCAGCGGGTAGTGCGATAGTGGGATAGTGGTAGGGCATTTTCTAATGATGCCCGTCTGGGTAGCTACCACCCTCAAGTTTGAAAAACCTGTCGCCAAGTACCAAAAGATGTGTTTCGGCATCATCACTTGAGAACCAGTACCTCTAGGCTTAGTATGTTTACTATCCTGGACCACATCGTCACTCGACATCAGGTGAGATTGTGATCAAAGCACTGAGCATATTCCGTGTAAAAAAAATCTTAATGTATCATCTTCTTTGCCCTCCCAATATATCTTCGATAACTTAATGCATATTCGTAAAAATTTAGACAAGCTAGATCTAGTGAATGATCGTCATAATTTTAATATTAGAAATAAAGACAAGTTGTCCGTCCCACGATTTAAGCTAAGTAAGTGTAATAAAAACTTTATAGGTAATAGTATTCGGTTTTACAATAAGATCCCAAGTAACATTACCGATTTACCTGACAATAGGTTCAAGTATTATGTCAAGCAAGTTTTAATCTCAAAAGGTTATTACAGGGTGGATCATTACGTGAACGATAGTGATGTCTGGAATTAACCCACATCTCTGTGCTTCCGCTAACATTATTAAGACTATGATTTGTATAGTTTTTTATATGACAAAAAAAAATGATATATATTATATTTATAAAAAAAAAGAATCAGGTCGAGTTTCTTGTCGGCTCTTCTCGACTGGGTTATCTTTCGAATCGGTGGTAGTGTTTTAGACGTTCATAAGCGCCTTCTTAGGGCCTAAATTGAATAAATAAATTTTGATTTTGATTCCTTTTTAATTTACATAATTTGAAAAACTTGGCACTATATATTTAACATTTACGTATGATTATTGTACATGGATGTTTTGAAAATAGTAACACGGACAATAAATTCCGAAGACAACAAATCCTCTCAGATGTATCACTCGATATCATTTGTTTACTTTGTATGCAAAGGAATCAACATAGCAGAGCACTGATTATACGGTTTTATTTCTCGTTACTTTGTAGACTTCGTGTGATTGAATTTATTTTAAATTGACAGTAAGCAGAAACAAAAAACTATTTAATGAGACTTCATAAATTTTCTTTAGGCATAGCTTTTGATGGTAAGCACCCTTTTCAATATTTTGAAGAATGTAAAAGTTAAGTATACATTACATAGAATGCCCTAAATTTAAAAAGGTTACAATAAAAAGGTTATTTATAAAGAGTTATGTATTATTAATGCATTATTAATGCATTATTAAAAGGAATCAATAAAACAGATAAGAATAAAAATATTTATAATGTATTAATTTTAGGTAATTATTAATTGTGATTACATAAAGTAAAAAGGAATTAAAACTTTTTCTATTAAGTTTTATAATGAATGCCAGTGACAACTAAAAGAAGTTAAAAACAAAGTCTAAAATGAAAAAAAAGAAGAAAATAAAACAGGGATTCGAAAGAAAGGAAGGGGAGAGATAGTTTGGGTTCGGGCGGAGGGCCGAGGGAAAAAAATAGGGCTCTGGTCGGATGTATCGTTCTTGGCGAACATTAGAATAGGGAACTCGATGAGTAGTTTGAGAATTTGATAATATATCAATGAATTTCGGTTTCGTGATGTCAGGAAGATCCCATTGGAATTAGCTAGGCAGTTGTATCAAAGAAGTAGATCAAGAAGCGCGCATTTAAAAAGTTTCTTGAGTCTGTTTTGGGTAGGAGTATGCGTCTATTTAACATGTAAAAGGCATTCTTGTCTAGATAGATACAAGTGAGTAGAGGGGATCAGACGAGAGGCTAGAAGAAGGGAGATTGTATTGCTGTGTAAATATATAAATATGGCAATTTAGTGAATATACAAAACTGCTAATGCATAAAAGGTACCAAAGTGGTTATACTCTTTCAATGGATTTTATTTTGGATTAGAGACTGTGAGATTGTAAGTTTTTTAATAATAACTAGTTTACATTGGAAACTCTCATAATGTTAATTTATGGAATTCAAACACGAGACTGATCTCGATATTTATTTACATAGGAACAATTAACTTTACTATTCTGATTCTATTACTATTCCGATAGCAATGTAGTTATTAGTTCAAAATAAGGTACTATGTTAGTTCAGTGTATTAATATGAATCTTCTGAAACACTTAAACGTCATGCTGGTTTTGCTACACAGGTAAACTAATGACATATAAATGAACTAAAGGTATAATTTAACTGACATGGTTCCAGCACAGATGCTTTTATCATCTGTGTTTTATTATAGGAAGTCCCAATAGGCGTTGAATTAGAGTTAATACCGATAGCATTGAATGTAAGATCGGCTTGAATTCGTTTCTGCAGGGTAGAGATACTCTGCACTATAGCGATGGTTTATTCAGAATGCCTCAAAAAGCCAAGTTAGTAGTTGGCAGTTACGCGGCTAACAGACGTAAATATTGAGATCATCTACTCGGAAAACTGTGACTGGTAGTCGGGTTCATATATAGAACTCGGCACGACTATAAGTTTGACATCCTCTCGTGTTTGTAACCAAACACTAAAAGTTATCTATTTTGCTTTGTGAAATGTCACGACCTCACACTATACTCACAGACGAAAATTATTATTATTAAAATTTAAATACTTTATAATTTTGTGTTCACTACATTCAACATCAAACATTATATTTGCAATACTTCATGACAATGATTTATATGAATGTTATGTTATTTCTGTTGCTAAGCAACCACAATTCTATTATGAAGGTTTGAATTTTTTATAAACAAATCATTTGGAGTTCATTCTTCTTCTGTGTGCAATTGCTTGGACACGTTTCTTTCAATAATTTTATGTAATGAAATTAATTAAACAGTTTATGTAGATAAACCTGTGTTGTAGGATGATTATCAGAGTGTTGTATTCAATATAATACTAATAAGGATTTATTTTATTGTTTGAAAATATAGTAAAGTCATTGTGTAAGTTTTAGGAATTATAATTAGAGAGGAGTAATCATTTAAAGCCAGAAACTTTAATAATTTTGTCACAATGATCAAATTAGATTTGGGTAAATTAATTATTCCACAATTTGAAATACATATTTCATTATTTCCATATATGATACACAAAACGTGAAAACATTTATAACGGACCCGCGTAGGTACTAAAGCCTATTAATTCATTGCACGTTTCGATTGAAACTTAAAATAATTTCGCTTCAGCAATGCGTGAAATTTAATAGCATACACGCACTATGCTAGTGATAAATCAATAATTACATAATGATACATTTTTCTACAGAAAATTTGTTTTAAAGAAAGTATTGTATTGTTAAATGTTATTTTAAAAATAAAACTCTATAATGTGTCTTATTTTTATTAGCCTAATTATATCATGAATAAGCTAATAATCTAAGTGAAACAGACAGAAAAGAAGTTGTACTAAGAATAACAGGACTGTGTTAAAGCAATAAAATGATTCAGATCTTATGGAAGAATTTTCATTATATTGATCTTCGTAAAGGAATACTGAACGGTTTTATTTCCTCCCAACGTCACATAAGCGTGCTTGTTTTATAAGTATATTTTAATTAAAACGAAATGTAACAATATCAACTCACAGAACCGATATATATCGTCTATAAATAGTAGAAAAATACCGTTGAATGACATTTAAATTTAAATATATATATAAAAAATATATTTGATACATCTGTTACCAACAAACTAAATTGCAAATTCGCAGGTAATAACGTAAAGGTTCAAATTCAAACTTAATTCAAACTATGATGAGTCAGTTTCCTTATCCACACGTTGCTGGCCGCATTTTGAATACAGCACATTTAATCCAAGACTTAATCTAAAAACAAGACACATTTAATCTAAGAAACCCAGATAATATGTAGCGATGATGGTTAAGTTAGTAGTGTGGCCAGATTTCGCGTAAACGGACGCGGGTTTATTCACCTATCCAACGCTAAAATCAGCCTGAGCTTTCGGTGAAGGAGAACGTCGTGAGGAAACCATAGGATAGTGGTAGGGCATTTTTTAATAATGCCCGCCTGGGTAACCTCAAGTTTGAAAACCTGTTGTCAAATACCAATAGGTGTGTTCCGGCAGCATCACTTGAAAACCAGTACTTTCAGGCTTGAGTGTGTTTACCATTCTGGACCACATTGTCACTCAACATCAGGTGAGATTGTAATCAAAGCACTGAGCATATACCGTGTAAAAAGAATCTATTTTTTTATTTAATTCAAACTTGAATTCTATCACTAATTCGAAAGAAAAGTCGCTACTGGTTTTTCACTACATATATGTCCACACATCCGCCCCTAACAGTCAGCGAAAAATCTACATTTGTCAAACTTTACCGAGTCTTCGTTGCCGCATAACAAACACAATACATTCACTGTACATAAATCGAGGAAAACTTACCAGATTTAAAATCAATTAAATAGCAAATTAATATTAATGAAGGCATGTACAAAATCTCTTCATTACTGAGTCCTGTTAAATTAATATCTGTAATACGCTCGAATCAAATAGCTCAACCGTAACATAATTGACTGACTCTTCGTTAATATGTGATGAAGATTGACGGTGAACTGTCTCATCAATAGTTATACTCCAGTAAGGCACTGACCTTTTTTTTTATTTTTTTTTTGACGGGGGGAAATGCATTTACGCACTACCCTTACCTATTGTATTAGTGAGACCGAAGTAAGGGACTGACCTAACTAAATCAATGGAAAAATCGATAGAACATCTTGCAGTCCGCACTCAAAGGCTTATGTCAACGGATTTTTCTAACATTGAAAAATCCCTTAATCTCGTGTACTACAAAAATGAACAAAAATAGTAACAATATTTGAGAAAAGAACCATGTGAGACATTTACAAGAAAATACCTAAAATAGTGATATTTTATGTTAACATCGTAATGACATATTAAAAGACGCTTAATCTCTCACTGCTTGTGACGTAATAACTAGTTTGTTATTGTCAACCATTTGTCCTATGGAACGAATCAATTCTTAAAAAAAACACCAAAACCTCAATAATATAATCATTCCTGTACTGTCATACTTTGAAAGGATGTTCTATTGAATAAACTGGTTGGCTGTATAATCGTGTTATATCTTATCTATTATTAGTTAACAGTATAAATGAAGCAGATTTATAAAAAACTCGCCTTTCTTATTATTGTGGTATAATTGATGTTCCAGCCAACACACCTTGAGCAACGAGGAGCAAACGACATCAATTAAAAAAGGAAACACTCAATCAGACCTATTAAGATCGTAGTTCAACAATTCTTCCACAAGGATATTTGGTAAACTATTTAAAATTGAAGGCAACTTATGTATGCATACAGTAACAATTATTTACACCGCAGTGAAAACATATAGGCCAAAATTTGTATTGACCGCTCATTTTTATATTAAAAAGTTTTTGTTTCAACAACTGAATTAGATTTGCGGCAGTACTATAACTAACCGCAAATGAAGAGATTATTCCAGGTAACCTTTCCTAATTACATATTAACTGAGTTACGATGTGCCGCGTTATGGGTTTATTCAGACCTTTTATTCACGTCACGATCAAACCTTGATTTACAGAGAATAGTGTGAATCCTTTACAGATTTGTGAACCGTTGGAACAGCCAAGCCATAAGAAATCCAGTTTCAATAACAATAAGGTTAAGTTTTGCATACATTTAAATAACACAGACAAGGAATCCACTCTTACCACTAAACTAAACAGAGGTAGTGAAACAAAATAAACGACATACGAATACCCACCAACTTGGTTTTTGATACCCAATCGAGAAAAATATAGCAATTCGCATCCAAGCCAGATTCGGTGAAAGAACATCGGGGCGAAACCCGAAATAAGGGAGCAATAGATCGTAAAATAAGATGGAAACAATCGCAGCTACTTGTTGATGTGGAAATAAGAGTGTAATTCGTAATACGGTCACGTTTCTGTATAGATCTCGAGGTACTCAACCTAAGTGTGTTGAAAGGAGGCCTGGTACTTCTATACTTCTATCGTTTCTAAGTATACTATAAACACTAGTAGATAACGATACCGATAAAAATAAATATCTGAAGGAAATAATTATTAAAAAAGTGTGTGTGTAGTGTACGCACGTAAGAAGTTATACTTTTTTGACGTAATAATAGAAAAAACTAAAACGTTGACAGCTAACGTCACAACAAACGTGTTGGTTTTTCGTGACAGTATGGGCGCACATCATATGTTGACTAGCTAACTTCAGTGTGTCGTTTTTTCGTGACGGTTGCGCGCGCATCGTAAAAATTTACTCTCATTTATCCCTAGCGCGCCAAAAGAAGTATAACTTCAAAAAACACTTTTAAAATCAATTTGACAAATCAAGATCCTGTAAGAATGGCGTCGCATTACATTACAAATCACGTCCGCTCTCTATGAAGTCCCGATACATAATGGTCGCTATTATTGTTTTTATTAAAGAACTAAAAGACAATCTTAGTCAGGTTTGTTGACTATGACTTAAGACCGGAAAAATGTGCAACATGCTCAAGAATGTCAAAATGGCCAACTTCGTTTTTTCCGAGTATCTTTTGCCGTATATGGAACTCTGCGTAATAATCGTTAAACGCTAATTCTAAAAGTCAGATTTCTTAGCATAATAATTATATGTGATAGTATGTGTAGTGTATCTGGGCATTTTCGTTAATTCAGAAGAAAATAATCCTGATAAATACATCCATCAATTTTAACAAATCGCTTGGCCTGTTAGACTTGGAAGCGTTCACCGTTTATAATAAACTGGCTGACCCTGGCAGGTTTTGTCTTGTCACGTATATAAATGTACGTAACATATTTACCACGCTCGATTATAGGTAAAGGTAACGAAGTTGATATGATACAGCGCAATCTAGTAGTAACAACAAAGTCGATAATACAAAAATCTTCTCTATGAAAAAAATACATGTATGCGCCAATTTGATCGATTTTCATAAATTCTAACATCCATTTAATATATATGCAGGAGACGTAAGGATTCAATCGATCATTGTTTGTAGACATACAATGTCGCGAGTGCGAGCAATTTTTAAAAGCCTTGAAAAAAAATATCATAACGCTAGAGGCAAGTAAATAGACCGCTATATATTATATAAAACCCGTCCACTAAACTCGAGCACAATGGGCGATGTGAACTGCCGAGAATGGCATTCTGTGTCCCACAATGGCCACAATAAACACGACAACCAATTTTGTCACAACTCATTGAGCCTTATCTTGTACACAAATCCTCCTAGGGAAAGTTTTCCTCTACTATTGTGGTTTCACTTCCAATAGAAATTGTATCCTATTACAGTTGAATAAATTCGTTTGTCCATTGTAATTTGTGACACATAAAACTAAGCCCATGCACTCTTAAGGACATAATACGAGCGCACGCAAACAATTCACTCTATTAAAATAAATAAAGATTCATCTGAATCTAGATTATTATTATATATAAAATTTTTCATCAAGTCTTAACATGTATAACATCTATGCTACCTTTTTAAAACATTCATTCAATAATTAAAGGTGAGTTGCACCTACCAAAGTTAACGTTTCCATCAAATTAGCTGTTTGATGACGTCACTAATTGTTATACTGGAAATATAATTGATAAAAATTATGTAAAATGTTGTCATTGCGGCGAGAAATCCTAGGAGAACTTAAAAGCATCCGACGATGATGAATAAGATATATATAAACATAATTTGCGTAAAAAGATGACTTACCTTACTACAATTGGTTCTTAGTTAACAAAATTAGTTAGTTTAATTATATTTGGAGCGATTGCAGGTGTTGGTAAATTAGCTTTGCATTTTAAATCATTTCTTAACTTTAACTATCACAAAAGGGCTGGTGTTGCTGCTGATGTTATTACGTAACCTTTGTCTTTATTATAGTTTACCTTAGCTATCACAATATCTCCAACATTAGTGCCATTCAGCCTAAGTGGACTGTAATTTCGGTTAATATATTTTGCAGTGACAATTTTGCCCAATCCCGCGTCTATGTACATTTCCTATAATTACAACAAGTTTCCTATGCAGACATGGAGATGAACGTGACGGACAATCTTGAAAAATGATAACAAAAGCGAGTAGAAACGAAAAATGTACCATAATCAACCATGAAATCTAACAGAGAGCTACATCAAAATAATAGCATTTAAAAGGAGGCATCAAATCGTTATCAACGTTTTTATAAATAACTTGAAGATAAAAATATCCATTGAAAGTTTTTAAAGGTAACTCATTCCGCATAAAGGTCAGAGGTAAGTAATCCATTTATGTCAAAATTATTCTGACTTTGGTATCTGTCTTGATGAGACGGTGGCATCTGTTTCTAAAAAAGTTGTCTCATATATTTGACAAAAAAAACGTTTCCATTTGAGCTTAATATATACTAAGATTTACGAATATACATATGATTAAGTATTCCAAGAGGTCGTGTCGGTGGCTATATATTGACGACTTCATTATTTCTCTCCTAACTTTCTTTACATTATCTTTAGTAACAAAATATACGAGTATAGTAAAATCTATCCAAAGTTTATTTCTTCTTTAGCCTGCGTAAGCTCACTACTTGATATAGGTATCTCCCAAGTCACACTACTGGACTCGATCTTTGACTGTGCACATCCAACCACTCCCAGCTAATTTCCGAATAGCGTCGCTTCAACTAGCAGGTAAACGTCCCACACTAAATTACCCAAAAGTGATCTCCACTAGAGAACTCGTCTATTTTAACGGTTGTCGGTACCTCGACAAATATAACCATCCCATTGCTACTGTTATGATAAAAAAAACAGTTGTTTAAATCGGTCCATTGATTAGCAAGTTATAATCGTACTAAGTGACATATAAGTAAACAAATATTGGCCTGTAAAATGCGCAAGGAAAAACCCAAAATAATAATTCACATTCAGAAAATCAAAATAGCAAAGTAACAAAAACTTGTCGATACATTTTTCATAAAAGAAAACTATCTCATAATCCCAAACGGCCCTTAAATTGGATTAAGGTAACGCTAAATCATATAAAAACTTACCCTACAGACAGAGGAACTCGCCTTGAGATGGGTAAACTTCGGAAACATATAAATCAGGCATGCATTTTGTAAATGTCGATACGAAACCTCGTAGGGAAATAAATCTGATAGATTACGATGGATTCTTACGGACCACGGTCGCGTGTATGGTTACCAAACGTCATAAAAAAACTTGGAAAAAACGACACTTTGAGACAATGCAGTTTTATGATATTTTGTAATGCTTGTTTGACTAGTTTTTGAACACGGAGAACCAAGTAAAACAGTTAGGTCAGATTTAAAAACAGGCCGATAAACTAAACCCCGTATCGTCATTTGTTTTTTTTTTACACGGTATAAGCTCAGTGCTTTGACCACAATCTCACCTGATGTTAAGTGACGATGTGGTCCAGGATGGTAAAACACACTAAGCCTAGGGGTACTGGTTCTCAAGTGATGCTGCCGGAATACACACACACGCACTTTATTAGTATTTGGCGACAGGTTTTCAAACTTGCGGGTGGTAGCTACCCAGGAGGGCATAATTAGAAAATGCCCTACCACCATGCTATGATTTCCTCACGATGTTTTCCTTCATCGAAAGTTCAGGCTTATTGTAGAGTCGGATAGGTGGAGATCGAACCCGCGTCGATTGACGCGGAATCTGGCCGCACTACACGTTGCGCCATCATCGCTTCCGTCTGGCTCTGGTGTCTGGAAATATTTTTCCATTGTGCTAAATACCTCAACACGCAGCCGTGTCAGATTCCACTTATAGGTTGTAATAATTATGAGACTACACCCAAAACTCTGCTTTAATTTTTTTTAAACAATGTCTAATCCTCAGTTTGCTGCGAAAATCACTCCGGACAGTTCGCCTTCCGATCCGTCTAATTTGGGAGTGAATTGACGTTTTTCTACTTTTCCCTTTTTATTACTTCATTTGGGAGTATAATAGACGCTCAAAATTACTTGATTAGCAACTACCATTTTAGTTGAACATAATTAAGGGATCTTATCACTCCGTAAATACCAACTTTGTTCAATATTTGGTGTTTAATTATTTTTATTATTTTATTATTCAATGGATAATTTAATTTTATTAATTGGTTAATTGGATTCAATTAAACGGAATAATAATTATTATTATTACGATTTACCTGACAATAAGTTTAAGCACCATGTCATGCATGTCTTAATTTCAAAAGGTTATTACAGGTTGGATCATTACGTGAGTGATATCTGTAATACACACCTCTCTCTCTGTACTTCCGCTAACAATGGTATTAATTATGATTTGTATAGACCAGATCGAGTTTCTTGCCGGCTCTTCTTGACTGTGTTATTTTCCGAACCGGTGGTAGTGTTTTATCGTTCACAAGCGCCTTATTAGGGCGTAAACTGAATTAAGATTTTTTTAATTTTTAATGATTTATTCTAAAAGAATTTAAAATGTGTTATTCTGAACTCATTCGTTTATAATTTGATAGTCTTAACTGTGATATAATTATTTTAAGTTGTCATCTCGTAATTTTTTTACAATATATTTTTCTTTGTACATCCATATTATTACACAGTTAATTTAAAATATAAAAAATATATTATATATATATATATATATATATATATATATATATATATATATATATATATATATATATATATATATATATATATATATATTAAATAGTGTAAAACTTGTATTTTACAAATCAATATATATGAAATGTCTTATTTTTTTCTGCCCAACATTATTGAATTATTCTTCCGTCCAACAGCCTATCAGGATGATAAGAAGATCTACGATTCGATCGAGTATCATAAAAAACGCTGGATTATAATTCGAGAAAAAAACTGTCCCTATTCGAACATAAAGTATGGTGTCGATATTGAGTAAAACGGCCTCTATGGGACAGGGTAAAGGATGGAATCGTTGCGTCCGCCCGCGGCCCCGGACTCGGTCGCGGTCGTTCTCATCGAGCGATAAACCGTTTCTGTTTTACACGACACGTTACCCCTAGCCGGGGTCTCGTTCTAATAATTCTACGTGATGTAAACGCTATTACAGTAAAAATGTCGAGAATTTGGCCTATTTATTTTCGAACCGCGGCTCCACTCGTATGTATTTTCTTTACTAGAAATTTTAGTTAATTTATTTGAAGATACACGTTTGTGATTAATTTTCTGCCTTATATCTTACTTAATTCAGGAAAATGTACACTAAAGCTGAGTAGTAAGAAAGTATATTTTTTTACGAAGGAATCATTTAAATCAGTTCTGTAAATCGAAGAGATAGAGGAACAGCACAGAGCAACCTGATATATTTTAAAGTCACTAAAATAGCCTAAACTACTCTGTGATAAAACCTCTAAATGTTAATGTAGGTTCTGTCAAAATCGGTTTAAGACTTTCGGAGATTATCCCGGACAAAGAAACAGCCAGACACACAAACATTTCGACAAACAAATAAATTAAAAACTTGCATTTTTATTCTGGTAACGTGCAAAAATCCAGTTAATACTCTTATTTTCTAATCACAGACAGACATTTCAAATTTATTTATTTATACGTAGGCAGTGATATTTTTATCTTATTTGTACAAGCTGTTTTCTTTCACTTTGTTTATAGTAATATCTAATTGTACTATTCAACATAGGAATTATGGGATACTCGTTACATACTGATTAGTAACGAAATATTAAAAGTCATTTTTTTTTTATTATTAAGTTAGTACTTATTATCCTGTGTAGGTTTAGGCGTTTTAACTTCACCTTATTTTAAGAGTCGATTTGACGATTAGTTTAAAATATAGTGATATTTTGACCATGATCTTACCTGATGTTAAGTGACGACGTGGTCCAAGATGGTAAACACACTAATTCCAGGTACTGGTTCTCAAGTGATGCTGCCGGAACATACCTATTGGTTACAGGTTTTCAAACTTGAGGGTGGTAGCTACCCAGGCGGGCATTATTAAAAAATGTCCTACCACAATGCTATGGTTTCTTCACGATGTGTTCCTTCACCGAAAGCTTAGGCTGATTTTAGAGTTGTATAGCTGGATTTGAACCCGCGTCCATTGTCGCGAAATCCGGCTGCACTACCAACTAAACCATCATCCATAACACCATAAAAAATGGCATTTTTCCAAAAGTGGATGTGACGTCGTTTGATTTTAGACGATTCAGTTGTATTCTAAATGCTGTAAATATATATAATACTGAAAAAAAAAATTCACTCTATTTGTAAGCGAAGGTAAGGACGTTCGTGATTTTGCCAAATAAGAAATCGATACTTTAAAGGCATCGAAACGTTCAGCCGATTCAAACGGAAACAAACAAAACTCGCATTACGTAGGTACTCACTCCTCTAACAGAACAAACTTAGTTCGAATTGGCTTTAAGTAAATCTCAGTCCGATCTTCATGTCCAAACTGAGTAAGGATAAAATTTACTATTAACGATAAATTGAACAGTAAAATTGGTCTGTCTATATGTCGGTTGGCTTATAACATGAGAACAACTGAACCAATTTACATAATTCTTTTTAATGTGAAATATCTATTGCCGCATTGAGAATTAATGTTTCCGAACGTTCCGTGACGGCCATTTTTTAAATCGTATAGCTTTATTGTTATGTTAAATATTAGTATATATTTTGGTGTTAGTGTTTGGGATAAGTTATGTAGATAATGATTAAAAAAAATGAAGACCGTACCGTTCCTTACATAACATCCAGGAAAATTTACTCAAATCTATCAACCGTATCAGTACGTTCAGCGAGACATTTAAAAGCATTAATTTAACAAGAGAAAGAACTGATAAATATAAATTATTGATTCCTGGCAATGTTAAGGTGTGTAGAATTTGTAGATTGTAATATTTCAGTATCCATGAAAGGGTAATAACTACATAATAACTACATAATATATTATATATTTCTCGACATAGCGCATCCGTTTACATGAAAGTAAACAAAAATGTGACACTATTAATTAATTAAACTAAAAACCTGTTTCTGTACAATATGCAGTAATATGAATTTAAAAAATATATATATATTTTGCCTCTGTTGGCAATTTCGTTGTAAACAGATAAACATTATAAGAAGGAAACAAAATATACAACTGAGTGTGAGTAAGCATAGAATGTATATGATTTTATGAGACAAAAATGAAATATTGACACTGGCAAATGTATAAACCGTGCCTACCGAAAAAAGCAATTATTAATAAAAAAATGACCTATTCACAATATTCTCCCCCCGTTCGATAATTAAATGATTCGAAGAAGACTGGAATAATTAAATACGAGTGCGCAATATAAATTAAATCAGGGGCAACGAATTCTCATTCAGTCATATTAAAACGTTTCCTTTGCTTCATATTATTAAAAGGAAGGTTCGCCCGCCAATATTATCATGTCATTAAGAGGTTATTACACATTAATTGCCTTTCGTCCGGCTTCACCATTGATTTCTAAATGTTTTCTGTTTTAGGTATAGGTTTTTTTGATGTGAAATATCTATAGCCGCACGTAAAAACCGATTTCTGGTGTGGCGACGCATGCCGTGGCGACGCGTCGCGGCAACATCAAATATAACTATTACCGAAATCACTGATTAAACGAATCAAGTAGTCACGATTTGAAATAAATTCGTAAATTTTTGTATTGAATGAAAATACATGTTTATTCAATAAATAGTCATCGTTATCTGGAAAAAAATCGTAATATTTTATTTTCACAATCTGTTCTTTTCTGCATATTACTTTTACAAAATAATGTCGATGTTTGACATCTGCCAGGCTTCCCGTGACGGCTCACATTTTTAGGTGGAATATCAGTAGGTAAAATATAACTTATATTAGGTTAATGTAAAGATCTGGGGTTTCGTTGAAGGGAAATAATTTGATGAAATATTAGCATGCAATTGTGGTAAGGCACTTTCTAATACCCTCCTGGTTAGACCTATAGGTCCGTTAATAGGAATGTAGAAATTAAGATATTTTTTATCAAAGTCCCTCCCCCTCCTCTCCAAGCAGTTACGTAAGTATTTGTATATAATTTACAAAACGAACGGGAATTTTCCAAGTTTTTTTACATTTTTTGATCGAGTCGGTCAAGTATAAATTTAAATTTATGCTTAATTTAAAAAAAAAAACAATAGTGTTATCGTCATCATCATCGTTAACATCATCGTATTTAATTTCGTATTTCGTATTAAATTAGTCGCATACTCTTAAAATATAACTATTGTGTCGGTAGGTAGCACTTACAGATAGGACGGAGAGGATCTGTGGACTTCTGAGGTGAGCAGTCAGAGTAGGCAGATAAATACCGCTTATTACCTAATTCAGAATAGTTCATGTCTCCACTGGTATATTTATAAAAAATGTTAAATAGTTTACTTTAATGTTAATGTTTACCTACTAAACCGGGGTGCAATAGCTGCTTTCGGATTATGACTGATGCAGTCCATCCTTTGGGCATCTTCTTTTTGGGTATGTGAACTCGAGTAATGGTTTTATTTGAAAATGTTTTCACTATATACAATTTCTATAACTGTTGAGTTAATTGTAATGTTAGCTGCGATCGCGACTCCGCTCGTATGAACCATACAATTATTACTTTACTTTAATTTACTATAATATAAACACTTTCTAAATACTTACAGTAACTTACTTTACAGTTTCAAAATAATAAAAAAAAACATACCGATTTTTTACCGAAAACAAAGATTGTTTAACAGCTACTAATCAATACAATTATTAAGGAAAATCGGTCGTAGACAGAGGAATAATGTGCTAAACTTTCCTTACATGCATTTCAAGACATTTTTCTTTTGATGTTTATAATGGATTTTCTTTATTTTATTTATAAGCAATTCATGAGCTTTTAATCTAAATATAAATTTTGTAATACACTATGAATTTTTTTTTACAATACTCCGATAGTAATTATATTGAATAGCGAGCAAATACTAGATACTTATTTCTTTATATAAGATAAGATAAATATTTAATTACGTAACGTTTAAATTTATAATTAATCTTATACACAATAAAAGCAATTAGAACGCTATTTTTGAAATCGTGAACGTGTAAGTAGTTTCTTGACCTTTGTTGAAATACTCATTGTTTATTATTATTATTCTTCGTAAGTGGAAATAGTAATAAGACGTGTGTAGTGTACAGTTTACGAGCACTGGTAAGTCGGTCGGCGCCATTTACTCTAACAACGGTGCGGCCAACGATCATTCATGTATAATGTACTAGATGGGCGTTTGATGCGATCGCTCGTTTCCATTCATAGTGCGGTTGCCAAACCACAGCTAGCGAAACTTTAATGAAGTTTATTAAATTACGCAACCGGAGAGTAACTTCAGAACTTCAATAATACTCTGTGGTAATTAACTTAGTGACGTAATTAGATTAGCGGCGTAACGTTGTAAAATTACTACTTTAATGTAATTAATATTGTACATTTCCTAAGTTTATTTATTCTTTTATATGTAATACTAAGGTTTACCCGGACATATAAATTCGGTGATAATCACTTGTGAAAATTGGAGGAAAGGCTGTTATTAAATTAGTTTTATTTCTTAATATCACTAAAACTCGTTATTAAATAGGTTCTAAACAAAAAAAGAGAAACGGGTAATAAACAAAGGACAAAATTGTTTTCAACTGTTATTAAAGTGCGATTTTGTTTTATACTTGTTATCTTCAAACAAAACCACGAACAATGTATAGTAAACACTAAATACTAAGTTAAGTTAACAAAACAATGAGAGTTCCATTACGATATCTTGCAACAGTTTATCTAAACTTTGAAAATTTAACAAATATACCTAATGTAGTAATTTATTAGAGATATATTAATTATTATATGAGGGCGGAGTTATAGCATCACCTAATATTATAACTTTGTGATAATAAAACCAGACATTTTAGTTAAGACAAAAATATAAAATATACATAAAGGGCGTTAATTACATTAAACTTTCTGTTGCATAATATACAATTTAAAAGTTTTACTGCAGGCAAGAATTATATTAGCTGTCCCATTTTAGTACGTAATAAAACGGAACGAAATGCTATATTAAAACGTTAGTCATTTGCTCTTCTAGTGCTCACATTTATATCAATGTATACAATTAAAGGGCTTTAACTGTAACTCGTATATAACTTCAGCTCTAGAATTCATTACAATACCTACAACAAACATCAATGAAATGCAGTGGGCGACTAATTAAGACCGTAGAATATCGATGTCTACAGCTTTGTATTTATGCATATGTTAACGGGATTTTAGAGATTCAACGTGCCTACGTTAAGTCATTTCAATTTAATTACTTTGTATGTAATGATGTATGGAAACGAGGAATGATCAAATAAGGCTATCCTATTGTAAGCAATTATATATATATATATATATATATATATATATATATATATATATATATATATATATATATATATATATATATATATATATATATATCTATATATATATATATATATATATATATATATCATTGCGTAATATATTTTTTAACTTTTTCATACGAAATTATATTTTCCAATTTTTTTTTTATACTGACATTAAGCAATTCCATTTCTCACAATTTCAAATAAATACAAAAACTGTGCATTGAATCGGATTTTATTCACAATTTCATGAGTTTTAATTGTTTTACGCAGAACCCTAATTATTTTCGAAAAACTAAAGTACGAAGTTACGCGGAGTAACTTCAGCTATCTAAAAGCAAAAAATCTCGTCCAAGTCGGTCCAGCTGTTCCTGAGATTAATAGGAACAAAACAAACAGACTGACAAAAACTTTCAAATTATATTGGTGGTATAGGTATCGTATATACATTCATATCTATTTTATAAATTATTTTGATATTACAAATAGGCAAAAAATTGATAAAAACATCTTTCATTTAGTTATATTCAACCGTGAGAGTAAAATTACATCTAGGCTTAGCGTGTGTACCATCCTGGACCACATCGTCACCTTACATCAGGTGACATTGTGGACAAGGCAATGAACCTATAATTTGTAAAAAAAAATTAAAAACATCCGATTTAATTATCCAATTTTCACGTCGCAAAGCTCCTTCCGGCGTGGCGTTACTTTTCCCCTTTAGTGGTATCATTACGCTAAAAGCAACGCTCTTAACCTTCTGCTTTATATCCACATTCACCCTCCTCCGTTCGCCTTCACTGGCCCGTGGATTGCGTTGCTTATAGGGATGGTTATCATTTTTATTTCAATATTCTTTTTTTAACTCTATTTGCACAAAGCATTTAAATATAACTGGAATTGAAAAATGAATAAATTACAACCGCTTTAAATACTGTAAATAATTTTGATACTTGATGAGAGACAACAATGAAAGTTAGTGGTGTTTCAATTCATATAATATATATATATAATTTATAAAAATTAACAGAATATATTCTCATTTCTAATCTGATATTTATGCGATTCCCGCGACACAGGACGAATGCTCTAGTACGGGGTTTGTCAATAAACTGTATTTCGAACATATTCATTGTATAAGACACTTCGTATCTTATTGTAATTTTATATTTCAAATAAATTATTATCATTATGTTTGATAAATAATCTCAAGTTAGTAAATACTGACAAGGTAAGGACCAATAGCAAAGCAAGAGGTTCAGTACTTGGTCTCGCAGTGTTTAAATGACTATCCAACGTTTTGTTTCTAACGCACGGTAAGTTACAATTCATTCCCGATAACTTTAGAAGTGCTCCTGATAAAAGCATGAAAGAGAAAACTCAGTCCAAGGTTGCCCCAAGTACACATTTTGTAATGGCCGCTTAACTATTACCTATAAACTAAAAACTGTATAAAAATTTCGACCAGTCAGTCCCAGAAGATTCCTTTGAGATTATTTCCTACATCTTCTCATAATGTCGTCTTTAAGTTTGAAAACCTGCCATCAACATCATAGCTGTGCTCTGGCTCCGTCACTTTATAGCTGGTGCATACCATACTGGACCACATCCTCACTTAACTTTAGGTTAGGCGCTGAGCTTATATAGTATTAAAAATAATTCTATTTCACCGCACTGGTGACAACCCTAGCTCTCTGAGATGTTCAATAATTAATTTAATTTTAAAGGTGATGATAATATATACTTCTATAGTAACTGTATATTTTTAATCATTTTAATGGCTACGTAACGTAGATTATATCATAGATAAATTTATATAGAGTATATACATTAACACTACTAGCATTTACCAGTGACTACGGTCGTGAAAACAGATTTTATTTTATCTTCAGAAGGAATATCCGTAACACATAAAAAAGCGAAATCTCTCTGGCTGTCCGGCCGTTAGTTGTTAGTTAGTTATGCTTTTTTAAATAACATTTAAGGTCAGGTTTTAGTTTATATTTTATTATATAGTTAGTAATTATGTTATGCAGTAAATAATTATGGGGAATATAAAATATGAAATGCGAGTGAAACTGCAGGCAGAGCTAGAGTAAAATATATAGTTTCTAGTATTTCTGCGTTAAATCTTATGTAGATTGGTCCAGTGTGTTTGACCATTAAAACATATATAAAAAATTACAAACATTGTCGGAAACCTTCCACCGATCTACCGTTGGCCTAATCTACACTTACCACCACATGAGATTGAAGCTAGACATATGCTTTTATTATATAGCAAATGTACATTTTTAAGTTCACATATTGAAGATCCCCTATTTCATTTGGTTAAGTTAGTTTTAAAAAAAAAGTATTTGTAAAGAAGTGTTTGTAGATATTTCTTGTAAATAAATATTTCAATTAAAAATTCGATAGATTTCTGTATACAACGAACTAATTATCTTACTGGGAAAAAAAATATAATTATTCACCGTATTGTATTTCTTAAACATTAATTATTTAGGTAATAAACTGAAAGAAACTCTACAATAATATTTTATTTTTAACTTTGTCTGTTATTATCACAAAAACATATTTTATGTCACTTGATTTAAGAAACAATTTATTAAAACCTGAACAAAAATGAACGTTTAATTAAACAAATAAAAAAATACGTAAATTGTTTCAATATTTTTCTATCCACTGTCGGATAGATCAATAGACAGAGAGATTCACTAAGTAATATTTTTTTATACCACTAAAGTGGCATACAGACATACGATCCGCCTGGTGGTAAGCGGTCATCGTAGCCTATGGATGCCTGCAACACCAGAAGTATGACGTGTGCGTTGCCAACTCTTTAAAAAACTTTCTCACGCCCCTTTTGAAGAACCCCATATTGTATTCCACGGACGCTAGGAGCTTATTCCATATCCAGATAGTTCGCAAGAGGAAATTTGTCTGGAACCGCACTCCCCAGGACCATTTTTGCTCCAAGATGTGAGAATGAACTCCATGCCGATAGCGAACCGTACGATGGTAGAAATTAGATGTCGGCATTATTTCGAAAAATTCATCAGAACACAACCCATTATACAAACGGTAGAACACACATAAGAAGGCAAAGTTGCTCCTTAGACTTAAGGAATTTATAAGACTAAAGATTCTAAACCACTTGCGGGATTGAGATTGCCAACGATTCTCTTCATCATCTTCATTCATCTTTGAACCGAATAAAGTGACTCACGGTGGTATCCAGACTGCTCCCGCCCAGAGGTGACAGCAGTACTCCATATGGGGATGGTCTTTGAACTTTTATAGCTGTAGTCTTTGCTCCGATCAAGTATCGCTTTGGTCTATTCAGCACACCTAGCTTTTTTGATGCTAGCTTGACCCTTGTCTTAAAAGTGACTTCGGAACTGAACATCGCTTCAGATGTTGACACCAAGTATCCCAATGCTACAGCAAGGATCCAAATGATGATTATAAATTCCCAATTTCCCGAATAGGACATTGATCATAAATTCGACAGCGATAAGTAAATAAAATATACGGCGGTAAACTGTACACTTTTCACCGCAATAAAACACGTAGTTACCGGGGAAACATCAGAAGTTGTTTCGTCCGGACGAAGTTTCGAGCGCAGGATAGTAAATAGTTATGATGTCGTTCCAAATGAAAGGTGGTGATGGTCAGCGAAGTTTTTATCTAAAAATTGCGCAGAAAGGAAACGGCTTAACATTGAATATGGTCCATAATTGAAGTGTTGAAGTAAGCACCATTGAGTGCCGGAGGGTTTATATTAGCCTTATCTACTTTTACCTACTTGGGTAGATTTTGTGCAAAACTATGCCAATGTTCAACGTTATCATGTGAGTAAAAAATATCTAAAATATTGTTTACATAATAGGTACTTGAAGAAACGAAGAAATAGAACGCTATGTTTTTATATATGTATTCTTAAATCAATAAGATGATGCGTTAATTGAATTATACAGGTGATAAGAAACGATTAGATTAACTAAGGACAGGGAGTTACCCGAAAAATCTGGAGGAAGCATGTACCTAAACATCAGTCCGTGTTTTAGCCATAATACATCAATCATACTAACGATAAATTAAGCAAATTTACTAACAAAACTCGAGATGTACCTTAGTAATAAATAATAACAAGTTTTGTTATGAACTAGACTTCGTTTTAGCATACAAATTTACCGTAGATTTAAAGAATTATATATTTTAAATTAGCATTCAGGTATTATTAAAATCTTGTATAGTGAACAAGTTATGTTATAATGAACCTCTAGGCTTAGTGTGCTTACCATCGTGGACTGTGATCATCAGGTGAGATTGTGGACAAAGCACTGAGTCTATTCCGTGTAAAAAAAAGTTGCAACACGTCATCTATGGTTGCAAAGATTTGACTCCACACTATTGGATATAACACATGTAAAAGAAAAGTATAATATTACTTTAAAAAATTCAAATTTTATATTATAATTGGATTTAAAAATGTATGGCATTGAGTAAAATAAGCTAAATCTTGCAGTATTTCTATATTCTATAAATCTTGCAGTATACTATCACGTCGCTCACACATTTTAGAAATCTATTTCTTTGATAATTTCAAATAAGGATTTATTTTTTAGTGGATAAAAAAGTAAAATTTTACCTGATATTTATTATGTGTCAACCCTGTGTGTAAAACCAGTGCTAATATAATGTATATCAGAAAGCTATCGCGTGAACTCCTAGTGCCAGAAGTGAAAGTCCTTAGTCATGTATACATAACACGAGAACCAGTCACTCTGTCGGAGTGAAAGCTACTCCCAACATGGTTCTCGCATTTGACCGTTAGCTTGCTAATTGCGATGTTAATAATTTCAGAGACTTGGCTACGTAAATTGCGAGCGGTGATTTATAACGCTTAAAAATGCTTTTGGGGATAATTAGACAGAACATTATTCTGTAGATTTAAAATTACTTTTTCTTTTAACATCAACTATGTAGTTTTGAATACATAACATAAGCTCACGCCGGTTATCCCCGAAGGGTTAGAAGAGGTAAATAGCGAACTACGCCACCCACATTTCGCCGAGTTTAGTTCTGTGCCAAATGTGACAGGATGCAGCGAGCCTGTCGCCATATCAGGCACAAATTCCCGGGATGATACTGATGAGTATAAAATCCCAATATCACTTATCCCGACCCGGGGATCAAACGCAAGACCTCAGAACGACAGTCGTACCGTAATACAACTGCGCCACCGAGGCAGCCTGAACCTGCTGGTAAATAATAATAATTGTATCATAAGTTTTCTCAATTTATTTAGTAGGCTCTAAATATTGCACCTAAAAACTGGAAAAAGTTCCGTCGAAAGAAATATGAATGCACTTCATCACATAAAAATTTGTTTTAAATTTAACCTTGCCGGCAAACACTTATTTTAAGTTAAAGCTTGTAGGTGTATTTATGTTTCTCGTTAGTTATTTGAAAATTACCAACACACCGTTAATTTACTTATTCTACCTTTGTATTGCACCAGAATGATTTCAAATCAATTGTTGCTTCATCAATTGTTGCATTCATTAATTGCACCAATTACCAAATATGTTCTGACCGTAATAACCAGACCCCGAGGTCTATCTCTTCTAACTACCCTGGTATAACGACAACCGAATGATAGACAGTTATTAAAAAAAAAAAGTGGACTTTTCCACGTTTCAATCTATAAACAACGAATAACAAATCCTGGACAACCGAATCCAGCATTAAATTTAAAAGCCGCTTAACTGGATAGATATAAACCCTAACCCGCTCGGGCTGTTTACTCCGCGATAAATGAGATTGGAATTAGACACGATACATCACGAATTCGTTACACAGGAATAATGAATATTGTCGGTCAGATTTTTGGCTAATATTTTACTTGGAAGTCATTTTAAGTCATTCTTTCGCTTAACTCCAGCGTCAGCAGAAAAACGTTCATATTGGTTATTAGCGTAGATAAATATTCATAAATCGTCAATGGGAATACTTCTATGGTTGCAAATATTGAGCCCCATGTTTCGGTAAAAGAAAACCTTAAATTATTGTACTGTGATACAACGTTTTTTTGTATTCTTCTATATCTAACTTTCACTTTCATTTTGAAGTATTTCAGTCATTTGGATGGTTGTGAAACCCTATTATTTTTTGATGCTTGTAAATAGTTCTTTACTTACTAAAATTGATCATTATTTATCACTTCAAATTTAAATTATACTACGTCCAATCATAACCCAAACAGCCAGTTCAGGTTTTATCGCGAGTGTATGCTTACAAAAAAACAAGAAGACGCAAATTTCACATACTTCTCAATAATTGGTACTTCGAGGAAACGGGTGATAAAAACAGACAATCTCTGACAACGGTAGAAGAAATGTGGTTAGCTTTGATCGACCGGATAGAAACAACAGAATCTCAGATGGATTTGAGATATGCGTAAAAAGAAATCGTACACGCAATCATAATCTTCGTTTATTTATTTATTTTCGTCTCTATTTTGTCTTATGTTTGTGAAGTTATGGCTTTACGAAATTACTTTTGTTGTCTTGTTAATATCCTGTCAAGTTGAAATCATATAGCCGACAAAACTTGGCAATAAATAAATCATCCGAGCCCACGTTCCCGTTCCAATTCATCAATAAACCACAACAAGGTCCGTCGAACCGAATCCGATACTAAATCCAACAGTCGACTGGTAGGCTTTAATATAGTATGCCATTCGAACAGTGTTTACTCCGCGGTCGATGTACATATTCCATTGCATGCAGTACATCAAAGGATATTCGATACAGTGGCCAAAGCTATTCATTCATTGCATATTACAAATACTGAATGAAACAAATTGCATGTATAAAACATAAAACCTATACAGCGAAATCATAACATTCAACGAAAAAATGTTTACATAATCTCCTCTCATTAATCCTTATGTGTCACATTACCTTAGTATATACTACCTGGAGCAAAAAACACTACAACCGCTTCTCGGATAATTATCGGCACACCATCTGGTCTATCCAATGAGCAAATCTTTTCACAAAACATCTTATTTCGTCATTGTTTCAGAAAAGGTTTGTTATGACAATACATTGCGCTGTGATTGTTTACAATAAAATGCACCAAGAGATTTGTATTTTTATTTGTCTTTAGTACTACCATAGGGTACTACATTACTTTTATTCTTACATTTATTCTTATTTATAAATCTTACAGTCACCACTTCGTCACATGAAATAATTTCAACTGCTTTAATATCTTCGACAAAACGAAAAGTGTTAGTGATGTGTTATAATGAATCCATTCTTGAATTTAGTTCTGTATTCGTTTGAAAACTACATTACAATCGGTACACTTTTCATTCGTGAATGTTCGAATATGGAAAAATAATTACATTGCAAATAGAGACCATATTTTTTATTATATATAGATAGAGTACAAATCTAAAAAAGGTTTTCAACCTGGTGAACCACAGCGTACTGTGACTTCGCCATGTAGATATCCTAATCCGAAAGCTGTAATTTGTATTATTACTGATTCAAGTGGATTCACGCAAGCTCTTAAATCAAATAACAAAATTTGGTACAATTGACATTTTCAAGAAAAAGTACAGTTTTTGTTATTGGTCAGCATTTATTTGATACTATCAAATGTATAAGCTTTACTATATAATAATTTATAATACTTGATTTGTAAAAACTAATTACAAGAAAATATATATTAAAAATATTATACAGTAAAATCAATAGATAAATAAGCAAAGTTAAAACACAGTCTTATCCTATGTTTGTCAACCAATTTAGTATCTAGCTATTAACTTTAATTAGTTTATGTATTTTTTTTTTTCACAAATCTTCTATAATGATTATGATAGAATATCAACCATTGGTCGTAAACTAGCAATTATGATTCGTTTACATAATGACAATACTTTATTATTAAATGTAACGTATGTACTCGTATGTATGAAATGACTTAATTAAAGATAAAAATTAATACTGTAATTTTTTAAGTTTTCGCGTTCCATATTTAAATGCAGTTAATTTAAGTCAGCCCGTGACCACGGTTGGTGAAACCCAGCCGAAACGTCGGGATAGAAAAAAGCAAAGGTAACGCGTGAAAACCCGTTTAAATTAACTGCATTTAAAAATTAATACTATATGTATCTTTTAAATTTGTTCTCAATACGAATTAAAATAATCTTCTGTCATTATACCGAATAACATCGAAAAACCTCAGCATTAAAAGCATAAAAACTGCCTGTATGTGACCTAGACTGTTACAGCTACAGAATTGACGTAAAGACAATATTTGATAGTACTAAGTCGATAGTTTCGATAAAGTTATACCTAAGATTCGAAGTAAAGTATTGCTCGCAGTGTTTCTGTTGGCTTCCATTATCAGGTTGCGGATATTGAAGTCGTGGCTAGAAGGATACGTGACTCGCTCCGAATCGGCCGCCGCTTTACTTACTAAATATATTTAATCTGTGATTTATACAAACGCATAGAAATATATAATTCAACTCTTGTTTAAAAGTTTATTACTTTTGTTCTAATCTATATTAGCGAAATACCACTCATTGATTCATCACAAAATGTCAGAACCTATGCACCTGATTGCCTTAAAATTTCGTATAGTTACTCCCTTTGCTATGTAGACTCTCTCTAATAATTTTACGTGAATTCTATGCAGAATTAATTTTTCAAATTTTTCTATTATTATTCCCATAGTATTCGACTCCCACCCATTCACGGTAAATAACCGTTGTTATGGTAACCATAACGTGAAAAATGTTGCGACAGCAAGCTAGTATATTACAACGTGGAGAAAATAAGTGCATAAAATAATTTATATTATATGTGAGCGAATTTACGGAGTCCAGTAGTTAAAAATCCGAAATTTGGAAAAAAAATATTTTTTTCATTCTCTGGAGATTTTTTGGTGAGTACGCGATTATTGTAATACAGGTTGTATACCGATAGAAGATCAGCACTGACTGATTCTGATAAGATTTCTGATCCCACATAACGAAACCAAGATGTACTAGAAATATTTCCCTCTATGATTTATTCTGGACACATTCCACCAAAACGTGATGAATATCTTCAATTATTAAGAGACAAAGAGAATGTTCGTCCGTCCGTAATGTCCGAAATTGAACTACCGAAATTGAGTCTCAATTCTGCCACCATATATATTAGATATTCGGCAAATATAAAGCTAAGTTTGTACCGCACTGTAAACTCTAAAACACAGTATCTTATCGTTTTGATTTATGTAATAAAATTTCTAAATCTCGCTTGGCAATTGCCACCATTTATAAGAAACTTAGACTCAGCTCAGTTTCATTTGGCTATTCGTTTTCGTATTGTCTCGATTCCGTCACGTCTCGAGGGACAATGTCATCAGGAACAGTCACGCATAATTTATTTTCCATTTATTTTTGCGAGATCCATCGCTACTTCTTTGGGTCAAGCGATTCTTAAGACGGCGTCACACTGCATCGCTATAAATTTATTACGATTAAAGTAAGGTATACAAAATGGAATTTTAAGTTTAATTTCTGTATACCAGATTAGCCAATCTGGATCATGATCACCATAAGTTACGCTTAAAATCCACCATAGCGACACATTTAAACTTTTAATGTTCCGGAACTAACCGATTCATGTTCGTTAGATTATCGACTATCCATAAATTGCAAATTACTTTGTTAATATTATGCTCGTTGTAATTACTTAGTCACACTAACGCAAAAAATGATATGAACACTAACTCCAAATTAAATATTAACATTAAAAAGGGACTTAATGCAATTTTTGAAAGGGTTACCATTTGTTCCTAAAATTTCAGCAAGGTTGTACAATCTTTTTGAAAGTGGAGAAACCCTTCTAGGATACGCACCCCCGTCGGGAAACGGGGAGTATGTTATGTCGATTTTTTACTAACTAAAACCCCACTATACTCGCAAACCCTGTTGCTGGATGGAGCAGGGCATACGGAAGAGTCAATTCGTCGCTCCAATCCCAATAGGGTCTGGCCCCTCAGGGCGGTCCCGGCGCATGCAGGCCACTCTATGGCGGAGGCACGTCGTTTCCAAACCTACGTCTGTCAGTCCGATCTACATTCATGCCTTAAATTAAATGATCACAAATGATCCAAGCTCAGTGAAGCTGTGAAAGCCCTTCAAGTAAACAGAATAATTAGTCCAAAAAGAGCACTTTGCTTTAATTCGTTCAACCTCGGCTCGCCTCGGCCGACTGCCGATCGTTGTCAGATTTTGCACCCAAGTCAAAGGATTCGAATTTTCACTATTTTCTTTACGAAACGTCTCACTATTATCGAATTAGCTCCTCGCGAGTTTGCGCAATTTTATTGTAATATACTTCGGACTTCCATCTATTTCCAAGATTATTACACCTATTTCAAAGAGTTAAATTGATACTTATTTTAATAACATTTTTGTTTACTTATTTACAATTTGTTGTACGGATCTTTTTCATAGATTTATATCGCTAGCATTATAACCGCACCTTAAAGTAAAGAATTGCAAAAGCTTAGTCGTTTTTTTTCACACAATACTCTCTGTTATTTCGTCTTGAATATATAGAATTGTAGCTACGGCACTGCGCGGAGCAGCGGTGGATCGTTCTGTTTATTTATATTTGAACAAACTATGCTAATATTTCTATCAATCTCGTATGATTTGAAAGGTTTATCTATGTATATTTGAATATACAGTATTTATAATAAATAAGTGATTCTAATAACTTCTATGCGACTGGTGCATATGTGCATAGTGGTAGGGCATTTTCTAATAATGTCCGCATGGGTAGACCCTCAGCTTTGAAAACCTGTCGCCAAATACCAATAGGCGTATTCCGGTAGCATCACTAGAGAACCTACTGGTACCTCTAGGCATAGTGTGTTTACCATCCTGGACCAGATCGTCGCTTAATATCAGGTGAGATTGTGGTCAAAGCAGGCCCAGTGCCCAGTGCATAACGTGTAAATGTAAAAATTCCATTTTAACTGAAAACGTGATCTAAATTGTACATTTCAATTTATAAACGCTTATTCTATATATATTAATCTCTCTTTACATAATAAATAATAATGTTTTATCTTAGTAAAATCTGTAACGCGTCATGTCGGTTGACAACTTCATATCTAGATGACGTGACGCGGAAGTCTTGTGTTCACCCTCGCTTCTGCGCCAATATAATGTTATCATTTTCAATATTGTAGCCGTTTTCATGCTCTTTCTGAAATTCACAGACTTATTTACTTTGTAAATTATATATTCCAGAAGATATAATGTTTTTTGACTTGAAATGAAAATTTTTATGCCGAAATTAATGTTGTTATTAACGTAACGAATAAAATATAATATGACCAGTGTTCATGTTGCCAGGCGTAAATTGAAATTAACCTATCCTATATCTTTAATATCAACTTGAGCTTTCGGTGAAAGAAAAAAAAATCGTGATGTAACCATAGTATAGTGGTAGGGACAATTTCTAATCTGCTAGCTAGGCCCATCTGGCTAGTAATACCCAATTTTTTAAATCTGCCACCAAATACCGCCAAGCGATAAATAAGGTTTCGTTACTTTGTATTGTTGTGACAAAGAGGTTACATGCCTTCAAAGGTCATATATAGATCACTAAACCAAACTTCAAGTGCTATAAATTTTGTAAAACACACTCCATTGTTCGTGTAAAAATCTTTATTATGTTTTTTTTTTTAAATATATTTAAACATCACATATGTAGTAAAGTTTATGTTTTATTATTATATCAATTTTCAAACTTCATGGAAATATATTGGCCTCAAATAAAATCATAATAAATTCTTCATTCGATTTAGGCAAACTGCGTAGCACACCTCGAAGATCGTAGCAGCTGTATTCTGGCCTCTGTCGACGAGAGCCACAATAAAGATGTAATATCTGTTGGTCTCATGAAGACTATCACTCTGGTCGACGGCGTCCTGATCCTGTTTGTGACGGGCGGAGCATGCGCTTCGAAATTTTCTATCAGTTTGATGTTGATTAATCCGATATATATGTTTTATCTTTACAGAACTATGTATAAGTTGTTTTTAGTGTTCTAGATGATGTGCATCACGTTTTTTTATGGAATGTGTTAAGAACGACAGAATATTAGTATATATTTTATTGATAAATTTCAGTCAAACAAATTAGACGTGGGAATGTTTCATATCGTTTTAGTGAATGCTACTAATGAAATTGCAAAAATACCATGTGAATTGATTAAAAAATGTGTTTAAGATGTATGGTTGAAAACTCTTAATTTTAATAATATTAGCTTATGATGGATGGCGCAGACATAACTTTTGTGAAAATTCTCTTAAAAAAAGTTTTTAGTGGATGCACAAAGAGTGGTGCCAATTTGAGACATCAGCCTATGAAATTTGGAAACTAAATCATTCTTGATATGGGAATATTTATAATAATGATAATAACAATCACTGTGTACACGCAACGCAACGTCTCCGTATGCAAATCTTAACGTTTATTACAATCACTATCTCCGGGCGTTAATTTAATGTCCGTAGTCGGTTCAGACCGGTAATAACCGGAATCAAGCGGATTAACCGCCCGCAATATCGGTTATATTACGCACTGCAGTTCGATCTGCGACTTCGCCCGTCTGTTTCTCGTATTATAAGTGGTTACTGGTGTATTTTAAAATATATTTCCTATTATCGATTCATTAACTAAAAACATAATACTAACATAGTGTTAATAAGATATGATTAATGCTTCATCTCATAGAGAAAAACGTTAGTCAAAATACTTATTGATTGATTGTTTCGACTTTATATTATGGAAATGTAATTATTGCACTGTTTCTAATATATAGATTTTACAGGATAAAACAGGAATACATAAAATGATCCAATAAAAAGACTAAAATTAGGAAATAGATATTAAAGTTTTCTACAAACGGACAATAATGTGGTTTTTTATTTTTTATTGTTACAGAAAAATACTCTTCATTTTTCAGTTATAAATATTAATCGTATTTTGTGTTTTGTGCTTTTGATTATTCTATTAATCATTATTATTTTCACTTAGCTTAATAAATTAATTAGTTATTAGGTCATTTCTTCGTGGACTTTTAGAAGTTATTTCGGTGGCTCTATTTCTGGACTAATGTACATATTGTGTGAGTTATTAATTTTCACCATTACATACACCGTCTTGTGTGACGATGGTGATTGTTCATTCATACTTCAACGGTCATCATCGCTCTTAGAATATACTGTACTAAGAATAATGGCTTATCATTTGAATTAATTTAAGTTCTATTACATATAAAAGCTATTTAATATTAAATTTTTATGAAAGATAAAGTTTATTCTCACATTTCAATATTGCTTGTTTGGGTCTATTCAAGTACCCAGCAGTAAAGGCAGGTGGGTGTGCTCTATATATTGCTTATTTTTGATGGCATTGGTGATTACATAAACGATGTTCATTTACTTTTCATGAATTTACACCTTCCATATATTTTTTTTTTCTTTTGACATAGGTAAGCACGCCTATGAAGTTTTATAATGATTAACCATGGACAAAAATTGCAACAGTTCATGGACGCTGTTTTTTTCAATAGAGAAGCGACATGTTTTTTTTAACTCCGATATTTATCATCGATTATTTATCGAGCCCACAGATTATGTAAATACTTTCATTAAATGAAATCTAAATTAAATATGATTATTAATGTTCTCTATGACCTGTTTTAACAGTTGGACTAATTTGATCTATTTGACCTAGATTGAATTTTGACTTTATCAGATAACAATTAATATTGAGGGTTTAATAATTAACCTATAGCGTTCGATGACTTAGAGTGCCGACATACGAGAACTTAGACATAATGTGCGTTAGTTGGACACTTTACTCGAATCTTGACACCGCCATCTAAAATATATCAATTTTGACGCAGCACTATCTAGTTATTCTGTTAACAACATGTTTGATTGATGTCATTAAATAATAAAAATACATTTAACGTAGTGAAATTGTTTATAAAACTAAATCGTTGAGCAATAATAAAATAAATGTGTTGAATCGATTTAACTTATTCATAAATGAAATCAATTGGAATCAGTAACACATTACAACATCACTAATTGTGTTGTACATGGAGTGTCAAAATTAATAGTGGGAATGGGTAAAGCAGATTTTCTACATCATACTTGAACGGCCCATTTCCATTCCTGTCCTTTATGTCACTTTATATCACATAATTCTTACCACTTGCCTAGTGTCATCATCCCATCTTCTCTGTTTCAATTCGTCCTTCTCTATGGTATTATCATGTAACAATTTAATATTATCCTCGTTTCAATCATTGTCACCCCATCCATTACTATTTTATCCTTATGGTTTTTCATGGTATATCTTTATAGGGTCTTTGTCTTATTTCTTGTATTAACATTTCAATACAGACACATGACATATTATTACTTAGTATATATTGCAGGTATGAAAATTAAAGAAAATAATATTTACTTTTTAATAAAAACTCAGCGCTGATTTGTAGAAAATTTCCTAGTGTATGTGTGTGTGTGTACAGTGTTATACCCCGGAGGGTAAAAAAATAGCCGGTCTCGGATTAAAAACGCCGGCGCGGTCCCACTAAGCTGGATAAATAACACCCTGATGAAATTAATTTACAGTACAAATCTTTTGAAATATACGCAACATAATTTCATACATTTTCCCTTCTGTTTATGACATTTATGTTTTTTATCGAAAATGCTAGAAGGTAGTTTTCTAAGCTTAAATTATCACCATGAAACACGAAGTTAATAAGATTGATAATAAATTGAAGTACAACATCTTTCCTTACCACTCTTGATTTCATAATAAAAAATGAAGATCTACCATGAAGTAATTACAGGCATTTTCAGCAAAGTTATATATTAAGTGGTACTGTACGACGATGTTTCGGTTGGTAGTATGATCGGTATTTGAGTCGACGTGCGAAGGTTTGAACTTGACCATACTATTCTGTAATAAGTCAGTGCTTTCAGTAAGGAAAATATTCCGAGTAAACCATAGCACGTTGGTAGGGTATTTTTAATAATGCAAACCCTCAAGGTTCCCAAGCATCAACAAAAGTGTTATGGCAACATCATTTGAGTGCCAATACATCTAGCTTCAGTATGCTTACCATACTAGACCATATCGACCCTTAACATCAAGTGAGATTGTGACCAAAGCGCTGAGCCTATAAGCTATCCAAAAATAGTCATGAGAGTTTATTTGTTTGTTACGCTCCCATGCTTAAACTACTCAACCAAACTTCGTAAAATTTTGTATACACGTTCTCAGAGGTATCGAAAAAAATTAGGACTATCATTTAACTATGAATAAAACCATGGGCAAAAGTCAGTGCGAAATAATTTTCTAAAAAATATTCTATTGCATACTTCATATGTAGGTCGTTAAATAAATCGACCGGGAGGGAGTCCCGGATGATACGAAATACGGGCTCAAAGTAGGAGTTAAGCGAGAGAGGGCCGGGCTACGTGTCGTGTGAGAGAGGAACTAATCCGTCCTCATGTACTTCATATATCGCTCGAGCTCGTGACGGCACTGCGTAATACGACATTGAAATTTGAAATAATTCAACAGCGGAAAAACTCGTTATTTATTTATCCAGAGATATATCTGTATTTGGAATTGAATTCAATGAAGGTGTAAATTAATTAATATCAAGTGTAAAATTGCAAACGTTATAACACCGACGAAGAGTTACTTCTCCCTTGCCGTGTTTATCGGTTGCACTTTGGCGAATGTGCTGAAGAACTGCATCAACTCATCCCCCCCCCCCCCATCCTTCCTAATGAGGACTACCATGCGCCGTATGAGTTTTCATCCATACATTGTGGAAATTCCATTCTTTCGCACGAAGCGTTTTGCCTCTTCGTTCATAATGAGAACAGTGAATAGATGGAATAAGCTACCTGCGTCTGAGTTTCAAATTCCTACAATATACGGGTCTTCCAAGAAGAGTGAATTAGTGTAACAATGGATAACAAAACAATATTTCAACCAATTTTTACATGCTTATAATATAAAGTAATGTAATCAGACACACTATGGGTGATGAAGCACAAGTGACACTCAACGGGCAATTTATTGGAATATAGTTAATTGATAGACAATAAAAGATCCGGCAACACTATAACATTATACCGTTCAGACTTTTGGATGAGGCAAGCGAAGATCATAGATGATCGGAAAATTACTATGACCGATACAGGCGCACTGTTCAACAAATTCTGGTAAAAGTATAGCAGTGCTATATGGGACGAGTTTCTTTTGCTGGTCAGGTTTTTATTCGTTGTAATTTTTTATATAAATTTTATGTCAAGAAAACCTTCGGTTTTTTATATGTATATTATATTATTTGTACAATTTTATTAAATTTAAATTAAATTAATTAAATAATATAATTATAAAGATTATATTATAATATAATTAATATTAAATAAAGATTAAATTTCCTGCTCGCTCCCTGCAAACTCCTATTCTTCACAATTGGATAATATCTCAATCTGTTACTATTGTGGGTCCGTTCATATATTACGTGGGGGCGGGATCCTTGTTTTGCTTATTTTTAATGACATGTAAGACGAGGAGGGTCTGAATGGTGCAATCACTAATGGTAAGCAATATTAACTTTTTAATTTGTTCAATTTTTTTTTTTAAATCAAATATACTTGAACTACTCCAGACTCAGAATAGCACAGTTTCTCCTTGGATCCAATTCTAAAGTCAACGCGGACAAAATCGCGGTCATAAAGTAGTACTAAAGTATATAAAATTGAAACACTTTTTACTTATTAACTCACTAAATATATTAGCTGTTATGTAGCATACTAACCAACACGTGATTTATTTTATGGTAGGGTATTTACATTTATTATTGACACGGAATTGAATAGGCACTTTCGATCGGTCCGTGAGCACGTTAGGGTGTTTTAGTGAGAGGTCGAAAGAGTGATGGAGACAGCGAGACGAGGCCCGAGAGTGAACCTTCCACCACATTACATTGATAGCTATAGCTAATTTGTACAATTTCATAGAAATAAAAAAATACACGGTATAGGCTCAGTGCTTTGGCCACAATCTCACCTGATGTTAAGTGACGATGTGGTCCAAGATGTTAAACACACTAAACCTAGATACCGGTTCTCAAGTGATGCTGCTGGAGTATACCTAATTGTATTTAGCCACAAGTTTCAATCTTCAGGGTGGTAGCTACCCAGGCGGGCATTGTTAGAAAAAGCCCTACCACCATGCTATGGTTTCCTCACGATGTATTCCTTGACCGAAAGCTCAGGTTTATTTTAGAGTTGGATGGGTGAGATTGAACCCGCGTCCATTGACGCGGAATCCGGCCGCACTATCCACTGCGCCATCATCACTATAAATCTATAAAAGATGTATAAAGGATACGCGGTCAGCAACGAAATTGAAAAATATATATTTCATAAATCTATTGCTATCGCGTTGCGTTCCACTGAAAGAGTTATAAAGCGCGAAAGGGATAGCTGCAGCTAGGGTTGATTACCCAGCAACCCCGTATCGCCCCCACCCCAAATGCGGCGGACGGCCCCGGGGGGTTTTAGTGGGTATTCCCGGGCGCTTCTCGCCCGGGTTTGAGTCCCACACTGGTGCGGAGCTCGTCACTCCGTGCCCCTCTGCCTGTTGTATTGGAGGGACAGTCGGTCCCACTAATACAACAGGTAGGGTGAGTGCGTAAATGCATTTCCCCCCGTCAAAAAAAAAAAAAAAAAAGGGTTGATTACCCGTTGAACCCATTAGTCACCGTGTAACGCGATTTTAAATTTAATGTATTATGATGGATTATGTTTTTATGTGAACGATAGCTGAAAGTAAATTTTATTGTTTTACTGGATATTTTTTATGAACATAAGCACCTTGTCAAGCCCTGCATTGAGTAAAGTATTTTTAGTTTAATTCGAAGAATCTTTTGAAAGATGGTAACAATGACTAACACAATTATTGATTTTTACCACCACCATATAAATATAAAGAATTTATAAAATCGGTCGTGTAGTTTCCGAAAAAATTACGAACATACGTCAGAAATTTCCCTTTTTTTCTTAAAAACGGTATCAAAAATATATATTAACAAACTCGAAGTGATTTGTATTATCCAAATCGAACAGAAATAAAGACGACCCAATTACGCAGAGTCGAATGTTCCAGGCGACAGAATCTCTAATTATTCATCCGCCTTCGACGCTCATTTATCGTTCGCTAAAAGCGATGTGAATCATCCGTTTTCATTTAAGGACTGATAACTTACACTAGACACGCTGTGTCTTATTAAAATATTAGCACCGAGTAACTACAAATAATAATTTAGTTTCAAGCCTTTCGTCTGCGCCAAAAAAACACATTTATTTAACTATTCATTCATGTATTTTAACCTTACTTTATATAAAAAACAACGTTTGTCTATTTGTCTGTTAGTTGACTTATAGCTCGAGAATCACTGAACCTATTTATTTTTTATTTGTAAAAATATGATAACATATAAAAGTAATATATTATATATAATTGTTACCTTTTTTTTTTCTTTTTTGACGTGGGGAAATGCATTTACGCACTACCCTTATGTATTGTATTTGGAGGATCAAAGTCCTCCAAATACAATAGATAAGGGGGCACGGAGTGACGAGCTCCGTGCCAGTGTGGGACTCACCCGGGCGAGAGTCGCCCGGAAATACCCACTAAAACCCCCCGGGGCCGTCAGCTGCATTTGGGATGGGGGCGACACATATATAATTGTTACCTGACCAAACTATTAAGATAAATATGTAGGAAGTTAATATAAAACCACCAGCATATTATCTTAATGTATGATACAAAGAATATTTTTTTGAATAATAGAAATAGTATATGCGAGCGAAGCCGCGGTCACAGCTAGTAAATTTATAAAAACTATATTATTATTATAGGCGATCTCTATTTATCCACTCGTGAATGTGTTTCTGAACTCAAAAGCAATGTGACCGACGTACTTGATCTTTTTTTTAAAGTTACATGCTTTTTTGGGCTAGTTTTAATATCTATTTTATTACGTTAAATAATTTAGGATTCAAATTATAAGGTGAAAGGTAACACATTTTCTTGAAAGTTAACTAAACTGAACTTGGAGCATCGAATGTCAGAGACATTATTACAGTAGAGATTATTACTAGTTTGTGATATAGAAAAGGACACTTAAACTCAGCACAACGATCTTATTTGCGCTTTCATAACATTGCAACAATTCTACTAATATATTATAGCAACGTCTCTCTACCCGTGCTTCACACAGCTGGTTATAACTTGTGACAAACACTTATTTATATATTTTGCGCATCTAGTGTTATACTTAATCGTTATATGTTTTCAATTGCAAATATTATGATGAACATTGTTTGCGTTTATTAGAACGGTCTCGCTGCAGAATTGATTTACACTGAATTGACGACACTCGTAAAAGCTAACGTGATATTTGTGTTAAAATCGGTCTGCAACAGATTGTTAATCTGAATTTTTGTATGTTTATACCTTAAAACCTTCAAACGCTCAAGGCGAATTCAATGAAATTTCGTATTTCGTTTTTAATTTAGCTTAGCATAATGACTGCGTTTATTATAATGAATGATAACTGTAATGAATACGTAAAAATGTGTCGAATAAAAAAAAAAAACGAAATGAAAGAAGAGTGTGCACATAGCGTAGATACGAATGTTAAGATGGAAGTATGGGTTAGCAGGAGTGGATAGGATCAAAAATGAGGAAATCAGATGAAGCTTGAAAATAGCACCAGTAAGAGAGAAGTTAAGGAGTAATAGGTTAGCGTGGTTTGGACATGTCATGATGAGAAATGAAAGTCACGTTACTAGAAGTGGGTTTAGTATGAAGGTTCCGAAGTCAGGTACCTAGGAGTTCAGTTAGACGATAGACTCTCTTTCAAATCCCACATTAAGAAAGTCAAGCGCCAGACCTCCATGGTGCTAGGTCGTCTCTATCCACTCTACAACAGCAAGAGCAAAATGGCCCTCCGCCATAAGATTACCCTATACAAGATGGTGGTCAGACCCATCATCTTGTATTGCGCACCTGTTTTCGGTCACATCATTCGTTCACGCATGCACGCCTTACAAAGGATGCAGAATCGCTTTGTAAGGAAAGCAGTAGGTGCCCAATGGTTCGAGAGAACTGTGGATTTACACAGGGATCTTAACCTGCCCTCCGTTAGGTCCGTTTTTAAAACCCAGTGTCGCGCATTCTTCGAACGCGCAGAGACGCACTTGAATCTCCTCATCGTGCGAGCCGTCTCGTACTTGCTAGGACGTAAGCCGCGTCGTATAAGTCGGCCGCGTAGGATCTTATCGTGTCGCGATGATACCATAACTCGTAGTAATAGGATCTTCCCTCCTTTACCTCGTGCAAATGCGTGCCAGTGCCCACGCCCGCGAAACCGCCGTTCCCGCCGCTGGGGACTGGCAGCTAATTTTGCTCCCGCACACACTCGGGGTCCCCCTCAGGCGGCGACCCAAGACGTGTCTTGTTCCCCAACTGGGGAGGCTCTTGACGTCGCCGGCTTCGCGATACAGTGACACTGCCCATGCATTGAGCATTACACGCACAACACTCCATACACTCCTGCACATAACACGCAGGTACATAGGTCCTGTAAGGAATCTTTTTTTTTAATATTAATAAAAAATGTAGGGAATATCTAGGACACAACTCGCGAGTGAGTTTGAATACTCAGGTGACGGCCAAGCCGAGGTTCGTACCACTTTGGTAGCCCTTGTGCTAGTCACCTTATTGCGGCTGAGTGCCTTCAGTACTCGCCCCCAAAGTTCGGTGGAGCTGTAAAGGCCCTTCCGGTCAACAGCATTAGCTAGGTCAAAAAAAAAAAAATTAAGTATGAAGGTGATCGAAATTGAGTTAAAGAGAGATATGTGTATAAGTACCTCTAGTTTTAGTATATTTACCATACTGGAGCATATAGTCACTTAATATCAGGTGAGATTGTGGTCAAAGCAAGGAATCTATACGATGTAAAAAAAAAACCTTCACCTTTTTTTAACACCTAACTAATGTAACAAAATACTAAAACCTAGCCTAGAGAATATATCTACGATTTAAAAGAGAATCATGTAAATCGGTCAGTGGTTCTTGAGTTAAAGCCAATTGTATAGGTAAGAATAATTTCCCCAGAATGATAGACATTAAAAAAGATAACACAAAAAGATAATTGTATGAGTAAAGTAATATTAGTAAAGTAATATAAACATTTGTGGTCACCTTTGACCTCAAACTGCCAGTTTCTACGTCAAGGGTTCAGGTTACGATTCGCCGCGCAGAGTTGAGAAATTTTACGATTTAACAAAACTTTATATATAACTGATGTCGGTTTTCGTTTCACACGTGGACACATATCTCCAGTGTGTATTCAATTGTCTTTACTTTTACAAATAACTCGCAACATATTTGTCTACGTACGATTAAAAAAAAAGAGCGTGTTTCTGTACGACAAATTAATTAGCAGATAATAGATATATATCATATAACGAAAAAGAGATTTTTTTTATTTATAATCAAATGCTTCCTCGAGAACATTCGTTCATTCTATAAAATTTGTCTATAATTTTTTCTAATATGTGTTATGTATGTGTTACAAAATACACTTAATTCTATTATAAAAATTTAACTATTAACAATTCAATAGGTATATTATTTATTTATGTAATAATAACTTGATTATTAGTCTGAATGAAAGAGTTAAATTTCGAAAGAACACTCGTAAACACCAAATTTATAATTAGTAAAATTTAAAATAAGAAAATTCCATACAAATGGTGTGCGATCTGGAGTGTCTAATAGAGATAGGCTGACCTTTACTACAGATCTCCAGACATAGCACACAGTAGAGAAAAAAATTATTCCACAGCCAAAAATTACAACGTGCTTATTTTTATATCGTTTACTCTCTACGAATTGCTATAATTTACTTGGCAATCAAAATCAAATTTTGACACTTAACAAGTTACGCGACCAGAAAATTTGCACTCTCAAGATTACATCGAAATATTGAAAAGTCCTTAAAATCACGATCGACCTGATTTGGTTTTTTATAAGGAATAAGTAGACAACAAACAGTCATTCGTCCGAGGTCTCATCTGAATTTTATTGTAAATGTTAACAATTTCCATTTTCACGGACCTCTCCGCTCCCCTTCATCTGTTATTTCACCCTCCCTTTCCCTCTCCCCTCTCCTCCTGAACGTTCTAAATAGGATTTGTAAGCCAAGTTGAACTCATTACGAACTGTCTCCCCAAATACGCACGACAGAACTCTGAAGATATTCGATGCCGATCTTGGGTGTATATAAAAATATTCCTTTTTTTACTGTTGTTCCGTTTTTAGAACAAATCACTTAAATACTTGATAATAAAACTTAAGTTTACAAATTTTATATTACATTTAACGATTCGTTGATTTTAATAGTTTTGTTTTTGTTGTATTGTATTGGATGGTAGGATACATCATGTTTTTTTTTTATAAATTCTTATTATTTTTTTTATATATTATATTAATTATTCTTATAATATTATTTATAATACTCTTTATTGGTAATAAAATAAAAACAAACCCGACTTCAAAATAATAAACTATAAAAATAGCACTAACAAGTAAATAACTAATTACTTTATTAATCTGCTTCTCTTTACTTCCATATATCTTTTATTTTAATATCATTAATAATTTTGGAGTCAGTGCCAGCTACAGTTAACCAATGTACTCATTTATGAATGAAAATAATTGCACAACTACACTCATTGTGGTAAAGCCGTCATAGTCACTCGTATTAGCTTGTGAGTTATAACGGAAGTGACAATAGATTTTCGATCTATATGAGGTCGCTATTGATTTTGATTTTACGCTACTTATAATAGGCAATTTCATTAGAATCGGTCAAACCGTTTTCAAGTTAAATCCAGAAATAGACACGGACAGAGAGACAGACAAATTTTTTAAAATGTTTTATTCGAGATTAGTAACGACAAAAATAGACATCTGCCACAACATTTCTAAACAAAATTAAATATACCGACAAAGCCTGCTAATTTATTATTAGTATAGTATCATTTTTTTATAAAATCAAATAAACGCTTATATGTTATGCGCATTTTACTAAAATTGTATTATAATATTTTCTTCAAGCCAGAAAAATAAAATTAGAGATTTTTTTTTATATAACAATTTGAACAAATAAATAAATTATTTCAAATGAAAGTGTAAAATTTCTTTCGTTTTATTATCGTGCGAAATAGAATAGACGACAGATTTAAATGAAATCCTGCAGGACATATTACAGTAATTTAAAAAAAAAAAATCTCAATAGAATTCTGACGCAAAATTATTTTGGTTGGAATAATTTCTGTCTTAATAAAGGTTGACCTCATGCCCTCCAAACTTTGTCCCTTTCACCCCCACATGCCTTCCCTTTCCCTACATTCGGATTTGAGCATGAGAAGGTCATATTTTTATTCCATACTAGCAGTGTGTGCGTGGCTCCGTCCGCGTTTCATATATTCTTCAATTTTATTATAGTTTTAAATAATCATTAGAAAATAACGTTTTAATCGTACTCACCATTTAATTGTTTTCTTTAAACAATTTCTTGTGATTTTTTTATTCGGAACCCTAACAATTTTACTGATATTATTTTTTTTGGTACTAACAGAGAGCAAAAACACTGAGCGTTATCTACCGCCTGTATCATGGCGAGTGCTCTGAAGAATTATTCATCCTGATCCTTCCTCCATCCTCCTTCCAGCGAGATGAGATATATGTGCAGGCCGGCAGGACAGAGACGACTGACGATGGATAACCGATCTTTCGCCAGTCGCCAATGTTTCTGGATTGCATTGAGCTTATCATCAGGCACAACGCCGTAACTTTGCCGAGCTAGTATAAAAAAAATTAACACGATTTTATCCGCGTAGTTCCCGTTTCTGTAAAATTTTCGGAATAAAAGCTATCCTATGTCACTCCGTGGAGTTAAAACTACCTCCGTACTAAACTTCATCCAAATCGGTCCAGTAGTTTTGAGTTTATTGGCTTACATGATTTTCCGTCTCAAGTAGCCGTCGTTTTCTCATTCGAGAAGCATACTTGTTAGGTTTTTTTTTTCGAGGGGAATGCATTTACGCACTTGCTGTCCAACCTAACCCAGGGCAAACCTACCAGGAAAGGTTGAAGCCGGAGATGTGTGAATCACCACACCAGAATTAGTGTGGGACTCGAAGCGAGAAGCGCATACTTGTTAGGTCTACCCATCACTTAAAATTGGAAAAAAAAAAAAAAAAAAACAATTATGTAATTTTTTTTTAATAAAAATAAAATACCGACTTCAAACAGGATTATAAAATAATTATTTCATCATTTCTGATTAACTAAATAAAAAATCTTTTTCGTTTCGTGTTTGAAGTCGGCTTTCTTTTGTTAAAAATTATTTTATTATTATTGATAACTTTAGAGCTTGTTAAAAGTTATCAAAGAAAGTACAAAAAAAAAAAAAATAAGAAAAAAATATATATATATATACTATACTATATTATAAAAATATTACATTACATTGCAATCAACCAATATCAATATATTGGCTCACTCGGGCTCAATACATGGCTTAGACATAATGAATGAAGCGCACTATTCTCCTACCTTGAAAATCTTCGTCACATCCCCTGTATTATTAATCCATTATGATTTCCGATTGCTTCTTACTTTTCATTCATTTGTTTTAGATTAGCAAAGTATGAACTTCCAGTGTACCTATATGTAACTATATGTAACTTTTATTTATTTATTTATGTATAAGAACGTCACAGCACATTCACAATAGTTATAGAAAACATAAAATATAATTTTAAAGTGCCAATTAAGAAGTAATACAGATTACATTTTATATGCAATATACATTACGCGAGTATGGATGTGAGTGTATATGTGTGTATAGGAAATGTTGAATGCGCGTGTGTCAATTATTAGATGTTAAATCTATTACCTGACGTCTGCAACTAACTTTAATCGGACCGACTTTAGGAACTGATTACGACTAAGGTGGAAAATATCATTGTCATTGAATAGATTGTTATATTGTTTAGTAGATCTGTAGATAATGGAATTCTGAGCATAAATATGCTTAACAGAAGAAATCTCAAACAGATGGGGGCTACGAATCCGTTTGGTAGGTACTCTAAAATTTAATTTACGCAATAATTCTGGACTGTCTATCGCCGAATGTACGATATCATAAAGAAATTTCATGTCGTTTATAATCGACGCTGTTTTAGAGATAAGATGTTATAACGTTTTAAATTGAGGTTAAAACTTGAGGATTTTTTAAACTATAAGTAATATGATGCACCTATTTTTGTTTTATAGATTCACGCCTGTCCATTTTTAGTTAAGCGGTCATCATAAACGTGAGTTACACCACTACAAAGCAATTGTATTTAAAAAAAAAAATCTATAAGTATATATATATATATATATACATATATATTATTTTGTGTCAACTAAACGCAAATGGAACGTAGAGATGATTACGACTTATTCGTTCATCTCTACGATTTTATCTTGATTTTTTTTTTGCTTTTCTCGTCAGTTCGTGTAATATCGTTTTCACATTCGTGTGACAATTTCTAAATGTAATTCACTGGTACATCAACTCTCTCTATCCGTCGGAATTAGTTGTTAGGTTAGATACCAGTTTGCGAACAACTTGTTATCCGTAACTAAGTTGTGTTCATCTGCAAAGTTTGTGGATGTTTTCTCTTATATAAACACTGTTACATTTAATTGGTATCATAATTTTGTTCTGATTTTGCATCGATGGACGCATGTACGAATTCTCTTATCCAACTCCATAATGAGCCTGAACTTACGATGAAGGAAAATATCGTGAGGAACCCATAGTATGGTGGTAGGCTATTTTCTAGTAACGCCCTTCTGGGAAGTCACTCTAAAGCTTGAAAACCTCTCGCCAAACACCAATAGGTGTGTTCATTGGAGAGCCAGTACCTCTAGGTTTAGTGTGCTTAGTAACTTAACATCAGGTGGGATTGTAGTCAAAGCACTGAGATTATACTCTATAAAGAGTTTTATATACGATAATAATTTAAAACTTATTTTTACCTCAATTATAGAGAATAGTGTTCGCCTATTGATCAATATTGGATCTTATATAATTCTTGTTGAAAATTTGAAGTAACAATTTCCCATACCCCTTTATTGATAGTACATCGTTATAAATTGAATTTGTTATATTTAGTTACAGTAATATTGATTTTCAAATCGTTTCCTTTTTCTCTCTTTTGGAATGTAACATCGGGAGTAAGTGAAAGAACTAATTTCCCGAATTTTGTAGAGTAATAATTGTAATAGTAAGAGTGCTAGACATCATCGCGCTAAGATTTAAATAAATAAACGGATGGAAGACAAATTAGACTTTTAACAATATTTTAAAGGTAATATTTTTCTTTGAGAATAGGCGCTGAGACAACTAATGTTCTCTAAATCATGTTCTTCAAAGGTTGTTTTATTTGAATCAAATAATGATTTCTATCTTAGTTTATATACTCTGTCTCACACAACAAAAGTGTTATTGTTAAAGATACTGTTCTTATTAAAGTTATGCAATTTTTCATACTGCGAATAATAAAAAAAAACAGAACAGAAGACAGAACTTTGAAAAGACATGTTTTTTTTGCTGTTTAAATGATATTTTGCTGTTTATTTAAATAATTAAAATTTCACAGTTTGTCATTATTAACATTTATCCGATAGAATAATCTTTTTTAAAGTTAAGTAAAGTTAATCTGGATATAATTTAGACATACTCTTTGTTACTTTATGTATTTGGTCATTTAGGGAAAAATATTTCAGATGTGACAACACAAAACCTTAGGAATCTGCTATCAAACTTAACATTCCTTTCCATCAGAGATAAATAATAAAACTCTGGCAAATGCGTCCAAGAAAAAAAACCTTGGAAAACTCCATGTCGTTGACAGCAGGTTGGAAGCTAATGTCACACTCTATTAGTAACGCGAATCTATAAATTGTTCCCGTACCCTGAATTGCTCAACGCCGCTAATGAAGTGTTCATTTCAACAATTATTAATTATTTTAAGAATCCCTTTAGCCTAATGAGATCTCATTATCTACGTAATACAATTTGTTATTTTTCCTAATTAATCAATGATTTTATATAATCACGTGTACATTTAATAGCGACGTTAGAATTTACTGGGTTAAATTTACGCCCAATTTACACGAAGAGAGAATTCCAGTCGCTCAGGGTGTGGTCAACTACACGCATGGGTAACTCAATTCTCAGAATTAGTAATTTACTATTAACATTAACCGCATGCGGTCAGGCCTGCGATTCTTATGAAGGTTATTTTTATACAGCTATATGTCACAGTACCAATTTCAAATCTGGTGAGTTGCTTGGCTGATTTAATGCATTCTAGCAAAGATAAGAACAAAACATTTAATTAATCCTTATCACACTCATTCAAAGTGAAAAATCAAACAGATTAAAAAATATATAATAAATATACTTAACATTTTGTTGAGAATCCAACCTTTATACCTTTTTTGTCTGAGTAAATAACCTTTTTTATTCTGTTTAGTTTTTATTTAAAATAAACTAATGTATTTTAATTTAAGAATTCCATGTATTGTCAGTCAGATATAGTAAAAATACACTCATACAAGAGACACCATATATCGCTTTTTTCCCTGTTTTCCATCATAATATTTGCCCAATCTTCACATAAAACAGAGCTAATCCGCAACAACTTATACGCTCATAATGGGCCTAATAAGAAAGCTCAAAATTGCTAAAGGATAATGGAGAAGGCTTGGAGTTCCACTGTGTGATCGAATCAGGAATGAGGAGATTCCCAGAAGAACCAAAGTAACCGATATTGACCGAAGAATTGCTAAACTTATGTGTGGCAGTGGGCTGGGCATATTGCTCGTAGAATTGATACCCGATGGGGCTAACGGGTTTTCAATTGATTACCACGCACCGGAAGACTTAGTGCGGGTAGGCCCCAAAAGGTAGACCGATAACCTGGTGAAGGTCGCGGGAATCCGCTGGATGTGGGTGGCACAAAACCGGTCGTCGTGCAGATCTTTGGAGAAGACCTATGTCCAGCAGTGGACCGTCTTTCGGTTGAATGGATGGATGGAAATACAAAAATACTTAATTCAATTTAGGCCCTGATAAGGCGATTATGAACGTCAAAATACTACTTAGTTACTAAATGGCATCTCTTATAAAATATATAGAAACAAAATCGATCTATGAATTATAAAGCCAATAACGAATTTATTACTCTTCAAAAATTATACTTTCCTTTGCGTATGTGTATGTAAAGTAGCGTGTGTTTGTATACATGGATATATGGGTGAATTTTATTTATATTTCTTTATTAGAGATACTTTCCTTTGATTTCTAAAATAGTTTTTTTCTTAAATGCTATAATATCGTTATGATGTTTATTGTGAAGAGGTCACCGAGTTGTTATTTTAAGTGCGCGGTATTCTGTTTAGACCGCAACGATAGTTCTAAGATTTTATTTATTTTTTATCAAAATGTATACATACTAAACATAATTATTGTTTTTTTATGAGTACTCCATTCAAAATATGTGTAGATCTAGATATTTTGCGATCACACACGACGGTGTGACATCCGCTCTGTATCAAATCAACAGCGCATGCATTTAAAATTAGCCCAATACAGTTAACGTGGCAGATTAACCGACTCAGCTGCAGCAGTTGTGATCTGAATATCATTGCATTTGCGGTCAATTGTAACGCTTCAGATCTAGAGAGATATTACTAGAACAAACCGAGGTATAAACTTGTGTAACAAAATTGGTGCTGACGTAAATTTTGTGACAAAATTGACATTTGTCTAAAATGAGCAGTTTCGTATTGAATATGAGAAAATAATCAGAAAATTGACAATTTTCTTTATAAATAATAGAACTACTGAATACTTCTAAATTTGCAGAAAAAGAGAGATATTTTGAACCTTGTTGAGAAAGGCAAATTTCAATTTTGAATTTCACAAACAAACTATTGTAGTTATGTCAGCTTTTTCGCAAATGATATTTCAAACAGAAGACCTCTTTATACTTATAAAGCATGTTACTTATAACTATTCCATACCTGTTATATTATATATGCATACATAATTTTTTCCCTTTGCAGGAAATTAGTGTATAAACTATTTGATCTTTTCATCTTAAATATTGACCTTAAATAAAAATATTCTTATTATCATACTCATCGAATTTGCTAGATATAAAAAAAAACCTTATATTAATGAAGTACTACCTACCACGCGCAATTTCAATAAAATTTTGATAAAACGCACCGAAGTTTTTAATCATTAGTCAATATCTAGTTTAGCGTATTCTGGATCATCTTGTCTCCAGATCGATAATAAGCCGACATAGAAACTGATTTATTTATTGAAACATTAACGAAACATTCACAATATTTCTTTTAATATAAAATATCTTTACAGATGTGCACGTTTATATTAACGATACCGCTAGATGTGAAATAAAGCATGAATTAAGGCTCGTACAATTTTAATAGTTTTAAGCGAAAGGAGTGAAATGGTCAATGGAAGATGTCAATGTCGTTATGATTTTTATTAATTTCGTTACATAATTCTTTGAGACGATTGAGAGGCGAAAAGATGTTGGTTCTGTGCATGTTTATATATCATTAAAAGAGTTAACACAAATAACACAAATTTGCAACCTTTATCGAATTGCTTGATGAGTGTTTTTTTGATGCAATTTTAAAATAATAAATCCTATAATCATTAAAGATGTCCGTAATATTGTTACTCCTCTTTCTTCTGAATTATACACTGATACTAATATATTAAATATAGTTGTATAGACCAAATTAGTCGGTATAACAAACAATACATACGCTCGGCAGAATCCAATATGCGTAATCTAAACACATGAGGCGTATGTTAAGCGTGTTATGGTGTTCAATGGTGCGTTATATTGGACTTGTGATTTATTGGATATGATAAATAGAGTTGGCAACTCATCGATAGAATCTGTGATCGTAGTTATTTGCTTAGCGACAGAGATATTTCGAGACAAATTCCTTTTTACATACTTAATTAGTATCTACTGTGTTTCATTATTTGTTCGATTATAATTTATGTACTCATTTTTTAGGTAATTATTTAATCCGCTTGGGATGACAGTAACGTTCATTGTCCACTGACAGTAATGTTACTTCTTCTATTTACTTGTTATATTTTTATTTAAACGAGACTTGTTATTTTAATTTTTTTTGTTGTTATAGTATTGATTAACAAGGATTCGATTTCTACAATAGCCTGAGCTTCTGAATGAAGCGAAGCATTATTACAGTGCTTAAAAAACGTTGTATGATGGTAGGTGATTGTCTAATTACCCCGGCTTACCAGTTACCATGTTTGGCAAATTTGAAAATTACTATAATTATATAACATGTATTTATATATATATATTAACTATTTTAAAATCGGATCAATATCTTTATTTCTATAGACTGTGGTTGCAGAACTACATTCTTTACTTTTAAGATAATTTATTTCAATGAAAAACTAATAAGCAACGTGAACGTAGATTGATTTTAAATTAAAAAATTACCTTTTTTTCTAATTAATTTCGGGCAATGTTATAGCCTAATCGAAATAGTAAAAAGTACCTATACATTCATTCTGCGAACTCATTCGGTTATACTTAGTTCTAATTCTTATCAAATAAAAAGTTGACCATCACGGGACGCCCGCCATATGTGACACATCAAACATCATGGTATAGGAGTCAGTTTAACTACCAAAGCGCGCCAATATGACATGTTTTACATGAAAAAAAAACCTTAAGAACTTACTTTGTTTTAGGCGGGAAACAAATTCGGGTGGTATCTGCACAAGATAGCTAAAAGGGAGTCGGCAGCGGCCTGCCACCACTGCGGCGTAGCAGAGGATACCGTACGGCACACTCTTCAGCCAGCCACCCGCCTCAAGTCTCTCTCCTCCGAAGTTCTTGTCTCTACAAGAACCCAAGGACCTTTTGGCTGGCGGCGTTAAAAAAGGTTAAAGAGGGGTTACTTTGTAACGAGCTCCCCCTAGCATCTCCCTGGCAGGCAGGCAGGGCATGCGTAAATGCATTTCTCACATTAAAAAAAAACGCGTGAAACAAATAGAAAGTCAGTTAACTAACCCCTGTTCAAATATTTAGCAAACCAACAACTATACCTCCCAAATGAACTCTTCAGTAAGAAATAAAATAAAGTTTCCTATGACAATATTTTAGCAGAGTATAATTCGTTCTGTTACTGTGGGAATGATTCATCAAAAGCCAGATTGTAATTACATAACAAGACTGGTCTATCGATCAAGTCGTGTATATCGCGTCTCCCTTTCATTTCCCACTAGACTTGTCTCTATTTAATGCGGTTAGTTGTTACTCGCAAATGTCAACGGTATATGCCTTAAAATAGTAATAGGGATTCATCGTAACTTTATGTGAAGCCAGAATGTATCTAAAAAAGGCACGTTTAGAGATGCATCGGGGTATGCTAGTCCCTACACTTATGTGTGGTAGTGAATGCTGGGTCTGTCAAAAGAGACATGAAAGCAAGATGAATGTACAGTAGAGATGAGAAGTCTAAAAAGTATAGTGACATGAGAACGATAGATAAAGTAAGAAATAGTGCCAAAGGAAAAGTTGCGGTGTGTTGGAGGATGTAGTGACAAAGATAGAGAAAGAAATGCTTTATTGGTTTGTACATCACTGACCCTTTCATACAAAGTGTGAGAAGAATTTTTTTGAACAAACCTGTATTTTTTCACTTTCTGTAATCTGCCTTTAATTTAAGATACTATCTTATTAAAAAAAAAATTATCTTTATCGTTGATTGACCCCATCGATTGGTATTATATAAGTGCATAACTTTATTTTTTTCGGATTTTATGCCTATGATATCTCTTTAAATGCAGTTTTACATACTTTTTATTTATTTATTTTTTTTATTAAAGGAATCATTCCTCTTAGTAAAACTAACTATCGTAAATATTTAAGGTACTTTTCCTCCAATGAAGTTGATGCAATGAATGAGGTTGATACAAACGAACCCACATACAATTCTCATTCTTCTTATGCAAAGGGCATTGGTGCAGGGAATTTTTATTCTGCGAATTGAAATCAAAAAGAGAACACTGGTATTGAATCTTCTTGTTCTTAGTTTAGGCATTTCTTTTATAATGTGTTAGAAAACAACTACCGTGCTAACAAAGTTAAACACTCACTAACGAAATCTCTATAAAAGCGGGGTATCGAAAAGCAGTATTTTATCGACTGGCTTCGCGTGAGGATTTGGGTTCTCAAGTTGCTCATGCTGAGCACCAAGGGTCAAGCACCACGGCCGAACACCGAGCACCGCGGACTGTACTCCATACCTAGGGTTGCATGCCCTGGGCGGCGCTCTCGGAGATGTGTGCGTGAAAACCGTGTCAGAATTACATTGCATATGGGTGTGAGACACTCCCTGCGGTTTTCTTATCTACTGCGGTTTATTTCGTTGGTAATCGGTTCCTGTTGATCATAACTTTTTTTTTATTATTTAAATTTCACTTCGTATGCAACAAATGAACAACAGCAAACGTTATTTTTAAGTTGGTAATTAGTGACTGTAAGAGATGTACTTCATTTCTTTGAATGTCCGTTCGCCTTTCGATTCATGTGTTTCAATTCGATTCAAAATAAATCTATTATAATACCTTCACAAGTATTTCCTAATAAACTATTTGCCTCTACACTTAACAGCTCAAAGTTTGACTATAATACTTGTTTACAATAAGAAAAATGTTTTTTTTTGTTAATTCCTTTATTGATATAACATTAAACCTTGTCAAACTAACAACAAACAACTATTTCACATTTGCTTATACAGGGTTACTTTGAAATTAATGGCGATAATTAAATGGGAGCTTATAATTATGATTCTGAATAAATACAATGAAAAAAATAATTTAGTAAAAACTCGATTAAATTAAAGGTATATAATTAAAGGTATCAAAACCGTGCGAAAAGTATACGGAGGGCGATGACTCCACCCGCACTCGCGTACATCAGCTGATAATTATATCCACATGGATACCAAGTTATCGACCGCTGCAAAACGGTTATGCGATTTTGATACTTTAATTGAATTAATGTAATTATAATCTCATATTTAATTGTTGCTATTAAATTAATGAATTTTATTCACCTGATATACACCTGATATAATTCAAAATTTTTCTTTACAGATCGATGATTAAATCTTAGGTATAGGTAATCATTTCTTGTATTTTATAGTTACCATAAAACACCAGTTTTTATATCATATGGCTTATTATCCACGGTAACAATATTAGCCCTAGTCAGTTAATCGTGTTTTTAAAGGAAATGCAATAAGTTGTCTGTTTGGGATTATTCCAAGATTTACCTTACAAGTAATAAATTTCATTTTGAAATAATATTAAGCAATAAAATAATGGGCTTAAGTTGGTTGTCAATTGTCTAAACAATTCAGTAATCGTATTCGATTTGAAAGCGAAATATTGAAATGAGCGGACAACGATGAATTTCTGTTTGATTTATTTAAGGATATTATGAACCTAATAGATTATTAAATAAAGGATTGTTTTTAATTCAGTTGCTGTAAACAAGTTCTGAACATCTTATATGTATCCATCCATTCAATCGAAATACATCTTCCCCAGAGATCTCCAAGACGATCAGTCTTGCGCCACCCACATATAAAAGGAAAATAATGTTAGAGTAAATTCAGTGGGCAAAGCTACGGTGAAGCTGTAAAGGCCCTTCCGGTCTACATCATTAGCTAGGTTAGAAAAAAAATTAAATTCGAATTATCGAATTACGTCTCTATTGTAATTTAAAAGCTGTTAAAAAGTTTTTAGTCTAGACCTTTCGGAACGCCGCCCCAGTCGGAGGTCTCAACGCAATAAAATGTAAAATGCGTAGGTACCTAACGCCTACTGAATACCAGACACTGCGAACGTGACACTATTTTCTTTAGAAGGCTAGCAAAGGCAAAAAAAACAGCCTTATAAATATTTTAACTATGGTAAATTTTTATCTCTGCCAAAGGCATTTGAAATAATAAGACATATTTATTTTTAACTAATTATATAATTATTTTAATTGTACTATTAACTACTCTGTTCCGATTCTAATGTTTCAGAATAAAAATAAATATTTACTCATAACTGTTTTTATTTTATGATTATTTTAGCTTGACCTAAAACAGTGAGGCTTTCGGGATTATTATAACAAAAAGTATTTACGCCTTGTAAAAGGTTTTATTTACCCGTTGAAATAAACCATCATATAAAAGACTGTCTCGGAGAAAAGACACTTAGCCGATGGTACTTAGTTATATTTTAATGGATTTCTGTTTACTTCCAACACTTGTGTTTTCATTTGCTTCTAAGTATATCGACATTTTTGTTTTATTGAAAAAAAACCTTTTTTGAACTTGAAAACAAAACATGCTTTTCGAAAAGTAACAACTAAAATGTTGATCATACAACTAAACACATGGCCTTTTCTAAAAATATATAGAGTTTTACTATGTATTTTAATGATTAATCGATGAATATCGCGTATTTAAAAATACATATATTGTTAGCATCACGGGGTTTGTCTCCAACACCCATAAGAAGGGATCTAAAAACCCCGTAATAACAATCATTACATAAAACACAACTTTACATTTGGAAGCCTTTAAACATAGAATGTCCCCAGAGTACCTGAGTGAGGTTATTTATATCTCAATTTAATGTTTATTTTACTTACAAATGTAGCTTAATTTAACATCGTTCAAAAAAGATACCAAAACTGACTATTTTATTTACCAATATAATTGTATATTCGTTTTTCGTAATCGACTAAAGGCTGTTGACCAGAAGAGCCTTGACAGCCTTACTGAATTTTTGAGCTGAGCGCTTAAGGTACCAAGCTACCGTATACGTAAATTCCGTGGCATTTAAGTTAAAGAAAACTACGGATCTCAAGGTATCCCCTTACAGTACCCAAATACCTAAATGTAGTATGCAGTAGCGTGAAGTGCAGTGCCATGCATGTTATCCTATTGCATAAAAGTGTCACTGAATCGCATTGGTAGCAGCTACAAGAGTCTCCCCTGTTGAGCATCGGATCCCCAATTGGATTGGGTCCTCGGCTGGGCGGGAAGATTGTGTTCGAAAACGTTATTTTGTCCTCGGAACAATGAGGATGCTACACGCCCATCGTTTCTTTCATCCGACTTTCGGATCTATGGTAAAAATAAATTGTATGGTATACTCCAATACGTAGCGACGATATAAAATTGCCAGCAAGACGAGGCTTAGCAAAAAAAAACTTGTATATTTTTTATAAGTAAAATACCAGATCGTCATATTTATATTTTCTTAGTGGCGGACGAAATATTCAAAGACCCGTAAGAAAAACACGTATTATTTGAAACTTGAAACACGCTTGTCAATATTCGTGGGGTCTTTAAGCCCCTAATTGACAGACCGCACGTGACATGATGTGCTCGCTCCCCGACGTGCCGACCTCAGAAAAAATATGTCCGAAATTTCCCACGAACGAGTTGCGAAGCTATTTCGAAATTTATAAACTTGGGAATTCGGTATCGTTTGAGCTCGGTCGACCCTTGAATAATGAATATTAACGCTAATGTTTTTTTTATTTATCAGGCTATATATGTATTATAATATTTTTTTATTAATTCTTACGGATTTATAAAAATTTAGTCAAGTGCATCCAAATAAATTAGCTCGCTCACTAGCTGCTCGCTGAGCACGTCATTTACCTGAGTTTGCTTACTTAATCACGTATAATTGTTGTGTTGATGCTTTATCTATACTAATAGATAAAATGGAAGTGTCTGTTTGTAATGCCAAAATATTTTTACGTATACGATACCTATACCAAAAATACAATTTATAAATATTGTCCTGTATGTCTGTTTGTTCTGGGTAATCTCGGGAAAAGGCTGGACCGATTTTGACGAAACTTTTTTGGCAAATAGCTGTAGTTACTTCGCGTAACTCAGGCTAATTTTATTTTGCAAAAATAATTAGTGTTGCTCGTAAAAAAAACTTATAAGTTTGTGAATAAAATCCGTTTCAATGCACAGTTTTACGGGCAGATATTTGAATTTGTGAGAAATATCTTTGCTTTCTCTTAGTACAAAAATCTTTTTAGGAAAATGATTAGGGTTCCGTGTAATAAAATTAAACTAGGTTACGCAGTGAAGAATATGCGAAACGCGGACGGAGCCGCGAGCACACAGCTAGTAGTTATACATTATTCATCTACAATCTACTAAGAAATTAGCACGAACAAGAGTGATAGCTATAATTCAAATTGGTGTTTTTTTTTAGATTTAACAAATACTACAATAATTATCAATTAATTTATCATCAACGCATTTTTCTTGGAATTACAATGAATTCAATGACTCGTTAATATGAGAATTAAGTCCGTTTTAAAGTCATGAAACTTTTTATTTATGTAAAAAGTAGTATATATAACGGAGTAACACGGTATTAAAAAAAATTTAATACTCATTCCAAAGTGTGGGAAAATTGGAATGCAAATTTGTATGAAAATAAGTCATTAATATCGAAGCAATTAATGTCTAGGTGATCTATATTTTATTTCAATTCTTTGTTTTACTAAGACGGAGTTCCAGGCGGCGCGGCGGGTACAACTAGTTATTAATATAAATAAAACTGACGACGAATTACCTTTAGTTTTATCTGAATAAAACATAGTTACATTTCACGTGAAACTCGCGTCCTGGTTATCGCTCATCTGTCCCCCGGTGTTACGTGCTCGGCGCACCTTAGCGGATTGTGGTGGAAAAATACCATAGTGTTAAGCGAGATACATGCCTCTATGAATAATTTAAATCGCGCGTACGAATGTACTGGAGTCGATTTACGTTCATCTTTCACTTCTGGGTATATATTGACTCAGTAATATTTGTTTTTTTTCTGATATTCATTTTTGGTTTAAAAACGAATAATCGAATTTGTTTATTTTTTTTTAATCAAAGGGTTGTAAAAATATCCCCGGTATTATATATTCATATGATTATTTGGTTCAGAGTATCTTTAAGGAAAAATCCATATACACGGGTGAGGCAAATAGTGCACATTTGATGGACATTTTCATTGAATTGTTTTGATTTCTGTGTGTATAAAGATTTCGCAGACAGATAACATATGTATGTTATGTGTTGTTTGAGTAATTTACAATAAGAACATTTATTTTTTTTACACTGTATAGGCTCAGTGCTTTGAACACAATCTCACCTGATGTTAAGTGACGAGATGGTCTAGTATGGTAAACACACTAAGCCTAGAGTTACTGGTACTCAAGTGATACTGCCGGAACACACCTATTGGTATTTGGCGACATGTTTTCAAACTTGAGGGTGGTAGTTACCCAGGTGGGCATTATTGCAAAATGCCCTACCACCTGCCATCGGTTTCCTCACGATGTTCTCCTTCAACGAAATCTCATACTGATTTTAGAACTGGATAGGTGGGCTTAACCCGCGTCCATTGATACGGAATCCGGCCGCACTACCCACTGCGCCATCATCGCTTTAAACATATCATAACACTTATGCTTTTTAAATTGGTCTCTTTGTTTTATCTTTGTCTGTACAGTTGATCTAGTAGAAACTAGTTCAACTTTTTACTGACTAAATATCCTAAAATTTAATATAAAGTTTTTCAAAGGTTTTTCAGGCGTAAAAAAAAAATTAAAACTCATAATAAATTGAATAAAATCCGATTCAATGCACAGTTTTACGGGCAAGTGTTATCTTAGTACTCGGCGAAATCTGGGTGATGTAGTGGGTTTCACATCTGCCTAACCCTTCGGGGATAACAGGCGTGAGCTTATGTTATGTTCTCTTAGTACGAAACAAAAATTAGGGTTCCGTATAAAAAAAATGCAGTGAAGAATATATGAAACGCGGGCGCAGCCGCGGGCACAAGGCTGGTAATGTAATAAAAATTAATGCACTACGTGTACATGTGTAAGTTTTGTAAATTTTATATTTTAAATAAACCTTCTACTGATTTCTTCATTACAGGAAAGTGTGAGACTGGAACAAGAAAAATTAAACTATAAAGCTATTACTAGTAATGAAATACGTGGGTTAACTTCGAAATAAATGTATAATACCGTACAAATCTGCAAGTGCCTCATTACAGCTAGAGGTTTTGAAAAAACTGACCATATTTTAACCAATATGTAAACCAAACTCTTAAGTAGTATCCATATGACACGTATTAAAACTCGAAACTGCAGGTTGAATTCGAGATTCGTGATTGCTCGAATAGGCCACCATTCAAACTAATATAAGAGTGTTAAATTGTCTAAAACAATTGTAGGAGAAGAAAAATAAAACAACCGTCAAGAAAATCATTAAACGAATTGGCCGTCGAGTCGGGGATACAGTTAGGGTTGCCATGTGTCGAGTGATAGCCCGAATGCCATAGGTTTTAAGTACATATAAAAAAGCGTGAATGCTATTCATCCAATCTTAAATGTAGTAAAATTAAAAAGCATTCCTTACAATAAAAAAGCCTACAACCAAATCAAACATTTTTTTTGTATACTACTAAAGTGGCAAACAGGTACACGATCCGTCTGATGGTAAGCGATCATCGTAGCCTATGGACGCATGCAACACCAGAGGTATCACGTGCGCGTTTCCAACTCTTTTAAGAAAAACTTTCTCACGCCCCCTCTGAAGAACCCCATAATGTATTCCGCCGGAAACATGGCCCCTGGGAGTTCATTCCACATCCAGATAATTCGCGAGAGGAAAACTCCTCTGAAACCGCACATTCTTGTTCCACTTTGGCTCCAATATCTGAGGTTGAACTCCCTGCCGATGGCGAACCGTACGATGGTAAAAATTAGGTGTCAGCATTATGTCGAACAATTCATCAGAATGGTTAATTCTAATAATAATACATTTACTACTACTAATAAATAAAAAAAAATAGATTAAAGCTGTATATTATTTCGACAAATTTGAATTCCATAGGTGATGATAACACTTGACACGGCTGAAGTTTTCACGTTTCTCCAACAACCACCTGGGAGAGTATTTAAAATTCAGTTCGTCGAAAAAAATCACGTTTTTAATACTCAACGTAACGACATGTGTAAACAGTTAATTTTAAATATGCGAGTTAAAAAAAATTACAACCTATTTAATGCAAGCCTATACGGGCATAAGAGTATTTTAGGGAAAAAGTAATAGTTTGTTATATATTATAGTACCACTATTATTCATAAGTTTATGCTATTTAAATATATTGATGGCATTTTCTTCTTCTACTTTCTCGTTTTCTCGCTACTGAGGATCACAGGTACACGCAAACAGTGTGATTTGGTCTTCATGGGGTATGGATTCCGATAGATCTTCTACTCGCAAACTACAACTAATTACTGCAATTCATAATTGTTTTACATGCATTTTATATATATTACCTATCAAAATAAGTAAATAGATTTTAAAAAACAATTATTTTAAACTCGCTCCATTTAAAACAAATGAAAAAGCTCATCTATATAAATAAAATACATTAATAAACGACCACATTTTTTTTTGTTCAACATGGTTACATCAGCAAATAATAAAATTATGATGTCTTTAATTTAATAAGCCAGGCTAAAGCCTTTAATAGGCTTTAGAAATATTAAACCTAACTTAATTCCGTGTGAAGTAATGCAAAGGCCTCCTTGGAATGTCAACAGTCTCCGAACTAAAATAACAAGTCGAAATTTGTTTTCCTTGTTAAATATAAATGTGCCGGACGAGGGCGCCGGGGGCTATAAATACCTATTATAATTTAAGGTCTGACATTTACAGTCTCGAGTCTTATACCTAACGGGTGTGTACTACACTACAAATGAATAGTGAAATGTGTAAATTTAATAATAAAATATGTCCTCATATCATGATTTTAATGTTACTCATTTCTATTTACTTTTATATCTTTTACTTTTAGATTTAAAAAAATTAATTTTATGTCTTTATTTCCTTTTTTTTAATATCTTGACCTATTTAAATTAAATTTTTGTTGTGAAAGTAATGATCTTTTTGTAAACAAATAATAATACTATTCAATTATTTAATTTTTTTTTTAAATAATAAATGTATTTCAAATAAATAATACAAATGGGTGTAGTGTAAAATTTTCGTTTCGTGTATCTGGATTTGACTTCCAAGCAGCTCGACTGATTTTAATGAAATTCTTTAAACATCCAGCAATTGTTGACAAGATTTTAAAAAATGTAATTTTTTTTACAAACACTAAAAAACTAAAATGTTCATTTAGCCTATATTTTAGCCTAATCAATATACAAACTCAAAAGAGTTTAGGTGAAAACTTCATGTAATTAAATTTTGAGTAAAGCGAAATACCTCTATATCAATAATATACTATTTTATAAATGCAAGCCCCATTAGCTATCAGCTCATTCCAATAACTTTTTTACAGTCAATAAATGGATATGTTATAATGTCTATATTATTTTTGTGTCGTATTGATGTAGGTTTTGTGGGAATCCAATAAGGAATATAAAAAAACGAAGGTTGTAACCACAACAAAAAGTATATAATTCCCAGTCAATTCCAATTTACTCCCACGTTACAACGGGCCGCGGGTCAGTTTTCAAACACGGGCCCGTGTCGATAACAAGGGCCTGGCGTGTTATGGCGACGGGAATTTGTTGGAAATAAAACATTTTATTGGGCACGTTTATGGACGGCCTACGTCGCTCGCTTCGTACCGGCTTGGGCCTTAGTGGCTCCGTAAATTCGCTATCGACGTGACGCCATTATACTTTAGCTTAACAAGACTTTTTCTATGTCTCCGCTTGCTATTTTTATCTTGTTGTTGGAAGTACCACGTATAAACACAGTTCCCGTGACGTGAAGAATTAAGTTGGTGTTTTTCGTGATCAAGTGAATGTTACTTATCTAACATTAATATTACTAGTTAAGCGCTATAGCGCCCTTTATACTGTATAGATAGGTTCAGTACTTTGACCACAGTTACGTGTGGTTAAGGATGATATACACACTAAAGCTACCACTAAACCACGAAAACTGGCTCTCAAGTAATGCTACTCGAAAACGTTAATAAGTGCTTGGGGACAGGTTTTCAAATTTGAGAATAGTAGCTAACCAAATAGCCATTTACGCTATTCTTTACTCATAATAACTTCCTTCTCCGAAAGCTCAGGTTCTTTTGAAATAGGATATATAGGGTATAGGTTGCATGATCTCTTGAAAGCTGATACTTCTAGACTTCTTAGAGCGTTTAACAACTTGTACCATATCATCATGATAAATCAGACAAATATTTTCATAAGTTGATTCAAATTTTTAATACTTTTCACTACCCTCAAAAAGCGCGACAAATTTTTGTGGTTATAAAAATAGCTATAGACTACAGTAAGTAGCCTGTGAACTACTGCTTACTATAAATTAAGACACCAGCAATTTTTTAGTAAAAATATCTCTGAATAATTATTAGTTCGGCGCTTCGTATCTAGTACCATATAGAAGTCATTGAAACTTATATATAATATTTCGAGGTCTAACTGTATCTATGTAAACAATACATTGAAATATGATAATAAACGAAGTAATTAAATTTAAATTGTAGGTACCCGGAGAGTGTTGGGTGTAATAATCATTAGGCGAAGTAGTGTGGCCGGAACGTTATCTAAGTCCGGTACAATCGTATATGTGTCGAGTTACATACAGTATGTATGGCACATTAGCGTAAGCTGAGTTCTAAAATTACTCTTTATTAGATGATCCGAACTAAAAATATAAAAAATATTTGGTTTTCATGGTGTTAGGGGTATTTTCTAATAATAAACCGCCTGGGTAGCTACCACTCTCAAGTTTGAAAACCTGTCGCCAAATACCAATAGGTGTTTTCCAGCAGCATCACTTGAGAACTAGTACCTCTAAGCTTAGTGTTTTTACCATCCTGGACCACATCGTCATTTAACATCAGGGGGGATTTGGTCAAAGCAGTAAGCCTATATCGGGTAAAAAAAACATTTATTCTGAAATCAAATATACCGTGAGTTACGCGGAGTAACTTCAGCTCTCTACCAAAAAAAAACTCGACAAAATCGGTTCAGCCATTCCGGAGATTACCTGGAACAAACAGACAGACACACAAAAACTTAAAAAAGTTGTATTTGCGGTATAGATATCGTACATACATTCATATGTCATATTTAATAAAAAAATGTTATTTTGACATTACAAACACTTCAATATTATTTATTGGTATAGATTTCCTATTGGTGTGTTCCTGTTGTGTTCATTTCAGTTCCCAATACCCCCTAGGCTTATTGTGAATACCCAGACCACATCGTCACTTAGCATCATATGAGATTGTAGACAAAGCATTGAGCCTAAACACTGTAAAAAAAATGCATAAAGTGTCCCTGTATCACGCTAGCCGTGGGTATAGGAGACTACTCTCCAGTTGCGAATCGGAACACTTTTTTAATAGGTTGATCCAAACGTAATGTTTACTATTAGATATGTTTTTGTCGCAACAGGATGAAGTGTTTTGATTTTTTTATCTCCCCTAGAAGTGTCGAGAAGTTTTAAATCAAAATACATTATCTTTTTCCTTTATTTAACACTTTTACAGTGCAACTGAAACTCTGCTTGAAAGACACTAAATTAGTAAGTAGATAAGGCTTAAAGTCCTTCTTTTATGCTAAATAAATTGTAAACGTGTTGTTTTTCATTAAAGATTGTTCTAGAATTCTTTCAAGTTGTTTGCAATAAAATAGCTTAATGTGCTTAAAACGAATTCCACGATTTTTTTTACAATTTAACAAAAATACATCCTAGTATATCCGCACTGTAGAGGTTTGCCCTTATAAATAGCTGATTAAACCCCTTGAGCGCTAACCTGGCGTTTACGCCAGCTTTCCATTGTTTTTCTATTGTCTCATTTCTATGGGTAATCGACATATTAAGTGTTTTCTATTTAATTCGACGCAATGTGTCTGTGTAATAATGACAACATGTTATTTTTAATCGTACAACAATAGTTGCAATATCATCCATCCATCCATTCAACCGAAAGACGTTCACTGCTGGACATAGGTCTGCCCCAAAGATCTCCACGACGACCGGTCTTGCGACATCCAGCGGGTGATGCGGGTATAGTAAAGCTATTTGTCTTGTATAGCATTTTGTATGGCATTTTCTAACAGTTATACCTGTCATGTTCTATATGATGATATGGTACTAGCCTAGTGAATGTCTTTGATTTACTTGTCAATTTTTAATTTAAAAAATGCAAGAAATTGAAAATAAAATTAATTGAAATATTTATCGGCATATTAATTAATTATGTCTATATATATTTATTCTATATATAAAATATTTCTTTTACGTGTAGGAGCTGCGTTGATTTTTATTTATCAATTTGCCATGTTGGTATCGATTATCATAGGATATATTCGCCTTTGGATGTTAATTATATCTACTTATTACCATCACGAACTGCATTAATAAGAAACAAATAAAAAATGTTGGTTCAGCTAGATGGGATTTAGGATGGAAAAACCTTGCCAACCCTGGTCGTAAAAATATTTATGACTGTTAAAAACCGCTATCTGAACAACCGGCGCTGCAATTTTGGCTACTGCCCGCTCCGCTGTTGGTGGAAATCGTGCCAAGATTTAACCCATCACGCTCGGCCAGTTTTTGTTTATGCTTCAATGTTTTAAATACATAGTAATATCGGTGCAGTTTTTTCTCCACATAATATACAAGTGTTTAATCATTTCATGTCGCCAGTCTGCCATTAATTAAGTGAAAACTTGAAATTTTTGAAAAACTTTTTTTTCTAATGTTTTAACATTTGACATTTGTCTAGTTTTTACATGTATTGGCGCTCCGAGCAATAATTATGTACGTTTTCATATAGTTTATTAAAATAGTATATATTTTATTATTTATCTCTGGGTGCCAGTATTTATACGCCCTCTTATACATGGCATAATGTTGCATGTTTTTGGGTGTCATCATAGCATTGGTAAAGCAAATCTAAAAGTGATCCCCCTACCGAAAATAGCTCCAAGCTACTAAAATAATGTTCACTTCAAAAATTCCAAATTGCGCTTAACAAAAACTTCCAACTACTTAAATGGTACGTAACTAATTGGACACTAAAAATGCTAGAAGTCAAGTATAAAATGCCATTTTAGCGTCACGGCATACGACTCAATTTAACTGCCAAGGCACAACAATAGATGTTTCACGTCAAAAAAGTATTTTCGTGTGCCAAATAAACAAATTGATGAATTATCTCGTTAAATTTTATTTACGTACGTGTCATCAGAAATCAAACCCTGCTCCATTAACAGAGTAATCACTTACGTATTCATCATACATAGCGTACGTTTTGAGGGGTGGTAAAAAAAATGTTGGGTCATCGCGAACGAAAATCTTCTACGGGACCTTTCTCATCCGTACGCTTTTCATGAATTACTAACGTTACATTGGTATTCATGCGGCTATGCAATAAACGATTTATTACTTTGCTTATTAAACGCGATTTTTTGTTGGTAACTTTAGAAGTAATTTGTAAATATAACTAATTGTACATTGTAAGTCGCCATACATTTTTGTTTACGTAGAGAACTTTGTATAAGATACCCACTCTTGCCAGGAAATAAAGAGTGGATTATGTAAGCCTTACTGACTGAAACCACACAGTTTTCCTATATTATCTATTCATCCAGAGAATAGGAACTAATTTCACATTGCATCTATATTTCTCGAGACATCATCTACATTCATAGAGTAATTCGGTTATGGACGCCAGCGAAAAGCGATTCAATTTAAACCTAATCTTGTTCTTTATAGAACTAGCAAATATAAACAAAATACATATATCTACTTCCAAAAAGAATAATTCGATATTTTATTACTAGTCCTCTATGAAATGAATCCTTTTCATACTTATTCAAAGTCTTCATTATTTTTTATTTGAATAGAAACATATTCAAATTTCACATTCATCCGTATAATTCTATACTAATAAATAAAATTAAAGTGTGTGTTTGTATATTCAAAACATTTTTTTACTTAATAGAAATGAATGTATACACGATACTCATAAAACAATTGCAATTTTTAAAATTTTTGTCTAACTGTTTGTTTGTTCCGGGTAATCTCCGGAACGGCTGGACAGATTTTGACGAGATTATTTTGGTAGATAACTGAAATTACTCCTGGTAACTTAGAGTACTTTTAATTTTCGATAATAATTAGTGTTCCGCGTAAAAAAAATAAAACTCATAAAAAATTTAACAAAATTTCCATATAAAAAAAATGCAGTGAAAAATATATGAAACGCTTGCACACTGCTAGTAGATATATGTATAGAAGAGAATCGTAACGAAAAAGTAACTATAGACTAATGAATGCCTACTCTATGATGTGATTATCAATGTGACGTGGAATGAAAATTTATTCACGATTCTCTAGGATCTCTAGGGTAGGTGTACAAGAAAATAAATCGACTAGTTGTACTTACAAATAGCGTATTTGTTTAGACCGGACAGAATTATCGACAGTTTTTCTCAAATGACAATATATGAGCGAAATTTATACTAACAATCAAATTGTAAATTTCACATGTCTGTACATTTCCGATTTTTGTGAAAAAAAATTATTGCAAGGGACTAGAAATAGGTAATTAAACACATTTTTAGAAATGTCTGTCTGTCTGTCTGTTTGGTTGTACAGGTATCAATTAGAAGGTACTAAGTATATTTTAACCTAAGATGCCGTGTGATGCCGGCTTAAGAATAGTACCACCCCATATCTACCCGTGGGTGTCGTAAAAGGCGACTAAGGGAATACACCAGGAGATGGGCAGCAGCATCTTCTGCGGGATACAAACACCTACTGCAATCGCCAACCCGCCTGCCAAGCGTGGCGATTATGGCAATTCCCCCCTTATCTTTGGGGCAGATCTAGGTCCAGCACTGGACGCCTTTACGGTTGGGGTGAATAGATGGATGAATTTTTAATATGCTTACATTCCAGAGTAGCATTAAAGTTTTATTTCATTAAAATCGGTCCATTATATCAAAAGTTATAGTAAATTGAATGACACGCGGTGGAACTTTTTTACTTACCAACGTAAGTACTCGTAAATGTGTCTTATTCGAGAACAAAAAAATTTATTGTTTGATTGAAATTAAAAAAAATGAAATAATATAAAATATATGCGTAGTATAAACATAATAAATATGTAAGACATAGTAAATAAGAAAACTATATTTTGATATTCAATTTTCATTTAGGCATTTTAGATGTTGTATTAAGGAGTCATTTTTTCAAAAATTTACATATCAAAACTTACTACCAGCAACAATTTATCCAGAACCATAAAATATAAAATCGTGTTTCGAGAAAGAATTAATCATTTTTATTCTTCAAGTACGTATGTCGTTTCGTGCCTATCAGTTGATTTATCTGAAGTAATGTAATAAAAGGAAAAAATCAGGTACCGCTTACTTCATGGCCACAATCGAAAGACTTTCAAGATACACCAACAGGCCCGCGATCGTTGAAGCCGAAATGTCACTAAATTTTTTACCAACAAATACGGGTATAAAGAGCGCATGTTATTTTCCTAAGTGTACGTATAAAAATATTCGCAATTGGATATTTGAATATTCTTTCACACCTCACGGCGTTCGTTTTAAGATTTTCTTGATATTTTATCTACTGCTGTTTATATTGGAATATTTTGTATTGGTTTTGTATTATTTTTCCATAAATAACATTATTATCCATTCCATTCCATTGGATCATCGTTCTCATGCTCTGTTCCCAACTCACTTGGGGTCGGCGCAGTATGTTTCTCCCTTCCATCGTCCCTATCATTAGTAGTCTCTTCATTTACTCCTTTTTCTTTAATACTTTGTCTTACTCCGTCAACTCCATCAACACTTTCTTTGGCTCATCTACTTTATTCATACATTTGTCACCACACATCCATTTTAACATTCGCATCTCAGCGATATGCGATCTATTTGATAAGCATACATGGATGTATTTTCTTCTTAAAAAAACATTAAAAGTTGTATCACAGCGTTTAGATGATTTATTGATTAATGATTTTTAGTCACTTCATACTTTGTTAGGAAAAATCATCACTTGGATGTCTACGATAGCGTTGAAGATATACTCTTTATATGTGTTTTTTATAGTAGCTCGGCAAAATTACGGCATTGTACCTGATGGTAAGCATAATGCAATCCTGAAATAATCTAGAGATCGTTTATCTATCGTCAGTCGTCCTGTGATGCCAGTCCGTACAGATATCTCTTCACGTTACGTTGGGAGGACGTGATGTTATAGGAAGAAAGGAATAAATCAGCCAGATAAAATCGAAATATTTGAATCGTGCCTGCATGGAAGTTACTGTGGCTCCGAATATTTTGCTATACTACACATTATATATAAACTATATTATTAAGAGACAATTCAATTAGTTTTTACTTTTACATGAGACTTTTTATGTTCCCTAACATGTAAATGTATTGGCAGCATTTTTTCGTACAAAAATTCTGCTAGCACAAAACGACCAAACAGTAGACGAATAATGCAAACATGTGCCTCAATCCATTTATTTAATGTATGACTATCGAGCGACCGGTGGACAGAATGGAATTTGCCTTATTTGTCAAACAATGTTGATAGTTCCTGGAACATTTTTCATTTCTTTTTTGTTCAAGCAAATAGTTGAGGATCACTTTTACTTTCTAATTATATACTTATTAGAATTCCAAACAGCTTGGTAATAAAAATTTCAATGGTGTACCTCGTCAAGCAACAGAATAAAAACGTCTGAAAAGTGATACTCTTCAGTTCGTCGCAAGAGGTCTAGAAATATGCCTCCTAATGATAAAGTAGATGACGTTAATATAAACGGCAATGTCGGCTTTATTTGTACAGAATTAAATGCGTTAATAGCTTGCGGTTTCGCTGCACCAGCTGGGACCGGTCAACCGGCTTGAATAGGTTTTGGCAAGTTGTAATTGGGCAATTCTTGTTGGTACGTACTACGTACCTAACTCCATGTGACACTTAAATATATTTCCGTGAAGTTTGTAAATAATCTTCATTTTCATAAACAAAACAAATTGTTTTATATACACGTAACGATAGTGTCGAAAATCTTCAATATTTTGTTTTCAGATATTCAAACTTTGGTTCCTGTTAAAGCAACCATTATTATACCAATCAGATAATTACAATATTGTTTTGAACATTATTAACTGCAATCGCCTAAAGAGGAACCTGTCGATTGTCGTCACCGTCGTCATATTATGATAAAAGGCATGAGTTCCACACGTGGTGATGATTAGAATATATATTAAATAAAAACATCTTGATGACTATTGTTTCATATATCGATATATGCTGGTAAACTCCTGATTAGCCACCAGTCTAATATTAACAATCTTTCTCTGATATCTGAAAGATTTATACCTTGGTTTAAAAAATTATCATATAATAAAACATGTAGCGAAATTGTAATTAAACATCTAAATTCTTATTAGTCTACTGTTAAAATATAACTAAAGAAAAATTTTGGTCTTGTTCATTGTCATCGCAGGGCACTTTAGGTCATAATACGTCTGTATCTAGTCTTAACTCTTTCATATATCTATGGAATAAAAACACAATAGAACAGTAAGAACCAATAATTAATCATTGTAATGAAATAATACTAGTTTTAAACTACGTTTCTTAAAAAAAATTATCTTTTCTAAAACCTAGTAAGTTGGTAAAATACAATGGTTACTACAAGGAATAATAAGTAGTTCGTCAACGAACCTGTCAGAAAACACAATATTAGAATTACTGGGTAAATGTGAGAGCAGTTGGCTGAAGGAACCCTTGTCAGTCCTTATTCTTATTATCGACTAGCGGGTGACCGCGACTTTGTCAACGTGTCTGGCCTTGATTATATGTGGGATATTCTGATTTCAATTTGTTTTTCATAGCCTTTCATTTAGGAACAACACATGATTCTCTTACACCAAATTGCATTGACAACAATTAAATCCTTTTTGTTTTTTATGAATATAGTTTCTAAGAATAATATTGATCATTTTTATACCCCATCAATAGCTTATTAACATATACTTCGTGCACACAAAGTTTTTTAAAAATCGCTCAACCGTCAACGTCAAAACCGCATACAGCTATTCCCCTCTGGAGGAATTCTCTCGTCAGAGAAGCGGGCGAAGAGGTGGGTGGGTAGAGAGCCTGTAGGTCAGGCATCGGTATTCTCCCCCCCCATCCCCAACTTGGCTGTTCTGGACGTGGCCTTGCTGCGCCTGCCGCAGGGGGCGACGCGGTGCTTGCGAAAGCCATCCCGTATCGTCCCCATCCCAAACACGCGGGCGGCGCCGGGGGGTTTAGTGGGTATTTCCGAACGCTTCACGTCGGGGTGAGTCCCACACTGGTGCGGAGACGTCCCCCCGCACCCCCTTACCCATTGCATTGGGGGACTTCGGTCTCACTAATGCAATCGGTAAGGGTAGTGCGTAAATGCATTCCCCTCGTCAAAAAAACCCTCCACCCTTAAAAGTTAAGATCACTCCAAAAAAATATCGATTTTTTTCTGACTGACCAATGACACTAATCTAACACTTTAGAGAAAAAAAAGAATTACAAATGTATATATTAGTAGGTAAAACAGACTGCCGCCATGCACCGGTTCAAGGCGGCGCGGAGGGATGGTGGAGGGCTCCGCTTTACACATCCAGAGATGATGGTGGAGAAGAGGAGAGCGAGGGAGGCCGCGCTTCGGCGTTGGGAGAAGGATCTGGCGATTGTGCACTACGATCGTAGTTCCTTCGAGGGTGGAATAAGCGGGAGCGTAGCTCCTTCGCTTTCCGTCTTGTGCAGATACTATCCGAAAACGGTTATTTCGGGTGGTATCTGTACAAGATAGCTAGGAGGGAGCATGGGATGGTTCGCCCGTGCCCTTCTGCCACCTTGAGCCAGTCACCCGTCCCAAGTATCTCTCTTCCGGAGTTCTTGACGCTATAAGAACCCAGGGAGGAAAGGGGCCCGACCTTTTGATTGGTAGCGGGTAAGAAAGAGGGAAGAGGGAGGTTGCTTTGTACAGGGCTCGCCCTGGACTGAAGTCAGAGGTGGGTCTGAACTGGCATGGCAGATTATGGTTGCCGTATCATTTGGTCGGGTCTGCCGCTCTTGCTCTAGCAACGCGGAGCATGTTGCTCAATCTCGTATCGCCCCTTCCAAGCGGCGGATGGTACCGTGGGTTTTAGTGGGTATTTTCGGCGCTTCCGCGCCGAGCTAATCACACATCCCCCCTGACATCTCTAATCTGGTGAGATAATACTCCCGGATTAAAGTTGGCAGGAGGCATTCGTAAAATAAACGTTCAAAAAAATGTAAAATATAGTAAGATCACATATTGAAACAGCCCGATAGTTGAAATACCGCAAACACAACTATCCAATTATAGCACAACAATGGAAGTGTAAACAAACGCACGAAACTCTATAGAAAAAATAAAAATAGGATTTTTTCTCCTGAATATGAACAACGAGTAGGTAAACGAAGAGAGCTCGAAAACTTGACGAATCTTATCATACAATACACCATCGGGGGTGAACAGTCAGAGCACAATGGCCGTGTGTAATTGTTTTGCTGAAACGCAAAACGTGTTAATTTCCCCGGCGCGGGCGAGACGGTGCTCTCGGTCCCTAACAATAGAGCGAGATAGCATTCACCCTCCGTCGCTTCGATGCGATAACGCAGACAAAGTGTTCCTCGTCGAGTTAGACAGTATCATTTTACACAGTGGGATAAGTTTTCAAAGTTCATCAAAACTGTCAGGTCAATTAAGCATATTTTAATTATGTTTTACTTTTTTGATTAACTACTTTTTTCTTGTTTTTCATTCATTCGTATTTTAAATTCTGCATACATTTCTCACAGATTATTTGCATCATAATAACATGGATCTCGACAGTTTATTATGTTCAATTTTTTTTAATGCCAGTTGTTGAAATAATTCTTTTTAATTGTCTCAACATTTATCACCCTTAAAATATTGGTAGTCTCAAGAGCCTAGGCGAAAATCCAGCACTGTCTGAGGTCAACAACGCTTTCATACATGCTCGCCAGTTCTGGTTATTATTATACCTTTCACCTGTCCTTTATTTAAGATGTGGTCGATTTAGTCAAAATACGTTCGCCTAGGTCGACCCTTATCGACTTGTCCAAATCTTCTGTCAATCTTCTGTCATCCATCCTCTCCACGTACCCGAACCAACAAAGCATACCTTTCTCTATCTTGGTTACTTGGTCCTTAACCACACCACAGCGTTCTCTTATCATACTATTCTTCATTTTGTCAATCATCTTCACTATACTATACTTCTCAGACTTCTCATCTCTACAGCGTAAATCTAACGATACTTCCACGCTTCTTGAAACTTTTAAATCTTATTATGTAATTTAAAATTTAGTTTTTGAAATGCGTTCAAATAACGATTGATAAATTATATTCACTTATTTTTGTGTGAAGTCTATATTTGTTAAAGTACGAATAGTAGTGTAGATGCAACAAATGATACAAAAATCAGGATAAATTTCCCTGAGTCATTGTCTATTTGAATTTTCACTTTTTGAAGTTACTGTATTCAAGAAACTGTGACGACTACCAGGGTAAATAATGTGACGGCGTTACAGGGCACTTGAACATGTTTCCAGGTGGAGGGAAGATAATATGGCACTCAGTTTGAACGCGAGGCAACCGACGGGCGGCGCGGGCTGCATTTTTTAGAAACATAAGATATTGTATAATTTTCTTACATTATAAATACAAATTGTCATAAAAATTTAATAAAAACACATGCAGTCGGTATTTTATAATTTGATTATAATTATAATATTATACATTATAAAAAAACTCATGAACTATAATAGAACAGTCAAAAATAGCAAATATTACTATTTACTTAAATTTCTTTGCCTGCCCAAAGTTACTAATTTTTTAAATTTACTGTGGACAACATTACTGAAGAAACTATAGAACAGATAATTACTAAAATATACATTTAGAAATATATATAATTTTATTAGTTAACAGAAATTATGAAAAAATTGTGTGCGTTGTCTAAATTTGTATACGTTCAAGACGATAATTTTCCGTAATGGCGGAGTGATCGGGCGATTGAATTCGACTAGATATCGACCCCCTTACACTTGTGAAAAACCTGTAACATTGATGCGCGTCGTTTTACGAGATTTTCCGAGAGCTCTACCAAGGAACTTCAGCTGTAATGTATTATGTAAGATAAAATGAAACATCCTTTCTTGAGATTCTAATGACAACTGATTTATTTCTTAATACACGACATTATGTTAAACTCTACATAACATCTCCCTAATTGTGACCTTTTACAATACAAACTTATATAAAAGAAATTATGTTTACCTAATCATATAATTTACATTATTCCTTCTGCAATTATGAAAATGTAGCTATGTTGGTAAATTCTATTCTGATTCGTTTTTTTTTTAATTATATTATTTATTTGAGTGAAAACTTTATTGGGTGTGTGATATTGTATTGTACTATTTAGTAATTAGATAAAAAAAACTGCATATTTCCCTAAAATAAATAAATAAATAAACACGGACACCGATAATGTTAAGTTTGTTTATCTCTGCGCATTACAAGTGGCTGTTCTATTATTGTACCTCCATCACAAACTCCGATGACCAAGTCTTACCACAGTGTTTAAATATTTATTCACTAACCTTTGATAGAGTATAGAACAGACTGATAATGGCAGTATAATGCCTGGTAACTATCACCCTCAAGTTAGAAAACCCGTCGTCAAATACCAATAAGTGTATTCTGGCAGCATTACTTGAGAAACAGTACGTAGGTTTAGCGTGTTTACCATCATCGACCACACCATCACTTAACATTTGGTGAGATTATGATCAAAGCCTATGACGTGTAAAAAAGACTGCATTTTTTGACTATTGGGTTATGGGATTGTACTTTGTTTAACATCAGATGAAGTACAGTAATTTACCCGTAAATAAATATTTTTTCTTAAGTTTGTACAGTTACTTATCTAGGCATAATCATTTAAATCTTTGTAGTCTAGAAACTAGTGTCTGGAAAAGAAAGCTCAGTTAATGGAACTGAATGACTTATAGACGTGAATCACTCGGGTGGCGAAGCGCTTGTTCGTTTTATATAGATGTTATTGGGTTTTCTCGCTGTCGGCAGCTAGATAGAGCGATCGATCTTCACCCTCTCGAAATTAGATTTGTATACCCTCTGAAATATAGAATTATAGAATAAATGATGCTTTTACTAATACTAATACTAATACTTTTTAGTTTTGGATGGAATTAAACTTTATTTTTCGTTTACTGTTTTCATATTTAATCCAAAAACTTGCATTAGTTTATTCTATAGTGATAATATTGGTAATCGAAATAAATTTAAAATGTTATATTCACGTACATAAAACATGACTACTGGTGGTAACGCCACCTAGTTATTCTTACCTTAAACTCCAACCCCTTTTTCTGTCGTGCACATCACCGTCGAGCGGCGCCTACGCTTACACTCTACATAGTACTTCTCGCAACCCCGCTGTACAGATTTGTTCATCAACACTCGTCCATGCCGCCAAAAGCCTTTGGTGGTAACATTTTCGATATGCGGCTTATAATACCTCATATAATACTAATATCACAGATATAGGTTTATACACATTTTTCGTCGCTTTTGTGACGTCCGAATGTTGAATTAAAGTGTGTGAAGGCGTCGGAAGTCTTTGTAGCTACAAACGCTACATACACATCGATGCTGCTTTCAGCGGATCTACAATATCGAATGCGCTTAATGCTGCTGAGGAACAAGTGAGTACACGAACTCCTAGTTCCCGTCTTCATCACCACTTTGCTCGTCATTGTGGCCATACCAGCCTTTGGTATCACCAACAGGTAAATGTTACTGCGGTACCTTAAAAAAAACTAAAGATTCAACGCCAATTAAATATAATATCATAATTCATTAATTCATTCAGATAACCGAAAGACGTCCAACGTACATAGGTCTCCCCCAATAAGGAGGGGATTGCAATAATCACTATGCTTGGCGATCAGGTGTTAATGGTACTCAAAGGATGCTGCTGCCCATTCCCTGGTTTAAACCCTTAGCAATCTTTTACGACACCCACGGGAAAGCCGACACCAAACGGCAAATATAATTTTTATTCTTATTAAGTTATTATTACTTTATCAACCCCATAGAGAACCGACCGTCATACGACAATTAATGATAAACAGATAACCAACCTATATTCCACAAGATTGTTTTACACCGTATTCTTAATTTGTATATAATAAATGTAAATAATAAAATATATTATTTCGCGTAGTTTTCGGTGTAAATAGCGTCCATCTAAACATGTTCCAGGCATACGCTTCAATAAAGCAATCAAATACAGGGTTGATACGCGGACATATTGCATGGACAATCAGCACGTTAGATAGGCAACCCTAGTACGCATTGTTTCCATTATACCTTTGTATATTTGCGAAAGTAATCTTTTATAAATAGAGACACGTGAAGTTTAAAACGACGATGACTTAAAGTTATTTGAAAGGGAACACAACTCACAAAATTATATACATGCAGGGTCGATGAAATTAGTGTGCTGCGTGGGTCGAGCAGCAGCGTCGTAATGTGGTGGCAAAGATGGGACCGGACCTGTCACTGCCGACTGTGGTGAGAGCCATGCTCGGCAGTGAAAGGGTCTGGCAAACTGTGGCCTCCTTCTGTGAGCAAGTCTTGCTGCAGAAGGAAGCCGCAGAGAAGGAGCGGGAGGAGGATCCCTTGGCGGATCTTCTTTGCCGCAGGAGGGTGGGTGGCAGAAGGACACGGTTCGCCCGTGCAATTCTGCCACCTTGAGTCGGCCCCACCCGTGTCAAGTCCTTCTCCTCTGGAGTTCTTGTTATAAGAACCCAAGGAGGAGAGGGATGGGACATTTTTGCTGGCGGCAGGAAAGAGGGGGTAGCTTTGTACCAAGCTCCCCCTTGAGCGGAAGATAGGAAGGGGCCCGACTCGGCATGACAGGTTGTCTACCTGTCATTTACCGTGGTGGGCTAGCCGCTGGGGCGATGCGGTGCATGTTACCCTATCCCGTGTCTCCCCCCAGAAAGGCGGCAGATGGTACCGTGGATTTTATTGGGTATTCCTGCCACCACAAAAGCGCCGGGCGAGCCCCACATACCCCCCTGGCATCTCTAATCCGGGAGATTTTGCTTCCGGTTTAGAGATGTGAGGGAGGATGTGTAAATACATTTCCCACGTAAAAAAAAAAGGGACGATGAAATTGCGGTAAGTTTCAAGGGGTACATGTGATTCACGAATGCCCCTCAAATTTATAGGAAAAATATATATGACCATTATAAAACCTGTATTGTTGTATGAATCTGACTATTGTACGTTTAAAGGGACGGATCAAAGATGCGAGTGTTTAGATGGATGTGTGGTACAACTGAAATGGAAAAGATTAGCACAAAACATATCTGAATAGGTTTTACATAGCATATTGATTGAGCAAAGATGAAAGTGACGTAACCAGAAGAGTGTTAAGTATAAAGGTGGATGAGGATGGAGGTAGAGAGAGATTGAAGAAGGTGTGTATGGATTGTATGAAGAATATGTAAATTAAAGGTGTGAACGTTGAGATGATAAATTATAATACAAAGGATTGAAAGAAGAAAAGATTTTGTGCCGACCCTTAATTTATTAATATAGGACAATATAAAGAAGATAATCACAAATGAACATACTAAGTAACTTTTAACAGAAAATATCACTAAATATGAAATTTATCCAGCGTACCGTATGGTACGGCGAACAGGGACCTTGACTGATCTTTTTTAATGTGACATCAAATACGAGGTAAATTGGTTTGGCCACTGAAAACAATGTTAAAATCTGGTCATAAATAAGAAACTTATAAATCATTTTAATTTTATCCTACAGAAAGACAGTGTACTATACTAAAATATGACATCATATTTTACGTGATTCGTGTAAGTTCTATACTAATATTCATATTGCGGGAAAAGGATAGAGCATTTCATCTTAATTCCGCACCAAAAACTATTCAACTATCTCAGTATTTTCAGCTGACTTCATACCGTTACTGATAGCTTTAGAAAAGACGCAACAATTACTTCATTGGTAAAGAACTACGCTCACAAAAATCATCGTGCATAGATATAAAGGCCAAGGATGATAAAAGAACTAAAAAAGAGAGGAACGGAATACAAGTCATGTTTACCAATTCCACAGTATTTTGAGATACACAATGTTAAGTAAAAAGTAAACGAATTTACAAAAGAAATTTATTCATAACTAGCTGTGCCCACAACTTCGTCTGCGTGGAATAGTGACTTTAGGCAGCATTTTTCGGATTTTGGTTTATTCTGAATTATAATCACCGTCGTTACATCGTATAGCCATCGGGGAACAAAGCATACAGGCTGCTAGAATTATTAACACGTGATAAAGCTACATAAAGCTGACCGTGCGAAAAACAGCTAATACTTAGATCCACATCCACAACTTTTAGCGTCTGACCATAGGCTTAATTAATTGTCATCGCAAAACTGGTCATAAGCTCACTGGAAACTGAACTCGTTTAAACCCGGAACCCGGAACCCGAGGCATAAAAACACTACCACCTGTTAAAATCTCTGCTTCTATCAGGTTTCGCAGAATCAGAAATTTAAAAGAGAAAAATTCACTTTTAATCTAGTATTGTTGCAAAGTTTTGGCGGTGTTAAATTTCTTAGCAGCATTATGGGTACGCCGACTTTAAATTTATTTTATGAGATGGTAGTCCAGGAGCACTGAGGGATTCTAAAAATTCTACTGGGTAATTGGTAGATTCTTCATCTTTCATAACTCTGTTAATGGAGATATACTCTACACTATCCTCCGAAACAAAGCTCAAAACTTCAGCATTTATTGCTGCTGCTTGGTCGTTTCGTGGACTTAAAATAGCTCTTTCGCAAAGCCATGAATTTTCGCAAGTTGGTATTTGCGTTGCGTTTCCATACACGGATGATATGAGGTCTCGCATTCATGAAACTTCGCAGCATAGGTTTGCGTTTAGAACAAATTTTGCTTGTTCCTGTGGATACACACCGTTACCGATCTCAAGTTACTATAGAGAAAATATAGTAGCAATAGATACAACAATTTCATCTAATTTGTATCTGGTATGAATAAAACTGTGAGGCTGATATTTTTTATTATAATTTGTTGTTTGTTTGGATTTACTTGGTAGAGTCTGAAATTGTACCCATCCTGATCATGGAAATATATCAAAGGATACTGCAGGGCATCATATGCTCGGTGTGTTTTATAAATACGTTGTAAGCGATCATCATGAGTGCGCTGCACGATGTCACGTCTATCACATTCCTAATTGACTAATATTACTGCAACTTCGTCTGCAACGGGGACAGTGTACTTTTCACGATGTTCTTCCGCAGGACGTCTATCAGCCTTATTTATAACTTTATAATTGTTATTTTGGCCTTGTGGGATGGAATCTATTGCGGCTTTGAAACTTCTGACATACGGATTTACTTGATGTAACATATTCTCAAGTTAAAATATAAAGTTGATGTTCAGCTGAGGAAAGTTATGATGTCGTATATGGGCCGTGTCGTATATGGGTATATGGGTCGTAATTTGATACAAAATAAATTTAAAGAAATTTTGGTTCATTTTGGAGAAGCAAAGATCCAATCAAGTGATAAATTGGCCCTGCACCTTAAAAGTTGGATGTGATATGTTTGACCCCAAAAGATGTCATTTGGAATACACTATTATATAAACGGACATAGTCTAAAAATGTTTACACTGAGGATGCTCACTATTTAGTAAAACTTTTATAAAGGGGCTCATGATAAGTTTAAATGAGCACTTTGCCACCTGAATAGCATATTCCATTTAGTTCTTTTCTCCATTTTTGAGCATTACAAAACTGACAACATACCACCATACCTACTATAGATTCGAATTCAGAGTAATCAATTCTGGGCGAATACAAATAACCTGTTTTCTCTTTGGTAATCCATGAAAGGATATCAATTTCCGCTCCAGTTTCTGGGTCTTCTATCAAACTTGATAACATTTTATTGAGTATATGCCGAAGTCGATCGGCATTTAGTCGTGACTGACGTTGTTCTGCAGTTTCTTTCTTCTTCTCGATCAGCTGTTAATCGAGATTCACAATCTAAGCTACTTTCCAGCTTTCTAGACTGCAAAGTTCGTGCTTTTTGAGAGCTCAGCCGGGTTTCCCTATCAGTAAAGGTCTCAGACTCACGCGATATTGCATGAGCCTTGCGATCGGTGGACAAACGTGCTTCACGCTGTTCCCTGTTCATCCTAACTCAAGTGGCCATCATTCGAGAACGATGTGAACTCAATCGAGATTTTCGCTGAGTTAAGGTTTCTATAATATGAAACCTGGCCTGACGTTACTGAAATGCAGTGAACTAATGAGAACTAATCTCATCCTTAATGCATTTCTGCTGCTCCGGGGGAGGTTGGATCTTTTTCGAGGCATTCTTATAATAAGTAGTAATTAGTAATAACATTAATTAACAAAAAAATTAAATACTCACAGATTATTACGCAGTTTAACTTTATTACAGTTTAATAACTATTAAGACGTATTAACCTAACCTATTAATTATCGAAAATAAAAGAAATGTCTAACACATACATTTATGTATTAATTAATCTCAAATTACTAAATTGTTTTTTAAACATAAAAATTAAGAACTTGTATAAACTTGTATTTACAGTTTAACTAATAAGACGTGTTTACCTAATTTGAAAACTAATTAACCTATACTATATACATACAATATGTATTTACAAACCCTAAAATATAAATATGTAAAATAAGCAAACAGTCAGTGTTATCGAATGCAACTGTTACGCCATGCGCCTCCGAAAGCGGCCCGGCTCTCGACGTGCTTTATCTATACATATATAAACAACCTGAATTGCCAGTCTAACCTGAACCCTATTTAATATTAATGATGATATATGTCTGAGGTCAACTTAAATTGGAATGTTAACATTTCCGAAACTGATCATTTTTAACTTCTTTTTATTATCCTATTATTATTATATAATCATCATACTTTTATATAGACCATTATGGAGTTTAGTAAAGTTTCATACAATGCATCTGAACAGAGAAAGAATTTAGATAGAATAAATGTTCAACGTGATTCTTTAAATTGACATAACTTTTTTATTTATGTACCGATTGACATGAAACAAACACTAAATGTTAAGTGAAGCTTACTATAATATATTAGTGAAAACTACATCTAAATCGGATAAGCCGTTTCTGAGATTAGCGTGCACAAACGCACAGACAAACAGACAAACAGACAAAAATTTTAAAAATTATAGTTTTGGGTCCTATTTGCGTTTATAAAGGTCCTAATAATATTTTTTTTTAATATATCTTCCATGTACAGACAGCGATCCGTTACATTTTTATTATATGTATAGATTAACGCAAAAACGAAATCAGAGACTAAAGTTAATGAAACTAAAGCGACTACATAATAATATCCTCTTGAATTACAGGGTTATTTTGATTAAAACATCCCTTTGATTATACTTTAAGAAAGATATTAAATAATTATCTATGTTTTCAATCAACTCAAATTGTGAAGCGCGTTAGACAGATTATGTCATTATGAACATTTCCATTATTCAAAATAATTCAGATTTAGTTTAATATAATAAAGTTGAATAATTATATAAACGAAATTCGTGCACAGTTAGTTTGTTACTCCGTATATACACTACCTTTAAAGGACTGTATCTTTAGCTGGCTACCTTGTTCAAATTTTCGCAAAATAAATGTTTATTATGGCTAAATCTAACAATGAGAATTATTATTCCATATTTCACTTATTCGTTATTACAAATAAGTAAAATATAAAATGATTTAGTGAATTTTTGTTCTATCTATTCCAATAAATAAAATTGAATTGTTTCGAAACATACATATGTATAATGGAAGACAACAGAACCATAGTGCGATGTAGAATCGTTCAAAGAAAATGAATTTTTGTTGCCGTTAATATATATAATTGAAGCGTTTCTTTTTTTATTAAATACGTATGAATGTATTTACGTACTTTATGTATACGATACGATACTTTTACAAAAAATGCAGTTTTACAAATTTTCTCTGTCTGTTTTTCCGGCTAATCTCCAGAACGGCTGGACTGATTTGAACGGGACTTTTTTATTAAATAGCTGTAATTACTCCGCCTATCTGAGGCTACTTTTATTTTTTATTTTTCGAAAATAATTAGGAATCGCGTAAAAACTTTAAAAAATTGGGATAAAATCACAGTTTTACTGGCAGGTATTGGAATGTGTAAGAAATATATTTTTGTTTAATGAAAGTAGCAAAAAAAAAATGGAAAATAATTAGGGCCCCATATAAAAATAAATAAAAACTATATTATACAGTGAAAATATATGAAACGCAGGCGCAACCGCGGCACACAGCTAGTTATAAACATACCAATAAAGAAAGCTGTTAAATTTCCCGTCATGATAACAGAAACTCGAAAATTAAATCTTTTCATCTGTAGTGTTTGCAACTTCTCCGTACTTTGTAGCGAGCCGTTAAAGAAATGGCAACAATCATTATTTGTTTTCCAACTGACTACATGATGTTTACCGAAAAAGCCTTGACAGCCTCGCGAAGCTTTTGAGGTGAACTAAGGGCTTAACTAACTAAGGCGCTTAGCTGGGAGTGTGGTATGTAGCGTGAGGGCATCAAAGTGGTACGGTCCTCGATTTTGGATGGTAGGTAAGATATCAATTCCACGGAATTTGTGCCATGCTAAACTTACGGTGATAAAGGGAAAATACGAATCTCTTTACGAACTCATATAAATGCGTGTAGTGCACAGGGGTGCATTGTAATGCGTGTTATACTTGTATATAAAAATATAAATCCATCAATGTAGGCCCAGAGGCCTCCCCAGTTAGCCACAATAGTACAACCTTCGGTTTTATAATATTCCTTTGCATGCAATTGTGCAGAGTAATCCTAGTTAACCCTATTCGTTCGATTTAACTAACAATATATTTATATACATATGTCAAATATACGAGACGTACGCGTAACTAGTTTTATTTTAAGTGTAACCAACTATCAGGATTCAAAAAATAGTTTTCATAGAAGATAACAAATAAACCGTCCAGTTAGGTAGATTCAACTTCGAGGAAGAGGTTAATCGTCGAATCCAACTAGGCTGAGCTGTGTTCGGGAAGCTACACAAAATTCTCGTACGAAATACCGCAGTGTCTCAAGACAAAAGTCTTCGACAAATGTGTGTTGCCAGTGATGACATACGGCACTGAGACTTGGTCGCTTACAATGGGCCTTTTAAGAAAGCTTAAAGGGTAATGGAGAGGGCTATGCTTGGAGTTTCACTGCGTGATCGAATCAGGAGTGATGTGATCCGCAGAAAAAATAAAGTAACCGACATTGCCCAAAGAATTACTAAACTGAAGTGGCAGTAGGCTGGGCACATTGCTCGCAGAACCGATGCCTGATGGGGTCAACGGGTCATCGAATGGTCACCACGCACCGGAATCCGCTGGATACGGGTGGCGCAAGACCGGTCGTCGTGGAGATCTTCCTATACTATGTACTATGTTACTGTATCGCGACGCAACGGAATCTAGAATACCGAATGAAGGTTTGAAAATCCTGTATCACTGCTACTTAGTAAGATCTATTTTAATTGCTCCACGTTGCTAAGTATCGGACTTAAATTTAGTACAGACATTTCGTATCGTATACAACAGTGGACATGCGCTCAGAAACACAACAATATTCGTTGATGAGCCCTCAACGTCCGGAGATATCGTCGCCGTACATTTCGGAACCGAGTCATTTCGCCTTTATTATTTGAATGTTAGACTATATTTATTTTATAAGGAAAAAAATACAGAACTAAATAATTGATAAAAGATATGTAAAAGAACAAATAAAAACTTTTCATAAATATAGAGAGAGGATAAAGATAAACACAAAAAAGAATTTCAACTATTTGTTATTAAAAAGCCGTGTGTTTGTAGTGCTTCGTATAAAAACACTTTCGTAAATTAGCCCGGTTTTACTGTCGCATATTAATTTCTTACACGTTATATAAATCCTTCACCAAAACCTCAAATATCAAGTATTTCTTTTAATTTAATTTTGGGTATTTATATTTATAAATACAAATTCGAGATAGTTTGGAGTGTGACAATGGAATTATCATACCATCACTCAGCCAGCAACACTAAGATATACCCCGATAAACCATTTTTATTTTAAACTAGCTTTGTACCCACTGCTACGCCCGCGTTTCATATGTTTTATTTTTCTTATACGGAACCCTAATTATTTTCCTACATTTTTTTAGTACTAAGATAAAGTAAAATTTATCTGTCCCATAAATTTAAACACTTGCCCGTAATGCTGAATCGAATTTCTTTACACGGTACCCCTAATTATTTTCGAAAATTAAAAATACCCTAAATTACGCGGAGTAACTTTGTTTATCGACCAAAACAAACACTTCAATTTTGACATTACAAACAGACACTTAAGTTTTATTTATTAGTATAGATATATGCTTTTTAACTAATCTTATGATTAGTTAATCTTTGTATATTATTATAATATAATATCTTCGTATAATTTTCATCATCCTCAACGGCTTTTTATTAATTCACGTCTAGACTAAATAGTCTATCTATTTAATATGAAGTTTCTTAGAAATTCAATAACATTAATATTAATACTTGTGATACTATTATACTCAAAGTTATAGCTTATTGAAATGTTTAACAATGTAGAAAAATATTTCAATGAAATCCTATATCAAGCGAATAAATAAAAGATGATAACTTACGTATGGAAATTATTGCAGTGTAAAGTTATTTTCAATATTTTTAGATATTGTAATAGGTAAAGTTATACTATATCTGTCTGTTGGTTTATAACTTTCAAATATTTTGTTGATTCTTTTGAATATCAAAAAAACTGCAGTCTCTAACAAAAAAGGTTTCCGAATCATAAAAACAGAGGATGTAGGGAACATATATATATAGACAAAATATGTAGTTTAAATCGCCGCTTTTTATCGCTTAGCTAATTCCTTTTTTTTTATTAATAAAAAAAAGGTTCCTTGCAGGACCTATGTACTTGCGTGTTATATGCAGGAGTGTGTATGCTATGTTGCGCGTGTAATGCTTGATGCATGGGCAGTGTCACTGTATCGCGTTGGTAGCGGCGTCAAGAGCCTCCCCAGTTGGGATAATGAATCGCCGCTCCACTTGCAATGCAAATATTTCATTTTTAATTGTATCTCGTTATATTGTTACACGAATCTCTCAATAGGTTTCATTATAAAAATAAAATAATCTTTATCGGAAAATTGTTAGGGATTACATGTCCAAGGAAAACCCTATCTTTAACGCCAATATTTACAAAATGTGGGATCAGTTCAGGTTGTATAAGTTAGAAATAGAAACAAATACAATTAATAACTATAATCCACAAAATCATAGTAAACATTATAAAAATAGTGACAGAAAGTTCGAGAAATGTAAAAATATCATAACTTAATAATCCGATCTTTAGAGGATATCTATACCAATAAATAAAATTGAAATGTTTTAATGTCAAAATAACAATTTTTTACTAAATACTTAAGAATGTCAGTACGATATTTATATCACAAATACATTTTTTTTAAGTTTTTGTCTGTCTGTCTGGTGCCAGGTAATCTCTGGAACGGCTAGAACGATTTTGTCGGCTTTTTTTTTGTAGATAGCAAAAGTTACTCCGCGTAACTAACGGTACATTTGATTTTAGAATAAATGTTTTTTTAACCGATATAGGCTTACTGCTTTGGCCACAATCTCACCTGATGTTAAAAGACGATGTGGTTCAGAATGGTAAACACACACTAAGCCCTGATGTACTGGTTCTCAAGTGATGCTGCTGGAAAACACCTATTCATATTTGGCGACAGTTTTTTCAAACTTGAGGGTGGTAGCTATCCAGGTGAGCATTATAGAAAATGCCCTACCATCATGCTATGATTTTTCCTCACGATGTTTTCCTTCACCGAAAATTAAGGCTGATTTTAGAGTTAGATAGGTGGATTAGAACCCCACGTCCATTGCCGCAGAATCTGGCCGCACTATCCATTGCGCCAATAATTAGAGTTCCGTATAAAAAAATTAAAAAGCAATGAAGAAGGAAACAAGGATGCAGCCGCAGTCCTACACCTAGTGTATAAATATCGAAAAAATGTCTGGAGTGTGGCAATCGACTAGTAGATGTCTCGTGAAGTGTTCAAACAAGTTCACTACACAACACTCGTCTTACAATGTGATATCTGGGAGTGATAGGGTATCTACACACATGTACTGAATGATTACCACCGTAGACCTTCATTCTTAACCAGCCAGCAATATTATAGATTAAAAATTGTACTAAGCCTTAGAATTTTTTCCAATACAACTCAGTCAGATAACTGCTTTACCAACATCTTATTTTTAGTCTGAGCGTATAATGATAATTTCACCTGATCGCCTTATCAATCCAGCAATTATAATCAAAGCTCTTCTATCGGTGGTCGCCATCCTTCTTGGACTGTGTACTTTATTTATTATAAAATCAAACGCAGCCATTTCGCCCGAGCTCGAATAAAAACAAAACAGATAAGGCGACGAAATTTAAACTTAGAACTTTTAAAAACTATTCCAGTGTGAAAACAATGGCGTTTGCGACAATACCGGGAATCCTCGATTCTGCCGCACCAACGAAAGTGAGGATTTTCGATTAGTTCTTTCAAAAGTCGTATCATTCGTTAACATTGAATCGTAAGCTTTATCCGTCACAGGGTGGACGAAATAACAATTGTATTACCCATTTCCCTAACACTTGATAACTGACCTCAAATCCATCCGTGTTGACTTCAGGCCTAAAAAGAAACTATGTTATTGTGATTCAACCATAGTTTACTCTAGGATTTTTAAAAACAACCATAATTTTCTAGTACATTATTTTAATGTTTTAATTCAGATTCAGATTTAAGTCGACATAAGCAATAATTAGTTTTAACACAATGAAAATTTTCTATTAACACAAAACTGTCATTAGGATATATTATTGCCTGTAAACAATCCTTTCATGAGCGAATAAACATACAGACAGATGCGGAAAACGCATTTGATTTATGCCACATATAGATATTCTTTTTACATATAATATTAAATTCATCTGTCCATTCTTAATTGACTGTTTCATAACTTGAAAACAACTGAACCAATTTACATGATTCTTTTTATTAATTACTCATAAAATCCTTGGTTAATTTTAATTATTATGTTGTCATAATAGGTAATATTTATGAGAATAATAATTAAGTAAGTTGAAAGAAAATAATTAGCACAGGGTCTGTAACGAACTAACGCGATTCTTATACGATGCAGTGTCAATTCGCCACTCTGGATCGAGTATACTGATATACTCGCCGGTAAATACGATATAACACAAACTATCAAGCAATGGGTATCATGCACGGTACTCACCAGATAGTCTCTGCGTCCAGGTTCTTGCGGTATTCCCTTAGGCCGGCCGGCTGGTATTGGTTCTCCACTGTTCACTCACACGAAATAAGATTTAAAATAGTTGGAAAACGGTGGACACGTTCTTCGTGTAATTAACTTCTTACAAACGTTTTAAGCCGTAGGTCTTTCTTTTGTCACGTTATCGGAGGAGCGTGCCGCGACGCTTCCTACTATGCCGGGTTGTATCGTGTATGCGCTTCGAGTCTCTCGAGCGATCCCATTGGTTGATAACCAATGTTATAACGTATATGAAGGCGTTCCAACACTGCACCGATTAGATTTAAAGAGCGCGCGAAAATCAAATATGATACGATAATAACGGAACAGGGTCTTTCAACTTCTTTCATATTTAAACAAGCAGAAACATTGGATATTTAAAGAATCTAGTGTCTTAAAGAAGTCTTAAAGAATACACATGTTTAATTATCTACCTACACACATAAATCTGTAAAAGATCATTATATTTTTTGTTTTTTTTAAATACCAAATTCTAATAATTATTACATTCGATAAAAATTGTTTATACCAAATTATTTCAAGAGAGATAGAAAAGTTATTAATCACATTGTACACAGTTTCCTATTCAATTTATTTTAATCTACCATTTCTCTACAAACTCACCTAAATAATGTTGGGGTAAAAGTATCAGGCTTGATGAAAGGGTGATTAAATGAAAACATAAAAATAAAAAACTGATTTAATATTACAATCAATTATTTTATATGACGTCTGACAACCATAACTGTGAGTAGGCACCAAACGAGTCAGCCCGGATAATATCACCCGGAGCGCGTATTTCAAACGAAGACAAAAGGGAAAAAAAACTCTTTTCTCTTTCTGCTCAACCGGGCGTATTATACGTTCAATTCAATACGCAAATAATGCAAAATGAATAATATCATTCGCTGATGCGTTATGTTATTGACACATATATACATATTTTTACACGCGACTTTTCTATAATATTATAAAGTTGTTGACAAACGGACCACATTTAATTTCCCGGTTTTAAAAGACCCCTTACTTACTCGGACGTTTATCGCCTACGCAAGATTAGATTGTTTTCAAATTAACCATGGAGTTGTTTTGACAAGAAAACTTCTTAAAAAATGACAATGAAGACAGAAGTTGCGAGAGGAATATGCACATCATTAGGGGCCTATTTCAAGGGGTGGCATTTATCAGAAGGGGCACGGAAAAAGGGATAGTAATACCCTTAGCCCTCATCAATAGTAAACCGTCTGCTATCCTTCGTGGAGGGTGATACTCAAGATGGGATTCCCTAATTAAAATTATACAATGTGGTCTAAAGGCTCACGCTAAATCTAGTCACAGTTTTGTGCTGCCAGAACACACCTAATATCTAGGTGTTTTGTAACAGATTTCCAAGCATGAAACATCGGATAAAATACCTTATTTCTACGCCATTATATCACCATTTTCACCGAAAGCTCAGGCTAATTGTTGAAAAGGATTCAAATCTACATCCAACATAGTCATGTTCGACTCTACCGCTGAGCCATGAACGCTATTTTCACGGTATTTCGTGTCCAGAAAATACCAGATAAAATCTAAATATTTGTGCAAAGCCATTTTTCTCCATTAGCGATGATCTTTGTTTCGAAAAAAATTCGTATAAATCTTTGGACCTAAACCCAAATAAAACAATGTATAAATAAAAACACATATTTTACTTTGTTTAAAAAGTATGAGACGTTAAACACGCTCAAACAACAGATGCACATGAATTCGAAAACAGCTAAAGTCAGTGCACTCCGAGTCTCACAAGAAACCTCTTAATGTCTACTTATAGCGCAGCATAGTGTTGTGTATTATGTACTTAAACTTGTTCAAGTAAATTTCAAAGTTTGCGCATCTGTCGAAAGTGAAGAGCCTGATTCTTAAAGCTTCGTTATAATGCATTAATCTTAATGAATATATTTTTTATTATATAGTTTTTCTAGATTAATCTCTTAAGGGATCCAGCCGAAAACTCACCTACAGGTTTTGAGGAAAGATGGAAGGAAGAAAGAAAAGCATGGTGGTAGGGCATTTTCCAATGATGCCCGCCTGGGTAGATAGCACCTTAAAGTCTGAAAAGATGTCGCCAAATACCAATAGGTGTGTTCCGACTGCATCACTTGAGAAATAGTACCTCTGGGCATAGTATGCTTATCATCCTGGACCACATCATCGTTTAACATCAGGTGAGATTGTGGTCAAAGCACTAAGCCTATTATTCCGTGTAAAAAAAAAGTAGCGCATTCAAATATAACAGTGAACTGAGTCGTATAGATGCTTTAATGCAATTCGACTGCAACTTATAATAGATTTAGAATCGATGATCAACCTTGTCCTTACATAGATTATCCTTAAATTCTCATCAATAATAAACGTAGAATAAGACTTAAAATTCTGTGTTCCTATGTAGGAAACTTTATTCAGAGATGTTAATTAACCCAGTAAGAGATGTACAGGAAAAGTAGTTTTCAAAACTTCTGTATTAAGTGTAGAAAGATATGAAAAATTCATTTTGAAATAATTTTAATACAAAAACATACGAATGCAAATTTTATTATAAATAATAACATACTTGAAGACTGTGTGTAATATTATTGAAAGAAAAAATGGTTTAAAGTCAAAATCTATAGATTTCTACAATAAAGCAGTTTTGTGCTTTTTTCCTTCATTTAGTAGCTGTTCATGAGCTAAGTAGTAATTAATAAAACAAAAATTTTGGAAATAGATTTTTTGCCTCAAATTTTTACTAGTGTTTGTGTTCAAATTTCGAAGACAGGGCGGTCAGTAGTTTATACAAATTCTAGCCGGTGCTCTCCTGTTTTATTCGACCAAAATAAAAAAGTTAATGTAATTTAACAGAGCCATTAAGAGTTATAAAAGATATCCTGTAAACTTTGACAAAATATATATCTATGCAAAATTTCATCTATTTTATCTATCGAGGATACAACATTTAAAATAATCACAGTACAACGTCACCTAGAATCCAACTAAAGGTAAGAATCATTCAGCGTTTCCACAGATACACAATAAAATACACAATTCATCATAATCGGAAAAGCAGTTTGGAGGGTGAAGCACACTCGCAATGGAACTTCATATATAAAGATATTTTTATTTTCATGTACTACTAAATTGACTTGCGGTGCAGCCGATACTAATTGGTAACTGCTATATTTGTAGTGGTCCAGCGATAGTGTGGTCATTTCGATTGAAGAAGATTTGAATTCACATCTATCCTATTCTACAATTAGCCTGAGCTTTTAGTGAAGGAATACAACGTATGGAAAACATTCTTCGGTGGTTGAGTATTCACTCCTACCCGCCTGGCTACCAATACAACTACCACACTTAACTTCCTATCACCTATTTTCCGGCCGTATCAATTGAAAGCCGGTACCTCTAAGCTTAGCGTGTTTATCATCTTGAGCCTCATTACCGGTTAAGATCAAGGAAGATTGCGAATAAAGCATAAAACCTACAATAGCTTTTTTTTAACTCAACTAAAATGGCATTGAGCGGGACACTTGGCCAAATTCGGTGGTGACAGGTAGAGTTTAAAACGATATCTAAAAGATGACAAACGGTGGTAGGAAGACTTCTAGCGAGACAGGCCAGCTTAAAAAATCCTTGTTGATAAGACCTGAATAAATATTGAATGACACATAAAGTAAGAGGTAGTCAAGTCGGTGGCGTAGTAGACGTTTATAAAAAAAGACTTTGTTTTTAAAATTAATACGTTTATTCGTTAGAACAGATACCTTAATACTAACTTATTCACTACTTATTCCTAACAAGAAAACAACAGGCCACATGAGGCGGATGCTCTTATCCCTGTCGACTCAGTGCCTGATTACTTAGAATACGGGATGCTGACTCTCCGGTCTGGTAGAGCCAGTTTCCATAACTAGGTATATACCCTACACTAGGATGACAAAAACATCAATATAAACTCTTTAAAATTCAATGGACCAATTTGTCAAACTCTAACACATACGTAGAAAAGATTTATTTTTTTATAAATATATCAAAAACAAGTCTGAATAGAACCTTGTAATCTATTGTATCAGCAACAAGAACCAAGTTCCTATGTACTTAAGTAAGCTTAACGACGTAATACTAACAGAGTGACAATTTACTGACTCGGAGCAAAACTAATGCTGTTGTGTTTGACAATGCAAGCGTGACTCGATAATAATTATATAACGCAATAGTGAATATATTTATTGGCTTTAGCTCTCGTCTCTTGAAACAAAGCCGTAATAGAATACCACGTCAGTATTGCCTGAGGCTTTGCATTTATAATAAATACCATTAGATTTAGTCTTGAAATGATATTATTACTGCGTTATTATATTCCGCCTTTTTGAACAATAGCAATATTGGGATTTATCTGATACAACCTAGATATAAAAAATGAGTTTTCAGATCTCGCAACGGGTATCGAAAAATTGAAACAATCTTAATAATATTTACAGAAATATTCAATACTAAACAATATTAAATTATAAATAATATTAAATCCTTTATATTTTAAGATATTTATTTTAAAATCATAAAATATTCCTTTCGTTTAGAGCAATAGATCTTAGTGAAGAATAAGCACATAATGCGGATATATTTTAGTCCTAATATATAAAGCAATTCGGTATTAGTATTTGGTTGTAGAATATGGTTCCAGAGTAGAGTTACTTGATAATAAACATTACGAGCATATCAAGCAGGTTTTTAATATCTAAAGGTTATTAAAGGGTGGATCATTACGTGAACGATAGTGGTGTCTGGAAATGACATCGTTCTCTGTGCTTCCGCTATAAACCGTTTATTATTATGAATTGTATAATTGCTTCAAAAACAATCCAGATCGAGTTTCTAGTGGCCTCTTCTCAACTGGATTATTTTCCGAACTGGTAGTAGTTTTTGACATTCATAAGCGCCCAATTCAGGGCCCAAATAAAGTTATTTTTATTCTGATTTTATATATTATTTACTATTGTAATAACTAATCGGAAATCTGTTCGGATTTCGTAAATCGGAAAGTTTGCCCAATCAGTGTGAATTCATAAGAACTAGACCATCTTCAACATTTACGTCTAACTACTTTCGATTATATTAAATTTGAGATCAGATTAAACTTTCGTAAAATCTTATACTAAAACTGTATAACAAACGATTAGAAGTCGCCTCATTCTGAGAGTTTCGTACTTTACAAGTTCTAAATAATACCTCGATCGGGATCGGTATATAGAAATGCTCACTTCTGTTTAAGTGGTAAACTTTTATTTTGTCGAAAGCTCGCACAAAACAATTAAGAGGACATGGGGTCGAAAAAGTAGGTATTTTAGAAATCTATTGTTACCATATTGCGCCCCAAAGAAAGAATTATAAAACACAAAAGGGACAACTGCAGCTCGAGGTGATTCTACTTATGCAAAATAGACGAAAACATCACTTCGTAGTAAACAGGGTACTTCCTCTTCCTCCAAAACTGAACAGATTTTTAATTTTCTATCACTTTTAGAATAATAAAGACTTTGGCTATGCCTATATGTTTTGCTTTTTTTAATTTTATCCATCAAATTTGTTTGACAAACGTCTGAAAATGACAGTGAAAATCGAGATTTTTTTTATTTTCAAAGGCTCCTAGTTTCTACAATAACTAATTTATGGAAAAATACAAAATGTACAGGCATGGCGGTGGTGAATATTTATTATTTGGTATAAAAGTGTTTATCATAATGATATTATCCAGGAAGGAAACAGGGGACTACGTTTGTATGGAATAAATGCCGCTAGGATATCCTCTTAAGCATGTAAAATTAACAGCGTATTGTATAACTTTGCCGTGTAATAAATTCAAACGACATTTAAAATTCTTTATTTTTACTTCATATTTACGATAAACATACCCTTATGGTATTATGGCAAAACAAATTTTGTGCCTAGGTTTTTCAATACTTCAGATTACCGAAAATATACTCCACAGATCTATAAATTTTATTCTTCCTTCTACTGTTCCCTGCAACCTACGCCATTGTGATGGCGGAATATCATCGAACTCACACGAACTCTATTTAGAATCTTCCAATATTTTTTAACTGGATATTAAGTGTAAATTGAGTATAAAACCCCCATATGAAATCGTCGCAACTCATATCTCGCACAAAAGCTTCATATTCCGAAATACACTGAACCAATCATTCGTGAAATATACTGATAAATGACGATCCAGCGAACCGTGACGATGAGCTATCGATTACGATGAACCAGAAAAGTTTTCTGACGAACGTTTGAGAATAACTTCGAATACTTCAAAAACACTTACTGTTGTTCTAACACTTAAAAATTGTATATTGTAAAAATGTATTAATCAATGGTTCTATACTGTTATTATAAAGAAGTAAAATTGTTTTTTATTTGTTATGGATAAACTAAAAAAATACTTTAAAATCGATTTTTTTTTTTTAACTCTTTCACCTGTTGAAAGCTATACTATCACCAAGTAATATTTTATATTAAATTAGAGATTTCTATATGTGGTCTTTCACGTATTACGCAAGCATCAGTGAGGGAAGCATTAAAGCATAGGCTTTGCATGTTTTTGATGACGCGGAGGACAGGGGTGTTATAAATTATAGGTAGTTTAAAAAACTTGGCAGCCATAAGTCTGCCCAAAGAAGTGAAAACTTTGAAAAAAAAAACTTATTTTTAAAAGTGAAATTTATTAATACACGGACTACTGTTCTGAGTCTGATTGATTACTCATGACCTTATTTAGAAAACTAACGGAATAATGTATTAGAAATTGTTTCTATTCGAACATTTTATTCGAGAGAAAATATTTTAGATGTGGCAACACAATAGCACTCAGTTATATGCCATCTTATATTTGACAGACTTTAGAATGTTGTTGAAGCCTGAACGCTGACGTCATAGGTGATGCGAATCTACAAGTTTTCCCCCTATCTTTAATCATTACAATACTTACGTCATCATGAGGAGTTAGAATTTTGGTTATTATTGGTAACGTAATACTTATACGAACCCTATGTCCGTGCTAAGCCGGAGCTGGTCTCTAGTTAGTGTTAAATAAAGAATTAATGATAAAGAATTCTCAGTAATTAAATTTACATTGAACAATAAGTTAATTGTAAAGTAATCTGCATATGTATTCCTCAATTCCTTATGTATTACCAACGGAGCCAGGCAGGCGTAGCCCAGACAATGTTTACAAAACATTTTGCATGCTCGAATGTCCATTTATATTAATTTAAATGTCGATCAGTTGAACGTTACGTCACACAGCACCATCTAGTACCGTGTTACAGTAAACGGAATAATATTAAAACGTTGCCATATGAAAAAAATCCAATACGTGTGTTAATTGTCGCGGTGATTAACTATATCTATATCTCAATAATCACTTAACCTATTGGTATATGTTTTTTATTATTTATATAAATTATTCTCTGAATAGATTTTGGTAAATATTTTATTAAATTAGGTAAGATTAGCTGTGTGTGCACACCGCTCCACTAACGAACTAACGAACAGATAGACATGGTCTTTTATATAATGTAAGAAAGGAACGCTATAATATAAAGAAGTCTTTTTCTCTTTAAGGACTTTTGTCTTATAATTCCTTCCAGTCCCATCGTAAGTTTTTTTATTTCTACCATTTTGATAAAGTTTCCTAAAAACATTAATTTCAAGTAACAAAATACATAATTTCATGTTTCTTCTGCTAAATCCAGTACTATCACACATATGTAAGTGTAGGGACCAACACACCTCGACAATCAATTTTATATTCATTATATTGAAATCCGTATTAACTACGAAACAACAGATGTCACTACATGACAAGAAGCGATTAAGATACTGAGAGATACTCAGTTAACTAAGGTACTGCCTGTTAACCGCGTTAGTATAAATTATATCTCTCGTTTTGTATGATGAAGTCGTCAGAGCCATTGGTAAACACTATACTTGAAAGTCAGACCGCTCGCGCCAAGTCGCACGACGATACGTATATTAAATTTATCTGGGCGAGCACCTGTCTCAAAATGAATAATCTACTTACTACATACTAATAATAACATTGAAGATTTTTCTGTACATTTAATGTTAATTTTGTGACAGATGTCTATTTCCGACATTATTTATCTTATTCAATATTATCTGTGCCCATGGCTTCACCCACTTGTAATTCAGACAATTTGCATACTATATTCTCCCCCTGGATGCAATATATGTAATTACCAAATTTCGTCGAATTCAGTTTAGTCGTTTTTGCGTGATTGTCGAAGAATTTAATGAATAGATAGATAAACAAAATTAAACTACCGAAATGTGTTCTGTAGTCAATTTTGAAGCCCCGCATAGTAGTAGTAGTTTTTCTTAAACAACTTCAATGTACAGATTTCACCTACTTAGCCTTTTATTATAACTACTAGCTATGTGCACGCGGTTACGCCCGCATTTAATATATTCTTCACTGTGTTTTAATTTTTTTAACCGGAACCCTAATATTTTTTAGTACTAAGATATAATAGTATAAAATATTTTTAATAAATTCAGCCACTTACCTGTAAAACTTTGCATTTAATCGGATTTTATTCAATGTTTAAGAGTATTATGTTTTTTACGCGAAAGGGTAGGTTACCCGAAGTAACTTCAACTATCTACCAATAAAAGTCTCGTCAAAATCCATCCAGCCGTTCCGGAGATTACACGGAGCAAAGAGACAGATAGACAAAAAATTTAAAAATAGTATATTTGGTGTAGGTGTCGTATATACATTCATATCTATTTGGTAATTTTGGCATTACAAACAGACACTTCAATTTATTTATTAGTATAGATGGATATCCTAATTTACTAATCTTATTCAATCCATTTTAAAAAATGTCTGTGTATCTGTGTGTATGTCCTGATTTCACTCAATAACTGCTTGACCGATTTTGATGACACTTTGAACACGGGAATTATATGTTCAGAGGCAATTGATGGACTAAAAAATTGTGGTAGGTTTAAACCCACTTCCATTGACGCGAAATCCGCGCACACTACCAACTAAGCCATCATCGCTTCAATTAAGTAAACATTATTTTCTAATAGTTATTTTTTATACAAATTAGAAATAACTAGAGAAACATTAATCGGTTACAATCGAAACGGAATTACACAAGCTTCAGTGTCTCGGAAAATCAGATTTTCATCTTATTATATTTTATTGGAATTATTATTTGACGGGAAAGCTGTGGAGAAAATTTTCTACTCTCGTTACTTTTTCGAATCGAATTACGTTTGATTTATTTTTTTCTGGTTGCTGCCGATAATTGTATGATATATTTTATCACTTTTATAATTTGTTTCATTTACTTTAAAAAAACATTTGAAAAAAAGAGCACATATACGAGTGCACATGTCAGAAGTGAATTTTCTTCGGCAACCTATTTTTTAAATCTATAAGGCAAATTATTAATAAGGTAAATAAAATATGTTTGCCCACATTACTAAAATACGACTCATGCGTATATTTCGTCAAGAACGAATATAGCATAAAGTGGAAAAAAATAATAATTTTACCATCCAAAAGTTATCTAATTTTGTCTCTTTCTCTCTTAATGCGTATATATATACTAATAATATCTTGCCAAAATAGCTATAGAATATTTTACTAACATAAGCTAAGTTTACTAACAATATTAGATGTAGTTTTGTCCAAAATAAAATAATTATTATTAATATTAAAAATCGTGACCTAATTCTGACACTTATTGACTTGACATGACCTCGAAGTTTTACTCACAGCGCTCGCAAATAAGTTTAACTTTAAAAACTTACCTATATTTATAGACTTTACTATAAGCGCTTTATTAATTTTTCAAAAATATTTGATGTAAGACGTCAGAGGGAACAATCTCCTTAATAATTACAGGAATGCGTCATGCGCGAATATAATATAAATAATAAATCAAGCCGAAGTTCACTTATCTCTCACTTGAAGACGCAGGTGCGGTTTTCCAACTAACAACACAGCGTGCTGCGTCAGACAGGCTTTATGATTTACCCTTAGGGTTGTCTATTTTAAGATTATTAATTCAGAATAAGGAAGTGGCTTACAGACAACGTGCTATAAAATAATTATTCTCTAGCACATACATCTTGCGTTGTTGAGAAATATTTTCCATCTACACCAATATTATATAGAGGAAAATTTGCATTTTTGTATATAACGAATAAACTAAAAAACCTACTAGAGCAATTTGGTACGGAGATAGTTTGAAATCCAAGAAGTAACATAGTAGTTTTTATTCCGAAAATACCATAGGAACGGGAAATACGCAGGTAAAACCGCGGTGAACAGCTAGTATTTAATATTTGACAGCGCTTTATTATAACCTTCTTTTGAATTACATCGAAACGAGACTTAACAAGGCCGATGGTCGATGCAGTTTTGACAGACTTCACTTCTTCACGAACGTCAACGGCGATCGTTCGACCACGAATCGATCGACGAATAGCCTATATTCCTCATAATCTTATTCCTTTTTGTGTTCACAATAATTAGAACTACAACATTGAGCAATTACTTGACTTAATTGAATTAATTTTATTGATAATCTCCCTTGATTGGCAGTCGACCAATTATTTTGCTATCATAATCACTTAAGACGTTATAGAGTCAAAAGCACTTCAATAATATAATAGATTATGATTAGCTTTATTAAACCCAAATACATTTATTGTTAATTAATATTTAACATAATAAAAACAATAGTTTTTGGTAAAGAGTTCTACCCGTGACATATATTCATATTTTTCCCTAGACAATTCTTATTCTAATTATGACATATTTCTTAGTGGCCAGTTTGATATAAAAACAAAAAGGTCGCAGCTGAGACGCCACAACGTTATGTTTGATTCTGATAGATGTGAGGATGCGCCTTTATATTATTAAAACTGAATACTAATCCCTAAATAAAATCCAGATCGTAGATTACGTATGTAATCTGCTAAAATATAAAAATATTCTCTACATCGCCAGATGTTCGTGTAAATTGTTAATAAGTGTTATACTAAAAATGTTTCTTATTTTTTCTATTGTAAATTCTGCAAATCTTAAAAAGTTCTGCTTGTAGTTAGATATAAATTTATATTGTAACGAGGTAGGAATTAAAATTATAAAATCCAGTATAGATTCGAGCACGTAGTTTGATTCATGTCCTTAAGAATTATTATTACTGGAGATTAAATTTTTATTACTATCGTGATCAAAATTAAAATCGCAGTAGAATAAGATAAATCGAATTTTGTTTCACTGCATAAATATATCATTTGACAATACTGTATTAATTTTAGATATTTTTATAGTAATAAGAAATTTATGTTAATGTGGAATGAATGAATTAAGTATACTTAGGGACTTATAGAATTTACATCGAGTATACCGAAAATTGATGAATAAACAAAGTCTGGTATTATAATCGAATACAAAAAAAACATATTATTAAATGATAACTATTAAAAGATTCACATATAAAAAAAACGCTGCGCGTGCGGACCTCTGAACGCAAGACTCTGTTGCTGGTCATGTTCGTACACTCGAATGTATAGTTTTTTTCTGCGGGCTGGTATCAGATATTACTTTCTATGGCCTACTAATTGATTAGTGAAGATGTGAGATTTTTCTTATTTACAATTTCACAAGTTGTCTAACAATATGATAATAATGTTTTTTAGCCGGATCTCAGTCTTTCGTGTATCAGATATTGTCTTTAATCTTAATTAACTTATTATAAACTCTATGTTATGTCAATTTAGTGTCGTTTTGTATGATATAGTTTGATTATTGAGCACAGGTGAAATGTATTGGAAATAATGACGCGAATTGTTTATTCTGATGTGCCACGATCAATCCACGTTCTAGGAAAATGAGACACTCGTTTTGCTGGACTTAAGAAACGTTAACACAAGATTAAAAACATAACTTACCACGTGACGCTGGCAGAATTGTGTATATAAATCGCACATTACCATTAACCAAGAAGAATGTTTTCTTTAGTCTTTTGTGGGATATGTTGACGACATATTTCGATGAATTAATATTCTCTTTTTGTTACTGATTATTTTGTTCCCTATTATTCTGTTATATATATTGTACTTTTGATCCACGTTTAATCGACACATGATCGATACTTAAATGATTCATCATTATCGATATTCACATCTCACTAAGTTGCTGTTGTAAATATTTCATGTTTTGAAACGTGCATTGTTTTAATGAATTCGTTTCATATATTTTATATTATATTATGTGATTAATGTTAATGTATTCGCGACGTCCCTAACAGATAGATCACGAAAAGTCTCGTTCATATAAAAAGTGGCGCGCACGGATTATAAGGTTGCGTACATGCAGACATTTGTACTTTTACAATTATATGATAACATCATTATCATTAAAATAAGCAAAAGAAAACTCATCCGCTACCATTGATATGATATAATATATACAAATGTAGATGTCAATATGAACAACAAAAACGATTTTAGAACAATATGTTAAAATGATAACCATATAAAATATGAACGATCAATCCATGAAAGCTGATTTGATTTCAGTGTGATTCTACGTAAGCTAATCATCTATACCGACACTTACACACTTACTTATATATATTAATACGCTAAAGTTTAATGTTTTATATCTGAATGGAACACGATTGTCGGAGGAAGTCAGGATAGTTGACATAAAAGACTAAATCTTTATTTAATCTATTGAATATTTTATTGCAGAAAACTATTGTTAATTTTGCTTTAAATTACTATATTATATATTCCCTGATTCGTCGAATCAGGCCAGAGGAAGCCACAAACAAGAGTTACATTTAAACCAGGCGTAATATTTTTTTCTATTTGAAAATGTATAAAAGTTGTTTCGTCGAGTTGGATTAACAGTAATGTATGTTAGGTTTATACAGTACCGAAAAGTCGCTACGCTAACATAATCCTAATATGAACCTTGAAAAAAGTAATTTTATGAGAGTACAATTAAATATTCTGTGCAGTGAATCTTTTGTTTCGTGCTTGCGTTTAACATTGATGACATTTACTAAAACTATGATTTATAATAAGGAGAATAGTTTTACTCTGACAAAACTATGTCGTATATTCAAAATGGTCCGTCATTGGTTTTGGCTAGTTATACATTCTTCGCCGGCTTTACATACATCGCCATTCACCTCTCATAGCGTTCAGAGTATACCATATAGGTTTGGAGTTAATTATCTCTTATGAAGCCAAAAACATCCGTTCCTGATACGTATGTGTCCTTTAATCATTCTTAGCTAAGGTTGATTAGCACTTTAATTTGGAATTAAACAAATTTTTCAAAATTTACAAATCTATTCTCAAATGTGCACAAGCCCTAACTTAATTTAGAAGCCTATACCGTACGTAATCCAGGCTTTGTTCGGGTTAGTGTTCACACTTATACACTTTTCGATCTAACTGCAACTGTGAGATAATTATTCTGCGGCATTAAAATATAAACCTTGCGTCTGTATAAGTTTGAGTCGAACTAAGTTAACTGCGGTTATATAGGATTGCTGTTAATTATTAAGCCATATTATTATTAATTAATAATTGTTGCCCGCATCTTTATTCTTTTGTAATAAATTGTATAACTACTGTTATAAGGGGAAAAATTGTGTATTTTTGTAACATTTAAAATTATGTAGGCTAATTATTTTACAAATAAGATACATACATACGTAGAAAAACTTTATTATTTAAGTATATAAGCACATAAGGTATTAAGTGTTAATATGAGTTCACTTAAGTACATTTTTATAAACTACGTTTTTTGTTTTCCTATCTTTTGCCATAAGTGTTTGCATGCGTGTGACGCAGTCGTCTGCTCTCCGTACCACGCCGCCAATACGCCGCGCTCCGCTCACCCCCCCTGCCGCTGTCCAGCTCCCAGTTAATTTTACATCAGAATAGCTCTAATACTTTGTATCTTGTTGCAAACTTATAAAACATTCACATAAACCTTACATATTTCCATACCGTATCGCTGGTTCCCGTTTAGGTACGGGGCTTGATGATTGAAAACAAAATGATATGAGAATAAATGACATTAACGGGTAAGTTTTAAAAACATTTCACTGAGGTTTAGAGTAAAGGTATACTAATAATAATTACATATAGAAACAAATTTTATTAAAATCGGTCCAGTACTTTCTGAGCCAATTCGTTACAAATATACTTACATACAAATCTTTCCTCTTTATAATATTAGTATAGATCTAGGATTTAAAATTAGTATCATATAAATCGGCTGAGAAATTCTCAAGATATAAGCCGGAGAGATAAGTTGATAAGATTTAGCTTTGAAGTGATGGTAGCTAAGTTGGTAGTATAATATAATTAGGTTTCGAGTGTACAACTTTTACAAACTTTGAATGACATTTATTTATATCGAATCAACAGCCTAAAACATTTTTTTTTCAAACTTTTAGCTCTAAAAATGAAGATACTTCCATATAACTTTTCATACCCCCTTTCAAACCCTGACAACCCTTTTTTCGCATTAAAAAGTAGCCTATGACCTTTCTCAGGCTCTCAACTTCTCAGGCTATCTGTGTGCCAAATTTCATTTATATCTACCTATTTATAAAAAAAAATATGATATTGTTAATAATCTTGATTAATATATTAAAACCGTTACGATACAATTTGAGTATCGCTGTCCAAAAATAATCATAACTTTTCATTTCGTTTTAATGAAAAAAAAAAATCACTAATGTAGTAACAAACCGCCCTAGGCCGGGGGATGAAACAGTAAGCGGGATTACTCTGAGGTCAAATAATAATATATTTCGTCGGACCACGGCTTATCGGAGGCTAATATCTCTTAACTAGGATTTAACGGTTTAGCCTCTAACACCCATCAGGTTGAATAAACGAGAATATTACCTGAAAATCTAATTAACTTATGTACTTTTCGATTTTATGACTTTTTCTTACTTTAATAAATATAATAACGTAGAATAAATAAAATTAAATTTTCTTAAATTAATTTTCTTAAATTAATAAAAAAAGTACTACAAAACTAATTCACAATAAAGTCAATTTAAAATACAACAAAGTAATTTCTCCCCAGTAATTGGAAATTATAACTTTGGCTCTAAAAGCAGGAATACACAAAGATACAAAAGATGATTTCGGGGGATTTTTTGCGCGATTTTGTCATTAGTACCTAGTAGTTTTTTTTACTTCATTAACTTGCAGTATATGACTCTAAATTAAATAATTTTGGTAGGGATTTTATGTGACATAGTTTTAATATTGTGCACAAGTTAAGATTATTGAAATTTTTTACAAAAAACGTGAATTCTAAGTCCTCACAACAACTTCCTTGAAACGTTTGTACAAATGAAGGCCACTTTGTTGTAGCATTGAATATTAGTTAAATAATACGAAGTTGGGTCTAAATAACTTTTATTCAAAGCTGTAATAAATAATAAAAATGGTATTTTCATAGATTTTTAAAACTTGAAGATAATAGGTATTAGTTCAACATAAGTGCACATTAGCTCTCTATCATACTATGATATCATTACTATATCTTCCTTCACTGAAAAACTAAAGATCAATATGAAATGGGAGAGGTGGACCTTGTGGACCTATGAATATCGCATTGTAAATGAAGTTGAAAAAAGACTACCGAAAGTAAATTTTCTTATAATACTTTCGATCATCATCCCAACATCTTTTATGTGTATCTCATTCCTCACACAATCCATCTATTCATTATTCGGTCTTCCTCTGCCTTTATATATATCCAACATGATAGATACTGAACTCACTTCTTGTTTCTTGTAGACTCAAGACTTTACACTGTTACTTCTTAACTTCTCTATCCCTGGTGCTACTTTCAAGTATCTATCTAATATCTAACACACACATCTAATACACTAATATCTAATCTTATCCATTCTAGTTGTGCCACACATCCATCTTAATATTCGTATCTCTGCTACATGCACTCATTTTATTCATGTCTCTTTAGTTGCCCAACACTCAGAACCATACAACACGACCAATCCTATAATAGTTTTAGATATTTTTCCCAATACTTTATTATTTTGCAATACTTTGCCAAGATGATTACTTTTATTTATTTGTGATATATATATCTCATAAACGATTATGAAGAATGGGACAATAAAATCGAGGATACAGCTATTTGCTAATAACTTTTACCTACCTTCAATATAGTTCACCAATCCCTCGTCGAACTTTTTTTATATAGGTACCGTGTATTAGACAAACTAAAGAGTTCAAACTTTGGACCTATGTTTCAATAAGTTCAAAATCGTTTAAAATTATGTCAATGAACTTATAATTCTAGCCATTTTTATACGGATTTTTTTTATTTCTAAAAGCAAAAATTTTTTTGACGAAGTTTTATTTTGAAATTTGGTCCAACAACTGTTGGATGGACGAAAGTATATTTTAATTAATATATTTTAAGATAACACCTTACATTTATGTGTTTAAATAATATTATAAAATTTGTTTTCTACGAATAACATTTATTAAAAGCAAAGATTATTACGGTACAGTATGTTTTATACTTTGGCCGTCATTTTACTAGTCACCATTTGCCGTATAGCGTAAACGATCACGTCAATATACATAGGTTAAACAAAATTAATAACACACTTAAGAAAATGTAACAAAATTTATATCCAACATGTTTACTGTGTAAATAAGTATTCTCCTTAATGCACTTGTAATATTTATCGTATTATAATATTATTTATAGATGCAATAAAAATACAAATACTTAAGATTTTTTTACAGAATATTCAGTAGGATATTAAATTTTGTATTATTTAATTTATGACATTCTTCGTAGTTACATGAATAAGTAACAACTATTTAATCTAAATAATAAACATGCCCGCCCTTAAAGAATCTTGATAATTACCTGCTTCACTAAGAAACTGAAATTGTTTCACAAATTCTTTTCATGAAACATTCACACGATCGCTTTGTTAACACGAACAAAAGATCTTAGATTCTTGAAATTGATTTTTAATTCCCATTTTTTTTACCTTGACCTTGATTTAGCCGCTCCTGGTTAGCTCATATTATATATTTATTTGATAAACAGCAAATGACATGCAAGTCGCGTTATATAATCTATCTCAAACGCAATCCTACCTAAAGTTTCGAATAGGTTGCGAGCTCAGTCGGTTTTCTGTAGAAACTATCGTGCTGCATCCGCAGTTGAATATTAAATAGATTCTACCACCCGTAAAACGTTATTTAGACTATTGCATAACTGCAAATAACTCGTTCTGCTTCAATTCTAAGTATTTAGTCTAAAATATAACCTATAAAATATAGCTCTTACATCAACCACATAATATTTCCTAATATCCATCACTACACGAGCAGAAGTACGTAGTTACAGCTACAAGCTATGACCAAAAGAAGAAGCAACTTTCCCTTACCATACAAATGTAGAGCAGATTTCCTAGTTACGTGTTACCTATGATATCGTGTCCTTTGAACGACGTGGAAAGAGGCATTTTAGCAAGCCGAACAATACTGTCACCTACAGTCGCGTTTCTTTTTAGAACAGCAAATTACTCAAGTAAGTAAAGTCAACCCTTACCGACATGCCTAACTGCCCACTCACCCAAACCTTATAAATTTGTTTCGTCAATATTTCTTAGCATTATCTTATCTTAGCATTCATTTCTCTATCTTTGTTACTACATCCTCTACCACACCACAGCGTTCCCTATCATACTATTCATATAATATCATATTATCTTGTAAGTATTATAAGTAAAATATTATAAGTAACTATAAGTAAAATATCATATTATCTTATCAAGTACTTTTTTAATATATCTATAGAATTTAGATATACAAACAAATTTAAACGAATTTGATTATTATTTTATAACACTTTATTTTTAAATTTCTGAGACGAATAATTCTGAATAGAACTTAGCAAATAGCGTCGGAATCGCCTCGCGTTTCGCTAAGGAGCTGAGAAAATAGTCGACATTGTTTAGACATTTAAGCCTTAAAAAAGTATTAGATTAACAATTTTATGTTGTAATTAATGTTAATTCATGTAAATCGTGAGCTGTTTTGTAATGAGTCTTTGAAGGTTGGAAGTAATTTGGATTTAATTGAGTGAACGAGTTCTTCGTCGGTCTGAAGGTTGAAGTAAGAATGATTCTGTATACAAATATGCAAAGCTTATATATAGATTCTTGTTGAATTTACAGCAGGATTATAGTAGTTATTATAAAATTGAAAATAAAAAAGTTATATACAGAGGATAACAAATTTTCTATAACCGCGGAGCACGCGCTGGTTGAGCGGAGGTATTTATGTCGTGCATGATGGTATAATCGTGTAAAGAAACATGGCCGCTGCAGTTATACCGCGTCGCCTGAAATTATTAATTTTCTTAAAGTATAATTTCTTTGATTACGTATATTTTACAGTTATTTTATATTGAAATTATCGATTCTTGGTTCTCTAAATAGTGTCTCAGCAAATGTAAATGAAAATTGGTCTAATAAAAATTAGTATTGCCATACAATCTAGCTTTTGTTACAAACAGTCACTTAGAAGCTTCTTCTCTGATATTTAATACTTGATAACTAAACGACAAGCACAAATATGTGTGTTCCTACAGGTGCACTTGGGAAACAGTAATCTAGACTTAATTTATGACGTATTTTCGCGGCAACGACACTTAACATCAGATGAGACTTTTTCCGATACATTAGGATTTAAAGTAAAAAATGAATGAAAATGTTAGGACCAATAGGAGCAAAGTTCAAACAAACAGAAACAAGCAAACCTCCCAGAGGGCCAAATCGGCCCTAAACACAGCAATTAAACCGTTCAACAAATTAACGTGTTTCGCTTTAACTGCTAATATAATTAACATACAAATGAGACTCTATAAACAAGTGGCTTAATAGATTCTTACCTAAAATGTTGTATTAATGTAATTAAACGTTAGCAAGTGACCGCGGCCTCTGCAGGTGACCTTGAAAGTATTTGATCATCTTTATTTAAGAGGACACACGGTCAGCAACATATTTGAAAAGTATGTAATACAGAAATCTATTGCTATCGCGTTATTAAACGAAAAAAAGAGTTATAAAACACGAAAGGGACAACTGCATCTCGGGCTGATTTTACGAATGCAAAATAGCCGAAAACATCACTTCGTAGTATCCTGTTTCCTCCTCCAAAAAGGAACCGATTTTTAATTTTCTTTCAGTTATATAATAAAAAAGACTTTGGCTACTACACTACGTTTTGCTTTTTTTCAATTTTATTCATCAAATTTGTTTGACGTACGTCTGAAAATGACGGTAAAAATCAAACATTTTTTTCGATTTTCAAAGGCTTTCTACAATAACTAATTTATGGAAGAATTCAAAAAACGTATGGGCATGACGGTGGTGGATATATATTATTTGGTATAAAATACCTCTAGCATATCCTCTTAATACCTATAAAGAAACGTAATTATATGTAGTATATTTTTTTATTCCCGTTCAATCTTTTCGTGGAAACCTTATCGATACCGATTTATTAGTTTACAAGTGACGCTCATACAACCATGAAATATTCACGATATTTCGTCCTTTTGATGACGTAAGGAACCGAGGATAGTATATATGGATATATTTAATACTACTCTAAAAAAAGCGAAAACAATTTTAAGCATCCATCCATCCATTCAACTGAAAGACGTCCACTGCTGGGCATAGGTCTCCCCCAAAGATCTCCACGACGACCGGTCTTGTGCCACCCGCATCCAGCGGACTCCCGCGACCTTCGGCAGGTCGTCGATCCACATTGTGGGGGGCTTTACCACGCTACGTCTATCGATGCGTGGTTTCCATTTGAGAACCCATTGGTCCCATCGGGCATCGGTTCTGCGAGTAATGTGCCCAGCCAACTGCCACTTAAGTTTAGCTATTCTTTGGGCAATGTCGGTTACTTTGGTTCTTCTGCAGATCTCCTTATTACTGGTACGATCACGCACTAATACTCCAAATATAGCCATTAACAAATCAATAAAAATTTCGAATAATCAACTTCGACAATTTTAGGAACTTTGAAAATTCGTGAACGGGGATCGACGCAGAAGCGTTTGTACCCGCGGGAATCACTTTCATTTTCGTTTGTACCTCAAACCAAAAAAAATTAAAAGCCTTTTTCGGTTTTGAAAAACGAAGTTCACTTAATGTCCACAATACCGTGCCAAGTGCACAATTGCCGTATATTTTTAGGGTTTTGAAAAAAATGAAAAACGAAGGTTGGTACAAACGGATACAAACGACCCCGAATTCGATCCCGTTACAAAATTTTCGATTGTCTAAAGTCGGCTGCTGGTCAAATTTTCAAAACGTTATAACTTTTTTGGTTTGAGGTACAAACGAAAATGAAAGTGGTACAAACGGGTACAAACTACCTAGAACCCAACGGTAATGAAAAAAAAAGTCGAAAGTCAGCTGCCAAATTCACAGAGATTGATTATATCTGTATTGACTTCTGACTTCATTCAACAAAATTTCATTACTATTTTCTTTCTCTCTTCATGTTCGATTATTGTTACTTTAAAAGTAAAATCTGTGTTACATGTGCATAGAAAATATCTAGGTACCTATCATTGCCTCTTCTATCTAAAAGTGGTCATACGATAAATCACTAAATAGCTACATGTTTTAGTCGTAGGTGTCCCATAAAGAAATAAATTCTTATAAATTAATTACTTTCTGCCCGCGACTTTGTCTGCATTGATTTTTGAATCGGGTTCAGAAAAAAAACTATGCTTTTGTGAATCATCGTATGCGATAGGTATGTTTTCTCTAATATTTTTAAAGAAGCACAATACTCTATTACATTATTTAGAATTATCTATTTAAGCTGAGAAGATTAATTTTTTGGTGACATGGTTACAAAATATTATATTTACACAAAAGCTTAATTATTACAATAAATCATTAAAAAATCCTTAATAGAATATCTAACTTCACTAGTATAATACGTTAAGATATTTATCTATACAAATATTGATTACACTGTAATAACATAACATAAGCTCACGCCTGTTATCCCCGAAGGGTTAAGCAGAGGTGAAATAGCGAACTACACCACCCACATTTCGCTGAGCTTAGTTCCTTCCCAGATGTGACAGGGGGCGAGCCTGTCGCCATATCGGGCACAAATTCCAGACTCCGAGATGATACTGAGTAGAAAAACCTAATATCACGAAACCCGACCCGAGACCTCAGAACGACAGTCGTACCGTAATACAACTACGCCACCGAGGCAGTCTGTACTGTAGTGTCAGTACACTGGTGTAATACCTATAGGTTGTTAAGTTGTCGTTATATATATTCATATCATATATTTATTACTTACTTAATAATTGAATGAGTTGGTAAAGTAATTAAATTAATCAAACATGTTTATCTCGAAGCTCAAACACCGTCAGGAATTAATTATCAACAATATTAATTTGTAACACTAGACAGATGACTGTGAACACAAACGCAACTGTCTCTACTAAAATAGTTATGTTATAATTAAAGCCCATATTTCTGTTTACATGGGTTAATTAAGACGTAGCAGCTGTAAACTGTGGACGTACTATCGCTCTCGTAAATGTATTTTGATTTATATTTATTTATAATATACTATCTGTGCCCACGACTCCGTGCGCGTGTAATACCGGGTTTGTAAAACGACGATTTTAATAAAATATAAATACAGATTCACAGGATCTTTTCACATTGAACTACATCGTGACTAAACATCAAGTAAGATAGTGGTTAAAGCGCTTCAACCCTTGATCGCCCATTTTAAAATTGCTTTTCATTTTTATAAATCCTACATATTTATTTCAAGAAATCAACAGTTATTAAATTCAATTTACATATAAGTTCTTATAAATAGTAAAGAAACCAATAATTTATTCTATAGTATACACATATGATCATAATTCATCACTATTGACCCAAACAAAATTATACCAACAAAACCTATTCTTATGAAAAAAAATATTATAATAACTATGAAAATCGAAAAAAAAAAAATTGTACATAAAAATGTTGCCTAAAAAAAAGAACTGATAACTGTCACAATATTGTTGACGTAACAAATGTGTATATTTTATACATGTATATAATGTCTAGTATAGTATAGTATAGTATAGTATAGTATAGTATGATTGTATGGGTGAGAATGAATATATGGGATTATTTACTTATCTGCACCTAAATTAGTTCTAGTAATAATGTATATCAGTTTTCTTTTAGAGCTCCTGCTACATTCATAAAAAACATCTACATCGGATGCTATTTCATTACATAAATGGCACATCTTATCATAACAGAATTACCTGCATAATTGGTATTAGTTTTGGGTTCAAATAAGACGTGGTTTACTAATACAATGTTAGCGCATTGGTTATGACTATGATATGTATAGTTTTTTATATTAAAATAAAGATATGCATTATCTAGCAGTGCCCGCGACAGACCGACACACAGAAATACAAAAATTTAAAAACCATCTGATCATAGTATTTTTTTCTGAAATATCTTCAATGTACATATTTCGTCCCTCTAGCCAATAAGTAAAGATTTATTTTAAAAAAAAAGAACCAGATCGAGTTTCTTGCCTACGCTATTCTCGACTGGGTTTGTTTTCCTAACCGGTGGTATTGTTTTTGACGTTCATGAGCGCCTTCTTATGGCCTAAATTAAATGAAGTTTTTTTTTATGTTTGATTTTGAATCTTATGACTGTGACTAAATTATGAAATAAAATAAATGTAAATTGTTATTGTAATATGGTTTAATTTAATTATATTCGCATACATTTTTTATTAAACAGCACGAAATTTAGTTTGTTATTAAAATGTACCTATCTCATATAAAAAAAAATTACAAATATTTTCAAAGCGAAAGTAAGATTAAAAAGCGATGACTCCCTCATGAAGATTATGTTTACTATAAATAAATAAATTCAAACTCACGATACCACTTATCTATAAAGTAAAATTATAATCTGTTGCCTAATTATTATTAATTAACTAAGGAAAGCTGTGATAATCAAAACTTTTTTTATAACATTTCACAAACAGTTTTGTATCAGAGTGTGCATCGTGTGGGAGTGAGCTAGGTGTGGCTTGTAAAACAACAAACAATATTATCTGTTGGTGAGGGTATTCCCGCGTTTCACGTACCGCCACCGATACGCAGGCGGCACGGCACATCCGGATGTTAAATTTAATAACAAAGTCGACAGCGCTTCGTGCTGATGTGAAGCGTCTACCGCATGAGCGATAGCGATTAACCTTTTTTAATTCAATAAAAAATTTCTTAATTTATACTGTTGTTAGCCGAAAAATTAGCTAATATTATGTGACGAAAAGCTAAACATAAAATAATGAACGGTTGTTCATTCATCACTTATAAGTCATTTGTTAGACTCAACTGAATACATTAATTGCCATATCCTCTCTAAGAGTGATGAGAAGACAAAACTTTTATTTGTTCAAAATTACAAAAATATCTATTTCAAATTATGTTGATGATGACGACGACAACGTAAAGCGGAGGAAGCGCGTGGAGGTTCTTTTCTCATAGATTATACATACTTTCTTCGAAACATTTTATTTCGAAAAGTGTATTTTTACTGCGTTGTTATAAGTCAGCATTGTGACTTATAACGACACACGGTGAGAAAGTTAATAAGATGAAAAATTGTATTTTGATTATAAGTTGTGATTAAAAAGTTAAACAGTCTCTGTGCACTTCAACGAGACCGAACAGCCCCTACATGTATATTGTCAGTCTGCAACAGTCTACAAACTGTTGAGCATAAATTTTATTCTGGAGAAAATATGTAAACTTAATAAATGTACAATCCTACATTTTATCCATTAGAGGATTGAATACAATTTGTGTTTACATTGTTAATATTTTTATTGTTCAATGTTTAATGAATCTTACCGCCTTTATAATTGTAATTGATCGCGTATATCTGTCATTGAACCAATCAAACGGTCACAGGTTACAATGAGGCCGCCCATCCCTATTCTAAAAAAACGTGTTCCCGGAAGACTTCAACCGCCAAGACAAGAAAGTGTTCAGCACTATGCGCTATACATAATTTTTGGTTTGAAACTATGCTACGAACATTTGTAAGACAACAGAATGGGAAGCAAAGTCAGTTGTAAAACTTTTTCTTGGTTGCGGTACCCTCAAAATCAAAAATAAAAATCAAAAAAATCTTCATTCAATTTAGGCCCTAAGAGGACGCTCATGAACGTCTAAAACACTACCACCGGTTCGGAAAACAACCCAGTCGAGAAGAGCCGGCAAGAAACTCGATCTGGTTCTTTTTTTTTTTTTTGTAAAAATAATATATATCTATTTTTTTATATAAAAAACTACACAAATCATAGTCTTAAGCAATGTTAGAGATGTGGGTTAATTCCAGACATCACTATCATTCACTTAATGATCCACCTTGTAATAACCTTTTGAGATTAAAACTTGCTTGACATAATACTTGAACTTATTGTCAGGTAAATCGGTAATGTTACTTGGGATCTTATTGTAAAACCGAATACTATTACCTATAAAGCTTTTATTACACTTACTTAGCCTAAAGCAGTGGGCGGCAAACTTTTTTAATGGCGGGCCACAAAGTTTAAGAAATTCTAGAGGAGGGCCAGAATTATAGAAAAAATGCATTTTGTGTTAAAGCTTTTAATCATCATCATCATCAGTCAGATCAGTATTACGCATCACATGAAATACGCGGCTAGATTAGCTTCACCTATAGGTTATGCATCTATAATTGTACTAAGTAGAATGTACTTTTATTCTCGACCGCCAAAACGTAATTATAACGGGCTATATACTATCCATGCCGATGGACCCTCGGCGGGCCGGATTAAATACTTTCGCGGGCCGGACTTTGGTCGCGGGCCGTACTTTGCCCATCTCTGGCCTAAAGCGTGGGACGGCCAATTTGTCATTATTTCTAATATTAAAATTATGACGATCACTCACTAAATCGAGCTTGTCTAAATTTTTACGAATATGCATTAAGTTATCAAAGCTGTATACTATTGTTGAGTAAGGCTGGCCCTGAGTTGTGGTGATTAAATAAATAGTCTGGTTTCCCAATTAAATATTTATTACTGTTCAATGATAGGGCACAGCACTTACTGACTCGAATCTCACTGGTTATACATTATATACGCGCATGGCGCTTACGTCCCTACACTATGTACACTAAATAATTAATTATGCTTAACTAAATGCTTAATACCATATTCAACAGTTGTAAATAAATTAGAATGCAATGTTTACATGTGCCTATATAAAATAAACAGGCCACATGCAACATTTAAAAAAAAACTAAGTACCCATGGCGACTCTTGACAAAAGTGAAAACTTGAAACTTTGGGAAAACTGTTGTTTTGTTCTTTAAATTTCATTATTTTTTCATTGAAATTAGTAAAATAAAATATTTGTCTGGTTTTTACATCTATTAGCGCTCCGAGCAATATTTGTGTATATTTTTTTACAGTTTATTCATAATCAAAACATAAGACAGGATGCGTAAGTATACATTTTTTTATTTATCTCTGAACGATGATGCCACACCAGACAGTGCGGCCAAACTCCGCGTCAATCGACGCGGGTTCGAGCCCGCTTTTTCAACTCTAAAATGAGCCTGAGCTTTCGATGAAGGAGAACATCGCAAGGAAGCCATAGCTTGGTGGTAAGACATTTTCTAATAATGCCCGCCTGGGTGGCTACCACCCAACAGTTTGAAAACCAATTACCAATAGGTGTGTTCCAGCAGCATCACTTAGGAACCAGTACCTCTAGGCTTAGTGTGTTTACCATCCTGGACCACATGATCACTTAACATCAGGTGAGATTGTGGTCAAAGCACCGAACTAAAAAAAAGATTAAATGCCATCTTATACTTGACAAACTGTAGCACGTTGACGGCTGATCTTCATAGCATTGGTAACGCGAATCTATAAGTTATACCCTTAACGAGAATCGCTCAATTGCGCTAAAGAAATTTTCACTTCAAAAAAATATCATGAATAGAAATTCGCTTATGAATTACAGTCTATAGTGCACATCTCGGCGAATATAGCCGCTAGATTACCCATTGTGCGACAGGAGAGCCATTTTTTTTTCGGGTAGATTTTAATAAGTGCCCGCTCGACGAGTGGGAGAACTAGATTTAATTTCGCTCTGTCACCACCAAGCGCCACTAGCGCGAGCTCGAAACGGATTTGTTGTGAAAATGCATAAGAGCTGTTGACTTGAAAATTTTAACTTTTAAACGTAACGTTGACCTAAATTTTTGAATACATATTACATTTACCGATCTTTTATGTTATGAAATAGGTTGACGGTATAAATATCATGCAATATAGTTCTGAAAGTGATAAGTTGATACTTTTATATCAAAAATATATAGTTTATAAAAAAAACCTAAAACAAATCACGTTTAAATTTCCCTAAATTAATCACAATAGCATATCATTTTTTTTACCAGTATTTGCTTTGTTGCATCCTTTTTAAATTTAGCTCTGCCGTTGGAGTGTTCTATGTAACTTTTATTGATTAATTCATAAAATTATCTATGTTATAATATTAGGAAACGTCTCCATATTTAAGCGGCCGTACTTTAATTATGTAGGCAAAAAAAAAATTGAACTTTTAAACCCTTTCCCCCATGTCAGCCATGTAATGAAAACTCTGGTACCATTAAGGACATGTTTTTTTTTTTTACTTTCCCCTTTTTAATATGTTAAATAAGTCATGTAGTAAATGGAATTGCAGACACAACAAGTAAACATATATAAACATAATCTTCAAACTACTCCACAATCAAGATTCACCTTTTACAGGATCAGCCAAAAACTTTACAAGATGAAGAGAAACAGTAAACAACTGTACTTTTAAACTTTTCGAAAATTGACACGACTAAGAATAAAAATATCAATAACCGTTTTATTTCTATTCGCTGTTATTCGTTTAACCCCTTGTTTGCAAACTGTAGTAGCAGATTAACCAGTCGTTTTATTTCCAGTGGCGCGGCGTAGCATCAAGATCGTCGAAGCATGTTTTATAGTTTTACAGCGACTTGCTAGAACATAAAATTTTGTTGTCTCGAGAAACATGTGACATAGTCAAACATAGTACCAGTGGATCAACTAGACAATAGTGAGAATATTTTATCAACCAAGGTAAATAAATAAACTATATTCCGAAATTATTGATACTTTAGAAGGAACTGTTATCATAGTAACATTAATATCGCCAAGGTGGCAAACGAAGAAACGAAAGAAGATACTTATAAATTGTCATCACCAGAGTTGATGTTAAATCATTCACGAATTATATCATCCATCCATTCAACCGAAAGGCGTCCACTGCTGGACATAGGTCTCCCCCAAAGATCTCCACGTCGATCCGTTATGTGCCATCTGCATCCAGCGGACTCCAGCGACCTTCACCCGGTCCATCGATTCACCTTATGGAGGGCCTACCTACGCTGCGTCTTCCGGTACGCTGCAGCCATTTGAGGACCCAAATAATATAGGCTGTAATCATATTCACCACCAAACGTATTTCTTTAGTAATAACTGAATTTACTGTTTTCCCTGAATTATCAAATACCTAATCAATTTACCAAATCTAGATGGCTGTCATATTTATTGCATTGATTTAACTTTTGATTGTAATATTCTACATAGATCGTACTCATAACTCTTAAATAAATATAACAACATTCAATTGTTTGAATTTGAATATGAACATAATCTTAAATTCCACAACTCTGCGTTGACCGAAGACTTGCGGAAAATAAATTATCCCGGTATTGAATGTCGTTCAAGCGTTGCTTAAAGCATCAATGACGAAAGTTCAAGAAAATAAATTAAAAACGATGGAATATCATGCATCATCCTAACATTACATTTCTTACTAGTTATGTTTTGCGGCTCCGTCCGCGTATTATTCATATATTCTTTGCTGCATAATATAGTTTTTAAATAATCATTGGAAGGAAATGTTTTTGATGGTGCTATCCATTGAAACGTATTTTCTTCACAATTTCATGAATTTTAATTTTTTTGCACGGAACTCTAATTATTGTCCTAAAATTTATTTGGTATTAAGAGAGAGCAACGACACTTCTCACAAATTCAAATACCTGCAAGTAAAACTCTGCATTGAATCGGATTTTATTCAAAATTTCATAAGTCTTAATTTTTTTCGAAAACTAATAATTTTCTATAAGAAAAAGTAACCTAAATTGTGCGGAGTAATTTCAGCCAGAAAAAGTCACGTTCTGGAGATTAGCGGGAACAAACAGACGAGCGGACAGACAAAAAAAATAAAAGTTGTTTTTCATGCAGTTATCGTATATACATTAATATTTATTTTTATTTAGTAAAGAGATGTTATTTTCATATTACATACAGACAGTATATATTATATTTAACAGCTAACTTTAGCAATATTAAAATGATTATGGTATTTACGCTAGAACGGGGATTTGTTCTCGAATTCATACAGTTCTAGGTAGATACTTCATTAAAAAAGGAACTAATATCACAATAACACAAAACATTAATCAATCACATTCCTTTAAACCAAATTTATGCGATGAGGCTTGGTATCATCAACATTCAAGTCGATGCATCCGACTTGACTTACTTTGTCATCGTTACACTACGGCAAAACAGAACCAATTTTTCATATTACAGTCGTAAAAATGTTAATAAGTTTTTATGGTTCTGCAGTAAGAGCAGACTCAATTTGCGTATTAGCGAGTCACGTTTATATAAGTAAACGAGTACCTCCCTGCTAATACATGTCTGCCACTTTGTATTAATGCGAATGTTGGAAATTGGAATATTAGTCGTATTAAACGTCAAATATAGTGAATGAAAATATAACCTATTATCAATAATTCAAATAAACTTGCCTGTTTTCATAATTTAAGAAATAAAAGATTTAAGAAATCAAATGAAAAATGCTTTATTCAACTTAGGCTAATTAGGCTTAACTGACAAGTCGCTTATGAACGTCAAAATACTACCTACCTCTCGTCAGAAATACCGCAATGCCTCAAGACGAAAGTTTTCGACCATTGTATGTTGCCAGTGATGACTTACGGCACTAGGACGTGGTCGCTCACAATGGGCTTAATAAGTAAGCTCAAAGTCAATCAAAAGACAATGACACTGCGTGATCGAATCAGGAATGAGGGCATCCGCAGAAGAACCAAAGTAACCGAAATTACCCAAAGAATTGGTAAACAATATTGCCACTGGGATGAGGATATTGCTCGTAGAACTGATACGCGATGGTGCCAACGGGTTTCATTATCCGGCAATACCAATCGTTATTTAGAACTTTGAGGGAGTCGTATATCTAGTTGTGGACGTTTTTGGTAATCACGATGGTGATGTCTGAATTTTGAAAACACTGAACAATAGACTATAAACGCACAGATTCTTTCCAACACGAATTAATAAAGTAGGTTTTTAAATTAGTTCGATCGAATGTGCTTTTTTCGAGGCGAGATTTATTTTGAGTGTTTTAACAAGCGTCTTCAAAGCGGTAAATGATTATTAAACCTCAGTTTGCATAATATGAAATTAACAAAATAGAGGGATAGGAGGGTAATCACGATCAGCCATCCGAACCACGCTCCTTGCTTTCATTTAGCTGCCCATTCGTTTTTTGCTGTATCAAAAAACTTTAGAATGCCAAATTGCAAATAATAAAATAAAGTATACAATTAATTATATTATTAACCGCAATCAATTTCATTCATGTTCGTGAATTAACCATCGTAAATTTCAAGAGTTACTTAAGAAATTACAAGTTCATTCTTATGCTTATGCTCATTAAAGAGTTAGACAGGTGGGCTTGATTGAACCTGTATCCATCGATGCGGAACCCGATCGTACCGCCAAGTACTAACGCCATCATCGCTTCAAAATACCACTGCCAAACTTATTTCTGCAGCAAAGAAATAACCCTTGGGACTTGGGTACTATTTCGACCCATATTTGGTGACACATATTGATACAGTGCATTCCACTTGATATTAAATTATTGCAAGTTTGTTTATCATTGAAAAAAGTTAAATTAAAAAAATCGTTAGTAATTACTATTATTACACTTTTTTTGAGTCATAAGAAATTGCCAACATCACAAAATAAGATAACAAAGCAAACGAGATTGCAGCCAAAGATTTTTCAAAAAAACGTCACTAGAATAAATCAATTGTTTGCTATTAAATTTTGCTTTTATTCTTTTTCTTTCTTCAAAATTTTGTTACTTTCGTAAACATATTCCCAAGGTTCAAAATAATACTGAGATTTATAACCCAGTAGATTATTATTATTTTATTGCGAGATTTCTTACATAATGGTGAGCTTAATATTGCTGAAAGATAATGTTAGCAGTGTTAGCGGAAATCGTAAAGTGGGTTTTGTCTTTTTAAAAGTTTTCGATTGTCGAGCCAGAGAAACAAAGAATTAGGTACTAGTATTTCATTCAATTAACTTGATTAACGGGTGGAACTATGGAAGGAAAATAAAACACAGTTTCAAGCTAAGTATAATGTAATAATTTACAATATTTCATCATCTCCGTGCATAGCCTTAGTCAAGTATCATAATAGAAAGGCCCCCACTAGTCGTATAACACTATAATTATGAGGTATTTATTTAAAATCACTACAATCCGTCTGTTCACTAATGAGAAAACGTGTTTTAAATAAAAGCGCCTAACGAATGACATAAAACAACAAATCTTCTGTAATAAATAAATACTATAGTAGTAGAACTTCTTTAACGACCTTCAAGGGAGACAAAAAAATTGTCGACTTATGAAAGATTTCGAATTTATACAAATTTCGTTGATAATTTCATACAATTAGTAATACTATTTATTTTATTATCTTGCTGTTTAAGAAACAATGATTTGTATTGTCGGCAGAGGTAGTTATAGAGATAATTAGTTTTAAATGATTGAGTTGTAATGGTTGAAAAATCAAACATTACTATATTTAAGTTACAAAGGTATATTTTATTGTTTCTATTTATGACGGGAAAATATGTACGTAAATGACTTGTATGGACGCACTGATTATTTCGACTTGAGGTCAAACATTTCAAATAATGGAGGGGTTAGGGTTTGAAAAAAGGGAACAAAACACTTCTTTGAGTTTGAGGGGTTTATTATACTTATCTAGATTCGACTTAAAGAGGTTCTACTATATATCTTAAACATATAACAAAAAAAAACATCATTTACAAAGTCTCTTTCTCTGATTGTTTTTATTTTACGTTTTCACTGAAGCTCATTATAAAAGATTTCAAAAAACGTGTTCTATTTCTTCTTAGTTTTATAAAATTACTTAGTTTTATTTTTACTTATATCATTTTGAAGTAATTTTAAACTTTGCTATGTTTGCCGCATAGTTACACCACTACAATGAAAACTATTCTAACAATTCCTGATTCAACTATTTAAATATTCTTCATAAAAACACACCATTTCTCAAAAGTCCACAGACATTACTAATAATTAAAACGTTATTTAATATCATAATTTCTTAGATGTTTGAAAAAAATCGACTTATAAACTACATTATACCATTATATATGGATAGTGGTCAATTTTTACATTTAAAAGACAAAAAAGATAAATAATATAAAAAAATTACAGGACTACTTTTTTATTTGATATTTAAAATCGGATAATGATTGAAGCTAATTACATAATGACAAACTTATCTGACTCGGTGCCCAAAAGGGGAACTAACGTCGCCATCTTTTAATCTCAATAGTCTATCTTTCATTGACATTTCTGTTGACTTTACTTTTAAATTGAAATATTGCAAGGGTTATATTAAATATGTATATTACTTGTACCCACTTTATTACAAAAAGTATTTACTGGCAACACTATAACCGATGATAGCTACGCCGTCATCGGGTCAGATAAGTTTATGTCAATTACATATTATGAAGTTATCGGTTGTAATTTAAAACATTTATTCTAGGCACTGTTTTCTCACTAAAGTGAAGCTTTGTATCCCTCTATCTCCTATATTATGTTAATTCTTAATATTTATCATAGGAGAGGATAATTTGTTTTAGAGGACTAATAAAACAGAACTGAAAATGAAAAAAAAACAGGTAATAAAAAATAATAAACACAAAAATAAAATTCGAAACAAAATTTTACTAGTAAAAACCTATAGTATAAACACAGATCTAACATATTTACACATAATACGTTTTGTCTACCCGTTTATACCATCACTTGTCTTTGGAGCGACATCTAGCGTCGACTTAATATTTTACATGTTAACCATTAGAGTTGCCATGATAATAAATTATAATGTTTTTTTTTATTAATTTAAATGATTTACATATCTTTATATGATAAAAATGTTTTTAAAAATGATCTATAATTATTTATTAAAATCACTAAACAATATGTATCTTTTTATATAAACTTGCAAGAACCAATAAATAATATTTCGTCGCAATAACCAGGGACAACGGACTATATTCTATCTATTTCTGATTTTTCTCCTAAATTTCCTAAAATACACCTAGCGGTCTAATTACTTGACTTTAGATAATTACATAATATTATATTAAAGTCAAGAGCAAAGTTGAAGATATTGGTGCATAAAACCTTTAATTACTCTTAGACTATATTGCTTAAGATAAATATTACATATCTAAGACATTCTTATGACTTAAAAATATACATGTTTTTTTATTGATATTTTCATAATTTTGTGTCTCTTTTGTTAATTGAAAATTTAAAAAAATATTAAATTACCCTATTACGAAACTGTCTTTATTTTTTTCACATTTTACAACTTAAAAATTATAACATCAAGTTTATTAGAACTCGTGCCAGCATTTTTGAATGTACATTTGTATAAAAGCCATACGAATAAAATTTTAGATAAACACTTCGATAAGAATTCAATGAAAATAATTACTAGCAAGTGTTTAATTTTAAAACTTGAAATCTGTAAATTTATTTCAATTTTACGCTGTTTAATAAAACTTGTATTCAATTTATTAAAATATGGTAATTGATTATTATTAATTTGCAACTCTATATACTATATATCACAAATAACAAGGTACATTCATGTTATAACGCACAAAAATGTTTATATATTACAACTTTATACAAGGGATAGAACAAGATTAGCAAAACATGATTTCAAATTACCTCATACAACACTAAAAGAATCCTTAGCCAGTGAAACAAAACTTTTAAAAGTCTGTGAAATTAAAAGTCTTAAAAAACCGAAGAGTTTACTGCTATATAACCTGCCGCAGCGTATGAATGTGGTCTACGCTGCTAAAGCCTTTTCGGAAGCAGACTTGTTCGGGAGGCTGGAAGTCGTCAAGCCTGACCGCTAGTCTGTTCGTGAGGACTCTCGAAAACAGCTTATAGACATGACTCAAAAGTGAGATGGGTCTAAAACTTTTCAAAAGGGGGATGTCCCCTATTTGAAAAAGAAGACCACCGCGCTTCTGTGTCAGGCTTGTGGCTTTTTTTAGTATAACGGAATTATATGGCTTCTGAAGGATCGGTTTTCCTTCAGCAGCTCGGCTTTATTTTCGTCATCAGCCGGTAGCTTATTGTTTTGACAGTCTTTCAAATTTCATACAGGCTGACTACCGATATATCTTTGAGTTCTATAAATCACTTCCACCAAATATCTGTCACCAGAAATACCTACACAATGTAATATAAAAATGAACAGTTTAAATATATCGTGTCCCTTTCATTGAAAGTAATACCATAATATATGAAAAGGAAAACTGCACAGATAATAAATCTACGGTAAGATCTTATTTGATTGAAACATCGACAGTCTTTGGTGAGTTTCGACACACTATAAACTATTTCACTAAATGTATTTATATAATAACTATCGAATGATTTCAACGACAGCATTCCTTTAATATTATTTTATTATCACATTTCATTCACTAGAATGTACATTGCAGAATAATAAAAAAAAAAAACTTTTAACCTAATCAGAGAAATGTTACATTAGTAATGGTATATATAATTGATTACTAAACGTCGATTTACATGTCAATATTGTTGAGTATCTCTTTTATTAAAGTAAATGCAACTTTTTGACTGAAGGGATCGTATTATACAAAATTTAATACGAGGCAAACTGATTGTACTAAAAAATTAAATTCTTTACATTGTAAAAAAAAATGTTGGCATTCTTTCCCATTAAAAATCCAGTGTATGAAAATATTACATTATCAGACAGAGATTCTTTGTTATGTGCAGTCATCAAAGTAATTATATTAGCAGCGATGATGGCTTAGTTGGTAGTTTGGTCGGATTTTGCGTAAATGGACGTGGATTCAATCCAACTCTAAAACCATCCTGAGCTTTCAGTGAAGGAAATATCGTGAGAAAATCATAGCTTGGTGTGGTAGGGAATTTTAAAATAATGCTCGTCTGGGTAACTACCCCAAATTAGAAATCCTGTCACCAAATAAGAATACGCATGTTCCGCGGAATTCTTAGTGTGTTTACCATCCTGGACCACATCGTCATTTAACATCAGGTGAAATTGTGGTCAAAGCACTGAGCAGTGTAAAAAAGTTGGCTCATTTAATCATTAATCGTCAGGATATAATTAATCCTTGAATCAACAATCATTGTTATCATTGTAATTGTAATCATTGTCAACAATTATTGTTGCAATCTTTGCAACAATAATTAGCTAGAGTGATCTAGATTAGATAACGCTGTGATTGGTTAAACACTTATAATTAAAGATGACGTCTAGTAGCATCCTTTTAAATTTATATTGATATATTAAATAACAAAAAAACCTACAATAAAAAAAACATGAAAATTGGAATGATGATTGTATTCGATTAAAAATATTATCAAATCTCAAAGTATGTATAGAACTAACCTTTTAAGGGGGAAAGCATTAACAATATTTTAATATTATGAAGTATAAATTGCTTTAAATCAACAACAAAGTTTATTATCGTGTGATTTATTTTTATACATGTTTTACTATGCTACGCACATAAATATCGACAAACGTAAATCGTATTTTTTTTAAACGGGTAAATTATTAATCTACTGTTTACTTTGTCCCCACACTAGACATACGTTTGCTAAACACTTAAATTTTTTATCATCGTAATTAATGTTATCGATAGTCGTTGTATTATTTTTAAAGACACTAATCGATAATCAAAATGACTGATCATTTTTGTTTATTGTCTCATCAAAACCAGAAAATAAATAAGGTGACTGAAAACATAATTAAATTCTGACAAAGAATTATGAACTTGTACCTATGTATTTTAATTTCTTTGCTAGAGAGAAAGTGTGTACCATACTTCCCTGTGACGTCATACAACGTGATTGATACGAACTAATGAACGACTTGCGGGAAACATATAGGGCACCCCCCCCCACTCCTCTCGATCACCACTAAATCTTCAAACTGTTAATATCTCAAAATTATTCGAATGATCTTTTTTCCATTGTAAGTATTAATTTTAATATAGTATTAAAGTTATTATACGATATTATATTTAATTTAATTTAACCAGTTAAATGACCTTATTTTATATAATTAGTGATGTAGTGATAACACTATAAAGATTATCGATTTTACGTACATATCATCGATAGATTTGTTCGAAATAAAAAATAACGAACATGATTCCTATTATCATTGTTAAATTTTTTAAATGTAAAATTTTATTTTCGTGAATTTCTTTTACGCCTGACTTTGGGTTACATCCCTAAAACGTCACTCGTAACAAATAAAGTGTTGCGTTTGTTTCGCCTCTAGAACTCAATATCGAGAAAAAAAAATATGGAAACAATTCGATAAACAATTGCGAGTGACAAAATAGACAAAATTAAGTGATTTGTATTTTTAAATCGATATATCTTTATAGGTTATCTGTGGCCCTTCGACAAATGACAAGCCATTGACAATAGACGTACGCCACTCTCATATAAAAAACACATCAAAATATTTGGCAAAACTAATACCAAATGTGCGTTGGAGCCATACACCAAAAAATAAGCAAAAGTATAATACTTTGAACCGCGAAGACTATAGTTAGTTAAATCGTTATCAATATGATTATAATTTATTTCAAACATCGATTTGTACCATATTTCATTTTAATACCTAAGACTTTTTCACTTATACTACAACTATAGTATATTAAGTTAGAAGTAAAATTACAAACAACCGTTGCGTTTCATGAACTAATGTTTTTTTAATAAACCTTCCTAGCATTTAATCACAATTTCATCTGTTGATAAGTGCATGTATTGTAATCGTAGGTACACATAAATGTGCTAGTCGACAAATTTTGAAACTTGAAGATTGTAGCTAGCCAAACAGTTCAGACACTCAGGCTCATAAAAATGATGGACAGATTCGAACCTATGTCGATCGACACAGTGTTCAACTGAACTATTACTGAGCTATCATCACTCCACTATCATCATACCTCAAGTATTACAGAAAAATTGGAATCCAAAAGGATTTAAAAAGCCATAATAAATGGTGACATTGTTTTGAGATTTATTTCGACCATGAATACGAGTTCTTTAAGCTCGACTTCGTTTTGCTTTTACGATTTTCAAACAAATACTCCTCTTTTTTAGAACTATCCGTAGGAATTTTTTATAACATTATGAAATTCCGCATTCCGTGTTATTATTATAGTAGGAGTATAAGGGAAATTGTAATGAAGTAAACTTAATGGTAACTACAATATTCAAGTTTAAAAACGTCCTTGTGAATGTGATTCCGTGTCGGATAATTCCTCTACGATGAAATCGTGACCGAACCGCTGAGACCTAAAAAAAAAATTCAAGAAATTCACAATTGACAAACGGATGAGTCAAACGAGCAGTTTACCGTTCTGCAAGTTTTGGTCGTGTTTCGTTGCGTTGTTGGGTTTGAGATAGTCGGCGCCGCTAGCGCGCTTCCCGCGGCAGCGCCTGCACAGCGGCAAGACGCACAGTATCAGCCCCGAGAGACCGATAAACACTCCCGCCAGGTAAAACGACAAATCGTACGAATCGGTTATGTCGTACACCCAACCTGAAATTGTTACACATAATAATACGATCAGTTATATTTAGTGATGTTGATTCATAAAAAAAAAAACATTGTTTAAAGGTTCCTAATAAGGTCGAATCGACCTTCATAAAAACCATTATTATTATACCAAATAAACAAAATAGATATATGGGAAAACAGATGAAACAATTTGTAATATATACCATATAAACTTGCCAATAGATTAATTATAGAATTAACATTAATTGTACTAGATATTATAAAACAAGACAGTTTTTATTAATCACTTTAAAAAAAACATAATAAACTACATCGAGAGTCATAATAAGGAAATAAAAAATATTTATTAATCCTTATTTAATTTCGACAATCAATTTTAATAGATCCATCGAACGTGGTCAAACATCATATAATTGACTTTTTAAATTCTATAAATTTTTTAAATCCTATTTTTTGTTAATACGTGCAATGCATTTTTATTTTAAACCGTTATAACTAGTCTTAAAATAAGATCTATTTCTGTCCAAACGTACCGTAACCAAGTTACCAAGTGATGTGGGATCGTTCAAATGTTACGTAAACATCCATGTGGGGGCTTCGTTAAATTATTAATGTTGTTTACGTAATAATTGACACATTAATTTGGTGAAAATAACTTACCGGCAAGCGGTGGACCGATCAAGTTAGCAACGCCCTGGATTAACAGGAGCAGACCGTAAGCGTTGGTGAAGTTCTCGAGCGATATCTGGTCGACGAGGATGATGCTCGTGAGGGAATAGTTGGCCGCTATGAACGCACCGAAAGCGCCGGCCGCTCCCGCCAACGCCATGTAAGACTTTAACAGCGGCATTACCAGGGTCACGAGACCGCACAGCACCATACAACCGGCATACACCAGACTCCCATCGACACACTCCCAGTCTCCCACCCAACCGAGCAATATCTATAAACGCAATTATAACTTTACATATATAAAAATTAATGTAATTATGTTTGTCTCTATGCTAAACTACCATAATCATTTGATTATGATGAGATTTTGGTAAGTTATCCTGCGTACGTTATGCTATAAGGTTTTTTTTTTTAGATAAACACATTTATTTCTCAGTTACAATGAGATTAAATAAACACTATTAGAATGTAGAGGCAAGTGTCACCGCCGGATGATGGAATAGAACTGACACTAATTGTATGGCCAACATTATGGATGATCAAAAGGTGCTGACTGGACAATTGGTTTAGGGAGAGTAATGTATTCTATATACAGACTGTTTATATAACAGTTCGAGCAGATTCTGAGCCCATTAAAATCTATCTATATATAAAAGTTAATCTGTACATGTATTTGTCATCTACGTACATAAATGTATGTACATAAATCGTTCATCCGATTGTAATGAAACTTTGAGTGAGTTGTACTGCATACGTTCGGAAAGTTTTATTTCTTTTGCTTCCAGTGGCATGGCAATGCTGACTGTGCACAGCTAGTTTATTTGAAAAGAGATTTCAAAAAAAGTGAATGTGTGTCTGACATGAGATGAACCTGAACGAGTACTCGGAAGAGGCGCTTAATTATTGTCTCAGTACATTCTTAAGGAACATAAATTTAGAGAAATAATTAATGACGTATTCTTTCTGCCTACACTAGTATACAATACATCGTCATGTACACACCAATAGGTAAAGATTTGTTTAAGTTCAAGAATTTTATAAGTTTTACACAGTTTTTTTTTTTTACATTCTCAATAATGATTATGGTCAAATTAGATCTCAATGTCATCCAATTTTAAGCAATAATATTATGATAAACACATCAAATCTAAGATGTATTTAACTACTTCTAATATCTAAGCAGCAAAGAAAATATATTTGAAATATATTTGAATACTAAAAAGTTATAAATCTAAACCACTCAGTTATTTTTAAATACATACATACATAAGCTCACGCCAGTTATCCCCGAAGGGGTTAGGCAGTGGTCAAATAGCGAACTACACCACCCACATTTCGCCGAGCTTAGTTCCGTCCCAGATGTGACAGGGGGCGAGCCTGTCGCCATAACGGGCACAAATTCCAAACTCCGGGATGATACTGAGTAGAAAACCCCAATACCACTTGACCCGACCCGGAGATCGAACCCGAGACCTCAGAATGGCAGTCGCACCGTAATACAGCTGTGCCACCGAGGCATTTTTAATATAGAACAATAAATTTAAGTAGACTAAAAACTACATGATAAGTTCAATTAGCAACAGCCATAAATCATAACTGTTATCAAAGCAAAAAAGAGGAAACACTAACGTAGATTACATTGTACATCTACGGAGAACTACTACCTATTGTGAGTTGTTATCAACCACGACGATTATTAATTGACCCATTTAAATCATCTGTCGTAAGACTGATAACACAACGATAACTTACGCAACATTATTGCGCGTGTCATATTCATTCGTGATTTCATTGCACCTTTTTTTTTTTTTTTTGACGGGGGGAAATGCATTTACGCACTACCCTTATCTATTGTATTTGTGGGATCAGAGTCCCTCAATACAATAGATATGGGGGCACGGAGTGACGAGCTCCGTGCCAGTGTGGGACTCACCCGGGCATGAAGCGCCCGGAAATAGCCACTAAAACCCCCCGGGGCCGTCCGCTGCATTTGGGATGGAGGCGACACGGGGTGGCTTTCGCAAGCACCGCGTCGCCCCCTGCAGCGAACCCACCGGGCCTCGTCGTGCAATGGCCCAGCGGGGATGGGGGAGTATACACACTTCTCAACCCCACCTCTTCGCCCGCCTCTCGAAAGAGGCAAGACCTAGCGTGGTCTACAATCCAGGGGGCGAGATATAATCCTCGCCCCCCAATAAATGGAAAAGGGATAGATCAGTGACGGGCAAAGAGATAGGGAAAAAGGCCCGCCACTGAGAAGAAAAATTCTGGGTCCCTCTCCTTCACTCATCTTGTCTCCATCGACAAGACGTAGAAAGGAGAGGGATACCCAGGAAGAGAAAGGGGGAACAGATGAAGAGACACAAAAACACACAAAGACAAAAACAACCACACAAAACCCTATGACACCTCCCCCGGGGCCCCTACAACCGTAGGAAGCCCCGGACATATCGCGCCCACCGCCCCGCCCTCTCGACCTCCTCCTGCGGCGAGGGTGCGCAAGAGGGTCCTCCTCCCTCAGCCTCTCGTCAGGCTCCTTCTGCATTAATACATTCTCGCAGAAGGAGGCTACGACCCTCCAGACCTTCTCGCTGCCGACCATGGCTCTAACAACGGTCGGCAGCGAGAGGTCCTCCCCCACCACCGCCACCACTTCGCGACGCGGCACCTCCCACGCGGCGCACTCAACAAAGGTGTGGTGCGCCGTGTCCTCCGCCGCGTCACAGTGGTGGCACCTCGACGACGGCTCCCTCCTGGCTATTTTATGCAGGTACCATCCGAAACACCCATGTCCGGACAGTACCTGCACAAGCCTAAAACTGAGGGAGCCGTGCCGTCTCCCTATCCACTCCCGGAGGACCGGGCGGATGGCGTCTATGGTTGGTCGCCGATAGCGCGCATCCGCCAGGTCCTCCTCCCACCTCACGATTTCATTGCACCTAACTGTTTGTGTATTTTATAACAGGTAAAGGACGAGATAGACAAAGGAAGATATCACTCGCCTAAAATTTAGCCAATGTAGCTAAATTAGCTAAAACTTATTTTGCTGCGTTTGCTCCAACACTCGTCATTTACATAACGGCGATACATTCATTTCATGCGAAATTTTAGTGGATGATTAATTTAGAATTACAATTTCTGCTGGTAATCTTTATAACAAATTAGATATATCGGGCATTATCTTTAGTATATAAAGTAAACAAGGCATTAAGTAAAAAGTACAATAATGTACCGAAACCTTGCATGAATACAACAACTATAAATGCTTGAATGAAAACAACGATACCTTTATCAAAACTTGCCTCGATGGACCATATTTTAAGCGCTCGTGGTGACAACAATCTTAAATCAAACTATTGTAGAATTATTTGAAATATAGTTTTTATAAACATACATCAATATAGTTTTTTCATTAAATCAAAATCAAATCAAAAAAATCTTTATTGAATTTAGGCCCTAAGAAGGCGCTTATGAACGTGTAAAACAATACCACCGGTTCGGAAAAGAACTCAGTCGAGAAGAGCTGGCAAGAAACTAGATTTGGTTCTTTTTTTTTATAAATATAATTTTTTTTTTTTTTTTGCATATAAAAACTATACAAATCATAGTCTTAAGTGTTAAGAGATGTGGGTTAATTCCAGACATCACTATCGTTCACGTAATGATCCACCCTGTAATAACCTTTTGAGATTAAGACTTGCTTGACATAATACTTGAACTTATTGTCAGGTAAATCGGTAATGTTACTTGGGATCTTATTGTAAAACCGAATACTATTAACTATAAAGCTTTTATTAGACTTACTTAGCCTAAATCGTGGGACAGACAACTTGTCTTTATTTCTAATATAAAAATATGACGATCATTCACTAGATTTACTACACACATCTGTTTATCAATGGTACGTTAAATGATATATGAAACTCACCTCTCCAAACATGTTGAGAATTCCAATAACAGATATGAGCATAGAAGATTGTGACTCGTTGAAACCCATGGAGAGACCGTTGTCAGCGATATAGACGTAAGGTACATCGTACCACATGTACAATAAGAAGTTAGAAATAGCAAAAACCAAGAACGCCGGGTTGAGAAAATGCGAAAAATCGAGCACGTCCACGACCAAATCCCAGAAATCCCATAGACCGGCGTACCACTGTACCTGGAATATGATAAATATCTTTAAACTAAAACGAAATAGATCATAGTAATAGTATTATGTTAAAGGAATTTACAAACTTTTGTGCAGCCTTATTATAATATTAAAATATTGTCTATCTAAAGATAGAGTTTAAGCTCACCTTTTCTTTAGCAATGGTCGTCATCGAATTCCTGAAGATATTAGGGCATGAAGACGCACGAAGTCTGTATCTATTGATATTCAACATAGCTCCCCGGTAGGTCAAAGAGTGTCGATGGATTCTCAAATCTTTAAGGAAGGCCGGAGGCTTTTTCGTACCACCACTTGCTTGGCGTCGCAGCCACAGAGATAAAGCTGCTTTGTCACCTAAAGATGCTGATGATTCCGGAGCTCGTGGAGGTGAAGTAGGGGATAGAGCACCAGAAGTCGCTCCGGGGGACATTAAAGCCCTTGGAGGAGACTGTTCATGCAGTCGACCACTATCACTGAAACTTCTCGACGGCAACATCACTCCCGGATAGTTCTGAGCGAGAATCGCATACGCTCGCCCTCTATTCGACATTAACTCGAACACTTCCAGCGACACACCCTCTCCAGCAGTCATAAAGGTCGGTAAGTCTACTAGGGAACTAAACTGTGGAACTATTGGTGAAGTCACCGTTTCTATGTCTACCGTATCTGCCACCTTCATGGAACCGGCAGCACTGCTCTTACTGTCAGAAAAACTATCCACGGAAGACCCGTATCGCTTATTACGCTTTCGCTCTCGCCTTCTCTTTCTCTCTTTGGCCCTCTCTTCGTTCATAGTTGCGGTCCAAGGTAAATCACGAAATAACAATCCACAGACAGCCATATTTAAAAATAAGCCGGCCATTATTAAAGTGGTTCCGCGCCACCCATACTCGTCTAGAAGTATGTAAGTTAGTGGTGCGAATATAAATGTTCCTATACCACTCCCGCAAACTGATATACCTGTCGCAAGCGATCGTTTCTTTTCAAAGTAGTAAGCGACAATCACAACTGCCGCCACGTAGCAAAGACTCAAGCCAAAACCGGCCATGATGCCGAAAGTCAAGAACAATGTTTCCATGTTATCGACGAAAGCAGATATGACGAAACCGAGCGCGGCCAGCAACGACCCGAAAATAGTGACGCGCCGGCAACCGTACCTGTCCGTGAGGAAACTCGCGATCGGTCCAGATAGCAGTGGCATAGCCATAAAGATACCAGCGATCCAGGCAGTTTTGCCTTTACCCTCACCGAAGTACTCGAGGAAGTGCGGATAGAAAACACCGAAGCTAAACGTGATGCCATCGGCGATGAGATTGACCATGAAGGAGGCGAAAACGACAACCCAGCCCCATCCGCCGTCCGGGGGATGCGCCTCCGCGATCGACACGTCCTCATCATCAGAGGAACTCGAGCTCGAACTGGAGAGCGAAACAAGTGCGGGCGGTGATTGCGCGTCAAACTGGACATGCAGCGCGCGTCCATTCTGTTTCTTGTTTGAAGTAGCGGCGTGTGCAGGCCGTTGTGAGTCGACGACAGGCAAGCTTAGTAACGGCTCTGACTCTGGAATATTCGGCAGAGGGCGCAATTCATTTAAGGCGCCCGGTGCCTGCGGCGAGGCTGTGTCGGTTTGGCAGGGTCCTCCTTGGAACGGCCGACGGTGCGTGGACTCCGGCGGCGGCGAGACGCGCGCGCGGTCCATTCCGACAGGGCGCGACGATAATGCGCACGCAGCGGCTGCAGCGCTATGTCACCACCACGCCGGGCTTCCATGCGTCCACCACACACTCGGCACCTCATGCTGTAACAAAAACAATATTAAATCAGTAGGGCTTTCTGACACTTTTCTGATTACTATGCTGGGCATAAGATTATGTGATAACGAGATTAGTGGGTAACCTCGATAGATGCTAATAATTCCTACTTATAAAAGACACGTTTTTACGTAAACTGTAGGCCCTTGTGTCACGGGCCTTAACCCTTCGACTATTTGATATCATAAAGTTCTTATATAAGTTTAATATATATAAAAGTTGACTCAAATCGCAAATTCATAACCTAGACATTAATAAAAATATAAGAAGAAATCTAAATCTATAATAAATAATATATTATGTAAAATAATTCAACAAACACGCATAATCAACGCACATCCAGGTCTCTATTCTTTAACTACAAAGTATTGAATTAAAGTGGAGTCTATAGAGTCAACTACGGACGTACCAAGTGCTAAATCGTTCGATTGTGAACTGGTTGATTGGACCACAATGGCTACCAGATCAGGTCATTACTTATATTTTTAGGAAACCTCCCATAACAACAGTACTCCTCGCATAACATTAATGTAGACAGCAAGATGCAATGAAAACTTACACATTTTTTGGTTGATTTTGATTATTGATGTATTTTAGGTGGCTACATTATCAGGCGTATTATCTTTTTAATGACTACTTTTATTCATATACTCAATAACTCTATCACTTGTAATAGTAATCCAATTATTTATTCTTTGATAATTGTCAATCATTGTAGTTTTGGAATACTTTGAGATTATTAAGATTGGTGAGATTTTATCGCAATGGCTTCTCATATATTAATTACAGATATGCCATATTCACACTAATTATAATAACCTTCAATACCACTATAATAGAAAAGGTCGGAAGATATGTTAATAAGGCCCTAATATCTATTTTTGCTATAACATAATTTTGTTTTGCGCAATATGTTAGAGGTATTCCTTATATAAATTTCCCAAGAGAACAATGCAAGGATTAATTATCGCACAAATCCGTAACATGTTGGTAATTCCAAGCGCTTATTTATTTTTATATATTATTATGATTCTCTTGTATTTGATTGATACATGTAATTTAATTACATGGCTATATTTCATCTTATCACTTTCATGTATTTTATATTTTTATACTATAAAATAATCTGTCTGTTCTAAGTTTTTTTTCCATTATGCGATTTATTTGAATGTGAACAGAAAAGAAGGTGATTCGTATTAAATAGCGGCCACTCCTCTCATCCTATATTTTGTGCAAATCAAATCAATGTTTACTATGAATACCCCCTAGTATGTATTTTTACGTTTTAATGTACATATATATTTGCCAACTAAAATGTTAAGTAGTTTATAACTTAACGCAGAAGTAATTTAAAACGTTACGCAGGCTGAAGTCCAGGAATAACTGACTATAGAAATACTGTACATTACTATTTCTTACCATGCAAGGTATAAGTGTGAAAGAGAGCGCGATATCGTCAATGCTATTCACAAGTTATATTGTCCGGTCTACCACGAGTCTAACAGTGCAAAATGGCCTATTGTCACAATGACCTGCACAACAATAGCATCACTTGAGAGTTTAGGCCTTTGTAGTCAGCAGTTTCAAAAACTGTTTAGAAATGCTAAAGATAGCAAACAAATTATATCTCATTTATTTCTCATTCCATACCTACGACGAATGGAGAATTTCTATTTATCACAACTTCGATGGTTATAACTATCTGGTTTAAATCGGATTGAAAATAACGACACGGTAGAAAGAAGTCATAGAGTCATCTAGAAAGGAACTGATGGCTGCCTATTTTCAATTTCTCATAGAATATTCTCATTAGATATATAATAACTAGACTAGATCTAACAATAAAAGTATATTTTTATAATCTACTAGCCATCTCGGCGAATTTCGTTCTGCGTCGAAATCAATAAATGTTGAGATATTAGCTAAATGAAATTTACTTTTTCTTCCAATGCGCGAGGATACTTGTCGAGTCCGAGAGACGAACAAAAAAATAATCGTAATTCCGTTCTCGAGATATCATCAAAAGGCCGTCCCATTCAATCTGTATGAGAAAATGAATTTTCTTCTTAATTTTTTTTCCATGATCTATTTTATAACGGTTATTTAGCTATTACGAGTGGAGACAAATCCAATAAACCAATCATCATGAAAATCGGTCCAGCCATTCTTGAGTATAAATGGTATAAATAACCCGACCTTGTTTTACATATAGATATTAATCGCTGACATTTAAAACGCCTACACAGCTTCTCATTTCTCAAGTATATCTTCATGTCGTAGCTCCACGAAGAGCTTGTTGACATTTTATAATGTTTCCAAAGATTTCCCCGATGGACGATCTCCATAAACTAAACCTAACGAGAGAACTCTTCGGTAATCATACTATAAATAGATAGATGTCAATGGAAAATTCTCGAAAGCGAACATCAGATAGTATGATATTGAGATGTTCCGATGACAAAAATAAAACCAAGATAAGAGTTTTTTAATGAAGACTAATACCAATGTAGCAGAGCAGTATGGAATACGGATATCGTGGTAGCTCTAAAAATTATGAACCCCTTAAATACTACATTAATTAAATTATTATTAATTAATTAACTAAAATACATCATAATCATTTGGTTAATAATACTTTGCGAGTTCGGGCTGCATGAATTTGCGAGAAACCGTAACCTAATTAGTGGTTCATTATCGGCAACGAACACAGGACATTCATTAACAAACAAATAAATAATCAGTAATGAAGCAAGCAGATAGAATAACTTAACATGAACTATCCATTTAAGACTAAATTGATTTTAGATATTAGATCTAAAGACAAGGAGATTGCACGATATACTAAGCTTAAATCATGTCATTATTTCGGATTACTGCACTTATGATTGAATCGTTAATTTTAAACAATTATAAAAATGATTAAAGGTTATTTTAGAAGACATTAAAATGATTACTTTATAGCCCTAACTAAATATCACTGTATTAAAATACACAATCAAAATAATCATATAAAATAAAAGCCGTAAGATAAAAAAAACAAAATGGTTGGACAAAGCGTGAGTTCTCAAATAACTTCTTCAATAGGTATGTTTCCAACGCTTCTTTAAGGAAGAATATACAATTCCTGTAGCAATATAGTTATTTTAAATTAACATTAAATTCATTTCAATTAACCCATAATAATTATGTGGTCGAAATTCGACCATAATTATAATTACAAATTTGAGAAATAAAGCCGTTGCCAATTTTTTTTTAAACTATAACACTAATCCCAACCACGCCAATAAGCTAATAAATAATAGCTAGAAAATCCGTTGACAAACAGATGAGATATGATACTAAACTACTTTTGCCTATCTATATGTCATTTTTTAACCAATTTTAGCAAAAAAAAAAAAACAATAGTGAAATAGTCAGCCAGGATGTGACGTAACCTAAGGAACAATATTCGCTAACATTTGCTGAAGCGCACTGGTTGTACAAGGCAACCTCATAATGTAATTTCCCACCTCATTGGTTTCCCTTTTGAAATAATCACCCATAAAGTCATTAGTGCAGCCGTAGCAACCGGCAGGTGACCTATTTCTATACAAGCTGACCACTTATTATAATATGGTTATAAATAGTAGTGTATGGTTATAAATATAAGAGTATTGTTGAAAACAATATTGACAAAGTCACAGGCGAGAATATTTCCCAAACATTTAGGTCTTCCTTCTTGGGTTCCTTCTGCGACAGACTTTACTCGAAATTTAATTAATATAAAACTTTTACTTATATTTCTATTTTTATGCTTAGATTGTATACAAGATACGAAGTTTCTCTGTAAGAGTGCTTTTTTTATAAGTTCGTTCATAACTTAATAACCTTTAAAACGATTTACACGATTATTTTTTAAACCATTTATGTCCTCTTTACAAAGACTTTAACGTAAGTTTTGCTGCACTAGATGAAAAAACCATGAGAATAATAATAAAGTTAGCACAAAAACTATTATAAATCCATTCCTTGGAATACTTTAACCATACTTAACCATTAGATGTGTAGAGATATAATAAAGTCGATAATTGCACCTATCCTATACCGCTGGCACGTCTAGAATTTCTATGTTAAACATGTTGATTAAAAGTGTCATTTCAAAAAAAATATATTAATTACTCGCTATTTTTTCAAAAATAGACATAGATAAAGACAAACGAAATTGCGTGTACTAGATCAGCAATTAATAAATTAGTATAATATTTTTATTTGATTGATTACAATTTTCCTGTCACAGTGTAAACAAACATTGCGCCATAGACTGTTGCCAAACATTCAGTTTATTTATATAATTTGACGTAAACAATTACCGTTCAAGTCTGGACGGTGGCCAGCCAGTCTGCCGTCAGGATTTATCATTCATTTACGACATTGTGTTGTTTGTTTACTTGAACAAACAAAACAATGTGTTTTGAATCGCGAGTATAAGAAACACTGTATAATATGTCCTATCTCATTCTCTCTCACGTTAAATCCTACAGATATACGAGTCTGTCTCTTTTTAATGTTGATTTTTCGTTTCAACGAGTTTCACAAATCGCAGCGGGAATAAAGAAGTCTGCACTTCGACAAAATTACGTTGCACCACAAATGCTGTTTTTAAAAACAGAACATGTACGCAACAAGTAACAGAACAAGCAACAATATAGGTTACGTAATCATGAAAGCTTTACTCATGTTATGCTTTATCTGTATTATAATTATTGCTGTAAAACTACACAGATACCTCAATAGGCCAATCTAGTCCTCTACTAAAGTACATTATGACGTGCATGTAAGCATCGAGCCACATTTTAATCAAAATCGATAGAAAGTACGACAGAGTTTCAGTTCTAAATAAACTCTACGGAATACATAGACGAATATAAGAGATATTTAAAAAATTTTAGGCCACTATTCTTTCCTGTACAAAATATAAAGACGTGGTTAGCATTTAAATTTGATGGTTTAACTTATGTAACTCTCAACAGGTGAATCCCTAAAAATAATATACAAAATAATTTCTGGGCCTGTCAAGAAAATGTTGTTGACACATCACGGCCAAAAGAAATTTACCCTGAAAAAAACGTATTTATTGTTCTATGAAATTATGCTTACATTTTATACCCAACTTTGTTGCCATAATAAATGGTAAAGTTTATACTAGATGTAATAGCGATGATGGCGCAGCTGGTAGTGCGGCCGGATACCGCGTCAATCGCGGGTTCGATCCCCACCTATCTGACTCTAAAATTGGCCTGAGCTTTCGGTGAAGGAATACATTGGAGGAAACCATAGCATGACGGTAGGGCATTTTGTAATGATGCCCGTCTAGGTAACTACTACCCTCAAGTTTGAAAACTCGCCAAATACCCAATCGGTGTGTTCCGGCACATGAGAACCAGTACCTCTAGGCTTAGTGTGTTTACCATCCTGGACCACATCGTAACTTAACATCAGGTGAGATTGTGGTCAAAGAATTGAGCCTATTCCGTGTAAAAAAAAAAGAATTTTCAATTTTAAACGTAAGTCGTAGCGGTATTTTCATCACTAATTGGTGTACGCAATAAATGAGCATCACGATAATTATTATGTAACAATATGTAATAGCTATATGAATCTGAGAACTTCATTAAAATCGATTTGATATTTCTCCGTCTGTCAGTCGGTTATAACTTATGAATTAATCAACCGATGATTTTTACTTTTTTAATAACATGGTTATTGCAAACTAGAACCAGCTCAAGATAAGTCAATATTGAAATTATTGAATTTTTGTAACTATGCAAACAAACAAATACAATAAGCAAAAGTTAATCACAAATAAAATTGAAGTGTCTTTTAGTAATATCATTTTTTTTAACTAAACAGATATGAATGTATAATACAATAATTTTAATTTTCGAAAATAGGGTACTCTTAATTTACGAAAATAATTAGAGTTCCGTGTAAAAAAACACAGTAAAAATTAATTAATATCCGATTCAATACACAGTTTTACTGGTGAGTGCTATAATTTATGAGACATATTTTTATTTTATCTTAGTACTAAAAAATTAGGGTTCCGAATAAAAAAAATTAAAATGAAATGAAATGAAGAATATTTGAAACGCGGGTGTAGTCGCGGGCACACTGCTAGTCGTTGAATATATTATTATAGGGAAACATAAAAATATTTCTCATATATTTAAGCACTTGGCCGTAAAACTGTGCATTGTATCGGATTTTATTCAAATATATATGAGTTTTATTTTTTATGCGGAACCCTAATTGTTTACTAAAATTAAAATTATCCTAAGTTTCCAGGAGTAACTTTAGCTATCTACAAAAAAAAAGTCCTGTCAAAGTCGGTCCAACCGTTCCGGAGATTACCCATTACAAACAGACAGACAGGCAAAAACTTTAAAAATTGTATTTTGGTACTGGTCTCGTATATACATTCATATCTATTTAGTACACAAATGTAATGTTGACATTTAATGTTACAAACAGACACTTCAATTTTATTTATTAGTATAGATTAGTTAAAATATTTCAAGGTATGCAATAGAGGTCATTCTTATGACGAATTCATTCGCTTATTTACTAATCTTCGTAATTTGATCAATATTATACAATGTAAAATATATATAATGAATCCTGATCGAAAACTACGTTCATATTTAAAAAAAATCTCAAGTTATTAAGCAACTAAAAGTCAAACAGACAGTCAAGAGAGACGCTGCCTTTTATAGCATTATAAGGTTACCTTTATAATGCTATATTTGTAGTTACCTACAAATACAGTATTTTCATCTAAAACTACATAAATTATCGTATTCCGGTAATAGTAGTATGAATGTGACGCCGGCGCTACACTACACTACATATAGCCATTGTTCCAAGAGTCTATTATCCACTTACACGGAATTACAGGATATAACTTGTCACGTGCTCGTCTTTAGTCCTCGTGGCAGAGTGATTTATGAGTGTAAACGACGTATATTATTCAGATCACGAATTAGCTTAACAAACAGGTTCAACGTTTAGGGTCAATATTTGCTAAATATAAGCACTTTTATATCTCCATCTGCAAAGATCGGATAACGGAAGTTCCGTTTTTCACGATATTTATAGTGATAGGTAGATGACGGCACCGGAGTGGTGATAGTGTGGTCGGATAACGCATCTATTGTTGTAAGTTCCAATCCCACAAAAAACGAAATGGTACTGGACATTGTAGTAAAGGGTGGTTCAAGTAATTGTGAAAACAAACAAAAAATATTGCTTAGCATTACTTACGTAATCACCAAGTAACCATCAAAGCCCCCGCCCCCTGTATCATCGAATTTAAGTAAAACATAAACAACAAGCATAAAAAAATTTAACGCAGCCCAAAGCGAATGGTTATAGTATATAGAGAAAATTACAGGAAAATATGTTCCAGAGTTGACAATTTAATACAAATAAATATAAAACTCATACCGTTCTGTTACAAAAACGTAAAACCCTACAAAAATAAGAACACACCGGTGCCTTGACTTATTAGGGCCAGGATTCATTAGGGCTTTTACATAACCCCGCTAGTTGCAATCGGCGGAGGGTAAATACGACCCCGTTTTTAAATATAGGGTAAACGTTGACACAAAGCCGTTCAAAATGGAATCGGGTCAGACGTCCAGGGTTATCATTTCGTCAAACAGGTTTGATAATTCCAGATTACCTGATTATCAATTGTAATATGTTAAAATCATTAAGACAGTATTGAAATACTATGCCATTAGTGGCTATACACCCCCTTTTAAACATTGTCGTTCCCTTTATCAGTTTAAACATATTGCAATGGATTCCGTTAGAATCATACATTATACAAATTCTAATAGATTCGTTATTATTTTTGAAAAGAGCTATGCCAAATTTGAACAGCCCTGTGTCACTAGAACTTTCAAAAACGATATCTACAGCTTGGTTTTGTCGGCTTTTACAGCACAAATATACTTATTAAAATTTCTTTTATATAATTTTACACATTTATTGAATTTCATCTTCTCTTACTATTAAGTGATATTGAAGCCAAGCGTATACATGTTGATCAGGCATAGGGAATATTTCTCGAACTACGTTAAAGCATTTATAAAAAAAAGTTTATTTGATTTCATAAGATAAATCTATACTTCTATATTAATAAATAAAATTAAGAGTCTGTTTGTAATATCAAAATTATTATTTTTTTACTAAATATATACGTATGTATATACGATACCTGTACCAAAAATACAACTTTTTGTTTTTGATGGGACTTTTTATGTAAATAGCTGAAGTAAACCCCAGTAACTTAGAATACTTTTAATTTACGAAAGCATTTAGGTTCCCGCAAAAAAAAAAAAAAAAACCTCATAAAAATTTGAATAAAGTCCGATTTAATGCATAGTTTCACGGGCAAGTACCTACTTGAATTTATGACAAATATTTTTACTTTATCTTAGTCCTAAAATTGTTTTAGGAAAATAATTAGGTTTCCGTATAAAAAAGGGAAATGTATATGAAAGCAGTTAAGAAAATATGAATAGAGGGCGCAGCCGCGGGCACGCAGCTAGTTAATAAAAAAATCTACAAGACTCGAGTTTCAAACACAATTTCTACAAGGCCTTCTTACATTTTAAAATGTTCTAGCGGGGCGAAGCAAAAGCTGGGGATGCCTGACCCGTGAACCGGGAATTACCTATACATATTTAATTGCAGATCATACAAAAATATGGCACTGCTTTTCGTCCCCGGCATCGTATGCATTATTAACTGTATAATCCACGCAATTCTGTTTTCAAAGTCGGTAATCCATTTTAAGTTAAGCAAATATTATATTAATTTGGATGACATGAATTTAGATATGTGAACGTTGGTGATGTCTGGAAATAACATACTTCTCTCTGCATCTGTTAAAAACTTTGTAACTATTGACTTTCCGAACCGGTGGTAGTGCTTTGACGTAAGCGCATTATCAGGGTCTAAATTGAATAGAATATTCTTCATTTCATTTAAAACCGTTGCGGGGCTTCTATCAATCGCTTGCCGAATATTTCTTCAATTAAAAACAATTAAGATTATTTTAAAACTCGGTAGATAATAAAGACAGCTGTGAACCCTAACTCTGGTGCTGTTCTTACATAACCCAGTTAGTTACAGCTGAGTAGGCCGCGACCGCTTCGACGAACTTTTGCACAAGAAACTTCCGACGCTTATGTAACTCTAAACAAAAGGTACTCCCTCCACTTAGTAAAACTAGGATAAGTAGGATAGGACGTTAAGTTGAAAGTAAAGTCACATTTAACTACTAACTGAATAATATAATAGTAATGAATATGAATGTGGAAGGATGGAGAAGTAGAGAAAGGCCAAAGAAAATGTAGATGGAGTATGTAAGAAATAATATGAAAGAAATAGGACATGTTGAAAACATGTTGCGCCGACCCCGAGTGAGTTGGGAACAAGGCATGAGATGAGAATGACGAGAAATATAATGGAGTAAAGTGGTGTCCGGTAATCTATAACTGGAATAAAATTGGAAGTTTTGAAAATGTTTTATGCTTAAAACTTTCCAGCAACAAAACTTTTTAAATTTAAAACAAAACTGAATTCAAAAGAATAAATGCACTAAAAAGTAAATAAATAATTACTTTACTAATCTACTTCTGCTAACTTCAATATATCCTTTGTTTTAATACCATTAATAATTTTGGTGCCAGCTTAAGAATAACAGAGTGGTGTAAATGTACGTCGCTATTATATAAGCTTATATATAACTAGCTGTGAACCCGCGGCTGCGCTCGCGTTTCATATATTCTTCACTGCGTTTTAATTTTTTTTATACGGAACCATAACATCTTTTTAGTACTAAGATAAAGTGAAAATATTTCTCATAAATTCAAGCACTTGTCCGTGAAACTGTGCATTTAATCGAATTTTATTCATTTTTTATGAGTTTTAACCTTGTAACCTGTAACAATTTAATTGGTTCAGTGACAGTATACGCGGTCAATTACAATTATAAAGGCGGTAAGATTCAATAAACATTGAACAATAATAATATAAACACAAATTGTATTAAATCCTCTAATGGATAAATGTAGGATTGTACATTTATTAGGTTTCCATATTTTCTCCAGAATAAAATTGCCTAGTTTTTTTTCGTTCATTATGTCCCGGTATTGATATTTCTTAATATAAACTCCATTTAACATTTTCGATTAAAAAGAACAAAACAAACCTCAAATTTTAAAACAAAATTTAAAAAAAAATTTGAAAATGTCATAATATGTACTATTATTAATACGTGCATATTTATTGTTCTATACACACGAGTGTTTTTAAAGCGCGCTTTACAGGTGTCTACTAACGGCCGGATTCAATATGGAAATTTGACGTTTATGTTTTTATTAAGCCTTTTAATTGACACACAACAAAAACGTATAACAGGGGCCATCGAACCAATTGTATGACGTTACACATCAGTACATTTTGATAACCGTCGTACAATCGCACCGTGACCCGGTCTCAAAGATAATTTACTCCACTATTTTATTAATAAAGGTTTATCGCGAATTTTAGTTTTTTTTAGTACCTAGTTCTGATACAAAAAACTACTGATATCAAAGATGAATACATAAAGTTCGACTTTTAACAATCTTAATTCGACCGATATTTATTCACGTAATTACTTTGGAAAGTTCTAGATGTTTTTAAAATTAACGAGCTAAAAACGTAGCATAAAATTCCATAGGTTTCGTGAAGCCGTATAAACAAAAAAAAATCAAAAGATTGCGACACAACCTTCAGCCTCGCTTAGGGTCGATAAGTTTTACCCCGTCAACTTTCATTATTTCGAAATCTTCAAAGAAAATGTTTTCACCCTTGTCTTTAGAATTCAAGGGACGAAGTTTTGTTAACAACATTTTGTTTCAACGAATATCTTACATAACCCTTTAAGAGAAATGATAAGTAAGAAATATCAAAAAAAATTAATTTTTTTAAGGTTTTTTTTTTTTCTTTGAAGGCGTTTTTTGTTTACCATAAACGAATAAATCCTCGTAATTTTTTTTTGTAGAATCACCTACACACTAGTACAAATTCCGGCATAAAGTTTGTAATATTTTATCACTATGAATTTGTATATTCATTGAAATGTTTCTTTTTTAACCCCTTGAGCACTAACCTGGCGTTTACGCCAGCTTTCCATTGTTTTCTTATTGTCTTATTTTTATGGTTACTCGACACATTAATAAAATAATATTTTAACCGAAGTGATTTCACTACATTCGTCTACACTACATATGTTCGTTTAATATTTTTTTGAGTTCAACGGATACATAACTTACACGTTTTTATCTACGATATAATAATGGTCAAACACTCCCGTATTTTTAATTAAATACAATATTTTATGAATAAACAACAAACATAAGATTGCGGGTAATGCAGAGTAACCAATACAAAAATGTTCTGTAAATGTACTGCTTGTGTACCTACCAACCTACATCGGCAAAACTACACAAGCAACTCAGAAATATTACTCAGTTAGATTACTAATATCATGACAAGTATAAAACTAGTCTGTAACAGTAAACGCGCAATAATGTTTTGGTGTCTGGAAGGTCTACAGAATCCTATATTAATGATAAAATCATAAATTATAAAAATGACTAAACCCATACATCCATTAATCCATTCAGCCGAAAGACATCCACTGCTGGACATAGGTTTCCAAAGATCTCCACGAAGACCAGTCTTGCGCCACCCGCATCCAGCGGATTCCCACGACCAAAGGCTAACCCCATTTAAGTGTAGTTTTCAATGCAAATGGGACCAGAGTAAGAACCTATGTTTTTCAAAAGATTGAACCCGTGAACGAAGTCGTGATTATTGCCATGTTTGTACAAATAAATGTTTGATTTCAATAGAATATTTATTTTCCAATTGTTATAGGTTCGTCGCTTTGTATGGCCCAAGATTGTGAACACATTAAATCTAATAACACCCATGTAATGCCAGAACACACCTGAACCTTTGAAAATTAAAAAATGCTCGATTTTTTTGTTCGTCAAATAAATTTTACAAAAAAAAAAGCAAAACAAGTAGAGCCAGTCTTTCTTATTTTATAACTGAAAGAAAATTAAAAATATTCTGTTTTGAAGGAGGAAACAGGGTATTACGAAGTGATGTTTTCGTCTATTTTGCATAGGAAAAATCCGCCCGCGCTGTAGTTGTCCCTTTCGTGCTTTATATCTCTTTCTTTGAGGCGCAACGCGATAGCAATAGATTCTGAAATACCTACTTTTCACATTTGTCGCCGACAGCATATCCTCTTAAGAGTGGTAGCTACCCAGGCGGGTATTAGAAAAAGTCTGACCAATCACGCTATGGTTTTCATCACAATGTCAACTAGTATTTATCCTGACGCATAGGCAATTTGAACATAACTTTTTTTTTTTCAATTTTATTTGAGTGAACAAAACTCGCGGCTAGTCTTAAGGAATATCAGAGAACTGCAGTCATTCCTTTATTCAATCCTAAAGCATACTATGCCTTGTTTTAGATTACTTATGTTACACTCATAAAACTGTTAATATAATCTACCGCGTTAAGGGAAAATAAAGTCATTTCACATATATTTACTATTTATTATTATTATTAATAATAATAATAATATATTTACTAACTATTATTAAACATACGTGTAAGAGATAAGAATAAAAACATTGGATAGCATTTCTATATCCTGATTCTAAGTGCGCTTTCAATGGAAATTGCACTCAAGTGCCTAAAAATATATTGCATCTAAACCATACTTTATTCCTTAAAAATAATAAATTTAAATAAAATGTATTATGGTGATACTTTTTTCTATATATCTACGAATTTATAAAAAAAAAATTGAAATTCATGAATAGTTTTAAAAAAACGGTAAATCGACTACAATTTTTATCTAGCTGTGTGCCCCGCGGCTGCGCCCGCGTTTCATATATTCTTCACTACATTTTTTTAATACGGAACCCTAATTTTTGTTTAATACAAAAATAAAGTAAAAATAATTGTCATAAATTTAAGCACTTGCCCGTAAAACTGTACCTTGAATCTAATTTTATTCAATTTTCTATAAGTTTTCATTGTTTTATGCGGAACCCTAATTATTAAAAAAAATTAACTGGAGTTACCTGGAGTAACTTCAGTTATATACCAAAAAAGTCACATCAAAATCGTTTCAGCCGTTCCGGAGATTACCCGGAACAAACAGACAGACAGATTGCATTTTTGGTATAAGTATCTCGTATATACATTCATATCTATTTAGTAAAAAAAAATATTTTTGACACTACCAATAGACACTTCAATTTTATTTATTGGAAAAGATTGGTTTTTTTTTCATATTAAAAGTGAAAACACTTTAAGGAATTTGCGTTCTCAAAGTCAACATGAATACACACAACTGTTAAAGTAAATAAACAATAAAAACAACCGTTCTCTTTCGTATCGTCATGTTGGCTCGCTACTCCGCGTGACACGCTTCGCTTCCAATATATAAAACACTCTAAACAAGAATTAATTATTATAATCACATTTCGAACACCATTTATTAGTACAACTAAAAATATATTTTATATCCACAAAAAAACATTACGTGAATCACTTACACATCACACGCGCGCGCCTAAAAAATTTCGTCAAACGACTTTACAGGATACTCTTTTTTTTTTTTTTATATATTCGAGAAACAAATAATAATTCTTTATTCAATTTATCAGCGTCTCGGACGCCGTTCGTCACAAAAAACTAATGCGAGAGAGCAATCGCCGAGCGACCCGCGGTCAGACGTTCCTTCGTTGCTCATTATTTAATGACCAGATAAAAGATTATCTATCAAAGCGTCCTCGGCCGGTATGATACTTAAATTACTTATTTATCAATGTTATAATAACTTTACGGAACCGAAATAACGATACTTTGGGATATATACATGTATTTACCTACATATATTGCTATGTATGTAATTATGTTTACAATTACGGCAGCTTCTTGGGACTTCACGTCGATTATTACATTAATAAACCCTCTAACGAACCTAAGCTATGAAATCAAGTAAAAAATCGACGTCATCAAACCATCTTAACATTTTCTAACACTCTTATATTTCTTTAATTCTTAAACTCAAAAATTGCCGGCACGTTCCTATTTCAGGCTCTGCGGTATTAAAATAAATGTTAAACAATATAAATAATTAAAAAAAAAAACTATTTTGTCAAATTTTATATCTAAATTGAAATCAAAGATGAATGGATATTTTTGTCATTGATCATTTGATAAAAACACTTTGTTTGTGATAAGGCGTTACACTTGGCTATTTCAAACGATGCAAGCTAATCAAATATCAAATCAAATAAAATATGTTTTTATTCTTTTATTATTGCATCCTGCAAAGAAAAAAAACTACTTTTTCATTAAATATGTACCTAATGAAATTCCAAATAATTAATTTTATTGTACAATAATTCCTCTAACAAAATTGATTGATTCACGGATAGTACAAAAAGTGATGTAATATTGTATTTAATAATAATAATAATTTGAGGTCAAACATTATCTAAAACTTTACAATAATAATTATTATAACGAGATTGTAATTTTACTTCATGATTATTACAATATAAAATGTTTTCGAATCTTTAATACTCAAGAATTATTTAATATAAATTATTGTATGTGTAATTATTACACTTACAGTGAGCTATTTTTAAATACCTAATTCATTAACGTTCTATTTTTACATTGGGATTTTTGGGATGTCGTCCTAAAGCTTAATAATACGCATTTATGATTATTATCAATTAACTTTTAGCGGGAATTTTACAGATACTGTAATGTTTTCAATAGTATTCAATAATTTAGCTATTGTGTACAAGTAAATCTAAAATACATAGCAACGAAGAGTTGTCATAGCACAATATCCTCTATGTGTTATGCAATGTCACTTTATCAAATATATTCATATATCACTTATATCCATATACTACATATTTCATCTATAATGATTTGATAGTTGCCAGACAGAGAAATACCAGTCTAAAGTAATAAATAAATATTGAAAAAAAAATTAAGGGAAATAAAAAATAATAAGAAACATAAAATAAAACAAATATAAATAAGAAAAAGAAAATAAATTAATAAATGTAGGGGTTATTAATATTATAAGAAAACTAAAATAAAGAGGGACAAAAAAGTCTCGGGAAGACCTGGGGTGCATAATTTTTGCCTCAAATAATTTATTGCTAAATCCCAATAAAACTAAATGTATGTGATTTATCTTACGAAATGTGAATTATGTTAATTGCAGTATTATGGTAGAAGGAATTTTGTAGACGTTGATGATAATGTTGCATTCTTAGGCATTACACTTGACAATAAATTACAATGGGGTCTTCACATTAAAGCTTTGGCGAAAAGTTTAAGCTCAGCGGCGTTTGCAGTTCGTAAAATTCTCCAATTAACAGATGTTGCTACTGCCAGGTTAGTCTACTTTGCTTACTTTCATAGCTTGATGTCTTACGGCATTTTGCTGTGGGGAACAGCAGCTGAGATAGATTCCATATTTTTAATACAAAAACGTGCAGTTCGAACCATTTACAGTTTAGGACCTCGCGAATCACTGAAGAATAAGTTTAAGGAATTTAATATATTAACATTGCCCTCTCAATACATCTTAGACAGTTTAATGTACGTCCGAAATTTAAACAAGTTTGATATAGCAAACGGCCGGCATAATTTTAATACTAGAAGTAATCACAAACTAGTCGTCCCCTGCTTGAGGCTTAGTAAGACCAATAAAAACTTTTTAGGCAATAGTGTCACGTTCTACAACATGGTACCAAAGCACGTTACCGATTTACCTGACGATAAATTTAAGCTCTATTTCAAACAGGTTATAATGTCCAAAGGTTATTGCAGGGTGGATAATTACGTGAACGATAGTGATGTCTGGAAGTAGGTGTCACTTCCAGACATCACTCTTTGTGCTTCCGCTAAAACCATTTATTGTTACGATAAATTGTATAATTTTAACAACTTAAAAAAAACATGTAAAAAGAAACCAGATCGAGTTTTATGCCTGCGCTCTTCTCAACTGGGTTGTTTTCCGATCCCGTGGTAGTGTTTTTGACGTTCAAAAGCGCCTTTTCAGGGCCCAGAGTGAATAAAGATTTTTTTGATTTGATTTGATAGGGAACTAAAAAAACGTACATTGGAAATAATTATACGGGGCTTCAGAATTGAATACAGAACACATTTCGATAGTTTTAAAATTTTTGGTTTGTCTGTTTATTTATTTGTTCTCCAATCACGCAAAAGCTACTGAACCGAATTCGATGAAATTGATAATGACATATATTGCATCCATCCATCCATCCATTCAGATAAACCCGCGGGCATAGCTAGTAATAAATATATTGACTTACATACATTGGCTTACTTACAACAATAGACCATAAAAACCAAACAATAATATTACGATTGAAGTAATTTTTCAATTTTCATTATTCCAAGGGAAAATTTATCTGTAACATGGAAAAAAAATGATTTTTTATTTTTATTTTATGTTTTAAATTCTAAAATGCTTCGTGTAGATTGTCATAACAGTATAAAACCTTTTCTTTAAATGTTAATGCCAGTATTTAACGATAGCACAATAATTAGTTCATTAATTCAGCTGCCTCAGTGGGCGCAGTTGTATTACGGTGCGACTTGCCGTTCTGAGGTCTCGGGTTCGATCCCCGGGTCGGGTCAAGTGGTATTGGGTTTTTCTAATCAGTATCAGTGTAGTTCGCTATTTCACCTCTGCCTAAGCCTTCGGGGATAACAGGCGTGAGCTTATGTTATGTAATTAGTGACTTCATTTTCGATATGTGTTTGATTAAAATTTTAAGCCGTTATAAAAAACAAAATCACTCTCTCTGTTAGTATGCTTTTTTTCAATCATAGATTAAATTCACAGGCTCATGGATCTTATGCTTACGGACCTGTTATGAGGTATCTTTAAATACTTGACCTACATCATCCATTATTTATAAGAGAGAAGGAATACAGTGAATAAATAATAAATAAATTATTAGAAATCACTCCATCACAAAACTACTGAGTCCATTTGAACGTGATTCTCAGGTTCATACAGACATAAACCGGAAGGCTTGATAGCTACATTTGATTAATTTTTTCTTAAATAAATAATTATAAAGTGAATTAGTTTTATCGAAAAGGCCGACGCAAGCTCGTAATTTATAATCATATGTATGTACATAACATGTAAGATCGAAACATTAAATATGGAATTCAACAAATATAGAGCCCTTTCCGCGTTATAATAATAGAAACGAGTTGAAGGCGCTAAGCTAATAAACGATAATAGACCTCGTACTAGGTCCGTAAGTACTCAGTCGGCACAAATTCGTATGATAAATCCAACGTTGCCAAGGAAGATAACGTCACAGTACAGTACTGACGTACAAGCCAAACGTCTCGGTAAGATTTAAATGAGACAAACAATCATGTTAATAGTTCCCTTATTACATGGCAAACATGCTAAGTATAGAAATACTCGTTCTCAAGTGATGCTGCCGGAACACACCTATTGATACTTGGCGACAGGTTTTCAAACTTGAAGGTGTCAGCTACCTAAGCAGGCATTATTAGGAAATGCCCTACAACCAATATATGGTTTCCTCACGACATATTCCTTCACCGAAAGCGCAGCCTCATAACATTGGATAGGCTTGTCCGATACGTGCATCAACGCGGAACCCGACAACACTACCAACTGAGCCATTGCACTTTATTAACCGTTTTAACACTAGAAAGACGGGAGCAGTCATTTGACTGCAATTTGAATTTAATTTTTGAATAACTCAAAAACCACTTGACTTAATGTACTGAAACTTTGTGACTTTTATTAATATTGCTAGTTAAATGAAACTATGTATGAAAATAACTCACATCTCTTTTGTTTATTATTTAAAATCTTGATATACCGACAAAGACGGCGGCAGTCATTTGACGGCTGGTATCCGATAAGTGTTTATTTGTAACATGAGAAGGTAGACTACAAAACAGTGTACGCTTATCCATTGTTTGTAGTATGCTAGTCAAATGAACCAGAATAGTTTCGACTGCCAGCGAATTTTGTCGAAATTATTGTGATTCTTGAAAAATGTCTCGAAGTCTTCAAAATAAAGAAATACTTTCATTATATTCGTGAAGATGAATCGGATTGTGGCTCTAAAAGTGGAGAACGCGATAGTGAAGATGATAATACAGTACCACCTATCAGTTCGAGTTCCTCTATGGAAGAAAGTGACCTGGAAGACCAGATACCTCTAGCAACTTTACGAAACGTTGATTTGAGATCGAGTTCTCGCAGCCGTGGTCGCAGCCGTGCTCGTGGTCGAGGCCGTGGTAGGACTCATAGTTCGGAAGATTCTGAATTCCAAGATCTTATCACTTCTATAGACGGTACGTCATGGACACCTCAAATGGGATATACTCACAGTGGTCGTCGAGCACGGCACAATATCATAACTGAGCAAGCAAGGCCTTTTTTTTTTTTTTTTGACGGGGGGAGAAAGCAGGGCCTACCTCATATGCTCGAAGAAATTTTACGGGACATTTGTCAGACTCATGGAGGCTTTTGATTGATGTATCTATATTGAGACATATTCAGAAATGTACTCTAGAAGAAGCTAACCGGCAACTAGGACACAACAACTGGATACTAACTTTGGAACAACTGGAAGTTTTATCGCTATATGTTATGCTCGAGGTGCATACGGAGCAAAAAATATTCCAGTAAATGAGTTGTGGAGTAAAACATGGGGAATACATTTTTTTTCAAAAGTTATGCCTCGTGACAGATTCAAAGAAATAATGAAGTTTTTTGCGATTTGATCACAGATCTGAGAGAAGTTTACGACTTCAACAAGACAAATTTGCACTAATATCAGACGTTTGGAAGAAATTCATTGAGAACTGCTTATCTTGCTACAAGCCAGGAGAAAACGTTACAGTAGACGAACAACTGTTTTCTACTAAGGTTAGATGCAGGTTTCTTCAATACATTGCTAACAAGCCTGATAAGTTTGGAATAAAATTTTGGCTTTGTGTTGATGTAGATTCAAAGTTTGTGCTCAATGGCTTTCCTTACTTAGGAAAGGACGAAAGCAGGCCACAAAACCAAAGCCTCGGTGAATCCGTAGTAATGCGTCTAGTGGAACCTTTTGCAAATGCTGGTCGAAATGTAACCACTGATAACTTTTTTACATCGTTGAGCTTGGCGAATAACTTGCTTGCAAAACGCACAACCATTGTAGGAACTTTGAACAGGGCACGACGAGAGGTTCCGCCTTCCGTCAAATCACTTCATATGACTTTGTTTGAAACAAAAATTCTGAAATGTAATACATGTACCCTTACAATTTATCAAGGAAAACGAAACAAGAACGTTTTATTGCTCAGCACGTTACATGAAAGAAATTCGGAAAAGGCGAGAGTGTTATATACAAAAGTGCAAAAATAAAACAAATAAATTATGCGACACTTGCAAAAAGCCACTTTGCGGCTCTTGTAACAAAAACAAAATGTTAAAATGTAAAAATTGTACATAAATTAATATAATTATCATACATAATACCCTGTGTTATTACTATAGCTACCATTTTTAGCACTTAAATTTTTAAAAAAAAGATTAAATAAATTGGGGCAGTCATTTGACCGGTCGCCGTCTTTGTAGGTAGATAGATTTTCCCGTCGTTCTAGTGTTAATACACATAGGTAGTTAGTTATTCCACCGACTGCATCAACCAGCATGCCATACTAGATATTCACAAACATAAATACATCGAAGCAACGCAACAGTACTCAGAACGTAACTCTAAACAAAACGGCGCAATGACACCGTATAAAAGTGTCTTATTGTTCACATTTTGTTTACATGATAACCGAGTTTAAAAGGTACCACCATCTATTGTCATAATACATTATTAAATACATTTATTTTAAAGATTTTTAATGATTTTAATTATTTACTTTAATTCTGGATAAAACGGAACGTAAAAATAAACAAGAGGAAGTCCCTTCCTTCGCTATGAAACATTGTTTCGAACTGTAACAAATTAAACAGAAACAAATATTTAAGTAAACTAAACTATTAGGTAAGAACAACCATTAATTAATGACATCGTTTCTCTATCTCCTACATTCCAAACAAAGTTTGACTAAGATGGCTAACATGAACGATTAAATGCAAGACAAGGGATATTAACTTTTGTAATATTATGTTAGGATTAGTCGATGAAAGAGACAACATCGTAAGGGAAACTAAATTATAATAAAAATATGTGATAACGTATTTCCCAGAGGACATCGAGCGAGGTTAACCGTAAATTAATGCCACAGTACAAAGCAACGCGACGTTCATTTAGTGATGTGTCGGGACCTGTCAAACGATAAATCACCCTTACATATTATATAACCAGGTTAGGTCTGTCCATAACTCAAGCATTATTTACCGTAGTTATATACTCATCAATATTTTTCTAAAAAAGTGTTTTTTAAAACAATACATTTATTCTTACATAGTTCAGAATATTAATGTCCCAAACACTAAATGTCATTGGACTCGCGATTATGATAATCTAATTTTGTACTAACAGGTTGAATAACCTAATAAACTTTCTCTCAGATGCGTATAACATTAGAGACTATACATTTTCATTGTGCATTGTACGAGATACAATTGTATTACAGTATATTATAGAATTTTGATCACCATACACGCGTTTGAAGATTCTTCGCCCGCCGCGTTTCTTTCTGTTAATTAACATGAAAATTGCCTAATGATGGTTGATTTTTTGACATTTTTAAAATGCTCGCAATTTTTTTTTGGTTTGAGGTACAAACGAAACGAAAATAGCTCCGGTTTTGAAGAAGCCGAGTTCAAACAGCCTTATACTATGCATTTTAAACAGATCGCGGAGATAAACTTGTATGTGATCTCTCGTCTTGACGCAGCACTCGTTACTGACAGCACCGCGACAACCGCCGTTTCGAGCGTTTGTAGGTAGTTTTCCTTACAATTCTGTATTTATACTTTATTTATACTATATTTATACTGTGACCATAGTAGTTTTTTTATAAGTTGTCATAACGACAACAGCTTTCGATAAATACATATAAGATAAATCATGACAAAAGGTTCTAAGTATACCAGGAGAGCAGAAGTATGACTGACCTACAGTTGAATTTTCAACATTAACGAAGTATACATTTTTCATATTAACCTATTATATTTACTAGGCTTGCGGTATCAAATATCAGTACTTATTCAGGTATACAATAATAAGGATGGACTTGTATTTGAATATTCTATTCCGTGTACTGTAAAGCTTTTGTACGATTGGTGATAATCTCTTAATGTTTTATTATATCCTGGTACATGTTTCAAGTATGTTTGACAAATAAATCGTTGTCGTTTGCTGAACAAGAGAACAAAGAGGTTTGTGTTGTACATTTTGTAAAAATACGTATGGAAAACGAACGAAAGGAATATCCATATTATATCCCAAAGGGATTTCGGATTCTAGTTTATCTGTCGTAAATGAGGATTACTTAGAACAGTATCGAGTGTGAGGTCATCGACATTTGTCCAGACAGTTGGCGTACGAGACATGACATGACCTTCATGTTTGGGGTCGACAAATCGCTTGAGAATTCATGAATTCACGGTAATATAACTTACTCCCCGTGGTGCAAATACAAAATTGCATTTGCTTGAAAACTGCAATTTCATTATGAATTCAGTATTCATTTATATACATTAGCGGCTTCGTTTGCGTGTAATAATGTATGTTTAATAATGTATGTAAGCATCTTTTTTTTAATTATTCACCGGGTCATTTCTGTTAAATAATATTGAAGCAATTTTTTTTTAGTTATTATTTGATTAATACCAACGTTTAAACATTTCTCGATTTCTAAAAAAAAATCTACACCTTTTCTAATATAATTCTAATAATTATTTACCCAAGAAGTGATCAGAGGTGTATTGATTAGAAACAAACTCCGATATTGTTTTACACAAATGACAAACAAAAACTACAGCTGATATAATAACAATTAACAACAATTAACAAGCGAACAAAATTTACATAAATATTTAAGGAATCTTGAAATCGATGTCATTGACTTCTACATTATCATAAATGTAAAATCCATGTTAAAATCGACAGTACCCTTTTTGTTTACAAGTTACTTTTATATATCACTCGAATAAACTCGTATAATCTTCCACTATAATCTAGATATTGTAAGAGATGTTTCTTGGTCGGTATTTATTTTTGTAGCTATTGAACTTTAGAAATAATGGAAACAGTTTTTCCCCTGAATTTTGAATAATGATTATCGTCAAATTTTGAGCACTAGTTAAATATTATCCGTGAATTATAATTGAATATAAAGCGGGTGATTTTCTTATCTGCTTAAACTATTCAAATGAATCATAATAGCAGGCCGTCATGACTGCGGTGACTGTTTTAGTAAATTATGCCATCCAAGATCGTCGTAATTTTTAAACTTTATGTACCCCACATATCAACAGATGATTGATGTACCAGTCATTTTATCACAGGACGTAAGGATTGAACCCGGGATTAAACTCTATACATTATGCTTTTTCTTAAGTTTTATACGGTAATTCTATGTAATGTTGGGGGTTTAGTATGATTGAATGGATGCGACCACATTCTATGAGTTTTGTTTCTTGTCTACAACCAACATCAATCATATATATTTTAATAGGCTAAATAAATATTTAAAAAAACATACTCATACATATGTTATAATTAAAGGATACACACGCTCCAGTTAAAACTATTCCACGCAAACGAAGTAGCGGGCATCAGCTAGATTCATTTTTTATAATTAGACCCCATTATAACCACGGCTTAGACGCGGCCATTTTTTCTCTCGCAAATTAACGAGCGACTTTCACAATTAATTATACTGTAATTGACAATAAATAATTATCAAAATATAAATTCTCCTGGTACCGTTAAAGGAACCAAATTCAAAAAAAATTGTTTTAATACGTCATAATACATTAATTAATATATGTCTATAAATATTATTTTGAATTTATAGTAGTGGTTGAAGACAATGACAAAAATACCAACTGTTGTTAATTGTTAACACTTTTATTTTATGTTTCTTTGCAAAAAAAAAAAAAAAACAATTCGGGTTATTCACGGCATGTCAAAACGCCAAAGCGACTGAAAAAATGGCTATACAAGTAAGTATGTTAACTTATCCGAGTAAAAAATCATAAAAATATATGAGGCTCTTTTTGAGACATTAAAAGCAAACAGTCCGAACCGTGTATTTTTTTAAATCTACACTTTCTAGTTGTCCCAATTTCCACCAAATCAAGAACTGATCAACTGGAACTCAGGGAAATTGAGAAACAAACCTCGAATATTATACACACGTGTTTCATATATTCGTTTCCAGAGCTATGAAGTAGGCTTCACAGCTATACCTAAAAGTATATAAGTACAAAAACTAAAAAGTAGAAAAAAAAAACTTTTTTAAGTAAATACAAAACTGACTTCAAAAGAATAAACTATAAATATGCATTAAAAGTCAGTAAATCATTGCTTTATTAATCTGCTTCGTTAATTTTAAAGTCGGTGGAAATGGAAATATCTACCTAAACTTTATCACAATAACATATAAGCTAAATAAAGGACTAGGGTTATTTTAAAGAGCATTTAATCAAAATCGATATAATTAGCGACGTACATTTACACCACTTTATTATCCGTAAGCTGGCACCGACTTCAAAATTAACGAAGCAGATTAATAAAGCAATTATTTATTGACTTTTTAGTGCATTTTTATAGTTTATTCTTTTGAAGTCGGTTTTTGTTTTTAATTAAAATTAGTTTTTCAAAAATCACATGACCGTTGTATTTTATTTCTTACTTTCAAGCTTTTCGCTTAACGCCTTGGGCACTAACCTGGCGTTTACGGCCAGCTTTCCATTGTTTCCTCTTGTCTTTATATTCTCTCATTTTTATGGGTAATCGACATATTAATACAATCCAAACAGGAAATTAATGTCTGTGGTAGTTTTACGTTACTTTCCAAACCACTGGTTACTGTAGTTAGGCATAATCCCAAGTATAATTATAACAAAGGCGTAACGTTATTATGTCCTGATCATTAAACGTACACAACGTCAAAGTTAATCTTCAAGAAAGAGAAGTATTAAAACGGATTATCGCATTTACGACTTGTATGAAAAAAGGTTTCTTTCAATATATTAAGAACTATATATAACTATATATTAACTAAAGTCACTTTTATGTAGAACTTTTTAATTAAAGTTATTATATAAACTACAGAGAAAGGTTACTACAGATAAAGTGAATATTCTAGTAGTTTATTTTATATAGTGACACGTTTTGCAAGTTAGACGCTATAACGTTACATAGGATAAAAATAATCCTTTATAACCTTAGTAACGTCAGATGATAATGCCAGGAATTTAATACCTTTACTTATGGATCAATGCGTAATGATATTTCAGAATCGCGTTTAAATGGTCGTGATTGATTTCTTCAGACTTTTCCTCTCGCGTCTTTCAACGCTGTAATTTAAATAGCTCGTGAATAACTTGAACATTAGTACGGATATTATACTCGTCTAGTATAAGTCTAGAAAGTTCCATTTCAAATTAAGTATATAAGCGAAGTGAAAATTACCCGTAACCAACGAACATGTATGTAGAAGTCAAAAAGGTGAGTCAGGATCGTAGCAAGTGGAAGGATACAATCTCTTTTTACTTCACTGGAAAAATACTTAATGTTATATAAACGAATAGCTGCACGATAACAGACCAAACTGAGGTTCGACCATTTTGGCACCATGCATATGGCGTCAACTTTTCCGGCCCCTTTTTTAAGGACTTTTAGCACAATTGCCACCGAATTCAGTGACACTGTCACCCCCGTAATGAGTTCAAAAAGGTATCCCTAGATTGTATAGATTTGGAACAATAAAGCATACGAATTGAAAAAATACTAAGTATTGCACTAATGAGCTCTTAACTTTAAAAACATTTTTGACATAAAATTACCTTTGTTACTGGGAATTATCAAACATTTGAAATTGAGATTTGTTTTCATAGATTTTTCGATGTTTCCCTCTATAACTATAACTTCGTAACAAAATAGCTTCTATAAAATAAATTAATCAGGTTTGGACAGGACTCGATACATTTTTATGCAAACATTTAAATCTATTTCGTAAGCAATGATAATTCATTTGGTAATGTGATCAGATTCTGCGTCGATAGACATTAGTTTGAACCCTATAATGAGCCTGAACTTTCGATAAAGGAAAACATCGCGAGGAATCCATAGGGTAGTGGTAAGGCATTTTCTTACAATGCTCGCCTGGGTAGCTACCACCCTCAAGATTGAAAGCCAGTATCTCTAGGCTTAATGTGTTCACCATCCTGAACCACAGCGCCACTTAACATCAGGTAAGATTGTGGTCAAAGCGCTGAACCCATACAATATAAAAACGTACTTTACGGGATCTTCTACAAATAAGACAACTGTCGATTCTAACCAGTCTTTTTGGAAAAATCAGTAAATAATTAAAAATGATAAAAAATACCAGTTACCCCCTCTTTACATAACATATAACATAAGCTTACGCCTATTATCACCGAAGAGTTAGACAGAGGTGAAATAGCGAACTACACCACCCACATTTCGCCGAGTTTAGTTCCGTCCCAGATGTGACAGGGGGGCGAGCATTTCGCCATATCGGACACAAATTCCAAACTCCGAGATGATACTGAGTAGAAATACCCAATATCACTTGACCCGACCCGGGGGTCAAACCCGAGACCTCAGAACGGCAGTCGCACCGTAATACAACTACGCCCCTTTTTAATACAATCAATTCATAATAAATAAAAAATGTAAAATGTAATCCACACCATTAAACAATACCACCAGATCAACAATTCAGTTATCACAGTTGTTGTGCAATAGCTTTGCGCACGCGCATCAAACAATAAAAAAGATCAAAAACCCATTACGGAGAACGTGAAAAATGATTTATTGTTTGTTCTCCTAAGGCACGTAATTTAAGCCACGATGACTCAGAACACTAAATGACTGACTTACCAAGTCTTCTCGTGGTCGGCCCAGTTGCACGCCTTTGTGCAAGTGCACGAATAGACACACGAGAAAATCTTGCATTTATTTGCAACGATATAGGTGAACATACAATACGTTATTTGTTTTAAACATTGCTTATGAAAGCACCATTCAGACACTATCCTACATATCATCAAAATTATACATGTGAATACAAAGTATTTGAACAAAATACAAAAATATTTTTTTCAGTTTAGGCCCTGATAAGCGGTTATGAACGTCCAAATACTACGACGGTCCTTCACGGACGTTCGATCATCGAGAAGAACTGGCAAGAAACTCGATCTGGCTTTTTTACATGTTTTTACATACAAGTCATTGTTACAAAGTTTTTAATAAAATGCTCAGAGAAGGGTGTCCATTTCAGACATAAAACATTTTACATTTTTTATTTATTATGAATTGATTGTATTAAAAAGGGACGATAGATTTCCGCAAAGTACACATATAATCAATCGAATATTCAAAAGTATAAAACGCGTCAAGTTGTAACATCGCATGCAGTAAAGTCATGATCGACGGAAAACGAAAAATCTCGAAAGAAAGTAAGGAGATAGATAGAAAGAAAGAAACATTAATTCGCCACAAAAACATAAAGGTCGATTCTATATCGTCACACATCGTTTCCTTCGTATACCCAGATATAATCGAATAAACGCAGTGGCGTATGTCTGTTTTAGAGATACACTAGTTAGAAGTACGGTATTCGATTCATTTAACAATATGTTATTTGTTATTCTAAATTACATAATATAAAAGACCACGGCTATACGTGTTCGTCGGATTATAACTTCAGAGCTAGTAAAAAAAAAATATTTATCGTATTTTTTTTTATCGTAGATATGTTATCTGGTTAGGTTTTAGTCTATATTTTGCTACTTTAAATAGAATATGTATATAATAATGTGATACAAAATTAGATAAAAACATTTACCACTGAACAGCACATTATCTATTTTATCTAAACAATTGGGATATTTGAAAAATGTATAGTTCAAGAAAGACAGGAGTGGAAAGGAACTTTTTTTTTAAGATTACGTACCTATATCAAAGGAGACCCGAAGGCACTAAGCCCATTTACATAATATTTTTTTAAATCGTATAACATGAGGAGATTAAAAAGACAAATTAAGATCAACAAAAATAAATCACATGCAATACTTTACTAAATCATTGAATACAACATGAATATTTGTGAAGGACAGATATTATATGATGCAAGTACAAGCGCAGCCATAACTAGTAGTATCGAAATTTAAGCACTATCTATTACTGTATATAAGCTTATGCCAATGGCAGATGAATATATAAAAACGGGGAATCGTTAGCAGCTCAAGAGCCGCAGTGCGACGGCGAAATCGATCGTGAGGCCTATATCCCAGATCATCCCGGAAAAGCCGACCCTTTAACCCGGATACTGAAACGGGTCTCACTGGCAGATATAATTAATGTAGACATAAATAAGGAATAAAAGAAACTAAATAGTAAAACGGGAAAAAAATAAAAAAAACTATAGGACACACATTTTTTTTATTTTTTGTCTGAGTGTACACGGATCACCCGATAAGTACCACATGGATTTTGGTGGAATTTGTTATAGATTTAAAATTTTTAAAACACCGCCTAAATTGGATGAAAATGGGGATGAAAAATTTGCATGAAAATAAGTAATATGGATGTTTAGTTTAATATCAAAATTGTGGATGCGTATAATGTGTCTATATTGTATTGTAATCGATATTTTACAAACACACAATTCAACGCAGACGGATTCACGCGCACAGTTAGTTATTACAACAAAGAGATTAAAGATGGGTAATAGATTAAACAATACCTTAAAGACTTATATAAAAAAAGTGTCATTAGTGAATTTTAGCATATAAAATGAGCCTGAGCTTTCGGCGAAAAAAACCTATCACCAAGCTGCTTATGTTTATAAGCATATTTTCCAACCGTTTCGAGATCAAGTTCTTCTAGGTTTAAGTGTGTTGACCATCCTTGGGCGTCATTTTACGTCAACTAATAATGTACCTAGTTAAAACTTTAACCTGTATAATACAAAAAACAACAGGAATATAAATCTGTACTAATAAATAAAATTGAAGTGTCTGTTTGTAATGTCAAAATATTTTTTTTTACTAAATAGATATGAACGTATATACCAGGAGCAAGCTGCGGCTCGCAAGACATATGCGGCTCTTTAAAGGATTTTTTGTGGCTCTCGATAAATGTACCAGAGTTCCCTTGGCCACCGTCGAAGGGAATAGCTCTGATGCGGTTTCTCCGTGACCCCTATTAGTTCGTAAGTTAGTAGTAGTGTAGCTTGTAAGTTCTCAACTGTGTTTATTTTTTAAGATTTTTGTAAAAAAATTTAAAATGCAATTTTTTTAATAAATAAAGATTGGTTAGGGCGCACACGCTGTGCTGCTGCTAACCTGCTTGAGCCGATAGTTGCACGATAAGATTGCTCATCGAGATCCCTTTTCATTTTTGTGTTGTTATATTTTTTTTTAACATTGACGTTCCTTATGTGTTTCAAAATGTCTTTTAAATTACTAACAACAAATATGGAAGACTATTTACTAATTTCCGTCCTAGTTAAGAATGTTATGACTCAACCAAAATTGCGTGAAGGAACATAAACAGTGGCGTATTCTCTCGTAACCGACCGACGGACTCCTGACTCGTTTCGAATTTGTAAACTTCTTTGCATACCTTTTAATACGTATTTAATTGCGGGTTGAGAAAAATTTCAACTTTTCATAATTGGCTCGGACTATCAAGGAGCTTACCCATTCCTGGTATGTACGATACCTATATCAGAAATACAATTTTTGTCTGTCTGTTTGTTCCGGGTAATCTCCGGAACAGCTGAACGGATTTTGACGGGACTTTTTGGTAGATAGCTAAAGTTACCCCAGGTAACTTAGGGTACTTTTTATTTTCGAAAATAATTAGAGTTATGCGAAAAAAAAAATATTAAAACTCATAAAAATTTCATTAAATCCGATTCAATGCACAACGGCAATGATACGGGCAAGTGCTTGAATTTATGAGAAATATTTTTACTTTATCTTAGTAGTAAAAAAAATTATTAGGGTTCAGTATAAAAAAAATTAAAACGCAGTGAAGAAAATATGAAACGCGGGCGCAGACGTGGAAACAAAGCTAGTTAATCATAAAACCGACTTATATGTAAAAAATCATATAAAATTCTATACTGACCCTAATTGAATTTGAAAGCTAAATGACATTATAAACTAGTACTAGGTTAGGTATATATGCATACGCGACGCGGTGCTTGCGAAAGCCACTCCGTGTCGCCCCCATACCAAATGCGGCGGACGGCCCCGGGGGGTTTTAGTGGGTATTTCCGGGCGCTTCACGCCCGGGTGAGTCCCATACTGGCACGGAATTCGTCCCTCCGTGCCCCCTTACCTATTGCATTGGAGAACTTCGGTCTCACTAATGCAATAGGTAAGGGCAGTGTGTAAATGCATTTCCGCCCGTCAAAAAAGAAAAAAAAGGTATATATGCATACATTAAAATCAATTAAAATACATACTAATTTTATGTCACCTACATTTTATGCCAAAATTAAGACGAGCGTATATTATTAATAAGGAAGTCAAACGGTCATTCATTTGGGATTTTTAAAATGTACATGTTTTTTTTTTCTACCAGTATATAATTCTATAAAGATCAACGTATAAAATCGGCTTGAGAGTATTGATAAGATACATACATATTCATAATATACAAGTGTACCTATTTGTACATATTTGTAATAATGTTTTTTTTTTCGAACTGACAAACGCTTTTGACCTGGACGGCCTTCGGCGTCGTTCAAGTGTAACGCAAGCAAAATTTTGGACATTTTAAGAAGATGTGCAAAAAAAAAACCGACACCAACAACATTGCGCTATAGGAAAAGTTCCCTATTGTATCTTCTTGGGAAAAACAGTGAGCTTAAAAAAACACGGCTAAGATAAAGAAATCCAACTGCGAATTCGGTTGGGATAGGGCGCGTTTGGCCAACTGTCGTATGTATTCGGAGTAGTCATACCCTAGCAAATGATGCACAGATTATTCGAACAATGTCTCCTCAACTGCAAGTCACCCAGAGACCTATAGAACGTGCTATGTTAGGTATTTCTCTGCGTGACAGAATTTGAAATATTGAAATACGGAGACGAACTCGACTTGCCGGCATTGCTACGGCCATACCTCGATGAAAATAAAAGTGGGCGGACCACATAAGCCGCAGAAAATATGGCAGATGGGGTAAAGCGGTACTGGAGCGCATACCCAGAACTGGTCACAGAAGCGAAGGCAGGCCGCCGATGAGATAGACCTACGATCTGGTGGTGTGGCCGAAAAGCGTTGGATGGGCGTTGCCAAAATTGGGCAAAATGGGCAGAAGAAAAAAAACCCCCTTACATTTGCCAGAAATAAGCAAAGCTCTTAACCAACTCTCCCCTCTCTCCCCATGATTACATGAGCATTGGAACTATTTTGACGTAAGAAACGAAAAGTTGTGACTTAAAAATTACGATATTACCATTTATACTGGCCCGTCTCTGAAGCACACACCACAATAATTGTATTTATATAGAAGATAGAGATACCTTTACCTTTAGATTATGGTCTATCGGCTTGGGTAATTATCAAAATGGATGGTATTACCAATAAATCAGAATAACAAACAAGAACTTCAAAAACATGTGGTACATTAGTACTAAACATACGATAATATTTTATCTACCTATTACTACGGCAGTTTCAAACAATAAATCTTTCTTTCTTTTTTTTTGTAGTGACGTGATTTTGACGACTTGTTAACAGAATAGTTAACATTTATCTACAAGTTAAATTAAATTTGAACAAAAGAATGAGAGGTTACGTAATGATTGTACCACCTACTAGTATAAACTGTATGACAAACACCAAAATATTTTGAAAACCGAATGAGTAAGTTAGCTATCTACGTGTTTTTGACAGCTTTGTTTTTTTTTTACATTTAGTTAAATACCTAAAGCGATGGAGTATACATATAGATCTATATTATATGTATGTACCTATAATAGGATAACAATAAACTTCTGAATCAAAACGTCTCACACATAATGACGATGGAACTAACACTATCTTCGGTACGTGCTCAACTCGCAAACATTGAATTAAGATTTATAAGAAAGGATGATAACGTTTTCAATAATTATTCTCGGAAGCGAAGATAAACAACAAACCCTTTAAATAAACAGTAAGTACCTATCTAAAATTTACTACGTCATCGACAGTTTGAGACTTTAGTTCGTGGAAATTAATGTGTCTTATAAGAATATCATAATTATAATTAGGCTACATAATATTATGATGTAGATGGTAGTTTCGAAACTAACAGTTGTTTGTATAATATAATAGTCGTATTACTATTGTTCTAGAGTGACTGAAAATGAAGTGGATAGGCTTAAAATGCAACGAATTCGTGCACATCAAACTCATCAACAATGAGCACGAGCCAAAAAAAGAGGTGATACAAAGTGTACCCAGACATCTAGTTATATATATTGATTTACAATATATTTCATAATAGTTTGACGCTGCAAATGGCATGCAATATAATATATATAAGCTAATAATATAAATAATATAAGCCTATATATATGTAAAGGTTTAGAAAAATAGTTCCCAACGAGTAAACTGTGAACTATCAGAGGTCGGGAGTAATCAAACTGTGGTCTATTTTTGTTTAAGTAAACCATAGGTGTATTTATCTAAACAGTTTTTAGTATGTGTACGTGTGTACATTAGGTAGTAAAGTAGGTTACAAACAAATAGAAATTAGGAAATAAATAGTGAATGAGGTCAATACAACAATTGCCACCATAATGAATTAAGATAAAATGACCATAAAAACTAACCTCTTTTGTTATTAAAAAAAAAGTCGTTTAACAGATATGAATACTAATTCCACAAAAAACTAAATTATACTGGCATTGTAGATCTGACGTGTTATATTTCGAATCAAATTAAAAAACCTCGCTTATTTCTATTTTCTAGTCAACATTTAGAGTCTGATAACTGACCTGTGTCCCTGCTCCAGGTCATAAGTAAAGTATTTGTTGATTTGATTAAGAAAATTTTATTGCGATTTATCCCGAAAATTTATCGCGAAAATGTAACAAACAAATATAAAGACAAGCTAGTTTTGCGTTTATAAAATTATGAATTAAAATAATGTATAATATAATATGAATGACGTCACATGTAAAAACTAAAAGACTGCGATGGTTCACAACCAATTGCCAACTTTAAACCAAGGATGTTGTTTACCTATTTAGAGCCAAAAATTAAATTAACACTTCTCATGTTTTCTATATTGGAAATTGCCCAAAGAATTCCGGGAGATTAGAGCGATGTCAAACAATTAGTATATAAACGCCTCATTACGGGACTTTTTTTTGGAAAAACATTGCTCTGCTAAGCATGTTGCTTCTACGCAATGTGAGGTTGAGGCAACGGTCTGGTCTGAAACTTGGCGAGATTTTTTTTATTAAACAAACTTATGAATCTAATGTAAACATTGCACTGAATGATTATAGTACAAAAATGTATGTTCAATTATGTAAATAATTATGAGGCATTTTTGGTTATAAGATATAATTAACATTGTTAGAATTATTTCGCATTATGGTAATAAACGTAGATGTTCGTAAAATGCGCATTCGAAATTGGCAACAATAGGAGAAGCTCAGTGGATGCACCTGACAGGTACATTGCTGGCCGAGTAAATGTGTGTAGCTAACTACATTTTTTTTACATGAATATATTTTTGACAAACATTATTCAAGTAAAAAGACTAATTATTACAAAGATTTAAAGTAAAAAATACCACACAGACAGTTTTATTTATGTATTTATTTCTACATCTTAGATGTGTATTTCCTAGCCCCACAAAACCATATTATTGGTTTGACTGTGGGATCTAGTCTCCGTACATAAGTAACATACAACATAATCCATATATGAATTAATAATAATTATGTACTTAATGAAATGTTTTATTTGTTTATTTTTGAAAGCATTTTAACTACTTTCACGCCTGATGTCATGCCCTGATGTCATGCGGTAGTCTATTTAGTAAATATGGCAGCTGTTTTTTTAATGTTCTTTCACTCTAATAATCGTGAATTCTAGGAATTTGGAACTATATTTAAAAAAAATTGTATAATAGTTTTTACATTGAGCTTTAATTTTCTTGTTAACTAAATTTTTCTTGTAGTCACTTTCACTTGTTGTGATAAGTAATTTTACTTCATGGTAATAATTCAATAGTTTTAAAAAATAACACATTTAGCTCAACATCATTTAAAGTTGCTTTGAGAAAATGAAAAAATTCTGAGGGAAAAGATCCTTCTTATATATTAATTTTGAATTATAGTAAATAATAAATAGAAAACTAAATAAGAAAATGTAAAGTGTGTATGTGCTAATAAATTAAATTATTATTAATTATCTCAACAATTACTATCTTTTATACTTAGGACTTTTTTGTATAAAAAGGTTATTTAGTTATATTATTTAGTTTAGAAATTTTATTATGTATTTGACCAATGGTGAACAATTCTTCATTCTTTCATTTGATACCCAAAACTATTATTCCAATAAAAGGTTTTTCTAATAATCTAAATATGTCGATTACCCATAAAAATGAGACAATAGGAAAACAGTGAAAAGCTGGTAAAAATGCCAGATTAGTGCTCAAGGGGTTAACATCTTATAATTTTGAAAAATTGTTAAGAACTTGGAAAAAGACAGTTATATCAAAATGAAATAAACATGTTTTTAAAAAATTCCATCATTTTAAAATATTATACTCAGTAGTAGTTACAGTTATATCAATTATTGATATATCAATTTACTGTTATTAACAAAATTTTTAAAAATATGCAACAAAGCATAATAAAAATTGTATTCATAATTTAACTATACAGGTTTATTTACCATATCCATGTTTCAACTCTCCATTAAGAAAACCCTATTCAAATTTTAGTTGTCTTGTTAGTTAAGACTAATTATTAATTTTAATTGTCGTTGATTTGGGCAAGAAAAGTGTAAAAATACCAATATCACCAATGACCCGTTGGTTTACTAATAAATTCAATTCAACTAATAGTCCAAGATCCCAGGGCCACCAGACTACACTTATTTTCTGATGAACGAAATGTGTAAGAATGAATAGTTTTAGTATGTACTATTATTGTAAGCCTATTTATGCCTTGGCCGAGTGTGCATTTTTCAGCTATCAGGTACGTAAAAAGACTTCTGACCTCACTAATTAACCTAAGCAAATGGAAAAAGATTATAAGTTTATTTTAATTTATTGTATCTTATTATTTTAACAATTTAATTGCACCAACTAATAAAATACACAACAATTTATGATGTGTATAATGGATATAAAAACACAACAGAGGTGTCATTGTAATTTTTCGTTTTTATTTATATCAATAAGTTATTGATTACAAGAAGGGTTTATAATTATAGCGAAATATGTTTATACTACATTTCTAAATGCAGTAAGTAAATTTGGATTAACGCCTAACATTACCCTGGAAATGTTGTAACATAATATAATTAAAACCACTTACCAAATTACTTTATAAAACTGATCGATGCTAGAAAACAGCTCGGACCATCGCAAGACTAGAGCTAATTCACAAAACACTAAACAACAACGATCGAAAACAGGTAATTAATTAGAAAACAAAAGCTAGCTTATGTTACAGGCACTTGGATTCGATTTATGATTACTTTATAAAGACACTATTCAATAATTATTACGTATAATTATAAAGTTAGATTAATTGATTTAATGTATTCTCTTATGTGTTTAATTATATCAAAATCTAATAACTTGCTATTTTTGTGCAAAATTGATTATAGAATAGGCTACAAAAGTACAAAGCCATATACGGAGCAACATTCAACAACAAATACGATACACCAAACTACGATCACTGCAAGTGAATGAAATGGAACGAATTAAAGAACCGAACGAAAGTGAAACATATGTTGAAGTAGTGTTGCACCATCTTCGCAGACCTCCACGACTGGGGAGGCTCTTGACGCTGCTGTCAGCGCGATAAGCATTACATGCACGATACTGCAACTACACTCATACACTTAACACGCAGGTACATATGTCCTGTATGGAACCTTTTCTTTATTATTATTATCATTATTAAATTAAAAAGTAGCTAGATTCAAAATTCTGGAGAGTTGTTTACACTCGGGCAATAGCCAAACCGAGGTGAAACCTCTCGCGATAGTTATCTTTTTGAGGCTGAATTCCTTCAGCGCTCACCCCTAAATTCACGGTGAAGCTGTAAAAGCCCTTCCGGACAACATCGTTAGCTAGTTTGAAAAAAAAAAACTTCCCAAAGATCCCAAATAATACAAGGATCCATAGTCTTACTACCTATGTCAAATTACTTTCATATAGCTGAGTAAATAAATTGATTTTATAACAGAAACGGATTTTATTCTGAAGAATTATTAGTATAGTAATAATAAATTAATCCACAAACGAGTTTAATTTTTTCTTAATTCATGATAGGTATCTATTTAAACATAGATGACTAAGTTAATTTAGAAAAATATATCGACCTTATTAATTTAAATACCTTCTGTCATCATACCCATTGTTTTATTTTCGCTAATATATTACATGCAGAGAAAATAATTTTAGTTATATTTTCATAAGCTTGCAATATTTCACTCTACATTATGTACTTTTGGTGGCATTTTATGTGATATTTTCTGATTATTATTTACAAGTGAAATGTATTAAAAATAATGACACGAAGCGTGAATTCTATACAACTCCCATTTGTTACAGTGTTGTATGAAATGTGTTCGTAATGTCAGATATGGCGGCATGGTCTAATAGCCTTTTGCATTTCTTTAGAAAGGAATCAATGGAACCTAAAAAAATAAAATTGGCGGGGGCTTGGCGCTATTTTGGTCTGTCTGTCAATCCATTATTTTGCAGGATTTGACTATACATTTTGTAATTTTGGTGCCATTTTACGTGATATAGTGTAATTATGATGTGCAAGTGTAGTGAAGTGAAAATAATGACACTGAGCGTGAATTCTCAAATGTGCCAATCATTCCCGTTGTGGTCGTAACAGAAGGCCACCATTTTGTTACTGCAATTTTTTAATTGAGAGTGTTCCTAACGTCTGACTTGGCTGTATGGTTTACTAGTACTTTTGCCTTTTTTCTTTTAAAAAAATAAATGGAACCAATGAAAAAATTTAAAGTTCAACCGTCATTGGCAGTCGGTACTCTTTTTTTATTGTTTCCTACTTATAAATTACTTCTACTAGTGTTATTTTGGTTGTTGGTGTAAAGATTACATTTCATAATATGGAAAGTCCACCGTTGTTTTTAGTTGAAGAGAGAATTAAAACATTTAAGAACTGGCCGTTCAGCGATAAACATAAGTGTAATATTCGTAATATGGCGGAAGCAGGTTTTTATTCAGTGGCCACCGGACTAGACGACGCTGATGCAGCTAAATGTTTCCTTTGTGGAAAAGAACTCGATGGTTGGGAAGCTCACGACGATCCCTGGGAGGAACACAAAAGTCATGCTGCCGAATGTGCATTCGTACAACTAGGAAAAAAAGAAGATGATTTATTAGTAAGCAACTTAACAACTGTTATTTTACTCAACATAATTTAGAGTTTAACCTGTGCTTGGTTTTACTCACAGCAACTTCTCTATAACACTTCTTGTTTACCTCACTCAGAGATGGCCTGAAGCTATAGGAAAGTAAAGGAGAAGCTTTGGAAGTAAGCCTGGTCATCGCGAAGGCTTTTGACAGGGTCTGCCATAAGGCTGTTCTCTCTAAACTAAGTTCATATGGTATCCCTGAGGGCTGTTGCAAATGGGTTTCAAGTTTTCTGTTCGAAAGAAGCATCAGAGTTATAGGAGATGGTTGCACTTCTGATGCTATGACAATAAATGCTGAAGTCCCACAAGGCTCAGTGTTATCTACTACACTGTTTATCCTCCACATCAATGATCTTTTGTATATTTCCAACATCTATTGTTATGTGAATGACAGCACTTGTGATGCCATATACTTGGGCTGTGCAAATATTTCTCAAGAAACTGTAAGGCAAAACCACAACAAACTTGTGTCTGAAGTTCAAGGATGTTTGGATAGGGCCTCTGATTAAGGAAAGGCAAACTTCATCTAATTTTATCCCTCATAGACACAAGTCTGTGCTTTTACCACAAAAAGGTCCCATTTATCATAGCACCCAAGTTCCTTTCTTGATACTTGGCATCAACATATTCAATGATGTACAGATTCAGTCACTTGGAAAGCAAAGCTAAATTGGCAGCTAAAAAGCTAAGTATTCTCAACCGGTCTAAGTAGTCTAAGTCCAACCTCACATGGAGTACTGCCCACATATTTGGGTTGGTTCTTCTGCTTAACACCTTTCTCCTCTCGACTCCATGAAAAGGGGTGCTATTAGGTTTGTTGATGATCTTGAATCACTATGCGGTCTAGATTCTTTGAAGTTTCACAGAGACTTCTGGTCTCTATGTTTCTTGCACCGCATGTACAATGGGGAATGCTCAGACAAACTTTTCGAAATAGTACCCTTGATGCCATTCTAAAGCTGTGCACTTTGTGGTTAACTGGACACTCATCCCCACACTCTGAAAAGTAGCCATAACACCACTACTCTAAGATTCTTCAGGACCTTTTTACCACATACACTAGCCCTGTGGCATGGGTTACCCAGCACTGGTTTCCCCCCAAAGCTACAACATTTAACTCTTTAAAAGATACCTAAAACTCACTCCAAGGCCCGCAACGCATTGGTAATACTCCTGGTATTGCAGTTGTCCATAGGAGACAGTAACTATTTACCATCAGATGAGCCATCTGCCTGTGTGCCGTTAATTGATATAAAAAAAAATACACCTATATCTGCCATAAAATGGCTGCATAGAGAAAGAAAGGAGTTTACACATGTAATAGTCGAATGTTTAAAACTATTAGAGTACTGATCCAATATCAGATGGATTGAGGTTTTGCATATACCAAAAAGAAATTTAAAAATTCATGTATAATATAATTATTAATAATTTGAAGTAGAAAAATATATAGTGAATGTAAACACTGTCTAGGCAAATCTAAATTCTTGCAAAAGATTCTAAAACATCTGTCTACCCTCTAGACCAGGCATTCCCATACTATTTTAGGCAAGAGAACCCTTTTCCAAAATGAACTGATACCTTAGACCCCCATAGCTAAATTACTATAAAAATCCCTCTCTTGAGTTTTTTCCTATTGATACAAAATATTAGTCACCCTTATAACAAGTTGTCCATGCAACACAACTTACACAGTATCTTTTAAGTTTCAAATAAGGTTTTATGTTCATTAAAAGGGGTTATTTATAGACCTTGTCATTGAAAATATTCATGAAATATTGTAGTATGTCAAGTCTAGAAAATACACTTATATATTAGTATAATTTGTTTTGGCCTGGTAGCAAAGTCCATGGTCACAAGTTGACTGAGGTCCTTATATGAGGGTTCTAGTTTAAGAAAATATTCATGACATATAATTAAAATTAATTTTAACAATTAATTGTTTCAGTTATCCGAGTTTCTATCAATTACTAAGCAATATATGATCAATGAAATGCATCATTTGGCAGAAACGAGTAAGGTTCAGTTGGATGAAATAGCTAAAGCATGTCAAAGAAGACGTTTTATGAGAAAATGACTGCCAGATATTATTTGTTAATCTGTAAGATAATATACGCCAGTTCAGAGAAAACATATAATAAAAAATCAAATTAACAGACTTTAATATTTAAATTATTAACAGTTGAATAATTAATCATAAATCTTGAATATTTTCATATCAAAATTTTATTTTCACATAATGTAATTCTCATTGTTTTGTATAGTGATTTGTAGATAGAAATAATTGAAGAAAAACATAAATTCCTTGACTACAATGACATGTTAATTCTTTGTCTCTGAAGTGCTGAACTGATTAACATTTAGTGTATGTATGTACTTTTAATGATAATAGTGAAGTTAGTTAATAGATAATATATTTTATAGATAATGTACAGTAAAGAATTATGAAAATTAGTAATTGTTATATCCTACTATAGTGCCGTATGGACAACTAGTTATGATTAAAATTTGTAACATTTTTTAAATTTCTATAATAAATGTAATAATAAATTTTAATTTAATGTTTCCTTTCAATGCTTCCTTACATATGTATATATGATACCGGTAATCTCCGGAACGGCTGAACAGATTTTAACAGGACTTTTTTTGTTAAATAGCTGAAGTTACTCCGCGTAACTTAGGGTACTTTTGTTTCGAAAAAAATTAGGGTACTTTAACTTAAGAGGATCCTGGGGCGGATCCTCGGAGGCGCAGGAGGCCCAGGGGGCGGTGGGCACGCTACGTGCGAAGCTTCTTCCGCATGTAGGCGTGCCCGGGGGGGGGGGGGAGTGTTGTGTGTGGGAGTGTTGGTGGTGTGTGCCGTAGATGGAGGGTGTTTGTGTGGGTGGCTTGTGCCGTACTTCTTCTTTTTGTGTTCTCTTTTCTTTCTCTGTCTCTGTCTTCCTTCGTTTTTTTTCTTCAGGTATCCCTCTCCTTCCTACGTCTTGTCGACTTAGATATTAGATTAGATTAGATATAGTGGGTATTTCCAGGCGACTCTCGCCCGGGTGAGTCCCTCACTGGCACGGAGCTCGTCACTCCGTGCCCCCTTATCTATTGTATTTGGGGGACTTTGATCCTCCAAATACAATAGATAAGGGTAGTGCGTAAATGCATTTCCCCCCGTCAAAAAAAAAAAAAGTACTTTAACTTAGTACCGATTTTTTTTACGATATCATTAGATAAACTCTACAGGACTTATAATTTTTCTATTATGTCTATTTCTCTGTTATTGCGTACTTCAACCCATCGTTTAATTTATATTTTAAACTCATTGCGAGCAATCTATTTTCACTTTAGTAATAAAAAAAGTGATTACTGGAAAATGGTACTAACTAAACAAGACAATATAAGACCACAGAACAGAAATTCATTGATAATTACCTACTAATATTAGCTTCAGTTGCTAGAAAGATTGATAATACGGTCTTATAGCTAGTTATTGTCTTACTTGGTACCGACTTCAAAATTATAAAATAATTATTTAACAATTTTTGATTAACAAAATCAAAATACCTATTACTTTATGGTAAGTAAATTATGTTAAAAATAAAAGTGTTTTTTTTTTGTTTTAAAAATTATTTTATTTTTAGTCATGGGTAGACCTAACGAGGATGCTTCTCGAATGAGGAAACGACGGCTGCTGGAGACGGAAACGTTTAGAAAAAATCAGTCTCAAATTGACTAGTAGGTTGTCTACACTAATATTATAAAGAGATAAGATTTGTGTTTTTTGTATGTAAGACGATAAACTCAAAAACTACCGGGCCGATTTGGATGAAATTTGGTATGGTTTATATATATGTTTGATAGTTTTAATTCCGAAAATCCCACGGGAACAGGAACTACGTGGGTAAAATCGCAGAGAGCAGCTCAAATCAAATCGAATCAAAGAATTCTTTATTCAATTTAGGCCCCTAATAAGGTGCTTATGAACGTCAAAACACTACCAACGGTTCGGAAAACAACACAACCGAGCCAGCAAGAAACTCGATCTGATTTTTTTTTTAATTCAGAATATAAATATTTTTAATTAATATCTATACAAATCGTAATTACAACCATTGTTAGTGGAAGCACAGAGAGGGTTGTGAATTCCAGACATCACTATCGTCCACGTAATGATCCAACCTGTAATAACCTTTTGAAATTTAGAGATACTTGACATTGCGCATGAACTTATTGTCAGGTAAATCGGTAATGTACTTTGGGATCTTATTATAAAACCGAATTACTTATAAAACTTTTATTAGATTTACTTAGCCTAAAGCGTGGAACGGCCAACTTATTTTTACTTCTAATACTAAAAAGAATGACGACCATTCACCAGATCAAGCCTATCTAAATTTTAACGAACATACATTAGGTTATCGAAGATGTATTGGGAGGGCAAAGGGCTAGTATCATTTTACGAAGGTTCCCTCGATTTCTCTAGGATGCCATCATCAGATCAGGTTTTCGTATCATGAGACCATTGGGGTTTCTCCTTTTCAACAAAAAAAGAATCATCAAAATGGGTTCATAAAGAACGGAGTTATCCACGAACACACATAAAAAAATATACGGATGAATTAAAAACTTCCTCCTTTTTTGAAGTCGGTTAAAAATATAATATTAGTCAGGGATAAAAAAAACTTGTAATCAGACACATAACTATAAAACCAAAATTAGCTCATATTTATAAAGGCTACGTATGGCCACAGACGACTAATGTAAAAGTCAAATAGCGGAACAAATTACCATCAAAAAATCCATGCTGCATTTAGCTGTCACTTATACTGAGTCAGAAGTTTATAAGCTAGAACCTGGAATGTTTAAAAGACCTAAGCAACGTATAAACATTTTGTGTATAATAACCACTGGGCGGGTGAGAGGATTGTAGAGGATCCAAACTTGGTAAAAAAAAACGTGGTACCAGAGATTGGAGAAAACCGTCTCATGACTGTCACAATCCATAATTTGAGCCTAGCGAGGCCTGCGTGGTGAGGTATGTCAAAGAATTTGAAAGCCTCCCCAGTCCAAGGCGCAAAAGGCAAATAAGACCGACAAAATGCAGTCAGTCAAGCTGATTTTGTCCATTCACATAGTGCAGTTTGTTAATTGTTTTAAAGATTCCTCCTCGTTAAAAAAGGTCACCAAATTGAGAAAATTTCGAAAATGTTTTATCTTATAAACTAATATTATAAAGAGGAAAGATTTGTTTGTTTGTTTGCATTGAATAGGCTCTGAAACTATTGGACCATTCTGAAAAATTCTTTCACCTTTAGAATCCTACATTACCCCTGATGAACATAGGCGATAGAATATTTTCAAAAAGGGATTCATATGGAAACTTCGATAATGTAACCCAACGTGTGAAAAAAATACCAAAAAATCGTTATAACGCGTTCACTACGGAAATTATTGACAATAGAACAAAGTGATGTACTATAATTTTATAGAGGACACCAATATCTACAACAAAAATAACAATAGTAAAAAAAAATATTAAGAAACTTTCTTTATAATGAACTCCCCGTATAATGTACTATATAAGTAACCCCCGACGCAGAAAAGAAGGGTGTATGCGTGTGTGTTAAAATGTTTAATTTTTGAAGGTTTTTTGAATACCCGTCCGAAGCCAGGGCGGGCCGCTAGTATTATCATAAAAGCGCCTAGGCCTCAGTAAAATTTGCTACAGAGGCCACACTGTCTCAATCCGCCTCTGATCCATTGATTTCATTTTTATTATTTTTCGTAACCATAGCTACAATATTGTTATCTGTTGCTAAGCGCAACAATCAAAACAAACATTCAGGATTTATTTTTTATAACATCTATTTTTTTTCCGTTTTAAATAAACTAAAGTAGATATGGACGTGAAAAACTTAGAAACCTACGCCATTATTGGATTTGATGGTGAGTATAAATAATATTATTGCATGATATTAGTATAAAGTACAAAAACTATTTGTTAAATTTGAATAGATGCATCCCTTTTGTCAATACTCTGATCCCACAAAAACTTTAACTCATTCGTCATGCATGTGAGAGATATTAATCATATAAAAGAAGTGCCAGTAATATCATGGCTTTTCGTAGTTATAAATGCAAGAAACATAATATGGTAATTATCGAACCAATTTCAATTGTATAGTTTTGGTTATTGTGCTAGAATGAAGTGTATTGAAAATAATGAACTCTAACGTGTCACAAAAAAACCTTTAAAAAGTTACGCCATTTTGTTGGGAAACTGAAGATTTAAGGTTGACCACAATTCTAACTAATGTTGACTGTCGATATCTTCTAGCATTATAGAATCCATTAATATTTATATGCTTGGCTTAAAGTCTTTAGTTTGGGGTCGTTCAAGTAAGCATTAAAGGGGGATTAATGTTCCACTTAATTTTGGTCGAATGGGAGACGGTAGGTCTGAGTAACGATTACTACATTTACTCATTGCATTATTATTTTTTTCAAAATTATGCAAATGCTTACGTAATTATGGAAGAAGGAGATTAGCTTTGCTTACTAATGCTGACAAGGGGGACGGGGAGTCAAAAATGTTTTAAATGCTTACGTAATACTTAACAGCCCCTAGAGTAGAATCTGAATGAAAAGTAATTAAGTTCATGGGTTAATAACTACTTAATCACTGAGTGAACATTGACATATAGATACAACAGTAGAAAACCATATATTAATGTGTCGATTACCCATAAAAATGAGACAATAGGAAAACTATGGAAAGCTGGCGTAAACCCCGGGTTAGTGCTGAAGGGGTTAAAAAATAATTTATTAATAAAACAAATAAATTATATAGTTTCTCCTCGGTGATAAATTAGTTTTCCAAGTTAAGTAATTTAAGCGCTTGCAATGAATCATGATAGCTTAAAATTCGGAATATTGTCAGGTTCCGCGATCAGGGGACTCAAAGTGCATCCGGACGGCGAACATGTTGTATATCCTATGGGAAATAAAGTTTGCATACAGGAGTGGAAGACGAAGAAAATGTATTTTTCTCAGTGGTCATACAAACAGCGTGTCCACCGTCGCACTGTCTCCTAAGGGCACCTACGTTGGTTCTGGTCAGATAAACCACATTGGCTTCAAGGCGTCTGCGAAAATTTGGGACTTTAAGAAGAAGGCTCAGATCGGCAGCCATGAGTTACACAAGGTAATAGATAATCTAATTTGAATAGGGAATGCTTAAAACGTGAGAAGTCTCGGTAACCTAATATATGCTGGAAATTAAAATTCCAGCCTGTACCAATTCACGCCGCATTGGCAATTTATAATACCAAGAAATATATGGGTATTTCTTATACAGCTAAAATATTAATCACTGGAACGTTAAAATTCCCTTGTAGTTTTGACATTCAAATTAATAATCGTATGAGAATATTGTAAAAATGTCTTCATCGTTCGACCCCACGAGTTTTCTTGAGCGATGATGCATATGGAAGCGGCTATATGTTCGAAGTAGTTGACTGATTATTCTATGTATTTATTTTATTATGTATCACTTATAGCAATCAAATCTTTTGCTTTCTTTCTATAAGTCTTTAAATATAAATTTAATATTAGTATTTTAATGTTGATGATGAGGGTCCAAATGAATATCTGCGCTATGGCAATTATTGTCGTAACACACGCTGAGTTTTCTAGTTAAATGCTGTACATATTTTGTCAACGTTTTTATCTTTTGGTTTTTGCTATACTATTTTTGTTTAATTTTTATTTTCTTGTCGTGACTGTATTATAATAAAAGTAAATGTTTCTTTCTATCTTTCAAAAGTGGAATCACTCATGTCATCATGGTTTGCTTTGGTGCGTAGGTTGTCTCCGTCAACTGTTGTCTAGTTTATAAAACGATATGATAATGTTTACTTTTTTTTTCTTTTTTTTATACGGTATCGGCTCAGTACTTTTGACCACATGCTCATCTGATGTTAAGTGACGATGTGATCCAGAATGGTAAAACACACTAAGCTTAGGTACTGGTTCTCAAATAATGCTGCCGGAACACACCTATTGTTATTTGGCGAAATGTTTATCCTGTTTATGACTAGTGTTTATCCATATCAGCTAGACACAGTGTAGACGTCGGCAACTTCAGCTTTCATTTCTCGATCAGGAAAAATACGATAAATTGTGTGTAAAGGGTAAATAGACTGTGAATTATATAAAACATGAATGAATGAAAGAGATTTCCTAATTTCCGAGTCTCATACGAGGTATTATCTAACTTTCAAAGTGGTGCCAAACGACTTAGCGACTTTGAACAAGTATTACTGACGCGTATAGAAATATATACCGTATAGACCGTGCGGATAAGTAACATAACTTTTCATATCATCGTTAAACTTTTGTGCGTCGCCATCCGTGGTCACCAATACCTTGAACAACACACAGCCTTGTATTTGTCAGGTGCGGGTCGAAGCTCTAACGTTCTCATCGGACGAGCGCTATATGATATCACTCGGGGGTCGGGACGATGGTTATGTTGTCCTATGGGACTGTGTTACGGGGGCCGCTACCGGCACCGCTGCTGCGACTAAACTTACCACAGGAGACGCCATGACACTCACCGCTTTGAACGCCAGAGTCAACTCTTTCGTTACCGGAGGGGATTGTGAGTAACAGGAGATTTTCATGCCGAATAAGCGAGAAGTTGTTTGTAACTCGGCCTACGTGAATTATGTACTAATGATGATGAAGAAGTCCTAGAAACTCTTCTGCCCGCGGCACCTAGCAGTATATCTTTAAAATAAATTGCAACATAGAAAAAAATTAAAAATCTTCAGTGTGGAGCTTACTCAGCATGGTTTAGTTATGTACAAGTATATACTATCTAGTATCTATATTAATCAATAAAACTAGTGTAAAAAAAATGTTTTTAGTAAATAGATATGAATGGCATACGTATATATATAATTTTAAAAAAATTGTATTTCTGTTTGTAACGGATGATCTCCAGAACGGCCGGACAGATTTTGACGGGAATTTTTTGTTAGATAGCTGAAGTTACTCCGCGTAACTTAAGGTACTTTTCATTTTCGAAAATTATTAGGGTTCAAAAATTAAAACTCATAAAAAATTGAATAAAATCCGTTTCACGGTTTTACTGGCAGGTATTTGAATTTGTTAGAAATATTTTTGGTGAATGTTAGTAGCAAAAAAATTTTTGGAAAATAATTAGGGCTCCGTATAAAATAATTAAAAACTGTATTATGCAGTTAAAATGTATATGAAATGCGGGCGCTGCCGCGGGCACACTGGGAGCATGTAATAAAACTTTGCTTTTCGATAACGCACCTACTAATTGCACACGATTCCTTGTTCCCCTCATATAGTAACTTTTCCACAAGTTTTCCACAATTACCAATCAAACAAGTATTATAGTTACATGTAAGCGAATAAAATAAATTTGTTGTTCTATTATTAATTAGTTTTAACCAGAAACAGTAAAGCAATATTAACCAAACGATTGCGAAGGATTTCCACAAAATTGCGCCTTAATCAATCGAACTATCGAAATTACAGGCAATGCTTACCTACATGAAATTAGAGTTAGAGGTAAACGAATTACGCTTTTTGTCACATACACTCTTAAAATCTTTCGTATCTTTCCTATATTCTTGAGTATAACTCATTTTTAAGTAAGTATTACCTTCTCTCAAAGTAATGCATCTATATCCTTTATAACTATATCTATTTCAGCAAATCTACGCGTTTGGAATATTCGTGCCGAAACTAAAAACTTGGACGTGGTAGATGTGTCCTTGGGCAAGCTCCGGCGCAGTGTCAGGTGCATAGCTATAACCAAGGACGATGTGTTCGGCTACGCCGGCACTACGTGAGTTGGCGTCTAGTGCTCCATCAAATCCATAAAATTTTGTTTTCGTGTCCGAGTCGCGACTAGCATAGAACACACGTGCAAAACACGCCGTAGTGACAGTTTCCATTTCTGGCGTTTTGAAGCTTGTGTAGATCCAGCAGTTAGCTGAGTTGTAGGTCAATTGAGTCCTACTGGTTCCCGATTATCATACACTTGCAAAAGACCTGCCATAGCGGCACGGTGAGGCGCATAGTGTTCTGGATCCGGCAAGTGTAAACAGAACTACCAAGATCCTTTATTCCTGGTAGATATTAACCCGACTGTTGAAAGATTCTCATCTTTCGGATATCGTCATCGCTCTTGGGCTGTTTGATCATCAGATGAAATGCATTTACTTGTCGAACTGAAATAAAAAAAGATGGCTTTCGTTTCCTGAATCCTGACAATGGCAAAAATGTATGATATTTAATAATTTAATTATGTTTAACGCATTTGCCGGTAACTTTTTTTCGCTCTTCACTTTATGACGTATAAAATGAATAACTAATTACATGTTATTAATTTTCAGTACTGGTGATATGATTAAATTTTCGATAAATTATCCTCCCGATCCAACGCAGTCGGTAGCGCACTGCAAGCCGGCGCTGCTCGGTTGCCTCGCCAAGTGTGGCCCATGGAAGAAAGGGAAAAAGCCAGAGTCTCTCTGCTACAGTCAAGGTACTGTTGTAGCCTTTTGATTAAGCCAAATGTTATGATGATAATTTCAGATTTTTTTGGTCCAGTTAGCATTTTACTTCTTACAGGTTAAGAGTCTGACAAAAAGCACTCAGTCTAATTCTGATTCTGGCATATTGCGGTTGGTTGCCTTATGAAAACGGGACCTTATATTTGTAAAAATACATATTAATGTTGTAATTACGGTAACCGTTTTTTGAAAACTTTCTAAAACTTTATGCCTCTGCCTTTTCCAATATTTTGTTTTAAATTTACTTAATAAAGTAAGCTATCCAATTTACGGTAGAAATGACACAACCTTCGGATAGCTTTAGTTTTATTGGGAGAACAATATTTTCTACTCTAGGAATAGAATCAATACTTATTATGGAGGACGGATGCTTGATAGTGGGAGCCGGTGACGGCACCATCGACATTCTCGATGAGATCAATTGGAAGGGAACATTCCCGAAAGGCAAAATATTGGACCCAAACAAACCACATTTTAGAGCTGTGAGTTAATCAGTTCCTTTCATTTCGAAATAAATTACAATAATAAGGGCCTCGATTTCACACAGTTTCCATCATTTTAATTTTGGAAGAATATCCACAAATATTGGCATATTTTGTAAGTGTAAGAATTACTTATAATAAGTTATAATTGAAGAGCAACAATATTTTGATAACTAGATAACTACTCTAAAGATAACTCTTACTTAAACTGCCTCGGTAGCGCAGTTGTATTACATACGACTGCCGTTCTGAGGTCTCGGGTTCGATCCCCGGGTCGGGTCAGTGATATTGGGTTTTTTCTACTCAGTATCATCCCGGAGTTTGGAATTTGTGCCCGATATGGCGACAGGCTCGCCCCCTGTTACATCTGGGACGGAACTAATCTCGGCGAAATGTGGGTGGTGTAGTTCGCTACTTCACCTCTGCCTAACCCTTCGGGGAAAACAGGCGTGAGCATATGTATGTATGTATGTAGATAACTACTGTAAGATAAGATAAAAACCCAAAGATTGAATTAAAACTGGAGGAATAGATTAAAAGTTTTATTTGAATGGGAGGAGACAAGCTTATTGAAAATGCGTCGCCAAATTACATTGATGTATTCCTCCATCTTTATATCCATACTTGATCATAAATCAGCCAAATCTTATGTTCTTTTGCTTCCAAAGTTTAAAGCACAATTTCGAGACAACACGTGATGTGGTCAAAGATAATAACGCGCTAAGTTTAGAGGGAATAGTTCTCAAGTGAAGATGCTGGAGCACAACTCTAAACCTATGTACTTAGCGACAGGTTTTCAGGGAACGTAACGAGCAATGGAAAAATCCAACCATAATTATAGGAGTCGTATACAAAATCATAGGCGGCTATCTACAATTTAGGCATCTACAATCGACAACAAAAAACGTTAATATTGGTTTAATTTTAAACTGAGTGTTACTAACTTCACGTTGCTGTATAAGTGAACTACCTATAGATTAAAATACAGTTTATACATCAATCATCACTACCATATTTAGGGAAAAAAAGGGTTTATTCCACTTTGCCAAAAATGAGTTGAAGTGTAGATAGACACTTTTGGTTCTATACGACCCATACGTGATGCCGAAAACCTAAGCCTTATATAAGATTCAATCTATCACTGAGTAGTAAAAAAAGCCAACGGAATCAATAAAAATGGAACGTCGTCGGACACATGTTTATTTTCCATTCGTAGTTAAAATCAACGAAATTAGAAGGCAGCATCACATCTCTGGAAGTGATGGAGTCTCGCACAATGCGCGGTGATAAGCGGCTGTTACTAGCCGGCACTCGCACTAGCGAGATATACGCCATCAGCATAGTCAGCTTCGTACCCATCCTCGTCGTCACCTGCCATCGCTGTGCTATCAATGATGTCGCTTTCCCCAGGTTAATTAATATATCGATTTTGAGTTCTGTCCATCCTAGACACGTGGAAAGTAATGAAAATCAACCCCAAATTAAATATAGATGTGTTACATAACGATGCCTTTTGCGAAACGATTGTGAGTTTTTAATAGAGTAACTAATTCCTTGCGGAGTTTTTAAAGAAGTAGGTAAAACGAGTTTCGATTAGGTCTTACTCTTTACCCTTATTTTATACTATAAAAGGCACTCGCCTGTCTGTGTGTTAACCTATTTACATGATTCTTTTTTTATCGTGGGTATGTTATCTGGTTATATTACTAAGTTGTTCAAAATTTATGCCTTTATACAAAATACTGGCATTAAAACAGAGGCGAACAGAGCCGCGGGTACAGCTAGTTACTGTACCTCTTGTTTATAAATGCTTGATAATAAATTTAAACTTGCGTAATGAGTACATGGTACGATGGACGATCGAACTCAGCGAAGGTACAAGTGCAGAGCCAGGTATGGACGTTATTATCGCAGCGAGAAATAATAAAATAAATTAACTATTTATGCGAATAACAGACGTACTGACAGATAGATTTTGCGTTTTATAATATATTTTTATGTCAGCGTTAACATTGCCGTTACCTACATAAATAGCAATATTTTTGGGACTTGATAACGACGTCCGTATTTTTGTATGGTCACAAGGCGACTGATAACTTCGTTCATCCGACGTACCATGTACGCTGTCCACGCGGCTACTCGTATTACTGTTTCTATCCGATCACACTATTACTGTTCCGTATTGTGTCGGCTAAGAATAGTACCATCCCATATCTTCCCGTGGGTGCCGTTAAAAACGACTAAGGGATAACCCAGGGGACGGGGAGCAACATCCTCTAAGTACCACAAACACCTACTACGATCGCCAACCCGCCTGCCAACCGTGGCGATTACGGCGATTCCCTCCCTTTTGAGGAAGACCTATGTCCAACAGTGGACATCATTCGGTTGAATAAATGGATAGACACTATTACTGAGGTAATATCAGTAATGTCATAAACCTTGAACGGAAATGTTATGTTGTGGTTGAGGGGTATGTCGGGCGTGTTCGCGACGGCCGGCGCCGGTGACGTACGCGTCTGGTCTCTCGAGACGTCTCTCAGGAGTTGTTGCGCATTCTGGTGCCCAACTTCATCTGCTCCGCCGTACTCTTCTCTAGCGACGGCAAATCCATCGTATCGGGTTCGTTATTTATCACTCTCGAACTTTCCTTTACTATAGATAATTGTGATATTAAAGAATTTAACAGTTTAAATAGATCATTATAATTACTGTAATTTGTAGGTATCTGGTCTATTATAATCTTTACAAAAAATTCGGAAAGTTTGGAAAGAAAGTAGTCCCAAATATGGCACCTACACCTACCAATTGACTATGAATTATAATCCGGAATACACCTTTTGGTTTTTGGCGACAGGTTTTCAAACTTGAGGGATCATTAGAAAATTCCCTACCATGCAATTTCATTGCATATTCATGCAATGGTTTCCTTGCTATGTTTTCCTTCACCGAAAGCTCAGGCTGATTTTAGAGGTGGTCTCTAACTCTTATTAGATTTTACAGTTGGAGAAATGGTCTCTAAAAATAAACTGAATTGATCATCAGCAGACTCTTGCCAGTTCTATTCTGTAGCATCGTGTCTCTTGTAGCGTGGAACGATGGTAACATCAGAGCGTTCACACCGCTGACCGGTCGGCTCATCTACTGCATATACAACACGCACAACAAGGGCACGTCCGCCCTCGACATGACTCACGACGGGAGGACACTCATCTCTGGGGGATGTGAGGGGCAGGTCAGTTTGAGAAACCCTACTCAAATTAATTACACGATTTCGAACTAATCTTCTTAAGAGGAAATGCGAGCGACGTTTATTCCACCTAAACATATTCCCTATTACTTCCCTGGATAGTGTGTAGTGTAGTGTAGTGTAGTGTGTATATATTTTTGTACTTTAATACAGATATACACCACGTCCGATTTTTTCATGTCTATCGATTTTTTCTATTAGTTAATTATTACAGAATTTAGGAGTCGGTCGTTTTAGACCGTTTTAGGTCATTTTAGACGAAGCAAATAACAAAAAAGCAAAACATAGCAACGTAGCCAAAGTTCAAAATTTTAAGACGGCCCATTATTACTAGAGGAAAGAAGGGAATAAGAAGTGATGATTTCTTCTATTCTATTCTATTCATATATAATCAGCCCGAGCTGTATTTGTCTTTTTTGTGCTTCCTGACTCGTTCGCTCGGGCAATAGCGCGATAACAATATAATTCTGAATTTCTTCAAATTTGTTATCGACCGCGTTTTCTCTTAACAGATGGCATTCTATCGATTTATCGATCGAGTATCTTTGTACATTAAAGAATACATTGTAATAAAAACCATAATGTTGTGTTAGGCTATTCTAATTTATCGTCAAATTGTGCTTGGGAGTAAGTTCCTTTAGACTTGTTACCGTCTTCAATCAAAACATCTAAACTGGATAACAAATACAATACTGTTACGAAAATGCGACAGTATGAAGTTGGCCCTAAAAATAATATACAAATATAGTTTCGAATATTCGGTCATCTATTGAAGAATTGATTTAATTATCTACTTTTATTAGTCTCAATTAGTATTGCATTTTTTTATGGCGTATAAGCTCGACGCTTTGAGGTTGTGTCCAGGATAGTAAACATACTAAGCCTAGAGGTGCTGGTTCTCAAGTGATGCTGCCGGAATACACCTATCGATATTAGGCGACAGGTTTTCAAAACTGAAGGTGGTAGCTACTCAAGCGAGGAGTATTAGACAATGCTCTATCGCCATGCTATGGTTTCCTCATGATGTTTTTCCTTCACTGCAAGCCATCATAGAGTTGGTAAGGTAGATTAAAAACTGCGCCACCATCGCTTCATTCTGTTATTTTAAATAAGATGAAGATTGTACACGATGTATGATGTATACAATCCGTCTGACGGTAAGAGGCCATCATAACTTATCGATGCTTGCGTATACACGTTGTAGTCTCGTTAAAATTCCGTTCACCGCCAATTTAATAATTTTGTGTAATTAACTTCGATCTCAATTATCTCGCATCGTACGGAATTTCAAACACCAGTAGGTTGTGAACCATTCTGATGGTCATCATCAGGTCCGTCTGTGGGACATAAAGCCGGAGAAGCAGAGCTTGAAGAAAGTGCTGAAGGAGCACAAGAGCCCCGTATCGGCTATACAGGTGTCGCCCAACGACAAGGAAGCCGTCAGCGCGGGAACAGATGGCTCCTGCATCATCTGGGATCTCGTGTCAGTTTTACATCCAATTACTTCATACATATTAGATTTATTAACAAATTTTAAGGGGTTTTGCAAGGGTTAATAATTTTACTAGTTGTTAGCTGATGATTGACTTAAATAAGAAAGACAAGATATAATTTTCAGCTGTCACGTCTTTTGGAAGCCGATTTATTTTATAGTTGCCATTGCCAGTTTTAGCTGTTTACCAATCTCGAGCATACTATAAAATGTAACCTGTAATCGTGATCAGTGATCAAAGGCTATGGAGAAATTGTAATTGACGGATTAGAAGACGTTAGAACTAAGTGGTGTGCACGGTGTGGCCAGGTCGTTGTCTCGGCGCCAGGTGATGTATGGCAACACACTGTTCATGTGCGTGTGCTACGAGCCGGTCGGGTCGCAGCTGCTGACCGGGGGCACGGACAGGAGGGTCGCCTACTGGGAGACGTGCAGCGGGAACCTCGCCCGGGAGGTAACCCCCCAACTAACAGATACAGTATGGCTCTGACACAAAAAATATAACTATGTTCAATGGCGAGGCAAGAATATATTTGGGCCCTGGCGCGAGGCCATGTTTATTTAAACCTGAACTATCTGTTAGCTATAGGAATGCAATAGTAAATTTAAAAATTATTCACAGATATCAGTTATTTATACGTACCCTACAGGTTCTTACTTTAAACTAAACGTTAGTAAAAAAATTTGGCTACCCTCCTCCTTTGTCAGCAATACTCATTAGTAAGCAAAACCCATGAGTAAGCATTGGTAAACTGTTGAAAAAATAAAGAATTGAAAATGAGTAAACATTGCGTAAGCATGAGTAATCATCATTCAGACCCCATATCATCGAAAATAAGCGAAGTATAGACCTATACTCCGAATATATTATTACGCCCGCGAATATCAGGGATTCTGTCGCTGTCATCACAAGCCCACATACATTACACAGCACTATTTACTTTTTCTTTTTCGCTGCGATGTTCAATTCAAACTGAACTGACTGGATCGACCTGTGCTCCCTTTACATATATATATAATGAAACAAAAGAGTTTCAGAACGACCCAGAACCCTAATTACTTCGAATATGTTATTTACAATTCAAAACAGTTTTTAATTAGTTTCGAACGTGCGAACGACGTTTTCTTTCTTCCTTTCTCTTTCTTCGTATTAAAGGACTCCTCGATATAAACGAGCAAACTAACATTTTGAGCATAGGTAATAGAAAACTAATTACACACCACGTGGTTAGAGTCAATTTGCTTGCGGAAATTAAATTGATACATATTTGACTTATCCTCTAAGTTGGAAGCGAGTAAAGTGGGAGCCATCAACGGCATCGACATCACCCACGACGGTGCACTGTTCGTCACCGGAGGCAACGATCAGATGGTTAAAGTGAGTTCCCAATAAGACTCATTCTCCTACATTGAATGTTATGTCAATTAAAATTTACACCAATTTGTTCATTTTTCTTAAAAGTCGCTATTATAGTGAAATATAGATAGGTTTGCTTCTTCCGTGATATCTATCTTAGGTCTACGTGTATTTGAACTGTGCCGCTCTGAAACAGAGGCAGGACAACAACTGACGAGTGAACGCAATGTAATACATCGAGGGTAAAGGAGTGACTGAGAATAAAAGCGATGTTCGCGCAATGTTGTTTTGATCGTGCATAATAGTCCTACTGCGTAGCCGTTTGTTGCATACTTCAGACCGGCACAGTTAAAATGTGTGTACTGTACGTAGATAGCTCAAAGTATATCATTTTTTAATAGAGAATAACTAACAATAGTTAAACCTTACTGTTCCGAGTTGCCGTTCCATTTTTATTATTATTTTGCATTAGAAATCGTCCAAAATAGAAATAAGTAAACCCAAACTCATCCCATTAGGAGGTTCAACCAATAATTCAACTTAATATTATCCTTTTAAAATTTTTGTATATATGTAACCGCTTGTTTATTTTATTCTCATACATTCGACCAGAAGCGAGAATGGCTCCGTGTTAGGGGCCGATTAAAAGTATCACATATGTAAAATTTTGAATATTTCTGACACTCTCTTTCCCCTTATCAGCTATAGTAAACAAACCCCCGAAATTACGTATGCGATGACATCGCGTGTAAAGCATCCTTACGTAACACTGGAAACCTCTTATTGTCGATTTTTGATTTAAAAACATTTTCATGTAAAAACATCGTTTGTTCCTCATTGACCTCTATACAATACTTGTATAAATGATGATGTTGTTAATGCACATGGAACACACACAGCTATGGAAGTATCAGGAGGGGATATACACGCACATGGGTCTCGCGCATATGGGCGCCGTCGCCTGCTGTCGGTTCAGTCCCGACGCTAGATACATAGTCAGTTGTTGCGCTGCCGGCAGCATCATCGTATGGAAGATACCCGACGTAACTATCCAAATTTATATACTATTTTATTACAATTATGACATTATATAACTCGTATAAAATAAAAAGTGATAAAAATGAGATATAAAAATAAAATAAATACGTCAAATTATTTAAATAAAACGTTCCTATAAATACAACTCTTTCAATTTTTTAAATTACAAGGCAGATTTGAATTTATACGACTCGTATTCATTAATATTTCTGCTGCTTAGTTTTCACTTTTAGTGATTAAAGTAAAATATTTACTAAATATCAGTAACATTAAAGTAATAAACTTTGAATGTTACTTATTTTTGTGTATGCATATGGAACTTAAATTAATAACGGATCACAGCAACATCTATCGGACTCCAGCATAAACTATGAAACGAGTCATTATTTCAGTAATTACGCGACCGCTAATAGATGGACCAACCGACTTTTATACATATATCGAAAAGAACGAATTTTCAATTTAATGTTTTTTACATAAGATAATTAAAAAAAAAACGATGTCGAACTGTGTGATGTCGGACGAAAATAGTACCACTCCATATCGTTCCCGTGGGTATCGTAAAAGGCGACTAAGGGATAAACCAGGGGATCGGAAGCAGTATCTTCTGAGCACTACAAACACCTACTGCGATCGCCAACCACCCGCCGTATTGGGAGAGACCTATGTCCAGCAGTGGACGTCTTATGGTTGAATGTATGGGTGGAATGGTGTGTCTTCTTCAGCAATACATTTCGAAGCAACAACCGAAGTCGAACAGGAAGAATGTTGAAGAGTCTCCGCAGAGTCTGCAGGAAGCGTTACAGTTACCGCTTACGGAGAAATCGGTTCCGAGAGCGCTCGCGTCCAGCGATCGCGTCCACAAACTCCCCTCCGCACCCTCCAAGGTAACTTCCTAACTGACAAGGTGTAATGATTACTTTTAACATAATTTGTTTTTGTAATATTTATATGTCATCATTATTTTTATTTTAACTGCCTTGGTAGCGCAGTTGTATTACATACGACTGCCGTTCTGAGGTCTCGGGTTCGATCCCCGGGTCGGGTCAAGTGATATTGGGTTTTTTCTACTCAGTATCATCCCGGAGTTTGGAATTTGTGCCCGATATGGCGACAGGCTCGCCCCCTGTCACATCTGGGACGGAACTAATCTCGGCGAAATGTGGGTGGGTGTAGTTCGCTACTTCACCTCTGCTTAACCCTTTCGGGGATAACAGGCGTGAGCATATGTATGTATGTATTATTTTTATTTATTAAATTTATTAAGAAAATCCGAAAGTTTTCTGTTAGTTTCTATTTATGTCTACTGTCAATTGTATATTATATCTTACGCGTGCGCTCTGCGAATTGTTTTTAATGGATGCATTGAGGAGGCCGTTTAAGACGGAACATTTTAAAATTTGAAAATACGAACTAATCATTACGAAGGTTCTTTACTATTTAACCTTTGACTGCTTTGTTTTCCTGTGAAGTTATATTTTGTGACTAAGCTGTGTCCGTGGGATTCCCCGTTTGTTAATTTGCGTTTTGAAGTGAAAATCGCTTTAGCCGAGTTCAACTAGTCACAGTATAAAAACTTATAGATTCGCATTACAAATGCTAAGACGTCAGCCGTCAACATGCTACAGTATGTCAAGTATGAGATGGCGTTTAAGTGGTAGCACTTTTGTGTTGCCACATCTAAATTATTTTCCCACAAATCCTTATTTTAAATTTATTTTAATGTGTTTTCTTTTTTATTTATTTTAAATTCCTACTAAATTTATTTTATTTTTGATAAATTGAAGCATGTTAAAACATGAATACCTTACACGTTATTAAGACACCGAGCAAATTTAAACATTAAAGATACAGTTTTCCTCACATCTCGATTTTTCATTTCTGTCGGCAGTTCCCATGAGTGCCTAATTAATGTTAGTATAAATAAACTTTTGATTCTTGTGGTGGGACCTCCCACCCTGGCTGCGACTCTTATCTACACGACTGCATTTGGCCCATTTCTCATTCTCATCAAGATTGTCATTTATCAACTCTAACCTCTAGGCTTAGTGTAGTTACCATCCTGGACAACATCGTCACTTAACATCAGGTGAGATTGTGGCCTAAGCACTGAGCCTATTCCGTGTAAACGTTACAATGTGCGTGTATGGTAGATGGAAAAAATTGAAGCAATGGATACAAACAGGAGTAGCGTCCATTCCTGTTGCCCGAGCGATGTGACCGCCGGCTCTGATAGGAACAAGAAGAGTAACCCTAAAGGCACCTCATCAGGAACAAAATGCTTTCGACCTCCCGGTAAGTTTTATCATAAGGGACTGAAAAACAATATTCTGAATGTTTTATAATACATTGTACGATCTTCCGTAGAAGGTGGGTCTAAAACCTCTCCACATCTCACCAAGAGGGAAGGCGGATCCCGAAGGTGCTAAAAAAACATCATGACTCATGAACGACGCGAAAGATAACAAGTTCTTATAGTGACAAAGTTTATACCCGAGAACCTTCTTTGTATTGTTTTGTACATAATCGATTTTGAAATAGTGACAGAGGAATGTGAACGTATTCAAAAGATCTGGTAACTAAGCGACGGTCTGTGGTATAATGTAACTCTTCATTGGGACTGTATATTTTCTCTTTTATGATAAGACGCATTATTTTAGTTAAAAACGTTTGGATGGGTTGTTCATATAATCTAGAAGTGTTTATTTAATAAAAAAAATATATGGCAGATCGCGAAACGTTCCGTCATAATATTGGGTTAATAATTAATTCAATATTATTTAAGGTCGATTAGGGATTAGGCTCGGTCATCAGTAAGCTTTATGATTTATCATTTATTATGTTTATATACATGGCGTTCCGTTATTACATTAGCAGTGATTTATAATTGTAATTTATAATATCTATATATTTTCCCCTTATACAGATAACTTGCCGACTAGAACTACGAGCAAGGACTATGTGAGTGGAGGAGGCGGTGACAGAAAATAATTGATTTTTATAAGATCATGTTTGTAATATTAATGTATTTATTTAATATACAATGACATTTTCTATATAACTTGAAGTTTTTATTTACTGCCTATCAATTTTCGCTTTATTTTATAAAAATTTGATTCACCAACAATAAATGCAGTTTTTTGGTCATATTATTTCAATTAGTACTGTGGCACTCTGTATAGAAATCTGGAAGAGGTAACAATCAATAAAGCCATTTCTTGTTAAAATAACTAAAAACTAGATTTAATAGAAACCTAAGTGAACAGTAATTTAAAAAAACAACAATAAAGTATACAGAGCCAATTAGACCTTTGTAGGCCATTCTGAAACCCCTTTGATTCACTATATAAGCGGATGACGGAACAACCCAGTCAGTCCAGTTGCAATTGGACATAGGAGCGGAGCTCAACTGGGTTTAAGATCAAAGCGTCTAATTTATACAATAAAAATACTACATAATTATGTTCTTAAAATCATTTATTACAAGTTTGTACAAACGATAATATCACATTGATGAAGTAAGAATGTTCGAGCACATAATATTATATTAGTACTAATGGTTTTACTAATCACGTTTTCATCCAATCATTAATTCAAGAGGGAGATGGTTAATTCTATCTATTATTCTACTTAGTTAAAAAAACCATTTATCCATTCAACCGAAAGACGTCCACTGCTGGACATAGTTCTTTCCCAAAAGTCTCCACGACGGCCGGTCTTACGCCACATGCATCCAGCGGATTCCCGCGACCTTCACCAGGTTGCCGGTCCACCTTGTGGGGGGCTACCCACGCTGCATATTCCAGTACGCGAGCGAAATTCGAGAACCCGTTGGCCCCATCGCGCATCGGTTCTGCGAACAATGTGCCCAGCCCACTGCTCGGTCACTTTTGTTCACACAATTTTGTTTTTTGTTTTTTTTGTTTTTTTCTTTTTTTTTTGTTGTCACAATGTTTGTTACTTTTTTTCTTCTATGCAGGGAAACTTCGAGCATAGCCCTCTCCAAATTCGTTCTCGAGAAATTAAATACAATTTTAAGACTTTTTATTGCTGTATAACATCAAGCTAAGTCCCTAAAGTAAAATAGTTTTTTACAAGCAATATATGTTACAATCCTTTACAACAAAATAAATATATTCTCATGGGGTTATTCTCCTTTTTATTTGGACACTGATAAGCACTAAAGTGTTAACATACTCTTATCACCATTTTATTAAGGAAATGGCAGTTATCACATCTTTTAAAATATAATAAAAATATTTTGAAAATAGTATAAGTAATTATAGTTTACCTGGTAGTGATTTTTTTATAAGCGATTGAATTATCATTTTATTTGAAAGATTGATAGATAGAATGAAATAAAAACTTAAAGAATTATCTTTGATCGAAAATGGTTTCGTTTTAGCATTTTTTTAATATAGAAATAGTGTATATCAACGTTTTGACACAAAAATCTCGTTTTTTTTAGGTTGGACTGTTTTGCTTATCAGCGTCCATTTATTAATAATGGTATGATTAATGGTAATATATGATTTGTAAGCACAATTCTGCCAGTGTCAAGCTAGTAAGGTTTTTTCCAACCTTGTGTCAAACTTCAACACTCTTAAGAAAAACGGTGGCCAACTTGTAGAACATTTCAGAAAGTTTTTATGGCTTATTTCTATACATTTAACTTGTAAACAATAACAAAACGCAAAAACGCAATACACCATCAAAATTACACAACATAGGGTCAAACAACACAAGTTTATGAACAAACTGAGATCCCCTTGAGGTTATTTATAATTTATTACTGTCACAAATACAAGCTCTTTAAGTTCAACAAAACGATGACCTGTTCTTAGAACTTTCTAAGAAGTTTTTGTATCAACTCAAAATTCATGCTCTGTGTCATTATTTCCAATGCTCTTCACTTGGGCACAATAAATAAATAATGAATTCTAGAAACTTCAGTACATGTCGAGGCTTAGCCAGTAAGCATAGCTTTATTTACATAATAAAAAAAAGCTTAGAACTAATTTCCCTATATTACCGATACATCAGCTTTTTTAAAGATATTTTCAAATTACATGATTTTATTTAAGTCTCTTTAAGTAAATTATTAAAACACTTAGACTATTCCTCTAGCAATTGATAATAGAGTTAATTATTCCAATTAACATTATTATGTTTTTGGTAATCAGCCCCACGCTTGGCTTTTGCAATAATGCAGCACAAGCTTTCCATCAGTTCCGAAGCACTCGTAAAGATTCTTCACAATCTGATCAGGCGATGGAGCGAATGTCTGATTTACATACAGGAACTGTGAAATCAAAACCAATTTTTTTTTGTGAATTTCTCAAAAGTTAATCCTATTGTTAAACTAAAAACTATCTTATCTTAAACATAACTTAAATAAGTAACTTAAACTACTATTTTTAAGTTACATTGTTACTTACTTACCATGAATGTAAGGGCATGTTGAAAGGCTAATTGTGAATAGGTTAAGGGGCCATTCAAGAATCACGTAAGCTTCAATGGGGACATATGCGTCTATATGGTGATTACATAAGCAACACCTACTTATTCATTTCCGATTTAAATTTCAAAATTATGCCAATAATTATGTACTTATGAGACAATTAAGAATTCTGTTTATGAAGGGGGCTAAAAAGGTATAAAATTTTGCTTACATAATACTTGAATGGCCCCTAAGGCAGCATATTTAAACTATTTCGATTCGTCTTATCTTTGTCGTACTGTAAAGCTGTAAAATAGTCTTCCAGGCGATGTATTCCCTCCTTCCTATAGCATCACATCCTTCTAACATAGTGTGAAGAGATATCTGTGCAGACTGACATGACAAGGACGACTGACAATGGATAGCTCCTAGCTAGCTGGATAGATTTAAGCTCACATATGCGAAAGAAGATTACTAACTGCATAGCTGCTTGAATTGCTATTATAGGCAATTTTTTCCGACGCAAGTCGATTTAAATCTCCAATATAAAAAAAGGTGTGGACCCAGAGTCCGCAGATAGTTTAATTTCAATAAAAAAAAAGGAAAAAACAATGGATAGCTGATCTCTCGCTAGTCACCACTGATTCAGGATTACATTGTTCATTTCATCAGGCACAATGCTGTCACTTTGATGAGCTACTATATTAAAAAAAAACTATTTTCTAAACCAAACCATAGCTTTGTGGTTTATACTATGAATATAAATAATTTATCTATGAATTGGATAGTTTTGTTTTTATATTATATTTTCTCAACACTCTTTGACCACAATATCTCATCTGATGTTAAGCGGCAATGTGGTCCAGAATGGCAAACAAACAAAGCCTAGAGGTAACTGGTTCTCAAGTGATGCCAGAACACACTTATTGCTGCTTGGTTGCAGGTTTACAAACTAGCATACGGTAGCTATCCAAGTGGACATTAGAAAATGTCCCCCTCAACATGCTTAGAATATTTTCTTTACTAAATCATTAATTTTGAACTCTGTTACTAAGTAGGTATTTATACACATTATTTTAGTTACTCACTTTGTTACCTAACAGGTGTAAAGTGGCCTTTGATATGATTGATTAATAATATGTTGATTACCCATAAAATAAGACAACAGGAAAACAATGGAAGGCTGGCGTAAACGCCAGGATAGTGCTCAAGGGGTTAAACACAAAAAACATTGTTTTGGTTTGTTATTTGTATAGTTGTTAAGTTTGTAATAAGATAATGATTTAAAAATATCATACATTAATCTTCATAACACATAAACTATAAAATTATTCACTAAATCAGCTTTGTATATGGAGCTGGTGTCATTTTACGATGCCCTAATGATAACAATATAATATGAAAAGTATTATTTACCAATTTTTCATCTGGCTCTAGCTTAAGGTACTTCTTCACAAACTCCATTATCCAACCAATAGGTTTCTCTGCATCAACTGCCCATTTCTTCTTTTTCATAATAGGTGCATTACCAGTGGCTTTTAGCAAAATGTCAACTGAAACATAACATAATAGTGCTATTAGTAGTATTAACAATTATATGGACATCGGATTGAAAGACAAGTAAATATGCTTTATAGCAATCAAAAACGTTAAATTGTATAAGCTATTACACATACACTTTTACATATAATTATACATAAAAACAAACACTAATAAGCTAAGCAATTCACTGACTCATTGAAACTTAAAACTAAATATAAAAATAAATAAAAACTGTCATTATTATCTAGATCTTTTTTCTAATTGTTCAACATTAATCATACAATTACTATTGAAAACATTTATAAATAAATGAATAATTATAGAACTTACTTTTCACCTTATCTGATTTCAGCGAGTCACCGTTCTCTTTGTGTTCACCATCAATTTTTAAGTTTTCTGTGGCTATTGACAGATCTCCTTGTATTTCGCGCCTAGATTTTCATCCCCCATGTTTTTATTTATTTCTATGAAGTATAAAATCAAAAACTAGTTTTTTTAACTACAGATCGTCAATAAACTTTTTTTTTTTTTTATTTTTGTTCTATTTCTCTTCCTCTTCTTAGTTAATAGCAATCTGTGAACACACAATTTGTGCCAGTGTCTTGTGAGCAAGAGGTATTTTCTATCTTGATTCAGCGTTAACAAATTCTAGTATTCCTTTCCCTACTAACATTTCTTTACTACTTAGTACTTGTGAACCTTCTGTATATAATGTAATAAATAAATTTATTGTATATAATAGCATTAAACTGTAGGACTAGTTACTTGAACATGTTTTAGTTATTATTATTCTGATTTTTTTTTTAATTCTTATTTTATTCGCGGTTTTGTTTTCCGCGTTTTTGTTGTAAATAGGTACATAATGTTTGAAACCGATTTTATTCTCAAACCTTGTCAAGCCATAAATTGACACATGGAAAAATTTACTTGACACTGGCTAAGACACAAGCCGTGCAGAGCCATTAAAAAAAAAAACACAAGAAGAAGAAGAAGAACAAATTCTAGCAAAAAAGTGGTCATCCTGCTCGAACTTTCCATGGAGCTATGTCGGCACCTCAGAATATATGTTACGCGTTATTTTCCATAATAAACTTTACTTGTACACAATAACTAAACTATATCACACAAAACGCCATCAAGATTACAAGATATAGACAAGTTTAATAAATTAAGAAAACATCTGCTACATGTCAAATGAGTTCCCGCTAAAACTCCTTTGTTCCATTTTTTTTATGGTTCCATTTTATTCCTTTTTAAGGAAAAGGCAAAGGTACTAGTAGACCATGCAGCTAAGTCAGACGTTAGGAACACCGTCAATAAGTGAATGACGGTAACAAAATGGTGGCCTTCTGTTATAACCACAATGGGAATGATTGGTCTACTTCAAAATTCTCGCACAGTCTCATTAGTTTCACTTCGTAGTAAAATACTGCAAAATAACGAATTAATAATAAGGACTACAACATGACACATCAAAATTGCACCAAGCATCCCTTATTTTTATTCTTTCCAAGTAAAGGAAAGGCAAAAAACTAGTTCATGTAGCCAAAGGAAAAATAAATAAAACATTATAAACATTTTTTGTTTCATTCATTGCTTGCTAGGAACATGGCAAATGTACTGAAAATGGATCTAAGTCTGATGCTAAAAAACACTTTTCATTCAATTGTAATGGTGTAATATAAACATAAAGGTGCATTAGATATTAAACAGGCACTAACAAACGGATTGCATCGGAAAATGGACGTTTCCGTTATTATTCCTTACGCAGTACTATACACGATTATCTAACAAAGTGATGGCTCTTTGTTCAAGGGAGTTTTTGATACACTTCATGTCATTACTTTTCAATACACTTCATTTTCACAAACAGTTTTACGTAAAACCCCAGCGAAATTATATAAAGCGTTAAAATATTTAGTCCTAACACCCGAATCCGCTCATAGCGAAAGCCGTCGCGTACTCCTCCGATCCGCTAGCTCCGAAACCGTTTTGGAGACCACGTAACGTTCTCACCGACCCCGATGATAAAATCACGTGCGAAAATAGGATCTTTCCTTTCCAACCGATTCAGTATGCGTGCCAGCGCCCACGCCCGCGTAACCGCCGTTCCCGCCGCCGGGGACAGGCGGCTAATTTTGCTCCCGCACACTCTCCGGGTCCCCCTCAGGCGGCGACCCAAGACGTGCCTCGTTCCCCAACTGGGGAGGCTCTTGACGTCGCCGCCAGCGCGATACAGTGACACTGCCCATGCATAGAGCATTACACGCACAACACTGCAAACACACTCTTGCACATAACATGCAGGTACATAGGTCCTGTAAGGAACCTTTTTTTTTTTTTATTATATTAATAAAAAATGTAGGGAATAGCTAGGTTCAAACTCGCAAGAGAGTTTTACGCTCAGGTGATGGCCAAGCCGAGGTTCGTACCATTTTGGTAGCCCTTGTGCTAGTCACCTTTTGCGGTTGAGTGCCTTCAGCACTCGCCCCCAAAGTCACGGTGAAGCTGTAAAGGCCCTTCCGGTCAACAGCGTCAGCTAGGTCAAAAAAAAAAAAAAAAAAATCGTATGTAGGAGGCCCTTGGTCCGCGAAGCCGTGGGTGGTCGCTAAGCCTTATGCCGCCTATGGCTTGAGCCCCGTCGGACCTGGCCCGTGGTTTTTTGTCAGCTCCGCCACCCTATATTTACCCCACTGAGAACTGCCAACAGAAGTGAAAATCGAAATTTTAGAAACACCGTTTATTTAAAAAAAAAAAAAATCGTATGGATAATTAAAATGTTATATTTGTTAATTGAAATTATTAACATAACATTTATCTGCTTTTTATATTTAGTGGCCCGCCAAGCAATAAGTACTCGTATGTACATCATTTTTATATAGATAGTTTATTCATATCATTAGATATGATAGGCTGCGTGAGTATACATTTTATTATTTATCTCTAAAGGACAGCAATTACAAGCCATCTTATCTTTGAAGTACTGTAACATTTAGACGGCTGACGTCATAGGATTGGTAACGTGAATCTATAAGCTTTTCTCCTTCCGAGAAACGCTCACATTAATAAAAAGTTAAAGTATACTACTTGGATTGAAAAATCGTATCGACTATTGTTATAAATACTAACGGTTAAATGTATTATTATTCATTTCCGGTTAAAAGGATTCAATTGATAAGAGAGAGAAAGATAGTATGTGTAATAAGATAGTATGTTGGCATAGATACGGTATTTATAGTAAATATTACATATTAATATACATTCGTACTACAATGTTACTGTATAATATTATTTTGATAATAAATCATCATCTTCATTCCCATGTCCTGTTCCCAATTCACTTGAGGTTGATGCAGTATTCTTTCTTCTTCCATATGTCGCTATCAGCCGTCATAGCTTCATTTACTCATTTTTCTTTAATATTATTCCTTGCACACATCCTCTACATTTTGTAATGATTGGTATAATATATTTTGGTTTTGTAATTTTTATTATTATAATTTATATATCTTCATTTTATTAATTAATAAAATTCGTTAAGAATACCCCAAGGTTTTCTATTAGGTTATATTTACGTCAACTGACAATTTTATGTTATATCTTACGCGTGCGCTCTGCGAATCGATAATGAGTTTTTAATGTATTCATTGCGGAGGTCGTCTAAGAAGGAACATTTTAAAATTTGAATTTTGAACTTCGAAAAGAATTCTGTGAATGTCAATTAGAAAAAGGGGTTGAGAGACGAAGAACGTAAGATAAAGGAATAAAATCGATCTTTCAACCAATTTTTTAGATTACTATATAGTACTTTATAATTATAAAGTAACGTAATCAGACAATATGGGTGATGAAGAATAAGCAACACTCGACGGGCAATTTATTGAATATAGTAACTTTTAACACTATAACATTATACCTTAAACAGACTTTTGGATGATGCAAGCGAAGATCATAGATGATCGGATAATTGTTATGACCGAGACAACCGTACTGTTCAACAAATTCTGGTAAAAAATATTGCAGTGCTCTATAGGTCGTGTTTCTATGCAGCCTAGGGAGGATCTTAAGGATCTTTCCGCGATTCATAAAGCAGGTTTTTATTCGCTATATTTTTATTGAGTCACGGTAATTTTTCAACTTTTACCCCAAAACGCTGCAATTCGACAATCCTGAATAGGGCAATACATTTTTTTTTATGGTAACGCTGTTGGAGGTCGTGCTCGCAGAATAAAAATTACTCCTACCGTGATAACCATGGACTTATTATACTAAATGTCCATGGTGATAACTGATTACAGGTACCTGGAACGTTTTCAGTATTAACCAGAGATGAATAATTTAACTGTAAGTAATCTATGTGGTACACCATTTTGTTTGTGTTGTGTGTTATGTGTATCGAGTTGTTTTTAATTTTAGTCTTTCCAGCTTAGTGTTCCAAGATTTCTCCACGTCTGCACAAACAAAAAGCCTAAAATTTTAGTCTTTCTAGCTTAGTGTTCCAAGCTTTCTCCACGTCTGCATAAACAAAAAGTCTAAATAATTATTAAGGGTTCTCAGATTAACAGCGTAATTAGTTGAAAAGAAGAAATTGCAATCAATTGGGAAAATGCAGTCGAAATGTGAGTACCATGTAAAAATACGACTTGACCCAAAAAGTTATAACTTGAATAGTTACTAGTGACGTTTCTATTTATTTGTAGATGAAATGAGGAATAGTAGATGGAGCACCAAGAAGGACGTTCTCCAAGATCTCGCAATGGCAAACGGGAGAAAAGTAACTAATTTAGACAACAATTTTTTTATTGTTGGAGAAAATCCTCCGCCTCTGCTCATGTTCAATAATAAAGGTTAGTGTTTTTTTTTCAATCTCCCTTGGTTTTGTATTTGTTCAGTTCAGTTATTTTCTATATCTATATATCTGTAATTGTCTAATTATTGTATGTTCTTAGTGCTATGTCGTTTTATTGCTGTAGATTATCTATATAAATAAATAAATAAAAATAAATGCATACATACATGCATGCATAACATATAATAAAGAGAGTTGGCCCTTATTCAATTTAGAACTAATTTTTAAATAATTTACTAATAAGGTAAATCTTATTTATTGAATAGGTACTGTGTTTTGGTCATAATTTCACCATAAAATCAAGTAATTATGTGTTCCAAGGTTAACATAGTAAAGACAGAGGTACTGGCTCTCAAATAAAACAAATACTTCATTAAGCAATTACTTAAACTAATATGTTTTTAAAATTGCATTACATTTTATAGATAATAGAAGACTTGTTTATTTAACCCCTTGAACACTAACCTGGCATTTACACCAGCATTCTATTGTTTTCCAATTGTCTCATTTTAATGGGTAATCAAGAAGAAAATTTTGAACTGAAACTGTTATTTACAATGGCAATACCATGCTACAAACTTTTTATTTTATTTTCACAACCATTAATTAAACTATAGATATATTATTAAAGTAAGGAACAAAAATGTTCAAAATAGTGTGTAAATTAGCAACTCAGATAAAAGAAACATTTATAAAGTCCATAACTCCATTTCTAGATGCAAAAATCAAAGGTGTATTTGCAACAGATAAATAAAAGCAAATTGCCTCCAAAAGTACACAGTTTCCTGATGATGATTATATACTTATAAATGTCATAAATTGAAATGGACAGAAAAAACTCTATGATAAATCGAGAGAGAATGATATATTTTTTTAAACACTAAGAAATTCTCATTAATAACAAAAAAGTGTGTTTCTGGTAATAGTTAATGTTAGGAGACTTTATATTATACCTTTTTGTGTTAAAACAACTTGTATGAATACTTTCGATATCATAAAATTGCATTCATTACAATATTTTTGGATAATTATAAATATAATCTTATCAATTGCTTTTAAATTTCAAGTAGAAAAACAATTACTTATGTCTATAATGACACAATTTCTTAGAATTTTGTGATTTTTATACAACATATAAATAGTGGTTATTAATAATTGTAATGACCTTTTGCCCCCTCCTTATTATGGTTTATACCTATATTACCAAAAAGGAGTCATTTTGACTGCATATATTCTAATATTGTGTAGTGTATTTCTAGTGTTAATTAACTTCAATAGATCTGTAATCATATTATCTAATTTTAAAAACAATAGAGCATATTTTAAAAGCATTCACAAGCAGGAAAGTACTAAAATTCTTCACAATGAAAGACCCATAACCCATCCATAACTTTCTTAAATAAAAAATATAGAGCTCTATTCCAGATAAAAATACTTGTTAGTTTGTAATTATTATTAGGCTAAGAATTCCAAAATTCTTTACTTTAGTCATGACTTTAGCTTAAGTAATTACTTAACCATCAACAGGAGGGATAGATTACATAACAAAAGATGTTTTGTTTTAAAAGCACAAAGATCTCCCTTAGTTTCATTAAAGAAAAAGTTCACTGTTGTACTCAGTACATGAATCACACTCTAAACATAATAGTTTATTTATTTTAAACTTTCCTTAAAATCATAAGTAGCTTAGCTATTGGTTTTTTATTATAAAATAACAATGTGAAATTGCAGTCAAAAGGTTTTTTAGTAACTGCAGCACTTTTCCTTTGATAGCATTTCTAAGAATGTTTTTATGGTTTATGACATTATGATTTACTTTGAATGAATGTAGGTACTATAATTCCTGTAATGATGACTTGTGTTCATTTAATATGTCACTTGTGCATCTAGTGTATTTGTTGTTTACAATTAAATAAGAGGGTCGCTCAAACTTGGATTGGTCATTTTATAATTTCATTGTATAGATTAGTAGTAGTAAAGTTTATAAAGATGACCAGATTTTGTTATGAATTATATTCGGGAGTTGAGGAACAACTATGTTCTTGACCCTGGCTTCACCGTTTAATTTAATTGAATGGATATATTTTGATTATGGTGAAAAAACTGGAGTGATACTATATTATTGTTACAGAAGCCAAAATGTTCCATGGTAATAATATTCTTAGAACAAATGATGAAAATATTGTGAAACCTGATCTTAGGGGAATAACTCATATGTTACGTTTGGTGAGTAATATAATTTTTTTTTACTAATTTTTTATGCTGATTTTAAACTTTTAAACACAGTGAGCATAGATAGAGTTCAAATTACATTTAGTGTCATTATAATAATTCATTTGAACCATAGTTTTTATAATTTTATTTATTTTTGTACTTAGATCTGATAAATATTGCCCCAGTCTTACATACATACATACATACAAATCATCACGACTTTCTTCCGTGGGGTTAGGCAGAGACTATGTCCTTCCACTTGCTACGATCTTGACACACGTTTTTCGCTTCTTCTACTTTCCTGAGTGCTTTCATATATGCTCGTCGGTTATGAGTATTTTTGTTCTGGCCTTTATTTAAGACGTGTTCGATTTGGTCGAGATACGTTCGCCTAGGACGACCCTCACCGACTTGCCCATTCACCCTCTCCCTATAAAATTCGTTTCGTTAATCTTCTGTCATCCATCCTCTCTACAAACCTGAACCAACATGCCCCAGTCTTATGTGAAATAAATACTCTCGACAAATTACATAGTTTTTTATCTGGATTGGGACTGAAACGTATTAGTAATAGATATTAACAATTACCAAGTCACAGTTTTAATGAATTAAAATTGACTCTTTGAATAGTATGGAACAAAACTTTCATTTGTATGAGGTTATAAAACCTTATTAGGGAGCGTTCAAGTATTACGTAATGGAATTTTCGGAGATATTTGTAAAGCCCCCCCCCCCTTCCCCCATATAACGTGCCTCCTCCCTAGTAAAACGTTACTTTCTTTATCCGCCATTGTTCTCCATATGCATGAGAACGAAGTATAACGAACCCATCCAAAATGTTGAAAATGTCTTGTTCTTAATTTTGTTTTCTTTACTTTGGAGTTTAAAAAAATATATATTAAAAATTATTCAATATCCTGTAAAGTAGGCGGGAAGTTTTGTAAGTTAAAAAAAATTACAAGTGGTCATTCCATTTGAAATGTTGAGAAAAAAAAAAACCCTTAAAAAAATGCGTGAGAAATGCGCGACCGTCCTGAAGGGTTAATACAATGTTACGCAACGTATTGTTCAAAAATCCCACTTCCGCCCTGTAACGCATCGCATCGTAACGTTTAAGAAAACCGCCTCTTCCCCAAATTCGTTATGTAATACTTGAACGCTCCCTTATATATATTAAATAAATTAATTTCAGGTAAAGGAGCATAGTGAATTGAAGGAAAATGTAGACAATGTTAGTATGGGCAACAGCACCCCTAAATCATTTTGTGATATTATAACCATAAGTAAACTTAACCCAAATGTTAAAGAATTTGTACCAAGGTGTGGTAGATTAACATTAATGGGTGCAAGTAAGGACAATGCTATCCAGGATATTCAGGCTGGTGATGATTGTGTAGGTAATAATGAAGCTCAAATTAGTGACCGTAAATGTAGGGAAGAAAATTTAAATAAAGTAGCAATAGAGAATATTGTAACCAAGTCAGTCATAAACGAGAATAAACTATCTGAAGAAACAAATGTGAACGACAGTGAATCGGAGTCTATAAATTTCAAGTCAAACGATACGCAGACAATAGCAACTGTTTTAAAAAATAAAATAACTCGTATTAACGCTTCACAAAAAAAAACTTTTCAAGCTAAAAAGGAAAGAAATGTGGCTCTTGCAAACCTTCAAAAACTTTATTCTATACAACCGAATGAAAATGTTTCATTTCATGCTGAACGACCTGTTAAAAAGGCTATTAAGCTTATCACGCCTGATTTTTTTGAAAACTCCAAAGCTGCAGAAGATATTGTCATCTCTGAAAATAAACAAGAAAATGAACTGGTAATGAATGCTAAACAGTCAGATGAGAAACCGATAGACACAAATTGCCAAGATTGCCCTTTAAATCTTGAAACTTTAAGCACAGAAAGAGTTAAAAATGGTAATATTAAAGATGACAATATGTATTACGGTTCAGAAGTGAATAGTTGTGCTGTAAAATCGAACGCTTCTGATCCTCAAATTCAAGATTCAATAAAAAAAGTGAAGAACTGGTTCAGTAAAGCGGACAAGAAACCCAAAACGCCAGCCGTGTATTTAGGTCCTGTGTCGTTTAAAAGAAAAGACCTCACCAACCGCCAATCACCGAATGAAATTGTAAAAAAAATATCCAAACCAAACCTAACAGTAACTCAGCAATATATACCTACAAAATATGCTAGTGAACTCAATAAAATATACGTGGAACGGATGAAAAATAAAGAATTGCAAATAGAAAACATCTCGTGGAATAACTTGAACATGAAATTAATAGAAAAAGATGAAGAAATGAAAGGAAAGACTAACAGCAGTAGCACTGAAAGTAAAGTCTGACGCATAGAGAAATATATTTTTTTAGTAAGACAGACCAACAGACTTGGTCAAAAGAGTGAAAATGGTATTATTGACCAAATCGTTAAAAATATACTATATCGTTACATACACGTGTAACTTTTATTAGGGTAAAAATGTGTTCATTAATTATTAGTGAAAAATAATTTTTGAATCAGTCACTATCTAGCTACTTCGTTACAAGCTGTATTTGCAGTGCTTAAAATTCGTCAGTTAAATGATACTTTGGTTACTTTCAAAGCTTGATGTCTTATGATATTTTGCTGCGGGGAACAGCAGCAAGCTGTTTGTGCAATTTATAACACGGGAGCTCGCGAATCAATTACAAACATGTTTTCGGAATATAGTATCTTAACCTTGCTCTCCCAGTATAATCTTGACTAGGGGTGTGCGCGCGGCTGCGCCGGCGTTTCGTTTATTCTTCATTGCTTTTTTTTTAATACGGAACCCTCGTATTTTTTTTAATAAGATAAAATAAAAATAGTTGTAACAAATTCAAGCACTTGCCCGTAAACTGTACATTGAATCGGATGTTATTAAATGTTTTATGAGTTTTACTTTTTTTACGTGGAATCCTAATTATTTTCGAAAATTAAATTACCCTAAGTTAACCACTTCAGATATAAAAAAATTCCCGTCAAAATCCGTCCAGTCGTTCCGGAGATTACCCGGAACAAACAGACAGACAAAAATTCTAAAAATTGTAATATTGATATAGGTAATCGTATATACATACAAATCTATTTAGTAAAAAAAATATCTGACGTTACAAACAGTCACTTGAATTTTATTTATTAGTTTAGATAACTTATGTATGTCCGCAAAAATTTATATAAACTTGAACTTAAACAACCAGCATAATTTTAATACAAGGAACAAACATAAATGAACAGTTCCCTGTTTCAAACTTTGTAAAACTAATAAGAATTTTCTAGATGTTAGGTTTGACAAGATCTCGAAGTTACGATTTACTAGACAATGAGTTCAAGCGCCATATCAAGCAAGTTTTAATTTGCAAAAGTTATTGGTTATGATAGGATGGATCATGTGAAGGATGGTGATGTCTGGAAGTGACAGCTTTCTCTGTGCATCTACTAATAAACTTGTAACTATTAGTTGTAAAGTTCCGAAAAAAATGCAGAAAAAAAATCTGATGTAGTTTCTTGCCAGTTCTTCTCGATGACTGAGTTGTTTTCCGAACCGGTGGTAGCGTTTTGACGTTTATATGCGTCTTAGGGCCTACAAATTGACTAGAGTATTTTAGAATTTGAAAGATAAATTGAAAAATTGTTAAGTTAAACACACTGAATTCTTCTTTACTGTACCTTAAAAAACTTATTGATAGACCGAAAAAATCAAATAACTAACCAAAATTATTCGATTAATTGAACAAATGATGATAACACAAAATTACTCCTTAAAATTAGTAGAGGCTTTAGCCTTTTTTTTTTCTAAAATTATTTCCTTCTGAAACCTTAAGATATATTTAACCATTTATAACTTTCTATCAATAACACAATCACACCGACAGCCTTGCAACCAACATGTTCCGCGGGCGTACACGTCGGCGCACGTCCAACTCCAGAACATCGCGCCGTTGCACGCTAAACCTCCTGACAGACTGAGAGGAAGAGGTGGACACTTGTCATTAATACATAGGTCTCAGGCGCGCGATCTCATACGCCGGTCCTCGCCTAGCTGAGTAGGTAGTTTTTTTTTTTTTTTTTTTCCCCGCCAATTTCCCTCTGGCATGACCAGAGACCTTTTTATTACATGTTTTATTTGTGATCTTTTGTTATTTTTTTGTAGCGTGTTCCTTTGCTTTAGCCTTTTCTTTTGCATTTCTTGTTCTTTATTTATTTCGTCTATATCTAAATCACATGTCATGCCTATATTTAATTACATCTAACAACAATATACATCGACTTCCCAATTGTACTACACAGCAGTGTCAAAATCTTATGATAATCGCTTAAATCTAACAATAGAATTAGAATTGAATAATTAAAATCAAGTCAAAATCAAATTTAAAATTAAAGATAAAATTTACTGAGTTAGGTTAGGAGGACCGTGTCTATTGATCCGTATAGATCGGGTGCATCTCCCTGACCCCTCAGAGTCCGATCGATAGCAGGATTAGCTCCCAGGAAACTCGGAAGATTACTCCACGAGGGACGCACCTGTGTGCCTCACCCAGTAGACTTGTCCGTAGGCGCGGACAAAGGAGAGGCCACCGTCGAAGGGAATAGCCCTGATGCGATTTCCCCGTGTTCGTTCGTATTAGTTTGTAGTTTAGTTATAGTGTAGTCTGTAGTTTCCAACTGTTATTTATTTTTTAAGATATATGTAATTTATAAATTGCAAATTTGTTAAGAAATAAAAAATGGTTAGGGAACCACGACACACTGTCGCTAAGCTGCTGCAGCTGAAAGGGATCACGAGAAGATTGCTCATCACAATCACACCTGGGTTCCATTCTAACGGCTATCATCCAACGAATACTTTACTGAGATACAATACAATTTGTTTAATAATAGTCTAATCACAAACAAAATGAAACGGACAGTTATACAATTATGCATCATTGAATGAAAGACGAGGATTCTAGAAATAACGTCGGTCAGGTTATTAGTCGTCGACTAACAAGCCTAGTTTGTCTGGAGTACACCATGAGGGGCAGTGGCGAGGTGTGAAAAAAATCGTCGGTAAAGCCAAAGCAGCATAAATAAAAAATCTACCTGGTCGTCATACTTCTTCCTCTTGAAGAATTACAGTAATGAATGATGTATGCTTGTGCTGCTGAGCGAAGATATCCAGTTGCAGTTAGTGTTAACCAGCTTCACCATACCTTTTTTTTTTTTTTTTGTACATGTAGAGTATGGTAAGTTGTTTTTTGATTAAAGATGAAAATTATTTACCACGCCAAATAATAATGTCAAATTCATTTAGCTTGTGATAAATTGTAAAACTGGTTAACTTTTGTGATCGTGGATTTTAAGTATTTAATTTTAACAGGACGACGGGAGTTAGATGAAGTAGTTTTAGAAGACATTTTTTTAGTGTAATTTTTTAAGTTTTCGCGTTCCATATTTAAATTCAGTTAATTTTAACGGGTTTTCACGCGTTACCTTTGCTTTTTCCACCATCACCCGCGACACCTACTATCTGTTGAAAAATCCTTGACGAAGCGAGCCTATGAACTTTGTGACCCTGAACATTTAAATACGGAGCTCGCACACGTTCAGGAGACCCTAAGAAGAAACGGGTACAAAGCGAGTCGAAACGGCTTAGGTCGACACCGTACGAAACATCCGGAGGTCAATAGGCAGTCTGCGTTCATGCTATATATCAAAAGAGTAACGGACAAAGTTGGAACAGTTTTCAAAAAATTCTCCATCAAGACTGTACACGTTCCGTTCTCCAAAATTGAAAATTTGATTCGCACGCCGAAGGATGTAATCCCGTACCAGAAACCAGGTGTCTACAAAATCGACTGCAGTTGCGGTAGTTCCTATATCGGGCAGACTAAGCGCACTATCGCGCAAAGAGTCAAAGAACATATCGCAGCTGTAAAGAATCGCCAAACAACGAAGTCAGCGATAGCAGAACATCTGGTCAACTCCAATACCAACCATTGGATCGAATTCCACCGGCCGAAAGTTTTATCCACTGATCGCCAATACTATCGTAGAATGGCTCGCGAAGCGATTGAAATTAAAAAACATCCAAATTTCAATCGCGAGGATGGGTATAGACTTTCCTCAGCGTGGAATCCGGTGCTAGAAAATCTTAAGGTTCGTGATTTATCGTCACAGGCATCGTCGATGGACACTGTTAGTGTTGTGTGTTGTGACTATAATAAATATAAAGACCAAACGGGGGTAGTTCATCAAAATACCCCTCAACGCTGCAGGCGAAGCCGCGCACCGCCAGTCAGCCCGTGACCACGGTTGGTGAAACCCAGCCGAAACGTCGGGATAGAAAAAAGCAAAGGTAACGCGTGAAAACCCGTTAAAATTCACTGAATTTTTTTAGTGTTTCACGTTTACGAATTTGTGATTGTTATAGTATATTTGATGCATGATTGAATGTGTGCGCAGTGAGTGTTTTGTTTTTTAGTAAGGCTATAAGGAATCGGGTTATATGAGCGCTTCGCTACTGATAAAGGGTTACCTGATTTCGTATCTCATGAATGAACATAAAAAAAAATCACTGATAATGAAACACGTATTTTCAAAAATGTCCTCTGTATCATTACATTTTATAGGATTAAAAAGATATATTGAAATCAAAAATGGAAATTAACAAACAAAAAAGTTTCAATTCTTCAAGCTGCCCGACATTAGAAATATTTAAAATAAGCCTATATAAGTGATGCGAAGGCTTTATTTTTATCAAAGCGTCAGTATTTTTATAAAGTCAAACAAACTTGAAACGAATCAACACATTGCTAAGTGGATTCTCTAAAAACTATAATAGTTTGAGAGCGCAAGTGGTTAATCCAACTGGTTTTACTCATTAAAATAAATTTTTTATTTGGATTATAAGTACTTAACCCTTGCGTTGCAACTCTTGTGAGTTTACAAGAGTGTCTTTTTGTAAACCCACTTTTTAACAAGTGTGGCGTGTAAATGCAATAAATATTAATAAAGATAGCAATATTTATTTCATATAGTTAATTTAAATTTATAATTTGCTTCCTAGATTTAACGCATTATACCTACAGAGCAGTGGTCGTTAAATAGTGGCCCTCTGCCGGTATTTGTGCGGCCCGCGATATAGTAGACAGTTTCAGTAAACTCAAAACCGAGTTAAGTTATGAATTTAACTAAATTGATATATGCGGCATGGGACCGTCGGTATAAATAGAATCGGTAATCAGTTCAAAGACTATTATTGTCACACAAAATCTATGAGGAATTTGTATTTGACAGCTTATATGTAGTAATATGTCAATGAATAGATGGCATCACCTACCCGATGTATAAAAATGCGGCTCGCAGTGGTACCTCGTATGGGCCTATATGGCCCTTGACCGGAAAAGTCTGACGACCAACTGATATAGAGTATTGTATATAATTTTCAATATAAGAACACAAAATATATTACAAAAATGTCGGAGTATTTTTTTATTGAACCAATCAAACTTTCTTGATGTTATTTTTAATGTTCTATAAAAAAAGTCATTTAAAATATTCAGTAATTTCAAGCATAACCTTGTGAAGTTTTTGTAGATTTATAACTACGGGATAGGAAATATGAACAGATTTTAAATTAAATTATGAAAAATAATTAACGTACTTATAAGACTGCAGGGCAATGACTTTAATAGAATAAGTGTGTACACAGTACATATGTGTATCAAGTTGTTGTAAAACGAGTCTTTTCAAGAAAATTGCTGCAAAATTCTGATGAAAAGACTACATGTTACATAGATAGATTATAGTTTTTATCTGCCAGTAACTTAAAGTAACTACCTAATTTGTTTTTAAACACAATTTTTTCTGAGCGTCTCAAAGGTTAACTGGACCTTGGACATTTTTCTTTATAACTATTGCAATGTATTTGTCCGTTATAGTTTTTTTACATTTAAATTAACAGTAGTATGTCAACATCGTGAAATTGTTCATATTACTGTTTTAAGATAAGACTTAAATTTACCATCTAGTATATTTGTACTGTATATAATTCAATGTCGGTTCATAACTTCTTTGAAAATGCAAAAAACATTATTTGTCAACATTGTGTATTGTTCAATTTTACTTTAAGCATGTAGAAATTCAATTAAATAAAACGTATATAACCTATTTTTTCTATAATTTTAATTCACAATGCCGAATATCTTGTATTATATCAATGCTGAACTTTTTTTTTTACATTTGCCCTTACTTATAAACCGCTAATCCACAAAGATCGCTGATTAAAAGAAACATGTCAAGCCAATATTTACGTCTTAAAGAACAAAAAAATTAAGGGTCTGTTACCATTACAAGTGCAAATAGAGTGCATATTGACAGATGAAAGGACCTCTGATGCTTTTTTTTTATTATTTGGTTGGGTGATTCACAAAAACTCTGCCCCTTGTAGTGTCATTGTTCTACAAGGCACATTTAAATTTTTTGCATACACCATTAGATGTGTGCTGTTTTATAATATAAAGTAACTACATTGTTTTTTTTAATAAGTTGTCATCTACATAATATATGTATTTACGTACATATGCTTCAATGACTGTTTGTATACAAATAATCCATGTCTAATTTGTCCAAAATAAACTCGGAAATTACTCAATTGATTTTAAAAAATAGCATAGAATTTATACCATTTAATTACCTCGATATTTTTAAAATTGTAAATTAAATTTTTTTAATACCAGGGTGAAGGGTTGTGGTAAACACTTCATGGCAATGCAAGCTAATTTACAGAGACATGTTGAATAATATTTTTGAGTAATCTTCTCGGCTATATTTGTCTTTTTGAAGCTTTTAAATATATTTACAATATAATTACACTTATAGCGTTCTAAAACTATTCACAATTCAAAAATTCTTTATTCAATTTAGGTCTTGATAAGGCTCTTATGAACGTGAAAACACTACAATAGAACCTATCTAACAATCTAAACAACTAACTTGACCCATTGGGGGACTAACTAACGGGGAAACCACTTCAGAGTCTTGTGAAGGTATAACTTTGGCATCTACTCTACTGGTGAGGAAGAGCCTTCCGGGTGAGACGCACACGTGCCTTCTTCATGTTAATATACAGTAGAAACTCGATTAAGCGGACTAATTGTTGTTATGCATTCGGATAATCGTATGTATGAAGAAAAGCGGATTTTGTGCATAAGTGGTACATAATGTTACGTGTTTATTAAAATCAACAAATACACTCAAATATCAACGAAAATCAATGCGTATTAAGAAATTATTAAGAGATACATTTTCCAACATACGATGTATGCACTTACTTACATACGTATTTTCATAAATTACATATATGGTAAAATACTGCAGCCTTAACATGAAATAAAATATTTAGGTACATACATATGTACGTATAATTTATTTACAATATTTGGTAATTTGCATTTGATAATCATGAAATAAAATAAATTTAATGTGGTTTAAAATAAGTACTTGTTAATTGTCATTTGACGTAAGCCACTTTTTCTCTTCATTGCTGCTAAATCACGAATTCGCTTCAGCTGTAGTAAACTCACACTGTTACTCTCTCTTTTTGTTTTTTAAACCACTTGAGAGCTATTCATGGCCTGAAGTGCTTCATCGTGAGATGGCCTTGAATCATTTTCCTCGTCTAGATTTTCTTCTGTTTCATTTTGCATTTCCAGCTGTTCATTTATCTTTTTTTTATCCGGTATAGGCTCACTGCTTTAACCACAATCTCACCTGATGTTAAGTGACGAAGTGGTCCATGATGGTAAACAAACTAAGCCTAGAAGAACTAGTTCTCAAGAGATGCTTCCGGAACACACCTATCATTGGTATTTGGCGACAGGTTTTCAAACTTGTGGGTGGTAGCTGCTACCCAGGCGGGCATTATTAGAAAATCCCCTACCACCATTCTGTGATTTCCTCACGATGTTTTCTTCACTGAAAGCTCAGGATGATTTAATTTGGATAGGAGGATTTGAACTAGCGTCTATTGACGCGAAATCCGACCGTACTACCAACTAAGACATTATCGCATCAAAATCTTTTAACTGCTTTATCTTTAATATGTTCTTGCATGCAATACCGTGGTTGGTAGTCCAGATAATCGCGAGTTTGTATAACGGCCGGATAATCGAGACAGTATTACAAGTAACGTAACGAATCCAAATATTCGATTCAATGTACTTGATAAAAATATTAAGAACAGGTATTTGGCCTTGATCGAAATATTGAGTTCATGTTTTTTTTATAATTCATTAGATGGCGTTTGTAACATTTGTATGAAGAGAATAACTAATACAAATACTAAGTAAAAAAAATATTTTCAGCTATATAAAAAAATGTATCAATTATTCTATGCCATAGATAGAAAAAATATTTTAAAAATATAGTTCGTAATATACAACAAATAAAAATTGGAACAGGTATTTAGATTAGTTCATGGTTTCTTTTATTATTCAGTAGTTGGCGTTGTAATAATATTTTTTTTAGTCTTTCTCTCACAAGTCATAAAATTATAAAGATTAATAAATGACATTTAATATTTAAATAAGTTTAGCGCAAAATTTTATATAAATAACAATATTGATAACGTTGCTGCCGTGTTGTGCCGGCCAAGAATGTAATCACCCCATATCTTTCCGTGGGTGTCGTAAAAGACAACTAATGGGAAACTCAGAGGGTGGGCAGCAGCATCCTCTGGGTACCACAAACACCTACTGCGATCGCCAACCCGCCTGCCAAGCGCGCTGATTATGGCAATCCCCCCCTTATTGAGAGAGACCTATGTCCAACAATGGACGCCTTATGGTTGAATGAACAGTGATATAAAGGACTTTAATAATACTTAAAAAGTAAAAAACTTTTTGTGTGACACAAATATTTTCTTTGTTTTTTGGTTTATTTTTATTTTTCTCGAATTAAACTACATTTTCTAAAATTTACTTGCCGTAATAAACTACAAATAAAATAAGTGTATCTTCGTACCTAATCCTCACATATTCGATAATAGTAGGTATCGGTAACAACGAATGCAAATATTTGTTCAATGAAATATTGGAAGACATTGCCCAAAGAATTGCTAAACTCAAGTGGCACTGGGCACAGTACTCGTAGAACCGTTGCCCGATGGGGCCAACGGGTTCTTGAATGGATACTACGCACCGGAAGATGTAGCGTGGATAAACCCTTAGTGGATAGACGATTAGTCTTTTGGTTGAATGGATGGATGGAAATATTCATACTTCGAGTACTTTGAATGGAATAAATATTAAGAACAAGTATTTGGAATAGGTATTTTTTTTTAATTGTATTATGTGGAACAGGTATCGAATTTGCCTAATCCAACTCATGTCTAACCAGTATCTAACAAAACTCACATAATAAATACCTACTTTTACTCAACCTAATTTGACACTGGCAGCGTTCATTTCGTTTAGAAATTTAATTATTACGTACTAAACAGAGATATTCATACATTTAATCATATTTTGTTTTAGTTATCATTGAAAATATATTAATTTAATAAAGTTCCACCTATTTTTTATTAAATATAAAAAGTGTATACACATATAAATTGTTTAAAAATGTAGTTAAGACGAAAGATGCAAATAATTATTTGTATACAGCGCCATCTAACAACTGAATCAAGAGACTCTGATTATTGTCCGACCAAATTAAAAGTGACGATACGAAACGGTTACAACATAAACAAGCTAATGTACATAAAAAGGTCATAAGAACGACGACCACTTTGTAGTTTGTACTAAGTTATAATACCATGCAATATATACTAGGTATTAGTTACATATACATACTTATTATATACCTCTGCTACCTAATATAATCTTAATTTATTTGTGTTATTTTTAAAGAAATCAGTAGAAAGTAGTGTTTTATACTCCGTAAATATTAATGTTTTATGCAGCCGTGGTGAATCTAGTGATTCCAAAGTCAAACTTAGTTGAAAGATTTATTGAAATATTTCATCACCAACTGTTAAAAGTGAAAAAATAATTTTCCTCAAGTGATTACATTACAAGAAATGTCCACCTGTAATGTTTAGTGGAGACTTGTGAGTACCCTGACAAGGTAAAGATTATCTATACAACAGAACTTATAGTGAGAGGAAAATTGAAAGAGATTGAAATGTCTCATTGGACGACCAAGAACGCTATTCTTCGTGACCTGTCGGAGGCGCAAGGATACGGGGTTCCCGTAGATATTGTTGATACTGTAGCCAGTGGTGATAAACCTCCTACACCAAATTTTCTAGAAGGTGAATTCTTTATCCTGTAATACCTGATTTTTAATTACACACTTGATTTTGAAGTTATAAAGAGGCAGAGTTGATGCCTTTTATACCCATATAATATTATGTATATTCAGTTAAATAGAAGTACAATTTTTTACACGATATAGGCTCCGTCCTTTGACCACAATCTCACCTGATGTTAAGTGAGGATGTGGTCAGAATGGTAAACACACCAAGTCTAAGTACTGGTTCTCAAGTGATGCTTCCGGAACACACCTATTGGTATTTGGTGACAGGTTTTTAAATTTGAGGGTGGTAGCTACCTAGTTGGGCATCATTAGAAAATGCCCTACTACCATATTATGGTTTCATCACGATGTTTTCCTTCACCGAAAGCTCAGGTCGATTGTAGAGTTGGTTATTATGTTATGTGGGACTCTTATGTTTCATGATGGAAACATATAACTGTGAGTAATCTTAATACTAATACAATGTAGCATTTACTGCTAGAATAAACCTACTACTATGGTCACCTGTGAATATCACTTATCTTTGAGAATATTAGATCATTATTAACATTTAAATATTATTGTTTGACATATAAAACTTCTTATAACCAAAAAAACACTGTCTATCAAATTCTCCAGTAATAGCGTGCAAATTATTTTCAACAATATAAATTCTATAAAAAAGCCCTTGGATTAATAGAGGGCCTTCAATTGCCCTGTACTAAAATAAAGACGGAAAGAAAAACATCTCTTTCATTTCTAGTACTGAAGTTTTTTTCATATTTATTCTAATATCTACCCTTGTATAAAATATCTTTATATTTCCTGTATATATGTGGATTTACTTACTATTTCAGAGACAGAAGAGGAGTATTTTGAACACTGCACTGGGTCTGAAGATGCACTTCCCATTCCAGATTTTGGACTCATCAGACAAATGTTGAATGTTGTACGTAATTTACTCCTCAAAGCTTACTTATGGATAATTTTTTTACAGAAATTAGAATTCAAAATGTTATAGTTTTTATCCACATTGTCACCTGTTATTAATTAGTCCCCCCCCCCTTATTTTGAGTTTCGCATGATAAATGGAAATGTTGTAGATGACTTTCAAGTGTAGCTCCCAATTTTAGCAATAGAGACAGTTATTTGTTAATATTTCATTGAACTATGTCTATGTATGTCTATGTATTGTATGTGAATAATAATATTATTATTAGTTTTATTTATTATATTACTGTTGCTAACTATTTCAGATGAATATTTAGCAAATTTATACTAATATTGTGTAATTATTATATATGTTAACATTGTGTCCCTTCTTTCATTTCTACCTGCATTTTAATAACAATATTCATGCACTTGTAAGTTGTACACTTGTTGGTAATTGGGTATTAGATTCAATGTGTTTTTTGTATCAAGTGTTATTATTTATCCATACTAATAAATAAATAAATTTGAAGTGTCTGTTTGTAACAAAATATTTTTCTGTTTGATATGGGTAATTTGAATAGCTGGACCGATTTTGGACAGATAGCTAAAGCTTATTCCATGTAACATAGGCTACTTTTATTTTTCAAAAATAATTTATGTTCTACATAAAAAAAATTAATACTTATGAAATTGTAAAAAAAACTATTTAAGTTAACCTCAATTCTACTGGCAAGTGCATGAATTTGTGAAAAAAAATTCGCTTTCTCTTAGTACACAAAAAGTTAAGGGAAATAACAAGGGTTCCATGTAAAAAAAAAATAAAAAATATATTATGCAGTGAAGAATATATGAATGCGGCGGCAGCCGCAGGCACACAGCCAGTATGTAATATATTTCAATCCATTATCTGTACATGTGCCTTTAATAAATATATATTTATATTTGGCCACCCGCATTAGAAAATGTCCAATTATGTATTTCTTTACAGAGTAAGATTAGGTTCCGTGTAAAATGCAAATATATTGATTAATGTAGTTCTTCAGTGCAGTACATTGTCACATAAACTAATTTAAAACAATTACAGGTTCAACAATCAAACACATCGGATGATGATGAAGAAAGTAAATCACTTGATGGTGTAGTTACTTTGAATACCGATGCTACTAAAGAAGTTAATAATACAACGTATGTCATTAAAAAAATAAAATGCAAAAGACTAAATCGTAATGTCGCAGTCCAATCTATCCTTGAAGCTATAGGGAAAGAGGTTTATAATGAGAAGCAAGTGAAAAACAATGATACACTTAATACGGAAGATTCTAGAGTAATCGATAATAATATATCAAACCAGAGGGCAGTAAATAATATTAATAATGTGAACTCGAGACAGAATTCACCAGCAAACAGCAGACCTTTGGCTTTAGATCCTGTAAATATGTTTAGGAAGAAGACTCCTTCTAAAAAGTCTGTCGCGAAAGAGGAGTCGAAGTCTTCTTCTGTTGAGAAAAATATTAATGCGGAAACTTACAAACCTTCGGAACTCGCAAGTGAATATTACAAGAAGTATGTAGAAAGGATGAGACTAAAAGAATCAATGCAAGACGACATATGGACAAGAGCCGAAAAGAAAATGAAGGAAATAGAAGCGACGAAGTAAGTCCAAATTAAAAATATAGTTTATTTTACTAGCTGCGCCCGTGGCTTCGCTCACGTATAATTTTTCCACTCTTTCAAAAATTATTCACTTCAATATATACATTTTTAGATGTGCCTTCACATTAAATATTGGCAATTAATGTCCTGGTTTTCGTTGTTTTTAATACTTTTTTGTAATACGAATGTGTATCTTAAAACTAATTTAAACCTTCCAGATTAAAAATAAAATTTTATAAATCGATTTAGTGATTAAGCTCGAGTTATAACCCGACTAACAAACAGACAGACATATTGAATTTTATATAATGTAAAGGTTGTCTAATAAAAATGAAAGCAATAATCTGTCTGTGAGATTAAATTGTAATAGAAATGTGTTTTTTTTTATTCAGAAAATTACAAGCGTCTCAATCAGCTCAGTCGAGTAGTAACGAGAACAAGACTGAAGTTAGCAAAAGTAATTAATATACATATATATATATTAAATACTAATATGGTATGTTAGTGGATAGTTTTTATTTATATATTATAATCTATTAAGGATTAACTAATCTAGTGTATATTTTATCATTAATAAATATATACAATCACGTCCTTCCCAGGAGGGGTCGTTCATTGATTACGTGATGTTTCACGTCACGCAACTTCCTTTTCAAACCCTCCCTTGGCGATACGTGGTGAAGTTTGTCCTGCCCTACACCCCCCCCCCTCCATTTGGCTATAAATAATATGTAATTTTTTATGTAAGGTACTTTACAATTTTTCAGAACACTAAATAGAAGTTTAATCTTATTTTTAATTGTAGAACATTTTTTATAGTGTTTTTGGCAAATAAGAGTTAAAATTGGTTTCAATTCAGACATCACGCGTTCAAGGAATTTAAAAAAAATCGCGGGATATCTCATCCAACTTCCCTCTTCCTTCCGGGCCTCACATGATTAATGGACGTTCCCTAAAATGATCTTTGGTTAACCTTCCAGAACACCTATCTCTGTGTGGAACTTTAAACTTTATATATGTATTTTTGAAGCGATGACGGCGCAGTGGGTAGTGCGGCCGGATTCCGCGTCAATCGACGCGGGTTCAAACCAGCCTATCCAACTCTAAAATCGGCCTGAGCTTTCGGTGAAGGAAAACATCGTGAGGAAACCGTAGCATGGTGGTAGCGTCGGGGTAGCTACCACCCTCAAGTTCCAAAACCTGTCGCCAAATACTAATAGGTGTGTTTCGGCGGCATCACTTGAGAACCAGTATCTAGGCTTAGTGTGTTTACCATCCTAGACCACATTGTCACTTAACATCAGGTGAGATTGTGGTCAAAGCACGGAGACTATACCGTGTAAAAAAAGCTTGTACTTTTTAAAACATAAAAACTTGTAGTCTTAAAACTAAATTAGCTTGACCTATTTACAGGTCTATTGTAAGGTATGTTATCTGCAATTATTGAAATAATCACAATTTAGTGGCGGTCCTTAAGGGGGGGCCGTAGGGGTCATAACCTCTCTTCAAAATCGAATATGTCGAATTGACGAATCACATATTTTTTCTTGGCTTATGGCTTCTGTAAATGAATCCACAACAGAGCCAGTGTCATGAAATAACTATAATGATATTTAAAAGAGTAAATTTATAAATTCTTACATTAACTTCTAACTTCCAGCTTAAAACTAGGTATTCTAGGTATCACACTTGATAATAAGTTACAATGGGGTCCACATATTAAAACTTTGGCAGGAAGGCTTAGTTCCGCTGCTTTTGCGGTTCGAAAAATTCGCCAGTTGACGGATATTGCTACTGCTAGGTTAGTCTACTTTGCTTACTTTCACAGCTTAATGTCTTACGGTATTTTGCTGTGGGGTACAGCAGCAGAGGTAGACACCATTTTTACGTTACAAAAGAGAGCTGTTCGAGCAATATACAATATGGGACCTCGCGAATCTCTAAAGAACAAGTTTCAAGAATATGATATCTTAACTTTGCCCTCCCAATACATCTTCGAAAACTTAATGCATATTCGTAAAAATTTAGACAAGCTAGATCTAGTGAATGATCGTCATAATTTTAATATTAGAAGTAAAGACAAGTTGGCCGTCCCACGCTTTAGGCTAAGTAAGTGTAATAAAAGCTTTATAGGTTCGGTATTCGATAGTATTCGGTTCGTAATAGTATTCGGTTTTACAATAAGATCCCAAGTAACATTACCGATTTACCTGACAATAAGTTCAAGTATTATGTCAAGCAAGTTTTAATCTCAAAAGGTTATTACAGGGTGGATCATTACGTGAACGATAGTGATGTCTGGAATTAACCCACATCTCTGTGCTTCCACTAACATTATTAAGACTACGATTTGTATAGTTTTTTATATGATAAAAAAAAAATGATATATATTATATTTTTAAAAAAAAAAAGAACCAGATCGAGTTTCTTGCCGGCTCTTCTCGACTGGGTTGTTTTCCGAACCGGTGGTAGTGTTTTAGACGTTCATAAGCGCCTTCTTAGGGCCTAAATTGAATAAATAAATTTTGATTTGATTTGATTTGAAAACGTCCAATAAAAGAATTATATAAAAAATAGTTATTTAGAATAATTTTGAAATCTTGGTATTTTTTAAAAGTTTATTTTTAAGTAAGTAATTTATCCATAAGGGATTGCCACTATAATAATTCTTATACCTTTTAGTTTGGGATGAGATCTATCTTCCACAACACCGCCATCTATTGACAAGGGAGTGCATCGTTTGCAAAGTGTTGCCACAACACGGATATCAAATCGATATGACTGAATAAATAAATTATATAATAAATGTACAATTAGGACTCGTGTGGACGTGGGCGGTTTTATATTGGGCGTTAAAAAAAACGTTGGCATATAACAAAATACATCTGATTTATATAGTATATACTCGGTTTTTTATCTACGGTGTTATACTGAATCTAAATGATAGATGTAATGCAGTATATTTTATGATTACATTATAATTGGGTACATCATGAAGTTATTGTAGACGGAAGTGTTCTGAACGCTGAACAAAGTTTTTGAGACGCTTGTTCAAAGCATTATACAGATATTGAACATAAGCCGTTTGTTCTGCATACTTTCAAGTTATGCAATACTTAAATGCAGGAGGTAAGATCATTTAGTATTGCTAGCTCGTCTAAATTAGTGCTGTTCGCAAAAAAACTGGATATTTTACCATTATTGTAAATTTAAAAAGAAAGCAACTACTTAATTTTTTCCAAATTGTATTATTGATAACACTCATCATAAGCTAATAAATAAAAAAGAACTGTCGATAAACAAGACAAAACTATCTTGAAGCTGTAATCTTTGTCTATTTGCAGTTTTTAATCTGTGTATAATTACTGTTTTTAATTGTTTTTTTTTTTAAATTAATTATATCGAACTTAGAATGATCTTATATAATGTCTGATATGTATTATATAATGAATAGCAAATTAAAACCAAGGATGGCCGGTATATTTAGACTGTAATGTAGTAGTTTTTTTTAAACCATTAATTCAAGTTATATGTTATCCTATGTTATGTAATTTTTGTGAATTTTTTAAAATGTTACAAGATCTTTCCAGCAAATGCTAACAACGAGACATAATTTTGTTAAAACGCTGTTTCCTTAACTTTAGGATTGGAACAATATGAAAAAAATCCGATCTAAACAACTGGTATTCATCGCCGTAATGAATTATTAACAACAAAACGCCTTACCTACTTACGACGAACGGAGCGGCTAAACCTTGGCGAGCGCTCACATTTGTAAAGAATAATAATACACATATGCTTGCACATAAAACTGGTGTGCTTTAACTGGCAACAAGGTGCTTTATTTTTAACTTATTTTCAGGCTAGCAATGATTCAGGTCGTCTTTAAAAGCTATAAGTGATTAAGAAGATATTTTAATCAAATCTGAACTCAACTTCACTTGTTATTCTTGGATTAAATTGTCACTTGGTTAACTAATTTATAGTTAACCTATAGTAATTTATATTGCCATGTGGTGCCGGCTTAAGAGTAGTACCACTCCATATCGTTCCCGTGGGTGTCGTAAAAGGCGACTAAGGGATAAACCAGGGGATGGGCAGCAGCATTCTCTAAGCACCACAAACATCTACTGCGATCGTCAACCTGCCTGCCAAGCGTGGCGATTATGACAATTCCTCCTTATCTTTGGGGGAGACCTATGTCCAATAGTGGACGTCTTTACGGTTGGATGGATGGAACTAATTAATTTATAGTAAAAAGTTGCGATTTAAGTAGGGTTTTTTTTTAATTTGTAGATCATTTAAAAATTTCTAAGTTTCCTCTAAGAAAAATGTTCTGGTAACCCTAATTAATGTTATTCCACTGAAAATTTCATACGTTTTAATTTTTTTTCTTTTCCAACTTATTTTTCTTTATCAAATTCGAAGATAAGAATAGGGATCTCTTTTTTGTAATTTATTTGTCGTTAAACGACTTTATATTGATCATTCAGTGACGTACAGTATTACTAATCAATCCACTAGACTAGATAAATCGTTTGCAACAAACTCTTTAATATCGTGTGATGTAGCTACTCACACCGACGTAATTTTAATAATGAGTAAATGAGATATATATATATATATATATATATACACTAAGATATGACTATAGTAATTCAGAACGTCACTGAGGTCACTAATATTAGAACTTATAATATATAAATAGATACACCTTATATTAGTGAATTTGTCTGTCCGCGAAACGTGGTCGGCTGTGATTGTAAGCCGAGCTCCGTCAAATGATGTATTAAAACGAAAGATAATTGTTTTAATCGATTATTCATTGTTTAAATGATTATTAAGAATATTTATATGAAATAAAATATTATAATTGTGTTTTATTTATGGCATTAATATTGGGTTAAATGGCGAGTATAAACAAACGCTCTAAAGTAGGCGTTTTATTTTCTTTTTTAAACTTTTAGTTGAATTTTACAAGGGAAGTGTAGTATTATTAGATGCGACTTTCTCAATGTGAAACCAATGCTTGACGTAATCATGTGGGATGTATGAGGGAAGGGGTTTGGTAAGAACCCTTCTTACTATTGACGACGAAGAGAAGACTTGATTTAAAATGTCTAAAAGTTGCTACCGTAAACTTCCCACAAGGACGTTTAAGAATTACAATGTTCTAACAAGTCGTTCTCCGTATTTGTACATTCAATTAGCACTGGAAGATATTGTAATATTATACTATCAGTTAACTGGTTAACAGCCTCTAAGGATATCAATCAGACGTGCCGTCTAAATTACATTCAATTTTGCGATGTCAATAAGTGAAACTCGAGTTTGGTTGTGCGCTGTTTTCTTACACTGTTTATGTTTAAAATTCATGAAGTTGTGTTATTATTTTTAATTTCTAGAGAAACCGGTATTTTTCACCTAAGTTTATTTTCGTAATACCTTAATATAAATTAAGGTATTACGTAAACTCATTTAATAAGTTGCACGGAAATTAACTTAAGAAATTAAATTAGTTTTGTACGAAGAGTACTTTTAAGCAAAATGGTTAATAATAATGTCGTTCACATCGGTTTGGAGAATATTGTACGTAATTTGGTAAGTTTATTACTTTATATTAGATACTAATATAATAAATGTAATAACTCTGTTAAGTTTTAAAGCCTAAACCGCTCAATAGGTTTAGACAAAATTGAGCAAAGATTTCAATTGGAAAAACATAAGCTAGGCTACATATCGCCTGAACTCTATGCAAGCAAAGCTGTTTTTAAATATTTTGAAAGTATGAATCGGTTATTGATGGTACAGACTTATTCTAAATTTCGAAAAAGTCGTCGAATCCAACTCGTCTAGGCCGCGTTTGGGAAGCTACGTACAATCTTCTTGCCCGTAATACCGGAGTGTCTCATGACAAAAGTTTTCGACCAGTGTGCGTTGCCAGTGATGACTTACGGCACTTAGACGTGGTCGCTTAAGATGGGCCTAATTAGAAAGCTCAAAGTTACCCAAAGGGCAATGGAGAGGGTTATGCTCGGAGTTTCACTACGTAATCGAATCAGAAAGAAATAAGGAGATCCGTAGAAGAACCAAAGCAACCGACATTGCCCGAGAATTGCCAAACTTAAATGGCAACGTGCTGGGCACATTGCTCATCCAACTGATGAGGCCAACGGGTTCTCGAATAGCTGCCGCATACCGGAAGACCTAGCGTGAATAGGCCGCCCTCTACAAGGTGGACCGACGGCCTAGTGAAGGTCGCGGGATTCCGCTTGATGCGGATAGCGCAAATCTGTTCCTTGTGGAGATATTTGTCCTGCTATGTCCAGCAGTGGACCTCTTTTATTTGAATGGATAATTCCAGGGAAAAAGCAATCGGGATATAATTAATATGTCGATTACCCATAAAAATGAGACAATAGGAAAACAATGGAAAGCTGGCGTAAACGCCAGGTTAGTGCTCAAGGGGTTAATGAATTATCCTATATTTTTAATTGGACCAAATCATACACCGTGTTGTATAAAATGTTTTTGAGGTTATAAGAAGCTAACTAATAAAAACAGACAAAATCCAATCAAAATCAAAAAGTCTTTATTCAGTTTGGACCTTTTGGAGCTTATGAACGTCAAAAATCTACCACTTGTTCGGAAAACAACCTAGTCGAGAGGAGTTGGCAAGAATCTTGATCTGATTTTTTATATAAATATAAAATAAATTATATAACTCATAATTAATAATAAACAGCTTTAGCGGAAGCACAGAGTGGGGTGTCATTTCTAGACATCACTATCCTTCATGTAATGATCAAACCTATAATAACCTTTGGACATTAAAACCTGCTTGACATAGCGCTTAAACTTATTGTCAGGTAAATCGGTAATGTGCATTACCTAAACAGCTTTTATTGGAGTCACTAACCCTAAGACTTACTACTTAAGTCATAGAAAATGTTTACACATAAGAACATAAAAACGTTTTTAAATAAATTGCAAATTAATTTGATTACGCTCTCAAAAGTCTTTTTGAAATTGTGTCAGAAATCCTAGTTGGCGGGGTTTAAATTGACAGCGATGCGACACTCGACTTCAATAAGATCGAATGAACAGGCAAAAATGAGAACTGGTACCATAACTAATTACATTCCTCGAATGTCTTTGAAGTTTACTCCTATTTTCAGGTCATGTAAAATAGGTCGTTTACAATACGATTACTGAAATTTATGTTACATCACTTTGTTATGTAATTCTAATTTAATAAAATGCTATACGTACATAATATATCTCGAATGGAGATAACGCGAATCTGAAAGTCGTAAGCTTATATTTGGACATATTCAAGTTATATTTGAACATTTCAGGAACATATTAAGGAGTAATTTTTTGTGAAAGTTAACATACAGGAACTTGAAAATGTAACATACATCCTGCCTTACATTTTTAAGACTTCGAAATCTATACTATATCATTTTTTTAAATAATTTGCTTAAAAATCTCTTTATAAGCATTATATTTTTAATCTAAATATGATTTCTAAAATAATATCACAAATGTAACGAAATAAACGCAAATATAAAGATACAATTTGCATTGTAAAATGTCAGACTCAACACACATATTACACACACAAATACTCGTCTGAACAAGTAACGTTCATTCGCTAATGGATAGAGGTACCAATAATATTTTCATGTTGATTTTCCACTGTCAAGATTTTTCCTACTTATATATTTTTACGCTGTATGGGCTCAGTGCTTTGACCACAATCTCACCTGATGGTGAGTGACGCTGTGGTCTAGGATGGTAAACACACTAAGAGATCATACTAGTTCTTAAGTTAGGTTGCCAGAACACACTTATTGGTATTTGGTAACAGGTTTTTAGACTGGAGGGTAGTAGATACCCAGGCGGGCATTTTTAGGAAATGTATACTATAGTTTTCTCACAATGTTTACCTTCACCGAAAGCTCAGGATGATTTTTGAGTTGTATAGGTGGGCTCGAATCGGAGTCTATTGACACGGTATCGGACTGCACTACCAACTACGGTGTCATATACGGTACTTACATAATACAATAGTTTAACATTACTCAAGGCAAGTATTGTAAACTACAAGAATTAAGACAGACAAAATAACGATAAGTAACCATGCCAACTGACACTTAGCCGTCTGTATATCATATATTTATTATGATAAATTTATTATAGCAACCAGAAGATGCACCAAGCGTGCAGAAAGATGTCGAAGGTCGGAAGGGTAACGTCAATTATGGCATCGATGACTGTCCACCCTGGTATCTCTGTATTTTCATGGCTTTGCAGGTAAATGGACTTCTTTACTTCTGACTACATAATATGTACATGAATATTATCCGGGTATGCAGATAAAACTGGAGAAGAAAATCTCATAATGCTTTTCCAACTGACAGGAATTAACTTTTTGCCTCTTCCAAAAAACAAACACGAACTACAGAATTAATTACAGTGGTAGGTTGTTTCGGAGCCCATAAAGTCTCTTTCAATCGATTTCGCTGTGCAATATTGCGACTGTGGAGTTGGTTACTCTATTATTTACCTGCCTAGTTTTAAATTTAACTTTTTTAACAGATTTTCAATAATAGAACATCACACAGTGTGTTCCGGTCAAGGGCGGATCGTGGTTTTTTGGGGTCCTAGGCTAACGGAATTTTTGAGGCTCGACCATTTATAGAAAATTAGTTTAATAAAGAGGGAAACTAGCATGCAATTTACTTGATCTTACATTATCATGTCTATAATTATTTAAAAGTAACATAGTCACGATATGATTGTGTTGTCGCTACACTGTAAATCTGAGTTGGTTAATCCATTAATAAACTAGAAAACTGGAAGCGTTTCTTTTAACAGCTAGAGCTCAAATCCCCGCGTATCGATTTGCCAGACACTTATATGGTACTTCTATGAAGATGATTTTTTATACGATATAGGCTCAGTGCTGTAACTACAATCTCATCTGATGTTATGTGACGATGTGGTCCATGATGGTAAACGATGCCGGACGTTTAACACATGACGAAGGCGCCACCGGAAGTCGCATGACAAGGCTTGGTATGTCTATTTGAGATTGTTTCACGAATTCAATCACTACTTTAAAGGATATGTACCGTGTGATTTCGAGGTGTTTTTGTTTCCAGCACTACCTGACGATGATCGGAGCCATCGTGGCTATCCCATTCATCTTGTGCCCAGCTCTCTGTATGCAGGAGAATGATCCTGACAAATCGAATATTATTTCCACAATGATATTCGTCACGGGTTAGTTTTTTTTTCTGTAATTTGAGTTAAATACAAAAGTTTATGCTTCCCTAATAAGTCATGGTCATGGAGTCCGCTGGATGCGAGTGGCGCAAGACCGGTCGTCGTGCAGATATATTTGGGGGAGACCTATATCCAGCAGTGGAAGTCTTTCGATTGAATAGATTGACGGTTGGAATAGGTCATAACTTTCAACATATGGGGAATAGTTCACCTAGTATTTATTGTATGTAAATTCCAGATCTTGATCTCTAAGAAGATGCAAAGATTAAGTATATCATTATAAAAGTACATATGTTATTAAAATGTACATATGGTAGTGAATGCTGGGTTTGGCAGAAGAAGCATGAAAGTGAGATTAACGCAGTGGAAATGAGAAGTCTGAGAAGTATAGCTGGAGTGAAGACGATTGACAAAGTCAGGAATAGTATGATAAGGGAACGCTGTGGTGTGGTAGAGGATGTGGTGACCAAAATAGAGAAAGGTATGCTTAGTTGGTTTGGGCATGTAGAGAGGATGGATGAGAGAAGATTAACGAAATTAATTTATAGGCGAGGGTGAATGGGCAAGTTGGTAAGGGTCGACCTAGGCGAATGTATCTAGACCAAATCAATCATGTCTTAAATAAAGGCCAGGTAAAAAGTACCCATAACCGACGAGCATATATGAAAGCGCTCATGAAAGTAGAGGAAGCGAAAGAGGTATGCCAAGATCGTAGCAAGTGGAAGGACGTAATCTCTGCCTACCCCCACGGGAGAAAGGCGTGATGATATGTATGTATGTTATTAAAAAAGGTTATTTGGAGGTGCTGGGATTTGAACCCAGGACTTTCAGCATGCGAAGCAGACACTCTACCACTGAGTTACACCCCCGATATACAGACATTCGAAATTAACGATCTGTTTAAACAATTATTTTAATATTCCTAGAGTGATATTACAACATAAATTTGATATTTTACGTTAATAAATGCGAAAAACAAGAAATATTTATTCAAATCAAAAAGTACATAAATTTATACAATACTTTATAATTTAAATGAAATTAAATAAAAAAAGAACTATAAATAATGAATGCCGTCCAGCTCGCCGCCAGACGGAAAGGTTCCCAGAAGGCTGGCCATATTGCCACGTTGGATGGCAATGCTAATTCGCTGTGCCAAATATTGGCCGGCCCTCTGGTCGCGAGACGTGTCGACTAGACTTTAATTTGATATTAGATTTTAATATAATATAATGACGGTAACATCATAAGAATTTCAGCCTTTTTGCTCCTAATAATAAAAACTAAACTAACACGAAATAGTCCACAATAATACAAACAACTTGCAAATTTTTATATTCTGTTGAAACATTTGTCGTCCTTTGATTCATAGATTAATAATTAGCTTATATAAAATTAAATACGTTTTAAACTCTGTCGTTTTTACCGTCACCAGATGTGTCCGATTTGTACTCTTCACAATTTTGCAAATAGGTATAGAGATATTATTGTATCCCTTACAATTAGACGCCAATTTTTTTCAATTTTCTCTCGATTTAAGTAATTCACTATTTTTCCGATAATCTGTTAGCTAATTTAATAAAATATGTATATTATCTTAAAGTCTAGATTGGAAACACATATTTTATTTAAAACTTTGTGCTGTGAGCCGCGGGACTCCGCTCGCTTTTCATATGTTCTTCACTGCGTATAATATCATCATCATCCCTCCCTACCCTTTTCCCATTTTTATTTGGGGTCGGCGCAACATGTCTTCCTCTTCCATTCCTCTCTATTTGTTGTCATCTCCGCATTCACTCCTTTCCTAAGCATATCATTTTTCACACAGTCCATCCATCTTTCTTTCACTGCGTATAATATATCGTTTTTTAATAATCATTGGAAAATAATATTTTGATAATGTTGTGCATTAAATCATATTTTGTTCACAATTTCATGAGTTTCAACAGGATTGGTAACATGGCTCCAAACAACTTTTGGCTGCCGGTTGCCAATAGTACAGGGTGGTACAATTTCATTCTTGGTGCCGACGTTGGCTATTCTCGGTTTACCGGCGTGGCAGTGTCCGGCGCCGAACGTACTTGCCACAATGACCGAAGACGAGAAGCGACTTGTCTGGACAAGCCGAATGCGGGAGCTTTCAGGAGCTATTGCGGTGTCCGCATTGTTCCAGGTTTTTCTCGGTAAGATAATTAATAAAATCCATAATATAATTGTTTTGTCTAAATATCATAACACTGAATGTAAACTGGAGACGGTATAGAGAACCTGTATAGGTATTCATCAGAAACGTTCCTGTGTAGAATAAAACAAATAAGCTACATTTAGATTTATAATATTTATTAATAAGTTAGTATTGCTATTTCAAAGAAAAATTGAAGATAAATCAGTACAAGATATTTTTATCTAATGTTTGTCAATCGATTTCCTTAATTTTGTTGCGTGATTTAGGAGACATTAACGAATAAATCACTCAGCCGCAAAAGGTAACTAGCTCAAAGGTTCGAACCTTGGCTTCGCCGTCACCTATGTGTAAAAATTCCCGCTGAAGTTTAAACCTAGCTAATCCCTACATTTTGTATTTAATAATAAAAAAAAGGTTCCTTACAGAACCTATGCACCTGCGTATTATGTGTAGGAGTGTGTATGCAGTGTTGTGCATGTAATGCTTGATGCATGGGCAGTGTCACTGTATCGCACTGGTAGCGGCGTCAAGGGTCTCCTCAGTTGGGGAATGAGACACGTCTTGGGTCGCTGCCTGAGGGGGGCCCGGAGAGTGTGCGGGAGCAAACTTAGCCGCCTGTCCCCGACGGCGGTAACCGCGGTTTCGCGGGCGGGCGCAAGTGAACGTGGTTTAAACGGAAAGTTCCTATTCCTGCGAGTGTTTTTATCGTCCCGGTCGATTAAAATATTACTCGGTCGCCGCTTCTTGTAGACTGTGCGCCGAACAGGCGAGTTCTAGACGCGAAGCGTATAGACTTTTTTTTAACCTAGCTAATGCTGTTGACCGGAAGGGCCTTTACAGCTTTACTGTGACCAGCGTACAGACTGTTTTAAAACATATATGTATAATGGAAGACAACACAACCATGGCGCGATGTAGAATCGTTCAAAGAAAATCAATTTTTGTTGCCGTTGTATATAAAATTGAAGTGTCTATTTTTTACTAAATACACATGAATACAGAGGTGGCGTAAGGCGTGGGCGACGTGGGCGACCGCCTACGGCATCGTGGACCGAGGGGCTTGGCGCCAGGGCCCAAATGTATACATATTACTAGCTGAGTGGCTGCGGTCCTGCCCGCTGTGTATATATTGCATTTGTATTGCGTTGCTATCGCGGGGGCGGCCTTGCAAAATGTACTTTGCCCACATCAAATTATAGTCTTGCCTCGCCACCGTATGAATGTATACACGATGCCTATACTAAAAAGGCATTTTTTAGATGTTTGTCTGTCTGTTTGTAACGGCTAATCTCCGGAACTGTTTTACTAATTTGGACGGGACTTTTTTTGTTAGATAACTGAAGTTACTCCGCGTAAAGTATTTTCTTTTCTTAAATAATTAGGGATCTGTGTAAATATTTTTTTTTTTTTTTTATAAAATCCGATTCAATGCACAGTTTTACGGGCAAGTACTTACATTTATGATAAATATTGTTACTTTATCTTAGTACTAAAAGAAAAATGGGGTTCTGTATACTTAAAAAAAAATGCAGTGAAGAATATATGAAACAAATATATTTATAGGTAAACCGCTTGTTAAGTGAAAAGAAAGAAAAATATATTCTTCTCTTTCAGGATATTTCGGTGTGATAGGATCACTACTGCGGTTTGTGACACCGTTAACAATAGCACCGACTGTTGCCCTTGTCGGTCTAACGCTATTCGATCACGCAGCCGAAGCAGCGTCCCAACAGTGGGGCATAGCTGCTGGGTGAGTATATATTTACATATCCGCTATTCGATACTGAAGGTAGATAGAGATCTATCGGTTTACAAATAACATGCGGCGCAGGGAATTATCTCATTACATGCCAAGCTACTGAACGTGACTGACGTGTCACTTTATCTATATTGGATTTTTGTTTATTGCTGCAACTATATAAAAATATTCTTTTAATTTAGGTGAGACTTCTTTTTGTGATAATTGATGGAAGTTAATAACTTTGTCTCATGTTTTTATTAAATACATTAAATGAAATATTGCTTAATTGCTTAAATCTATTGGTATTTTATGTTTAAATAACTACTATTCCTAATATCGTTGATATTCCTTATAACCCCCTTATACTCTAAAAACTACATTCAAACAGTTATATAGATCGCCTATAAACAATTTCTATATCATTATAATGTATTTCAAATATTCTATTTTATTTATGTTACTGCAGAAGTAATGCGCGAGAAAATGGTATTTTCTATCGGTCGCTTTCATCATGAGATCTCAATCTGTTTTACAGAAATTTCAAACTTTTTTTATGTCGCATCAGTGTCAAACAGAAAAACCGATATATTTTTAACTTTAACTCGCCGTTGTCGACATATTCGTTACTAATTATCCTCTTAACATTTTCCTTATACTATTTTATTTAACAAAATGATACGACTTGATTACCATCCTGGACCGTATCTTAAAGGTAAAAACTTAAAGTCATGTAAGACTGTGATCAAGATACCTATACAGTATAAAAATCACTGTGCAGAATGACCCAGAAAAAGCAGAATGTCAGCTTTTTCTGGGTCTTGGTCGCATAAAAATTAACTCGATCATATAAAAAAACACAACTTAACAAACATGTATCTTAACTTTTATCAGTAAAATCAGAACAGAAAAATAAAATGTCTGGACAACTTTATTGCAATGTATATGATAGCAAAAAGCCTTTATTCTCGGGGGTAGTAAAAGATAGATTGCCCGGGGGACGAGCGGTCGCCATAACAACCAGAGGTCACTGCCCTCCCCGTGCAACAAGTACAGTTATTGATTACATCTGCATCGGAACGACGCGTACATATACGAGTATGTATCAACTAACTCCTTATTTTTAGTCCAACACAAGAGACAATAAAAAATCTATTATAAAAGAAAATAGTAGCTGTCAATATAAAAATTCTCGCGAAATTTCTCTCGCAATGTGCGACGAAGTTGTCCTTTGTTCTCAAATGTCAGTTTATACCACAATATAGATAGTTAACAAAAAATAGGCAACACTGAATATTAGTATAACTATTAATATGCATGAATAGTTTAGAAGGTTTCTGGATTATTCGGGATAAGAGGAAAATACTAGTAGTTGTCCCTATTTGTGCTAATAGCCAGTTTTGTTGATAAAATTCAAATTATATTATCTGCGGTCTAACTACAAGATTTTTACTGATCGCCTAGAAAATAGGTATTCAGGACATTTGATGGTATCAAGGACCGCATTAAAAACTACTATTTGGAACACATGGATTATAGATAAAGTTGTTTGAACTTTTTCTTTTTTACTTACTGTATTTATCTAGGGTATTTTAACTGAAGTTTTTACCATTTTTCGGCAGAGAGCCTTAAACGCTTGGTATTATTAGGTATAGACATATTATAGCAACATATATGTACTTGTTTCTCTAGACTTAATGTGTTACTACCGAGCACAACGTCACTTAACACCTGATAACATTATAGTCAACCGGTAAAATTATATACTATTAAAAATTAACGACTAATCGACTCAATATTTCAGTTCATCTACCATCACTCTGCCTAGTAATAACATATCCAAACACCAAAAAGAACTCGTGTTAATGCTTAAAACGTTTACTCTCTTGCCTTATAACATAGCACGATATATAGTACATCTCGCTACAAGCGACTTCGCTCTAATTATGTTATAAAAGCACTAAGGGTTTATCTAGAATGTAAAGTAGGTTTATATTAAGAAAATTTGAATTGAATTTTCTGTGCTGGTAAAAGCAAAGTCTAAGAAGAGCCTCGACTGATCAGACAAGAGGACAAAGCGAGAGTCATTGTTGAAACGCGTGACTAAAAATACTACAAGACATAAGATATTGGCTAGTCCTGTAAAACGATGCGTTGCAGTATCTCTTAAAATTATTCTAACATTCTGCTGTTTGCATTTGACTTTTAATGATCAGTAAGGTTAATATATTTGATTAAATTGTATTCTTATTTCCGCATTTGAAGCGCAGTTAGCAAAGTAAAAAAATCAACCAAATTATTTATGATGGATTTCCGCAAAGTATAGCCTTCATCAATCGACTATATGAAGTGATGCTTCCATTGCTTTTGTGGCATTATATGATCTAGATGAAAAAATATAAGCCTGTTATAAGATCTGTCATATAGATCAGGGTGTTGGGTTAGTAACAAGATGGATGCGAAACGACTGCATGCTGCAAAAATGAACGTGTTGCTCATGCTCATTTCCATCATCCAGATGGACATAGTCAGAGTACCAGTAATAGAAAAGCTGAAAGGGAATCGATTGACTTAGTATTGACGTTACGAAAATATGAAACTCATGTGAAGAAAAGGAAATTACTAGGTACGAATGTTGATGGATGTAGGTGAAGAGAACGACCAAAGAAAAGTGTATAGAGTGTGCAAGAGAAGATGTAAAAGAAACGGCGCAAATGAAGAGATTACAACTGATAGGATTGTATCCATCCATCCATCCATTCAACCAAAAGACATCCACTGCTGGACATACGTCTCCCCCAAAGATCTAGACGACGACCGGTCTTGCGCCATCCGCATCCAGCGTATAGAATGTATGGAAGAAGAAAATTTTGCCCGCGCCGAGCACGAGTGAGTTGGGTTCAGGATATGCGAATGATGATGTGATTTGAATGAAGGTTACAAGTAAGATTTGTATCGATTTCCACAGTTTTGATAACTGTATATATCGTTATATTAGAGAATCTCTGAAAATAGATCATTTCGTTTGTGTATCGTCATTAACGTTACTGTGGATTGTATGATGTTATTAACAAAAACATATGTTTCAAGATTAATAAAATTAACATCATAGCTTTTTCACCAGTCTTATTATAGTAAACTTTGTTCAGATATTAAAATGACCACATTTTATTTTTGCGTTAATACTAAGTTTTTTTTTTTCTTTGAACTAGGTAATAATAGCGTTAAAACCAGTGACTGTACAATTTATATCAAAGGATTAAAAACTAAAGAATCGAGGTTACTGAAATTCGACGGAATTAGTTGTTTGACTCTTTTATAGCGGAAGTTTGCATTGTTCTGATTTTCTATATATATATATATATTTCATGGACTTACACGTCTTTTCGAGTTATTTTGTGCTATTTTTTTTTTGTTAACACATATGATTTTTGTTAGGTAATTAATTAAACATGTATTGAAACTTAGCTAAAGGGCATATATGTACGAATAAAAATCACATAAGTTTAGCTAATTGTGTGTTAACTGATAAGTCTCACTTCACACTAAATATTGAAGGCGCTTTATCAAGAAAGTTATTCTGTAAAAATAAATACTGTATTAGTATTTAAAAAAGGAATTACTTTTTTAATAACGTCTAAAGTTGATCTAAGTCAAAAGGATACTTTTTATGTCATTCCTATTTCGAGCCATATTTAAATTTCAATTAAGTCTAGCGGGCAGTCAAGCGCTTTTTGTAAATACAAACATCCGAGAGTCTACACATGAAACGAATGTAAATAATAAATTCACTAGAAATGAATCATTTTCATTCCCGTCCACCCGCACTGAGTGCCTGCCAGTCAAACAACATGTTTAACGATTACACGACTGGTAATCCATCTAGTTATAAGTGGGGAAAATTTGATATGTTAATATACATTCCACTTTGGATATTTCCATTGAATATTGGATTCTTTAGAATTCCATAAATAAATGTGTAATTAATATGAAAATGTTTTTTTATACACGTAATAGGCTCAGCGCTTTGACCACAATCTCACCTGATGTTAAGTGACGATATGGTCCAGGATGGTAAACACACTAAGCCTAGAGGGGGTATTGGTTCTCAAGTGATGCTGCCGGAACACACCTACTGGTATTTGGCGACAGGTTTTCAAACTTGAGGGTGGTAGCTAATACCATGCTGTGGTTTCCTCACGATGTTTTCCTTCACCGAAAGCTCAGGCCGATTTTAGAATCGGATAGGTGGGGATAGAATTCGCGTCGATTGACGTGGAATCCAGGAGAACTACCCGCTGCGGCATCATCGCTCCAAAGAATTCGCGAATTTAGACTATGATAAATGATTATATTCGGGTATTTTAAAGATAGTTTTAATATTACTATGGCTGAATACTTAAATGTTTATTTATGTGGATGAATTTATTTTGTCTTTATTGCATTTTTTTTATTTGTTTGTAACCACACCTCAGTTTAACGAACTATTTATAAAGAGGCCATTTATTAAAAAAATTAAAATGAAAATATAAATATTTTGGCAAATCACAACTTAACTACATATTAGAGTATTGTTTTCTAACTGAATAAATAAAGTATCAGTGAAAGAAAAGTAGAAAAATATATGAAAATTAATTTTATTTCCGTTCTAAATTAATATTTGATTATATTAATCGGCTTTGATTATTTACAACAAAGTATTGTAATAAGCTTAATTAAATATAACAGGAACAAATTAGCGTCTTGAGATAAAGGCTCGCCCTTACTCGGGCACTAGGATGCAATGTTACATAGAAATTATATTATAGAATAAGGATCATTTTATTGTACCTATTGTATATTAACCAATGAAGTTATTATTGTTTTTGTGTTCGATATGTTTTCTAGATGTACTATGACTTTATAAAATAATATTATAATAGATTTTTATTTTCAACACTAAAAGACACCAACCATGTTTCCTTTTATTTCTTAATCACTTGATCATCTACAATTCCCTAAACATAACCGAGCCATTTTTTTCTACACGGTGTAGGTTCAGTGCTTTGTTTTTTTAACATTCTTACCTGATGTTAAGTGATGATGTGGCCCAGGATGGTGAGGTCCATATTGAACACACTAAGCCTAGGTAATGGTTCTTAAGTGATGCTGCCGGAACACACTTATTGGTTTATGAATTTCAAACTTGAGGGTGGTAGCTACCCAGGCGGGCATTATTAGAAAACTACCACACCACTATGCTATAGTTTTTCATGATGTTTTCCTTCTGCGATAGCTCAGGCTGATTTTAAAGTTGGATAGGTGGGATCGAACTCGCGTCGACTGACGCGCAATCCATCCTTTAGATTCAGTGCTGAAATTTTATGTCTCGCTTCCTGTACCAATTACATTGTACATTGAATATATTTAATTAATCTAAAATTAATCATAATTTCCTAAAAAAGGATTTAAGTAGGCTTTGCATTTTTTTTTAAATTTAATGGTAGGTACTAGGTACTGTTTTTATTACTGTTTCCAATGAGGGAGCATAGTCATTAGCAAATTATTTGCTCTTTAGCTAATTAAATCTTACCTGGGATTGAAATAAAAAGTTGTTTTGTTCCAGAACATTCATACTGCTGACGATATTCTCACAATGCATGAGCAATGTCAACATACCCACATTCGGGTATAAGAAGGGTACAGGTTGTTCGCTTATTTGGTTTCCACTCTTCAAGTTATTCCCGGTGATTACTTACTTTTACTTATTAAATTAAGGATGAAATACTCGTAGGCACTTTGAACTTTTAAGACATGTGAGGTCATAAAAAACAATAGCATTCCTTCAAAGACAATCTGGTGACATCACCGACTTCCGTTTTACGCAAGCTCCTTATTGATTGTTGTGAATTAAATTTTCATTTATCTTGCTATTATTTAAGTTATTAAGGGTAGTTAAAGTATTATTACGTTAGCCCTAAGGGGGGGCGGCACCAATATTTTTTTAAGGCGACATGACGTTGGGAAAGCTTAATGATAGTTACATAGCAATGTATTCTTATTATGTTTTTGAAGTGAAAACTCCTTGCTTTGAGCGATTTTCTTTTAATTATTTATTAGTTTTTTTTCTTCGATCATCAATGTTGCTATTGTTGGTTTTAATAAGTTTTTTTTTTTAATTCATAGATATATTCTTTGGTTCTGTCTTACTGTATATTTATTAGAGTAGTTAATATACGCAACAATTTATTAGGATAATAGAGGATTAATTTGACAAAAATTGACCATGGAAACAATATCTTATAAATAAACGAATTTATTTTTTAGGTGTTGTTGACAATTCTAATCATGTGGGCGATATGCGGCATACTGACACTCACGAATGTCTTCCGACCCGGACATCCGGCTCGCACTGATCTAAAACTTAAAATCATTGACGACGCACCTTGGTTCAGGGTACCTTATCCAGGTAGTTATCAAATATCTTCCATTAGTCATTATACTATTCACTAGCTGTGTGCCCGCGGCTCCGCCTACGTTTTACATGTTGTTCACTGCGTAATATAGTTTTTAACTAATCATTGGAAAATATTGTTTTAGTAGTGTTGTGCATTGAATCATACTTGGTTCACAATTTCGTGAGTTTTAATATTTTTACGCGGCACCTTATTTATTTTCGAAAAATAAAAGTAGCCAAAGTAATGCGGTGTAACTATAACTATCAGCCAAAAACAGTCCCAACAGAATCGGTCCACCCGATCTGGAGATCAGCCGGAACAAACAGACAGACGAAAATTTTACAAATTCTGTTTTTGCTATAGGTTAGCGTCCGCATAATTTTGACCAAAATAACTAAGATTAATAAGTAAGCTTATTTAATCATCACGTCATTCGCCGGCCTCTATTCCATAAAAATTATCAAAGCATAAAACCTCACCCTATTTTTTACTCGGTATAGGTTCAATGATTTGACCACAATCTCAACTGATGTTAAGTGACGATGTGGTCTAGGATGATAAACACACTAAGCCAAAGGTACTGGTTCTCAAGTGATGCTGCCGGAACACACTTACTCGTATTTGGCGACAGGTTATCAAACTTGAGGGTGGTAGCTACCCAAGCGGGCATCATTGGAAAATACTCTACCAACATGCTATGGTTTCCTCACGATGTTTTCCTTCACCGAAAGCTCAGGCCGATTTTAGAGTCGGATAGGTGGGGATCGAACACGCGTCGATTGACGCGGAATCCTGCGGCACTACCCGCTGCGCTATCATAGCTTTAAAATTGAGGCTTACGCAATATTTGAATAAACCCCTATATACTTTAGCCGTGGTAGACATAGGACTGTTCTTAGATGAAATTTTATTTGCAAATGAAGTACAGTGGTTTTCCGGTTAGTCAGTTTATAAAATAAAGAAATAAAAACGTTATCCTTTATTTAGTCGGGTTAAATTATGGCCGTACTAGTTTATAAGTATAAATAACTAGAGGGCCTTTAAAATTGCAGGTCAGTGGGGTGCTCCCACTGTGAGCGTGGCGGGAGTGTTGGGGATGTTGGCTGGGGTCATCGCTTGTACAGTCGAATCCATTAGCTACTATCCGACCACGGCTAGAATGTGTGGTTAGTACCCTGCATACACTTTGTTATAAAATACAGATAAATCGATTGTAGATAATTTTTTATCATAATTTGCTTAACTCTTCGTCTAAAGACGACCTAAATGACCTTTATTTTTCATGTTGTATTTGGTACAATGATTATGAGCTAATAATGTCAAGTCAAAAGTCTTGCATATTTGTGTGTGGAAATGTATAATCCACTTTTTTGAAAAAAGAAAGCTGTTGCCAGAGACCGTCATATAAGTCCCAGACAATTTTAAGTAAGTATTTTTTCTTTAAAGTGAATGTTAGTAACGCTTTCATTGAATGTTATTAGGAATTCACAAGGCGCAAAGCGATCATGAAGGTAGATTATCCTCTCACACTAATTTGATTCATAAAATGTTACAAACTTAAAGAATTATTGTTAGTTAATATCTCTAGCTTTTCTATCACATTAATCGGTCATTATTATGCTGACTGACAGAGCACAAATTTACTATATGATGTACGTTGTTCTTGTGAATAGCTTACATTAGTAATTGGATTACTCAGAAATTCATTTAGAAAAATACTGTCCAACACAATTTAAATTTTCTATTAACGACGGTTCTGTTCATATTAGAGAAAATTCTATCCTCAACAAAAACGTACTTTTACATTGGTGAATAACTGAAATACTGTCGCAACACGATAATAGTTTATTCGAGTTTATACACAAACACGAGTATAATATGATATATCATAGAAACACGAACATCTCACCAAACATTTCAAGCTGAACTGACTGGGTCGACCCGCGGTTTTCTCATATACTGAAATAGAATGGTCTATAAAAACAAAGATCAATGATAAATTTTTTTAGAGCGGTTTTTTATGAGTTTCTAACCGACAATAATGTTTTTTCCTTACAGGGTGTCATAGTACCAAAATGTAACATTTTCATTATGATAAGTAGTTCTATTTTTAAGAGTAAATTGTTCGCAGCTGCTCCACCTCCACCATTACATGCCATCAACCGTGGCCTTGGCACGGAAGGCCTCGGTACAGTTCTCGCAGGACTCTGGGGCTCTGGTAACGGAACCAATACCTTCGGAGAGAACGTCGGGGCTATCGGTGTCACCAAGGTTAGTTGATACTTATATGCTTATCTTTAAATAGTATTAAAATTCATCCATTTGTCTCATTCGTTATGTTTTTATAATCTATACAATCTTCTGTCGCAAAGCTGTAAACTTTATGACTTAATGCTTAGGATTAATAACTTATTAGTGACAATCCTCGTATAAGATTGCGGTTGTCTTTTGCTTCGCTGTACTAAAAAGGCTGTGTAATACATGAGCTCGTAATTTTTTTTAACTGGTTGGCTCAGCGTTTTAAATAATCTGACCTGATGTTAAATGAATATATGATTCGCCATGGTAAATACAATAAGCTAAGAGGTTTTAGGTTAGCTTAGAAGTTAAAAAAATATGATAAATTCGTTTTTAGCTCTTTAATTAATGTGTCATTCTAGTTTACATATATTCTTATACAAGTTTTTAATTTGAATATAAATAAATAAATAGGTTCTCAAGTTGTGCTGACGTAACATACCTAATAGCGTTTCATAACAGGTTTTCAAACTTGATGGTGGTAGCTACCCAGGCGGGTATTATTAGAATTTCCCCTACTATCAAGTAAATTTGTTATTTGATATCGTCGGTAATCGTAAATAAGTGCCTACCTCGACAGATTTTATCTACTTCAAAAGTGTTAGGTCATGTCTTAATATTTAAACGGTGGTTTTAAATTAGTTAGCTTGGAATATATATTAACTATATATTTCGAATATATGTTTTAAAACGTGTTCGTTATCCATAAGGTTTTTTTTAATTTGTACAATATAATGTAGTCTTTTTACAAATCGAAATTCTCGAGTATAACAAAAAAGGAATGAAGCTTTAGAGTATATAAACCCTAAAACCGGTGCTATAGCTGAGTTTAATGGCACTAACAATGTAATGAAGGCTATCAAAATTATAATTGTTATGATAGGTCGGTTCTCGGCGCGTAGTGCAGTGGGCTGCAGCTCTAATGGTTCTGCAAGGAGTGATCGGCAAGTTCGGAGCAGTCTTCATCATCATTCCACAGCCTATCGTTGGAGGTCTATTCTGTGTTATGTTTGGAATGATCTCTGCTTTTGGTAAGTTAATCTTTTTTCTTTGTAAGAGAAATCATTAAAAAACACTATTATAATATATCAGACATATCTTTTAATTTGTCTTTTAATAATAAAATCAAACTTTAAATACGCTTATCCTCAAACTTCCTCATACTAAAGTTTAATTCACTGAATTACCATGACTGGTACTACACGAAAATGAAATCAGACTACACAAACGAAAAACCAGAAGTTTAATTCAAGTTGCACAAATAACAACTTCAACAATAATAAGGATCTTCACATAACAAATAAACTAATTTTCACTACATCATTAAATTACATCTACGCACTTGTCTTCAATTTCCATGTTGTGCTTAAAGGTCAAGCGTTTGATAATTAACCCTAAAAAAAAACCTATTTTTTCTAGGTCTTTCGGCTCTTCAATACGTGAACCTGCATAGTTCACGTAACCTGTACATCATAGGGTTTAGTCTGTTTTTCCCACTAGTCCTGACTAGATGGATGTCCACTCACAGTGGTCTCATACATACCGGAGTGGAGCCCTTAGATGCTGTGTTACAAGTCTTACTGTCCACTTCTATACTTGTCGGAGGAGTGTGTGGATGTTTCCTTGATAATGTGATACCAGGTTAGATTCACTTCTTTTAAATTTTAAAAAGAGTTGACCACATGCTTTTTAAATACCAAACTTATGAGATAAATTATGTTTTTAAAGATAAAGATGACGGAGAACCGTTTTCAAAAGATAGGTTAAGAAATTAATTTAATAGATTAATTTGAAATAAGCAATTTACCGTTTTAGGTACTGATGAAGAGCGTGGCTTAGCGGCGTGGGCAAAGGAGATGTCATTGGAAGCAGGTGGAGCATCAGAGGAAGGTGACACCTACGACTTCCCGATAGGAATGAATCTTATACGAAGGTATACCGTAGTCTAGATTACTCTAATAACTACAATAGATCATTGTGATCATTGTGGTTTTCTCATGCTACCTATATACAATCTTTAAGATGAAAATTTGTCGCTAAGTTCTTATACCTGTCTTCTGGCGGGATCGGTGAACGATGAAAACATTCGTTCACCGCGCGGGATCATTTGAGAGTCAATTCTTTTACAATTAACTTATTATCCTAATCTCATATCACATCGTCAGGTTAGAACAAGTGTTACTGTTGTTCAACTTTAAACTATATATTGAATTTGTAGATGGAAGTGGACGTCGTACTTGCCGTTTATGCCGACATACGAAGCTGGGAAATTTACAGCGCTATTGAAAAAGAAATCAATCTGAAAATTTCAACAGAATTATAATCTGCAATATTTGTTATTATAATAACAAAATAAACAATGTTTTATATTTATAATAAATACGTCATTCAGATAAAGTCGTGTTTGGTTTGTAAACCTTTGAAATGTTTCTAGCTCTTTACCGATTCAAATAAATTCATCTAAGAATAGATTTACGTGTTCTGGTTCTGTAATTTATAAGAAATGGTGATACGTACATTTTTCAAAAGGCTTTTTATAACATCAACATTAGTCTGATCAATGATCAAGTCCGCTAAGCATAAAGATTATTATTAGGTTCCATAATGTTTGTAGATCATTTTCGAAATGGAATCCCAAAGACCAGGATATAATATGGAATGAACGGGTTGACCCTGTCACGGAGTTACATGATAAGAGGGATTATCCTTTGTCAAGACAATGTTATACACACTATATTGTATAGATTAACATGATGTACACTTACTTTATGACTTAGCCTTTCAATATTACAGTAATATATTATTTAACTAAATTCATACAAATGTATGATTATAGTTAGATTTATTTTGATAGTTTTTTACTAAGTTTCTTTTCTTTTGAATGCTAGTGGTCATTTTTATGATACGGATATGTAAATTCGAAATTAATGTCAGTATTTTTTATTTTGCACTTAATCTTGATCTTTGGTCACATTACATTTAATTTACATAGCAAAGTATTCGTAAAATTATAAATCAGCGAGTAACATTATTCGTGTAGTCTCCCGATATAAGTGTGGAAACTTTATCAGATGACCTGTAATTTTACAGATCTATTTATTCAAATTGACTCCTTCAAATATACTAATTAATAACATACAAATTCTAAATTACAACATATGAATTGAACAAAATTCTGCCGATTAGGTTTCTTTGTTCGTACTCATGATGAGAAACCAATCATAGTGACTCGTTTTTTTTCATATATCAAACCCTATCTCCATACATACCTATTATGTAGAAAACTATCGCTAATAGATGTATAATAGTAATGGGAGGTTGATCTCTGGATGATCGTCGCATATGTCGTGCGATGAATAGAACAAAAGAAATTACATTAACATCATCTGACTGTGCAGTTGATTCACGCTTATAATTTTTGTTTTATATTTAAGAATTTTTATATTTATGAAATTTGTCTGTTATTAAAGTCACATGACACATACCAAAATATTTTGCTCGTCATTCAGCCCGGATTATTTTTGAGAGTATATAGTTGACTTTCAGTATTAAATATGTCCTACATGGACCAGATTTAATATTGAAATTAATCTTGTAATTTACTAGTTTGCGCTCTCTAGTCTGTTTATGGGTAATAAATGAAATAATTACATTCAATCAAAATCATTGGCGTATTAACACGTATGAAAAGGCTTAATGATGTATATAATCTTCAGCGGGATCGTTTGCGTTTGTTTAATATACAATCTCTTACTTATTACGCTAACAAAGTTGAATACATTTTACCATAAAGTGACTAACTGAGATAAAGATTTTCGTCTGTTAATAACGGATTTAAAAATTGATTTAGAAAAACAAAAAATGAAACTGTATTTAAAAAATAAATATGTAACTATTTCTCATAAATATAGAAGACATTCAATAAGAACTGTTCTATAGTACAACGAATATAAACACCGAAAAATCGATTCTCATGCGAAATATATAAGTGCGTGATAAAAATGCTTAGGTCCTAACTAATAACTGACTGCAAACAGGCAATCAGTCATAACACACCATGCTAAATCGCATTTCACAACACAAAACATGTGTCGATACTGCTCAGGACAAGGGAAAGAAAATAAAATTTAGATGACATTTATTTAGAACATAAAATAATCATCAAAATTAATAAATTTAATTAACAAGAGTTTTCGTAACGGTGAGTATAAGACAGTCCGGGAATAGTGGTCACCATTGAAGGATCTTGTACTTATCTCCAAATACTTAAAAATATACTAAGATCCACATATATTGACTGATTTCAACAATTTTCCTAACACTCCACAAAATGAGATTATATAAAAAGCCCAATTTCCTTTTAGAAGTAAACAAAAATATAGGTTATTTTGAGTTAATTTTGTAAAGTAGAAAGTTATTATTGAAATGTTACCAGTGTACAAATGCGATCTGACAAATACATTATGCTGTTGATTTGTATAAAAGTTTAAATTTGGAACGTTTCATTGATTTATTGTAATCTGTATATTATTACTGAAAAATTATGTTATCTGTGGTCATTGCATTCTATTAGTATTACGTTTGCGAGTGCATTCGGTCGGAGCATCATTATGCCACGGCCTGTGAGAAGTAAGTACATTGGGAGACGCGAATGGGAGTGAGTCTAGAAAGTGTTTACATTTCGGCGCACGCATTCTAACCTGTTGTGCGGGAGCGGGGAATATCGACCGGGGCGAGGCAGTCCTGTCTCTACGGCTTTGAGTATCGCTCGTCTGTCGTAGTCTACGCCCGTTCACGGATTGTGCCCATTGTGCCCAGTGTTCTCGATCCCGAAATGCAGTTGCCGACACCCAGTCGGCCACAGTGAAAGGACAACTTCAGGTAAATCAAATTTTATTTCATTCTAATATCAATGTTGTATTTTTTGTTATTTAATAGCAATTATTTGAGTTTACGCGCTCCGTTGTTTTCGATGCAATAATGCGTTTCAAACTTCGAACGTTGTTAAACATGATATCGATTCTAAATTCAAATTCACGTACTACAACATAGATAATTTCATAATTCGTGTATAAACAATTTTAAATCGTAAATTGTTTGTGTAAAAAGTTTTTATTAACAATATGTAGTTGAGGATATGGTTAATGTGAAACAATAAATTTTTTAAGAAAACACATATACTGGTTCGTACTGTTGTAAAGATTACAATCGCTCACAAATCTATTTTGAGATGTTCAATGATTTGTAATCGAAGTTTTTGTCGGGCGGTATGTTCATTATTTTATGTAGGCTTTCTTCATTGTAATAAATGTTTATTACAAATATTTTATATTACTATCTATTGAGTATAGATGAAAGTAATAAATTAGCATCATTTAATAGATATTACACTTAGATACGTGCTCTTTTCTTTTGACGTTTCCTGAGAATTTGTTAATGAAAATGGCGAACCTTAGAACAATTTTTTTTTTCCTATGTTAAAAATCTATTTAGAATTATTATTATAAAAAACGGAATTACATATTTCGTACGTATTCTTTATTTCTATTTTTTGCTAATTTTGGGAAGTCTCGGTATTCTAGGCTTTGAATATAGCTTTGTTCAAATAAAAATGAAATTGATGTACGTATATATAGTAGAAATTTCACATAAATGCATATATTTAAAGCTATTATTAATATATTAGCATAAACTTCTTCTTTTTTTTTTCACAATTTGAGACGATTTTGAGACGCTATCAGTTGATTTTATGTATTCATTTTCGTCTATAAATAATATATATAAATGACGGGTAATTTGACCAACCATGTCTGTCTGACAATAAAAGTGTGTTGCGCCACCCGTATATTGCCGTGAAAATTAAATCGTACAATCTATATCTATCTATACTAATAAATAAAATTGAAGTGTCTGTTTGTATTGTAATTTTTTTTTATTATATAGATATGAATGTACACACAATATCTATACCAAAAAGCAATTTTTTAAATTTTTGTTTGTCTGTCTGTTGTTCCGGGTAATTTCCGGAACGGCTGGACGGATTTTGACGTGACTTTTTTTGGTAGATAGCTGAAGTTACTCCGGGTAACTTTTAGTTTTCGAAAATAATTAGAGTTCCGCATAAAAAAATTAAAACTCATAAAATATTGAATAAAATCTGATTCAATGCACAGTTTTACGGGCAAATGCTTCAATTTATGAGAAATATTTTTACATTATCTTAGTAGAAAACAAAAATTAGGTCTACGTATAAAAAAATGGAGTGAATAATATATGAAACGCGGGTGAAGCCGCAGGCACACAGCTAGTACTCAACGTGACGGATGCCCTGACTCACAATATTCGTTCATAATTGTTATACCTTACACACGTCATTTTGTTACATTTTCCGCCGGGACGATGTGATGGGAAGCGGAGGCGGTAAAATTTTATGAATGAGATCCGTTTTTTCAACAATATAAATCTCGTAATTTACTTATTAAGTAACATACCGCATATTTATTCAATTAAAAAAAATGTTTATTCTTTAAATGTGAAAGCGGTTTGGCTTTTATAATTTGATATGTGACCTTTTAGGTATAGTTACTTTTTTATGTGACATTTCAGTTCGCAGTTTAGTTTTTGTATAGCTGAAATAGAACCCCCTCGTAATAATATGTAAAAGTAACTGGATAAATTAAAGCGCTAGCATATTTTAAAAAGGGTATAATTTTAAAAAACACACGGTTGGAAAATTTTGGTAGAAGATTATTACAAAACGACCTCTTATGTACTGTATATTTCAAGTGCTTTGGGTACAATCGCACCTGATATTAGGTGACGATGTGTATGATAAATAAATTAAGCTTTGAGATTTTAAACTACTGGCTCTCAAGGAGTCCTGCTGAAACTGCTGCTGAAGAACTTATAGTTGCTTAGCGATAGATTTTCAAACTAAGTTTGGTAATTAGCCAGGCGGGAATTACAAAATGCTTTAGATCCTTTTTTGGCTTATTACTTTATCTTCATAACGTTTTTCTTCGCCTAAAGTTCAGGCTCATACAGAATGGAATAGGTGAATTCGAACCTACGTTCATCGACGCAATATTATTTTTTTTAATTCTTTATTGTACACCATTTAAATACATATTATACATTATGCCGTTGGATTCTGCGGCTATGGAAGTAGGTTCAAACCCACGTCTATAACACTATAATGACCCTAAGTTTCGGTAAAGAAAAAAACATAGTAAGGAAACCATTGTGGTAGGGTATTTTCTGATAATGTCCGTTCTGGTAGCTACCACCCTCAAGATTGAAAATCAAACATCAATAGGTGTATTAAGCGTCACTTGAAAACTATATATATTGAAAACTATATACTTGCTAGGCTTAGTGTGTTTAACATTCTGTCAACTACTAACATCCTACCATTGTCACTTAACATTAGGTGAGAATGTGGTCAAAGCCTGTACAGTATTAAATTGTATAACATAAATGAGTCCATCTTGATGAGTTGGCGTTGGTAATGTTAACCCGTACGTAATATCCGATTCCGTCGGCCCACGACGCTCCACATCGCTTCAATAAATCTATTTCGTTTACTCGATTTTTATTCATCCATAATCATTATTTAAATGTTACTACAAAACTATACTTTTTTTACAGCAACCTTGTGTAATATAACTGTTTTTTATATATCCCGATATAAAAAATTGTTGATGTGTAAAATATATTTTTGAGTACGGTTGTGTAAGAAATTGTAACGGAAGTATTACGTAGCGGAAGTTACAGGTTAATTGTAAATTCAAAGTATGATTCATAATGAATATATGTAATGGTTTATATTCACAATATATTCTTTAATTCTACAATAAAGTCTTTTTAATGAAAACTTTTTTTTTGACGAGGGGAATGCATTTACGCACTACCCCTACCAAAGTCATTAAGAAGACCGAGGTCTCCCCAATGAAGTTGGTAGTGGGGTTTATTCACCATAAACTGACAGTGAAAATTTTGATCCAATGATTCATTCTAACGTACCTTAGTCATATCATATGGTGGTATAGATTCAATTACTTTGAGATTACCTTAATACATTACAATTACCTTGATATTCGTAGAAGGGATGGGATAGTTCCCAGTGGATATTCGTAACTTACCTAAAGAGTTTACTCAACTTTCACACACAACTTTCAAGGTATATTTACTTTCATGGAGAGTCAGTGCCTCTAGGCTTAGCGTGTTTACTATCTTGGCGCTACAATATTACTTTACAGAATGTAAGATTGTGATCGTGGTAAACGTTGAGCGTCTACATAGTGTAAAATAAAATTGTTCTCTGTTAATCGTCTTTCCATCTAGCAGTTTTTATACTACGATTGCCTATACTTGATCTCTAGTCGAGATATAATAATAAACTTATAATAATAATAATAAACTTTATTGAACAAAGGTTACATGTACAGAAAATACTATGTGGGTATCTGCACTGGTTACAAACCGTATCGCAGATATCATAGCACAATATGAAGGTACACTTAAATATCATTCAACATAAAGTTATAATTTACAAATTAGATGAGTGAGTGAGATAGTGTGTGTATATGAGTGTGTGTATGTGTACAAGAGTGTGTGTATGTGTATATGAGTGTGTGTATGTGTATATGAGTGTTTGTATGTGTTGTGTGTGTGCGTGTATGTGTGCGGCTGATATAGGAGTAACAAGTGTTTTTTTAGGGAATATGGGTGAATGTTGTTGTATAGAAAATGATTATATTCTAAACTGGGCCTTCAATAGACTTTCAGTAGTTTCATAGGTTATATATTGTAACCATTTAAATACAATTTGCCTCAATTTATGGATTTGCAGTTGTTTAATCCCCAGAAACTTATTTGATGTATTATACAACAGTGCTCCAAGATAGTCTTCAAAACGAGAAGCAAAACAAGTATTGAATTTAGGGATTTTATTATATCGTTAACTCTTCGTTTCTTCTCTAGACAATATGAGCTTGTCAGACCTGCATGCCTACGGAAAATTACTTGCGAGATAAAAGGTTGTCGAACAGTAAGAAGCTGACATTCCTTATATAAATCATCGGTAGGATATCTGTATGGTCGGAAAAATGTCACCTTCAAAATGGCTCTTTGAGCTCTTTCTAGAGGTAGCAGAAGTGTTTTGCTAGCTCCACCCCAAGAGGGTATACAATAAATCAGGAGAGATTGACATAAGGCATAGTATAACATTTTAATAATGTTTCTGTCTACTACTTCTCTAATAGATCTAAAGACAGGTATAAACCTACGTATGCGCTGAGATAGTTTTGAGATATGATATTTAAAGGTCATTTTGTGGTCCACTATAATACCCAAATATTTAATATTCTCAACGTTTTCTAAAAATGGACAGTTACAAAAAGGAATATCATTTGTGGGGTTCGAACATGCTGTTTGATAAGCATAAAGCCTCAGAGAATCACGATATGGGTCAGCTGAGTGTCGAATGCTAAAAGTCATAAATTTAGTTTTTTCAGAATTCAGTGTAAGTTGATTGGAACGTAAACATGCACTTACGGAGTTGAAACCTAGTTGGGAATTAATAATTACATCTCTCCAGCTACGCCCTTCAAATAATAAGACAGTGTCATCAGCAAAAGAAATATTTTTTCCCCTTTGAAGTTCTAACTGACATAAATCATTGATATACGCTAAAAACAAAGTAGGACCAGAATACTGTGGGACACCATAAGTGACTGGAGTTGAATCACTAACTATATCAGCTATCTTAACACTCTGCACTCTTTCCGTTAAATAATCTTCAAAAAGTTTAAGCTGAGTTCCTCGGATGCCCAGGCGTTCTAATTTTTGTAAGAGGAAAGGAATTGATACAGTATCGAAAGCCTTCGAAAGATCCGAAAATCTACCTAAACATTTCACATATTCTTTAGATACGCTTATTACATTTTTTACAGTATTTTTTTTAAACTCAATGAAATAATGTCAAGCATTGTATCATATAAGTAATATATACATCAGTACTTCAGTACGAAAGCTCAAAGTGCAGATAGCGTCGATGATCTAATCCTACTTTTTGTAAATTTATCACGGTTCAATTTATCTATATGATGCCAACACCGTCATTAATTGTATGTACAGATAGTTTATCAGCTTGTACAAGAGCTCGTATAATGTTTTTAATCTGATAACACACTTAAAACAGTCAAATCACGCTTCTGATAAAAAGTAAATATAAGGTTCCTTTCTGTTAATTTAATAATATTTACAGTATTCTTTGTGACCTGGGGATGATAATCTGTGTGTATGATACAATTGTAAATTAACTACATTCGATGCTGAATCACTTTCAAATGAAGTTTTTAAATAAATATAAAACACTATACCGAATAAAGGTACTTCATAAATAATTCTTCATACTGGTTAACCAGTGAAAATAAAGACACATTACAAATTAACAACGAAGATTTGGCTCATCAATAGAATAAGTGTTACGTGTTATTTTTAGATTCTGTAAGTATTTTATTTACTTATACAATAAGGATTTTTCTTTAAAACAATTGTAAAATAAAATATACATAGAATAACTCAATTAACAGTGTTTCGGGTGACAAAATGTACTTTTGAAAATTGTTACTTAGCTATTTAGTTTTTTATTGCTTATTTATTTATGGAGGTTAATTGTCGAATCCAACTCGGCTGAGCTACGTTCGGGAAGCTACGCAAAATCTTCTTGTTCTAAATAACGCAGTGTCTCAAGATGATAGTCTTCAACCAGTGTGTATTGTCAGTGATGGCATACGGCACTAAGACGTGGTCGCTTACTATGAGCCTAATAAGGAAGCTCAAAGTTGCTCAAAGGGCAATGGAGAGGGTTATACTTGGAGTTTCACTGCGTGATCGAATCAGGAATGAGGAAATCCGCATAAGAACCAAAGTAACCAATATTGCTCAAAGAATTGATAAACTTAAGTGGCAGTGGGCTGGGCATATTGCTTGCAGAATCTATTTCCGACGGGGCCAACAGGTTCTCGAATGGGTACCATGCACCAGAAGACATAGCGTGAGTAGACCCCCCACATGGTGGACCGACCGACGACCTGTTGAAGGTCGCGGAAATCCGCTGGATGTGGGTGGCGCAATACCGGTCGTAGTTGAGATCTTTGGAGGAGACCTATGTCCAGCAGTAGATGTCTTTCGGTTGAATGGATGGATGGATTTATTTATTTATTACAAATTCTACAGCGTATTTAAATAACATATAAGGGCATGATAACCAAGATCTCGTGAAAAATCCATATAAATCTACGATAGTGTATTTACTTCTTAAACAAACTGTTACACTTTTCAAATTACATTGAAATATTGAATAATAGCTTGTTATTAAAAAATCTTATTTAGAAATTAAGAATTTCGTCTGCATTGAGCTTCGTCTGGCATTATTTTATTTCAGTATACATTTTAGTTAACTCGTTCGATACCCATTCCATTGAGGGTGCATAAAAATAACTGCTCTACCACTTTTGGAAGTCTGCAATATTAAATTTAGAATGACCTGATTTAGCTATTTGTGCATTTTCATCCTAACTACACGAGTATGCAAAATTCAGTTTAATCGATTTGGCATAAATGTTTTTTAAAATTCAGTTACAAGGTTTGACTCATACTAATAGGGCAAGTAAAATATAAACTTTTTAATGTTTATTACAGGAAGTTAAAGTTGGTTTAGAGAGTAAATAAGTATAGTTGCAAATCTATTTATTTCTTAAAAATCTCATAATGGTGGAAAAAAATTAAACTTAAGTTCACATCATGTGGGATACAAGTGGAAGAAGAAAAAAAAAACAAAAAATAAAATAATATAAAATATTGGATTACGTCATAATAAAGACAAAATACGCTATTACAACGTTAAGAGAGTTTTAAACGCTTTAATTTAATAATTGAAGCTTGTAATAAAAAGTCACAAAATATTAGTATTAATACAATAACAAGTTAATTAAATTAGTTTTTCTCTAGCTGAAGACATAGTTAAGTTTTATAAAACAAATTGGCAACAAAATATTACAACGTCCATGGCGATTATCTTGGCCGGTCAGTACAGTTGAAAACTGTTGCGTCACGGCTCGCATTATTAATTAATTATGTCGCCCGTATTATTTTACGGCAAAGGTCGTAGACGAAGAATTACTACGCGCAAATACCATGCCTATATCCATTTGGACCGACATTTACTAATTTTAACTCGTATTTAATTTACGGTGATTTTTACAAGGACGTATTATACGTTGCTAATTAAAAAAATATGTAACCAAACTTCAAGGTATGTATGTAAGATCACTTGTAAGTCAATTCTGTGATCATGATGTGTCAATAATGTTTGTGGTGGTTACATTACTGAGATTGTATTACGGGAGACTTTTTCTAAGTATTATTTTCTAAATTTTGTTAAATTAAAAATTACATATCTATATAATTTGTCTTGGTGTTTTGTAGTATTTATCTGGTACATGAGCAATTGTTTAAAAAAAATTTGTTACTTTACATTTTTTCTGCTCTGCCCTCAATTTTTGTTGCATGTTTTAGAGAAGACATTATTTTAATAGTAATAATATGAACGTATTAATTTAATACAGCAAATATTTGTATTTTATATTTAATAACTGATCACTGGGTGTAAATGAAAGCTTGATGTACCTCGAAAGTTTTTTGGAAGGTACTAGCTGTGTCCGCGACTTCGTTTGCGTTTCATATATAAAAAAATTAAATTGAACCAAATTGTGAATCTAAATAATTCTCGAATCTTCACGAATAGTCACATAATTTCATTAAAATCGGTTCAGCCGTTTAGGAGGAGTTTAGTTATATACACACGCACAGAAGATTTATATAATATATAGAAGGTATTCTGTGTTCATTACCTCGACAAAACCTCATCTACGCATAATTTCATTAGACTCTTTCACATTGTTTGAGACCTATCAAGAATGGAATATTCAAAATATATTTATGTTTCTAAAATATTAGATACTATGTATTTCTAATTTTAAATAAAAATAATTTTATGATTTTTTAGGAATAATTTAATATAAATATGAAATTGAAATCATTTTGACATTGAATAAACTAAACAAAATGATTAGACTTAGAATTTAATTAAAGAAAGTACAATATGAAAACGCTTTAAATTTACTTATCACTTGTGGGCCGCTACGAGACTGTCTACGACGTAGCAAGCTTACCCTGAAACCGCCTACGTCGTAGCATATTTCTCTTTCGAAGCGTATTTTACGTTTGACCTTAAATTTGATGACGTAATTCTGTTGCAACTATTCAATATTTTATATATATACATGTTTTTTACTGTAAAAATTTTAACACGAATACTTGATACGATTCAAATTATTTTTTATTATGAATGCTCTATATGTATATTTCATAGTAATTTTAGTAGTAAAAATTTTAGGTGAGTAAATTATTAAAATTCACGAATTTATTTATTTTTTATTCTAAGTAAACTACGATTTGTAACTATATGACAATATAGTGTAATAAAAGAACTTTCTCAGAATTTATTGTTCAGGAAACTTCTTTGAATGTCTTTTTTGTTTACGAATAGCCTTCTTTAAAACTTCACTCAACGGGAAATTATTGCCGACAGTAAAATAAGTGGAATATAAGATATCACCATTTTTTAAAGCTTCTCACGTGATGTACTAACTGATAAAGGTTATTTAGATATGTAAATTAGTTGCGCCTACAAAATCCGTTATGCAAACATCTTCCCTCAAAAGAGGGATAGGATTGTTTTTAATAACTATTAAAATAAATAACTAAATAAAATAAGAACTAAAACTATAATTAATAATACAAAAATTTAAATATATTGATATACTTTTCGATTTTAATATTATTTAGAAAAAATAAAACCAGATCTTTCAGCTCTCTTTCGCTTGTACAACAAAGTGAAATACGATTTCTATACATAATTAAGAAATATAAGTTATTATTTTAATGTGAAATTTTATTATTATATAGAATTTCCATAATTTATTGTGGAATGGCATGGAATAGTCGATGGAATTTATTGTGCGTACAAGTTATTGTTATATAAACAAGATTAAAACACTTTTAATTGATATTTGTAATGTACGTTTTAACAAATAAAACCAAATGTTATATTTACATACCATCTGTTCCAGGTACGACGTTTTTAAAAACAACAAATTCGCCCTCAACTTCGTATTTTTCCTGACAATTAACTCTCTTAACGGCCAGTAAACGGCCGCCGTCGTGAATACATAATGAGTGACAGTTGGAGGGTGAGCGTAGGTCACGCGACACAAATACGCAGTTCAAATAAAGATTCTTTACATTTTCTATTACAATATGATGTCACCAGTACCATGTCAGTGTTAAAGAATACTATAAAGCGGCATATAAACAGACAATTTCGCAATGAGCGTTAAAAAACTGCACACAGTCTGTGTTTTTTTGAACCAAGTCACTTCTTTAATACATCGTTTGCTTTGATTAATTTTTTAATGAGCACTATAAAAACACACGCGTGTACGCGACCTAATAGTTTCATTTTAAAGATTTAAAAAAACTAGATGATAACATCCAATTTGGGGGTAGTGGAGCATTAATTTCGAACGGAAACGAAATATTACCCTGATTGTATAGACCGTGATAGAAAAAATAAAAGGTCAGTGGAAAATTAAGAAAGTATTCTAAACAGATATTAACGAATGTATCAAAAGGTGAGGAGTTGTGCGTTAATGATGACTGTCTGATAGATTGGATTTGTACTATATTTACGATGGCTGTGAAATGAATCTTTAAAAACTCCCTCAATCAGCGACCAAAAGTATACTGCTATTTCCAACTGAGAAAACTTTTGCATCTGATATCAGCGCGATACAATATCACTTCATAAACTCGACATGCAACATATAACATATATTTCCACACTATATCATAATTTCATAGGTTCTGTAAAGGATTTTGCATGCCACTAAGTTTAAAGCGTAGCTCATATATCATTATGATGTCTTTAGCGCTCTGACTATAATCTCATCTGATTTTAAGTGACGATATTGCTCTTAGGTGATGCTACCGTAACACACCTATCGGTGTTTGGCACCAGGTTTTCAAATTTGAGGGGGGCAGCTACCCAGGCGGGCATTATTAGCAGATGCCCTACCACCATGTTTTCCTTCACCGAAAACTCAGGCTAATTTTAGAGTTAAATATAGGTGAGATAGATAGAACCTATGTCCATCGACGCGAATTCCGACCGCACTAATAACAGCACCATAATTGCTCTAGACGCTTATCATAAATTATGGGTGAAGAAACTAAAGATGTTTTTTCGTAAATTTACACGGGGTTCAACGAACGCGTAATGTCTCCATTAATATGATGTAACTTCGAGATATATAAACATTTTATAAGATCTGTATTGCGGAACTATGTTGTAATAGTTTCTTATACTGATACTTTGGATTCGATATGAAATGTTAAGGGGACGTCTAACTTTGTACTGAAGTCATTTTTTGTTAATATTTTATATATTTACTAGCTTGTTTGTATATGACTTTAATTATTATGTGTCGTCATATAATGGGCATCACAATGATTACATTTACAATCTACCATTTAACCAATATTACAATACAGAGTAACCATACCCTTTAAATTTTTTTTAATCATCTATACAAATAAATAAAATTGAAGTTAGTAATACCAAAGTAGTAACTTTTGACTAAATAATGTTTAATTACGCTGTTAATTATGAGATGTTGCAACATGATCCCAAAGCGATTATCACTCACATTAAAAAAGTGCAAACTTGCTATTTCCAAATAAATATTATTAAAGATTAAAGCATTAAAGAGGCTGTTGCAATCGCTGCTTGCATTCCAATAATGCTCAATCAGCAGACTGTCAACAATATTAATGTTGTATCATGTTTCTATGAATTTTGCTTATATGCTATTATGCTTAATTTCACTTTGTTATTCGATTACACATACTATAATATACGTGGCCTACAAAAATTTGCGATTCTTCAAAACTTACGCAATCGTTGTACTGTTTCTGTGTGTGTTCGTTGTACTGTAATCGTTGTACTTTGGATAATTTCTGATTACTTTCACTTTACTGTCTATATTTAGTATCTACTGTGTATATAGTCTAAGGATCTACTTAATAGTCGTCGAAATCATATTTCCTTATTATATAAAGTTTATTTAAATGTATTTATGTTCAAACATTTTATTGCTGTTTATTATGATGTCATCAATATAATATAATGAGCCGATGTGTATTCCACTAAATAGACTATTATTATAGCTATATTTAGGCCACTTAACTTATTAAGATTGATGACTTATACGTAGCGATACTCTTATCAATCATCTTAGGTTACGACATTTACTTTTACAGTAGTAGTTCAGAAAATAAACTCTGTCACAGTTAAGTATTCTTTGGCAGTAACGCTTTCGCAGACTTTTTTTAAGGTATAAGTGAGATAGATAAGTTTTCTCCACGGTATCTGCGCACTGCGCCTGTGTCAATTATTAATCTGTAAGAAAATTCTAATCCAAAAATTTTACTACTATACTTGATTACATTAAAAATTTATATAATTTATAAGAAAAAAATTGTGTTCTTATTATTGTTGGAATGATTATTATTTATACTAATAAATAGAATTTAAGTGTCCGTTTGTTATGTCAAAATTATTATTTTTTTACTTAATAGATATGAATGTACGTACGATACGTATACCAAAACTACAATTTATAAATTTTTCATCTGTCTGTTTGTTCCGGATAATCTCCGGAACGGCTGGACGTATTTTGACGGTACCTTTTTGGTAGATAGCTGAAGTTACTCCGGGTAACTTAGGGTACTTTTAATTTTCGAAAACAATTAGGGTTCCTCGTAAAAAATTAAAACTCATAAAAAATGGAATAAAATCCGATTCCATGCACAGTTTTACGAGCAAGTGCTTGAATTAATGAGAAATATTTTTACTTTATCTTAGTCTTAAAAAAAAGTATTAGGGTTCCGTAAAAAAAAAATTACAACGCAGTGAAGAATATATAAAACGCGGGCGCAGCCGTGGGTATACTAGCTAGTTGATATAATATATTCCTGATTTCAGATTTGAAATTATTTTAATGTTAGGAACTATGTTGGGTGCGTGTCCATTGACTTGAACTTTTTAACAACAATTATTTGTGATTTACTGTCTACGTACTTAGTACGAATTTAGTAGAATACGTAAATATAATTAAATATGATAAAATAAAATAAAATGTATTATTTCCTACGTATATTGTTAAACTCGTCCTAGTATAATGATTATTTTAAAACTATGCCTAAAAATTTGTATAAAAATAAATATATTCGTCGTTGCCTTAAATAATTTTCAGTAAGTGTTTATATAATAAAACTTTTTAGTAAAATATAACGCACGTATGTTCTGACAGTGTTTACATATCCATCAAATAGTGATGTGAGTATTGACTGACATTTAAAATACCGCGACCAAAATAGATAAGTAATTTGTTATGGAAACAGGAAAAATTTGAAAAAAGGATTTTAGAGAAAATGACGATATGACTTGATAAATCTGCGTTAAAAATAGATGAATAAATAAGGTAGAACAAAACAAAAACTCCAACTGATTTTAGAAGACAATTACAGCGCTTTAATCTAGACCTAATCGAGATCAATCACAGATTAATTATTACATTTGTCTAGTGTGTAAACGTCTTACACACGTATTCGTGCACCCAAACCACAGGCAAATGAGATTTGGACAGTGCGATGTCTTTATTTTCACCAGGCTTATCTCTGAATCGTATTAGTGGAAAATCTTTTCAATACTAAGAATAAATTGAGTGGGAAATAAACAGTGTCGATAGTTGTCGAGCACTAACCTGGCGTTTACGCCAGCTTTCCAATATTTTCTTATTGTCTCATTTTTATGGGTAATATCGACATATTGATTCAATTTGGAAAAAAATTAGGTATTTTAGATAATTTTCTTTGACCTTTTGTAGAATTAGGAACTCCTTATCTATATATGAAAAATGGACTTCTTTAGGTACTATATTTAAAGTTCCATTCCGATTTTTGTAAAGTAATATTTAGAACCGTAAAGCTAATTCTAAATTTTGTCTTAGAAAAGGCATATGACAGAGATCCTTATTGTGGTATAACTGTCATGGAATAGATAGGTATTAATAAATCAAAGGAGGCTTATTAGTAGTGAAAAAGAATTGAAGGAGTAATAGGTTTGTGTTGTCGTTTCTTAACATATTACCTCAATTGACATCATAATTTTACATACTGTAAAGTACATAAATGATACATACATCTTTCACATTTATACAGCCATATATGTATAACCTTCAATTACGATATTGGTACGCTAATATATGTGATGTATATGTCGTAAACTTTTTTATGTAAACCTTAAAAGTTATCGATAGCAATATTTATAGTAACACGAGCACATCTCTATCGCTGCTTAAGAGATGTGAAAAAAATCTAAATAATAAATATATTTTTTTATTAATCTGGTATCACTCAGAGATAGTTTATGAACGATCAGTCTCATTCATTTCATACACTGTATATAATTTTGAAGAGGAAAAAGAAATATTGTTTATCTGTGATATTTGTTATAAGCTCACCTGAACCTAATCTGCACATTTATCGATAGATGAGACTGGATTATCTATTAATCCTTGTTTATTTATTACCAGCAATTGTGTATGAAAAAATATATGTATAATATAATAATTTCTATAAATAATAAAATGGAGATTTCTCATAGGAATATAAAGACAGACACCGGAGCGAAATGTAAAAGGTAATGTAGAAAATTTATATTTTAGAAAAAATATGTAAACGAATTTTGAATTCTGAGTCATGCTGTTCATATGGACGCCACTCAATATTCGCGTGTACAAACGTAATCAGGGATGGCAATAATTGAATAATAGAAATATAAAATATGTTTATAATATATTTTTAGTGGTCATCTACCTAGCTTCAACTATTAATTTCATAATTTACGGCTAAACGTTTATTGGTCCTTTTCTCAGTAAACTTTATGAAATTCATAATTTAAAATCAATTTATATTTTTTAATTAGAAACTGTCATTTGTAATACTATTCTCTATATTATTTTCTGTGATGTTCATTTTAACTACCTATTAAAACACATTTAATATTATTAAATATTACTATATGAAAATATATTTTTTAAGGTTGAAGTGGTTGAAATTATATCAGATAAATACTTTTTTTAATTACACGTAGGAGACGGTTTTGCAAAACACTTCTGTTACATTTTAGTCACTTTATATTAGTGAGTGATGTAGTAAATGTCCGGCAACCAACCTGGACCGCAGCGCACTTCTGTGCGGCAAACCACTGTGAGTGCTATCGTGAAAATAAACAGACGGACACGTCTCTGTTTGTATTGGAAACCGTTAGCGGAACCTCTTTGCACTGATTGAGAATCCATCGAAATCATTTTGAAACGTAAATATATTTGCAGTTGTGTCAATATAGAGTAATACAATGTAAACTGAATATTGTTGTTGTGAAAATGAATAGCAATGTGCACTTTTCAATATTTCGATATTTCGTACTCTTAGTAATGCAAATTTTCATATAAAAAGACTTGCTATTCAGCTGCAAGCATTGTGCGGGCGAACTGTCGTCGCTATAAAGATATGACGTGTACATCAATCAGAATATCCTCACACTACACAGGCTATGTGTTATTTGTGCAAAGCTCCAAAATGTGCTATATTCAATTGACAACGACGATATACTGCACTTTATTTGATATTAAATAAATTATAGTTCAAAAATGATCGTCGATATATTAACATACATACATAAGCTCACGCCTGTTATCCCCGAAGGGTTAGGCAGAGGTGAAGTAGCGAACTACACCACCCACATTTCGCCGAGCTTAGTTCCGTCCCAAATGTGACAAGGGGCGGGCTTGTCGCCATATCGTGCACAAATTCCAAACTCCGGGATGATACTGAGTAGAAAAACCCAATACCACTTGACCCGACCCGGGGATCGAACCCGAGACCTCAGAACGGCAGTCGCACCGTAATACAACTAAGCCACCGAGGCAGATAAATTAAAATATATACATCTACTATAAAATATAAATATAGGTACCATCGACAGTTGGCAACATCATGACGTGATTTTCACAAGAGTATGGTTGTCACAGTTACCCAAAGGGCAATGGTCTATACTCTGAATTTCACTTTGTTTTCGAATCAGAAGTGAGGAGATTCGCAGAAAAAGAAAAGTAACGTCTTCGATCTGGTCGAGATGCGTTCTCCTAGGTTGATCTTTACCGACTTGTCCAGTCAACCTCACTTTGTAAATCTGGTTCGTCAATCTTCTGTCATTCATATTCTGCACGTCTCCAAACCAATTTACTCAATATTAAAAATACTAAAGCATGTTATTTTACACAACAACAAATCGAGGAAATCGTGCGATTACATAACCAGTAACAAATTGCCCGATCTCTGTATAATCACACTACACAGTATGGCGGGTCGGAGGTCGGAGGTTGGAGGTCATGAAAAATTGGATCATCCACAAGGCTGTTGATTAATTTTGCACATTATTTGATGTATTGTTGTTGAATATTTACAGTTAATTAATTGGCGTTTCGAGATTATAACTTCTGATATAGTCATTACACGTTTTCAGTTTTAAAATTTTAAAGTTTATGGTAGTGGTGTTCGAATCTACCTATTTATTTAGCTAGAGATTTGCGTGAAAGTATATATCATAATGAAATTATAGTATTATCAATGAAGGGTATTTTCTTATATCCGCCTAGGTAGCTACTACCCTCAAACTTGTCGCCAAATACCTACGCATGTGATCCGACAGAATCACCTGAGAGCCACTATATTTGGCGTGTTTCATATTTTGATGAGAAATGATTACATGGTTACATGATTACATGATTACATGGTTTTGCAGTGTGATAAAAATGGATAAAGATAGAAATTAATATATGGACGGAGTTTGAAAGCGGTGCTAATGGTAGAAAAGTTGAAAGCGAACTGTTTGTCATTATATGTATACTCGTATATTATGAGAAGAGAGGAAGAATATGTATATGGAAGGATGAATAAATAGAATAAGTCCCAAGAAAGTGTGGTTGGAGTGTGTGAGAAATAAAATTGAGTTAATGGAGAAATAACTGCTGATAGGGATAAATAGAAGAATAGAAGATACTGCGCCGACCCCAAGTGAATCGGGAACGGGGATAGGGATGATGAGGATCGATGTTTATTTATGTGACACTACTGAAATCTGAAAGCATTTCGACCGATTACCGTGAAAACTACATTATAATGTGTATTTTTTTTGGTAGATAGCTGAAATTACACCGGGTAACTTAGAGAACTTTTAATTTAGGAAAAAAAATAGGGTTCCTCATAAAAAAATTAAAAGGCGTAAAAAATTGAATAAAATCCGATTTAATCCAAAGTTTTATGGGCAAGTGCTTGAATTTATGAGAAATATTTTTACTTTATCTTGGTACTAAAATATTAGGATTCCGTATAACAAAATTAAAATGCCGTGAAGAATATATGAAATTTATTGAATTGTAGAAATTCAAGAGCGAAACCAAACTCGAATACGATTTTTGAAGCTAATGGTTGAAAGGTGTTACGTCACGACCGGAAGTATGCTAATGAAACGGAAGTATAAATTGTGTGCAAGAGCTTCACTTCCGCCGGATGTACCACGACGTCAAGCAATTTTTAAAAAGTAATTAGAACAGAGTTTACTTTGTCTAATTAACCCCTTGAGCACTTACGTTAGCTTTCCATTGTTTTCCTATTGTCTTATTTTTATGGGTACTCGACACATTAAATATTAACTGACAGTATACAAAGCCTATTAAATTACAATTTTTTTTCTCGACCTAATATACACAAGAGGACCACGTTATCTGTCTGTCCTATCACGTGACCAAACGGGATGTGTTAGGGAGAAACAATTTGAGACGCATTTATTTTGTTTTTCTAATTCATGTCGTTGCGATTTATGATTCAACTCATTACTTCTTTCATAGAAGGTCCATTCTTAATATTCATCATATTGATGCTTTCAATTGATTACGTCGTGATAAGATTCTAGTACTTTAGTTTCTATAACTGGAAATGTGATAGATAGATAGTGCCGTCTGTAACTAGCTCTTTACGCCCCCGGTGTGATTTTATATATGTGCCCTGGAAAAATGCTATTCCCCGGCTATGACAATAAGACAGACAATATACTGGTTATATTAAGGCGTGTTATCCTCATATTAGGCGATAATTAATAGGTATTGTAAATATATCCATGCCACAATACTACCAAGCATGATTCAAAACTTGGTCCTACTAAGCTATCCTCTAAAACATGAATACGAACTCTAATTTCGATTTCGATGTCACATTCACTTCGATTATCACTTTAACTATGAACTACTTTAGATTTCAGTTCGAGTTCAGAATACAAAGTAAGAATTTCACAGTGGCTTCAGATGTGAATTTGACAAAATAGCATTTAAAATCCCCAGCTGTTTCTAAATTTTCATAAATTTCTTAGAGATATTAAAACAACGACAGTAATATGGCATCAAACAGAATCACCACCTCATTATATATCTAGAATCACGTCAGGGGCTACCGATAACGAAAGTCAAGAACAAAAGTGTCATTAAACTTTTTAACATAGTGGATTTAAAAACATAGAGATAAAAGAATACTACCCCATAACTTTTATGACTCAGATCTGTTTCACATCCGCACCAGACTTTACGATTCATCTAAACAGGATCTGTTTCTCTCTCTAATCCTATCATTGTGATGCTGTGTTTTGTGGATCTGTAAAAATACTATTTAGGTTTGTGTGGGTACCAGGAAAACATAATAAGGAAGTAGTAGCGGCACGATCTGATTTCGTTTTCGACTATCGATTGACACAGATATCGTTCGAACGGTGTGCGATTCGTTAATTTTCTAGTTAAAGACATGTATAATATGTTGACGTTAATACTATAAGCGTAGGAGATTGTACAATTTTACATTTGTTATTTAATAGTTCACCCATAGATACCAATTTTATTCACAGTGTTACAGGTACCTCTTAATATGAAAACAAAAATTCTCGACTTCGTTTGACTTATTTTAATAACTCAAAGCAAAACTAATTGCAAAAAACTTCCGATAAATATATAGATTGCTAAAGTCAAATTCTTCTGACTGAATTCTCAGAAGTAGGCAGTGTAGTATTTTTGACTATCTTTAGACAGGAATTGTTGGCGCTAATTCGGATTGTCATGTGTCCTTGTTTTTAATTCAGTAACTCGTAATTAAATTATATTATTGTATCGTATGGAATCGTTTTAATAGTACACCATATTATGTAATATTAGTGGCTTTTTACATAATATAGTTTGGTTTTTGTACACAAGTTTGTGCAATACACCACTTATTGAAAATAATCACACTGAGCGTTGAATTCTGAAATCTCACAACTTCCTTGGGTACGCTTAACTAATTACCACCATATTAAAAGAGCAATAAAGATTACTAAAATAATATGAACTTGGGCCTAAAGAACTTGTATTCAGGGCCGTAATAGATTACACACTTTTAAGATTGATTACACAGTGACCAGACCCTAAACCAGATTACATGTTTACCTTTTTATTACTTCATGACGTAAAAATAATTAAATGTAACAAGTACTTCTACTCATATTAATTTTCAAGCAAACTAATTTCAAATATTAATTTGAAATAATAGATCATGTTGTATAACGTGAACGATAAACTTAATTTCTTTATCTCTAACGCGCGCAAGTTCGTATTGATCTTTCTCTTTTCAACTTTACTGAAGCATCTTAAGATACGTACGTAAATTCGACCGTTGCTTGACCTTTTCGTTATCGATTTTTGTAAATACATATCGTTCTAAATTTATTTTTCTAAAAACGTATTACATTTTTTTATAATGTCTGTCTACACACTATTTGTTTCAATATATACAAGTATACTCGTATGTATATTTAATGCTCAAATTATCTCAGTAAATTTATTTACTAAAGATAACACGTTAAGCCTAAAGGTACAAGCTCTGAAGTGATGCTGGTAGGCTAGTAGCCAGGCGAGTATAAAAAAAATCCTATGTCGACCAAACTATCATTACTTTAAAATATTTCGTCGCGTCACCTATTATTGGCCAACATAAGGTCGGATCGAAAATTATGTGGAAGATTTAACCGAATCACGGGGTCGCACTATTTTTATCCTGTTAGTCCATCATCGACTATTTGTAGGGTTGTCAATAATAATTATTTCAATTTCACTAAGAATCGATATAATTTTTACACAGCTAGTTAATATTTTAATTTGATTCATCGGTCATCAAGTTATAAGCCTTTTGCTAAACAAACAAATACAATAAAATAGCCTTTATCTTTGTATCTATTAAATTTATTACAAATTATAAAAGTGTACTTTATTGGCTTTAGTGGCTCTAGAGCCACTAGACGCATTTACATAATTTAAATCATAGATAAATACATATTTATTCATAATTTATTATATATTTTATTACATTATCTTGTCTCTTGCTATACATTACTAAAACACTGAATATTTGTTAAAAAAATTATAAACAGTATAAATAAAGCGACATGCATTTCACCAGATCTTAAATGATAACATAAAAATGAAACATCAATCAAAAATAATATCGGATACTATTAAAACTTTATAACGGAGTGCCTCTTTTGCCTATGCGTTTAGCTAACAAACTTACAAATCTTTTAATCTGACTACTTAAGTATTTATTATTCGATTTATGAAAACCCGCCTTGTGGTGCCGGCTATGAATAGTACCATCCCTTATCGTTCTCGTGGGTGTCATAAAAGGCGACTAAGGGATTAACCAGAGGATGGGCAGCAGCATTTTCTGAGTATCACAAACACCTACTGCGATCGTCAACCCGCCTGCCAAGCGTGACGATTATGGCAATTCCCACCCCGCCCCCTTTTGGGGAAGACTTTTTTTTTTATTAATTAGTCCCCTTACATCTAAGACATAATCCGAGTTTTGTTTACTTTTTTTGTGGCTTCCCCTATTTTTTTTTATGCCTTTATTGTTTTCATCTTATTTCTATTTTACAATCTTATTCTATTTCTTATCTGTATGTTCCTATTGCATTGTGGTTATGACGAATCTTTATATTTACTTAAATACTAGTTCTAATTTACAATCCTTATTTTATTTCTTACCTCTTGTTCTATTACATTTTGTTTTGTCGGATCTTTATTTATTCCTAATTCTTATCATAATTTTTATATACTTATTTCTAATTTTAATCTAATTTTTTGTTCAGTCTATTATATTCTATTAGTTTTGTTTATCGCCTTTTTGCGTATAATTTATAATTTCAGGGTTGCTATTTCATTTAATTCTGACCTTTCATATAGCATTTAATATATTTCCAGCAGTGGAATCTTTTGGTTTAATCAATCAATATGAAAACTATCTATCCTATTATATACTAGCTGTGCGCCCGCGGCTACGCCTGCTTTTTATTTTTTTTTATGCGAAACCCTATTTTTTTAGTACTAAGATAAAGTAAAAATACTTGCCCGTAAAACGGTGCATTGAATAAGATTTTATACAAAAATGTATAAGTTTTATGAGCTATCTACCAAAAAAGTCCCGACATAATCCGTCCAGCCGTTCCGGAGATTACCCGGAACAAATGAACAGACAGGCAAAAATTTTAAAAATTGTACTTTTGATATAGGTATCGTATCGTATTCATATCTATTTAGTAAAAAAAAAACATTTTGACATTACAAACAGACACTTCAATTTAATTTATTAGTATAGATTGTATATTTTACAAAGCGGAGGCACCCCTATCAAACGGAGTCGTAGGAAGCCCGCAAGCATGTTCGCTTGTTTGTTTGTTCGCGTCGTACTGATCGCTATTGTTCGACCGTTTGAACTGTGCATTGCCAAGGTCTCTCGTATATAAAATCTTTAATTACACCTTCTTTATTTATGTTCTCTATGTAATTTCTGTTGTTTACATGAAATGAATCGATATGTAGGTATGTGTGTCATTGCTTAATGTTAACTGTGGTTATCGTTCCTTGTAATTTTACAGTTTGTAGGTATTGTATGAAGAAACCTAGCCATTATTAGCCATGTCCTAGTACTAACTCTTACCATATTGGATTACTAGGAAAACATCTTCCGTGTTCAAGTTTCCTTCAAGTTTGTGCGCGAGTGAGGGAACTTGCCTACACAGTACACACTGAACATGCTCTTCTAGTCTCAAACTACACAGTATTATTAATGTATGAAATTAACAAACGAAACGAATAATATAATATAAGTTAAATAACAGTATGGAAGGATACCGTGTATTAAGATTGAGTTCAATCCTACAATGAGTTCCAGCTTGTCTTAGAATTTACGTGATAAAAATCCTCTTATTGTGTTCTCATTACACGCACAAAAGACATTTACTTATATTGATATATACAGATTTATAAGTTGTTGACCAAATCGTTTTATGGACGTAGTTTGTTTAATCGCATATTTCATATGCAAGTGTATATATAACATATGTATAATAATATTTGATGTGGTATCTAGATGCGCTAATACCAAATCAATGTGACTGCAGTGAGTATTGTGATAGAGTCGGTCACAACGTGGGTGGACATATCAATAAATACACACGAGGAATCACACAGTTGTTATATATTAATGGAACAATTTATGACCTGTTTATGACTTGGATTCTTGTGTTAACGACGTGTCACGTGTTACATCGAAATTTATTGCTTTACTACAATGCACGTATATTATATAACATTATAATAATCCAACACAAGGCGGGGTTTTGAACTCTTATGGCGGATTTTAATATCGAATCTTAAAAGTTAAGGTTGAGATCAATCCAAAAATATAAACGTTTGTTGGTCTAGGAGCCGTTGAAATATGACGTCCCTAAGCAAATTTTTGGTCATTTTCTTTTCACGAACGTCATCATCATAATCTTTCTTAGTAGGTATTTTAAAGTAAAATGAAACAAATATTTAGTAACTGGTAGTTACAGAGTGACTGTAAAGCATTTACGATTTATATCAATTGCTTTATAGTTAAATTGTTGGTGGAAAATAACCTTTCTAAGTAGCGCGTCGCCTCACCGCGGCCGTTTTGGGTTAAAACTTAAAATGTCCAACTAAAGTTTTCGTTAGTAAAAAATAAAGGTTATTATTTGATATTTGCATTAATTCTTATAAATTTGTATGTTACTTTACACCTTTAGGTTGAATGATACATGGGTTCCGATATCATGGAGTTTTTCAGGAAACCGTTGTCGCGTAGTTATTTCACGTCCGGTTACCAGGACGGACTTCCGTCGCTATCTCTGTGTGGCCGGCGTCCGGCAAACCGGTGCAATTATCTTGCATACCTGTCTGCGTGTATAAATACATTGTACGTTAGGTACGTTATTATGTATTATACATACAACATTTTAGTAAAGAGTTTTTTTTATTATTATTTAAATGCTATTCAAATATAGAAGATTTCACCTTTTGTTCAAATATTAATATCCGAAACATAAACTTTAAATATAATATATATTTTGCAATGAAGAACAATTGATGGCTAAAATGATCACAATCAAATACGTGAAAGTATTTACAGTACATTTATTTATTATATTTGATTACGACAATAAATTATTTACGTAACTGTTATTCAACTGTTTAATACCGTTATAAATAACGTTATAGAATGGTAATAAAATTCACTTTGAGAAAAATGGTAGTCACACATTAATATAAACTATTTTAAAGTAATGACTTATGTAACGGATACTTCAAAATGAGCAGTGTAATTGGTTACGTTTTTAACGAAAATAGATAATTTAGTGGTTATATTACGCTGAGTTCTTTTTTTAAGATTTACATTTCAATTTATGCGTGAACTTGCATTATTTTACGTTTTTTGTGTTTTTATGCAAGCCTGGTGACATTTTTACATTGTTGTGTTTTTATGCAAGCCTAGTGACATTTTTACGTTTATGTACGAAAAATTTAGTTATTAATCAGTACTTATATACTGTATTATAAAATAATTAGAGAGGCATTATAAAATAATTACAAGTTTAAATTAATTACTTTATTGTTAAAATGGATTAGTTAGTGCACATATAAAAATATTGCATATATCTTGCAATAATAAAATGATCGAACTGACAAAAATGTTTTCTCTCATTTTGTGTAACAAAAAGATATTGTGCATGCTTTTTAATTATACGAATCGAAATAGACATCACACAACCAAAGTTTTTGAATTAGAAATCCCACATCGTGTTTACATAGAAAAAAATATTTAGTAATTCTCGCGGAAATCTTGAAAATGTATTTTTAAGAATAATCATCAATGAAAGCCGAAAAATTACTTTGTGAGCGTATAAATCGATCTGCAGGTAGATTATTTATATGAACAGTAAACATCATTACCCGCGTTTGAAGCTAAACGTCACCTGTCCAAACGTGGCGTAAACACATTATTGCACAATTATTTTCTATTATTTACATTTTTTTCACTTCGAATCCCAGTTATTCATTAATTAAAGATTCAAAGTCGCAATCTAGGTCGTTTTTATTGGTTTTATCGTATACGGTATATATTGTATTTTACATAACAGCGTAATTTATCAATACGCTATACGAGTATATGCTATTAAAACTAGGAGAAACAATATAAGTTTGGTGCGACTTCATTATATTATGTTAATTTATCTAGAATGTATTTCATTAATTACTAAATTATAAATTAAAGGAATATATTATATTAACTTTGCCCTCCCGATACATTCTTGATAATTTAAATGTACTTACGATCGCAAAAAATGAAACAAGTCTGATACAGCAAACAGAATATTTAATACCAGAAGTAATCACAAATTAGCCGTCCTATGCTTTAGTTTAGTACGTCCAATAAAAGGTTTTTAGGTAATAATCTCAGATTCTACAATGTGGTTCCAAAGCACCTTACCGATTTACCTGATATAATAAGTTTACGCACTATGTCAAGCTGGTTTTAATTTCCATAGGTTATTACAGGGTGGATTATTACGTGAACGATAGTGTTGTCTGTAAATGGCATCTCTCGCTGTGCTTCCGCTCAAACCGTCTGTTACTTTGAATTGTATAATTTATACATAAAGACACTTTCTTTGTTTTGGATTGTTGTTCCGAAACGGTGGTAGTTTTTTTTTTACGTTTATAAGTTTTTGACTTTTTGGAGTCTGTATTTCTACATAATATAATATAAAGCAGGTTTTCAAGTCTATCTGTCTGTCATTTATTTTGATGCAATTTTCACGCTCCGTTAGATAATTTTTAATGAACGATTTAATATTAATTATGTTTATATATCGTAGAAAATTCTCCTACGATTTACTTACAATAACTAGAGTTTTCTCTGGACCTAATCCTAACGTTAACGTGGACGTAAGCCGTAATGTAGAAAATAAATATGTATATTCTATTAAAGTCTTATCTCTAAGATCGCAAGTCTGTAGTAGTTGTTAATGGCTATTCCTCCGAATCTTTCGACATACAATCTGGAGTTCCTCAAGGCTCCAACCTGGGTCCCATACTTTTAAATATAATAATTAATGATATTCTTTCAAATTTCAAGAACTCGAAGTCTTATCTCTTCGCAGATGATCTCAAATTGTTACGACAGATTAAATGCTCTAACGATGTGTCGCTTTTACAAAATGACTTAAATACCTTAACAGAATGGTGTGATGTGAATGATATGGTCCTTAACAACGATGAGAAGTGCTATATAACTCATTATTGCCGAAAAAAAAACTTGTTTCAAACGCCATTATTTCATAAATTCTATTATATGAACAAAATCGAAATGTATTCGCGATTTAGGTGTTATCCTGGATACTAAGCTACGATTTAATATTGACATTGATAATATTGTTCATAAGGAGTTTAGAATTCTAGGTTTAATTTTACGCAACAGTAAATATTTTAAAAATTCAGATACAACAATTATGTTATTCAACGCACTAGTACGTAGTTGTCAAGAATATTGTGGTGTCATATGGAACCATCATTATGATATTTTTAAGAACAAATTAGAGAGAGTGCAAAAGCGGTTTCTGTGGCATCTTACATATAGATTTCACCTAGGGAAAACACTTTGTATGAACCATGATAGATTTTATCATTTTAATTTGCACTCTTTGGAAGCTCGTAGAGAATTATCAGATCTTACATTTTTATTTAAGTTAGTAAACGGCATTTCGAACACAACTGAATTGTTAAACAGGGTCAAATTTAACGTCCCATAAACTACCTCGAGCATCACGATTTAATCTATTTAACACAAATTATTATCGGACAAATTTAGGTCTTTACTCTTCTCTAAATATAATAATCTCACTATATAACAAGAAATCTAAAGCTAAAGCTAAAAATATAGCCATTTTTCAAAACAGCCTTGGAATGTATAAATCTAACTACTTAGGAAAGTAATACTAATGCTAATTTAAAACCTAAAATTAATGAAAGTTTATTCTACTTTTAATTTAGAGTTTTTTTTTTGTGAAATTTAAAATTTAAATTCTTTCAATTCTAGTACTCAACAGATTTATTTGCTTTATTGTATCATTTTGGTTTGTCTTGTTCAAGCTTGTTCTCAATGTAATCACTTATAATGAAGGTTGCATTTTTCACGTTTCCTCAAATTGTTCATAGTATATAAATCAAAATGTAAATCTTGTTAGTGTTCAAACTAATAAATAAATAAATTTATTAATTTGTAGTTTTATAATACAAATTAGTTTCTATAGATAATTTTAGTAATGTTCATTCTTCTATCTTTTAGACTCATTAAAAAAAAAATTAAGATAAAAGAGAAAAGCTCTCAGTATAGACTCCGGTTTCGCGATCCATTATAGGAATTTGTGAAGTTCCATTACTCGCATCTGTAAACAGAGGCGAGCCGGCGAAACGGGTAAATATTGAATCGCTTTGTGATCGAGAGCGCACGACCTGCGGGGCACACTGTACACGCCTACGCTCGCTACAAAATCAAAGGGAATTTATTCAGCTCATTCCTATATTCTACTATCCGATACTGTACGGTACATAATCAAACACAGTAGTTACGTAACAAAAGTCATTGTTTATTGGGGAACAATCAGGGAGTTAGGAGATCGATACATATGATTTAAAACATTAAAGGTGAATAAATAACGTATTCGCAATATGAAATATTCATTGATACACAGAAGCGAAATCAACTTAAGCGCCGCTCGTGGGTAGGTACTGAATCTAGCGAATCATACGAATCGAAAAGATGCAAAATAAAAAACGACAAGAGTTTCGATAACGTGACGTTTCTCATTCTCCATCCATATTTTAGCCCCGCGTGCCCCCAGTGTAAATTCAGCGCCGTTGATACAGTTATAGTTTTTAATTTCACACTGAATAAGGTCTTCAAGTAACACAACGAAGACAATAAACTTATAGATGCTTGGTAATAGAATTTCTAACTACCTAGGTAGGTATTATTAAAAAATGCCCTGTTCTCCAATCCAATATTTTTATTCATCGTTGCCAATATTTTGGTTTAATTGGATCCCCCCCCCCCCCATGCCATCAAAAATAAGCAAAGCGTAAGGGTTAAATTTAGATTCTACATCTCAAACAATCAATGGCTTCTAAACTAAAAATAAATCACCATAAAACTCGTGTACTTTGATCAGGGACGAAGTAGAAAAGTTAAATGTTCTTCTTCGTTATAATTGATAAAAAAATATATACATATCTTATCGAGTCTATAGTTTTCGCTATTTTGTTTTTTATAGACACTTTCGGAAAAATCTCACGAAAATCCTTTGTATATCGGTTTATCACTTCATACCATATCTATTGACGGTTTTTACCATGTGTAGAGTTGTCGCGAAAAGCCCGGTTAACGTACATACCTTCCAACATACTTCATTTCTTGTTAATAAATTTATATTGCATAACATTAATTAAGTTGTCTAGAATATAACACCCAAAAAAAGTCGTTCAGGAATTAGAAGTGTGACAAAATCAGAGATAAATTGTCTTCAGAGCAACAATTTCGATTGTAAAAACAATAGCCAGTTCTGCATATTCACATCGAAATAGAAACATTTCTTCTAAGATACGACAATGTCAGATTCTTAAAGCGTAAAAGATAAGGTTAAGATACGATTTTTTTTTTAATATACTATGTAAATTTTCATACACGATAAGGACTTAATATATGATTAATTGATAAATTCTATTCTTATAGACGAGAGAAATTTCTAATTTTTTATTGTTAATTACTATTAAAGAAAATTGTGTACAAGTAAAGTAAAAAATAGTATAAATAATAGTAATACATTAATTGTAAAGTGCAAAGTGTTCGCCCAGATTACTCGAGCGACGCCCAAAACACTGTTTTAATAAATTAGTTTTACAGTAAGTGTTTTTTTATATAGATTCTATATAAGTTTTATGATATAATATAATATAATAATACGATCATAACTGTATGTATATTAAATTATATACAAAATATATGTATTTTTAAGTAACCTTTTGCGTCAAATACGTGGGTGTTCCATTACTGTGAACTTTGTACGTTGCTTAGGAGATTTTATTCCCGAATACTATCGTATAACTTTATACACGCTATACGTTAAAAAAGCGAAATCTGTCTATATAGTGATAATAAAACGGAAGTTTTGTCTGTACAAATGATTATTTTATAAATGTTGTAACTATTTTCGGCGTTATTAATCTCGAATGTGACATTTAAAGTTTTTTTGTCTGTATGTCCAAATTTAACTCTAAAATGGCTTGACTAATTTCGATAAAACCACCACGTGATTAAAAGATGCTTGAAATCACGACTTATGTTCACATAGACATTTTTTTTTATCCTGATATACGAAATAAAGTGAAAATCAAGTTACCTGAAAATTACCCTAGAAAGTTTTTTTTTATATAATAAGTCTCGCTTTTACGAAAACGTGACTGGATTTAAGTACTTTTGCCAGATCACGTGACTAGACTACGTTGAATATGCACGCACGATGTTTATAGTCCTGGACGAAAAAAAAACAAATGTAACTTAAATTTGTTATTATATCAGATAAAGGTTAAATTTTCGACTGTCAAATACATCTGCGACATAAACACAAATAATATGAAACTGAACCAACCTGTTAAAAGTTTGCTAAACTGCAACTTGATAAGTTGAATTTAGATTATCTTCACATCTATTGTATCAAATATAACTTATCTTAACTTGGTGTAACTTTATGAGAGCCGCCAAGTTTAAGGAAACGTTAGAGAAGTTAATATCGCAAATAATTATTAATCTTCTACAAAGTCTCGTACTTTCGATTGAAGCAAATAATAATATACTTTTATAGTTTCAACTGTCTGTTGGCGGGTTTCAATATCGAATCGTAACTTTTAGATAGTATTGAAACCAATGAATCGGTTTTTCCAACGGGCCCCTGAAACCTTCCCTTTAGACTAAGGGATATATTTGGTGTGAATAAGTTTCTATTCCATTTCGTTTCCAATTTTAATAAAGAAAATGGCCTCAACATGTACTTTATTACACTCTTAAGGCGTCAGTTTGTTCGTATGTTATAAATACAATTATAAGCTAAACGTCCAACGCTTGTCAAGAAACAATCAATTATTACAAACAGTATAAATATTACGGCCACATGAAAGATTGACATTAAGCCACGTTAATTTCGTACATGTACCGGACCAACGAACTCTCGTCCCAGTGGGGGATATACTTTGCCTCCAAAATTATAATTAAATTGGAAATATTGAATAAAAATACGAACAATACACTTATACTATAACTAACTTCTGTCGCAAGTGTTTGGAGGTTACATAACCTAAAAAATTTAGGAATATGTTAACATATTATTTTTAAGTTATATAATAATAATAAATTACCCACTTCACAGTAAACAGCACGCTCGAATGTTGATTTTATCAGAAATATTTATTTATAAATAAATGTAAAGAAAACCAATGGATAGTTAGTGAAAATGAAAAAAATAACCAACAGTTTTCACTTGCCGTAGACCGACGTACTCAGCTTCTAATGTTAATGTTTTATTATAGGGAATTTGTTCCATGGTAACAATACTGTTTAATATCTTGTTATCTTATAAACTCATGAGTAAAGCATTTTTTACAACTCATTAAAATTAGTTTCATCAAATACAGTTATGAGTTTTTTTGGTACGTATTTTCATCCACATATATATTAAACTATCGACTCGCCCCGGCATCACACGGGTATATAGAATTGTTTAATTCAAATAAAGCTTCTGTTACTCATATGTCTTTTAATTTTATAATATGGTTTTGTACAGGAAAAAGTTTTTGAGTTTGTCTATGGCACAGAAAAAAAATGATTTTACCTCATAGTTATTTACATATTATAGCTATATATACTTACTTATAGTTAGTAATATAATTTATATAAATAAAGATATTTCATTTTTTCATACTTTTCTTATGAAACAGATTTATTGATTCTGATGCGTCTGATGCGATAAAGAACCACCAATTAATAATAGAATGCATTAAGGTTGTTGCGAATATTCGCATCCTCATCGGCAACTGGATCCGTTATCCGCAGCAATTAATTCGAATGACCTAATTCGATGAAAACCTACTCTCGAAAGGACCAAACAGTTTAATTATATAATTATAGAATATCTTTTGTTACATTTTCCATATTGATTTATATTTCGTACAAATTTTCTTACACCTTGATATCCGCATCAACATCAACATCCACAACGGCCTCCCCGATTCGAAAAAAATCGACATCCGCAACATCCTTACTAGGCATTAATTTGTGCTGAACCTATAAGGAAATAATATAAATTCCTTATCCCCTTAGTTCGATATGCCCGATTTCCTTATTTCGTCTTTCACGTTTACTACCTAACTATACATACATAAATATATATATAAGTGTATATAAGTAGTTTTTTCTAGCAATGGAACCGGTTCCAAATTTATCCCCTTCGTTTCCTATAACCCTAGTTAAACCCATCTCGAGATAGGTTCCATTTCTTTGGTAAATGGTATGTGTGTATTATGGGGTACAATTCAATTTTCTTGGACTGTAGCATAAAATGTTATTAGAGATTGGATCAGGGTTCACCTAAGTCTAGTTTACATATTTATTAAGAAATCTTTCACATTTCCTTAACTAATTTAAAAGTACATTCTTAACCAGCAGGCGCCTGCGACTTCGTCTACGTGTTTTATCTTGAATAAATGTGGGATGTCCTGATGCTAATAAAAATACTTGCTTCTCGTTTAACAAATTTCATTCAATGGTTTTTATTTTATAATTTAGTAAATGATAGTCATCATTTTTATACCCTATAATAAAATCTGTAATTATCAGAAACTTAACGCACACAAAATTGTATTTTTTTAATACCCATTCAAGATTAATATCGGCTATTCGATATTTATTTAAAAAATTCTAAACAAAATTAAATGTCAAAAGACAAAACTTCAATATTGTTTTTAATATGAATTTAATACGCATTAATTAATGGAACTCAATGTAATAAACTTACTACTGATAAAGTTCTCTTTGACGATGAAGTTAACTTGATTTTATTTTATTAATAAAAAATGGACGTTGTCGTGGATTGGATACAATCTATTTAATGATTTTCCTGTCCCAGTAGAGTTAAATGTTACTAGGTCAACAGAACGCAGAAAGTGATCTTCAGTGCGGTCCAATTACTATCAAAGCATAACTGCGGAAATACGCCGAGGCAGAGTTGCGATCTCACATAACTTATATTTTACTAGTACTAACAACTAAATAATTTATTTTGATGTTATTATAAATTTTTTTGCTGTTTTACTTTTCCTCTATTTTGCTAAGTATTCAAATAACGTTTTTTAAATTGCTGACTCATTCTTTTTATTTCTTAGGTATTCCTATGTATTACATTATAAATTATGTCTCTATGTCACTACTCTCCTACTAGGTCTAGATAAGTATAAGAAAGAAATTGTATGAAAATATCGCAGTAAAGTTAACTGTACCTTTAGGCTTCTTCTTCAATGTCAGTTATAATGAAATCATGAAGATATGTCAGACAGGTGGCGTTTGATTTTTTTGAAGTAAAAACTTCTTTAGCGGCGTTGGCGATTCTCGGTAGGAGAATACTTATAAATACGCGTTACCAATGCTATGACGTCAACCGTCAACATGCCGTTTAAGTGCTGACGCTCAGAGATAAATAATAAAGTTTATACTTCGCAGCTTATTGTATGTTTTGATTACGAATAAAGTATGTGAAAATGTAGAGAATTATTTCTCGGAGCCCCAATAGATGTAAAAACCAGAAAAAAGTTGTAAGTTAAATTTTAGGTTGTTAATAAATTTTAAATTAACAAATTATTTAAATTATGAAAACAGTTTTTTTTTTTTCCAGTTTCGAGGCTTCTCTTCTGCCGGAAGTCCCCATAGCTGTCTAATTTAAAAAAAAACATAAATATAGTATACTAGCTGTGCCCGCGTGGAATAGTGTCTTTGGGTAATTTTTTTCATAATTTAGGCTAATTATTTTACAGTGTTTCACTGCAAAGAGCTTATTAAATTACATAAGGTATAAAGTTTTAATATTATTATTAGTATTTTTATAAACTACGTTTTTTGTTTTGCCATCAGTATTCGCATGCGTGTGGCATAGTCGTCTGCCCGCCCTCACATGCCCGTCCGTTCGGATAAATACATTTCGGCATATTTCCCCACCTACACCTCGCCGTACCACGCTGTACCACGCCGCGTGGCTGCACAGGGCTTGTTGAGTAGGGCGCGGCGCGGCGCGGTGTTTGGCAAGTTTCTTACTCGCGTTAACTTCAACTTTACTTTTTGTAATGACTCCGTAAATGTTACATCAGAATAGCTCTAATATTTTGTCTCTTGTCACAAAAAAATTTATAAATCATTCACATAAACCTTACATATTTACATATTACAAAACAAAACATAAAAACAAAAATATGTATGGGGGGGGGGGGGTTATACGTGGCGCGGCACGACGTGGTGTAGGTGGGGAAATATGTCTTAGAATCCTTACCCGAAGGGACAGATAGGTGAGGGCGGACGATTCTGCCATACGCATGCGAATAATGATATTTTTCGGTACTAATTCATTATTATTCACTGCAAATTGATTACAATTAGATTTGCTTACATATAGATAAGGAACAACCTCAGCACATTTTTTTTTCATAAGAAAATAATTAGACCAAATAATCAAAAAAGCTACCCAAAGACACTATTCCACACGGAGGAAGTCGCGGGCACCGCTAGTATAATATAAAACATCATCAATTGGGAACACAGAACTTTAAAGCCCTGTTTATGATGAACACAATACTCCGTTACCAAATCGAAATGATCCACCGCACATGTAAACAAATTGTAGTATATTTTCGTATTTAAATAAATCTTTTCGTTAGACTGATCGATCCGATTTATTATCATTTTCTGGTTCAATAAGCACGTTGTTTTTTATATCGAATCTGACTAAAAGACTGTGCAATAATAACCGATTCTTTGAGGACTGCATTTGTTTATTGAAATTATTTTTGAAACGTAAACTTTTGTGGTTTGTGGATGCATAATTCTCATTTCTTTAGTGTGAAAATGTATTCTTGCTTTTTATTGAATACAGGACTTAAAGTACAATGCTTATTCGCGTCACGTACATTTATTTATAATTTACAACACGTTTATGGTATCCTCGTAAAATTATTAGACCGTAATTCACTCATTAAACCTAACAAACCAGCATACATCATCGGTTCCTCTATCAAAATGGAATACAAAAAATAGACTTTTTCAAAAGTATGGTTGGGGGTTGCGCCACCCGCATCCAGCGGGACATGGTTCACAAGTACGGTTTCTATAACTGTCCGCTGCGATTCTATATAATATGTTTTAATTTGTATATAACTAGGGATGACACTAGACAAGGACACATGGAAAGAGAAATAAATGTATCTCTACAAATAGTGTTCTGCAAAGCTGTCATTCAGAATGTATCGTGGTGTTCGCTGATGTATAGCACGCTATTATCCCATTTCTACATTAAAATAAACACTCCACTCGGCGCGTATACGACCAGACGGTGTGCCGGCCAACGCCCCTTGTCCCATATCTATCAGAGATCCCCTCCGTTACAATCAAGTGTATTTTTTATAATATGAATTTGTTGGATACCACAAGGGATGACGCAAGGAAGGTGAAATTGTGTGGCATTTTTTTCATTAAACCACAGTAACTAGTGCGTACAATATGCCTTGCGTTATCATCATAGAATTGAACGGTTAATTGCTTGTTTAATAAATCCAGAATATCGAAGATAACAATCTGAAGATTCTATCTAACTATTCCTGAATTAAATCTGAATCGATGCTCGATTCAATTTCAGCCGGGAAATACTTATATGTAGGTATATTGCTCTTGGACGCCCTGCTGAGTCATTTGTTGCCAACGTTATTCAAAATCCTTTAAGCTGTGACATAAAAATTTCTACATATTTCATTCCAGTAATGACATTTACAATAAAATAATCCACTGAAATTGAATATCACGTAAATAAGTTTTCCTTTCTTCATTTAAAAATACATTAAAGTATTATATAATACGAAATTGCAAGATAATTAGTGCATAAAAGTCGTCCATATATTAAAGGGTCACAACTTGTCAACGGAGTCTCCACATTAAGCATTCTACATGGTTACCGTTATACATATAATTTTTTTTTGTATCAGCTGCATGTAATATTTTAGTCAAAATAGATGTAAAATGTACAACAATATCCACTTATAACTATAAAATTGTAGTGTTAGTACCAGTATGAGCATATATTTCTATGAAAAAGGGTTTCATGTTATAAAAAAATTATATTGGTATAAATCTTAAATAGACGATCTTAATCCGTGTTAACACATTGCCGGTTTATATACTCGTTCGACACTAACAAACAAACATAAAACTCAATGTATACTATAATTCGTGCATATGCTCGCGGCTTGTGTGTTGTGTGTATATCCCGTTTGAATATGACTCACTGTTTTGTTTCTTGACGTTTACTTAGGGTTGTCCTTTATATAGATATTACGATTATGATATTTATTTTATATATTTTTTTATGAATAAACTACAATCTAACATGATGTTAAGTGCAATGTGGTCGACGACAGTGCTAAGAGGATTGAGAGATTCTCAAGTTATGCAACCGGAACATTTTGGTTGGTGTTTGTCACAGATTTTCTACACGAAACGGGCGCTAATAGAAAATAACCTATCAGCATGCTTTGGTTTTCCCACGATTTTTCCTTCATCAAAGGTTCAGAATCATTATTGAGATGGATAGGTAGGTGAGTTTGAATCTACATCCATCGACACGACCGCACTACCAGCCATCATAGTTTAAATTTTTTGCTCGAATTGTAATTTAATTTTAGTAAATTTATATGAAGATGTAATATGCTAATATAGTGTAGACTTTGCAACATATTATATATAACTAGGGAACCGCCCGGCTTCGCTCAGGTATTTAAAAATATCTGTTAAAAAGGCTATTTTATTGGTGACAGAGTAGCTTTCTACAACTGAAATCGTTAAAGTAGTTTTTGAGTTTATCCATAACTAGCAAAGAATCAATTTTGAAAAACCTCATAAATAGTATAAATAATGTCAATATTAAGTTTACTAGAACTATATAAATAAAATAAATAAATACATCCGATACAGTACGAATTAAAACGAATCATAACAAATAAATTTCTATGTTTCAAACAAATACGCTTATATCGAAAAACTTGGCAAAGCGGAGAGGAAAAGTCGATTGCCTATACTTTATGGGCGAAACGTTTTGACAACCCTGTCGATGTCGGCGCAGTCCAGCTGGCATGTTGCCAGGTCTTGATCGACGATCGCTCAGACTCGCTGACCACCTGGGAAGCGACACCTGCGTGCCCTGTTTACCGAACATTTTATTCGAGCCAATATAATTTTCGACTATTTTAGCTTCAAGTTAACCTTCAGCTCTTCAAGTTAACTTTCTATTTTATTATGATAAATAAACTATAAATGTTTATTAAAAGGGATTTTTTTAATTTACTATAAAATAATAATGTCAGTTCCGTTCTCCATCCAAATTACTTACTATTGTTGCGCATAGTATAGCATGTTTACTTAACTATTGACAGATGTGTTAAAAATATCTAAACAATGTGCGATATTCATTTAAAAATAAACTTACTTACTAATTTTATTCATGAAGCTAACAAATTAGTACATAAAATCATTGGTTAATAATTTTAGTAATAAAAGACGGAGGCAGATAAAAACTAATTAAGGTGGTATCAGGAAAACATAAGAGTGGGTAATAACTTAGTTGAAAATTCACCCTTCAGTGTTGTTTAAACTGTGACGACGACGAGAGCTGATAAAATGAAGCGCCGTCGAGCTCTAATGAGGAGTGTCATCGGATGGGCGTGCTTAACTCGGAAATGGCTTTTACCCATCTCAAGCTCCTCTCTGACGCTTGATAAAATCGTTTCGTTTCTAATTTCAAAATATAAAAGAACAAAAATTGGCAGATTATTGTTCAATTATCTCTTTGTTTTTTATATTGTCCTGGTAGTTACACTATGTTTATATAGTAAAGGTTACTCTTAGATAATATATCAGTTGAATATATTTATATAATCAATTGTTTAAATGAGCTGATGTTTTGAGCTTGTGATTTGTGCCTATAAATGTGGAGGCATCTAGCGCGCTTGTAATGTCAATGTAACTTATAAATTATATTGATGTTCATTTTGTTGGTACAATCAATAAAAAAATAAATTTTTCACTGTTATTACTAATACTTGGCGAGATTGAAAGTAAAAATTATAACTTCCTTACAAAATTCAGTTTTAAAACTAGGTAAACTAAAAATATTGGTATAGTAATTAATAGCGGTCACTAAAACACTACTGGATGGAGTACGTTTATCATTCGTGCATTGTAAAACATATTTTTCATATTCTAAACATATATAGATTATTTTGTGCAACAACGCGCGTTTCTCAAGAGGATGGCTGTTGTAGTATTTTCCAAACAAACCATATGCGAGTCCACCGGTTTAAAAACTTTTACCTTTGTGTAGAATATGTCGAGAATATTTAAAAATATTTTCCATTTTAACAATTTTGATTTTATGTTAAAATTTCTTTTTTTTTAATATCATAACTTGTTATAAATTCTAACCCATTATTAACATTCGTTTTATAAATTATGATAAAATTATATTAACTGTTAATAAAACATAGCAATGATTCCATCTTTTTGATCACTCTGCTTAGTGACACCGATTTAGATTTTATAGAATCGACTTATAATACAGAGTAATCTTGTTTTCATTCATTTTTGTTAATGTACAATTTACATTATTATTAATAGTATTTACTGTAGATTATAAGTTGTAGGACTGATTTTATAATAAAAAATATTCATCTTTGTTATCATCAACGCTACGTAATTCCCACGTCATTAATAATTAACTAATAATCCACTCTATACTTGTTTCATCGAACGTGAGAGTAATTATATTAAATGTAAACTTGATGAAGGAAAACATCGTGAGGAAACCATAGCATGGTGGTAGGGCATGTTCTAATGATGCCTGCCAGGGTAGTTACCACCCTCAAGTTTGAAAACCTGTCACCAAATACCAATAGATGAGTTCCGGCTGCATCACTTAAGAACCGGTACCTCTAGGCTTAGTGTGTTTACCATCCTGGAACCCATCGTCACTTAACATCAGGTGAGATTATGGTCAAAGTACTGAACCTATTCCGTGTTAAATAAAACGTGTACATTGAAAATATTTATGAAAAAATATACTATGCGGGATTTCAGAATCGACTACAGAACACATTTCTATAGTTTAAAAAAAAATTATATTTCTGTTTATTAATTTGTTCGCAAATCACGCAAAAACTACTATACCGAAGATCAGAGTTGATAATGACATATATTGCATTCAGGAGGAGAACATAAGCAAATTGTCTGAGTTGCAAGCGAGTGAAGCCTCGGGCACAGCTAGTAATATAATATTTTTATACTCAAACAGCACTTCAAACCTATTCCCCCAGTGGTCGGATTTAGGTTCAATTCTGTGGGGTGATAAAATTGAAACGAAACTTAATAGTAACAAGAAAAAGATAAACTTTAGTACAGAAAAGAGTTTTCAATGTAAAGAAAAAATGCGCCATCGTAATCTGTTTAGGTCTCACTGTCTAATCTAAATCCGACATTGATTTCAGCCCGTTTACTGAGTTATTCAGAGCACCACTACATTAAGTTTTATCTTTGCATGTCGACTGTTTGCATTTACCTTCATAACGAGGACCCCACCGCTCTCTCTCTCCCGTGAAACTCATTGCTGCTACTGAATAATTTATACGAGTCATCGTTTTGAAATGGCATCTTTCTACGTATTGTTGCTAAATGAGATTTTCAGTTTATGTTGTCGACATTTTATTGCGTATTCATTCGTTTACCCAATTAACAAATTGTCGTAATTTGTTACTGCTTATGTTATAAATATTAATTATTATAATAAGATTTGCAATTAATTTCAATGTGTAGAATTCATAAATCAATTTAATTTAAAGTAGTTAGAAAGAATAATTAATTAATTGAAATGAATACGTAATTAGTTATGTAAATCGATAAGGCGGTAGGGCACGGGCACGGGCACGGGTGTGCGGTCAGTCCGCTGCGCGTGCGGTACCCGCGCCTGGTGTCAGGCACCGCACCGCATCGCACCGCACTGCACCGTGCGTTCCCGACGCATCGACCACGCCACTCACCCGTGCCCGTGCTTCCAGGATGCACGCGGTCGGGCTGCACTCCGCGCTCGCCATCCGCCGCGAGCGCAAGCGTCGCGCCGAGCAGCAACGTGCCAAGGAACGCCGCTACTCGCTACAGTCCTCAGAATCAGGAGTCACATCCCCGCACTGCTCCACCGGCAGTCTGGAGAGGAGGCGGTACCGTAAAACCAGAACAACCGATAATGAAGTCGTCTCTTCCGTTGGCATGCTCCATCTCGGAGTGGTGTTCCTCGTTCTAGGAGTATTCCTTATTGCGAGTGGCTGGTTGCCTGACGACGTAACGTCCTGGAGCAGTATAGGATCCGTCAGCTGGTTCAATGAGCTGGTATGTTCGGGACTTTTTGCGCTAGGGGTTGGTATTTTTCTAATCGCTTTGCACAAATATCTGACAAAGAGCGAAGAGGAAGCTTTGGAAGATTATGTACAGAGGCAACTGACAAGGTCTCGCTCCGGACATAGGTTGGAGAGAGATGCAGAGACAGGTGGTATGCACACGAAAAATGCGAGACGAGCTAGAGCGACTGAAGTCTTACCTGAAGCCGTCACGGAGACTTACACCCAGCCGTCGCCCGATAGGGCCCATGGATTCGTAAACGCGCTTGCTTTGAATGGTGAGATTATCAGGGAATTGCCTCTCGAACAAATAACAGAGGAAGAGATCTCAGTTACTTCAGAAACGGACCGAAGACTCGGTAAATTCAACAAAGATACCTACTCAACTCCATCGGTCGCTCCAAGTTTAAGCCCGGGTTCACCTTCTGATACGCGGGAGCTGCTGACTGATGGACGTTATATGATAATGTCGCGAATATAAGCAGTTCGAAATCGAAATTCGAAAATTCACTAATATGTATTCTAGTTGAGTGTAAAAAGCTTCGCCCGAGGCCAAGTTTCTCATGATTTTGATATTATATTCGCTTATTCGCATTGTAATTTACTATGAAGTTTGGCTTCTCAACAAATGTTAGCAAATAAATGAAATTGAAAGATCTGTTTGCGATTACAAATATATATTCTATGTGTTTTGCATTTAGGTAATGGTCTCGCTATTTTATATGCGAGTGAGCTTCGAGGCTTCGCCGCTGTTTCCATTAGTTTTCTGTTTGTATCGCCTTATTGTTTAACATTTTTTTAAATTGAGATGGACCAACTGTTTATTAATGTAGTAGTAAATTCTATTATGACCGGCTTGGTCATAACTACTGTCATAAAATAAATTGGGTCGTAAAGTAAGAATCAATGAGAGAGATTGCGTGACTTGGAAAGCTCTTGACTAATCTTTCCCGTTTGAGGATTCATTTCGAAATGGTTCCGAACTTTATCGTAGTAAATTCTTCGAACCTTGCCAACTAACAAGATGTGAAATATCAATTCGATCTGTATAATATAGAGATACGCAAAATGTCATCATATACATGTAATCGGTAGGTACTTAAATAAACACATCTAAATTATATGCCAGAATTACTAAACTATAAAATATACAGAAACACAACTAAATCCGTATTAAAAAAAAAGATTTATCTCTGTTCATGTAGAGATTTTAGATTGGAACTAGACTGGAATTAAAAACAGGTCAATGCATTCAATTACGAATGAAATTCAGTGTGTAATTGCTTGAGACTGATTCTATTATAAATCTTGTAACTTAAAAATGAATCATATTAATATATGCTTTTATGTTTAAAACTTTATTTTCATATATACACTTTACGACGACTACAATTGAAATAGTAAAAATAAAAAGGCCCAAATACACGGAATTATGTTTTCATAAAAGCTGTAGTACCTACCAAAGGTTTCATGTCTTTTGTTCTAATTTAGTATGCATATTTATTTTTAAAATTAACTTCAAAGGCGGTATTTGCATTTGTAAACGAATATTCAAAGACTTTCTGTAATAAATCTTTATGTTTGACAAGCAAACATTCTTCACAACGGTATATCATTACAGAATCATGCTTGAACAAGAATGTATTCAGACAACACATATTATGAGAAATATTCAAACAATATAGGTAATACAGGGAGACCTGATCGTTCTAGACATTTTGGCAGATATGAAACGGAATTTTTAGCACAATTCCTAATAAACTCCTCTTCCCTCTTTGCCACCTTTTGAATGCCTGTTTCAAACATAGTTCAAACTTAAAATATTAAATTAAACAAAGTGTTATTTATAAGGCTGTGAAGATCTGTGTGTACAATTAAATTTGTAAAATCTTCACACGATACTGATTTTATAAATCTGAATGTATTAAAATTATGAAGTATGTATGTATACTTAAACAAACATTGATATTAATTAACATAATTATTAATCTTTAACGACACGAGCTTAGCTGCACGATGCTCAACTTTACATCTTTATGTTTACATTCACAATAATTATAAATCTTTTGGACTTTACTCTCTTTATATCTCTTTTATTATCCAGAAGAAACATGTTATACCTAGTGGTCTGTAATCATTTATGTAAATATCGCAAATTTGTCATAACAGAAAATTGTATATTTGTTATTCCAAATTGTATATATTATATATTATTATAATTTGTTAACTGCCTCGGTGGCGCAGTTGTATTACGGTGCGACTGCCGTTCTGAGGTCTCGGGTTCGATCCCCGGGTCGGGTCAAGTTGTATTGGGTTTTTCTACTCAGTATCATCCCGGAGTTTGGAATTTGTGCCCGATATGGCGACAGGCTCGCCCCCTGTCACATCTGGGACGGAACTAAGCTCGGCGAAATGTGGGTGGTGTAGTTCGCTACTTCACCTCTGCCTAACCCTTCGGGGATAACAGGCGTGAGCTTATGTTATGTTATGTTATGTTATGTTATTCCAAATTTGCGCTAATTATATGGTATTCTGCGTTTACTTTAATAACTACACAAAAATGGATTATTACAAGGTTTACCAATTTTTACGATCTCTTTAGTTTTAAGTATAATTAAAGATAAGAACGACTTAAACTTTGAGATATATTTTAGGGGGTAAGATTAAGATATTATGAAATATAAAGCATGATGTGTGAGTATTTTTTTTCATCGATTGAATTTATCTTATATCTTTATGTAGGAGGCTTGTTTAAAAAGATATTGAAATAACCTCAAAATTTAAGTCTAACTGTGGATCATTTACCATTTTTAATTTTTTATACTCAGTCTGTAAAATACTGCCTTAATTCTATTTATAGCATAATCGATGCGTTGTTGATGTGATTGTTTTAATAATCACGTCTTAAGATGTACAAATATATTCCAAGCACATGTATGTATATCTTATTCTAACTTGGACGTGAAAACTAAAGTCTTAAAAAAAGCAAAAATATTATAAACACCTGTTGTTACTTATTGATTTGCAGATAATTAAAAAACATCTCTGTCTTTATAGTACTATATTCAAGCTTCCTCTGAGGCACTCATTTCTAATATTTTCCATTCTGGTTATGCCACACATCTATCTTAACATTCGCGTCTCCGTTACATGCATGTACTCTTCTTTCACCCGTTCTTTGGTCGCCCAATGCTCAGATACAACAAGACAGGTCTTATAACAGTATTCTGCGTTAATTAAGTTTTTTTTTATTTCGAAATAACTATGCCGTACAGCTTTTCCGGATCTCTTAAAACGAATATTTTCGTTTTAGCATAGTAAATGAATAAAATTGAACATGTGCATGGTAGATATTCATCTTTATCTTTTATTTGAATGGATAAGTATAATTTCATTGTAATTTTGTAAAATATTTTCCTAATTATTATAAATTTACCTAATGGTTATCTGTCGTCTCGATGTCTTTAGTAAATGCTAGCTTGTACACTATATATACTAAGTAAAGGTAACCGAACGGGGTTTTTAAATAAATAAATGCACAGATTTATATTTCTATAAATAAGTTTATAGCAGATCTTCGATCTGAGATTGTATGATACAGTTAGCATTATTATATAATTGATTTGTTCGTATTTAATGTTATATTGTATTACCAATTGTTCAATTGCATTTGGTTTCGGATAGCTACATATGTATTTACATTATTTGTTATTATATGAATATTACTAAGAAACCAAGATACATTTAAATAATCTAGTCACTTTTGTATTTGCGTAAATTTAACATATACTAAGTCTAATGTAACCTTTATATGTATGAATAAAACCAATACAATATTCTTTTTCGTTAAGTTGCAAAAAAAAACAATGGTAAGTCATTTATACAATAATATGTTAACACTTTAAATTTAAATGTAATACTTTCTTTGTTTTTCTTCTCTGTTTCTTTATTAACAATACATACAGTGCTTATTTAAATAATTATCCTTACGTTTTGAATTTACTATGTCAATTATTTCTTTAGAGCTGATTCCGAAGTATGAATTCAAGTCTGCTATGTCCAAAACTAAAATTTTAATTATCTCAATCCCTGTAATTTAAATATATATTTTTTTATTAATATGAAAGTAGCAAATTAAAATTAGGTCTGCCTGACGATTAGCGTTCACCGTGGCTTATGGATGCTTGTAAAATCAGAAGACGATATTTTAGAAACCATTACTGAACGTAAGGGTCTTTTTACTGTGCTTTATAACTGAGATAAAGATTGTTACAATCACCTTGACAAGGACATTGTTGAAACGAACATAAAACAAATTTAACTTAAATTATAGACCGTTGACGTTATAATAATGCTAACTGAATAAATAACAATTTATTTTACATAATATTATAATAATGCACGTATAAATATGTGATAGATTAATTCCATATATCGTGTGCACATAAATTATGACATTTCTTGTGCCTATACGTACATACTACTTTTGATATTTAGATATTTTTGATATAGAATAATTCAATTTATAATATTCGCTATAAGTATCATGTGTAAATAATATGTTTGGACTTACATTATTTAATAACATATATTAAACATTTAACTTTTGAAATAGTGTAAACTTATTCGTTTCAGAATAATCAACTTTCAATCTAATATTATATACGTACATTTACAAAACAATTAATAATCGACTGTCTTATGTAAAATTCACACTAATTTATTGATTTAAATAGGTTTGTAATTTGCATTTAAACTATTTAAATATATTTCATACTTACATATTTTAATAATATGATGAAGCACAATATTTCAAATAAATTTATTCGTTCGAAACAAAGAAAGAATACGATTTTCCATCTCAAAAACACCTCGTTTCATATGAAATATGTGATGGATTATTTATTTATAGAGGTACTATCAGAACAATTACTTTACATTTAAATGTTGTGCAAAGCTCAAAGTATTGTGTGTTTTACTTGTATTTTGTGTAAATTATTTATGCTGTTTGATGTCGTAAATATTTTTAAGAACGCTTTTGCGCATTTTTAATGTCTTTTTATACAATAATACTTAAATGTGATGCACTTTTCAATATTTATATAATACGTGATATAATAATTCGACTAGTATTTTATTTATTGGTTATTAAAGTGTAATAGACCAATGGAGCTCGCATCTGCGTACATTTACCGCATCACTTACAAGCAGAGCTATAATAAATTACGTGAAAACATTCTAAATATTATGATAGGTGATCAAGATGTTTTATTGGTTAATAATATATCATAATTGCATTTATAATATAACACATACAGTATTACAATTTGAAAACTAATTAGACATTTCATAAATTCAATGGGCTTCAATACGTATCTAATATGGATAATATATTTTACAGAAATCTGCTCGTCCTTTTAAATATACGGGTTGACGTGACAGACGTATTTTACTCAAAATTGTGATTTATTTACGTAGTTTGCGATGAACAAAATATTTCTTGAAACTCGATTTCAACTTAAAACATAAATTATTCTAATACTTAACCTCGCAGATTTCGTGAAGAATCCTGAATGCTATGATAATATATTATGAAAAATATTGTTTTTAAATATCTAAATATTATTTTTTTTATTATTAATACTAAAGTATAGGCAAATGGAATTGTACAAATGTTGGCAAGCAACTATTGTATTTGCTTTACAGATATTTAACTTTAATATATTCTCTTTCCTTATTTGATATTTACACTTTGCTATGAGAAAATATTGTAAGATTTCTCCTACTAATTCAAAAAGGTTTTTTTTACTTTTTAAATATCTTTTTACATAAGGAGAAAATTATAAATAACATTATACTCAACTCAAATATTTAATTCCATAATAGAACATCTTAAAATAATTATAAATGAAAAAAAAATTAAATCTCGATTCCCAGTACATTCCATTTTTAGAGAACATAATAATTTCATTTCACTTAATTTTATAACACATTTATATACTAATAAATTTTTTGGAACATTATTTAACTGTGTTTTATATTGTTTAACCTCTTACATGATACATAATTGTGAATATTAACTTTGTTAAATGAGTCGTTTAAGTTACAAAAATTTTAACGTAATTTTCTGAAATCAATGGCTACTATTATGAAAGATAGAAATTTACTATTAAAGGAAAACTTTAATAATACGAATACATTTTGTAGACAAATATAAAGTTTTAAATGTAGCGTAGACGCAAAGTATCATGATACTTTCGTCCATCGGACATATTCAAGTAAAATTCGATAGACGCAGTATAACACTATGTCTGTCTGTTTATCCGCTAACTCCTCGTAATAAAACAACGAAACAGGTATTGGTGTGGTTTCAGTCTTAGACTTTTTTTCCAATAAAGATTAAAAAAAAAAAAACAAGTCGCCAAAAATTCGATGTTCATACCTTACGGACCATACCAAAACTTAAGAGATATTACAAAATGACGTACTAATTGTTTCATTAAAAATCCAAGAAAATATTTCACGATGATAATTATAAAGACAACGAAAAGTCACGGGTAGGAGAGTATAGTATAGCCCGTTCTAGTTAAGTTTGCACCTCGTGTCGATTAGGGCACACTGACACTTGACGAACTGTACTGCGTGTTTGACGAAACGATGAGGTGAACGGGATAGCGGGACGGGCGCCGCATTCCAACGAGGTGCACACTTAGCTCGATCGTGTTCTACAGTGACAGTTGACTACATGTAAATGCGCTAAAATAGGTGCTTAGTGGCCATTATTATTACGTAAACGAAATTTTAGTTACTTCGAAGCTTATTGTTGATGAAATGGGGACCAGGGAAGTATGAATGGTAAGTAATGTATACTTACATACTTATCGTTTTTAAATTACGCCAATCGCTACGTTATCATGGGAAGGAGATACACACTTTGTTCACTATTGTCTGACAAAAAGGGGGGGATTCGAAAATGTCTAAAATTACTGTATAATTATGTTTTACGTAATTCTTGAACCCTAGTGAAAAATAATAATCTACAGTAACAGTCAATGCGAATGCATCCGCTGCTGACACATCTAAACTCTATCCCAATAAATATAATTGAAGTGTATGTGTATTTTTTTTATACTAAATAGGTATGAATGTAATGAATGAATAGCCAATATTCTGTCTTTTCAAAATAGTTCGGTAATGCAGAGTATATTTCAATACGGCGTTCACTTATTATTAAAATAATTTCTTAGCCTTACCGTTGTCATACCAAGCTGGATACTAGCTAACTGGATATAAACAGGACGATAGAATTAAAAATTTACTTTCCTCACATAACCTTAATTTGTTACAGATATGCTCCAGTCTTTGTTACAGCCAAGAGATAATCAGCGATGTAAGTTGTTTTACATATAACTTCAATCACCATACTACACCATTTATAGTTTTTTTAATCAAGTGTCTAAGGTTGAGCCCAAACGAACGTATTTTTATGAGTTTTGAGTCGCATTTTTTCAGTTGCGTAGTTTCGGTTCGACTGAAATACCTTTAGATCGCCAAACGTATCTAAATTCGATCGTATTTAAATCAATTGCGATTCTATACTTTTACGGGATGTTTGAGTCATATCTTGTGATGCATTATTCTAAAAATATGCATTTATATATGAAGCATTAGAAAAATATGATCAGTACATACACTCAATATGGTAAAAAATATTACGTGGAATGTTATACTATGTTGTTTAAACACAAAAATAAAATTTTCGCTATCGAGAAAGAAACCTTTTAATTCTTGTACATTAAGTACTAAATATTTTGCTTTTTATGCAACCGAATGCAGCAGAAAATACGCGACACAAATATGCGACTCACAAAATTATGCTCGTTTGTCCTCACCCTAAAACATCATTAGGGAAATCCTATGGACTAACATCATCTGTCGGTACTAAGATTAACTATGAAACGTTTTTTCAATATTATATAATATATCCTCAACCGGCTTAGTTGATCAGAAGTTTAACATGATTACTAACAGAAGCAGAAGGACAAACGGTTTTCATAACATAATAATAACATTAGTATTTGTATTTGGGTACAATTTAAAAGAATTCATAAACGTTATGTTAAATAGATTACCTGGTTGGATTACCTATAGATAGAGATGGCGCCACCTGCTAGTTAACTCACACTTGTTTTCAGGTATCTTATAGAAAGTGAATCAATAGGGGGTGGTTTAGCGGCTGAGTGCCTTCAGCACTCGCCCACAAAGTTCGGTGAAACTGTAAAGGCTCTTTCAGTCAACAGCATTAGCTAGGTTAGAAAAAAAAAATAGGGAAGTGAATAGGGAATAAATTAGAATATTGTTTCTAACTCTAATACGGGTATTCTCATAAATGGTTGTCCTCCATGGTCTTGTCGTTTTTATTTGTTGTCGTCGTGGTGGTTTGCACCAACTTTATTGCGAAGTTACGAAACACAAGAATGAGTCAACTTAAAATTACATTAATCGCCATCTCTTAGTGATAAATACATGATAAATAACCATTACCCATCACCATTTTAGGTGATTTGAAAGAAAAGCTTGTGATTATTCATAAGACTAGTCAGGAGCGTAATGATGCTTTGTTGCTAATTTTAGCGAAGATGATCGGCGCGATGCCCGCAGTTGCGGTCCGGCACGAACGGCGCCGCAATGAGAAGCGCGGCGGAGGTGCTGTGGGCCGGCGACCCTCGCAACTGCCGCTGCAGTTGGGCCGCGCTCCGGATTTAGATGCAACGCCCTCGCCTGACCACCACCGACTGAGGAACGAGCTTTACGTATGCGGAAAGGTACAATAATATATTATAAACATTTTAGATGTTTTACAATGGAGTAACACGTTTTTTTAAGCGTTAATACTTCGAACATCATCAGAGACCTTGGAAGTTCTATAACTTTGATCTTACCTTCGACTGCCACTGAATCTGAAGTTTCTGAATTATCTCTCAGCATTTATATCGTAATACAACATTCAAATCCGGTTTTGAAGGCATAGAATATTTTATAGAGAAAATACATTATAACTACAAAGTAGTAGTAAAGCATTGTTGAATATTCATCTGCCTATACTTAAAATAGAAGGTTTACATGAAGGGCATTACTCAATCTCAATTTTAGCTTTAAACTGTTATATTTCAAGTCATGGGCTTAACATGAGGTGTGACTATAATCAAACCTTATACAATAAATAAAAGACATATGGATGTTAAAGAGTAGTAGAAGGTCCAAAGTGATATGTAAATTACGTTAAAAAATTATAGTTTTTCAATAAAGCCTAAATATGATACCACTCTTTATAATAATAACAAATCTGATCAGGTGGCAGCTTTGCACGCTGTAGTGGGATCGCTACTCTTGGGCATCGTGGTATTGGTGGTGGGGCTGGTGCAACTGTCGCCTGGAGCTGAAGCAGCCCAACATCGGTACTATCTCATGGGAGCTGGCGCCGTCCTCGTCGGCTCTGGTGTGCTTGGAGCTGTGCTTAGGTAATACATGATGGTTATAGGTGGCAGTTTCTTTTATTATAGAACTCGTTAATAATAATCATGTCTGACGTCAAAGACACGTTACGCTATGTATGGAAAAGAAGATTGATAGCATTCATGTACGTGCGTCGCTAATAAATCTACTCTTTACTCGTGAGAGATGCTGCAAATTGCGGGCAATACTCACTGTTTTCCCCTAAATCTAGTGGAAATTCCTTCTGATCAGCCACCTCACTTTAAACTCACCTCACTCACAATTAAAACCTTATCTCTTTCACGGATACAAAATCCCTACAGAGACATAACTATAACTCCTTATAAAATAGACGTAGCGTACAATCAGAAGCACATAGAAGTAGTTTACAATATAAAGGTCTCAAATTATGTAATACGTGTTTAAAGAAACCATATTAAAATAAACTAAAGTAAACATTTATTTACCTAGTTATCAACTTTTTGAAGAAAAAAAAGGCAAATTTACAAATACCTATATAAGGCTTGTTACAATAAAGTTAATTAATGAACAGAATAGATCTAAACAGACATTTCCAGAAAGGTTAAAGGTTACAAAAGGCCCCTTTAAAATAGAAAACGGTTCATCTCGAATTTAGACTAATTTGGAACACTCGCTCAGTCAGTATCAAGGTTTTTTGAATTGAAATATGAGTCAATTTTAAAATAGCTCAAGGCAGCCGGTTTAAGTAAAGCTAAGATTAAAGCGCTCAAACCCTTCGCTGAGTTATTTAATATTCAACGGAAAAGTCAAAGAATCGACTTAAATTTGCACGGTCTATTTCACTTGGAAATTTCTTAATAATGGCAGTTCAACTTCGTAGGTATATAAAGATATTATTTACAATGAACACAGATTTCTTCATAAACTTATCTCCTACACTCTGTTAGATTATGAGAAGTTAACAAAATATCTAAATACATATTAACATATGCAGAAATTTAAAGAAAAAAAATTGTATAAACTCGCACATAACGCTTTATGTAGACTGTAGAGTGAGTCTTCCGAATTTAGTTTATAATCAGTACTACTAGTTATATAATTTTGGTGGTAACCACAAGAGGCTGTCCACAAGGATGCATTCTGTCGCCCCTGTTGTGGACCCTAACAGCGGACCAACTCCTGCATAAGATGTAGTTTGTGTCGAAGCTAGTTGCTAATTGTGTGGCAATGCTAAACAGCCTGGGTAAGAATAACAGGCTGATTTTAAGATGGGTCCTATGACATGCAGGAGTTCCCGGCAATGAAACTACGGATGCGCTTGTAAAAACAGGGGCTATGCAAACACAAATTGGGTCTGAACCATTTTATGGCATTCCAAAAAGCCTATAGAATTCTGGAATAAATTGCCAAATCAAACTCATTTCAAAGAACTCATCAGAATCAGTTACGAGTATTAGTGAGAGCACTAACTGGGCACTGTTGTTTATTTATTTATTTACATTAAAATTGACAGCTCGTATAAAATATACATATAAACTAGAACGATACATAAAATAAAGAGCCAAAAATGAATTTATTACTATTTAAAAACTAATTATAAGACAATACCATGTTTACATGTATGTGTGTGTGTGTGTGTTTGTAAGTGTGTGTGCATGTGTATTAATGTGGATAAATTTTGTGTTATTTGTTTATTAAAGAGATTTTCATTTGATTTCTAAAACTGTTTTTACATATATTTTTGTTATGAATTGTGAAGTTAAATAGATCTATATCACTGAATTGTTTATTATAAGTACGCGGAATTCTGCTTGTCAAGTTATTGAACCCATAGTTTGTTCGATGCTTGGGAATATGAAATAGTTGTGTGTGTCGAGTGCGTGTGCTTGGCGCATGTAGTCGCAACATTTTGTTGATGAGTGTAGAACAATCGAGTCCGCCTGAGCATACATCATATAATAGTAACATGTCTTGAAGGATTCGCCCATTACGCATTGATAGTAGCTTATGCTTTTGACAAGCTAGCTCGTAATCCTCGAATGGTAATTTACGACGGGAACTTAAGAATTTTAAAAACTTTATGTGCAAGCGCCCAACAGCATGTTCGTTTGTGACATATTGAGGGCATATGCACAACATTGTTGTCCAGAACACAAGAGAGTGCAGGTTCTTTGAAATCGCAGACGAAACACCAAAGCACATCTTGTGTGAATGTGATCCATTAATACCCATACGTAACCGAATTCTGGGTAAGCACGCGTTGTTCCCGAGTGAGGTACAGACACTATCTTCCAAAAATATCCAACAGTACATTCAGGTTGTAGGTCTAGACAGTGAGCTTTACCAATATAGATCACAATAGATCTGACTAGGTCGCAGTGATACAGGACTGTTTAGGCCTGCATAGCCCCTTTCCGAATAATAATAATATATAAATTTATTATTTATAATTAGATATTTGTATCATGATACATATATATTTGTATATTTGTAAAATTATTCACTGCACAAAATGATTAAAATTTTAAAATTAAATTTTAATTTTTTAAAAGTTAGCATTTTGAATAGTTTCGTTAAAATAATTTAAAAAAATGTAATTCGTGTGATTCACTATTTTTCTTATATCTGTTTACATATTTTATGTAACGTAATAAATAATTTACTACAATTTAGCCGGTGATTATGTATATTGTTAAAAAATAATGTCAAACATTTAGACCGGTACTCGATTTATAATTTACAAAAAAGGCAGACAGAGCGACATTGCGTTTCTTATGTAAGGATATTCGAGTAAAAAATACACTTACGTAAATAAATTAAGCTATCCGCCTAACAGCCAACCTGTTAGCTAAATTGAATAAATGGTAAATTGCGTACAAATAATGGTTTTAATTTCCGTGTTATAAATGTTTAGCACTATTCGATAGATAGATATTCTTATTTCAATTTGGGGTTAAGTACAATGAAGTTAGGACATTACATATGGGTCCGATTGGATCGTGACCATCACACACGAAGTCTTATTGTCTTAGTTAATATCTGCTATACCAACAGACTTATTTTCGTTGCATTCAGGATTAGTTAATATATTTCTAGATTCCTAATAGCTTCAATGCTATGATTGCTATGAAAATGACAACTACCAATGTGTTTTCAGTGTATGAATGAAGTTCCGGTGGGCGCTCTGTGTTTCGATTGTAACATCAAGTTACGTCACCTTTTTTTCATACAATAAAGACATAGTATGGGTATAGACTTGTTAGTTTACGTAACCTGTCCAGACAGCTTCAAATATTACAACCAGCGTTGGCACTCGATGAAGGAAACCTAATATTAACAACACCCAATCGTGTGGACCCCCGCATACAGCTAGATCGTGTAAATTTAGTCTAATGCTATCTATCTTATAATAATAATACAACTGTATAAAATTTCAAAAGTTGAACCGTCGAAGGGTCGTTAGCCATTTTAGATAATGTTATCAGTGGTGTAGCTAAGCCTAAATTGTAGTCTTTAGAAAGATTTGTTCTAGTATTAGTCATTAAATGGACAACTTTGAGCTGTGGTGGCTACCATGCAAGCAAATAACCTTTATAAATTAAATAAAATTCTGTTTTATTCAATGCAAACTCTGCTAAAGCTTATATGAACGTCATGTGTAAAGAAGTTATTAGCAGTCAGAAAAATTACTCCACGTCTAAGCAATGGCATGAACTTCAACGAGAGTTCATTTACATGTATATTCCTTACAGATGCATATGCCTGCACTGGTTCAATCGGAAATTCCGGGAAGAAATGGCCGAGGAACAAGAGCAGGTGTCGCACAAAAATGGAGTAAGCGTCGTCGAGAGCGGACACGGCCGAGACAAAACCGGACACGAGAAACCGGACAAACCGGAAAAAACCGATAAAACTGAACAGAAACCGAAACTGAAATCTCAAGCCAGCGTCGGTCGTGACATCGACCTGATGAAACAACCGTCGGGCGCGAGCGACACTTAAACCTTTCCATGAGATCTCAGCGTTTCTGAATTACTTATTTTATGAGGTATCCCTTAACATTGGTTTCCTTATCACGTTTTATTTATAAATCCGTGTCCAGAATCGGAGGTGTGCTGTGGCGGAGGAGATCACCCGGTTTAAGCGTTTTTTCTTTTTTTTTAAAAGTATTTCATTTATTTAGACATTTTGTTTTGACATTTAATGCTAAAAGTGTACCCATACAGAACAATGGAATGAATCGCTGTAACCCCAAAAACAATTTTGCAACTAACTCCTTATATAGAACAACTGGCGTCTATGTCTACAAATATAGTCTTGCAGTTAGTACAAATATATCGATATGAAATAATTAATAGTAGAATTAAAATAAGATTAACAATCTCGAAGTTTGTAGTTCTATCCGAAATCAACCACAGCTGAACCGCTACACGTATTCTATTGCGCAAACAACTTTACGATATCTCCTAGAGAAAAGCCGCAGTGTTCATAATGTTGTATTTCTGTTCAGATACTGTACTTAAATGGCAAATACCTATTCACACACGAACTGTTCTGAAGCAGTCTTCAAATGTTTGAAAACTATATATTGACTGGTTTAGGTTACGAAAATTAATTCTGTTTTGAAATTACTTGCCCGGTAGATATATAGATTATTGTGTACTTATAACACTTATTTATCACTGTAAAAATGTTGATATAAATTAGAATCTATTTTCGTGTTTTAACCCCTCGAGCACTAACCATTTTCCATTGTTTTCCTATTGTCTCTTTTTTATGGGTAATCGACATATTAATATACGAACAAAGGAAATTCATATCCCCAGTAACGTCACAATTATCAAAAACTAAAGGCCTGCAGAACGCTAATAATATACGCCGTTATAGTTTATTGCATCTCTTCACAAAATAAAATAAAATATTTTTACAATGCGTTATAGAAAAACATGAAATACCTGAATTTCTGTAACTCAAAGGGTGTGGAATGACACAAGTTAAAGATTCTCATAAACTTTATTGTTTCCGCTTTGAGATAAATCTTATTAATTACACTTATTAATTTTGCTATCAATCTTCCTGACAAACTTCCCATAAAATATAATAGATTTTATTTATTTTCCATTACAAGAAAACATAATTTAATAAATAAATAAATTATTAATTTAATTATTTATTATTAATAATTACTTGATTTAATTATCATTAAGACAATATCATTAATTTAATTAGTAAATATACTAGGAGCGTAGCACACACTAGCAAGTATATTTTAATTAAACACTTTATAATGCAAGGGTAACCACCATGACCTGACTTATAGGGACAAAATAATATATAACATTGAAGAGGATTCTACTATAAACTGTTCTTCTCGGTAGTTCCGCGCCTCGCTCTAAGTTTATTATCGACTAACGATAAATACATTATAATTACTTTTTACTGAATTCCTTTTAAAATAAATAATTAGTGTATCAATTCAATTTCATATTTTCATTTGATATCAGTAAGTATAACCTAGATTATACAATATTTTACAATTTAAGTTACCAATGTACAAATTATAACACTTTCTTAATTGCTTTGAATATATTTTAGTAATTATAAAATGTTAAAAAAGTGCGTTTAATTTCTCGCAACCAAAACATTATTACATATTTTGTATTTTCCCTCGCGCTTATGTTCTTCTAACTAAATAGTTCTGGATACTGGATAGTAACTTATTTTTCATTTTACACGATAATATTATTTGATATTAAATTAAATATTTTATTTGTACTGAATAATGTATCTTAATGAATTTTAAACAAACACTTTCACTTTGAATATTTTACTTCGTAATTCTTAATATGGTGTAGGTATATAACTTATAATTAAAACATAATCAATAACAATAGATGTTAAAGATATTGCGTATTTGATGTTGTCATTCGATGTATTATGCGGATACTCAATATAATAAATGTATGTATGCTTGTAATATATATATTATGTGGAATAGCTGTTACATTCAATATTTGTACGTTCTCGGATCATTTTTATTTATATTCGTAAGAAACACTGTTTATTTGTATTTGTTTTGTTTTATTTATTATGCATTTATAAAATGAAAACATTTGGAATTTTCCTAAGAGACTGACAAGAGTGTTCTAAACTTTACAGAGAAATTATTTGGTCCATATTTATTTTTCTTATAGCGTCAACCTGTATAAATACAAATAAATGCAACAACAAAATAAAAGTTGTTTTGTAACCGAATATACATATGTATTTTTGAGTATGAATCGATGTAATAATATCTTTAATATTTCGGGTCCAATATTTGGTCCAGCGATGGGAAGGATGCATGTAAATTTTCAAAAAAAAAACTGTTTATTATTTTTAATTTTATTGCGCATATATAAAAATATTAATAAACAATTTACGTATAAATGTCTAAGTATAAGAGTAGTTTTAAATGAATGTTATGTATAATAATAAGGAACGATTGAAAATCGTAAACAGTTGGTTAGAAGTTAAAACTAAAATGAAACTTCTTGTAACGACGATGACGATTCAAAATATTCCAGTACATATTATATAAAACTAGGAAACAACAATCGAATACTCAGAACAATGCGAGAAGCTATTTGTCACGCCATCTATCAATACCTCAAACCGAAAATAATTATTTTTTTAGATAATGGCAATCTGTGTATACACAATTTGTGCCAGTGTCATGTGGGTAAGATGTATTTTCAATCTTGTATCAAGCTCCGACAAAACGGTGGCCCGTCCTGCTCGAACTTTCCATAGAGCTTTTTCGGCAACTCGGAATATAAGTTACGCGCTATCTACTATAATAAACTCAACTTGAATACAACAACTAAACTATATCACACAAAACGGCCATTAATATTACATGATATAGAGTCAAATACACAAGTTTAATGAATTACATAAAACAACTGTTACATGACAGACTGAGATCTCGCCAACAACTCCCCGAACATAATTAACTAGGTCAGTTTTCGGTGGGTTGCCACACTTTCATATAGTAGTTTTATATTTTATTCATTATTTTGCACTATCTGACCTTTAATTGTGACATTTTGGGTAGAATTTTGCATAATGTAGTTTTGGTTATTATACTCAAGTGAAGTGCGTCCATTATCAGAGAAGAAGTAGATTGTTTTAGTTGTAATTGTCTAACTAACTGTGACGCGACGACGCATTGCGCAGTGAATTGAACGAGTAGGATAGATTGAAGTGTTATGTTGTTTGCTACGCGACGCTGTAACATCGAATGTTGTCAGTTCTGTATGAGAGACGAATAGTGTACGTCGTGCGAGTGCCGAGTGCAGGTTACATTTGATTGAATGACGAAGACATTGTACGTTGTACCGGTATCGGAGTTTAACTTTTATTTAAGTATTCCATATATTTACGATATTATAATATTATGTGTTATTCGGTGTCGTAGTCTTAAGGATAATATTATATTATAAACAGTTGTAAGTTAACCGTTAAATATGTATTTTATAATTGTTTTCGCATTATTTTAGCTTTAGCTTTGAAAACGTTGCCAAATTTGTTTTATATTTTTAATAATCTCGTCATAGTGAAATATAAATTATAAGGTAAATTCAATTTTAAGAGATGAAAAATAACACACATTTACTTTTGTAATGCGAAATGTTTCGGAGCATTTCAATCGAAGCCGAATTATTAATGTAATTAATAATATATTGCTGTACTTAGCTTTGTTCATTTTAATTACAGTGCCAAAGATATTGCGGTTTATTCGTTCGCGAATCAAATCAGCGTCTTCGCGTGTAAGTCTTGAATGTATTGTATTTAAGAATTAAATACACAATAAGAAAATAATGGAATTGCAATTGAAACTTTCGTTAGGTAATTTCTGCACTATTTAATTTATCATTTACAACGCAAAGCATGAAACATTCCGCAGCTTTTTATGCGAAAATTGATAAAAAATAATTACAAATATATATATATTATGACATTATAGTTTTAAAATAAAAATGATGTATAATAATTTCACAGGAAAAGGGGTTTTTTTTTTGCGCTAAATACTTGATATATGACTATATCGTGGACATCGCGTTACTTAGTGTTTTAGGATAAATTATATTATCATTACCATATAATTGATGTACATGTTACCATATCTGTTACTAAATGGTATTTAGATTGTGTGTATTTCATTCGGGTATATATATTACATTTCGTGACATTTATTCCTGAACTCTTAAAGCTCTTTCAACCCCTCGAATAAGTTACATGTATTATTCACTGTGATACAACTAAATGTAAGTTAAAAAACTTAATTACATGTATTAAAATAATAATAAAACATAAAATTAAAACATGTTCTCGTAATTCACTTAAACCAAGTCGTTGAGATTATGTATATTAATAAAGATATTTAAACGTATAAAAAATTAAATATCACAGTGAATAAATCTACTATTAATACGATATCTAACTAAAAAACCTACTGTAAAATAATTTAAATATATCGGTATGGTCAAACCTTGTAAGTTTAATTTTTAAATTAATTCTAATTTTAATCCAAAGAATTTTTAATATAAACATTATTTCTGAACTTCAGGTTATATTGTATATTGCTTAAGGACTTGATAGATCCCGAGAAATCGTAGAAGAAAATTAATCCGTAATTCATTGAAAGTGCAACGCCACCTACCGGGCTAATATACAACAACACTTTTTATTAACGCTATTGACCGGAAGGGCCTTTACAGCTCCACTGTGGCTTAGGGAGCGAGCGCTGAAGGCACTCAGCCAGAAAAAGGTAAATAGCGCAAGGGTTACCAAAGTGGTATGAACCCCGTCTTGGCCGTTACCTAAGTGTAAAAAATTCTCCGGAACATTGAACCTAGCTAAGCCTTACATTTATTATTTAATAACAAAAAAAGGTTCCTTACAGGACCTGCGTGTTATGTGCAGGAGTGTGAGTGCAGTGTTGTGCGTGTAATGCTTAATGCATGTTGAGTGTTACTGTATCGCGCTGGTAGCGGCGTCAAGAGCCTCCTCAATTGGGGAACGGAGCACGTCTTGGGCCGCCACCAGAGGGGGACCCGGAGAGTGTGGGGGCAAAGCCAGCCGTCTGCCCCCGGCGGCGGGAACGGCGATTTCGCAGGCGTGGGCGCTGGCACACAAGTATACGCGGTTGATGTGGGAAGATCCTATTCATACGAGTGATGTTATTGTCGCGGTCGCATCTTGGGGAGGGCATTCTGGTCGGGCGAGTACGAGACGGCTCGTACTATGAGGGGGTTCGGGTGTGTCTCTGCGCGTTCAAAGAAGGCACGACACTGGGTTTTGAAAACGGATTTGATGGTGGGCAAGTTCAGATCCCTGTGTAAATCCACATTTCTCTGACACAATCGGGCGCCCAAGGCTTTCATTACAAAACGATTCCGAATCTTTTGTAAGGCGTACATCTGGGAACTTTTAATATGAGCGAAAGCGGGGACGCAGTAGGGCAATGATGAATCTAATGACCATTTTGTATAGAGTGACTTTATGGCAGAGGGCTATTTCGCTATCAGAGTTATAGAGGGGGGGGTAGAGCCGAATTAGTACCGTGGAGGTCTGGCGCTTAACTTTCTCAAGGTGAGTGTTGAAAGTCATTTTGGCACACATAAGTACTTGACTTCGGTGGCTCAATTTACGGCCTGTAATAATTAATTTATCTGCACAATTGTCTTTACAATTATTGTTCTTTCACAAAGCGATATATTAAAAAAGTAACCTTTGATGCCTTCAAAATATGTACACTAGAATTATACGTAATAATCTATAATTATTATAACTTGCTAATGTTCGTAAAATATTTTTGTCGTTGATAAATAGACAACAACTTAGTTACGCTTATTACATTTGCACGGAATTATATCATTAATAAATTATAAAATAATTTATTCCAATAGGAAATAGCTATCCAAATTAGAGAACTTACAAGTTTTGGTCATAGCATTACAAATCTTATTGAGCCGACGTCTCTTGAGGGTTTGTTTTGCATAATTAATTAGATGGAATTTTTATTTATAGGAGTTTAAGTTTAAAACTATCCTCAACAGATGGCGTCTGAAGCAAAGATTTTCTATAGTATAAATTTTATTATTGATTTTAAATATACTGACGTGTTTTACATTATGTATATGTCTAATAATATATTTTAATTTTTATTTATAACTGTGCTGTTTTATATCTTATATATTTTATACCAATGTCTCTAAATAAAATGTGAATAAGATACTAGCAGTTTTCATTATTCCTTTTATTAGATTACTTTACAGTCCACAATATCGTAACTTGACGAGACTAGATCCTTCTTCATTCCTACTCGCACAAATTTACTACCGAAGAACCTCCTGAGCCTGTTTTGACAATAACATTAGCAACTTATGTTACAAAATTAACAGCCCATCACTGTGAACAACTGCCTCGGTGGCGCAGTTGTATTACGGTACGACTGCCGTTCTGAGGTCTCGGGTTCGTTCCCCGGGTAGGGGGTCAAGTGGTATTGGGTTTTTCTACTCAGTATCATCCCGGAGTTTGGAATTTGTGCCCGATATGGCGACAGGCTCGCCCCCTGTCACATCTGGGACGGAACTAAGCTAGGTGAAATGTGGGTGGTGTAGTTCGCTATTTCACCTCTGTCTAACCCTTCGGGGATAACAGGCGTGAGCTTATGTTCACTATGAACGAATTTAATCCTAATACTAGCTGTGTGCCTGTGGCTGCGCCCGCGATTCATATATTTTTGACTGCGTTTTGTTTTTTTTTTACAGGACCCTAATTATTTTCGTAAAATGTATTTGCTATTAAGATAAAGTAAAAATATTTCTGATAAATTCAAGCAGTTACCTGTAAAACTGTGCATTGAATCGGATTTTATTCCATTTTTAATGAGTTTTAATATTTTTACGAGGAACCCTAATTGTTTTCGAAAATTATTAGTACCCTAAGTTACGCAGAGTAACTTCAGGTATCTACCAAAAATAGTCCCTTAAAAAAAACGTCCAGCCGTTCCGGAGATTAGCCAGAACAAACACAAAGACAATCATTTAAAAAATTGTATTTTTGGTATAAGTATCGTATATACGTTAATATCTAAATGTAAAAAAAAAAATATTTGATCGTCCTCATCGAGTAACAGTACTCCAGAGGTTTCAGGGATACGCCTCGATTGTTCCTGACTGGGTGCAGGACTTTTACGACATTGGTGATGCGAGTGCGATAGAATTGTTTGGTCCAAATTTCGGCAAGTTGTTTGATAGTACTTAGTGCCTTTTACACGGGTAAGACTTACATGAATATTTTTGTTCTCTACGGTAATTGTGATTGTCTTATCATTCCTCTCTATAACCGGGTATGGTCATGTATAAGGTTGCGTTAACAAAGACTCCACTGAGTTATCTCGTAGGTAAACATGAAACTCGTAGGTAAATCCTTTAATATAAATGAGTGTCGTTCGGTTGAGTGGTGTTTTTAGCTGGCACTGGACTTTTGTCGGTCATATGTTTCCTCAACTCTGAGGCGAAGTCTTAAACTTGATACTCAATTGTAGTTAAAGGGACAATGAACTCTCAGAAGTCGAAGTGACACTTCAAACCATTAAAAAAATTTACCTTTAAATAGTAGGTTTACTCTTTGTTGTTTGTTGAAAATCTTATTTTATCGACCCATAAATATTTGAAGATCATTCTTCGTATTCATTTTATAAAACGAATGTAATTAAGTAGTTGAGTACAGCGCCATCTCTTGATGGACTTGTAAACAATTTGTATTTTAGCAAACAAATTTCAATCTATCGTAATTAGTTTCGTAATAAAATTGATAGATGTCACTTTTTCAGAAAATGTCTCGTTTATGATTATCTATACTAATAAATAAAAGTGAAGTGTCTGTTTGTATTATCAAAATTATTTTTCTTTACTAAATAGATATGATACCTATAACAAAAACATAATGTTTTAAACTTTCCGGAACAACTGGACGGTTTTTGACGGGACTTTTTTTGGTAGATAGCTGAACTAAGTATTCTTAGGGTACTTTTAATTTTCGAAAATAATTAGGGTCCGCGTAAAAAAAAGGCAGAGACGAATATATCAAACACGGGCGCAGCCGCGGGCACAGCTTGGGGCCAATACAAAGGAACGTAATAGTGGTGGTATTTTTTGGTATTACCACAGTTTCTTAATTTTAAGACAACTAACGAACAGAGAGAGATGTTGTATTTATAATATGTAATGATTAGCTGTGTGCCCTCGGCTCTGTCTGCTTTTTATATATTCTTTACTGCGTAATATAGTTTTTAAACAATCATTGGAAAATAATGTATTGATGGTGATGTCCCTTGAAACGCATTTTGTTCACAAAATCATGAGTTTTTGTAAACGGAATCCTAATTATTTTCCTAAAAAATGTTTGATACATTTTTATGAAAAAGGGGGCAAACGAGCCAGCGTATCACCTGATGGTAAGTGATCACCGCCACCCATGGACACTCACAACACCAGAGGAATTGCAGGTGCGATGCCGGGCTTTAAGCAGCAAAAAAAATATTTCTCATAAATAAAAGCACTTGCCAGTGAAACTAACCTTTGACTATAATTTATTCGAAATTTCAAGTTTTAATATTTTTATGCGGAACCTTAATTATTTTCGTAAACAAAAGTACCCTTGAAACACTTACGCTGAGTAAATTCAGCAATCTACCAAAAAAAGTCCCTTTAAAATCGGTCCACCTGTTCCGGAGATTACACGGAACAGACAAACAAAAGTTTAAAAAATTGTATTTTTGGTATAGGTACGTATATACATTCGTATGTATTTAGTAAACAATTGATATTACATACAAACACTTCAATTTTATTTATTAGTTTAGAGTATAGATAACAGAGTAGAAAGTCACACAGAACACACACAAGGTACACACACACACAGGGCACAGGTAACACAGAAGAATTTCCTTTTGAACAATAAAATAACTGCTGTGTTAGTGTGTTCAAATTCAAAACAATAATTTCCTAAGCACAAAATGAAGTTTAAATTATCAATAAGAATTACAAGTTGCAAACCTAATCGAAGTCTATAAAGTCTAAATTAAAAGAATACAACTGAATCACATTGAGAACCCGTCAACTACTTTTATTAAAACCTTAAGTCTGAATACTAATAACTGTTTTATTGTAATAATTGTGACATCTCTGATGATTAAAATGCTTAAAATTAGTGAGTACGTACTCCGTGAGGCGGAGCACTTGATGCGCACAGGAGTGTCTGGCTCGGAAACCAAACTGCTGGGGCGGCAAGAGATTTTTGTCCTCTATCACCTCTATGAGACGGTTGCCGCATCCACGATAACAGGATAGTCCCGTCTAAGAGCGAGATTGCCCCGTACTAAGCGGGACGAATTAACTCTATTATAAACTTAGGTTTGATCGACGTAGTTTTTCGTAATATCGGGAAAATATCACCATCGCTTGTAATAATACGTAGGTATAAAATAAAATTATATCTACGTACGTGCGTCAAGTTAGCAACGGTTAAACTGCGCGTGTAATATCTTCCCGCGTTCTCGAATGAACTCGATATTACAGTGATAAAGCTACTACGAAGGACTATATACGATATTTAAGAAATATTTCTTAGTATATTCGTAAAACTGGTTGGTTAATTGAATTTTCATTATGGTACAAAAATATTTTTATATTACAGAAAACATGAAAATCTATATTTCCTATTAAAAAAATTTATGATGTTGTTTACGGGAAATATTTATAATTTTTCCGTGGTGATTATAATTTCGGTAGGTACCTACATTCGTTTACCATATCACTACAAGCAGAGCATCTATGTACTGAAACTGGCCGTTTTTATGTGACGTTGTGTAACAATTCATACAAATTTACTTTTTGGGTAAAAGATCATTATAGTGTATCTCAAGACTGCAGATAGCGACACACACATCGTCAACGTCGCGCGGCTAATGCATTGATCGCGCGTCAACGCTCCCCGCGCCCCGCTTCTCGCTACCACGCTGAAGCCGCGCCCGCGCCCGCCAGTCACGCGACGCCAGACGTGCCGCGCGCTGTAGTTTATGCGAGGTCTGATTTCACTTTTCGTTTCACTATGCCGAATAAGGGACTATCTCACACTCAAATGATCAAGTTAATAAGAGAAGTGCACAAAAGACCTTATATATGGGATCCGGAACATGAGGATTACAATGCCAAATTCCATCTTTCGAGATCATGGGAAGAAATATCAGAAGAATTGAAATTGCCAGGTTAGTCAAGTTAGTTATCGTTAGCCGCGTCGTGTACAAGGCGTGCGTCGCTCGCGTGGAACTTGGTTTTAGTTTGTTCGCGGACGCCAGATGGCATTACTCGTTGGAACTTTTTAAATTTTTATCTTGTTTGTAAAATTATACTTTGAATTAATTATCTACCAAATCGAGTGGATTTTCGTGTAGAGTTTCGATGTTTGTGAACTTGATCTATATTTTATATCGATGTTAATATTACCTAAATTACTTGTTTATGTTTAAATAACAAATCATCAGAAAGACTGTTTTGTATTTAATATATATTTAGTAAAACATATAAAACTGTAAGTTATCTTCAGTGTAGAATTGTTACAGATGACGTGATTTGTCTAATAATACATTTATTTAGGGATCACTTAACAAGCATAATTAACAATACCAAGTATATATGTTAATGAATTGCATCTGATAGAGGTATATTATTTTAACAATTCTTATTCTAGCAACCTTGTATCTAAAACATTAACATAATATACCTGAGATTGTAATGTAATCTAACAATTTCAAATGTTGTTCCTAAGACTTCAAGTCTGTTAATATTAAACCGGTACTAATGAAATGGTACATAGGTAGCTACATAAAAACGTCTTTGTTTATATTTCCTTTTTTTAAACCGTTGTTTTTTTAACCGATAAATGTGAATTGTAAAAATAAACGGTATTAAATTATTAACGATTTCACTCTCCTTTGATATGCAGCCACCGTGAAAATAAAGTTTGCGCGAGTGCTGCTAAGCTTGACGAGACAGTTTGGTTTATTTCAATCAGGTAACGATATGTTTATCGCTAACGTTCTCAACGATGTTTTACTTGGAACCGATAACAACCTTCATTAACCGGTCTAATTCAAACAGGTTTCAAATTTTAATTAATCATGTAACTTTTACATTTCTCTATATTTAGACACCAGTGATGATAATGAAATAAGGTTCGTAATATGTTGATGGTTGATATCAGATTATGCAATTCATATTTTAATATATATTCTACAGGTATATTATTAAGAAGTAAATGGAAAAATTTACGCGACGCTTATCGTAAAGAATCTAAAAAAGAAAAACCGTCGAAATGGAAGTACTACGACATGCTAGCTTTCTTGAAATTGAGAAATAACAATGAAAACGAGGAAGATAATGAATCGTCGGCGGCCGACGATTCTTCCGAATTAGAAGTGACTGAGAACTACATGAAGTTCGAACCGCCGGACGCGAACGAAGAGGTATACCTGAGTGAACACGAAGAACCGCTGCCGGTGAAGAAGAGAAAGCAGGAGAGCAGCGAGGACTACGACATCATGTTCCTCAAATCTCTAGCACCGTATCTCAAACAATTGGACCCGATCAGGAAACTCGTGGTTAGAAGTAAAATGCAGGATATGTTGCTCAATGAAATCGCGGCGCAACAATCATCACAAAAATTGAATTTAAAACGGTAGTGATTGATGATAGTCTGTGTCGTGAAACGATAATACTTTTATCACAAACTCACTTAATATTAAGTGATGACATATCAAGAGACAAAAAACGATAGGTGTGAAAATTTAACATTAAATTTTTTAGTGATTATTATGCAATGGATAAAGACGAAAGATGGTGTAAAGACTATAAAAGTGTGCGGCACCGCTGATACTTATAGTTTGTACCTATATAAACCCAGTTGCATGTAATTATTTCGTTAATAGAATAACCCGTTTCTCTCATTTTTTTATGATACCGCCGAAACTGTTGTTTATTGTTAAAACATTTTTAATTTTTTGAAATAACGAATACGTTATTTTGAGAGTTAGAATTTGTATAATAAAAAGTATGTCTATTATGCCTATGTAATATGCCGTTTCTATTCAACCGAAAGTCGTCCACTGTTGGACATAGGTCTCCCCCAAAGATCTACACGACGACGGGCCTTGCGGCACCCGCATCCAGCGGATTCTCTCGACCTTCACCAGGTCTACGGTCCACCTTGTGCGTTGCAGGCCTATCCACGCTACGTCTTCCGGTGCGTGATAGCCATTCAAGAACCCGTTGGCCCCATCGAGCATCGGTTCTCCGAGCAATGTCCCCACCCCACTGCCGCTTAAGTTTAGCAATTCTTCGGGCAATGTCGGTTACATTGGTTATTCTGTGGATCTCCTCATTCCTGATTCGATCACACCTCCCCACACACACCCTCTCCATTGCCCTTTAAGCAACTTTGAGCATTGTTATTTGACCCATTGTGAGCTTGATTTAATTTAGTTTTATTTCTGCTCATTTCACTATTCATTTATAATACTATTAAGCTAACACATATTTATTATACTGTTGCAATATAAATATAGATAAACGCTATTTACGCATTATATATGTAAGTGTATATATGTATAAAAATATTTTCTAAATGTTAGTACAGAGTTTATACTATAATCATACCAAATTTCATCTAATTCAATCCAGTAGTTTTAGCGTGATTGGCGAACAAATTTATGAACAGACAGACACAATTTTTAAAAACCATCGAAATGAGTTCTGTCGTAGCTTTTGAGCCCCTCATGGTATTTTTTCTGAAATATCTTCAATGTACAGATTTCATCCCTCTAGCCTTTTATTATAAGTATAGATTAAGATATTTTACAATTAGATTAACGTAGTAATTGTGATCGAAATATATTAATATGGAAGACTGAATATTTTTGTTTTAATTTAACAATATAAAAAATTATGACAATTATTAATAGTTTAGGTGATTTCTACTGAAATATGAGATATAGTATGGCTGCAATATTATATTACAAATTTAGTAATTCATAAGGCATTCAATGTGAAGCATTCGATTATTTCTTCCACGTAAGCCTATGATGAGAGTGAGAGAGATTTGAAGCAATGTTTGGACAAAAGTAGAAAACGTCAACTTCGAAGTAGCTACAAATCACAAAATAAAACTTCCAAAGATGTTCATTGTTATGCTGCCGTAGCTTAGGGCTACACTTTAATCACAATTTGCAAAAGAAACGCAAAAACTAATTTTCAACCCGTTAGTGATTTCTTCTTAGGCGGCGGTTGTAAGGTAAGGTTAATTCAAATCAAGTCAACAAAAATAGTTAATAACCAACATGAAACATGAACATTAACCATAAATTCATTTATCTATACTAATAAATACAATTGAAGTGTCTGCTTGTTATGTCAAAATAATATTTTTTTACTAAATACATATGGATATCTATACCGAAAATACAATTTTACAAATTTTTGACTGTCTGTTTGTACCGGGTAATCTCCGGAACGGCTGGACCGATTTTGACAAGTTTTTTTTTGGTTATAGCTGATGTTACTTCGCGTAACTTAAGGTACTTTTGTTTTACTAAAAAAAATTAGGGTTCCACGTGAAAAAAAATGGAAAAACTCCGATTGAATGCATAGTTTTACGGGTAAGTGTTTGAATTTATGCGCAATATTTTTACTCTATCTTAGTACTAAACAATTTTAGGAAAATAATTAGAATTCCGTATAAATAAATAAAAGACAGTGAAGAACATATGAAACGCGGGCGTAGACGCGGGCACACAGCTAGTAATTTTATAAAATTGGTAATCTTATTGAATACTAGCTGTGCCCGAGACTATGATCGCATGGAATTAAAACTTCCCGTTTTAACATTTCTCAAACATTTTTCAAACAATTATTTTTTTGGCTATCAAATTATCTGTTTCGGAACAGTCCAAGTAATTAAAAATAAATATAGTGCCGGATAATCGTCAGAAGTACATATAAAAATTGCTTACATAATCAAGTGTCAATATGTGTTATGAATGATAACACTTCGTCCTCCATGTCATCAAAATTAAGAAAATAATGAACCGCCCGATTAGAATGTAATAATATTATGCTCCGCGCCATATTTATACCTATTGATATTATAATTGAAATTCAGTTCACTACTTCCAAAAAATGACTCCTTAATACAAAGCCTAAAATGCCAAGATGATTGTGTGTAAATTGAATATCAAAACATTGTTTTCTTATTCACTATGTCTTAGATATTTGTTATGTATATACTAACGTCACTCAAATTACTATAACTGTTGATTGAGTGGACCAATTTTATTGAAATAAAGTTTTGATGCTACTCCGGAATATGTTTTTATAATTATAAAAAAAATACATTTAATTTATTATAATTTCTAAAAATGATATATATGTGTTTAATTACTTATTTTTAGTCCCTTGCAAATAATTCTTTACACAAAAATCGAAAATGTACATACACGTGAAATTTACAATTTTATTATAAGTATAGATTATTTATATAAGTGTTCTAAAACAATGACGTACATTTTTACAATTTTTAACAATTTTTAAAGTCCATAACTTATTTTCTTCAAGCCATTAAGGTATGTAATTAGTATCAAATGATCGAGATGTAAAATCAAAGCTCCGAAATACACAGGTTCAATTTATTTTTTCGATTTATGGTGGGAAAATATGTACCGAAATGGCTTGAGAATCTCCACTGAATATTTTGACCTACGAAAGCTTAAAATTTCGAGTAATGGAGGTTTTGGGGTAAAAAAGAAGGACACGAAATATTTTTTCAAGTTAATAATGTTCTATTGTAACAATCAAGTGAACACCTATACGAACTGATTTTCGAAAATGAGATATAGCCTACCTAGCTGGAGGGCATTAGAATAAGTTCTACCACCATACTAAGTTCTTCATCTTAATGTTTTTCCTTAACGAAAACTCCGACTCATTATAAATAGGAGAAGTGGATTTGAAGATAAGTTCCACCAATGGAGAATACGACCAGTTTACTACTGAGCTATTATTGCATCAAAAATTTCCTATTGCCTGGTTAGCCTTACTATCATCTCGATTTGAATATCTAACGGTGGGTTCACCAATCAGGTAAACTTTTGATTAAAATTTAGTCAGTAACTTGAAAAAGTGTCAGATTTCATGCAAGGAAATTGCAAATGACAATACTAATACGTTTTATTAATAACTGTAATTAAACTGTTAGTATTAATTAATTTACACTATGAAACAACTAATGAGCATAAATAAATTGTGTTTTGATGAAATTACCAGAAAATCATTAAAATTGGAAAGTATATTTCTAGGGTAGTACGTGTCAAAAACCATAGCTGAAAATTGGAAAGATGAAGGAAGCTGGAATACAATAGCATGTGCCTAAAGTGCCAAGTATTTGGCAGTGAGCCAGCTTAGCAGTATAGTTTATAGAAGGAACAACACATAAATAAATATATGTAAATAACGAGTAAGCGTTATGACACGAAGTCTCTCAGCTAAATTTCTATGAGTGAATATAGATTACTCACGTCTATGGTAACATTCCCCAACATGAGATCGCTCTACAATCTATGGTATACGGTATTAATCGTAAGGATTGAATGACAACGCGTACTAAACCGTGTCTCTGCATATTATAACCGGTTTTAGAACGCGCCGGTCGCGTTGAACGTTCACGGACGAGTCTAGATTTACCAACCTTGGAACTCGGGCTTATGAGAAATATTCGATTCAAATGCGGTACGACGCAAGTAAATCTAAAGTTTCGAGTTTTCTAACTAATAAATACTAGATCTTAAGAGGACATGCGGTCAGAAAAGTAGGTATTTCACGTATTTATTGCTATCGTGTTGCACTCCAAAGAAAGAATTATAAAACACAAAAAGGACAACTGCAGCTCAGGCTTATTTTACCGTATGCAAAATAGACGAAAATATCACTCCGTAGTACCCTGTTTCCTCCAAAACTGAACCGATTTTTCAGTTTTTGAATAATAAAGGCTTTGGCTATGCCTGTATGCTTTTTTAATTTTATCCATCAAATTTGTTTGACGAACATCTGAAAATGACGGTAAAAATAGAGCACTTTTCCATTTTCAAAGGCTCCTGGTTTCTACAATAACTAATTTATCGACAAAATCAGAACGTACGGGCAAGGTGGTAGTGGATATATATTATTTGGTATACAAATATTTACCATAATGGAGAAAACAGGGACTACGTTTGTACAAAATAAAGGCCGCTAGTATTTCCTCTTAAGTTTGTGAAACTAAATAATTTTCTTTACAAATCGAAAATAGTAATAGTCGCACACGATTGTTTTTTTATACTTTACAAGGCTATAATTACAATTTCTTTAAGCCTGTCTGAGATTTTACTAATCTATAAATAAAATGGTATGTGTGATGATGTTAGATCATTCCAGAGAGTTTTTGTGACTCCTCAGGGTACACGTCTATTGTAATATTTTCTTATGCTTAATAACCAAACTATATCACGTAAAATGCAACTAATATTCCATAACACAGGATTGAATACTGCAAGTTAATGAATTATAAACATAAGCTACTAAAATTTGGAGACACATGACATAACTAAAATCTCCCCAATAATTCCGTACCAAGTGGTTAATATTCTTAGTTAATAATCTGATGTATAAGTGTATATGTGTAATAAGTTTTATTTTAATGATTTTTCATCATTACATGTTGTAAAAGGCAAAATATTATTAAATGTACCACTAGGTGTCTTACTTTTGTTGAACGACTGAACAGATTTGCTGATTGACAAAGTCAAAAAGTGTGAAAAAGACACAAAGAAAAAGTGGAATTGTACCTACGGGTAGTTTTAACGAAATTATATCTACCTAAGAAAGACTTCTTTTTAGATTCGGCTACAACGCGAACATAATTATGACTTACGAATAAAAGGTGATAGTTAACGACCGCCATATTTGATTTGGCATACGTTTATTACAAGACTGTTAAGAGAATATGAGGCGGGGACAAATTTGAAAAATAGGTATTTCAGAAATATATTGATTGACTGAATCAAAGAAAGAGTTATAAAACACGAAAGGGACAACTGCATCCCGGTCTAATTATACCTATGCAAAATAGACGAAAACATCACCTCGTATGCCCCTCTTTTCTTGCTCCAAAACAGGTGATTTTAATTTTTCTTTCAATTATAGAATAAGAAAAGCGTTGGCTATGCCTTTACATTTCTTTTTTATTTTAATTATCAAAATTATTTTAAGGACGTCTGAAAAGGGCGGTAAAATTTGAGCATTTTTTCTTATTTTCTAAGGCTTGCTGAACCGATGCCCGATGGGGCCAACGAGTTCTTGACGCATCGGACCACGTAGCGTGGGTAGGGTCCTCGCAAGGTGGACCGACGACCAGGTGAAGGTCACGGAAGTCCCCTGGATGCGGGTGGCGCAGGATCGGTCGTCCTGGAAATCTTTGGGGGATTCCTATCTCCAGCAGTGGACGTCTTTCGATTAAATGGATGAATAGATAAAAATAATTTTATAACACAGCTAAGAAAGTACCTGAAGTTCAAGATGTTACATTACCACAGCTTAAGCAAGTTTCAATCGAGTAGTTTCGAAAAGGCAGTGAAAATTTCGTACCTAAGTATCTCTTAACATCTAAATGCATTATTTTTTTTATTTTTGATAAATAAATCGGGATATCGGTGAAATGAATAGGAAAATTACAAAAAATAATAACTTTTTTTTATTGCTTTTTATTATAATCCATAATAACCACTGTAATTAAATTGTACCTATTCAGATAGCGTAGCGACAATAAAAACGTCACAAAAAAATAAGAAAAAATAAAATTATGTCTTGAACTCATCATGCAGATTTACACCACTATACATTTAAAAATTAATACCCAATAAAATTTAAGTTATAGGATTACAAGCTGTGCTGTAATGGTTATAACTGATTTTTTTAAATTAGCAAAAGTAAGTAATAAGCAATTCTTCAAAACTTTCGTTGTTGCTGACTCTATGCTCGATCTGGGATCTAAAATTCCACACGTTATTTGGTGTTAGAATCACATAGAAACCGGGGCTATTTTTAATACAACTTACTGATTTTTGTCTCTTGTTTTCTAATTAGTAGTAGAAGTAGAGTAGAGTAGAAGTAATTCTAAATCTATATTAATAATTGGATCAAGGAGTACGGTAGACTCGATTCAAAACCTTACCTGAATAATATATAATATATAAAAAAATTATGATTTCATATTGGCCACTCAGATGCCATCTTGAGTTCGTTAAGGCCGATTCACACGAATCAGTGAAGTTAAAATTCCTATCTAGTACATTTTGTAAAATATTGTGTATTATGTCACATTTCACCCGAGCAAGGGCGGTGTTTCATATAGTTATCAATTAATTGATGACTATTAGTATCAGACATTACATAAACATTCTATATTTGTTGAAAAGGATCTGCAAAAAACTAGAACAGTTTGGGAAAGACAAAAAGGCATGAGCTTAACTAAATAAAAATTATTAAGTATAATTAGAAGAGCAATTTAAAAAAGGAAGCTTGGAACTAACTAGGTACTAAACATTCTTTTATAAAAGGCACTCTTTTTATCTTACCTCGCTAAAGCCGGTTTTAACTTAATCCTTTATTCAGAAAGGAGTCCTCTGAGAACAGAGGATAAATGAAAAGTTTGTCCTATGAAACTAATAAGCGGTATACATAATTACTTCTCAGTAATCAAATGATCAACTGATTCGACAAAACTATTTTAAGTTTAAATATGACATCCCTGAATATGATAAAGACATTACATATACTAACCGTATTCTCCACTAAATAACATGCAAACATAAACACTTCAACTGACATGCGTAGCTGTAATTAGGGCTCAATGAATATTCTAAATTCTTTATAAACTCTTTTCACTTATCAAAGATAGACATTTAGATTAGTCAGGGACAACAGGGAATGGCGTCTGCCGTATTTAGTAATAACACGTAATTACAAAGTTTTCACAATAAAGGCATATAAAGACCTTAAATAAATAGATAACGAAGAAATATTTGTTTTTGATTACCTACTTATTTAAATTAGTTACCTAAGTAGATAAATTTTTAGCACTTGTAGTTGAATTTCTTTCTTTCTGATATTACATAGGAACCAGTTACTACTAAATTTATAATAAAATCCTATTTTTTTAACGAGTGCGTATAATTTCTAAGGCTAAACTAACATTAAGTTGAAAACTTTTCGTAATAACTATGACGTTTGGTGCTCGACGGGACGCGGGAATCGGCGGGTTCGCGTTGCCGCTCCGTACAACCCAAACAAAACACGCTCGGAACGGCAACATCGCGCTGCGAACTGATGTGAATCGATTCCCTCCCACCGCGCGACAACCGACAGGTCTTGCAATAGTGACTAGCTGAAAGTTTAATTACCGTAAATTACCGACTTTTTTTACTTTTTACTGATTATATAGAAGTACAATATTCAAATATTTACTTTAAATTTTTTATGAATATCTAACGAGATGCTCCGAGCTGATTATTATTATTTTTATGTGCATATGAATGATTATTTTGCATCAGTTTAATATAATGTGAAAATGGTCCAAAGTGTTTTTAATAAAATCAAATTATTTAACAATAAGATGGATTAAAGATATTTTAAATCTTAGCAAATAAATAATAAATATAAGTCAAAAAAAATTTCACCTTATAAAAATATCTAAAATATCATGTTTAAATAACATGCTGTTATTTATATAGCTATATTTTTTTCACTACCAGCGCTTTATTAAACCGGTAAAGACATACTACCTACGTGCTGCAGTAAAAGCAAAAAAGTTTAATCCGTAAATTATAACCTTTTTTGTATCTAAAACGATTGATATATGCTTCTGATATTTTCTCACGTTATTTTTAGCACATCATAATATTCTAAAGTAAGCGTGCCGGATATTTTACGAAAGTTTCACATTTGTCACTTACCGTAAAAATAACTTTTATTAATTAAATGAGTTGCAGCTATTAAAAGTATAATCTATACTAAGAAATAAAATTGAAGTGTTTGTTTGTAACGTCAATTTTTTTTTACTAAATAGATACGAATGTATATACGATACCTATACCAAAAATACATTTTTTTAAAATTTTTGTCTCTGCTTGTAATGGGTAATCTCCGGAACGGCTGGACCGATTTTGAACGGACTTTTTTTGGTAGATAGCTGAAGTTACTCCGGGTAACTTAGGGTACTTTTTATTTGCGAAAATAATTAGGGTTTCGCGTAAAAAAATAATACTTATAAAAATATGAATAAAATCCGATTCAATGCACAGTTTTACCGGGCAAGTGCTATAATTTATGATACATATTTTTACTTTGTATTAGTACTAACATTTTTTTACGAAAATAATTACGGTTCCGTATAAAAAAATTAAAACGCAGTGAAAAATATATGAAACGCGAGCGCAGCCACGGGCAAACAGCTAGTTGTAGTATAAGTAAATAGGTATTCGTCGAAACGATTTGTTAATGTATTATATTTACAAAGTTGGCAGAAGCGAAAACTTATTATTTTAATTATATTATCTGTGTATATAATCACGCCATACATCTGCTAACACTGACAAAAAGACTAGAGATTCATTCTGTTATATCTATTTATCTTATTTTTTGACTATATGAGTAAGTATTCCGAATATTTAGTAACTGTATTTCTTTTTCTACATTTAGGGCTATGTATTTACTTCACACACGTCAATTTCAGTTAACCTCGACTTTTACAAATAATGCTCATATTATTAAATCAAAATACATACAACTTAACTTGCTATTATTGTCTTATTTGACAATGAGGAGCTCGCTATATTTTGTGCCTAGGGCTGTTTGGGTTCAGTTAAATTTTTACCTGTTTTAATAATGTTAAAACTTCTTGCCTCGCGGGTTAACTATTGATTATTGAATAATATGCGATCTCTTTTTGGAAACAAACCTTTTGAAGTGGGTTTAGAACTTAGCACTCTGGTGTAACTATTATTCAAAAAAATTACACGTGGTCTAGTTTGTTACCCAAGTTATATAGAAAATAATCCAAGTTTAAATGATATAACTTCTTTTAAAATTAGGTAATAAATTAATTAGTCAACATTTACAGTTAAAACATATAATGTGTTTTCAGGCAGGCGCAATCACAGGCGAAAACGAAAACAATATTTAGTATAACAATTTTTCTTAACTTTTTGTTTGATGTTAGTAATTGTTAACGAATAACATTGCATTTAAATTGAACTCTATAATTGCATAAATTCCATACCCATACAATTTAAAATGAAGGGTCGTTTTATATTGAGCGTGGACTATTTCATTTTTTTCAATAGCGTGTAAAATAGGTATTTTTTGAATGTAATGCTTTAGGAGAGACGGTTGAACATAAAATAATTCTCATATAATCTAACACTAGGTTTTTGCCTGTTGAGAATGCTTGAAAAGAATCCTGACGATGTACTTAATGAAATTACTATCTAATACAAAATGCGTAGGGGTTTACCCCTCGTTGGTAATAGTGAATCCGGGCTACGCTGAGGGGCCACTCCGTTGATTTGTCTCGTCTTTGTGGGCCGGAATAGTCCGTCAATGCGTCACCTATTGTGTTTTCTTTCATCCCGCTCCGTTCCGACTGCGGACGCTGTTAAGCTTTTCAATAGACGATTCTTATTGATTCTATTGTTGTTTTCACATGACACTAGTGAGTGTCACGTGACTCATAATGTCCGATAGTTGCAATAATTAGTTCGTAGAAAAGTACTATAATCAGTATCTTAATAATCAAAGATAAGACAGTTCAGTAGTTATAGAGTAATAACGCTAAGAGTAATAGTTCCATACAAAAAACACAATTAACATTGAAGAAAAAAAAGTGTGTGTGTGTGTAGGCAACATGGAATTACTTATATTAAGAGCATAATTTTTATAATCTTTGCTAAGCTCCGGAACGGCTGGACCTATTTTGAGGGTACTAGTAAATAGCTGAAGTTATAAGGCTTAACTTAGGACACTTTTTAGAGAAATAATAGTAAGGTTAGGTTCCGCATAAAACAATAAAACTCATGAAATTGTGAACAAAATCAGAATGCAAAAATTTTACTGGCAAGTCTTTGAGAAATATCTTTGCTTTTTGTCAGTATCAAAAACAATTTAGGGCCTGTATACAAAACAGGACCCATTCTTTTCCAATTATTATTTAAAAAATATATTACGCAATGAATTATTGTGCCGAATAGCAAATATGATATGCGAGCGGAGCCGCGGGTACACAGCGGGTATTCTTCTAAAAACGGACGACAAAATAAACTCTTACTTCGGCTCTAGTCAGAGCTTACTTGTTGGAGGTTAACAACTAAGAGTTAAAGATAATTCCTGATAAACTTTATCATCCTATCCGTTAATAAATAAATAAAAGGCAACGTCTGTCTGTCCATTAGTTGGTTTATAACTCGAGAACCAAATAACCGATTTACATGATTCTTTTTTAAAATAGTAGATATATTATTTGGCCAAGTTTTAGTACATTTTTTTATATTACGTAGTATATAAGTAAAGTTATGCATGTAATAGAGAATAAAGTCGACACAAAATTATCAACCATTGTATTCGTGGTAATATTTAAATTAAACCAACTAATATTTAACCCCTTGAGCACTTACCTGGCGTTTACGCCAGCTTTCCATTGTTTTCCTATTGTTTTATTTGTATGGGTACTCGACACATTAAGAGAGTTAATAAAGTAAATAGTTTTAAAAAAATCGTAATTTTATAAACGTACAATTCTAAACGGACGGAGTTGCGAGTGCAGCTAGTTGGATAATTATTAACAATTTCCGTCAAGTGATAATGCTTCAAAGTTCCTTATCTATTCAATGTGTGAATAGATAATTTTTTTGATTGATTGCTTGAATAAAGGATTTTCGAATCATATGGACAGACATAAAGACAACTAAAAACCATTTATTCTCGTAAATATGCGAAAATATAAGGAGTCCGTAAAATTTTTGTTTCCTGTATTCTGTTTTCTGATATATTTTTTTTGTTTAATAGTTATTGATGTGATTAGTGGTCCGACAGGGGAGGCGGTCGTAATGTCATGACCTTCCCCATACACGTCGAAAAGACAAATCTCTTAAATTTACGATTAAATAAATTATTAATTTCCTGCTTAAAAAAGGTCTAAACTAATCTAAGGTCTAATGAAATCAAAAATAGGTAGTAACATAAATAAAAATATGTGAAACACGTTACTCACATGAAGACTTTGATATGTGACTATGCAACAATTTCTCATTTTCATGAGTTTTAGTTACGTTAATCTTAAATCACGATTTAACTTACGTTTACCTCGTAATTTTGATTTATCGCTTTATTTTTCGCTTAGAGGCATTAAATATTAGAAGTATGAACGAAATTGAAACTTCACTATCGATTTGATCGCGTATTGAGGCCCGTGTTAAAAATACCGGATATGTTAAGATGTGCTGGTTTGGTTGTGAATGTACTTAGATTCGGAGTGGACCTATTGGGACACGTGAACACGTGCTTGGAGAGATTACTTGCCATGCAAAAAAATCTTTAAATGTTCAGTTATCTATAGAAAAGTAGAGAGGCAAAGATAAAATAATTCCTTACCTATATTTTTCGCTTCTATTTATTAACCGATTTTCTTGACCGAGCTCTACTTCAATAAAAAAAATAGGATACATTTTTTTTTTTTATGTTTAATGTTTATGATCGAAATTAGTTCACGGGGCGCTGGTATAATATCACTGGTAATAATTACAAAACAATTGAAGCTCAGTTTACGACATACAATCTCTATGCATTACGTATTATATGTATTAGCTGTGCCCTCCGATCCACGATCCATGAATCAATATTTCATCTCAATTCATTAGGTATATCTTTTTAATGATTAAAAGTTTAAGTAATTTATTTAAAGAGACAATGAAAGTCCGAAGAAAAAGTTTCACCATTTTTTTATTGTGATTTTGATCTTTCGATGATAACAAGGTACCAGAATTTTTTTTCTACCTTGCCCTACTAAGTGCCCTACTAGACATTTCAATTTTAAATTCCCAGGGAAAGTCGCCGCCATGCTACTTTTGTTCGTGACGTCACTGGTTAGTCAACAAAAAGAACCTAGGGATGTAGTTCATTCCGAATTGAAGCTAGATGAATCGTGACGAAAAGTCTGTAATTTGAAAACACTAATTTCTCTTAAAGTTTATATAATAGAATAAAAAATAGATAAAATTCTGCTATAAAACATTGTTCTTCAAAGTACATATTCTAAAACATTTGTGTAATGAAAATTCATAGAATCGATCTTTCACTTAAGAACGTTTCCAAACATAAGAAAAGATATGGCAGGTAGTTAATTATATAATTAAAATTGCGAGAGATAATTTTGGGGTTAGTTTCGTAACTTTGAAAGATTTAAAATATCTTTTTTATAAGTACCACTAAGATGATCGACAGATAATTTTTCTGATGATAAGTAGTCTCTGTAACCCATGGACACTTACACTTAGTGAAAGTAGAAAAAATAAATATGATGTAAAATAATCGCCAAAAAGTCAGTTTTCATGAACTAATACATAACCCACTAAATCTTAAGAGACAGGACAAAATGACGTAATATAAAATGATGTCTCTTCAAAAATCCTAGAGATAACTTATAGGTGGTATAATCCTATCTATTCTGATTTATTCATAATAACAGTTTCTTTCTACATATTGTATGCTTTAAATTATTTATCGACATATTCTGAGAACTTATGAGAAACATCTCGAATCACTGTTACCTTGACCTTGATCAGATATTCATCAGTTATGTTCATATACATATATCTATATTTGTGTACATGTATTGTTGGTACACGTCTACGTCTATAAGTTTCTGATATCTTCCGGTTTGTTTAACAGTTCCACGTATATTGCGTCTGTTGACATTTTATACCTAGTACTTACGTATATTATTTACAACTAAATAACCGGTTGTTTGAACTGTTCGATTGACGTTAAACTGTTGAATTACTTCGTGTAGCTGATACACCGACCAACAGACCATACGATTGTTTTTTGAACAAAACGACCCGTCCTGTGATCCACATATAAATTGTCTTCGATTACTTTCAATCAATGATCGAATAAAAATTAAATTGATTTTCTTTTTTTTTTGAAGTGAAACTTATTGTGAAGAAGAAATTTATAATGGAAGTAACATTTACCTGCTTCAGATAAAAAATAATCGTTAACATTCAGATCCCCGACCTCATGTCTTCAAATATAAGCAAATTATTATCCTTACTTCCTGCATTGATGCCTACGTAATTAACATTCAGCTGAATGTATGGAGCATATAAATGTGGAAGGATGGAAAAGCAGACGAATGGGAAAGAAAGTGTGGATGGAATGTGTAAGGAATAATATGAAAAAGGAGAGATGACGGTTGATAGGGATGTATATGGAAGAAGAAAAAATACTGCGCCGACCCCAAGTGACTTGGGAACGGGGGATGAGAATGATGATGTGGAAAGATTTTTTTTTTTTTACTTTCGTGTTCATTAATGCTGTTGACCTGAAGAACTTGTAGAACTGTAAGTTTCATTCCGAATTTTGTGGAGAGCCCTTAGAGCATTCAGCTGCATAGTAATTTTCATTAGATTACAATAATTATATGAACCTCGAATTAAGATGTACTCAATTGCCAGACTGTTGTACATATTTTGTACATCATTATAGGGTTGAATATAATGTAATAAAAACAGAAACACAGCCTACAACCAAAAAACATATATTGCAAGCGGAGCTAATGACCATATATATTTTAAAGAAGATATCTTTAATATTGGAAGTTTACAACGAGTTCTTGCTTGGAATAATATCTCCTACCCAATAGGAGTGATTCGAAGGAATAGAATGTGTGGAAGCATCCCGTATCCATTTCTACCCAAAAATGGCTGTGTTCTGTTGATTTGGTCGTCAACAAACCATTATGGCATAGTCTTCAAGGGCAAAAACTTGTTATTTACCAGCTTAATAAAAACCAATGTTCTCTTTAAAGTTATGTTGTATATTACTATAAAATGCTAACTAATGTCAGGTGCGGCTCGAAGTAAGATGGATTCGCCTCGTAAACATACAGCGCTCGAGGAATCAGTTTGAAGCGAAGGGAACCAACGGGTGGTTTATAATAAATCACCTAGTTGGTTCAAAGGAATGCGACTGGAGTTGCGAAACTCTCGTCGCGGGAGCGAAGCCGGAGGAGGTGCTTCGGTATAGCCCTCCTTCATATTTCCTGCGCGTTTACGACGAACAGAAGAAGCCATGTCATCACTAACTAGTGATGACGGAAAAGGCCCTTTTCAGGGCCAAAGAAGAAGAAGAACCAAAAGGAAGAAGCAGCCGAGGACGCCGACGCGAACTCAAGCGCGCCAAGACACTCCGACCGACGACGAAACCACGACGACCAATAGCAACCACACGGACTCCGAAGAAGCTGCCAGAATGACAACACCGATCAGCCTGACGAAGGACAACGTCCTTCGTCACGAACGATATCTGCGGGGTGAGGTAACCACACCCCCCCGCGCTCCAACTACCATCACGGCACACGGCCGCCAAGTGCTGCCACCTGCGGGGGTTGAGGCGAGAATTACCTCGCCTCCCCCCGCTCCACCTGCCACCGCATCCCGCGACCCGCGGGTAAAGTCACGAGCGGAGGAAGGGACGACGTTTCCCTCCCCACCCCCGCCCACCCCGGCCGCAAGCAGCTGGAATGCGCAGCTGATGCTTTTTTTTTTTTTTTTTTTTTTTTTTGACGGGGGGAAATGCATTTACGCACTACCCTTATCTATTGTACTTAGGGGATCTAAGTCCCCCAGTACACTAGATAAGGGGCACGGAGTGACGAGCTCCGTGCAGTGTGGGACTCACCCGGGCGAGAGTCGCCCGGAAATACCCACTAAAACCCCCCGGGGCCGTCCGCTGCATTTGGGATGGGGGCGACACGGGGTAGCTTTCGCAAGCACCGCGTCGCCCCCTGCAGCGAACCCGCCAGGCCTCGTCGTGCAATGGCCCGGTGGGGATGGGGGAGTGTACACACTACTCAACCCCACCTCTTCGCCCGCCTCCCGAAGGAGGCATGACCAAGAAAGGTCGGTCGGCCGGGGAGGCAGAAAAGCTGCCCCCCCATAAAAAGGGAAAGTTGGGACAGTTCAGTGGCGGGCAAAGAGAAAGGGGAAGAAGCCCGCCACTGAGAAGAGAGTTCTGAGTCCCTCTCCTTCACTCATCTTGTCTCCAACGACAAGACATAGCGAGGAGAGGGATGCTCAGGAAGAGAAAGGGGAACAGAGAAGAAGACAACACAACACCAAACACAAACAAACAAAACACAAACATACGGACACACGTCCACCAACTGTCAAGGGGGTCCCTATAAACGCAGGAACCCCCTGACATAACGGGCCCACCGCCCCCTCGGTCTCCTCCTTCGGCGAGGATGCGCCTCCGGGTCATCCACGCGCAGCTGATGCCTGGCCGCGCGGGAGCCCCGCCGACCGCCCCAACCGCCGAGAAGCGTCCGCCGTCAGCCGCAGCATCCTCACCAAACACCATCAAGGAGAGGGACACCATTGTTCTCGCCCAATTGGTTGAGACGGGTCTCCTCTCCCTTCCCCTCGACTGATGGGCACGGTCGGTGCACTCGCGCGACTGTTGCCTAACGTCAGGGGGCCGAACACGGCCTGTCGGAAGCTGTACCTAGGGGTCGTTCGATCTATGGCTCTTTACGGGGCTCCGGTCTGGGCGGACAATCTGTCCAGACGGAACATCGCCGCTCTGCGGGCTCCGCAGAGGGTGATGTCGATTAGGTCGATACGGGGGTACTGTACGGTGTCGTTCGAGGCCGCGACCCTGCTTGCCGGCTCCCCTCCGTGGGACCTGGAGGCTAGGGCTCTCGCCGCCTTGTATAGGTGGTGCAGGGATCGTTCGGATAGGATGCAACGCCCGACGCCTCGAGAGATCGAGGCGCGGCGGGCGGAGCTCAGTATCTCGATCGTCCTAGAAGGGTGGGAAAGGCGCTTGGAGAATCCAAGCGCCGGGGTCGCTACAGTGGAGGCCGTTCGGCCCCACCTTAGGGACTGGTTAGGGAGGACTCACGGAGTTCTGAGTTACCGCCTTACGCAGGTGCTGACGGGGCACGGGTGCTTCGGCAGTTACCTGAATCGTATAGGAAGGGAACTCTCTCCGTGTTGTCATCACTGTGCCGGCGGAGTCGTCGACGACGTCGAGCACACGTTGGTCGTGTGTCCCGCGTGGAGGGAGTCCTTCAGAGACTTGGCGTCCGACGTGGGTAGGGTCCTCTCCTTGCCGTCGCTCGTGAGGGCGATGGTCGGGAGCTCTAGGGCTTGGGCGGTGGTCTCTTCCTGTTGCGAAGCCGTCATGCTCGCAAAGGAGGAGGCAGAGCGGGAGAGGGAGCGGGCAGCGCACCCCAACCGAGCGAGGCGTGTCTCACGCCGGGGCACCGGACGCAGCCGTCCGGGGCGCCCGTCGAGGTCGCCAAGCCTCGTAAAATAATTTGACGTCGGACCTCCCGTGAGGTATGGCGTTGCCAGGGCCTCTGCAGAATACATGTATAATGTGCTCCGGAGGCCCTGGCATCTTTGCGCCGGTTAGGGACGTGGAGTGTTTAGTCAGTCGGCTGCGGCCAACCTGACACACGGACACCTAAGTCAATTGACTCGGTGTCTATGGTCTGTCGCGAGGATCACACGTGTGCGAAAAACTGGGTTTTTCGGCACACGTCCGAGCGTTCAACGAGCAGATTTAAACCACGTTAAAAAAAAAAAAAAAAAAAAAAAAAAAAAAAAAACAAAAAAAAAAAAAAAAAAAAAAGGGTCTCCTCTCCCTGGGGATGCTGCGGTGGATGGCGCTCTACCTCCGCGTTTCGGAGGCCGAGACGGAGGGGCGCTCACCAGGCGCGGAAGACGTCGCAGCCCTCCACATGGCTGCGGCTGGGGTCACAGCACCCACCCCCCCCTCATCCCGCGGCGGTACTCGACCGCAGCCCGGTCGGCCGCGGGCGCCGAAGGAAGAGGAGCGAGGGAGAGGAGGAGGACGAGCTGCGAGTGGGTAGGAGGACGCGCTCGCTGCCGTCCCCCCCACCCCCCCCGCTTCATCCTGCAAAGAGACAGCTGACTGCATGGGCAGCTGCGGAGCGGATGCTGGCCGCGAGGTACGCCGGCTCGACAGTCCCAGCCGGGACCGGAGAGCCAGTACCTCCAACCTCAGCGGCTGCTCCGCTCCCGCAGCGCCAGCGCCACCGAACATCGCGGCAGCCACCTGCGGCGCAACCGCAGCCACCTGCGGCGCAACCGAAGCCACCTGCGGCTCACCGGCCACCTCCGCAGCCACCTGCGGCGCAACCGAAGCCACCTGCGGCTCACCGGCCACCTGCGACTAACCCGCAGTGCGACCCGGCCGTAGCTGGGACCGCGCGCGCGACGCCGACTGTGCGCCCCGGACCCAGCGTGGTCAAAGGGAAGGTGTCGGCGGCTCCCGTGCCCGCAGCACCGGCACAAGCACCAGCGAGGTCATTTGCGGCGGCGGTAGGAGCGCCTCAGCGCCAACCGGCGCAAGGGACGCCGATGCCCCCGGCCGCCACTCACCAGCAACATCAACAGCAGCAGCCGAAGCCGGATACGCCGAAGGGGCCTTCAGCCCCCAACGTCAAGCAGGCACCGGCACCGAATTATCCGCCACTGATAGTGGAGCGTCTGCCAGAATGGCAACGACATTTTAAACTGCTGAACCAACAGCTCGGCAGAGCTCCGAACGCTCGCCCCTTTGGGACAGGGGTGAAGTTCATGCCGGAGAGTGTAGACGAGTACCGAGCGGTACAACGCTACCTCACCAAGGCGGAGAAGGAGGAAGGCATTGCCTGGTTCTCCTACTCCCTTCCTGCCGAGCGAAGCCTCAAGGTGGCTCTGAGGGGACTACCCTCAGACACGGACCCCACCGACATCATTGCCGCCTTACAGGAGCGAGGCTTCGAACCCGAGTTCGTAAAGAACATTATGGCGCGTGGAGGTCGCCTGGGTTCCGTTTTTCACGTCGTCCTGAAGCGGACACCAACAACCCCGGACATCTACGCAGTAAATGAATTACTGTGCATGAGGGGGGATTAAAATAGAAGCCTGGCGCGGTAAGACTGGTCCCGCCCAGTGCCATAGATGCCAACAATTCCGGTACAGCTCGAAGCAGTGCCATAGAGCACTCGCATGTGTCCGGTGTGGAGAACCACACGTAGCTCGGGACTGTGGTCGCTCAGTTGAAGAGCCACCGACCTTTTTTTGTTTTTTTTTTTTTTACGTGGTTGAAATCTGCTCGTTGAACGCTCGGACGTGCGCCGAAAAACTGGGTTTTTCGCACACGTGTGATCCTCGCGACAGACCATAGACACCGAGTAACAACCCCCTTGCGAGAGGCGACTTTAGGTGTCCGTGTGTCAGGTTGACCGCAAGCGACTGACTAAACACTCCACGTCCCTAACCGGCGCAAAGATGCCAGTGCCTCCGGAGGCACATTATACATGTATTCTGCAGAGGCCCTGGCAACGCCATACCTCACGGGAGGTCCGACGTCAAGTTATTTTACGAGGCTTGGCGACCTCGACGGGCGCCCGGACGGCTGCGTCCGGTGCCCCGGCGTGAGACACGCCCCACTCGGTTGGGGTGCGCTGCCCGCTCCCTCTCCCGCTCAGCCTCCTCCTTTGCGAGCATGACGGCTTCGCAACAGGAAGAGACCACCGCCCAAGCCCTAGAGCTCCCGACCATCGCCCTCACGAGCGACGGCAAGGAGAGGACCCTACCCACGTCGGACGCCAAGTCTCTGAAGGACTCCCTCCACGCGGGACACACGACCAACGTGTGCTCGACGTCGTCGACGACTCCGCCGGCACAGTGATGACAACACGGAGAGAGTTCCCTTCCTATACGATTCAGGTAACTGCCGAAGCACCCGTGCCCCGAAGCTGGTACCCTCCTTTTTTTTTTTTTTTTTTTTTTTTTTTTAACGTGGTTTAAATCTGCTCGTTGAACGCTCGGACGTGCGCCGAAAAACCCAGTTTTTCGCACACGTGTGATCCTCGCGACAGACCGTAGACACCGAGTCAATTGACTTAGGTGTCCGTGTGTCAGGTTGGCCGCAGCCGACTGACTAAACACTCCACGTCCCTAACCGGCGCAAAGATGCCAGGGCCTCCGGAGCACATTATACATGTATTCTGCAGAGGCCCTGGCAACGCCATACCTCACGGGAGGTCCGACGTCAAATTATTTTACGAGGCTTGGCGACCTCGACGGGCGCCCGGACGGCTGCGTCCGGTGCCCCGGCGTGAGACACGCCTCGCTCGGTTGGGGTGCGCTGCCCGCTCCCTCTCCCGCTCTGCCTCCTCCTTTGCGAGCATGACGGCTTCGCAACAGGAAGAGACAACCGCCCAAGCCCTAGAGCTCCCGACCATCGCCCTCACGAGCGACGGCAAGGAGAGGACCCTACCCACGTCGGACGCCAAGTCTCTGAAGGACTCCCTCCACGCGGGACACACGACCAACGTGTGCTCGACGTCGTCGACGACTCCGCCGGCACAGTGATGACAACACGGAGAGAGTTCCCTTCCTATACGATTCAGGTAACTGCCGAAGCACCCGTGCCCCGTCAGCACCTGCGTAAGGCGGTAACTCAGAACTCCGTGAGTCCTCCCTAACCAGTCCCTAAGGTGGGGCCGAACGGCCTCCACTGTAGCGACCCCGGCGCTTGGATTCTCCAACCGCCTTTCCCACCCTTCTAGGACGATCGAGATACTGAGCTCCGCCCGCCGCGCCTCGATCTCTCGAGGCGTCGGGCGTTGCATCCTATCCGAACGATCCCTGCACCACCTATACAAGGCGGCGAGAGCCCTAGCCTCCAGGTCCCACGGAGGGGAGCCGGCAAGCAGGGTCGCGGCCTCGAACGACACCGTACAGTACCCCCGTATCGACCTAATCGACATCACCCTCTGCGGAGCCCGCAGAGCGGCGATGTTCCGTCTGGACAGATTGTCCGCCCAGACCGGAGCCCCGTAAAGAGCCATAGATCGAACTACCCCTAGGTACAGCTTCCGACAGGCCGTGTTCGGCCCCCTGACGTTAGGCAACAGTCGCGCGAGTGCGCCGACCGTGCCCATCAGCCGAGGGGATAACTGTCGGAAGTGTTCGCCAAAGTCCCAACGACCGTCGAGAACGAGTCCGAGATATCTCATCGTCTTCCCGACGGGAATCCGGACTCCGGCGACTACGATGCCTAAGTCTCTCGGTAGCGAAGTCCTAGGCCCGCGAAAACACAGAGCTTCGGACTTGTGCAATGCCACCTCGAGACCCAGACGCCTAATCCTCCCTACCACATGAGCGACGCCCGCAGTCATTCGAATTGCTGCGTCTCTGCATGACTCACCCCTCGCTAGAACCAGCGTATCGTCCGCGTAGCAGACGACGCTGACGCCAGAGATGGGCGTGCCCCGCAAGACCCAGTCGTATCCGATGTTCCACAGGAGAGGGCCGAGAACCGACCCCTGGGGAACACCGCATACCATTTCGCGCCTATGCCATTCCCGCTGAGCGGGGGATACACGACCGACCTGTGCGACAGGTAGGCGTCGACGACACGCCTGAGGTCCGAGGGTACCCGGTGATACCGGAGACCCTCTCGGATACAGTCCCACGGTAAGGTGTTGAACGCGTTGACGATGTCTAAAGACACCGCCAAGACGACCTTACCGTCGGCGACCGCCGCCTCCGCGTGACGCCTAACCCACATGATCGCATCTACAGTGGAGCGACCTCTGCGGAAACCGAACTGGTTCTCCGCCAGGTCCGGACCTACGCGCGTGAGATGGTCGACGAGGCGGTTTGCAACTACTCTTTCGAATAGCTTGCCCACCTCGTCGAGCAGCACGATGGGACGGAACGCAGACGGAGAGTCCGCCGAACGATCGGGCTTCTGGAGAAGCACGAGTTTCCCGGTTTTCCACGAGAGTGGAAACCGGCCCTGCCCTACGCAAAGTCTAAAGAGTCCTAGCACCCTATCCTCTACGAACTCCGAAGACAGCGACAACACCCACGCACGGCCCGGAATGCCGTCAGGACCCGGAGCGGTGGTTTTAGACCGGAGCCTGTCCACCGCCGACCTAAACTCGTCCCGAGTGATCTCGGGGGAGACGACCTCGTCGACCAGCGAGCCGCTTTCGACGGCCGGAGCCATCGTCGGCGGCGAAAACGGTTCCCTAGACGGAAACAGAGTGCTGACGACCTCCGCCAGGAAACCGGGCTCGAGGCTCTCGGTCACCGGGGGTGCCCTTTGGCGTAACTTGCCCCGCACGAGGCGGTAAGGACGACCCCACGGGTCCCGGTCGAGCGACTCGAGAAACTCCGCGTTAGCCTGGGCCTTGGCGAGCTCGATGGCTCTCCGGAGGACTCGTCTAGCGGCTCGGTAACCCTCGTAGAGTTCCGCCTCCCTAGCATCCGCCGCAACGCCCTGCGTGCGGCGACGCCTTCGCCTGATCCTGGTGTACTGACGGCGCGCCGAGATACACTCACGCCGAAGCTGAGCGATCTCCGCACTCCACCAGTACACCTGGTTCTTGGCTGGTCTGGAACTGACTCTAGGCATCGCCGCGTCGCAGGCCTGCGACACTGCCTCTCGTAGCCGATCCGCCTCCCGGTCGACATCGGCATCGCTGGCAGGGGCTGGAACACCCCTGACCCAGTTCTGCACGATAGTCGCCTCGAGAAAAGCTTCACGGTCGAGACGCCCTAAAACCCAACGAGGGACCACCACCGACAACCGAAGCGTTGCGGGCGGGAGAGCCCGAGTCGGCGGCGGAGACGTCGAACCGGATGTACCGGTGATCCGACAACGTCTCCACCTCCTCGAGAACTCTCCAGCCCCGGACACGGCGAGCGAGAGCCGGGCTAGCGAACGACACGTCCACTATGGATCCGCCCTGCTGACGCACGCACGTGTTGACGGAACCTCGATTGAGACACGAAAGACCCAACGATGCCGCCCACTCCTCCAACAGATCGCCGCGCATGTCAGTGAACGGACAACCCCAACGCGCCGATTTGGCGTTGAAGTCACCGAGCACTAACACGGGGCGAGGGTGGCTACTCGCGACGACCCTCTGCAGATCTTGCAGGAGATCTTCGAAAGTGGCCACGTTCCAACGCGGGGGTGCGTAGACCCCGACCACGACAATCCCTCCTATACGCGCCGCCACGCGACCCACGCCTCTCGACACGTCGGCGAGAGGAGAGGATCCTGCGGCGGGGCGCGTAACTATGGCCACGGAGTCATCTACGTCGCCCACCCAGTCTTGATTGGGTGGAACGAAATAGGGCTCCGCCACCACGGCCACGCTGATCGACCACTCCGCCAGGCTCTGGGAAAACAAGTCCTGAGCTCTGGCGCAGTGGTTTAAATTCCCGTAGAGGATCTGGAGCGCCATTAAAAGGCGACGTCCATTCCCTCGTACGTTGGCTTTGTCGGTGCCTCATCGGCCGCCGACTCAGCCAGGGGTTTCGGGGAACGTTTTCCCCTCTTCCCCTTTCCTGACTTCCCCCCCTTCTTCCCCGAGGACGACGACGAAAGACGACGAGGATTTCACCGAGCAGGCCTTACTGCCTACTCGGTGACCCGCTGCCTTGCCTGCGGCCGCGCAGATCGCGCAGTGCAGAGCAGCGGAACACTGTCCGGAGGTGTGGCCCTCCTGACTGCAGCGGAAACACATCCGACTGCAGTCTATTCCCGCCGGGCACTTTGCACCGACGTGGCCACCGCGGAGACACCGGAAACATCTCTGGGGACGGGGCGGGAGGACTTTCACCCTCGCCGACACCCATCCGACCAGAAGACGCCCGGCGTCCGCCAACCTCTTTGCAGTCGCCACGGGACAAGTGACGACCGCTGATCCCGTCCCGTCGTAGGCGGGACGCGGGCCAGCAGTCTTCACCTGGTCTGGGGAACAGTCCCCAGCCCTGACCACTGCGGCGATGAGCTTTTCCGCCGTGACTGTTTCATCGAGCCCTGAGATGCGCAGATCTGCGCACCTCGTGGGCCTGGTGACACGCACGACGTCAGCCGGTATCGCCTCCTTCACCTTGGCGGCTAGGACGTCCGCCTTGGGTCCGGTCTCCGCACCCGGCAACTCCAAGAGGATCGCTCCAGTCCTCGCCTTGCGGTACCTCAGCTCCTCGACGGCGAGGGAGCGGAGGTCGATTGCCGCCCACGCCTTGGACAGCACGTCCGTATAGGAGACCCCCTTACCCGCAGCCTCCGGCTGCAGTGTCAATACGACTGCAGTCGATTTGGCCTCGCGGAATTTGGGGGCCGCCCCTACAGGACGCGCCGCCTTGGCTGCTGCCCTCCTCGGCTTCCCCGCCGATCGGGGCTTCGCGGGCTTACCCCCTTTCCCCACCAACGTCCACTCGCCCGAGGAGGGCATGGCGGACGCCAGTGTCTCACTGTACGTGAGAGGGGTAGGCTTGTTCGCCTTTGCAGGCGCCTTCTTAGCCTTCCGGCCACCCTTCTTCCCAGTCTTCCCGGCAGATTGCTGGGACGTTGGGAGTTTGGACGACCCCGCCTCGGGAACAGAGGCTGCAGGCTTGGCCTTCCCGCTCCCCTTCTTCCCGGCGGGTTGCCGGGACGCAGGGAGCTTAGGTGGGCTCGCTTCAGGGGCCGACGCGTTGCCGGTCCCTGACGCAGCCCTCCCGTCGGCCGCGAGCGGAGGACGCAGACGCTTCTCCGGGAGAAGCCTGTCCTGCAGTCCCTCGAATCGAGCAGACCACATCGTGCTAAGGCGCGAAATGGACTCCTCGATCCGCGAGAGTCTGTCGTCCACTGTAGGGGGAGCTGCCGCCTGCCGCCTAGGCAGCGGTGGAAACTCCTCGCGGGCCGCCTTCTTCTGAGGCGGGGAGCGCGACGAGCCGCCTCCAACGCCGGAGGATGGGCACGCCACGGGGACGGGCGGCGAGCCTCAGATTGGCCCGCCTTAAACTCCTCGAACTCCTTTCGGAGCCGAGCGAGCTCGCCCGCCTGCTTGGCGTACTCCTCCTTCAGCTTAGAGTGGGCATCTTTCGCCCTCTCCAGCTCTTCGGAGGTGGTCCTCCTACCGTATTCGACGGTGGCTTCCGCGATGGACGCCGCCGCCTCCTTAAGGGCACGTTGGAACGTGCCCTTAATATGCCCCGACCTTTTGACAACGTCAAGAATGACGTTGACTTTGTCTTGCACGATCCGGCTCAGCTCGTGACCGAGCTGCTCCGGATGCACGGACTCCAGTTTCCTGAAAGTCCGCTCGTGCCTGATGCGGGACGCCACTTCGATGAGCTCCTCCTCAGCGGAGAGATGGAGCTCTTCCTCCTTCTTGGTGTACTCGGCCGCACCTGCCGTCCGGCCGACGTACTTGCCTGTCGTCGGACGACGGCCCTTGCCCCTTTTAGGGGCGAGCGGGGACCGGCTCCGAACGACCGACGGGCCGGACTCGGCGCCCGAGGACGACGAGTCCGACGAGAGGCCAGGGCCAGATGTGCAGCCCTTCCTCTTCCGCCAGAATGGGCCGCGGATCTCATCCACGGACACCATTGTGGCGCAGCTCCCGCCGCTGCTGACTGACAAGCAGTCAATGGACGGGTCCCTCACCAACCTAACTACCGGCAGTACGTTGCCCCCCCCCAGAGAACGCGGGGCAGCCTAGACCCGAAGGTCCAGGGAGGGATTCTCCAACGCCGGGGGCGCTGGTACCCTCCTGGGGTAATTCTATTTCCTGTAATGCCATAACCATGTTGTTCGTATCGGAAGTCCGTGAACACGCCTGTGTTGTTGTTTCGGGATCGACACCTACCAAATCAAGAGCGGAATCGGAATCCGTTGTGCACGCCTTGGTCGTTGTTTGTGAATTAAGCAAATTTTTGCCCCCCCCCAGAGAACGTGGGGCAGCCCGAGCTGGAAAGCTCGGAGAGGGATTCTCCAACGTCGGAGACGCTGGTACCCTTTTTTTTTTTTTTTTTTTTTTTTTTTTTTTTAACGTGGTTTAAATCTGCTCGTTGAACGCTCGGACGTGCGCCGAAAAACCCAGTTTTTCGCACACGTGTGATCCTCGCGACAGACCGTAGACACCGAGTCAATTGACTTAGGTGTCCGTGTGTCAGGTTGGCCGCAGCCGACTAACTAAACACTCCACGTCCCTAACCGGCGCAAAGATGCCAGGGCCTCCGGAGCACATTATACATGTATTCTGCAGAGGCCCTGGCAACGCCATACCTCACGGGAGGTCCGACGTCAAATTATTTTACGAGGCTTGGCGACCTCGACGGGCGCCCGGACGGCTGCGTCCGGTGCCCCGGCGTGAGACACGCCTCGCTCGGTTGGGGTGCGCTGCCCGCTCCCTCTCCCGCTCTGCCTCCTCCTTTGCGAGCATGACGGCTTCGCAACAGGAAGAGACAACCGCCCAAGCCCTAGAGCTCCCGACCATCGCCCTCACGAGCGACGGCAAGGAGAGGACCCTACCCACGTCGGACGCCAAGTCTCTGAAGGACTCCCTCCACGCGGGACACACGACCAACGTGTGCTCGACGTCGTCGACGACTCCGCCGGCACAGTGATGACAACACGGAGAGAGTTCCCTTCCTATACGATTCAGGTAACTGCCGAAGCACCCGTGCCCCGTCAGCACCTGCGTAAGGCGGTAACTCAGAACTCCGTGAGTCCTCCCTAACCAGTCCCTAAGGTGGGGCCGAACGGCCTCCACTGTAGCGACCCCGGCGCTTGGATTCTCCAACCGCCTTTCCCACCCTTCTAGGACGATCGAGATACTGAGCTCCGCCCGCCGCGCCTCGATCTCTCGAGGCGTCGGGCGTTGCATCCTATCCGAACGATCCCTGCACCACCTATACAAGGCGGCGAGAGCCCTAGCCTCCAGGTCCCACGGAGGGGAGCCGGCAAGCAGGGTCGCGGCCTCGAACGACACCGTACAGTACCCCCCGTATCGACCTAATCGACATCACCCTCTGCGGAGCCCGCAGAGCGGCGATGTTCCGTCTGGACAGATTGTCCGCCCAGACCGGAGCCCCGTAAAGAGCCATAGATCGAACGACCCCTAGGTACAGCTTCCGACAGGCCGTGTTCGGCCCCCTGACGTTAGGCAAGAGTCGCGCGAGTGCGCCGACCGTGCCCATCAGTCGAGGGGATAACTGTCGGAAGTGTTCGCCAAAGTCCCAACGACCGTCGAGAACGAGTCCGAGATATCTCATCGTCTTTCCGACGGGAATCCGGACTCCGGCGACTACGATGCCTAAATCTCTCGGTAGCGAAGTCCTAGGCCCGCGAAAACACAGAGCTTCGGACTTGTGCAATGCCACCTCGAGACCCAGACGCCTAATCCTTCCTACCACATGAGCGACGCCCGCAGTCATTCGAATTGCTGCGTCTCTGCATGACTCACCCCTCGCTAGAACCAGCGTATCGTCCGCGTAGCAGACGACGCTGACGCCAGAGATGGGCGTGCCCCGCAAGACCCAGTCGTATCCGATGTTCCATAGGAGAGGGCCCAGAACCGACCCCTGGGGAACACCGCATACCATTTCGCGCCTATGCCATTCCCGCTGAGCGGGATACACGACCGACCTGTGCGACAGGTAGGCGTCGACGACACGCCTGAGGTCCGAGGGTACCCGGTGATACCGGAGACCCTCTCGGATACAGTCCCACGGTAAGGTGTTGAACGCGTTGACGATGTCTAAAGACACCGCCAAGACGACCTTACCGTCGGCGACCGCCGCCTCCGCGTGACGCCTAACCCACATGATCGCATCTACAGTGGAGCGACCTCTGCGGAAACCGAACTGGTTCTCCGCCAGGTCCGGACCTACGCGCGTGAGATGGTCGACGAGGCGGTTTGCAACTACTCTTTCGAATAGCTTGCCCACCTCGTCGAGCAGCACGATGGGACGGAACGCAGACGGAGAGTCCGCCGGACGATCGGGCTTCTGGAGAAGCACGAGTTTCCCGGTTTTCCACGAGAGTGGAAACCGGCCCTGCCCTACGCAAAGTCTAAAGAGTCCTAGCACCCTATCCTCTACGAACTCCGAAGACAGCGACAAACACCCACGCACGGCCCGGAATGCCGTCAGGACCCGGAGCGGTGGTTTTAGACCGGAGCCTGTCCACCGCCGACCTAAACTCGTCCCGAGTGATCTCGGGGGAGACGACCTCGTCGACCAGCGAGCCGCTTTCGACGGCCGGAGCCATCGTCGGCGGCGTAAACGGTTCCCTAGACGGAAACAGAGTGCTGACGACCTCCGCCAGGAAACCGGGCTCGAGGCTCTCGGTCACCGGGGGTGCCCTTTGGCGTAACTTGCCCCGCACGAGGCGGTAAGGACGACCCCACGGGTCCCGGTCGAGCGACTCGAGAAACTCCGCGTTAGCCTGGGCCTTGGCGAGCTCGATGGCTCTCCGGAGGACTCGTCTAGCGGCTCGGTAACCCTCGTAGAGTTCCGCCTCCCTAGCATCCGCAACGCCCTGCGTGCGGCGACGCCTTCGCCTGATCCTGGTGTACTGACGGCGCGCCGAGATACACTCACGCCGAAGCTGAGCGATCTCCGCACTCCACCAGTACACCTGGTTCTTGGCTGGTCTGGAACTGACTCTAGGCATCGCCGCGTCGCAGGCCTGCGACACTGCCTCTCGTAGCCGATCCGCCTCCCGGTCGATATCGGCATCGCTGGCAGGGGCTGGAACACCCCTGACCCAGTTCTGCACGATAGTCGCCTCGAGAAAAGCTTCACGGTCGAGACGCCCTAAGACCCAACGAGGACCACCACCGACAACCGAAGCGTTGCGGGGGGAGAGCCCGAGTCGGCGGCGGAGACGTCGAACCGGATGTACCGGTGATCCGACAACGTCTCCACCTCCTCGAGAACTCTCCAGCCCCGGACACGGCGAGCGAGAGCCGGGCTAGCGAACGACACGTCCACTATGGATCCGCCCTGCTGACGCACGCACGTGTTGACGGAACCTCGATTGAGACACGAAAAGACCCAACGATGCCGCCCATTCCTCCAACAGATCGCCGCGCATGTCAGTGAACGGACAACCCCAACGCGCCGATTTGGCGTTGAAGTCACCGAGCACTAACACGGGGCGAGGGTGGCCACTCGCGACGACCCTCTGCAGATCTTGCAGGAGATCTTCGAAAGTGGCCACGTTCCAACGCGGGGGTGCGTAGACCCCGACCACGACAATCCCTCCTATACGCGCCGCCACGCGACCCACGCCTCTCGACACGTCGGCGAGAGGAGAGGATCCTGCGGCGGGGCGCGTAACTATGGCCACGGAGTCATCCACGTCGCCCACCCAGTCTTGATTGGGTGAAACGAAATAGGGCTCCGCCACCACGGCCACGCTGATCGACCACTCCGCCAGGCTCTGGGAAAACAAGTCCTGAGCTCTGGCGCAGTGGTTTAAATTCCCGTAGAGGATCCGGAGCGCCATTAAAAGGCGACGTCCATTCCCTCGTACGTTGGCTTTGTCGGTGCCTCATCGGCCGCCGACTCAGCCAGGGGTTTCGGGGAACGTTTTCCCCTCCTCCCCTTTCCTGATTTCCCCCCCTTCTTCCCCGAGGACGACGACGAAGACGACGAGGATTTCACCGAACAGGCCTTACTGCCCACTCGGTGACCCGCTGCCTTGCCTGCGGCCGCGCAGATCGCGCAGTGCAGAGCAGCGGAACACTGTCCAGAGGTGTGGCCCTCCTGACTGCAGCGGAAACACATCCGACTGCAGTCTATTCCCGCCGGGCACTTTGCACCGACGTGGCCCGCTGGTACCCTCCTGGGGTAGTACTTTTTGTAAATTTGCCATTTCCATATTCGTACTTGCTATTCGTCAAGTTCGCAGTGCGCCTACCGGAACTGGAATGACCCACCAGCCCGCCAACCGCTATCTGGTACTAAGCCCTTGGTGCTCAGACTGAGCCCTCATCGGCCCTAGCCCAGTACTGAGTGCGCTGCTCACACGCCACACTCAGGAGTATTTGTTAGCAGCTCTCCAGCCATTTTTAACGACAGAAGTCGGTCAGACTCTCAGCCGTCGATCTCATTGACCGCCGTTGCCCAGGATATGCCACGTGGAGGCGGCCTGACTTCATACCCCTATGCTGCGTCACCTGCCGCTGAGAACACTCGCGGCGGTGACGCGGTTATTCAACGGTATTATCCGCTTGGGGCACTTCCCGAATGACTGGAAGCTCGGACTGGTCCGCATGTTACCGAAGCCCAGGAAGAACCTGCAAAGACCAGAAAACTACAGGCCAATTACTTTGCTCAGCACGCTGTCTAAGGTGTTCGAGAGGCTCGTGCTGGCCAAGATGCTGCCGCACATGAACCTGAGAGCCGAACAGTTCGGGTTTAGAGAGCATCACTCTACTGTTCTCCAACTCACGAGGGTCATTGACATAATAGGTACCGCAAGAAGGAACAAACAATACGTCGCAGTTGTACTGCTGGACATGGAGAAGGCGTTTGACAAAGTATGGCACCAGGGGATGCTATACAAATTGTTAACGACCACCACGATCCCTAGGAAGATTCTCCATGTCCTGAAGTCTTTCCTGGAAGACCGCCGCGTTCAAGTAGTGGTCGAAGGCCAAGTGTCTCGGGAGTTCCCTATGAGAGCCGGAGTCTCGCAGGGTAGCTGCCTCTCTCCTAGCCTCTATGCCGTTTACACGAACGATCTACCAGTTCTCGGATGGACAGAGCTGGCGTTATTCGCTGATGACGCCGCATATTTCCACGTCGACAATACGCCACAAGATGCTCAAACTGAGGTCCAAAAACTTTTAGACACTCTTCCTGAATGGCTACGGAGATGGAGGCTACGGGCCAACGTAGGGAAGACACAGGCACTCATGACTAGAGTGATGATGAGTAGATTACCACCTTGCTTGACGCTCCAGGGAAAGAATATACCGTGGAAGGATAAAGTCCAATACCTGGGAGTCACTATAGATCGAAACCTGACTTTTTCAAGTCATGTAGGAGATGTGATCGCGCGGACAAGAGCGGCGAGGAGAATGCTGCGTCCAGTGCTCACCTCAAGGCTACCCTTGAGAACGAGGCTTGGTTTATATAAAACCTATTTGAGGTCACGATTTACCTATGCCGCCCCTGCATGGTTCAGTCGCTTATCGGATACGAACAAGAAACGGCTTAGAGCCCAACAGAGCATCACGCTTCGCATGATCGCGGGGGCACCGCGATACGTTAGCAACCACGTAATTGCGCGTGACTTACGTGTAGAGAGCCTGGATGCGTTCATAAGCAGCTTTGCAACCAACATGTTCCGCCGAGCGGACACGTCGGCGCACGTTCACCTCCAGAACATCGCGCCGTTGCACGCTAGACCTCCCGACAGACGGAGAGGAAGAGGTGATCGCTTGTCATTAATACATAGGCCTCAGGCGCGCGATCTCATTTACGCCGGTCCTCGCCTAGCTGAGTAGGTAGTTGAAGGAGGACCGTGTCTATGATCCGTATAGATCGGGTGCATCTCCCTGACCCCTCAGAGTCCGATCGATAGCAGGATTAGCTCCCAGAACTCAGAAGATTACTCCACGAGGGACGCACCTGTGTGCCTCACCCAGTTGACTTGTCCGTAGGCGCGGACAAAGGAGAGGCCACCGTCGAAGGGAATAGCCCTGATGCGGTTTCCCCGTGTCCTCTATTAGTTCGTAGTTTTAGTCAGTAAGTGTAGTGTGTAGTTTTTCTAGCTTTGTTTACTTTTTTTTCTATTTTTTATTTGTATTTTTATTTTTTAATTTTATTATAACATGTAATTTATGTGTAATGTGTAAACTACATCTGTAATAATTTTTTAAATAAAGAACCAAAAAAAAAAAAAAAAAAAAAAAAATAAAGTTAGGGAAACACACGACACACGGCTGCTAGACTGCTCGAGCTAAGGGAGTGCGCGGGAAGAATTGCTAGTAGTCGAAGAAAGATGGCCGTCCACCATAAACTTACTTTTTATAAAACGGTAGTTGGGCCCATTCTCACCTATTGCGCCCCTGTCTTTGCTTAAACAGATTTGGCCTCCTTCCAAGTGGTTCAGAACCGCTTCACCAGGAGAGCCGTAGGTGCCCGATGGTACGAGAGGAGTGTGGACGTCCACAGAGACCTCAACCTACCATCCATTCATTTCGTTATCAAGTCCCAGTGTCGCGCAGTAACGTTCTCACCGATCCCGATGATGATATCACGTGCGAAAATAGGATCTTTCCTTTTCAACCGATCCAGTATGCGTGCCAGCTCCCACGCCCGCGTAACCGCCGTTCCCGCCGCCGAGGACAGGCGGCTAATTTTGCTCCCGCACACTCTCCGGGTCCCCCTCAGGCAGCGTCCCAAGACGTGTCTCGTTCCCCAACTGGGGAGGCTCTTGACGTCGCCGCCAGCGCGATACAGTGACACTGCCCATGCATTGAGCATTACACGCAAAACACTGCATACACACTCCTGCACATAACACGCAGGTACATAGGTCCTGTAAGGAACCTTTTTTTTTAATTTAAATAAAAAATGTAGGGAATAGCTAGGTTCAAACTCGCGAGAGAGTTTTACACTCAGATGACGGCCAAGCCGAGGTTCGTACCGCTTTGGTAGTTCTTGTGCTAGTCACCTTTTTGCGGCTGAGTGCCTTCAGCACTCGCCCCCAAAGTTCGGTGAAGCTGTTAAGGCCCTTCCGGACAACAGCACTAGCTAGGTCAAAAAAAAAAAAACCTCCATCATTTAAATGTTCTCTTGATTCATTGAAGTTATACACTGATTGTTATTTATTGGTTGACTTCATTCATTAGTATTCTTCATTTTTTTTTTCATATTATATCTAATGTAAGTATATATGTAGTAAAACATAATCAGTGAGTATATCATGGATTTAGGTAATATATCATGTAGGTAAATCGACACAGTGCAACGCGAATATAAGAAAGAACAGTCAGAAAGTCGTTATACCAGATTGATAGGAAACAAGAAAAAACAATACTTTAGTTAGATATTAAATAAAAGCGTTGTAAATAAACGCCTAAAGTAATGACTACAAACAATATTAAACAACTGGTACAGTGTAGATCGAAGTTTCTCAACCTTATGACTTTTGATTTTGACCCATCTTAGCACTTATATTTCGTGTTATTATCACGATGCTTTACCTAAAGAAGTTTGCAATAATGCTCGCCTGGGTAGCTACCACCTTCAAGTTTGAAAGCCTACCCCCTAACACCAATAGGTGTGTCCCGGATCACTTGTGTTAGCTTAATTCAAATTCATATGATCATTTTAGAATAATATTGCTCATTGTTCAGATATTTTAATTACTGATTGTAAATAGTTTTGTCAATAGTACAATATAAATTGTTGTTGATTAAAACGGACATTCGTATCATATAAAATACTAAATAATTTACAATCGGTCATAAAACATGATCAATTCTAAATGATATTTTTATAATACGTTTTGATTTTTCATAATTAATTTAAGTCTGTAGGAATTCAATCTCGATTTCCGGCAATGTGATAAATTATGTTTAGGAACACAAGAGACCAATTATGATTGAGCTCAAAGGGAGTTAGTGTGAACCTTGTAAAGTGTGTTTTGTGTCTTTAGTGAAATCTGTACACTAACAGTCAAACGTCTTTTCAGTTCGGTTCAGTACCTCTGGGTTTAGTGTGTTTATGTATGTTATATCTAGAGACACATCGTTAATTAACAACAGGTAAAACTGTGGTCAAAGAGCACAGTCTGTGTACAGGTCAAAAAAATAAAGTGACAGAAAGTTGTATTGTCTTTCGTTCTGTTTCCTTCGAAATACATTCTTTCTTGCAATAATTTTCAATGAAGAGAATTAGCTGATCAAACTTATAGAGCGAACCTACTCCATTACCTACTTATGATACATAATCATCTGATATTTTAATTGAATGTCGTCAAAACTGAGTACCTCTTCATTTACGGATCATGTGTAGTATAAACTATTTATTGGTAAATCAAAGAACTTTTCCTTTGCATCACATATGCTTTTCCCATAGGTAATACGTATAAATAATAAGTTTATTGTACGTTACTAAAATTTACGTTTATTGTACTTCTAAAAGTTACTCAAGTTTATTTATTTTAATATGTTATAATGTTCTGAGTATGTAATAATGAGTAGATCTAGATTATATGAGAACAATTACTCTAATTATTTCGCTCTCTTTATGGAATAGGCACACAAAAAGAAATTTATGTAAAATATGGTATACAAAATCTTTTTGTTTTTTTGCTAAATACTAGGTATTTAATAAATGCTGGACACTAATCATGAGACATTTAAAAATGAAGCTTTAGTATTCCTAAATAATAACGCTTAAAATGTATTTTATTTTTGTATCACATCGCTATCCCCTGCTAAAATATTACGTACCTATATAAAAAAATGTCATTTTTTTCTAATTAAAAAACAAACATTTTGTAATCAAATATACTTTAATAATTAAACCTATAACGCATGATAAACAACAGTTATTTGTATTACAAAAAAAAAAACACAAAACTGAAGATTGTGTTTAGGTAATATATTATTTTACAAGAAACTCGTTTCCGAGAAATCGTTACTTCCCCTATGGTTCACAGAAAAAACTAATAATCTCGCAAGTCTAAAGCGATTATGTATCGTTCATCAAACTCTGTAACCGCTTGTGTTTCATTTTAGTCTTTTTTATGTCCATAAATAAAACTTTTTTATACATGAATTAAAATATGATTCCTATTTACATAATTTATACTAATTACGACATAGAATTGACGATGAAAAGAGAATAATAATTTTATATTAAATACTTATCAATAAGCGATTAGAGTGCAATTGGTAAGTAAGTGCGGGTTCTATAAAACTCTATAATGAGCCGGAGCTTCCGGTGAAGGAAAACATCGTGTAGTGAGAAAACCATAGCATGGTGGTAGGGCATTTTATAATAATGCAGGCTTGGATAAGCTACAACCCTACCTGGATAAGCTATCCTCAAGTTTAAAAATCAGTTACCAAACACATATAGGTGTGTTCCGGTAGCATCAATGAGAGCCAGTAACTCTAGGCTTAGTGTATTTACCATCCTACATCATCATTTAACATCAGGCGAAATTGTAGTGAAAGTGCTATATAAAAAGGCATTATTTTTTGTCCTTATTCCATAAAAAAAGTTTCCACCGTAGTCATGTTTTTGACAAGTAAGTAAAAAAGGTCACTTTCAAAATAAAATCTGATCAACAAAATCGAAAGGGTCAAGTAGAACAATTTATTATAATAGTCGTCTCTTTCACACGTACGTTCTAGTAAACCAGCAACGTAACTTGATATGGCAATAAATAAAATACATCAGGCTGTCTTTTTCCTACTTACTGAGGACGTTATATATTGATCCCTTTCAGCCCGACTCTATCAGACGTTATGGAAGTTCATTTATCGCTCTTCAAATACTTACTTAGTTTAGAAGTTCTAACCTTGGTTGTTAAATTCCTTAGGTTGTAATGCCAACTGTATATCTGCATCATCTCCAATTTTATGTATGGTTTATAATTTATGTATGGTTATTTATAGCATAAGCAACTTTAAAAAAAAATAATTTTCAAATAATTTTTATTTAATACATCAAATAGGTTCACTCTAAAAGTGAATAAAAATAAAAATAATATTGTATTAGAGTAACGTTATCTGCTTTATACTCACACGCTATCAACAAAACTGTTTATTAGTTCCACGAATTGTATTCATGGCCTTTGTTACTTGTATGGTCGGGTCCCATTGCAAGATTCCTATAAAGACGTAATTGACTGACAAATCCTTTGTTTCTAAGAAGTAAATTACTTATGTAACTGACGTTTTATTTTAAATTTATGTATATGTATTTCAAAACTAAATTGATAGATTCCTTAGGTACTTTGCAATATTTATAATAGACGTCATTTAAATCTCTTATTCTGACGATTTTTGAAAATAAATTGAGATATTTTACTTGTTTAATGAATATGAGATTCATTAAATTTGTTTTTGCACAAGCTGGATTTCACGTTTTAGCGAAACCTTACAAACCACAAAGTTAGAAAAAGCGTTGCTTCATTCGGGGAATGGCGGAATCCTTACAATGCAGGTTGTATACAAAACTTGTTTGACCAGAATTGAGAAAAAAAGTGCCGGGCAAGTTCGCCTACAATAGCATTCCGCGCTGGCTGGTGCGGCCCGCCCGCGACCCGCCCCCCGCCCTGTCCCCGCGTCCCGCACACCAACGTCAGTCCGCGACAGAGCGCGACCGCGTGTGATTGTACTTTACTAAAAATGTGCTCACAAGACAATATACACCATAAACAAAACATTATTAGTGACCGTTAAAATACTCTGTTTTGTATAAAAAATGTAAATCGTTTTCTTCAGTTTCAATTTTAATTGATTTTACTAAAAAACTTTATAAACTTCCGTTATTTCTTTATCAGATATATCAATTATGGGATCCATTGAGGAATAGTGAAACCGGTAATCAACATTGTGAGGATTTTGTGCTGTGCAATTTACGATTGTCATATCCCGGTTGTTATCGATTTTTGTCGTCACTGACCCCAACAGCTGTTTTTAGGACGCGGAAGTGATACTGATTGAGTAAAACTATATTTCGCAGTTGAGTAGCTAAAGAGTGCTGTTAACGGAAATCTGCATTCAATAAAACGTAAAATATTTCTAAAGTAATTGCTTGCTTTATACACATATTTGGTAATATAACTGTTTTTTTTTTTTCTAAAATCGTAAATCTTTACGTAATAACAAGAAAACAATTTGAGTGGTGTGCCCGTATATAACAATATTGTGTGTAAAACATTAAAAAAATATTTAAAAAAACAACTCCTTATTGCATTCGTGCATTAAGTGTAAGTTTTCAGTTCGGATTCGTATTGTGAAATTTGTGTTTGTTTGGATTTGTATTTACTCCTGAGGATTTGGATTTAAACCTGAACATAAGGTAATAATTTCTGTTTTTATGTATTTTACTTGATATTTTGAATTATTTTATTAGTATATTTTTTTAGCTGTGAGCGGTTCTTTGCCATTCCAAACTTGTAGGCCTAACTGCCACCCACGGACCGTCGTGTATAGGTATTTGTTTCTTGAAAGTTATATCAAAAATTATCAGACCGTTTTTCATTTGGAAAAACATGTAACCAATATGTCTTAATTTTATCTGAATAAAAATATGAAAGATTTAAAATAATGATTTTTTTATACTTTTTTGGGATTTTAAATATATTTCTCATTTTCTCCTATTAGTATAGTAAAAATATAACATAACATGATATTATGATACAGAAATGTTTAGGAAAAGTACAACCATGTCTGCATATTGTTATGAAATAATATTCCTAGGTGATTGTATTGCTACTTTTTTGAAATATTGATATTATGTATGTATAACTATGGCATGATATATAGGTATTATTTCTTATATAATTATGGTAATTAAACTTAAAACACATAAATGTATAATTAATCATGTATAGATAGTACCTATGTCATGATAATATTTGTTTTGAGCAATTAATTTGCATATTTACTACAGTAGGTTCTTATACACTATACTCAATTTATACACTAAAAAGAAATTATCTAATCCCTATGTATATTATTAAATATGACATCAGTTTTTTTTTTCCTTTTATTTGTATGTATTTCATTTTCCACTGAACAGATTATTATGGAATAACTTCTACTGCTATGTAGGACAGTATTTCTATTTTGTTTTTAAATTCAATTAATAGGGTTTTTAGAGATTGTCCTAGATATTTGATTTTAAGTGGTCACTATCAAGTACATTATAATATCAAAGAGAACTGCTGTTTTATTAGGGACCACCATCTGATTGAAATTTACTAAAGAACACAAAGTTTACATACATATTGTGCCTGTGTATATCACTCATTTCACACTTTCCAAACAAACATTAGAAAATAATGGAGATGGTAATTCTACATTGGTACCGAAAAAACCCGCATAAAAGGTCTTGAACTCTCTGCAATTTAACCCAGAGAAGAACTTAGTAAAAGGTAAAACATAATAATTATTCGGTAGGCAATATGTTCTCATATGATCCTCATATGGTATTAATTTATCTGTATTTATTTGAAAAGAAAATTACTGTTTTATTTACTAGAATCAAAGGAGCATTAGAAGTATGCCCTATAAATTATGATGTTTTTCCTTAAACATATGTAAATTTGGCTTCATTCTGAGATATCAAGCTACTACAACATATTACCCTTGATATAATATTGTTTATAATTAATACAATTATTAATATTATAGAAAATTGGTACTAACTGGTAGTAAGTGCTGAGTTCGGCAGAAGAAGCGTCAAAGTAAGGTTAATGATGTGGAGATGAGAAGTTTGAGAAGTATAGATGAACAGGATGGAGTGAAATGAAAATCATGGACTGAACCATGATGGAGTGAATCATGCGTGATTAGCGAATATTGCATTGTGTTAGGAAATGTAGTGACAAAGATATGGAAAGGAATGTTGAGTCGGTTTTCGCACTTTGACAGGATGGACGATAGACGATTTCGAGACAAATCTATATGACGAGGGTATCTGAGCAAATTGGTAAGGGCGGACATAGCCGAATGTATTTTGACTAGATTAAATTCTTTCCAAAGACAAGCTAAACAACAAGATAACAAAGTTAAAAGAACACATAATTGAAAAGCATGCAAGAAAGCGCTCATTAAGAGGACATACGGTCAGAAAAGTAGGTATTTCAGAAATCTATTGCTATCGCATTGCGCCTCAAAAAAAAAATTATAAAACTCGAAAGAGACAACTGCAGCTTGGGCTGATTTTACCTATGCAAAATAGACGAAAACTTCACTTCGTAGTACCCCGTTACTTCCTCCAAAACTGAACCAATTACTTTTCTTAATTTAATCCATCAAATTTGTTTGACTAACGTCTGAAAATGACGGTAAAAATCAAGCATTTTTTTTTCATTTTCACATACTTCTAGTTTCTACATCTATCTACATTCTACATCATTCTAATTTATGGTTAAAATCAAAACGAACAGGCATGGCAGTGGTGGATATATATTATTTGGTATATTTTTTTTATCATAATGACATTATTCAGGGAGGAAACAGGGGACTACGTTTGTGTGGAATAAATGCCTCTAGGATATCCTCTTAAAGTAGAAGAAGCAAAATAGGTGTGTCAGGATCGTAGCCAGTGCATACTTTCATGGGAAAGAGGCATAAGATTATGTATAAAAAAAGAGATTAACAACTGAAAAGAGCAGAAGGGAGTCAAAACCTTGGTTTCTTTACGCGCAGTGTGATAATTACCGAATAGTTTTCTAGTTAGTTTTCGTTCGCATCAATGTTAGTGAGTTAGTTAGAACCCTATTGATAGATTTTAATTTTTTACGATAATCTCTATTATTGAGAAGCTCACATGATTGTACAGTCTCGTACAAAACTGTATTTTTTTAAATTTAGCGAATTTTACGATCCTTGCTTCAATAAAATTTACATTTAGTTTGTATAGTATTGCGTTTGCTAAAAGGTTTGTATAGTATAGAAAGTTCTGAGGCAGCTGTTTAAAAATGTTGTAGGTAATTAGATTTCATACAATCGGTTTAAATTATGGCAAAATAATATGTTTTGTTGAAAATTCTCTAAGTATACTGTATTATAGTTTTTTTCTATTATGTTTGTGTTGTGATTTGCTCAGGGTTTCACTCATTAGTGACAGTTTTCCAATGCTAATGGCATCACGTTAAATTAATTCGGTTTGAGTTATTTCATCTTTTTAGGCCTTTAAAATTGACTAGTGATCGTGGCCATTAGAAGCGCGCAAGGGTTATTAATTTTTTTTACTCACTAAAATTGCCATTCACGGGACGTTAAGCAAAATATACTTCAACAACAGTATGGAATGCAGAGAGAAAACGATCTGATGTTGTTAGGGAGCTGACTCATAAAACCTTCTAAGCCATTTTACAAAAAGCAAGATAGGATATGTTTTACTCCTTTGGTATTCATTAGCTGTATCTACCGGGTGCAGATGACACTGGCTCTGATCTGGATATGTTTAACCGGTCAAGAATACCTCTTACTCCCCAAAAAGGATATTATTTATGACATCAACTCATTGTTATTATGTAGTTATTTATTTATTGAAGTGAAAACTTCTTTAGGGGCGATGAGCTATTCTCGGTAGAGAAAAAACTTATCGATTCGTGTTACCAATTATATGACATCATCCGTCAATATGCTACAGTATGTCAAGTATAAGACGGCATTTAAGTGCTGGGGCTTAGAGATAAATAATGCACTTGGTCAGCCTGTCGTATGTCTTGATTATGAATACGCTATACGAAAATGTACATAAATATTGCTCGAAGCGCCAATAGATATAAAAACCAGATAAATGTTAGATATATTAATTATTTAACTACTTAACAAATTTCGAAATTTATACATTAATAAAACAGTTTTTCAAAATTTTAAATTTTCACTTCTGTCAACATTCTCCATGGCAGCCTAGTTTTGGATTTATTAACAGTTCAAAGCGTCATCACGCATCCAAAAATGGTAAAACTAGTTTCATAGCGGAAGCAAAACTTTATTTATTATTAAAAACCCCAACCATAAGTATTAACTTTTTGATCACTATCTTGTATTAAGTACGAAATCCTAGGTAGATTTGGTTGTATAGTTTATAGCCTTGATGAGGCTTACAAAAAAAAGACATAATTAATAATAGCGATACACACCGGGTCTTCGTAAATTATTCAAATTGCACATAACATGATATACCTATTTATTACAACGGGTTCTAATAATTATTCGTATTATTAAAATTTATTATTAAAAAAAACGCGGTATCCGTTACTTTTTGAGGCGAAGTTGTTGATAACATTTTAAATATCTACCTAATACCGATTCATAAGAGATACAAAGTAGTAATAACGCATATATAATTTCACTAGTTGTGCCCGCAGCTTCATGCGGCTCCGCCTTCATGTTCAAAGTTCTAAAAGTTCGATCTTTGCTCATGTTTGCTATTGGAAAATTAACTTCAACATTGTAACTTTACCCAAATTATTAGCTTCTTTCTCATTAGTTAGGCTTCAATAAGATGCAAAATTATTCTTAAAACTTCTGACTATTATGTTATAAAACAGGATTACATAAAGTCCATTAAATAATTTTGTTATGATACTTGTTAAAATATAATTTCTATCAAACATGTCCTCTACAGCAGTTGAAAAATATTTTAACTAATTATATTATACGATTTTGTGTTCGACAGTACATTTGCTGTATGAGTATGTTCATTAAATGTACGTGTAGATATTTATTGTGATTATTGTGTGATATCATAAATTATAAAACTATTTTATATCATGTCAGTTCAAATTGATATTATTTTATTTTTTCGTTGCCATAAAAAGGGTACATATATATGTATAAACATAACATAATTCATTACACAACAAATATTCCTACAACTTCCTGTTATACTTTAAATAACATATTTCTGAACGATTTATTAACGGACTTGTTGTAGGTGTAACATTTGTTTTTAAACGGCCCTATACATACTTAATTTTACACTTGAAAGTACATACTATTTATTTAATAACAAAGCAAAATACCTAACTAGGTAGTAGTCGGATTTGCGCATCGAGTGCTCCTTACCACCTCATAGTTATGATATAAACTTTAAGAGGATATGCTAGCGGCATTCATTCCATAAAACGTAGTCCCTTGTTTCCTCCCTGGATAATAGCATAATGGTAAATATTTTTATACCAAATAATATATAATATTGATATACCTTTTGATTTTTTCCATAAATTAGTAATTGTAGAAACTAGGAGCCTTTGAAAATGAACAAAATGCTTGACTTTTATCATCATTTTTAGACGTTCGCCAAACAAATTTGCCAAACAAAATCGCAAAGCGATAGCAATAGGTTTCTGAAATACCTACTTTTCAAATCTGTTGCCGACCGCATGTCCTCTTAATGCATTAATCTATACTAATAAATAAAATTGAATTGTCTGTTTGCAATGTCAAATTAGCATTTTTTTTTACTAAATACTTATGAATTTTTACTAAATATATACACTATATACCATTGCTATACCAAAAATACTATTTTTTAAATTATTCTTTGTGTCTGTTTAATACAGGTAATCTCCGGAACAGAATATTTTTACTTTATCGTTGTACTTACTTACTCAAATATTTAGGAAAATAATTAGGGTTCCGTATAAAAAAATTAAAACTCAGTGAAGAACATATGAAACACAGGTGCAGCTGCGGGCACACAGCTAACTAATGTATGTACTTCTTTTTGCATTTGGGCTTTTACGCGAGGCGAACAAACTTGCCCTGGTTTTTATTATTTGTTGTTTTACTTGAAAGTTTTTCGTAGCTTTACTAGGTAACTTCGAAAAAGAGGTTAATTGTCGAATCAAACTCGTCTAGGCCGCGATTGGGAAGTTACGCAGAATATTCTCGTCCGAGATACTGCAGTATCTCAAGATAAATGTCTTCGACCAGTGTGTGTTGCCAGTGATGACTTATGGCACTGAGACGTGGTCACTTACCTTGGACCTTATTAGGAAGCTCAAAGTTACCCAAAGGGCAATGGAGAGGGTTATGCTTGGAGTTTCTCTGCGTGATCGAATCAGAAATGAGGATATCCGCAGAAGAACCAAAGTATCCGACATCGCACGAAGAAATTCCCAAACTGAAGTAGCAATGGGCTGGGCACATTGCCCGTAGAACCGATGCCCGATGGTGATAACGGGTTCTCGAATAAAGTACATATGTATATAATATGAAATTAATAGGAAATAAGTTGATATAGCTATGTGGTGCCTTAGATTTTTTTTACTCGTTATAGGTTCAGTGCTTTGACCACTTTCCAATCTCACCTGATGTTAAGTGACGATGTGGTCCAGGATGGTAAACACACTAAGTATAGAGGTACTGGTTCTCAAGTGATGCTGCTGGAACACACCTATTGGTGTTTGGCGACAGGTTTTCAAACTTGAGGGTGGTTGCTTCCCAGGCGGGCATCATTAGAAAATGCTATTATTACCACCGTGCTATTTCACTCATTTTGACAGAAAGTAAAACAAATAAAAAATATTATAGCTGGAAACAACATTTTACTAATTTGTTTCTTTTCTTTGAAATGTAACCTTTTTGTCATCAAAACCACCCAGATACAAATAATACAGCCAAAGAGATTTTAATACAAGTTTATATATACTATATGCGAAAATAATTTTTCCCTGACCTATTATATAGAACAACTTATGAGGATAATACAGCGTTAACTTGATACAAAAAAAAACCACAAGCACGTTCTCCTATAATAGTTTATTGTTACAATGTAATATTTTTAACATGCAACAAAAAAGATAACGGTGGTATTACTTAGTTAACCTTTCCAATTAAAAAAATAATATTATTATTATTATTCGAAAAGGGGCTATGCAGGCTTAAACAGTCCTGTATCACTGCGACCTAGTCAGATCTATTGTGATCGCCCCTATATTGCTAAAGCTCACTGCCTAGACCTACAACCTGAATATACTGTAGTATATTTTTGGCAGAGAGCGTCTGTACCTCCTCCGGAAGCAACACATGCTTACCCAGAATTCGGTTACGTATGGGTATTAATGGATCACATTCACACAAGATGTGCTTTGGTGTTTCGTCTGCTATTTCGCAGAACCTGCACTCTCTTGTGTTCTGGACACCGATGTTGTGCATATGCTTGCCCAAACAACAGTGCCCAGTTAGTGCTCTCACTAATACTCGTAGCTGATTCCTACTGAGCATCAGGGCTTCTTCAGCTTTGCGCTGAGTGAATGCTCTGATGAGCTCTTTGGAATGAATTTGTCCTGGCAATTTATTCCAGAATTCTATAGCCTTATAGGTATATTGGTCCCTTAAGGTCAGTCGAACTAGGCTTTTTGGAATGCCACAAAATGGTTCAGGCCCAATTTGTGTTTCCATAGCCCCTGCTCTTGCAAGCGCATCCGCAGCTTCATTGCCGGGAACTCCTGCATGGCCTGGGACCCATCTTAAAATCAGCCTGTTATTCTTACCCAGGCTGTTTAGCATTGCCACACAATTTGCAACTAGCTTCGACTCAACTACGTCCGAAGCCAGCGCTAAGAGAGCGGCTTGACTATCCGAATGGATATATATTGTATGGTTCACGTAGGCTTTCTGCAGATTTATACAGGAACATTCTAGAATCCCGTATACCTCTGCCTGGAAAATGGAGGCAAAACTACCAAGATTAGTTGTTTGACTAAACTTAGGTCGCTCTCCATATATTCCACAGCCTACGTTAAGTCCTATTTTGGACCCGTCGGTAAACCACAGTAAGCTGCCTTCCTTCCACGTTATCTCACTGTTTAACCAGGAGTCCCGTGGAGGGATTTCGACATCATACAATTTTTTAAGATTAGTTTCAGGAATCATCATATCTGATATCATCCCTAAAATTGGTGTTTCTATCACTGAGTCTAAGAAAGATCTCATGGACTGGGATATCCATTGTCTCCTCCCGAGGGCGTACATTCTGTGCATCGTCAACCTCGCCACCTTCTCTACATGTAGATGAAGGGGCGTCAGATTTAACAGAGCATCCAGAGCCGCTCCAGGGGCTGTCGACATGGCTCCTGTCACTAAGATAGAAGCTATTCTTTGTACTGAAGCTAATCGGGTACAAACAGACTGCTGTTGTGCCTTTTTTGGACCAAACCACACAGGCGTATGTTATTATGGGTCTGACAACTGCCGTATAAAGCCATATGGTTAGCCTGGGATGTAAACCCCAGCGCTTTCCGGCCATTCGACTACAGATCCCCATTGCAATTTTAGCCTTTTGAATTATATATCCAATTTGGCTATTCCAGGTCAGTTTCTGGTCGAGAATAACACCCAAGTATTTGACCTCTGGTGAGAAGTTTATTGTCTTGCCATTTAGTGAAGGTTGTACCAATTGGTCAAGACGCCTTTTCTTAGTAAATGGTACTAGGACAGTTTTGTCTGCATTGATTCTCAGTTCATTGTCCTTGCACCATTTGTCAATGACACTTAGTGCTTTCTGCATAAGGTACGAAATTGTACTTTGAGAGAAACCTCGGACAACTACCACCAGGTCATCAGCGTAGCCCTGGGCGTCAATCCTTAATTCCTCCATCTTATGCAGGAGTTGGTCCACTGTTAGGGTCCACAACAGGGGCGATAAAACGCCTCCTTGTGGACAACCTCTTGTGGTTACCACCTCATGATTAGTGCCATGCAATGATAATTTAACTATACGGTTTGAGAGCATTGATTCAATCCACTTTATAGTGGTTGAATCTACCTTTTTAACACTTAACCCATGAACTAGTGTTCTAATGGGTGTGCTATCAAAAGCGCCCTCAATATCTAAAAATGCACATAGTGCAATTTCCTTATCTTCTAATGCCTTCTCCACTCTATCTACAAGATAGAGCAGGGCAGTCTCAGTGGATCTTCCTCTGCTATAGGCATGTTGTTTAGAACTTATAGGGTTTGTGGTTAGTACCACTTCCCTAATATTTCTATCAATTATCTTCTCCATAGTTTTCAGAAGAAAAGATGTAAGGCTTATTGGTCTAAAGGACTTTGGCATAGCGTAATCCTTTTTACCGGCCTTGGGTATAAAAAGTAATCGTAATTTTCTCCATAGTTCAGGTATATATCCCCAAGCAAGGCTTGCCCTGAAAATCTTAATAATTACAGGTGTGAGGATGTCAAGACCTCGCTGTAATAGCACAGGCTGAATTCCATCCTCTCCACCTGTTTTATATGGTTTGAATGACTTTATAGCCCATTTCACACTCTGTGGTCTTATAAAGCTTGCCGCTCTACGCCAGTCCTCTAATTGAGGCCTTATTGAGGAGGGCAGTCTTCTAGAAATAAGTCTCTCAGAACCTGGGAAATGAACTGACGTAAGGAGCTCCATGGTTTCCTTTTCACTGTAAGTGAAATAATAATAATTTTATTTTACAAAAAAGTAAAATTAACAAAATTGAACATGTTTAATAAAAAAATTATTAGATACGAAAAAAATATTTTTGTCATATAATTATTAATTAGGTAATTGATTAGTTCTTAACAGCATCTATACTGTTATTATAATGAAAGAATAAGTATTGAATATTGCGCGGTTATTTTTTTCAAAATAATAAACAGTAACTGGGTATATATACAATTTATACGAGTGAAGCCTGACTAGATTATATTATAAATATGAAAATATATTTGTTTGAATGATTGTCCTTCCATCAATAATGAACGACTGATCGGATTCTAATGACATTTTTCACAGAAGTTTATTTTTACTTATTCTATAATAGGATTTATGATAACTTTTTTTTTATTATTACCAAAGAAGTATTTTCATAAAATCAATTGTTTTTATATATATATATATATATATATATACCAATCGCAAAGAACCTGTGATAATACCATTTTTTTAATATCGTGTCTTTTTTAAAAATATTTTTTAAAAGTGTCTCTTCAAAATACTTACCTACATTTAAATTTCTTTGATTGTATAAACGCTACTTATAGATAAGTCAGGTTTAAAATACGACTCGAACTCAACTACTATACACATAATATTGAAAAACCCGGCACCAAGTCTCTATCCAACTCATGGCAGCTATTCTTGGCATTTACCAGCAAATACAATCATTTACGCGAGAAAGTAAACAACAAAAAAAAAAGAAATCAATCCGAGTACAACATGTTTTTGCACTCGCCCGTGCAATGTTTAGACGGAAAAATTGCAAAACAACAAAAAAACTGCGTAAAAACAATTCCATGCTTCCTAGTCGCTTATAATCAAAAACATTATAAGAGCGAGGTTTTTTTCATTGTGGTCACCTGTTCCACAATCCAGTCTAATCAGATCACTATCAAATCACTGTGTTATTCAAAGATGCATCGATTGATATACAATTCGTAACTTGAGCTTTTGGTTAAGGAAATAGTATAGGATCGTGATAGCGCTATATTTAACATCTATCCAGTGGTGTAGAGCTTGCCTTGAATCAAAATTTGTGGAAAAGACCCTTATATCCGACTGTGGCAAAGCTCAAATGGAGAGTAAAGATTTTGGATAACATTTAACGAATTTATGCTTAAACGGTAGCTACGCTCCTCTTCCATTTAAAAGTTTAAAACCTGTCACCAAACACATACATATATTCCGAAATCAGCACTTTACGTAAGTACGTAACAGTATATATATCTAGACGTAACATTTTACCATCTTCGATCATATTGTTTGTGACCAATCATTAAAACTTTATACAGCACAAAAACATAACATCAATTATTACTATAGTGAAATGTTAATTGGTGATATAATATAAATTATAATTATAAATATTCAACTGTGTGAAAATTTTGCTTTAGTAGGTACTAAGTATATCGTACTACTCCTTACGGAATAATGCAATATGTTTTGTCTATCGCAAGCCGTTGACCTCGATTGCTTTAACAACAGTCGCTGCAAAGGAAAACAATATTGTGCTAAGGTCAGGGGACACCATCAATCACACTTGTCAATAAATAATTATGTAAACGCTATATCAGTATTACTAAAGTAAAAAAGCCATTTCTTGACTTACATTTTTTTTGTTCGAACGCAGGAAAATGACTGTCAAACGTAAGATTACACAATAAGGTACAGTTAAGAAAATAGTGTTGTGCGACAAAATTTAGCATTTCTTTTTTTTTTTAAACAAAATAGGTTTAACAAAACTGAAACCAGTTTCACTTTAAAGACATTACGTACTAGCATGTTACATACCCTTATATTTATATTTATATTTTATTCTATCTATCTAACACTGTTAAAAAACGTCTATTATTATGTATTTTTTGTATATTATTTAATAATATGTTCTAAACCTTTAACTGCCTTTTTCTCAAAATGGTGATCGCATAGGTTTGTATTGCTCATCAATGCCTTTTAATCAATGAATTTATCGACAGCCGGCTGAAGTATATCTACCACGGCATATAAAGCCTCTAGGTAGCTCTGGATATATGTGTCACAATGACAAGTTTTTTATAGGTGTATATTGGTTGCGATCCGGTCGGACTCATTTGCCCTACTACCCTGTCAACTGCTGGATCTACATTAGCTGTCCCGGAAATGCAACGTCCTATACAGTCGACATAGCGTGGTTACTATGAATAAATCGGTCTAGTATCTGTGTTACAATTATAGGCGTTGATCCTAAAAGTTACATTTCTCCTCATGTGTCGTGGTCAACACGAATGTAAACCCAGTGGCTTGGAGTTTCAATGATGTTTTCCGTACCGGTGATCACTTGGATGTTAATGAAGGTATTATTCGGGCTTAAATTGATATAATCGTGTGTGTTGGACATGTGAAGAGTGAAAGTTTCGCTGAAATAACTGCAGCTTTATAAATAATGTATTTCGTATAAATACCTTTAAAAATATAACAACTGTATGAAGTGTTTAATTAAGTACTTATATATATGATAGCGTTTATTTGTTTTATGATTTTTTATAACTAAAGATGGTAACAAGCTACAGCAAGTGGGGATTCCGAGATATGATAGATTTTCATGTAATCAGGAGTGCTGTAAAAACCTGTACAAGAATAATACATTCTAGATTCATAATGATGTTTCCCTAGATTAGAAACATATTTTTCTGAACCATTGCCGAAGATAAACCTCCACTTTTTTAAGCCCTTTATATTTTTTTATCTTTGGCTTGTCCAATTTCCTATATATCTTTGTTCTTTTTTGGACACGGTTTTTTTTCTAACTAGTTAACGCTGTTGACCGGAAGGATCTTTACAGTTTCACCCTGACTTTGGGGGGCGAGTGCTGAAGGCACACACCCGCAAAAAGGAAACTAGCACTTTTGGATACGATTCAGCCAGGAATCTACTTCACTTATCATAACCACACCTGTCCGAGTATCTTACTCAACGCGCTTTAGGACGCAATATCATTATTCATAGTTGTGCTTTTATTGTTTCTTGTTTGTGTGTAAAGTAGTTTTGTGCAAAACAGGGCCGACTGGGAATTCGACCTGTACCTTTTCTTAGAGGAACTAGGTGCAGTAAGCAGGTTCGGAGAACTGTCTCGTTCTGTGAAATCACATGTATCTTGAAACAAAAAATCGTGTCATTAGAGCAAACAGGATATCATTTAATTACGCTCTACAGTTCATCAGATCTTTCGGACCGTATAGAAAGGCCGACAGTTATAATTAAAAACTTTTAGTTTAAAAAAGTAATATTATTGATAAAAAGTATATTATTGATTCAGATTCACATTTTTAGGCTTTCAGCCAATAGTTAATATGACGTTAAAATGATTTTTTAATACTACTATATAGTCTCAGTGCTTTGACCACAATTTCACCTAATGCTAAGTCCAGGATGGTAAACACGCTAAGTCTACATGTACTGGCTCTCAAAGGATGTTACCGTAACATACCTATTGGTATTTAGCGACATGTTTTCAAAGTTAAAGTTAATTTTTTCCTTATGTTAATACTTATAATTAAGATAATATAATAATTATATTTTATGAATGCTTACAAATTTGTCTATTTTAATAAATCTGTGGGCTCCACCTGTACGTGAATTTCATATCTGATATGTCTTTTGTAATCTGCCATGTGTGCTTGGCTTGGCCTATTTAAATTAAATTTTGCATGCTGAAAGTATAATATGTCAATAAGCAATTAAGAGACAAAATGATTCCAGAGAATGCTGATTTTATCCGGAATGTCATTATTATATGCTTTATGCACTAGGTACACAATTTATACTAACACAAATATCAGTTTACAAAATTACACAGTTACAAAAGATATGTAATGCTACGCACTGCTAATTAATTTAAAACCGAATTTTCGTTGAAATGAAATTGGACATTTATGAGGGTGTAAAAATGTGAAGGTCAGAAATTTAAACTTTTAAAACAAAAACTTCATTAAAAATCGACTTTATTCCACAAGACAAAATTAATTGTAAAAGTATAGTAAGAGATGATATATAGTGCCAGTGCAGTCGCTTGCACCGAGTATATACGCACGACGCAAACGACTCTCGGCAGATGGTCGGTTCCAAATTTGTTTGTACGTTAAATCACTCCCAAAACATGCAACCAGAGGAACTGTTTGAACCTGTAAACTTGTTTCAATTGACATTTTGGAGTGGAACGATATAGTTCCTGTAAAAGACATCTTACCTGAACCTATTACGATCCGGAACTACCCACCTCTAGCTGTAAAGATCAATAATAATGCATGGAAAATCCGTATGGTATAAATAGTTGGAAAATAAATGTAAAATAACTAGTTAGAGAAAGTTTTACTATATAATGATTCTCATAAGGTGATGGTCTTGTGAACTATAGTGATGCTTAGAAAAAATAGTATAGAACGGGTAAGTAACATCTATTTAATGTGATTCTCTTTAATTATTGATTTTAAATCTTCACGTTCTTTGTAGCAGAATTATCTAGAAACTGTAACATAAAAGCAGTTTTAGCTTACGTTTGTGGTCGAAATCTAATTGCTTGAATTGAACTCTTTGGTCAACAACTTTAAAGTTGTCGCGGGCGTTTTGTAGTGTTTCAATAAAATATTTTCTGTTGTTATTCTGAAGATAAAAAAATCGAAATGGTAGATTTTGGAATTTCTATATAATATCTTTGATTCTGTATATAAATAGGGAGACATAAAGTAAATCAAGACATTTGTTTACTGATTTTCTTTCCTTTTTTATATTTTAGCATTATTGAGGAGCTTTATTTCAATTTTAGGTATAATTAGATATTTTTTTTATTTCAAATCGTGGTCATTGTTAAGTAACGACCGTGGGCAACTTAAATATATAAAATATGGCATCTGGTGAGACACTCTCCAGTTGATACATTATAGTGACGCAATGAGTAAGTAAAAATGACGAAATATCCTCATATTATAACCCAAATGTGCAGCTAAAAGTTGATCGCTGAGCCGCGCATCGCCCTCCGACCAAGTGAAATGCACAATATCCATTCTGATTTATCTCGTTTTATAAGCTGACGATCGAAATAAGACTTTAAAACAACCCTGTCAAAGTATATAACTTTCGAAAATCATATTTCCACTCTGCAGATGACGTGCAGTGGTAAAATAGAAATAACTGAATTTAATACCGTAAGTAGACGGCGTTAGTGTTGAAATTTATTTGGGAGTGATTTTATCAAGGGACGCGGATCTGTATTGGATGGATTGTAGCGTTTGGAATTTAGGGATTAAAGTTTATTTTTCGTTGCTAAGGGTTCTTGTGAGACTTTTTATGACGGTCGACCGGCAATCAGCTGTTGAGGCACGCGCTTTGGCCCCCTACGAACGGGATGATGTCGGCCTCGCATGTTACATTTCTATAAAATTCTCTTAAAATTGTGAGCTTAACTTCATTACATCGGACGTTTGAGGGAGTTTTGAACACTGATGCTTTACTTACTTAAAATAAAGTTGGATTTTTTTAAAATCTTATAATAACGCTGATATCTCCTCTTATAAAACGTAAAACTATCGTTAGGTTTTAATTGGTTTTCATTTTGTTGTATATATTTTTCGCAATATACAATAATAGGTAGTGAAATAGGGTCACCAATATATTTGACGTTGGTATTGGTACACGTTTCGTGGTGCTTAATTGTGGTATGTCTAGTGATCGCTAGTTGCAAGGGTGGACCTCAGTATTATGAACGTTAATTTCAGTTTGATATCTAAATATCTATAGGTATATATATATATATATATATATATATATATATATATATATATATATATATATATGCTAAGTGCTGCTTAATGACCATATTACAAGCCATGCTATTTGTATAGTAACTAAGTGTTGATGCAGTCCGTTATGAGAGGCCTAAAACAACAATCAACAAATACAATATTGATAAACAATTGGATGCCAATGAATCCCAACAATTTATTTACTATATCAAATTAGTTATTGAAAAATTACTTAAAATAAATCTTATTATTAAATTGGAATATAAAGTACCAAGACTTCTTAAATTAGATGCATTTATGTTATTTATTTGAATTAAATATTATTAATTAATCATTTTTTAATGATTAACCAACTTTAATATACTGTAGGACACAACGTTAATCCCACTTGCATGTTTTCTACTACTGACAACCAACTACTTTGACAATGTATCTATGGACAAATAAATAATCAATTCATATTTGTTTTTAAACGTATTTTTTGTTAATACTGTATACTTCACCTGATATACTCACCTGATTAAATAAGTGATGATGTGGTTAGGATAGAAAACACACTAAGCCTACAGGCTTTCAAACTTAAGGGTGGTTAGGTAGCTATGCAGGCGAGCATTATTAAAAAATGCCCGACCACCATGCTATGGTTTTCTTGGTATGTTTTTCTTCATCGAAGGCTCAGGATCATTATAGAGTTGAATAGGTGGGCTCGAACCTGCGTCCATCCGCGAAATCCATACATACTACCAGCTACTTCTCTAATGGGGCAATTATTACCTCTTCTACTAATGGAGTATTTAAAATCTAATTACTTAAGTAATTCGTAAGTAAAAATTAATTTGTTTTTAAGGGTAAAGGTGAAAGATATACGGTCAAGAAGATGACTAGAAAAGAGCAGGGTTGGATTTCGGAAGAACTCTATTACATAAACACGAGAATATTAATTAGTATATGGTATACACACTTTACGTCTTTATCGTGACACTAATCTATTAATTATATGTTACAATAGAAGTGCTAGCCATTATTAAAAAAGTGAAACTTAATAGACTACCGTCTAAAACAGTCGTTTATGAATAAATACACGACAAGTTAGGTATATTATCTACGTTATGATGATATTTACGACGCCTTGTGACGTAAATAAAAAAATTACTGCCTACTTGTTTCGTTTATCTAAACTATAATCAAATGTAATTTGAATTTACATTTGGTTTAAATTTAATTTAATTATTCATTTGGGTAACTAATTGTTTTGTTTCGTATATTCACAAAAAATAATAAAAGCCTATAAATAATTAACTAAAAATTTACCTGTTACGATTGTTCAAGGAACTAGAAAATTGCGATTGACGGTAGGTTATTATGTAAAGTAATTCGTTGCACTACTCACGCAAACGTTATTCTAGTAAGGAGTAAGCGAGATCGTATTTTAAATGACAATGTATCTTTATCAGCCTATCCATTAGTAGAGACAATAAATATCCCTTTACAAAGCTTTGCTTTGCTATGGAAATTTAAGAGATGTAATGCGTTGAACAATTTGTAAAAAATGGAAATCATTACATGCGAACAAAGCCTCTTTAACAATTTTTTCATAGTAACTAATCGGAACAATTAACTGACCTCTGTGTCTAAACTCAACAATCACCGAAAGGCCACTGATAAACAACTGTAAAACAGCATGATAATAAAGCGACGCGTCGTTAAGTAAACAAAACTGATAGATTTTCCTGCATCCCTTCTTAGAATTGAACGTGGTTTTTAGATAATGATTTAACGACTTCTAGTGAAGTCGTTTATTGGTGTTTGATTAATGTTAACGACTGCATTGAGTTGTATACGAGATCCGATGCTTTTAATCCTGATTAGGGAATTCTCAAAGCATCTTCAACTAGCGTTTTGTAATGGAGATTTTGTATGTGCGGTCAAAAAGTCGCATGGATCTTTTTGTACGTTCGTAAACATTCTAGCTACACAAGATCAGAGGACGACATCCTTCATTTGTTTTTTAAATAGTCTCCGGTTTATACTGTAACATTCTTCACGATTCATTTTACTGCGATGCTTTTTAAGGCTATGATGTGGAAAATGCATTTATGCATGACCCCTGCCAACACATATCCTGGAGTGATGCCTCCCGGATTAGAAATGCCAGAGGTATGTGGGATTCGCCTGGCGTGAACTGCCAAGAATACCCACTAAACATCACAGTATTATCTTCCACTTGGGAGGGACGATACGGGATTGAGCAACAAGCTCCGCGTAGCCCCAGCGGCAGGGCCGACCAAAAGGTATGACAGGCATCATAACCTGGGCATAACTTGCGTCCAAGGGGTAGCTCGGTACATAGCAGTCGGGTGGACGGCTTCTCCCTTATCACGGCCATAGCGTACATCCTCCATGTCCTTTTCCCAACGACGGAGCGCATACACGTATATTGCTGGCGCTAAGGGCGTCCGCTAACTTCAAGGCCTATGAAGTCTCATCTAAAGAAATTCTTAGTGAGATGTTTTATTTAGTCGAGTTATCTCAGATTTCTTGTGAAGTTAGATAACTATTCTGTATAGTTATCAGCATATTAATATTCCAGTGCTTGTAGGCCTGTAATCTTATGTTGAGATAAGGGCCTATCTGACCCCATGCAATACTTATTGGCTTTTTGAATTATGTTGTGTTCTTACTAGATGTGAGTTATGTGTATGCCATAAAAATGTTTTCCTTTTCTCTTTATTAAAATTGATGATGTATAGACTTGATAGATTGTACTACATTATTAATGTTTAGATAATGCAAGGTTCACATAGTTTCTAAAGAGAGATTTGTTACCTAAGTAAATGTGGATGTTTGATGTTATTGTTTTGTAAGCACACGGTATAATTACGCGTATGTTGGGGGTAATAAATGCCTCATGATTGATATGACGACATTTCTTCAGCATTCCAAAATTTCAAAGTAAAGTTGAAAATTGAAAGTTAAAAATTGAATATCAGTAATTTTCTTTTAATAAGTTTTACAGATTTGAATTAGCAATTTTCATTGTTTCGTTATTATTCATTAAGTGTCAGAATACGCTGCTAGTATTCTTCTTGAATAATGCTTTTCTAATTCTAATTTGTTATTAAAAGAGGATTGTGATTTAGATAAAACTTTCTTGAAGTTGTTATAGTGGCTTATTAAATTTAGGTCCTAAGAAGGCGCTTATGAATATCTAAACACTACCACCGGTTCGGAAAAACAACCCAGTCGAAAAGAACCGACAAGAAACTAGATCTGTTTTTTTAAAAATAAATATAATATAAATATCATTTTTTTAAGTATAGAAACTATAGAAATCTTAGTCATCACTAGATCGAGTTTGTCTAAATTTTTGAGAATATACATTAAGTTATCGATGACTATATAACCACAATAATGAAATTTTAAATAAAATCTTTTTTAAGGACAAAATAATTGTAATAAAGTCGAAGAGATCATCGATTTTTACATTCAGCATACACGAAGGTGTAATTTAAACATAGTTTATTAACGCACCAGTGAGACATCTACGAACTGAAAAGTAATATACGATCTATGTGAGAACCACACATCAAAGAGCGATATTTGTCTACATGGAAATGGCGAAGGTTAGGTCTATTTTGAATAGAAGTACTCGCTTTAATAAAGTGTTCTGTAAATAACTAACTCACTAAGTATATGGATTTTAATTGGTATGTAGATATGTTATATTTACACGCTTCTTTAAAGCAGAAACGAAATAATGCTAGGCACATGGGGACTGTTGTAAGAAGTGAAAACTCGAAACATTGGAAAAAATGTTTTGGCTAGTTTTGAAATTTTATGATTTGTTATTTGAAATTATTGACATAACCTAACATATCACATTTGTCTGGGTTTTACATCTATTAGCGCTTAGAGCAATAATTATGTACATGTTCATATAGCTTATTCATAATATTAAACAGACTGCGTAAATATAAATATTATTATTTATCTCTGAGCGCCATCTTATTCTTGATAAACTGTAGTATGTTGACGGCTGACGTCATATCATTCGTAACGTGAATCTGCAAGTCTTTCCCTTACCGAGAATCGCACAACGCCGCTAAAGAAATTTTCACTTTAAAAATATGTTTAAAGGTGTTTCTAACATCGAAGGTGAACCAAACTACAGTCAGTCATTTTACTGAGTGAATTTAATTAATATCTTAGTAAAGAAGTTATAGTAAACGGGATGGACTAATTAAATACAACTTTAAATGAAAACTTGAACAATTCATCTTGTTGACCAGTCTTGGAACCAGTCGGAGAGATGTGGTCCAGTGATAAAAACCTGTGTTTGATTCGATACGCACCAGACATATTGTTAAATCGTGGGTCTCGTAGAAATATTTGTCTTTTTCACACTCTTATAACGGTAGGCAGGAACCTGGAACGTTCTGTCTCTTTTTCACGCAAGGACAGCGTTACCGTCTCCGTAACTTCCACCATGATGTTTGTAGTTAGAGCCAAGGGCAAGCGACATGCGGGATGATAAAAGGCCACTAAATAAAACTGGTAATACGGAAGGTTTAAGGCCTTAAAAAGCTTTGATCTGAATTGGATTTATGAGTTCTTTTACTTAGATTTTCTGACACCAATTTCAAATATGTAATCCTTTTGAAATGATCGTAATTATAGTTAAGCTTGTGTAAGGTTCAACATGTTATCAGCAGATCTGTTATATTTCGGGGGTTGGTTATAAAATAGCATTAGCAGATGACCCTTTCCAGCATAAAGGGTTTCAACTTACCACTTAATGACCTCGAGTAAAATGACAAGTTGATTATAAATAATCGTAGAATCTCCAGTGCATTTAGCATCAGATAGACTGCATGCTTCTGGTTTTCTTTCTTTTATTTTTGATAACGTTACAATTGCTAAATTTCTTATTAATTACAAAATTAAGGATGAGGAATAAAGTCTCAATGTTAATTAATAGCAGTTTGTCATTGTTAATTTAGATATGCTTTTGGAAGCGAAGTACCCTTATTATATTTAATATTATCTTCTGATCAAGACCTCGTCCGCGTTTTGTTTAGAATTGGGTTCAGAGAGAAACTATGTTATTGTGAGCCAATCGTAGAGGATAGAGATATACCATCGCGAAGTTTTCTTTGGTATTTTTGAAGAAATTTAATTCATTTTCATTAAAACCATCAAATTGATTTATTAACAACTTGGTTACAAAATACTATTAATTTTTATTTACACAAAAGTCTAATTAAGATATATTAAATATAAACTAAAGGTGAAAAGTGCATCGAAATCCACTGCGTGGTTTGGTTAAAGTTAGCTGATAAACAGAGAGCCTAGCTTTATATTATGTACAAGCGACTTTGTTTTTATTATGTCTATTTAAGAGATAAGGGTAGTTTTAACCTTAATTATAATCTACATTATTCCAAAATAGACTTAGTCTTCTAATTATAAAAATGATAGCATTTTCTTTTACCATTGAAAGAAACTTGAAGTCGTTTTTAAGGATAAATCTACAGTGTTATATGACTTGTTTCCTGATGACGTGAAAGTCATTAGGTTGTCTGCCAGATGTTGCTGCTATTCTTTGGTTGTATTTTATCAAATGTTTCCTATAAGAATTAATAGTCATATCGCCGTGTTCCTCCTCGGGCAGCAGAAAGAAAGAATAGAGTAGTTGCTCTATATAGTTTTCTTTGGAGGTAACCAAATCTTTAACCATTTCGTCGTGAAAGTTATATCTTCGAATCTTTTTTAGATCTGGTAGGTGTAAAAACAATAAAGAACGACCACATTATCGCTGCCTTTGTTCTTACGGGGAGCAAATGCATGCATCATGTATGAACGCAGTAGGTAGCCGTTTCTGATTGAAACTTAAGTAATTTGTATGCAACGTACCTACATGGCGAAGAACAAGCCATGTAATTTAATAGTTTAAGTCTAGAGTGAATACATTGTAAGTTAATATCCAAAATGTATGTTTAGGTACCTACCACGACAAAGTGATCTTTTCTTCATCACGGAGTATTAGTAAGTAATGTCTTGAATGCTGGTCATAATCCCTTATTTTTTATATAACATACCTGGTTCTTGAAAGTTTTAATATGGTGTTGCCAATTCTCTTGATTTTTCTTTTATATTTATTTTCAAGGTAGTAAAGTAAAATATTGTATGGTTTTCATTTTCTTAATTTTTTCGGTAAATAGAATCAACAGTATTGATAACTGACATCACCAATAACTGACATCAGTTGTTTTGAAATGGTTTATAGGCATAGGTTGTTTATTGGTATAGTTACATTTTCTTAGGAAAATATATTACAAAGTAGGTTATTTCTCGTGAAACATAAAGAATTCTATGTATATAGTATTTTTATATCTATAGTATTTTATGGGTGAATATATACTATATGCACATACGCGTTATTCTATAAACATATTTTTCCTTATTTTGAATTTTTGATAATAGCACTACCTGCTTTAAGAGGATATACTAGTGGCATTTATTCCATACAAACGTACTCTCCTTTTTCCTCCCTGGATAATAGCATTATGGTAAATATTTTATACCAAATAATATTCCACCACTACCACCACCACCATGTCCGCACGTTTTGTTTTTTTTCCATAAATTATTTATTGTAGAAACTAGGAGCCTTTGAAAATAAAAAAAAACCCTCGATTTTTATCGTCATATTCAGACGTTTGTCAAACAAATTTGATAGATAAAATTAAAAAAAGCAAAACGTACAGGCATAGTCAAAGTCTTTATTATTCTAAATCTGAAAGAAAATTAAGAATCGGTTCAGTTTTGTAGGAGGAAACAGGGTACTACGAAGTGATGTTTTCGTCTATTTCGCGTAAGTAAATCAGCCCGAGCTGCAGTCGTCTCTTTCGTGTTTTATAATTATTTCTTGGAGACGCAACGCGATAGCAATAGATTTCAGTAAAACCTAGTTTTCTGACCGCATGTCCTCCTAATGTATGTCTGTTTCCCGCATTGTCGGTGGTTTGGTTAGAAATGAAGAAAATGCCTTGTGGTATTAAGTTCGCCAGTGTTCGCAATTTTATTAGTACGATAAAGAATTCATTCATTCAATAATTCCTTCTTTATTATGGAATAATGTCTCTAAATAAATGGGTAAGAAAAATAGTAAGAAATTTAATATTGTTTTCTAGTTAAGTATTGCAATGGAATGCTTGATGTGGTTATACATAATTATTTTAATTACGAACCAATTGGTAAAAGTATATGGGATTACTGAATGTGTGATATTTATATAGGTTGAATAAAAATCTATAAGAATAGTATAGAATTAAGGTATATAAGTGAATCTAGTTTTCAATTTAAATAGTTTTGGTTATGACTAACCAATTTTTTTAGGAATTAAAGCTCTGTGTAATAAACCTTATATTTTAACTAGTCTTGCATATTGCGTTGATATACTGTTAATTTTTTAATTAATTTATTCCAAATATCCTAGTATAGGTAGCATGATCTAAAATCAATACAACGTTTTTTTTACACGAATTCAATTCATATATCAATTGTACGTTTACCCATGTAATAAAAAGTAGAGAAATACTCATTTGTAATAACTGAATTTTTTGCCGTTAAAAATAGATAAGAACGTTCTAAGAATGTCATCAAGATGTTGAATAGTTGAAACTTGTGAAGTGTCCACATTCAATTGGAGATCAGCTGCATATTTTTTGTTTTCTTTTTGTTATCTGTAAATTTCGAGTGGGTGTTTCCTTTCAATTGGATTTTATCAATTCAAGTTAATAAAAATAAATATCCTATATTTTTTCACTAACAGGTAAATATGCTGAGATTTAATTTTGATTCTATAATTTTTTTACTTGTACCTGGCGACACTAATCGGTATCTAAGATTTTTAAATAATTGTGTACACTTAAGCTTAATGAAGTAGAATTCAAGGAACGGGTAAAGATAATAACAACAATAATAGTGAATGTTGAAAACGTGATTATATCTGTGGTTCATTGTGCGCATGCGTGCACCGAGTGTATATAAATCCGCGCCGACTGTCCCGGCCGGCCGCCCGCGCATCTATAATCCTATAGGAAACGATCCATCAGCGGCTTATCACGCAGGAAACGGTACTACGCGGACAGTGTTTTTTATTCGAAAAAAACACCATTTATATGCCCGGCGGCGGTGATGGAGAATACTCTGTAAACATGCGCCGTTCCACTAATTGTATATGCGCTGGGAATCGAAGAGTCTTTCTTAGATGGATGATACTTATAAGGTACTAGGAAAACAGGCTGACCGTCTCTTTTAATACAAAAAAGCCGACCCTCATAATGTGGTAGTTATTAATCAAGGAGAGCTAATTATACATTACAAGTAGATTAAACCGAAACTTTTAAAGTAGAAATTCAATCGGACCAATATAAGTGCGTTTTCCTTAAAGCCGGAGTTGTCTGACTACAGAAACACGATGCCGCAAACGCACACGTTGTAGAAAATCACACCACTCACCCCGTGACCACGAACAGTTAGTCTGTTTCGCCGCTCGATACATCCAGAATAAATGAATTTATTGAATCGTAAAAAGTAGTATTTTCATTCCAGTTTAAATTACACGTGATTTTATTTGACAAGGCTCTTGCATATGCGGGTAATATTGAACTACGTCTCAAGTAAAATTTCACTGACATTTTTACCTATGTAGAATTAGTTATATGTATATCCAACCACAGTTTTAATAACTATATTAATACTAAGGTTTATATCATTAATTTATCATCAGTTACAACAGAATGAAGTTCAGTTCTGTTCTTACTCCCTGCTTTCTTTATTAGGGTTCGCAATTTAAGTTTTTGGATACTTTATAATTAAACGACATCTATCCATAGGTAATCAAGCCTCATTTTTCCAATTGAGAAAAAAAATATAAACACATTGTATTCGAAAAAGTAATTAGAGAAGCCAAATTCGTCGACACAGAAAACGGGTATGCTTTCAACACGTAAATCCAATGAGAAAAGCAAACATGTTTCTTTGTTATCTATATTTGACAATGTGTAAAATGTCCCATGACTCGTACATTAGCTTTTTTATATTTTAGGAATGAGAACAAAAATATTGTCATATTACTTGTCAATTTTAACTTCAAACCAAGTGTAAAAAGGATGGCCTCATTAAATATTCATTATATTAATAAAACCCCCATGGAAAAGCCGTGACCTCAATGTTCACGTTAACAAGTAAAGCGTTGTGAAGTCCATGTCGCACCGGCACAGCGTCGACCGTTCGTCCTGGATCCAATAATAAAACGATGGATGCGGGCCTCACATCGTCTGCGAACCGTTCGGGAATCGTTTTTACTTAGAAACGTGGTATAAGTTGTTTACTTTTAGCGATTTGTTTTGCTCTCCAATAACTTTATGTCTTTTCTACATCTTCTGCCATTCAATATATCATATCATAGAGCATATATAGTAAATTTTAACTATAAAAATTGTGTAGATAGGTTCTAAAAAGTTGACGGTGCTGATTTATAAGTTAATTATTTGTATGTATAAGTTGTATGTATATAATTTTTAATTGCTACATGCAGATCTGTGGGTTCTCCAGAGGGCGGTAGGTAATGACAATTGTGTCAGTCTGGATCACGAGCAGTCTATACCTAAAGGTACTAAGTACAATGTAATAACGTACGTTTTAATTTTCAAGTGCGTTGCAACCACTATACAAATATGATTAACCCGCCATAGTGATTCGCTTCGGCTCGTTACGTTTCTGCATCAGCCTTGTATAATTTTTACAATTAAATGCTAGCAGGCTTCGCCAGATGGTGCGACTGTTATGACTGGACAGGCATTGTCCATCTTCCTGTGAATGTAGGTGGCATCGTATTTAATTAAGTTTTTACAGTAATTAAAAAAAACAGTATCTCCGTATACACTTAAGTTAGTTTCAGTAAGAAGCTATTATCACATTAAATTAAACCAAATATGAAATAAAGGGAGTCGCTTTGTAGATCAATAAACCATTATATGAGAAATTGTGTATTTTAGTCGGTCCATATTAAACGTTGACTATTAACTAGCATGTGGCTTGACGTATCATTTGTTGTCTTATGATACAAAAAGTTGTTTACATAACAAATTTATGCACGCTCGTATAACAAAGAATTGTGAGAAAGTAACGGACCACCTAAGTTGTTTCGATGAGGCAACCTACACACCACAATTAATTATTATAATGTGTAATAAGAACAGGGTTGGAAATAAAGCCGGGACTATCTAGCAAAGGTCACATCGAGCTGATATCAGATTACACAACCACATAATACAAAAGCTTTCGAAATAACCGTGAGTGCGCTGGTAAAGATTTATGAATGCAAGGAGCATAATGATGGTCTTTTGTTGGAATAATTATAACTTAAATAGTCAGGTTATATTCGGTTGCATTAACTATATCCTTACGTACGTACTTTTTCGACAAAATTGACCGAATAAATCCCATTTTAAGCTATCTTTAATCCAATAATAAATATGGCGTCTGGTTACCTGTTGACATTGTTTGATCTCACACGTATCACTGAAAATTTAAGCATAGATGTTTACTGATTGATTCTGAAATATGATATACTTTAGCTACATGCTCCTAATGTATTTTTCATGATGTATGCAGTAATAGCATCCATGTTGGTAACTGACGGTCGATTCACATTTTAAATGGCTATTTCTTTTTGTTCTTTGCGCAGTAGTATTCAGCAGAAATCGCGGTACTAATTAATTTGGTTTTTCTACAAAGACATCAGTAACATTCCATAATATAAAGTTACTTGTATTTAACTATTATTGCATATACTTATGCCGGTTTCTTGTTATGTTAATTTGCATACCTTAATATATCGATTACTCATAAAAATGAGAAAATAGGGAAACAATGGAAAGCTGGCGTAAACGCCAGGTTAGTGCTCAAAGAAAAGTCAATAAAAGCACAAATTTAACTCCACTCTCAAGTGTGAATTTTAACTTTATAATGTTTAAGCCTCAATTTAATGTTTTTTCTGATAGTAATCACTAACTCTGTTTGAAAGCATAAATAGATGAATTTACCTAAAATGCTGTAGATTGCGTAATCTGATACTAAGTAGTATTGACTAGAAATGACTGCACAATTAAGTGTAAAATCAGCGCAACGTTAGATTACCAGTAATCTATAATACCAGTTCTGCTGTGTACAATTTGAAAGCTGTGATTGACAACAAGAACTAGTGTACGAGGCATACCTACCCAGCTATTAAGAGTTGGAACTTATTTTTGACCTATGAATCGGCTCGGTCTTAAATCAGATTGGTATGTGTTTTACATTCATTGACATACTAGCTGATTCGTTAAAGATTCCACGTAGCCGTTTTGATCACGATTTTGTAAAAAAAAACCCATACATTAACACGTCTTAGTTTTTAGAATTTCCAATACACCAGACAGGTTTTCAAATTATTCTTTCCGACAAACCTTACTGAAGTTATTGTGTACATCACAGAAAAAAAAACAAATCCCAATCGATCCAGCCGCTCTCAAATGACGTGTATTACCTGCTTTTATTTGTAATTACGCACAGGGTTTCCTTTTAATAATTATATTTGTATGTGTGATTAGTTTTATACTTTAATTAAAATTTAAGACTCGATACAAAAGTGCTTTGAACTAATATTTCATTTAGCTTATAATTTACATTTATATAAAAGCCGATTTTCAAAACGTTGCTATTAAATCTAGCCGTCATTATTAAAGTAGCAACAATGAACCACAGATTCTTTTAAATATTATTGATTACTGTTAAATTTATTAAATCTATAATATTTTTTTAAAGTAATTTTGCCGTACATATTGCTAGCAAATATAACTTTATCTATCAAGTTATGTTAGCCTGTATTTTAATTTCAACTGACACAAACGTTTTTTTTTATATTTATAGTATTCCCTCGGTAGCGAATTGTTTAGTCTGTAAATAATTTGATAATGCAATCGTAATATTAAGTTTTAAGAAATATATATATATATATATATATATATATATATATATATATATATATATATATATATATATATATATATATATATATATATAAATACTTAATATTCTATGAAGCGTACTTAGCGTCTTATTGTTTCTTGTTAGAGTGTAGAATGGCGAACCAAGTGCATATGCATAGTTTTACCAACAATGTAGAATGAGTAATCAAACTTTATGCGTCTATCAATATTCATAGAAGTTTGTGAAATATTTGATCTAATCATCAAAATACTTTTCATCAGCCCTTTGGAATGTTAATGTATCTAAAGTTTATTCTCTTCGCATATTAACTAATAGCGGTTTAAGGTACGTTCTTTAGCGTCTATTTAATTATACAAATGGATGTTAAAATTGTTATCTATGTTTTGAACACTAAATATATATATATACGGCGTAATATTATACGGCCGTATAATTATATATATTTGGCACTGTTAAACGGTCGGTTAATTAGAATTTTATCAGTTATACTTATTACTTATCATCTATAATGGACAGTTTTAAATGAAAGTCATGAAATGAAATGAAAACAACCTAGTCCGATGACTAGTCCTTCTCGATAGAAGAACCGGCAAGAAACTCGATCTGATTTTTTTTTATGCATGTTTTATTTGTATTTATCTAGGATATATTTCTCATACTTTAGGTTTTTACATTATCAAAATTCATTAGTTTTCATTACGATCTATTTATTTTTTTTTTCGATTTTTAACATGTTTAATTTTTTACTAATAAAAAAAATTATTTCGAAAAGTTTTATCTCCGTATGTTAATACTATTCTGTGAAGCCAACATACTTCTTAATGATTGTAAATTATACATTTTAAAATAAGTATATTATCATTAAATATTTAATAAGGTAAAATGAACATGAGGTTTTTAAATAAAAGAAAAAAAGTTACGCATGTACTTTTGAATACATAGGCTGATACATTTAAAGCATACCAAGAAAGAATAAGTATACGAAGCGATGATGGCGCAGTTGTTACTGCGGCAGGATTCCGCGTAAGTGGGCACGGGTTCGAGCCTACTTATCCAACTCTAAAATCAGCCTGAACTTTCGGTAAAGGAAAACGTCCTGAGGAAATCATAGCATGGTGTTAGGGTATTTTCTAATAATGCCCACCTGCCACTCTCAAGTATGAAAACCTGTCGCCATATAGCGATAGGTGTGTTCCGCCAACATTACTTGAGAACCAGTACCTCTTATAGGCTTTGTATTTTTACCATTCTGGTTAATATCAGATGAGATTGTGGTCAAAGCACTGAGTCTACACAATATATTAAAAAGATGTGCCACTACCGGTCTCAGCTCTTGCCTTGTACCACGGTCACCAGTAAATAACTTTAGAGCCCCGCGGAGGCACTAAAACGAGGAGCTGTAAAAACGTTCATTCCGGGCCGCGCGTTGCGCTCATTGGCCTCTGCGTTATTCGCTCTTGAATACCACACATCTGCGTATTAGTTGCCTCGAAAATATGACTTGGTAAGTTGCCGGTGAACTTTTGTTTGGTGCTCAATATAGGTGCCGTTGGGAAATTTTAAGTGCTCAGCCGAATAACTACCATCTTTAGGTTGCCAACCATCTACCTACCACCGATTGGTGGTTTATATACTCGATAACTTTTGCTATAAACGCTGACGTCAAAGGTTGGTACACTAATTTTTGAGAATAAATGGTCAAGTTTAGCTGGTATAAAATACCGACGTGTATATGTTAGTTAATCTAAAAGTAATGAATTTAATTGGATGTAGTAGCCTAACATTTATCTACTTTCATATCTTCGTTTAACATTAACCATGATGAGGATCGAACGGTATTATTTAGTGTCTGTACCGTAATAGTAAGTACTGAGCTGAAATAACAAGTAATACCTAGCAACAAAAAAACTGAGAAACTAAGTGGAAATTTTTAAAACAGAAAAAAAATCATGACGTCAACACCTTTTTTTTTGTGACGAGTGGAATGCATTTACGCACTACCCTTACCTATTGCATTAGTGAGACCGAAGTCCCCCAATGCAATAGGTAAGGGGGCGCGGAGGGACGTTTCCGCACCAGTGTGGGACTCGCCCGGACATGAAGCGTTCGGAAATACCCACTAAACCCCCCGGGGCCGTCCACCGCATTTGGGATGGGGACGACACGGGATGGCTTACGCAAGCACCGCGTCGTATGCCGTCAACACCTAGAAGAGGTGTTTCTAAATATCTTAATTACCATCCTTTTGAAAAAAAATCACGTTTTTGAGAACGTTCATAAGTGACACTACCTTTCTCCAATATTATTTCAAGTAATTAATTTAATTCGTAATATTAATTTTCGATTGACAACGAACATATTTTTATACCGACAAATATAACAAAATTAAATGTTACTCGTCTTTGATGAGTTATGAATATTTTTTTCTCGTTCTTCAGATTGTATTGAAAAATAATGATAAACATCAACATGCGTGCACGGTCCAGATAACAGAACTGTCCAGTTTGTACGCGACGGCGAGATAACTGCGACTGCTTACTTGGTTATACGCTAGGTTTGACTCCGCCTCCTCACGATAACACCAATACGTTATGATAGGATATCTTAAATTAGAAAAATGACAATATACATTACATCATTGATATTGCTAATATTCTGGATATTTACATTACATTAATAATACCATTAGTTATCAAAATTATGCAGATATTCTTTTTGGTGGTAGCTTTTGTGATGATGTATTTTTATCAAGGTAAACTAGGATATTTTAACGATTTCAATATGTTTACTAGATTATTTGCTTACTCTAAACCAATGTGTGTGCTTTATAAAATTAAAGCCTCTGCTACCTCCAACCCGTTATCTTAGAAGGTTCGCACTTTGTAGTTTAGATAGTTGCTGCGTAACTATTAAAATATTCGTATACACTAAATACCACTCCCATTAATAAAATTGATTGAAAAAGTAAATAATAATTAAACTATATTTAAAACAAATTACAACTAAATTAATTGACCCTTTTGAAATAAATTAGTTGTATATTCATCAATGTTACCAGTAAGTTATATTTAATGCATCAAATTAATAAGAGCTTCAATAAGCTTCAACACAACACTTAATTTTTCCTTATTCAAAATATATATAATATAAGGGATTCTATTGAAAAATTCTGATCAGTAATCGGAATTACGTGAAAGAGTTATATAAGTTATATTTAGTTATTATGTGGTTTATAATGTATAATTGTAATGATTAGAGGTTTTTAGATTTCTCGATGTTTTGTAAGCATTTACTCACATATGTTTTTATCGATTATAAATAAAACAATTGCAACCAATAACAAACATTAATAATCTATTACTTAAAAAAAACTATATTAAATGTGTTAGCAATGAATGCTTTATTATAGTGTAGTCGTATATATTTTACATAATTTAGATATTAATATAAATTTTATTAATGCATCTTGTATAATAGCAATAATAACACGTAAACACCAATCCGACAACAGGAAGTCATAATAGAAATCGTGCCTGGAATATGGGGGGGGGGGGGGGGGGTGAGCGAGGCGATTCGCAGCTCACATAGATTAATCTATCAGATATGATATATTATTGTTTTCTAATTCTCAGATGTCGTCAATGGACTATAAAACGTGCTGTAACTCACAAAGGCATAGTCTCCAGTATTTGTACATATGCTAACTATATATATATATACATACATACATAATTTTGTACGTACTTACACACGGAAGAATGGTTCGGCAAAAAGGCTCAAGACATTTCAGCGGTGTCCGCCCGCTAAAGCCACATCTGGTGCGCTCGTTATGTCCTGATGCGGGAGGGAGGGGCGTCTGCGTCTCCCCAGAGTTATGGATGATATTACTGCTGTTTGTCACTTCCATTACCGTTTGTATTTATATCTTCTCACTGCTTGGCTGTGAGGTAGGCAGACGTTATATATTTTTCTATAACATTGACGTTCTAATGCTGATGGCGTAATATTAGTAAAAGGAAAATAGGGATATTAGCGGAGCATTACAATAAACTGTTTCTAGTGCTCGTGTGGCTATCCTAGTTACCTCCTTCAAGTTGAAACCTGTTCTCAAGTATTTATCGGTATGTTCCGGCAGCTGCAAGGCAAGCTTCCTTTTTAGTTTTCAATGTTTTGCCATCTTTGGTATCATTACAACTGAATATAAGGGCATCTATTAAGAGTTTCGGATGTTTTCAAAGTCGATCATACGTTACGATTGATAATTTGCTAATTTAAGTCTCACGGCGCTAATTATACTAAGGTTGCTATTAATAGGTGTACGAAAGGAAACGAAACATTATACTAAATTATTTTCTTTGAAACTATTTTATTCGTCCGTACAACGTTGAAGTTTGATCAGAAAAGAAAAAACAAAATGGTGGTCTGACAGCTGATCTTCGTGTTTGAAACGCTTAACGTGGTTTCACGCTGTGTGAACTATTTTAATGGTTTATTTTTTTCTGAACAACATACAGGCCTGTGAATCCTTTATGTACCTATTGTTATGGTATAGTTACTACATTCAATTATAAGTATCTACACATTTCCACCGTAAAACGCCTACAGTCTAGAGATGACTCCTATATTAACAATTATCATAGTCGTCCATGGAAAAAGATTCTGATTTTAAAACGTGGTCTAATCTAGTATAATTAGTCGATGTGTTTTCGATTTAAGAATTAATTATTGAGTTAAGATTTCCTCGATTTCCTTTATGTTCCATTACCACTAATCCGATTCACATTTTGCTATTTATTTCACCGATCAATTTTGACGCTAATACGTGTTGTAATTTTTACACTAGAGCAATCTAAAGATCATTCAAAAATTAGTTTTGTGCATACGTAATATTTTACTTTTTTAATGTTATTTTCAGAGCATTCACCGTAATAACTAATAACACGCTTTTTAAAGGATAGCACCTACAGATAACTTTTTTTTTATAGTGGGTAATGCCCCTCTCCTCCTTTGGATCTTGTCTGTCGATAAGAACTCCGGGGGGAGGAACATGCAGGTCCAGTGGCTGGCTTAGGGAGGTGGGAGAGCACTGGCGAACCGCACCCTCCTACCCCCCACCCTCCTGTGGTGAAGATGATCCGCTCTCTGTCGCTGCCAAGCATGGCTCTCACCACGCTCCCACCTCTCACGCTCCCATCTTTGCTATCACAGTATGGCGCTGCTCGAACTACGTAGCACACTCCGAGAGAGTGTGCTGCGCAGTGTCTTCCACAGCGCCGCAGTGATGGCACACCGCCGTCGGCTCATTCTAGCGATTTTATGCAGATATCACCCGAAACATCCATGTCCGGATAGTACCTGCGTAAGTCGGAACGTCAGGGAGCCGAACTCCCTCGCGCACCACTCCTAGAGGACCGGGCGTATATCGTCTACGGTGTACTTCCCGTAGCGCACGTTCGCCGGGCCCGCCCTCCACTTCTCATGCTTCCTTGGCCCTCTGCCTCACAATATTTACTTCCGAGTGGCTGAAGCAGAGTCCACCACCTCCCACGTTAGGGAGGAGACGGCCCAGCGCCGTCTCAGCACCGGCGATACACGGTCTTAGCCCCTGGAAGTGGGACTCAACCGCCATCGTCCGTCCAGGATCAGGCCCAGATATTTCATCTGGGCCTTCACCTAGACCCGTTGTAGGTCTAGCCTATTGTTTCCTCTTTGACAATAGAACTCTAAAAATTGAGAAAATCGTAAAGGAAAACTAATGTAATAAAGTCGTATGAAGTCAATGTAATGTCGAAAACTTTTTATCAAATCCTTCAACCGAATACGCAAACTTCTATTAATGATAGAATTATGCCCATTTAACTTTGTACTTAAGAGAGGAGGTGAGCAACTTTCACAGCCGTGAGAAAACTCCCTGTATGGTGCTAAAACGCTTAGCTAAGTAACTGGTTTGCGGATCAATTTACCAAGGTGTATATGTATGTATTAATGATTTTGCACAAACAGTAAACTGGTTTTGTGACTGGTTTATCCTATTTTTAGATAGATTTCGAAAAAAATTGTGTTTTAAAAATTCGTTGAGTTTGTTAGGTTTCACATAGATTCCTTCACGAATTTATTAAGTTTTTGATATCATTTTAACATCCAAACATATAGTATAGTAATAAAATATATAGAATTTGACTTGTTTGTACTTGGTGATTGATTTCTGGAAGACTATATAATACATCGCCTATACGATTATGAGTGTTTAGAAGCCTTCCACAATCTTGTAGTTTCAATTCTCGTTCTACTACAGAACTACATGGGCTGATTTACCGAACCACATACGGTGATTTTTATCTCCACATAAACCAAGAATACAAACTCTTAGTTTTGGCATAAACCGTGCAGATGTATAATGACGGCAACCATTGTAGGTACAGTAATTAGAAAGTCATCTTATGAGTTTAGTTTTGTGATGTAATGCTATCCATCGACTTTAATATGCAGTGCCGAAAGTCCAATAAAAATTAATGATTTGTAACCTGACGTAGTAGTTTTTTGATATTGAGCTCTTAGCCTTTCGATGGCAAATAAACATTTATTTTCAAGACTTTTTTTATATACTGGCACTGCAAAATAACGGCTCTGTGCCTGATCGTAATCCAAATCGCACAGAACAATCCAAAAACAGCAACGACCATCATCAATCGATTGCCGGTCGTTGCTGCAGAAGTGCCTCTTCACGTTGGACATTAAGATCCGCAGTTTTATGGTACGGCAGAGGTAAGCTGAATCGAACTTTTTGGTTAGTGCCGGGTTAAAAGTTACCGTATAACTGTGGTTCCGAAGCCCAGCGCGTGTGGTCCTGTTGTGGAAAGGAGAGGGATGGATTTAAAGCTCCTATTTTAAGATGATGGCTTTGTTTTCTAAATTTATATTTACTAAGATAATTTTCCTATACGTAAAGTATAAAACTTTATTCTATAATCATGAATTATTATTGTTACAGAAGATATTCTACTTAACTTACTTTTGTCCTTGGTATCTTTCTTGCTTTCTTTACGTTTAATTTTATTTACTACTATAATGGTCATTATTTTTCAGTTTGTTAGTTTCATTTCGACTTCCACATGCGCATGGTTTTGTGATTATTTCATTACTTACATTTTCTATTTTTTATTAAAGAAACGGAGTCCTTGATACTGAATCTATAATGATGATATTTAACAATTAAAAAAAAAACTATTGTTCCTACTTGATTATTCATCGAACTCATCTTTTCATTAAATCAAAATCAGCTATACTTTATATAAAAGTGATAAAAATGAGTAGATTTCCTTGCAATTTTCTGTTTATGTATCGTAGGTAATCCATGTACTAGGCAACCATAATTATGTAACCACTTATTTAAGAATCACTATTATTAGTTAACTATACGTTTAATTTTTTGTTCATTGATAAAGAACTGAAACGCGGCATATCTGAATCGTCCGACGAACGGACTCGCCTCGCAGCGCGTAGGCGACACCCATTGTATGGAGATCACGAATTGCGAAAGCTAGTCATTTATGTTAACCTAGTACTCTGTGAAGTCATTCAGTAGTGCCTTTAAAAAAATTTTCGAACAAAAAAAGCTGTTGTTTTTTTTTTTTTTTTTGTTCTTCGTTATTCTTGTCAATTTTTTATAACATTGACGTCACATTCGTGGGCTGCCTGAAAAAATCAAATACATTTTTTATACGTAGATTTTTAATAGTTTTTTTTAAGTATAAGGTATTTTTTTAATGCTAGAGTCGTTTGATAATTCAAGAAATAGAGAACATTACTTACTCCCACGAGATTTGAAATTTTCGTAGCATAAAAATCTTCTAGTAGGTTGTCGTTGAATTTTTTATGAGTCCAGCATATGAACATTTATAGTTCGAATTATATAGATACATAGTTGCTTATTGTATTATTGATTCTAGCGTTTGTTAGCGCGTTAGCCAGTTTTGTAATTACTTCAATAAACACTGATGAAATAAATTGCTACAGCGTCCATGCGAATTTATCTTAATTCATCGAGCACTTGTCAAATATGGATTTGCAGTTTTCGTAATAACAAAAAATATTTCCTTTCCTTATATTAGACTAGCTGTATTAGCGGAAATTCAAAAGGATTACAATTATTGTAAGTCTAATTAATTTTTGATCGTATTAGTACATTGTACGTACAGTTTAGTACCTTGAAGTGTTCAGTACAGTATAGTATCTAAGAGAAGTACATAATATAGTTCTTAGACGTTAAAAAATATTCGTAAGAGGATAATGAGCAAAGACGGTTCGTTTTACTCAAAGGCCGATGTAAAGATGTGATTTAAATTTTTTTAAGTATTTTAACGTGAAAAAATCCTATATTAAATATTCATGACGTGTTCACTAGTTATAGCTATGATTAACACTGGTAGAAAAGCAGTGTTTTTAAAAAAAATATATCGTATTGTGCATAATCATACTTACTCCATTCAATAAGTGGTGTTTTTTTTTTTTTGTTTAGTATTATTTGATAATACTTATATAATAATAATTCGCAAGTGATTAATTAGAAATAAGCAAGCTATTAATTACAGAAATATTTTCTCCTAAACGGGTTAACGATATCTGAATTTATAATAAAGGACGCTTTGTATGCTATTTGTGATAGCGGTGAACAAGCGGCATGCTTTCGTCATAGTGTCCAGCGCCGAGACCTACTGGGTTGCAGTTATGGTCGAATGCCGATACGCCCGCGCCGACAACACCGAGACCTATTGTATGCAAATCTCGGAAGCACGTTGTAATCTATGCTATCCCAGTACACAGGGCAATTGACGTCATTGCTATCGGTGATGGAATAACATGGATAATTTAATAAAAATAACGCGCTACTTATTAATTTAGCACGTCCGTTTTTAATTTAAATAGACTTTAACTGATAGGAACTAATAGGAATCTTATTAGAAAATGGATACAAGTTTCTAAGTTCCTGTTTTTTAAGTTTAAGATAACAGAAACGACATGAAAGTAAGATCGCAAGTAAAATTTAACGAGATATAAAAAGTTTGGTCATTTGTATTACGGTGCGACTGCCGTTCTGAGGTCTCAGATTCGATCCCCGGGTCAGGTCAAGTGGTATTGGGTTTTTCTACTCAGTATGATCCCGGAGTTTGAAATTTTGTGCCTAATACGGCGACAGGCTCGCCCCCTGTCACATCTGGGACGGAACTAAGCTCGGCGAAATGTGGGTGGTGTAGTTCGCAATTTCACGTCTGCCTATCCCTTCGGGGATAACAGGCGTGAGCTTATGTTATGTTATATATCCAGTAATTAAATATCGTGAGAGATAAGGAAGTATGGAAATTTAGTAATTGACAAAATTATTGGATTCATTGATAACAATGCGGGTTATTAGAAACGATGCACAGAAAATGATAGAAGAACAAATATAACACCAGACAGTTTAAAATAATATAAATTACCACTAGTCACGACTTATCAATGAGAATGTCATTTGAAAAAGGTGTGAAAAGCTCCGAAAGTAGGGTTAACATATCGTTGCTGTAAAGTTACAGGAATTTTAAATGTAAACTACGTATTTGTCGTAAAAAAACCCACACTTATCTATAGTATATCTAGTATTAATAAAAAAATACACGATAAATTGTTATATAGTAAGTGTTTATTTGCAAAATCGGAATACTAAATTATTTTATCGATTTATTGCAAGTTTACGCGATTTAATCTAGAAAAATAATGTCACTGAAATCAACTCTCATTTCGAGACAATTTGTGGAGGGTTTCATTTTTTTAATGTTAATTATAAATCAGTTCATATCAGCAAAATGATTGATAGTTCCGACATATGAAAAAATATAATTATGAAAATTTCTTAGCCTTAAGGTATAGATGTACTTTAGCCTAAAAGTATCGCTATAGAATTCTGGAATTAATTAACAGGACAAATTCGTTCCAAAGAGCTCATCAGGGCATTCATTCAGCACAAAGCTGAAGAAGCCCTGATGCTCAGTAGGAATTAGCTACGAGTATTAGTGAGAGCACTAACTGGGCACTGTTGTTAGGACAAGCATATACACAACATCGGTGTCCAGAACACAAGAGAGTGCAGGTTCTGTGAAATTGTAGATGAAACACCAAAGCAAGCATCTTGTGTGAATGTGATCCAATTAATACCCATACGTAACCGAATTCTGGGAAAGCATGCGTGGCTCCCGTGTGAGGTGCAGACACTGCCAAAAAGATCATATAGTATATTCAGGTTGTAGATCCAGACAGTGAGCTTTACCAATATAGGGGCGAACACAATGGATCTGACTAGGTCGCAGTGATACAGGACTGTTTTAGTCTGCATAGCCCCTTTTCGAATAATATTAATAGCCTTAAAGTACACTCTTGATATATGCAACCATGAAAAGTGAACCTTTATTGGAATTTTCAAAAAAACATTTTTTTGAAAAAATATAGAAACGGATATTTTGATACGTTTATATGTTAGGAGATATCAAGTACGGATTTATTAAACCTTGTAAATTATCCGGAAATTACTGACAAATCAGTGGAAATCTTGACGAATGGTAACCCTTTCTTAAACTTGTCGGCGCGACGTAACGTGTCATGGAATCGTGCACAACATGGACATTTCCTATTTGTCACGTAATTTATATTCTTATTAACACGAACACTACTGGTAGGCTCCTTCATCCATAAATATGAATGAAACTGGTCCTTCTGGTGTCTATAATGTCTCGTACACGGGAGCAATGACCTCGACGAAAATTAAGCGCATATGGTGACTACTATCTGGAACATTATACATACAGTACGTTGTGTATTTGTTGTCGCTGTTGTTTTATTTTTTGAGTGTGGTAGAAAACTATTGGGTATTTAGACTGGATATTATTTGGTCAGATATAATGGTGTACAAATGATGAAAACCAATAAAATTCCCTTTCTCCCCCTAGATGCAGTATATGTTATGACCAAATTTCATCAAAATTGGTTCACTAGTTTTTGTGTGATTGGCGAACAAATTAATAAACAGACAGAAAAAAAAATTAAACTACTGAAATGTGTTCTGTAGTCGCATAGTATTTTTTCTTAAATATCTTCCAATGTACAGATTTCGTTTAGGCAGCCTTTTATTATAATTATAGATTAGTAGTGTTATAGTGAGTTCAAAGTGTAATATTACTTTTAAACAACTAAACTATTTGTTATATATTCGTTGCGAGTAGATTTTTCACGTGCTCGTTGCTTTAGGGCGAGCGATACTTGCAAATGACGTGTGGGCGAGTACAACAAACAAATGAGAATGGAATATTCAGGATTTTCATATTTTTTAAATTATACTCGAATAGATCTTAAGTTTTGCAAGCTATGTGATCGCTATAGTAGACAACAAGTACTAATTATAACATAACATAACAAAAACTCACGCCTGTTATCCCCTAAGGGTTAGGCAGATGTGAAATAGTGATCTACACCACCCACATTTCGCCGAGCTTAGTTCCGTCCCAGATGTGACAGGGGGCGAACCTGTCACAAATTCCAAACTCAGGGATGATACTGAGTAGAAAAACCCAATACCACTTGATCCCACCCGGGGATCGAACCCGGAACCTCAGAACGACAGTCGCAGCGTAATACAACTGCGCCACCCAGGCAGTACTATTTATCCATAATATTTATTGGGTTTTACAAATATTCTGCAAACATCGTTCGACTAATTGTGGTCATTTTTGTGACGACTTCATAATAACGTTTTCCACATACTCCCTCGTAATGTAAGAAAATGTATACTAAAAAAGAAATAAGAAACATATATATGATTTAAAAAAATAATCATATAAATTAGTTCAATGGTTCTCGTATATTATATAATTACATAATCAGACGCCCCGTCCCGTCCCGTCTACCATACTAAATTTCATCGAAAGGGGGTCAGTACTTTTTGCGTGATTTCGAACAAACGGACAAAATGTGTTCTGTAGTTGATTCTGAATCCGTACATAGTTTCCAATTTCCATTCCCAAACATCATCAATTACATAAAAAAATCCTCAATCTCCAATCTGTAGATCTTGTCCCGTTAGTTTTTTGTTATAGATATAGGTTATCTATGTTATCTATGGTAAAATAGTCTAAATTATTAAAAATTGATATAGTGCCACCCATGAATATTCAATCGTCAGAAATACATATGTAATTAGCTTACGTAATCGCCATTCATAACACTTCGTTCGCCACATCATCAAAAATAAACAAAACATGAACATTAACAATTATAGTTACAACGAAATAATATTATGTTCCCCGTCATATTTACCTATTGATATAATTAATTAAAATTCACTTCACTATTTCCATAAAATGACTCCTTAATAAAACGGCTAAAATGCTTAGATATTGTATAAAAATATCAAAATATTGTTTTTTTATTTACTATGTCTTAGATATTTATTATTTAAATATTGTACATATATTTATATTGTATGATTTTGTTCAATTTTAATAAATCCATCGAGTCTCGTCGCGGTACTCGTGCGAGGTGGTCGCGTATTCATTTCAAACACTAACTACCTGCAGTTAATCTATTGTTCAGCCGCAGGCCGCGGCCGGCGCGCCGAGCGCCGATAAGAAACCGGTTTTGTAATAATGAACAGTGACTCGTTAAACGATTTATATGACGCGGATGAAGCTGATTTAAATAGAGATATAATAAGTGAAATAAAAGAATTTAGTGAGAACATTAGCAGCGAGCGAGCACCAAAAAGAATGAGAGATAATGAAGATAATGAATGGACTACAGTTCAGACGAAGGGTAAGAGAGTAAAAGAAGGTAATAATAATACAGAGATTTATATATCAAGTAAAGAAAAGTTGCCTAAACAATTTGCAATTGCAAAGTTATTTAAAGAGGTGAATATAACGGATATTACCAAAATAAAATACTTAAATCCCTATAAATTACGGGTGGATATTAATAATGAGTTGAGTGTTTCAAAATTAGAAATGTGTAAAGAATTTATAGATAAGGGTTGGCGTATCCAAAGAGCGATGGAAAAGAATGTGTCATACGGCGTTATTAAAGATGTGGATTTAGAACTATCGGATAAAGAAATTTTTGAGAGTATTTCATGTCCGAGTCCTGCTGTATTAGTTTCTATCCTTCGTCTGAACCGTCGCGCCTCAGAGAAGACTGGCTGGTGTCCCAGTGAAGCGGTACGGCTTTGTTTCAAAGGGTCTTTCCTACCTTCGTATGTTTATGTTGCTGATATGAGAATTAGAGTGGAACCGTACATATTTTCAGTATCACAGTGTTCTCGCTGTTGGAAGATGGGTCACAAAATAAAAAATTGTACATCAGTAAACATAATATGCCCTAAATGTGGTCAGAATCACCCAAATTGTGAAACGCTTGAGTTTAAATGTATTAACTGTAATGGTAACCATATGACACTATCTAGAACATGCCCCATATACATAAAAGAAAAAAGACTTCGTGAAATAATGGCTGAGTTTAATTGTACATACAGAAGAGCACTTACAATCTATGTTACACCAAGTTCACTTAGTGAGGAAGATCATTCTAAAGTTGAAACATATTCACACCAAAAACAACTCTTTTCTGAATCGGTACCAACTATTGAAACAAAGTCTTTATCTCGAAACTCACTAAAAGACGAAATCTGTACTGAAAATTCTTCATATGCAGCAGTAACAAAGACAGCACGTTCTAACAAAACGATTAATAAAAAACAAAATTCCAGTAGTAATGTTTTTAATAAAAGTAAATCATCAGTTGAAAATTTTTCATGGACCGAAGCTCCTACCTATCAGGATCAAATTAGGATGGATGATACCCCGGAATCAGCACCACAGAGAGAGAAGGAGGTTAATTTTCAAGAACTTTTCAAAAGACTAAAAGAAATTCTATTTTTAAAAGGAGGCAATATGCAATGGAAAGTGAATAATCTTATTAAGTGTTGCGTAGAATGGTTAATTTTAGTCGTAGTGGACAATATTTCAGACTGGCCTATTTTAAAGTATATTCTGGATTATATTAATGGCTAATATCAGCAGTCAGATAAATCTTAATATTATTCAATGGAATGCACAAAGTATTAAACCTAAATTAGTTGAATTAGAAACATTTTTGGTACAACAGAAAATCCACATTGCTGCCATAAGTGAAACTTGGCTCAATTTTGAACACGATGTCAGAATTAGTGGTTATAATATTTACCGTAAGGATAGATTTGATTCCTATGGAGGAGTCGCCATTTTGGTGCACAAATCAATTAAATCACATTTTCATAACATGACACACATAAATCAAAACATAGAACTAGTATGCATTAGAATAGATAATTGTGATAAAATACAGTACATAATCTCTATATATTGTCCACCAAACGTAAGTACATCACTAAATGATTGGGATAGCATATTCACAACGATAAAGTGCGGGACGTTGTTACTAGGAGACTTTAATGGTCATCACTCTAGTTGGTCCTCGAAAACAAATAAGGGGGGGGGTTCAAATCTTTGATACCGCTGTAAATAATCATTGTATAATTTTAAATGATGGCCAATGTACTCGTATTAAAGTAGTTAATGGTCAAGTGCAACAATCAGCACCTGACATATCGTTAGCATCCCCAGATATAGCATTAGGACTTAGTTGGAGTGTCATTAGTGAATCTTTAGGCAGTGATCATTGTATTATTAAAATGACATCTCGCTTGGCTGTTAAATCAGAGAGAATAGTAAAGAGATGTTATAAAAACGCAAATTGGTTTGGTTATAAAGACTTATTAGATAGTTTATATCGTAATACAATCCCACCTGAAGATTTACAGAAATGTTATGATACTTTTATAGATCATCTTAATTTTGCAGCGGATATGTACATTCCTTTTAAAGAAATTCATCTTAAACCCGAAAGTAAATTTTCCCCAAAATGTTTTTGGACTCCAGAACTCTCAAAAGTAGTAGCAGAAAGGCGATTAGCACTTTCAAAATTTAGACGTAATCCTATTCCAATTAATTATGAGATATTACAAGATAAAGTACGTATAGCTCAAAAATTAATTCGTGAAGCTAAATATAATAGCTGGCAGAATTTTTGTTCTTCTATAGATAATTCCTGTTCACTATCTTACATGTGGAGTAAGATGAGGTGGCTTAAAGGATATAAATTACCTAGATATAATTCCGATCCAAATATGGCTAGCCAACTACTTCACAGTTTAACACCTGATTATGTTTCACCTAACGAACCGTTATTTGTATCACACAATCCTCAATTAGAAGAATCCATTTCCTTACAAGAACTCGAAAATACTATCCCATCTAAAGTTACAACTCCAGGTTACGATAATATAACATATGCAATGATCAAGCATTTACCAGTTAACGGAAAGCTATTATTAGTCTGGCTCTATAATAAAATTTTTGAAACTGGGTTTATACCCAAACAGTGGCGTGAAATAACTATCGTCTCAATTTCAAAACCAGGACGAGATCCAAACACTCTCTTAGGAATGAGACCCATTTCTCTGATGTCTTGTGTTTGTAAAGTTTTCCATGCTATTCTAGTAGGAAGGCTAGAATGGTTTATGGAAAAGAATGATATTCTGTCATATAAAACGACAGGGTTTAGAAAAGGTCGATCGACAACAGATAACTTAACGAGTCTAGTATCTGAAATACAAATCGGCTTTTCTCAGAGGCTTAAAACGGTAGGTTGTTTCATAGACATTGACAATGCCTATAATAATGTAGATTTAACTTACTTAGTAAAAACTATGGACAATATGGGATTAGGTGTTAAAAACTGCCAATATCTTTGGAATTTTCTAAAAGAGCGTAACCTTAAAATTAAAATAGCTAATTCTTATATTTGTCGAAGAACTGGTCAAGGCCTAGCACAAGGAGATCCATTATCTCCATTATTATTTAATATTGCAACAGTTAATATATGTAAAACTTTCAATAATGTAAGCGTATCACAATACGCAGATGATTTTGTCTTGTATTCTGTCGGTATAAATTTATCCATAATATCTGGACACCTTCAATCGGCTTTGAATAACTTATCAAAACTATTACTTAACATAGGCTTAGAAGTGTCGCCTTCAAAAAGTAAAGTTTGTATATTTAGCAGAAGTGTAAATAGAGAACTTATAGAACTTAAAATTAATAACACAGTATTAACGGTAGTAGATAATGTCAAATATTTAGGGCTATGGTTAGATCGATCGTTACGGTGGTCTACGCATATTAATATGTTAGTTGAAAAAGTCTCAAAATTCCTTAACGCCTTTAAAGTTTTGTGTGGTCCTGGATGGGGTTTGCATCCCACCCAGTTAAAACGTTTATATTTGGCCATTATTCGTACTCGAATGGACTATGTCAGTTTTCTTTATGGAAACAGTTGCCAAATACATTTAAAAAAATTAACAAGGCTTCAAAATCAATGTTTGCGCCTAATAGGCGGTTTTATAAGAAGTACACCAATACATGTGATGATGGAGGCAGAATTGCTTATAGAACCTTTACACATTCGTAGGTATTATCTTGCAGCCAAATATGTACTAAAATTAAAATCATTGAAAGGCAATAATTACATAATTAATAGTTTTAAACGATTTATATCGGTTATGTCAAAATTGTTATTGGAGGCGAAAGAGCAAGCCACTTTTAATTGTAACACATGAAAACATTAAAACTACACCTGTATATTGTAGCCAACGGATGGAAATGTTTTCATTGGATACTTGGGTAAGCAGTGTGGATTTAACTGATGTTATTAGGATCAATGTAGCGTGTGTTGATAAAGCAAAAGATAGCTATGATGTTGGTACGTTAAAGAACCTGTGTGAGAAATTTGTGTTTAGGAATTATGGTACATTTTATAAAATTTATACAGATGCTTCAAAACAAAAAGAAAACGTTGGAGTAGCTTGGTTTGATCCTCAATCGGGTAATAATGGTAAATTTAGTATAGAAGCTCACATATCAATTATGTATGCAGAATTAATAGCAATTGTTGAGGCACTGTCTTACATTAATTCTTTAAAAGAAGGACATTATGTTATATTAACAGATTCAAAGAGTGCACTCCAACATTTAGCTCGGTGTACTTCGAGAATTCGAGGAACACCGATAGCTTATGCAATTTTACAACTGCTACAACATTTAAAGTCTATAAATAAAAATGTAACTCTACAGTGGATACCATCTCACATAGGCTTAGTGGAAAACGAACAAGTAGACCAATTAGCAAAAGATTCTTTTATTAATGGCATACCATTGGTATATACACCCTACTATGTTGATCTACTTTACTTGATTAAAAAACAGTGTCGTACAATGTGGAAAGAATACTTTGATAAACGTTCAGTTAGTAAAGGAATCTGGTACAAAACTATACAACCCACCCTATTGCGTTTTGCTTGGTTTGAAGGATTTCAAATTGGTCGACCTGAGTTGGTTACTGCCTTTAGACTTCGATCAGGACATGTACCACTGAATAGTTTCTTACATTTAATTAAACTTAAAGTATCACCATATTGTGATGTTTGCAAAATTGTAGATGATGTTTATCATGTAATGATCGAATGCAAACTAAATCAACAGAATAGGATACTAGTACAGAGTAAAATTAATAATTCACTGTATTGTGTAGGAATATGTAACAGCATCCTTGCTTTTCCGACATCGGAGGAAGCAAGGATGCTTTACAAAATGGTTATGGTAGCAATAAGAAATCGGTAACAATTGTGTTAAAATACGCTCTTCACTGGGGTGGCATGGTCAATGTTTGACCAAACTCCATAAATCAAGAGTCAAAAAAAAAAAAAAAAAAAAAAAAAAAAAAATAAATCCATCAAATTTTTGTTCTCGAATAAGACTAAAACGCATTTAATTACAAACTCTTCTTTCATACTAAAGATGCCGCGTGCCATTCAAATTACTATAACTTTTGATAGATTACACCAATTTGAAAGATATAAAGTTTTGATGTTGCCCTAGAATATGCTTTATAATTCTCTTTTTGAATTTTTAAAATATACGCACAGACAAACATTTCTAAAAATGATAGGAATGTGTTTAATTACCTATTTTTAGCCCCTTGCAATAATTCTTTTCACAAAAATCGAAAATGCACAAGCATATACAATTTATTATTAGTATAGGTAAGTCAACTAACATACAGGCAGAGAGAGGTTGCTAAGCTTGTTTACCGGATAGGTTTAGTTAGGCTGAATTCCGCGAAATTTGTATTCCTGTAACTGCTTAAGCAGAGGGTCATTCCATTGTGATGTCCTTGTGGTATTTACCATTCTCCGATGGAATTCTCAAAACGCCTGCCTTAAAAAACTGTAAAACTGTCAAGGCTTTTCAGGCCCACAATAATGATAAAACACAACTACAAATTCGAAGGTGTTTGCTGTAATACGGTGCCTGGGTAAAGTGAAGGCCATATTTAAAATAATAAAAATAATACTGCTCGTACTAATTATTACCAATTACCATTACAATTATTACCATTAGTACCAATAATACTAATGAGTAACTGGTGCAGATATATCGAGATGTCCGATTATTTTCATTTAAAATAGTTATTATTATTAATTTTCATATGACATTTTTAAAGAAAACGTTTATTTTGGTTTTGTCGGCATATTTAGCAGTGGCGAAGCGCTCTAAAACCCGATTCCTTATAGCCTTACTAAAAAATTCGCACAACACTCACTTTACAAACACCAAATATACTATAATTACATGATGTTATACAACCACATCTTAGTCATAAAACACGCGCACTAAGAACCTGCTCATACAACCTAGCAAGAAACGACAGAATCGAATTCATATATATATATACATGCACATGTCACTTTAATTATCACCCACACAATGGAAGCGTTAGTGTATATATTCTATAAAAGTAGCCCTTTTCTGTGCTGAAAGTATGCCGGTCCGCTGCGGCTTATTCCATTTAATTTAAACCTTATCTTAGTATATTTACGGTATTTTTGCAAGTAACAATTATCGTATATTTTTAAACTTTTGTAACGTCTGAAATTTATGGTAAAAATCGCCTTTTTTTTCTTCTTCAAAGGCTCCTAATTTTTATAACAACTAATTTATGGAAAAAATCAAAACGTACGGGGTGTGGCGGTGGTGGGTGTATAATATTTCGTATAAAAATATTTACCATAATGCTATTATCCAAGGGAGAAAACAGGGAACTACTTATTCTCAAAGCATTTTTATCGCACTGTTTATGTAACTCCAGTGAGGTCAAGTATGGTGAACACTAACTGCAACTGGATAGCTTCATTCAATAGGACAAACATCCATGATTCATTACTTTTCTAATTTTCAAGAGGAAGAAGTATGACGACCAGGTAGATTTTTTTTAGCTCCGGCTTTACCGACAATTTTTTTCCCGCTTCGCCTTTGATATTTAGTCTTTCATATAGTGATTTTATATTATGTAATCTTGATATGATTCTCCTTAATATAATTTGGATAATGTGCTCTAGAGCAATTCTGAACATGGATTCTGAGATATAACAAAACTGCCTAGAAAGTTCTAGCAAGATAATAACCTCTTTTCTAAAGCGTTGTTGATATAAAAACATTGTAAAAATATTGTATTAACACGGCACTGGTAGAATTATATATGTAATGATAAGCGATCAAGACATTAGCCGGCTGAGTGAGTAACATAATATGTTCCCTATCTAAAGCATGGGTTTCAACTTACCTGAATACTTCAAATAGCAATAATATTCCAACACGAGAACAGTCACGTCTATTGTTAAATTAAAGCCTGTCGATGGATGCACAGATGCCATGACAAAAGCTTTTAGGTAGTTGGGTTTATAGAGGCTGTTAAAACCGCCCCGCACTTCACGCCCCGCACCTTGAATCTCAATCCGAGTCGTAAAGGGTTTTGCATGAAGCGCACGATGCTCGCATTCTAGGGTTGAAATACGAATATCATTACAAATACGTTTAGTTTTTTGTAGTGTTAATTCTTATTTCCCGCTGTCTCGACAATGGACGCTTTTAGAAAATGTAGTATGTAAAAACTATCAAAGTAATTAATATTTCTCGATGGAACAGTTAAGACATTTCATATTATTTTCACCGACATATTATATTGTTTCTAAATAAACAGATATTAGTATTGAAATATTTTAGTTGCGGACCATGGTACTTTGGTTCATATTAAACCAGTTTTTTTTTTATTTTTTTTTTTTTTTTTTTGGCCCCCCTGACATAATCAGGGACTTTGGCATTACTTAAATCTATAAATAAAATTTCTATCCCCCATTCTCCCTTTTATTGTCTTTTCATTGGGCATGTTCTTTTGCCAATTCTTCCTTCTTTTTAATTTTGATCGTGATCTTTTATTCATTCTTATTCTTTTCTTTTCATTTTATCTTATACATAATTTTATACACAATGTCATTTAACAAAATACAATTAACGAATTCAAATAAAATAATTATAATGTAATTGTGATTTCAATTTCAGTTCCAATTCCAACAGTTGATTGTAATAATTCCTTCAATATCCAGTCGATTTTCCCGTGCCACCACGTTAGAAAGACCACCGCTATTTGTTGCGTTTTCCCAGCACCTCTTGCAACACCGTCCATGTATTGCAGGAGGGCTGGGCGGCGGTCATCGTCCAATATTAAATCAGTTTTAACCATATGAGAGTATTGGGAAGGATTATTATTAAAGCTGTTTGAATTCCCTTTTTATAGGCTTAGCTACAGAGCTAAGCCTATAAAAAGGAATGTACAGACATCGTTGCAGAAGTCCAGTTTGGATTAGATCAATCTAATGCGATCACCATTATAAGGTAAAAAGCTTCTGAGAGCTGTTCCCAGTGTGTACGTGTGAAAACATTCTTCTTTTGCTTTATATTCAAAATCGTGGACAACAAGTTTTATATTCCAAGTACTATTTTCTTTATCTAATGTTAACTAAGATCAGTTTCCTCTATATCTTCGTATGTATGTGTTTTTGAATCTATTCTACAATATTCGCTGCAAGGTGTTATGAAAAACATCAACTATATTGAAGAATTATCATAATACGCCCTTCAAAATTCGGTTCAATATGAAACGATGATTTGATATGTGTTTAGACGTTGCGATGTTTGGTGTAGATTCGAATCCTGTATAGAAGTTTGGGTAAAGGAAAATATTTTACATTATATGTTGATTCACTTTATAATGTTAGCCAAGATGAAAATATGTGTGACATAACAGTTGCTTGTAGAAAGGAGCTAGTAATTAAAAAGTATATATGAGGAATGTGAATTTAAACGCTATACACGCGCCATGAGCAAACCTCTTTGTATGTAGCGCCCAAGTGCGAAGTAAGCAACTAAGCACTACGGAGGCAACAATCTAAAGTGGCAACTAAGTCGCGCGCGAACTGGTAACGTCACGCAACTCGTATTTTTTAGTTCTCAGTTTTAATTAAAGCTAGACTTATCGGCAGTTGGAAGCCGAAGTCGTTTTCTGCACGTACTTTAGTTTAATACTAGACTTACTACATGATTTCGCCTGGCTAATAACTTTCTATTTATACTTATAGCTCCATGATTTCTAATGTGATACATTTTCTAATGGTCACTTAGCTAATTACCTCACTTTACTTCACAAAAATTCTAAATTGCTTATGATATGTACTATTTTTGTTTGGAAATAATTTTTAAGGTGTTTTTCCTGTACGTGACTATTTTTGTAAGAACTTTTACTTTGTAGTTTTACTTATAAACATATTCGGTTGTTTGAGTAAAACAAGTCGTAGTGACTTTTCTATCATCAATAAGAGTAAAATAGTGATGCAACCCGGACAAAATAAATCTTCATACATATAGCAATTTAACATTACTCCGCCGGGATGAATAAGGGATTGTCGCTTGGCGTTACGAAACAAGAAACTATTTTGCTAATAGGCAAGTCACCCCTTTCCTTTTCGGCAAACCTCCAATATCTACAGCATGTTTATCAAGTCGTTACTATCACCCGATCCAGCGGCTTCAGCTATCCGCTGTTTTGCATAACACCCTCACTATAGCGGTTATAGTAAACCTGAACATATGTTATTCGAGTTTAAATCCATGCAACCTTAATCTTGTGAATATACGGTCTTTTTTCGGATGTATAATTGTTTGTCAAGTGTGAAGGTCGGTTGGTAATTGGTAGATTTGTGCAGGCTTCGGCAGTGTTGCGCATGCGTCATGAACCCACTAGTAAACGATACTCCTGCCTTCTAAAGAGTTCAGAAGGCGTGATCCACGCGACGTTCAAGCACACGAATGTTGATCTTATATATATAGGAAAAAGAAAATCTTCGTTATGAAACTATGTAATCATGATGGAGCATTGTCTCTAAGGTTAACCAGCTACTACACTCTGGGTGAAAACCTATCTATATCTACACTAATGTTATAAAGAGGAAAGATTTGTATTTTTGTATGTTACGAATAAACTTAAAAACTACTGGGCCGATGCCATTTGGTATGGAGATACATAGTTTGAAATCCAGGGAGTGACATAGGATAGTTTTTATTTCTAAAATCCCACCGGAACAGGAATTACGCGGGTAAAATCGTGGAGAGCAGCTAGTCGTCTATATATTTAGCATGTTACTGTTTTAGGATATTTAATATGAAATGAGTCAATCGCGAAAGTTTTATAAAAAAGCCATCGATTCTCAAACTATAAGACTATATTTAATTCGTCCAATATATTCAGCCAGTGATGTAACGAATGTTTATTGTTTAATGTTTATTACCATATAATACAATACAATAACAAATGCGAATATTTATATCCAGCATTCGCGAATGCGGATGCGAATCTTGACTTTTCGAATAAATCCCGCTTGACTGGATTGACATTTCGCGTCGAACGTGTTATATATGTACGAAGTTAGTCACCTGTATAAAACGTATGTAGTTTTCATTAGACTAAGACAAGCGTTCCGCTTAAGAGTAGATAGCATTCTTTCTTTCTTCAGCCCTTCTGATAGACGCAAGAATTCCTCAAAGCATCATTCTGGTGCCCGTTCTTTTAAATCTATATATGGACCTCACTGATGTCACAGTCATTTTCTACTCCCTCCATTTTAAATAACACCTCGGATCTCGCGTTCAACGAACCGTTAACATCCTTAGCTCTTGGTGTAATAAATGTCGCATAGAAGTAAATCGGGATAAGAGCTACTCCATGCTGTTAGATTTAGGAAACTGTAAAAACAAACTCCTGGCCTTACGGCCAATAACGGTTTTACAATATAAAATATTAACTTTTCTGATAGATATACATATTTGTACAATATATTTCCTTTACAATAGACTGAGGTCAAACCCCAAATAAATCGGTTTTCCTGTCTGATAACTGAAATTGAACTTTGATTGACTTTAAAGAAAAAAAGGATTTAAATTTCGAATTTCAGTAGGTAAAACATTTGAAACCGACCGTTAATTACTCAGTTGACTAGGTCTCATAGACCACCAAACTCAAGTTTCTTTGGTGTGTCGTCTTAGACAACCGTATGACGTTCTAAACGTGTGTCAGACCCGTTCTGACGCACTCCTCCTTTTGCCCACATGGCGAAATTTCATGTTGCCTCACTGCAGATGCTTCATAATCTCTTTGTAAGGAAATCCGCAGGCATCCTGGGATACCAGAGGGATGTAGAAGTGTACTCAAATGATTGAAATGTTAAACATATGTAATAATATTGTAATTAGTTAGGTTTTTTCAAATCAATAAACTATCATTCAATGCAAATAAAAGAGTTCAGAATAAAAATTGTTTTCAATATTAATTTGACACTATTTTGTACAATGTGAAACCATATAAATTTTAATAATACAATAATACTCCTAGGTTACGTTGCTCGTTTTATTATACACTAGCTGTGTGCCCGCGGCTATGTCGGCGTTTCATATATTCTTCACTGTGTTTTAATTTTTTATCTAACTATCTATTCAACCGAAAGACGTCCACTGCTGGACATAGGTCTCCTACAAAGATCTCCACGACGACTAGTCTTGCGCCGCCCGCATCCAGCGGATGCCCGATAGGGCCTACGGGTTCTCAAATGGGTACCACGCACCGGAAGACGTAGCGTGGGTAGGCCCACCACAAGGTGGACCGAGGACCTGGTGATTTTTTTTAACAGGAACTTTAAATATTTTCTTAAAAAAATTTAGTGCTAAGATAAAGTAAACATATTTCTCATAAATTATACCACTTGTCCGTAAAACTGTGCAAACTCGGATTTTATTCAAGTTTTTATGAGTTTTATTTTCTTTACGCGGAACATTAAGTATTTATTTTGAAAATTTAAAAGTAAGTTACCCGGTGCAACTGCAGCTATCTACCAAAAAAAGTCCCGACAAAAGCGGTTCAGCCGTTCCGGAGATTACTCGATACAAACATACAGACAGACAAAAAAATTGTAAATTGTATTTTTCGTGTAGGTATCGAATAAAACATTCATATCTATTTAATAAAAAAAAAAATGGCATTACAAACAGAAACTTCAATTTTATTAATTAGTATAGATATAGATTTTAGACTATTGGAGTAAGTATAAGTTGGCTGCTTTTTTTTAAATGTAAATTTTAAATTTTTGTGAAGAATGCTTCCCGTAAACGCCTTTATTCAGACAATTAGGAACACTGAAAAAAAATAACACTAAATAAATTCCACATTTATATGTACAATAAAGTTTATGATAGGTGTCCTAGATCTGAATCTAGATTAGAATTTGAAACTAGACTAGTAAATAAAATGTTATATACCCACTCACTTTCCAAATATTGACTAGCTAGGTGTTTTTTGTACGTTTTTGTGAACAGAGCGAATGTAAAATATAGAACACAAGTTTTCTTCATCCTTGCAAAACTGTGGCTTTCTTCAAATTTTAATCTTTCTATTATTAGATAAGTGATTTCGAAATAATTATGTAAATACGTCGAGATAAAGACACATTAATTATAGTATGTAATGATATTTATTGATAATAATACGAATACAACCGGTCTCAAAATAAATGGAACTGTATCGATAAACATAAACAATAAACAAGTGTATGTGGGTCAAGATAAGCGATAGCAAGGACGCGACGGTTCACTCTAGAGGTCCCTACCTACTCCGAGTAGAGTGCGCTACGTACTGGCTACACCTTTTTTGTATAAATCTTTCGTTTCGCATTAGCGTTTATTTATCGCTAGCGGTTAGAACACGCATCGTTTTTTAAAATTATAATGAGTCTAAATAGCAATGTGCTACTTTTGAAAAGTAGTAATCAATTAGGCCGTGCCTATAGGCGTGGTTGTCTCTCTCAAATTGGTATGTACAGTTACGGAAAGCAATTACCTCATAATTATGTTTTCCGTAAACCAAGAATTGAGTGATGATTATAAAAACTTCTATTTTATGTCAATTAAGTGTAATAGGGAAACGCATAATGATCAAATTTATGTTATAACTGGAGGTGAGGTATGGAGTGCGGGTGGGTATTGTCGCGCGGAATGATAAGTCACGTGTCCCCGCATTCCGAGCGTCCGCGCTTCAAGTTACGTGGCGTGAACTAAAGAACCTCGCAGTGTATATATAAATAAACACGGTATGAAGCAAAGGACAAGTAACTTAAATTCAATGTCCCACGTAAATTTAAAAAAAAAGGTAGTCTAGTCTATATATGACAGTATCAAGGTCGTAATAAAATAAATTTGATTATTTTCGCTTCAATTAAAATTATAATTATCTGCTGTAATTTATTTTGCTTGAACTTTAAGCGGGGTGTTCCGGAGGAGTTGAATAATACCTCGGATTTGAATAATACGTTGCAGCGTGCAGTGACTTATTATTTCTGTTGACTACTGGTTTTGAGCAAGCTTATGCTATCTAAATTGTGTGGCAACATAGAATAACACCTGAGAAAGTTGCATTGAGCCTCTATCAACGAAGCAAAAGATTCGTTTTGTATTTTTTTCCAAGTCTTAATATTTTTATCTCTCTTACTCTTTACAGAATGTAAATTGTTGCGAACAGCGTCACCGATTATTCTATATCATATCGGCCGCGGTCCCCGCGACTCCTTTTAAACGTACAGCAGAGGATTAAAGTTTTTGTGTGCTCGATCGGCTTCTCTTCTCTGAAGGTTTTTTGTACTGTATACGCTCACTGCTTTGAGCACAATCTCTCCTGATGATACGTGACGAAGTGGTCTAGGTGGGTAAGCACACTAAGCCTAGAGATACTGATACTCGAATGCTCCCAGAACACACCTATTGGTTTTAACCAGATTTTCAATCTTGGCTAATCAGGCGGTATTATTCCTATCACGAAGCTATGGTTTCTTCAGAATGTGTTCCTACACCGAGATCTCGGGCTCATAATAGGGTTGCATAGGTGGGCTCGAACCCGCGCCTATTGATGCAAAACCTGATTGCCCTACCAAATGAAAGATCGAATTAAATAACTGAATATCTGTGACATCAATCCATGAATAACACTTTGAATAACATCGATATGTAGTAACAAAAACTCGTATAGTAATGCTTACGTAGATCGAGTTATTGCCATCAAGCAACCGGCCCACCGAAGCGGAGTCGTCAAAACATGACGCATAAGGCATGACGTTACGACTCGAGTGTGCATTATTCTATAATTTTCAACGGACGATTCACACAACACGATATCATGACAATTATCGAACAGTTAAACAGAGACTGAGTTTTGTGGGCATCGCGATGTATCGTATCGTGTCGGACTGTGTAAAACCGATATTTATTAACATACGAAAACAGGGAAGATTGTTTAACGGATGTAAAAAGGTATGGTATCTACATAGTTTTAGTAGCTAGTAAATAGATACGTTTCTAAAACACATGCAACTCATAAATTCGGGTAGCATTCCCTTGAGATTTCATAGTCACTATTGAAAATGGGAATCGTAAATACATCCAAAAAACTGTTAAATATAAAACAAATAATTAATGTACGATTAATTTCTAACATAATAACCGATTATGTATTTTTCGTTTTGGTATATTTCAAACGAACGATATTGCATCGAAATTGTTATAAATTTTGTCAAATATAAATTTGGATTTTTCGTTACTTCATAGGTGTTTTTGGATTCCAATTCTCGGGAAAACTCCCAGAGTCTGGTATAAATTTCGATGATTCCTTTTTGTTTCATAAACTATACGCAATATATATTTAAATCTTGCTAACGTATACTTAGATCGAGCGGGTAGGTTTAACTAGGAATGTTTCGTGGATTGCATACACAGCGCTAGTCCAAGCCGTGTTGTTTGTTTCCTTTACTATATACGTTAACATACAACCGTACTCACGTAACGGACAAGCCGATGTTCGTACCACATTGGTAACCCTTGTGCTAGTTACCTTTTTGCGGCTGAGTGTCTTCAGCACTCGGCCCCAAAGCCACGGTGAAGGTGTAGAGGCCCTTCCGGTCAACAGCATTAGCTAGTTAATAAAAAAAAAACATACAACCGTTTAAAAACAATGAAATTCCCTATGAAACTTTGTACGCGCTGATAGTCGCCGTCGCATTGTTAACGTGACAACTGCAAAACTAGTTGCTGTTATGATTATTCCTCTTTATTTTAGATATCATGATTATGACTATTACTATTAAAACCTATTATTTTGAAGCGATGATGTCGTCACTTAACATCAGGTGAGATTGTGGTCAAAGCACTGTGCTTATATCGTATAATATATATATTTCACGTGTACCAAGTGAGTGAGTTCATTTACGTGTGCGGTCACACTATTACTGAGAAGCATTTAATAATTTAAGCCTACTAAGTACTACAGTTAGACTAATATCTAAAACGTATGCTTCGTAATGAATTAACAATATATTAATTGTAATGGCTATTAATTGGACAGTGTTGGACGAAAAAGTGGTCGGAAGGAATCACGGCCCTTCCGTTACGAACCATTACTCGAGGTCCTTTTGACAGTGTCATCGTCTACCGTGATATACTGCTAGTCTGGCCTCAACATCCTTCCTCACTGTTTTAAGGGCTGCGGTTCATTGAATGATGCTTTTCTTTTGAATTTTATATGTTTTTAAAAATACATGATAAAAAGAGATTTTAAGTTAAAATTTTAAAGTTTTTTTTTTTCTATACGAACTCCACAAAAATCATCGCAAACCTGTGTCATTTTTAAACTAACCTAATTTTAATATATATTATAGTTCAATAAAATAAATGAATCAAAATATTAGTAATTAGTAAGAAACGCAACGCGACCGCCAAGTGTCATGTACATACATACACACATACCCAATGTTATGGTTATATGGAAACTCACCGGCACGGCGAAACAAACTTCCAAGTTACAGGATACAAGAAACAAGTTGGAAGTAATATGTAGTGTTGCCACTTCAACTACTCTTGGAGCTAAATTTAACTACGAAAATGAGATTTAATTAGTTAAATAATTTAAAAATACGTTCGATTTTCTTATGAAAATTAAAAAAAATTAACTGTTAGGAATGAAATGTCCCGTATTATGTTAACGGATATTAAATATATAGTAAGTAAGTATTATTTTTAGAAATATCCTTGAGGTACCTATTTTTTTAAATCGAAATTAATAGATTAGTATAGCGTTTGGCCACAATCTCACTATGACATTTAAGAACTTATTCGTTCCAATAGTTCGTTTGAACATGGTCGCCACACTTATTAATAAAACAGTAAACAAATTTATATTTATAAAAGTTAATAACGAGTAAATAAAATACGTACATGAATATATAATATACTTAGGAGAACTAATATCAAATAAAGACAGCATGAAGAAAGAAGAGTAACTAATACTTGGAAAAGATTTTGGTCTCTTAGTGAATTCATGAAAAAACACAGAAATGCCTATGAAAGAAAGAAGGAAAGTAAATAATATATGTATTCTACCATGTTTACTGTACGGATGTCAAATCTGGACTTTAACAAAACAACTAGAAAACAAAATAAACATTTGTCAGAGCGGAATAGAGAGAAGCACAATAGGAGTGGAGTTAAAAGAAAAAACTAAATAAAATAAAAAATAAAAAAGTGTAAAACCAAATTGAAAAACGAATACATAACTTACAAACAACTAAAGTGGAGATGGACAGGGCATATGATAAGAGAGGAGAAGGAGAAATGGACAAAACTAATAACAGAATGGTACCCACGAGATAGCAAAAGAAACAGAGGTAGACAAATCAAAAGATGGGAGGATGAAATCAAGAAAATAGCGGGTCCATTATGGACTCGCACAGCAAAGGACAAGACAGAGTGAAAGTCTTTGGAGGAGGCCTTTGTCGGCAGACAAACCTTTTCAGAATAACGGCTGTTTGTCGATATGTTCTAAATAATTAAACGCAAATTGTAAAAATAAGTTGAGGCATACTTTATTTTCTTAACTTATAGAATGTGAAATTCTATAAAGCAATAAAGGCTTTTTATTTTTTTTATTATTATCAAACAAATTTATCACTGCTTGATCTCGGAGGCGTTAAAAAAAAAGCTTATCCTGGATTTTATGATGAACTAAATGAAGTCTATTCGGCTCACGCGTCCGGTCCATTCGTAATTGTGTCTTTATTGCGGTGTGAGAGAGAGAGTGCGATATCTGTTGTCTCGCTTTGTCCCAAAGGAGTGTTTGACAGATGAATAGTGTGTAGTCCCGGGACTGGCAATGAGCACCTTGAGACTAGCTTTTTTATTGTGGTTCAAGTTAAAGCGGAATAAATATAAATTTGTTTGTTCTTTATAGTGAATAGGTGAGTTCATTTTTTTTTTATTCATTTGTATCGTAATGATCTATTGATAGAAAGTCTATATCTTATATGCGCAGAAGAATCCGATTTTTCTATGTACTATATCAACAACTTTTTCGTAATTTGAGCAAGTTCACTAATCAAAATTTAGTTGGTCACACTGTCGGTAGGACAAGTTTGAACAGTTGAGATAGGTTTTAGTAGAAGTATAGTAAATTTCTTGCCGTTTGATGTTATCAGTATGTTGTAAACTCTGATATCACGATTACAAACAAAATTAATTATGTAGTTTTTTTAAATTTTCGCGTTCCATATTTAAATGTAATTATTTAAAAACGGGTTTTCACGCGTTACCTTTCCTTTTTCCTACCCCGACGTTTCTTTCTAACTAAAACTAAACTCCATTCATAGTAAGATCCGTTTTACTTATGAAATGGAGAGTGAGCGCTCACTGGTATTCTTGGACGTCAGGTTGAATGTACGAGAGGATGGCTCTCTGGGACACACTGGAAACCCACACACACAGACAGATACCTGAACGCTTTCTCGCATCATCACCCGCGACACCTACTATCTATTGTAACATCCTTGACGAAACGAGCTTATGAACTTTGTGACCCTGAACATTTAAATACGGAGCTCGCACACGTTCAAGAGACCCTAAGAAGAAACGGATACAAAGCGAGTCGAAACGGTTTAGGTCGACACCGTGCGAAACATCCGAAGGTTAATAGGCAGTCTGCGTTCATGCCATACATCAAAGTAGTAACGGCCTAAGTAGGAACAGTTTAAAAAAAATTCACCATCAAGACTGTATACGTTCCGTTCTCCAAATTTGAAAATTTTATTCGCACGACGAAGGATGTAATCCCGTACCAGACACCAGGTGTCTACAAAATCGATTGCAGATGCGGTAGTTCCTATATCGGGCAGACTAAGCGCACTATCGCGCAAAGAGTCAAAGAACATATCGCGGCTGTAAATAATCGCAAAACAACGAAATCAGCGATAGCAGAACATCTGCTCAACTCCATTACCAACCATTGGATCGAATTCCACCGGCCGAAAGTTTTATCCACTGATCGCCAATACTATCGCAGAATGGCTTGCGACGCGATTGAAATTAAAAAACATAAAAATTTAAATCACGAGGATGGATATAGGCTTTCCGCTGCGTGGAATCCGATGTTAGAAAATGTCAAGGTTCGCGATTTATAGTCACAGGCATCGTCGATGGACACTGTTAGTGTTGTTTGTTGTTACTATAATTAATATAAAGACCAAACGGGGGTAGTTCATCAATATACCTCTGAACGCAGCAGGCGACGCCGCGCACCGCCAGTTAGCCCGTGACCACGGTTGGTGAAACCCAGCCGAAACGTCGGGATATAAAAAAGGAAAGGTAACGCGTAAAAATCCGTATTGAAATAAATTTTTTTTTTGTTCGTTTTTTGCATTTAAAATTAATTATGTTAAAAAACAGTTAATATAATTATTTCGCAAATCATTCAAGAAGCGCTTAGATGAATATGCATTTTACACACGATGTTCTTGTCATTTTGACTTAAAACTATAAACGTAAACCACAAGCGCACATATGCGATTTGTGCTTCTAAACATCTGTGCCTAAGTATGTTATTGTAAGGGGTTGAAACAGATGTGAAATATGGTAGGCAAAACCCAAAACACCTTTTATATTTGCTAGGTATTCCTGCTAAGATAAGATTTAAGTTATTTTTTTCTTTATTAGAAAAACACTAAATTACTAAAATTGTTAGAACCACCAAGATTGTTGCATAAATGAGATTTTTCTTCAAACTTTGAAGAACCATTATTTATATCTATTATACAGATATTTAGTTATTCTTTTTGATATTTGAGATATATAAAAATGTTCTAAGATAAATAGATTTCTTTTCATTTAATGTTGTGATACATTGAATAGTGCCATCTTTAACAGCAAATGACAGGAGGAACCCAAAAATCTCTCAATGAAGAAAACGTTTTCTGCCGAAATCGAAAATAACCCTAAACAGTCATACTATGGGTTTAATAAACGTGCGGATCGGTCCGCGGACATGGTATGTCGAGGTGTTCAGTCGTGTAAGTAGGGAAGGTGAATAAGATTTTTCAAAATGATCAACTTTTTGCATCGATTCTCAAAACATCGAGGTCCAAGAGATCAATATTTTTTCTATTTGTTTCATTTTACTTTTTATTCGTAAATAGTATTCTTCCTCTGGTTGAAATTAGACTATAATTATCATTTATAGCAAAAACTGTGTTTTTTATTAAAAGTAAAGGTCATCAATAGTAACTAAACAAAAACAGAAGAATGCCTAATCTACTAAGGAAAAATGACAGTGAACTGTTTTATTTTTACCTGTTTACAGATTATCATCATATTATAGAAAACAAAAACGACACTCTATTATCGATACTTTATTATTTTAATAGATCGATATTTTGGGCCTCGATGTTTTGTGAATCGATTCATCAAACTTAGATTCGAATTTATTCAAAAATCGATCTTTATCGGAAAGGATTCCTTCCCTACTTAGGGGACTGATAACATCGCCTGCCGCCGTACTACGTCCGCCGTCCGGGTTGTTAGTGTATTAACACCACTAGGGTTTCAGATAATTGTATAGACAAAAAATAAAATTTGCATTATTGTACTATTTATTTATGCTATACTCGCATGCAACTTGTACCGCACATCAAACAACGACGGAAAATGGGTGAAATGATTACAATACTTAAGATCGGACGTTGTGCGGAGGAGCCTGATGTGTCACATAGAATCTCTTGTGTGATCATTCTGTGGGAGGAAAAGACTTATAAATAAATAATTTAATTCGCAGTATTAAAACGCAGACTGGAACTAAAATTGTCAAGATATTATAACAAACACGAAATTTTTTAATCTTGTTTGGAAACTATCAAAACATGCTTACAATGAAACCGGATAACTATAATTTTTTTCCAATGATAATTTAAATATTTATGTGATATGAGCGAGTATCACGGAATAATTGCAAGGGAGAATTATGATGCGAATTTAATATATTCGTGCTTGATTTGAAAACGTGCTTTTTATGCAACTGTGTATATGCTGATTTACTTACGAGTTATGAAGTTTTAATTTCTCGCTGTACCAATTATTCATGATCTAAAAAGAAAAACAAAATCAAACAAACAACGTATTCACGCCAGGTACAGTTTATTAATTAAAAGTTTTCATCAATATAAGAAAAACGATTGGATTGCATTTTCTAACAATACCCACCTTTTTTTTTTTTTGACGGGGGGAAATGCATTTACGCACTACCCTTACCTATTGCATTAGTGAGACCGAAGTCCCCCAATGCAATAGGTAAGGGGGCACGGAGGAACAATACCCACCTGGGTAGCTACCACCCTCAAGTTCGAAAACCTGTCGCTAAATACCAATAGGTGTGTTCCGGCAGCATCACTTGAGAACCAGTACCTAGTCGAGTGTATCTAGGTGTTTACCGGCCTAGACCGCATCGTCATTTAACATCAGGTGACATTGTAGTCAAAGCCTATAAAATAGCTTTGTAAAAAAACCTAAAAAGGAATCATCTAGATTCATTTATTTATTATGGAAATTATTATTATTATAATAATTTTACAGGCAAAATAATCACATACACCCAATTAGTCTTAATATTTATTCCACGATAAAATAAAACACAGAAATGAATAAAAAACCATATATTTATTTACTTACATCATATTCCTTCTATTTTTTTTGCAGCAATTACATGTTTAAAATACAAAATAAAAATTGTATACATTTATATGTTTGTGTGCTAAGAACTAGTCTATTTTCTAATTATTATACAATACAATATATATAAATTAATTTTATTATTATCATCAGTAAGAGGTAATAAGGAGGGAGAGGAGGACATAGATACAAAAATATTTCCTACTTCTTCTATTAGTACCAGGTAAACATAAACCGTGAGAATGTTTAATAAAAATGACAAACAATACGCTTTTACCTCTGGAGTTTATGCGGTCGGGCGAATCGTATGATGCTCTTTCGCAATGTGAAAGAAGCCAATGATGTCACTCACTATATCTCTATTGTTCTATACTCTATAGGAATTATTATTCATTGTTAAAAGTCAAACTGTTATATCGTAGGGAATTTTATGAATATTTTCAATTCGTTTTCAATATACAATCGTAACAAAAGTTAGTAAAATATGTATGAATAATATTGTTTCTTTGTATATTACTAACAAAACTTAATAAACACTTGTGTAAGCATTCTAGGAAAAATTAAAGAATGTGATGCAAAACAAGGTAAGCCTGCAAAAGAAAAATGAAGGTAGCCTTCCTTACCTATTAAAAAAAGGTAACTTTTAATCTCCATACGAAGACGTATTTCCTGAAAAACCAAAAGCATTATTTACGTGAATGAACTCAATCAGCATATTACAATAATAATTATTATTATATAACTCACTATTATTTTCAAGTATAAGAAAGAAGAAAGAAAGGAAAGGTGGTTTGTTGAATAGGGAAATAAATCCGTAGTAATAACACTGAAACTACCAGGAAACAATAAGTTATAAGAAATTATTTGCCAATTTTTGTCATCGTTACTTTATACGGGTAGCATCGGCCAAATTATAATCAAGGCAACCCTGATTATTGTAGATTGCTGTGCTCTTATTTAGGTTCAAATATGTAAGTGTGGGCAAATTTTAAAATTATATTAGTTATACATCACATGAGGAGGTTCAAATTCGCGTTCACATGTGGTTATTCCACTAGTTTTAATAATTCGACTCTCTATACCTAACTTTTTGCATCCAAATCTGAATATTTAATAATGATTTTTTTTTGTTATTTGTAAATTTAAAAAAAAGTTGCCTACGCGGATATTATTAACAAGGTTCCTACTAAGCTTAATTACCACTTCTTACCGCGTGAAATTGCTTAAAAGCATGCTAAACGAAATGTACATGTACTTTTGTCATAAACTGAGTGAGTACTAGAGGCCGCGGCGGGCAAAGTACGGCGCCGTGACGTTCGCCGGACAAAAAAATAAATGGAATCTATTCAGGGTTGTCAAGGTGGGATATGTGCACTTATCTTTATAGGCTTATATTTATTACCCTCTTTAACAAAATCCCTATAAAAGAACGCTGACGGGGGAATCGTGATGCATCCTTCTTTGAACGTGCAGTTACACCCGGTTGCCATGTAACCGCTGCGTTTGCCGTGTAACATGTTAACCAACTCCTAAGGTAGCATTAGTAGTCAAAGTAAGATCTTCCCGCATCAACTGCGAAAATTTGTATGTTAGCGCCCACACCCAGGAAACCAGCGTTTCCGTCGCCGGGTTGGATGGCTATCTTTGCTCCCGCATACACTCCAGGTCTCCCTCCGGTGGACACCCAAGACATGCTCCGTTTCCCAAATGAGGAGACTCACGCATAACTTTGCACATACACACTCCTGCCACAACACGCAGGTACATAGGTTCTGGAAGGAACCTTTTTTTCTTTTTACTATAATCAAAATTTTTGGACTTAGTTGTTACTTAGGTTTAAATTTTCGTAATTATTTTGCTCCGATAACGGTCAAGCCGACGTTCATACAATTTTAGTGCCCTTGTGCTAGTTATATCTTTCGGCTGAGCGCCTTAACTCTCGCCCCAAAGTTCGGTAAAGCTGTCCTTCTGGTTAACAGCATTCGTTAGTTTAAAAAAAATACAAAGATAGTGATTCATTCTACGTTAGCTGTCGATACGAACGTATTTATATATTTATTTTTATAACTGCTTCGGTTGTTTGGTTGTTTGTGTAGATTTCACATCTTTTTTATTGATATTTCACTAGTTATTTTCAAATCTCTAAAGATCAAGTTTCAAGAATGTGATATCTTAACTTTACCCTCCCAATACATTTTCGATAACTTAATGCATATTCGTAAAAATATAGACAAGCTCAATCTAGTGAATGATCACTATAATTTTAATATTAGAAATAAAGACAAGTTGGCCGTCCCACGCTTTAGGCTAAGTAAGTCTAATAAAAGCTTTATAAGTAAATAGTATTCGGTTGTACAATAAGATCCCAAGTAACATTACCGATTTACCTGAAAATAAGTTCAAGTATTATGTGAAGCAAGTTTTAATCTCAAAAGGTTATTACAGGGTGGATCATTATGTGAACGATAATGATATTTGGAATCAAATCCCATCTCTGTGCTTCCGCTAACATTGGTTAAGACTAGGATTTGTACAGTTAATAATATAAAAAAAATGATATATATTATATTCATAAAAAAAGAACCAGATCGAGTTTCTTGCCGGCTCTTCTCTCGACAGGGTTGTTTTTCGAACCGGTGGTAGTGTTTTAGACGTTCATAAGGCCTTCTTAGGGCCTAAATTGAATAAAGATTTTTTTTTATATAGCACTCTATTAATTATTTTTTTTTATGGTGTCAAAAGAAATCTGTAAGTAGATTTTTCCCCCTTTTAGGAATACTCAATATAAAAGATCCCAAACAAAAAAAATGGCATCTTTTGTCCGTACTGTTTTCTGACGACTAATTTATAGAATTTTTGGAAGTTAAATTTTAAAACATTTTTATTTCAGTATTATTTTCTAAAGTGTTGGTAACCCTACCTACTAATGTGTGAGTAATTTGACTCGGCACATGCTCTCCGTAGCACTGTTTGGTTTTACTGTCTGTAACGGTGTGACTAACATGTTGCTCTAGTCTGTTATATAAAAGATATTATAATTTCTTTCTGGTTGTTAGATAACAAATTTTTTGTTTGCGGATCCGTGAAATCTAAGATACATTTTCAATATGCATATATTTTAAATAGAATTATACGCATTTCAAAACATTTTTTTTTTATGTATACTAATAAATTAAATTGAAGTATGTGTAATGGTTTTTTTTTTTTTTTTTTTTTTTTTTTACTAAATAGATACGAACGTATTAACGATACTTACACCAAAAATACAATGTTTAAAATTTTTGTCTGTCTCCTCGTAATGGGTAATCTACGGAACGGCTATACCGATTCTGTCGGGACTTTGGTAGATAGCTAAAGTTAGTCTGGGAAGGTAGGGTACTTTTAATTTTAGATAATAATTAGGTGCGGCGTAAAAAATAAAACACAATAAATGAAAACAACAATTGTTTTTTTTTTTTTTTTAATTTTTTAGGAAAATAATTAAGTGTCCGTGTCAAAAATTAAAACTCATGAAATTGTGAACATAATACGATTCAATGGACAGCTCCATTAAAACAATCACCATCAAATCAGTGAAAAATTATATTACACAGTGAAGAAAAAATGAAATCCGGGCGGAGCCGCGGGCACAGAGCTAGTTTATAATAAAAAAACTAAGTATTATGTTACGTGAACAAAATTAATGTAAAATTAACAACAATAATTCAAGTAAATTTTCAATTATGAAGATGTTATAAAAATTATGTTGAACTTGTTTTTAATTATATTCTCCAAAAGTGTCGTTTTTTTTAATTTCATGACGAAAAACTTACTGATTGTTAGAATAATATTCATTTCTTTTGCCTCCATACTCAGTATTGTTTATGTTCGTGATACCGTGATTACTTCTTACTCACGTCTACATAAAATACCTAATAACTTTTATTAAAAGATAAAGACATTGAATATAGTATAATAATACCTTATGGTTAAGGATTACTTTCAATTGACATGTTTTCATTGCTTTATTTTTGTAACCGGTTTCCTCAATAATATTTATTTACTATTTTTGTGTTATATTTACTGTGCAAAAATGTATAAATATTTCTTTTTTTTTTTCAGGTATGTAGATAGTACTGGTTAACTGGAATATACAGGTACAAATATACAGACAAACAATCATCAATTACGTAATATTAATAATTCATTAATATATTTTAATTTAAAAATTATTTATTATTAATACCATCGAGTATAGTTCATATTTTAATCGAGTTTGTTAAGATTTTTGAAATTATAATTGTATGAAGGTGCTTATAAAAGTAGACATGATCATAGCAAGTGGACTGGTGGACTATTGGAGATCGCTCGTTGTACTATTAAATATTTAACCAGCAACTAACAAAATAAATAATAGGTTCCTAGATAAAAAAAATAAAAAAATAAGCGTGGTGAACTACGGGATATTTTAAGATCGGCTAAAATATGTATTTTGTAAGTACATGCATGTCTTGCGGGCAAAGAATATGTAATTATCCTGTATCACTTGGGAAACCTCAGGCTATCACTTAATGAAAGCTTTGTCAATTCTTTCATGTGGCGTGTTCTCGAATTATGCTTTTTTTTTTGCAGATATTTTTTAGTTTAAATATGTACTGCATCACTTTTTCTTCAATCGTATTATAAAGTTGTGGTTCACAATGAAACAGCATTTGTGTGTTTCGCTTTTAATAGTTCGATTCTTTCCTAGCTTAACTTTGAATGTAAATGTGTCCAAATCGTATACTAAAATTTTGTGAAAATAATATTAACATTACTAAAAATTATAAGCACTGTTAAGAAACTTTCGAAGTTATTCAAACTATTCGTGCGGGCGTACCGCACGGTCTCTCTGACGGCGGCAATCGTGCTGGCAGACTTGCTCCCGCTGGACCTCCGGGCACGGGAGGTGGAGAGTCTGTACCGTATAAAACGTGGTGAGCAACTGGACGAGATCGTGGTCGACCGTGAGTTGGAGCGGCCCGTTCCATTTTGCCAGTATCCTCACCCAGCGCTATGCGAGGGCGAAGCGTACGAGAGCCTAGAAGCCCCCCTGGAACAGGGCGGCTCCCAAATCTTCACCGACGGCTCTAAGATCGCCGGTGGAGTGGGAGCCGCTTTTACTTGGTGGAAGGGGGGCAAAGAGTTCAGGTACTCCACGTTTCGCCTAGAGCCCTTCTGCACGGTATTCCAGGCTGAACTGTATGCGCTCTATAGGGCGGTTCAGGCGGTTGAAAAATCACGGGACCGGGAGGTCGGCATCTTTAGCGACTCAAAATCGTCGCTGGAGATGCTGGCAAACCCGGCACCCCCCACACCGCCTGGCCCTGGGAGCGCAGCAGATGCTCCGGGAAATGCGTGCAGAGGGACGCTCGGTTCGCCTACACTGGGTGAGAGCACACGTCGGCACCTCAGGAAATGAGCGAGCCGACGAACTGGCAAAAAGGGCCGCACACAAAAAGACCGCGGCAGACTACGATCGGTATCCGCGATCCTACGCGAAACAGGCGATAAGGCGGGACACAGTTAGGAAATGGCAGGCGCGCTACGAGGCCTCCGACACGGGGGCGGTGACGCGGGTCTTCTTCCCAGAGGTAGAGGTGGCCCATAGGGTGTTGAAGAAGACCCGTTTGTCACCGACCCACGTGCAGATCTTAACGGGTCACGGAGGCTTCGCAGCGTACCTGCATCGATTCAAAATCAAAGATAGTCCCGCGTGCGCCTGTGATCCGGATACCGCCGAGACAGTCCTACATCTTCTAGAGGACTGTCCTAGGTTCGGCTTGTCCAGGTACGAACTCGAGTGTAGAACTGGGGCCAGGGTGAGAGCGGACGCTCTGGCTGAGATGCTGCTGGACGAAGACCACCGCCCAGCCCTCTTGCAATACATGGATCGTGTTGCAAGGGGTGCTGGGATACGAAATAAGTAAAGGTGGTCAAAAGCTGGCGGCCCCGGGGGTAGGTGGACTCGGGAAAGTTAAGAATTGCTAGATATGGACCGCAATGACTGAGGTTTGCGACAAAACCGTCTCATTTAGTATTTATAGTGTTTGTCTTTGTTTTGTAAATGTTTATATTTATTAAAGATAAGTGACGTACAGAATGACGAAATTAAAAAACATGTATAGATGTAAGATATAGTAAGAAATGTAATAAGGAATAAAGAATAAAAGAGCAAAATAAAAATAAAGAAACTGGCAAAAGAACATGCCCAGTTAAGGGGAATACAAAAAAGCACAAACAAATTAAACATTGGCAAAAGAACACGCCAATCATAAATAAAAATAAACTAAAAGAGCGACCGGGGGAATTGAAAAACTTATTTTAGTATAGTATTAACAAAGTCCCTGATTACGTCAGGGGGACACTCTAAAAAAAAAAAAAAAAAAAAAAAAAAAAAAAAAAAAAAAAAAAAAAAAAAAAAAAAAAAAAAAAAAAAAAAAAAAAAAAAAAAAAAAAACTATTCGTGCAGTGGAAATAGATTTTCTAATGACGTCATAGGGCACTGAGCTTAATACGTACTTAACTAGACTACTATTTTTAACACAGAGGTTTAGTATAAGAATAACTTTTCAATAAATATTTTATTTTAATTTCGTATTTCCTCAGAAACGATATAATGTTTTATTAGCTATTAAAAGCTAATAAAATAATAATATAAATTAATCGACACAGTTAAACCGTTCTCGAGATATCTATAAAGCTAGAATTTTTCCGTTGTTTAAATACTTATTCTGCTATTCGGGGCGGAAACAAATCCAATAAATCAAAAATCATAAAAATGTATCCAACCGTTTTGAGTTTGTTGAAAACTAACTCGACTTTGTTTTATGTACAAAATATAGAGTATAAATCAATGTAGTATTTTCTCTATTAGGAATCATTTAAAACTACTTATTTTTTTGCAATCACGTACCTATTTCAGTCGTTGAGTTGAATGTGTTTTTAAAAAGGTATTTCGTTCTCCCTTGTATTTATTAGCGGTGACACATACAGTTCTAAAGTGATTCATAAAGCTAGTAACAACTTAACAAGTCGCGGTGGTTCCTTGTATTGCATTAGACCTTGCGCATAGGCTATGAGTAATGTTGTTTATACTGTTTTCGCTACGCGAATTGAATATCGGTTTTTATTGTATTTATTTTCGGTTACTTAAACGTCATATGTATTTGATGGATATATCGCTATCACTCAGTAGTTTTGATTGGTAGCTAACACGCAGTATTTTGGGAAACAATCTGATTTACTATTATGTATTTCCTAATAAATACATACATACATTAATAGTAACAATGCTGATGCACGTGTAGCAAGACAGCAAGGAAATAGGACAGGGTTTGGGGCTGCAAAGAAGCCAAAAATGGCTGGAAATCGCGATTACCCAGTCAAAGCAGTTAGTACAAAAATGTGTCTCGTTATTAACAAAGTCTTTATTGTACCTATATTCTTTGTATTTTCGTAGTACTTTCATACTTTATAATTCACGTTCATTCACTGTCACTGTTAATTTGGTTTTTATCAATGAATTCTAAATATCTTAATCATAAATATGATTTACTTTTAAATATTATGAAAAGCAACATCTGTCTGTTCTTTAGTTTGTTCATAAATTGAGAATTATATAGGCAATCGATTTCTATAATCATTTTTTTCTTTATATATATATTATAATATAAATGGATTCTCTCATCAAACATTAGTATTATCATAGATAAATTATTATATATCTTTGGAATTATGTTTTGTTTTATATTGAGCTTACAATAACAAGTCGTCAAAAAATTACCACCAACAAGTTACAAATTTAAGAAATACATATAATGCAATGCATAATAACTAACATATTTGTTAAAATTAAGAAATGGATTTATGTTCTTTATTCGTAATCTCTACCATAATTATATTTATTTCAAATGTATAGGCTCTCATTTTGACCACAATCTAACCTGATATTAAGTAACAATGTGACTCAATCCGATAAACAAAGTAAACCTAAAGGTAAAAGTGATGCCGACATGCTTTGACATAAAACATGAGAGTGAGATATATATATATAGCAATCTTCTCGTGCGCTCCTAGTCAGCTCAAGCAAATCAGCAGTAGCTTAGTGTGTGTGCTCCCTAACCATTCTTTATTTCATAAAAACATTTTACAATTTAGAAAAATAAATTACAAAACAATTCATAAAAAATAAACAAAGTTGAGATTACAAACTAAACTTCTACTAACTTACGAACTAACAGGGGACACGGGGAAACCGCATCAGGGCTATTCCCTTCGACGGTGGCCTCTCCTTTGTCCGCGCCTACGGACAAGTCTGCTGGGTGAGGCACACTAGGTGCGTCCCTCGTGGAGTAATCTTCTGAGTTCCTGGGAGCTAATCCTGCTATCGATCGGACTCTGAGGGGTCAGGGAGATGCACCCGATCTAGACGGGTCATAGTCACGGTCCTCCTTCAACTACCTACTCAGCTAGGCGAGGACCGGCGTATGAGATCGCGCGCCTGAGGCCTATGTACTAGTGACAAGTATTCACCTCTTCCTCTCCGTCTGTCGGGAGGTCTAGCGTGCAACGGCGCGATGTTCTAGAGGTGAACGTGCGCCGACGTGTCCGCTCTACAGAACATGTTGGTTGCAAGGCTGCTTATGAACGCATCCAGGCTCTCTACACGTAAGTCACGCGCAATTACGTGGTTGCTGACGTATCGCGGTGCCCCCGCGATCATGCGAAGCGAGATGCTCTGTTGGGCTCTAAGCCGTTTTCTTGTTCGTTTCCGATAAGCGTCTGAACCATGCAGGGGCGGCATAGGTAAATCGTGACCTCAAATAGGTTTTGTACAAACCAAGCCTCGTTCTCAAGGGTAGCTTTGAGGTGAGCACTGGACGCAGCATTTTCCTCGCCGCTCTTGTCCGCGTGATCACATCTCCTACATGACTTGAAAAAGTCAGGTTGCGATCTATGATTATATTTCGATCTACGTGACTCCCAGGTATTTGACTTCACCCTTCCACGGTATAGTCTTTCCCTGGAGCGTCAAGCAAGGTGGTAATCTACTCATCATCACTCTAGTCATGAGTGCCTGTGTCTTCCCTACGTTGGCCTTCAGCCTCCATCTCCGTAGCCATTCAGGAAGGGTATCTAGTAGTTTCTGGACTTCAATTTGCGCATCTTGTGGCGTGTTATCAACGTGGAAGTATGCGGCGTTATCGGCGAATAGAGCCAGCTCTGTCCATCCTTGGACTGGTAAATCATTTGTGTAGACGGCGTATAAACTAGGAGAGAGGCAGCTACCCTGCGGGACTCCGGCTCTCATAGGGAACTCCCTAGACACTTGGCCTTCGACCACTACTTGGACGCGGCGGTCTTCCAGGAAAGACTTTAGGACATGGAGAATCTTCCTAGGGATCGTGGTGGTCGTTAACAATTTGTATAGCATCCCCTGGTGCCATACTTTGTCGAACGCCTTCTCCATGTCCAGCAGTACAACTGCGACATATTGTTTGTTTTTTCTTGCGGTATCTATTATATCAATGACCCTCGTGAGTTGGAGAACAGTAGAGTGATGCTCTCTAAACCCGAACTGTTCGGCTCTCAGGTTCATGTGCGGCAGCATCTTGGACAGCACGAGCCTCTCGAACACCTTAGACAGCGTGTTGAGCAAAGTAATTGGCCTGTAGTTTGCAGGTTGTCTTTGCAGGTTCTTTCTGGGCTTCGGTAACATGCGGACCAGTCCGAGCTTCCAGTCAGAGAGTGAGATGTCTCGACGTAACTATTTTATAACATAGAAGACTATTTTTTACGCTCCTAGAATTGGAAACAATTACGAAGGCGTGTTCTGTTTCTAAACTATTTCCTTTTGTATATATAGTTAAAACTTAAAAGTTCATATTTTTGACTTATGAATCTTTCTTTGTAACCTTTTTTTTTGTATTATGTAATTCCCTAGGTACGTGTGGCGGTTTATAAAAAAAATGTTTTTCACAAGTAATTTTCTTGTGTTCTAAATCCATGAATTTTTATTTTTAAAATTGTATACCGGAGCTATAGTCAGTTTGTGATTATAGCTATTAGAATATTCGATACGCAATTGAAATAATGCTCGATAATGTCACAAGTCAGTCGTCTGTTACCACTTTGATATAGAAATACCTACATATTCACAATTATTACGCACAACTCCTAATCTAATTAGAGAAGCGATAAATCCTTTTAGTGACATGCAATCTGCAACTCATAATGAGGTTGTCTATGTAAAGTTATTTTCTGAACATTACAGTGTAATTATCAAAATCAAATTGGTTATTCAGATCAGTCGTTAGGGCAAATGGGATAAGGGTTTAAACTAATTAAAATATTTACAAACCCTTTAGCAACCTTCTTCAACTTTAAGAATCAGTCCATCTTATAGCGTTTTCGAGCATATTTTATAAGAACATTAGGTTAAATTGTTTAATAAAATTAATTTCTCGTGCATCAATTAGAAGTCTGAGTATGCAAGTCAACGACTGTATTTAACATTTGAATGGTGGAGATGCGAGCTTGCAACGTGCACCATGCAGTTTTGATGTCGCACTAGTGTACACCACCGCCTTATCGTGTCGGGATTCTCAGAAATGGCTACCTACGCGTCTGCGGCCCGCGCAGGTAGCGCCTCGCACGACAAAAAACTTCTAGTGATGTATCGGGAATTATAGTATCGATGTTTTATTCACTCCTAATCAATGTTTATTAAAGATTAAGAAAATATATCCAATTAAGGCGGTAGCATTTATGTTACTTAAATTTAAAACTATTAAGGCGCAATATGACAAGTAACTCATGTCTTTTTTGGACGGAAGTAACGTTTTCAAACGGAAATGATGTAGGTAAATATGATTTTTATTACTCATATTGTAGAAAACATTATCAGTAAATACTATTCTAAACTTTAATGTGATATATATTTATATTATGAAAAACGTTATTTTTGTAATACCTGTCACAGCAGTCAAAGTAGTAGTTTTAATTCAAGCGCGCGTAAAGGTTGCATACAAACATTATTATTTTTAAACAAATCTGATACAGAAAATGTTTACTTTTGCTATATACAAGCTGTATCCGCGACTCCGCTTACGAGTGAGAGAGACTCTATATTCTTTATTACTCTGCAATGCATTATCTATATTAAATATTCAATGGCGCTCAATAACACCAAATATTTCACTGATAAGTTAAATAAAATAAAACACTATGGTCCTTCTGAAAATTCCGATAATCGGACGAAATTTGAAGCCTTTTTTATAAATAAGCAAATACATTTTCTGCTCTGTTTATCAAGTAATACTCTTTATTTAGTATTACAGTAAAATAAAGATGAAACAGCCTCTTATTTCTTAATACTTTCATTAATGATTTGGTTCGAATTTCACCCACCGGGAAAACATTAGTACATGTGAATAACTAGTCCAAGTGCGTAATCGTAAGTACCTATATTTGTGTAAATGTAAAACGGTTTTAAAACTATAATTGATTACCCCACTCGTATGTCAAAGCCTATTTGTTTTTCTTTTTTTGATTATTAGCTTAGATGGTTTAAATATCTTACTTAAGTATCTAAACCAATTCTATAATTCGAAACAGTTAAATAACCAAGAAACGTAATTATATTCGCTTTTACAATAGTAAAAGTGATGTGTGGGTTGTATAAACGATGAAAATTTTTATTTAACTATTGCGAATTGTATTTGTTACAGTCTACCTACCACTATACGTAGTTCTGTTCTTAGGTAAACCGATAATCATTGCACGTGTCATAACATTAAAGTTATTGTCTGTTCACAGAATAAACATAATCTGGTTAGGCTGTTTTGGCTTTACAACGTCATCGCACAATGGTATGCGTTTTACTTAGTAGAATCACGTCTCTGTGTTATGGTATTGTTAATGTCTTTTAAGGACAATGGCTAGTACACAAAATTGTTATTCTACAAGATTGTTAGCTATAAGCTCAACTGCATCTCAAAAATCATATGTTTCAATATGATAAGTCGTTAAAAAAGTATATGTGAGAAACATTGTTGCATCTGAATACGTGTACAAATAATGAACTACAGTTTTTTTACGCTTTAATGCCAAAAACTATTATCTTGTTTATGTATCTTGGTTATTTAATTGGACACCGGATTATCTAATTTAATGAGGATATTTTTATTGATACCTTTAGATCATCTGACCGAAAGTTATATTTCCCAGTCAACCTTACAGCTAGCAATTACATGCATTATGAAATGAGAGTAAATTATTTTTTTGTGAATTAGTCTTCTATACAATCCTATCTATCCCATCTATCAATTCTAACCTTTTTTTACTAGTTTATTAGCTTTAATATTAATAACAATATTCTATAACTGTGATTTGGTTTAAAACAGCCTTATTATAATTATGAAAAATATACTCATATGAAATATATCAACACTGTAATATTTTACAATCACTAATTATAAATATAAAAACATTACAACAACTATGATTAAATAAATCGATTAGTATTAAAATTATATCGATATTTTATAGTATGATATGACAACAACCGCTCACCCCTAATCCGGAGCCCCGCCGCGTTGATAACTTTTTGTATCCCACGAAAAATGTTATTGTATTTTTTTTTTATTATTTAAAGACCCGAAGGTCGCGTTATCGTGGAGCCGTACGTACGGTAACTGTGCTGCGTGAATCACGAATAGTTTTATGTTAACTAAAACTATATACTGAATGTTTTTCTCGGTATTAATTGCTGCATGATATTCGATACAATATTTGTACTATGGGCCAGCTCGTATTCATAACGTATGCTGCGGTATAGGGAGGTATTATTTTTGGGTTTTTTTTCTCTTAGAACTCTACGGCTCTTTAATTTTTGTAAAATAGAGTCCATTTTACACTAAACGTTTAATTTACAAAGTTCGCAATGTCTTAAGACATTGCGACAAGAATATAAGTACGGTTAGTCGATGAGTTTTATTATACTTTTTTGAGAATTTTCTTATGTCTTTTAATATTGAATTTTATGTTCACTTTTAAACTTTTATGTTATTCGATTTTTTTCAACGATATTTTTTTTCTAATTTATAGTGACAAGTCCTTGTTGGAAGATAAAGTACCAAAAAATCACAAGTATTAAGATAAAATTAAACTTTTCATGTTCGCAGTAAAACTTTATATTTTGACCTAGTCCTAGCATGGTCACTGTCCACATTAGTCAGGACGCTGCGACCGTACGGGTTCGGTTTTAATATTAAGTACTTCCATTCGGACTGCTCGCCCGCGGTCTGTTAATGAAGTGATCTGTCTACCCCGGTCAATATTCATTAAGCCTCATGAAGCTGTACCCGCACAGTACAGTCGCGTACATTCATGTTTTGTTTTTTCTTTAGAGTATGATGTAGCAAAAAGCCATACGCTTACTTGATAACAAGTAGTTCTATTTATAATCAACTTCCAAAATGACATAACTCCTGAAGACCGATGATTATCTTTATTGTGTCATAAAAAAAACAGTAAATAAGGCAAGTCAGTGAGTGACCAACAAAACTGTACGTTTTTGCCGAATTTAGAACCCTTGAATAAAAATTCCACTTTCCACTGATTATTATCACTGATATATTTCTATTTCTTATGAAGCTCGCTGGTACACCTTAGACACCGTTTAACCCGGTTTTTGTTATGTTTTTATGATTATAACCACTAGTAGATTGCCTAATAGTTAAAACATAATAAGCCTATCATAATTCATACAAACAAAAAAAGACCTTAAGAGTAACTTATATTCTATCTCTTTCTCACTCGCGTGCGAGACCACTGCAAAAAAAGTTAAAATGTGATTAAAAATAAGGAACATTTTATAAGCTAACGTAAAGGAAGCGAGCGTACTATAATATAAGATATGACATAGCATTTTGAGATTTATAAAGTATTTAGCTTATACAGATTCTTCTAAAGATCTAAAAGAGAGAAGGAGAACTTGGCACAGGTTTACTGAACTTTGTTAGAAATAATAAAATAATCTAGACAGAAGATCATCAATAGTCATCTCACAGTGGTTCTAATGGCACTAGTTCAATCGTAGCGCTTTTAATATCAAATCAAGAAGACAGTTGTAGCCTTAAACTCTGATATTCTCGTCTATATTAAGATAAGCTGACAGGTAACCGACACGCGTAAGATAAATATAATTATCGTCTGATCGTAAAATGTGGTCCTATCGGAAATCAAGACAAGCGCACTGCCGCTGACTAATCTAAAGAGCATATAAAAATCATCGTATTACGTAAATTTCTGGTTTGACGCGTTTATCTCTAATGAACGTATTTTTGTCTTAAAATTTTTTGGTCAATATTGTCAATTTTATATATAGAGAGTTAAAGTAATATGTGAGTCATATGTGTGTGAGTGAGTGATACAGTGAGCACAATATAATCTTAAAACCAGTGTCATTCGACAACACTATGTGCCTCCACAGTATACAAAACAATATACTAAGGGTTCTCTCATCAGCGCCTTAGTATGCTCGCAATTCGGAAATCCATGAGCACCTGGAAATTCCGATCAACTCAGACGAAGTCAAACGTTATTCAGCCAACTATAAGGACCGATTGTCAACTCACCCAAATCCGTTATCCAGAGTACTCTTACAACCAAATCCGATTGGAAGACTAGAAAGAGCTGAGCCTTACTAAGGGGTCATGGAACAGTGGCTCTACCTCACCAAACCCCAACCTCTTGCAACTCACCTGATTATTCACCAGGTCTAAAATTAAGGTAAAAAAAAATCGCAGAGAAATCCATAATTAGACTTTACCATCTCGTTACACAATTCAACAAGTTTATTGTGTGCTTGGTGATCGCGATTCCTTACACCCTGTTTGTTAGAGAAGTTTAGTTCTGGAATTATTGGTACATTTCGTTAATTTCATAATATGTAAACTTGGTTTTGAAATTTCTACCAAAATTAATTTGCTACGTCGCGAGCCTTACAAATACCGGCCACTAGTCTGGAGAAACTCGTTCTTAAATTATGCCGCTAATATGGGCAGGGTTTGACGTCAAATTTTCAGATTGAGAATGTGCGATAATTCGAGTAAAAAGTAGAAAATGCTTTATCACAATAGCGAATGTAACTGGATCAATACATTCTGTTGCAGTCGCAATCCAATTCGGCACAATTGTCGTGTACTACCACGAAAATAAATATTAATTTTCGTTTAAATTTAATTTAGTCTCATTATGTTTGCGACTGTACATTTTAAATGCACCGAACTCATCAGTGAGTGTTGAAACCATAGAGAACTTAGCATCCATGGTTGAAACGAACTACAATAATTATGAAATTATGATGTATTTTAAAATTGGAATCTTTTATTAAGAGATCAACATACATTGGATGAGATTACAAGTACGAATTACTTTTTTGTCTTCTGAGTTTCATATTTTTTATTATTATTATCTATAGATAAAACAATATAGATATCGGTTTTCTTTTTTTTTTTGTTTAGTACCTGCTATTGATGAGTTTTAATGTTATCAATTAAACTACTGGAATTTTGAAAAAATATTACACACAGACAATCTAATTATCTCATAAGAAACACTTTTTAATTATCTAAAATACCTGTAGGTATATTAAATGAGATATTAGCATTAATATAGTTTTTTAAAGTAAAATCAGTTGTTATCTAGATATACAGAATCGTTTAATAGCGTTAAACTTAATTTACATATCTATATTACACGCTATCTACATAATATGTATTAACTGTTTTTCTAATTTAATAAGTCTATTTTGGATCGTGGGTCTAAATAACAATATATTCCGGAACTGTGTAACTTGAATGTCAGATATATAAAAAGAAATCGCGCAAAATATATCCAATATACCAGTTGCTAGCTGTGTTCCCGCGCCTTTGCCCACGTTTCATATATTCTTCACTGCGTTTTAATTTATTTATACGGAACCGTAATTATTTTTCAAACAATATGTGGTAGTAATATAAAGTAAAAATATTTCTCATAATTTATAGCACTTGCCCGTAAAACTGTGCATTGAATCGGATTTTATTCAAATTTTTATTATTTTAGTTTTTGATACGCGGAACCCTAATTATTTTCGAAAATTAAAAGTACATGAAGTGACCTGAAATAAATTCAGCTAACTACCAAAAAAGTCCAAGGCCCAACCGTTCCGGAGATAACCCATTACAAACAGACAAACAAACAAAAATTTTAAAAATTGTTATCGTATATACATTCCTATCTGTTTAGTAAACAAAAATTATTTTGACATTACAAACAGACACTTGAATTTTATTTATTAGTATAGATAACAATTGAAACTGTTTTTTCCGTGACTGACACTTGTAATGAGATTATCTGTGCAAACTATTCATTTTTAAATAAACTTATCTAAATAGGGGGAGAATTATCTCTAAATTTTAGTATCATTTTTCACTAGATATTTTTTGTTCGATATCACTATGGTGGCTGTGGAATCTATGTAAAAAATCTTTGTTTGTTTTTGCTCAATATATTCCTAAACTATTACTTGGTTTATGATGAAACTTTGAGCCGCGAAGGTTCCTGATAAAAATGTATCATTCTGTGCCATTGTAATGCATGCCGATTACAGCATGAACGATATATAAAAGCAAAGATATATTGAACGTACGGGTGACCAATGAGAATCCCTGTGGATGTCGTCTGTGTATTTGCACTTTATGACATTAGGTACTTGTCTACCATGAGTTAGGAATTTTGGTTAGTATAAAAGACGTCTTAATATTGAGCAGTGTGAAACTTTTTTAATAGAACCGAATTTGAGTGAGAGTTAGAAGTAAAGAGATTAGCGCTATTTAAAATTGTTTCATAACGGGTAGTTTCTTTAGGCGAATTAAATTGTTCTGTTTTTTCGAAATTTTTCCATCCATTTTTCTTTAATGTGTTAGATTAGTGTCAGAAAAAACCGATACTTTTTTGGTTTGATCTCTATCTATAATATTAATTAAAAATTAAATAAAGTTGTTTATCATCAGTATAAATATCCTGCTATTAGGCTAAAACATGGATTAATGTAATTATTCTGTGCAATTATTTTGTAAAAAAATAATAATCTGTACGGTGCGTCCGACCGCGTTGGTCAGGAGTACTTACTTTGCGAGCACATAATATAGGGGAGGAGAGCGAACCCACTCGTCTCCCCCACCAGATATAATTACGCGTGAAAGTACCAGGGCGGCACGGCACGCAGGAGGTACCGTTGTCGTCGTCTGGCAGGAAACCCCTAAATAAACACACAATTATGTATAATCCCACTCCACTCTCACTGTGCAGCGCGTAACACCGCCGCTGAAAAACTACGCGGGGCTGCCTGCGGTACCGATAACAACAACAAACATAATTATTTGGTCATATTTTTATTTTTTCTGCTTTACATGTTTTATCAGTTCTCGCGGTACGGTGACGCGATATTTATGTTTAAAAAAATATGATTCTTAGAAAAATTATACAGACGTTATCGTTACGGATGATTAATACATACTATTATTTAAAAAAAAATACGCGGTTTCTTTCGCCATAAATAGCGTCAAACAATTCAAATATATAACTGCTATCATATTTTTCTCTAAGCGCTGAGTATGCAGTGTGTAATGAATAATTAGCTATTTGTACCTTACCTGACATATTTATTATGAATTAACTGAAGACTGGATCTGGGAACTGGGATCAAACAAAAAGTAATTTTCCATAAAACTTTAACATGAACGTTGTTAATATACGAATTACTTCACAATTTTGATAATATCCTGAAATTAATTTCTCAATAACAATAATATCATTCTTATATGCAAACGGAGTCGCCATCGCATCTAGTAGAGAAAAACAATATTGTGTTAACACCAGAATAATATAATAAGGTTTAAACAAATCAGCAAATGTTTGTTGTATGTAGTATGCATTCCTATAAAATGATTTAATTTAATTACCCGTATTTTTTGCACATCGTACAAACTAAACGGTGTAGGTATAGCTATAGTTGATAGGTTAAGGTTGGAATTATAGCGTACGGGATACGATGCCGGGGGACGTCTCTCAGATGTAGTTGCCTATATAATTACACTATACTATATTTCATATATGTATCCATCGGATCACGTAATTACTGCTTACCGATTTTTACTAATAGTGTATTTGAATAAAGCGTCAATATTTTTGTACTACAAAGTTAAAACAACCTTTGTTCACAACCGAAGCTAACAATTGCCGGAATATCCCGATAGAAACTTCTCGATAGATTTTTAACCTAGAAGTGGTAGGTAGACGAACTTTAATAGATGCTCTCTTACCAAATTATGGTTTATCACAATGTTTTCCTTAATTGAAAGCTCAGACCCATTGTAGCGTGTTAGGTTCCGACTATCTCTCACTTAAATCATGCCTTTATTGAAATATCTGATATTACATTTCGAAAACGGTATTTGATAAGGTAGATTTGTATTAATACACGATCAAAATTATTAATGCTCTAGATTTTTGTAAAATGGCTTCCTCTTTCTCAAATCTATCCAGGAATAAAGAAATCGTGTAAAAAAATGTTAGTTTCAATTCTGGCAAACTAGTGTCGACTGCGGTAGCCCTGCTATTGATATCGGTTATCAGTTAGTTCCGGGAGAGCGATATATGTACATAATTATTATTGCTATAGTTATAGACGTCAACACCGCCATGAATGTTTTGCTATTCATTGTTTTCCTTATAGATCATTCGCAAACTGAATTCTTATAATACCAGCTTGTAATGGCTAATTTCCTTGAAAGTCTTGTATCAAGTGAAAGGTGTGTGTGTATGTGTGTGGGTTTAATCACCATACCCAGAATTATCGTGATCTTTTGGGGATTTCAAACAACTAAGAGATCAATTACATCGCTTACGGATTGTTGCGATTTCATTACACAAGAATTGGATTACTTCATCGTCCGCTGATAAGGTTAATAGGCTGTATTCGTTACTAACTGCATTTTGTGCGTCCGTTCGCATAATTATATTCTCTCAAACATTTATTGGTATTCAACGTATTGTTTATTTCTTACTGGCTTATTTCATTATTATACTCATCTTTTTTTTCGGATAATCCTTAACGCTACAAAGAATATACTGGAATTGAGTAAAAATAATGTAAATCGGATTACGTTTTCGCAAGTTATAACTGAAGTTTGCAAGTATTTTTTGGTGAAAAATGAACTCCGAGCGGTCGCCGGTAATGATGTACTGTATTTAATGGCAAATGTTGAAATATACATAGGTACTAGAAGAGCTAACTATACTGACAGTTTCTTTAAAATAATATATGCTTATTTTAGACAAATATTGCACATTACCCAGATGTTTTCATTACTAATTATAAATAATTTGCCAATAGTACAATATAACTTGTTGATTATAACAGTACTTGGTATCATATAAAATAATAAATTATTTACTATCATAAAACTTATGATTAATCTTAAGTTGTAGTTCTATAATACCTTTTGATTTTTCGTATTAAGTTTATAGAAGCGCTCGATTTCCGGCAATGTGACAAAATCATGCTTCGGAACATAAGAAGCTAATGGTGTGCTTCTACAAAAGTGTTAACGTCTGTAGTGAAAACTGTAATTTACAATGAAGTGTATTTGGATAGATAACGTTTTCTGAATGTTATATATAAAGGAGTTTACGATACAGAAAAAGATAATTCGTTATAAATCGCTTAATCGTATGACATAACGGCAAAGAAAAAGGTTCAACAATACATTTTTGAGTGGAATAATAATAAATATTTGTGCTATTTTATATACAAAGAAAGTATTATTATTATAAATCACACATAGTTCGAGAATTTTCACCAAATTAAGAATCTGTATGCACACGTAGAGTGTCTGAAGAAGGTGCACTCGAATCACCAATGATTGTTTCGAAAGCTTATTCTAAATACGAGTTAACATCGTCATTGACGAGTCTCTTGTAAAACTTTCTCTTTGTGCTGCTTACATTTCTCGGATACGGTTTAACTTCAATTATTCCGGTTTTTATAATATCAAAGGATCTCTTCGTTGCCATGTCGATAATGTGGTGTTTGAAATAGAAAAAAAATACATTTAGCTAAGTGTGCCTCCAGTAATATAGGGTGTGAGAACGGAGGGCGCTGCCTGGCAACCCCGTTGAGACAAATGTTATTACTGCCATGCGGTGCTTTAATAATCTCCCGAATGTCACGGGAAACGTGCACAAGTGCCTCTGTCATTGCCTTGTGACGTATCACAAACGTTACTTTACCTATGAAGTGAGCACAATAAGGAATAACGGTTGGAAATTCAAATGAAATAATTATGAAGTTTTCACAACACTAAAAATAAAAATTTCAAATAGTTTTTTGAGTGCTGTAATTGTTTGTAAATCTAAATGCTGAACATTAAAACTAAGTGTTCAATAACTTAACTTATTGGGTCTTTTATTATTTATAAGTGAAACTTCCGAGCAACTCTTAACGAATTGTTTGACGAGTAAACATGAAATAAAGGAAACGGATGCGGGAAACATAAAAATGCCGACAGTTAAATATCTTATTGCTGTATACTCACGCCGGCACGTCGGTCCGACCGTCGTAATACTGCTTTAATATTATATACAAGATATATAGACTTTTCTCGAAATACTGACCATAAGAGAAAGGTGTTAAGAAAGAATCAATGAATGTACTTAGCATGGCGCTTGTCTGAATATAAGAAAATTGTGGCTAATTATTTCCGTATTCTGCAACATTGTGTTAGTTATATATAAATGGTACATAGAGAGATAAATTTGAAATCAAAGTGAATGCGAGAAAGACTGCTTTTAAATAATAATAACTTTGTCGCATTGTCCATTTTGCCTTTATCGGTTTTATATTTTATACGATAATAGTTTTGAAATAAATGAATCTAATGACGTTAAAACGGTAGAAAAGTTGAAAAGAACTCGTTTGTCGTGGTATGGGCATGTTATTAGAAGAGAGAAAGCGCATGTGGGTAAAATAGTAATGAATATGAATTTAATATGATGGGAAAATAGAGGAAGGCCAAAGTAAGTGTGGAGTGAATGTGGATGGAATGGAATGGATGTGTAAGAAATTATATGAAAGGAAAAAGAATTAAATGAAAAGATGACGGCTGATAGGGACGTATGAAAGAAGAAAACATACTGCGCTGACCCTAAGTGAGTTGGGGACAGGGCATGAGGATGGTTAACAATTAATATCTTGAGAAATTATATACAAAATTTGTGTTTAAACTTTTTTTTTTTACGATATTAGTCAGGTATATAGATGAATCATGATTAATGCAATTATAATTTAAAGAGTAAAATTAAAGAATCAATAGTATAAAAAAAGAAACATCTGACTAGTTTAGCGTGAGTTAGGTATTGCTCTAAGGAACCCAATTTTTTTAAAATTAAAACTCCTACTGTCGGTTATTAAAACGGAACACTCTGTGCGTGGATCCTATGCGAATTTGACAGATTTTTTTGTGATAAAAACCTTGCGTTTTACGTCAAACTTAATTTATTTTAGATTTTGTTTAGAATCATGTACTTGGTCTAAAATAGAACTAGACTTCAACTGTATCAACACACCGATAGGTATGTGGTTGAACATACATTTTCTTATCAAATATGGTAGACCATCACTATGTGTTGTTTCGGGTGGTAACTGCACAAGATAGCCAGGAGGGAGCCGACAGCAGTATGCCATCATTGCAGCGCTGCAGAGGATACCGCGCAGCACACTCTGGCAGAGTGTGCTGCGTGTGTCGAGCAGCGTCGTAATGTGGTGGCAGAGATGGGACCGGACCTGTCACTGCCGAGTGTTGTGAGAGCCATGTTCGGCAGTGAGAGGGTCTGGCAAACTGTGGCCTCCTTCTGTGAGCAAGTCTTGCTGCAGAAGGAGGCCGCAAAGAAAGAGCGGGAGGAGAATCCCTTGTCGGATCTTCTCCGCCGCAGGAGGGTGGGTGGCAGAAGAGCACAGTTCGCCCGTGCAATTCTGCCACCTTGAGTCGGCCCCACCCGTCTCAAGTAGTTCTCCTCTGGAGTTCTTGTAATAAGAACCCAAGGAGGAGATGGGCGAGACATTTTTGCTGGCGGCAGATAAGAGGGGGTAGCTTTGTTCCAAGCTCCTCCCCCTGAGCGAAAAATAGGAAGGGGCCCGACTCAGCATGACAGGTTGTCTACCTGTCATTTACCGTGGTTGGGCCAGCCGCTGGGGTGATGCGGTGCATGTCACCCTATCCCGTGTCACCCCCCAGAAAGGCGGCAGATGGTATCTTGGGTTTTAGTGGGTATTCCTGGCACCACACGCCGGTCGAGCCCCACATACCCCCCTGGCATCTCTAATCCGGGAGATTTTGTTTCCGGTTTAGAGATGTGAGAGAGGATGCGTAAATGCATTTCCCACTTAAAAAAGACCATCACTGTGTAGGGTGCGGGTTGAATCGAGCAACAAAGTTTCAAAGGGAAGCTTCAAGTTTGGAATTATACATTTGTGTAAAATAGTAAGTTATTATCGACGGCTTTAATTAAAGAAAAAAGGAAAAAATTACTAACATCAAGAACATTAGCTACAAGAGACGTCAAAAAAACGTAAAAATTAGAAAGATAAAACGTTACAAGACGTTACGTTATTTATTGTATAGCGTTTACAAAAATCTCCACTGTTATATTTAAAACTTATATCCATATCCACTAAGGTAATTTTTAGTCTCTCTACCGTGGAACCGGCATAGTAATTTGCAGCTGGTTTAGTGGCTTAGTTTAGTTATGTAGGGCGCAGAGGCGGAAACGGCCTGGCTAATTAGTTTCGTAAGGTTTCCTAAGTTCGGATCTTACGAGAGGTTAACATAGGATATTGCGATGAAAATTAAATGTAATTCCGTTTTAATTTTCAGATGTAGATTATTTGTAAGATAATAAGTTGTTTTGTTTACATTAGATTATTCTATATTGAACCTATCTTAAGAAGATATTTTCAAAAGAATATGAATTTTGCCATAAAATGAAAACTGTTAACGGCAGTAGTCACACGCGAAGTGAAGTAATTTCAAGTTGTCCTTAAAAGGCCACATACGTTCTACGTTCCGTGTCGCTACGCCGTGTAATACGATCATGAAAACTTCTTGAGAGGTGGTAGAATGAACGGAATGCATCCAGCCAACTCGCTGTGAGAAATTCTAAAAAAGGTTTAAAGATTCTGTCCCTACCTCGTGTAAAGGGATTATTATTTTTGATACCGGAATGTGTCGATTACCCATAAAAATGAAACAATAGGAAGACAATAGGAAAACAATAGAAAGCTGGCGTAAACAACGCCAGGTTAGTGCTCAAGTGGTTAAACTCCAAGAACAGGAAAGAGATAAAGATTTAAAGGAATTTACCTAATCAACATTGTGGTTAACTCATATGCATAATTTGGAAAATACTTATGTGTTAATGCAATATACCTATACTAGTTTTTATAAAAATAAATTGATTATAATTTTATAGGAACGCTTTTTGAATTCTTTTTGCCTAATCCATTTAAACAAGTCAACACAAGTAAACACTTACAAAACGCATTACTTGTTAACTGGTAACCATAAATCATCATATTAGTTACTTTTATTGCTATAAATTTCTATAATAATACTATAATTTAGAATTTTTATTCGTATAAAATTTTGTAATCAAGCATTGCAACAAAAAAAACAGCTACTTATTATTAATACAGATTTAAATGTTAATTAAATACATCAGAAGCGTATCACAGAAAATCGCTATTATCGAATGTGAAACTTTAAGCGCATCCCTATTTATAATCGAATTGCTGCGCGTTAACTGTTGACTGTCGGGTTCCGGGAAGGTCTAACTCGAATCGTTTATAGCTCGCCCTTAAATTAAGGGCGACATGTTTGATGTGACCATGCAGGCAGTAACAACTTTATTTTTTCAATACATTGTTTTATACTAAAATATAATATTTTATTTTAATCATTTTCATTTCTCGCTTAAATAGTATTGTTTGTGTGAATTCTGTAATAATTAATAATTAGATTGCATTTTATTTATTAAATAATTAAGCAAAAGAAAATTAAGTCTTAAATTATTAACTTAACACAGATAAAATTGTTTTTTGGTTTAGGTATCGTATATACATTAATATATATTTAGTAAAAAAACAATGAATTTTGAAATTACAAATAGACACTTCTTTTGTATTTATTAGTATAGATAAATTTACCTATATTTATTTTATGCTCCCAAGATGTTGCGATGTGTGTATACCCTACATACAGTCTTTTGAAGTGGCTTAGGATAATTTATTTATTCGAAACATATCTCGCTATTTAATGGTAGTGAACAATATAATATGTTTTTGTTCTTTCTGTCCGCCTGTCTGTTGTTGAGCAGCAAGTTTTTATGCGTTTCACTTGATTATAGATTTTTTTGCTCATGTTTTATTTTGATGCCGAATATTATACATAAAATAAAGTTTTACTATACAGACATTTTTTTTATATATACTTCTAACTAATTGCTTTATTCTAATAGATAGTATTGATTTTTACATTGGTGTATCATACGCATACGAAGGGATACGGATGCTGTCGGATGCTTACGGATGTAAAGTCTAACAGAATTCGATACTTCAGAAGTAGTATAGTTAAATATTTCCAGAACGTTTTTTCACATTAACTAGGCGTGTCCAACAACTACACGGTGGCAAATAATAACTTTTATTCTTGATAATTATTTGCTACATTATTATATCTTGTAATTTTTTCTATACCTACGTTATAAAATATAGAAAAATATAATTGTATTAAACCGGGCTAAAGCATACTTTTTTATACAGTATAGGTTCAGCGCTTTCACAATCTTACTTGAGATTAAATGACGAAGGCTCATGTTCAAGGCTCAAAGTTCTCAATGTTCAAGGCTTGTAAACACACTAGGCCTTGAAGTACTACCTCTCAAATGATGCTGCTGGAACACGTTTATTGGTATTTAGCGACAAGTTTTCAAACTTGAAGGTGGTAGCTACACAGGCAGACACGAACTATTAGGTATTAGACACAGAATGGCCGGACAGACAGAAAACGTTAAATGCAAAGTTAATAAAACAATTCAAAGTACCTATCTATTTAAAATTTAGTATTAATCATGAAATATTTGTTGTACAATAAATTAAAATAATTTTAAATAAATATTATAATCACCACCACGCGTAGAAGTGATTTCGTATTTCGATTCGAATTCTGAGATAACGTTACTTTTTGCTCAGATATTTCTCATTAAATCTAATTAAATAATTAGGTTTTATACATGTTGGGAAATTTATGTTCAGATTTTACGTGCAAATTTTTTGCATTGTTCTAATAATACTTATAAATTGGTTTAATTATTTTTTTTAAAGTCCACTCATTCAAACGGCAATTTTCGTACAGTTTTAAATTTATTTTTCTCATAATCTGTTGTGAGTTTATTGTTTAGTTTATTTATTTTAAACCAGATTGTTAAGGTACGCAAAGGTACAAAAAGTGTATTGGTAAATGTTATTTATTTATGGTGTGGTAAGTCTGTGTGAGTGTGAGTCTTGTGGTTAAGCGATACGCGTGAGCGAGCGAGCTAGCAAGCAACGACGTCATCAGCAAGCGATCGGCAAAGTAGTCGTGCAATATTTTCTTGACGATTTGAAAGTGAACGGCGATTCCGAGTACCAGGGCGACAGAAATACGAGAATATAGTAGAGTCGAGTGTACACCACGCGCTTACACGTAACGCATTGTCTCGCTGTGCGCTTAAAATAATAAAGGTGGCGTCACATCGCGAATTAACTTTATTTACGCGACGGAATCGATGATTTATAACGTTAATTTAGAAACTGTTCTCAAGAATATGCCATTAATCTTTTCGTAACGCTCGATTATGAGTTTTGTGTAAATTTGATTGAAATGTTTATTTACGTACAATATTTTTTTAATTGAAATTTCTCGTGTCATATGTTATGATTATACACACTCGACAGCGTTATTTTTCATCCCATTCATTTGAAAAACGCTTTCTGGTCCCTCAATTAGTGCGCAAAACGTAGTCGTTATCTTTTCTACAAGACAGTCGTATTATTATAGAGGATAAAATGAGTTTTAAATTAGAAAACTTGAACATTGTTACTTAATGTGACGTGATCAAATGTTCAAACAAAGATATTTATAGTTATCACGAATGCACACTGACCCACCCGCATATGATATGCGGTAATATTATTACTCTATCTCTTAATCTATTATCTATTAAAAGGATAATCCTATCGGCATTTATTCGGTATAAACGTAGTCCCCTGTTTCCTCCCTGGATAATAGCAGTATAGGAAATATTTTATACAAAATGATATATATCCATCACCGCCATGCCCGTACGTTTGGATTTTTTTCATAAATTAGTTATTGTAGAAACTAGGAGCCTTTGAAAATGAAAAAAATGTTCGATTTGTACCTTCATTTTCCGACATTCGGCAAACAAATTTGATCGATAAAATAAAAAAAAGCAAAACGTACAGACATACCCAAAGTCGTTTTTATTATTCTAAATCTGAAAGATAAATCGGTTCAGTTTGAAGGAGGAAACAGGGTACTACGGAGTGATGTTTTCGTCTATTTTGCATAGGTAAAATCAGCTCGAGCTGCAGTTATCACTTTCTTGTTTTATAATTCTTTCTTTGAGGCGTCAAACGCAATAGCAATAGATTTCTGAAATAACTATTTTTCCAAACGAATGCCCTCTTAAGTTTAAAAAAGTAGTATAAGAGAAGCAGCATATAAACTCTTTAACACTTTATCTATCTATGCTTTATCTTTATCTATGCTCGTAACACATCAAAATGATCCAACGACGTTTTAAATTTATTTTCTCTGTAAAATAACTGTTCACAGGTGTTTTTGCAAGACTGCTTCTGTTTTAAAATGCAATTTATTCATGTTTGTTCACTAATTTCCGTAACAGATTGAATACATTCTGATTATAAAATGTAAAGCTTGTCTTTATCCAATAATAACATTTTATATGCATAGGTATATTCAAGAGTTCCATACAAATGAGTTATAAATCTTAAAATAGATTATATGTCACGTTTTAATATTTTTATTTTTTTTTACCATTCAACGTATGAGAAACCTTCCATAAAATACAATTTTGCTTCCTTCTACTATTTACCATGGTCGCTTTGTTATTGTACTCTTCTTCGTACAGAGCTTCTGTTTACGTCTTATTAGGTTTCACGTATTTAGGAGTGACAAATGCTAGTTTTAGCGTTGTTAGAGCAAGTTACGTTGACATAGTTCGAGGTAACAAATGTTTGCACAGCTGTGTAACAAGCCAAAATCTGGATTTGTGTGAACCGATATAGTAATGTTTATATCTGAAAATGGAATAAAACGAGGTTTTCGGTTTTTCCTATTTGTATTTTTATTTTGTTTCATTAAAATTTATTATCACTATTTATTTTTAGAAGCGGCAAAGACTCTGTTTTATGTTTTTGTTGCCGAAACTTATGCGTCGTGACATCTCGCCACGGTGATGGAAGCGCGGTTTTAATGAATGATCAATGTATTCATCTATATTTTTCAATGTGTTCGTTCGTATTGTTCGCAGGTGGTGAGGTGGTCAAACACGAAAGGCGATGCTGGGCGGGGCGGCGGGGGGCGCCCGCTCCCGCCCACCCTCTGACCTCCAACAAGGTATGCTCTCCTGGTACATTAGTTTTATCGCAACTCGTGATTTTAAGTAAAAAAATTTTTTGAAATTATATTTTTTGAAAATTCCCCATTTTCGTTCTTCATAAAAGATGGATTTTATTTTTTCCAAGTGCTTTTTGAAACGTCTTTTATAATTTCATTTAAAAAGTTAGTAGTAAGTATGTAAATGTTGCTTTGTCACATTTAATTGGAAAGTACTTTTATACAGTAAAAAGAGATTGTTCATATTTTATTTCATAATTTAACGAGTAACAGATTTAATGGATAGTTAAAATAGTGGGTTACAATAATTATTTAATTAACTTTTCCTACATAAAATAAATTTAATATCTTTAGCAATATTTATCTTATTCATTGATATTGATGATTTTTTTCTTCATATTTCTCGAAACTAACCGCATGTTAATAAAATGTTTCAATTGAAAACTTATTTATTCTATGTCGAAACGTGACATATTAGTCTAATTAACGTACATTTTGAACGCTTACTAAGCTTCAGTATAGTCGTTTAATTAAATTATTAGTGATAATTCATTATATTCACTTGATCTAATTATATATCATTACTACAAATTACTTCTATCCTTATTGAGTAATTACATTCAAATCGTTTTCTATTTACGATGTTGTTAGGTACATACGGATTTTTCATATCATCATCACATAATTTATAAAAACAATAGGGTTTGTTCCAACTATTAGTGTTATAAAAACACAGCTTCACGTATATATTTTAACTCCAAAATGGTTCAACCGATTTTGATCAAAATGTGTACATAGAAAGTCTTATGTCAAGGAGCTTTTGATAGGTTTTCGAAATTATTTTTAATGTTAGTAAAAAACATATATTAAAAGTAAACGAGTTGACCATATTTGATAAAATGTCGTGTGCATAAAAAGTATATATTAATTATCGATGATAACCTTATGGACGTTGAAAGAGTATCAGTGTTATTTTTTAAATTAAAACAAGAATAATAATTAAACATTCAAATAGGGGTTCATCGTATTGAATAAAATCAGGACAATTTCACATTCAATCAAGATAAGACACGTAGACGAAGTCGTGGACGCCAGTTAGTAAATTTATAAAAATGTGTTTTCTCTTGCTTTTAGGTGTGACTCGTTTCCCGCTGTATTCATTGTTTCCGACGCATAGCTCTAGTCGGCCCGCTATACATAAAGGTAAGTTGGAATTCTTATGTAGGTACCTATTATATTAGAAGCGGTGATAGCTTGGTATTAAAAATTAAAATTAAAAAAATATTTATTTTATTTAAGCCTAGTTCTAAGAAGGCGTTTATGAACGTCAAAACACTACCACCGGTTCGGAAAACAACCCAGTCGAGAAGAGAAGATTTATTGATGAAGGAAAACCTAAACAAGGTACTCAAGAACTTTTAATCACGTTAGCTAGCGTTGTGGAATGTGCTTACCCAGCACAATCTTCCCCAAGGCTACGACAAAAAGAGGGGGGAAAAGGGACTTAGAAACGCTCTTAACGCATCGGTAATATTCCTGGTGTTGAAGTTGTCCATAGGCGGCTGTATGCCTGTTCGATGTTTTTTGACATAAAAAAGTATTGTTTCCAATGTATTTCAGTTTTCTTGTTAAAAATGTATGTAACAAAGTGTATAATATATAAAATATAATAGTATGTGTAAAACAATATTGGTTTTTGCGTCGGTCTGTCAGTTTTTACGTTAACTCCTAAACCACGCAACAGATGCATTTTTTAACTCCAGTTATTTTTTCGAAAAGTTTTAATGTACATAAAGTTTTTTGTGTACATAAGTAGAGAAAATTAATATAATATTATTAAATATTGTTTATAGTTTAAGTAGATTAAGCTAACTTTCAGAGATAGATTGAAATAAATTACTGCAGAATTGTAGTTCTTCAAAATTACTAGGAAAAAAACGTTACGTAGACAATCTTGTACTTTCTATGATTTACTCAAGATAACACAATTTCTCTCTACAGCCAATTCAAAGTCAACGCGGACGAAGTAGCGGGCTAAAGCAAGTTTTCTTGAATTTCATAGATCTCATCTGATGTTTAGTGATGTCGTGGTCGCTAAGCAACACGCTAAGCTCAGAGAAACTTGCTCTTTAGTGTAACAACCGGATAATATCTATGAAGTGTTTGACGATAGATTTTCAAGGCTTGTAGTTAGAAACAAAGGCATTGGAAAACACTACCATGATGCTATGTTGAACGCGCACTTTATATTTCTTTCTCGATGTTTCGGCCTGATTACACAGGCCGTGGTCACGAGACGACTGAGGTGTTGCGCTGTCTTCGTCAGCGGGGTAATTATGGAAAACTACCCTCGTCTGTTTATGGTCATTAATTATATTTGACACACTACAATATATATCCGTATAAATATCCGTTTTAAACTTTGTCGATCGTATGCGAGGCATTAGTTTTTCAATTATTCGATTCTACGCCGAAGATAGTTTTAATCCGTCTTCTCGATTGAAATTTTTGTGTTTTTTTTATTTTAATAGCTTCTCATTAGTATAATGAGTAGTCTCTAGGAAAGTTTTGCGATGGCCGCTTTCTGTTTGTCGGTTTTTGACTGCAGCTATGTGTTCCTTGACCCTTGTTGCGATTGTACGCCTTGTTTGACCTATGTACGACGAACCACAGCTGCAATCAATTTTATAAACACCTGGCGTCTAATATGATATGGTGTCTTTTGGTGAACGCAGACTATTCTGAACTTTCTGAACTGAGAGTTCTGAACCCGAAACATTAATACAATATGAGTACAAAACGCGAAAGTTTAAATAGTTTTGATGCTATGATGGTTTTATTTCTTCATAGAATAGGTTCAGGTTCATTGTATAAGATTCAAACTCAGGTTATCAGTGAGTCGTGATCGCTGTTCAAATTTTAACTATGTTTGTGCTTAAAAATTGGGGGTTTGGGTCAGGAGAGGGGTGGGGGCTATGCTTTGCTTCTTTTTGGTGAGACGAGGACGGAGGTTAGGTCTGAATGGGGATTACTTATTAATCTTCCTTTATTTGTTCAAAACTATGCCAATGCTTATGTAATGATTGTGGGGCGGAAGGAGGGGGTGTGGGAGCTTTGCTTACGTAGTATATGAACCATCTTGCAATTCGGATTGAATTTTTTGGGATTTCAGTCAACAAATATAGATTGAGATCGAATAATGAAATCGGCCGATATTGTACTCGGGAACATCACGTTCTTCCACCGTAGCGTGAAGAGATATATGACAGGGACGACTGACGATGAATATCCGATCGCTCGCCAGTCGTCAATGTTTCAGGATTGCATTGTGCTTACCATCAAGGCACAATGCCGTCACTTTGCCGAGCTACTATAACAAAAATGGCAAAGTAGACGGTGAGCAAAATAAGGTTGAAATAGTGTGGTCTTATAGTGACTAATCGAGAAAAAAAAAAAAACCAATGTCCATGCAAAGTGTACGTGTAAAGTCGTAAAAAAAAGAAAGATTAACGAATGCAGTTTCAAAAGTAATTTATTTCAGTATTTGTATACATTTGTATATGTCTTCGATGGAGAAGCTCTTTGAGCCACTTTAAAGTTTCGTCTGTCCAACATCTTTTACATATGACCTCGGGGTCACTTAGTCCCGGACACGTGAGGTCGCGTGCACAAGACGTCACTTACGGCATGTTGGCTCTTACACAGCCGAGACTTAGGGTCACGCGATTTAACCTCTTTAGTATATTTGTTTTTTTATGCTATTGGGTAACATTTGACCACAATATTATCTGATGTTGAAGCCATTATATCAAATGACGATCTGTTTAAAGTTTTTCAACTTAAGGTTCTAGGTGGGTAGAAAAGTATACACCAGCTGTGTGCCTGCGGCTGCGCCCACGTTTAATATATTATTCATTGCTAATTTTTTTATGCGGAAGCCTAATTATTTTTGAAAATAAAAAGTACACTAAGTTACCTGGAGTAACTTCAACTATCTACCAAAAAAAAAATACCGTCAAAATCCATCCAGCCGTTCCGGAGATTATACGGAACAAGTAGACAGACATACAAAATTTTAAAAGTTGTATTTTTGGCATAGGTATCGTATATACATACATATCTATTTATTAAAAAAAATTGCTATTACAAACAGACGCCTCAATTTTATTTATTAGTATAGATATAGATGACAGGAATATGGCACATTCTCAGACACCCCAATTAGAACATTCAGTTATAATAATTCAGACGAAACAAATTTACTTACATGTGTTTTGTGATATTGTTTATTTATGAAATTAGTTATACTTATTAACGAGTATTATATTAACGAGATTATGGTCACATTACAAATCTACGCATAAATATCTGTACAGTAAGAGACACGTGAACAGACAGTTTTTAGACGCGATGATTGCGCAGTGGATAGTGCGGCTGCATTCCGCGTCAATGGACAAGCATTCAAACCCACCTACCTATCCAACTCTAAAATCAGGCTGAGCTTGTAAAGGCAAAACATTGTAAGGAAACCATAGCAAGGTGGTAGGGCGTTTCCTAACAATGCCCGCCTGGGGGTATCTACCAAACTCAAGTTCGGAAACCTATCGCCAAATACCAATAGGTGTGTTCCGGCAGCGTCACTTGAGAACCAGTATCTAGGCTTAGTGCGTTTACCGTCCTGGTCCACATCGTTACTTAACATCAGGTGAGATTTTGGTCAAAGCACTGATAGTATACCGTTTAAAAAAAACGAGTGGGTGATTTTTAGGAAAAAATTACCTATATTAAAAATGTCTGAAATCGATTTAGTAGCCGATTCGTAAAATCTACTTTCACGGTGTGGCGTATATAAGGTATTCGTATTGTCTTTATATACATTGTATATGTATATATAGGACTTAGTGAATTTAAATATGAAGATTTAGAGAGCATATATTTTCACTTTCAAAATTATACATTGTAATTTTTATAATTTATAAAATATGCTTATTGGAAATATGTGGGTTTAAGATTGATAACGAAAAATTATATTTTAAGTAACGGTATGATTCAGCTTCTCGCGGGTAGCAGAGAATACACGCCAAATTAACAAAAAATCCATAATAAATTATAAACCTAAGCCTTCCTAATGAATCACTCTGTCTATTGGTGAAAGCCATGTAAAAACCTGTACGGTAGGTTTTGAGATTATCGTGGTCAGATAGACAAACCCTGCAAAGGATTCACTAGGTGAGATACTGAGAGTCTCGAGGATATAGGCCGGGAGTTCATTTATATTGCCATTCTCTTTCTATAGCTTATTTAGTGCGCATTAATAAGGTATATAGGATATCCTTCGATGGACGCAGGTTCGGACCTACTAATACTACCTACTTAACATATAAAAAATGTTATAGAGAAGCGTATAATAATTTCAACGTCTGTTTCATTTAACTGTCGTAAATTACCAAAATGCGCAGTATGCATCTGAGTTAGTTCGCGGAGGTCTTATGTGTTATATTCATCGTTGCTTCACACATTGCAACATCTTCAGAAAATCGCTTATTGAACTTTAGAGTCGTCGGTTCAGTAAATACACACACACGCACACACACAAGCTACAAAATAATTCGTACCAGCGAGTTAACTTTGAATACTAATTGAAAAACATGTACCAGGGCAAAAGAAACTCACGAGGTCGGAACAACATGGCCGCCCCAAAGGGAATGTGACTGACGGCCGTGAAATCTGATCGGACTCCCATACCCGCTTGATATAGGGATTTTAATATGAACGAACAAAAAAAAAGAACTCCCGTCTGTCCGTTTAACAACCATCTCGGTAGATGATTTTATTGATAACATTTCGCTAATACATATGATACTCACTACAATAAATAAAAAATATGCAGTTTAATTAATTAGCAGTCCATAGCAAGGGTGTTTTCGAATTGATTTGCTCTCAGGGGTACAAATGATTCCGAATTGATAAAAAAAAAACCCTAAAAATTTAAGCCCTTAAAATTTACTTTAAGATAGTCCGCATTTCAACCTAAATTGTTGTGGAGATAACATAAGATAATTTTTTTTCGTTCTTTAGAATTTCATAACTCGGGGTCAAATGGATGTATAATACTGAATAATATAATACATATTTTTATAGAGAATTTAAACGCTTTATAAAAAGGGTTTGTTATGATTTTTAGTTACGTCTATTGATTTATAAGTTATTCGAGCTCAAAGTTTATTTTTATTAATTCGGAAGCGTTTGAGCCACTGGAAGCAAAAAAATTCGAAAACACCCCTGCTAAGAAGTACCACCCTAATATATAGGCGTAACATATATTTATCAGGTTTATTGCATATATAAAGGATAATCTCCAAAAATTGTATATTGTGAACATTGGATATTATTTCTTTATATAAAATACATAAACACACGCGCAGACATCTATCTACTAATCGACACTAAAAATCTTTTAACTTCACTAGAGTTGTCTTTCGAATTCGGTATTCGGCGACGGAAACTCAAAATATATTATTGTACTACTAGTTTCAATAATATTATTGTAATTGAGTAATAATATCGGTCTATCACCCACTGGTGGTATAAAATATTGTTCCTAGAGTAAGCACGCGAATTTGAAAACTCTTACCTACGGAGTAATGGATCGATATTCCACCGATTTTACTGAACCGAACGGTCAAGAATTCAAACAACAGTCATGAGTGTTAAGTGATGTAACAAAATACGTTCTGTTAGAATAATGTATGTGGGTTTTTTTTGTAATAGTTAGGTATGTAGTATAAACTTTGAAAATATACTTTATTAAGCTCGTATTTTCGAGATATCGTTTCGGTCAAATCTATTCGGTAGAACCCTATGAAGCATGACGTAATTTGTTATGGAACAATCGCGTACTATAATTATACATACTATATCGTATATGTTACTAGAGAATCATTAGTGAGTAGATACGGGCGCATGTGCTGCGCGGGAGTCGGCGCCGATTGACACTCCGTAATTAGGGCTCCGGTCCCTCGAGTGAGACAGAAATAGATTCTGTCGGCTAATACGGCGACGTTTATTGTTTATCATTTTGGTAGGTACATATGAGCGGATGAAAGAGGTCTTTGTTAGCTATGCTCCCCCGGTGCACTGACGAACGAAACCGATGGCGCTCGTTATTTGACTCTTCAACAAGTATTTTACTTGTCGACGAATTTATTACCGTTCAATAATGTTTTTTTTACCATTAAGTTATTTGAAATTTAAATGCTTTTTGTAGTTAATGCAGTTTTCGTGATAAAAATAATAATTTGGAAGCGGACAAATAAGATTTAAGTTTAACAAACAATTGAAAAATGTATTAAAATCAATACATCAATCAATCAATCACGATAAATTGTCTTTCAAATTATGTTATGTTACCAATTTAATAAAACGTATTATTAATATTAATTTAAAGGATTATTGGTTACGATAAATATTTTAAAATCACTCTGATATTTGTTTGATAATTATCATTCAATTATTTCCTCTGGGTGTCGTTTTCAGGATCACATTTGTCTCAGTAGAGTGATTGTTTCTATAGTCAAATCTAAAACGCTATAGATGACGCTATTACTACAGCTGCAAAAGAAACACACATATTTCTAGAGCTAGAAGTTTAAGAGACTCGTAAATTAAAGCCACGCTGTCCGGGATTAGAACTTCTGACGTCTAGATTTAATTCTACGGCTATCAGTGTGTAATAATACAAAACTGCTTCAACAACCTTAAGTTATTTCAAAATTAGATTTTAATTATGTAATGAAAAGAGTTAGATAATATAAGGGTAGTAAGAGGAGTTAGGTAATGAAAATGGATTGTTAAAATATAAATTATATACTAATGAATGTCTTTTTATAATGAATAAAGTGTTTTTGCCTCTCTCTATTAGTTTGAAATAAAGACAACAGCGTTTTAACACCGCTTCGATAAACGTAGGTCATAATTCTACAAAGAAATAGCTTGAGCGCTTTCGTTCAAGGAAAATCTTGTTGTGAAAAACGCAAGATTATTGTCAAGGCTGTCGCTTAGTATTGACGTGTCTGTTTCGTACCAATCGCACTTACGAATGGGGACTTATTATATTTAAACTTAATTTATTATACCATCTTTAGTCACAGGTTAAATTATCGTCAAAGGCGCTAAAATAAGATAAGATAAATAATACTACAGGATAAAATAACTACCACACCGTACATACGTATACTTATTTTTGAATTATTGGAATCCATTTACGGCATGTATGTCAATTAATGCTTACGTAAATTACAGACATTTTTTTATTTGTAAAATATGAGGAGTATAGGGGTACTTTGTTGTTTTATCAGTATGTTAATTTTGTGTTTTGTTCACAGTGACGGAAAGCCTTTTCTCTACATCTCTGTCAACGTTCGGCATGCCAACTCCCCCTCCAAATTCGCCATATTCTCCCCTACAGCTGGAACTACTCAACTGTTCGCAGCGGGTCTTACTTGCTGATAAGTTAGTATTATTAATTATTTATGCGGTTTTTTTCTTTTTACCTTTAACAGTAGTCATTTAATAATAAAATAACCACAAAATATCAATGCTTTACGTTGCCACATACAGGGAGTCCAGCAAAATGGAAGAGGCGAAGCTTAGCAAGTCGTGTATCTCTGAACCGATGTGTTGTCCTGGTGACCCGCGGCAAGTCATCGAGGGTCTCGGGGTCATGCAACCGCTCACTATAAAAACTGAACAAGCCAAACGTTCATGCAACTCTTGCCTGACCAATTCGCCCAAGAAGGTAATTTTTTTAATTCAACACAAAATAATATGTAGTAACTTTTGTTTGTCCAATTGAGTAGTCGCCATTATTTACATGTGGCGCTTGAAACATACTGCATATAAAAACAATAAAGAATTAAAACAGAATTATAAAATGATAGTTTAATGTGCTCTTTCATACAGACAAATAGTGTATATATAGGAATAAATGAAATATTAATATCTTTATATATATATAAATCTTCTGTGTGTGTGTATGTACTAAACTAATTCTAAACGGCTGAACTGATTTTAATGAATTTTTTTGTATCTATTCCTGAGGATTCGAGAATGGTTTCGATTCACAATTTGGTCCTATTTAATTTTTTATATAAATAGCGCGAACGAAGTCCCGGTTACAGCTAGTCTTCAAATATTATATTTTCAATCACTGATTTTTAGTGTTGAACAGGTGAACTTTTCCCATAATTTATTATTGAAAATTTTTCAAGGTAATTCACACTGACGGTGGGTGTAGCCGAACGAACCCGGTGACGTGGCTCGGCGTGGCCGGACAGAACTTAGTGCAAGTGAAACGGGAACCCCAACAGGTCCACGTATCCGAGTTGGTTGCGGTCAAGTTAGAGCAAGCCTCCCCCGGGAACAAGCCTGATCACCCAGCTCCCGCGATCCCAGCGTCGCTCAACAACGGTCAGTCATGAGTTATGCGAGCCTAGTACTTGAACAGTGATAACACGCGAGACAGTAACACAACAAGACTGTACCGCGGATGAAATTAAACTTTATCTCTCTCTCTCTTATAAACAGTTTCGCAGATTCGCTAGTGTGTGTTATATATATTTATTTGTGTTATATATATTTATTTATACACAGTATAAATAAATCTTATCTTTGTATTTATATGTTCTTATCGCTATTATGTTTTCCTTTTTGGACAATAATAACAATATGAAATTCAATATGATTTTTTTTTAGCATTTTATGTATGCCTAATAAATAGTATTGATTTCACTATTTAGGAACCATATTTTATCCTATTTAATTAATTAACTTTCATGTAAGTTATTTTTTTAATACTTTCCGAATAGGACTAATTAAACAACCATTTTGTAGGTTCAATCCCAGTAGGGATAGCGGTTGCTAGGCAACGCGTGGGCGACGCTGGTTTGCTCGCCGCGTTATCTCAAAAAGACAGCCAACAACGATTACACGATATTGGTAAGTAATATTATATTATCTTTACTACTTTTGAAATAATATACACACGTGGATAATACAACTAAATAGGTATATCTGCAAATAAGAATAATTTTACCTGAACATAAGGTTAAAATCGGTAGGTATGTTATGTTATGTTATATAGAAATTTCCGTAGATTTGCGATTTAAATCAATAGAAGTTTTTTTGTTATTTTTGCATATTTAAATATCCTCTTTATCCGATGTATAGAATATACTTTTCATTAAGGTGTAGTATACTCGTATACACTGTAGTATGCTACAGCAACCACAAAGAAGTCATTGACTGCCGTTGAATATACATAGATTAGATATGACTCGCGTGCTTCTGTGTGGAAACGGTCTTTATCTTTTGATTCGACACCGATGGCGGCCGATATTTGCGCGTGGGTTGCGCCATCGAAATTTGGTGCAACCTTTCAAGTTTTATGCGAGCCTAGTAGCTCTATGTATTAACTATGATGCGCTCTGTAATGAAAAAAAGTAAATTATTTTATGGAATGTCCGAATGTAAAATATTCGAACGAAAATAGATCTTAATTTAATAAGATTATGGTAGAGATTGAATTTGGAATTTGTGATAAATTAACAGGCTGTTCCATTGCTGATGTGAAAAATTACTATTGCTGATTTTCAAACTATATTTCGATAAAATTATAATTATTATTATTGGAACTGCTTTATCAAATATTGGCACACTTAATGGAAACTTAGCTTTCATTTCGTGGTGAATTGGTCTGACCACGCGACTTGACTGGCCAAGTTACCGATATCATTTTTATTTATTTATGCAGCTATTCATTAAATATGCCTTTAACGCCTGTTGACTTTCCTTCACTGTTTATAATAACTCAGTTGATGTAAACTATTGTTACTTGAAAATACAAATAAGGTTAAAGTCAAACACTTGACGGATAATATAAAACCGATAGCCACAATATTAACTAAAACTTTATACAAATTTTTAGTAATTTCGTTTGCAGAATGTAATCTGTCAATCTATATCTATAATAATAATAAAATTGTAAATTTCACGTGCCTGTAAATTTTCGATTTTTGTGAAAAGAATTATTGCAAGGGACTAAAAATAGGGAATTAAACACATTCCATTTTTAGAAATGCTTTTCTGTCCATCTGTCTGTTTAGTTGTGCAGGTATCAATTATAAAGTACTTAAAATATTTTAAAAAAGATAATTATAAAGTATATTTCGGAGTATTATAAAAACTTTAATTCATTAAAATGGATCCACTCAATCAAAAGTTATAGTAATTAGAATGGCACGCGGCGACTTTAGTATAAAAGAAGAGTTTCTAAGTAAATGAGTTTTAGTCTTATTCAAGAACAAAAAATTGATAGATTGATTGAAATTGAACACAATGACATAATATAAAATATATGTATAGTATATAAATATTAAATATCTAAGGCATAATATTTAAGAAAATAATATTTTGATATTCAATTTTCACACAATCATCTAGGTATTTTAAGCGAGTCATTTTTTGGAAGTAGTGAACTGAATCTCATTTATAATATCAATAGGTATAAATGTGGTGCGGAACATAATATTATTTCATTCTAATTAATTGGACGGTTCATCATTTGTTTATACTTATTTTTAATAACTTGGACTGTTCTGCAACATTACAAGGACATAGATAATCTATACTTATAATAAAAGGCTAAAAGGACGAAATCTGTACATTGAAGATAAGTGAGAAAAAAACAACATATGGCTTCAGAGTCAACGACATGAAACGTTTTGATAGTTTCAAAAAAACGGGATGGGCCTGAATTCTACACGAGCGAAGAACACAGCTAGTTAATTGATAAATTGAATATAGATAAGTCATTATTCCTTCATCATGAGTTCATTCATTAGTATCGAAATATACATTTTTGTACAAAAAGAGCTTATTATAGGCACATCGATTTATTTCAGATATATCAGATTTCTTATCATTATTTAATTTCTATGTGAACTTCACGTAGTAAAAATTCTCACTTTAACGTGTGCACTAGAAAAGGTTTTTAGAAATAAGTATAGGTAGTGCTATAAAGCGACGAGGGCTTAGTGGTATAGCGTAATCGGACTCCGTGCCAATAGATGTATTGTGTTTGAATCCGCCAAAAAGAGTGAGCTTTTAGTGAACGAAACTATTGTAATGAATCTAGGGCGTAAACCATTCTCTGATAACTGTCTGGTTATTTACCACCATCAAGTACCTATTATGTGTATTCCGGTAGCATCACTTAAGAATATTTTTTTCTATACATAGCGTGTCCACCACATCGTCACTTAATGTCGGTTGACATTGTCGTCAAATGCTGAACTATATGCTTCTACGAAGATCTGTTTTTATTGTTAAATATTTTTAATATTTATATCATAGATTCAATTTCACTGGAGTTGGAAATTTAAAATATATATTTGAGCAGATCGTAATCATTATTATTAAAATTACATAAATAAATGTAAATAAAATAATACTAGCGTGATACGTGAGGCCCAAGTATAGGTAATGTTGTAATATTGTGGTTTTCCTGTAAGCTAACTACAGTTTTGTTTATAAAGTACTCGATTATTTATACTAGTACTTTATTGAAATTTATTTATTTAATACTTTATTATACACCATGTTGAGTACAAGGGGCGGCCTTATTGCTGGCAACCTTTGGATGGATTTGTCTTAGGAAGTCAGTGGTAGTATGGGTGTTGCGAAAGTAATATTCATAGTATCATTAAGAATCATAAGATTTAAGACAGATTATATACATACATATTATACACGCATATTATGCATGGTTACACATAAAAGTTATATAAATAAATTAAATAACATTCTTTAACCAATTTTTTTAATATATTTAGCGATTGCGCTCGTCTTATAGTAAGTGGAGAGCGTTCCATAGTCGCGCTGGTATAACTGTAAAGGATTTATCTAAAAAGTTTGTGGAATGTGCTGGTACTTCAAGAAGATCGCAGATAACGTGTGTGCATGTCATGGAGGAACTTGAATAGTTTTTTAAGACAAAATTGAGTACATGACATAAAATGTATATTCTCAATTATACAATAAATGATTGTAGAATATGAAGGCAAATTCATATGGATAAATTTTTCTAAAATTTGCAATCATGATTATAGACAAACTGATAATTGTCTGTGATTAATAAATCATCAACTCATTGCAAATCTTTTAGCATAAGATTATAGAGCCACGTACTTGCAAATCTATAATCACAAGGTGTTATAAATTTTAGTTCTCGATATATACATATGTATTAACAATATTAATACGTGTGGTGCCGACTAAAAATAGTACCACGCCATATCTTCTTGTAGGTGTCGTAAAAGGCGACTAAGGGATATGAACCAGGGGATGGGCAGCAGCATCCTCTGGGTACTAAAAACACCTTATTGCGGTCGCCAACTTGCCTGCCAAGCGTGGCGATTATGGCAATCCCTCCCTTAATTGTGGAGACCCATATCCAGTAGTGGACATCTTATGGTTGAATGAACGAATAACATTAATATTACTGTAAGTATTATATAGATTTAGTATTAATATATAATAGAAAACGTTAATGATGTGTGTCGAGTTCAAATATTTCGAATTTAGAAGAAGCAATTATAAAAGAAATTATTTTCTGTACATAAATAATATTTCGTTCAAAATCTCATTATAAACACTATCAAATATGTTTATAGTGAACTTTTACTATGACATGTTTACTGCAACACCTGTGGGTAGAGAGTCATTTAAATTTGATTTATTTATGTATTCATAAACATAGTTTACAGCGTGCAATTGCCTTTGAAAACTTTGAAATTTATTATACAGTTTATAAAAGATCTATATATAAATCCAACAATTACATAATAATAAGATTCTTCATTACCGTTTGAAACGTTATTACATCAAGTGTCTACCTACCTGCGTAGTGTTCTTACTAAACAGTTGAAATACATATGAGTATATTTAGAAGCAAATAACCAAAGATACGGGATACTAGTTATTTTTCTCTCGTTTATATTTACTATTATTTCCATAAGTTTTTTTTTTTTTTTCATATGCTACTTAATTTGAATACACTGAAACCTGTTTAGTGAATACATTATTGTGACTTGTTATAAGCCAAAAAACGGAAGACAACAAGAACACCGTTTATATACGTAAAGTTAGGTATATAATTTGATATCTTATTATGTATATTAAATGTAATAGTTGTTTTTCACGTTTGTTACATAAACAAATTATAAGGGAAGGTCAAGTTTACTAAATTCATAAAAAAAAATAATTAAATATTTAAATTTTATTTATATTTATTATATTGATAACATTGTATCCGCTTGTAAAGTAAAATATCTTTAATCATTATAACAATTAATGAGGTGATCTGATCAATTGGTTTGCAAGTGGTTCGTTTATCATAATTATATTTAATGATGATATAAATATTGTAAATGGTATTAATTCAATGACTGCATTTGTAACATCAGTGTTTGCTTCATATGCTTTTATTTTTAAGAAATATAAAGTAACGTCCAATTTACATTTTACTTCATTTGAAAGTTATTAAAACTAAGAGAACTGCTTTTATGATTTATGTTTTCAATCAAATCTCATATAAAAATATAATTTCTTATCATTTACTATTTACATCCAAAGAACGATGCATACATTACGTTCATTGTACCGGCAAATTCTAAATTAATTTGGGTATTGATATACAATTGGCTAAATTTGTCCTAAGAAACAAATGCACTTGGTAAAATATACACAGTAATAATTTACAGTTTTGGGAACTATAGTTTTAAATCAAGTCTAGTTTCGCGATACTGTTCTCACCCGAGAACATGTGTTGTGTCTTCCTCTATTACATTAAAAACGTTTAATAATTTCATAATAACATATGTGAGTAGATTACGTTGTCGGTATATTCTCACATATTATAAACACATAGTGAGTGCAGAGTGTAACTGGCGCACAAAGAGTTTAATACACCGATTAATTATTATAGTACTTGGAAACACACATCGGACTATTAAACAATGGTAATTTACCCGCTGCGCGTACCTGCTCGTTATATTGTTATAAATCTTAATTTTATTACGCATTATAGTGGTTTTAATTATTTTAATTAACTGTATTACCTACTACTCACGCTATTCGTTTACCTACCTACCTACAAACAATGTTATAAATAAATTAATTTGGTGTTTTACACGATATAGGCTCAGTGCTTCGACCACAACCTCACCTGATGTTAAGTGAGGATGTGGTCCAGGATGGTAACACACTAAGCATAGATGTATTCAAGCGATGCTGCTGGAACACGTCTATTATTAGTATTTAGCGATACGTGTTCTAAATTGTGGGTGGTAGCTAACCAGAAGAATTTTTAGAATATGCCCTACCACCATGTAAAGGAAGTAATTTTGTGTAGCCAAAGTAATTATACCTATATGTTAAAATCTGAAAATTCTTATAGACTTCAAAGGGAAGATAATTACAAAATCTCACATATAGTAATTTATTTATTAACTATTACTACTGATTAAGTTTAAAAGACATTTGTTAGTTTTAATTACAAACAAAAACTTGATCGCTAACCTACTTGGTCGACTGACAATGATAAACATATAATTCTCTCATTAAAAGTAATGGCCGCATGAGGGTATGTCGACAGACCTCGGTCCCGTTCAACGCGGAGATAGCATCGCGAAAGCGAACTCGCATTATCGCGCGTTAGTTAAAAAACATTCGCTGCGAAAAACGCACCCGGCCGCGGCTCGAGCCGAGCGCCAATTACATGCTAATCACTGTTGTACAATTACAATAAATTGCCGGCGCGGGTCGCCTTTACGACTTCATGAATTTTCACTGCGCAAAACAACAAAAAAACACACACACACACATACACAATTTTTATTATATATGGCTATAATATGTTGTGTATATTATATTTTTTTACTATTTAGTTTTTATGAACACACGCTGTATATGACTGGCGTTTAATGCGAGTCCGGCATGCGAACTTTCGAAAATAGAATGCTTTGTTGTTTAGGTTTTATTTTTCTTTGTTTCTTTGCTATTCGGCTTCTGCCGGTATTTAGGGTTATTATATCCAATTTGTATTTTCGGCATCGATTTTTTTATAGATATTCATTCAATGCAGTCATTTATCTCTTTGACTCTCCTAAACCTGTATATGTAATCTGTAATGATCAAAATATTAAAGAAAAATAATACGTTCTTAGCTTCAGATTTTAAAAGTTGCATTTTATTAAAGATCATATTTTTCTGCAATTAATGTGGAGAATACCATAATGGCTTTTATTGTGTATTTTGATAGCTAGGTGTAGTTTGCAAATAAGATTATATTCTTCTTTTTCCTCTCTAATACTACTAGAGTTAGTTGTATGACACGCACTTTTCACAACAGTATTTAAATATTATAACAAACGATATTATACCCCTAAAGGGGCCGTCCATTGATCACGTGATGTTTTTTTTGGTATTCGTTAACTCTACCATCATTTTCGCGCTCTACGCAGAGAATCTCTCTCGATCAACCGATCGATCGTCGCGTGACGATGTGTGAAAGAGGAACATTGTGCATCTCTAGACTATTATTGCTCGGATTGGGGTTGCTTGTGACATGAATTTACAACGGCAATAGCGAATCAAGGTCACACTACACGCCGCTTTTCGGTTTAGAAATCGCACTTTAGACGAAAAAATAATGTGATATTTTGTGATTTTTGCTAAGCCCCCTCTCCCCCTTTCAAGCTTCACGTGATTAATGGACGGTTCCAAAAAGTAAGAAATCGAAGAGATCAAGTAACTATGTATGCACTCTCGTTTTCAACCAATTTTGTGCGTTCTCGTAAGGTCGTCACACCCTCTACAGTCTACAGACTTAAGAATGCATTGCCGTGAAATTGATGTGACTCGACGCCGTCGTGCCCCCGTAGTGTGTGCTAAGGGGTAGCTATATTACCCCCGTCAAGTAATATTAAAATAAAAAAACCTTGTTAACATTCCTTATTCCTAAGTTAATAAACTTTCTAAAAACGTGGATCCGAAAAAAAAACATGTGATTTCACAGAAGGATGATAAAGTAACGTAAACGTATAATAGCGGTGCGCTATGCATTTTTCCTCACTTGAATTAAAATTCCTAGTAGGTACAAGAAACGTTCTAGATTTGATGAGGGTGTGATTTGACACTAAATTATAGAATACCCGATAAAATGAAACTTATTATTTTCTTAGAGTTTGACAAATTGTGGGACACGTTTTATACTCAAGGAGAAACAATAGATAGGCACATTATGCAGCCTGCTCCCTCTGTCAATATTATAACTATAGTTTGGTCGCATAGATAGGTACAATACTAAGTGCGGTCGATGCTGACTATGAACGATATTGTTATGACGGATAGTTTTTTTACGACACGCATCCGCTGCCCATTAGATTAGTTAGTCAGTATTAAAAATTTAAAACACTCGATCGTTTAAAAAAAAAAACCTAAGCAGCGATCCTGGTACTTAACTACCTACTTTATTTATAGACGACATGTTAATTATAAATTTATAAAATAGATTAGAAAGCTTTGTAACCTTGTTATCATAATACGTTTTGGTTTACTTACCTATAAGTTTATCTGTTGCGCTATATAAATATTGTGAATAAACAAACGTTATCAGCGATCCAATGGCGTTTGCGTCACAACGGATCTACAGTGCACAAAATTCAATGAGTTCTCACAAACTGACAGATAAATTTAATTATTTATTAACGAGTGCATAAATTATCACCGTTATGAAACAGACCAGGGTCTTCATTCACTCGTCCTCGACATATAACGCAGTCTGTCTCTTTTGCTCACATGTTTTTAATCAGACGAGTAAGAGAGATGTACATAAAACTGAACACAAAGAGCATAAATAATAATCAAGAAGTTAGTAGGTGTGTAAGTGAACGTTGAATAACCATGAAATGATCACGAACCAACACGAGATGTACGGGCAAATAATAGTTTAGTTCAATGCAAATATCAAGCAACGTTCGGTCGTTTTAAATCATTTTTTTTAACATTTCAGAGTCCATTACAAAATACTTCATTAATGAGGTAACTTTCATCTAAACATTTAAAGAGTCGAACTTTTAAAAATTCTTGTAATATTTTAAGTGAATTCTAAATTTGAACCTAAATGCAAATATAGGTAACAGGTAAATCTGCTGAACGTTTTTAAGCATAATATACTATTTTTAAGTAAATTTTATAATTCATTTATATTCGAATAATAGTAAAAAAATACTTTTTGATTTTGTAATTTGTTTTTAAAATATAAAATCGTTTTAATCGAGCTTTTCCCTGTACTATTATAATAACTTCACTCTTAACCATTTCCTTACAGATTTATTTTTTACCAGCTGTTCCTGTGGCCTCTCTCTCTCTCATGTCATATTACGTACAATTAATTATTCACTGCATAAAATAATCATTGGAAAATAATGGTCCTTATGTTTTGTAAAGAACCTAAATGATTACTAACAAAATTAAAGAATTTCTCACATGTTCAGACGCTTGCCAGTAAAAGTATCCATTGGATCGGATTTTGTTCACAATTTCATGAGTTTTATTTTTTTTTTACCCTAATTAGTTTCCCAAAATAAATGTAGTCTGAGTTACACCTTATAATTTCAGCTATCTTCCCGAAAAAAACCTGTGAGAATCAGTCCATCCGTTCCGGAGATGATCTGCATCAAACAGACAGACAGAAATTGTGTTTTTAATCACATATACATTCATATGTATTTAGTAAAAAGCTGTTATTATGATATTACATACATACATTTCGATAATTTTTATTTGTTTAACTAGTATGTATTTCGCATTTTTCGCTCGTTTTGGGATAAGTATTAATTTTAGTTTTGAGTTTCATGCAGTTATCGTAATATGTGTTGTAATAACTGTCTATTTAGTTATTTCGATATTGCACGTGAGATTTAAGGAGAAATATTTCTAATTAAGCGGGAGCGATTTGACTGCACTCCGCAGCATCCCACATCCCGTCCGCCGCTGTCACAAACATTTGGTTTACTTCCCGCTTGTCTTATGTAGGGTTGGTTGTCGTTAAATGTCTTATTTATGACCCTCTATACTTTGAAGTTGTTTTAATATTCTCAATATGAGAAGAAGGCAGCCGATAGTTAAATCCAAAGAAATGCTGACAACAAAATAGGTATGAAAATGTCAAAAATAATTTCAAGTTCGAATTAGTTGAGACCATATCAAAACGTTCATATCTTGCGATACGATTGGATTAAACATAAATAAGTGTTGTTCTAATTTTGCATTAGAACCTTGCAATCAGAATAAGCATAAAGTAAGAATATATATATATATATATATATATATAGAAATGAAACAGTTTCTCAATTTCAGTATTCGATTAATATTGTTGAACTTTGTTTTTGCAATGTTGCATCCCTATTTCGAAGTCTTAGAAAGATGATGTGTCGGTCTCTCTCTCCCGAGTAACGTTACCCTCGCCTGTCGGCTAGCTAGGGTCGGTCAAAATGTCGCTTCGTACATACCTCTTGTCCACCACTGCTGGCCTGGTACATTCCGCAATGTTCCATCCGCATTACCCGCCCCACACAGCATTTTCTAGATAGAGATAGATGTTGATAATAAACTCTAACATAGAAATGCAAACCCAAAACCATTCAAATAAACCTACCCTCTATGTTCTCACATCCATTGCATATTATATACATATTTCTTGTATTAGTGTTATTTACGCTTTCTTCAATAATTTGTCTTCGTATTTTATAATTTTTCTGGTCTCAATCTTAATAAATTCCTACCGACATATTGCATGCTGCATGTGTGTCACAACAGTTGTAATCATGCGGGTCTAAAAAAGATCAAGTTCATCATTACCACAACAAATTCGGCTATTGTGGACCCATTGTGGATTGATTGTCCTTGATTTACACTCGAACGCTCATCAGCCGCTGCACATCTTCTGTACTATAAAATAAAATAAATAGAAATGGTTTAATAATACTTTACAATAAAGGTTGAGGTAACTTTTAAATCTAAAGATTTACTTTTATTTTGTTCTTTCAGATATTAAAGAATCTCTAATTTGTCTCATTGTGAGGTAAAAATTGAATCAATAATAACAAATTAGCAGGCTGCTAATATACAAAGTACAAATGCAGATTGTTTTTGTAGATTTATAACAAATATTTTACAAATAAAGGTAAAGGATTATATTAATAAATTGTATCATTTTAAATCAAAATGTAATGCGGGTAATGATATACCTACTAATAATTATGTATAGCAAAGTATGTATTGAAAGCATTCTCTTATATGGTGCGCATATATAGTAGTGTTAGCATTAACAACTGATGATCGATAAACCTATAAATATTTCAATTTCGTAAATTCATGCCGAAAATTATAAATAAAATAAAGTTTTACCCTATCTGACGAATCACAATCAATTTTGATCCTGATCTCATCGCGTTCAAAGTCGATATTCACAAAACAACATAACAACGTAGGGACGTTAAAAGAGGGTCAGCTTCCCCCAACGTGTTGTGTGAATAAAAAAAAATTGTTGACTTTGCTATTACAAAGTGCACGGCATACATTTGCATTATAATTGTAATTTTAGATTATACCGAGCCACAAGTGATTGTTAAACAATGCTTAATTGGGGACGTTCAACCTTATCAATTATTCATGGCTAACACACATATTTACTATATTTTTATCGATTGCTATGCATATTATCCCAACACCATCAGACCGTTTTATTTATAATTGTCAAATTTGCAACAGAATCTCATCATGCAAACTTTCACAGTTTGACTGCAATTTATATAAATTAAATATTTTATTACGGTTTTAAAAAATTATCATTATTCGTAAACGAAATTTGGAATGATTAAATTTAAAAGAAACTGGAAATGTTATAATAATAAAATAAATCCAGTCGAGAGATCAATAACGAGTCGAGAAATACTTAAAGCTGAAAAATATTATAGTAATGTAGGCATTTTGAAAGCAAGCAATTAAGGATGCATATATGTACATATATAAATTACCAACGAGATTTCTGTAAATCAAATTTTAAGGAAACTAAACTTATATTGAAGTTTCAAAGTAAGGTTAAGTTAGTTAGTTAATATGCTTCATATACACAATTAAAATAAAAACGCAATAGTTAACGTTTTTGAGAAATAATATATATACGATAGATACAATAGAAATATACAATAATTCCTATATGGCTAATAAATATATAACCCACAGCTGGACTTGTTTAAAAATATCCGTAGTATGGATTTATTTGCCTTTCATGTTAATTGGTCTAACATGGAGTCGATTCTTAAAATAATAAATCGATTCAACTATTCCCAAATTCCTTATCCGAATTTAACAGTGTTGTTTGTTATCACTGTAACTAGTCTGGTCATAAATACTGTTACATAAAAACTTTTCTTTTTTTTAAACTTTTTAATTATTTTGAATTTGGAACAAGTATATTATTTTATAAACTTCTTTCGATTTTACGCCATCACATATTTTTTCGTGTTCATTATCAATATGGAATGGGGTGTTAAAGAAAATAGGATTGCAGTGATCGCCTTGCACAGAGTGGGTATGGAGCCGTCGGTCATATTCCAGACACTTCAAAAGCTTGGTATTAGTCGTATGTTCGTATATCGTACTATCAACAGGTACAACAAAACTTCGTCTGTCGAAGACCAGAAAAAGATCGGGGCAGCCGCGTGCTGTTAGAACTACAAAGGCCGTTAATGCTGTTAAAGCCAGAATTCGTCGAAACCCCATTAGGAAGCAAAAAATCTTATCGCGAGAAATGAAGATTTCCGCTAGGATTCTGTCGCGTATTATGAAACAAGACCTGAAACTCGGTGCTTATCTTTGATCTACAGGATATGCCCTAAATCAATCTTTGTAATTAAAGATAGTGGATCGATCAAAACGCCTTCTGACGCGATACGCAGGCGTAAAGCACAGAAATATCATCTTTACCGATGAAAAAATTTTCACGATTGAAGAACACTGCAATAATCAAAATGATGAGTGGTACGCTCACAATTCTAAAGAAGCTGCTCAAGTGGTCGGAAAGGTACAACGAGGTCACCATCCTGCGTCAGTGATGGTTTGGTGGGGCGTGTTTTATCAAGGAGTCACAAAACCACATTTTTGTGAAAAAGGAATGAAAACTTCAGCCAAAGTGTGTCAAGATACAGCCTTGGATCATGTTGTGAAACCCCTTAGCAATATACTTTTTAAAAATATACCGTGGACTTTCCAGCAGAACTCTGCACTTGTTCACAAGGCACGAACTACCTAAGCCTGGCTTGAATCCAACGATCCCGACTTTATAAGAACTGAAGACTGGCTCTCATCTAGCCCAGACCTCAACCCTTTAGACTTCAAATTATGGTCAGCTTTAAAGGACATGGCCTGCTCTAAAAGACACGGCGACATTGAGTCTCTTAAAAATCTTTGGAGCAAGCAGTGGCGAAATTTCCCTAAGAAACAGTGCGTAAATCCATAGATTCGTGGCCAAACAGATTAAAGGCCTGAATAAAAGCCAAAGATGACCATTTCGATAGAATATTTTTTTTTTTACTGAGACTTTAATAAATATGTAGGTATAAATTTTAATAAATATTACATTACTTCGTTTGAAAAAAAATGCATTTTCATTTGTAACAGAACTTATGGCTGGACTAGGTATAATAAGTACTTAATAATTACAACCAAGAAATCTGTTTGATCTATTTACTGGCTCACACTTTGCTTTCATAAGTTTATTTGATCATTTTTTTTTCTGATAGATCGAACTACGTTATTTTTCAATACAGTAAATAATAGCAACTGATATTTACCAGAGAAATTTCACCTTATTCACTAAGTCATAAAACTTGTATGGCGTCCTAGTACTTTTTAGTTCAAATCACAAAGGTTACATAATTATAATTCAATGTAGGGAACAAGAATATTGTGATGAATTTGCAGCGGTTTGCTGGTGAAGATGTTGTGATATGAGTACATAGGCCAAATAAGAGGTACAATAAAATTGATATAACCAATAAAGTCATTTTACAACGTTTGTAAAGAGTAGTAGGAGAGATGGACGATTTTGAAAACTTTTGCCGAATTATCGAATAACTTCAATAACTTCGCTTAACGTATTTAAATTTAAACACTGAATCCCGTATTTTTTTAAATAAAGTAAAAAAAAATAAATAAATACATTAAGTATATTATTTTATGTAGAAATAATTACACTGAATAAATAAATATATTATTTTATAACCGTCGTCGTCTATAAATAAAACTACGTTAGTTGTTTTTAGTGTTACAATACTAATGATTCATGTTCGTTATATTTTATCGGTTGGCCTTTTCAAGTATTCCGCACCGCGCAGTACGCGCCAACAAGACATTCGCGTCGTTCTATTAAAGCTACGCTTCACTACGCTTGCAAAGTGATGTGCCATTCTGTTTATTATAATTCTAGGATAGGGACGCCATTAACTGGCCTAGATTTTCTATCGACGCCTGGCATGACATGAAAAGTGTCGTCCGTCACGAACTATATAAATGTTTCACACAGAATAAAAAAACATCTTTTTTTTTAACAACAGTTACAGAGTTTTTATTTATTTATGTTATTCAACTAAATATAATACAAAATATTGGATTTATTGAAATTCTAAATTTTTTTTATATGTATTTAAACTGTTCATCCAATAAAGATGGTGACACTTTTTGAAGAGGCTGGATTTTCGTGAAAAACTTTAAATAGTTCATAGTCGGAAAAATCCTAGTTGCATCCATCCGGGTCACTCGGCGTCGGATAAACCCTTTTCTTCAGCGCGCGTGATACTAGGCTCGCAGTATATGCGAGGAGGTGTATCGAGTGCCACAGCAAACTAGTCGCGTGGGTGAGCGAGATAGACTTATGCATGGAATGCAGGAGGTAAAGCGAGACATTGCAGTGAAGGTCAACTGATATGATGCACAGAGTAATGCAATTTTAAAACATTTTACTTTTTCTTAAATTATTATGTGAATAGTTTACAATTTACGGTCAGACATTAATTATATTACTTAATAATTATTTTTACCATATCATTAATAAAATACTGTTTGGCACTGTTAGAGATTTATGTGTTATTTTAAATTAAGGTTATGTATTCGTAATAATATTGCAGTTTATTTTTAAGACTAGATGTTCATAGTTCATAGAACATGATATTCATACTTCGATATAATATCTGATTTTATACCTGACATCTAGAATTACTCTGTGTAGGTAGGTACGTACAAAGTGTCGACAGAGATAGAGCATCATACGAGAACAAGACGGCTATACCAGCACGTGCGTCCTTTAGTAGTCTTCTTTTTGGCTCTTCACACGCCTGATGCTCCAATATTGCTGCATCTTATGGTGGGAATTTATTTCCTGTGAGATGTTCCGCAGTACTGTTCAAAAATATAATAATGTAAGACGTTTCATTTAATTTATTTTATTATTGACCTTAATATATAAAACATAATAAAATGTGGATCGCTTTATCGATCTGTTCTGTCGAAAGATTTATTTTTATTATAGCTGCTCAATGTATATTATTTATTTTTAAACATTATATTTCAGCATAGTTAGTAGAGAAAAGAAAATATTATTATTTTTCACCGACATAAAACATTCCTTGTGTATCTATTATTGACAGGTGATCACGATAGAATCAGATATACATCAGAAATAACAACGAAATACGTACCTATTAAGAAGTCTTCGTACCTGTCTTAATTTGTAAACAATATCTACTAACTAAAATAATAGAATTATTTTAATAAAAGAAACCTGTGATAAACTCGTAGGTATGTTAGTAATTACAATAAAAACTGAACAAATAAGGATTTACCAATCCAATGTTATACAATACCAATAGATTTGTTTCTCAATTTTCTATAATTAGTATGTAAAGGACTACCTCGGTGGCGCAGAGTTGTATTACGGTACGACTGTCGTTCAGAGGTCTCGGATTCGATCCCCGGGTCGGGGCAAGTGGTATTGGGTTTTTATACTCGGTATCATCCCGGAGTTTGGAATTTGTGTCCGATACGGCGACAGGCTTGCCCCTGTCACATCTGGGACGGAACTAAGCTCGGCGGAATGTGGGTGGTGTAGTTCGCTATTTCACCTCTGCTTAACCCTTCGGGGATAACAGGCGTGAGCATATGTTATTATGTTATGTTTATTATGTAAAGTACCATGTGATAATCACGGGAACAATAGTTTGTTTTAATAATTTTTCACGACGTTATTTTTATAAAATATGTAATGGTTTAGTTACGGTATTATAAGGAATGCGATGGTGAGAATTTTATCGCGATTTATTTATGATAACCATAATAACTATTCTATATACTACATACAAATCTTAAGAAAATAAACAAGGATCTAAGGTTTATATTTTTGATAAATAAAAATAATGTACATAGGTTCTAGAGTTATAAACTTTATTGTTTACAGTTAAAATACGCTTATTTCATGAATTAGACATCATTATATTGTTAATTATTTCTTAACTTTAGTAGCAACACATTTCGTATAACCTCCCATTAGTTTTCATGCAAATTAAAACATCGATGTTTCGCCTTGTATTTTACTTCAAACTATTATAAAATGTTCTTTGTATTTACTATATCTAATTAACAGCAACGAGATAATTCGTTTAAAACCTTTTATCAAGGCAACCGGGACGTCTTAGTAACGTAACAACGAATTACAATATAAATTAATCGATTCCGGCCGGGACCGGTTCCGCAGCCAGCTGACCGTCGCGCCACGCTTCGGGCTAGCCTCAACTGTTAAGTGTGTTTGAAATAACACTTTACTCCTTATGCTCTCTTAGTACTATCGTTAATTGATCGATATTGTAAATATTGTCGTCGAATGATTATTTATTTTTACTTCTTTTGTCCATTATTAATAATTAGTAAATATAAAACCAAAGCATAGTAGGGGGTGGTGGTGTTGGTAATCTTATAATAAAAATATAATAGGTTATAATAAAAATGTATGTTTTTCTCTATTTGCCAAGTTATAAACTCTATTTGCTGCTTGCTACGTTTTTTTTTTGTACAAGATATATTGCTCAGTGCTACAATCTCACCTGATGTTAAGTGAAGATGTGGTCCAGGATGGTAAACACACTAAGCCTAGATGTACTGGTTCTCAAGTGATGCTGCAGGAATACACCTATTGGTATTTGACGACAGGGTTTCAAACTTCAAGGTGGTAGCTACCCGGGCGGGCATTATTAGAATATACTCTATCACCATACTATGGTTTCCTTCCGATGTTTTCCTTCATCGAAAGCTCAGGCTAATCCTAGAGTTGGATTGAAGCATTTAAACCCGCGTCCATTGACGCGGAATCCGGCCGCACTATCCACTGCGTCATCATCGCTTGGTTTGATTTTTATCTTCTTTAGCTTATTTCTGTTCAATGTTTGATGTTGGAACGTTGTTCCAATCGATCTAAGGTTGAGTCCTCATGTTGTATGTAAAATGTTTTTCCGCCATCACCATCAGATCATTGTTCCATGCTTCTATAACTAGTTTTGGATATCCTCTCCAGTACTTACTGCTTAAACCTATCTGCCATTTTTTTTTGTGCGGCATACGAAACCCGTCGAAGTTCGTCCGTCCACTTCAATTTCCTTTAAACTATGATCGTGGCAATGTTACGAAGTCTCGTTCGTTTCCGTATTTTCGTTTATCGGACCCTGTTTCGCCGCTTCATAGCTCTTTGAGTGATTTGCAGTTTGATTTTATTTGACTTTTAAATTACGACACTACTGTCCATTCAGTTTAAAAAACAATTGAAAATGCAGACATTTGTTTATAAAGTCATATAATATGTACGTAAAAATTATATACCTATTTATTTTGTTAGTTCAAAAACTAAGGTAGAGTGAGATTATTACATGAAAAGGTAAATTCACTACCCTTAGATTTATGGATGTTATTTTCGGATAGACAAATCTTTTGTTGTATTCGCAGTGACGCGCGAAGTCAATGGTGGGCCTATAGAAAAGCGATCGGAGGTTGTATCAAACAAAATTGCTTTGAGATTTCATACAATTTGTATGTAGTTTGTTGAATGTATGAACTGTGATGATAACATCACGAGGAGTCGGTGTAAATTCAATTTTTATTTTCCAACAGCAGCTTGCAAATTAGCTGAAAAGAAATAAACGGATAGCTGCTGTAAAACGGAAAAAGTAAGCTATATAAAATACGCGATTAATAATGCGTGAATAAAAACGTACAGTAAGTACGTTGTGTTTTAGTTAATTCGGTTTCCGATTGTCCGATTGATACCTTTTTCAAATTAAATGTTTTTCTTATATCGACACATTTGAGTCTAAATAAATAGGAATAGGAATCTGAATAGGATTATAAATTAAATAATAACGTTACGTTTAAACTTTTCTCTTTATAGGGAATTAATGTCATCGAAGTTTTACGGATTGAATAACTTAAACTTGTCTTACATTTTATGCTAAAACTAATTTATTTTATTTAATCACAGTTGGAGATTTTATACTTAAATTTTTTTTTTAAATATTGTTCGTCGTATGTCTATTTATTATTCGTATAACTTTGTTTATTAAAAAACAATTAAATAATGGTATAAATTGTATGTCGTTATTTGACGCAGTCCCGAATAGTTATGTATATAAGTGGCACTATTGTTTTACATATAGTTAGTAATAAATCGAGAAAAGCGAAACGTACCCCCACACATTCGTCATCAGCCTGACTCGTACGATCTCGGCGATAGTGTAGCAGAGGCATAAACACACCTATTATTTTATCCAAATATGACAGATTCTAATAATTTTATACCTGTATTGTAATTGAAAATGTTATTGTAATTTATACATCCAATCTATGGGCATAATGTTTTTTTTTATTCTTAAGACCAGTCAGTATACAGCAGATGTGTTAATTCGTTAAAGTTATGAAAAAAAATATTTACCGACCGCTTAAAATACAAGACCAAACGCATATAATTATAATATCGATTATTATTTATAAGTTAATAAATTAGCATTAAAAGTAGTGTTTATACATAGCTATACCCGTGTCTCCGGTCGTATGTAATAATTATTGTTTTTACTTACCTGCCTACTATCTTATATTTTTAAATATTTAGCTAAAGGAATAAAACGCGAGTTTGCTTATAGGTTTTTTTATTATACTATATAAGTTCAATACTAACAGTTAAATTGTAGTTTGAAGTACATAATACGATAAATTTGCTTGTATTCTCAAGCCATTGTGTATTTGTTATTTTAGTATTGTTATTAAGGGCTCGTCCATTAATCACGTTTTTGGTTTGGCAAAGTTTTTGACTAACGTACTGAGAAGGCTCGTATGGACGTCAAGAGACGGGAAGAGCCTGAATGAAACCCGATTTGTTTTTTTTTTTTTTTGTTATTACCTACCTATAGGTATGCTTTTAACGAAACTATATAATCCGTGTGATGCCGGTTAAATCTATACCACAGTACTACCCCATATTGAACCTGTGGGTGACTAAGGGATAAACCAGGAGATCGGCAGCAGCATCCTCTGAGCACCACATAATCCTATTGCGATTACCGACCCGGCTACCAAGCGTGAAGATTGTGGCTAGCCCCCCGTTTCGGGGGAGACCTATGTCCAGCAGTGGATATTTTTCGGTTGACTGGATATGATTTCTAGTAGATTCGAGAACCCATTTGCCCCCACCAGGCATCTAGTCCTAGAAAATATCTAGGTATGTAGGTGTATTTACAATCATTTATTTTGAAGTTATGATTTTTTACTAGTAGGTGTATTCAGACATTGTGTGTAACGACTGGGTTCGCGGGATTGGGGAGGGGTGAGGGGGGTAGTGCCAACTACATATTATAATGATCATTCTAATAAAAGAATAGTGTAGTGTTAAGTTTATCATCAATGTACATCTCTTTAAAATCTAGTGTCTCTCTCTCTCTCTAACATTATCAATGTCACTTAACACCACGCAAGTTTGTGCTGAAAACAAGAATAGATTTCGAATCGATTTTTTTAATGCTCACGTTAAACTGTCTGTTCTATTTAATACTTTATTTTCACGATATAGGCTCAGTGCTTTGAACACAATCTCACCTGATGCTAAGTGACGATGCGGTCCAGGATGGTAAACACACTAAGCCTAAGTACTGGTTCTCAAGTGATGGTGCCGGAACACACCTATTGGTATTTGGCGACAGGTTTTCAAACTTGAGGGTGGTAACTACCCAAAGTTTATTTTACCAGTTAGAGGATAGGTATGGGTTGGTATTATGTTTATAATTTTGGCTTACTTTGGAGACCTATGTCCAGCAGTGGGCGTCTTTCGGTTGAATCTAATTACTATAGAGTACCTACGTATCTAGTTACAAGTCACCTTTATTGATGCCTACTGTTCAATTTAGATTATATGAATTATGTGTCTTTCTTCAAGTAGACTACGTTTTTTCTTACAAACGATTGCTTAAATTCAATCAATAATACAGTATAACCGGGTGATCCCCGCTTCTGCTAAAGCCTTCCAGAAATCATGAGGCGGTCATATCTTTTTGCCGTCTGTACTTATTTTCGTTTTTTTACACATGTTGTAATTGTTAAAAAAAATCATGAAAAGCATAAATAGACTCACATTATGTGGATGTATATAGATACATTATATAATTTAGATACTGTAATAATACGCAGCTGGTAGTTAGTCCATCTGCAGTGTCTATCTAAACGCTAGGTTTTATATAACTATATTGAAAACGTTTTGATTTTAGTTTGTAAAGTATGTTTTCTGTTAATGTACTCGATAATTAATAATATTTTAGTTCAATATTGTTTAAAATTGATAATATTACTTATAGAGAGAAGTAGAGCGCCACTTCTCTCGTTAATACTGTTTAATTGACATGATTGATACTATGTGTGCACTCGACACGTGTTGCACTTTGCAAGCGCCACGTCATTGTGTTGTCATCCCACAGACGCGACGCAGGCGGCCATGACGGTGGGCGTGACTAATGTGCTATGCGACGACCGCTCCGCCCCGTTGGCGTGGCCGGCACCGCCCGCCCCCGCGCCGCCCGCTTCACTCTGGCAATACCCGACCGGTAAGTCACACCTCCTAATGGTCTCTGCTCGCCTGGTAACTACGCGCCAACTGCATTGCGAGACCGCCGATTTTAGCGAAAAACTTCGGTTTGATTTTCTAACATCATCCGTCTCTCTTTATTGCTTTGATGTTGAAAAGAACAAAAAACAGCTCAAGTATTAAAACTGGCGCCTAATTTATTATACTACCCGTTTCAAAACACTACCTCTTATTCATGCCGCTTTGGTAGTAGCATTGCAACTGTTCTCGTCTGGTCAATAGTTGTCGTTGACCGGTCTGCGTAAGACGGCTATGTTGAATTGCCACTTCTGTGTTACGAGACACGTTTAATGGGCGACCTTTTAAAATGTCAGGATTGTTTATAATGATGAGCCTGTGCGCTCGCTACTTTTACAACTTGGCGCCTTTCCTTTTAATCTTATAGTAGTATAGGCTAGCCTAGTACTAGCTCTAACGTTAAATAACATGTTGACAATACTTTTAATAAAGCGAATATATAAAACTAATCATGTCCGATTTATGGTTATTTTAAAGAGATAAACTGCATATCTCTACAAAATATGTAGATATGTATACAATATTGTAGGTAGGTAGGTAGGTAATATTGTAGGTAATTTTATGCGCTTAGGTAGTTTTTATCATCAAATTCCTATTAGTGTAACCGTTATTATTCTAAACCTTACATACCTACTATAAAGTATAGACACTCGTATAACATCGCGTAGTGGTCATTGCGGTCCTCACTGTCTGGTAATATCGCCTTCTATTCAGATATTTTTAGTTCGTACTACTCTTTAAGTTCTTATTTAATTGTATCACTTATTATATTGGTTTATTCTGTAAGTCTGTTTCAACATCAACGTATAAAATTTGTATCGAAATTTCCTAAAATCACATAAGTTATTGAGTGAAAAAATTTCTGGGATAATTTTAACGTTTGAGAAATATTTCCACTAATTACAATGTTACTTTCTGACTGACGGTTTTTATTGGCCGCCATATTATGCGATGGCACAAATAAATGTAAGTTTCGTTTATAATTATTTTGCTTTTAGTTTTATTAATAATTTATACTACTCAATTCGGTGATGTAACCAGGATAGTAGAAAAAAAGGGAAGTGATTAATCAAAATACATAACCGATTAAGAAAGGCACCGAGTGAGAAATAGAGCGCGAACAAATGATTCAATACGTAAATAGATTAGTGCGCCAGTGCATGGCGCGCGGCGACACTGCGCAGCGGCGCGGCTCAGTATGGAAGCAAAAAGCATTGCCGAGCCGCACCCGGCCTGCGTTGTGGCGCTGCCTGGCGCTGCGTGGCGCGGCGGCTCTATGATTCAAATCCGGTTGCCACGCGAGATAAAAGACATACGTGCCCCAGACCCAATAAAGCTTTTTACTACTTATTATAAATGACGTATCTACTACTAGCATGTGCATTCGGTTTTATTTATCTTTTCACGTTATCAACTCTACTTTGGTATAGTATAATATTTTTCTTCTATTTGCGGTTTGTTTTAAGATTCTTTGTCAATAGTTCGTGGTTTCTATAGTACCAGGAGAACATTTACCGTCGAGATGTAAAAAAGTATAAACTTAGACAAGGCCTCTAAATAGGTGTATGATGAATGTTTACGTAAGGTTTTGTAACTGTAGAAGCAATGTACATTGCGTCGCCTATTTGCAATGCAATCGGGACTTCGGGAGATGGAATCACGAATGCTCTGTAACATCTCGTGTAAATTTGTAACCGTGTTTGTGACAATATAGATAAATTTCATTGAAGCTTCAACAGCGTTTAGTTTAAAAAAGAATTTGACAAAGCGAGATCTGCGTAGGTACCGATGTCATTTTATTTTCACGTGTTTTACTGCATACATATGAATAAGGTTCCTATTTATTTATACCAAAAACACAATTTTTAAAATATGTGTTTGTCTATTTGTTTTTTTCGAGTAACCTCTGGAACGGCTGAACAGATTTTGACTGAACTTTTTTGGTACATATGAAACGCACGTTCTTAGTATTTAGTATATAAATAAAACAAAATTGGTATGGTCCGTGAACAATTTCAAATTTCGCGACGTTGCATCGCCGTGCATTCAATACGGTGCTCGGTTCAGTAGCTTTGAGGGATTTTTACCAGGGTTATCGAAATTGTGAAGAAGATGCGAAATTTGCATTTTTAATTATTGTTAAATATGGAGATTTCACTAACATTTTATGTTTGGTATTGATTCCGTTTGTTTTTTGCGGGTATCAATGAATAAATCAATGTGAGGAGGGGCCTCACGAAAAGTTTGGGAACTACTGAAATAAAAGGAAAGATAACATACTTATATATAATTATATGTTAGGTATAGTTAATTATAAATGAATTGAAATTGAAATCCGCGAGACAAGTGATGATTACCTTTTTATAAAAAAAACATACTTTAAATATATAATAATCTTCATATAATTGCTAGTAGTGACTCGACGCGTTCCAAAATCGAATGTAAGGCAAGTATCGAAAGTGATCTATGCCCACTGGTGGGATTGTTAAAATCCCTAATGACAGTGATGGTAAAGTTTATCGCAGCATTTAACATCCACAGTGTTTGTTAAATTTAAAGGGTTTCATATTGTTTTCTTTTTTTTTTTATTAATATGAATTCGTTTTTTTTTTATTGCCGTTGATTATAGTTTACCTGCTTCATCTACTAGGTACTAAATAAATATGAATTATTAGTTGATATATTAACTTATATAATCTCTGAGGTTCGATTTAATTAATTTATTTATGCACTTGAAAAACAGAGAGACGTGAACGGAAACAATATTGAACTATTAAAAAAAAAACATGAAGTACTCTATCTTTTAAATCGGTGGAATTATTTTTTCGAATATTACTAATTGAAATGACTTTCGGTTTAGTTAAAAATATAGTGACGAACCACAAGTCTTCAGAAATAATACCTATCTTAGTACTAATCACAATGACGATTATTTTGCCAGCATCTGTAGTCCGTTATGTTTCTATTCATCTTAAGCTTGCAACACCAGTACCTTATGTAATTTTGTAGCATTTTACGTGATTATATGTTTTTTACCTATTGCGCTCAAGTGAAGTGAAGCATTAGGAATAATAACACGCAATATGTATTTTGAAATGCCTCAAAACCTCCCTGGAAATTTCACAAGATGCCCACCATTATAGTAAATTTGGTTAATATTTTGTCGATGTCACACTGGCAGAATTGTGTATGTCATTGAAAAGTTGCCGTTAATTAAAATCAAAGAAGGAATCATAAATACATATATCTTAATTATTAAGTCCATGTAGTAGACTAGTACTCTCTCGAGAAGACAATAAATATAATTTGTAATAATCAATAGGTAAACAGTAGCCTGGAGTAAAAACTTACATCTAAATACTAAAAGGTATTTAATGTGTATACATTAGAAATTTTGCTTTCAAAGAATAAACCTGATACTTTCCTTTCGAAATATAACTCTGCTTGTTTAATTTTTGTATTCAAATAATATTAAATACAGAGACCAGACTGTTACCGACTTCATCCTGTTACCTAGTTATAACGTAATTATAAACTATTGTACTATACAATACACGAATTAATTTAAAAGTATTTAATTATTGTGTTATTCAAGACAACAAAGTTAAAATTCAAACCGTTATATTAAATAACTCAAACATTAATTCGTAAAGATCCGATTATACACAAAACAGTATATCGGTATTTATTTATATTATATAGATTAACTAATTAGCTAACAAAAAAACCTTGATAAAATATATTTTGTATATTTTGCCCATACCTATAAATATATTTAAATTAAAATGTATAGAAAACGTATTTTTTTTTATTGTAAAACTATGTCACACGTAACCAAACGTATTAAATTACTTCCACAAGTTATTTTATTAGTAAAACTGAAGCACATCACACATCATTAATAAATACAGTTCCTCGTTAAAACTAAATTAAACAACACAAAAAAAAAACCTGAAGAAATCCTATTAAACACCCGCATCCACTAAAACGTAACGGAACTGTCGCTTCCACGCCATAAATTATAATGCCTATGTAGAAAACAAAAAAAAAATGCAAAAAAATTAAAACATTATTTATCGATAAAAACGGAGTAGTAATGCGTGCAGCCCTAAGACAAAACAGCCCGCCTTCTAAACTCCGCCCACTTCTCACGTCGACCAATCACGTGACGGCTCGCTTTCGTTAGGAGGGCCTCTGTGTTACCCGCCTTGGACTTTTTAGTGTTGTCAATTACATTTTTGCGTTTCGTGTTGGGTTTCTTGTTCGTAACAACACAATTCCTAATGTCGACTGTTGCTATCGGTCCGTTTCTGTCGTGTTTCACACTTCACGCGATAATATGTTTCAATTAAGTACAAATATAATTAAAAAAAATGCAAATATACGTAGAGCAAAAATGATAGATTATGTCGCCCGCATCAGTTTACTGAAAGAGAAAAAAAGAATACTTTAGTCATATTTAGATTTAAATTTGATATGATTGAAATCGAGGAATTATTTTGTTTTTTTTTTTTATTAAAATACAAAAACGCATTGACGCGGTTTTGCACCGATACAATGGAAGCTTCTTTAAAATGTAATTATGTAGGTTATTGCTTTTACCAAATTTATATCGGTAATGAATCATATGTGTTTTTAAGCTCGATTTAGGTTGGGTTTGGGTTTATTATGGTACTAGCTGGTGCCCGCGGCTCCGCCCGCGTTTTATATGTTTTTTGGGTATGAATAACCTTCAAACAACAAATGAATGAAGAAAATTGAGAGTCTTGTTTTTATTAGCAGAAAAACCATCTACGAAAAATTCCGCGTGGAATGTCCCATCGCGTAGTAGTCCCATTCCGATAGGTTCAGTAGTTTTGAGGGGATGGTGCGTCAAAGTAACCCCAATTTCTTTTTATATACATACAAGATTATGATTAAAACGGTGTCGCTTTTTATGAGGACGTTCCAAAGAGGTTTCATGAGAGTCATTTCAACATTTGTTTGCGTGCTATTATTATTATTATTATTTTTAATGCGCTTATGGACAATAACTGAAACTATGTCATGTCAAAAAATGTCACCGATTTTACTCAATATATGGTAAAGTAACGCAAGATAGGTTCTAATTTCGCATTTCCGAGACTTTATAACATTGAAAATAATAAAAAGAAAAAAATTATGTGCGTCTCGGGACGTGATAACTGAAAGAAGTGATAACTTAAACTAATCTAAGTCGATGCTTACCGCTGCCGTATGCGTAAGAGAATAAAAGGAAGCGAGTCAGACTCGCGCCGTAACGCGTTACGTAACGAAGCGGTTTGCCCTCCCATAAGAAGTTATCTCTTCAAAAACTAGTAAAACTACTGCGGGTTTTAATATCGAACCTTAACTTTTAGACTAAGATAAAACCAAAAATAAATAGGTTTTCCGATTGATCACTAACACTTTCGAGAAGAAAGTATTGAAACTTCGTTTTTCAGTAGGTAAAAACAGATTGAGATCGCATATTGAAACAAGCCGTAAGTAGAACGGTAGTAATTGTATGATCTGAAAATACGTAATAACCGTTCTACGGTATAGGATCGTGAGAACATTTCATTTAACTGATTGTTTCCAGTAAATTCATTACTCGGTTCGGTAATAAATAAACTTCCCATTACATATAAAATGATGTACCTATAAAGTAAGCGATAAAAGGGTTCCTGATAATGTAAAGGGGGAAATGTTATTTAATGAAATAAACAGAATTGAAATTTAATTTAATAAATATGATATCTATTAATATGCAGAATTTAAAATGTTTCCTTGTATATACAAAAAGATTCCTGAACAGTTTATTATTTTTTTTTTGGTCTTGAAAGCCGAATAAGCTGGAAATGACAGTCGAATTGTTATAAGTAAGGTAAATTAGTATAAAAATGCATTGTGAATAAAGCGGACGGATGGAACTTTGTGTGATAATCTATGTCGTCGGTTCACTTTGATTTTTCCCAGTTCCAATTTACTTTAGAATGATTTAATCTTAATTTATACTTTAGTGTTAAGAAAAATGAACCTGCATTTGTTTTGATGTATTCGCGTAGGCAATTCAGCGAAGACAGCAATAAGAGAAAAATGGAAAGATTCGAAAGTATTGATAAAAGGTAATATAATACGGTGGGATTAAATAAATTAAATATCTATTTTGAACGTTCAGTCTAAGTATAAGTTAATGTAAATAAACATTTAAGTTTAAAGATAAGTACACATTATCCAATAACGATTAATGAATATGTTTAGCGTGTTGATGTTGATTACACTCAAATCGCTCATACGCCTTTTCATGACGGTCATTTTTAGTACTATTCAGATTTTCAGAACTTCAGTGTCTTCATTATTTATTATTCGCGGAGTTAGCTACCGCTATGAAGCGAAATATCTACTCTTAATTAGTTACACCTTTCATTTCTACAGCGTTTCCCTTTGCCTAACATTTGGAGGACTAGTTTAAATTTTGGATTGGATTACTTTTTATTAGTTTTTATACTTTACTATAGTTCCACCTATAGTTTATGAACAACGCAACTGCATTTATGAAACAAAAAGAAAATTGATTAAATCCCTATCGTAAGATAAATAAAACTGTGTAAATTAATATTTAATTTCCAGCTCAAGTCTCTATGGAGAGTATGATGGTCGGTGGAGTTGGTGTCGGAGGCGTAGCGCCTGTCGGTGGAGGAGTCTCCTCGGTTGGTGGCTTCCAACTCGTTCGGGAACCGACATCCGGCGCTTTCCTCCTGCTCCCGGCACCGCCGGACTTGCCCCACACTGTCGTATGGGGCGGCATGCCGTACCCCTCCGCGCCCCTCTTGCTGCCCCCCGCACCGCATCCTTCCCATCACTTACAACTGTTACCGGGTGACCTCCTCGCCTCCACTGCTACCCTGCAACACACGCACACGCACTCGACTAGACTCGTCACTCTCGCCCCGGCGCCCGCGACACAACCTCACCCCGCACACCAGGACAAACGGAAACCCATCCTCCAACCCATCATAACGCCGCACCTCATCAAGTTAGAACCCGAACCAGCTCATGAAAAACCACAACCGAGTTTCGCCACGGAACCTGTACAACAGCCGATGATGGCTTCCGCTCATCTGTACTATCAACCAGAGTATTCAGACCAGGGTTGCAGGAGTCAAGCGACGTCTCCCGCCGCACCTCCCACTCCACCGCCTGATGGCTCCGAAGCCCCGGCACATAGAGATGCCTCAAACCAAACTGACCATATCGATGACGACGATGACTCGCCGAATCATGCCGATGAGGACGAAAGGGATGTCGCTTGCGTTGGAGTCGCCCACTTTCCGGACGAGACGTTGAATCAAAACCACCCACAAATACTGCACTCATCTATTGACAGCACTGAAGATTCATCTTCTGAGGGTTTGGTGAATTTATCTGTTGTCGGTGCAGTGGAGAAGGCAATAGATGCGATTGAAAGAGATGAAGCTATAGCTGATAATTTTAGCAGTGGGGGTTCACACGATCTGCTAATAGATACGGCGAGGTCCACCCCTTTGTTGCAACAGACGCCTCTAAGCACAAGGCATCCAGTGGACGTCAGTGGGTTAGAGTTGCTGTCGAATAGCATTGAGCAATTCGAACGAACGACTCCCGGGTGCAGCATGCCGCTCATAGAGCCGGTACCGTTGACCGTTGATACAAGAAACACATCGAAGCTGAATATAATGATAAAGACATCTCCGAAATCACCAGTACGAATGGAAACTGCATCGCACAGGAGATTCGATTACCCACCGGTAGAACTCGGTGCGAATGAACAAACGAAACAGTCTCTCGACGGTCTCGGGTTGTTGTGTGCCCTGGCAGAACAGAGATTCATGGAAGAAGTGGAAGAGAGTCCAAATTTGCCCTCATCTTCCCGTCCATTCATAAAGAGCGAACCTTTGCTCAGCCTCACAGATAGAGATAGGGATAGATCGACAGAATTGATTAGTAAGAAAGACAAACACAGGCATAGAGATGGAGATTACCCCAGCGAAAGAAGGAGAAAAAGAAGTGGAGATAGAGAGGAGAGGCTAAGACATAAGTTGGAAAAGATGCGACGTCACAAAAGAGATAGTGAAAGAGATGAAGCGAGACATAGCGGTGGGGAGATGGAAACTAGTTTGAGACGTGTGACTGCATGCTCATGTGGGTCAAATTCTTGCTCTCATACTCCATCGCTACCTACGTGTCAAGCCCTCGTTAATGCTATAGAAAAAGACATGAGAGAAAGACTTCAGGAGTTGCAAAGGCAGTTTGATGAAAAACGAGCTCAATTAGATGCTTTGACTCCCCCACTTCCATCGTTATCAACTCCAACAACACCCTCCACGCCGGCGCTATCACCTGATTCAGATAGAGGGTCTTCGAAGAAACGTAAAGTTGGCAGACCTCGGAAAGTTTCTAGCCCGGACTCGACAGAGACGATCGTGGCCAAAAAACCGAAATCAAAAAGCAGTCTGGTTGGATATCTACTGGCTAAAGGTAAGCTGAAAGGCGGTATTTTGTGTACTAGAGGAGAGCCCTCAAGGGAAGAAGGAAATCGGACGAGTAAAGTGCGTCCGAAATTAAAAGCTGAACCTATATTAAAAGCATGTTCTGAAGAAGAAGAGACAGAATGGGGCCTTAATCGTTCGGCGAGTTCATCGATGGAAAGTCTCAATGAAGTAAGACAAAAGAACAGGGAGAAAGTCGACAGACTCGTTCGTAAACATTCTAGAGACGACCTCTCCGAGTTAGAATTTGCTATACGTCGAGCCAGTGCTTCTAGTGAAAGCGATAAAGAGAGACGTCGAGCAAAAAAGAGACGAAAGACTCTCAAATCTAAAGAAGCCGGCGAATCTACTTCCGACATTAAAGAATCTCCTAAAGAGGTCACGCCAATAACCGTCTCAAAATGTACTCTAACAGAGGATAAATTGGATAGTTCCCCAAGAGTTCTCACAGCTATGGGGGGACTGTTTTTATGCTGGGAAATTGAGCGCTGTGCAAGCTCCTGATGTATATGCCATAACACTAGACGGAGAAAGAGGGAATAAGCCCCACATATTGTCAAAGAGAAGAAACGCTAAGGGATGCTGTAAGTAATTTAATTTCGATTCGATATTATTGGGATGGCATGGTTTTAAATTAGTTTCCTTTAGTAACAACGAGATTTCCACTTATCTTATTGAAAGTATTGTTTTCATTCCAACTCTAGATTTTAGAAGTGAGTCCGTTGTCGGTATCGGAATTACCGTCGGGCAGTCGCGTCTGCGCGTACTGGTCCCAGCAGTACCGCTGTCTGTACCCCGGGACTGTAGCCGTGTCCTCCCCGGACCCTCACGACGACAAGTTCGTTGCAGTGGAATTTGACGACGGAGACTCTGGAAGAATAGCCATCGAAGACATCAGGTTTCTGGAACCGAACTATCCCGTAGTCGGTGTGTATTCCCTTCAAGTTATTTTAGCAATTTATTATTGCTGAATTTCGATAAAATACATTTTGATATCTTGTTTTACAGAATACGAAAACCCATTGTTCACACTTGGCAAAAGAAGACGAAACACCAGCGCTTGCGTAGAAGATAAAAAGACAGCTGAAATGAAACCATCGACTTCCACCGGCGCGTCCACGGAACCACAACAGAAACCAAAAGACGAGGACCGTCATAAAGATAGGAAGAAATTGAAAAAAACACCGAAAGGAGAAGACCAAACGATTACATTCGGGCGAAGACGATCCGAACATCGATTATGTTAAAAAGAAGAAGAAGAAACACAAATGCTGCGAAGAACATTGCAAGCACAGGAAACATCACAAGAAACATCACAGGAAACACAGGAAACGGCATCACTCGAGCTGTAAAGAGCAATCCAGTTCATCCGGCGACGACAACCAGAGAGTGAAATCTTCTACCGACTACATAGACTTGAACAAATCTAACGAGGACTCGGGAGATTCCAACGACAGGCTGTCAACACTAATCGCGGTCGAAAAATCTCCCGAGGAAATGAAAACAGTAATAAAGAAAGCGGTTCTATCTAAGAAATGTTTAGTGAAGAGTGCTGTGCTTGACTTTACTAACTTGGGGAAGGTAATAGTAAAGACTAATAAAGGGGAAAGTGATAATTTCAAAGATAGCGGGATCGTTTTAGAAGATGACAGTGTCGCCTTGACTAGTGCTGGCTCTAAAAAGGTATGTATACGCGTCTTATATTCGTCTCTCTGAGAGATAATAGTCTAAACAATTTACTAGAAATTGATCATGTACTATTTTGAATATTATTATATCATGTTTGTGTAATACTTGCAGAAGGGTAAGCGGCGCACAGTGTCATCTACGTCATCGGACGGCGGTGCGGGGTGCAGCGGGGTGAGCAAGATGGCCGCGTTCCTCCCGGGCGGCGCGCTGTGGCGGTGGCACGGGCCCGCGTACCGGCGCACGACGCGCCCGCGGCACCGCAAGCTCTTCTACCGGGCTATACAGCGCGGCGAGGAGATACTCAACGTAAACACCTCCTCTATATTTATACTTTCTTAGTACTTTGTACACGTAAGTTAATCAAACTCTATTTTTCTGTTCCAATCTCCTAGTTAAATAATCAAAAAGAGAAGAAGGAAGAGAATGAAGATGGAGAGTATGATTGATATTGAAGAATATTATAATCGTTTCAGGTCGGGGAAGCGGCTGTGTTTCTGTCAACGGGCCGGCCGGATCGGCCCTACATCGGACGGATCGTGGCTCTGTGGGAGGCGCGAGCAGCCATGGCCGTTCGGGTCAACTGGTTCTACCACCCTGAAGAGACCGTGCCTTGCACCGACCATCTCATTTACCCGGTGCGGTGCGTTAACTTACTTTCAAGATTTATTTCTACTATTTTAATAGATCAAATGTTGTATTTATTTTTTTTGATATTGATTCCAGGGTGGACTATTCGAATCTCCGCATACTGATGAGAACGACGTGCAAACGATATCGCACAAGTGCGAGGTGCTATCGCTCGCGCAGTACAAGGAACGCATGGGCGATGACCCCGTCAAGTACAGCACCGTGTACGACAACAACGACGTGTACTACCTCGCGGGACACTACGACCCCACACCGCAGACGCTGCGCGTGGAACCGGACATCCCCTTCGCAGACAAACCCGCCACCTCCTGAACACTCATACCGGCCCGGTAACTCAAATCAATCCTTAACAAAAATTACGTTTAAAGTATATGCAGTGCAATCAAACAATCTTGATACTAGGACAAACATTTTATTTAGTTGTAAATCATTCGAAAAGCTAACTCGTCAGCGTGTGTTTAAAACCTATTGAAGTGTCTAAAAATAATGTACATTGAAATAGATACAGGTTCTGAAGTACAACAAATCTAGATATTCAGGCTCAAGTCGTAGTTCGTATTGGATTCCGTTGTCATTACATTTAGCTGTGTGTAAGGGATTAAGTTAAAGTTACCCTTGTTACGTTTTTAAAAATAATGTTTGTTGCGACTACTAATTGAAGTTATTTGTGGATCGAGTGCAGGTGAACTGATCGATACAACTTTGTCGCATTGTGGATTTGGATCAATTTGGCCGGAACTATAGATTAGATAGATCAGATGGTTCATTCTCTATATAGATACAGACAATATTTGCAAATATTTATGTATTAAGGGGAGAAGTCCATGTAAAAGACTCAAAAAAATTTACATTCTTAAAATTGTAGTTTATAGGAAATATTTTAACGCGACTTTTAATATTGTGAAGAGTTTTATTGTTGTACTTGTAAAGTCACCGCATTACAGATTATGAATGGATGAACACTCTGGACTTTTTGATTTATGACCGGTATCGAGATGTGTGATCTATTTTTCTATAAATATGACGCTGTAATCTCAGTGTATAGGTAGACTTGTATTTTATGTATATTATTCTAGTTTCCTTTGTATACGTATTAGATATTTTTTATTATAATTCTATTTATATTGTCATAAAAATTGCAATATTACTCTTATAATCAGCTAGTCTCTTATTTTATTCAAAATTAAACCAGTCCATATGATATATTATTTGAAAAATAAATAATTGTCATATGACTTTTTTTTTGGCCAATAATAATAAAATAAATAAAAAGCTGTTTGTTACAATATTTTGTTGTTTTTTTGTGTTTCTTTATAAATTTTCGAATATTGTATCTTGGTTGTTTAATTTTTATGTTAATCAGAGTATTTCTTACTTATTACTTTTTTAATATATCGTAATGGTGCTAGACGCTTGGATACTATTATATACGTTTATTTACGCTCTATATATAAGTTTTGATATAGTATGTAGTTGTCATAACAAAATAAAATGAAAGTATCAAGATTTGTTTTTCTGTCTCTTTTAACAGCTTGTATATCGGTTGCCATGTTTACTGTAGGTTTAAATATTGGTATAATATATTATTATAAATTTAGTATATAGTTTTCACAGGGTATGGATGAGCCCTTCTTTGTAATCCTTTCTACTCATATCTCGGGAGTAAATTAAAAGGACTGAAAAGACAGGGACCTTAGTTAGTTCGAGCGACAATTAGGGCTCTAGAGTGTAGTAGGTTTTTTTTTTACAAAATTGGATGTTTTTTTTGTATAACGGGTGGTATAGATCTTATATAATCACATAATATCTCGTATAGCATACACCTCTTGCATTTGGATTTCCAAAAAATACATTAAAACTGGAAAAATGAAACGTTTCTTCTTCTTAACAGGCATCTGGGGGTCAAAATGTCGCTGATAAATACAATTAACAAGCAATAATATATCGCCAACAATATAATATTTCCGTTTAGTTTTATTATTATTTTCTTAAGAGTCACCATTTCGTAATGTTTAAGCCGAGTAATGTTTTATATTTACATTTAAGTTTAGCTATGTTTTTTTAAATATTAAGTATATTAGCGTATTCGAGAACGTGTCTATGAAAAGCTATCATATTAAACTAATTCGAGAAAGAAATAAAAAAAAGAAATCGCGAGTATTGGAAAGTGAAAACAAAAAAAGTCTAACAAAATTTTATATAAGAGAAACTTAAAAGTACGAAATTTCGATACAATATTGAGAGAAACGGTATTTTTGTATTAGCGTTGTCTAAATGTTATAAAAAATAATATGTACTTTTTATTCTATTAAATGAATCGTATAGGTTATAAAAGTTATTATCGAGTAAGTACAAAAACCTTGTTTGAAATGATATTCGTCTTAAGCGGGGGTCGGCAACCTCGCACCTGCGAGCGCGCACCTGCGTCTCTGTGTTCAAAGATTAAAAATAACTTCACACAGACGCGTCACTCCGTACTCCGGTTGAAGACTTGAGACTGTTGTAACGTTTTTTCCCCCTTTAAAATGAAAGAATCATGCCGATTAACACGTTAACGGGTTACCCGTTATAATATTTAGATTTAAAGATTTTAATAATATATCGATGCATTGATAAATATAAATATTATAAATAAAATACGCTTAAATAAAAATATTTTTGGCTGAGTTAAGTCGTTTTATTTTGATCATTCGTATACATTTTTAGAGTGATGTTAAATTGTACGTGTTTACAATTATTGGTGTTATTCGAAAACAATTAATTGATTAACTACAATAATTAAACAATGACCTCTTATAATTAACATTCATTATAAGTAATACATGTTATAGAGAGAAGAACAGTCTAAACACCATCTATAAATTTCTTTTGACAAGTATGTATATCCTTTCTGCACATTTAAAATATTTAAATTTAATGTATTTAATAATACAAACATTGAACTAAAAATATAAAAATAATATAGACATTATTATAAATAAAGTAGATGTGTATGAGGGACGTTACCGTGTGATGCTCCTTAAGAATAGTACCACCCGTATTTTCTCAGGTGTCGTGAAAGGCGACTAAGAGATAAACCAAGAGATGGGGCAGCAGCATCCTCTACAAATATCTAAATGGGGGAGACCTATGTCCAGCTGTGGACGTTTTCCGGTTGAATGGTATGAGAGAGGGCAGAATCATTTCTGTGTATTGTCCATAAAAGTATCCATAGAAAAGCAATAAATTAATGTGAGGTACAAGTAGGTAAAAGAAACGCCAAAATGTTAACGTTTTTCCTCCTCCTTCCTTCCTCCTCACTTTCAACCTCCATAAGTTGTATAATATTTTCGTTGAATACAATTGACCAGCATTGCCAACTACTATTTAATTAATTATTGTAAAATAATAGCAAAAAAGAGAGCAAGTAATAAGAGAGCGAATATAATATATATCCATACATTTGTTAACACTGTTTTGTATTTAAATATCTATTATATTACTGGTTGACACAACAGACGTCCCGTTTGTAGTCCAATAGGTTGATACAAAATACTATAAATAACGTAACTTTTAGATTTATAGACAACAAACAGATGAGCCATTAAATTTGTCAGTAACGATTACAGCGTTATCTATTGGATCTTAACAAAACTATGATGCATCGTCCTCTTGACATAATAAATAGATAATGTGAGTATGGCCTCAATGGCCTTAGACACACAGACGACTTGTTTTAGAGATGTGTGCTTACTTAATAAAAATTACTATTTTGACAAAAGAAATTTCGATATTCAAAGAAGTTTAATGTAATACATACAATATTTCCCAATTAGAACTCATGTGCAGGCACGGGGAGTGGGGTATAAAGTAGCATTGCCATTTCCCGCCTTACGTACTACCGAAGCACATTATTTTGACTAAATTCCTAATCGCATTTATATTCCACTATTCTGTACAATTGAACCATTATGATTTTACAATATCATTTACTTTTTGTTCATAACAAATTTTTCGGGAAGATTATAAACTCGTAAAAAAATATTCCCCCCCACGCTTTTTTTCAAGTACTAACTTGCTCGTGGCAGTCTGTACAAACCCTTCACTATTCGTTAGTAGAAACGATCCTATATCTAAATTATTTTTTCGGTTTTATGGTCAACAGAAAATATCACGTTTACCGTTACTTATAATTTCGTATGTGTTATCATCTATGACCTTGTAGATGTCTCGCCTGTAATGCTCCAAGTTATGCAGGAATCGTATCGTGCTTTCTTCCCTTATCTTCGTTAGGACTGAAGGTAGTTTATTCGTGTGAGCCTCCGATGCTAACGAAGCGTAGTATTTCTCCTGGAATTTATAATTTATAAATACATTTTACTTTAGTTAAATGCATGTGACTCTAAATGAAAATAACAAGAAACGGCAAATACATCTGGTGTGCCAGGCCGTAAGTCGTAAGATGGATAGATTATAATCTATTGGATCGATAATTTTAATATCCCAAACAATTATTAAGGAAGCTCACCAAGATCAAAACTTACCTAATTTTAAAAGCAAAAATCAATTGCATGCATTAAAACTAATTATTTAAAGATAGTTATTTTAATCTGCTAAATTATTAAATTTTCATCCACCGATACGTTCAACCGAAAGACGAGCATTGTTGGACATAGGACTCCCCCAATGTTCTTCACGACGACCGGTCTTGCGCCACCCGCGTCCTGTACCACCCGCATACAGCGGATTTCCACGACCTTCACTAGGTCATCGGTCCACCATGTGGGGGGCCTACCTACGCTACGTCTTCCGGTGCGTGGTACCCATTTGAGAACCCGTTGGCCCCATCGGGCATCGGTTCTGTGAGCAATGTGCCCAGCCCACTGCCTCTTAAGTTTAGCAATTCTTCGGGCAATGTCGGTTACTTTGGTTCTTCTGCGGATCTTCTCATTCCTGATTCGCATAGCCTTCTCCAATGGACTCCGAGCAACTTGAGCTTTCTTATTAGGCCCATGTTAAGCGGCAACGTGCAGCGTCGGACTGGCCATATAGTCGAGGTGACATTTGCCAGCCGGACCCTAGCCTGCGCGGGCTCCCCACGGGCCTGGCTTGCGGCGACCGTAGGATAGAAAACCCGGGCAGGCTAGGTTCCAGCTCTTGCGACCTAAATGTAAAACTAGATCAGATAGTTTGTTCATACAATTAGAGAGAAATAAAATAGAAAAAGTCGAAAAATGATTGAACCTGAGCAATTTTTTTCTGAACGGTAATAACTTTTGATCGAATCAACTTATTTAGACGTGTATCAGTATTATATGCATTACATTTTACATTGTTTACACAGATATTAGAAAAACGAAATTTAATTTTTAGATGTTCTGATGTGCTACTGTCCGTACCTAATAATTTATTACATCGTTGATCATTAAATTTTATATTTTGTTTAACTCAATTTGTGTATCTCAGTATTTTCCGATAGTATCCCATCTACCATCATCTAGTCTCGGGACCCGGGCTTGTGCTTAGTCACCCGGGCCCTTCCGGCCTAGTCCGACCCTGACAACGTGTCAGTGTCGTATTAAATTTATTTACTAATAAAAAATCATTTTACGGAACATCTGTTTTGTGTTTCTCTGAGATTAACTAAGCAGAGGCAGAAAAGAAGTAGAATGGCAAGATATATTATACTATTCTGTGATAATTTATTATTCTTTGCTTCGTTATATAAATTTCACTGCAATAAACTCGTATTTTGAGATATTTTAAATATTTATTACAGATCGTTCAATAATTACAGGTATGAAAAGGCAAATAATTTTGAAATATTTGTTTTATTCAATGTTTCCATTTAATAAAGTACATTTAATAATAAGTTAAAACCCGTAATAAACCGTGAGAAAAAATTCAAGTCGTCAAAAAATTTTGATATTATTTGAAATAAAGGCACGCATAATCCGCTACACACGCTGCAGACATCGTCGTAGCAAATGAAACGATTTTCATTGACAATTTTGTAAACATTGTTTCTGTAATGCGCGAGATTATCTAGAAACTTCTGGCTACTGTCGTTGTGGATGAGCGTGAAGACAGCCGGCAGCGGACTGGCTCCGGATTCTTCTGACAAACAAATGTAGTACTTTGCCTAGTCAATCAGAAATTTCATTCATTTTACATTTCGACACAATTCTTTGATGAAAGTTATGAAAAAAAAAGAATCAATTAAATTACTAACACGAAAACCTTTTGTAGACTTATATGCGATTTAATATTTAAAAAATCCTAACATTAAAAATTGATATGATATCGGTACTTAAAAATAATTCAAAGTGCTTTATGAAGCATCAGATAACTGATGCAACGTAAACGGACTTCTTTGGAAAGGCACCTATTTTAGAAAGGCAGTATGTTAATCAAAAGTAAATGTAATTATATGAAAATGGGTTATTTCAAATTAGATTGAAATCGCCATAAACATCAAAATTTTAATTTTAATTCTGAACAAAGTCGCGGAACTATTTACAGTTGGACATTCACAACTCTAAGCGCGATTATTCTATGTGCAAAACTGATTTTATGTAAAAAAGAATTAATTTAGGTTAGTAAATATATTTACGTGAATTGAATAAATAACTATGATAAAGATGATATTATTTCTTAAACTAATGCGTTAGATAAGTGACTTGTATATTGAAATAAAGATATCCACGTATATTTATTTGTACGCATGCACGAGCCATGCATGTTAGTGACATATATAATAAAGAATATATTTGTGTAACCTGATCCGGGCCCATCATATGAGCTTGACGCTTAGTGTATCCCCTCGCGGCTCTGTCCCTCTTATCCTCCTCCCAGTGAGATTCCATTTGCTCAGTAGAAGGTAGACTGAAGGTTCCGTTCATTGAACGAACGTAGAAACGAACCTGATTGTAAAAGTTGTCAATTTTCTATAATCGCATAACACTCGAGAAGACAATTCTAGTACCTAAATATGCAAATTACTTGTTTTTTTATAGTAGCCTCAGCAAAGTGACGGCGTTTTGTCTGATGGTAAGCGCAATTATTCCAAATTCGAGCATTATTATTATTAAGAATTTGAAGAAAAAAATTTGTTGTTTTTTATTGATAACACTAAAACTAGTCAGTAGCTACGTACAAAAAAAAATCCGTTGATAAACAGAACAAAAAAATGTACTGAACCGATCTTTGCTATTTACACATGAAATTGAACAAATTTACATAAAATAACTAAGAAATAGGATATCATTTCATCATATCATATTGCCCTATGATATTTGCGATACGGTTTGCAACCAGTGCAGGTACCCGCATTAGTATATTCTGTACATGTAACCTTTGTTCAATAAACTTTATTATTATTATTATTGGTTATCCCATACAGCCTTGAAGGATTGTAGGTATTAGAGGCAGACCTATATTTAGATCCAGTCATTTTTTATATATATATCGAACCATGGCAATTTGTATTTTCTTTTTTTTTTAAGCACTGTACTATTTAGTATCTATATCAAAATTAAGTACCGTACATTACCTCGCCTATGTAATATAGAATCAGTAAACTCTGGCCCCCACTATTGAACTAACATTAATAAATGAGTTAACAATTAATTTATGGATACAGGTTATGGTTTGGCCACACAGCAGGCGGGTCGAGACGCCAGCGCGATGTTTCTATACAAGACATCACATCGACGCGAGGCGTACGCTACCTTTTCAATAGTAAAAGCCCGCTGGCGTCGTGGTCCGCCCACTGTATGGCTATACCATTATTCAACAAATCTATCAAGCTAACGTCGTGCCGGTCTGTGAATATAGAGACAGCTACTAAGTGACTGGAATGGTGACATACACGAAAATACCACGTGCCTATTACAAGGCATTATTCAAATACGATAAGTATGGTAACACCAGCACAATATTACCTCACCTGTAAATCGAACATGGAGAAAGCACACACGTAGTAAGGGACTCCGATGAAGCACATTGTCGGATGGTTGATGTTGACCACGTGCTTGTACAGCGGCTCCACGCAGTTGTCTTCCACCAGGATACCGCACGACTCGTGCAGGAAAGGAAAGTTGTACAGGTATCCTAGAATTAATGCATAGTAAGATAATATCTTAGGCCTACGTACATATGTAATTGGAATTTTTTGGAAGGCTTATGTAGTTATACAGAAACTTGAATTAAAGCGCGTGGATGTTACATCAGACGACCGAAGTTATCAGTTTCCTTGTGGACACAATCAGGTAGGAATGTCATGCCTCTGAAATTGTCCAAGTACGAAAAAATAGAAGTTGCTAATAATAATACACTTTTTTAAATTCCTCTCAAAAATATATTACCTGTACATAAAAATACGACATCTACTTCATCCACACTGCCATCAGCGAAGAAAGCTTTATAACCATCAAGCTTAACCACGTCTGGCTTTTGGACCAAGTTGTCCGGGAAAGTACTCTTGAGTTCTTTGAGGTGGTGGCTGAGGATCACTTTCTTGGTAACTCTGGTGATCTCGAGCGCGATGTCCATGCCGGACGGTCCAGCACCGACGACCAGTACACGCTTCCCCGCGAAGATCTCTGGCACTCTGTAGTCGTGGCTGTGCATCACGTCACCTGAAATTTCAACTCAATATCGGAGTTATTTGGCAATATTATGAATTAGCTATAGAAACCATCATTCAGGAGAAAAACATCCTAGTCTGTGCGTCATTAACGTCCAACAAGTGTTCGACTAACGAACGTAAGGCTATATATTTATCTTCATGAAATGATGTTTTTATACTGATGTTATGTGACGATGTGGTTCAGGATGGTGAACACACTATTTCTAGCAGTATTGGCTCTCAAGTGATGCTGCTGGAACACACCTATTGATTGATTTTAACAATATTTGTTAGGTTATAAAGTTCCCTACCACCGTGTTGTGGTTTCCTCGCTATATTTTCCTTTACCGAAAACCTGAGTCTCATTGTAAAGTTGGATAGCTCGGTTCTAACATACGTCCATCGACGCGGAATCAGACCGCATTACCAATTTGGCTATCATCGCTTTTGGCAAAATATTAAAATAAATATTCATCTGAATAGCTCTACCTTCGAATTCCTTGAGTCCTGGTATTTTAGGTATAAATGGTGTATTGTAATGACCGTTGCAGACGAATATGTAGTCGTATTCCCTAGTTTCCTTGGCTTCGGTAGTCAAATCCTTGCAGGTCACATCCCAGACCTCTCCCGAAGATCCGGCTTTCGGTTTCACCAGCTGCACGTGGTGGTTGAACTAGAAATGGTAATGTAATCTTTAAGATGAATTACGATTGAGATCAATCTGTAAAAAACTTTAAATGTCGATCTATATTGATTGATTATGATTTCTAATATTCACGTCTTTTATCAGTCAGTCCGAACCATAAGTCCGAACGACTACAATCATAAAGTCTGCGAATTTTATTTCCATCGGATAAAATCGGAGGTTATTTTGCCATTTATACCTGATAAAAATGTGATCATATTTTGACGTATAATATGTCAAGGACAAATTGATAGGATACAAATTTTTTATAATTGTTTTTGGAATTCTTAAGAAAAATTTGGTTTGGTTTTAACTTTAAACGAGTATACCAATTTTGATAAAATTATATGTGCATAAAGTATATATTAAATAGCGGTTGATAGGCCTCTAGGCTTAATGTATTTACCATCTTGGACCACATCCCCATTAAAGCTCAGGTTAGATTGTGGTCAAATCACTAAGCCGTAAAAAAGGCTATGAAAATATCAATATAATTGTTACAAATTATTAAAATAAAATAAAAAATGAAATTTAATGTAGGTACGGGAAGCATGCGTCGTTCGGTGACTGGGTAGGCTATGTAAACCAAAAATAAAGACCCGTCCACAGGGAGACACCTACATTTAATCAAGATAAAACGCGTAGACAAAAAATAATTTTGATTTACACAAATTACCTTTATGTGCTTTGTTACTCCATGTTGATCCGAGTAGAGTTGTAAGAAAGCGAGCATCTCTTTAGCTGGCAAGTAAGACTTGTCGCTCTCTGGTACCGGGAAATCAGGAAAACCCATCACTTCTTTGGGCAGGTTCGTTCTAAAAAAATAGTTCAAATTGGTTTACAATATACACAAACTGTTGATTAATGCCGTCTTATATAATATTTTATGAAAACCTGGAATAATATCACCGCAATATTATGTACTTACAAAAAAAATAATAGCTAGGTATATATTATATACATACACATTTTTATATACATATGAAATTAACGTTTTATATAGTAAAAGTAAAACGAATAATATGAAATTATATGTATATTTAATCAATCGAAGTGTTTTTTTTTTTTTTTTTTTTTTTTTATTGTTAGCCACCTTGACATAATCAGGGACTTTGGCATTACTGGTTCAAAAAAATAAGAAAAACGTCCCCCAATCCCCATTTATTTATGTTTCAGGACTTATTTTTTTGCCTGTTTATTGTTTATCTTTATTCTTTTAGTTTTTTGTCATTTTTTTTGTATAGTTATATAGTTTCTCTTTCTTTTCTTTGATCTTTTTCTTTTCTTTGACTTTGTTTTACACTGTCACAATAATAATAACTTAGCCTAGCTTAAAACTTAAGTGCTATATTATTCAGTTTTAGTTTACTGTTTGTTAAACTGTCAAATCTAATTCATTTCCTGTTTATTATAAAAACTCATACCAATAAGCCCATTTCCACTAGCGATTTCCAAGAGGTTAACTGTTCTCCTACTATCCGGCGAGCGGTTCTCTACCCCTCGCGAGTCCGGAAGTCCCAACCACTGCACCAGTTGACCACCGCTATTTGTTGCGTAGTCCAGCACCTCTTGCAACACCGTCCATGTATTTCAGGAGGGCTGGGCGGCGGTCATCGTCCAGCAGCAGGGCCGCCAGAGTGTCCGCTCTCACCCTGGCTCCCGTCCTGCACTCGAGATCATACCTGGACGAGCCGAACCTAGGACAGTCCTCTAAAAGATGTAGGACTGTCTCGGCGGTATCCGGATCACAGGCACACGCGGGACTGTCTTTAATTTTGAATCGGTGCAGGTACGCTGCGAAGCCCCCGTGACCCGTTAGGATCTGCACGTGGGCTGGTGACAAACGAGTCTTCTTCAACACCCGATGGGCCCCCTCTACCTCTGGGAAGAAGACTCGCGTCACCGCCCCCGTGTCGGAGGCCTCGTAGCGTGCCTGCCATTTCCTAATAGTGTCCCGACGTATGACCTGTTTCGCGTAGGATCTCGGATACCGATCGTAGTCGGCCGCGGTCTTCTTGTGTGCGGCCCGTTTTGCCAGTTCATCGGCACGCTCATTACCTGGCGTGCCGACGTGTGCCCTCACCCAGTGTAGACGAACCGATCGTCCCTCTGCACGCATTTCCCGGAGCATCTGTTGCGCTCCCAGGGCCAGGCGGTGTGGGGGTGCCGGGTTTGCCAGCATCTCCAGCGACGACTTAGAGTCGCTGAAGATGCCGACTTCCCGGTCCCGTGATTTTTGAACCGTCTGTACCGCCCTATAGAGCGCAAACAGTTCAACCTGGAATACCGTGCAGAAACGCTCTAGGCGAAGCGTAGAGTACCTGAATTCCTTGCCCCCCTTCCACCATGTAAAAGCTGCTCCCACTCCACCGTCGATCTTTGAACCGTCGGTGAAGATTTGGGAGCCGCCCTGTTCCAGGGGGGCTTCTAGGCTCTCATACGTCTCGCCCTCGCATATCGCTGGGTGAGGATACTGGCCAAACGAGACGGGCCGCTCCAACCCACGATCAACCACGATCTCGTCCAGTTGCCCTTCCCGTTTTGCACGGTACAGTATCCCCACCTCCCGTGCCCGGAGGTCCAGCGGGAGCAAGTCTGCCAGCACGATTCGCGCCGTCAGAGAGACCGTGCGGTACGCCCTACAAATCTTCTGGGCAAAACCCCTCTGCAGCGAGTCTAGCTTTTTGCGAATCGAGAGCTTCGTCGCAGAGGGGCCCCATACATTTGCGGCGTACAGCACGATCGGCTCGATGACGGCGACGTATATCGTTCTGATGATATCCGAGTTCAAACCCCAGCTCACTCTCGCAGCACATGCCAGTTGTTTGTAAATATCCGCAGCCCTTTTACAGGCTGCGGTGACATGTGCCTGGAAAGTGAGCTTGCTATCGAGGGTCAGACCAAGCAGGCGGATCTCACTTTCCAGCGAAATCCGGACTCCGCCCATGATGAGGACTGGTGTGTCAAACTTAAGCTTCCTCGTCAGCACCATCGCCTTTGTTTTGCGTGGTGCGAAAGAAAGCTTAAACTTGACACCCCAGTCCATCGCGGTCTGCAGAGTCCGGTTCGCGAACTCCTGCATTGGTCCGACCTCCTTCCCGGAGAACACCAGAACGACATCGTCGGCAAAAGCCTGGCAGTACACTCCCGCGGATTCGAGCTCCACCAAAAGGGAGTCTAGGATAACGTTCCAGAAGGACGGTCCAGCTATGGAACCCTGAACACATCCCTTGGAACTTTCCCGACTCACCTTTATTCCGGCATAACTGAGCTCTACTCTCCGGTCTTCCAGGTATGAAGAGACCATACCGTACAAATTCCTCGGACACCCTTTAGCTACGAGTTGGGACTTCAAGCCAGGCCACCAAGCGTTATCGAAGGCTCCCTCTATGTCCAGTGATACCAGGGTTACGACCTCCTTGGCCACCACACGGGTCCTGATATGGGTCACCAGATCATAGAGTGAGTCCTCCGTCCCACGCTGGGGCATGAACCCATATTGACGCACGCTGAGTTTTGGCAGCAGATGTCAGCGTAAACGTCGGAAGTGTTTGTAAGCGTTGTGTGTGACGGCTCTAGAATACCACCACCCCCTTTCCTATCCCGTGAGGTGTCATAAGAAGCGACAGAAGGGAAAACATAGCTATACGTCTACGTAGGCGGTTTAACCACCCCAAAAATATCATCCCCAATGAGGGTTTACGTCAAATAAATGGCTAAAACTTAAACCAACATGGATTCGAAGAGGAAGACATGTTCCGCCGATCCCATATAAAAATGGGATAAGGGCAGGGAGAGATGATGAATTAATCGAAGTATATACCATTATTATCTATGCACTTTTGTCATTTTATAGATAGATACCTAAATTATTTGATTCCATTGCTGAAACATTTGTGAAAGCGTTATTGTGTTAATTGAGTAACGTAGCACTCAGTGCATGTTTGTTGGTATTCTTCAGTGAATTCATGCGGTACTTGTTGCTCGAGCTTTATCACTTTCCAATTTATTTCAAATGAATTAAATTGTTTTATGACTCACACCGAAGCCTTTTTTTGCATTGGACCCGCTTTCATGATCACCTATAATTCTTCATTGTCAGCATTATTCTTCTCCATATACATCATTAATCCCTCGAACTGTTTCTGTAGCACTTGTATTCGTATTCGTAGATAACGCGATATTTTGAGTTAACCATTTTGTGAACAGTACGATGTCAAAGAAAAATCAAATGGTGAGAAAACAAATGAATCAATAAATTCGAAACACAAATACACAAGTCTGAAATTTTGTATGTCTATAATGTAACGCACAGACTACTTTGTTTAGATTCACACAAATAAGTCTGCTCTAAATTACTATTAACATTGACAGCTAAGAATAAAGTAAACAAGGGCAAGATGTACTTGAATCCAGAAATAAATATAATAACATGAACGATTAACTATTCTCAGGGTTCAAGGTTTAAAACAAACTACTAGCTTTCCCTGTGACTTTATCTATATACCATTTTATATGTATTACGCATCGTAAATTGTACAGTCTTAGAAGCGACATAGAGGAATTCTTGAGTTTCCAAAGGTATATAGTATTTAAAAAACATATTAAGAACAGTTCTACAGATTACAGAGTGAACTATGATTTAAATGACTGATAGTGCTTTGAACCAGAGGCGAAGTAACGCGTAGGTGACGTGGGCGACTGCCTAAGACTACTCCTACATCTAACAGTGCTTTTAAATTGACAATACAGAAAACTACACATTAATTAACGTGTAGGTATACTGTAATGTAAATAAAATTAAATTTTAATACCTATTATAATATTTTACAAACATAGTACATATTAATTATAATCATATATTATTTTTTTATTAATTAATTTTAATAATTAATTTTTCACATCCTGAAACTATTAGGAATACAGACAGTTTCATCTATACTAATAAAAAATATTGAAGTGTTTGTTTATAATGTCAAAATAAATTTTTTACCAATTTTGTCTGTCTGTCTGTTTGCTCCCGGTAATTTCTGTAACCCCGGTAATTATGGTTTACGAGCAAGTGCTTGAATTTATGAGAAATATCTTTAATTTATCTTAATACTAAAAAAAATAGGGCTCCGTATAAAAACATTAAAACGCAGTGAAGAATGTATAAACCGCAGGCGTAGCCGCGGACACACAGCTAGTATTTAAATAAATTAAATAATATAATAGGCCGGGGAGAAACTCTTTTCGCATATAGTATGTATAAACTAGTAATAAAATCTCTTGAGCTGTACTATTTGTATCTGGTTGGTTTTGATAACATTAAAAAACAAATTGGTAAAATGTTGTTTCCTAGCTGTTTCATTTGTTTGTCTTTCTGTCAAAATGAATGAATCTAACGAAGAAAATCGATACAATTTAGAATTTTATTACAAAAAATACAACGCTAGTCGCAAAAAAATTGTGATGAAAAAAAAGAAAATACGAAGAAACTTTTTCCTCCATCTAATATACAGATTGGTGGAGGAAAATCTGATGCTATTTTATGCGTTCGTCAGATTCAAGAAAAAGTTTGAGCAGGGTTAACTATTGTTGTCCTTTGTGGATTTGGAAAAGGCTTTTGATAGTATTCCTCGTGAAGCTCTATGGAAGATTTTATCTAAAGTGGGATGTCCGGATAAATTTATGCGCTTTATTCAATTGTTGCATGATAATATGTAATGCTGCGTTGCTGTGAACGGCGATGAAATTGATTTTTTCCCGGTCACCTTCGGTGTCAAGTCCTGGCCGGACTGGGAAAAAATCTGTATCTTTGCTGTTCACAGCAACAGCATTGTATATTGTAATTTGTTTTTCAACGAACAAGGTTGGTGCGAGAACACATCCTTATTTGTTCTCGCACCAACCTTGTTCGTTTTATACTTTGCAGTTGTTGCACTGCAGATGAACCTTGAAGGCATAAGAATACGTTTCCGAATTGATAGAGGCCTATTTAATTTAGATATACTGAAATCTCGCACCAAAATCTCATACGATGAAGTAACGGAGATTTATTACAAAGATTCTTTACAGAGATTAATTATTAGTCTTAATGAATCATGTAAGAAATTTGGCCTTAAAATTAATACAGTTAAAACTGTAGTAATAACTGTGGGTTCACAGAACACGCCTTTGCAAACATGTCTTGGTCAAGACGTTCTGAAACAGGTAGAGAAGTTTAAGTATTTGGAAAACGCTATTATGCCTAAGTGCGACTTTGATAGTGAAATTAAGGTCAGAATCGGTGTAGCTTCAGCATCTTTTGGAAAAGTAACTTCAAAGGTTTTCCCTTCCCATGACCTTAAGTTAGCGACAAAAATTTGTGTTTATGTGGCTATCGTACTACCAAATCTGTTGTATTCATCGGAAACACGGTGCTTATATAGAAAACATATACATATACTTGATCGTTTCCATTTGCAATTCCTTAGAAATATCAAGCGTATACAATGGTCCAACCGCGTTAGAAACACTGATACTATCTAATGTAGCGACAGCTTCGTTGATGTGGACATGTGTTTCGGACACCAGATAAATACTTGGTTAAGCGCAGCTTTTACTGTGAGCTTGAAGAAGGCAAGCGAAAGCAAGGCGGTCAGCTGTTGCGATATAAGGAAGTGATAAAGCGAGACATGAAACGTTGCAAAATCTATGCCTCTGAATGGGAAGGTATTGCTAAGAAACGACTGACCGTTACGCTGACCAATATGAAGTGGAGAACCTCCATAAATAAATAATTAACTCGTTTGAGAACGAAAGGAGATTGGAACTGGTTCTTAAACACTCCAAATTGAAATCCTGACCACCTGCGGCTATTCATTATAAGTATTCTGAAGGAATTCTGACCTGCCCAAAGTGTAGCCGAGTGTTTGTGTCGAAGATAGGTTACGCCAACCATTTACTTCACAGAACAGAACAGACCATCAGAATTCCTTCTAACAATGAAATTTTCATGCAGTCGCTGTAACCGAAATCGGTTAGGAGCAGATGATGAATACACAGATTTGCAATACACTTTTCATAGTAGATAAGCATGCATGTGTTGTGTATAATGTATTAATATGTTTAAATAATAAACGTTAATGAGTGATACTTTGTGCTTGCAGAGTGCGTGATAATTAATATTTATGTGAATAAATACACGCTCAACAAGACAAGGTCATCTGTGCGTAGAACATGGATACAGTAAACACAGTCGCTCGCTATCAGATAGTGTACGTTACCTGAATTACTTCTTCTGCCTTATATATTTCAGACTTATCTTTTTTATATTTGCAATTAGCTTTACATATGAAATTAAATTTGGCTTAAAATATTGATTTTGTTACAATTACTGTATTTCTTGTTACACTTGGTATTGAAAAGCAAGTTACGACCGCTAAGCGATGTATAACCTATGAATCTAGTAACCTGAAGAACGGAAGTGATTCACTTTTACGTATTACCATAATTACACATATGTCGCGATCCAGACACTAATGTAATGAAGAGTCCATTTGGGGTTGTATGTAATTCCGTAAATACCTTAATTTTTACAATATCCCAGTATGGTGGATTAAGATCCTGCCAATAGGTATTGTTGATTTCAAAACGACTTAGAACAAATGGATAATAAAAACATTTTTAGTTTTTATTAGCCAAGTGTCTGACGATAATTTCCGTAAACTGGGACATCATACACAAACGTAGCACAAGCAGACATTTCTAGAACGGAATGATAACTTCTAACAGTTAAATAGGCTATGTTTTCTTGATAACCTTTAACCCCTGCATTCCTATCTTTACGACACAATGTTCGTTGTCAAGGAAGGAAACTTTCATATTACTATGATTAATTTTTCATTCATGAATGACTTAATTGGGATCAATAAATATTGCACTTCATTTTGTTAATGTTATATTATTTTTTTAGATTATCGGAAATACTTGATTATTATTTGTTCATTTAACTAAGCTAAGCTTTTCATTTCATTTCACTAAGCTGCAAATCCGCCTCCGTTACCCGCGTAGTTCCCTATAAAAAGCTTGCGTGTTTGAACGCGGATAAGCTTAAAGATCTCGAGGTCAGGGAGAACTACGCTGAAGCCCTGTCTGAAAAGCTGTTGCCAGCTAATAAGGTAGATGATGTTGTTGCTGCCTGGGGAACTTTGTCATCTCATATCATGGATACCACTTCAAATGCACTGGATAAAAAATTCTGTCGCAACGAAGACTGGTTTAATGGAAATGATAAAGTCCTGTGAGCAGCAGACAGATACTGAGATCTCCTGCGACAGCACAAAAGGCGAAGAGGAAGCGTTGCGGTTATTAAAGCTAGTGACCTCCAATTGCACAAGCTGTTTCGACATATGAAAGACAAGTGGTGGTAGGACAAAGCTGGATACATACAATGACTCACTGACACAAACCAGCTGTGAGAGTTCTACGCTGAGGTACGTAAACTGACTGGTACGTCCTATCAAGCAAGGGTGCTTTTAAGGTCTCTAGATGGTAGTGTCCCGTTGACGAGCATGGAGGATGTACTAAAGCGCTGGGTGGAGCACTTTAATACTCTGCTAAATGTGGATTGATCAGCTGACCTGCAAAGTATCGGTTCAATGCCTCAGCTTCCTTTTGCCTTTGAGCTGGACGAGCCTCTATCGCGTGACAAGGTTGTTATTGCCCTCAAACAGCAACAAAACAAACGAGCGGTTGGCATTGGCCTCATACCGGGAGAGCTAATAAATACGGCGGAGAGGAGTTGCACACGTTGATGTGGGAACTATTTGTTCGCACATGGGAGAAGGAGCTCGCTCCGGATACCTTTAAAGAATCGCGCATAAGTGCTTTCTACAAGAACAACGGTGACCGATCTGACGGAAGCTCTCACCGCGGTATTACGCTCCTTACAGTCCGTTAAGGTCTACGTCAAATTTCTCCTAAACCGCCTAAAGAACTTGTCTAAAAAGATTCCGCCAGAAACCCAGTTTGGGTTTCCGACCGGACCGAAGTACATGCGACGTTTTATTCTCTGTGCATCAACTGCAAGAAAAGAGCAGAGAACAGGCTCGTCAGCTGTACCTTTGCTTTGTTGATCTAGAGAAGGCTTTCGACAGCGTGCTTGGGGAAGCTCTACGGTTGGTACTAGAGAAATGTTTATGAGACTTCTCAGACTCCTGCATGACAACGTGCAATGCTGCGTTTCCGTAGATGGTGAATAGACATACTTCTTCCCCATTACCTGTGGGGTTAAGCAAGGATGCATCTTAGCGCCTACTCTGCCGTGGTAGTTAGAGAAGTCTTATAACAATTTCTCAAGGAATCCGCATCCGCATCCCCACAGACGGCAGCCTTTACAACTTAGCTAGACTTAAGGCTCGGACTAAAGTCCCATACGCTTTGATCACTAAGATCATGTATGCTTATGATTTGTGCATCTTATCAGAATCCCTAGGCGGCCTGCAACAGTAAATGTCCGCATTCCACCAAGCCTGCCGTAAGTTCAGCCTGAAAATCAGTGCTAATAAGACGGAGGTGATGTCTGTGGACATACACGGTCACGAGAGTCTGACCTTAAAACTTGGTGAGGATGTGCTGAACCAGGTGGATAAATTTCGCTATCTTGGGAACACTAGAACATACCAGTATGATCTTGATGCTGAGATTCGGCAAGCTATGTTCCAAGGTCTTCTGCTTGCATGACCCTAAGTTGGCCACTAAAATATTAGTTTATATAGCAATCGTGCTGCCGAACCTCCTAAACTCCTTTGAGATGTGGTGTGTATACCGCCGCCACATACGCACTCTGGATCGCTTCCACCTTAAATATCTCCGTATCATCATGAAGATCAGATGGTCCGATACTGTATGAAAGACGTTCTGCGACGAGCCAAGGTTGGTGGCATTGAGGCCTATTTGATGCGTGGACAGCTGCGGTGGTACGGCCACGTATCTCGTATGGCGTAGGGCAAAGTCTAAAAGCGATACATGAAGAGATGCAACATAGAACTCTCTTCTTGAGAATGTTTGGCAGCTCCGCGGTCAGAATGGCGCAGGATGGTGAACAGCTAAGAACGCCAGTTCGAAGTATAGTGTAAAGCTGACCTTGATACCAAACGCGACCAGTTCGCTCAAGGCTCGCCCAACTGCTGTCATAACATATCATTATGAGAATTGCGTACTCACGTGCCCTCAGTGTGCACGGAGTTTCATCGCGAAGATAGGCCATATAAGCCCCATCTTCAAGCGGACCAGCACCATTTCTCAGACTAGGAGTCAAAGCGGTCGCTATGCCAGAAATCGGTCGGAACAATCATCATTTGTTCATTTATTTAAATTCGGTTAATAATAAAATATAACTCTTGAACAAATTTTTCTAAAGTAATGTATAGATAATAAAGTGCAATATGGTATGTTTTACTTTATGTTAGAATTTGAACTATATATCTTTTAAGATTTTAATATTACAAAATATATGTACAAATTTTTTGCAGGTAATTTGTATCGCGTTCTTATTATTCCTGTCTCTATTGCTTTATTTCGTCCAGAGGTATCGGTATTGGTGTGGCGTTAGTTAAAATACAGCACTATTGTATTTACTACAGTGTTTATTGAATGAGTTTTTTGGTATTCGGTACTTGACAATATTAAAAATGTTTTCTTTGAATTTTTTGTTGATTTGATTATTTTGATTTGGACTTTTGTTTGGGAAAAACAAACTTTGTGCACTATTGTGCACAAGTGTATTCGAAATAATTACACGGAGCATGAATTCTGAGATCTCACAACAAATCCCTAGAAACGTTTTAACAAATGACCGTCATTTTGTTGGAGTTGAAGATTATTAAATAAGATGAAGTGGGCCTAAAGAACTAGTATTCAAGCTGTAATAAATTATAAAAGAAAAAAATATCCAAACTTATACCACGTAAAACGCCATCAACATTACATAACATAAGAGTCATAAACTGAAAGTTAATGTATTAAAAACAAGGACTACTACTTCTAAACTCACATTTTTGTATATATCTAAGTGTTGTCTTGTTTGGTAATTTACATAATTGAATAAAAAGATTTACCTTAAACTTTTGTACATGCTGCTGTGAATAGGCAATCCGAAGTCATCATAACCGACTTTCTCTGTGTAGACCCAGGTGCCGCCCAGCCGGTCGGCTTGTTCCAGGATGTCAACACGGAAGACTGTTGGCTCGGCGAGCAGGTGTCGTGCGGCGCACAGCCCTGCCGCTCCGGCACCGATCACGCAAACTCGCGCCATACCTCTAACAGATTAGAAATTATTTATTATTTATCTTATTACTTATCTTAATATTTATCTTAGTACTTTTGAAATGGATTTTTGTGTATTCATCATTGGTGTTTTGGAGACTTCAAAAAGCCTGAATTTAAATAAAAATGTCTAATTTGTACTTACATATTTTACGAAATAAAAATAATAGTTATTGTTTATGTAACAAAAAAATTATATTATAATACATTAAAGATAGCAACTTATTGGAACTTGGTAGAGAAATAATAAAAACTTAAAACAATAAATAAATTAATTTTTTAAAGGTCTTCCAAAATCATGAATTGTCTTCAAGATATTACAATACATAACGTATCATCATCATCATCATCATAAGTTGAATGTTATCTTTATTTTACTGATAAACGCGAAATGTCTCCCGTGTGTATGTTTGAGGAAATCCATCGTGACGGTACGGTAATGTTGCCACTTCCGCTTAGCTCAAAGATTCAACACATTTAATTTAATTGTGAGAGTAAACAGTAAGTTAAGTTAAAATATGAAAATTGCACTGCGTATAACGTCGCCTTGAGTATATTGGGTAATTGTATTTAGATAAATCTAAACAACTAATCACAGTTTTACGTACGTTTTAATATTTATTATAATAGTATAATGGATTTATGTGTACCATTTTGTAATTCCACACTTTAATATTCTTCAAAAACAAACAGACATACAATCTTTGATATCATATCCTGTACACAAGAAACACGTTATAAGACAAAAGTAATATGCGATCAATTAAGTCTCCATTGCTAGGTCATGACCGTGTAGGACAGGAAGTGACCCTACTTTGTTTACCATTTTTAGATCACTTGTTTATTGTAAATGTAAGTTGTTTATAGTTAATTACATTTACGCCCTTTAAGTATGACAATGTAAGTTATTTATCAACTAACAGTTTAGTTTTTGCCTACAATATCACCTTATGTTAAATGGTAAAGTGGTCCTAAACCTCAACTTGGAATTGGTAGCTACCCAGGCGGGCATTAGGGAATATACCTAGGGTGGTTTTATAGTGATGTTTAACTTTCCCTGAGAAAACTCCGTGAAAGCACGATAGTACTGTGATATGGCATTTTCTGAATTTAATATGGCTGTTTGTGGTAACAGTCGACAGATCCTGATTTAGCCATCAATCAATTACCACTGAAGAGTCATACAAACTAAGACATCATAAAGATATAAATGGTGATGTGAACGAATGTATACCTAATAAAACATGGCAAGTAAATATGCCATTATAGATATTTAATCTATTCTTAAATTTACGGTAACATTACGTGTACATACGGTACATTTTATTTCGCGGTATTTCTCATGAACCATAGACAACGCGATATCGTTTCCCGCGCGTTTCCATAACTTTTAGAACGAGTTTTAATTAAAATTATACTCTTAACGTTCTTAACTGCTTAGGTTTTTCAAATCAGTAAACAAATGTATTATATTTCTTACGGTAATAAAATAATGTATATGGGTACTTGAAAGTTGAATGAAATCAAAAGAGGAATAGGATTTTATTTAAAGTCTTCGTGAATAATAAGTATGACGCTCATAAATCACATTAAAATAATGATAGTGTGTGTATCTATGCAATAAAATATTTATTGGCTTCATCATAACGGTTCATCGTAAAATGCATAATCTATACTTATAACAAAAGGCTAACGAAACGAAATCTGTACATTGAAGATAAATATTGAATAAATAATATGCGGGGCTTCAGAATCGACAACACAACACATTTCAATAGTTTAAACAAAATTGTTTGTCTGTTTATTAAGTTCTTCGTCAATCACGCAAAACTTACTGAACAGAAAGCGATGAAATTTGGTAATGTCATATATTGCATTCAGGGGGAGAACATAGGACGCAAATTGTCTGAATTCCAAGCGGGTGAAGCAGCGGGCACTGCTAGTATATATTATAAAAGCAATGATTATCTGTTTCTCTATACGTTTGTTTGTTCCATCCATTCAACCGAAAAACGTCCACTGCCGGACATAGGACTCCCCAAAGATCTCCACAACGTTATTATTGTGTCGTTCTTAAGGGGTTCGTGCCATAATCGCCACGCTTGGCAGGCGGGTTGGTTGTTGCAGTAGTTGTTTGTTGTGCTCAGAGGATGCTGCTGTCCATCCCCTGGTTTATCCCTTAATCGCCTTTTACTACACCCATGGCAAGATATGGTGTGATACTATACTTAACCGGTATCACACGGTGTTCAAAACTTGATAATAACTTAACAATTTACATGATTTTACTTTTAAATCACAGATTGAGATATTCCCTATCCAAGCGTTAGCATAAATGTTTTCTTATATTACCTACTTAATATGTGGAACATGGGAATAATATGAATGGAGTCGAGTAAAGCATACCCTCTTGTTATTGAATATTTGAAAGAAATAATTCAGTAAATAAGTTAAATAAAAATACATGGGACCGCAGTCGCGAGGTAGATTGTAGCAAACATACATTTCAGAATTATTGATAACAGTACTCGTGAAAACTATTGTGGCATTGAATTCATTATAACGACTTATCACAGAATTCATTATGGATACGTGAAAAATAAACTTCAAACTAATAAATAAATAACGTCTATTGTTTGTATTCTATTTATTAAACGTTATCTATCGTCTATATAAGTATATTAAAGGAAGATAGGTTTGTTTTAACGCACCATCCCCTCAAAACTACTGAACATATTGGGATGAGACTACTACAATTCGACGCGGAATTTTTATTAGATGGTTACATTTATTTATTTTATTAGATTCCATCTACTCATTCTCATTTTTTGTCGTTGTACATTTTTCCGCTAATAAAACAACAAAAGACTAATTTTTCTTCATTCATTTGTTTTTTTAGGTTAGGTATAAATGAAATGTTATATGCACAAAACATATGAAACGCGGGAGGAGCCGCGGGCACCACCTAGTACGTACATAAAACAAAGTCGTGTTAGTTGCATTATTTATAGCAAAAGAACGGCTGAACCGATTTCTATGATCTTTGGTTTGCTGGCTTTGTTTCCGCACCAAATAGTAGAATAACTAAGAAATAAATATAATAGTAGAATAAATACACGTGATATCTTGCTGCACTCCCTCTCCCTTATGATGGTTTGTGATTGGGTCCCGTCTTTTGATTGTCACCTGATTGCTGGACACTCTCTATAATCCACTTGACGCGTTCACGGCTTCTATACACATTTTGAGTTTTATTTTTTTATTGATTTAATTAATACTCATTATTGGAATCTATTATTAATTATCATGTCTTTTGATGTCTGACATCTGCCTAGTGTCCCGTGGCAGCCAATTTGGCCACAATGTTTCTATTAATTGATGACATTATGAATCAATCTGTGTTTGATTCGAGCGCGTCTTATGTACGATGTTTTTTGAAGTGAAAACTTCTTTAGCGGCGTTGAGCGACTCTCAATAGCGGGAAAACTTATAGATTCACGTTACCAATGCTATGACGTCAGCCGTGAACAATATGTTAAGTATAAGATGGCGTTTAAGTTCTGTTGCTCAAAAAATAATACAATTATACTTTCAAAGCATATCATATGTTATGATTATGAATAAACTATACAAAAATTGTATTATTATTCGGAGCGACAATATATATAAAAACCACATAAATGTGAAATGTTAGGTTATGTTAACAATTTCAATTAAGAAATTATGAAATTTAAATATTAAAAATATCGTTTTTCCTAAGTTTCGAGGTCTCACTTCTGTTGGGAATCCCCGTGGCTGCCTACTTATTTGACTACATTCAAGTATTACGTTAGGATCATTGTGGTCTTTTCTTTGTTTAATTTGATGACGGGTCGGGGTACGGGGGTCTGAATGGTGATTACATACGCAATATTCAAGTATCAATTTTCCTCTTTATTCAAAATTATGCCAATGCTTACCTAATCATGGGGACGACGACTATTACTTTAAAGTAGGATGGGGTTAAAAATGTCCAAAATTTTGGTGACGTAATACCTAACGATTCCTTATAGAATTTATTAGTATAGCTACAGATATACATATATGAAAGAAACCGTCCGTTACCGGATCGCTTCAGTGTTATCTCTTCGGTACTAAATAACAATTAATTATTATAATAATAATTATTGTTATTTATCTGTTTGTGTATCATTTTCACTGAACTGTAACGTAGGAAGGTCCAGGTCATAAGATGTACCTACCTACCTGTTTGTATGCGCGTGGTCGTGTACGTCTTATTCATTTTATAAGATAATATGTGATTAAAACAATATCAGTTGTTATACCTGGGACAAGCCATCCAGTTAGGTAGATCTAACTTCATGAAAGAGGTTAATTGTCGAATCCAACTCACCTGGGCCGCGTTCTAAAAACTACGCAAAATCTTCTCGTCCGAGATACAGCAGTATCTCAAGACGAAAGTCTTCGACCAGAGTGTGTTTGCTAGTGATGACATACGGCACTGAGACGTGGTCGCTTACAATGGGCCTAATAAGGAAGCTCAAAGTTGCTCAAAGGGCAATGGAGAGTTCTATACTGGGAGTTTCCCTAGGTGATCGAATCGGGAATGATGAGATCCTTAGATGAACCAAAGTAACCGACATTGCCCGAAGAATTGTTAAACTTATGTATCAGTGGGCTGGGTACATTGTTCACAGAACCGATGCCCGATGGGGCCAACGGGTTCTCGGATGGATACCACGCACCGGAAGACCTAGCGTGGGTAGGACGACCTGGAGAAGGTCGCGGGAATCCGCTGGATGCGGGTGGCGCAAGACCGGTCGTCGTAGAGATCTTTGGGGGAGACCTATGTCCAGCAGTGGACGTCTTCCGGTTGAATAGAATAACAATTGATATTTTTTTTTTTAGGATCTCTGCTTTGACCACAATCTCAGCTGATGTTAAGTGACGATATGGTCCAGGATGGTTAAACACACTAAAGCTAGGTACCGGTTCTCAAGTGATGCTGCCGGAACACACCTATTGGTATTTGGCGACAGGTTTTCAAAGTTCAGGGCGGTAGCTACCCAGGCGGGCATCTTTAGAAAATTCCCTACCACCATGTCATCTTTATCTATATACTTCTATGCTAATAAATAAAAGTGAAGTTATTCATATAACGTCAAAATACCAACCTTTTACTAAATACATATCAATGTTTACACGGTACATATTCCAAAAACAAAATATATTTGAACATTTTTGTCTGTCTGTTTATCTGTTTATTCTGGCTTATCACCGGAACCGCTGGATCGATTTTAACGGGGCGCCGTGTGACTTGGCCTTTTATGTTTCGAAAATTTAGGGATTTAGGCTAAAAAAATAAAACTTTGTAATTGTGAACAATTTACGGTTAAATGGGCAGTTTTACTGGCAAGTATTTGAATATATGAGAAATTTTTATGCCGAAAAAAACAACTTAGGGCCAAAAAATAGTGACCATCAAAACAATAAGAGTTCGGACTTTTACGAGACTTGGTTTGGAAAAGGTAGCTAGCGCAAGCGTTACAAAATATTACGGACCTCGGCTTAGAATACTTGGAATTCAAAGTTCCGTAGAATTTGTCCTATAATTAAACTCTTCGATTTGTAGAAAAAGAAAATTTCGTGACAGGATAGCCAGATGATTGTTAGAATGACCTTTTCACTTTCTTATGTTACTACTACGATATTTTCCTTTACTAAAAGCTCAAAATAGTTCTCGGATAGGATTGGAAACCATGAATGTCGACATGGAGGGCTTTCAGTACAAATGCGTCAATAATACGGAATGTGCTAATTTGTCCGAATAGATTTCTCTTTTTCGAGAGGTCTATGATACTGCTTACGTGTAATCGCATTATATTAAATGACTAGCGGGCGCTCACGACTTCGTCTACATAATTTATCTTGGTTATATGTGGATTTAAAACACGTGGGTGGGGAATTTGAAAAAAATGTAATAAAATAATTTAATAGCCTATCAATCACTCAAACACATACTTTAAGTGCAGAAAATTTCATACAGACATAAATGTTCAATGATGCGAGATTGGTAACGGCTAAAATAGTCATCTGTTAGATAATTTAAAACATTTTTAAAACATTAAATATACAGCAAACCTTCAGTTTTATTATTAGTATAGATAATATTATTTAAGCTCCTATGTAATTAATTGTTTCAAATTAACAAATAATACTAAAGTGTAACAATTAAAGTTTACGAGGTCTCTGGATAAGCAAAACAGACGGTCGACAATCTGTTCAAGGGAATTCTCGGTTTGAGGTTCACTGATAATTTTAGAAGAATTGTTTTAATAATCTCTTCAGATGTATGTTATGATTAGTACAATGTATTGGATTTCCAACCATTATCTAATAACCAATTTCATCGTTCCGTCGTTTTACAAACACGATATGCCACGTGGACGGACAAAGCTAAATAGAAAATAAGTATATTATTATTCTAATGAAAAATTATTATTAATGTAGAATTAATACAAAGAAAACGGTTAATAATTAAAACAAATAACATTATGCATTAAAAGAAACAGCTATCGACACAATATGTGTATTGTGATGTACGAGTATTTGCTATCAGACGAATAAAAAGTATTATTGATTTACACATTTTTATTTTTCCTGCATTAATAACTTACTTACTACATGTATATAATTACATATACTACTAGTCTTCGTCTTATCTCGGTCTAACAAGATGTGTTATGCGCTGTCTATGATTATTTTGACGCAAAGATCGTTTGACATGCGGCAAATATGGCTGCGGGCCGGCCGTGATCTTACATCGACATCTTTTCGACAACTAAATATGAAGTTGGGATACCTATAATTAGTGTCCGACCGAAGGTTAATTTTTGGCCGAAGCTGGTTAATAGGCTACCACCACAACCTTCGGTCGCAACCGAAGGTTTAATAACGCTAATAAATATGGATCATGATTGGATTTGAAAAAGTTATGCTGGCTATATTAGCTTAACAAGATGATTAAAATTACCGCAGACTGGTTAAAAATAATAACACTGAAATTATATTATTTATAACATTTTTTTTATTCAATAGTAATTTAACAATCACTATCAGTCCCAGTTCTGTCTAAGTTTCACTTTTTTCGACTAGTGTCAAATTAGAGTTACAAATATAATCTTTAATCACAATTTAATAAACTTTAGTCAATAAATCAGGTACTGGCTATTTTACTGAGAAGTTAAAGTAAGTTAACCATCAATAAAACTATGTGAATTTCGCTAAACCGACCAATCAATGGGCCTGAACAGGGCTCCCGTGTGGGCTGATGACCTGACGGCACGCAAATTCGCAGGCCTGCATAAGCCGTAGTGAACGATGGCTGTTAGGTCAATCAAGTGCGGTATGCACGGTATCTTTTGAAGCCGCGACAGCGTTGTCCGCCTTCCCAGGCTGGGATTTGGAGGCGAGAGCTCCCGCCATCCTGTACCAGTGGCGGGTCGAGGTACTAAAAAGAGAAGCTCACCCTGCGCTATGAGAAATCGAGGCGCGGAGGCTTGAGTTCCGCTCAGTAATCATGACAGAGTAGTAACTGCACTTGAATCATCCCAGTTTCGTCGCATCCACTGTAGAAGCCATCCGGTCTCTACTACCGGATTGGACTGGGTGAAGGGGTTGTACCCTGACCTTTCGTCTGACACAGGTACTCTCGGGGCACGGGTGCTTCTGTAGTTATGTGTGTCGGATAGGCAGAGAAATTTCCCCTGAGTGCTACCACTGCCCTAACGTACACGTGCGCGTGATGACGTATACCACACGGTCGCAGTCTGCCTGGCATAGGACATCCAACATAGTGTCCTAGTCGCTGCAATAGGCTGACAGGCGTAGGGTCGGAAACCACCTGCACCTGCACATATACATAGAGTAGCCTGCACGCACCGGGCTTTGGGTGACACGGTAAATTGCACACAAATCCAAGACGGTACGCGGTATTCTGCGCACACGCGTCTGAAGTCCGTCTCAGAGTTCTGAGAGTCAGAGAGTCCGGACCCTACCAGTATTGAAGCGTCGAATGCACTCTTCCGTGTGCCCCGCTCCATCCATCCATCCATCCGAGTTTGAGAGTACAATGGGGTTTTAGTCCATAGAAGTCTGACATAACCCACCCACCGTTGCCCTACGGGGGTGAGTATCCTATGAGGATATTCCAATTTAAAAAAAGTTCGCTAAACAATATTTCTACTTAGCTTTCTAAAGAAGGAAATTGCGTCTACATTGATTATTGTTTGACAAATCACATAAATAACAATTCGTTAATTAATTTAGAGTAAAGTAGAGTCGTTAATTAATTTAATTATTGTTTTAGTAAGGAGGCCACAACGGGATATGTATTTTATATTTTACTTTTAGTTTTCTCAATCAAATAATAATTTTCATAATCACATAATAAAACAAACTAAAATATATCAAAGTAGAATGCGCGTACGAACTTGTTTTGTTTTGGTTATTTATTGACAATTTTTATTATTCATCTCTACTTACAATATCGGACGGCCATCAGCCATTGATGAAATATAACCCCTCCCTCCCACGCGTTGCGTTTTTCAAAGCGCTCTCGCGCATTCATATCGTTACAAATCGTTTAATTAAGGTGCTTTAGGTTTCGACTAAAACGTCGGCGTATTTGGGCCGAAGCCGAATATTTGGCCGAATGTGGCCGAAGGCGAAGCTGGAGCCTATATTTCGGTCGAATACTACCTATATTACACTTTATTTGTTGATTCATTAACATTAGATTCTTTTATACATGGTCTATAAAAATTACTTTAATATTCGCCTGTGATAGAAATTCGACCATAATTCATATAAAAATGCTAACAATTTTGTTTGCTTTTCATTGTCAATTTCTTATAGTAAAACCTTCTCAAAAGTCGATATTCTGCCTATATTCTATTCCGTCCGTCTTAGTATATATTTTGTATTAGGTACATAAGTACGATAATTACTATATATCCAGAAAGTAGTAAGAAAAAAGTAGTAGGGGCGGGAGAGGAAAAGAAACTTTAGAGATGATTGTATTCCACCGGACAATACTTACCATATTTCAAATTAATATGCTACTTCTCGCTATCTGTGCAATCATTAAATTATGTGGTTATTGTTACCTACTAATGTTTATATTATTTATTCTGTGTGTAACAGATATTTCCGATAAAACCGGTATTAGAATCATGAAGGTAGCGGTCGTTGCTGCAGCTACTTTCCAATAAAATTAGAACCCTGGGAAAAAATACGCACCAAGAGAAAAACTGTAAAATTGGATGATCTTGAGAAACAAAATCTCGAGTCATCGAATTCAAATAGAAAAAAATTTAATTTAAAATGGAAGCTATTAATGTAGAGACATGATATTAAACTTTGGAGACATAAGTACATAAAAAATGCTTGAATATGACTAGTGAAAATGCCGGTCCTTTAGATCATTCTGGTTGTAAAATTTTTTATCGCAAAAATAAAGTAAATTTTGTATAGATGGTGTTTTATTAGTTGCATTACTTTATTATGGTAGTCTCCGAAACGGTTGGACGGATTTTGATGGGACTTTTTTAGTAGATAGCTGAAGTTACTCCGGGTAAGTTAGGGTTTCGAAAATAAATTAGAGTTCCGCGTAAAAACATTAAAACTCATAAAAAATTTAATAAAATCCGACTCAATGCATAGTTTTACGGACAAGTGCTTGAATTTATGAGAAATATTCTTACTTTAAATTAGTTCAATAAAATGAGTTCCGTATAAAACATTTAAAATGCAGTGAAAAATATATTGAACGCGGGCGCAGCCGCGGGAACACAGCTAGTATAAACTATAAGTGTGCGAAATTTCATACTCCTCCGTCCGCGCAATTTTCGTGAAAAGAGGCACATTTTTTTTGCTTCTCGTATTAATATTGTGACGATAATCCACACTAATAAAAATAATTGAAGTGTTTGCTTGTAATGTCAAAATAGCACTTTTTTACTAAATACATATGAATGTATATAAGAATTTTATACCAAAAATAACAATTATTAAAATTTTTGCCTGCCTATTTATTCCGCGTAATCTCCGTAACGGCTGGACCGATTTTGACGATATATTATATTTTTAAAGAACAAATTTATTTGTTCAATTGTTTTCGTTCAACCTTCGAATTGAATAAGCAAACTTATTCGTGCGAGTTTGAGTCTGCTGTGTGTCTGATTTAATATTCACATTAATTATTATCGATTGGTTATTATCAATACATCTGTACTAATGAATAAAATTGAAGTGTCTGTTTGTAATGACAAAATAATTTTTTTTTTTTTACAATTATACATATTTAAAGATATATGTTATATATAAGCTTGTAGTGCCGGATAAGAATAGGTACCACTCCATATCTTCCGTGTGACACCCACGACAAAAGGCGACTAAGGGATAAACCAGGGGATGGAAGCAGCATTCTCTGAGTACCACAAATACCTACTGATTGCCAAGTGTGGCGATTATGGCAATTTCCGCCCTTATTGAGGGAGACCTATGTCCAACAGTGGACGTCTATCAGTTGGCTGATGGTGACATATATGTACTTAGTTTATCTGAAAATGATTATTTTCATCTTTTCAGTTACATAGATCATAAGCAATAAATCAAACATAGAATCTATGTTCGTTTTAATTCAACTGATTTATTTTATAAGATAGGTAACTACCATCTCGAGAAACCTCCATAGGGGAAAAAATCTAAGAGTAGTAGCCAGGAGCAATGAGTTCGTGTTACGAAATAACCATGTAGGTCATGGGAACCACACTAATGGATCATAACAAGAAACAGTCAAAAATGGAGACCGAACTTCGGAATATCTTAAGATGAACTACGAAATTAAATTGTAATTTTTTTTTGGAAGGAAATTCTTATTTAAATGACATTTCTTGTTCAATTGGAAAGAAAAGTGTCAAGTAATATTATTTATCGATATTTATACAACTGAAATAAATTTTCATAATTATTTACTAATTTATTATTTCACAATTATTTATTAGTAATGTAAAAATCTTATTTATGATGAGAGCGCTATAAGATATCATGAATATGCTTGTTTATACTTTTTGTATGTAACTGTAAGAGTTCAAGCAAACACACCTTAATATTTAGATAAATATTTATAAATGAATTATCATTAACTGTGATATTAAAGTAAATACTAAATTTAGATTTATATACAAATAATTATTTTACTATACCTTCTTCTGAAGTAATGAATGGGAATCTTGATTGTGTTTTTCAGAACTTCTGGCTTTTATCCAAATTAAAGTTAATTTGATTAATTGCTAGTGATCCGTCCCGGCTTCGCACGGGTATATAGAAATCTCTAATTTAAAAAATATATGCTATATAGCCTATAAAGTAGCTTCTACAGATAAAAGATTTTTAAAATCGGTTCAGAAAATTTGTGTTTATAAACATCAAACAAACAAATCAATTTTACTTCTTTATACACCGAGTAGTATAGACAAGAAATGTACCTTTTTATGAGTATCTTTGTTTCAATAAGCACACACACACAAACACGATTAACACAATCCGAACACTATATTGGAACGAGTTACCGGTATGCGATCTACAGTGCAAATGCTTGAGTAAAGTGAGCAAGCTGTATTTATGCAAAACGTCCGTGTACGATCGCTTATAAATTTAACATTTTATGGGTAAGCAGACTAATTATTTTTACGTATGTTGGTTTTAATATTTAATTCATTAATTTTGTTTGTGAATGACATAGTATAGTGTATTTAAAATGATAACACATTAGGAACTCTATAACCTGTACGATATTTAGCAAAATGTATATATAAATTATCTATTGTAACCTAATTGAATTATTTACTAATTATACGCAAGTCATTGACCTTATTACATACATAGATAGTTGCTTAATTTGCCGTTATATTACATACTGCGGTTTCACCCGCGTTTCATATATTCTTCACAGCATTTCAATTTTTGTTTGCGGAACCCTAATATTTTTTTAGTAGTAAGATAAAGTAAAAATATTTCTCATAAGCACTTGCCAGTAAAACTGTGCATTGAATCGGTTTTATTCAATTTTTTATGAGTTTTAATTTACGCATAGCCCTAATTATTTTCGAAAATTAAAAGTACCCTTTTATTTGGATATTGTATTGTAAAAATTGTATTTTTGGTATAGATATCATATAAACATCCATATCTGTTTAGTCAAAAAAAAATTGACATTATTAACAGATAGTTCAATTTTATTTATTAGTATAGATATTTAGTTTAGCTGTATAGTTCCTTGATCTGGGATTAAATTTACTTTTGGTGACGCCCACTAGTGACGTTGCAATTTAATTTTCCCTGGTATGATCGTGTCTGCATTGTTTTTTTAAAGATCTTATTTTTAAATTTGATTTATTTTAGAGTATTTCTATTTTCCAAATCATCAACTATTACATTAAAATGTGATTTTATCATTATTATCGTATTTTCAGTAAATTAGAAATTGCGGGATGAGTAAACATGCGAACGGTTAGTTTTTTTTTTAATATCAACCATATATTAAACTAAAATTAAAATCATACGCTTGGTATGTGATTATAGGAAAACAATAAGGAAATGGAATATTTCTACCGTTAAAGGTATAAAATGATGAAACTAATCGTCGACTTGCATTAGATTAAGTTGAGATGGAATATTGTATTTGACATTGTCTGTCTGTATATCTTTATAATATATTGCTTAGGTAATTGCCATTCAAAACAACAGTAATCTATCTATACTTAATAATTAAAATTGAAGTGTCTGTTTGTAATGTCAAAATATCATTTTTTTTTACTAAATACGTATATACTAAATATATATATATATATATATATATATATATATATATATATATATATATATATATATATATATATATATATATATATATATATATATTGTCTTTTGCCTGACTCTTTGTTCGGGGTAAACTCCGGAACGGCTGGATCGATATTGACGGGACTTTTTTTGTAAAATAGCTGGAACATTGGAAAGGATATGAATTTGTGAGAAATTGTTTTAATTGGTCTTAGTACCGAAAAAATTACGAAAATGAATTAGGGTTCTGTATACAAAAATTAAAACGCAATGAAAAAAATGTGAATCGTGGCAGCCGCCGGGGGCACACAGGTAGTCAAAAATAAGTTTTTTTTTTATAATGCACAGCACAGTGACTGTACTGGACCTGATGGTAAGTACAGTACAATCCAAAAGAGCGGCGACTGACACTGAACAGAATTCACTGCCAGTCACCGCTGTCATGCTGACCTGCTTAAATACCTCTTCACGCCTCTTTTGAAGGACCCAATATCATATGAAGGAGGGAACACGCTGAAAGGAAGACGGTTCCATAACCTCACAGTGCGACAAAAGTAAGAGTCAGCAAACTTTCTGGTAAATGATATACCCCCATTGATGCGTAAATTTGAGTGACTCCATAGAACTGTGTGTGTGTGTGTGTATAGATGACATACAGAGGCACAGGCGCCGGTTCAACCAAGTCCTTATTACCAACTTATCTCTGACATACAGATACCTACTTATAATATAATAAATGACATGTAAGTTCAAGCGGCACTGTCTTCGTTCTCCGTTATCTCAGTAAATACGTTTAAAAATTGTCGATTAGTCAATTATAAACAATCTAGTGTTAATTAAAGTGAACATTTCGAATTGCAATTTACTGTTTCGCTGTATCAAATTAACACTCCCACAGCGGTTTAAGACGTGTTTCGATCTCCAATATGGGCGTTAAGTGATTATTTTTTTGTTGTCCCGTGAAAATATATACATAAAAAATAGGGCTGATTACTAGACAAAAAACATTGAAATCTGATCAAAAATACAGAACTTGGGTAAATTTAATATTTGCTAGAATGCCAGATAGAGATAGCGTACTATACTTCCATATTGCTACATACTGAAGTGTTTTGTTTCAATTCTATACTAAAACATTTGTTTTGTGTGGAAATGCCCACACAAAAACATTAAACGCCATAGTATATCTCATAGTTTTACTAACCGTATCAATTTGTTTTAAGTTTATATTATCTCATAATCCATAATCCTGTGCTTCATCGCTTGAGCTGAGTGTAAGAAAATAACGTCTAATAACGTCTAAACACGCTCACGTGTGAGCCGAGCCGCCTTGAAGAATACAACCTTATTAAAGATTTTGACGAAGAAAACTGTTTTAAAATATTGAGAGGAACATAACCTCATTACAAAACGTCAAGGAAGGAGACCTTATTAAAAAAATTACAACGTTGCAACGGAGAAGCGGGCACTTCTGTGGGGGCAACGCTCGTCAGGATTTCAAATAAATGTAAAAACGATAGCCGTGGCTCTGGGCAATGTAAGCTAAGAAGGCTAATCGGGGTTTAAGTGGGTATAACCCCACATAACATATCTGCTGATACCCTGCGTACTAATAATGACTATAGTAATTAATTGCACAGGTGAGAAAAATAACCGATTGTTAGAGTTTATGGGGGGCTCTTCTAGATGGTTTACTAACCGGTGCGCTGTATTTAAATTGGTTTATTAGGCCTCGAGTTATACGACAGTTATACAGACAGACATATGTATTTTTTAAAAATAAATAATGCAAGAATAAAGATTAGCTGTACCGAGCATTGATAATATACGTACGTTGCAATAGAAAAAATTTCGTCCCAGGAACTAGTCAATAAAGGTTTGGCATAATCTTATAAAAACATACGAATATATATTTATTTTGTTTAGAAGTCGTCCAATTATTACGTAAGCAAAATTTTGTAGATTTTTAACTGTATGCCTGTCTGTTTGTTCCGAGTAATTTCCGGAACGGTTGAACCGATTTTGACGGGACTTTGTTTGGTAGATAGCTGTTGCTACTCGGGTAACTTAGGGTACTTTTGTTTTTCGAAATAATTAAGGCTCCGTGTGAAAAAATGCAGACTCATGGAATTGTGAATAAAATCCGATTCAATGCACAGTTTTACTGGCAGGTATTTGTGAGAAAACACCTTACCTTAATCTTAGTAGCAGAACAAATTTTGGAAAATAATTAGGGTTCCGTATAAAAAAAAAAACTTTATATGGTAGTGAAAATTTATATGAAACGCAGGCGCAGCCATAGTAGCCGTGGCAGCTAATAATAATTAAAGGTCTTCCTACCTAACCCCCCTATCCTATAATTACGTAGGAATTAGCTTAACTTTGAACAAATAGAATGGAAGATTTACAAATAAATATTGCTTGCGTTTTTACCATTCGGAACCTCTCCCTTATGTCATCAAAAATAAGCGAAGCATAAAGTAATTTTTGAACTTCCACTTGTATAAATAAACAAGTTATTATAATATTGTTTACAATGGAAATTTTGTTTCATCGGTCCAGGGCTAGGGCTAGGGGGCCTTTAACCCTTTAAAACAAAACATCCTATGACGTAAGACAACTAATACAGTAATGATCTGTCTACAACAAATAACAGAAGTATAGTTTTGTTATCAATTCACGAATACCATCCATGTCACTGTAGGTCAGGTAGGAATAATCCAGCGATATTTCCACAGTAAGTTTATTTATTTATCGGTAAATAATTATACTTTTCTAACCCCCACTCGATTTGATTACGAAAGTTCAGTGGACTCTTTGTTTATGTATTTGAAAACTGACTACTGATAATGCCTTTAATACTTTGTGTTGCAGTAGTGTGAAATAAATATCTGTAATGGATTTTTTTTTTCAATTTTTTATAAACTTCTTTAGGCACGTTGACCGATTTTTTGATTGGTATAAATAACTTCAAGGTAGCAAAGGCGTCGCTTTCGACGAGTCACACCTGACCGTAAGCGGCTGCGGAAGTATGGGTTTCCAGGACACAGACTCCAATAACCTAATCTGCTGCCCGCCGCCTGTGGCGATTCACGTGTGGAATCAAAACCGCGCTTACCCCCAACGGGGGAAGCTTCTGTACCCGTCGCTACCATGACACAGTGCAACTTTCATGAACTAGCATAACACTACACCCTACACTACAAACAGTTACATGGATTCTATTAGAAACCTTGAGATTCACCTCAAAAGTTCGGTGAAGCTATCAAGTCTCTTCTGGTAACAGTTCTGTCACGATTAATATCCTGAATTTTTTTTTATTGTAAATTAAACATTTTTGTTGTAAACCGTGTAAAGCCGGGTGGAGGCAACTAGTATGATATAAAAATTAAAAGCAAAAATATCTTATCAAACAAATGTATCGTTTTCTACGGCCTATCTGTAATAGTCTGATTTTAATCGAATAACTTTCGTTATATCTATAATATTTATTGACATAAAATTACTTTATCACAGGACGGATTGCTCAAGTTTTGGCGAGGCGAGGGTACGCTGCGTAAGTGGGTCGAGAGCCGGACTCGAACTCTGGACATCGCGGAGATAACCTCATCAGCAACTCAGTCACCAACCGGTTCTAACAAGAATCATTACTACTATACTTGTATCTTTTATGTGTGTTTAATATTTTTAATCGTACAGCTGCTATGTAGATCGTGGTTAATATAGTAAATACCTAATCAATTCATTTTAAATCTAATAAACATGCATATTTAGAAACTATTCTGATATTTTCATTGAAACATTTTTCGCTAAGTAATAATTCACAGGCACGTAATCATTTATTTTTTATATGATATATTAATCAAACCTAAGTAAAGGGTCGATGGAATCAAAAAATAAATAGCTTATAACCATATACGAAAAATTCTGCGTCGAATGGTAGAAGTCCCGTCCCATCCCAATATGTTCAGTAGTTTTGAGGTGCTGGAATTACTGGAATTTAAGGAATTGCAGAATTTCTTAAAGATAGCAGTTGGTTTAATCTCTAGAATTCAAATCTAAGCTCATGATACGGTATACGACCACATTACCTCTGAGTTATCATTATATCAAGTTTAATATGTGGCAGACTTTCGATTCTTCATTTCCCTACATGTTATTGAGTTTTTATTATCTACTTTATTGCTACTAGTTTTATTTAAGGCGTTAAAATTGTCTGTATTATTTGAGTTACAAAAAACTTAGAAAGCCGTGAGGACTGTCGACAGAAGTGAAAACTCGTAGCTTTGGAAAAACAGTTTTTATGGTAAAATTTCTTAATTTTTTAAATGTAAATATGTTTTAACATAATCTAACATTTAAATTATAACATTTGTCCGATTTTTATATCAATTGGCGCTACGAGAAATAATTATGGACATTTTTATATGGTTTATTCATAATCAAGACATACGACAGGCTGCGTAATTGTAAATTTTATTTTTTATCTCTGAGCGTCAGCAATTTCGCAATCTTATACTTGACATGCTGTAACATGTTGACGTCATAACATTGGTAATGCGTATCTATCTATAATTTTTTCTCGTATTTTTTTTGTAGCTAGCTACTTAAAATATGAATCAATATTTTTCTTCTGTTTCTCAAAATTTTAATTCGTGTAGGTTCTTACTTAACAATAAATTTAAATGTGTAACAAATGTTATTGCTTTAGTTAGGTTTCTAAGCTAAATAAAATCAGCTGTTTTTAAGTCAGTGAGATGTCAGCTGTCATGTACTGGAAATAAACACTGTCAACATTGTCATATTGTAACGCTCAGTGAAACCAAATATGTAAACCAAAACACTGTAAACAAAACTAAACTTACTTTGTTTAGTATTATTATACAATAGATAAGATAACATGAGAATGACCAATGATCAACTAGTGTGGGTCAAATAGGTATCAATGTGAATCGTCAGTGTACAATGGAAGTAGACGATCCTACAGTTCCTTTGTTAGGTAAGTTTATATTACTCGATTTATTTAAAAAATATAATCGGTTCATCAATTAACTCTATATTGCTAGGTAGTCCTTGTAATAGTAGTTATAACAAGTACATTGATTACGCAAATGCTTCATTGCACCAGTCGACTGTTTTTAGTAATTTATGTCTCTGTTAAAATAGTTTGATCAGTACATCAGATAGTTATTTATTACTTTCATATAATTTTACAAAACTATATGGAATTTTATAACAAAAATATTAAAATATCCTGTAAAGTAAGCTGCTTATGATCAGTTACAGAAAAGTTCATTAATTAAATGTTCACCATATACATGTAAATATAATATCTCATTAGGTCAAAATTAGATGGTTGCTATGCATAACCTGTGTAGTTTTATAAGGAAAAGGCAAAGCTATCTTGATGATTCAACTAAGTCCAACTTCAGTAACTCTTGTCCTACAATTCTAACGAAATGGCTACCTTTTGTTACAACTTCTCTGGAGTTCTCATTGTATATTTCTTATTTCTCAGAATTCCTACTCTGTTTCATTATTTTTAATACACTTCACTTGTGCACAATTAACCAAATTATATTATGTACAATTCCACTATAATTACATAATACCAATACTATAAGTTGATGAATTACAAACAAATACTATATAGCAGAACAAAGTGCCAACAAAAATTTGGATATTATTAGTCATTTTTTATTTATTTATCATTTCAATATGTATAAGACAGAATATTTGAAACTGTGCAACTTTTTATTCTAAAACATAGCTAAGAGTATAGCAAATTTGAAATCATTGTGAAGTTGTTATATGCAAAAAATATTTTTTGTTTTCTGTGCCACTAAATTAAACAATTATATGTGTTGTAAATTATTTTTAAAGCAAAGGAAGCTTATATTTTTCATAAATAAATACCTATTTAGTTGTATCATGTCTTCAAAGTAAAAAACTCTTTCAAAAATAAATTCATAAAATATTACATAAATTATAATTAATAACATATATTTATTTCTTGTATTGTTGTTTTGTATGTTACTTATGTACCAAGAATAGATCCTACAGTCAAATCCATAATACAGTTTTGTGGAACTAGGAAATACACATTAGACGTCATGTACTGATAAATAAATACTTTAAAAAACTTATAGTAATAAATAAATTTGAGGTGTCTTTAATTACAAACTAATGTCCATTTTTTAAAAAGTAGATATGAATGTATATGCAATACCTATAATAAAAAAAATTTTAAAATTTTTGTCTGTTTGTATCGGGTAATCTCCGGAACGACTGGACCGATATTGACAGGACGTTTTTTGGTAGATAGCTGAAGTTACTCCGGGTAAGTTAGTGTATGTTTAATTTTCGAAAATTATTATGGTTCTGTGTAAAAAAGGTATAAAAATTTGAATAAAATTTTATTTAATGCACATCTTTATGGGGCAAGTGCTTGAATTTATGAGAAATATTTTTACTTTATCTTAGTACAAAAAAAACTAAAAAAAAAAATAATTACATTTCCATATAAACAAATTAAAACACAGTGAAGAATTTAAGAAACGTGGGTGCAGCCACAGAGGCACACAGCTGCTTATATTATAATTTTAATAGTACTAATTGAATTTGTTCTATTCATTACACACATACTTGTAACTAATTTAACATATCTTCTATAATTTTTGACTATAAACTTTACCATATCTTTTAATAGGAATCTTGCTAGCCAAAAATTATTAGACTACCAATAAAGATAGTATGAAGGGGACAGCCATTTTGTTTGTTTAGACTTGACTTGAATAGAGTCTAGCACTATTTAGTTTAATTTATTGTTGTTATTTTATTTTTTATCAGAGTTTAAGGGTATCCAATAGCACCTTAGATGTTTAAGTCTTCTGCATACAATATGGCCTTCTAAATGAAAATATAAAATGGCACTATCAATATTTGTACACTACTCTACTTTTAGAGCAGTCTTGTGTCTGACTAAATATTATAGTTACCATCATCTTCTTGTAATAATACTATTATTAGTGTTATTAATTTTATTATATCAGCTTCAATTTCATAATAGTCTTAAAGGTTTAACCAACGGACTCATAATATGAACCATTAACTTAAAAACACATACCGTTTTTTAAATTGAAAAAATAACATAGTATATATTTCGAGAAGTAGATAAAAAATACCTTGAACATATTTAGTTTTTACATTTCATAGATATATTTTACAACCATTACCTTATGTTAATACTGCGGAAAAATGTTTGTAGGTAAATAGTTTTCATATCTCATGCGTGCAGTATAATAACAATGTCTCGACTAAGATAATACATAAAGATTTAAAGTAAATCCTTATATTGATGTGGTTGGACAAACAACTCGAGAAGTGTGTTAGCTGATTAAATAAAAACTGGTTTTAATTAATACATATAAATATATATATATACTTGCTATACAGAAGAAGCTAAGCTAATAATAATACCTCAAGATATTTTTTTCTATGGTATTAAAACCCCTTTACGGAATTGGCACATGGTTTACCCACCAACCAGTGTATATTAGGAATAAATATCACAAGCCACTATTATTTTAGGTACAAAATGTTCTTTTTAAAATACATTTTTCAGGAGCTAGATTTGACAATTTGTTTTATTTTAGAATCACCATAATCGTTTCATTAAGTGGCAGCTATCATTGTACTCATTTTTACATTGAATTGCTTACGTAAAATTAACTACAAACTTCTACAAATAAATGTTGGTCTTCACAGGACGCTCAGCAGATATCTAATATAAAAGATAATGGTTGAATAACATACGAACATGCACACACAAGGCAGTCGAAACGTCATTAATACTGTGTGTCCATACGGCATAGGAGCAATATTGTTTCGTTGCTTACTTTCGCCATTTATTGATCAACTGATGCAGCGGCGGTTCTAGCTTGTAGAGCCAGGGTGTCGGCGCCGGGCCGCCTAGTAGCTGCACGGTCAAAATAGAAAACTTACAGTTATATTTTTAAACGATAATTCGGATGTAATAAATGCTGACGGCAAGCAATTGGTATACGAGTAAAAAGTATTTTTTTAGGAAGGAAGAGGTTACATACAAATTTTCATAGTTATTTCAAAAATATTTGTTTTAAAAGCTAGTTACATTACAGGACGCTCGGAATACAACTCAAATATATTAGCAAAATATTGTTTTTCGTTTTTGGTAGCGGTTTGACACTACGCCAACATAAGCTTTCATTATTTGTTTAAAAAAAAATTATTATGCAAAAGAGTTGCTCGTGGGGCGCCTTGCTGTGCTACCGCGATCGGTGTCTGCCATAACATGGGCGGCAGGGTCTTTAAGAGCGTTGGTGACCCTATAACCCTGCGCCCGTGTGCGCTGCAAACCTTGCACCATAGGTAAAGCCGGCTTAGAACAGATGAATAAATATCTTTTTTACAAGAGTTTTAATCACTTATATTTTCAAAATGATATCTATTCAGCAGAAAACGAAAACAATTTTGTAGGTAAACATATTTAATACATTTTATTACATGTTTTATAGATGAAGAGGTGAATGAATGAATAGTATATGGCCATGTGCACAATCTTTAAAGTAGTTTTGCGTTCATTACGACACGAGAAGTGGAACAGTGTAGTCGTCCAAATATTTCGTGCATATTTCTTTGCACACTTATATTTATTTTCCGATGCAGTTTTTTATAATTTTATTATTGTGTCTAGCAATTGTATTCGTGATAAATTAGTTTATTCGACATGAAAATGATTGGGAGTATTGGTATATATTTTTGGAGATATTTGAATGAAACTTCATTTCATTTATATTGGTAGCTTTTAATGCGTATTATGTGTTGTCTCGTTGCTATAATTTGTATATTATGATTGATGCTGAGTTATATTTTGAAAAATAGTATATAATATTTTCGTTCAACCTTCGAATCGAATAAGCAAACTTATAAATTTATGCGTGTTTGAGTCATTTGTTACAATTGATACAGAATGACTGAGGCCTACATGTCTTCTGATAGTACTTTAATAGTCATTTAATTATTATCGATTAGTTATTATCAATACATGGTTCTTAAATTGATAACAATTAAGTTTTTCTTAACTTGTTCGTGTATCATTCATATTTTGAATGATAATTGTATGTATTGTTGTCATAATTGTCATTATCACCTCAAGAACGAAATTAACGTAAATTGTATTCAATTATTTAATGTTATCATCCATAGGAGAACGTCCACCTGGCAGGTTACGGAAGGCAGCCACCAAGTTGTGCAGCTTAGAGTCATGGCGACGGAGATTACCCGTTACAATATGGCTGCCGAAGTACAACTTGGAATATTTGATCAGGGATATCATAGCGGGTAAGTTGGTCCATATTAAGAAGAAAAGTACCAGGAGAGTAAACTCGCTTAGTGGTATTTACTGGATAATAAATTTATTATATTTTAATTAATTTAGACCAGCTTCTACCGGCGACACTATTTGGATATTTTGAAACAAAATAGTAATTTGTGCACTTCTACGTGTTAGAACAGTAGTCTCCACTTTTATAAAGAAAAACGTAATGGGTATACTACTATCTTATAGGAAAGTAACGACTACAAACTACAGTATCCAAGTAAGTCAATAGCCTACTGTTTTCGTGGCCCTGTAAAAGTTGATAAGGTTTGTGCTACTTGAACTAAATAAGGTTATTCATTTCTTTTAAGGCAAACTATTTTTTTATGAACGAAATAATGTATATTGTAATTATGTAAAAATATAAAATAGCAGCATTAAAACAAAATCTTGGTATTAATGGTAAGTTGGTTTACAAGTGGCTTAATTAATTAAATAATGAATACTTATCTTTTTAACGCATGTTATTTGATCACGGGAAAGAAAGAGATAGATAACATTTCATAAAACATGGGATAATATTTATTTAACTGCTTCACAGTTAAGAAAATGACTCATTTCACCATAAACATTCATTGTCAAATACACGGTGTACAAAATTTATAAAGTCACATAAGAAAATGTAGAAATTTAACATAAAAACAAAATAAAACTATTTCATATTATTTAATTAAGATTCTGAAAACCCATCGAAGGAAGTCAGAAATATTAATTAACTAGATGTGTGGACGCAGCTGCGCCCGCGTGTCATGCATTCTTCACTGCATTTTAATTTTTTTTATATGTAACCTAATTATTTTCCAATTTTTTTTTTTTGCTACTAAGATTAAGCAAAGATCTTTCTCACAAATTCATAAATAAAACTGTGTAACCGTAACTGTAACACAGTAAAACTGTGTAAAATCGGATTTTATTCACAATTTCATGAGTTTTAATTGTTTTTAAGTGAAACCTAGTTTTTTTCAGAAAATTAAAGTAACCTAAGTTACGGGGAGTAATTTCGGTAATTTAAATAAAAATCGGACCAGCCGTTCCGGAGATAAACTTTTAGAAATTGTATTTTTGGTATAGGTATCGTATTTACATTCATATCTATTTTGTAAAAAAAAAAATATATATTTTAACATTAGACACTTCAATTTTGTTTATTAGTATAGGTGTGTCAGAAAATATACCTGTAATAGGTGTAAACTAACAAGAAACTCGATTAGGATTTGCTTCTGGTACTTTTTTTAATGAACTTGACATATAACTTTGTGATATCGATTTGGGTTAAACAAGTTCTAAAACTGACCCAGCGTAGCATTAAAATAAGCAAGAAGACTTGTTGTTTTTTACTTCTTTAAATTCCATGGGTTTTTCAGTATATTATTCGAATATTTTGTAAAAAAAATGTTTTTTTTACTTTACAAAAATTACTTATTGATTTGGGAATTTTCAACGCTTAACACACGTAGTGATTGGTCGTTTCTGTTAGCCCTGCCGTTTCTAGAGAAGCCTGTACTTACTATATGGATTTCATCTCAGGTGATATACAGCATCCGTGGTATCCCAGCCGCTTTTTAAATCCACCCCAAAAAAATTTCCAAAATTATATTTTAATATGTCGATTACCCATAAAAATGAGACAATAGGAAGACAATATAGTAAAACAATGGAAAGCTGGCATAAACGCCAGGTTAGTGCTCAAGGGGTTAAATGTCATCATATTTCTCTAGAGCCTTTTCGGTTATTAAGTATAAAGTGAAATTGGATACAATATTTATGTTATATAAATACTGGTTTGCCAGTTATCAAAGAACCTGTTTAAAGTATCATATGAATATTTAATCGCTCCAATACTAATAAAAATTTGATAATAAGAAAACAATATGGAAGCTGACGCAAACGCCAGGTTGGTGTTTAATCGGTCAAAATAACTTTTTGTTTATTTGTCAATGATGTTTATTTGTTATTCTTTTTGCAGGTATTACGGTCGGGCTGACATCAATACCCCAGGGGATCGCTTACGCTATGGTTGCAGGTCTTCCTCCACAGGTAAGTTGTAGCAAAGAAATAACCACAGAATTTCCAGATGTTACTATTTTATAAAGATGAAAAATAATAATAAAAAAGCCCAACCAAAAACGGACGAAAATTTGCATTGCATTCATTAACGCTTCGATCAGATAAACGATTTCTTACTTGTGTTAGGGATTGTCTATTAATCACGAGAGATTTGAAAGGGAGGAGGAGCGAAATCACGAAACATTAAAGGGGTAGCACAAAAGGCGGCACAGTATTTTTTTTTTCCTTGAACGCCAGAAATATGTGACCTTGGCTCATCGTTGCCAGGTAGAATTAAATTATGTTTTACCAGTATTTGATAGTGTTATGAAAATATTTATGATACTTTGTTGCATGTGTAGAAAAAATACACGTGATTTTGGGCATGGAGAGGGTGGTCTAACTCCTGATTACGTACCAACAAAGGTGAGGGGTTTTATTAAATTTGTAAAAAAAAACATTGCGTTTTTAATGGATTACCTCTTGTACACAATGAGAATGTATATATAAATATGATAAAATATTCCCAGACATATTTATACACTATTTTTTCAACCGATTTTCGGAACCTCTCAGGAAATGAGTCGGTGCCATGTGACGGACAGCTCTCTAGTACCGCGCGCGTTTATTGGTTAAATCAAATGGCTGTTATAAACTTCCGTCCCATTTCACGAAATCACTCCCAGGGATGAATAATAATCAATCAACAGTCGTATTAATAAAGTTAACAATAACTTGAAGTGTACCGTTTCCAGGTCGGTCTTTACTCGAGTATCTTCCCTGGTATAATGTACAGCTTATTCGGCAGCTGTAAAGACGTGACTGTAGGTCCGACCGCGATCTTGTCAGCACTACTTGCTAAGTACGTCGCTAAGTCTGCTGACTTCGCGTACCTAGCTTCGTTTCTCTCCGGCTGTGTCATCTTATTGCTTGGTATTTTACAGCTAGGTGAGGATATTTCTTTTAGCATTATTTCACTGTAAGAATTACTTTGGATTATTTTATTAGCGACTCCATTTTTTAATTGTTAACTTCTTTAGCGGTTTTGAACGATTCTCGGTAGGGGTAAAACGTATAGATTCACGTTACCAATGCTATGACGTCAGCTTTCAACATGGTACAATGTTTTAAGTATAAGACGGCGTTTAATTGCTGATGCTCAGTAAACAATTTACACTTACTCAGCTAATCGTATGTTTTAATTATAATTCAACTATATGAAAACGTACATAATTATTATATATTAATTATTAATTTATGTAAAAACCAGACAAATGTTTTATGTTAATAATGTAAGAGTTAGATTATGCTAATAATTTCAATTAAAAAATTATAAAGTTTTAATATCTAAAAATCAGTTTTTCCAAAGTTTCGAGTTTCACTTCTGTCGGCAGTTCCCATGGCTGCATACTTTTTTTTTTTTGTTGTATTATTGTTTTTTTGTGATACCCAACTGATTAGATATTTCATGCAAGCAAGTTGTAAATTTATTGCTAACCACATGTAGCTACGCTACGGTAATATTAATTCAGGTCCAGTACCGACCGCTGTCTAGGTTTAGCATGTTACCATTTTAGGTCACATCGTCACTTAATATTAAATAAGTTTGTTGTGGTCAAAACTAAACCTACATTAGTATAAAAAGGGCTCCGTAACTTGTGGGAGTTATTTATTGTGATGTTAATTATGTTAATCTTTTTATATACAAATCTTCTGTGTGTGTGTGTGTGTGACTAGACTGATCCTAAACGGTTGAACCGATTTTAATGAAATTTTTTGGTTCTATTCCTGAGGATTCGAAAATGGTTTAGATTCACAGTTTGGTCCAATTTATTTTTTTTTATATATGAAACGCTAACGAAGTCGCGGGTACAGTTAGTAGAATATATATTTTGATGGTAAATGTAATTCAATTCCTTGCCATACTTTTCCGATATTTTGTATGAAAATTAAGAATCACGTCTTAGCGAGGAACTCAACAGAGTGAGTTAGTCAAGTTTTTTATTGTTGTGGGTGATAAAACTGTCTAAAATTTTTTTTATGTTTATAGTTAAAAGGTCTCTTGTGTTGTGTTTACAGGTTTCCTTTTAGATTTCATATCAAAGCCAGTTATCAGTGGGTTTACAACGGCTGCCGCGATGCAAATTAGCGCTTCGCAATTAAAATCTCTATTTAGGATTAAAGGTAAGCTTTGTTGAGTCTATTAGTATTTATCTACACACTTCACACATAGCCTCGTTCTCGATTATAATGATACTGATTACACGAATAAATGTCCATGTTTATGACAGATTTTTAATTATATTGTTTTTACTTCATAAAAATAATTGTCATTATTTACCTTTCGTTATTCTATGGTCGAACCTTTGCAGGGTTTGCGATAAGGTTCATTTCTGGAAATTTACTGTCAGTTACTTAACTTATTGAAGAGAAAACTTCTTTAGCGGCGCTGAGCGATTCTCGTTAGGGGAGAAACTTATTACATAGATTCACGTCACTATTGCTATGACTTCAAAATGTATACATACGAAGCTTATCGTATGATTTAATTATGAATATTACTCGGAGCGCGTAATAGATGTATAAACGAGACAAATATTATATGTGAAACTATGTTAATAATTCCAATGAATAAGTTATGAAATGTTTAAATTTCAATAAATTAAAAAACAGTTTCAAAGTTTTCAGTTTTCAGTTCTGTCGGCAGTCCCCATGGTTGCCTAGTTTTTAGAATATGCCTGACTGACATCTATGAACATTTTTTTTGTCACAACTGAGGGGCTTTTCGAGTATTAGATAAGGGATATTTTTGACTCCCACCTACGTTCTTGACAGCATTAGTTAGTAAACCTGTTCTCCATCTCCCAATAATAACGTAAGCATTGGCGTAAATCTGTATAATTAAAAAAAAAAAAACAAAAATGAATAAGTAAATATTGCTTTGTTAATCACCATTTTCAGCCCCATTTTCCCCCATGTCGTTAAAAATAAGTTAAGCATAATCCCTCCTATACGTAAAACGTTAGCAGACCCTGAACTGTATGATGGGATATTAAAAAAAGTATCTAATCAAAAGTGGCTCAACTCATTTTAGGCAAAGTGGAAAAATGTTTTTGTTTAAAGTAAGTACAGCAGAGTGCTGATTGATGTATAAACTGTATTTTAATCTATAAGTAGTTCACATATATGGCAACATGAAGTCAGTAGCACAAAATTAAAAAAAAAACTAATATTAATGTTTTTTTTTGGCGATTGTAGATAACTTTTTTTGGTCCTAGGTTCATCCGGCGACACCTTCATTCATGCTATAATAAACTTTTTCAAGAACATAAAGACAGTCCACCTATGGGATACGTTGTTGGGCATCGTCACTATTATAGCATTGGTTTTTTGTTGAAAGTAAGTATTCGAATGACGCCAATTTGTTTTTTATAATACTTAATTCACTTTAGTAAAATCCATGTTTACTGATAACTTTGTAACAAATATACCATAAAAAAGAGTGGAAACATAGTCAAAATTCGATCAAAAATTAAAGTGGCTTGTTTTTAAAGATTTAATTTTATCCGAGAGAGAGAGAGTACTCTATACTAACATATGACGTCACGCTTTACGTGCTTCATTCAATTTCAATGATAACATTCGATTTGCGGAAAAGAGATGGGCATCCCCTCTCAATATCCAACAAAAAATTTAAACGCCTTGTACCTTAAAATTTTTGAGCTACATGTAATATTTTTTTTCAGTTTACATTTTATTTGGAATGATATTTTTCACTTGGTGAGTTGTTTTCAATCAGTCAAATCCTGTATCTAGACAATACTCGCTTAATAATATGTAGCCCTGGTATTTTTAATTTATTGAATAATACTATATGATAATTAAACGTAATAATAATAATAATAAAATTTCAGCGTGCAACTATTCCAGTAACGGAAACATCATCGAGAACTCGCGTGTACATATCGAAGACTTGGCTCTATGTGATAAGGGCTCGGAATGCTCTGGTCGTGTTTATAGGCGCAGTCTTAGCTTATATACTGTGCAGAAGTGATTTGACGCCGATCGCTTTGACAGGTTAGTCTGGATACCTCTTTTATGTTTCTGAAAGCCTGGTACATTGTGTATGACGTTTGGCGGAAAAACTGCCTAAAACTGGGAGGGGGGAGGGGGTTTTTTGGTGGTGATAAGTAGTTTTTAAAATAATGGTGACGACGGTCAATGTTGGTGCATATAACCTTTACCTTTTTTTTCGATTTGTAAATTAATACCGTAGCATGTATAGAAAACCTGTTGCCAAGCACTAATAAGGTGTGTTCAGGTAGCACCATTTGAGAGCCAGTACATCTAGTGTTAGTTATGTTTACCATCCTGGAGCACATCGTCGCTTAACATCAGGTGATATTGTGGTGAAAACACTGAGTTTATACAGTATTTAATAAATCTTTAATAGCTACTGTGATGATTAATAATAATAGTGTTCTAACAAAAGAAACCCTTAGGGGCCGTTAAAGTATTACGTGAGGTAAATTTTGGAGATATTTACTTCCCCCCGTCTTTTATCAGCAATACTAAGCTAATTGTGATCCCCGCGTCAACTGATGACTACGTAATAATGAACGGCCCCTAATTAAAGGTTATGTACATATTTTTATTTATTAGGGAAATGCATATTTAATAAAATAAACATCGGAAATAGCATAACAATATTTATTACAAAAACCATTCAAGTTTACATTAAAATTATAACTAATCATAATATTAAAACCTTTATAATTACAGCCTATACACACCAGAAGTTTACATTACTAGAACTGATTGGACGTGCAAATATAGATTTATATATATGTATATGAACTTTTATACAATGTCCATACTTTAGCTACAATATGGCTATCACTATCAGGTACTGTGTGTGTAATTACAGGAAAAATTGAAGGCGGGTTACCACATTTCGGTCCACCGCCATTTAACACTATAGTAAAGAACCACACTCTGGACTTCGAAGATATGCTCTCTATTTACGGGCCCGAAGGACTCGTAATGCCGCTAGTCGCCATCTTGGAGAGTATCGCCATCGCTAAAGCTTTCGGTGAGTTTCGGTGACATAACGAGCTGGTTAAAAAAGATAACACCATTCACTAACGGCCGGCCGGTCTCAATATCCAATCTTATTTTTCAGATTGAGATCAAAAGTAGAAGAAATAGGATTTTCTGACTGATCTAAATCTCCGTCCCAATAAAAAAACACGATCCGAATTAAAAACGGATTATGAAATAACTAGCCCCCTTTAAGTATAATTTAAAGCAGTAGGTATAACAAGCGTTTTATAAATTGTTTTATTTAATTTTCGTTCGATTGTTTACGTAATTTGTTATTAATATATACGTACGTAATTTATATTCGAGACTAGCCCGCGGCTGCACCCGTGTTTCATAAGCTGCGTTTTATTTTTTTTACACGGTACTCTAATTTTTTTCCTTAATTTTTTTCGTTACTAAATTAAAGTCACACTATTTCTCACAAATTCAAACATTTGCCAGTGAAACTGTGCGTAGAATCGGATTTTATTCCAAATTTCATGACTTTTAGTTTTTTTTACGCGGAAACTCCATTATTTCCGAGAAACAAGTACTCCAAGCTACACAGATTAACTTCAGCTATTTAACAAAAACAGTACTGTCAAAATCTGTGGAGCCATTCTGCAGCTTAACCGGAACAAACAGACAGACAAAAATGTTAAAAATTGTATTTTTTGTATAGGTAGTGAATATACACTCATATCGTTTAGTAAAAAAAATTGACATTACTAACAGACACTTCAGTTTCGTTTATTAGTATAGATTAATAATTCTATAGTAAAAGTCTTTGCCCACTAGACCGTATTATACCATGACCGTGCTATGAACGTATCAGGCAAAACACGACATAGGCTGCCATCCATGCCCACTGCAACGGATCGAGCGCTTTCTGTGACCGTATTATACTCGTATGTAACGGGTTTTGTGCCCATTTGCTACGCGTGACTATTTTGCCTGTTCGGAATATATTCAATAAATTGATACGTTATTTTCGCAGTTGCGTATAAGTGTTGCGTGAACACCTTGAACCTCATTTAAAATAAACGATAATTTTATTTTATACGAATACACTGTCATTTTTACGACGTCTATATTAATAAACACTTGTGCATTTATATACTTTCGATAAATAAAATAATAATATTTTTTATTGTCTTTCTTCCGTTAGGAACGTAGACGCGGCTATATGCCGTTGCGTACGCGGTAACGGACCACTCCGGCACATGCAAAATATTTTTGTCGGGAAATCGGTGCTGGCACGGTCATGGCACGCTACGGTCCTGTTCGGTGACGGAACGGTCTAGTGGGCATAGTCTCATACAAACTATTTTTTTTGCATGTGCCGGTACGGTTACGGTCATGGTATGATACGGTCTAGTGGGCCTTTAATGATTTTGTTTGTAATGACTATTCGTCTTAAAATATAATCTTTAATGTTTACAGTTAAAGAATATTGATCCTTACCTTAGTATTAGTTAATTGCATTCAGTTTGATGCTTGGTTCATTATACTTGTTGACTCAGTGATGTTAAAATGTAAAAAATTGTCTTCAGCGGTTTTGTATTGTATTACTGTTGACAATACTTATTTTAGTTTTTTTAATCGTATCATTAACAAAAGTGCATAGTGTACAGTTCTAGTAAATATAATGTAAAAACTCCAAGTCTAAACACTGTCTGCATATGAGTCGTACAGAATCATTGGCGGCTATCTACAATCGCCACCAAAAAAACAACGTTAATATTGGTTGATTTTTAAACTGTGTGCTACTAATTTCATGTTGCCATATAAGCGAACTATCTACAGATTAAAATGGTGACTGCTATATTTCAGAAAAAAAAACGACCCTTTTTTCCACTTTGCAAAAAATAAGTTGAAGTTTAGATAGCCGCTTTTGATTTTATATGAGTCATATGAAAGTGTTGGTTGTTCGTTGAACAGCCGGTGGCAAGTCGGTGGACGGTACGCAGGAGATGATAGCGGTGGGGGCGTGTAACATAGTGTCCTCGTTCGCACAGAGCATGCCGGCCACCGGCTCCTTTACCCGAACCGCACTTAACCACGCCAGTGGAGTCGTTACACCCGCTGGATCCTTCTTCAAAGGTAACCTAGGCTGGCATCATACATCCGGAATGGCACCTTGGATTCATATTCTTAATTCAGAAAGCCCGGAATACCATACAATATGAGTATGCTCCACACACGTTCTGATTTTTTTACAGATTATGAATGTCTCAGATCGATATGTAAGAATGATACTGACTAGCGTTCTGAATTCCGCATCAGAATATTTGAGATTATTATTTCATAACGCTCGTATTCCCATACATTTTAATAGAGAGGCACGCACATATTGGAATCAGATTATGAATTATTTCAGTTGACGCTGCAAGCGGTTAACGTCTGGACGTCTTTCTTTCAGATTTTATTCCCAGGGCAAACATAGTAATTCATCAAATGATGCTACTGAAATTCTGTAGTAATTGAAGAATCTGTCAGGGTACTGTCGTGATTTTCTCGACATAGTGTGATACTAACTCTCTGTTCACATTTAAAGAATGAATCCAGTGTTTACGTTTTGTATTTCTTTTTTTTATTATGTAGAGTCAAAAGCAATGCGATTTGTATTAATTCCTCTCTCATAAAGACGTTTGCATGTGCCGGGAATCACAAGACTACTGATCAATCTGAATTTTTAAGATGAGGCAAGGTGCCGGAAATTAGATTATGAATTTTAGATTATGAATCCAGAGAGCCATTCCGGAAGTATGAGGCCAGCCTTATTTTCGACAATAATTAAATAAATCGATGATAAATGTGTCAATTTCTTTTATGTCATTTTTACAAAATTGACAAATAATCAAAAACACTAATTTCATAGCCTACTCAATGAAATTATCTTGTTAAAAGCAAACTTCTACACCTAAATCGTTGTCTCTTTTATCTGATCCCAAATAACCATTTTTTTAATAGTTTAAAACTCTAATTAATGGGACTAAAGTGGCAAATACTTAAACTTCATTGATAACTGTTTTTGGATGATAATGCGATATGAAAATCACCATAAGACTAGAAAATAAAAATAGTTTTCATGTATTAATGTTGGAAACCATGAGTAGATGCTTGAAGAGAGATATGGCTAACTTTCTGTAGCAATAAAAAAAAGTATACTCTAAAATTACTTTTTGGGAAATACAACATTTCAAAGACTATTTTTGGAGCATCATTTTAATATTTTAAGCACTAAATTCGTCGTTTTATTTAGCGTGTTTGGTACTTCTGTCGGTGACATTGTTAGCTGATGCGTTCTACTTCATCCCGCGAGCGACTCTCGCCGGCATCATCATAGTCGCAATGTTCTCTATAATGGAGCTCTCCATCGTCAGAAGTTTGTGGAGGAACTCCAGTGAGTACCCAAATGCCTACACTCTTATACTTACATTTCACAAATAATAAAGGGCTATGCTATTTCTATAAGTAGATATCATATTCATTTTTACTTTAAAGGTTTCCTATATGTTATTTAACCAGAAAATCATAGTTTTTTAAATAACGTTTGAGGCGAGGGCGGTGCTGAAATTAGTTTCTGAGATAAGTGTACTAAGATTATGAGAAAAATATTTGAAATTTCCGTTGTTATCATAATACGTATCTCACTTGAGCATATCACGGTTCTGAAAAAAGAACATTACATTATAATAGTGTGAATAAATTTCTACAGAATTTTATAATTCCTGATTTCATTTTAACGCCCCCATTGTTTTTGGTTTTTAGATTACCATCCATTTTGGAAATATCTATGTTTAGGAATGTTTTACAGATTAGTTACTGATACTTGGATTTTTTTTATATTTCATATTAAGGTTGTAAATTAATTGAGCATTTGTTTATGCCCCAGATACAATGAAAAAACGATAGTGACCAATGCAAACACAATATAATGGAATACAGTGTGATGGGTTAAATATATTGAAAGGAATATTCCAGAACTGGAGCTATTGGTGTACTTAGTAACAGTAGTGATGGGCGCCTGCGTGGGACTCGAGTATGGGATACTCTGTGGAGCTCTCGCCGATGTCGCCCGGGCCCTAGCATATTCTGCTAGACCGGCCTTGATTTCCAACTGTTTTAAAGTAAGCTTATTGTATTAAACTGCACTTAAACTTTTGATGAAACAAACATATCGAATAACACTTATTTTAACTTTATGTTGCTGTGTTAAGAGATCAAATATTTTTACAGATTTCTATTGACTTGAACGGTCGTCCACATGTTATCCCATATGTAATTAATTTTTTTAGTTATTAATGATAAATTAAATTATCAAAACATGTCATGCAAATGAATATTTGATTCTGTTTTATCCAATAGGTATCTCAATAATGTTCAATTTTTTTGAAGTGAAATTTCAAGGTCAGGATATTGATTATTAAAAAATAGAATTAGAAGTACGTAATAAAGAGGAAATGAGTAATAAGCACGATATACTTTTTAAATATATGTTCTATATCTATTTCCTTTCTAATAATTTGTCTTACAGATTGCCAAAGAAGTTTCACTTCTGACACGTGTATCAGTCTGTACTGACAGACATTCTTTTTTTTTAATTTGTAGATATTTTTACGTTTCTTCTATCAGATTGGTAACCAGGACTGCATATTTATAACGCTGTTCGGTAAACTGACGTACTCGTGTTGCGAGCACGTGCCGCGCGTTGTCCGCCGGAACGTTCTCCCGCACACGCGCGTTGTTGTACTAGACGCGAGGCAACTGATCTCCTTAGACTTCGGTGTCGCCGAGGTAAATATTCGTTTGAGTTTTCTACTATATTTTTATTGACCCCTGGTACTTTTGATCTATACCTGTGCCAAAAGAATGTTATGTTGTTTTTTTCACTATGTGTAGAGTGTTCGCAAGAAAGTGGTACTTCGAGCACATTTTTGATTTGTTTTATTAACCCCTTGAGCACTAACCTGGCGTTTACGCTAGCTTTCTATTGTTTTCATATTGTCTCATTTTTATGGGTATACGAAATAAATAAATTTCAGACAAACATTTTGTCTTGATTATTATTTGTGTATAATATTGAATAAAGCCGAACATGTAGGATTTCTGTGAGAAACACGACTTCTCTGAAATATTCACGCTAGGGTTTCTGAGATATCCATAGTAAGCTTTTGAGACAAGCGCAGTTTTTTAGACAAGCATATCACGGTTTTGTAAATTTAAATATAAAAAAAAAGCAAAAATAAATCTTAATTCAATTTAGGCCCTAAGAAGGCGCTTATGAACGTATAAAACACTACCACCGGTTCGAAAAACAACCCAGTCGAAAAGAACGCAGGCAAGAAACTCGATCTGGTTCTTTTTTTTATAATGTATATAATTTTTTTTCATATAAAAAACTGTACAAAAAATAGTCTTAACTAATGTTAGCGGAAGAACAGAGAAGTGGGTTAATTCTAGACATCACTATCGTTCACGTAATTATCCACCCTGTAATAACCTTTAGAGATTAAAACTTGCTTGACATAATACTTGAACTTTATTGTCAGGTAAATCGGTAATGTTACTTGGGATCTTATTGTAAAACCGAATAAATCTTTTATTACACTTACTTAGCCTAAAGCGTGGGACGGCTAACATGTCTTTATTTCTAACATTAAAATTATGACGATCATTCACTAGATCGAGCTTGTCTAAATTTTTACGAATATGCATTAAGTTATCGAAGATGTATTTGGAGGGCAATATTCTTGAAACTTGTTCTTTAGAGATTCGCGAGGTCCCATATTCTATATTGCTCGAACAGCTCTCTGTAATAAGCGATATTACTATTAATACCTAATAATTTTTCCTTATTGTATTGTGGATAACTTTTTAAAAGTCTGTCACCTATTTTTCATTGTTTATTTATTACTGTTAATTTTTTTTTTCATAAAATTAGTTTTGACTTTATACTGAATGACAGCTAAAGTAAAGTGTAAGTTTTTATTAATAAAATATGCTAATATATTTTATGTCATTACAGAATCTCATATCTGTGATATTGGATTTAGAGAAAGCGCATCATACATTTTTGTTATGGAATTTCAAAGAATCCCATAAGCAGTTATACGAAGATTTACACCCCGGATTCTCTACCAGATTCGTAAAAGGCCCGAGCATAGATCAACATATTTTAAGTGAGTATAGATGTTTGTAAAAGAAATACTATTAAACAAACAATTTATTCTGAATCTATAAAACAAGTCTTACTTTACCTTCCTTTACCTTATTTACTCTCTTTCCTCCCTATCCCCTATCTTTACGTCACCTCTCGTCTCTATGCTTCTTCTCGGCTCTCCCAATTTCTTTTGCCTTGCGTTTTGTTCTGTCTATATTTGTTTCAAAACCGACTTCAGCTAAAGTTTGTCTGTATAATTTTTATATTAATTCTATTTTTTATTGAATTTATATTTGGGTTTAAAAATTTTGTTACTATTTACTATAGGACGTATGTTAGCTCTTGTTCTTAATATAAGGAGTAACTAATAGAGAGAGAGAGAGAGAAAGAGAGACTGATAAGTGAATAATTATTTTTTGTATAATAAGTGTGTATCATTAAAAATTCATTATTTTTCAATTCAACAGGTTTAGAGCCAAATGGGTAAATACGAAGATAAAAAAATAGATATACATATTTGTATTAATAATTGATAAATTCTAATACATTCCATAGTAGTAATTTACTTAGTTGATAAATAATAATAATGTACCCAGTATTTTCTGTTCATTTAATAATGAAAGTTACAGTTTTGTATTATGTAGATTTTTTAAAATTATTTAAATTTAATTAATTATTTAAATACGACAGACCCCCAATAAACTGTTATTTATGAGAAATAAGTTTCTCTCAAAGCGTTTAACTAAACAGATATATGTAGGGTGGTTTAAGTTTAATGCCTGAATGAGTTATGACCACTATGGCCGACATAGTGACTCAGTTTGGGTCGTCCTGTTCGGGAGTTCGTCCGGTTTTAGAACAATCAAAAGGTTTTGTGTACCAGGAGGACAGCAACGAGTGGCGATGGATTATCAATCTCTCCTTGGGCGAGGAAACATGTGTTTGTGGTCCAGACACAACGTAATTACTGTGACGTGTTACATAACAAATCGCATAACTAAAACCAACGAGGAAACATAATAGAAGTCTACTTTTTTGCAATAATGTGAATATTTATTGTCTTCAAACGTCTTCTTGTAAAGAAATCATTAATTATTTTTATAACACAATGCCATATGGTATTAAGTAGTTCTATTTTAAAATATCAATTGTAAATATTTGAAGGCAAAGAAAAAAGAGATATCTAATAGTTTGAATGTAATGCTTTACGCAAGTGCAAAATGTCATCCAAACTGTAACAGCCAAACGGTTGATCAATTATAACTACTATATTGTCAGTAGATTTAAGCTCACGTATGCGAAAGAAGATTACTAACTGCATAGCTGCTTGAACTGCTATTATAGGCAATTTTTTCCGACGCAAGTCGATTTAAATCTCCAATATAAAAAAAAGGTGCGGACCCAGAGTCTGCAGATAGTTTAATTTCAATAATAAAAAAAAATCTACTATATTGTACTAAACTTCTATGTGTTAATAGATTAATTTCAATGAAACATATCAAACAAAAAAAGTAAGCGGTCTCGGGACTCCTGGCAGATGTTACGAGTGAACATCAAAATTATTTTGTACATAAAATTTGTCCAAATCAAAATCAAAAACATCTTTATTCAATTTAGGCCCTAAGAAGGCGCTTATGAACGTCTAAAACACTACTATCGGTTCGGAATGTTCGGTTCGGTGCATAAAAGGATAGTTTATAAAATGAAATAAATATAGTATGATAAAAATAAAATGGTCAGATATTTAAAAGAAAAAAATAATTGTTTACTTCATAAACATTTATATTATTTTATTAGAAGAAGTCACTTGTGCATGGCGACGCGTCGCCACATCAACAGTCGGTCTGACCCGCCACAGATGGTTCACATTACATAAGATTATAGGTACATTCTTTATTAGAAAATTATTTTTGTTTAGTTAGCAATCTATTGCGTAATATACAGGGCTCGATCGCAAAATACATATTAATTTATAGGTAATTATTCGAATACAATCTCATCTGATGTTATGTGACGTATGATGCGCGTTAAGATGATAGTATTTTATTTGACGTAAATATACATAGTACTTGTGTCAGAAGTGGAACTTCTTTAATATGTCGATTACCCATAAAAATGACACAATAGGAAAACAATGGAAAGCTGTCGTAAACGCCAGGTTAGTGCTCAAGGGGTTAATAATCTGTAAGGCAAACGTACTAGTAAGAGATACATATGAGTCTCTTTAAGTATTAAATGAACAAAATATTGTCATTTTCCACCCAGCAAAGTTCTAACTTTCCTCGTGATTGCGTAACCATTAGCATAATTTGAAATAAAATGCGAAAATGTATAAGGTAATCTTGGTTACGTAATCATTATTCAGACTCCCGTGTAAACAAAGATAAGCAAATCATAGACCCCTAGCTTCATTTAAAAAACACTTATAATTAAGTGGATATTATAAATGAAATTACGTATTTGGCGTAACATTAAGAGGAGTTTACACCTGTCCGCAACTAGGTATATTCATCTATACTAATAAATAAAATTGAAGCGTCTCTTTTGAATATCAAAACAGCATTTTTTTTACTGAATACATATCAATGTATATAAGGTACATTTACCAAAAACACAATTTTTGTCTGTCTGTTTGTCTTTCTACTAATCTCTATTACGGCTGAACCGATTTTGACGGGACTTTTTTAGTAGACAGCTGAAGTTACTCCGCGTAACTTAGGCTACTTAAACTTTTGGAAAAAATTAGTTCCTTGTAAAATAAAAATTTGTTAGAAGTATCTTTGCTTTATGTTAGTACCAAAAATAATTAGGGTTTCGTATGAAAAATTAAAACACAGTGAAGAATGTGTGTTTAATACACGGGCGCAACCGCGAAAACACACAGCTAGTAGACGATAAAACTAACTCATGTTGCATCTGTCGGAAGAGTCAAAATGTTGGTCAATTATTCTATAGGTTTATCATGATATTTGTTTTAACTTATAAACTATAACTTATAACTTTATAGTTACAGTTTTATATACAGTAATACCCCGCTTTAAGCGAGGGATACGTTCCGAAAAAAATCGCGTTAACTGAAATTCGCGTATATCGAGGTTTATGATTAAACATAGTCAAAATTTAATACAAAAAAATACAAATCATTTTAATCAATCACTTTAATTCTAAGAACACTTTATGCAATACATACTCTTATTTTTTACGGAAAAATACATCTAGTGTCTTTACATTATGTTTATACGCACTCTTTCGCGTAATGCGAGGCATTTGAGCGCGCAATTTGAAATTCGCGTTATAGTAAAACCGCGCGTAACGGGGTCGCGCTAAGCGGGGTATTACTGTATATTTATCCAAAATCCAAATATATTCTTATCCAAGAATGTACATACTACCTACTAGAAATCATTGATTTTTCCGCGTGTTCATGTAATTAGCATCATTTTAATATTTTAAGCACTAAATTCGTCGTTTTATTTAGCGTGTTTGGTACTTCTGTCGGTGACATTGTTAGCTGATGCGTTCTACTTCATCCCGCGAGCGACTCTCGCCGGCATCATCATAGTCGCAATGTTCTCTATAATGGAGCTCTCCATCGTCAGAAGTTTGTGGAGGAACTCCAGTGAGTACCCAAATGCCTACACTCTTATACTTACATTTCACAAATAATAAAGGGCTATGCTATTTCTATAAGTAGATATCATATTCATTTTTACTTTAAAGGTTTCCTATATGTTATTTAACCAGAAAATCATAGTTTTTTAAATAACGTTTGAGGCGAGGGCGGTGCTGAAATTAGTTTCTGAGATAAGTGTACTAAGATTATGAGAAAAATATTTGAAATTTCCGTTGTTATCATAATACGTATCTCACTTGAGCATATCACGGTTCTGAAAAAAGAACATTACATTATAATAGTGTGAATAAATTTCTACAGAATTTTATAATTCCTGATTTCATTTTAACGCCCCCATTGTTTTTGGTTTTTAGATTACCATCCATTTTGGAAATATCTATGTTTAGGAATGTTTTACAGATTAGTTACTGATACTTGGATTTTTTTTATATTTCATATTAAGGTTGTAAATTAATTGAGCATTTGTTTATGCCCCAGATACAATGAAAAAACGATAGTGACCAATGCAAACACAATATAATGGAATACAGTGTGATGGGTTAAATATATTGAAAGGAATATTCCAGAACTGGAGCTATTGGTGTACTTAGTAATAGTAGTGATGGGCGCCTGCGTGGGACTCGAGTATGGGATACTCTGTGGAGCTCTCGCCGATGTCGCCCGGGCCCTAGCATATTCTGCTAGACCGGCCTTGATTTCCAACTGTTTTAAAGTAAGCTTATTGTATTAAACTGCACTTAAACTTTTGATGAAACAAACATATCGAATAACACTTATTTTAACTTTATGTTGCTGTGTTAAGAGATCAAATATTTTTACAGATTTCTATTGACTTGAACGGTCGTCCACATGTTATCCCATATGTAATTAATTTTTTTTTAGTTATTAATGATAAATTAAATTATCAAAACATGTCATGCAAATGAATATTTGATTCTGTTTTATCCAATAGGTATCTCAATAATGTTCAATTTTTTTGAAGTGAAATTTCAAGGTCAGGATATTGATTATTAAAAAATAGAATTAGAAGTACGTAATAAAGAGGAAATGAGTAATAAGCACGATATACTTTTTAAATATATGTTCTATATCTATTTCCTTTCTAATAATTTGTCTTACAGATTGCCAAAGAAGTTTCACTTCTGACACGTGTATCAGTCTGTACTGACAGACATTCTTTTTTTTTAATTTGTAGATATTTTTACGTTTCTTCTATCAGATTGGTAACCAGGACTGCATATTTATAACGCTGTTCGGTAAACTGACGTACTCGTGTTGCGAGCACGTGCCGCGCGTTGTCCGCCGGAACGTTCTCCCGCACACGCGCGTTGTTGTACTAGACGCGAGGCAACTGATCTCCTTAGACTTCGGTGTCGCCGAGGTAAATATTCGTTTGAGTTTTCTACTATATTTTTATTGACCCCTGGTACTTTTGATCTATACCTGTGCCAAAAGAATGTTATGTTGTTTTTTTCACTATGTGTAGAGTGTTCGCAAGAAAGTGGTACTTCGAGCACATTTTTGATTTGTTTTATTAACCCCTTGAGCACTAACCTGGCGTTTACGCTAGCTTTCTATTGTTTTCATATTGTCTCATTTTTATGGGTATACGAAATAAATAAATTTCAGACAAACATTTTGTCTTGATTATTATTTGTGTATAATATTGAATAAAGCCGAACATGTAGGATTTCTGTGAGAAACACGACTTCTCTGAAATATTCACGCTAGGGTTTCTGAGATATCCATAGTAAGCTTTTGAGACAAGCGCAGTTTTTTAGACAAGCATATCACGGTTTTGTAAATTAAAATAAAAAAAAAAAAGCAAAAATAAATCTTAATTCAATTTAGCCCTTTTTTTTTTTTTTTTTTTTTTTTTTTTTTTTTTTTTTTTTTTTTTTTTTTTTTTTTTTTTTTTTTTTGACGAGGGGAAATGCATTTACGCACTACCCTTATCTATTGTATTTGCGGGATCAGAGTCCCCCAAATACAATAGATAAGAGGGCACGGAGTGACGAGCTCCGTGCCAGTGTGGGACTCACCCGGGCGTGAGGCGCTCCGGAAATACCCACTAAAACCCCCCGGAGCCGTCCGCTGCATTTGGGATGGAGGCGACACGGGGTAACTTTCGCAAGCACCGCGTCGCAATTCAATTTAGGCCCTAAGAAGGCGCTTATGAACGTATAAAACACTACCACCGGTTCGAAAAAACAACCCAGTCGAAAAGAACGCAGGCAAGAAACTCGATCTGGTTCTTTTTTTTATATAATGTATATAATTTTTTTTCATATAAAAAACTGTACAAAAAATAGTCTTAACTAATGTTAGCGGAAGAACAGAGAAGTGGGTTAATTCTAGACATCACTATCGTTCACGTAATTATCCACCCTGTAATAACCTTTAGAGATTAAAACTTGCTTGACATAATACTTGAACTTATTGTCAGGTAAATCGGTAATGTTACTTGGGATCTTATTGTAAAACCGAATAAATCTTTTATTACACTTACTTAGCCTAAAGCGTGGGACGGCTAACATGTCTTTATTTCTAACATTAAAATTATGACGATCATTCACTAGATCGAGCTTGTCTAAATTTTTACGAATATGCATTAAGTTATCGAAGATGTATTTGGAGGGCAATATTCTTGAAACTTGTTCTTTAGAGATTCGCGAGGTCCCATATTCTATATTGCTCGAACAGCTCTCTGTAATAAGCGATATTACTATTAATACCTAATAATTTTTCCTTATTGTATTGTGGATAACTTTTTAAAAGTCTGTCACCTATTTTTCATTGTTTATTTATTACTGTTAATTTTTTTTTTCATAAAATTAGTTTTGACTTTATACTGAATGACAGCTAAAGTAAAGTGTAAGTTTTTATTAATAAAATATGCTAATATATTTTATGTCATTACAGAATCTCATATCTGTGATATTGGATTTAGAGAAAGCGCATCATACATTTTTGTTATGGAATTTCAAAGAATCCCATAAGCAGTTATACGAAGATTTACACCCCGGATTCTCTACCAGATTCGTAAAAGGCCCGAGCATAGATCAACATATTTTAAGTGAGTATAGATGTTTGTAAAAGAAATACTATTAAACAAACAATTTATTCTGAATCTATAAAACAAGTCTTACTTTACCTTCCTTTACCTTATTTACTCTCTTTCCTCCCTATCCCCTATCTTTACGTCACCTCTCGTCTCTATGCTTCTTCTCGGCTCTCCCAATTTCTTTTGCCTTGCGTTTTGTTCTGTCTATATTTGTTTCAAAACCGACTTCAGCTAAAGTTTGTCTGTATAATTTTTATATTAATTCTATTTTTTATTGAATTTATATTTGGGTTTAAAAATTTTGTTACTATTTACTATAGGACGTATGTTAGCTCTTGTTCTTAATATAAGGAGTAACTAATAGAGAGAGAGAGAGAGAAAGAGAGACTGATAAGTGAATAATTATTTTTTGTATAATAAGTGTGTATCATTAAAAATTCATTATTTTTCAATTCAACAGGTTTAGAGCCAAATGGGTAAATACGAAGATAAAAAAATAGATATACATATTTGTATTAATAATTGATAAATTCTAATACATTCCATAGTAGTAATTTACTTAGTTGATAAATAATAATAATGTACCCAGTATTTTCTGTTCATTTAATAATGAAAGTTACAGTTTTGTATTATGTAGATTTTTTAAAATTATTTAAATTTAATTAATTATTTAAATACGACAGACCCCCAATAAACTGTTATTTATGAGAAATAAGTTTCTCTCAAAGCGTTTAACTAAACAGATATATGTAGGGTGGTTTAAGTTTAATGCCTGAATGAGTTATGACCACTATGGCCGACATAGTGACTCAGTTTGGGTCGTCCTGTTCGGGAGTTCGTCCGGTTTTAGAACAATCAAAAGGTTTTGTGTACCAGGAGGACAGCAACGAGTGGCGATGGATTATCAATCTCTCCTTGGGCGAGGAAACATGTGTTTGTGGTCCAGACACAACGTAATTACTGTGACGTGTTACATAACAAATCGCATAACTAAAACCAACGAGGAAACATAATAGAAGTCTACTTTTTTGCAATAATGTGAATATTTATTGTCTTCAAACGTCTTCTTGTAAAGAAATCATTAATTATTTTTATAACACAATGCCATATGGTATTAAGTAGTTCTATTTTAAAATATCAATTGTAAATATTTGAAGGCAAAGAAAAAAAGAGATATCTAATAGTTTGAATGTAATGCTTTACGCAAGTGCAAATGTCATCCAAACTGTAACAGCCAAACGGTTGATCAATTATAACTACTATATTGTCAGTAGATTTAAGCTCACGTATGCGAAAGAAGATTACTAACTGCATAGCTGCTTGAACTGCTATTATAGGCAATTTTTTCCGACGCAAGTCGATTTAAATCTCCAATATAAAAAAAAGGTGCGGACCCAGAGTCTGCAGATAGTTTAATTTCAATAATAAAAAAAAATCTACTATATTGTACTAAACTTCTATGTGTTAATAGATTAATTTCAATGAAACATATCAAACAAAAAAAGTAAGCGGTCTCGGGACTCCTGGCAGATGTTACGAGTGAACATCAAAATTATTTTGTACATAAAATTTGTCCAAATCAAAATCAAAAACATCTTTATTCAATTTAGGCCCTAAGAAGGCGCTTATGAACGTCTAAAACACTACTATCGGTTCGGAATGTTCGGTTCGGTGCATAAAAGGATAGTTTATAAAATGAAATAAATATAGTATGATAAAAATAAAATGGTCAGATATTTAAAAGAAAAAAATAATTGTTTACTTCATAAACATTTATATTATTTTATTAGAAGAAGTCACTTGTGCATGGCGACGCGTCGCCACATCAACAGTCGGTCTGACCCGCCACAGATGGTTCACATTACATAAGATTATAGGTACATTCTTTATTAGAAAATTATTTTTGTTTAGTTAGCAATCTATTGCGTAATATACAGGGCTCGATCGCAAAATACATATTAATTTATAGGTAATTATTCGAATACAATCTCATCTGATGTTATGTGACGTATGATGCGCGTTAAGATGATAGTATTTTATTTGACGTAAATATACATAGTACTTGTGTCAGAAGTGGAACTTCTTTAATATGTCGATTACCCATAAAAATGACACAATAGGAAAACAATGGAAAGCTGTCGTAAACGCCAGGTTAGTGCTCAAGGGGTTAATAATCTGTAAGGCAAACGTACTAGTAAGAGATACATATGAGTCTCTTTAAGTATTAAATGAACAAAATATTGTCATTTTCCACCCAGCAAAGTTCTAACTTTCCTCGTGATTGCGTAACCATTAGCATAATTTGAAATAAAATGCGAAAATGTATAAGGTAATCTTGGTTACGTAATCATTATTCAGACTCCCGTGTAAACAAAGATAAGCAAATCATAGACCCCTAGCTTCATTTAAAAAACACTTATAATTAAGTGGATATTATAAATGAAATTACGTATTTGGCGTAACATTAAGAGGAGTTTACACCTGTCCGCAACTAGGTATATTCATCTATACTAATAAATAAAATTGAAGCGTCTCTTTTGAATATCAAAACAGCATTTTTTTTACTGAATACATATCAATGTATATAAGGTACATTTACCAAAAACACAATTTTTGTCTGTCTGTTTGTCTTTCTACTAATCTCTATTACGGCTGAACCGATTTTGACGGGACTTTTTTAGTAGACAGCTGAAGTTACTCCGCGTAACTTAGGCTACTTAAACTTTTGGAAAAAATTAGTTCCTTGTAAAATAAAAATTTGTTAGAAGTATCTTTGCTTTATGTTAGTACCAAAAATAATTAGGGTTTCGTATGAAAAATTAAAACACAGTGAAGAATGTGTGTTTAATACACGGGCGCAACCGCGAAAACACAGCTAGTAGACGATAAAACTAACTCATGTTGCATCTGTCGGAAGAGTCAAAATGTTGGTCAATTATTCTATAGGTTTATCATGATATTTGTTTTAACTTATAAACTATAACTTATAACTTTATAGTTACAGTTTTATATACAGTAATACCCCGCTTTAAGCGAGGGATACGTTCCGAAAAAAATCGCGTTAACTGAAATTCGCGTATATCGAGGTTTATGATTAAACATAGTCAAAATTTAATACAAAAAAATACAAATCATTTTAATCAATCACTTTAATTCTAAGAACACTTTATGCAATACATACTCTTATTTTTTACGGAAAAATACATCTAGTGTCTTTACATTATGTTTATACGCACTCTTTCGCGTAATGCGAGGCATTTGAGCGCGCAATTTGAAATTCGCGTTATAGTAAAACCGCGCGTAACGGGGGTCGCGCTAAGCGGGGTATTACTGTATATTTATCCAAAATCCAAATATATTCTTATCCAAGAATGTACATACTACCTACTAGAAATCATTGATTTTTCCGCGTGTTCATGTAATTATGTGATTGGTATGTACCGAATTATAATTAGATGTAAGAAGAATCCATTGTGATGATATTTATTTATCACGATGTTTTATTATAAATAATTAATTGTATTTTGTTATTATTCAGATGAATTTATAATATTTTGTTATGAAAAATGACAAATATAAATGAATATATTATTTATGTATTACTTGTGTAGTTTTATTTACTTTGGGACCGTTCAAATAATAGTAAGCATCCAAGAAGGGTTAACTACGCTTTGTATATTTTTGATGACATCGGAGTCAGGGAGTCGGAATGGTGATTACGCAACCAATTTTTTTTTTTTTATATCTTCGTTTTCTTTGTTCAAAATTATGCTTACGTAGTCATCGAGGGAGGGGGAGAGCTTTGCTTACCTTTGCTAACAGGAGCGGGGGGGGGGGGGGGGGGGGGGGTCATAATGACCAGAATTTTACTTACGTAATAATTGGACGACCCTTTGAGCTTCAAAAATATTTATTTTTATTATTAAATATATATATATATTTAAAGATTACGCCACTACCAGACGAACATAATCGTAGAATGTTAAAGGCTCATACTTAAAATCCAAACAATTTATTTTCAAATCGTAAATACAAACGCGGATGTTCCGGTCTTATGGCGCGTTTATACCAGTTAAGTAACTTGCTTAGAACAATGTAGGTATTTATCATTTTAGACATTTAATATTAGAGAAAAGAATTATTGACAATTTATTAATTTAGATGTTTTCTTTAAACATATTTCACTGCTCAAATATTGAAGTCCGTTGCGGTCTTGTGAATATTTTGCAAATTATGAATTTGGAAAATATATTTAAGCTATCAATTTATCAATATATATCTAAAAGTTTATTCATACTTTTTGATAGTAATTGGTGAAATTAAACGAATAGTAATTTACGAAATTTCAATTGAAAGTAACTCGATTCGCGTATTTGAAATTAGCGTATTCAAGCACAGAAAAAAGAAACGTAGAACATAGAAGACACAAGAAGACTGTTATAGAGGAACTTCGGACACCATTACATAACGAAAGATTCGGTTAAATTTAATAAAAACTTTACCGCCTCAGGCAAAATCTTGTTGGCTAACTTCAGAACCTTGCTGCGTTAATTGCGATTGTTACCACCTTTCGGCAGAACCTACCATTACACTTGACATGAACATTACCTTATGTGAAACCATCTTTGAGAAGTCCTCTACATCTCTCGACGATCCTCTTTATCTTCATTGAACAATCCTTTCAATTTCTGTACATTATTAAGCCCTTGAGCACTTACCTGGCGTTTACGCCAGCTTTTCATTGTTTTCCTATTGCCTTTCTATTGTCTTATTTTTACGGGTACTCGACATATTAAGATTGCGGTGGACTGTGGATAATTAATTGAACCTCTGACGCATGGAATAAAAAGATAAAGTAATGATGACATAAATACCAGATATTAATAATATTCGATAATACGTATCTACCATTTTATAACATAGTAGCTTATTGCAATGAAGCAAGTCAATTGACTTGCTCGCCCCGCTAACCGACTATAAACGAGCCTTCAAAATAAATCCCAGTTAAAATTCAGCGAGCTAAGCCCATCTGAGTAATGGCTGAATATCCGAATGCGACATTTATACCTACTAACTAAACATCCAATAAATATTAAACGGTTTATACAATTCTGAAATTGCTTTGATCCGATTGTCTTTGTCAATGTCATGTTTCGATATATACATTTTTATTGTTTACTTGAATTTGTTTTTTTTTGTTTGTATATAAATTCAGTTAAATTTATGCATTGCTCGCTGGGAAAGCACTTTGAAGAATAATGTCGTCCGTTTAAATAAACTGTTTATGACGTCATAATTCAATTTTGGCAACTTTCTGATTTTTCTTGCTTGTTAAAACCACCACGGGTGAATATCGTGGTTGTATAGACACGTTTAAAATTTTAAATTACACGTCTATCCGTTAAATTCAAAATTGTCAAATGGCCAAGACTATCAATTAATATGCGTTGCGAAATATATACATTATTTTATTACATATATGAATGATTGATAGTATTTGATTATTATACGGAATGGGTAGATTTTTTTATTGCAGCTTTAGTATATATAAAATAATATATTTACTTGGACATGAAACATTTTTCTTTTTTTGTTGCACTAAACTTCATATTTTGTTAAAGAAAAACAGTCCAACAGTTACGACGATTGCAGCAGATAAGTGATGACAGTTATAAATCTAGTATCGGTCTACGTCTGCCGCGGCAAAAACCTCTAGCTAGGTTTGGATATACTCTTGCCAATCTTGATGCATATATCAATATGCTGTGTTTTTCAGAATTGTATGGTGGTTGAGATTCAGGATGGGATAATTGCTCTACCATTTCGCGCATAGTTCAATAAAATCTGAAGTGTTATCTAGAGTATTAAAACTTTTTTGTTACATAGTTACATAACTACAAAATATAAACAAATCACTCAATGTATCAGTAAAGCTTAGTTGCGTACTTAAGGGAAAGGAATTTATAGATCGGATCATTTCACCATTTGTTTTATCAATCTTCTCAAATCTAATGAAACAAATAGGATAAAAACAAAACATTTTGAATATTCATTGAAGTAGTCAAGTCTATTCGTCTAAATGTCATTATTACCCAGTTAAGTATAATATCCGGTTTATCTAATTTAAAATTCAAACTGAGAATTTTGTTTCAACAAAGTTCATAAACTAAATTTAGTTTCGCGTAAAAGTTGATAATAATGAACTAACTAGCAAAAGATGAATAAGAATTTTTTTTGGATAAACTTAAGTCTTAGTAATAATATATTACGAGTACATACCGTTACATTACTTTTAAAGATTTTAGAGGAATAATATTTATTTGTGCTTCTATAAGAATATAAGTAGATATAATTTCGCTTATGATTATAACACGTTTTCTCTCTGAGAATTCCGTAGAGGAACGTTTGTAAGGAAAATGAAGCCAAAAAATAACATAGTCGAGATATGGTTGATTCACGTAGTCAGATCACGTACTCTTGTAATTTACGGAGCCCGTCTCGGAAACTCGCGAAAAACATCAAGAGAAAAAACTGCGGAACACACATCACTTTTGTTAAGTTTTGTATGTTTTTGTTGATAAAACATGAAATAAAAAAAAAACAGATATTTTTGGGCTATCGACAATAAACATAAATGTGTTTGCATATGTTTTCCGCTGTAACATAAGGGTAACTATCGCACAGTAAAATATATTTAATAGTATTATGTAGCCTAGGGGAGATAGAATGGGTTTTGTGAAACAGAAGACACATTAGTATTCGCTAACTTTTACTGTCCTGGTACAATTTCTTAAATAAAATTAGTAATTTTGTTATCTGTTTATTATTATCTAATAAAACTGAAGTTTTGTCTAGACATTTGTTTTTATCAATTTTTTAATATATGTCTACTTCAGGCGTTCTTATCTCGGGACATAAAATTTTAGTTTGTCTGCGTGTACGTTTTTATTTAACTCAAAAACTGCTTGATTGGTTTCGACGAAATTTTGTACACGGAGCAATTGAACGGTTATAAAGATAGCTTTAAAACTTTGTCTTTTACTAAAAATTGGATTGGCCGATTTTGAGAACTTGCTCTGTGAGCAAAGTATATTGCTAATTGTCGATTGATAAGCTAACATCATTTTTAGAAATAATAAAAGAAATGTATTATAAATGGATTTAAAAAAACAAAATGCTAATTCGGTGTACGGGAAGCATGTAGGTAGGTATTTGAAGCACGTAAGCGAAGTCGCGGTGGCCTGCTAGTTTTTTATATATTTATTAAAATAAGTTATTAATTTAAACATTTATTTAATTCGTTTGTTAATTTATAAAAAAAATCAGTGCAAGCATGTTATCGAGTTGGAATCACGTTGTCTACATCTATACTAATAAATAAAACTGAAGCGTAGACTGTTTCGAAACATATGTATATGTACATATAATGGAAGACAACAGAACCATGGCGCGATGTAGAATCGTTCAAAGAAAATCTATTTTTGTTGTCTATATATAAAATTGAATTGTCTGTTTTTTTTACTAAATCCATATGAATGTATATGCGATGCCTATGCCAAACATGCAAATTTTGACATTTTTGTCTGTTTGCAACGGCTAATTTCCGGAACGGCTGAACCGATTTGGTCCGGCCTTTTTTCCTTAGATAGTTGAAGTTACTCCGCTTAATTTAGGCTATTTCATTTTTTGAAAATAATTTGGGTTCCGCATAAAAAAATTAAAACTCATAAAAATTGGAATAAAATTCGATTCAATGCACAGTTTCACTGGGAGGTATTTGAATTTGTGAGAAATATCTTTGCTTAATGTTAGTAGCAAAAAATGTCTTTTTTTAATAATTAGGGTTTACCCGTTTAAAAAAAATTTACGTATGTGGTGTCGGCCAAGAATAGTATCACCCCATATCTTCTAGTGGGTGTCGTAAAAGGCGACTAGGGGAAACAACCAGGGGATGGGCAGCAGCATCCTCTGAGTACCGCAAACAACTATTGCGATCGCCGACCCGCCAAGCGTGGCGATTATGGCAATCCCTCCCTTATTGGGGGAGACCTATGTCCAACAGTAGAAGCCTTATGGTTGAATGTATGGATAAAAAAAATTAAAAAATATATTATGCAGTGAAAAATATAAAAAACGCGAGCGCAGCCGCAGGCACGCAGCTAGTTGTACAATAAACGCCGTGATGCGGTTGTATATTCAAACAATCCTTCCCGAGCCATTTGCGATGTTTAGTACATGTAACGGCCCATTGAATAACACTTTTTATATTCTTTAAATAGTTTTTTTTATTTGTTGAATACAAATTCGGATACAATTTGTACATCGATTACAATTGGTTCTTGTTCCCGGAGTTAAGTGCCACTCAGCTTTTAGGAGATTTTTAGTTTTTTTTGTCTTACATATTACTTAACTGTGCCCTACGACTATGATCGCGTATATTAATTTTTTTCACAGTTGTTCAATGTATTATATATTTTAAAGGGTTTCAATAAGGTTTCTTTGTATACGGTGGTACGATCAGTGGTTTAACCACAATCTCACCTGATGTTAAATGAAGATGTGGTCCAGTATGGTAAGCCCACTAAACCTAGAGGTACTGGTTCACAAGTGATTTTGCGGGAACACACTTATTGGTATTTGGCGACAGGTTTTTCAAACTTGAGGGTGGTAGCTACCCAGGCGGGCATCATTAGAAAATGCCCTACCACCATGCTATGGTTTCTTCACAACGTTTTCCTTCACTGAAAGCTCAGGCTGATTTTAGAGTCGTATAGGTGATCAAACTCGCGTCAATTGACGCGGAATCCGACCTCACTAACCGCTGCGCCATCATCGCTTCGAACTAACTGCGACTTGATATCTTTGCTGAGCAGCACAAGCATCCGTAATTTATTATTTACTAATTTTCAAGAGGTACAAGTATGACGACCAGGTAGATTTTTATGCCTCGGCTTTAGCGACGATTTTTTTTACGCCACGCCACTGATAATTAGGTATTGTAAGAGAACGACTTTTTTTTGCAACTTAATTTATTGTCAACTTTGCAACTTTTTCGTTATTCCGAGATAATGTGTGGAATAGCACCTGAAGTAGATACTTTATTTATTTTACAAAAACGAGCTGCTTTGCTGGACCTCGCGAATCACTTAAAAACAAGTTTCCAGAATGTACTATCTTAACCTTAATTTGCAAAGGTTATTATAGGGTGGATCATCTGAACGGCGGTGATGTCTGGAAGTGACAGCTTTCTCTGTGCATCTACTAATAAAATTTGTAACTATTCGTTGAAAAGTTTCTTACCGGTTCTTTTCGATGACCGTATTGTTTTCCGAACCGGTGGTAGTATTTTTACGCTCATAAGCGCCATATCAGAGCCTAAATTGAATAAAATATTTTTGAATGTAACAAAAATAATATGGTATTACCTTAGACCTTCGAGAATAGCGAAAACATATTATGTCTGTAGGTATTACTGAAATCTGACAATATACACATATAACTCAAAAGGAGATTTTTTTCTTTTCTAATCAGGTTTTTGTATCTAAAAGAATTAATTTGTATATTGTATGTAGACCATTAGACATCTAACAGATATATGTGAGTAGAAACAAATAACTATTTATAACTATAAATATGTATACAAGAAGAGAAACTATTCAAATAGATGCAATAAAATAATATATTTTATAGGTTTGTAAACTAATAAAAGTACACGAGTACCACCTATATTTCAAATATCATTTATAAAATATTAATTATCTTACTTATATTTTTTTTTCTTTATTGTATATTACTTAACAGTACATTTACTATAATACAGTTTATTATTTTAACATTTAAGTAGTACCAATTACAAAGTAATTATAATTAAATTTTGTTATGCAGTATAATGTCTTGAAATTCAAATTTGGTTGTGTGCATGTGTGAGTGTGTGTATGTGTGAGTGTGTGTATGTGTGAATGTGTATATGTATGTGTGTGTGTGTGTGTTATAAATAGTGACCATATTTACTAAGTTCTTTCTCCAACTCCGCTGCCTGCCGCGAAGTCGGCAACGCCCAAGCCTCCGGCTGCACCGTCTCAGGCGCAGCCTAGGAAGGTGCGTCCCCCCCCCATCCCTGTCACGATCCAGGACAAAGCGTCCTGGACGAAAATCTCTGCGGCGTTAGCGAGCTGCAAAATACACTTCACCACCGCGACAAATGTTCGCGATGGTATTATGGTGAAGGTGTCGACCACGGACACCTTCCGCGACCTCACGCGGTTCCTTCGTGAGGCGCAGTACGCCTTCTTTACTCACGCGCTGGAGGAGGAGAAGTCCCTCCGCGTTGTGATCAAGAGAGTTCCCAAGGAACTCTCTTGTAACGACATCGCTGCCTCCCTCAAGGAGCAGGGATTCCCCGATGCTGAAGTGCATCGGATGCATGATCAACGAGGCAGGAGACCATATAATATGGTCCTTGTTTCACTCCCCGCCAGCGAGGTTAGCAAGAAGGTCTTCGGTCTGAAGACCCTCTGCGGCCTCTCCCGCATCTGTGTGGAAGTCCCACACAAGAAATCTTACCCCTCGCAATGTCACCGTTGCCAGGGGTACGGGCACAGTTTTCGGAGTTGTTATATGGCTCCGAGATGTGTTAAGTGTCTCGGGGATCATTTGACCCCGGACTGTCCCCGTCCGAAGGACACCGTCGACCCTCCCAGCTGCGTCTTGTGCAGGCAGGAGGGTCATCCCGCCAATTACCGTGGGTGCCCGTGCGCACCCAAGGTAAAGCGTAACCACCCTAAAAAGGGTGGCAGGCACGTTCCTCAGAGGAACGCTGCTCCCCTCCTCCTCCAACCTCAAGTGCCGCCAATGACACTGAGGTCTTTCCCGTGCCTCCCAGGCACGTCGGCGTCGCCTTCCGCGGTGCCGACCCGTCCCTCCGCACCCCGCCCCGCAGCCCCTCTGGCTCCGTGGGCACCGAGGCCCCAAGCCAAGGCGCAGCCGCGCCTGGCTATCCCCCCTCAGGCCCCTCAGGCCAACTCCACCGGCTTAGACCGGGTACTCTTTCTCCTGCGCATCCATGATGTGCAGGAAGTAGTCGCGTTCAACGCAATGTTGAACAGCGGCTCCGGAAACGCCGAGCTCGAGGCTATCGCGCGTTTCCCCGCCATCGCCATGACCCTTCAAGTTCTGGCACGCGGTCAGATTAACCCGTAATCAATGGCTAAGATCAAGCCTCGCGGACTCTCCCTCTCATTTTTTAACGCGCGGAAATTAGCTCCGCAGCGTGATTTAATCGCTAACTTTCTCCGCGATCGTCAAATAGACGTATTTCTCGTCCAGGAAACCTTTTTGAAGCCAAGTGATCGCAATCCCGGGATTGCGAATTATAATATAGTACGAAATGATAGGATCCCTGAAAGGGGCGGTGGTACCCTTATTTATTATAAACGGTCACTGTATTGCTCGCCGTTGCTAGCTCCGGAGCTTACCAATATGGAAGTTTCGGTATGTAAAATAGGTATGACTGGCCATCCGTCAATCGTACTCGTGTCTGCATACCTCCCCCCCAGTAAGCGACCCTTAAGGTCAGATTTAGAGAAGCTTTTCGCATTAGGCGACTCCGTCATTATCGCCGGCGATCTCAATTGCGGGCATACTTTCTGGAACAGCTCGTGCGTTACGCCCAATGGGGCGGAACTCATGCGCTTAGTACGGAAGCTCGATTTTGAGGTCGTCGCGCCTTTAGAGCCCACCCATTTTCAACCGAACTGTCGCCGGTCGGTTCTAGATTTTGCTGTTTTGAAAGGAGTCGCGCTTCCTGTGCGTCTTATACAAGTCGTACACGAACTCGACTCCGACCACCGCCCAGTAGTTTTGCTGTTAGGTCACACGGATGACTCTAATTGTAGCCCGCCAGTTGTAAAAGTCGCGGACTATTACAAGCTCGGCCGTTATTTAAAGGACCATCCGTCCACCCCCTCTCTCGATAGGATCCCAGATGTACTGGATACGTCTGCGGACGCGGACCTCGCGATCGATGCTCTGGTTGAGCACCTCAAGATCGGCATCGAGGAGACCTCGAAAGAGGTGCAAGCGGCGAACGATCGCCGCTTTGTACTCCCCGATGACGTGAGAGCTCTGCTCACACAGAAAAAAACACCGCGACCCGCGCCCACGACACGTATCCGACCGAGGAGAATCGTGCGCGCTTGCGTTCTTTGCGTAGAGCGGTGAAAAGCCGCATAGATCAGATCCGTAATGATAGGTGGAACAGCCTCTTAGGAGAGCTGAAACCTTCCCACCTCGCGTACTGGAAGCTCGCACGATCCATGAAGATGGACCGTACCATCGTTAACATGCCCCCCCTGGACAGAAATACGCAGGGTCTTCAACCCGCATTTGACGATATCGAAAAAGCCGAGTGCTTAGCCGATAGCCTCGAGCATCAATGCGCTCCTGTCACCGACAACATTGATATCGAACACATCTCTGTTGTCGAATCCTCTGTGAAGGACTCCCTCGCTCTTACTCCGGTTGTCCTCCTCTCACCTGTCACCTGTGACGAGGTTGCGACTGCCATCAAGGGCCTTAAGCCCAGAAAATACCCCGGTCCCGACGGAATCAGGAACGAAGTCATCAAACTTCTTCCTCCGCCTCTGGTCGCGTTGCTGGTCTGCATCTTCAATGCGGCCATCAAGAATAACCACTTTCCAGCCGGTTGGAAAGCAGCTATAGTTATAGGGATACACAAACCTGGCAAAGACGCCAGGCAACCCGGTAGTTACCGTCCAATCAGCCTACTTAACACCTTAGGTAAACTCTATGAGCGGATCCTTATGAACCGTCTCATAGAGGTGATAGAGGACAAAAATCTCTTGCCTCCCCAACAGATTGGTTTCCGAGCCAGACACTCCTGTGCGCATCAGGTGCTTCGTACGGTGCACGGAGTACGTACTCACCAATATTAAACACCCTCAATTTAATAAATCCTGGCATACGCTCGCAGTCTTCTTCGACGTTGCCAAAGCATTCGACAAGGTCTGGCACACGGGCCTCGTCTACAAACTCACTAGATTAGGTATCCCCGACACTCTGGTTAGAATCATACACGATTACCTCACCGATCGTAGTTTCCGCTATAGAGTAGAGAGCGCTCTCTCTATAGCCCACCCCATACGCGCAGGAGTCCCCCAAGGTTCCATTCTGGCGCCTGTCCTCTTCAACCTCTACTTAGCGGACCTCCCTGATCTCGGAAGAGTTCAGTTAGGTCTATACGCGGACGACACTGTCATATATTTCGCTTTTCGTAAGAAAACGGTCTTACGTAAATACGTCTAAGGCGCTGTCGACCAACTCAGCGCTTGGTATTTCAAATGGCGTCTCGCGATAAACCCGAGTAAGAGCGCCGCGTTATTATTCACTAGAAGCCGAAAACTTAGGGAAGACCCTCCCGAGCCCATACAGTACGCGGGTACTGAAATCCCATACAGCTCCGAAGTTAGGTACCTAGGAGTTCAGTTAGATGACAGACTCTCTTTCAAATCTCACATTAAGAAAGTGAAGCGCCAGACCTCCATGGTGCTAGGTCGTCTCTATCCGCTCTATAACAGCAAGAGCAAAATGGCCCTTCGCCATAAGATTACCCTATACAAGATGGTGGTCAGACCCATCATCACGTATTGCGCACCTGTCTTCGGTCACATCACTCGTTCACGCATGCACGCCTTACAAAGGATTCAGAATCGCTTCGTGAGGAAGGCAGTAGGTGCCCAATGGTTCGAGAGAACTGTGGATTTACACAGGGATCTCAACCTGCCCTCCATTAGGTCCGTTTTTAAGACCCAGTGTCGCGCATTCTTCGAACGCGCAGAGACGCACTCGAACCCCCTCATCGTGCGAGCCGTCTCGTACTTGCCAGGACGTAAGCCGCGTCGTATACGTCGGCCGCAAAGGATCTTATCGTGTCGCGACGATACCATAACTCGTAGTAATAGGATCTTCCCTCCTTTACCTCGTACAAATGCGTGCCAGCGCCCACGCCCGCGAAACTGCCGTTCCCGCCGCCGGGGACAGGCGGCTAACTTTGCTCCCGCACACACTCCGGGTCCCCCTCAGGCGGCGACCCAATACGTGTATCGTTCCCCAACTGGGGAGGCTCTTGTACGTCGCCGCCAGCGCGATACAGTAACACTGCCCACGCATTGAGCAATTACACGCACAAACACTCCATACACACTCATGCATAACATGCAACATAACCTGTAAGGAACCTTTTTTTTGTTTTATATTAATATAAAAAATGTAGGGATAGCTAGGATACAACTCGCGAGGGAGTTTTTGAATAACTCAGGTGACGGCCAAGCCGAGGTTCGTACCACTTTGGTAGCCCTTGAGCTAGTCACCTTTTTGCGGCTGAGTGCCTTCAGCACTCGCCCCCAAAGTTCGGTGAAGCTGTAAAGGCCCTTCCGGTCAACAGCATTAGCTAGGTCAAAAAAAAAAAAAAAAAAAGTTCTTTCTCTCTCACCGTATGTACGTACTAACGTATTGGGATTTAAAAATTAAAAGTTATTATAAAGTTATTATTTAAAGTTATTATAAACTAAGTCATTAAATAAGATCGCAACTGTATGTTAACTACTCATCTTATATCTGCGTTAGTTTTAAAATGATTTTTTAGAAAATGAAAAAGAACAGAAACATAAATGAGGGTGTACAAATAACAGGGATATACCTGGAGGGGAAATCCCGCGCGATCGATGTATGTTTACTATATCGATCAATAGACATATTTTATAATTTCAATGATCATTCAAATGTATGAATTGTAGGTAAATTTGTTGTAAACGGCCGAGCTCTTGGGTCACCGTGTTCCAACCAACAAGTTGGCAAACAGGTTATACAACACGTTGTCATATCATTAGTGCCCAAGCACCCGACCGTTCTCGCATAATCTGAATTTATGACTTCACTGACGTTGTTGACTGAATTCCCCTCTGAGTGACGGCTTATTTTTTGGCACAAGTTTTCGCTGACACAGCCAATTATAATAAACTAATATTACTTTCGTAAATCTGGCATACGCGACTGCTACGGGTAATGTAAATAAAGGAGTTTCTACACTTTCGAACATTTATATATTTATTGTAGTTTTTTTTTAAGGTGAGGTTTAGGTACGATAGATGAAAATGGTCGGTACTGCTTAAATCTTTAAAATTGAACTAGATAATGACTTTAAACATGTTTAATAAAAACTGAAATTAGCTATCTGTTTTACTAAAGTTAAATTAATTTCGTCATAGGATGCGCCAATAAAAAATAGTTGTAAAAATAAATAAATACATTTATTTCATTATCCATTAATTCCTCAACTAAGAAGCATGTAAATTAGAATGACATATTGTACTACCTACTAGATTTAAATCACCTACGTTCGTTTCTTGTTTAATATTTTTTCTTTATTTTACACATCACCTCAAACAAGTGTATTTTCAAATTAGACTACAGTAGGTGGATTAAGTCCACAAAATGATTAACGCTGATTGAGAAATTAAACATAGAGTAATACATAATATAATTGATAACTCCTTTTAAATACACGAAGATAGCTTTAGCTGACTCAGAGCCCGGGATTGCTACGAGTTTCACTACAATTAAGAATTGAAATTGATTCTCCTTATCGAAATCCATTTAGTCGAGAGATAATACAATTCGAGATATTTAATTTTCTTTTGATTTGGTGTTATTATTACAAATTAACGTGGCAACACAAAAGTTTAGGAGTCTGCTTTCATACTTATTCCAGTAACATGTTGTTGACAGCTAATGTCACATTCCAATGGTAACGCGAATCTACAAGTTTCGAGTATCTTTTGTTTCTGTTTCAAATAATTAATTTGAAATTTTCAACAATAATTATGAACAAATTTAGACCAATGGCCGAACACTTTTTAAAAATAATAGAGACGACATCGTACCTTCATTTGTTAATACACTTCATGGAAGTTCTAGGAATATTTTATATTAATAGTTGAAAGAAATTGAAAGGTGTACGATTTCCAACACTGAGGGAATGTCCAGCCGAATATGATGAGAAAATACGTTGTAATTCAGTTAGACATGCGATATTCTGAGAATGCCGAGATCGAGGAGACGAAAATTTATCGACAGCTATTGTCGACGTTTGAAACTCTCAAATTCCCGGAAACGGTACTCGACTTCTAATAAATCAAAGCGCATTCGACTAGAGACGCTATCTCGAATGCAGTCGAATGCAAATATGTTGTTACTTTGTAGCGTGACTTAAATTGTTTACTTTGTTATTTTATGGTTGTATTTTAATGGGTAGTTTTAATTTAACATAATGTTCGTGGTTTGACTGCGGTAATTAGGTCTATAGTTTTATTAATTCACTGTTAAGTATTAATAGAGCATGCGAAATACATTGTGTATATCTTTTTGAAATTAAGAATAAAATAGATTTTTATTTTTTATTTATAGATTTTGGAGCATACAAATAAGTAAAATTGAAGTGTCTTAATAAATAAATAAGCTTAAGTTAAGTACGTATAATTGCATATGTGGACTAATATTTTAAAAAAGAAAAAATATTTGTGTTTGTCTGTCTGTTATTCTGGCTTAGCTCTGAAATGGCTGGGCCGATTTTATCGTAACTTATTTTGGCAGATAGCTAAATTTGTCAGGAGTGTTTTTTAATAATACTATTTAAAAACGAAGTATATTACGAATTCTTATTTGTCCAGTATAACTTTATAAGAAAATAGAAACATTTTTTTTCTTCAATAATCATCGATTAATATCGTTCATCATGGCACCATAGTTTTAATAATTTGATTTATATAATAACTAACAGATTGCCATTCACTAAGGATAAAAATTCTCACTCATTTTGTGATTTAATTGGAAAGTCTAAACACATGCATATTAATGATGAAAGCATGCATTCGAATATATTAATTAATACTAATTAATATCAATATTAATTTTAAACATCCTGAATATTTAATTTACTGTCTTTTAAACAACTCTGTATTGATCTTTTACGAGGAAACAACTTTGTTTTTGCATCTACAAGAAAGTTCGTAAGATGGTATAAAGTTACATTATTTTAAAACTTTAAATACAAGTTATTTAATGAGAATCTATATTTATTTAAGTTATATAGTTGTTAAATTACAATATTAAAGCCGGATAGATAGGAAAAAAACTTTAAAAATGAAATAAAATGCAAAGTTTGTAGGAAACATTAAAGAACAGCTCGGTAGTAGTTACCTTGTCTATAGACTTGGGTTCGAATCTTGAAAAGAACTCATGGTAAAAGCAATTTATCGTTATGAAACAATTGCATGAAATTACAATATAGCCAAGTAAATAAAAATTCCTTTACTAAAGATTTACCACATTGCCACTTAACATCAGATGAGAAACTCGTGCTTATAGTAGTAATATTTTTAGTAATAAAACCTAATTATATAAAACACACACATACGCACATACAAGTAAAATATAATTAACGATCTCGGAGCATCATCCATCAATCGTCTTCCACTCGATTTACCAACTTAATCAGATGACTTCGCGCAAATACACCACCGTATCCGGTTACACGGTTCGTTGCGAAATATTATATATGTGATAATATTATCTTTTATCATTTATGTTGGCCTGGTATTTTTTTGTGATTTGATTTTTTTTACTACTCTACTCTTTCCCTTTGGTAAAAAAAGTCCATTTTTACAAACAAAGTGTGTTTGTTGTTGTTGTATTCTTAATTGTTTATTAAACATAAAAAAGATTTATTTATTTCTTAAATTGTAGATATAGCATAGAAAGTGTGAATAAAAAATTAATAATGCACATTTTTAATTATTTAGTTGGCCTGCAAATGATTGTGTAAAAGTGTAAAATAATATCATTAAGGACAATTTTTTTTTGCAAAGTAAATCGTAGAGTTTATTTTGCCGTATCCGTAATATCCGTAATATCTTAAAGGCAGATTTTATAAAGATTCAGTCCGAGATCGTTCCTGTTTCATTCGTATTTTATAGTTTAGTTTTTATGAACTATTATACAAGTTTAATTAATATGCTCAAGAGATGGTTAAGTTATTAAAACTTTACATGGAAGAGTGATCAAATGGAAATTCTAGTTTCTTACTAGATTATTTCAAATTCAACTATATAACTAAACAATGTTGTTTAACGAGACATAATTTACCGTTCGCTATTAAACTTACAAAATATGGAATAATAATAATACACATAATAATTTAAATTAGAGCTAAAAGTTTGACCAATATATTAAATGAAACTAAATAAAATAAATAGTTTCGGAAATTCAGTAGTGACGACAAATGAGATCAAATAATAATGGGGATAAAGAACGATTAAATTTTGCATGATAACTTCATTATACAAGGATTTACGAAATACCAAGAGTCCATAAAATGTCAGAGCTCGTCTTATTACCACGGAGGTAATTGTATTAATGAGCAGGAAATTTCCAATAAACCGTCAAAACAACCGCGCTGTCCGTCCACCGGCACGCGACCGTCCGACTCATAAACTAATAATAATTACAGAGGTGGCCAGATACCGGTTAGACGTGTGCCGGATATCCGGTATTCATTATCCGGCAAATCTCCCTAAAGTCCAGAGTCGTTACCCTAAAAATCTCATAATTTGAGAAACTAAATAGCGTTTCTGATCCTCTGTATATTATATTTCTCTATTTGCTTTAACGTTATAGAAACTTATTGGCCTGTTTTTAATGTTTCAAACAACAATGTAAACAGTTGGAATCCAAACTGATTAAAATCTAGTTTTGTATCTACAATCTGCATTGATTAAATCAAATTTTAAACAGGCAAGGATTTTTTATACTTTTTCATGATTTGATTTCTTTTCCGCGTATCTTTTTAACACTGTTTAAGTGTAACGATTCACAACAGTCTCATCTGATGTTAAGTGTCAGGCGGAGATTAACATTGACATCAAGATATGATTCGGTTCCATTATGATGTTTTTCTGCACCGAATGCAGTACAGGATTATAACATCGAACGATACGGTGTCTTATCACAAAATAACTGAACCTTAATCGATTCAAAATCGAATTATGATACCAGATATAAAATTACGAATAAGCCGGATCACCGACACATCTCTATTAATAATATTACCTTCCAGTTTGTCTGCATCAATGTAATTACAACCATCAACTATCATGTAGCATGAACAAAAATTCATTATAGTAATTTTGTAGCGGTCATCTATTTAGCGGATGGTGATCATCAAATGGCAATAGCCAGCAAGTACCACGTCTCTCAGTGATCACTATGAAAAATACATATAAAATGAAAATGTAAAACTTAAAATTCTCAATTTTACAAAGGATACTAGGCTTTCATAAATTACAGCTCGGTGACAGCCAGCTTTCAACATCTAGTCGAATTGAATATTCTGTTAAATTTTCATTATTATCTATCTATAAAGTAATGTCTCTTTTACGCAATTTCGAAATACGGATTGTAAGACATTGTTAAGTACTTTGAATTTATGAGTAATAGTTGTTTGGTATATCTTTATTGTTGTGATGTTTCAAATATTTTTACCTTATTCTTTAATAGTATGACAAGAGACATTGAAGGTTTTTTATCAGTCCACTTTTGGATAATGGTAGTTATTATGCGACAAACTTGCGAGACCTATAAGTTCAACTAAACTAAATAGGTATTCATTGTTACCAAAAGATCTAGAAAGTAATTTAAAATAAATTGTTAATAATAAACGAACAAAAAATACTTATACTTCGATTTATCATCGATCCAAAAAAATAATGTATTTTATACGTAAACTGCAAAATTTACTTATTAGGATGACATAAATGATGGCTGCATATGAATTCGAAACAGAACCATTCCACAGGACTAGTAAAATTTCCACACGCTACATTAGATATCAAATAGAATAAAATTGTACTCAAGGACGCTCTTCAATTAAATTGCGATATCCATAGGAACCAATTAGTGGTCCATAAAAAAAATATGACACGAACATAAAAAGGTTTGCTTGAAAGATTCATTTGTATTTTGTGCATTAGTATGCGGTGACACGGCCGGCCGGGACCTCCGTCTGAAGTGCTATCGATTTATGTGTTTTAATTCCATTTTATTTATGACTAGCATCTAATGTACCGAATAAAAACACACGTTTTATTAAACTGCTCGTTGTGCACGTGACTCTGTTGTGTAAATTATTTTTTCTTTTTAATTGTTCGCAAATATTGTTCGTAGTAAATACATCTGTGCCAATATTACACAGATGGCGGCTAGTCTAAAACTGTCCAGGGATTGTTGGTAGTATCTCAGAGTTCAAGCTTCATATTATTACTTTCAATATACAATATTACGTAAAATGCTTATCAAAATATTTATTTTTACAATTATTACGTAGGTAGGTACATTTTATTTTTCTTAGATGCTTCATTTAATTTCATGGCCAGAGAATGTTCTAGTAATTATTTCTCTTGTCGACTTGCTTCATTGTTAATCTTATAACTTATTCTATATATTACATAAGTTAAAAAAACGGAGTCGTTTTCAGTATGTCTGTCTGTTTATCTGTTAACTCTTCCTAAACCATGCATCGAAATTTGATTAGATTTTCGTCCTGATTTAGATATTTTTCTGAATTCTAAAAATGTGGGTCTTCAAAAGTCCTAGAGAAATTTCACGAAGGCATATTTGTATCTATAATGATTGACTCGCAATAAAACACTTTTTCTCGGAAACCTGTTCTAAAGTTAACGCAGATGAAGTCACGAGCAGAAGCTCGTGTATAATTAAAAAGGTCTATCAAAATCTATCATGTAAATCGGTTCAGTGGTTCTCCAGTTATAAACGAACTAACGGACAGACAGAGAGACGTTACCTTTTATATAATGTAAGGATAAGGATAAACTGACGTTTGACAATAAAACGAAGAATGTATTATGTTACTTCTGGCTGCCAGGTCACATCTAACAAATTTTTAACTTGATCATGCTACGGAGCAGTATTTTATCAACAAACTCTGAAGAGTTAACTATTCAAACAAAACTCCCGTGAATGGGAAATTGAATGTATTTTATCGGCGCGCTGCCTCTGTAAGTCTTCGTGTTCGCAGAAGAGGTTCAATTTTTTGTTTTTAATCTATACAGGGAAATTAAATTGGTATATCTGTTTGTGATACCATGTGATCGTCATAATTTTAACATTAGATATAAAGACAAGTTGGCCGTCCCACGATTTAGGTTAAGTAAGTGTAATAAAAGCTTTATAGGTAATAGTATTCGGTTTTACAATAAGATCCCAAGTAACATTACCGATTTACCTGACAATAAGTTCAAGTATTATGTCAAGCAAGTTTTAATCTCTAAAGGTTATTACAGGGTGGATAATTACGTGAACGATAGTGATGTCTGGAATTAACCCACATCTCTGTGCTTTCGCTAACATTAGTTAAGACTATGATTTGTATACTTATTTATATGAAAAAATTGATATATATTATACGTATAAAAAAAAGAACCAGATCGAGTTTCTTGCCGGCTCTTCTCGACTGGGTTGTTTTCCAAACCGTTGGTAGTGTTTTAGACGTTCATAAGCGCCTTCTTAGGGTCTAAATTGAATAAAGATGTTTTTGATTTTTTGATTTTGATATCAAAATAACAACTTTTTACTAAATACGAATGAGTATGAATACGGCACATATACCAAAAACACAATTCTTGAATTTTATGTCTATTCATGGGCACCCGCTAGTGTAAAATATTTTTCCTACTCGAATAACTATTTATAACTTATAACATTTTTTGAAATCGCTAAATACTATACAAAGATAGTAACATCTTTATTTTTAAGGGAATCTGTCAAATAGTGTTGGAGTTTAGCGTTTTTTTTTTGTACAAACATCCTTTTTGATTTATACAGAGAGAAATATAATCATAACCTGCGTTATAGATTGAATTTGAAATGAAATAAACACAAAATGATATTTTTTATATACTGTATTATACTAACATTATAGTAATAAAAACTTTTTTAATTACAAATAAAACCGGCTTCAAAAGAATAAAATATAAAAATGCATTAAAAAGTCAATAAATAATTAGTTGATTAATCTGGTTCGTTAATTTTGAAGTCGGTGCCAGCTCACGGATAACAAAGTGGTGTAAATGTACGTCACTAATTATATTCAATTTTGATTAATTGTTCTTTAAAATCACCCTAGTCTTTTATTTAGCTTAGATGTAATTGTGATAAAGTTTAGGCAGTTATTTTCATTTGTAAATGAGTACATTGGTTAATTCTAGCTGGCACCAATTCCAAAATGAACGAAGTAGATTAATAAAGTAATTATTTACTGACTTTTTAGTGTATTTTTATAGTTTATTCTTTTGTTTATTTTTTTTTTCTACTTTTTAGTTTAAGTCTGTACTTTTAGGCATAGCTGTGAATTCTATTTCATAGTTTTGGAAACGAATATATGAAAAACACTCTATAATTTTCGAGGATTTTTCTCAATTTCCCACAGTCCCACTGATCAGGTCCTGATCTGGTGAAAATGGGATCACCTCGGGAGTGTATTTCTTCGATTAAATTTTGCAAATCCACAAATGACAGAGAAATCGCGTAACAAAGATACAAAAAAAAACTACAGACGAATTGTTAACCTCCTCCTTTTTTAAGTCGGTTAATAAAATGACATAAATATCATTTAATAGTAGTATATAAAGCGAACTCGCGTGCTACTTGGCGAGTTGGTGTAAATGTAACACAAAGTGCAAACCAACACGGACTGCAGTCGAGTCAAAGTTTAACCACGTTCTGAATAGTTTTCGGTTGTAACGAAAGTTTTAACGTTTGAACTATTGTTAACACACTCGTAATTATTCCAGTTTTGTAACTCGATGTATTGACGCTGGGCGTGCATTTAAAATGTACATTTTTAAAGCACTTTATTTAAAGACCAACGTTTGTGAGGGACTAGTACTTGGGCAAACTGACAACAGTGTTATTTCAAGTAGAAAAAGCCATTCCTAAACCATGAAACTGTTTTTTTTTTTTCACGGTATCGGCGCATTGCTTTGACCACAATCTCATGTGGTGTTTAAGTGACGATGTTGTCCAGGTTGGTAAACACACTAAGCCTGGAGGAACCGTTTCTCAAGAGATGCTGACGGAACACACCGGAACTTTAAATCTTACTATGTGAAACAAACAAAAATTTGAAAACGGGATTTAGTATTGTATCGAGTCACTAACCAACCGCATGGGCTGCTTCATAGACTGGTATGATAACGGCGACTGGTGACCATGGTTTTTGGATTGAACATACTATCAGGCATTGCCGTAACTTCAGTGACTAAGTATTTATATATTCATATTACAAGCATTACAAATTCAATACCAACCAATCGTTTACAAGACTTTCCCATATCAAATTATAAAACTTCTACCAAGGGTTCTTTAGAATATGAAATGTCTTACTAAGTATAAACACTAGTATTCTTTAACTCAGAGGTTTATATTAAAAATACTACTTTTAATCATGTTACAAAGCTTAGTAGAAGCCTAAGTCGACTTTATCTTATGACCTAGTAAAAGACTAGATTACTAGGCGTTAACAGCTTCGTTATGTTTAATAAACAGGCCACGGCTATTAGTGGGGTAATATCAGATTTCATAGCTCGCTGATAACGATCTAGGTACATTATAATATCTAATTTTAGTAATAAGTCGTCTTGGATCTAGGTACTACGAGTGGTTGTTAGATAAGCAGCCCTGGTATGAGCTTTGTTTTTTTTTTTAAATTTTATTCTGTTTTCTTGTGTTTCATACGTATAAAAGCGTGAGTAATTCGGTAAATCTCTAATATTTAGTAGATTATGTAATGTATATGACTAGATAACTAGGTTAGTAATGTTTCTTTTCAAATAATGATTTCCATTTGTTAAACATCATTATAATTAATTTATTGTAGTGTAGCGGTTTTGTTTTCAATTTAGTATGTTAGCACTTCCTGAGAGTATGTGTATGAATTGGATTAGGATATTTATGAAACGATAGTGTTTTATTATAAACGTCTGATATGCTGTCTATTAACATGTGTTATATTATCATTTTAAATTTCAAAACCATGAAACTTCACATTATAAACACTGCTTACCCCGTAACTGGTAAGCATCCGTGATGATGATGAAAAAACTTTGCCGTCAAAGCGATAATTGAGAGCGTGTCCACTCAGAGCCCCGAGCGGCATCCACTCACTTGAGGAGATGTCACAATTGTTCCGAGTTATTGTAACCGAGGGGCTGGCCTGAAGCGACCTCTCAAGTCGGCTGCTGGAACTCGATGGCCATAATTATACATTTTCTTTTCCTCCCCGCGGTGTCAATGAGGTCTTGACTTTCGCTTTGGGTAATATTTGATATCCGTGACCTTTGTTCACGGTGGTGTATTTTTGTTATAAGAACAGGATTGTAAGGACACAAGTCGATCGTACAAGTTGTTCTGATTGCGTACATACAACTTTGTATATAGTATATTGTTTTATTGGTATATTTACTTATTTGTAAATTTATCAATTTACGTCTTTAAAATTAATTAATTTCATTTAAATTCTAACTAAATTTGTGTTCTAACTATATTACAATGTTTTTTTTTTTTTAACGCAAATCCGCTGACATAATTTAGCATATTGTAATAAATACATATTTATTTGTTACAACTACCCTTTAAAAATGTTTATTTTGATTATTTTATCGCTTAAAATTCTCTCATAAGCAATATAGTTTTTTTTTTTGTGAATAAATATTATAAAGTCATCTAGAATTTAGTCATCCAGAAAATATATGTGCTTATTGTACTAACCATGCTTCACTTAATTCTATATTATTATATATATTCTTTAAAAAAACACAAGTAGCAAATATAAGGCTAATAAATAAGGAAACCTTACTTTATGGTATGCATGAAGAACTTTTTACGATATTTGTCATATTGGTTTATTCGCACACGTACATCTTATAAGTCGATATTGAAAATGTCATAACATAATATAACAATGAACTAATATAAACTTTTCATATAAAAATGTGCTATATTTCTCGCTCAGCGATCAGAGAGGCCGTTGAGCGGCAGTCGTTTTGAAAGAGAAATATTTTCCTCTCGCCCCCATAAAGGGGATAAGGCGGGACTTGCGCTTCGAGCTTTTATTTTCTTTGAGAATTTCATATTATTCTACTTTTATAAGGGATGTTTTTTTACTCTTTTTTCTCATTTTTATATTCTGAACGGTTTCTCTGATAAGGTAAGAAGTATATAAGAAAATAACAAAAAAATTGCATTATATAAATCCCTTGTGACGTACGAGTGTCTCTGTGTTGTCTACATGTTATAATTGTGAATTATTTGTAATTTGTAATTTTATTATTGTATTTTTTTATAAAATAAAGACATGGTTAGGGAGCACACGCTGCACTGTTGCTAAGCTGCTGGAGCTATAAGGGCTGCACGAGATGATTGTTAAAAGAAGAAGGTACATGTTAAGTGTAGATGAATAAATACGCTTTATTATCTTTATCTTTCTCTTTAACGGTCATCGTCGTAGGTAGATGACGACTGACAGCAATAAATAAGTATATGTAGGTAGTAACAGTATATAGCTTTTTATACTAGGCTATCATAAAATATTTAGAATACTTTCAAATTATAATTGCTCACTTGAAAGTTGAAACATGAAAATTGAACTTTCATACGTTTGTGGTTGTTCTATACATTTTACTTAGCTTTTTTGTCATAATTCAAAAGCGGTAGCGGAGATCAGAGAGTTAAATATAAGAAATGTTTTTTTTGTTTGCAAAAGTAAATTACAAAAAGTGGTTAATGTGTCGAGTACCCGTAAAAATAAGACAATAGAAAGACAATAGGAAAACGATGGAAGGTGCTCAAGTGCTCAAAGTGCTCAAGGGGGGTTAATCATAATTTGTCTTGTATCTTTTTTAAATTTTGTTCTATAATTGATTGTCTAAACCCATAAATAATCTAGACACTTTATTTTAGAACAAACAAAAGTTTAATTCATGAACAATCGTTAGGAATTTGGTATTATTTTTGGCTATCATGTGCGATCATATGTCATTTTTCGTATATACATTATACATACTGCCATCGCCGCATATGCACTACCATCTAGTGGTACTAAATTCATTAACAATAAAATACCTGGAATAGAAAAATTATAATAAAATACTTTTTTTTTTTTTTTTTTTGACGGGGGGAAATGCATTTACGCACTACCCTTATCTATTGTATTTGAAGGATCAGAGTCCCCCAAATACAATAGATAAGGGGGCACGGAGTGACGAGCTCCGTGCCAGTGTGGGACTCACCCGGGCGAGAGTCGCCCGGAAATACCCACTAAAGCCCCCCGGGGCCGTCCGCTGCATTTGGGATGGGGGGCGATACGGGGTTGCCAAGGCATGTCACCCGTCGTCGCCGCCCTGCAGCGAACCCACCGGGCCTCGTCGTGCAATGGCCCAATGGGGATGGGGGAGAATATTCTCGACCCCACCTCTTCACCCGCCCCTCCGAAGGGAGGACTGATCCAACGGTCACATTCCGGGGAGGCAGTATAACCTGCCCCCTCATGAAAAGAAAAGGGAAGGAGGAATAGAGCAGAAGCGGGCCAAGAAGAAAGGTAGAAAGAACCCGCCTCTCCTAGAAGAAAAGTCCCTCTCCTATACTCGCCTTGCCTAGCAAGACATAGCAAGGAGAGGGATACCTAGGAAGGGGAAAGAGAAAGAGAAGTCACCCTCCACACACAACCCACCAAAACAAACCGCCACACCTAACCCACCACAATTACCGCAACCTACGGCGGAAGCCTAGCAAACGGCGCCCTCGCCACCGGAGGCCGACAGAACACCATGTGATGTCGGTCCTCCCTCCCCGCATCCGCACACACCGCACATTTCGGTGTTTCCGGTGTTTCCGCTTTTTTTTTTTTTTTTTTTTTTTCTAACCTAGCTAATGCTGTTGACCGGAAGGGCCTTTACAGCTTCACCGAACTTTGGGGGCGAGTGCTGAGGGCACTCAGCCGCAATAAGGTGACTAGCTCAAGGGCTACCAAAGTGGTACGAACCTCGGCTTGGCCGTCACCTGAGTTATTCAAAAACTCACTCGCGAGTTGTATCCTAGCTATCCCTACATTTTTTATATAATATATAAAAAAAAAAGGTTCCTTACAGGACCTATGTACCTTGCATGTTATGCATGAGTGTGTATGGGCGACTGCACGTACTAACCGCGACTGCACGTACTAACCGCGACTCACGTACTAACCGCGACTCACGTACTAACCGCGACTCACGTACTAACCGCGACTCCACGTACTAACCGCGACTCACGTACTAACCGCGACTCCACGTACTAACCGCGACTCCACGTACTAACCGCGACTCCACGTACTAACCGCGATTCACGTTTATATAAATTAATTTTACTCCTTTATATAATAGTATAGAACTATAGATTATGTTTATTATTATTTACATGATTACAACAACAATAACAAATGTAATATTATTTTTAAATATCTTTTCATATAGGCCACACGGGAATCGTACAAGTTGCACTCAATCACGAGCTAGACTCGAAGGTTGTTCGGAACGTGCACAATTATCTGCTAACGGAAAGTTAACTATAGGTTAGTTACTACTATGTATTGGAATTTAGTTTAGTGGTGTAACACGTGTATGTATGTTAGCCTAGTTTGCGATCTCATCTAGACCGATCTAGCTATATAGTTTTTACCATGGCGCTTTCTCTTTCTATTTTACTATTATTTTAAATGAATAATGTCCAAAGGTATATTTAGTTTACTACATTAATAATGCTCTTGTACTAATAAATAAAAACTGCCATGACACGTTAAGGCGCGACACATTCCGGAATTAACAAATTGATATCCTCGGGTACCTAGAGGCTATAACCGTGGTAGATCGCTACCATGACGATGTCGTCCTATCAAATTCAATTTTTTTTTTACTGAATTTGGGTCCTGAGACGGCGCTTATAAACCTCAAAAATTACCATCGGGTATATCAAATGCGGAAGCACAGAGAAAGGCGTCATTTCAATCAAGGCCTATTATCACCTATGGATATTAAAACCTATATAATAATGGTTACGTTAAATCATTGTACTTGAACTGTACTTTTATTTAATAACAGATGAAGTGAAGTAATTTTTACGAGTAAAGAAAACAGTGACAATAACGAGTCGTTTATGCGAGTAGACAAAATCAACATTTTTTTTACACGATATAGGCTTAGTGTTTTATCTATAATCTCACCTGATGTTAAATGACGATGTAGTCCAAGATGGTAAACACACTAAGCCTAGAGGTACTGATTCTCAAGCAAAATATTGTAATTTTTTTTTAACTAGCTAATGCTGTTGACTGGCAGGGCCTTTACAGCTTCACGGTAAAAGGTAACTAGCACCTGAACAAAATTTTTTGAACTAAAAATTATTTAATAATTATTTCTATAATTACTATTGATTTAATCTTAATTGTATATGACCTCGATATTAGTAATAAACCATTATCATGAGAAGTTTTTGGCGGCATTCTAGACTGTAATGTAGTATTTTTTATTCATTAACTTGCATAATGTAATTTAGTCTCATTTCATTTTTATATACCTAAGTTAGATGCACAAGTAAAGGGTATATGAAACATTAATGCTCGGGTACCACAAAAACTATTTTGATAGTTATAACAGAAAAACTGCCATTTGATCTTAGTTCAAAACTAGAATAATATGGTTTTATAGTTTCGTCACACAGTACGGGGCGTAATGACGCCAGCGCGCTTTTACTATAGATTTTTTTTCTGAGTAGTATCTTTTTAAATCATAGATCTATTCTCTGGCCAAAATTTTTATAGGTTAGGTACATTATTAATACATGAATAATAATGAACTAACCTGTCAGATACATTGCAATCTGCAGATTCTCTTGCATACCATTGAATATTTGGAAGATATAATTCAGAGAGAAAAAAAAAATTTAAATGGTAAAATATATAATTATATATTTTGAAGCGATGATAGCGCAGTGGATAGTGCGGCCGGATTCCGCGTCAATGGACGCGGGTTCAAACCCATTGATCCATCTCTAAAATCAGCTTAAGCTTTCGATGAAGGAAAACATAGTGAGGAAACTATAGCATGGTGGTAGGGCATTTTCTAACAATGCCCACTTGGGTAGCAACCACCCTCAAATTCGAAAAACTGTCGCCAATTACTAATAAGTGTGTTCAGGCAGCATCACATGAGAACCAGTATCTAGGCTTAGCGTGTTTACCATCTTGGAATAGATCGTCACTTAACATCAGGTAAAATTGAGGTCAAAGCACTTGTAAAATAAAAACATAATTATGTCATTTACTCTCTACTTCACAAGTTTAGTTAGGTAAATCGTTAGTTGGAGAACCCGTCGCTTATTACAATAAGATTAAACAAGTTTTTAGTCTAAAGTTAAACAAAAAAATAACTCCCGGGAATGAGAATTCGCTACAAGTTTTCTCATTGTAGCTGTATCTTATTATTACCTTAGAATAAACAATAAACTTCGTTAATAAAATAATAAAGGTGGTAAAATGTTAATTTAAAAAGTTAGTAAGATCTCGACACAATGACTGCAATTTATATGTTGTAGGTACTGTCCAAGAATGATGACGACCGTTAATTGATAAGAATCTATCGACAATCGTCACCACCAAGTCGGGCTAAACCTCAAAATTCATTATTGTATATCGCTAAATCTTGAGTAATTCCTGAATTCGAACAACATGATAGCATAGGGTGCCGCTGAGTTATAAAAAGACATAAAAAATCAACGTTTACATGTATTTTATACGGGAAATCTTACAAATCTGGAGAGTTACTATTATTAATGGCTCAAATTTTCAGTCATTTTTTAACATTTTGTTGTCGGGACCGAAAAAAGCATCCAGATCTAAACACTTGCTACCCACCAAACGCAGTGCGCCTTAACGTCTTAACGCTTTTAATGAAGGGGTTTTCATAAATGTATGGTAGTCAAGGCCCAGTCGGGTACGAGAGATAAACCACAGCGCATATCGTGTATATTGGACGCAAGAATATCTTCTTATCTATTTATTATAAAACTGAGAGTTTCTCATAAGGATAATAATATAATGTAAGGTCATCTAACACCTACATACTAATTAGTATCAACTAATCAGTATTATAATGATTAAACGAAGTGAACAGTCACCATGTCGATTTGATGATTCTGTAAAACTTGAGTTTTTCCATGAAGCAAAATGTCGAATTGTCTTACCCACAGAATAGTGATTATTCACTTATCTGTGCTCTTACCTATGTTCGTCCGGGGTTATTAGAGCCAGTTACACTAGGCTTTGGACGTTTTTCGTTAATATTATTACTTATAATAACATTAGATAAAATCATCAAATAATTGTTTAAGTTTAGCAGATAATTGAACAAATGTAAACAAAATTCAAAATAAAAATTCTTTATTCAATTTAAGCCCTGATAAGGCGCACGCACTTATGAACGTCAAATTACCACCTATAGGTCATAATAACTATAGGTATATCACGGGATATTTATAAAAATAATAATAATTTCTTCTTCTTGGTTAATAGCAACTGTATGTGAGTGTGACACATTCTGCCAATATAATTAAATCATTTTTTGTTTTTATCTAACGTTCTAATAAAATGACGGTTATTTTACTGGAAAAATCCAATATTGTATAATAACATCGCAGAATTCAAATTACTGTTATTATTTCCAATACATTCCGATTGTGCACAATAATGAAACTGTATCACGTAAAATGTCTCCAATATGAAATAACACCAATTAAAAATTTTTTAAAACGCCTACATCACGACAGAATTAAAAGATCCCGCCAAAAACTACCCATAATAATTTCGTACGATAATTGAGACGTTTGTCAGAAATACATGTTGTTATTTATTTTTGTGATCTACTTTAAAACAACGGTTCGTTACAAATCTTGGTGCGTCTATAGACTCTTAGTTAAAGCAGGATCAGTATTTTACAGAAACTTTCTCAATATCAAGAAAATTCATTGTATAACCCGCAAACTCGTAAAAACAAGATGGAGTAAGTAAAGCTTACGAGCAAGGCGCGCGCGTGGCTGTAGCCGCAAAGCGTCGATCATCACGGCACCAGGACAGCACGAACTGAACAGAGCTTCCCCTAATTTAACCTGAGTTTAAATCTCGGTATAAAATTACGCCCATTTATATCCAGCGCCGTGTGAAATTGGATTGCTTTACTTAAATTGAAATCTCTTTGTTAAGACGCAGCTCGACCGCCGGGAGCTCTATCGGGAACGCCAATCACTCACTTCGTTTTGATGGATGTGATGTTTTCCTAGTCCTTTATTAAATATATTTTATTTATTACTTGTTAATTAATTCAATTTACAATATTATGAACATAATTAGTTTATACAATTTTTTTCTCAAATATTTTTAAAAAAATGAGATTAAATATTAATTAAATAACTATAATATAACCTTATTATATTGTGGTTGAATACATGTTCTAATTTTATGGTATTTGAAAAGAAAATATGTCATCAGAATAAAGACTTTATTCTATTTTATGGTACAATCATCATAAAACATTTTAAATTCATTGTTTTACATGTAATAACAAACTTAAGGCCATGGCCTTAAGTTAGAGACTTTCAGCTTTTGACATTCGTTAGGCGGATATTAATAACCACAAATTACAAGTCAACTAACTAATTCCAAAGGGAATGCCGGATATTTCAACGATATTTAATTGACTTTACTGTTAACATTCCGTCTGAACGTCTTTCTCTTAAGTTTATCTTTTTATTCGAGAAGCAAATGTACGAATAACGTGAAAACTTTTAACGTATTTGTTATAGCTGTTCCTGCGACTCTGCCCACGTATCATATTTCTTTATCGCAGAATTATTCATTGTGTAATTTTATTTGTAAATAATAGTTGGAAAATAATGGATCTTATTTTTTGAAAAAGCCCTAAATTATTTATGATAGACAACAAAAATATTTTTAACAAATTGAAATATTTGTCAGTAAAAAAGTCTACTGAACCGGATTTTGTTTATAATTTCATAAATTTTAATTCTTTTTTTATGCGGAACCCTTACTATTTCCAAACATGAAAACAGCATAAGATACGCCCCTTAACTGTAACTATCTGTCAGAAAAAAGTCCCGTTTAAATCGGTCCTACCGTTCTGAGGGTTAGCCGGAACAATTAGACAGACAGACAAAAAATTTAAAAATTGTGTTTATGTTATAGGTACGTATTAATATTCACGTACGTACGTACGTATTCATATGTATTTAGTAAAAAGTTGTTATTTTGATATATTACATATAGGCATTTCAATTTTATTACATCTTAATACATCTTCGACAACTTAACGCATATTTGTAAAAATTTAGACAAGCTCGATCTAGTGAATGATTGTCATAATTTTAATAATAGAAATAAAGACAAGTTGTCCGACCCACGTTTTAGGCTAAGTAAGTCGAATAAAAGCTTTACAGGTAATAGTATTCGGTTTTACAATAAGATCCCAAGTAACATTACTGATTTACCTGACAATAAGTTCAAGTATTATGTCAAGCAAGTTTAATCTCAAAAGGTTATTACAGGGTGAATCATTACGTGAACGATAGTGATGTCTGGCATTAATCCACATCTCTGTGCTTCCGCTAACATTAGTTAAGACTATGATTTGTATAGTTTTTTATATGAAAAAAAAATATATATTATATTTAAAAAAAAAAGAACCAAATCGAGTTTCTTGCCAGCGCTCTTCTCGACTGGGTTGTTTTCTGAACCGGTGGTGGTGTTTAGACGTTCCTAAGCGCCTTCTTAGGGCCTAAATTGAATAAAGAATTGTTTTATTTGGTTTTTGATTTTGATTTTTTACTTATTTGTGTAGAAGTTGTATAATTGACCGACAAGCATTAATATTGCTACTGACTTTTTTATTTTTAAAAATAGTTATGGATTCTTTTATTACATTTAGTTTTAAGAATAAAAGTATAATTTTTATTGTTAGTGCTCTATAAGCGTTTAAACTAAAACTATTGGACAATCATTTTTTTTTCCTATAGTACAGTTACCAAAACTAATTTCAATATAATTACCAGTGCAAACCCTAAGAGTTTAAAAATGCAATGCGCAACACGTTTAGACTATACAGTCTTGTTAACAACAGTTTGCGCACCGTCGGTATCAGATAATGCAGCGAAATGCATATCTTGATATCTCCTTACAAATGTAATATATATGCAGTACACTACATAATACACCTATTTATATGTACATAGTAATGAGTTTCAGGAATATGTATTAGTTTTATACAAAACAAAATAAAAAATATATTTGAAAGTTGAATTATTTCCGTTGTAATTTTGTAATGAATAAATTCAGTTTCGGAGCACTCATGAAGTTCTAGTATCCGAAATCCCGAATAATCCCGATTTGCGCGTAAACTTTTTTATTTACTTTCGGCCCTTTATATGGGAACTTTACAAATTAGAACAAGGCAGAGCACGTGGGGCGACCCGTGTTACCCTGTTAATTAACTTTCTTAATTAAAACTGAACATGGCAGTACGTACCTACACACTTATAATAACTATATTTAAATTAATTTAAGTGTTTCGCGTATAATTAACATTTATTCCTCTCATATACTTTCGACGTTAATGAAACATCTATTATATATAAACTAACTGCCCTACACGGCGTTGCCCCCTTTATATTTTCTTATAAAATGATTCAGTTTGCAATATAAAATTACAACTGTTGAGACAGGGATTTTTATATATATACATTTTAGTTATATATATATATATATGATTTATAGGTACTTATTGTGTAGCGATACATTATGAAAAAAAAAAAACATTATCGATTGTCGAGAGATTGAATTAGCACCGTTAAATTAAGATCGTATTGTTTGTAGTATATTTGTATAAAATTTAAATTGAAAATGACAGCGAAAAAAAACTTTCATGCAGGAGTATTCAAAAAACTGTTTCCATTGTTGTTGGAAACAAAAAAAAGCATCTGAACCCAACAGCGTTTCCGAATCAAAGGGAGTCATTTAAAATAAAAATATAAGAGAAAATAAAATATAAACAGTATAATGTCGGCAGAGAGGCATGCAAACGACAAAACATCCGCTCATCATAATAGAGTAATGGGAGGGTAACGTGGGGAAAAGTGGAACACTAGGCTTACTCTCATTAATTACAGTGTATTTGATGCGGGATTGTTACATTTATTATTATTCATCATATTTTTTTTTTCAAGCTTAAAATCTGAATCATTTCGCAAAGGACTATTTGGAAACTTCTAAAGAGTGATTTTTTGTAAACTTAAGAAGAAAGTCTGAGAAGAAGTTTTTGTGAAATTAAGGGAACTAATATTACATTTCGTACAAAGCATACACGTCCTACGCTCTCGTAATTAACATTAAAATGACTACATGTTTTTGGTCCTTCGAGATATGACATATGAATAAGATAATCTTTTTATATATTATATATTCGTGCAAAGCCCAGCTTCTTAGCCAGGTCTTTAGTAATTTATAAAATATTTCACATATAGTTTTTTTCAATTCAAATATGTAGATAGTAATAGTATTAATAAACATTTGGTATATTTTTATCCTGTAATTTGAATTTTTTTTTCGGAGTCGAAATTTATAAATACTAATATCTGTTTTGTAAAATATAATCATATTTTCATACTACGTACATAATTAATTAATAAGTTATATTGTATACTATATAAAAATACATAAAAATATGATGTCAAATAACACTACATTACTAGGAGTTTATAAAACCAACACACTAATATAAAAGCTCCTGCTGTAGGTGGGAAATATGCAGGAAAAACTGTAAGTGAGGACGCAGATGCGGACTGGGAGCAATTCGTAACCCTCTCGCTCCTATTTCATATATTTTGTAAAAGTGCGACAGAGAAGTATGTAGGGAGAGCTTGCTAATTGCACTTGTTTACAATTAATTCTATTTTTAACGGTTTCGTTTGTAGTAGATGTGTGCTTCGAGGTTATTATAAAATAACATATGATAATTATAATTGCAATGTAAAAAGTAAACATACTAATCATAAAAACATCATACAGCTTTTACTGTTGATATGGGCTATTTTAAATATTTTTATGATATTTATTATTTTATGGGTTTATAACTCAATGATTTCTTTTTTTTCAAGCTTATTCTATATGTGAAATTTTAAAAAAGATGTTCGCTTTATTGAAAGTAAATGTGTATTTTTGTAAAAATAGACCAAATTTTACTCAAAACATTTTTACGTTTTTATGTACTACGAAAAAATATTTACTTGTGACGGAAAATAGATAAAATAAAATTTATTAAATAAAGCTGAGCTATGCTTTGACTGTATAAGGTTTATAGTTGTTTAAAAACAAACATAACATATGTTTTATCGCAAATATCTTTCAATTACACCGAAAAACTAGGCAGCCACGGGGACTACCGACAGAAGTGAACTCGAAGCTTTGGAAAAACTGTTTTTTAAATGTTTTAAATTACGTTTAAAGGGTTAGAGGTATACTGGATGTCTCCACATCGCTGCCATTGTGGTATTATAGTCGACTCGCTCGGGCGTCACGGTCTGACTTGTAGTAAGAGTGCGAGTCCAGCTAGGCCAGGCCAGCTTAGAACCTATTGGTTTAGTGCGTGACGATGGCAGAAGACCCGACGGAATGACGCTTTTGCCGTGGAAGATGGGCCAGTCTTTGGTATGGAATACTGTCACATCTTCCAGAACCTCATTAAAGGCCGGTGCTGCAGCAACATCAGCGGAGGATCTGAAGCGACGCAAATATGCTGCCTTTGGCGGGGGTTACATAGTTGTACAGTTTGGGTTCGAGACTCTAGGTCCATGGGGTCCGCGTGCTCACAGCTTTTGCAAGGTGCTCGCGAGTCGTCTACTTGACAAGTCTTGCAACCAATGGGCTGGCCAATATTTGGGTGTAAGCATTGCCATCCAACATGGCAATGCGGCCAGCTTTCTGGGAACTTTTCTGTCTGGCTGCGAGCTAGGCGGCATTAATTATTTATAGTTTTATGTAAAAGTAATAATTAGGTACTTTGAATTAGTTTTGTAGTATTTAGTTGTTTCAAAAAATAAATATGTCATTTAAATTTCATAATTTTTTCATGTAAATTATTAACATATAACCTTTTTTTTTAACGAGGAGTATGCATTTACGCACTACCCCTGCCAAGTTCATTAAGAAGACCGAGGTCTCCCCAATGAAGTTGGCAGGGGGGTGTGGAGGGACGTCTCCACACCAGTGTGGGACTCACCCGACGAGAAGCGTCGGAAATACCCACTAAACCCCCCGGAGCCGCACGCCGCATTTGGGATGGGGACGATACGGGATGGAATATTAACATATAACCTAACCTATGTTAGGTTAGACATTTGTCTGGTTTTTAGCGTTCCGAGGAATAATTATGTACATTTTCATACAGTTTTTTTTTTCAATTTACATAAATTTACTTGTCCTTATCATCTACTTCATCATCGCAGAGCCTAAACCGCTGAGTCTAGCAAAAGTTTAAAAAGTGTTATCGTTTATGTAAATTATTATGTAATTGTTTGAAATAGTCATAATTTATCCTATTCATTGGATCTAAGTATACGTAGATTATATAAAAGACAATGTCTATCTGTCTGGCTGTCTGCCGTTAGCTTATAACTCGAAACCCATGATTATTTTTTATAATTGTAAATATATTATCTGGTCACGTTTTAGTGTATAGCTTGTTATGTTAAATAAAAGTAAACAGAACAATAAAAAAACATTACAAAAATGATCATTATTGTATTTCTTCTTACATTTTATACGTTAATAAGTATACTAAATACATGATCAGAGCCGCGAGCACACAACTGGTCTATGCATATGTAAGAGTTGCTATATTTGTTTAGTTTACATTAAATAAAAAAGGAACACCGTAGTGTTTTGTGAACATATCCGAATAACCATTTAAAAAGCAAACTGCATTAAAAAATTCAAAATGGCGGCATGCATCATGTCCCTTGTTGTTATCACGCGTATAAATTTCGCGCCATGCACCGTCACAGAGTATATTGTCAAATTATACGAGAACTAATGGACTTGCTGTGTTTTATTTAATTTTATTTTTAAAACATCATCTCCCCCGATGTACGAGTTAAAGGGGAAAGATAGTGTTTTGCAAATTAAAAGTCTCGTGGCATGGCTAGCCTAGATTAACTGTACATATAAAGTATTTTAATGTATTTGGTTAGAATTTATGGTTTTAATAAAACTGATGGGAGTGGTTGTATATTCTACGTAGTTCGGTGCTCGTATTTATTTCAAAAATGTTTTAAAAGCTATAGAAAAAAATACATTTTAGTATGTTATGTAACAGTTGACAATTGGCAACTAAATATGTATTACGATTACATTTATGTTTTTTTTAGATGGTAAAACAGAATACATTTATCATTATGCTTAACAGTAGATAATTTTTAATTATTATATCCTATACCTACCTCAACATAATGCAACAAAATCAATAACTATAAAACCTAGAGATCATGAAAAAAAAAACATTTAAAGTCTGAGCCATAAGCCTAATAAGACCAGAAAAGCATACACACACAGTAAGAGATTGCTGTTGCTAACATTTAACTTTCAGTTTTTTTTCTGTAAAAGCGATCAAGTACTTGGATTAAAAGCAGCGAATTGAATGTTATTGCCTTTTTCGCACATAAAGTCGTTTTGAGAAATTTTGTTTCGCAGCCTTATATTAATTACTGAGGGTGCAATTTATACTCAAGTGGGGTCTCACAGACCCGGTCCCTGTACACCGAATGTTTCTAATATGAGAATTAATGGCACGTTACGTGAGTTCAACAGTTAGCGTGTAATGTTATCGTTTTTTCCCAGAAATCTTACAGCGATTTAATTGCTGAAGACTATATAAAATTATTTATCATTTATACTTCTTTTTTGTTGATACGAGCTTGGCAAAAATTTCAATCTATAATAGAAAACCTCAGTTTCAAATTTAATTTGTGGTTCCTGGATGATGATACTCTAGGCGGTGATGTTGACTCTGTTCATAATGATTTAAAATTTTTAAAGGTTAAATTTCATGAAATTGTTTTAGAATTACGTTTTACTAAATGTGAATTTTTCATCACCTCAAAATCTTTGGACAGTGGAAATATTTTTAACAAATTTAATTCTATTGCTCCAGGTATTAAACTTTTAGATCCTCGTCATCTGAGAATACTTGGTGCACCAGTCTTAGACGAATCCATTGTAACTTTAGCGAAAGAAAAAAAATTCAGCGATATGTCTGATTGCCTTTTAGGACTTGACTCACAGTTAGCATACGTAATTGTTAAATATTGTTTTTTTTTTACCAAAATTCACGTACGTACTCCGATCTTTTCCTTTTTGGAAATATTTAGACATTTTGAAAAACTGTAATACCTTAATTCAAAATTGTTTAGCTTCTATTCTAAATACTGATGTGATTGACGATCGGTCTTGGTCTCAGGCATCATTACCCATTCGTTTCAGTGGCCTAGGCATTCCTAAAATATCTTGTGTTAGCTTGCCGGCTTTCTTATCATCGGCGTTTAGTAATAAAAATCTGGTTCTAAATATTTTATCTAAATTTGATATTTCTGAAATATCTAATTTAACGGAAGCCAAAAATGCTTAGATTGCCGCATGCCCAAATTCTAATTCTCCTGGGGTTCTAAACTCTCAAAGGTGTTGGGACGAGCCGCTCTGTAAACTAGTACGGAATAATCTTTATATTACGTCAACTAGTGTTGAAGAGCGTGCTCGTCTACTAGCCGCTCAGGAGTGGGAGTCAAGCCTCTGGCTAAAGGTATTACCATCCCCGAATGTTGGCACTAAATTAGACAACACCACTTTCAGGCTGTCCGTCTACCTACGTTTAGGGGTATCATGGGTGTTTCCATATTGCTGCCATTGCGGTACTATAGTCGACTCGCTCGGGCATCAGGGTCTGGCTTGTAGTAAAAGCGCAGGTCGTATTACGCGTCGCGCCACCCTCAATGACGTTTTACGTCGGGCTTTTGCCAGTATTAATGTATCAGCCAGCTTGGAATCTATTGTTTTGGTGCGTGACGATGGCAAAAGACCCGATGGGATTACGCTTATGCCTTAGAAGATGGGGCGGCCCTTGGTATGGGATGCTACTTGCGTCGATACTTTGGCACCGTCACATCTTCCAGTTACCTCTTTGATAGCCGGCGCAGCAGCCACATCAGCGGAGGATCTCAAGCGGCGCAAATATGCTACCTTTGGTGAGGGTTACATATTTGTCCCTGTAACGGCTTGGATCCCGGCTAGCTGGGTTCTGGTAGTAATAGTCTTCTTCCGCCCACTACAGTTCTATCGGTGTAGTATGAGGAAGAACACTGGCCTGCAAAAGATTTCCTTCCGCCCTCGGTGTTCCTCTAGGGGTCTTAAGATGGCAGCCAGAGTCCTCCTTCCGCCCTCGGTGTTCAGTTGTTTGTAGCAGGTAGGTGATCCTGGAAGCCCAAGACGTAGGCAAGCATTATATCTGGCTAGACAACCCTCAACAAGCTCAGTGCCTCCCTAACCACACTAATACTTCCTACGCAAAGCAACTCAGCATTTACATAGGAAAGAACACAATAAAAAGATAAAGGTTACTCACCCTAGCGGGATATAAATCTTTAATTTTATATTTCGACAATACAATTAAAATAGGAGGTAGTAGGTAAATTTAATTATATACTAACAACGCGACCGTCTCGATATAGCGTTCCGATGCGTCTGCCGCGAGGAGCTGAAAGAATCCCGTTATGCGCGCGAAGTTACAACGTTACATCCCTTTTGGGGTCGAAACTCTGAGGCCGTGGGGTCCGAGTGCTCATAGCCTTTTTAAGGACCTCGCGTGTCGTCTAGTCGATACGTCTCGCGACCAGAGGGCCGACCAATATTTGGCATAGCGAATTAGCATTGCCATCCAACGTGGCAATATGGCCAGCCTTTTGGGAACCTTCCCGTCTGGCGGCGAGCTAGTCGGCATTCATTATTTATAGTTCTTTTTTTATTTTTTTTTTATTTTAATTATAAAATATTGTATAAATTTATGTACTTATTAATTTTAAATTGATATAAATATCATAGGAATATTATTTTCTAGCGTGTCTTTGTTATATAATTTTAAACAAATAAAGCTTGTCTATCTTTTCAATTTATATTTACATATGATGGCTCACTGGTAGGTTCAGATCCATCAACCATTTCTATCTATACTAATAAATAAAATTGAAGTGTCTGTTCGTAATATCATTTTTTTTTAAATTATTAGATATGAATATATACACGATACATGTACCAAAAATATAATTTTTAAAACTTTTGTCTGTCTGTCTGTTTCTAATGGGTAATCTCCGGAACGGCTGGTCCGATTTTGACTGGTCTTTTTTTTTTTGGTATATAGCTGAAGTTGCTCCGGATGACTAAGAGTACTTTAAATTTTTGAAAATAAATAGGGTTCCGTGTAAAAAAAAAAATAAATCATAAAAAAAAAAATACAATCCGATTCAAAGAACAATTTTACGGACAAGTGCTATAATTTATGAGAAATATTTTTGCTTTATTAAGATAAAATACTACATTTTATTAGGAAAATACTTAGAGTTGCGTATAAAAAAATTAAAACGCAGTGAAGAATTTATGAAAAGCGGGCGCAGCTGTGGTGACACAGCTAGTTCTATAATAAGTATTTTTAGTAGGTGGGGCTTGGCTGATTACCACCTTTAAGTTTGAAAATATTTCGCGAAGCATCTATAGGTATGACTCAGCAGTGGAACTTGAAAGTCAGTCCCTCTAAGTTTGTTGTGTTTATTATCATAGACCAGATTAAAGCTGTTCAACATTACGCCCGCGGGCCATATTATGGCCCGCTTACGATATTTGAATGGCCCGCGTAAGTAAAGTATATTCCCACCAAGTTGAGAGTACAGTAATACAATAAAACACAATACCCTATTATAGTTAACAATAGTTACAGTTAGTGGCCCGCCAAAAATTTTGAATCGTCCGTGTGGCCCGACTGATAATAAGGTTGAGCAGCCTTAGACTAGATCGTCACTTAACATCAGCTGAGGTTGTGGTCAAAACGCAAATACAGTTTTTTTTAAACTGATCTTTTTTATCTTTCCTTTTATCTATACTCATAAATAAAATTGAAGTGTCCAGTGTGAAGTGAATTCCAAATTTCATTTAAATCAGTCAAATCATTTGAGAATATATGACATTTTTAACACGAAAGATTGTAAAAAATAGAATGTACGAGTATGTACGATTTTACAGGATTTCTCTCTTTTTAGTATAAAAACGTCAGAAAGTATGACAGACTGCAGGATTGCATGGACAATCCAATCGGTTTGGTTATTTGAAATATATGTATTTTGAGATAACAGCCAATTTGTTAGATTTAAATAAAAATGGCTGTTACGTTTTTGTATGAAACATGCGACATGTATGCATGTACGTATGTGTAAAGAAATATCTCAGAACGATTTACTACAATAACATTATTTATTATTTACACAATTTAAATTATACTACGGGTAAACAATTTCGCTAGTTTTTGTTACGACAGAATCTTAAGACTAATCTAAGTGCGACTGCTTCTCATGACTGATGACTACGACTGTGTGGTTGTTATAGTATACTTGTGAGTGTTTATGCGATTTTTTTAATAAGGTTATAAGATATCGGGTTTTAGTAGCGCACCACCACTGGTGTACTTGTGATACGTTGTGCCGCTATAAGTCGATTAAGATATTTGATAGTACAAGTTGACGATTTCAATCTCGCAAGTGGTTTAGAGCCTTTTCAAAGATCATCACGACGACCTGTCTTGCGCCACCCACATCCAACGGATTCCCGCAACCTTCACCAGGTCGTCGGTCCGCGTTTGGGGGGGCGGGGTACCCACGCTAAGTCTTCCGGTGCTTGGTAGCCGTTCGAGAACCCGTTAGCCGTTGAAAATTATACTATATATACTATAACATAAAGATAATATTCTGAGAATTTTTATTGACCTATGTACAAACCTCACCACGTATAATCAGAGTTCACAAATTTGAAGAAAAAAAACATCATATGATTAATGGACGACCTCTAATTATTATGATTGAATTGTGAACACTTATTCTTACAATTTATTCCATTCTTATAATACTCATATTATGAAAAGGTAATTTAGCATCTCAACATGTCAAGTCATAAAATGATATATATAATATGTTAATATTTCGTCATATCATCACTCTCACGCCAGGCACGGCTAATATCATTATTGTGATAACACAATATTAGCGTCGGTTATGGGTACCACTTTGAAGGTTTATTACTTCATGAATTTGTATACAATAATCTATGAGCATACTATAATCTTTAGACATTATAAAATGTATTACTATAATATTGTGTGGGCGTAGTTTTTAGTGGAATTACTATTAATTGTCAATAGAAACTTTCTTGTTAAGAATTTTAAAACGTTTTTTAAAGATAGCATTTTGATCACAATCTCATCTAATGTTAAGTGATTATGTGGTCTAGGATAGTAAACACAATAAGCCTAGCTCTCAAGAGATACTACCTGAACACACCTGTTGGTGATTGGCAAAAGGTTTTCAAATCCAGTAATTTTTCCACCCGCGCTATTATACCTCCGGGCGGTGACTATCGCACCAACCATTCTCGCCGTTAGCGGTCTGAACAGCGGTCGACCAATAGTCATCAATCATTTGATTAGCTTCGCATCTAACCCCATCCCCGCACATAGTGCACAAGTCGGCTTTTCAGCCATATACCCCATAGCCTCAGAGCTAAGCCCCCCACAGTAAGGAAATGCCCTACCACCACACAATTTTTACAGTTGGCAACCCTATTAACTTCTCTACATCGCGGCGGCAATTAAACCCACCGCGGATATTACAACGTTTATGAAATATAACAATAACTAATGGCATCCATTCGTCTTAGAAGGCAATAGTAACAGAATTTTACCTTCAGTTTCCTCCGCTGTCAGAAATGCTTTCGTGTGCCGCGAGACACGTCCGTACACAGAGAGTGGGGGAAGAGTGGGAGGGGGGGGGGGGGGGGATGTAATGTTCTGGTAGGTGAGAATAAAATAAATAATAAAAAAAAACGTTACGGCGCGGCAGGTAGGCGGCGAGGAGAGGTGCTTGTAATAAAAACAAATGACACGCGTGCTGGCTGGATAACACGGAAATTACCGGGACATAAGTATAGTGCTGGGCTGGATTATGTACCTATTATACGTGATTTTTATCCTTTCTGAATCTAAATAAGGTAGCTGCCTGCTTCGTTTGACATACGTTGGTCAAAGTACTGAATCTATACATTATAGAAAAAAATATGTATACGAATGGTTAATTCTTGCGAAGTGATGCCGGCTACGTTTATATTTGGAAAATAATTAGGATGCCGCGTAAAAACAAATGTTATCACGCCTTTCTCCCGTGGGGATAGGCAGAGACTACGTCCTTCCACTTGCTACGATCTTGACACACCTCTTTCGCTTCCTCTACTTTCATGAGCGCTTTCATACATGCTTGTTGGTTATAAGTAGTTTTCACCTGGCCTTTATTTAAGGCGTTTTCGATTTTGTCTAGATACGTTAGCCTAGGTCGACCCTTACCGACGTGCTCATTCACCCTCACCTTATAAATTCGTTTCGTTAATCTTCTGTCATCCATCCTCTCTACATGTCTAAACTAACTAAGCATACCTTTTTCTATTTTGGTCACCACATCCTCTACCACACCACAGCGTTCCTTTATCATATTATTCCTAACTTTGTCAATTATCTTCACTCCAGCTATACTTCTGAGACTTCTCAGATGAGAATGTGGAGATCCACAGCGTTAAACTTACCTTTACGCTTCTTCTGCCAACCCCAGTATTCACTACCATACCTAAGAGTAAGGACCAGGAATCCTCGGTGCACAGCCAAACGTGCCTTTTCAGTTACTTTCTGGCTGCATATGGAGTTACGCAGGATCCCATTCCCTATCAAAACTCTTCACTCAACATCATCGTCACACTTTTCATATTGCGTAACCTTTATCCCAAAAAAATGATACCTCATGAAATTTTCAAAAAAAAATCTGATTCAATGAACAATTTTTGAATTTGTGAGAAATAGTTTTACTTTCTGTTGGTACCAAAATATTTTTGCGCCTGTACAAAAAAATAGGGTATATTTCTTCCAATGATAACTTAAAAAAGATATTATGCGGGAATTTCTATTAGTTACAAAAGGAGAAGAAAAATGTCTCGAACTGGTTTATTTTTGCCTTGAAACTTTAACTGTTTTTGAATATTACTTTTTTATTTTTTTATTCATATATAGATAATAAGTAAAGTTTTTGCGACAGAGTGATAAGAGTTGATTTGTCTATTTCAACTAATTATCTGAATAATATACCTATAAACGAACCTATAAAAAGAACAACGAATCCATTAGAAACACTGAAGCAATAGTGTATTCGTACACTATAAAAAAGCTCACAAAATAAAAAGCAAGGTTTTGAGACAGCGCGAACATAGCTCCATTCTTTCCCCCCGTTCTGTGATTTCGTTGCACACACAAAAAAAAGACGTAAATAAATTTTAATAAAAGAGCGAACACTTTTCCGTGCACTCGAGTGTAATGCAGGTGTGAGGTTTTCTGACGTTTTATCCTTGTTCTCTCCTACCTTGAATATTATGAGAGATGGTACATTCTCGTACACGCATTGTATAATATCTTTATTGTGTTAGTTGTATGATAAATGTTGACATTAAGAGGATATTCTCCGAGTGTCTGTTTCTGTGTATGTCCGGTTCTTAATAAGATTATTGTCGAGAGACAGTTTTGCTATGTATCAAGAATTACATACAAGCCAAGCCATCTTATTTCATTTAAATAAAATGCCTTGAAACATATAAGAGCAATTAGTGGAATAGATATTGCTATGTTACAATCAACAGGCGTCAAACTAGAGTATGAATTATTATGTTTTAAGTAAATATATTGCTTTTATACGGAATACAATGGACAGGAAATAGTGAGTTATATTTTGTATTAAATTTTACATAAATATCAAATGTTTTCTTAAAAAAAACCAAATACGTACGGCAATGTCCTAAATAATATCGATGTCAGACCGCTTTCAGACGTTATTGTGACCGAGATTTATAATATCTTATTACATAACTCGCCATGTATGTATATATTACCCGTCATTTTATTGTGTTTTATTCGAAATTCTAAAACAATCTTTCGCTAACAGATCAACGGATTGTACGAATAGTTGGCAAATGGCAACTGGTTGTTTCTGGATTAAGATTCTATCTAATAAGTGTCATATATGGTGTACATTAACCTACTGCTTTCTATTACATTATTTGCGTAAAGTAATATTTATATACAATTCTCTGTTTTATTATGAAATATTTTATCCAAAATAATAATAACGTAACGAGTAAATAAATTTGGAGGTAAAAATTTCACTGACTTTTTGTTGTAGTCTTGTAGACATCTTTTCCTAGACATCGTAAACGTATTTTCATAGACAAAATATATGTATGATAAAACGCAAAAAAAAAAAACCAAAATGAAACTTCAAAATATCAAATTTCAATGTATGCGTATGCCATGCCATGCGATGTAAATTGCTAAGCCGTATTAAGATAAATATGTTTATAATAATTATGTTAATAACAAATAATTAGGAACTTTTTAAATTATGTACAAAATAATAATAACAATAAAGTTACTTCGGTAAAAATAAAGCGGATAATTAATAAAATTACATTTATTACGTATAAACGAACAAACTAATTATACTTCATATGAATGGAGGGAAATTTCATCGGTTACAGCAGCTAATTCTAATTCTTCTCATCCAAGTCATATTTTCATATTAACTTTTAGTGTTATTAGTCAATTAACGTCGCAGACATACTTGCCATAATCAATGTTTTATTTATGTATATCCATGGAACTAAAGGGTAATTTGAGTTCAATTCGTTAAATCATTTCTCTTGGTTGGTGACTGAATAAATAAATAAAAATAACCTAATCTATTCCCAAGTATAAAAGGAATTTAATCGAGTGTCGTCATAGTAGTCATCATTAAAACTATTTAGGAGATTTTTGAGCCTAAAACTCACTTCGTTTGTGAGCAATCAATGTATTCTATTAGGTATGTAAGTAATTTCTAGAGAGCTAAAGAACTCCTCACGACAAATCAAGTATTTGCTTTAGGGTTTTAAAAGTCTTTTATCTTTTGTTTACTTTTAGATTGAGTGTAATGCGCTTGTCAGGCTTCGTACGGAATACTACGTTACGATTATGATATAGTATATAATGTTTTGGGAAATTAACTGAATAGAATAACCTTCATTGTTGTATTAATCTTGATGACCGAATATTTAAGGTTCTTGATGGAGCAGAGAAAATATTTTTAAACGAAAAATATATTAAAACTATCAGTATAGAGAATCAAGTAAAGTTCCAAATAAATAAATAAAAAAATACTAAATGTAAATAAATATTTTAACATTTGCCTTAATTAAAAAAAATAATCCCGTAAAAAAATATTCGAATTCGCACTACGGAATAGGTCAAATTCCAAAAGGTTCATCTAAACGTTTTAATGCTAATAAATAACGTATAATTAATGAATGGTTCTGCGACAGTAATAAAAACAGAAATAATTCACCTCCGTACTACTCACTGCTTTGAATTTAAGAAGATAAAACGGACCCTTAGAAATTATAATTCAGAGCCGTCACTTAGTCGCGTAACGATGGGGCACTAAGGGAAGGGTGTAATATTTTCAACAGGGAAAAATCTGCCGGGATGAGGCATAAGCCACCGAGCGATGGCGTCACAGCATCCCCGAGATTCGTGGTAATCCCGTGAAAATCCCGGCCGCGGCCCGACGACGCCGCCCGCTGAATTTGAACAAGCTGTGTATACCTTGTGATGATTAGTTACTTGAAAGTCAGAACGGACAGTTTAATTAACCTATTCGCATAAAATAAGTTATGATTAAGATGCTATGTTATAAAAAAAATTCGGATGAAAATGATCTATCGGTGACATAATTAATAGACGGTCCGAAAAAATATAATAATGCTTTATTTTTTGACTTGACTACTTACTGCTTTTGGCTTAATGATCGTTTATATTAGTGCTGTATCGGTTTTGCAAACACTGAGATCATTGAACCGAAACTAGCATACAGCTTTTTTTTACACGGAATAGGCTCAGTTGTTTGATCACAATCTCACCTGATGTTAAGTGTGGTCCAGGATGATAAACACACTAAGCCCAGAGATACGGGTTCTCAAATGATGTCGCCGGAACAGACCTATTGGTATTTGACGACAGGTTTTCAAACTTGAGGGTGGTAGCTACCCAGGCGGGCATCATTAGAAGATGCCCTACCACCATCCTTAAGGATATTAACACTTACAACATCTTTTCAAGAGAGAATCAGTTCAATACTTTTGCTTCTGTGTTAGTTTATAATTTTTTTCCGTTTAGCATTCATCGTGAAGTATATATAGTAGTATATAGTATTATAAAGAAGAAAATTCGAAAACTGTTAGTTTTTTCCTGAAATAATCAGTAATCAGTTAACATGTCATAATTAACCGATTGGTTTACTCGTTTTAACTACCTATTAATTATATTCGTATCACTTTACTCGAAGTTCTATTACTCGAAGAAATTATGAAAATAAATTCAATATAATCCAGATTAGACTGTTGAGCTTTAGCATTGTAACTCAGGGGAGTATAGGAGAGTGCCCTCTGCGAAGGTTCTGCATAATACTAAGCACAACTTACTCTATGGTCCATCTGAAGGGTAATTTATTTTAGTGCGTGTTTGATAAGGAATACCTAATCCTGGGCCGGCGGCGGCCGTTTTTGATCAATAAGCGATTAGATTCACCTCTTTCTTTCATTGCTCGTTTAATTTATCTTTTGGATATAAATACGCGAAACTTAGAAACTGTATTGTTTTTTAATCAAAGGTTCATGTGAATATATATGTGTGTGTGTTATTTTTTGTTTTTAAGTACATATGTATTAATTTATTTTAATTTTGACAATTTGCCTACAATTTTCACAATGATGATCGTTAGGACACAGTAATGACCTTGACATGCCTTCCTTATTATGAAAGTATCAATTGTTATTATTTATAGAATTAATTTCAAAATATAACAGGTTAACGGTCTGTTTGTTGGTAAGCGGTTGCCTGCAATATCAGTGAGATCCCTTTAAAAGTTGTTGGGCCTCACTATTGATACCCATACTTTATTTCTATGAGAAAACTGCAGTAGAAAGGATTTTCCACATCCAAAGAGTTTGAGTAAAGAAACTCTTCTGGAACCGTATTCTCCGTGATCATTTTGGCTCCAAGATATGAGGATGAACACCTAGCCGATGACAAGCCGTAAGATGGTATAATGTAGTGGGTGGTATCATATTGAAGGTGTCCTTTTCCTTACATTATAAACAGGAACGTTTGTCCGTCTTTGTCCTTTCAAAAACAAAATAAAAAAAATCACTTTAGTATGTTTATACTATAAATTATAGACGTATTCGTTGGTCAGTTATTAGTTTTATTTTTATAGCATTTGTTACCTTTAATGAAACTAGCATGTATTCCTGTAATATTTTGCCCCAAATTTTTATAGTTTATTTAAACCTAACCATAATCGACTGAAGTGTGAAAAGTGCAGAGGTAACCGCAAAATAGAAGCTGTGAGCGAAACATCTCGCCAGTTAATTGGTATAAACTTTTTAATTGGCACAGTCTTAATGCAGAGCCTCAAGGTTAACGATTTTAAACGGTTTGTTGAAATTAAATTAATATGATAAGTTGAACTTAAAACAACTTGTATTCATGGTCATAATTAATTAAAAAATGTGTAAAGACACTGACGTTTAGGCTATTGCTGGATGTCGAATTGTCGACGCTAATTACTATTATTTACTTTAAAGTTTCTATTAAAGTCAAAATTTCGCGAACATTGTTGCGAAATCCATTAACAAATTTACCTTTTAGATAATAGAAAAGAAAATATATTTTTGTCTGTGTATCCATTAATGAATTTTTAACTCGAAAAACATTTAATCGCATCACTATTTCGTCTTCTATGATAAAAATTTAAAATATATTTTCTTAAATTGGTTAATAAATATATTAAATAAATTATGAGTCAAATCAAATTAACGAAATACTCTGTTCAGTCTAGACTCTGAGAAGGGGCTTATAAACGTCAAAAACACTACCACCAATTCGGGAAACATTGAGTCGAGATGAGCCGGCATTTCTTCGATCTGTTTTTTTTTTTTGTTGTATATATATAAATAAATCTATACTGCCGTGTGGTGTCGGCTAAAGCTCGCGTGCATCATCTATGTTTATATTTAACAAAAGTCAGATCTACAGTTAGGCAAAAACGTGTTGCACCATCCGAGTTTAATTTAAATTACATTATAATTTAACTGTAAACATAACCCACGAAATCTGGGCGTTTAAAATTTAAACGAAGTTTATTTCGATTGTCATGACATCTGCCAACGATATTGAAGAGAGCTTATTATTTACAATGTACAAAAATATGTCTTTATTGTAAGATATTTTGTGGGAAACGTCTTTTAGCGATGTTTTCTCTTTTTGTTTCAAGCTAAGACCATCAGTTTTTTTTACATAAAATAGAATCCTTATGTTTATCAATAAGTGTTTGAAGACTTAATATTTCAGATTTTATAAAGTTACTACTTTTATCCCTAAAACATAAACACGAATGAATAAGTAATAATACTCAACAACAATAATAATTAACATGTCTTTCATTAGGATATATATTATAGTAATAAATGCAATACAAATACTATTTTTTTTAATTCTTGATAAACTTATTTGGTTTTTACAGTTAATAGGATTTGATACATAACGAAATATACCTAAAATCTTTGTTTTAGTCCAAACTGACAACAATAACAACACGTTTGTGTTCTATTTGTCAATATTGTTTATGACATTTTTACGATGTTACCATACATACAATATTTTCCTTAATATTTATTAGGAGATTGATCTCTCTTTCAACTGACAACTCTTTTAACTTTAACCCTAAAAGTAAAGATTAAGTTTAAATTTAATCTTTACTATAACTGGAGAATTTGTGCACTCCACCCTAAGAATAGTACCACCCCATATCTACGAGTGGATGTCGTAAAAGTCGACTAAGTGATAAACCAGGAGATGGGCAGCATCCAAAAAAAAAAACACCTACTGCGATCGCCAACCCGCCTGCCAAGCGTGGCGATTATGGCAATTCCCCCCTTTTGGGGGAGACCTTTACCCAGCGGTGGACGACTGACGGTTGAATAGATAGATAGAATCTATACAATTCATAATTACAAGGTGATTTTAGCCCATGCACAGGCAGGTGTATCACTTTTAGATGTCACCATCTTTCACATAATGATTAAAGCGCCTGAACTTATTATTTCAGCAAATCGGTAATGTTTAGTAATATGATTAGAAAAATAAATACTTTCAATCAAATATAGGACAGAGAACAATAGTGTTATTCATAATTTTTTAATTTTGAGTGTTGATATACAAATAAAATTCACTGTAAGACACTAACTTCGTGGCCACATTTTTCTAACTGGAATATGAAGTTTGACTTAGCATATTAGACTGTAACCCGTAGCTTTAAGGTTTAAAATCATTGCGATTAATTTCAATACAATTGGGTGAAATAAATGCTACGAGTTAGTAGAATAGTTTAGATTACCTAGAATTTGAATAAACGAGCACCTAATGGAAATTGATTAGGGGAAGGAACTCGGTATAAATCCTGAATACTAGAGACAGACTTATGATAATTAAATTGTAAAGAAATAAAACCGGTAAATTATATGGACACAAAAAAACTCCGGGATTTCAGAACCAACGACGAGACATAATTTTTGAAACATTTTTTTATCTTTTATTATCTGTTATCTGAAACTATTAACTTAACATTTTACAAATGTCTGGTTTTTTACATGTAATGGCGCTCCGAGCAATTATTATGTACTTTTTCTTATAGTTTATTTATAATCAAAACACACAAAACATACGGCTGTGTAAGTATACATTTTATTATTTATCTCTAAGCGCCAGCAGTTTTACGCGATCCTATACTTGCCACACTTGATAGCATGTTAACGGTTGACGTAGTAGCATTGGGTAACGAGAATATATAACTATTTCCCCTACCGAGAATCGCTCAACGTGGATGAAGAAGTTCTCTATTCCAAAAAAAAGCCTAACCCAAGAAGCTTTGCAATTTTACAGTTTTAACTATAAACGTTGGTTATACATAAAAAAAACACTAATTTCCACGTAGATGGAGTTGCAGGCACATTACAGCAGGTACATGCAGGTACATTAGAATCGCGATTATTCGGATATTCAATTATCCGGACTCATTCTTCACGGTTCTAATTACCGACTTGAAAAGTTGCAGGCACATTACAGCTGGTACATGCAGGTACATTAGAATCGCGATTATTCGGATATTCAATTATCCGGACTCATTCTTCACGGTTCTAATTACCGACATGAAAATGATTTGACGGCGCAACAAGACATATTACGACGTTTTTTTTTTTCCCCGACTCCGACGTGTAGGTACTATATAAAAAATGTTTATCTGTTTTAAAGGACAGATTGAAAAAAAAAAAAAAAACATATGTGGGTAAAAATGCGTCCGAAGAAACTTAATATGGATATATATCCTGAGATAATCTGTGCTGTACAGCGATAGTACATTTAGATCCGAATATGGGGCCAGGGGACATGTCAAAGGTCACTGAATAAACAGTGGAGCATTCCTGTAAATATTGTTTTAGGCGAGCGTGTTGTTTTTTGATTTCTCATATTACGTTCTGCGAGAGATATGATCTAGTATATTCGTCCTGTTAGATATTGATAAATAGTGTGTACATATAGACAATTTATACCATATTTTAGAAATGTTTTAAAAAAATTAATGTTGTTTAAATATCTTAAGTCAAACGTTTAAACTAGAGGCTTAACAAGATCACTTTGATCTCTCGTTACGTCGCGTCGGCCCGTTTATATTTATTAATTAAATAATGTTAAATATTTAAACGTGTAATATACGACGTAAAGTACAAGTTTAGGAATTTAAAGATGGCGTTTATGAATTCTACGAATAGTTAATGGATATGAATTATGCAGGAGTTATTTTAATACTTCTTTAGATTTCGGAAAAGGGAACGTCTTTATAAAATGTACATAATATTTGCACTTCTGATATACATACGATTTATTTAGATACAAATATGCATCCCTGTTTTTACCTACTCCACAAAACTATAGAAGTATGTTCCGTTACTAATTGTAGAGATCCCATAGAGGGTTTTCCACTAATATATTTAATGAAAAGTTTCTATTTTTATACATTTATTTAAAAACTAGGTATAAATTTAGATAGATATTTTTTACCAACAATGTTTTTCGAGATATCAAATTTATCTTAGTATAATGGTTTATTTTTGTACTGTAGTTTGATTGAGATACGCATATGCTGGAATCTATTTCTACGTAACAAACGACCTGTAATAACCTATTTAATATCGTGCTGACTATATTATTTATGTTGTTGTATTTTTTTTAATTCGCTTGTATTTACTTATTTTACAGCAATAAATTGGCTGATGGTAAATGAGATCTATCTCATAAGGAAATATTTGATAAGTATTCGTGACGGTAATTAATTAAGAAAAACAAAATACTGTTTATTTTTTATTTTATCTGACATAAGCAAACAAAACCAAATCATAAATCAACGTTAAATAGAAAAGACGAAGACTGATTACTTGATATTGACAATGGAATATCAAAAAATCACCTTGTCTTAGCTTAAACTATAAGATCTCGATCCTGGCCAATTCACACTAATGTGCCGGACCAATTGATATGTCAAAGATGCTCATACAGACGTCACGTACCAGGCGAGTATGATGGAGTAGATGGTATTCATTTATAACGTTTTGACAGGAAGTGGGCACTTGGCAGAATAACGACGAGGCCATCCATTCGAATAAAGTGATTCGTTGAATTGTATAATTTGATAATTCAGCAAGAGAAATCAGTATCGCTAGGAATGTTTGGACCGCGTTAACTCCCCGCAGAGTTTGTAAGCGCGTGACCCGACTGCTTAGGACTTTGACGGTACGGTACAAGCGACGCGATTCGAGCGGGTGGTGACAGAAATATTTTAGTAAAACTTGTGTGTTTGTAAAATAAAACAAGAAAATTCGAAACTATGAATAACCTATTTTATATTCTATAAAATTTCATAATTTGTTTATTGGGATTGTTAACATATTAATCTAATATTAACCATACAACATTTATCTTGTTTTAGCATTCATGCTCTGTGTAATAATTTCGTACTTTTTTACGTACTTTATTTATAGTCAAAACGTACGATAGACGGAGTAAGTATAAATTTATTTATTTATCGCTGGTCGCCAGCACTTAAATGGCATCTTATACTTAACATATATGTTGACGGCTGACGTTATAGCATTAGTAACGCGAATCTATAAGTGTTTCCCCTATAGAGGATCGCTCAACGCCGCTAATAAAGTTGGCACTACAAAAGCAGAAATGTGCTATTGATATCTTTGAAAAATAACATAAAGTCAATTTTGTAAAGTAAAATAGTTGTTTATTTATTACATACCCGCTTGTTATTGCAATTTCGTTTATTTGAAAATATTGTAGTATTATTACTTAATTCCTTTCTATCTATTACCTTTGATCAGATTCACTTCTGTATACGCGCATCCTAATTTATACGATACTAGCTGTGTGCCTGCAACAGCGCCCGCATTTCATATTTCACTGCATAATATAGTTTTTTATATTTTTTTATTCGGAACCCTAATTATTTTTCAAAAATTGTTTTGCTACTAACATTAAGCAAATGTATTTCTCATAAATTTAAATACCTGCAAGTAAAACTGCAATGCAAATAGGATTTTATTCAATTTTTTATGAGTTTTAATTTTTTTTACGCGGAACCCTAATAATTTTCAAAAATTCAAAGTACCCTAAATTACGTGGAGTAACTACAGCTATATACCAGAAGTCCCTTCAAAATCTATCCAGCCGTTCTGGAAATTACCCGTTAGAAACAGACAGATAAAATAGTATAAATTATAAAAATAGTATTATTGGTATAGGTGTCGTTTATACATTCATATCTATTTAGTAAAAAAAAAAAAAATAAATGATATTATCACATGACATTATGACATAGATTATTATCTATACAGATTTCTACAACGTAAGTGTATGACTATTATGATATATTATAAAAGTAATAAATATCTGCGTTGTAGAATCATTCATAGTAAAGAAATAAATCTCAAAATTGGAAATCCGTCCAGTAGATTTGAGGAACATTTTATTGAGGAGTGCTATTTTATTGACTCTCCACGATGTCCTAGCGTTTTCTCACGAGAATTTGTAATTTAAATTACTTTTTAGGGCACAACACTATTAAAAAAAATTACCTATTCTATTACAGTTATCAATACAAACAGCATTGGTTTTCAACGAGAAATATCCAAATTTGATGAAATGTGTTGAACAACTATATTCGTGTTTTGGTTCAACATATTCATGTGAGTCAGTATTTTCCTACTTAAAACAAACATGGGATTCTTTAAGGCTGGCAATTTCCAACTACAAACCTGATTTTGCTAATCTAGCGGAAGATGCTCAAACGCAATGCTCACAGTAATAAAAATAAGTAGTTACTAAAAATAATTTTCAGTTTTATGTTTTCCCTCTTAATAAAATAAAAAATACCACATCATTGTGAATGATGTCTGAAATTAACTGACATCTCTGTGCTTCCGCTAACATTATTAAGACTATGATTTGTATAGTTTTTATATGAAAATAAAAAAAAATTATATGTATTATATTTATTAAAAAAAAAGAACCAGATCGAGTTTCTTGCCGGCTCTTCTCGGCTGGGTTGTTTTCCGAACCGGTGGTAGTGTTTTAGACGTTCATAAGCGCCTTCTTAGGGCCTAAATTGAATCAAGATGTTTTTGATTTTGATTTCTGATTTTGTACTGAACTATGCTGTTTCATTTAAGATTTCAAGAAGTATGGTATTAATTGGTAGATCGCCCAGGGTTTCGTCTGTAAACAGTAGATCTTGCGTCTAATCAAGTCGGCCACCCCTGCACTAAACCATTTAGAGTATTTTTGTCGAATACATTTAATGTATAGATTTAGTTTCTTCATATTATTATAAACAATTGTAGGTCCTGTAATTCGAAATAAATATTAAAGGGGGATTCACATTCTATTCGTCTTTTGTTGTGTTTTTAGTTTGAATATTTTTAGTGCGTACATTTTTTTATAACGTAAGGAAATGCATTTACGTATTCCCCTAACAACTCAAATCCTGTAAGTATTTGAGAAACGTTAAGTTTATACCGTACTTAATCCAAGTCTGTATTTGTTTAGCCCGTTGCTAAAATAAACGTAACATAACATAAGCTCACGCCTTAACAGGCGGATAGCTCCCCGAAGGGTTAGGCAGAGGTGAAATAGCGAACTACAACCACTCACATTTTATCGAGCTTAGTTCCGTCCCAGATGTTATAGGGGGTAAGCCTGTCGCCATATCGGGCACAAATTGCAGACTCCAGGATGATACTGAGTAGGAAAACCCAATATCACTTGACCTGACCCGGGGATCGAACCTGAGACCTCAGAACGACAGTCGTACCGTAATACAACGGTGCCAAATGTGCGTCTTATTTTTCATATTTCATAACGTAAAATGACAGTAAAGTAAGTAAATGTAGGGTTTAATGTGTAATATTTCTAACATCTTGCTTTCTATAATACGATTTTTCATTTATATCGAAAAAGAAGGATATCGCTTGCTTCTTAAGACTCATCGCAGATCAGGCACTCAATACGGTCACGATCCGGGTTGCGAAATCAAACAAAATATTGTATTTGTTTTCTTCGGAACTTCTTTATTGTTTATTTTTTACTTTCCCTTGATTTATAAAATATAATTTTAAATTATCAATGGAGTCAAGAACAGGGAGGTGTCACTTTACGGTGATATCATGTATTTCTTATTTTAAAACTTCTTTTTTATCCAACCCAGCTAATGCTGTTGACCGGAAGGGCCTTTACAGCTTCACCGTAACTTTGGTGGCGAGTACTGAAGGCACTCGCCGCAAAAGGTAACCAGCACAAGGGCACCAAAGTGGTACGAACCTCGGCTTGACCGTTACCTGAGTCTAAAAACTCCCGCGGAATTTTAGTTCTAGCTAATCCCTACATTTTTGATTTGTTATAAAGTGGAACTACTCTTAATTTGTTAACAAACTTGGATCATTTTTTATTTATATATATGTATATAAATAACTATATTTATTTAATTGGCATAGATAAAGATATATCAATAGTTTATTCTCTTTTGCCAATCGATTACCTTTTGTTTAGTAGCTAGTTACATTTTGGGCATGCTGGAGGAATTTTTTTAAATTCTTTGTCACAAACCTACGGCATTTCTTGTCTATTCGGTATGTTTGGTTGTGACAATAGTAATTACTCTACTAACTAGCTCTTAATTAATATTGGAAACATTTATATTTTCTTGAATTTTTAAAACTTAATGCTTTTGGTCTTATTTTCGATGACTAGGCGAACATGAGTACAGAATTTAGTTAGATTCAATTAAATTTCCCTTATATCACTATTTTCAATCTAACATAGTGACTATGTATTCTTATTTTATTAGACACATTGTTTCGTGCCGAAAAAGTAGTTAAAGTTTATTGTTTAATCATTGTGGTCGGATATCAAGTCGATGAATGCAGGTTTGGTTTGGTTTAATGGTTTCCATCCATATATTCAACCAAAAGACGTCCACTGCTGGACGTAGATCTTCCGCAAAGATCTCCACGACGACCGGTCATGCGCCACCCGCATCCAGTAGAATCCCGCGACCTTCATCAGGACGTCGGTCCAACTTATGGGAAGCCTATCCACGCTGCGTCTTCGGATATGTGGCAGCCAATCCAGAACCTGTGGGGTCCATCGGGCATCAGTAATACGAGCAATGTGCCCAGCCTATTGCCACTTAGGTTTGGCAATTTTTTAGGCAATGTTGGTTACTTTGGTTCTTCTGCAGATCTCATCATTTCTGATTCGATCACGCAGTGAAACTTCGAGCATAGCTCTCTCCATTGCCTTTTGGGTAACTTTGAGCTTTCAAATTAGGTAAGAGACCACGTCCCAGTGGACCCACTGGTCGAGGACTTTTGTCTTGAGACACTGCGTTATTTCGAAGGAGAAATTTTATTTTACAAATTAGGTATAATATATGATGTTTTAACAATGTAATTCATTTGAAAATAAAATATATCATAAGTTTTCAAAACAGGTGGTAGTGTCTAATGACTGTCAATTGATTTTATTTATATTTGTTGCGTTTAGAATATCGTTCTCAGTTTTTGTTCAGCACGTGTTATACGTGTAAAATGCGAGGCAAAATGGCGGACCCGACAGTTATCTTCTTAATTGAAACGCATAGTAGAAGCGTGGTAGGTACACAGTTGTATTCCAATGTAAATGCGGTGCTCTAAATGTAGACGACATGTAAACGAACGTTGGTACGCCTCTAATAGATAAATATACTACCAGTGGTTTGTTTGGAAAATGTAAACGTAAGTTCATTTTGTGTTTTTAATGGTGGTAAGTTTATTTATTTAATAATACAAATCATTATTAAATATTATTAGGTATTTGTTACATCATATTGAATATTGAATTCAGTGGTGTAAACTATGGAATAATATATTTAAATGTGCAGCAAAAACATTTTTTTCAAAACTGCGATTAAACTGTTATTAAAAAATATGAACATCACCAACCGCTCTCTTCACCGTGGTTCGTCGCGACGCGTTAATGCTCTCTCTTTTACCCTCTCTCCCAAAACATATCACGCATCTCGTTCATGCACTTGATGGTGATAATAGAATAAACTAAAACAATATAAAATATTCTTTAAAGAAAGTAAGGTATTTAAGCTTGGGAGAACACATCTTTTTTGTTCTATTACAGTAACAGTGTAATTCGTATAATTTTGATAATTACAAGAAGACTATGTACGAATTATGTTCCCCCTCAGGTGGCGACCCAAGACGTGTCTCGATCCCCAACTGGGGAGGCTCTTGACGTCGCCGCCAGCGTGATACAGTAACACTGCCCAAACATTGAGGATTACACGCACAACATTGCATACACACTCCTGCACATAACACGTAGGTACATACGTTCTGTAAGGAACCTTTTTTTATGTCAAATAAAAAAATGTAGGGATTAGTTAGGATACAATTCGCGAGAGAGTTTGTACATTCAGGTAACGGCCAAGCCGAGGTTCGTACCATTTTGGTAACCCTTGTGCTAGTTATGTTCTAAGTCACGGTGAAGCTGTAAAGGCCCTTCCGGTCAACAGCATTAGCTAGGTTAAAAAAAAAGAAAAAGTTTTATGTTTAAATATTATATAGCTTGTTGTTGTAACTTAATTACATTTTAAATATACACATGCACATAACACAACATACAAATAACACATCTCACAGGCAGGACATTTCACAGGCCATACATAGTAACAAAACTCACTATACCATTGTTATGGGAAACTTAAGCAGGCCAGCATGACAGCGGTGACTGGCAGTGAACTCTGTTCAGTGTCAGTCATCGCTGTTTTGGATTGCACTGTGCTTACCATCAGGTCCAGTGCAGTCACTGTGCTGTCCATTATAAAAAAAAAAAAAAAAAAAACTTTAACGTAAAACTAGGAAACCGAAGTTGTGAGAAGCTGCAAGTGGGGCAATTTGGAGTTGGACGGCGGAACCACCGGGGCCACCGATTAGCTAGCTTTATGGAAAGGAGGAACTCTTTATGTTGAACTTTTTCTTCAGAAAGCGAAAACACAGGAAGTGGACCTGGATGAGTCCCTACGGTGTGACTAAGAATGAAATAGACCTCATCATGTCGACAAAGAAACAAATATTCAACGATGTCTTTGTGATTAGTTCGGATAAGACCAGTAACGGTCACCGCATGGTCAGAGGCATATTTAATCTGAATATCAAGCTTGAGAGATCCCGTCTGATGAAGTCTACGCTCCGTCCCTTGCCCATCCAAATACAAAACCCCTAGAGCTTACAGCTCGAACTCACAAACTGCTTCGATTGCTTAGGGAGTGAAGTGGACGAGTACAATGATGGGTTTGTGGAAGCTATCAGTACGGTTGGGTCTAAGTCTGCCGTATACATAGTACAGGCACGCTGTCTGACTTAACACTCGGGCTCATGGAGGAAAGACGTGAGATGGTCTTGCAGTCATCGGTCGATGCTAATAGATATCGGCGACTCAATAGAATGAACATGGATAAGACGAAAATCATATCTAATGTCCATGGTGTGCCAACTCCTTTAAAAATTGGTAGCTCTACGCTCTGAGTTGTAGACAGTTATATACCTAGGACAAGCCATCTAGTTAGGTAGATCCAACTTCGAGAAAGAGGTTAATCGTCGAATCCAACTCGGCTGGGCCGCGTTCGGGAAGCTACGTAAAATCTTCTCCTCCGAAATAACGCAGTATCTCAAGACGAAAGTTATGATATACGGCACTGAGACGTGGACACTTACAATGGTCCTAATAAGAAAGCTCAAAGTTATTCAAAGGGCAATAGAAAGCGCTATGCTTGAAGTTTCACTGCGTGATCGAATCAGGAATGAGGAGATCCGCAGAAGTACCAAAGTAACCGACATTGCCCGAAAAATTGCTAAACTTGAGTGGCAGTGGGCTGAGCACATTGCTCGCAGAACCGATGCCCGATGGAGTCAACGGGTTCTCGAATAGCTGCCACGCACCGAAAGACGTAGCGTGGGTAGGCTCCCTACAAAGTAAACCGACGACCTAGTGAAGGTCGCGAGAATCCGCTGGTGGCGCAAGACCGGTCGTCGTGGAGATCTTTGGGGGAGACCTATGTCCAGCAGTGGACGCCTTTCGGTTGAATGGATGGATGGATAAATACTGAAAATTAATTTAGCGATGTTCATGTTATAAGTCAAATAATTAACTAAAAGGCAAATAGGGAAACGTTAACTTTTATAATAAGGATTTATTAAAATATTCCTCCTATGTTATATCCAAATCTTTGATTGCTTATTAATATAGTAACATCATTTCAACTTTTAATTTAGTATAACATATTACGAACATATTTTAAAATTGATTTTGCAATAAATTGCAAGGAAATTCGAGTAACATTTTTCTATCACGATTAAAACCTTCACGGGATCAGATAGATAGTGATTTGTGACGCAAATACGTAATGGCTTTCGAACATTTGTCAAGCTGGGAGCGACGACGTTTGAAAAATTTCCACTTGTGCGATTGTAGGACGAATATGAGATTATACGGGGATATCCGCATACCTATTTCTGGATGAGCTCCATAAAGTTTAGTAAAAACTTTTTTACTAAACGTCGTTCTGTGTTGTTGTGTTTATTGTATCAAATATTATTTATTTATTTACATTAAAAATTTCTCAGCTTGTATAAAATAGACATATAAACTAAACTGATACATAAAATAAAGAGCCGAAAATTGAATTCATCATTATTTCAAAACTTATTATAACACTATGCGTATGTGCATGTATGTAATATGTATATATATGTTTGTCAATATGTTTATGTAAGGATATATGACTGTGTAAATTTTAAATTATTTGTTTACTAGAGTTATTTTCATTTGGTTTTTTTTTTATGATTAGAACTGGGTTAGTCTCCTTTTGTTTATTAAACGAATACTAGGGATATTAGGATTAGGTTAATGCAACTTTTCAAATATAAAATTAAGTCAGACAGACAAAAGTGTAAATTTTAAAATAATTTTTTATGCCACTTTTTAACGCCCACACGAGATATGTTGTTGAGAAAATATATTTAATTATTTTTTATCTTCTTATATCATGATTTTCGTTCATTCATTTTTATAGCTTATTAATCGGTAACTTTAGGCGCACAAAATTTTACCAAAATCGGTCAAGTTATTTTTATATTAATTTTTATTTAAATTAAATACGAACATACACAATATATAGTCCACTGGGAAGCAGTTCATTCGGTGTACAAAGCTGAATTTATTTCCAATGTAACGGAACACTTCTAGTAAGATTCGAATTATATATCGAATCCGGAAATACGTCACTATATCATTTTAAACGGTTTTCGTCGAACGCGAACGATGGGCGGACGGGCAGGTGTGAAATGTCGACATTAAACCGTTGAAGGTAACATGCGAATTCATATGAAATCTTTACGGACATAGCTTTTAAATTTATTTTGATTATATTTATTTACTAGCCATGTGCCTGCGGCTGTGCCCACGTTTCATAGATTCACTCTTTTTATATAACCAACGGAAATTAATGTTTGATGGTCATGTCCTCAACGGACGTTCTTTGTTCACAATTTCATTACGGAACCCTAATTATTCTTGCTATATTTTTTTGATATTAAAATTTAAAAAATTAAGCATTTGCCGGTAAAATTGACAATTCAATTTTTTTTACAATTTCTAGGGTTTTAATTTTTTTACACGGAACCCTAATTATTTTCCTATCTTACCGATTTATTTATTACATATTCAGTAAAAAGTCATTATTTTGATTTTACAAACAGATATCATTATATATATATATATATATATATATATATATATATATATATATATATATATATATATATATATATATATATATCTATTTAACTTCAAATTTCATTACAAAAATATATCTAAAAACAGTTTTAGAAATCAAATGAAAATCTTTTTAGTAAATAATTAACACAAAATTTATCCACATTTATACACATTACATACACACGCACACACACATACAGAGACACACACATGTAAACATTGTCTAATAATTAGTTTTTAAATAGTTATAAATTCATTTTTGGCTCTTAATTTTATTTATCAGTTTAGTTTAAATGTATTTTTTATACGAGCTGTGAATTTTAATGTAAATAAATAAACACATTTTTTTAAATCTATGTGTATCTTTGTACCGGCTAATCTCCGGAACGGCTGGACCTATTTTACTGGCAGTCGCTGAAGTTATAAGATGTAACTTAGGCTATTTTTGTTCATGGAAAAAAAATATGATTCCAAATAAACAAGAATTTAAACATGAAATTGTGAACAAAATCCGACTCAATGCATAATTTTACTGGCAAGTGTTTGAATCTGTGTGTGATAAATGTCTGCTTTTTGTAACTACCAAAAATAATGTCATGGCTTATATAAAAAAGGGTCCATGTCATTCCGATGACAATTTAAAAACTGTATACTACGAAGTGAATAATTGGATGGTATAAAATATAAAAAGAAAAAAATCGTGATTTGTGTTTTTTATTTTTTCGTATTTATTTATACAATCACTACAAATTCTCTCTAATAATTACTACAATGAATATACGATAATAACAGCAGGATATCAGATCTTATAAGTAGGTTTAGTTGCAAAGTGCGATATTATCGTAAAAACAACTTAGATAACATTATAAGGGAAACGTATCACGTAAAACCGGGCGGTTAATTTTTGGCGTTCAAGTGATAAGCGATATGTGATTTTTATTGCATAATCTTTAAAATTTCCTTTGTTTTACATTACATAGACAATATTAAAATTTTCTCACCTGTCTTTGTCGTGTGATATCTCGTTTCTTCGGTACTAAACTTAGTGTCTCTAGAAAAATGTTCGCGGGAGGCATAAATCGAGATTTTGAAAGGTTTTGCACGCCAGCATAACTGCGGTAATTGATGATTAATAACCAATCCTCAGTAACGGCACCTTCAGGGTGTCAAAGGGTTGGTAAAATTGCCCTAAATTTTGAGTACATATAACTAGAACAGCCCTTAATTTGAATAGCAAATCACTATTACTCCGATATCTTACCTGCAAGTATACAAGGTACTTTGTAATAGATAAAAGAAAATGATTCAATCGTTCTTAGATGTCGCTGTAATGATATAACTCTTATCTTTTTATAAATAAAACGCGTTTTATAAACAAGAAAATGTGTGTGTTTTAATATGGAACAAATTTTTGCCTTTTGCCTTGGCCTGCATGAGTAAAAAGAATGCAAAGAAGTGAAACTATGCAAACGATTTCTAAAGTTGCGCTATCTGGATGCCTCGCGTCAGATTTAAAGCGAGCTCTTAAAGTAAATAAAACAAGGTAAATGACATGTGACTGCCGATGATGAAAATTTGATTCTTTCCTTTGTATTTTCTGGAGTATTTTTTTTTTGCTAATTTGGTCTATTTATTTTCCTTCTCTTTCAATTATTATATTTGATAGCTATAATGTACCTTTAATAACATAAGTAATATTTTAATTATTTTAAAACTAATTTATTGTATGGTATTTACAATTATTAACGAGAAGTAGTCGGTTTCTTTAATTTTTAAGCAAAGATTGGAAGGTGGCACCAATTTATAAAGATTCCATATAGTTAATAATATTCTATACTCTTATTTAAGAGTATTTAAATAACAACTTGAAATAATTGCAGATCAATATGAAGTATGAAGCTAAAATATACCAGCGTACAAAAATAAAATCTGGATCTTTTCATATAACTTTAAATGTTCTACTTCTGATAGAGTAAATACCTCGAAACTTCTGTTAGCCTGGTAATGTCTGAACAACGCTGATCTCGAGTTTTAGTTATAAAAGATATTTGAAAAGTTCACTTGTCTTACTGGCTGGCTAGCAGTTAGCTAGGTAGATGATATCTAGAAACTTTTACACCTACTGAAATTGCACGAGAAAGTTTCATAATGAAATACAATGAGGCATAAAAATTAACTTTTGCAAAAAAGATAGTAGTATCTTATTCGTTAGTTTTTTTTGGTACACTAGGTTATTTTTCTTTTGTTTCATGGGCCTCGGCATGGGCCGCCCCCTGGGGCGAGCATCTCGGTGGGGGGGCACCGGATTCGGGTGAAGGCCCAGATGAAGTACCTGGGCCTCATCCTGGACGGCAGATGGCGGTTCGAGTCCCACTTCAAGGGACTTGGACCGCGCATCGCCGGTGCCGCGGTGGCACTGGGGCGCCTCCTCCCGAATTTGGGGGGGCCTGGCCAGAGGTGCCGCCGGCTCCACGCAGGGGTCGTGCGAAGCATGGCCGTCTACGGGGCACCTGTGTGGGCGGACGCCCTTAGCGCCCGTAATATCCGTGTGCTGCAGTCAGTGCAGCGCACGGTGGCGCTAAGGGCGATACGCGGTTACCGCACGGTGTCCGTGGCGGCGGCCTGTGTGCTCGCCGGCTCCCTGCCGTGGGAGCGAGAAGCGGAGGTGCTCGCTGCCGTGTACTGGCACTCGGCAGCGAGGAGGGATGGTGGTGGGCTCCGCTTGCATCCGGCGGAAATCAGAGAGGAACGATTGGAGAGGCGGGAAGAGGAGATGGTGAGGTGGGAGGATAACCTGGTGGATGCGCGCTATGGAAGGCCTACCATAGACGCCATCCGCCCGGTCCTCCGGGAGTGGGCGGGGAGGAGGCACGGCTCCCTCTTTTTTAGGCTTGTGCAGGTACTGTCCGGACATGGGTGTTTCGGATGGTACCTGCATAGGATAGCCAGGAGGGAGCCGTTGCCGGGGTGCCACCACTGCGACGCGGCGGAAGACACGGCGCACCATACCCTCGCGGAGTGCGCCGCGTGGGAGGAGCCGCGTCGGGCAGTGGTGGCGGTGATGGGGTCGGACCTCTCGCTGCCGGCGGTGGTCAAGGCCATGGTCGGCAGCGAGGAGGTCTGGGGGGTGGTTGCCTCCTTCTGTGAGCAAGTAATGCTACAGAAGGAGGCAGCCGAGAGGGCCAGGGAAGAGGATCCGGGGGCGGATCCTCGGAGGCGAAAAAGGCCCAGGGGGAGATGGGCACGCTACGTACGGAGTTTCTTTCGTATGTAGGCGTGCCCAGGGGGGGGGGGGGGATGGCGGGGGGGTGTTGGTGTTGGTGTGGGGGGTGTGTGTGTTGTGTTGTGGTGAGGTGTTTCTTCTTCTGTTCTTGGTGTTCGTTCCTTTTTTCTGGCTCTTCAGGTATCCCTCTCCTTCCTACGTCTTGTCGATTAAGACAAGACGAGTGAAGGGGAGGGACCTACTTTCCTTAAGCAGTGGCGGGTTTCTTCATCCCTTTCTCTTTGCCCGCCACTGCTCTGTCCAACTCTTCCCTTTTTCTTTCTATGGGGGCGGGAAGTATGTCCCGCCCTCTGGATGTTTGACCAATTGGTCATACCTCTCTTTGAGAGGTGGGCTAAGAGGTGGAGAGGAAGTATTCTCCTCCATCCCTACCGGGCCATTGCACGGACGAGGCCTGGTGGGTTCGCTGCAGGGGGCGAAGCGGTGCTTGCGAAAGCCACCCCCATCCCAAATGCAGCGGAAGGCCCCGGGGGGTTTTAGTGGGTATTTCCGGGCACTTCACGCCCGGGTGAGTCCCACATTGGCACGGAGCTCGTCCCTCCGTGCCCCCTTACCTATTGCATTGGGGGACCCCGGTCTCACTAATGCAATAGGTAAGGGTAGTGCGTAAATGCATTTCCCCCCGTCAAAAAAAAAAAAAAACAAAAAAAGGTTATTTTTCTTTATATAAGGCTTAGTTGGATAAATAACTTAATCACTTGAAAAAAAGTATAGAATATGACGCCATATTGGTTTATGGCGTGGTAATATACACTATTAAATCAATGTTATTTCAATTGTTTGTACTCTTTTTTTTATATTATTTTGCTAAAGGGAAATGCGTTACAAATAACATGGAACATGAGTTTTGGGGTACCCTTAAAACTCTATAGAAATATCTGGATAATCCATGTTTTACTAGAGTGTTTTTTTACCCACTTCACACTGGTAGAATTATGTATAATTGGTATTTAGTGAAGAATTCTAAATTATTAATAATGATGCCCGCCTGGGTAGCTACCACCCTCAAGTTTGAAAACCTGTCGCCAAACACCAATAGGTATGTTCCGGCATCATCACTTGAGAAGCAGTAGCTCTAGGCTTAGTGTGTGTACCATCCTGGGTCACATCATCACATAACATCATAGCTAAGGGTATATTATGTAAAAAACAATTACTGACATCACATCGAACATTTTTGTAAAAGTTATGCCAACGTTTACGTGGCTATAAGATAGGAGGGTATATAAGTTTTATTTATTCATTTTGTTTATTTGGGAAACACACAGTTAATAAAATACATATCTGAAATTGCATAATAACATTACATAACCCATTCAAGTTTCCTCTAAAATTATAATTAATGAAAAGTAAATATGACAATATTAATCTATATTAATTTTTCGGTAAAGGGTACGGTAGACTCGATTGAAACCTTACCTGAATAATAAAACATAAAAAAATAATGATTTCGAATCGATTACATACATATATCCGCAAAATTCAGATTGTCGAGTATTTTGTTAAATTATAATTCTGCAAATGGCAGTCGCCATGTTGGGCACTCGGATGCCATCTTGAGTTCGTTAAAGTCGATTCATACGTATCAGTGAAGTTACAGTTCCTATCTACCTACATTTTGTAAAAGAATGTGTATTATGAGTCACATTTCACCCGAGAGAAGCCGGGTTTTCATCTAATATCTTTATAAACACAACCTATAATATCATGGCACACACTATAACTAAAAACTTTTCTGAGTATTTTTTCGAAAGAACTGATGAGACATGCAAATATGTAAATTTGATTAAAATTATTATCATACACTAGCTGTGCCCGCGACTTTACTCGCGTGGAATTCAGACAATTATATTCTAATAGACGGCCTATAATCTCCCTTTAGATGTAATCTATCTATACCCACCCCGTCCCGTCTAGGCCTCTACCCGCGGAGGAGGTCCACCGGCCACTCCAGGCCATTTCCCAGACAGCCTTCCGCAGAAAGTTCTTCCGTGTGTCGTTCAAATTACTAAAGTTTTGATAAAGTGGACCGATTTTAATGAAATAAAACCTTGATGCAGCTCCGGAATATATTTTATAATTATCTTTAAAATGTCCTCAGTACTTTCTAGTTGATGCCTGCATAACCAAACAAATAGACACATACATACATTTCTAAAAATGATAGAAATATATTTAATTACGTATTTTAAATCACTTGCAATGATTCTTGTCGCAAAAATCGGAAATGCAGATACAGACACTTGAAATTTACAATTTTATTATTAGTATAGGTGTTAATTATTGATCTTAACTGAAAAAAGGGGGTACTTGGATTCTATTGGAGTACCCGCGAGAATTGTCGCAGAGTCCAGTTTGGTAATAACTTGACGCGAGGATACACGTTTTTATAGGTGAAAGTTAAGTGCTTAACTTTAAGAGTGCCAAATTATATTTCCACCCTAGCCTTCCTAGCTATTACTCAGTTCACACATTCATACTATACACTGGTACCTACACACGGGCTACGGAAGGTGAAGCAGGACACCGGCGTTACTCAAGAGGTAAGTGTCGATCTATAAGATTATTTTGGTCTACTGCGAATCGCAGGTTGGCCAGGGTTAATCACGACCCCGAATCGTTTAGACTAGGGCCCAGCGCGATTCGTTTGATTACAGTCGTGACTAACTCGAACAATAGGTATGGCATAAACGAAATAAATAAATGATCTCCATATACCTTGTTGAGTTGGGTTTTATTTTTTTACGTGGAACTCAAATTATTTTCGAAAATTAAAAATATCACAAGTTACCCGGGGTAACTTCAGCTATTTACCAAAAAAAGTTCTGTCAAAATCTGTTCAGCCGTCTCAGAGATTACCCGAAACCAACAGACAGACACAAGGACAAAAATTTTAAAAAAAAATTTTTGGTATAGGTATCTTATACACATTCATATCTATTTAGTAAAAAAAAAAATTCACATTGCAAACAGACACTCCAATTTTGTTTATTAGTATAGATAAATGTGAAAAAGATTTCTGAATTAGAGATTGTATGAGTCTAACATACGAATGTATGGATAAAAAAACATATTTCGTTCAAATTAAATGGTCTACATCGCTTCGTCTCGGGCCGCTTTAAAAATCAAATCTCGACGAAATAAAAATCACGAAATGAATGGATTTTCTGATGTCGAATTCCACAAGGGTCCGTTTATTGGATATCGAAATGATAGGTTCATTTAGGGCACAGTTTCTTTAACACTGACGGCATCCGTCGCAAATGGAAACTTTTTACGTTCCCGAATGTCGATAGTGCCCATAAAAAGGGGTAAATGTGCCTAATTTGGACCGCTTTAGACTGATTTATTTCATTAGACGTTTTTATGTTTTACTAATAGGGTTATCAGCTTATGTAAATGAAAAAATTTGATTTTATCTGAAAATATCCAGAACCTTCGATTCTACTGATTTGTATATTTTCATTTATAACTTTGCTCATAATAGACACAAATTAATTGGAATGTTTTTATTAAATAATGTTTTCCAATTAAAAATATATTGATATTATTCCAACGTGTAACTTATTTTTGTCCCTTCATTACCACTATGAGCGTTGCTAGAGTTGAATTGAAGTACACATAAAAACTGACGTAAATTACTAAAATAAATTTATGGTAGTCGGTAGGCAATTGCTATTTATCTCAAATTTCCAATTAAGTCTTACATTTCATTAAGTTAATATGGTTTTGAGATCGGGATCTGTGTTTATTTAACTTTACTATTACCTTAATTTTAAATAAATAAACTTTTAAATATATAACCTTAAATAAATCTCTACAAATAAATTAAAGTGTTTGTAAAATGAACATAAAAGCTTTTTCCTATATATTCTCAAAATGTGTATACCCGTCTGTCCGTTTTGACGGGACTTTCTCCTGTACATAACTGAAATTATAAAGAGTAGCTTAGACTAGTTTTATTTCAGAAAAATAATTAAGTAAAAACTAAAAAGTCATAAAAATTGTAAATTATATTTAATGTTTCAATGCTAAATACTTAAATTTGTAGGAAAGATCTTTACTTTCTGTTAATACCAAAAAAATATACAGCCTTTACAAAAAATAAAGTACATTAATTTCTAATATGCATTAAAAAACTATATTACACAGTAAATAATTGTAAGGAATAGTGAATATGATATATGAAAGTATTTTTAGGTATTTTATTTGTTCATATAATTTTGAATAAGTGTTTCGCCAGCCCTAAGTAAAAGACTTTCTATTTAATTTCATCTAATTCTAGAAACTTGGATCTAATTATAAATCGTGCAAAACGCCAGACGATTGTTTGATTTAATAAAACCTGTATAATGTGTCTTGACATTTTTACAGTGAGATGTTACCATAAAAATGTTTCGGAGTAAATAATTTGAGAGAGAAAATATAAATAAGAATTGAGAATAGTTTGAAAGAGTTTATGTGTGTTGTGATTATTGTTGTCCCCAGACACTGAATGTCGAACTCAGATTCTTTAATTGAAGTAAAGTGATAATGACTGAATGGTAGTGTGCTTGGATAGCTCGTTCGATTGTTATTCTACAATGAATCGCGATCATTCGACCGTAGTAAATTTTATGAAGTCTATCTGGCTTACTAGTAAAAAATCTATCGGCAAGCGATTTATATACGTGTTTTCTGATAGCTTCACTTGAGATTACTCTAGGCTTCCTCTCTAGGCTAGCTACCTCTATTGCCTTTTGGGTAACTTTGAGCTTTCTAATTAGGTCCATTTTAAGCGACCACGTCTCAGTGCCTTCAGTCATTACTACACATCACAAAAATAACTTGCACGCGATCCATATGGCAACTACTTCATAGTCAGTGATACGGTGAAAAAGCGACTTTTTGAACGATTATTGAGATAGGTTTATAAAGTGTTGTTTGGTAGAATGCCGTCGTGTCCCAGACCAGTTGGTATTAGGATCGGATTTCGCGTACATTCAAACCAACCTATCTGTAACGAGCCTGAGTTTCCGATGAACAGTGCAAACAATAATAAATGCACAAAACGTATTTGTTTTCTATTTGAGACCTAAGAACACTTAAACAATATTGCCAACATAAAGCAATAATTCGAATGATGAACGATATTCAATTGATGACGGCGATACTTTGCGGAAATCCATTATAAATAACATAGTTGATGTTACTTTGCTACTTCCGCTTAGAATGATTTTCAGATGTCACGTCTTTTGGAGCCTAAACAAATGAGGTATCATAATATTAATATGTGAAGCAAAGACTTTATACCCCTTTTTACGAAAATTCCGATGACGCAGGAGTATGACATTTGGCACACTTATAGTTTGTATAATATTGTTAAATTATGCATAAAAAATAAATTAAATTAATAAAACAATACAGTTCACACACTACCATTAGTTTGACACAGACACAAAGCGTCAGACTGGCCATACAGTCGAGGTGGCATTTACTTTTTCCAGAGGATTGCTTGCACAGGTCCAACCATTTTTCGAAGTTTGTCTATTTCATTTCTCTCTAATTGTATGAATGAATTATCTGATCTAGTTTTACATTTAGGACGCAAGAGCCGGGATCTATCCTGCACGGGCCCCTTGCGGGGATTGCGGCAACCGGAGGATAGGAAGCCCGCGCTACAAAACAAATAATATTACAATAATGTTGCGTTCTCCAATTCCAACAATTACGTGATAGTTTTTCTTAAACCAAAACAGCAATTTTATAGATGTTTTTTTTCCTCATATTCTAGAATTTCTAATGCTTGATTCTTAATGACAGAAACGTTTATAAGTTTACAAAAAATTTCATGTTAATTTAACATCTATATCCAGTATAAATTCCAAATGGTTTACCTTATCGTCTTTAAATCCATATCAATTAAAACTTTCTGTCGCAAAGCAATTGCACGGATTAGTGATATCTGGTCGGGTGGCTTCGAGTATTGTCGACTTCAGACAATTCGAGGAGTTTCAGCTGATGGCTCAGGGGGGTCGATGCACTCGACTACTGCCGGTGAAGTTTTATTGTCTTAACATAATAGTTTTTATTTCAATCCGTTTCTAAATTTTGCTTTTGGACACTTCACTTGACATTTTCAAACTTTCCAAACTTCTCTTTCATTGTCAACCTGTAGTTTCTTTTAGTGTTAGTAAATAAGTATGCTTTTCCTTTAAATTCAAGTGATTACTGCAGCTAATGACTAATTACTCACAATATGATTAATATGCTGGTGCGCATTGTTACGAGACAATGAAAATTAGTCATTCGACATCCCTGTTGTAAATTAGACAAATTGTTAAATGCACGAGGAGCTATTGTTACGAGTAATATATAAAAGATAGAACTTGTTAAATAATATGCTTCCTTAACAAAGCGATATAATAAATACGAGAATAAATTTAAGGTTTCCTTCAAAAATCCAATATAAATTTCCGATTTTACTGCTTCACTTAACTCCGGTATTTACTGTTGAGACGTCAAGAATATCACGGAGATGTCTGCATCGTTTTACTATAGGGGTTAGAATATATTGTCAAGCCATCATAATTCGTAATCAGCGTAATGTTTCAACATTTATCGAGAAATTCCCTTATAAATACATTTCAGAATTAAATATAAAACTAGAATTATTATAATAATGAGGGAAAATACTGTTTATAATTTTTTTAATACAATAAAAAGAGAAAAACGGTTGTTTAATCGGATGAGCAAAAAAAACACTAAACTGTTTTAATTTTGATGTAGTTTTTAGCATGTTAGCGTATAAACCCGATTGTTTAAAAAGTGCTCATAGCTATGTGTATGTACTCTATATGCTCGAAGTCTTAGACTATTCGTGATAATGTTTTTTTTTGTGAACAATAAGTATATTTAAAGCTTTAATTCAAGGTTAAAATATTATTAAAAAAGTGTCGAAGTTACTCAACATCGATTTAAAATGTTCACTTCCGGTTTACTATACGTATAAACATTCAAATTTAGAATTAGATAAAAAAAATTAAAATCTTCAACGTTTTAACTATAAGAAACAATACTTTTTAGTATGTTTTACAAATTAATTGCTACAGATAATAAGCATCCAGAAATTCATGACTTCAATCTTAGTAAATTTTTAAAAGCTCATAAATTAGCAATAAAGCATCATAGGAAAAAAATATGTGTGTACACATCCACGCCTACTAGAAGTATAACTGACTATAGTATAAACAAAATTGGCGACATAATTTTTTTTTGTTTTCCGATTGACCGGAAATGCTACATATATTAAAAGTAGAGATATTATATCAGCAAACAATAGGTTAAAACTCGGAGTCAAGGTTAACAAGATGTTTCAATGAAGCCGAAAAGGGAGATACTAAATTATACGTGTTAGAAAGAAACAGAATGAGTTATGCTTTACTAGAATAAATAGTGTGCCGGAATTTATCTCCGGAATGATTTTTATTTTACGATATTTGTTATCTATTTGGGTTGAGTAATGACATATTCTAATTGTTTCATAAGAAATTAAAGATTGTTTTTAATTTAGTGTTTTACTTTACTTGTTGTCTCCTGTGGCTTCGTTTGTATGTTCTGCAAAATATCTCACACATATCTATACTAATAAATAAAGTTGAAGAGTCCGTTTGTAATGTCAAAATAACATATTTTTAATAAATACATTGAATGTATAAACGATTCCTATACCAAATATCCAATTTTTAAAATTTTTGTCCTTCTTTCTGTTTGTTCCGGGTAAAGTCCTGAACAGCTGGACCGATTTTGACGGGACTTTTGGTAGATAGCTGAAGTTATTCCGCGTAAATGAGGCTATTTTTGATTTTCTATAATAATTACAGTACCGCGTAAAAATCTTAAAAATCATAAAAAATTGAAAAAAAAAAAATTAATCCACAATTTTAAGGGCGAGCATTTGAATTTATGAGAAATATTTTTACTTTATTTGAAACGCAGGGAATAATATAATATGAAAAGTGGGTGCAGCCGTGTGTACACAGCTAGTTATAAAATAAAGTAGAAAAAAAATACATCGAAAATTGGATAAGGATCATTTACTTCCTTGTTGTATACGGGAATGAAAGAGACTACTACGATTTTTTTTTGTTCCAATTTAATCAAATATTTTGTTATTTTATACGTGTAGTGGTAGCGATCCTTCTCTTCGGATCATTGCCGGATGATGTACCCGGAGTATGTGCGAGGATTGACGTCATCAGATCAGTAGAAATATGGGTAGAGTTACATCGGCACTCGCATCGTGCACCTCTTCTACAACTTTTTCCTTTGAATATAAACCGATGATAGAAGTATAGGGAACAGTTCTCACCCCGAAATATCTGAGAAATCGGTAATCACTGGATTTTACGATCATCGATCTCACGACGGAGTTTTATAACGAGAAGATTTGGACATCAACCAGCTTTAATGTTACTGACGATTCACTCAGACGTACGCGCTTAATGGTATGAGAGAGAAGAAAAAAAGAATATTTAAGGTTTTACAGGTTCATATAGCGAAAAATAAACTTGAGAATGATAGTCAAGTACGGTTACCAAGGAATTACAATTTTTTGAAGCCCTAAAGAATCTCATTACGTAATTTAATATACGGATTCATGATATCATTCCGTTTGAGTATACTTCTTGGCATCATGTTACTTGCCGTGAAATAAAAATCAATGTACACTATGTACTTATAAGAAACATTCGGTATAGAGGATATGGTAAGGCGGACGACGGAATTTATCAGTCGTCTTGTTTGCGCTATTGGTTATGGACGTCACACCTCCAATATTATCGTGTCCATATTTCTCACGCATATTAAGAAATTTATTAATACTTTACATTTTGTAAAAAATAAATCAAGAGTCGTGATGTTCCACAGTTTAATGTCCATTAAAGACAAAAAAAAAATACATCAATCCAATTTTAATCTAGATGCACCGAAAACACCTACGTATGATATCTATTCAGTTTTACTAAAAACAGATGACTTTACAAAGAAAACCAAAAAAGATTTTTTTACACTGTATAGACTCATTGCTTTGAACCAATCTCAACTGGTGTTAAGTGACGATATGGTCCGAGATAGTAAACATAACTATAGGTACTGGCTCCCAAGTGATGCTGCCGGAATGTACCTTTTAGTACTTGGCGAGAGGTTTTTCAAACCTGAGAATGGTATTAGTATGTACATATATAGTGACATATTACCCAGGCGGGTATTATTAGCAAATATCCTACAACCATTCTATGGCTTCCTAACAATATCTTTCTTCACCGAAAGCTCAGCCTTAATTAGCCTTATATTACACAGTAAGATAGGTGAGTTCGTCCGTCGACATGGAATTTTACCGCCTACCGACTACACCATCATCGTATATTTAATAATTTTCTAAGGTACATAAATGCGTTAAATTTGCTAATGACGTAGTTGAACTTAGGCATATATTATGTTTCTCCTGACGAGTGTTGCTTAGTTCCTAGTTTATATATATATTAATATTTGAGCGTCGTTTAATACAGTTTCAGTGGAATCACAGCCGACAAAAGTTAGTTTCCACGGTAATATATTTGGGGTATACATGACTAAATAAAGCTGATGGCAGAGCTCTTTGTTAGTATTCCCGCTGAGGGATCAAGCGTTAGACACTATTTATATAGGTACATATATATTAGGTGTGACAAAACATGTTGATATATTTTTTTTACTTTCCTCTCATAATATCACATATGGGCAAATAAATATTGTGTTACAACGCTCTTTTACCGAATTTAAAGGTTTCCCATATAAATAACACTAAAACAGCTTTTTATATGTTATTTTCTTCAGTAAATTATGGATTTTTTTCTATATTGAATGAATGATTCTTATTTGGGAATAAATTACCAACATAAAATTCCATTGAGTTAAATTCACAATCTCACCTGATGTTAAGTGACGATGTGGTCAAGGATGGTAAACACACTAAGGCTAGGTTTACTGGTTCTCAAGTGATGCTGCCGGAACACACCTATTGGTATTTGGCAACAGGTTTTCAAACTTGAGGGTGGTAGCTACCCAAAGGGACATTATTAGAAAATGCCCTACCACTATGCTATGGTTTGCTCACTATGTTTTTCTTCACCGAAAGCTCAGCCCGATTTTAAAGTCGGATAGGTGGGGATCGAACCCGCGTCTAATCGCTTTACCAGCGATTGACTCTTGGCAACAGGTTTTCAAACTTTGGAGTGATCATTATGCCTATGATAGCCAAAAGAAACATTTTTATAGTTTACGTAAGGTTTATCTCAATAATTGTACTATATCAAAAATCCTATGGAAAACTTCTCCATCTTCTCAACGTAGGCGTAACTTACAATAACACAATTTCTCTCTGGACAAAATTCGTGAAGAAATAGTGGCCAAAAGCTACTTAAATACAAATTATTGTTTGTAATAAAATTATTTAATTCGTGTTTTTATAACTCATTAAAATAATACATAAACGATATCTAATGCGAGGGCATTAACGTTATAACAACCGCATCTCGTTCCTAATCTGAATTTATGAGTCGGCTGATGCCTCCGACGGAGCGCCGCGCCACGCTGCGCCTGTATCAAACGAAATGAATACAAAGTTGTATTTATGAATGGGACGTGCGACACAGCCCTTTCGCGGTGCAAAATAACTCAACCGTTTTATGGTGCCCTACTACCTATTATGTGTTTGTACACGGATGTCTTAGGTGACAAGATTCTTTTTTTTGGTTTTTTTTAAAACACAAATAAAGTATCTAACTATTTGAAAAAAAAAACGTTTTATGTCTATGACTTTTTTCCAACTTACATGAAACCCTAATAGTAAAAAAAAATGAGGATGATAAAAACTGATAAAATTTATTACGAACAACATAAATACTTGTAGAATAAAAAAAACATGTTATGATTGTTAATTATCTTTTAATATTATCATTTTTCTCGTTTCAATTTATCGCAAAAAACAAAGTTTCTAATGGAATGTACTAAATAATTCCTACACTGTTTTAATTGTTTGAACATTAATTAATTGTTTACATAAATAATATATTGTCTAAGAATGAAATAATTCACGGAATTTATGAACTGAATAACAAACCAATTAATCGAAAACACTGATAATGACTCAAGGGGCATGAAAATAATTTTACAAAATAAATAAAGTAATTTAATAATTGGCGTACTTTTTATAAAATTAAAAGTAAACAAGCTTACGTAATAATTATTCAGACCCCACGTCATCATCAAAGCAAAGCATAGACCCTCGCTCTCGATTAATTGATCTTCCCTGACTGGATAGTATACTACTCGTAGTCGTCGTACATAAGGATCTACAAAACTTTTTTAATTACAAACAAAGCCGACTTCATACTCTACAAATGCACTAAAAAGTAAATAAATAATTACTTTATTAATCTACTTCTGCTAACTTCAATATATTCTTTGTTTTAATATCATTAATAATTTTGAAATCGGTGCCAGCTTACGGATACCAAAATGGTGTAAATGTACATAGCTAATATTTTTATTCGTTTTTGTTAAATTTTTTCCTTAAAAATTACTTTAGTCCTTAGGATAAGTTTATTTAAGTAATTATGATGAAGTTTAAGCAGTTATTTCACTCTCGCTGACACCGACTCCAATATTATTAAGGGTAGTACTAAAACAAAGGATATATTGAAGTTAGCAAAAGTAGATTAACCCCGTGAGCACCTTCCCGGCGTTTACTCCAGCTTTCCACTGTTTTCCTATTGTCTTTCTATTGTTTCATTTTTATGGGTACTCGACACAATAATAAAGTAGTTATTTACTTTTTTGTGCATTATATATAGGTATATGCTTTTCAACTTGGTTTTTTTTAAATTAAAAAAGTTGGATTTTCTACTTTTTGGAGTAAGGATGGACTTTTAGTTACATATAATTTTTCTTTAAAAAATAATGTTATTTCCGGATTAAATTCTTCTCTTTCCTCTTTTTATTTACTGTTATTTCATATAAATAAAGTACAACAAAAAGAAATCTTCTACTCCCACTCGTTAAAATGTTGTGCCTTCCATCATCAGAACAGCAAAATAAGATGGTACCTATAACTGTGGAAACAAATACATGAAACAAGTGTAAAAGTATCTTTAGATCACTCACCAGATCCTGACTTAATGACAATAGGTTGAACTCAGGAGAGTAGTATTCCTTCGAATAAAACAATTTACAGGTCGGTTCAAATTGACGTAGAAATCGCTTAACAAATGTACAAAAAAATGCATATAGTCGAATTAAGAACCTCCTCCGTTTCGAAGTCGGTTAATAAGCAAAAAGAAACCAAATAATATAATTTATTATTCAGTAAAAAAAAGCGATGAAAATCTCTTTAAATCATTTCAGATTGTATTTTTTCATACAGTATATTATTATTATTCGAGAGAGGGGCTATGCAGGCTAAAACAGTCCTGTGTCACTTCGACCTATATAGATCTATTGTGATCGCCCCCATATTCCTAAAGCTCACTGCCTAGACCTACAACCTGGATATACTGTAGGATCTTTTTGGCAGAGAGCGTCTGTATCTCCTTTGGGAACAACGCATGTTTGCCCAGAACTCGGTTGCGTATGGGTTATTAGTGGGTCACAATCACACAAGATGTGCTTTGGTGTTTCATCTGCGATTTCACAGAATCTGCACTCTCTTGTGTTCTGGGCACTCATGTTGTGCATATGCTTGCGCAAACAACAGTACCCAGTTAGCGCTCTCACTAATACCCGCAACTGATTCCTACTGAGCATCAGGGCTTCCTCAGCTTTTCGCTGAGTATATCCCCTGATGAGCTCTTTGGAATGGATTTGTCCTGGCAAATTATTCCAGAATTCTTTAGCCTTATGGGTGTATTGGTCCCTTATGGTCAGTCGAACTAGGCTTTTTGAAATACCACAAAATGGTTCAGGCCCAAATTGTGTTTTCATAGCAAGCAAGCAAGCGAGCAAGCTCGTGCAAGCGCATCCGCAGCTTCATTGCCGGGAACTCCTGCATGCCCGGGGACCCATCTTACATGTATACAGTATAGGCTCAGTGCTTTAACCACAATCTCACCTGATGCTAAGTGGCGATGTGGTCCAGGACACTAAAGTCAAACACACTAAGCCTAGAGGTACTAGTTCTCAAGTGATGCTGCCGGAACACACCTGTTGGTTTTTGGCGACAGGTTTTCAAACTTGAAGGTGGTAGCTACCCAGGCGTGCATTATTAGAAAATACCCTACCACCATGTTATGGTTTCCTTATGGTGGTTTCCTTCACCTGAAGTTCAGTCTGATTTCAAAGTTGGATATGTGGGTTTGAACTCGCGTCCATTGACGCGGAATCTGACCGCACTATCCACTGCGCCATCATCGCTTTAAATGTATGTTATGTAACGAGTATCTATGTTTCAGTATATTATAATCTTTCAAGTCAATGTTACTGACAACGGGTACCAATAATTGATATTTGACAATATTTTAATGACATTAATGTCTGGATGTTATATTTGAAAGATATTTTGAAATTAGTTACATTCTCGCCTTATCACAAATCCGCCAACATCTGTCTAGATATACATATTTTGTTTTATTGTATCTGGTAAGGGATCGTCCATTAAACACGTGACGCTAGAATACGCTAGTTCGCTAAATATCACGTGTATTTATGGAATGCACATCGTATAAACCGTCATTCGACGCGTATCTTTGGTGCGGAACCCTAAGTTATGTGGAGTATATCCAGCTATCTGCCAAAAAAAATTCTGCCAAAATCCGTCCAGCCGTTCCGAAGATTAGCCGGAACAAACAGACAGACAAACATAAAATAAAAAAAAAATGTATTTTTGGTATGTAGGTATCGTATACAAATTCATATCTATTTAGAAAAAATATATATTTTGACATTACAAACAAACACTTCAATGTTAGCCATTAGAACAAATAATATTCTAACAAAATTATAGTTTGAACAAAAAAGAAACACGTAATCTCTGGTTAATCTAAAACCACACCACGTATGCAGAAGGGGGATGGGCGTGTTACAGATTTGCTATAAAACATCACGTAATTAATGGACAACCTCTAACAAACGATTGAAGTGAGTAACCGTTAATAATAATCAATCAATAATATATATAAACATTAACTAGTCATTCACAGACACTGCATAATATAAAAAATAAAGTAAGTAAGAGGTTATGACCGGTTTGAAGAAGTGGGGATGTAGTGGTGGGAAGGACGATTCCCTCCCGCGGTTGACAAGACGCATGGTGGCGTAGAGTCATACAGGGCGGGTATGTCCATCACCCTTGCAATGAAAACACATGCAGGATGAGAATCCTCAACGCCGGACTCCTGAAATACTTCGGCTGAAGCTACAAATTCCGCGGAATCGGATATAGCTAACATAAGTGAACGATTTGCAAACAGACCTTTTGTAGAACGCATATACAATGTTCGTGTGGTGTGCAGTGTAGTGAGTGTATTGCTAGTGTATTTAATGTCATTATATCTTATTGGCAACGGGTACTAGAGCTTCTCTAGTTGGATATTAAAGAACATCTTAAATCGGTGGAATATGTGTGGTAACAAAATTAGTAGGAACACTGGTTTTTCGGACGTGATTGGCGAGCATACTTGAATTCTTGGTCTAGGAGAGTAGATACGATTTGAGAGCGTTACATCATTACTGGGACCGGTTACATCTCGATCAAAGCAACCACGAGAGTCGAACTTGAGGCACAATTCGATAAAGAATATCAAGTTAATCACATTCGAATGGAACACAGTAGTTGAGTAGGTACCATTATTTGGTTAAATTTTTAATCGGTATAACGTAATTCTTTTTGTTATGAAATCATAAACACTTTGCCTCTCTAATATAATTTGTTTTAAGGTTAATTTGAAGGTTAACATGATAAAGATTATTTACATTTCTACAATCACGATGTTAAGCTTGGTATATTTAGTAATTGACGTCTGAAACAAAGTGTTATCTAACTTTTGTTTTTTATTTGTAACATTATAATTAACATTTACATAATATCTATTTATTTATTACATTGATTTCTAACTGTTTTAATCTGTATAGTTTAAAAACAATTGACGTCGTCGTTTCATTTGCACCTTGGCTCCAATTAAACTCACACGCAGTGAGTGAACGCGTATTTTTTTCTCATCCTGCCTTAAACATATGAATCCACTGAATAATTATTAGTCACAAAATTAAGTCATAATCAAACGCTTTGCAAAGATGTTCCTGGGGATATTAATGTATCTAGCAGTTTTTTTCGTTCTTTACTTTTTGTATATTTACAAGAAGATTCATTCGTTTTACGAAAAGCAAGGGATTAGGTATGTTCCTGGTGTACCAGTTTTCGGGAATGTGATGAGGAGCATGTTAATGAGAGCGCACGTGTGGGAAGATTTTGACACAGTTTATCGCGCGTTTCCTGATGACAAGTAAGTTTTTTTAAAATCAATATACATAAATAATCTTTTGTAAGTCATAATTAAGTAACTTTTGTCCAATGCTTAATTATTTCTGATTTTTTATTTTATACAGTCCTTGTAAAACTATGCGGACGCACACGGAAGTATTTAAATAAATGTTTTTATTAAATTGTTTTTTTCTAAATATATTTTATTATGTCTAACTACTATAAAATTTTATTTAACCCTCATTTATGCATATAATTTAGAATGTGGACTATATATGAAATAGTTTTTTTTTTTTTTAATTTAATGTTTATGAATAGTGTTATAAATAATTCTTAGGTAGTTTAGATTTTGCTAATTGTTTCGCTATTTCTGATGTTTTATTGACACAAGTCACTATAAAGTGACGTTTGACCATAAGATAGAAGTAAAATATATAATATAGACGAAACAGACCGAAAATTGGTTAATTTAAAAGATTATTTTTCATTTTAGTTGGTACTTACATTTTGATAGATATTGTTTTTGAGATCAGTAATCCTTAATATTATTATAATGACCAATTTATTTGATTCAACCGAAAGAAGTCCACTGTTAGATATAGGTTTCCCCCAAAACCGGATGAAATTGCCATAATCGCCATGCTTGGCAGGCGGGTTGGTAATTCCAGTAGGTATTTGTGATTCACAGAAGATGGTGCTACTCACTGCTTTATCCCTTAGTCCCCTTTTTATGATACTCACGGGAAGATATGGGATTGTGGTATTCTTAGCCGGCACCACACGAAACTAATGACCTTATGGAGCGATAATTGTAATAGTTGCCAACTATTGTGGTAAATTCCCATGTCTATCTTCAGCTGTTTGACACTTTTTTGATTTTATCCCTGGATATTCTTTAGAAAACTTTAAAAAGTACACAATTGTCAAAATTTACACTGAATTTGAAAACCTTATGAAATAGTATAAAGTAATGTTGTTCCGACGTTTCATATAATTATTGATAGCGTTTTCAAAATTTCTAGATATGTAGGTTTTATCGAAGGTACTACACCGACGATTATGATCCGGGATCCGGAAATCATAAAGTGTGTGACAATCACACATTTCGATCACTTTGTCAACCACAAGAAATTCTTTCCTGAAGACACGATTTTTGGGAACAGCCTTCTTATGTTAAAAGGTGCGTGACAAAATTATTTATCCGCTACCTGCTGTAAATGGTTAATCTACATTGTATTTTATAATTACATTGCTTAAATGTTATCATTGTTCAATTTAGATTCATCTTAATTTTGTATTAGTTTAGTAAAACTTTTCCTTTTCGACTTGGCAGGAAACGAGCGAGCGCTTATATTTCAAATTCTGGTTTTGGGATGTGTTTATAATGTAAAATACATATACATACATACAAGCATCGTTAAAAACAATCCGCTTTCACTACGTCAATATTGTTAAAATTCTTTTACAATACGTTCAATACAACAATTATTAGACCTTTCTGAATTGTTATCTTTGAAGATTTTAATTGTTTCAGTAATTAACCGTTTGCCTACGAAGGTGTTTTTTTACTTGATATCTCCTGAAGTCTAGAAAGTTATGTTTCACTTGTTCTTAAGATTTCGCGAATTAGTCTGCTTGTTTACCTTAATCATCTATCATGTTTCTTGGCCAACAGTTTTTTGTACAATATTTTAGGCACAATTGAATATTATAATCTACAAAATTACAAGTGAAGCACATAGTTAATAAAAATAGTTGTATTCTACAACTATATATTTAAATTAGTACAAATATAAAATAAATATTATGGACTTTTATCTGTCTTCAACGTAAATATTTACAACTAAAATTAGAATATGGTCTAGATAATATATCTTATAAATAATAATTACTTGGAAAAGTGGAATAAAATAATTGCTTACAATTTTTATATTTTTTTTTATCAGAATGAGATTTATAGCTGGCTATTAATGAAGTAATAATAATGATTTCTTTTAAGATGATAAGTGGCGCAATATGCGAACAATCTTGAGTCCCGCATTCACTAGCTCTAAAATGAAATTAATGGTACCGTTCATGGTGGAAATTAGCAACAACATTGTGGAATATTTGAAAGGTAAAACCTTATTTAATACGATACTTTGACTACTGATTGGACGCGTCTCCGATCATAATCCAATAGATAGAAACTGAATAAACTCCCAAAGAGGGACACACCTGTGGGTTGCACGTAGATGATTTGTTCGTTGGCGCGGACAGAAAAGTAGCCCCCGTTACAAAGAATGACCTTGAAGCGGACTAAGAAACTCTGTTCATTAGTGCATATATGACTACTGCAACGTTTTATCATGTCATTTTTTTCTATGTAATAAATGCATGATTTTCTCGTGTCTCTAACTGGGCGGTAAGCAGTGCAATAAGAGACGAGCACGATAAGACATGATTGATGGATTTGCCTTTATCCAGAGAGCCTGCATAGGATAAAAATGCAATTTGGGATCTTTTGATAAAGTTCTAGTAGGTTAAATAATGTTTATTTAACCACAGTTCCTATTTAATCAGTTTGAAATTGAAAAACTGGCAGTCAGACCGAGTGTAAGTGCAAGCTTCAAATGTAAAGAAATTCATTTGACTCCACGTTCTAAAGACATTTACTTTTTTGCTCCTACGATGAAAATTCGCATATGCAATTTCGATATTGCAATTATTCTGAGTTAGTCTGATTAATTATGCTCAGTAAACTAGATTCGATCAACATTTAGATTTATAATGTAATCAGTTTTGTTTTTCAATAATAACGTTTTAGATATAGTTTCTTTTCGGGAAGTAGAGTGTTAATTAGAATTATTTAGAAATCTCCTTTTACGTTCAATGCATTACCTTATTTTGGAAATGCTTTAGACAATGCAATAAAAATCTAAATTACACATTTTATAAAATTACATTCCATTAATGTATGTGTTAACTTATGGTTTACAGGGATTAGAACTTCGTATCTTTATTTCGATGCATTTGAAAGTGATCTTAAATTTAGAAAGTTAAATTAATTAGAACCCAAAAATAGTTTCATATTTATCAAATAAGCCTTTATCAAGTAACAAGTGACGTTACCTATAATATTTCAAAGGTAACGCATAAGTAATAATTTAGTAGTATCTCTTTTAGATGATGGTATCGATATAAACTATGCTTAGCTTAGTCTAATACACTTTTCAATTCCATTAATGTATCAGGTGTCTTAGCGTCTTGTATTTATAATATATTACGTAATGAATGTATCATATTTTATATGTTCTGATCACTATTACAGCATTATTTTTTTTCACACACACACATCACACTATTTTTACTGTATTATAAAAACAAAAAGTAATATATCATTAGTTGAATCGAATTTCTTATTTGCGCCTCACATCTCGGTATTTTTAATAATAATAAGATTATCTGGTATCATTGTATATAATTTTATTGGTGATAAATGGTCAAAGAATTTCATTTTTAAAACAAATTTTGTTTTTAAAATAGATTTGATAGATTGGAAATTGATCTTAGACATTATTTAGGATTCAACGGAATAATTTAAAAGAAAATCAGTTAGATTTTGCTCAGAAACCGAATGGACGAGCAAGGAAACATGATTTTTTTAAATGTAAGCTTGTAAATACACATGTTATAAAATGTATCTCGGTAGACATCGAGTGGGGAGGCTACGAAACACCGCACAAATACCACGAATATGAGAAACACTCTTTTTTACACGATATAGGCTTAGTGCTTTGACTACAATCTCACCTGATGTTAAATGACGATGTGGTCCAAGATGGTAAATACACTAAACCTAGGTTCTCAAGTGATGTGGCCGGAGCATATATATTGATATTTGGCGACCTATATTCTATCTCATTCTCTCCCACGTTAAATCCTATAGGGTAGATGTGTGTATTTGACTCTTTTTAATGTCGCTTTTTTTTTTCCTTTTTTTTTTTTCGTTTCATCAAGTTTCACAAATTACAACGAGGCTAAGAAAGTTTGAAGTTAAAAAAAATTCTTTGTAAAAGAACCGACCTTTTAACGAGGATTGACTAATGTAAAAGCGGCTAATAAATAATATTGTATGTTTTTCAGATCATCTATCTGAGGACTTGGATACGGTCGACCTTATGCGGAGGTATACTAATGATGTCATCGCTTCTACAAACTTCGGGCTCGAAATCAACTCACTGATAGATAAAGACAACGATTTCTACAAGTGCGGGCAGACGCTTTTCGATTTCACTTTAAGCCAAAGATTTGGTCTCTTCATTCACGTACAGTTTCCTAATTTTGCAAAGGTAAAGGTTTTTGTATATATAATATGTACAAAAAAATAAAAAAACTTGTTAATCAATTTAAACCTGAAGAATCGTTTATAAACGTGAAAACATTACCGCCAGTTCTAAAAGTAGTTACGGTTGAGAAGAGCCAACGAGAAACTTGATTTGGGTTTTTTTTGTAAAATTATACACTTCATTATTATCATCGGCTTTAGAGAATTAAGGTGTAATTTCTAACTCCAGACGAACACTGGTATTTAAAAAAGAGTGTATCTTGACGTTTTATTATTTTCATTTTAAATGTACTTCATTCAAAGAAGGCCCTGAGACGTCAGTTTTTCAAAATAACCTTCTTCAATTTTAAAACAACCAATAATGAAATCAACCCGCACATTTTCCGGGCCCCCAATTGTAGTTGTTTAAATCGTGCTCCGATTTCTAATTAGTGAAGCTCTTGCGTCTACTGTCAGAGCGATAAGTGACACTTCATGCATTATTAACACATCAGTCACGTGCACACCACATGTAATGGCTTGTTCATATTTTTTTTTTTAAACATTCTTTACAGGCTCAAAGTTTTAACCTCGATCTCACCTGATATTAAGTGACGATGTGGTCCAGGATAGTAAACGCACTTAGCTTAGAGGCTCTCAAGTGATGCTGAAGAAATATACCTATTGGTATTTGCTGATAAATTTTCAAGCTTGAGGGTGGTAGCTTCCCAAGCGCACATTATTAGAAAATGTCCTACTTGCTAAATGCTATGCTTTCCTGACGATGTTTTCTATCACTGAAAGATTTGGCTGATTTTAGAGTTGGATATGTGGGCAAGACCCCACGTCCATTGATACAGAATCCGACACTACCGGCTGCGCCATCATCGCTTAAAATCCATCATTAACGACAATTCCCGATATATTATTCTGTACCTCTGTATTTTTAATTATACTATTCTGAAGAAACCACCCATCCATCCATCCATACAAATGAAAGACGTCCACTGTTGAACATAGGTATCCCCCAAAGATCTCTACAACGACCGGTCTTAAGCCACCCACATGCAACGGATTCCCGCACCCTTCACAAGGTTCACTTTGTCCCCTACCAACGTTGCGAGTTCTGGCACCATAGGGCATTCGTCAGTTTTACAAGCAATGTACTCAGCCCATGCCCACTTAAGTTTGCCAATTCTTCGGGCATTGTTGGTTAATTTAGTTTTTCTGCGGATCTCCTCATTTCTGATTCGATTAAGCAGTGAAACTCCGAGCATAGCTCTCTCCATCGCCCTTTGGGTAGTAACTGAGTTTTGGAATTAAAGCTATTGCTAGAGAAAACGTCTCAGTGTCAAAAGTCATCACTGCCACACTGGTCTAAGAATTTTGTCTTGCGACACTTGAGTAACTATAACTATATGGCAAATGAGTAAAAATTATCATAGCATTGGGATTATTTAAGTTTTAATTTGTTTTCTTAATGTTTAACAGAAAATAGGAGTTCGTGTAGTTCCCCATATGACAGAGAAGTTCTTCAAAGAGATAGTAACTACCACTATGGACTACAGATTAAAACACAACATTAAAAGACCTGACATGATTCAACTATTGATGGAAGTGTCTAAAGGTGAAAGAAAATTTATAGATAAAGATAATCGACACCTTAATATATATGTATAATGATAATATATTAATCATTGAAAAAGATTTCATGGTGTTCTATTCTATCCATCCATTCAACCGAAAGCCGTTCACGATGTGGTTTGTGCTGCCCAAAGATTCTATGAGATAAGTATAATGAAACAAATTATGAATTGAAAGAGCTTAATTAAAGTGTGGGTCGCGATGCTATAATGAATAGTAAAAAAGACATACTCGTATATATTGAGTCATCTAACTTTAACATACTATAAATAATTTTGCAAGATTATTCGAAATAAGTTACCATAGTTATTCAGCTACATGAAAATTTATATTTAAATTCGTTTTTAAACTTGTGCACGTAATTCTTCTAAACTCACAATCTAGTACGGAGTCCATTAATATATCGTTGTTAAGCTCAATCAAATTTTGTTTGGTTTTGTCAACAGATTGGAGTAACTATGAACTGGCTGCTCAGGTGTTTATTTTCTTCGTCGCTGGCTTTGAGACTACATCAAATGCTTTAATTATGTGCATACACGAGCTAGCACTGAACCCTGACGTCCAAGAGAAATTGTACAAGGAACTCAGAGCTTACAAAGAGAGCAACGAGTCTTTTCAATATGAAAATGTAAACGAGATTAAATATTTAGATTGCGTGTTGAATGGTTGGTATACTAGATTTTTAGTTTATATAAACATCCTTTGTAACTTCCACCTGGAATCAAATGAAAGAGCTTAATTTATTTTGAAAGCTTTCAAGTTATTATATCACCAATAAGTTATAGAAATGAGAAGAAATTATTGGAATTACAACAAAAACTATAGAACCTGTAAGGTTAGCAAATTAGAAGATAGTTCATTTAGTAATACATAATATTCAAATCTTATTTATGTATGTTTACTAAATCTATTAAGCAAGTATTGTGTTTCAGACTGAATAAAATAGTCTCGAAATGAAACATTGAAATATAATCTAATGAGAAAATTTTTGAATTTATAAGATAGTTAAGTACCGGTAGCGCTACCTTAGGTTTTTAAAAAAAAACGAGTGAGTTGTTACAGAGTTTAATGTAGACTGATTTTATACTTAATCTTAAACTAAAACTTATCCTATGAGCGACGGATGTTTTCGCTAGACAATTCTTAAAACCTTATCGCGCCTGCTCAGCATCGCCCGCCCATAGCGCACGCTGTTTAAACCGTTGTTATAATATTAAGGCTGGGTGCAAGATGCATAACTACTCCCGCCTCAAGTTGATAAATATCAAAGTGATAATCATCCCTCTGATAATTTTCACAACAAAAGTTTTTACGAATATTAAACTTATATGCTAGAAATACAAAAATCGATAGAAATATAATTAGGGTTATAATTAGGTTATAATTAAATAATTTATACTAGTAACATTAATATGCAAATAAAAATAATACAAGCTTGTATTTTATACAGTATATTTAACTTCTATTCTTTCTTTAGATATTTTATACAACAATCAGATTTTTGACGAACTAAATGTCGACTTTTTAAAATGTATTGTAAAACTTTATTTTATTTTCATTCATCCATCCATTCAACCGGAAGACGTCCACTGTCCGAAGACGTCCGGAACATAGTTCTATCCCAAAATTCTCCACAACCACGGGTCTTACGTTACCCGCATCCAGCGGATGCCTGCAACCTTCAGCAGGTTTTCCAGTGGGTGGTGTCTATTTGAGAACCCATTGGCCCTTTAGGGCTTCGGTTTTACGAGCAATATGCGCAGGTCACTATCACTTAAGTTTACCAATTATTCGGACAATGTCGGTTACTTTGGCTCTTCTGATTCTTTCACGCAGTGAAACTCCAAGCATAATCCTCTGCTCTGAGCTTCTTATTGTGAGCGTCCACGTATCAGTGCCGGTTGTCATTACTGGCAAAACACATTGGTAGAAGTGAAAATCTTGAGACACTGTGGAATTTCGGACGAAATGGTTCTTCGTAGCTTTTCGAACACGGCGCAGCCGAGTTGGATTCGTTGGCTAACCTCTTTCTCAAAGTTGGACTTATCTAACTGGACGTTTTATCCTACTGTATATACATAACTATCAACAACTTCGTGCGTAGAGTCACCGGTTTTTTATAGGAGTCGGTACAACATGGACATTAGACATGATTTTCGTCTTGCCCATGTTTATTTTATTTATTGCATTAAAAGTCGATGCGGAATACTCTTAATCTACAAAAATATATAAGTAGTTTAAAATTGACAAAAATTTTAAAGAAGAATCACGTGATAACGAATGCGCCTCGGTTGGCCGCCATGTTTGTAACGCCATAAATTAATTTCACGATTGTAAAGTGTCACCGGCTTTTACACGTGAGTTGCTTACAAATATCTGAAATTTATTCGTGAATTGCCTACAAATATAAGAATTATTTGTAATTTTTTTTCTCCATATCCGGTACCCGGTTTTTACGGTAAATATACAAACAGACAAAAAAAAATGTACTAATTGTATTTTTGGTATAAGTCCATTCATAAATATTTAGATAATATAGATAGATATTTTATATTATTTAGATAGATAATAATTTCAAGAAGACACTTAAATTTTATTCATTTGTATAGATTTGATCTAACTTTTTAATTATAGCAATAAATAAAAACCAAGAGTTCTGTTATAAAACTTTTATGATCTTCCATTTATTATTCCAAAACCCAATTGTTCACCTAGATGTCGAAATAGAAAAACATATTTATTGAAAGGAGAGAAAAATATTCTTTCTAATTTTTTATTTTGTTGATAGCACTAAAGCTTGTCAATAGCTATAAAACAAAAAAGGGAAATCTGTTGTGTACTGAACTATTTAACTTTTGCCTAGTTATATGTTAAGTTATAAGTTAAAAGTTATTAGCTTATAACTTAGAATTATTCTAGGCGAATCTCCACCAACTCCATTTTCCTGGCAAACATTTTTCTAACTTGATTATTCTTAACTGTATATAACAAGTGTAATTATTTTCTGCCTTAGAAGCTTCGAGAAAGTGGGCTGGAACCGTTGTTGTGGACAGAATTTGCACAAAGAGTTATGAACTTCCACCACTATATCCCGGAGGAAAACCTTATAGAGTTAGTATATGATAAGTAAATTAATTAATGAATATTCTCAATAGTTTCTTTATACCAGAATATTATGATTTACGTATTCTATTAGTATATCAAAATCTAAAATTTGTAAGGATGACTTACGGCCGATTTCAATATGCGTTCTCAATCTGTTTTTGCGAAATTTGAACCATATTTTTCCTTTAAAGTGACAGATGAGTGTCAGTGGTCAGTCAGAAAAATCGATATATTTTTAATTTGATCTCAATCTTAACTTTTAAGATACGTAATTGAAACTCGCCGTTAGTGTGGTATATTCTTTGGGACAAAACTTATGATTAAAAACTTCTCAACTAGATTTATACTGACTGGCCCTGCAAGTATCCTGAAGCCAGTGATTATAACGCAGTTTTGTTCATTTACTTTAAATTTCCATCACAACCATTATCTCTGGATTGTTGCATTGATTCTATCTTTCCTCCATCTTTATAATTAGATGGTCTCTGATCACTGAGTTATGGTAAAATTATAAGTTAATATTCTTTTGTTCTATTATAAAGCAGATTTTTTTTTAGGTGAAACCTGGTGATTTGGTATACAATGCCGCTAACTCAATTCACATGGATCCAAAACATTTTTCTCGTCCAGAGGTATTCGACCCAGATAGGTTCCTAGATGAGAACAAGCATAATATTAAGTCTGGTACCTTTATGCCTTACGGAATTGGACCTAGAGTATGTGTAGGTGAGATGGACAGTTTGGTATTTTATGTTTTTCAAATTATAGCTTAGAGCATGATCCAATGGTATTGGTAAGTGATAAGCTGCAACGAGAAATTGCATCAAACTGTTTCTACTACAGATTAATTCTAATATTTATGCAATGTTTCACAACTTTCCGAACCCAGTTTTTTAAATATTATGAATTGATAACAGCATTACTAAATTGTTCCATTGAAATTTAATTTCAAGGTTAAAAAACCTTTAAACAAGGTATTCTATTTAGGTAAGTACCTGGTCTAAAACTTTTGGTTTATTATCCTTCATCTCGGAGAATTATTAAATAAAATAAAAATATCTTTATTACAACGGGACCAAAAGCTGGTCTATAGTAAATCTTTGAATTAAGACATCATCAAAAATTTCAAGCGAATGTTATCACAATTACTTTACGTAATATTTTTATTTCATATACCAGGAGCAAGATTAGCAATAATTGAAATAAAAGTACTACTATATCTATTAATACTAAACTTCAAGATTCTCAAGTGTGAGAAGACGACGGAACCCATCAGGTTGCAACCTTTTGACTCCTTGATGAAGGCTCTGGGTGGGACTTGGGTGAGATTTCAAGCAAGATAGCGATAGCAAGACTATATCGATTTTTTATAATATAATTGGCAATCAAATATAGGATAAACTGAAGAAAAGTTAAAACCAAATATATGCTATTATGTAAATAAATTATAATTTAATAATTTCCTGCTTTCTTTTGTTAATGATACTAATCTTTTAATTTAAAAAAATCAGATTATTATATCAGTTTCCTTGACTCCTTTCCTTTGCTCTCGTCCATAAGTCGTGGGTTTGTACTCTGTTTGAACTTGTAATAAGCGATTATTATTATATCCTGGTAAACTGTCACCGTTATATTTATTAACCTTAGACTACATCGCTATTACAAAATGTTATTTTATCAAAATTAACCAGAATATTGTCAAATCAATAATCTGTTTTACAATTCGATTCCTTCGTATTTTGCCTTATATATGAAAAAAGACCAGGTCAGACTTTTAAGTGTTTTTTTATAGTGTGTTCTTTTTAAGTCAGTTTTTGTTTTTAATTTAAAAAAAGTTTTTATTTAGAATCTTTTATCAAATAACACGAGTGAAGCAAATGATACGTTTCAGATCTCCCCTCAGTATCTACGAACTAAGAAATCTATTTACCCATGTTTCCTGTCTCCATTGAGGTCATAACTAACAAAAACATAGAAATTATTTCTTTTTGCAGTTGCACAATTTATATAATATAACTAGCGGTGTGACCGGGGCTGCTCCCGCGTTTTAATTGTTTTATACGGAACCTTAATTATTTTCGTAACAAAACTTTTGTACAAAGATAAAGTAAAAATATTTCCAAAAATATAGCACTTACCCGTAAAATGTACAGACATTGAATAGGATTTTATTCAAATTTTTATCAGTTTCATTTTTTTTTGTACGCTGGTGTCCAAATATTTTCGAAAATTAAAAGTACCCTAAGTTACCCGGAGCGACTTCAGCTATCTATCAAAAAAAGTCCCGTCATAATCAATCCAGCCGTTCCGGAAATTACCCATTAACAAAAAAACCACAAAAATTTAAACACCTTATGTATATTCATATTGTTACGGATTAGCTCAGTTTTAGGTGAAGATCGGGCAAATAATATGATGGAAAACAGGAAAAAAGGCGATATTCGGTGTATCTTCTATGAGTGTATATTACTATCTGGTATTTACAATACATTCAAATTCTTAAATTAAAATACATTTGTTTTATAAGTAAAAACTACACAAAATAAAAAAGGTTATTTTACTCAGACAAAAAAGGTATAAAAAGGTTGGATTCTCAACATCCTCCTCTTTTTTTTTAAATTGGCTATGTAGTAATTACAATTAATTTTTTAAGAGGTCTCCTTAATTGGCCAGCAGATGTGGCAACATCAGCCACTCTGGAAATTCCATCCTTGCCCTTATATAGGGATATGACTCTCCCTTTTGGCCACACACCACGAGGTAAATTACTGTCAGCTATAAGAACAACATCTCCCACTTTAATATGAGGTCGCTCTCCAGTGCCTGTAGTGGGGTTCAAAAGAGGTAAATACTCGACCAACCAACGTCTCCAAAAGTGGTCCGCCATCCTGGCTGCTCTTTTCCATCGAATTCTACCGTGAAGATCGCTTTCTTCTACTTCGAAAGGTATGCGATTGATTGAAGACGTCCCAATTAAAAAATGAAAAGGAGTGAGTGCCTCCGGATAGTCGGGATCAGGAGAGACGTGCGTGAGAGGTCTACTATTTACAATCGCTTCTGCTTCTAGGAGCAGAGTTGATAAAACTTCATCAGTAGGTGACTTATCTTTGAGTGTCACTTTAAGCGCAGTCTTTATGCTTCGAACTAAGCGCTCCCAAGCTCCTCCCATAAAAGGAGCAGCGGGTGGTATAAACTTCCACTCTATTAATTCATTTGCTGCGAAAGTTAAGATTTGTTTCTCGTACAGTTTTTTGAGCTCTCTACTAAGGCCGACAAAGGCAGTTCCGTTGTCTGAAAAAATTTTATGTGGTAATCCGCGTCGAGCAATAAATCTTTTCAGGCTCATCATTGCAGCATCTGTAGTAAGGCTGTAGACTACCTCCAAGTGTACTGCTCTTGTGACCAGGCACGTATATAGAGCGACGTACCGCTTTTCATGTCTTCGGCCTACGGTAACTTGAAGAGGTGCGAAGTAGTCTACCCCAATGAAAGAAAAAGGTCTTTGGTGGTGTGCAAGTCGCTCATCAGGAAGTTTTCCCATAGGCGGATCTAACGGTTTAGCTCTTTGATGTGTACAAAATAGGCAGTCGTGAGCTACAGAACGAACTGTGGTTCTCAGATTGAGGATCCAGTAGCGTTGGCGGAGTTCGTTCACCACTGTCTCAGTGTTCGCATGTGCAGCTTTTTCGTGGTAACGCATTACTAGTAGGCGGATAGCTGGATGTCTTCCATCGAGTATAATGGGGAATTTCGAAGGAGTATTGATGTGTATAGTAGCGCTGATACGTCCGAATAGGCGAAGTAAGTTGTCATCGCTTAAAGTGGGAGATAGTTTAAGCAATCTACTGTTACGTGGTAGCGGTGTGTTATTCTTTAGGCAAGAGATCTCTGTTTAAAACAGTCTAGTTGACTTTGCCATGAAACATGAGTTTCGGCCATTTGTAAATTGGACGCTGTTAAAATGCAAGGAATTACGGCGGTGTTATCTACTCTACCACGTAAGATAAGAAGTTTACGTGCAAATAAATGTGCTAATGCTGTGGCTCGAACTAAACATAACCATTTACTTATGCGATGAGGACTAACTGAAACAGGAGCCAGTGGATGGAACGGGTCATCAACAATCAAATGACAAATTAATCTATCCTTTGATTTTAGCTCAGACTGATCGACTTTGAAATTAGTTGTTGGTTCACTCGGCCACTGACTTGAATATAAAAACTGTGGGCCAACAAACCAGCGTGACTCTATGCTCAAAGGATCCCTTTTAAGGCGTGTAGCATCATCTGCCAAATTTAGTGCAGTTGGAACCCATCTCCATTCATTTACATTAGACAGTTCTAATATTTCGCCTACGCGGTTGGCAACAAAAGGTTTGAAATTACGAGCGTCATTGCGAAGCCATCCGAGAACATTCATAGAGTCACACCAAAAGACTCGTTTGCATGGTTTTAATTTGTGAGCGTTGCAAAGAGCATCAGCTAAGCGTGCAGCTACTAATGCGCCTTGGAGCTCCAAGCGTGCGATTGAGGCTGGTTTTAATGGAGCTACTCGAACCTTGCTACCTATTAACACTACGTTAATAGTTCCGTCTGGAAATATTAAGCGCCAATACGCTACAGCGGCATATGCAGACTCGCTAGCGTCACAAAATAAGTGAAGTTCTCTTTCTATAACTACATCATCAAACACACTGAGGTTGTACCGACGTGGAATTTTAAAATTATTCAGAGAACTGACGCAAACTTCGTGCCATTCTTTCCACGCCGCGGTATCTTCCTCAGAAAGCTGATGGTCCCAATCAACAGCTTTACGCCAAACGTTTGAAATAAAATCTTAGCTCTCACAATAAGCGGGGCTAATAATCCAATTGGATCATATATGCACATCATAAGTGACAGTGCTTCGCGCTTTGTAAATTTTGAAGAAATAGTCTTCTTTTTAAAACCTTCAGCGTTAAAACTAAGGCAATCTTCAGTAGGCTGCCAAACTAAGCCTAAAGTTCTAACAGATTTAGCTACTCTACCTAAATTGACGTTAGCTAAATATGAATCCGCTACAGACTCTTTTGGGATGAGGGCTAGGGCTGTAGGTTCATTTGATACCCAAGAACTCATCTCATAACCTGCATTTTTATGAATGGTGATAATGTCTGAAGCGAGACGCGCTGCATCAGCCACTGAAGGTGTAGATACTATACAGTCATCCATGTAATGATCATTGAGGATAGCATCCACAGCTTCAGGGAATTGCGTCTGAAATTCAAGTGCGTTTTTATTTTTAATAAACTGTGTAGAAAAAAGACTTGAAGCTGCACCGAAAATCATAGACGCCATTCTAAAAACTTGAATGGGTTCACTAGTGGAATTTCGCCACAAAAAACGTTGGGCATCCCTGTCTTCTTCGCGTATTTTTACTTGAGGGAACATTTCCCTAATATCAGCAGAAAGGCCGACTTTGAATTCACGAAAACGCAAAAGTATATCTAAAATTGAGTTGAGAAGGTCCGGTCCAGTAAGTAACATAGAATTCAGACTTACTCCTCTAGACTTAGCCGCCGCATCTTGAACTATACGAAGTTTATCGGGTTTATTAGAATTGATAACACCGAAATGGGGTAGGTACCAACATCTTTTAACAGAGTGTTCCACACTGACAGGGCCTTCTGCGTAATTTTTATCAAACATGGCCTGCATATTTAACTTATATAGTTCGGCATAAGCTGGCTCTTTGCTCATTTTTCTTTCTAAACATTTAAATCTAGACAAAGCATGCCCGAAGCTGTCCGGAACTTCAAAAATAAGATCTTTCCAAGGAAGCCCTACCTCAAACTTACCATCAGGTAAACGACGTGTTGTTTCTTCCAAAATTTGTATAGCTTTAGCATCATCATCACTTAAACGCTCCTTTTTAGTAATACCTAAAGAATCTAATTTATAATAATTTTGAATAAGCATGCTTAAGTTTTCAGAATCGTCATTATCAGTAAGGTTTACATGGTTGACAAAATTCACGGGCTTAGTTCTGCTTGAATCAAAACCAAATAATACCCAACCTAAGTTAGTTTTAATTGCAACTGGCTGAGACCTAGTGCCAATCCGAGACTCCTTGGAAATCAAAAGATGCCAGTTATCAAGTCCAATAATTAATTTAGGTTCACCTGCTTCGCAACAAAGTATGTTGGATAAATCTCTTAAATGCCGAAACTGTGTGATATCATCAATGTGACTTTTTTGTTTTGACAAGCCTAGATTTTCAATCGAACGAGCGTTCCGAATAGAAAATATATCAGTGGAATGATAACCTTTAATTTTGAAGTCAACATGCTGAGCCTTAATCTTTTTGCCTAAGCCACTAACACAATCCAACATAATATCTGACGTAGGTCCTGTGATACCTAGTTGCTTACAAATTTCGGAGTCAATTAGTGTAGCTGTTGAGCCATCATCCAATAAAGCATTCGTATTAATGCTGCCTAACGGCCCCATGATAGTTACCTTTATGATTTTTAACAGGGGTCTAGAGTAATTTTGTTTCTTAGATAAATCAGACAAAGAAGTTTTATCAGACAAATAAGTCGTGTGTGTAAGAATCTCGTTTGGTTGTTCGTTAGAAGTACAGGCTCTACTTTGTGAAATTGTATAAATGTCGCTGTTAGGTTCATTTTCAGCAATCGTGTGCGTAGCTAAAATATCCGCGTTGTGTAAAAGTTTATGGTGCTTATGTTTGCACTCCACAACGTTGCAAATCTCTTTAGTGAACTTACAATATTTATAACTATGAGAACCTTTTTTAAGACATTTGTGGCAAAGTTTATTTTTAATTACGAATTGCCACCTGTCATGAATTGGCATTTCTACAAATTTGTCACATTTTGACAAATTATGATTTTCTTTACAAATAAAACAAGTTTTAATGTTTTCCTTTATAGAATATGCGTGATTTTTAGAAGGCTTTTCTGTAATAGTGGACTCACGAGAACATTCCGAAAATGATACTGCATGAACTTTCTCAAATCTTTTTGCAGGAACTAAAGGGTCTGGAACTAAACCAAATTTTATGTGCAACTCGACTTCCCGAGATAAAAATTTTGATAACAACTCAAGCTTAGTCTGTCCCTGAGGTGAAAAATGTATCATGCCATATTCAGTCCATTTATTACGTAACAGAGGGTGTTAGTTTAGTTAGAATAGCTTGAAAAAGCTCTGGAGATTCTAAGTAACATCTGTGGTTGAGAAGCCTTATCACTTCTACACAATTTTGAATTCTACATGCAAATTTATTAAGGTCATAACTTTCAGAATTTAATTTTGGTAAAGATCGAACGGAAACAATTTCATTAAGTACTATTAACTCAGATCGACCAAACCTCATTTCTAAAGCATCCATTACTACGGAAGGATCATGAGCTGACACGAGAAGAACAGATACTGCCTCCCGAGCCGCTCCTCTGAGACTCATGCCGATGCGAGTTAAATTCTCCGTCGCTGAGAAGGTGGTCTTGCTGTCCTCAAACATTCTCTTGAAAGCTAGCCAATCCAAAGGCCTACCGTCAAAAATAGGTAGCTTTCCGTCTCCACATTTGACCTTGCTAGTAACCAACGATGTAATAGCCTGCGCTAATAAAGAAATGTCAGTGGGTTGTTCTGTTTTAATTTCAGTAGTGTTATTTTGTATACTATTAGTTACATTTGTAGGATTGTTCGCTGCGGCAGTAGATTGAAATAGTTTTGGTAAGCTTCTTCCACCACTTTTATTATCAAATTGGCGAAATCCTAAACAATCAAGACGTTTATTAGCTTGATTGGGTTTTCCCAATACGTCTTGATTATTAATTTCTACAGTATTTAGCCACTTTTGTATTGAAGAATTAAAACTTCCACGACTTCTACTACTTTCCGAGTCCAACTTTGCAAGCTGGCTCTCTAGCTCTAATTCAGCGGCTTTGCGCTCAGCGGCGGCTGTTACCGACGCTGCCGTTGCGGCCGCTGCTTCTTCAGCTTCTGCTTTACCTACTTTTCTTACAAATTCGGCTTGCAGCGCAAGCTTTTGAGCTCTAATTGTAGAAGAAGATTGTACTGACCTTGAACTCTTGTTTGAAAATGTACCTTGAGTTTTATTATTTAGCCACAGGTTCACTCATGATAGCCTTGGTACACTTATCGTCTCCTGTTTTCTGAATTTTACTTTGAGCCCTAGTTTTCACCATTTGAAAATGGACACGTTTTCAATAGGTAAGTTCAAAATTTTTAGGAGAAGGACCAAAATGTTGCGGATTAGCTCAGTTTTAGGTGAAGATTGGGCAAATATTATGATGGAAAACAGGAAAAAAAGGCGATATTCGGTGTATCTTCTATGAGTGTATATTACTATATGGTATTTACAATACATTCAAATTCTTAAATTAAAATACATTTGTTTTATAAGTAAAAACTACACAAAATAAAAAAGGTTATTTTACTCAGACAAAAAAGGTATAAAAAGGTTGGATTCTCAACACATATGTATTTAGTAAAAAAATAATAATTTTGACATTACAAACAAACACTTCAATTTTATTTCTATGTCTATACTAAGAAAACACTATACTAGCAGTTCAATTTATAAGCTAAGTGTAGAAATAAATATAGCATCATTAAAGTGAAAAACTATTAATAATACCAGTAAATATTCCACTAATAGATTATGAAATATTTATCCCGAGGGAAAGTAGAAGCTTATTTGATAAGCCAGGGTTAAACGATTTTCAATTCGTAGAAACTGTACTAAAATTTCTTAATAGTCATTAACTTAATAAGAACCGATCACGTTAAGAATTAAGTTCTAGATTTTATGTTGAAACTGAGGCCTATCAGATTTAACTGAATTTTGATATAACTAGGAAGTTTGGTAAAAGAAGAGATTCAAATGAGAAACATTTTAACTAAACAAATGTTCATGCATTCTAGACTTACACTATAAAATAGAGCTACTTTGTTATAACTATAAAATAAAATAGAGACATTATAAAATAGAGATACTGTTGATTTCGTGGAGTTTGATCACTAAATCAATTCCTTGACCCCTGACGGTGAATAATCTAATAGATCACTTAAATGATTACGTTCTAGTTGAGGGGACATTTCAAAGAGCGATTCAATAATATTCACAGTATACGAGTGACCAGGAACGTCAAACATATGTTACAGGTTGAGATGCTAGCACGTAGTAACTCTTATTTAGCATTTGGTCTTAACGGACCATTTAGCAAATGAAAAATTGTTTTAATATCTAAAGTCAAGATCTTAAGAAAAATACAATAAAGCCTTGCATTAGCTTGGGCATTATTCCATTAAAATGTTTTTCCCTTCATATGACCTTAAGGTATCTTGATAAAAGTATAAATTATAATTCAACATAATTAACCTGAGCTTTCGGTGAAAAAAACATCATGATTCTTACTTATCTACTAATCCGCTGCTTAACTACATTCGAGATGCCGAATAGTGTTTTATGATACACTTAGATGCTCCCTTATTTAGATTAGATCAATAAAAACCATCAGACGAAATAGGGTTAAAAATATTATTATAGTTTATGGATTACCTACTACTCGTAACTGATCCAATTTGAATTTAATAAAATGTAAACAATTTGATTAATTTATAAATCACACGTCTCCGGATATTCCTCTATATAAATATATAGCGGATGGATGTGCTGGTTCAGTTATAACTGATTTTTCATCCTATACGGTCCTGCAAACATGTTGGTTGAAATATTTATACTTGTCTTTACTTCTCTTATTATTTACAATTTCTACATTTACAAGAAAATCCATCACTTCTTCGAGGAGCGCGGAATAAAATATTTGCCTGGTATACCGGTGTTTGGAAATATGGTAAACAGTTCTATAATGAAAACCCATATTTGGGAAGATTATGACGAAGTTTACCGTGCTTTTCCGGATGAGAAGTAAGTTTTTTTTTATTTATGTATTTTTAAACTATCATGGGTAACGTTCCTTCATCCTGTTTTCTAAATTGTCACAAGATTTGTATACCTAATAAGGTAAGCGCTCGAATGCTTGTTGTATAATAAGCTCATGACCCAAAAAGGGAAGGTCCTTTAGAGGGACAATAGAATAGGGATAATGATTTTTAAACAGTTTTTTTAATAATTCACTATTTTTTACGTCGGCTTGTATATGTATCTTTAGGCATATACATTTCTCATATTTTTGACATATTGGGCAATGTTTCTTGCACACCGATTTATTTGTATTATAGATATGTCGGTTTCATCGAGGGTTCAACTCCAGCGATTTTGATCCGAGAACCAGATATGATAAAAACTGTGGCAATAAAAGATTTCGACCACTTCATCAATCACAAAAAACTATTACCTGATGATGTCGGGACTATATTCGGCGATAGTCTAGTAATGCTGAAGGGTATTTACATATCATTACGTTTTTAGCGTATCAGGGCATATTCCTTAATTATAGTTCTTTTTTTTACTCGTGGCCACCAAAATGCATTGATGCTAAACTCTCTAATCCACAAAAGTGAAAGTGTTAGTCCATTTTTCTGAGTAGCTACCACCGTCAAGTTTGAAAACCTGTCGCCGAACACCAATAGTCCGGCAGTATCACTCGCGAACCAAATACCTCTAATATGTTTAACATCCTGGACCACATCCTCTCTTATACCCGGTGAGATAGTAGTAAAAACGTTGGAGTCTATACAGTCTACAAAAATGCTTTTAATCCGTGAAAAAGGTGGTGGTTTTTTTTTTTAATGTTTTAATCTTCTCAATATTAGAAGGGTGGAAAAGTTGTTTAAAACGGTTCGAGTAATCAGTTATTATTAGATGTGAATTATTTTCACATGTAGAAGATATCTCTAATTCAGTGTACAGACAGTGTCTTGCAAGCATGAAGCATGACTATTATTAGGTATTAAGCGTTGCAGTATCTACCGCAAGGTGATGCTGCAACAAGTAGCTGAATAGGGGGCTGTTGTTGGATTCATTCGTAACTATTTAAAATGCGCGTTTTTGTATTTGTAATCTATATATTTATTATCCAATAATAAATGTATTTATTTCTTTCTTTCTTTAAGTAATGGACATTGCAGAAAGAATTATCAAATTAAAGTGGCAGTGGTCTGAGCATTTAGCTCGTGGAACCGATGCCCGATGAGGCCAACGGGAATTAATAATGGGTGACCGATAATCTTTGTGTAAATATTTGGGGGAGACCCATGCCCAGCAGTGGACGTCTTTCGGTTGAATGATAAATCAAATATAAATTGGACTATTATTGTCAAAGTTAAATCATGCATTCAGTATATTTCAGAAGGGACAGTTAAAATAATGATTTGATTGTTATATACGACCCGGTTTAACTTAGCATAACAATATTAGTCTATAATATTATTGAATTAATATGTCAAGGTGAGAGATGGGCGTAATATGCGAACGATTCTGAGTCCAGCTTTCACTAGTTCTAAAATTAGGCTCATGATGCCATTCATGGTGGAGACAAGTCACAATATTTTGAGGTATTTGAAAGGTAAACTGCCATTATTTAATTTACAGTGTTTGTTTTTTTATTGTTATTCATAGAAAAGCGATATATTTGGCCGCATAACTATCAAAGAGAGATTTATCATGTCTATTTTTCTTTGGATTTAAAATTCTACTGACTGTGCATTATGAGATGAATAATGATTAATAATGAGGAAGCAGGAGCAGAAGTCATTCTTTTTTATAAAAGTAAAAAAAGTCTAAAGTGCGAACCGATTTTATTTACATTTTTAACTATTTGTTCCCCTGAATCCTCTCGCGTGTATTATTTCTACTTTTAAAACATTATAAGAAGAACTTTTAATAGTTCAGTTAAAATACTGCAACATAATGTACTGGTGGAATTTTTTTTTACTTTACTTTTTTTAATTGTAAGAAAATATATATAAATCGGTTTATTCTCGAGTTATAAATCAATTTACTGACAAACAAACTTATAGACGTAGCATTTTATATGATTCAAAGATAACATTTTAAAAGTTACAATTTTATAAAATAAACTGGATATCCGCGTTTGTCCGTTTGTTTGTCTTCTAACTTCTTCTATATGATGCAATAGATTTTAATGCGGTTTTTAGCTTCAGTTATATATTCTTTCAAGGAAAGTTTAATTATTTATTTTGTGTAAGTATAAAAATCAAAGCAACTTACCAAAAAATAAATTCTCACAGCTTATGTAAACTATATCTTAAGAGATACGTCGGTATATTGTAGCAACTGTATAATTGTGGTTCTTGAAAAATCCCAGAGAATTGGATGGGTCATCTCGTATTTCCTGTTATTGACTCACAATAAAACAGTTTCTTTCGATTTCTTAGAAGCTAGCAAAGTATATATGTTAGAGGTTGGCACAAGGATAGTGTTAGAATTAATTTTTTTTTTTTTTTTATTCCTCAGAACATACATCTGAAGATATTAATGTTTGTGATCTAATGAAAAAGTACTCGAGCGATGTCCTCGCCTCGGCTGGTTTTGGACTCCAAGTAAACTCATTGGTTGAAAAGGATAATGCGTTCTACAAATACGGGCAGACAGCGTTAAATTTATCTTTTAGTCAAAAAATTAAATTCATGTTTAGTATTCTGTTCCCCGGTTTAGCTCAGGTAAAGTGTTATAAAAAAAAATACAATTAGTATTGATATTTTAACTCAGAGGTCGTTACACTTGTCAGGTTGAGGGCCACGTAGGACAATATGTAGAATCACTGCGAGAGGCATTTTTATGGATTGGATAGTCCATATTATCAATCAATTGACATATTTTTAAGTCCTGTCAAAACGCGACCGTATGGCACTTTGTATGTTAATAATAACATGTGAAGTCATCTATTTGCCAGCCCAATTAACTAACTATTAATTGATTTCCAAGTACATGGAAAAGTAATCTGAAAATAATAAATTAAACAAAAACACATGCAAGTAAAATTATTTCGATTGTATTATAATTATAACTGAATGTTCTAATTGAGGTGCTTGAGAGTGTGCATTATTCCTGTTACATGCTGTATACTCGGGTTCTCGTCCCGCATAATTATAATTAGTTGACTTCATAATATTACTAGCCTGCCCCCGGAACTTCCTTTCTTTACGATTGGTTACCATAGCAACGGTTACCGTGGATGGTTAATCATGGAAAGGATTTGATTAAAATTCGGATACATCTTGAAAAGAGTAACTATGTGTAAGTTTGTTGTGTAAATTTCAAGTCAATTTGGTGTATAGTTTCTGAGAACTCATGATTAGTCAGTGAGTGATATTTCTGTAATATGTATATATATATATATAGATTATTTAATACTAAATCGGTTTTAATAGTCATTGTTTACTGTGTCAAGGGGTTGCAGATTGACGACCTTGGTGTTTTAACTTTTAAGTAAATAAAAGTTTGATTGCCTCTGCGATAACGGAAACAATATTTGGGAAAGTGTCTTGTAAGATCGATTTCAGTTGCTATTTCAGAAACTGTTCAATTTCAGTTGTTATTGCTACGATTTGAATTAATTGTTTTTTTCTATAGAAACTAAAAATCCAAATAATCCCCACTGCAACAGAGAAGTTTTTTTAGAGATATAGTTAGCAGTACAATGGAGTATAGATCAAAGAACAACTTAGAAAGACCAGATATGATACAACTGCTTATGGAAGCCTCTAAAGGTAAATAACTAATCAGTTTTCAAATACTTCGAGGGTGTGGAAACTTTTTCTATGGAAGCTTCTAGAGGTAAATATTTAACCAGTTTAAAATATATATTTCGAGTATGTGGACACTATTTTTATGTATGCACTAGGTGTTTCTGCGGGTCCGCTTCCTTTCAATTTATCAAAATTCATTTTGTTACATATAGTATGAAAGAATATAAAATATAGCGCAGAATTATATTTATCAGTTAATAAACCTATAGTTATAAACCAACTAACAAACAAACAAACTAAAAATAGATATTCCTTGTTATATAATGTAAAGGATATATGCAAACTAAATATGTTAATAATTTTAAATTTCAAATGGTAATACATCTAATGGAAACTGTACCTTTAATTTAAGAAATTAGCGAATTAAGAACATGTAATATAGTACAAAAAGCAGAATGTGATATGTTAGTATAGGTATGCAAAATACCAATCAGTTCCTGTTAGATAATGTGTGTAAACGTTTAAGTTAATTTTTTTATTTTTTTTTATTGTAATTTTTTAATAAATAATTAATATTATGTTTTAATATATCTATTAACAAATTTGATTATATACGTAGATTACATCTGCCAATAAACCGCCATGAAGTTTGGTAGAAGTAGTCATTGTAATTTAAAATGTATTTTTGATTTTTCTTTTACACGGAATAGGCCCAGTGCTTTGACCACAATCTCACCTGAAGTGAAATGACGATGTGATTCTGGATGGTAAACATACTCAGCCTAGGTACTGGTTCTCAAGTGATGCTTTTGGAACACATGTATTGGTATTTGGCGACAGGTTTTCAAACCTGAGGGTGGTAGCTACCCAGTTGGGGATTATAGAAAATGCCCTACCACTATGCTGTGGTTTCTTCACGACGTTTTCCTTCACTGTCAGCACAGGCCGATTTTAGAGTCGGATAAGTGGGGATCGAACCCGCGTCTATTGACGCGGAATCCGGCCGCACTACCCGCTGAGCCATCATCGCCCCAAAAATCGTTGATATTAAAGAAACACTTTTATTATTATTAATTAACTCTTGTAAACGTTGTTTTATGTTTATTTTCACGACGTGATAAGTTGTGATCATTGTATAGTACATCATTGTCTTTCAGGCACATTAAAATACGACAGCAATGATGAGGATAACAATATGGATTTGTCATTCGGATCCACAGAAAACACATTTAAAACTAATACTACTCCGCAAAGTAAGTATTGTCTGTATACTGCTAGACAATTCCGCGTTGAGTCTCAATTAAATTGTAATTATCAATGCTATTGTATAAACAGGTTTGATTTAATTGATTTTTTCAGACTGTATAAGCGCTGACTGAAGCACTGTGTGACTATATAAGCTGTCAAAGCACTGATGCTTTGACAAAAATCTCATCTGATCTCATCTCATCTTACTTGTCATCTAATGTTGTTGCCGGAACACACCTATTGGTATTTGGCGACAGGTTTTCAAACTTAAGGGTGGTAGCTACCCAGGCGGGGATTATTTGACAATGCTCTACCACCACGCTATGGTTTCTTTACGTTGTTTTTTTTTCTATTACTAGAGTTGGATAGGTGAGCTTAAGCCCGTGTTTATTGAAGTGAAATTCGACTGCACTAACCCGATTTTACTAGTTACTATATGCAATTCGTGACAAGAAATGCCATCCCAACAACACACAATTTATTACTATTTCTTACATTATTTATTAATTTGCTTGAGTGTGATTGAACAACATACAGACATTAATGTAAACTTCTATGAATCTACACAAATAAAATTGCAGTGTCTGTTTGTAATGACCATTAATAAATACATACAAATGTACATATATACGGAACTTATACCAAAACATAATTTTTATCTGATTTATCTCCACTTGGTTGGGTTGATTTTGACGAGATTTTTTCAGGCAAATAGATGAAATTAGAAAGCGTTTTGGACTACATTTAATTTTGGAAAATAATTAGAGTTCCATGTAGAAAATTAAAACACATAAAGTTGTGAACAAAATCCGATTCAATGCACAGTTTTACAGCGAAATGTAAAATTTTGGGAAAATTATCTTCGCTCTCTCTTAGTACCTATCAAAACATAATTACATAATGGTTATTTAAAAGTGAATAATTAGGTGGAATAAAAAATGAATTACGCAAGCGGAGCCGCGAAAACAATTAGTATAGAATATGGTAATTTCATTTGAGGATCATTTTAATTTGTTTTTTTTTTTTTTTGTTAAATTTATTATCAGAATGGAGTCAAAATGAACTTGCAGCTCAAATGTTTGTATTCTTCGTCGCTGGATTCGAGACAACATCCAACGCTTTGACAATCGGTATACACGAACTGGCGCTGAACTATGACATTCAAGAGAGACTGTACCAAGAGATCAGAGCTTATCATGACCTCAAAGGAAGCTTCCAGTACGACAGTATCAATAAGCTGAAATATTTAGACAGTGTGATAAATGGTTAGAAATTTCTACCCGTTCTATTTTTTAAAATAATGGTATAAAAATATTTTTAATCCATATTTATTTATAACAAGTTTTATATAGGCAAAACACCCTAAGCTGTATACCACATAATATGCGTACTTCACCTTAGGAACATAGGGTTATGTAAGGGATCTATTCTTTCACTTTCGGGCGTATCTCTTCCAAGAGAGGGGGTGGAGTGGAAAGCCTGTGTGTCAGGCATAACCACTCCTCTCTCTAGACGAACATTCTCAAGCAAGAAAGCCTGAGGGCCAGGCAGCAATTCCCCCTCACCTCAACTGGGCGAGTTGAGTGAAGGAGGCCCAGTTGGGCCTGCCGAAAGGGGCGACGCGGCGCTTGCGTCCACGAACCTGTATCGTCCTCTTTAATGCGGCGGGTGGCCCCGGGGGGTTTAGTGGGTATTCCCGGTAACCTCAACGCCGGGCGAGACCCACACACTCCTCTATCGACCCCATCGGGGAGACTTCATTCTCTGGTAGGGTCGATAGATGAAGTGCGTAGATGCATTCCCCTCGAAAAAAAGGGATCTATTCTTTTCCTTTTTTTACATAAATAGAGATGGCCAAAAGAATTAAATTTATTTAAACACAAACATATCAGTGTATGTATATATAATATGCCCAATTAGTTAACTCATAACCAACTGGTTTAGCTAAGGCTATCTCACGGAATTGTGCAAAAGGTAACAGCCCGAACCTAGGTTCAGGCATTTTTTAACCCTAGCTTACTTAACTAGACTATCTTGCTAGAAATTTCCAAGGAATTTCTATGGCGCCTCAAAATGTATGTTTCATGTTCATTATGAACTTCACTTGAAAACACTAACTAAAACTAACTAAATTTCATTCTGTCAAATTCCTTCAATATTACATACTCCTCTAAGATTATAAATAATCAATAAAAACCTATATATGACAGACAAAGTTAGCAAATGAAACTCGATCTGTTTATTTAAAATAAAATCCAGTATCAAAATGTGATCAAACGTTTGAATATTCAGTCGAACTTGTGGGAGTTTCAATTACAATACGATTTACTGTATTTTTTTTAGAAGTTTCTAGAAAATGGAGTGCGGCTGTCTTCATTAACAGAATTTGTACAAAGAGTTATGAGTTACCACCGCCACGTGTCGGAGGCAAGCCTTATAGTGTAAGTAGATATATTATATACGATATTTCAAAAATGTCTAAAAAAAAAAGCCTGTGCGGTTGCTTTTGTTAAAAATATATATTACAAGATTTCGCAAAGGAAAAAAGCATTAATTTTGTCCGTAGTAGACAGAAAGTAACATAAAAATGTAATAAATACTTTTGTTCATCTGTTAAGTAAGAAATAAAAATTAGTTGATAAAAGTGGACCACCCATTTTCTATTTCTTCATGGAAATTATGTTCATGCTAAAATATTTTATAAAATATATTTCGAATTTTTTATAAAGCATACACTGACAACAATTAATCCACAAACCAGTTTTTTCATAATACTGATTTTATGATTAATTTTTAAAAACTATTAAAAACAACAAGCTAGTGTAAAATTTCAGCTGAAGCCCGGTGACCTGGTCTATGGTGCAGCCAACTCACTCCATATGGACCCAAAGTACTTTCCTGATCCGGATATATTCGACCCGGAAAGATTCTCCGACGATAACAAACATAAGATACAATCGGGCACATTTATTCCTTTCGGTATAGGACCTAGGAATTGTATAGGTGAGATTTTATTATAGTCCGTGGAGAAATACCCTATGAATGTGTATTGTGTAACCTATCAGATTACAAAATTTGCAAATACTGTGATATCATCGAGATATTGGAGAATTAAGAAGAAACGTGATCGGTAACAAAATTTGAAGAATAAGAATTTCAGAAACCTATCGCCATCGCATTCGCCCCAATGAAAGAGTTATAAAGTGCGAAAGGAATAACTGTAGCTTGGGCTTATTATACCTAAGATGCAAACTAGTCTGTGTTTACTTACTTAATGTAGCGAAATACAGTTACAGTGCCTAAACCTAGCATTGTTCAAGCGACAGTTATTTAACTATAGAGCTAATAAAAGGTCGGCTGTAGGTGTACATTTTTTTTAAATTTAATACATACAATTGCGTACGCACTTGCACAAGACGAACTCGTCACTTCGTGTTCCCCTGCTTCCTCCTCCAAAATTGGATCGATTTTAATTTTCCTTCCAATTATAAAATAAAAAAGACTTCATTTATGCTTCTACGTTTTGCTTTTTTTTTATTCGTTAAATGTCTTTGACGGATGTCTGAAAACGGCTGCAAAACCAGGCATATTTTCTCATCTTCTGAAGGCTGCTCATTTCTATAATAGTTAATTTATAGCAAATAAACAAAACGTAGGTTCATGACCGTGATGTGAATATATAATATATAGTATAAAATAATGCCATTAACAAGGGAGCAAAACAGGGAAATACTAAGGGTAATCTAGAATACCGGTCACCCGAATTTACTCGTAAGACTGGTAACTTATTAAATATAGATGTTAATTGAATGTTAGGAGCTGGTCCTCAAGTGATGCTGAACGGAACACTACTATAATTATTTGATGACAGATTTTCGGATGATAGGTAAGAAAATCTTTCAGTACCGTACAATTGTTTCATCAGGATGATTTCATTCAGCGACAGCAAAATGTTATAGTCGGATTTTATCCTATGTAGTTGAACAAGGAGTTAGATTATGCTACCACTACACATTATAACCACATTATCAGCTAATCATCTCGACAGGATGGTATAATTATAAAACTTGTTTATTTATCAGGAGCAAGATTTGCAACGTTGGAGATAAAAGTACTCATGTATTTTTTTAATCCTCAATTTCAAAATACTCAAGTGTGAGAAGACAACGAACCCGATCAGGCTACAGCAATTAGACTTCACTATTAAAGCGCTGGGCGGGACCTGGGTGAGGTTTGAAGCGAGAACAGAGTGACGAGGATTCAAACGAATAAAACATAAATATTGTAATAATAATAATGTTGTGTTTATATGAATTTTAATTGAAAACAATTCAATTGTTTTTTATTCGATCTCTAATCTATTATTAATAATAACACTGAAGTTTTGTCTATATAGTTAGTGTTTTGTTAGGAATTGTATAAGTTTAAATAAATTTATTTTAGATGTTACTAATTTCAAATCTGACAAAAAAAATTGTCTGTGGTTCTGTCTGTGTGTACGCCCGGATATAACTTAAAAACGGCTTTACCGATTTCGATAAAACTTTGAGCACTGGGAGTATATAATAAAATTTTGTATGCGTAAGGTAATTAGCGATTGATAGGTTATAAAAAAATCAATATCATTTTTATATTTTATAAATAATATTAAATGTGAAATACTTTTGTTTATGAAATTTGGTGTACGGGAAGCATTTATCGTTCGGTAATAAATAAATAGGTCTTGAAAAACAAAGCTTTGACTGACTATTGACAAGCACGATACACGAAAATCCAACAAAAAACTGAAAGCCTTAAAAACCTTACAGAAAACAATTGATTTCGGGATTTGTTTAGCTCTACATTCTATAATTTTGCCAATTATTTACGTAATAAAATATATTTATTGTGCACAAGTGAAGTGAACTTTGTGTTAGCTCAAAAATCCCCTAGAGAGGTTTTGCGAGATGAGACAACTATGACATGACTTGATTAAAACTAAATATACTGGAAAATAACTAAGATGCTAAAATAATACTTTAACACATTCAACTCAAATTACCTATTACTTCCGTGTAAATAAAACTTACCTTACCACATGGTACTGAGAGAATTGTGTATGTGAATCACAGATTGCCATAAACCAAGAAGAAGTAATTATTTTTTTCAATCTAAAGCATGTAATTTCAGAAGTTGTTGACTGTGGATAGTAGAAATTCGAAGCGTAACACAATTTTATTTTATGATCCAAAACTAGACCGTGAATTCTGTGGTGCCATAATAACTCCATATAAAATTCTTGAAAATGGCCAACGTTTTCTAAATCGTTGGTATAAAATTGACAGTATGGATGAATTCCTTCGCCTGTGTTATTGGACTATTACTAAACTTTCGGTCTCAATTACTTCGGGATTCTTATTAGCTGTATATTTTTATAGATTTCAACCTGTTCTCCACATGCCATAGATATTTTATATATTCTCTTATAAAAAGTAGGTGTACCATTTCCATTTTATTAATAATGGTTCAACTGAGTAGATAAGTGAAGCAAATGACACGTTTCATATCTCCCCTCAGTATCTACGCACTAATAAATTTATTTACTCAAGTTTCCTGTCTCTATTGAGGTCCATGACTAACGATAACAAAGAAATTGCATTGTTTTGTAGTAGCCGTGTAACCATGATTTGTAAATTTATTTAATGTTATAACAAAATACACGCAATTGAACTGATAAGCTAAGTTTAGAAATATAAAATCATTTGGGAGTAAAATTATTAATAACACCTTTTAATAATCCTTTAATGGATTATGAAACATTTTTCCCGAGGGAAGATAGGGACTTATTCAATAAGAGAAGCTTGAGTATTAAAGTGATTTTGAATACCTAAAAATTAGATAAACAAGATGGAAACCATATTTTAGTAAACAAAAGTCTATTTTCGGAGCGACATACCTAATTTAGCTATTCAAGCCTTCGAGTGTCACTTTTCCCGAAAAGATTACGACATAAGCATAAAACTAAGTTTAATAGTTAAGTAAAAGTTTTATGATGAAGACGCATGTGTGGGAAGATTTTGATGAAGTTTACCGTGCTTTTCCTAATGAGAAGTAAATTGTTTTTTTCATCTTACGATTAAAAAAATATGTATCTTCATTTAATACTTTTTTAAATATATTTTTATCAGAGGCAACATGTTTTTTTCTTTCTATTCTCAAAATTTTTGGCTATTCTTTTTTTTTTTATTCGTGTTCAACTAATAGCTACAACATATAGCGGGGAGATTGGGACGCTTTGCGATTGGGATTTTACTGTAGAAGTGGTCGCGCTCTCCTCCTCTTTAGACCACATCGCTATTTCAAATTTTATATTATCACAATTAACAAGAATATTGTCAAATCAATAATATGTTTCACCATTCGATTCCTTCGTATTGCCTTATAAAAGAAAAAAGACCAGATCAGACTTTTAAGTGCATTTTATAGTGTATTTCTTTGAAGTCGGTTTTGTTTTTAATTATATTTTTTTTTATTTAGAATGTTTTATCAAATAACACGAGTGAAGCAAATGATACGTTTCAGATCTCCGCTCAGTATCTACGAACTAATAAATCTATTTACCCATGTTTCCTGTCTCCATTGAGGTATAACTAACAAAAACATAGAAATTATTTCTTTTTGTAGTTGCATAATTTATATAATATAAACAGCTGTGTGCCCGCGGCTGCTTCCGCGTTTTAATTTTTTTTATACGGAACCTTAATTATTTTCGTAATAAAACTTTTGTACAAAGAAACAGTAAAAATATTTCCAAAAATTATAGCACTTACCCGTAAAACTGTGCATTGAATAGGATTTTATAGACATTTTTATCAGTTTACATTTTTTTGTACGCGTGAGCCTAATTATTTTCGAACATTAAAAGTACCCTAAGCTACCTGGAGTAACTTCAGCGATCTACCAAAAAAAGTCCCGTCATAATCAGTCCAGCCGTTCCGGAAATTACCCATTGCAAACAAACAGGCAAACAAACAAAAATTTAAACACCTTATGTACATTCATATGTATTTAGTAAAAAAATTATTATTTAGACATTACAAAACAAATACTTCAATTATTTATTAGTATAGATAACACTATACTAGCAGTTCAACTTATAAGCTAAGTGTAGAAATAAATATAATATCATTAAAGTGAAAAACTATTAATAATACCAGTAAATATTCCACTAATAGATTATGAAATATTTATCCCGAGGGAAGGTAGGAGCTTATTTGATAAGCCAGGTTTAAACGATTTTCAGTACGTACGCTGTACTAATATATCTTAATAGTCATTAACTTAATAAGAACTTCTTCTTATCAGATTTAACTGAAGTTTGATGTAACTAGGAAGTTTGGTAAAAGAAGAGATTCAAATGAGAAACATTTTAACTAAACATATGTTCATTCATTTTTGACTTACACTATATAACAGAGCTACCTTGTCTTCTAACAATGATACAGATACTGTTGATTTCGTGGAGTTTGATCTATGAATCAAATCCTTGACCCCTGACGGTGAATAATCTAATAGAGCACATATCACGTTCTAGTTGAGGCCACATTTCAAAGAGCGATACAATAATATTCACAGTATACGAGTGACCAGAAACGTCAAACATATGTTACAGGTTGAGATGCTAGCACGTAGTAACTCTTATTTAGCATTCGGTCTAAACGGACCATTTAGTAAATACAACATTGTTATAATATCTTAGTATAAAGTCAAAATCTTAAGAACAATACAATAAAGCCTTGCATTAGCTTGGGGATTATTCCATTAACATGTTTTTTTTTTCCTTTCGTATGGCCTTAAGGTATCTTGATAAAAGTCTGAAATTATAATTCAACATAATTAACCTGAGCTTTCGGCGAAAAAAACATCATGATTCTTACTTATCTACTAATCAGCTGCTTAATTACCTTCGAGATTCCGAATAGTGTTTAATGATACACTTAGATACTCCCTTATTTAGATTAGATCAATAAAAGCCATCAGATGAAATAGGGTTAAAAATTATTATGGTTTACAGAATACCTACTACTCGTAACTGATCCAATTCGAATTTACTAAAACGTAAACAATTTTATTAATTTATAACACTCACGTCTCCGGATGTTCCTCTATATAAATATATAGCGGATGGTTGTGCGGGCTCAGTTTTAACCGATTTCTCATCCTATACGGTCCTGCAAACATGTTGGTTGAAATATTTATATTTGTCTTTACTTCTCTTATTGTGTACAATTTCTACAATTACAAGAAAATCCATTACTTCTTCGAGAAGCGAGGAATAAAATATTTGCCTGGTGTACCGGTGTTCGGAAATATGGTCAACAGTTTTATGATGAAAACTCATGTTTGGGAAGATTATGACGAAGTTTACCGTGCTTTTCCGGATGAGAAGTAAGTTTTGTTTTATTTATGTATTTTGAAACTATCAAGGGTAACGTTTTCTTCATCCTGTTTCTCTAAATTGCCACAAGATTTGTATACCTAATAAGGTAAGCGCTCGATTGCTTGTTGTATAATAAGCTCATGACCCAAAAAGAGAAAGTCCTTTAGAGGGACAATAGAATAGGGATAATGATTTTTAACCTTTTTTTTTTTAACAATTCACTATTTTTTTTTTACGTCGGCTTGTATATGTATCTTTAGGCATATACATTTCTCATATCTTTGACATATTGGGCAATGTTTCTTGCACACCGATTTATTTGTATTATAGATATGTCGGTTTCATCGAGGGTTCAACTCCAGCGATTTTGATCCGAGAACCAGATATGATAAAAACTGTGGCAATAAAAGATTTCGACCATTTCACCAATCACAAACAACTGTTACCTGATGATGTCGGGACTATGTTCGGTGATAGTCTAGTAATGCTGAAGGGTATTTACATATCATTACATTATCTTTTTCTTTCTATAGTTTTATTAACAAAAAAAAACAAAACGATGTTGTTTTTAGCGTATCTGGGCATATTTGCTTAATTAATGTTATTTTTTTATTCGCAGGCACCAAAATGCATTGGTGCTAAACTCTCTAATCCAGGAAAGCGAAAGTGTTAGTGCATTTTCCTGGGTAGCTACTACCGTCAAGTTTGAAAACCTTTCGCCAAACACCAATAGTCCGGCAGTATCACTCGGGAGCCAAATACCTCTAGTGTGTTTAACATCCTGGACCATATCCTTTCTTATACCCACTGAGATAGTGGTAAAAGCGTTGGAGTCTATACAGCCTACTAAAATGCTTTTAATCTGTGAAAAATGTGGTGAATTTTTTTTTAAAGAGTTTTTTTTTTCAATATTAGAAGGTTGGAAAAGTTGTTTAAAACGGTTCTAGTAATCAGTTATTGTTAGATGTGAATTATTTTCACATGAAGAAGAAATCTCTAATTCAGTGTACAGCGTCTTGTAAACATGAAGCAAGACTATTATTAGGTATTAAGCGTTGTAGTATCTACCGCTTGCCGATGCTGCAACAAGTAGCTGAATAGGGGGCTGTTGTTGGATTCATTCGTAACTATTTAAAATGCGCGTTTTTGTATTTGTAATCTATATATTTATTATACGATAATAAATGTATTTATTTCTTTCTTTCTTTAAGTAATGGACATTGAAGGAAGAATTATTAAACTAAAGTGGCAGTGGGTTGGTCATATATGTAGCTCGCGGAACCGATGCCTGATGAGGCCAACGGGAATTAATAGTGGGTGACCGGCAATATTTGTGTAGATATTTGGGGGAGACCCATGTGGACGTCTTTTGGTTAATTGATAAATCTCATATATTAATTGCACTATTATTGTCAATGTTAAATCATGCATTCAGTATATTTCAGAAGGGATAGTTAAAATAATGATTTGATTGTTATATACGATCCGGTTTACCTTAGCATAACAATATTAGTCAATAATATTATTGAATTAATATGTCAAGGTGAGAGATGGCGTAATATGCGAACGATTCTGAGTCCAGCTTTCACTAGTTCTAAAATGAGGCTTATGGTGCCATTTATGGTGGAGACAAGTCACAATATTGTGAAGTATTTGAAAGGTAAACTGTCATTATTGAATTAACACTATTTGTTTTTTTATTGTTATTCATAGTAAACGATATATTTGGCCGCATAACTATCAAACAAATATTTATCATGTCTATTTTTCTTTGGACTTAAAATTCAACCGACTGTACATGATGAGATGAATAATGATTAATAATGAGGAAGTAGGAGCAGAAGTTATTGTTTTCTATAAAAGTAAAAACAAGTCTAAAGTGCGAACCGATTTTATTTACATTTTTAACTAGCTGTTTCCCTGGCTCCTCTCGCGTTTATTCAATGGAAAAAATATTTTTTAGACTTTCAATAGTTCTGTTAAAATACGGCAATATAATGTACTGTTGGTTTTTTTTTTATACTTTGCTTTTTTAATTATAAGAAATTATATAACTATCGCTTTATTGACTCTGGAATTATATAAATCAATTTACTGACAAACAAACTTATAGACGTTGCATTTTATATAATTCAAGGATAACGTTTTAAAGGTTACAATGTTATAAAATAAACTGAATTTCCACGTTTGTCCGTTTGTCTAACTTCTTCTATATGATGCAATGGATTTTAATGCGGTTTTAGCTTCAGTTATATATTCTTTCAAGGAAAGTTTATTTATTTATTAGTGTAAGTATAAAAATCAAAGCAACTTACCAAAAAATAATTTCTCAAAGCTTATGTAAACTATATCTTAAGAGATACATCGGTATATTGTAACAACTATATAATTGTGGTTCTTCAAAAATACTACAGAATTGGATGGCATATCTCGTATTTCCTACAATTGACTCATAATAAAACAGTTTCTATCGATTCAATAGATGCTAGTAATGTATATATTTTAGTGGTTGGCACAAGGATAGTGATACAATTAAATTAATAAATAATTTGTTATTCCTCAGAACATACATCTGAAGATGTTAATGTTTGTGATCTAATGCAAAAGTACTCAAACGATGTCGTCGCCTCGGCTGGCTTTGGACTGCAAATAAACTCATTGGTTGAAAAGGATAATGCGTTTTACAAATACGGGCAGACAGCGTTAAATTTTTCTTTCAGTCAAAAAATGAAATACATGTTTAGTAGTTTGTTCCCCGGTTTAGCTCAGGTAAAGTGTTTTAAAAAATAAAATTTTTATGGATTGGATAGTCCATATATTATCAATCAATTTACATATTTTTATGACCTGTCAAAACGCGACCGTATGGCACTTTGTATGTCAATAATAACATGTGAAGTCATCTATTTGACAGCCCAATTAACTAACTATTAATTGATTTCCAAGTACATGGAAAAGTAATCTGAAAATAATAAATTAAACAAAAACACATGCAAGTAAAATTATTTCGATTGTATTATAATTATAACTGAATGTTCTAATTGAGGTGCTTGAGAGTGTGCATTATTCCTGTTACATGCTGTATACTCGTGTTCTCGTCCCGCATAATTATAATTAGTTGACTTCATAATATTACTAGCCTGCCCCTGGAACTTCCTTTCTTTACGATTGGTTACCATAGCAACGGTTACCGTGGATGGTTAATCATGGAAAGGATTTGATTAAAATTCGGATACATCTTGAAAAGAGTAACTATGTGTAAGTTTGTTGTGTAAATTTCAAGTCAATTTGGTGTATAGTTTCTGAGAACTCATGATTAGTCAGTGAGTGATATTTCTGTAATATGTATATATATAGATTATTTAATACTAAATCGGTTTTAATAGTCATTGTTTACTGTGTCAAGGGGTTGCAGATTGACGACCTTGGTGTTTTAACTTTTAAGTAAATAAAAGTTTGATTGCCTCTGCGATAACGGAAACAATATTTGGGAAAGTGTCTTGTAAGATCGATTTCAGTTGCTATTTCAGAAACTGTTCAATTTCAGTTGTTATTGCTACGATTTGAATTAATTGTGTTTTTCTATAGAAACTAAAAATCCAAATAATCCCCACTGCAACAGAGAAGTTTTTTAGAGATATAGTTAGCAGTACAATGGAGTATAGATCAAAGAACAACTTAGAAAGACCAGATATGATACAACTGCTTATGGAAGCCTCTAAAGGTAAATAACTAATCAGTTTTCAAATACTTCGAGGGTGTGGAAACTTTTTCTATGGAAGCTTCTAGAGGTAAATAATTAATCAGTTGTGAAATACTTTGCGGGAGTGGATACTTTTTCTATGGAAGCTTCTAGAGGTAAATAATTAATCAGTTGTAAAATACTTGGAGGGTGTGGATACTTTTTCTATGGAAGCTTCTAGAGGTAATAGTTAATCAGTTTAAAATATATATTTCGAGTATGTGGACACTATTTTTATGTATGCACTAGGTGTTTCTACGGCTCCGCTTCTTTTCAATTTACCAAAAGTTATTTACTGAAATATACATTTTGTTACACATAGTATAAAAGAATATAAATATAGCGCAGAATTATATTTATCGGTTAATAAACCTAGAGTTATAAGCCAACTAACAAACAGACAAACATAATGAGTGTTCCTGTTAGAAGTTAATATTTATTTGTTATTTTTTTTATTGTAAATGTATTACTTTTTTTATATATAATTATTACTAAGTGTTTATTATGTAGCTATAAACAAATTTGATTAAAAGGTTACATCTGCCAATAAACTGCCATGAAGTTTGGCCGTAATAGTAATTGTAATTTAAAATGTATTTCATTTTTGGTATATTTGTTTTTTTACACGGAATAGGCTTTATGCTTTTATCACAATCTTACCTGATGTTAAGTGACGATGTGGTCCAGGACGGTAAACACACTAAGCCTAGGTACTGGTTCTCAAGTGACGCTGCCGGAACCTATTGGTATTTGGCGACAGGTTATCAAACTTGAAAGTGGTAGCTACCCAGGTGGGGATTATAGAAAATTTACCACCATGCTATGGTTTCATTACGATGTTTTCCTTCACCGAAAGCTCAGGCAGATTTTAGAGTCGGATAAGGTGGCGATCGATATTAAATAAACACTTTTATTATTATTAATTAACTCTTGCAAACGTTGTTTTATGTTTATTTTCACGACGTGATAAGTTGTGATCATTGTATAATACATAATTATCTTTCAGGCACATTAAAGTACGACAGCAATGATGAGGATAACAATATGGATCTGTCATTCATGTCCACAGAATACACTCTTAAAACTAATACCACTCCGCAAAGTTAGTATTATCTGTATACTTTATTTAATTTAAAAGTAAATTGTAATTATCTATACTATTGTATAAAAAGGTTTCAGACTGTATAACCTCAGTGCTTTAACAAAAATCTCATCTGATGTTAAATGACGATGTGGTGTTTGGTGGTAAATACACTTAACCTAGGGTTACTTGTTGTCAAAGGATGTTGCCGGAACACACCTATTGGTATTTGGCAGCAGTTTTTCAAACTCGATGATGCTAACTACCCAGGTGGGGATTATACAAAATACTCTAACACCATGCTATGGTTTCCTTACGATGTCTTCTTTCATTTTTAATTTATTAGAGTTGGGTAGGTGAGCTTAAACCCGTTTGTATTGGCGGGGAATGCGACTGCACTAACCCGATTTTTAAAATTCTTTCACAGGTAACTTAGACTGTATGTTATTTTGTTTGATAATTGGAGTTTTTTATATACCCTTGTGAACCCGGGTGGGTCTCTAGTTACTATATGTAATTTGGGACAAGAAAAGTTATTCCAACACATAGTTTATTACTATTTCTTACTTGAGAATGAGCCCAATCGCTTGAGTATGATTGAACAACATACAGACGTTAATGTTAACTTCTATGAATCTAAAGAAATAAATAAAATTGAAGTATCTATTTGTAATGTCAACTTTTTAAGAAATCCATACAAATGTATATACGGAACTTATACCAAAACATAATTTTTATCTGATTGTTTTCTGGTTAATCTGCGCAACGGTTGGGCCGATTATGACGAGATTTTTTCAGGCAGATAGATGAAATTATAAGGCGTAATTTGGACTACTTTTAATTTTGGAAAACAATTAGAGTGGAGTGCACGAAATCTCCAGTTATAGTAAAGTTTAAATTTAAACTTAATATTTACTATATCTTTAACCATAGCAGTTAGGGTTAAAGTTAAAAGAGTTGTCAGTTGAAAGAAACATCAATCTCCTAATAAATATTAAGGAAAATATTTTATGTATGGTAACATCGTAAAAAATGTCAAAAACAATATTGATAAATAGAAAACAAACGTGTTGTTATTGTTGTCAGTTTGGACTAAAACAAAGATTTTAGATATATTTCGTTATGGATCAAATCCAACCAAGTAAGTTTATCAAGAATAAAAAATATAGTATTTGTCTTACATTTATTACTGTAATATATATTCTAATGAAAGACATGTTAATTATTATTGTTGCTGAGTAATATTAAGTATTCAAACACTTATTGCTAAACAAGGATATTATACTATGTAAAAAAAACCTGATGACATTAGCTTGAAACAAAAAGAGAAACATTGATAGAAGACGATTCCCATAAAATATCTTACAATAGAGACATATTTTTGTACAATGTAAATAATAGGCTATCTTAAATATCGTTGGCAGATGTCATGACAATCGAAATAAACTTCGTTTAAATTTTAAACGCCCAAATTTCGTGGGTTACGGTTACAGTTAAATTATGACGTAATTTAAACTAAACTCAGATGGTGCAACACGTTTTAGCCTAACTGTAGATTTAACTACGGATTTCACTTTTATTAAATATAAGCATAAAAATAAGATGATGCACGCCAGCCTTAGAGTTCTACGTAGAAAATTAAAACTCATGAACTTGTGAACAAACTCCGATTCAATGCACAGTTTTACATGGAAATGTAAAATTATGGGAAAAATATCTTCGCTTTCTTTTAGTAACTACCAAAACATAATTTAGGGCCTGTAAAAAATAGGGTCCATCCTTTTCCAATGGTTATTTAAATGTGAATAATTAGGTGGAATAAAAAATGAATTACGCAAGTGGGGCCGTGAAAACAATTAGTACATAATATGGTAATTTCATTTGGGGATCATTTTAATTAGTTTTCTTTTTTTGTGAAATTTATTATCAGAATGGAGTCAAAATGAACTTGCAGCACAAATCTTTATATTCTTCCTCGCTGGATTCGAGACAACATCCAACGCTTTGACAATCGGTATACACGAACTGGCGCTGAACTCTGACATTCAAGAGAGACTGTACCAGGAGATCAGAGCTTATCATGACCTCAAAGGAAGCTTCCAGTACGACAGTATCAATGAGCTGAAATATTTAGACAGTGTGATAAATGGTTAGAAATTTCTACCCATTCTATTGTTGAAAATAATGGTATAAAAATATTTTTAATCCATATTCAATGTAACTCGTTACTTATAGGCATATACGCCCTACACTGTATACCACACATAATATGCGTACTTCCCCTTAGGAACATAGGGTTATGTAAGGGATTTTTTCTTATACTTACGAGCGTATCTCTTCCAAGAGACGGGGGAGGAGTGAAGAGCCTGTGTGTCAGGCTATAACCGCTCCTCTCCCCAAACGAACATTCTCAAGCGAGAAAGCCTGTGGTGACGGCAGCAATTCCCCCTCCCCCCAACCGGGTGAGTTGAGTGGACGAGGCCCAATGGGGCCTTTTTTTTTTTTTTTGACGGCGGGAAATGCATTTACGCACTACCCAGGCCCAATGGGGCCTGCCTCAGAGTGTGACGCGGCGCTTGTGTCTACGATCCCGTATAGCCCCCTTTAATGCGGAGGGTTTAGTGGGTATTCCCGACGCCCTTAAAACCGGGCGAGTCCCATACACCAGGCCCAGTTTAGCTAAGGTTATCTCACGGAAATGTATACAAGATAACAGCCCGAACCTATGTTCAAGCATTTTGTAACCCTAGCTTACTTAACTAGGATATCTTGCTATAAATTTCCCGAGAATTTCTATGGCACCTCAAAATGTATGTTTCATTTTCATTATGAACTTCGTTTGAAAACATTAACTACATTTTATTATGTCATATTCCTTCAATATTACATGCTTCTCTAAGATTAAGAATATAAAATAAAAACCTAATATGACAGACAAAGTTAGCAAATAAAACTCGATCCGTTTATTAACATTTGAATACTCGATCGAACTTGTGGGAGTTTCAATTACAATACGATTTACTGTATGTTTTTTTAGAAGTTTCTAGAAAATGGAGTGCGGCTGTGTTCATTAATAGAATTTGTACTAAGAGTTATGAGTTACCACCGCCACGTGTCGGAGGCAAGCCTTATAGTGTAAGTAGATGTATTATATACGATATTTCAAAAATGTAATACAATACTTCATCTGGTAAGTATCAAAATTCAAATAAAAATCAGTTAATAAGTGGACCACCCATTTCCTACTTATTCATAGAATTTAGGTTCATGCTAAAATATTTTATAAAATATATTTGGGATTTTTTACAAAGCATACAGTAACAATAGTTAATCCACAAATCAAAATATTTATTTTCCCATTAATTTTTAAAAACGATTAAAAACAACAAGCCAGTTTGAAATGTATAATTTTCAGCTGAAGCCCGGTGACCTGGTCTATGGTGCAGCCAACTCACTCCATATGGACCCAAAGTACTTTCCGGATCCGGATACATTCGATCCGGAAAGGTTCTCCGACGATAACAAACATAAGATACAGTTCGGTACATTCGTTCCTTTCGGAATAGGACCTAGGAATTGTATAGGTGAGCATTCATTATAGTCCATGGAAAAATACCCTATTGTAGAATGTGTATCGTGTAACCTATCAGATTACAAACTTTGCAAATACCGTGATATGATCGAGATATTAGAGAATTAAAAAGAAACGCGATCGGTAACATGATTTGAAGAATAAGAATTTCAGAAATCTATCGTCATCGCATTCGCCCCTATGAAAGAGTTGTAAAGTGTGAAAGGAACAACTGTAGCTTGGGCTTATTATAACTAAGAAGCAAAATAGGCTGTGTCTACTTACTTAATGTAGCGAAATACTGTTTCAGTATTGTAAACTTAGCATTGTTCAGGCGACAGTTGTTTTGTAATGGTATTATATAGACAAAAAGGTATGTTAGACATTAAGCAGGCAGTAATAAACGAGTTGCATCGGAGAATGGACGTTTCCTTTTTCAAAAATTCTTACTTCATCGGGTGAGTTTAAAGTTTACGGATCGAAAAACCGTTCCAAGACATTACAGAATTTGTAAAATTCTTCCAAAAACTATGACGTCATCACAATATACAAAACATTTGTCATAAGTTAGCCCCGAAGTGCTACTGGCATGATTCTGGAAAAAGCATTAGGACTTATTTTAAGGCCCATTGGTAAACGCGTCAGCTGGTACTGGCCCGTGTCGCTCGTAAATGCTGTTATATTTCGGCTCTTGGGCTCAAAGTCACTTGTAAGTAAAATGTGTAAGTCTAAATGTGTAAGTCTAAATGTGTAAAATAAATAGAATTTGCGAGGGAGTCTAGAATTTTTGTAATATTTGGCAAGGGAACTAGAGCTAATAAATGGTCGTCTGTCGGTATACAAGTTTTTTATTTTATTTAATACACACAATCGCGTACGCACTCGCATAAAACGAACTCGTCACGTCGTGTTCCCCTGCTTCCTTCTCCAAAATATGATCGTTTTAATTTTCCTTCCAATTATAAAATTAAAAAGACTTAAGTTATGCTTCTATGTTTTGCTTTTTTATTTTTATTCGTTAAATTTCTTTGACAGAAGTCTGAAAACGATTGCAAAAACAGGCATATTTTCTCATCTTCTGAAGTCTGCTAAGTTCTATAATAGTTAATTTATAACAAATAAACAAAACGTAGGTTCATGACCGTGATGTGAATATATAATATATAGTATAAAATAATGCCATTAACAAGGGAGCAAATCAGGGAAATACTAAGGGTAATCTAAAATAAACGTCACACGAATTACCTCTTAAGACTAGTAACTTATTAAGTATAGATGTTAATTGAATATTAGCAGCTGGCCCTCAAGTGATGCTAACGGAATACTTTTATAATTATTTGACGACAAATTGCCGGGTGATAGTTTAGAAAATCTTTCAGAACCATACAATTGTTTCATCAGGATGATTTCATTCGGCGACAGCATAATTTTTATAGTCGGATTTTAACCTATGTAGATCAACAAGGAGTTAAGATCATGCTATCACTACACATTATAACCACATTATCACCTAATCATCTCGACAGGATGGTTTCATTATAAAACTTGTTTATTTGGCAGGAGCAAGATTTGCAACGTTGGAGATAAAAGTACTCATGTATTATTTAATCCTTAATTTCAAAATACACAAGTGTGAGAAGACAACGGATCCGATCAGGCTGCAGCCTGCAGACTTCAATATGAAAGCGTTGGGCGGGACCTGGGTGAGGTTTGAAGCGAGAACAGAGTGACGAGGAATCAAACGAATGAAACATAAATATTGTAATATTAATAATGTTGTAATAATAATAATATGAATATTAATTGAAAACAGTTCAATTGTTTTTTTAGTCGAGCTCTAATCTATACTAATAATAACACTGAAGTTTTGTCTTTATAATTAGTGTTTTTTTAGGAATTGTATAAGTTTAAATAAATTTATTTTAGTTGTTACTAATTTCAAATCTGAGAAAAAAAATTGTCTGTGGTTCTGTCTGTGTGTAGCCCTGATTTAACTTAAAAACGGCCTTACCGATTCCGATAAAACTTTGTGCACTGGGAGTACATACTAAAATTTTGTATGCGTAAAGTATATGTTAATTACCGATTGATAGGTTATAAAAAAAAAAAACAATATCATTTTTATATTTTATAAAAAAAAATGTAAAACACTTTTGTTTATGAAATTTGGTGTACGGGAAGCATGTATCTTTCGGTAATAAAAAATAGGCCTTGAAAAATAAATCTTTGACTGATTACTGACAAGCACGATACACGAAAATCAAACAAAAAACTGAAAGACTTATAAACCTTAAAGAAAACAGTTGTTTTTAGGATTTGTTTAGCTCTACATTCTATAATTTTGCCATTTTTTACGTAATAGAATATTAGAATATATTTATTGTGCACAAGTGAAGTGAACTTCGTGTTAGTTCAAAATTCCCCTAGAGAGGTTTTGCGAGATGAGACAACTATGACGTGACTCGATTAAAACTAAATATACTTAAAAATAACTAAGATGATAAAATAAATACTTTAACGCATTCAACTCAAATTACCTATTACTTCCGTGTAAATAAAACTTACCTTACCACACGATACTGAGAGAATTGCGCATGTGAATCACAGATTGCCATAAACCAAGAAGAAGTAATTATTTTTTCAATCTAAAGCATGTAATTTCAGAAGTTGTTGACTGTGGATAGTAGAAATTCGAAGCCTAACACAATTTTATTTTATGATCCAAAACTAGACCGCGAATTCTGTGGTGCAATAATAACTCTATATAAAATTCTTGAAAATGGCCAACGTTTTCTAAATCGTTGGTATAAAATTGACAGTACGGATGAATTCCTTCGCCTGTGTTATTGGACTATTACTAAACTTTCGTTTTCAATTACTTCGGGATTCTTATTAGCTGAATATTTTTATAGATTTCAACCTGTTCTCCACATGCGATGGATATTTTATATATTCTCTTATAAAAAGTAGGTGTACCATTTCCATTTTATTAATAATGGTTCAACTGCGTAGATAAGTGAAGCAAATGACACGTTTCATCTCCCCTCAGTATCAACGCACTAATAAATTTATTTACTCAAGTTTCCTGTCTCTATTGAGGTACATGACTAACGATAACAAAGAAATTGCGTTGTTTTGCAGTAGCCGTGTAACCATGATTTGTAAATTTATTTAATGTTATAACAAAATACACGCAATTGAACTGATAAGCTAAGTTTAGAAATATAAAATCATTTGGGAGTAAAATTATTAATAACACCTTTTAATAATCCTTTAATGGATTATGAAACATTTTTCCCGAGGGAAGATAGGGACCTATTCAATAAGAGAAGCTTGAGTATTAAAGTGATTTTGAATACCTAGAAATTAGATAAACAAGATGGAAACCATATTTTAGTAAACAAAAGTCTATTTTCGGAGCGACATACCTAATTTAGCTATTCAAGCCTTCGAGTGTCACTTTTCCCGAAAAGATTACGACATAAGCATAAAACTAAGTTTAATAGAGGTAAAATTTTAATTCTAGATTATAGTTCGTTCACCTTTAAATATTCCGTAACTTTATTCTGAAGATTTCAGGTAATTTCGCACAATTTTATTTAACCCTGACGTAAGCAATTACATCAATTTAAATATCTTTGGACGTTCCCCCCCTTCTCTATATTTTGGAAGCATGTAATAAATGCTCAGTAACATAAGGTGCTGGATCAGTTTTAACCTATATTTGATCGTGTGCGGTCCTGCAAATATGTTGATTGAAATATTAATATTCGTCTTTACTTCTCTCATTGTATACTATTTGTACATTTACAAGAGAATACATTATTTCTACAAGAAGCATGGAATAAAGTATTTACCTGGTGTACCGTTGTTCGGGAATATGATCAAAAGTTTTATGATGAAGACGCATGTGTGGGAAGATTTTGATGAAGTTTACCGTGCTTTTCCTTATGAGAAGTAAGTTGTTTTTTTCATCTTACGATTAAAAAATTATGTATCTTTATTTGAATACTTTTTTAAATATATTTCTATAAGGGGCAACATTTTTTCATTCTATACTTAAAATTTTTGGCTATTTTTTTTATCCGAGTTCTACTAATAGTTACAACATACAGCGGGCGGATTGGGATGCTTTGTGGTTAGGATTTTACTGTAGAAGTGGTCGCGCTCGGCTCGCGTCGACGCTTTGTCATCTATATTACTAGCACTTCATGTGATGTTGAATAGAGACCAAGAACAATGACGTAAACTGATAGATGAGAATAGTCGGCATCATCTTGCCGGCTAACATCTATCATAGCAAAAACCTTGAGGTAAGTCTGGGTATACGCTCGCTGGTACCGCAATGTAACGCTCCTTTCTTTACGTTTCACTACGACGGGGCTTTTGTCAAATATACGGTGATCTCTAACACCAGGCTCACTCTCACTTCGTTAACTGCTGGATCTGGATCGTTATGGCGGATTTTAAAACAATTTGCACGATGGTCACGATAAAGCCCTACCACCTCTTTTCAAAATTGAATGAAAATTAAATACTGCCACACAGAATTGCATGGGCCATATTGGTCGTAGATGGAACCAAAGAGCTCTCGACTGGCTGTCACCTACCGGAAGACGTAGCGTGGGTAGATGGACCGACGACGTGGTGGACTCCGCTGGATGAGAGTGGCACGAGACCGGTCGTCATGGAGATAACAATTGGGGAAGACCAGCATGAATGGATGACTGGACACAGAATTCGATATTTTATCCCTATCTTCCAAAAAATAATTGGGGTTTTAATTAAAGTGGCATATTCAAAATAAGCATTTATCAAAAGACTTTTAAATCACTTATAAAGAGTATATCAATATGTACAGTATTGTAGTAATCTCAATCATTACACGACTGTGTGTGATAGCATAGTTCATAAACGGAAAAGAGGAGTACAGAGGAGAGAAAACGATTCTTAAACTGGAGTTAACTTTTTCAACCTTGACTTATTATATCTCTAGAATTGATTTGTTTTTTCCATTTTAACACTTGAAATATTCGTAGATATGTTGGTTTCATCGAAGGTACAACTCCATTGATCTTGATCCGGGAACCAGATATTATAAAAGCCGTGACAATAAAAGATTTCGATCATTTCGTTAATCACAAAAAACTATTGCCTGATGATGTTGGCACGATGTTCGGAGATAGTCTACTAATGTTGAAAGGTATTTATTGTCATTGTCTAGCTTCATAACCGATGTTGTTTAGTCGGATTTTATTATCTTATCAGGAGAAATTAGGAATGTTTCTTAATTCTTCAAGTAAAATTTTATGGTCTCATCTCCCTATATGTTCAGATATTAGCATTAGTGTTTTGAATATGATAGATAGGCTATGATAGATAGGATATGTTAGGCTACACTTTTTATCTTTAGAATTATTTTTTTCTCTTTGTGCTATATTCGTTCTTAAGCGTGCGTTAATAAGTTGCCTTACATATTCTAATCTTAAATTTTAATAAAAACATAGTCTTTCCCGAAAAAACTTTTCCGGCTTTCCACTAAAACTCTTGGCATTAATTTGAAGGTGATAGACATCTCATTTACATGTCTTCGATTCCTGCAAGTTGGTGAAAGTACCAGAAAACCCTAAAATTTCACACCAAGGTTACCTAAGGAGTGCGACATCAACGAAAAGTTGAAAAATAATATTTTTGTATTGACCTGTACATAGTACATATACATTAAGCTTCGTTTATGTACCCACCCTTGTTGCTATATAGAGTGATATATAGAGGTTTAACTTATATTTTTCAAAATTATATCTCTTACATTCGCTATTTAACAAAAATACCTAAAGTTTCTGTCTGATTGCTGTTGTATCTGGTTACGGCAAAGTCCCCTGCACGCCTCCCGACTCACGGTTAGTTTAGTTAAAGAAGTATCACTTCTGACACGTATACACTGAACGACGCTCTTGTAATATGGTTTAAGCTTAGCAAAATGAATGCAAATCACCTGATGTTAAATGAAGTACTGTACAAGAAGGATTGGGACCGCCGGTACAGTACTTCATTTATCATAGCTCCTTCCAATATAGCAACGCAACGCACCTTACTGTGCCACTATAATAAGTATTTTTCACAAGTGTACTATGATTACAATCGAATCAAGCTCAATTGCCCTACCACCCTGCTAACTGCTGACCTACATTGGTTGATCCCGGAACGCGACGTGCCGCAAGATTTTCGCGAATTATTCACCATGGTGCTCCTGATATATGTATCTTGAAATCAATGTATGTATGTATGCCCAAATAACTATGTGTCTAGTACTAAACTTGTAATCTCAATTCTCCGATATACAAGGGTCCTTAAAATGGTATGAGTGTTTGATTTGCAAAACTTTTAGTTGATTCCTAATGAGCTGGATTCAATTCTTTCCAAAAGGACTTAAATGCACTCCTAAACAATTTATCGAATTGTGATGAAACTTTGGTCAGTTGTTCTGCATTTGTCCAGTCAGTAAGCGTACCTGTCCTAAAAAAATTAAAATAAATCTAAATGTATCTTTCCGTGGTAGTAAACCCTTTGTCGGGCACAGCTAGTAATATATAAATATGTAGTAAATGGATGGGTTCCATTACAATACTGCAGAATGCTAATACTGTATTAATTATACCAAGGTGAGAGATGGCGCGATATGCGAACGATTCTGAGTCCAGCTTTCACTTGTTCTAAAATGAGACTTATAGTACCATCCACGATAGAAACAAGTCACAACATAATGGAGTATTTGAAAGGTAAATTCTCTTTGTAAAATAAATACTAGTGGTGTATATGATTATTCGTAGAAGACCGATGACTTTGTTCGCACAACTATCAGAGAAAGATTTGTCATTTCTCCTCTTCGTCAGTATTAAAATTCTACTGACTGTGAATGGTAGAGAAAAGGTAGGTTACCTAATTTCTAAAGAAGCAAAAACTAGAATTGGCCAATACTTTAACCAATCAATTTATCAAGTTATATATTGTATGATATTTTAAAAGTTACAATAGTGTATAATATCGTCTAACTTCTTATAAAACACGCAACGGATTTTGATGCGAGTTTTCATCCTTATTTAAATATTATTTCGAGGAAGGTTTATTAATATAATATAATAAATACATCCTAATCAAGCTTAAATTGCCAAAACCTATATTAGCATCACTAAATCTTTCGAGATTCATCATACTAAAGAATTGAGGTTCTTTAACAATCTTATTGTAAATTTTGAGGTGATGTTTTTCTATTTCATTCAATTTATTCATAAAGCACAATGTCCTTCTAGACCCAAACCTAAAGTCAACACGAAATCTCACACAGAAGTTGACTATTGCAAATAAGAATATGGTGTTAACAATATGTTGCAAATTAAATTAACTGGTGTTCTATTTTTCCGCAGATCATACATCTGAAGACGTCAATGTTTATGATCTAATGCAAAGGTACTCCAATGATGTTATCGCCTCAGCAGGTTTTGGACTCCAAGTAAACTCACTGATACACAAAGATAATGCATTCTACAAATGCGGGCAAACAATCTTCAATTTATCTTTGAGTCAAAAAATTAAACTAATGTTTTATACTTTGTTCCCCGTTTTAGTCGAGGTAATGTATTTTATGAAAGTCATGTTAAATGAATTAACAATTGTAAACTTCATATCCTAAAGTGGTTACTCGATTTAAGATTTTACTAAATATAAGTGTTATAGTTCATTTATAAGAAATGTGAGCAATTGAAACAAGTGCCTTGGATAATTTTGATCCTTCAAAATTTATACATGTTGGTAGCGTTGTTGTAACAAAATTGTTAATTCCTGTATTGTATTACAGAAAATGGAGATCAAAATAGTTCCCGCTGCGACAGAGAAGTTTTTTAGAGAGATAGTGGCTAGTACTATGGAGTACAGATTAAAGAACAATGTGGAAAGACCAGATATGATACAACTGTTAATGGAAGCTTCTAGAGGTAAATGATTAATTATATTTAAAACATTTGAGTGTATGGAAACCATTGTTATGCAAGCTAAATGTGTAAGCCTTCATATTTGAGCAAATACATTATAGGATATTCTAATTTTAAAGGAATAATCAAGTATTTAGATAGAATACCATACATTGAAACGATTCCTAAAAAAATGATATATTAAAAAAATATAGGATGGTTTTTATCTTTGTCTCTTTCTGTCTCAATACGTATCTACTTCTACCCGTCTTTTTTATTTAGAGGATTATCGCGTGACGCAACACTTATATTATACTCTTATTACGCGCAGAGAAGTTGCACTTCAATGTAGGATAATAACTAATAAGATAAAACAAGAACGTGATAAATTATACTATATTAGAGAGCAGAATATAAATTATTGTTGAGCTCATGTTTAGTTTCAAGCTGTGGCAGGTTGTGAAACATGTCCCCCCGGACTGTCGACCTAACGGTCGTGCCTCCTTCTGAGGCGGGCTAAGAGGTGGAGGGGAACTATTATCCTCCATCTCTACCGGGCCATTGCACGGACGAGGCCTGGTGGGTTCGCTGCAGGGGGCGACGCGGTGCTTGCGAAAGCCACCCCGTGTCGCCCCATCCCAAATGCAGTGGACGGCCCCGGGGGTTTTAGTGGGTATTTCCGGGCGCTTCACGCCCGGGCGAGTCCCACACTGGCACGGAGTTCGTCCCTCCGTGCCCCCTTACCTATTGTATTGGGGGACTTCGGTCTCACTAATACAATAGGTAAGGGTAGTGCGTAAATGCATTTCCCCCGTCAAAAAAAAAAAAAACATGTATGATGTTTCTATACATAATTCTCTTGCAGGGGAATTGAAACAAGGCAGCCATAATGAAAATAATAAAGACATGACACAAGACACGCTTAAAAGGAATAACACTGCGCCAAGTGAGTATTATGTCAATAAAGTCCGTCAATTTCGTTTAGTTACATTTTAGTAACAATTACATCCACCCTATGTCCTATTGTAATACATAATCTATTCCTGTGCCAAATTTAATCACAAATTGTCGAGACATTTGACTATGACTGAAACACTAAAAACTAAAAACACTATGAAAGGTGAATATAATAATTCATTTTGTGGTAAGTTTTTATGGTTTTTATAAACAGAATGGAATGAGAATGAACTAGCGGCTCAAGTCTTCATATTCTTCGTCGCCGGCTTCGAGACGACGGCAAATGCTTTGACAATATGTATACACGAACTGGCATTGAACTATGATGTTCAAGAGAAACTGTACCAGGAGATCAGAGCTTACAATGAGATCAAAGGAAGCTTCCAGTACGACAGTATTAATGAGTTGAAATATTTAGACTGCGTGATAAATGGTTGGTAAATTCTACCCGTTCTATTGTTCAAACTTACAGTAACATCTACATGTAAATATAAAACCGTTCAGCACATTTTTCTTCTCATCTGTTTGTTAACCGATTTTTATTTTTCGTAGTTATGCATACTTTTATAGAGCGTTATAATAAAATTAGTGAATATCTTTTGCCAATTTCGGTGCAGTTTCTATGTGAACTATTATTATAAACGTTTCTTAAAACTATAGCGGACTATAGCCGAACCTTCGGGCATCGGAGACGATCTCTTAAATAAAGAGTCGTAACATAACAAAGAGTTATAACACGTGTCAGAAATCAAAATTTATAAGAAAAATTATTTATAGGTATAAAGAGATAAAAAAATATGTATACCCACTTCCTTAAGAACCAATATAGAACAAAGAGGAGAGAATATTGTATTTACATAAAAGAATAAAAAAAATAACTTTAATTATTTGAAATTTTGATAATGATTAAGGTAAAATTTCGACCACCGGGCAAACACTAGTTATGATAAATCTTATTATTAATAAATATTAAAAATGAATTGACCTTGTAATTTGCCTTTTATAGATATGTTAGTTAATATCACTACAATAATTTACATTAGCCAAATATTCACTACACTGCTTACCATAAATACGAGTACAACTGCTCACAATAGGAGCGTAGATTTTTTAAGCGATATATCCTGTTCCCATTTTGACATAGATTAATTAATTTTTTTAGCTGTGATGATCTCACATAATTGCATCAATTTCATGTAACATCCTAAAGGATGGCTCAACCATTTTGATACCTTTTCTCACAATTGTGCAACTGTGATTAATTAGCCTGTGTTTTCGGTGAAGGAAAAAATCGCGAGGAAACCATAATATAGTGGTAAGTTATTTTTTAACATTGTCCGCCTAGATAACTACCACCCTTGAAACTACCAAGCTTGAAAACCTGACACCAAATACCAATAGATGTGTTCCGGGAGCATCGTTTGAGAACCGGTATCTATAGGCTTAGTGTGTTAACTGTCTGGGACCAGATAGTCACTTAACATCAGGTGGGATTGTGATCAAGGCGCTGAGTGTAATACAGTGTTAAAAAACAATAATCAAACTTCACTTCACTATTGCAGTCAAATATTGCAAGCTTATGAATAACAAATATAAACGATTACTTGATAGAACGAAATGCAGTTAGAATAAAATATATCTCTCAAAAGGTGTAAAAATATTTGAATAATCGATTGGACTGGCGCTCGTGTTTATATTTCACACGATTCCATATATATACGATACGATTCATACCATAGGATTTATATTTCATATTTTTTAGAAGCATCTAGGAAATGGAGTGCAGCTGTTATCATTGACAGAGTTTGCACGAAGAGCTACGAATTACCACCGCCACGTGACGGAGGAAAACCGTATAGAGTAAGTATATCAATTGAGACGTCAAATTTCGTAACTGTGAGTGAATTGGTAAGCAAAATTAATAGTTGTTTGAAAGTTAACGTTTGTAACTTAAGTATTATTTTACTCTCTTAAAAAGGTATGATTATCAGATTAGAATCGATAAATGTAATTAAAAATATATTGCTATTTGTCCTTTTTTGAATTTATTAAAAAAAAACAGATATTGATTTTGTACAAAAGAAATTTTAGAAGATTTTATAAAGGGATATCGAACTCTACATTAATGTTGATGGTTATCTTGGAGGTAAAGGGTGCTTCCCATATATACTTCCTTCTATCGGGCAACATTTTTCAAATATTACTAAAAAGGCAGAACGCTTTGACCTCAAATTTACCTATGATTTATTTTACAATGATAGCCGACAAAAACTTTACCTGGCAAAAAGTTCAAAATACTATATCAAGCAAGTTTTAATGTCCAAATATTATTACAGGGTTGATCATTACATGAACGATAGTGATATCTGGAAGTGACACCCCTCTCTGTGCTTCCACTAAAATCGTTTGAAACTATGAACTTAATTTATAATTTAAATTTTATACATAACATAATTTTTCGAACCGGTCGTAGTTTTTTGACGTTCATAAGCGCTTTTCCATTGCCCAAATTGAATACAGAATTTTTGATTTTATTTAATTTAAGTTATGCGTTCTTAAGTAATAGCTTGATTATTCTTTACACGTGTAACTAACGTCTTCTATCTAGTACGAAGCTTTTATTCTTAATTGTCTTATTAACAACATTACTTAAAATTGTACGGGGGTGTGATATGAGAAAATTTTAGTTGAATCCTGGAGACATGATATATGGTGCAGTGAACTCAATCCAAATGAACCCAAAGTATTTTCCTGATCCGGATATATTCGACCCGGAAAGATTCTCCGACGATAACAAACATAAGATACAATCGGGCACATTTATTCCTTTCGGTATAGGACCTAGGAATTGTATAGGTGAGTTTAATAATATTCTTACTTTAAGACCATCGAATAGCATATTATAGAACCTATTTTATAGAAATGTGAATTTCAACTTTTGCATCAAAAGTTTTATCATGATTTATGTAATCTATATATATAAATAAAATGGGTAATATCAAAATAACAACTTTTTCACTAAATATATATCGATACCTGGGACTAACTGTTCAGTTAGGTAGATCTAACTTCTTTTTTGAAGAGGTTAATCGTCGAATCCAACTCAGTTGAGCCGTATTCAGGAAGCTACGCAGAATCTTCTCGTCCGAGATACCGCAGTGTTTCAAGACAAAAGTCTTCGACCAGTGTGTATTGCCAGTGATGACTTACGGCACTGAAACGTGGTCGCTTACAATGGACCTAATAAGAAAGCTCAAAGTTGCCTAAAGGGCAGCGTGGGTAGGCCGCCCATAAGGTGGATCGAAGACCTGGTGAAGGTCGCGGGAATCCGCTGGATGCGGGTGCCGCAAGACCGGTCGTCGTGTAGATTTTTGGACGAGACCTATGCCCAGCAATGAACGTCTTTCGGTTGAATAGATGGATGAATGTCAATGTATATACGGTACCTATATCAAAAGCGCAATTTTTTGTTTTTGTTTCTGTTTCGACTAATCTCCGAAACGAATGGGTCGATTTTGACTTTTTTTTGGCAAATGCATAGCTGAAGTTACTCAGTGTAACTTTGGCTACATTTAGTTTTCGTAATTAATTAGGGTTCCGTTTACAAAAAATTAAAACTCATGAAATTGTAAACAAAATACGATTCAATGGGTAGCATCATCAAAACATTATTTTTCAATTACTATTTAAAAAATAATATTAGACGGTGAAGAATAAATGGAAAGCGGGAGGAGCCCCGGTCACATAACTAGTATGAAATAAATTTAACGTTCAGTAACGATGCATTCCAGGATAGTAAAAGTACGTTAAGTCTAGAGGGATCTATATTTGCTTGCAATAGATTTTCAGATAAAAGCTATCAAAATCCTTTAGCACCATAGTATGGTTTCATTATGATCGAAAGCACAATCTTATGGTAGAATGTAATTGATCAACGCAGTTGAATTCCCATCATACTATTTAAATTATAAATACCCTCGCCATAATATCATCACCAAGTAAATAAAAAAGTCATTAATCCCAAATTTGCAAGTAACGTTTCCAGTGTTATAAGTAAGTTGTTTTATTTTTAGTAAAATTTGTCTTCTTTGGTTGAAATATAGACCCATGTTTGGGTGAAGGCCACTTGCAGCTTCCACGACAATTCCCTGTTTTTGCCTAAATTGATTCAGATGTTCCCTGTCACTTGGGATCATTCACAGTGTCAAAAAGCTATGGTATAAAGTATCCAGAACAGAGGTTTATTATAACTCTCGTTTATTTATCAGGAGCAAGATTTGCAACGTTGGAGATAAAAGTACTCATGTATTATTTAATGCTCAATTTCAAACTACTCAAGTGTGAAAAGACAACGAATCCGATCAGACTGCAGCCTGCAGACTTCAATATGAAAGCGATGGGCGGGACCTGGGTGAGGTTTGAAGCGAGAGGGTGACGCGGGATTGATTAAACGATTGAAACATAACTATTGTAATAATGTGATATTCTTGTGGTTAAATGATTTTTATTTGTAAACAGTTTTTTTTTTTGACAAAAATACTATACTTCTAATTTTATTATTAACTAGCAGTGCCCAATGACTACGCTCGCGTGTAATACACGTCCCGTCCCGTCCCCTTGAAATGTTTCAAAACGGTCCGAATTATGAAAAAATAAGAATAGTGCCATCTATGAATAATCTTCAGAAATAGATTTATAATTTGTTTACGTAATCACTTTTCATAACAATTCGTCCCCCATGTCAAAAACAAACAAATCGTGAACCGCCCAATTATAGTTAGAATTAAATAATATTATGTTCCGCGCCTTATTTTTCATTTACTATGCCTTAGATATTAATTATTTATAAATTCATAAATTTTATATTAAGCCATTTTATTCAATTTTAATCAATCCATAATTTTTTTGTTCTCGAATAATACTAAACCGCATTTTCTTACAAACTCTTCTTTCATAGTAAAGTCGCCACAGTATTATATTACAGTCGTTTGTCGCCGCGTGTCATTCAAATTACTATAACTTTTGATAGAGTACACCGATTTTAATGAAATAAAGTTTTGATGCTACTCCCGAATATACTTTATAATTATACTTTATTAATTAATATCTTATATTATTTATTAATTGAATTTTTGAAATATTTTTAGTACTTTTCAATTGATGCCTGCACAGACAAACATACAGACGAACAGACATTTCTAAAAATGGTAGAAATGAGTTTATTTAACTATTTTTAGTCTCTTGCAATATTTTTTTCACAAAAATCAGAAATGTACCGACACGTGTAATTTACAATGTTATTATTAGTATAGATAAAAACTTATATTAAATTAGAATTGTGAACTGCCTGAAATTTACGATACGGTAAGTATAGTTCATTTTAAACTATCTATGTATAATAAATAGTCTGATACTAAACACTAGAGCGAATGACTATTACGGGCAATACGCTACGTGTGTGATGATCACTAATTATCGTGAGACTCAGTAGCTTTTATACTATCGTCTACCATACAGTAGAAATCAACACCCAGATCAGGCTGGCTTACATGTTTTCGATCTTATTCAACATCCAATTTTGATTGATTTTAAATAAACGATTAACCCTGACCAGGCTTTGTCTTTAGTTAACTTAGTTAATTATTAAATTATTAAATATTATTATTAAATTTATTAATTTATATTAATATTAATAAAATTAATATTAAATAATTATTAAATTAGTTAAAAACAGTAATTAGTTGACTTAGAAAATAAATGTATGTAGCCTAAAACTCAAGTAAGACGCAAGGCTTTAAAGGATTGATCTACGTTAAAAGTGTTATACAGAAAATGTGTTCATATCAAAATATTTCTCTCCACTTTCATCTTCAGTGACAATAAACTATGAGAATAATATAAAAAAAAGAGCCGCATAAAAATATATTCCTTCGAAATACATCACAAAAAGTATACTGAACCGAGAGAGTTGCAATAATAAAAAAACAGCAACATAAAATAAAACGCGAGCGACAATACGCTCGAAGGAAATCAAGGATAACACCACCACAGAATCTTATTTACGTTTTATTAAACTCCAGTTTTAAACCATCGTAAGCTCGCAGAGGGATCTCAGACGTACGTACTACAATAACATTGCGATACCATAATAATAGTATAATGAAATGAGATATCGCGAAACAGTAGACGTCGTGTGTGGACATTAAGAGGGCGAAACTTCAGACATGTTTAATATTAATAAGGGGGAAAAAAAATTGCGTTGGGCGGACCCCCGTCAGAAACGAAGTTCTTAGTTAAATCAGAAACAGTAAAACAAAACTATAAAATATCTTAAATTATTATTATACCTTCTGAACTAAAAATTAAACATCGTGCGACGCCATCTTGTGTTCAAATTTTGAACGTTTAACAAATCACTTCAGTGAGAATCAGATTTAATATTATACAATAAAACGCTATCTCTTTTTTCTAGTACAATAATAATATACAAAGAATCAGCTATTTACATGAATAATGATACTATGATATTATAATAATAGCAAACTTCAATAATAATAACAGTCATTACGTAGACTATACATTAGACACTGTATAGCCATCATACATAGACATAACATGCAAAAAACAAAAATATGTGTCAAGTATAACTAGTATTTGCGTAGTGGCTGTAATTCGATCAAAAATATTTATTCAAAAAACTTTGCTTTGTAAAAATAATCTATTTCTAAATATGTTACTTAAAGAACTTTAAAGTACGTCTATATTAAACAACAATTATACAGAGAGAATATAAATATACTGAAATATTTTATAATTGACTATTTATAAATAGACACAAAATGTAAAATAAACATTAAAAGTGAGATTTTTGTATTGAGTTATGAGAATTATTATGTATCGTAAAATAAAAATAAAAATTTACGCCACTCGGTTGGGCTCGAACCACCAACATTTCGGTTTACAGCCGAACGCGCTAACAATTGCGCCACAGAGGCGATACCTATTTTGCTAAAATGTAATTACAGCTACAAAAAGGTTACGCTTTTAATTAACGTTACGGACGTTTTTTGCCGGCTAGGGTACCCTCCGCAACGGCCATAAGGAACTTCGTTTCAAAACGAATCGGTTGTTATGTTCTAGCAATTATTGTTATGGGGTACTTACTGTTATGCAAATAGTTCATACATGTTTTTCCGCGTACTTATAATAAACAATTCAGTGATATAGATATATTTTAACATCAAACTTCATAACAAAAATATATCTAAAAACAGTTTTAGAAATCAAATTAAAATCTCTTTAGTCAACAAATAAAACAAAATTTATCCACATTAATACACATTACATACACACGCACACAAACATGTAAACATAGTCTTATAAATAGTTTTGAAATAGTGATAAATTCATTTTTGGCTCTTTATTTTATGTATCGGTTTAGTTTATATGTATATTTCATACGAGCTGTGATTTTTTTTTATGTAATTATATTGTACATCATTAATTTTCTCACGCTTGTCTCTTTACGGCTTTAATTTTTATTTATGTTGTTATTTTCTTTTCTTTGTATATTCTTCCAATTTCACTTCATCTTCGACTGGGCTGTTTCTCGAATCGATGGTAGTTTTTTTAATTTGAATTTTTCTTATGGATTTTAGTTTACATTTCCTCGCTTTATTTAGATCAGTTATGTTTAACTTTATTATGCTCCACATATTATAAATTCGTTATTAGCTTTTTAATATGAATTTATATGTGAACGTACAATATTACGGGTATATTTCACACGTGCATTATTTATACCTCGAAAACTACATATGTAATAATTTTTTTTTAATAATATATGTATTTTTGGTCAGGGTCTTGTATTTGTATATACGTATCTCTTACAGATGAAACCGTGTAACATCGAACACCGGTGAGCTCAAGTTTACATTGTAGAAAACATTGCGTGGACATTTGTTTAATCTTACCTGGCTAGATATACATATGTATTTCAAAAGTACCAATAGTTTCTTGAAATGGTAGTCAAACAATAAAACATGTACGAATAAATAAAACATCTATATATAAAAAATAAATATCTTATAATATATTACAATCAAATTCTCAATTGTCCTGCCTACTGGACTAGCGTAAATAATAATCGATCGCTCTTTCTAAAGCCCAACCCTACGTCATCTAAATAAATACAATGTAAATGTAGGGTCGGGTCAACAGCACCTCGACCGTACGTTGTCTCTGGCTTCGTCATAACTGACGGTTTTTATACAAGTCTGTCGTTCTATGTATTCGAATTTAACTGTATTTTTATCTTACAAGCCGTTTGTCGAGTGTTGTTAAAGCATCGTATAAGTAAATGTACTTTGAAATAAATATTCCAGTACAGAGACAGGCAACTAAAAATCGGGCAAACAGCAAAATGTTCATTCACAGCTCTAATTGATTTATTTACTCTTTTCCATTACTTCTGCTCTAATTTCGTAAAGGAAATATATAAAAAATATCGATTGTATATTATTATTTTTAATTTAATTTATATATAAACAAGCAACACAGTTCGATAACTTTTTCTTCTCTGTTTGCCAAATGATTTTCTTTTTTCTATTGACGTGCTCCAATGTCACGAAGCGAAAAACTTTGAATCCAAATTTTATTTTCTCAAATTCTCTACGATTATGGTCAACTATAAGAAACGGTCATGTTGACAAATTCGAGTAATCTTACATTTTACTTCACTTAGAAGAGTTATGCATTACTTTTATATGTTTAGCCTTTAGCATCAACTAATATATAAAAATTGCTGCAAGCTTTTAGCTTTGATTCCCGTCGCGACGGTCTGAGGGTGTCATTAAAAAGACCTTAACTGGCAAATGTGTAATGTTTAAAACTGGGAAACCCAACGCGCATTTGAGTAGACTGGCCGACTGAAAAGTCGTCGCTCGGTAAGTTTCAAATTAACCACACCTACATACATATCGTTTACTAATAAATAAAATTGAAGTGTCTGTTTGTAATGTCCAAATAATCATTTTTTTATTAAATACATATGAATGTATATACGATACCTATACCAAAAATACAATTTTCTCTGTCTGTCTGTTTGTTCCGGGTAACCTCCGGAACGGTTAAACCGATATAGACGGGATTTTTTTGTTCCACTTAACAAAATTAAACTCCATGAAATTTCGAATAAAATCAGATTCAACTAAACTAGAAATAATTTTACTTTATCTTAGTCCGATAAAAATTAAGGAAAATAATTAGGGTTCCGTATAAAAATTAAAAAACACAGTGAAGAACATATAAAACGCGAGCGCAGCCATGTGCACACGGCTAGTTCTAGTACAAAAATTGTCTTTAATTCTTATAAAGTTTGACATAGTAATTTTAGTATGCAATATTAAAAGAAATAAATATATACTATGGGTAAAATTTAAACATATTTCTCATGTGATTTTCTTGATTTATATTTGATTGATACTAATATATCTTAATTATGTATTGTTGTATTTTAATAATATTTATTTTAATAAATAAATATAATATAGAAAAATAAAAATAAATTTAATTTATTTGAGAATAAAAACGAAAGAATTCTCTTCATTATTGAAATTTTTTGACAATTATTATACTTAGAATGTAAGTCTTCAATGAAATAATTAATATTAATAATATAAAATAAAACAGTTGCATAATCTGCTCAGACTTTAACGATAAAGGTGGTTTACATTAAAGGTAATGTGCTCTGCTTCTCGGTGTTGCAGCGTTATAGTATTATTTGCGACCCCTCGGAGACACATCTACGGAGAATGTGGCAACACTGAAACGCCACCTGTCATATTACTTGCATTGAATACAATTACGTAAACCGCTGCACTTATGTTTTATTTGTTTTAACCTTAGGCGCCGTGCCTTGCTTTATGATTTGATGAAAATTTATTTTGGTAACTTAAGGAGACTATATCATACATATAAAAAGTAACAACAGAAAATCGCGTTAAGACGTGTTAGGATATTTGTTTTTGTAAATCGGAACATATCCAGGGTAGTTCCCGGAGGGGTTCTTGGGTGTGTATTGGTGCATAATTTGCCGCGCGTTTTAGGACCATTCTTTGTGTAAGGTTTAATTTAGGAAGCCATCCTACCATATATAAATGGTGGAATTTTACTTTGTCGTGTATTATTAATTCTTGTTATTAATTCATTTGATATTAATTATTTGGTCCTTATGGTAACTTGGAAAGAATTTGACGCGATTTTATATATTTTGTTTATTGTTCACCAGTTTTTTTTTTAAACAGTATAGGCTTAGTAATGCTTTGACCACAAACAAATTGACACAGCTGATGTTAAGTGGCGATGTGCTCCAGAATGGTAAACACACTAAGCTTAGATGTACTAGTTCTCGAGCGACGCTTGCCAGAACGCGCTTTTCTAACTAGAGGGTGGTCACAGCTACTCAGTCGGGCATTAAAATTAACCACCAGGATATGGATTCCACATGATGTTTTCCTTTTCCGAAAACTCAGTGAGTTTGAACCCGCGTCCATTGACGCGAAATCTAACCACACTACCAACTAAGCTATCATCGCCCCATAATGACACGGAGTGTGAATTCTGAGGTACCATAAAATCATCCTGAGAATTTGTAACAAAACTCTATCCGCTATATTTTTTTAACTGTTTAAGGATAAAGCAAAACATATACTAAAACTTGACCAGAGAATACATCCATGATTTAAGGAAAGAACCGTGTAAATCTGTTCAGTGGTTACCGAGTTATAATCCCACTAACAGACATACGGAGAGATATTACCTTTTATAATATGTAAGGGAGTATATTAAAAAGGTCCCTTTATTTACCGGAGCGTAAATAACGGCCGCCGCCGGATTCGCCAATATATAATCTAATCTATAATAATTTATGTTCACGGCGCTCTCCCCGGGGGTGTCCATAATAATAGGAAAAGATTATACGGCGGGGGCGACCGTGGCAGCCGAAATTTATATACCGCGACATGAAACGAGGTCGCCGAGATAACATTAATGATTAAAATAAATGGAAAATTGCGCGTATAACTAACTATAATTAGGTACCTATGTCAATAGAGTGTAACCATTATGTGATGATGGCTCAGGTGGTAGTGCGATCGGATTCTGCGTCGATAAGCGTAGGTTTGAACCCACCTATCCAACTCTATAATCAACCTTAGCTCTCGTTGAAGGAAAACATCACGAGGAAACCATAGCCATTTTCAAGTAATGCCCACCTGAGTGGCTATCACCCAAAAGTTTGAAAACCGTTCGCCAAGCACCAATAGGTGTGTTCCGGCAAGCATCGCTTGAGCAAGCAAGCAAGTAATAAATGCCAATATTTGGTCCTTATGGTAGGGATATAATTTAACGGGATTTTATGTATTTTGTTTATTACTTACCAGTGATCTTTTTACACGGTTTTTTTTATCTTATAACTCAGTGCCCTGACCTGACCTTTTTTAAATGACGATGTGGTCCAGAAAAAATAATTTATGATTTAAATAAAACAAATAATCATGTAATTTGATTAATTACTTTTAGAGTAAATAGAAACATGCTGTTATCTAATGATAAGGAGAAAGACAAATGTCACAGTAAAAAAGATAATTTATTCAATAAGCAATTTTACAATATTTAACAAAAATATCGATGCTAAAAATAAAATAAAATATCCATAAACCCATAACCCGAAAAAATTAAAAAATAATGAAAAATCAAAAGGAATAAAAAATATATAGACCATTATATAAATAATAACACGTAGAAAATAGAGTAATAAATTCAAGAATTTTACATTGAGATTAGTAATTGGTTCATTGAAGACCACCTATTAGAAATTTATAATTTAATTTAGAAATTTAGTTACAAAAATACAAACATGTTATTAGATGCAGTCAGTGACATATGTAGGTCCTCATAGCCCTGACTAAGAGAAGGATCAGTTGATAAAACAGAACTAACAGTATAATTCCTATAAATATGAAAAAATAATGATAGTACAGGAAATTGGAAAGTCAGAAAGTATGAGCAAATGATATCACTAGCAAAGCGATCTAATTTGTAGAATTAAACAAAAAACTATTGTCTAGACTCGATCCGGACCCAGGTGTTTCCTATCGCTTTTATGGTTATTTCATTAGCCATCAAACGTATTGGATCTGGTGTTTTCTCACATTTCACTATTCTGAAGTTCAGTATTAGATAATAAATGAACATCTTCATTTGTAGTTCGGCGAATCTTAAACCTGTAATATTTGTCACAATTATTACTTATTAAGGGAAGTGATTAAGTAAATTGGAAAGCTTTACTTGTATGTTTAGCCAAACAAATTTCTTGTTTGCTCAAATAGCAAAGAGCTGCTTCACCTCTTTTAATTAATCTTAGATGTAGGTCTAAATTATTTCTTAGTTTGCAATGGAAGGAAATTTACGAAACATGGTTCATACGTTACTAAGTTATTGATGTTTTATATCGTAATGACTGATTCAAATTTATAATTTTCAGTTTGGAAAAATGTTATAAATTAAAATTAATAAATAACAAGGTGAAATAAATAACATTTTGAATTGAGCCTAGCTGTATCAGTGTGATTAAATGTTTGTATCGATAATATTAACTTCAATAAGCGAAGTAAATCTAATGATCACAAGTAACGCTCATTCCGGTGAAACCCATAGTAGCCAATTGCATGATAATACTACCATAGTATATACTATTTAAGACTATAATATATAATTTTTTTTGTTACCTTCTTGGATTACAATGGATCAATCGTTTAGGTATGATAATAAAAAACCTACCTAGACAATTCCTTGGACCCATTCCAAAAGGCATGAAAGTAAAAGGTTGAATTTGATGCTTGTTTTCATCTAAAAACCTATCCGGATTGAACTTCTCAGGGTTTGGATGGTACTTGGGATCAAAGTGAATACTATTCACAGCATTGTAGACCAAATCGCCGGGGTAGAGCTGTTTGATAAAACATTTGAAATAGTATAAATGGTTCTTGGCTCCCTCAATTTAATATGTCGATTACCCATAAAAATGAGACAATAGGAAAATAATGGAAAGCTGGCGTAAACGCAAGGTTAGTGCTCAAGGGGTTAAAAGGTTAGAAAGACCATAAATATTTTAATGAAAATACTATTTTTGTACATTAGCTTAATTAAGTAAAAGTCTTTGAAATCTTTCTTGTTTTTGCTTGGTTAGTTCTATATTTAGTTAATTTTCTAATGAAGTTGCTACAAGGAAAACTATTAAAAAAACTTGAAATATCATCGCGTTTGCAATATTCGATATACAAATCAAGTAACCTGAACTTGTTTCCATCAATTTAGCTTTTATTTAAAATCCTCCATCCAAATTCATAATAATATTCTGATTACATTCTCGTTAACAAAGATGATTATTTTAAAATTAGGTAGTATATATAAGTTATAAAAAATTAAAAGTTTTTTTATTGTTTACTTACTCGATATGGTTTTTCATCATTCCTAGGAGGTGGTAGCTCGTATTCCTTCGTACATACTCTATCCAAAAATAATGCAGGTGACCATTTACGAATAGCTTCTAAAAGTATAAATCAAAAAATATTTTAGTCCTATAGCAGTCCTGTTTCGTATATAACAATTGAGTCAATACGTGTGGAGTGTTTTATGCTATTTTTTATCATAACTCTACTTTCACCACTATCTGTCAATAAGAATTGAGCGAAAGCAACCCACGCTTTTTTAACAATAAAGTGAATTATTTTGTTAATCATTCTAATTGCATTTTAAACTAATTGAAGATTATTTTTTACATCTTAGTTTGTTTTTTTTCTGTTAAAGGGTTGTTTTTTAAACTGTTATTTAAAGAACCATACTAAAGAGCTTAAGACTTATAGAGCCCCACACCTTTACTCTTTGAACATACATAGGATTTTATTAGAATTAGCCCCAAATTTTAACGTATCTTCCACAATATTTACAAATCCTAATTCAATTACTGTACAAACTACCTTTTTTTATCTCGGGATAATAGGATACACTTATGAAATTATTGTATTGTTATCGATTCATGAAGTATGCGAAGTTTCAAGTTATTCGATGTTTTGTGTGAAAATTGTGTTCAAAGATGCTGTTACACTGACAGATGACTGACAGTGTAACTAATAACAGCGTGTTTAAAATGGTTTACACCTGAAAGTAAACCTTACCATTTAGAACGCAGCTTAAGTATTTCAGATCATTCAAAGATTCGTAAGTCAAGTTTTCGTTTTTATCGGCGTCGGTTTTAACTTCTGTATACAATTTCTCTTGAAACTCTGGGTTGACAGCGAGTTCGTGGATGCACAGGGTAATACTTGAAGATGACGACTCGAAACCGGCGAGGAAAAATGAAAACGCTTGACCTGTTATATCATCTGGAGTCCATTCTGCAGACGAGGAAGCTTTATAAAAAGTGTCTTTAACAATTACCTTGCAAAAGTTTTAGTTTACTGCATCGTGATAGTTTCGAATAGCGTGCTATTATCTGCTCAAATAATAAATACTTTTACGTGGAGAATTGCGACTCTATCTACAGCATACACCATACATTGGCAGTGGTATGGATTGTAGATCCCATCTCGGCAAGAAGGAAGTTCGCAATCTCTTACGTTAGCTACACCATGCAGATATACTCCCTGCTAGCGTGTTTGCACTTTCCTATGCCATCGGGCCCTTCAAAAAAGGCGTGAAGGGGTATCTTAGCAGGGCGGTATGATAGTGACGACTGACGGTGACGTGTCTCACTGACGGTCGCCGTTGTTCTTGGACCATACCGCACTTACCAAGGTGGTGTATTATTTATTTACCATAATATTGAACATAAAACCACTTGCTATTTTAAATTACATTGTATCTTTTATGTTGGTCTAATTACCATTTTTTAATCTTGTAAAGTTTTATAATCTAACCTTCAGAAGCTTCCATAAGAAAGTGTAACAAATCGGGCCGTTTGATGTTATTCTTTTTTCTATACTGTATGTTTTCAGCGACAATATTCTTGAAGAATTGAACAGTTTCTTTCGACAACATTTGCGCACCAAAAAACTGAAGAGCATTGTAAGACGAATAACATGAGAAAATAAATAAATTATACAGTTTAAATGCAGTTAATTTAAACGGGTTTTCACGCGTTACCTTTGCTTTTTTCTATCCCGACGTTTCGGCTGGGTTTCACCAACCTTGGTCACGGGCTGACAACGCCTAACAACGAAATCAGCGATAGCAGAAACATCTGCTCAACTCCAATACCAACCATTGGATCGAATTGCACCGGCCGAAAGTCTTATCCACTGATCGCCAATACTATAGCAGAATGGCTCGCGAAGCGATTGAAATTAAAAAACAACAAAATTTCAATCGCGAGGATGGATATAGGCTTTCCTCATCGTGGAATCCGGTGCTAGAAAATCTCAACGTTCGCGATTTATCTTCACAGGCATCGTCGATGGACACTGTTAGTGTTGTGTGTTGTGACTATAATAAATATAAGGCCAAACGGGGGTAGTTCATCAAAATACCCCTCAACGCAGCAGGCGACGCCGCGAACCGCCAGTCACCCGTAACCACGGTTGGTGAAACCCAGCCGAAACGTCGGGATAGAAAAAGCAAAGGTAACGCGTGAAAACCCGTTTAAATTAACTGCATTTAAATATGGAACGCGAAAATTAAAAAAAAATACAAATTATACAGTTTTCTAATTTATACTACAATTATTGTCATAAATTAGGAATAAATTATAGTATTGATCATGTTGTAAAATTAAATTTTCATTAGTACTGATTCATTAGAATATATGAAAAAAAATAATATCACCTGTCTTACCACGTGCCTCATGCTAAACATTGACAAGGGTTACAGACCAACAACTATAACCGTGGCAAGTCAGTGATGAAGGAGCAATTTACAGTCGGCATTGACATTGTGTTTGCTTGTTTGTTATGCCGTGAATCTTTATATTATATAAAGATGAGAATATAGAAAAAAAACAAGTCACGGTGACACCCGGAATCAGTTATAGTATACATAATATTATTAATTATTTTTTATTACTTCCTTATAAATAAATAGTTATAGGTAAGTTGTAAGCATCTTAAATGCTGTCACGTACATATAAACTAAACTATGTAACAAACCCGAGTCTTTTGAGGAAGAAATATATTTAGATATCATACATTCTGTTCCTTATTAACTCACCATTTATAAACGAACATTAGAGAATGTGTAAATAAAAAAAAAACAATAGACCTGTAAAATTTTTGCTAAAATACGAGATTGTGACGCCAGGTAGAACCACAGTCTCTTCCAAAACGTTAATGTAACTGTATCTTGTCCAGCCAGGTAAAACTTATTGTGGCGATCTTTCATCGAGTTTATCTGAATGCCGAAACCAGTAGAAGCGAAAACATCATTAGAATATCGATATACAACATCACCTACGTCCAAGTCTTCATACTGTTTATCTGGAATACGTGAACTATTAAATATTTCGATGACGTTCTGTGATGGCAGAATGTCTTTGATAAATTTATGAACCGCGTCCTAATCTTTGAATAATTTGGTAATTAAATCTACAGCGTGCAGCTGCACATTAAGCATATACATATATATGTATATATATATGTATATATATATATATATATATATATCTATATATATATATATATATATATATATATATATATATATATATATATATATATTTATATACAGTAAATAGTTTTTTATAAGAATACGTTAGAAGCTAAGGGTACATTCTATTAATGATATATAATTATTAAATGAATGATATGCTAATATGATATTTTGATAATTTGGTAGAAATGTTGTTTGTTTGTTTTGCGACTTAGTTCAACATTACTCTCTTAACTTACTGCATATTTAATCTAAAAGAATACAAGATATATTACCACCTGGCCAAAGAATATATATATATATTTCATTCATTCAATAATTACATATCGTTACTAGAATGTACCGTTAGCTTCTAACGTATTCCTATAAAAACTATTACTGTAATTCCTTTACCACAAAATATCCCTAAACGCATCATATGCGTTATTATATGTGACTCGGTGCTATGTCATTTTTTATTCGTCGTATTTTTCACGATATTTAATTAATAATAAGCTATAGATAGCTATGTCTTTTTTTTCTGTATAACTAGCTTACTAAATTTTGTGTTATGTGTACGAAATTACTTTTAATTCAGAATTTAAAAAAAATAATCAAAAATGGATTAACGAAACTCTACAACGAGTTTCATAACCTGTTTCATAATATATAATTGTAATAATAATAAAATACCTTTTAAATATTCCATGCATTCTTGACAAATTTTTGTAATAAAAGGTATCATGTATCTTAATTTTGAACCAGTAAAAGTTGGACTCAAATGAGTACGCATCTGTCTCCAGGCCTCACCTGAGTCAACATAAATGTCATTAAAATACATATTATATACTATTTAATGAAATATATACTTTATTAATGTACATTAACTGAAATAGTTTTTTTTTTATGTTTCTTAAGAATTTTTCGTGATTCGTAGATTTTGTCCTATGTATTGGAGAACCTTCGTTATCTAATAAGTAAATAATAACTGGATTAATCTGTCTTGATATGAAAAGTGTAATTTTACTAAAAGAGATGCTACGATTTTGGTGACGATTGACAAAACTACATTAACGTTCGTTCGTTAAGAATTGACATGAAACATTAAATTGTAAAAAGATTAATTTGGATCAAATATCTATAACTGTTATGTATGAACGCACGTGAGAAATCAAAGACAGTCATAAGCGCACTGACGTTTAATGTGTCATCTAACATAATACAGATACATACATATGTACATACATGACATCTTCCCCCCCTTAGTAAAGTATTACAACAATAATACACATAATAACAATTTTAATTAGACTCTTCTGACATGTTACATTATAGTCTAGTATATACGATAAATACTTAATATTACACGAGCACAATGTTATATTAAATGTATAACATTGAATAAAATGATTTATAATCGACCCTAGGCAGCGGACGTAACCTCGAACCATCATCTCTAGAGTATTGTTCTGAGTGTAGAGTTGAAGATTCCACCATGTCGCGGGATTGATCGATAGTATGCGAAGTCGGTTCGAGATCCGTGTCAGCATAACCTGGCCGTTCGATATCATCTGCGTGTACCTGGGGGGCACCAGATTGTAGCGAAGTCAATGACTCAATTGGTGAACACAACTTCTCCTTGTAAAATCATCGATTTCCAATTGACTTTTACATTCGCCGCTGCCGTACCCCATATAGGCAATTATTTGGTTTTTATGTTTTTTTAGGAATACATTACTTTTAACATCTTTAATTAAGTATATTACTTTGCCAATTTTTTTTACTATAATACCCTTGCCCCAATTATCTTTGTTACACATATTAGTTTTTTTATATAAAATTATCTGGCCCAATTGAAAAAATTGTTTATTGTTACCAGCATACGACTTAGACTGTAAACACTGTTTATGGTGCACATGATTAGCGAGTGTACTGATCGATGACTTACGTGGTGAGCTATTCAATATGTCAAGGCGTGAACGAAGCTTCCGACCGAAAACTAATTCAGCAGGTGATGACCCGGTTGTACTATGCACCGAGTTTCTATAGTCAAATAGGTATTTTAATAATTTAGCATCGCTTTGCTTAATATTGTCACCATTAATTAAACTGGACTTGATTCCTTTTTTAATGATTTTAACAAAACTCTCGGCCTGTCCATTGCTCGAAGGGTGATAAGGTGGTGACGTCAAGTGATCGATACCGTTTGATTGACAAAATATTTTAAATTCTTGTGAAGTGAAAGCCGTGCCGTTATCGCTCACTATGGTGTGTGGTAAGCCGAATCTCGCTATAAACTCTTGTAATTTCAATATGACTAATGCAGATGAAACAGAAGTCATTTTATATGATTCGACCCATTTTGAATATGCATCTACTATTATCAGGTAGGTAGAACAATGTATTGGACCTAAAAAATCGATATGTATTCTATAGAAAGCATGTGGAGGATAAGGCCATACTGCAAGCGGTGCACGACCGGGTAAGGCTCGTAACTGCATACACACAGTACAACTAATTCTACCACCAGTATAAGTAAGCAGGCGTTTCGTAGTTGACGATAACGGCACCTCAGAAAAATAGTTTTTGTATGTTTCAAATGAAATAACTGTAACAGCTGACCCGCTATCTATCTATTTGAAACTTCATTCGTACGCCTTGAACTAGTACTAATTCTGTCATAGGCTCTCCATTAACACAGCGAATATTAAATAACTTACCGTCATCGTCGGTACTCTCGCTACGTATATAACTTATTTTAGTACACATACGACCTAAATGACCTTTTTGTTGGCACTTTTTACATTTATATTTTGCATATCGACATTCGCCCGCATTATGGTTCTTTAACCCACACACTGTACACTGCACTTTATTATCGCTAACTTTAGAACTGTTCACAATCTTGTACAACTGCTCGTTTTGCGTCAGCCCCTGCGCTGACGCCGCTGCTGTCATCGTGCGTGCGTTGCTAATATTTACCGCCAGTTCCACAGCTTTTGATAATGTTAGACCTTCTAGGTCTTGCGCGAACAACTTCTCCCGCTCGGGTCCCGGTAACATGCCCATTAAGAAACGATCACGTAACGTTTCTTCGATGTCCCGGAATTGACAATTTTTCGTCAATCCGCGGAGCCGCGCTGCCCACTGTGTGTATGATTCGTCCAAACTCTGCGTGGCAGCGTAGAAAGTATAACGATCCCCAAATCCTTTCCTTGCCGGCGTGAAATGGTTATCTAATAACTCAAGGATGTCTTTATACGGTACCAATTGTAAATCTTTTGGCAAAGCTAAATCCGAAGCCAATTTATATGTACCGTCACAGAGTGCACTTAATAATATCGCCCTTTTCTTGATTTCATTGGTATCAATGTCGTTCGCGATAAACCACTGTGATAACCGCTGTTTATATGTTTCCCATGACTGTGTAACATGGTCAAAACTTGTTAAAATCCCGAACTGAGTTTGAGACATTTTTTTTTTTTTTACAACGCGGGTATTTGTCTCGTCGCCACTGTTATGTATGAACGCACGTGAGAAATCAAAGACAGTCATAAGCGCACTGACGTTTAATGTGTCATCTAACATAATACAGATACATACATATGTACATACATGACTCGTGATAAAACTTAAACTATTGTATTCATCAGATTTATTAACTTTGTCATTTGCCTATTCCTTGCATCAGACGTCAACAATTATCAAAAAACTTCTTTCCATATGATATTATTTCAAATAATAAAATGTATACTAAAAAACAGTCTAGAGAAATTTCAATAATCTAAGAGAAGAATCTGTATCGACCTATAGATAAACAGTCATACAATCATATGTATGACTTTTATACTTGATGACTTTTATAATATTTATAAAGATTAAAAAGCTTATAAACGTATACATTCTACTAAATGATTTGCAGTTTATAGTCAATGACCCCAGGTTAATAAAGCATCTCTACCTCACGAAATCAAAGTATGATAATATTTCGGTGATAAATTACAACATAATTGCATTAAAAGTAAAAACCCTCTTTAATATGTCGATTACCCATAAAAATGAGACAATAGGAAGACAATAGGAAAACAATGGAAAGCTGGCATAAACGCCAGGCTAGTGCTCAAGGGGTTAATATTAAAAATAAACCTTTCATTAGCTGAATTTCTCTACAAGTTTAGAATTTTCATTGACAATCCTAAGGAACATACACTTATCTAATTTATTTATAAAAAACTTTTCAGTTAAGCATATCTTCGGAATATAACAGGTATTGCAATCATCGGAAACTCCGGACAGTTTTCAAAACTAAATAAGATGAAAATTTATTTATAAAATATACAAACTTTCCTTATGCAATACGTCAAGAACATAAACTATCTAATTAAACTAAGTAGGATGACTTCAATATAACTTAGGTGTTCGAGGAAGATGTCATTGCAAAGTTTTATAATAATTTCTTCAGATATTTAGTTCAAATACTCCTTCCACATAATATAGATTTTTAGTTTGTATATAATTTCTAGTTATTCTAAATTAGTGGGTATTTTTAATTCATAACTCATAATTTTACTAATCGGTCAACTTCGATTATTTTTTGGGCCTTTAGTGAGCAATATTTAAAGAATGCCTCATACTGTTTACTTGAAACTTATGTAACAACTGCGTTTTGCCCTACAATGAAGTGCAAAGTTTGGGGAATATTATAAACGGCACAAAACATAACGACTTACCCCCTTCCATGGAAAAGAGTCCAGAACCAAGCATGGGGAAAATTTCAACCGGAAAGAACACCTTTTTACTCATGAAGCAGTCAAAATCTTTAACGGTTATACGTTTGATCAGATCCGGGTCCCGTATCATGACGATACGCCTAGTTCCCTCCAGGTAACCCACGTACCTGGTCAGTAAAACAACGTGTAAAATCATTAAAAGTTTTCATAGTCATGACAATGTTAGGTGCCTTTTTGATAGTTTAAGAAGTGAAGTGAAAACTTATTTAGATGCGTTATGAGTGAGATCTTCGCACCCTTCTGTTCTGATGGAGGTGTGGAAACTTTTACAGAGAGAACCCTATACAGTAGTAGCACCGCGGTGCATAAGCACTGGTCATCGGGACGTCTGTTGCCTTCCGTCGCTAGGCTGTCATGGCGTGACCGGGCTTTGTAGGTCTTGGGTGCGCTGTATGCTGGCTCTCCGTTTGTGTGTGAGGATTTCTTATAGCGACGGATGCCTCATCTCTTCGTCATCGGTGAATTCTGTTCGCATAGGGGTGCGATATTCGCCATGTAGGAAGGCATCGTTTTGTACCAGGCTTGCCGCTCGCAGCTCAGCAACTGAGCTGAAGTAACAGTAGCCCTCTGAATCTTCTAACCCTCAACGACTTACCTGATAGTTGACAGCAAAGATATCAGTTCGCTAAGGTAAGCGTCCTTGAAGTCAGTTAGGTGCGTTATGCGACTTTTGAATGGGTAAAAACTTCAAAGTCGCATTACTGACATAAAGGCGCCATTTCTGACCGGTCACACGCGACCAATAGCGTGCGAAAACGCTTCGGTTTATACGACAAGACGCCATCGGCTATGAACGAATGGCTTCTAAGGATAGTCGCGAATAAGCTAACTTTATTGTCCGCAGCACGCAGTGATTCGTGTTAAGCGTGTTCGATATGTGTCTGTCGTTTGATATCAAAAGTGGTTATATTCTGAATAATGGTTTTTTCGTGGCTAGTTGTTTTTTCAAAGACAGATGATTGCAACTAATTTTACTTCTTTTACTTATTTTTTGTATGATCAAGATAATAAAGTAATTTTATACATTGTAACATAATTCAATTTGCAGAAATTTAGTACAAAAAAGTATTAAAGTAGGTATGGATATAGTCGAGTTTGGTATATCAAACTCAAATAAATATATCAACGAAGAGGATTTAACCGACTAATTTGGCTGAAGAATATGATAAGCAATCAAACTTTAAACTAAAATTACTATGGCAAAACAGTTTATTATTTTTACCGCTGATAAAAAAGGTGTCGTCATATTCCTAAGTAAAATTACAATATATATTGCATTAAAATGCACATTTTAACCCAAATTGGATTTTACCGATTTTGAGATATACCGACACATATATCGATATTCAATAAAATTTCGATAAATACTGTCGATATATCAAATCAAATCGATATTATCGAATTATTTTATGTCGATATATAATATATCGTACATAATTCAAAGTATACTACTTCTATTTCTTTAGAATTTATTTTCTATTCATTAGCATAGTTCAGAAGTACCATATGAAAATATTGTAAAAAGGAAAAATTAGTTCATCAAAGATATGTTTCGTGACGCTAATAGATCACGCTTATCTGTGATGGGACCTTGAAATTGTAGGTTTTATCGAGTGGAAAGAATTTTCACTTCAAGAGCGTTTTTAGACGAATCAGATACCTACCACAGGTATATATTTTTACTTTGTATACTGTACAGAGATCAAATAATAAATATCGAGGTTTTTTTTTAAGCTAATGAGACCTTAGTTTAACCGCGGTATGCGTGAAAATACTAACATAGAATAATTATTAAATAAATGTAAGCACAATTCATACCTCTCTTCAGGAAAAGCGTTGTACACAGCATCTACATCTTCGACAGTGTGCCTGAACAAAAGTGAACTTTTAAATACATTTCCGAAAAAAGGCAAACCAGCTATGTATTTAATGCCATTTTTATCAAAATGATAATGCATCTTCTTGTATACATAGAATAAATATATAAATATAAATACAAGTGTAACAATTAATAATTGTATCAACATTTTTTCTACTTTTTTTTTTAATTAAAAATATTTCAAAGACACTAGCGAGTTGTTGCACATTTAAACATGAAATAATTTCAAGCCTTGTCTTTAAAACGAGTCACTTCAATGTTGTTAAATAGTGCTGATGTTTACAAAGCTGAATATATTTTAGGTTAATTCATTTGAATAACAAAGCGTTTTTTTTTTGTCGTCTTTAAACTGTTAATTCTGCATATTAATTATTAAAGGAACTTCTGCTATAACATCTATACAACGTTTATCTTGTGAAGTGTTATGGTACATGGCAAACAAAATTGGTGGTATTTTTTGGTAAATAACAATCGGTTAATTCATATCTCATTACTTTTTATAATTTAAAGGTTGTACAATATTCTTTCAACCTGTTTTTTCTTAAAAACACATAAAACTTGACAGATCGTTTAGTATTTTTATGCTGTTTTATATACTGCCTGGTTTTCAATTGGAAGTATTTTAATCGTATATCGATTTATAAAATAAAATATATTTATTTAGTGTATAAATATCTTACACTGGAAATGTAGTCTGAAAATATGAACCGCTTTAGAATTTTACTTGTATAATGATAATATAATGGGGAAATTCATAATTTTTAAAGCACCATTTATTTTCTTTCAGTTTTTTAGATTATAGCCAACTGGTTGTATGTCACAAAAAGGAATATAACTTTAGATAATTAATTGTTAGAGGAAGGAAATAAAAGTAAAGTAATATGTACCGTTTTTTTTATTTCATCATAAAATTCTTTTATGATTATTTATATTCAATATTCAGTTAATAGTTTATATTAACCTCAGTGGTGCCATTTAAGGCCCATGGTAAATTAATTGTATGGGGCCCTGGTAAAAATCGTCACGTTGTCATATGATTTTAATAAATCACTAACCCCTTAAAAACTAACCTGGCGTTTACTAACCAGCTTTTCATTGTTTTGTCTCATTTTTATGGGAAATAATCACTCAAGTATTTGAATCTTTAGTAACTTTAATTGTATTTATAATTGTATTTATATTAATAACAATGGACGACGATTTTCAACTTGCGATTGCATCATTGCTGTATCTTGCCAAGAAGAAATAGAAAATACGTGTTTTTCATTAATGTGTGTTTGTAACTGTAATGTAATGTACATTATGTACAATGTAAATTCATGTGTTTTTCTTTTTTAATCCCTCGAAAGAATCATATTCTCTGTATATTTCTCTAGCAATGGTTTCCCAGACCAAGTCCTTAAGGTCTCTGTTACGGTAATCTTCGTGACTTTTGCCCCCATAAGCATGGGTGACTTTCCACGGCTATAATTAAGTGTTCGATAGCGGACATCACGTGTGTAAATACACGAGAGCGGGAGCTCCACAACCAAACACCTACACGCTTCGGTTGTTCGACGCTGACTGACTGGCGATCCTTACGGAATTAACGAATGTGGGATACGACTAGTACAAAATCTATAAAAGAGATGCATGCGAAAGAGTTTTATTCCGTGCGAAATTCCGAACGCACAGACTATCATGCGGAATTTCGAATCGGAGAAAACTACGATCGGAAAACTACTGTTATGTTAGTGATAGGTCCATAGATTTGTATGGATTTACTGCGTTCGAAAGTCCCGAACCGGAGTTCCGACTGAATGTGGCCGTGTTAACTCGAGAAACATTGGACAGATTTATACGATACTATTTTAAAAATCGTAGAAATTTTATCTGGTCATTATGTTTTTACACAACATTAAACATAACATTAATAAGAGTAATAGAAAAAAAACTTCTGATAATTATCGTATTCCTTTTTACTTCCTTATTCTTAAATTCTATAAAAGCTAACATCTGCTTGTCTGTAATAATAAACGCGACAGAGTCTTACATATAACAAAAAAGTTCGGGTCATTTACACCGTTTGTAACTGAAGAGCGGCTGGACTGATTGATGTTTGATTTGATGGATTAATCTCTAATTCGAATAGTAGAATAACTACTTTTTAAAACATTGAGCAAAATCATAAACATCAAAATAAATAGAAAATTCAATTTCTTCAGAAATTTTGTATGGACGGCTTTATTGATCCGGAGGCTGTAGGTCAGCTTGTATTAGTAGATGGATATTCCAAAGATCATAAAAAAGTACATAAAACGGAATGTGGTCGGATGAGGGGTAAATTATACCAATCCTATATCTTTAAAAAACCAGCTAGTTAATTCAGTTTGTTTGGAATATTGTGTAACTTTGTTGTTAAACATTACAATCAACCTACTTCTCTCTGTTTGCTCGTGGAATTATAACGCTAGGAAGAAAGACGGAACCATTTTACAATATTCTTTCTTTTCGTAAATCGTAGATATTTTCTATTACTAAGCTTAGGAATATATTTTATTACATTAGGCAATATATTGTGTACCTAGTTATTTTGTTTAGATATTAATTATTATAATATTATTATATGAAATCCATTTTTTTCTTCTTAAATGTAGTTGAATATTTTTGTACGATTCTTTAAATATATCATTTTTGTCTCCCGTGGAACTGCACCCAGGTTCCGCCTAAAGCTTTTATGTTGAAATCCTTCGGCGCCAGTCTGATTGGGTCTGCAGTCTTCTCGATTTTAACGATCTTGTAGTTTAAGATAAGGTTGTGGATTAATACTTTCAGTTCAAGTAGTGCGAATCTTGAACCTGGAAATGAATAGGAAGTTATAATTATTCTTGAAATTAGGTGCAATGTAGTTATGAATTCTATTTGTATTAAAAACTAGCTGTGTGCCCGCGGTTTCGCCCGCGTTTCTTATATTCTTTACTGCGTGCAGTCTTTGGCATAGTTTAAAATTATTCTTGGAAAATACTGTATTAATGGCGTGGTCTCTATTAACTAACCTTTGAGTCGTTTTTTTTTTTTATAATTTTTTCGGTTTTAATTTTTTTTTACACAAAACTTTAATTGTTTTCAAAAAATAGTAGTTACGGGGAATAAGTTCAGCTATCTACCAAAGAAAGGCCCGTCATAATCGGTCTAACCGTTCCGGAGATTAGCCGAAACGGACAGACAGACAGACAAAAAAAATTAAAAATTATGTTGTTTGCAATGCTTCATATATATTTAGTAAAAAGTTTTTATTGTGATATCACAAACAGACACTTCAATTTTATTAATAAATGTAATTTAACGTATAATAAATGAAGGCATGACTCATGAGAGGGCTTGATGTTAATTTTGTCTAATATGACTGTTAATTATAGGTAGTTGAGAGTAATAGGCATTTCATTTGTAATTTAGATCTAAATAATGTGATAGAAAAGAATTCAAATTATACAATTTATTTGAATATTCTAGAAAATGATTCCATAATTCTGTATAATTTACTTACCAATGCAATTCCTGGGCCCTGCACCGAATGGCATAAACGTGAATGGTTTTATGTTATGTTTATTCTCATCTGAAAATCTCTCTGGATCGAATGTCTCTGGTTCTGGGAAGTGTTTCGGATCCATGTGTAAGGAGTTCACTAAATTGTACACAATATCACCTCTCTTCACCTGTGAAATTAGGTTATTATGTTTGAGTTTTTAAAATTCAGAATTTACCTGGTAGAAAGTAGACTCTAATGTAGCAAATAGAAATAAAAACTCCCCCTTGTACCACGCATAGTTTAGTCTCTTCATGGAACTAAACAGTAACCTGTGATTAGTTTAACGGAATATTAGCTAAATGTAGCAGGTTATTTAAAATACTCAACTCTTGTTTGAGATGAAAGATTTAAAGAGTTAATTTATAAAAATTATGTCAAACTGTATTATATCAAATACAAATTCGGACAGAGGTACTATGGAATACAAAGTTCCAAGGGAAAATATGTTTCTTCGATTCATATTGCGCATTCAAGTAAACCGCCTTTAATAATTTCTAACAATTATATTTTTTTTTACCCGAAATGTTATGAAAGACAACATTTATTTATCTATCTTTCCATTACTTGGGCTTTGAGAAAAACTTGAATCGATTTACATAATTATCAATTTTATTAATTGTAATTTTCTTTATACGGTATAGGCTCAGTGCTTTGATTACAATCACATCTGATGTTAAGTGAGGATGTGATCCAAGATGGTAAACCTAAGGACGGTTAACACTAAGCCTAGAGGTACTGCTTCTCAAGTGATGCTGCCGGAACACACCTATTGGCATTTGACGACAGGTTTTCAAACTTGAGGGTGTTAGATAATCAGGCGGGCCCTAGAAAATGCCCTACCACCACGCTATGGTTTCCTCACGATGTTTTCCTTCACCGAAAGATCAGGCCGATTTTAGGATCGGATAGGTTGGGATCGAACCTGCGTCGGTTAACGGGGAATCCGGCCGCACTACCCACTGCGCCATCATCGCTTCCGATAATATATATATTCTCTGATCAGGTGGTATATATTGTGTTATTTTAGATTAAATATACAGTAAGTTAAGAGAGTAATGTTGAACTAGGTCGCAAAACGAACAAACAACAACATTCCAATAAATTCTACATTCTTATTAAAAATAAAAGCGAACGATCGCTTAAAGAACGACAGATTGATATAAAAGTGAAAGGAATTGCATATAACTGTAAGGATTTTTTTCTTTTTGCAATAAAAATTGACAGAGACGATTTAAAGAATAAACAAATTTTAAGCCCGCTTGTTTGTTTATCAGTATTAAGTGTAAATAATGTTACATAAGTTACTGATAGTGCTTAACGTATTAAATTATCGAATCTTTATAAATAATATTGAAAAAGTAATTGCTTTATAATATAAATATTTATTAACAATGAATTTTTAAAATATAAACATTTTGTTATCTATCTGTATTGTTGATACTAGTTCCTATTAATCGCAATTGTAGGAAATTCGTAAAATAATGTATTGTCGTATACGGTAAATATTATAATTTACGTACCCTATAAGGCTTACCGCCTATCCTAGGTGGAGGTAATTCGAAATCTCTGGTACAAACTCTATCGAGCGTTATAGCAGCTGACCATTTCCTTGCAGTTTCTGAAAAAAAAAATCTTGTCCAAATAACGTCTAAGAACTATAACAGTAGAAATTTGACGATATTGCAACAGATTAAACTGAGTGATTACATTTACATAATGAAAAAGGTGAAGACATTTGAAGGTTTACTTGCGAAAATGTCACTTATTATTGCCGTAAAATAGCAATGTTATTTTTATACCTAGTTACTCAATTACACTAAAAAATCTTCTCAAATTAAAGTAGACATGAAAATAATCGAGGTATAACTAAAACAATTGAACTCATTATAACTGTACATCTTATTATGCAAAGTCTACGTTTCAAGTTATGAAGATTTAATAACTTATAATCTATAAATAATCTATAATAATCTATAAATTTAAAAAACTAGAAAATAATGGAGTACGTTGATGAAAATGTTTGTACATTTTAGAAATTCATATAGCCTTAGTTAATTACCGTTCAGAACACAATCCAGATACTTCAGATCTCCTATATTCTCGTAAGATATGTGTTGATTTGACTCCTTGAATTCTATGATCTCCTGATAAAGTTTGTCCTGTACGTTGGGGTTTAAAGCGAGTTCGTGGATGCACATTACCAGCATCGTGGCAGAACTCTCGAAGCCAGCCACAAAGAAAATGAAAACTTGGCTGGTGAGCTCATCTTCAGTCCATTCTAGAATATTAAGGCAAAATACATTCAATGAAATAGAATAGTGATTATATTATTAGATTACTCTCTTTGACTAGCTGTCATCTCAATAGTCACATATCTATCTCAGTACTCAGTATAGTACCATTACTTCTGTCAATCTTTCTATACCTTCTTTAGTTTTCTTCTACTACTAAATCCGTTAACCTTCATATTCAATACTCTTCTAGCTGGATATATGACTGTCATGCTTCTTCAAAACTTGGGTCATACGATGCTGTTCTATTTGTATAACTCCTCAGTCACTAGTGCTAAATTAATATTTTACTGTATATATAAAATAACCTTATTGCGTAATTGTTGTTTGTAGATATGTCGATTTGTGATTATAATCAAGCAAATCTAAGATTATCAGTAAACATTTTCGTTACGGACACAAATATCCAAACGTAATATTATTTATATTAAACTATTTATTGTAGTAAATAGTCAATTGTATAAATAATTTAAGCTCTAACTTACTTCGAATTGGTTTTCTGTGATCTAAAACATCATCTACCGTTGCAAAGCCGACGTCTTGTTTATCGTTTTTGCTTCTGTAGGTTTTAATGTACCTATAAAAAGTGATACTATGATTATAACTGCAAAAGTTATCGTTGTGATATGAATTCTCGCTTTAGTTTAAAGTCATGTCCATTTTCAATCCTAATACAAGATTGTAAATTTCAAATTTCTAATAAGATAAAGTTTTTTTTAATCCAAATGATATAATAATTAATATTTATTTCATTATTTCACAATTCAATAAGCATTGGCCTTTCTCCTTATATTGAGAGTACAAAATTGCAATTCATCGTGCAGTCACATTTCTATTGTCAGTAATTAGGCTACTTGTACCTACGAAATTGAATCAACCATAAATTAGTGAAATTAACTATAACCATACGCGATCTATTATAGTTTTAATAACTCAGACTTTTATCATGGCATATTTTCAAAATATAAATGAAGCAAATTACTTTTTAGCTGCTCTTATAAATTTTCACTACAGAAAACATTCTGTTGTTTAAAATTTACCTTTAGAGGCTTCCATCAAGAGTTGAATCATATCAGGCCTTTCTACGTGGTTGTCCGTACGATGCTTCATAGTACTTTGAACAATGTTCCTGAAGAAATTTGTTGTCGTCTCCGGAAATATACAAATGTGAAGTATCTACCAACATATAATTATTAAAAACTATACCACTATAAACTTGCCCGTATCATCATCAGTATCAGATATTTTTTATTTAAATTAATATTTATCACACGTAGTCTCGTAATAAAGAAAGTGTAGATAAGTCTTTACAACTATTTGTAAATGTTTTAGATTCTACATTTTTAACATTTCGAACGCTATAATAGATGTCGTAAATACCTTAGCAAGACGAGGAAATTGGGTTACTAAAAAAAATTTCGCCCTCTGCAATATGCTGAACTGGAAAAGGCTTTGGCCGGTTTTGTAGAACTGATTATTTTGATCCTTCAAGGAATTGACTTGGAGACCGTAACCAGCGGAGGCGATGACGTCATTAGTGTACCGGCGCATTAGTTGGTCTACGTCGATATCCTCAAATTGATGGTCTGCGTTAGAACAAAAGTAGAAGTTAAAAGTGAGTCTTTAAATGCTTATGAATGTTACTTCTACCTGTTTTTTATAAAACTATATTTTTATCCTCCCAAAACCTATTTATGTGAGTTTCGGAACTACAATCTCCTATTTATGGAGATACTATTGCAGTAATATATATATTTTTTGAATCGTTATGTCAGATTTACAATGTTTTATGATATAAAATAATCAAACACTTACCTCTTAAGTATTCAACGATATTATTGCTTATTTCTATCATAAAAGGCAGCATCAATCTCATTTTGGATCCAGTGAATGCAGGACTTAATGTTGTTCTCATATCGCGCCATTTATCATCTGAAAAAGATTACAAAATATTTTTTTGAGATTCTATGAATTGAAAAAAATAAAATAATTATAGCAAGAGGTGACCCAATTCAGATAAGATTGGGAATATATTTGAGATCATTTCAATTTATGAAGTTCTATATCTATCAACTTGAGGGAAAAAAATCTTGTCTTAAATAAATGCTATTTAAAGGACTCTTTTTCTACGTATGGTTCATTGTTTTTATTTCGAACTGACTATGCTGTTGGGCGGCTCCTTGCTTCGTCGGACTTGTGTGTTGAGCGCTAAAGAGACTCTTAGCGGAAATGACAATCAGTGCCAGGATACTAGAATAGAACGGACTTTGTTTCAGTTGTTGCCGTGCAAAGGCATCATTGCTATAGAAAATAACCGTTCTTAAAGTTTTTTTTAAACGATGAGTTAATGATAAAGTTACATTTTAATTATCCACATTTGAATGTTTTTTAGTTATAGGTTGTAAATTATCGTTTATAATTAAAGATGTGATAGTATATTATTATTATAAAAGGAAACGAACGACATAACGTGATGAACTCAGCTGACTCGACATTGAATTGCAAGTTGATAGACCCGCAAACCTAATCTCTCAGCCTCTCGACGCATACTTGTATTATAGGTAAAGCGATGAAGCGACGCTTATGTAGTTTTTAATACTTGTTCAAGTACATTATACTATTGAAAACAAACAATCTTAAGAGGATATCCTAGCGGCATTTATTCCATATAAACGTAGTCCCCTGTTTCCTCCCTGGATTGTAGTATTATGGGAAATAATGTTATACGAAATAATATATATCCACCATCGCCATGCTTGTCTGTTTAGATTTTTTCCACAAATTAGTTATTGAAGAACCTAGAAGCCTTTACAATTTCTCAGAATTATCCATCACTTGAATACACATTCTCGTCCATTTATAAAAATATTTTAACGACCATACCTTTCATAAGAAGTAGACTTGCACCAAATAAAGGTTCGACATCTTCACCGAAGAATTGATTGTGGTTGACGAAATGATCGAATTCTTTTACTGTTATATTTTTAATAATTTCGGGATCTCTGATAAGTATGATTGGAGTTGTCCCTTCTACGTAGCCTACGTATCTGAAAGTTGAAATTTTTATAAAACCAAAAAAAATGTTAAAATTTGAAGAAGATTTAAAGACAAATTGATTTAATTAATGAGTTGACTCTGTGTATTTTGTTGAATATGTGGTTGATTTTAAATAGAATCTGTGTGTCTTTACCATATATGTGGTAGTTTCGATCCAGTAAAATACTAAACCTAACACGATTTACCATACTTGCACTTATTAAAAATAGAAATTACTTAAATATACAAAGAAAAAGTTGTTGATACGAGACTATACCATCAATGGCTCATCCAGTAAAAGTTTAAATAATTCATGCATCAATGTTGTCCGTTTAACAAGGATCGAAGTTCTTATGATCTATGTATCTTATTTGCTTACCCACATTTTTGTTATTATTTTTTGTTTTTGTAATCTAGTTATGTATCTTTGTGCGCTCTAAATATTAAACATAGTTTTAAAAATTTGTTTCTTAGTAAGTGAATCATGTAATCTTTATGACAAATAAAGTTGTTCTTAAACCTTAAACATTTGCACAGACAGCTTTAAATGATGACATATCAAATAAGTAATAAATACAGTGGGGCATTTATGACTAGAAATAAATTTTCGACCGTGGTAAGATACCGGCGTAGTAAAATATAGATTAAGTATATAAGAAAAAAATTAAACAGACAGTTCAAACAAGGACAAATCTCGATCAATTATTAAAACAAATTGTTTTGCACTTCCGACGCCTGTTTAAAAACATCAGGACATCTGAATCATTCAATGTGTTTTTTATTGAAGCCCATTGACTTTGTAATAATTGATAAACAACCATTTAATGTCATACAGGCATAGTAATTTTTCATTAAAATTATTCTTTGTTTACTTTGTTCAATGTTGTTGGACAATGTTAATAAATGTTAGCTCATTTCCCTTAGGTGCATATCACTTTTATTTGCTTACATAATTCATTGAATATTATTAATTTTTCGATATATGTCATCAGTAGAATTTTCTATTGCATTTCGATGCTCATCCTAATAGAACAATACGTATGTTTCTCAATTTCATTTATCATTTGTTTTATCTTGCATCTCTTTTTACTCCTGTAACGTCTTTCAGCTTGTCTATTAACTTGGTTATAATTAGAGAACTACCTACTGAATCGTTTTACGCTATTCTTTGTTAAAACCGTAAGTATATTTTCTAGTCTTATATTAATCGCTGAATAAAAACTACATTTTCATACAGTGTAATGCGACAACTTTGAATTGATTGAGTAATTAACCTGAATATGCTTAACAATGTAGAGCCGCATCATTTGTTCAAAGCCTCATATCTCTTTATGGAGTTATATTTGAGGTGTTTTTTTTGTAAGTCTTTTAAATATATAGCATACTTTAGTAAAATTATTATTTTTATTCATAGTTTTAATTTGAATTGTAGAATATTACATCTGTTTAATTTTTTATTTGTATCTAAATTATATAAATATATGATTATGTAAATATTGTGTTGTTGTCTATCTTTCTGGGTAGATAAGATTTAATTTCGGCGGTTCTTAGAAATTATTTTAAATAATAATTTTATAGAAATTGGGAAAAAACATCTTTATCATTTATGATATTTTAAACTACAAAGCATTTACTATTCATCGAATTAATGAGTTTATGGATTAAGAAATACAGTGGAATCCACGTGGTACAACTAGTATAAAACGACTCACTTTTCATCCGGGAAAGCCTTATAAACTGCATCAATGTCTTCAAAGACGTGGCTTTTTAAAAATGTACTCTTAAATATGTTCCAAAAAATAGGTACGCCCGGTAAATATTTGACGCCATTTTTAGCGAAGAGTTGATGCGATCTCTTGTAAACGTACAAATAGTAAGCGATTAGTGTGGTAACAAAGAAAATTAATATTTCTACGAACATTATTGAGTAAATGATTGAATACGCGAATACTTCTGTCGAGTGTTGCAAATGGACTGGCTAATAAACAGGAAAACGGTTATCATATACAGTTACTAAAGCAGGCATGTATTCAGGGTAATCGTTTTGTATTGTACTCAATCTCAAAACAGATTCCAATTTGGGAGGTCGAAGTTTGTTATTGTTTTAATTTACTTTTATGCACATACGTTGCTATTGGCCAGTGGATCCGCGTATTTTCGGCGATCTCACATACAGGATCTAATTATAGTTATTCCTGTGTTAATAGTTAATATGGTTATTATACTAAAAAAATAATACAGGCATATAAAGAATAAGACAACCCAGAACGAGTTTTTTGACAGCTCTTCTCGATGACTGGGTTGTTTTCCAAACCGGTGGTAGTATTTGACATTACATTAGACATTAGAGGCATTAGATTAAATTGAATCAAAGAATCAATGATTTTGATAGATTATTTTGTCTACATGTTAAAATCTGTCCTATTAATAAATCTATGATTTAAAGATAGGTACATAAAAAGGGATCAGTGGTTAAGGTTTTATTAATAAAAGGAAAATTTTATTATCTTATCAATTTATTAAAATTGTAATTTTAGCTTGCATCACAGTAAGAAATAAATAGTATGATTGAGTATGTTTACTACAAAATTGCGGCTAACCTTGACTTGTGTGAAAGCTATAGATATATAAAGTCTGTTTTATAATAATTATCATAATATCGGTCTGTGAATTACCCACTGCTAGGTAAAGGTTTTTTGCCACAGGAAAACACATGGTAAATCATGGTTTAGATAATGCAGTTGGATTCAGCGTTAACGGATCTGGCTTCGAATCTAAATAACAGTCACATCGGGCACCGGCTGTCGAACGGGACGATCACCATTGCCAGTTTAAAGCGTGTAGTGCGGACAGCCGCACACGGTAACTACTCTCCTAGATGACCATATTATCTTTTCAAGGTTCACAGGCCGTCTTTTGCATCGCCACGACTATGCGGACATCTAGACATCTTTTTTTGTTATCAGCGGTTGAGATAATAAATATTGATCATAATTACTGTCTGTATATTTTACAATTAGCTTTATTCAATGCAGGGTAAATATGACAAAGATAAGAAATCATAAATATTTTCTAGTAATTCACGGCTAACTAGTACCATCAAGTTTGAAAATCTGTCACCGAGCACCTATGAGTTTGTTTCAGCAGCATCACTTGAGAGCCAGTACCTTTAGCTTCAGCGTGTTTATCATATTGGACGACATCATCGCTTAACATCAGGTGAATTGTAGTCAAAGCGCTGTATATTTATCTATTTTATACCCAATATTTAAAAAAAACACTCCATGAAGTATTGTAGTTCTACATTCGTGTTACTAGGATAACATATTTAAAAGGTAATAATTTCCTCACAGTCGTCATCATTGTCATACGATAACGCCAATTTTATTTTTCATAAATTAATATAAATAACAAAATTTATTCGTAAACCTTTAGCCCACTGTAACCCCCCACTCAAGTACAAAACAGTTGTCTGAATACATACGCTGCATTATCCTTGCCTTACCTTTAATGTGAGAAGATTCACTAAAAACATGTTTTAACGATGCGTTTCATCATCCCTCGCAAGCTAGTACGAAATAATATTGCAGAAATAAATTAACTGCGTTGAAAGTGGCGCCAATAACAGACAAGTTAAGAGGCGGTCGTTTATCCTGGTATGGACATGTGATGCGCAGGGAGAAAGAGAATGTTGTAAGAAAGGTATTGGATATGAATGTGGACGGTTACATGGGAAGGGGAAGACCAAAGAAAAGATGGATGGACTGTGTGAAAGATGATATGTTTAGAAAAGGAGTGAATGCGGAGATGACAACAAATAGAGAGGAATGGAAGAGGAAGACATGTTGCGCCGACCCCAAATAAAAATGGGAAAAGGGTAGGGAGATGATGAAATTAACTGCGTCATTATCAAGTAAACATCTACCATACATACATTATTAAGTTAGCTTATTATTTTAGATTAATAACGATGTATATTTCTGTAGGTAAAACACATGGAAAAACTACATTATAAATTTGATTGATTCAACCAGAAGACGTCCACTGCTTGCCCCACTTAATGTTTCGAGTAACCCATAAAAATAAGACAATAGGAAAACAATGGAAAGCTGGCGTAAACGCCAGGTAAGTGCTCAAGGAGTTAACCGATACCACACAGCCTCATATTTCATAATACATCATTTAATTTATAAATGTGTATATAAAAACTGTTCAAGCTCTTTATCAACTGCTTTTCATTAGCTTTACTTCATGGGCATCAATGATGTCAATAAAAAAAATTTGTAAACAATTATCAATTATTATTAAGATAGAATTTTGTCCATTAGGCTTAGAACACTAGAGTAATATTTGAAACGCTATAAATAAATAATTGTTTAATAATAATTTATATAACATTTTCGTACGAAATCCCGCGGGTTAGATTGGTCATCAAAATAATAATGCAAATAATAATAAAAGATAGATTGAACGTGTGTAGGTATGTAGGTACTAGAGAAAATCTATTTATGTTAACGACGCAACGAATCAAGTGCCCTATATGATTAACATTTTGCGATAAACAATAATTTCACTGCAAGTCACAGTGACAAAGCATTTCTTTATCAACGGCTAACATTTTGCCTTGTCTTCACTCGCGTAGGGTTTTCATACACGACATGGGGTGGTTAAAATACACTAATACTAAGAACTAAGGCGATTTTAAAGAACATTTAATCAAAATGGAATATTATTAGCTACTTATGTTTATAATACTTTGTTATCCGTAAGCTGACACCGATTTAAAAATTATTAATGATAAATTAAAACAAAAGTTTTATAGAAGTTAGCAGAAGTAGATTAATAAAGTTATTTTTTATTTACTTTTTAGTGTATTTTTATAATATATTCTTTTGAAGTTGGTTTTGTTTTTAATTAAAAAGTTTTGCTATAATTTCTAAAACGTACATCTGTATACATTCATATATTTTTAGTTAAAAGTTTTTAATTTGATAGTAGAAATAGACACTTTAATTTTATTTATAAGTATAAATATGGTTTAAATGTACAGACAGAGGCTGCAGATATATTGTTAGTAAAGATAAGATAGAGCGCATTCATTTATCCGAGTTCCAATAAAAATAATTAGCTTGGGCGAACGACGCAACAAATAAACTGTCCTATATAATTATAAGACATAGTACTTTGAGATAAAGAATAATTTTATTACAAGTCAGAGTGACAGAGCGTTTACCGTATCAACGGCAAACATTTCATCGTATCTTTATTTGCGTACATTTTACTTAAGGTAATTGACCCCGACTAGACTGCAGCACAGATTTGTGAAAAATCAGCCGTAGTGACAAATTATAGCGCGTAGCGTTCCAAGATTAGTGTAAATCAGACATACCTAGAGGCTTTAGCCATGATAGTTATTAATGCACATAAATTCTCATATAACAGCGCTCTTCATCCAAGACTATGTCAGGAGTCACCACGATGAGTTTTGTACGGACCTTAGTTACAACAATACATTTTTAATCTGAGTATTTTTAAATGATAACGATTTTCGCGCTAATGGATGCGAGTTCAAGCCCACCTATCCAGCTCTAAAATCAACCTGAGCTTTCGGTGATAGAAAAAATTGTAATAAAAGCATAGCTTGATGGTTTTAGGTAAAATTCTGTTTTCATTTGTTTTGTTTGTGTTCATTCTGTTTTTATTTTTCATTTGTTTTGTTTTTGTATGATGTTGTTAATTATTTTACTGATTAAAAAATAATACAAAAAAGTGTTTTGTTATTTGACATTATAAAGCCTGAGATTGCCTTTCAACCACCATTCGACCGAACCGCGAAATGTGTTTTATATTTGATACGGACCTATTTTTTTATTTTATTTTTTACTTGGGGGATGCATTTATGTATATCCCCTGATAACCCTAACCCGGGAGTGGTGGCTCCCGGATAAGAGATGCCAAGGGGGTATGTGGGACTCGTCCGGCATGAAACGCCAAGAATACCCCCTAAAATCCTAAAGTAGCATCCACCGCTTGGGAGGGGCGACACGGGATTGAGCAACATGCTACGCGTAGCCTCAGCGGCAGGCCTGACCAAATGGCATTGCATACATAATCTGCCATAGGACCCTTTAACAATTAAATTTAACATTATCTTAATCGCTATCATTTACCGAGCACGAATAAAAAAACTCTATTTGTATGAACATATACGACGCAATAGATCAAGCATCCTATAATTACTACTTTGCGATAAAAAATAATTTTACTGCAAGTCATAGTGACTAAGTATTTATTTATTAATGACTAACATTTCACAGTGTCTGCACTTGTGTTGATATATTTTTGCAGGAATTAATTGTGGATTATGAGGTGTTCCTTTTTTTCGAACTGACTAAATGCTGTTGACCGAAACAGTCTTGACAACTTCACTGAACTTTTGAAGTGAGTGTTTAGGGCGCTCAGCCGTGAGGGTGGTTGCTAGCGCAAGGCCACCAAGGTGGCAAGGACCTTAATTTGGGCGGTTACCCGCCCGTTAATCATGACTCAGGGAAACTACGGGTCTCAAAGTCCCTTAAAATATCCCAGGTACATACGAGATGTGGAATACAGTTTTATGAGTGTTATGCTAGTGTTTGAAAGATATCCCTATCTCGCTGGTGGCGGATATAGAAGCCTCTCTAGTTTAGAATCTGAACACGTACTGAGCCACTGCTAGAGGGGCCCCGTATTTCGTATGAGGTATTTCGTTTGGTACCTTAACATGCATTTAGACGCAATCAATATTCACCTCCACACCGTATATGGTATTTAAAAATAGTCTAAAATCGATTGAACAATAAGAAAGCTTCGAAATCACACTTAGTACTTGATTGATATTTAGATCATATTTCGAGGTTTTCTTTGAAATTTGGCTGAAAATAGTATTTTGACTCTACCTCTGCATTGGCTTTTACAAATAAAAAAAAACAATAAGTTTTTATTACGGTACCTTCTGGAACTAGCCACCATGATTTACAGGAAAGACAAGTGCAAATTTGAAGTAAGATTCAAATTATTTCTTTTGCAGATTTTTTTTTAACCGGTTATGTTTCACAATTTGCCTTTTTTTTAGATAAATGCCTTTGTAAACCAATATTGTCCAAGTCTTTTCAGCTGTGTGTCTCGGTTTTCAAGTTTCTAATTATTTGTAAAACATTAATTACTTTATAACAAATAAAAATTCACTTAAATTTGAATAAATGATCAGTAACATGTATTGCACCGTACTCCAGATTCCTGCACCCTTAACATGGATTCTGTAAAGGATCATTGAAATTCATAGTTTATTTAGTGAGGTGCACTCAGGTAGCAGTTCAAGCTGAAGTCCGTACTACTTTAGTTCATTTGTGGTAGCTACCACTCTTCTAGCTGGGCGTCTTAAGCGCTCGCCTCATAAGTCCAGTCAAGCTGTCTAGATCCTACTTGCTAACAACATTTAATCAATTGGAAAACACTGAGTGATAATCAAACATTTGGGTATTAATGAACAAAAACAAACAGATACACATTACATTTTTTAATTACATTACTTACCAAGTGTGCCCACGACTTCGCACACGTGGAATTTTTAGGCGTCCCGTCCCGTTCAGTTCACTACTTCCAAAAAATGACTCCTTAATACAACGCCTCAAATGCCTAGATAATTGTGAGAAAATTGAATATCAAAATTTTGATTTTTTATTTACTACGTCTTAGATATTTATTATCTATATACTATACATAGATTTTATATTATGTCATTCTGTTCAATTTTCATCAATCCTTCAATTTTTTATTCTCGAATAGACTAAAACGCATTTATTACAAACTATTCTCTCATACTAAATATGCCGCCTGTCATTCAAATTACATTTGATAGGTTAGACCGATTTTAACGAAGTTTCGATGTTACTCCGGAATATGTTTTATAATTATCTTTTTTAATTTTAAATATACTTAGTAGTTTCTAATTGATACCTGCGAAGACAAACAGATAGACATTTCTAAAAATGATAGAAATGTGTTTAATTACCTATTTTTAACTCCCTTGCAATAATTATTTTCAAAAAAATCGAAACTGTACAGACACATGAAATTTATAATTTTGTTATTAGTATATAGATAATAATGTTTATAGTAAACTTATCTTTATTGTAACTATGTCATCAACAAGAAATATTATAGCGTGTCAATGAATTATTTTTGTGTTATTTTATTTTCACGGTAAACAATCTTATCTATTTATGATGTTATTAAACGATAATCGTATTAAAGTCCGCTTAATATAATTCTCGGAAAAGTCTTTACTTTTCGTCACTTAACGTCAAATGATCTCTACGTTAGTTTGCTGTTTAAAAAAAGGACAAAAAAAAAAACAATTTTACATTATTTTTAGAGTAGCAATTTTTAATTAAACTTCATTAAGATGTGGTAAGAACCCACATAAATGTGCGGTAAAAAGTCCGTCACAGTGATTCGATTGATCGCATCGTGTGGGTTTACTTGAGGCTTAGTGTAAATTGTGATACACGGTAAAAGATTTCATATTCCCCATTGTTAATTTTCAATACATTTTCTAAAGCAACCATATGGGCTGGTCAACGGCACGAACAAATAAGTACGCCATTATTTTTACTATGCTGTGCAGATGTGGAATGAAATCCATACCAGGGTGCACCTTTCTTCATATGACATCTGAACCTTTAAAAATGACGGCGACGACTGCCGGTGGAACGGTAACCCGACGGTCGCCGTTGTTTTTGGACAGCACTGCACTAACCATACAGATTGTACAGTAATTTTGTAGAGCTAACATAAAACACATGATTTAGTGATAAGATACAATTATTTCAAATTACCATTGAAATAATAAATTGTAATATATGGAAATCTAGTTCGCAGCGTGATTATTTATATTTATATCTGTGTAAAATTATTCAAGCTAGTGAGTTACTACGCATAAATATTATTACATTATAAACTAATAAATATCCAGCTATACGACAGCCGGCTTCTCTTAACAGTCGTTTATTATTTACAAACGTATAATTTATAACGGATTTAGATATTTTTCTACGAGACCCTAATACTAAAGAACAAGGTCATAATAATTTTTAGTAATTGTACTTGATACTATTGTACAATATTTCATTATAAAGTGTTAATATACAATGGTAAACTTACAAAAAGTATTTCTAGATGTTATATAATTTGTTATTTAATCTGAACATACTAACATTAACAACCCAGAAAGCGCGGGCGGAAATAATATATTTCATTTTGAGGTTAGTAAAAAACTCATCTCTGCTGGAAAGATTTTATCATAAAAATCAAAATAAATTAAAATACAAATATACATAAAAATACTTTAATATTCGATGTGAGATGTGGCAGTTACGCCAGTTGGTTGCGCGTAATTGTCGATTGGTGTTTGCAAATAGATACGCTAATGTCCCATCCCTAAATCCACCCCCCAACCCCCCGCTCCAATATCTTGCCTGTGAGATGTACGTGGCACACACTCAGCGTTTCTCTCGTCATCACACACTCATCGATCGTTCTCTCGTCGTCATTGTCTCATAGCTCTCTCATCATCACTCGTTGTTGACTCGTCGTTATATCGTTCTCGTTGATGGATCATAAACTCGTGCGCACGTACATACCACCTAGTGAAAAGTGTGTGAAGTGTACCTAATCTTAATCGTGAACACCATTAATCTGGATCCGTGGAAGAACCCTGCATCGGCATCATCTCACGTAAGTACCCATCTTTCCTATCCTAAATTTGTCGTCCCCATTCGCGTATCGTTTGCATCACCCAAATACAGTCCACTATTTCGCTCATACATAAAGTTGGTCCGGATCGAACCGGATATGAACATGCTGGATGAACATAAAGTTGGTCCAGTTTGAACCACACATGAACATGCTGGATGGTCATATAGTTTGGTCCAAGCTGGATGGATTTTAAAATACTCGATTTCGTTTATATCATTGTTTGTAAATTTTAATTCGTAAAACTTCGCGTCGTTGTCGGTTTTTGTAATTTATTATTATTGTTGGCGGGTAACAGAGACGTATTATAATTTGTACTTTCTGGTTATTATTTAGTATCGTATCGTTTGAATTCGCATAATTAGGAAATACAATTTATAAATACTTATTATGTTACGCATATTACGTTCTCTAGCTCTTCTATTTCGATTGTAGGTAGATAGGAAATAATTGTCGTTCGTTAATTAAGTATGTGAGTTGGGCGAGTGGTTCTTTAAAGATTAAAATTGTATCGTTTGTAATAATTAATATCGTTTAATTATATATCATTGATTAATATCGTTTCGTTCGTATAATATCACACTGGTAAACAAATTTGTGTTGCTACCTACATATTTCTATGCTACACATAATATCGTAGAATCGTATCAGAATAAGTTGAGATCTATAGTGATACCTACTTATATTTCATTATATATATTTCATTATGTCGACAGTAGACAAATTACGCATTTTAAATGCTAAAAAAGAACGAATATTTGCTCGCGTGCAAACTATATCGGATCATGCGAGTCAAATTGAAATAGAATCAATCAAAGAATTGTTTTTGAATGAAATCGAGACAGTAGATAATTTGCGGACAGATTTCGAAAGGTTACTCGATGAAATTAATATTTTAGAAATTAAAGAAAACCCAAAATACTTAATTAATTATCAACAACTTTCGTCTTTAGAAGATATGCATGGCCACATAAAAGCGCATTAGTAAACAATTGTCAGTTCTCGAGCCGTCTACAAAGTTGCTTAGTAGTCATAGTAAGGCTGGATTACCACCCATCGAACTACCAGTGTTCAATGGAGACCTAAAGTCATGGCCATTGTTTTACACTAGTTTTAATAACAATGTACACCTTAATTTATCGCTGTCGTCCTCTGAGAAATTATATTACTTATTAGGGAAATTGACTGGTAAGGCACAGGCCGTATTCTCTGGTATTACGCCGAGCGCCGATAATTATCAGCTGATTTACGAATCGCTCGTAAATAAGTACGAAGATAAACGTATGCTAGCCTCGTCGTACTTAGATCAAATATTCGATTTAAAACCTGTAGGCGTGGCTTCGGCCGCTAATTTAGAGTTGTTTTTGGATAAGTTTTGTTCGTCGTTCGCAGCACTTAAAAAGCTAAGTATACCGGACTTAACTGATTATATTTTTCTTTATATGGCGTTAAAAAAGTTAGATTCGGAAACCGTTCATTTGTTTGAATTAGATAATCGCACGCAAACTATCCCGCCATTTGAGAATTTGGTCACTTTCGTACGTGACAACATAAAAATATTATATAGATCGCAAACAGATCGAAAGGTGTCGAAACGATCGGACATACCTACTGTTAAGTCCACAAAACCTACACATGTTTATGTGAATACTTCGTCGTTACCGTCGCCGTCGCAACATAAAGAAAAATGTACATTGTGTAATTCGCATCATGATCGTTTATATAGTTGTCTCGAATTCCAAAGATTAACACCTGTTGAACGCTTTCGGTTCATAAAATTAAATCATCTTTGTTTAAATTGTTTTAGTAATAATCATCATTCTATCGATTGCAAGTCGAAATACAGTTGTCGTAAATGTAATAAGAAACATCATTCTATGTTACATTTTGAACCTAGGACATACGAAAAGAATGAAGTAGGATCGAACCAGCTTAGTCGTTCAGTTGAGAATCGCTCTCAACCAAAATGTCGAAATGAAAACTCAACCTCTGTGCCTACCGAGATAACATTATGCACTTTGTCTAATAGTGAGTCGAACTCGAATAATAATAACTTGTTGACGTTTCAAACGCGCGCGAGTACAGTATTGTTAAGTACTGCCATTGTTATTGTAAAAGATAACCGCGGGAGGAACCATAATGTTCGTGTGTTGTTGGACAGTGCTTCTCAAAGTAATTTCGTAACTCGTACTTGTTGTCAGCGCTTAGGACTTATAAATAATTTTAATAAATTGAATAACTTTAGCGTAAAAGGAATTGGAGGTTCTTCCAAAATTATACAAGGTTCGACTAATCTAAAATTCTTTTCGCGTTTTGATCGTAACATTAATTTCGATATGGAAGTATTAGTTGTAGATAAAATAACGGAATGTTTACCCACCACCGAGGTGGACGTTTCGATTTTATCGAATTTTGATTCATTGCCATTGGCCGACAATACTTACCATGTGCCGGGTGAAATTGAAATGCTTATCGGAGCATCAATTTTCCCGCACCTTTTATTATCTCGTAAAGTGTATGGTCACCCTACTCACACCGCACCTATGGCTTTGGAAACCTTATTGGGTTATGTTGTAGTAGGTTCGGCGCCCGCTCGTATGGATTGTCGGACTTCGTCAATTTCGTGTTGTTGTGTAGCTGACTCGTTAGAGGCTGTGGTACATAGGTTCTGGGAACTAGAAGAGATAAACATGTCGACATCTCTCAGCCCAGATGACGAAGATTGCGAAGACTTGTACTCACGCACTACTACGCGCGACAAGGACGGTCGATATGTCGTCGCGCTCCCGTTCAAGGGCGATGTGGTCTCATTGGGAGATTCGCGTCAAGTAGCGGAAAGGCGTTTTTTATGCTTAGAGCGTAAAATGCTGGCTTCGCCTAACTTGAAACTCGACTACGATAAAGTAATTCGAGAGTATTTAGAAAAAGGTTACTTATCGCTCGCGCCTCAAGAAACAGCAGCTACTAGGGATTTGCCTAGTTATATCATACCTCATCATGGTGTCATTAGGGAGGATAAGATCACGACCAAATTACGTATTGTACTCGACGCTAGCGCCAAGACTAGTTCATCGGTTTCGCTTAACGATATATTATATAGTGGTCAAAATCTACAAAATGATTTATTCGATATTATCGTTAATTTTCGTTTATTCGCAGTCGCTCTTTCGGCCGACATTCGGCAAATGTTTTTGTGCATTGGAATTCGTGAAAGCGATCGTCGCTTTCAACGCATATTGTATCGTTTCTCATCGCATGAACCACTTAAGGTTTATGAATTTAATCGTGTTTGTTTCGGATTGAAATCAAGTCCCTTCCACGCTCTTAGAACTATTAAACAACTCGTTGAAGAGGAGGGTGAATCCTATCCTGTCGCTAAAGATATGATTAACACCGGACTATACATGGACGATCTCGCTTGGTCGGTTGATAGTGAAGATGAGGCCATCGCTGCCACCGCGGAAGTGATCGCACTCATGAAAGCGGGACAATTTGATCTTGTAAAGTGGAATAGCAACTCACAAATGGTAATCGATTCGATTCCTGAGTCACATCGCTTGTCATCGATGTTAGAATTCGATGTATCAAATCAACATAAAATTTTAGGTCTTTGTTGGTCCCCCACTACAGATTTATTTAGTCTCAGCATAAATAAACCAATCGAGATTTGTACTAAACGAGCCATCATATCATGTGTAGCTAGAATTTGGGATCTAATGGGTTTCGTAGCACCAGTCGTATTGTATGCCAAACTTCTGATCAAATATTTATGGTTGAGTAATTGTAATTGGGATGATCAGGCCCCTCTCAACATCGTCGAAAAATGGGCTCATTTTAAAAGGGAGTTGCCCTTGCTTTCGCAAATCAAAGTACCTAGACACGTGGGCATTAGACCACATGCCATCGTGACTATCGTCGGCTTCGCAGATGCTAGCGAGAAGGCTTATGGGGGAGTGGTATATTTTCATGTTTATTTCGAGGGGAATAATTCCATATCCTTAGTAAGTGCAAAGTCTAAGGTGTCACCTCGCAAGGTTGTATCGCTTGCTAGATTAGAACTTTGTGCTTGTCTAGTACTTGTTAAACTTATTCGTAAAATAATTGTCGCTTGTGGTAATCGTTGCGTAATAAATGATATTTTCGCGTTTTCGGATTAGACTGTATCTCTTTGTTGGATTAATTCGTCGCCCCACCGTTGGGACACCTTCAAGTCCAACAGAGAGGCTAAGATACAGTCAGATCTAACTTCGGATAAGTTCTACCACGTGTCAGGGATCGATAACCCGGCAGATTGTTTATCGCGCGGTCTTACACCCGCACAACTACTGAACCACCCGTTGTGGTTCAGTGGTCCGCCGTGGATTAAATTTGATCCATCGCAGTGGCCGGTTTCAAAATTTGTTTCTTCCGCGGTACTTAACCCACCCGAAGAGAAGAAACAAACCTTTCATACATTATCATCTAATGAACCGTTTTTAATTTCGTTAGCTAGTCGTTGGTCGTCTTGGTCAAAATATTTACGTTGTATAGTTTACGTATGTCGTTTTTTGAAGCTATTACCTCGACGAGAATATGTAACAGCATCTGATCTCCAGTTCGCTGAGTTGATGGTATTGCGTCAACTTCAAACGTCGTACTTCGCCGCTGAAATCGCGAATTTACAAGCAAATAGACCTTGTGTTCGTAGAATTCAGTGTCTCAAGCCATTTTTGGATAATGGATTGCTCAGGGTCGGTGGTCGCCTGTCAAACGCGGAGTTAGATTATGACCACAAACATCCCATCATTCTACCAAGATCAGGACATATATTGAATCTTTTAGTTGACTATCACCATAAAATTAATTGTCACGCTGGTCCTGACTTATTGATGTCAATTTTGCGCCAAAATTACTGGATACTTTCTGCGCGCAATCTAATTCGTAGTAGAGTACATAAATGTATTCCTTGTTTTCGCGTAAAACCTAAATCAGTCTTCCCGGAGATGGCTGATCATCGTTCGTGTCGCGTCGTTCAAGTCGTAAAACCATTCGTACATACTGGCACTGATTACGAAGGGCCTTTTAAAGTTACATTATCGCGAGGCCGCGGTATTAGGCCTGTGAAAGCGTATGTTTGTTTGTTCGTTTGTATGACCACTCGAGCTGTATACATTGAGCTGTCTAGCGATTTAAGCACCTCGAGCTTTATGTCGGCATTTAAACGTTTTATATCCCGCCGCGGTCCTGTAGGTCACGTGTATTCGGACAACGGTACTAACTATATTGGAGCTAAGCGTTCTCTCTCGGAATTACATTCATTTTTGCGCTCGAAATATTTTATAAATAATACGGAGTTCGCTCAAATATTAGCCGAAAACCGTGTGTCGTGGATATTGAACACTCCCGCTGCCAGTCATTTCGGAGGCAATTGGGAGGCCAATATAAAGAGTTTGAAAACTCATTTGTATCGCGTTATCGGCGAACAAATTCTTACATTCGAAGAATTGTCGACAGTTCTCACGCAAATCGAAGCAGTGATGAATTCTCGACCGTTGTGTCGCACTTCGACGAGTGACCCTTCCGAATCTCTCGCCCTCACTCCAGCTCATTTTTTAAACACTACGCCGTTAAAGTATTTTCCTGCTAAGGATATTACTGAAGACAAGCTACACCTTCTATCGCGTATTGATTTGTTAGATAAATTAGTACAATCGTTTTGGAAGCGCTGGAGAGCGGAGTATTTACACACTCTGCAGTCGAGACAGAAATGGAATACTACTACGAACCCTGTTGTAGTCGGAACGGTTGTAATTCTAGCTAGTGAAAATGCTCCTACCCTTCATTGGCCATTAGGTATCGTTGAGGAGGTATTTCCTGACTCAAATGGAGTCACTCGTATCGCAAGGATTAAAACGGCCACAGGTTCATATCTGCGGCCAGTAGTACGTCTCTGTCCCTTGCCAAACCAATAGTGATGAATCGGTTCGCTGTTAGGTTAGGGATATAGTTAGGTTATAGTTTAGCAATTCGTTTATTTCGTTATCTAGTTAAGTTAGCTTTGTTTAGTTTGAATCATTTTCGTTTAGTTTCGTTTCGTTGTTTAGAAGGAACGGGGTCCTTCAAGCTGGGGGGAATGGTTGCGCGTAATTGTCGATTGGTGTTTGCAAATAGATACGCTAATGTCCCATCCCTAAATCCACCCCCCATCCCCCCGCTCCAATATCTTGCCTGTGAGATGTACGTGGCACACACTCAGCGTTCTCTCGTCATCACACACTCATCGATCGTTCTCTCGTCGTCATTGTCTCATAGCTCTCTCATCATCACTCGTTGTTGACTCGTCGTTTATATATCGTTCTCGTTGATGGATCATAAACTCGTGCGCACGTACATACCACCTAGTGAAAAGTGTGTGAAGTGTACCTAATCTTAATCGTGAACACCATTAATCTGGATCCGTGGAAGAACCCTGCATCGGCATCATCTCACGTAAGTACCCATCTTTCCTATCCTAAATTTGTCGTCCCCATTCGCGTATCGTTTGCATCACCCAAATACAGTCCACTATTTCGCTCATACACCAGTGGTAGAAAAGTTGAAAGTTTTTCGTTTGTCGTGGTATTGACATGTTATGAGAAGAGTGGAAGCGCATGTGGATAAAATAGCAAAGAACATGAATGTGAAAGGATGGAAAAGTAGAGGAAGTGTGAATGGAGTGTGTAAGGTTGTGTAATAAAAGAAAAAGGAGTAAATGAAGAAATGACGACTGACAGAGACGTATGGAAGACGAAAGTATACTGTGCCGACTACAAGTGACATGGAAGGGATGCTTAGATGTTTAAAGGAAAATGTCTTTTAAGAAAATTTTAGGTTTTTATGTCATCATTTCGAACGTAAATTTTTGTTAAATGTTTGTCAGTGATAAATGATGTAACATATTAAATAATACCATATACTGTATTCGAGATTATGTCGAGAAATGAAAGTAACTGTTTGCATTTATAACCTTAAATTGTGCTTGATGCTGCGTCTATTTTAAAATTCAAAATAAAACGTTGTTTTGGTGGTTATTTGAATAAATTGCTATTTAAATGAGCTAGTCTGAGTAGGTACTCGGCGAGTTTGCGTTAACGCGCCATTAAACCCCTGATGGCGTTAAAGATTTCTCTTACCTCAACAAAGGATATTTTAAATTTATAAATGGCTGTTTTGAAAAACAAATTAATGTTTTCTCTTTTTAGCAGTGTTTTCTTTTCATTTTTTTTTTGTCAAATTTATATTTTCTGTTATGCTAAGTCCATCTGGTTATTATGTGAGTATGGTTATACGATTCCTACCCTCTGCGAGTAGCAAAAGGTAGGTAGGTGTCCCTCCATCGCCTATTTGGCAGACAGTAGAAAATACTTTCGAATCGCGTCTACTCCCCGGCAGGTACGCCTACGGGCCCTTCTTTTGCAGTCTGAGGGATCATGTGTTTAGAAACTAGTTTTTGTAGAACTTATAACATATGAGGAGATGCATTGAACACTAATGGGCCTCAACCTGTCTTTGTATTGCTTTGTATTACATACGTAATCTTAATGCTTACCCTAAAGGTACTGCCTTTAAAATGATACTACCCGAATATGCTTATACGTGCTTGTTGACAGATAAGAAACTTTATAGTGGTAACTAGATAGGCTGCCCGAAAATGCACTACTATAATACGAAGGATTTTCCAATGTGCACAGTACTTTTTTTTTACACGGAATTGGCTCAGTGCTTTGACCACAATCTAACCTAATGTTAAGTGACGATGTGGTCCAGGATGATAAACACATTAAGCCTAGGTTCTCAAGTGATACTGCCGGAACACACCTGCGGAACATTCGCACTTTATTTCAATTAAATTTATCTGAGCTGATAATGAACAATTATTGAACGGTGTCCATTAGAAGGAACTAATTAGAGCTTATATATTATTTTTATATACTATCGTATATTCCTGTTATATAGAAAATGAAATAATTAAAAATTAAAAATCCAAATACGCATCAGTCCTGCGGACAATATTGGCCATGAATTTTACTACAGACCCCCAACTCGCTTCGTAGCTCAATCACGATTAACGCCACAAGCGTTCTGCAAACCCTTTGACAACTAAACAAGTTACAAAAATCTATTTGCCTTGTAATCAAGAAGTTTCATTAGTATTGACTGATCAAAGATAACAAACAGAAACATTCATTTAAAAATGTACATAATATGAATGTTAATAAAGCTAAAATTGGTTTCATCCTATTTTGTCAATCAACTATTATTAAATAGCCCAAAACCTCATAAATACCCATTTAAAACATTTAAACATCAACAGTGAATAGAGTTATTAAATATAAATCCATATGAAAGTTATATCGATGTATATAATATTTTTGCTTTGCTTATAATGTTTAAATTTATAATATATATACATATGTATATATTTTGATCTATAAAAACCGATCGTACGCGAAGCTCTCAATAAATCCCTTAACGAAGCCTCTGCTGGAACATTTGTCAATAAAAAAAAACCTGATAAAAATGAGACCCATTACGGATAGATTAAACAATATTTTTGAACAGACGTGTCAGTAGATTTACCTTGTAAGAGTTCCCAAAAAAACTAAGCTATATAAATATACCTAGAGGGTTTTTGGCGTCGTCATACTCTACAAGGTCCACTAGATTAAATTTTGATTAGTTATGCGTAAGCTTGTAGTATTTGAATCTACAATTATCGTAGGGCACTTTACGTGATACACATATTGTATTGAAACGAAGGTTATCAAAATTGTACGTAATTTCTCAAGTAATAAAAAGCTCCCTGAAAAGTTTTGCCAAAATGACCGGTATTTTGATAGTGCATTGAAATGTTGGTATAATAAAAATAGTTTACTTATGCGAAACTGACATAATTGTGTACGTAATACACAGTATTAAGGGGACGCGTGGTGGCGTTAATCTCATACAAATGTATTTTACTGTTTTTCATCCCTAAATAATGTCATTATAGTAAATAATATGGCACCACCGCAATGCTAGTAATTGTAACTAACTCGTAATTTTTAACTCTATAACTATTACAGTGAACTACAAAGAGTAGTTAATAGCATAATCCCACATTATATCGTATTAAACTAATATTGTAATATCAAGTATGTTCAATAAACTGTCGGAACATTATATTATAACAAAATCATTTACTATATGACTACGAATAAATATTAATAGTAAAAATTATATAACTAATGATAGAAGTTCGAAAAAATCATTCCTATAAATATTCAATAAAAACTTTTAAAAAAAATGTCAACAGTCCGTTCTGGTGTTATTTTATAATCTATGTAAGAGAGAAATCCCTCGCCCGCAAACATAAATAAGGAAGTTAGTTAAGGAAACAAACGAAAAGCATGAATAACAATAAGATGAGAGCTGCGACGGAGGTTGATTTATTTAATTGCCGCTCCGTTCGCGGGAGACGGATAAATTGAACCATAAGGAATTGTCGAGGGCGTATTCAGATTTACTCTAACGCTTATAGAAATTAATATAAACCCAGGGGTACTGCCGACAGAAGTGAAAACTCGAAACTATGGAATAACTGTTTTTTTAACACTCTATAGATCAGTGTTTTGACCACAATCTCACCTGATTAGCGACTATGTGGTCCAGGACCTATTACTATTACAGGAACTATTAAACACATGTACATACATTTTTATAGAAATTATAAATGTCATATCTGATACCATTTCAGTATATATTTTATTATATACAGCGACATTAAAACGAAGTTATAGGGATACATAATGAATTGATAAAACGTGCCCACTAACATATTTTCTGGCGATACTTCAACTAAGCCATTGAATATTCAAAAGATTTAATACAATTCTTAAATCCTACCCGGCGTCCTAGCTGCTCAAGTTAGATTTATATAAAAAAGTTACAAATAAATAAATTAGAGAACCTTATATTAAAATAAATTATTTCAGATTTTTGCACAATTAAAATCAAATCCCTCACTACGACTCACACGTAATTTTTTTTAAAATGTTTAATTACATAAAATTTTTTAATGTAAAACAGGATTAAAAAGTTATCCTATGGCGGTTCTTGCAATATTATAAAACACATAACAAATAAAATCTAATTATTTAAACTAGGATTTTAATTTTTCCTACTACATATCACTAGTTATTGTTTTATGTAATATTAATGACATTACTTAATTAAAACAAAAGATCACGACAAATATTTTTTCCCTGTATATTACTTTTGTATTCCCAGAATTGTTTATTATAATTTTATATTTTGTTAAGTGCACATTTTGTGTTGACTCATATTTAAATTGGTGCAATAAGAGAATATACTAAACACGAACAAGTTCGACATAAACTCCTAAGACTAAACATTAGACTCAGAATAGTAAAAGAGAATTTTAGATTATTTTAAAAACATAATAGTGTCGTCGTCTAACAACTCTCAGAGTCATTTCCGCACTTATTTGAAGATATCTTCGATTAACAAGTTTTCACTGATTTTAGGTACTGGCGTTGGAATCTATTAGATTTCTTTTATTATAGATGTACTAAAATGTATCGTTAATGTTGTTTTTAAACTCCAGTGAGGATCAATATATGTTTTATCTAAATTATGGAGTGGTAATTGAGAGTCGTAAAAGTTTAGGCTAACGTCATTTCCGAAAACATTTGTCAAAGCTCAAAAGTTAAAAAATAATCTGACATTCGAGAAAGTCTGTAATTATCATTCTCTAAGTTTTAGGAAATTAGATTAAGTAGAGTCAAAAATAACTTTTAATATATTGTTTTCGAAATATAATGAATGAATAAAGTAAAATGAATAAATCAAAAAATTCTTTATTTAATTTAGGCCCTGAAAAGGCGCTTATGAACGTCAAAAAACTACCACCGGTTCGGAAAACAACCCAGTCGAGAAGAGCCGGCAAGAAACTCGATCTGGTTTTTTTACGTGTTTATTTTATTTTTTCGTAAGTTATTAAAATTTTACAATTTATAATAACGATAAACAGTTTTAGCGGAAGCACAAAGAGGGGTGCACTTCCAGACATCACTATCGTTCACGATGATCCACCTTGTAATAACCTTTGGATATTAAAAATTGTTTGACATAGTGCTTAAACTTATCGTCAGGTAAATCGGTAATGTGCTTTGGTACCATGTTGTAGAACCTGACACTATTGCCTAAAAGGCTTTTATTGGTCTTACTAAGCCTAAAACAAGAGACGGCTAATTTGTGATTACTTTTAGTATTAAAAGTATGCCGGCCGTTTGATATATCAAACTTGTTTTAAATTTTTGCGGACGTACATTAAGTTTAAGATGTATTGGGAGGGCAATATTAATTTATTATATTCCTTAAACTTATTGTTCAGTGATTAGCGAGGTCCTAAACTGTAAATGGCTCGAACTGCACGTTTTTGTATTAAAAATATGGAGTCTATCTCAGTTCCTGCCCCCACAGCAGTGAATAGCAGCAGCACACCTTGAATATAAGTGAAGTGTCCTCCGTAAATAGAACCATGTCAGCACAGTTACTAACCATTAGCGGTAGATCATTAATGTATATCAGGAATAAAAACGGCCTCATAATCGAGCCTTGCGGGACTCCTATTCGAACTAATGATTCCTCGGAGTCAACCCCATTTATACTTACTTTTTGACAGCGCTCTGTTAAATAAGACTCTAGAAGGGCGAGAGAGGTTTCAGAAACACCGTAATGTTTTAATTTTAGTACAAGCGTACTGTGATCAACGCAGTCAAAGGCTTTTGAGAGACAACAGAATACACCGATTGCATCCTATGAATCTTCCCAGGCCTCCAAAATATGACTCATAAGCGTTGCACCAGCGTCAGTGGTAGATTTTGATTTCGTGAAACAAAACTGTCGACCGTCTACTCATAGATATCACCAACACATTATAAACAAAATGAAAAATTGATTATAAACAAAATATTGTTATAAATAAATAAAATGTATTAATATGCAAATATAAGTTTACAGCAGGTATCTCTTTTTTAAACCAAAAGTAACTTAATAGTAATAGAAAAATATATATATATATATATATATATATATATATATATATATAATATAGATTTTGTAGGCGCAATGACTGTTTTGGATAAACTACACTTGGTTTATAATTTTTTTAAATAGAAATAAATAATAATAATAAAAAGAATTATCTTAGATCACCAAACATAAATCACACATACACACACATTTCAATGAAATTCAACCAACTAACTGTACAGATCGGAATGTACTAGGAAGATATAAAAAGAGAAATGTTTTCTAACACCAGAAAACACGGCTACTATTCGAATCACGCCGTCCGTTCCAAGCTTAATATCCAATTTAAAAAGATATTCGCTCGCAACGACGTATCGTGTAACTATGGATCTGAAGGAATTGGATTTTCGGTGACGATTTCCGTACAGTTTGTGGAAATGAAAAAAGACCATTGAGCAATTTTACGTTTTCAGTAATTTCGTAGTGGTTTGTGTCGTACATATTCTGTTTTTGCAACTGAGAAAAATCTGTATTTATGCAGAATATCTTATTTTGGTTTATTAAATTAAATCATTTTTCCATCGCCTCAAATTTTTTCACAAATATATCGCATGTCGCATTAGAGCCGGCCACGGAATGTCGGTAAAGTGAAAGGCGGTTCGGCAGAGTAGCCAAGGTCAATATGGCGGCGCCTATAGCTTTCAACAGCTAATTCATCTCTCATCTATAATATTATTATTGTTATATCTTTCAATTATAAAATTCAAAATATTTTTTCCCATAATAACTTATTTTTCTGTAGTGTAATCGTATCACAAGCATTATAATGCTTTATAAAGTTTATAAAGTTAAAAGTTATAAAGTTTATAAGTTATTTAAGTTAGTTTATAAAGTTCACTTTAATAGACACTAGATGTATCATTATTGTTATTCTAAATTTATTTTTTATTGATTACCATAGATTTCAACGCATTTCTAGAGCCTAAATAAATACATACAAAGGTATTATTTAAAAAAAAGAACTCGAAATAATTTAAAGAGAGCACCATTTTCAAATCCTCAAAAGAATTATGGCATAATAGTCCGATAAAGTGCTGACATCTGTCTTCTATTAACGTCGGTCTAGTAACGATAGGTGAGGGTGTGTAAGGAGACAAACCGCGTCGTTGTAATTTCGGTTCAAGTTACATGAGACCAACGATTTGACTTTACACAACGTTTTTATTTTCCCTTTTTCATCAAACGTGTTGAGTAACACTTTTTAAACTTTTACATTTCGCTCTCTTAATTTTAATAATAACGGATCTAGAACGTGCACATATACATAGTTTATAAGATAATATAAGCTATAGAGTGATTTCTAAAAAAGTTTGAAATTTTTATGTTATAAGTAACGCTTAAAATTCTTAACAAGTGAAATAACATAATGCATAACAAAGCGTTTGATGTCAATGTCAATGAAAGTTAATGGTGAAACTAGAAAAGAGAACCCAAAACATAATTCAATAAAATTCAATTCTCAACATCTAAAACATAATTGTACGAGCACTGCTGACTTATAGCTAAAATAATACGGGGGCGCTTGTATAGTAGAGTCAGGTTCGATTCTAGCTGGGTAGATAAGCAAAAGAAATGTCTATACAATGATGTTGTGATCTCATCTCAAGGCTTACTATCGCCAAAAGCCAAGATTTAATACGATTTAAAATAACTTCGAGCGAATTATCTTTATATTATGCGACATCATCGAGTGAAGCTATCAAGTAACGAATAATTTCAACATTAGTTTTGTGTTTGTTTTCACTCCTCACCACGTATATCTGATTGTAACTTTTTATTATACACCTTTTCTCCTTGCTACCCTTATCTGTCCAAACGTGATCTCTTATATCTTGTACCATATCAGAGTCGTTCGGATACGCTCGCCAGATATCGGGGTCCCTGGAGAACAATTTGAGCCACTAGCTTTTAAGTTTCGCTCTACGTTTTGACTTCCACTCTAAGTACCCAAAAGTGCAATCTTTTTGGTTTATTCTACTTTTACCTTTAGGTTTTTCTCGATATAAAAGGATCAAGACTGCTTCAATTGTCAAAATTCTTACACAAGGTGCGCTAAGTGGTATAAATATACGTCATGTAAGAAGTTTTATGCCAGGAGATATTACATAAATATTTCGTAAAAGAAAATTCTATACATGTAAAATAAATCGATAAACATATAAATCTAGAAACTTTTAATTTCCGGTTTAAGATTTTCAACTACTTTGCCAATTAATAGTAATAAAAGGGTAAAGTTCAAATTAATAGAATCAAATTCATTGAAAACCGAGAACTCTATTTCATATTTTATTTTTGTCTGCCTTTATTCATATTATCTGTATAAATAATTTAAAATTTGAAGTTATTACGCATACCTATTAGACTAAATTGTATAGTGTCTATATATGTATGTATGTATGTATGTTTATATATTAAAAATAATTTCTTACCAAAACAAATAATTTTAATTTAATTAAAGTTTTATTTTATATCTCCAGTGGACCTATGTGGAATAAACTCTTAAAGACCCTCAATTCTAGAGTACTTTTATGTGGACATTTAGTTGGCGCTCGGGCGCAATTAGAAAATGGTTTTCTTACGTACCTACTTACCAACTCTAGTGTACTGCGTTTGATAATATAAGTTTAACTGGATATATCGTTATATTGTGAAATACAACGTTTTGTGTACACCTTCATACTAGTCATCCCGGTAAACAACGAATCGATAAATCTTGTGTTGATAAATTGAATTAAGACTTTCTTCTAATGCACTAGAAAACTTTGAAATCCGAAAGAAAAGCTAAAAAAAAAAACATCGAAATTAGTCAATCCGTTCTTGAAATATGTAAATAATTATAACGTGAATTATCGTTGTTCGAATACGCGTTAATTGAAAACCGTTGAATCGACTTCAATGTAGTTTTTAGGGATACACATAGAAGTTAACCCGACGAAAGATCAAGGCGTGTAGCCTCACTACGTTTTATTGTAAGGGTTTAATATAAACAAAGTTGCAAAGCATAGTTGTTTCTGGGCGGCACAAAAATGTTTCATGTTGGGTGACTGCACAAGACTTAATTCGAATTAATATAAAAAAACAGTTCAATAATTCAAATGTCACGTTTACAAACGGTTGCCATGATACAGCGTTTATTTTTCGCTACAATGTATTCAGTTCGCGTGTTCCAAACATCACGGGGCAAGTATAAACACTGCTAGAAAATACAGAAGCAAAGGGACATGCACAGAGTGATGTCTACAAGGGAAAATGTTTTATATTGGAGTTCTTTTCTATATTTATGTATATAAATTCATACTCATTAAATGTACTATTTTTACAGATTTGTTTTATGTAATTCATGCAGAATTAATTTTAGTTCCTTAACTTAAAATTATTTCTTGTTTAATGTTTTCTAATTCCATCAACTTTTAAATACTTTTAATGTACTGTGTTTTTTGTTTTAAATATTGATTACTACAAACTTGTTGCATGAATGGATATGTGCTTGTCTAACTATTAAATAAATAAGAAAATATATTTAATTAAAAAGATTTTACAGGTACGCACGTTCAATGTCACACATTCAAAGGTTTCGTCTGGAAAGCAACTTTGTAAAGGCGCTACGCAGATCTCATTAAATCAATAAATGAATAGACATAGATGCCGCAGTTCAAGATATTTTTCTGACCTATTTATTAACGGATTTCCTTTGCCTTTTTGTTTCATTCTATTACCAAGGTTTAGTCAGTGATTTATAGACGAGCAATTAAATAAAAAAAGAAAAATAATTTTCATGATAATTCGAACTCTAGTTAAATAAATCAGGCACGCAGTAAAATTAAAGTCGGGCATCATGTAAATAAAAGTGTTTTGTAATTTTACTGACGATTCTATCAGTTTAAAGATTAAGAATCTTGTAGTGATTATTTGGTTTGTTATAAGTTGACCACTTTCATTACAGTGCTACGTTTCTTATAGGCTATATGACAGACTAATTATATAGATAAATTACAATAAATAATATGTTTCACTGTACGTTGATCTTATTAAAACTGCATCGTAGACATAAGGTACGACAGTATACGTGCACACAGGAGATCGGCCACAATGCTCCCAGTAAATTCGTATTTTATACGATTGCAATGTAAGTTGTATGACAGTATTCGGAAGCATACTACGCGTTTGTTTCTCTGCAAATAGAATTCTTAAGGCACCTTTAATTATTATCTTCATTTAAAATACCTATTAAATGGATGGTACAGGTTATTAATGAAATGCTATAATTAGCGATATCCCTTTATACATTTACGGCCGGTTTCAATGTTTACGGATGATATCGGAAATTTAAATTCGTTTAAAGTCAGAGAAACTGATTTATTTGTGGTTTGATCTCAATGTAACTTTTCTCTTACTAAGACATACCGGTTCCATCGTAACATATCTCAATACAATCTCAAACAGTCTAATATACAAAGAGGAAAAGAAACTATAATAAATAGTAAAAAAAACTTCTTAAGTAAAAATATGAATAAATCTAAAAGTATAAATTCAATTTTGAAGCCGGCGGTTAAAAATAAATAGAGTGTCAAATTTTAACATCTACTGAACAGTAAAACCACACAGTGTAGATTGAAATCAACTTTACAATTGTTCAATTTAATCTTGATATTATTAAAAATTGTTAAGAAATATATTTACTTAAAGTTAAACGCAATTTAATATAATTTAGTACGTGTACCACGTTCTATAATACATTCTTCAAGGCTCGATTATGATTTTATTTATAACTTGAATGTCAAATATCTGTTGGCTCCCCTTGGCAGTTAAACTGACTCATATGTCGTGACATGCTTTCGGTGTAAGAAAATGTCGTGAGGAAACCATAGCATGGTTGTAGGGCATTTCCTAATAATGCCCGCCTGGGTAGCTACCACCCTCAAGTTTGAAAACCTGTCGCCAAATACCAATAGGTGTGTTCCGGCAGCATCACTTGAGAACCAGTATGTAGGCTTAGTGTGTGTTACCATCCTAGACCACATCTTCACTAACATCAGGTGAGATTGTGGTCAAAGCACTAACTCAATATCGTGTAAAAAAACCCTGAAGCTAGAAAAGCAAAGATAATTTCATCAAACAGTAGATCAGACTAAGTTACAAAATATCGACTTGTTATCCAATCCGGATGGTTGACCAATTGATTGTCTACAACATTTTTATAGGTGTGGTTGATGGTAGTACTCGCGTTTTTAACACAATATCCACATCATTTCCGACCACTTAGACTGATTGCATATTAACGGATAAATAAAATGTTTTCAAAACATATATCAAGAGATCGTAACTTCCGCGTACACAATTTATGTAAAATTCCATCCTAATTACGCTTCTGTGTATAACATACAGTGATTAAAGCAAATTGATGTAGTCCTGGTCTTATATAAAACGTCAAATGAATAGGGCGACATGTGTACTTCATTCCATCATGTTCTGAACACGTATTGGAACATAATAGGGCGTATGTACGTTGTACGCGGTAAAAAGAACTGTTGCAACCAATGAAATGAAATTATCGTTAGTAATGAATAATAAGTAAATATAAAAAGCCTTTTATTGCCTACAAATTACCTACTTTACATTGTTTTTTGAGTTATGAGTAATGAATACAAGATTGAAATATTGGTAGCGATGTTCTGTACTGTAAATATGTAATACGTCTTTCACCATTGACTGTTCCTTTTAACTTTCTTACGCCATTTCACAATAAATGACATTGTTCTATTTTTATATTGAATGCTAAAATAATATAAAAATCGTTATTATAATGTACCAAAAGATGGCATTGTTTCATTTATGATAATAAATTTGTAAAACTAAACTTAAATGAGCTTTTAAATTAGCCGGACAACCGAGTGTACTTGCAATACTTGCAGTTCAATTTATGTCATGATATAGCGTAGTTATTGTGCACTTACCCTATGAATTCAGAATAAGTACGCAAAACTGTGAATTATGCGCAAAAACCCACAAGGTGTTTAAATATAAATAAATACCGGATTGCAAATATTCTTTTGTTGGGTAAAGAGGATTCTCTCAGTTCTCGTGGGTATGTATTCTGTTAATCATAACGTAAGTTCACTGTTTACACAATGCTTTGGATATGTCAAGTTATGTATACTTCTGTATTGTGGTAACATACCTATGTTACGTGAAGCAATTCTCAATTTATTTAATAGACCTTGTTCTTCATCGTCAGCATCTATGTCGTCAGCTAACAAAATTTAGTAGTTAAATTAAAATATATGTAATATAAAATGACAGAGATGATGACGAAGAAAAATGATGAAAGAAGAGGGAAAGCGAAAAAATAAACAAAGAAAAACGGACCAAATTACACTGCATCACTGAAATAGGCTTTCGAAGTACCAGGCGAGCATAATACAAAGCCGGCGTTATTAGCGAGCGGAGATTCAATTTCACCGAGTTATAGCGACGCTTCTTTGTGACGTTGCAGCGCGTGATGACGACAGCAAATTAATAAAGTTGCGAAATCTCACACAGTTTGAGAAATGTATAAACCGAAAATTACGTAATGAAGTACAAATAAAAAAATACTATTATTACTTTTTTAATAAGAAATGGGCTGTGTATAATCGATATGTATTAATTTACAAGTATATACACAAAATAGTAAAGACATCTGTCGTCTATATTTGCCTGTTAATATTTCTGTGATTATTGAATTTTGTTGATTGAAGCTAAGTGAAATATAATGAAACTTAATTACGGCCCTTTCTGTATACGACTAAATACAACTGTATTACAACGCCTCCAATAATATATTAATATGAAACGCTCAAAGTAAATATAATTAATAATTGAAACTCCAAAACACTATGGAAGTTTAATAAATGCCGAGTCAGAATTTTAAAGGGTATTTAAAAACAACCAAATTCGTTTCTAACGAAATATTTCTGATGTCCATTTTATTCTACAACTAGCTGTGCCACGGATTTGGAATTCAGATAATTTGCAGCCTATGTTCTCCCCCTGGATGCAATAGATGTCATTGCTAACTGTCATTGGGTTCAGTAGTTTTTGCGTGATTGGCGAACAAATTAATAAACAGACAAAAAAATTAAATGACCGAAAGTGTTCTGTAGTCGATTCTGAAGCCCCGCATAGTATTTTTTCTTAAACATCTTATGTGTCGAGTACCCGTAAAAATAAGACAATAGAAAGACAATAGCAAAACAATGGAAAGCTGGCGGAAACGCCAGGTAAGTGCTCAAGGGGTTAATGTACAAATTTCGTCTCGTTAGCCTTTAAATATCAGTCTTATAACTATATAAGACTACTATATATACTCGACACATTAAGCTTCTTCATGCGTTAGAAAACTAATTTAAATGAATAAGTGCATATTTAATAATAATATTAGTATAGTGTTTTCTAACAACATCATTGAAAAATGAAGAAAAAAAAATTTTCTTTTTTATCGATCTACCAAGAACTCATAACTCATTTACAACCACATAGTTGGTTATCGGGCGATCATTTTTATTCGTAACTGTCATATTAACCGATATAACGAATACACCGATCGAATATTTCAAATTTAAAGCAGCCATCGGACGTTAAGCGGTTTGTTATTTATTATGAAAAGGAATATTACACACAACTCGGATACTGAACGTGACAGGCGGAAATAAACCGTCGCTTCAGAGACTTCGGATACAAGTCGACCCCCGCGCTGTGCGGTTAGCATAGCGGATCGTTCGTACATAATGACATTTATAAGTACTCGTATACTAGCGGATGGCCGCAACTTCGTCAACGACGTGACGTGTTTATCTTGATTTAAAAGTGATCTGGTATTTTGCTTTATTAAGTGAAACTTCTATTGGCGTGATGAGAGTAAAATTTCAATATCTAGATACGCGATGAGCATCGGAATAAAGGCATCAGATATTAGCGTCACGATTTTGAATATTACAAAACGTATAGAAGTAGGAACATATTTGGTCACATTGAAGTTGGCACTACCTTGGCAACAGATACGATAGCAAAGGTTTCTTCCAGCAGTTCATTGTGACTGGTCGTGGAGGGCTTTAGGTATGTGATGGTGAAAAGTCGCTTTTGGATAGAATTGCTCCAAATATGTTCTGTATTTACCTATATCGATGCCAAATTTCAAGTTAATCGGGAGTATTTTTTTGAAGATTTCGTGATGTTGAGTGATATTAGGCTTATTCCTTTATGGAAAACTAGCTGCTCTCCGCGGTTTTACCAGCGTAATTCCCATTCCCGTGAGGTTTTCGGAATAAAGACTATCCTATGTTACTTCCTGGATTTCAAACTATCTCCATATCAAATTTCATCCAAATCAGTCTCGTAGTTTGTAAGTTTATTCGTTACATACAAAAATACAAATATTTCCCCTTTATAATATTAGTAAAGATAAGGCAAAGGTACTAACTAAACCATGCAGCCAAGTCTGATGAATCGAACATAAATGTTTGGAACACTTTTCATACAATGCTCTAACAAAATGGCGGCCTTTTGATAGAGATATTTCAAGGGAGTTGAGACGATAATCAGAATTCACGCTCCGTATCATTTTTTTTTTTTTCAATTTCCTTCACTTGTGCGCCTTTGCCTTTTCCTTAAAAAAGAATACATGAAAAAGAACGGTTACCATAGCACATACTTAGCGTTAGAAACTTCGTGATAAATCAGTTAATAGAGTATTTTGCTTATATTAATTGCATTACCAACGATGTTAATTTATCACGTACTGATTAAGTGTTAGGAATAATCACTCTACCCAGTTGAAGTGAACTTGAACTGAACTCCTTGACTAAATTTAATGAAAGTTATTAATTATTGACTTACGCATTTATTATACGTTATAATCATTTTCAAATTCATTATATATTATAGTATAATTTGGTTAATTTTTTTTACATTTATTGATTATTTACCTCTTATATATTTCAGATATTTAGTACCTAGTTGAGGTAAAATACTGCTAAAGTAAATCCCGTTCCAATATCATCACGTATATATCTAGACATAGAGATTTTATTATAGGTAAAATATGTATGATGGTATTATGTGATATTATTAATAATTTATGTGAGGAAAAATAATTTTTCTCCGCATGATAAAACAAGACGTAAGTTATTTTTCTTATTTCTGTCACATGACCTAAGCACAAGTAAAGAAACAATATTTATTCACAGCGTATAATTTCATATTTACTTTTCTCTTACTAAATGAACGAATACCGATATTTACTATTATTTTGAAAGATATTAGAGATTAATTTTTAAAGTAGAAAAAAGTATTATTATGATACTTTTAGACGAAAAAATTGTATTACATACATAATAATAATACATAAAATAATTCATGTATGAACATCTCATGTAAGATTATGCGAAAATGTATGTCATAAATTTAATTTTAAAATACCATGAAGAGGCGAAATTGCAATTTACTGTGAAATGGTATTCAATTTTACACTGAAACGATGACAGTTTTAAAGCTTGTCAGGTTGTCACGTCGTCGCGTTTGGTGCTGACCGAATCATCGATCCAGCCATGTAATATCTAGCACCGCAAGCTTATAAGCTAGTACACTAGGAAATGAAGATTCTTGTAGCATAACATAATGAAAATATTTATTATTCCATTCCGTCATTACTAGACGGTACTTCCCTAAAAGCGATGATGGCGCAGTTGGTATTGCAGTCGGATTACGCAACAATGGACGCAGGTTCGAACCCACCTAGCTATTCGACTCTATTATGAGCCAATAATTACGAGCAACTCTCTAAATATGAGCGTGAGCTTTGAGGAAACCATAGCATGGTGGTAGGGCATTTTGTAATAATGCCCATCTGGGAAGCGATTCTCAAGTTTGAAATTTAGTGGCAAAGCCCCAATCGATGTATTACAGCAGCAACGCTTGAGAATAAGTCCAAACCTCTAGGCTTACTGTGTTTATTTTCCGGGATCGCATCGTCCCTTATTATCAAGTGAGATTGTGGTCAAAGCACAGTATAAAAATGATAAAAATGTAAAAACTTTTCTTAAAAGTTATAATAATCGACAGACAAAGACAACTAGAAGTATATATAAATAAATACATAAACACAACAATTATATAAACAGTAAAATAAATATTAATTTGCCGCGAAGAGTACTTACATTAAAATATACAGAAACAAAATAAAAATCGCTTAATTGTTGAGGTTATAAATTATTTTATTTATGTAGGTAAATTCTCGTGTCGTCTAAATAATAAATAAAAAAATTTAAAACGCTTTCAACTCGCAAAAGTGGGTTAATTTTAAATCAAAGTGAAATGAATTATTCAAAGCAGTTGTACTCAATTTTGCTTGTTAGAGTTTTGAAATGTTATCAAATAAAAAATAATAAGAAGCATTGTATTATGTTATAAATCTAGTTTCTTATGTGATACATTAAAATTAAAAAATGCATTATTCATTTAATACATATAAGTTGTAATGTAATTGTAAAATATATTATATAATGTAATTTAGAGGACTATATTGTCTAAGTTGATTTCATTTCCTGGCTCGCGGCGCGGCCTGTCTTAGCTCCGGCTATAAATGCCCGTCCATTGCTTTCTGTCTAACTACTGGTATCTTCTACTTGTATCTTGATGTTTCTTTTATCCATCTGCAGCAACAATCGAGTTTGCAGCTTATCGCAACCTATAAGACTTCAAATAAGTGTAGTTTGAAGTTAATTCCAGATAAATTATTTTTTGAGAACCGTTTAATGGTTCTTTTATTTCTCTTAAGGATTCGTAAATCACTTCACATGTCTTCCTCGACTAATTCCCAGTGATTTTGGATGCCGTGGTAAGAAACTTCTCATGGTATCATAATCAATTTACCTGATAATAGTTTGAACAATATGTCAAGCAAGTTTTAATGTCCAAAGGTTATTTTTAAGATCATTACATGAATAATAGTGATGTTTGGAAATGACTTCCCTTTTTGTGCTTCCCCTAAAACCGTATATTATTATGAATTGTTTAATTTATATTGTATTTTAAAAAACTTTTTTAATTAAGAACAACACCGACCTCAAAAGAATAAACTATAAAAATGCACAATAAAGTAAAAAATAGAGTTCACTATTGACGGAGAAAAAGTGTAACAATCATACAAAAAACAACTACAGACGAACTGAGAACCTCCTCCTTTATGAAGTCGGTTAAAAAATATTTTAAAAAGCATATTGAGTTTCTTGTCGGGTCTTATCGATTGGTCAGTTTTCCAAACATATATGCTCTTCGGTTACGAGTACTTTTGACCTGGCTTTTCTCCAGAACGTCCTCACTCTGGTCGAAATACGTTCGTTTAGGACGACCCTTACCAGTTTGGGCAATCATACTCACCTTATAAATTCGTTTCGTCAATCATCTTTCATCCAACCTTTCTACATTTTAACAACTAATTAAGCATCCCTTTCTCTGTCTTTGACACTACTTTCTCTACCACACCACAAACTTCCCTTATCACACTACGCCTTACTTTATCTATCATTCTCATGCTAGCTATACTTCTCATCTCTATTGCAGTAATCTTACTTTCATGTTTCTTCTGCCAGATCCAGCACTCGCTACCATATACAAGAGTAGAGACTAGCACACCCCGATGCACAACCAGATGTACCTTTTTAGACACATTTTGGCTGCAAATAAAGTTACGCAGGGGCCCGTTCACTCGATTCCCTAACACAATTCGTCGGTCAATATCACGATCACACTTTCCATCTCTGGTAACCATTAACCCTAATTATGCAAACTTTTCCACTTCCACAAAACTGCAAATTCTACCATATTTTCTTCTTTTTAAAAAACTATTACTTTCGTTTTACTAACTTCATCCTTTCACTTTCATCCTTTTTTTACGGTTCCTTCCAAAATACTGATCATCGCCTGCAACTCCTCCACTGATGATGCCAGTAAAGCAGATATTAGCAGTAAATACGTAAGCTTTATTATACTTGCGTAAATAGTAACAAGAATGTTTTATGATTTTGTCTTGTCAATTAGACCTTCTGTTGTTTTAATTCCAACAAACATATTATTATTATGTGAATACCGTGAAACAATACACAGTACCGTTCTAATTTAATTTAGGTTTTGTTTGTGTAATACGAACCTTATTTATAATGTAAACAATTTAAATCTATTGGCGATGGTGGTTTGTTTGGTAAGTCAACATTAAATTTACACCCCGAACCTATTACCGAAAGATTACGTAAATAATTGTTTCTGTTTAATATACGAGAACAAATTTACTTCGAATCTTAAAAAGAGTATGTTAATAGTTAACAAACGTTATGTAGTTTTACTGAGTTATAATCTGCTATCCTGCGGCTTTTTGGAGCGACGACATTTAAAAATTAGCTAGGACGGTTGGATGCGCACGGCCGAGAATCGACTGCAGTGGCACGACTTGGGAGAGGCCTATGTTTAGCAGTGGGCTAACACGGGGTGAAGGAGAAGAAGTAACAGTCTTAATTTTTCTTTGTAAGTATTCGGTTTTTAACACATTATCATCAGGTTTTAGTAGATGACGTGGCCGGCGACATTATCAAGCTAATCCGAAATTGTCTACAAAAAACTTGACTATGTTTAAATTTGGTGGAGATTTGCAAATACCACACTATTTTGCCCCAATTTTGTCATGATATTTGCTTCGCTGATAGCTCATGCTCACTATAGAATACTAGGATAGAAACTCGGATGCAAAATTGGTCAATTTGACGACCTGTTACTTGAACACTCACCGTTGTTATTGCACTGCTTAATGTGTCGAGTACCCATAAAAATAAAACAATAGGAAAACAATGGAAAGCTGGCGTAAACTCCAGATAAGTGCTCAAGGGGTTAATATGTATCGCATTACGAGGAAGTTATCGAGTTTCTTTTCGATTTTTCTCGGCTGCGTTGTGTTTTCAACCGGTGGTATAATCATTTTATTTTCTGAAATAAAAACCTAATGGCTAAAAACAAAAACTGCTAAAGTAATATTGCACAATAATAGTAATGGCAAAGATTATAAAATTGCCCGCAAAAGTTATTAAGTATTTTACTAAATGTTAAATAAATATTATGTAGCTATCATTGGAATGATTCAAGAGGAATTAAGTGGACTAAACCAGTAGGAGCTAAGTTTAATTTCGTTATGATATATCATATGTAGTAAGCGTTGACTATGTTTTTGTTGGAATATCCATTTCTTGCGCACGTATTACGGGGTACGACATTTGATCTTATGTAATGTTGAATGTTTTGTTTCACATCATTATAATTATTTAGCCTTGTACATACTTAGTTTTTCTCTTTACAATACGCTAAATACAAAATAAAATGAACATTAAAATAAAATGAAAAAGAAAAGTTTTATTTCATTAAATATAAACCAGCTATGTGGCCGTGGCTCCGCCTGTGTCACGCACTAATTATATTGAAAAATAAAAGTAACTTCACATGTCTGTCAAAAAAAGTTCCGCTAAAATTGGTCCAGCCGTTCCGGAGATTAGTCGGATAAACAGACAGATAAAAAGTGTAATCATTGTGTTTGTGGTATATATTGCGTTAAATAGATTCATATGTATTTAGATATAAATTGTTATGATTAGTGTTTGTCTGGCGATTGCAATTCAGTCATAAATATTATTGAATATTTGAAGCAAAAGAAACTTGTCTCCAACTTTTTTATTGTTAAACGTTAAAACTCAACTATATCTAATTACCATTAAAAAGGGAAATCGGTTCATAAACAAAGGGAAAAAATATCTTGAACTGATTTATATTTGCCTATTTATACATATATAGTAACGTAATTTCCAAAGTATGATTTAAATTTAGGCTTGTTTTTTTTTATTTTTCTTCGTATCCTATATCTATTAGGTAGTAATTTTAATGTAAATAAAGTGAGTTTTTCTCAGTTTGTCGTTTAGTTTAACTACGTTGTAATTATTCTCACTGTAGATAAAAATGAATAATTTAACCTTCAAATAAATAAAAAAATATAACTATATTATTATTTACTTAAAGAATTATATCGTTGGTATGTTTTTTTATATATATCTTCATATCACAAGATATAGTATAATAAATTGTCTAAATAAGCAATAATACGATGTCATCCAAACGTATGTGTCTACTAAACGGAATAACATGGCGAGCAATTTTTTTGATAACGCGACAGTTCTCATAAATCAGTGGAATTAACTAGGGTCCCCCCGGAGTGTCCCACAAAAGACCGAGGTCGTTTCGGGCCTGTCGCCACCGATGGACAGAGTTGTATTTGGGACACGCGTGGGTCCAACCCAAATCTGTTATTTGTAGAAAAATAAAAAATGGGAAAAGATCTACCAAAAAACTCAAGACGGTTTATTCTTTATATAACATATAAGCAAATTTTGGTTACAAGTCGTTTTTAGTGGATGCACAAATATGGGTTACTTCCGCTATCACAATCGTTATATTATATGTTTAATTTTATGATTCATAATTTAATAAACAAAGGTTATTGAAAAATCAATAATTTCTTATATAATATATGATATGCTTCTAGAGATAGATTTTATATATTTATCGACCATTATTGCTTTGTGTCTAATATATTCTTAAAACAATTCCCTTGTAGTGTGTCTAACCTTTACATTGGAATGTACTATTCACTATTTCTGACGTAGAGTAGTGTAGATGAGGTAGAGTGTTCCACTTACTAAAGTGTTGTTTGCTATAGAGACTGGCGTACAAGGTCTTGTGACTCAGTATTTTTTGTAAATAACATGTTATTGACTAGTTTGAGTGAAGACTACGTCCTTTTTTTATATTAGGCAGTAGCTAGTTTTTGAAAGTAAGCAGTAAATAAGTGCATAATAAATTCTTAGAAGGAAATAAACGAAATGTTTTTTTCTTGTTATTGTATATCTACCGATATAAGAAGAAATTGAAAACCCAAAATCTAGATTTAAAGCTTAGGAAGTCCCGCCTAACTTAAGACCCATGAGCCCTTTTAATGTAACTAAAGTACGGTCCTGGACTGAGGTCATCGCCGGCTGTCCCTGCGGACGAGTACAGATGGTGTGACGTCACCCCGGCAAACCGCCCGGTTATCAATCACAGACAGAATTAACCGAACGCGTACGTACTCTCCAAGATGAAATTGGAACGTAAATTGGACCATTCGTTTCTATGCAACATCTTCTTGGCAAACGAAGGACAATTTTCACTTCAATTGTCAACGTTTAATGCGAAGAAAATTGCTTTGTCTTGTATTACTGTCAGATAAGTTTAACAATGTTACGATTTATTTTTTATTTATTTTGGCAAAATGCTTTTCATGTTTTTTTTTTATATACTCGTAGCTTGCGGAAGACTGGTTTTATAGGACAAGCATCTCGCCTGATATTAAGTACTTGTTGTCTTTTTATTCTTAAAAGTTACTAAGATGCTGTTGACCATACGGACCTTGACAGCTTCATCATAATTTTGGGGCTTACGCTTCAGACGCTCTTAAGGCGATGAGCCGGGCGAGTGGTAATTAGCGCAAGGTAACTAAAGTAATGCGGACCTCGGCTAGTACCTGTGACGTAATTTTCACAGTATTTATTCTAGCTAAACCTGGTGGTCAAGGAAAGCTACTGATCTCGAAGTCCTTTACAGAATCCAAGTACCTTCGTGTAGTATGCAGAGGTGTGGGGTGCAGTGTTTGTGAAAGTTTCACTGTAGCAGGCTGGCTGCGGGTACAGGAGTCTGAATTAGAGAATGGAGCACGTCTTGTACATCTGCTGCAGGGAATCAAGTTTCAAACAGCTTGTAGCTCACTTCAATCGTAGATATTTGTACCTCCTACCACAGAACTATAAAATTAAAAAATCTTAGCATACGGCCACAACTAATCTCAATTTTTTTAATTGTAAGTAAGCAACTCAGATTCAGAAACGTGAGTTGTTTATACCACAAACTAGCACGGGGTTTGTTACTAAACGTATTATCGTTTTCACAAACTTATATGTAAATGTTTATTCATTTAATATATTATTTTATTCACTTTGTAAAAGGATCAATTTTTTAAACATTTTATTCTCTGATACTTGGATTCTTTCTCTGACATAGAACATGCTATAGTAACCCTCAAAGGTCAAAACATAGACAACTGTACTTGATTTTTATAAAAATTCTATGTTTCGGTGTTATAGTAACTGGCCACCCTAATACAAAAGAATAAAATACATTTTTAAATATTTTAATTACATTAAACTCAAATGAGGTTTTAAAATAACTACTCACAGTTAAAAGTATTTAATTTTAATACAAAAAAAAGAAAACGAAACAAAAAACAATAAACGTTGAAACGGCGTGAAAACTGAAAAAAAAAACGTAACTAAAAGAAAAAAATAAAAAAACGTCCACCGAATTTGTTGGGAATTCAAACGAAGCGGCGGCTCCTAACGGAAAATAAAACAGACAGAACCCGGATACCGGTTGTGCTTTTGACAAGTGGGTAATTGTAGTTAGGTGTAGGTACATATGTCCAGGCCAACAGTGATAACGTACGTGTCGATACTGTTTGAACGAAGCGAATTACTAATATAAAGCGATGTTGATACTTAATTTGAAACTACATTTACTAGAATTTTAATAAAAACAATACAAAGAAATTACCAATTGCTATGAAAATACTGTAATAAAAACAGTAGGAAATCTCACGAAACATGAATTTCATGAAAAATTATTTGGATAGACAATTTATTAAATAGTCAGAATAAATAATTAAACAAATTAAGTTCCTAGGTAGATTTTATTAAACAACGCCATCAAAAATTCATTATTTTCTAGTCCAAAATAAATCGAGTTTATTTGACGAGCGTTCAAAATATTCAGTAAAAGTAACAAGCAATTCAAGATCACCGCAGTGTTGGGAACCTCGGCTTTGTCTGTTACTGATTGGTTGTCTATCTTGGAGAACGTTCTGAAGTCACTTTTTGAAGGGTCTTCGAGAAAGACTGTGCAGGGTAACCCATTCTATAGCGTTAGCGTACACGATACAAAGTACCCTAGAATACTTTAGTGTAGTTGCATTACGGATACGTTAAGGATTTGTAGTCGAGTGACCAGCCAGCGATGGAAGGTGTGGGTATGAAATAGCGACGAGGGTTCCTCTGTTGTATGGAAATCCAAGGATATAATATAATCCCAAGTATAGGATATAATCCCTTCTAACCCTATTAATTCGATCTAACTATATATAATAGGTTACTTCACAAGTGGTTTACTTTTTGAAAATAACAAACTAAGCGTATAATATAATCCTTACATAACATTTGTTAGCTTACAACTCGAGAACCACTATACCGAATTACATGATAATTTCATTAAATCGTAGATTTGTGATCTAGTCAAGTTTTAGTATATACATATATATTGTTACCTGAAATAGTATTTAGGAGTACATAAGAAAAGTAATCTGAATAATAAAAAACGCTATAAATGATTATTATCATGTAAAGGTTATTAAAGGCTATAATTTTATAATTCACGCGAGCGGAGCCGCGGGCACATACGACATTGCTCATAAATTATCTAATATTATAGAATTATATAATAAATTATCCAAGGTATTATTATGATGTGCAATGTAAATAGAAAAGTAAAAAAAAATAATGTATGAGTAAAATTGAGATGCGCGTAGATTATTGATAGTTACTTTTCTAAAAAAACGAGTGTTCTTTACCTGTTAATCATAATAGTATTATATATCCTGATTGAAAATAATAGAAAGAAAGGAAAGTTTGATTTATAAAAATAAAAAGCTGGAATCAGGTTGACTTGAATAAAGTTAACATTTTTTATTCGCGCCAAGTAAATTGCACTAACAATTTGAAACAACTGCTGTTTCAGTATAAGGCAGTACGCGTTGTAATTGCGCCACATCGAGTGGCGCCGTATAATTAATGGGCTCCGATATCTCGCGAGGGTTGGAAATATTGTATTCAACATTGAGTCATGAAGATATGGTAGCGGCAATATATACTCGACAGCTAATATTATTTTTGATTATAATACCGTCGCTTCATGGAGCTAACGGGTTCCCGAATGCCTGCCACTTACTGAAAGACGCTGCGTGGTTAAGCCGAGAGTCCGCTGAATGCGGGTGGCGTAAGACCAGAAATTTTGGAGATATTTGGGGGGGAGACCTAGGTCCAGCAGTGGACGTCTTTGGTTGAATGGATGTATGGATAGATGTTATTATACTTGGATAATTGTAAGGGAACTTAGAAAACAAATGTAGGTAATGCTGAGGAGTCAATGTAAACTGCACAATAAATTATAGTACTTGAAATAAATTGTATGACTTGTAGCTGTAATAAAATCCATTACTTTCTGCAAAGGCATGAGGGCACTGAAATTAATATAAAATCTGAGTACTAAAAGCTTGTCGCGAGAACAATTGAATAAAGTTTAGATAAGGGAATAAATTAAAAAACGAAATGACAATATGAACGTAATATAATATGTATAAATTGAAGGTTTTCTTTACATACCATTAACATAAAAGATTCAAAAGAATAATAAACCTGACCAGCAAGAATCTCGTCCCTTTTTTTTTCTAAACTAGCCAATGCTGTTGAGCAAAGTGGCCTTTACAGCTTCACCGAACTTTGGGGGCGAGTGCTGAAGGCACTCACAGTATAAAGGTAACTAGCACAAGGTTTCGAACCTCAGCTTGGCTGCTACCTAACAAAAAATTCCCGAGGATTTTAAACCTAGCTAAACCCTACATTTTTTAGTGCTTAAATATATTTAAAAAAAAGGTTCCTTACAGGACCTATGTACCTGCGTGTTATGTGCAGGAGTGTATATGCAGTGTTGTGCGTGTAATGCTTGATGCATGGGCAGTGTCACTGTATCGTGCTGGCGGCGACGTCAAGAGCCTCCCCAGTTGGGGAATGAGGCACGTCTTGGGTTGCCGCCTGAGGGAGACCCGGAGAGCGTGCGGAAGCAAAATTAGCCGCTCGTCCCCGGTGGCGGGAACGGTGATTACGCGGGCGTGGGCGCTGACACGCATATGTACGAGAAACATGAGGAAAGATTCTATTTTCGCGCGTGATGTTATCGTCGCGGTCGATGAGTATGTTACGCGGACGTCGTCGCTTTTGGTCGGCGAATCGGACTGGCGAGTACGAGACGGCTTGTACTATGAGTGGGTTAGAGTGTGTCTCTGCGCGTTCGAAGAAAGTGCGACGCTGGGTTTTCAAAACGGACCTAATGGTGGGCAGGTTCAGATCTCTGTGTAAATCCACATTTCTCTGAAACCAATGGACATCTGCAGCTTTCCTTACAAAGCTATTCTGAATCCTTTGTAAGGCTAGCATCTGGACACTAGTGATGTGACCGAAGGCAGGTGCGCAGTACGCGATGATGGGTCTGACCACCATCTTGTACAAGGTAATTTTATGGCGGAGGGCCATTTTGCTCTTGCTGTTTTAGAGCGGGTAGAGACGGCCTAGCACCATGGCGGTCTGACGCGTGACTTTCTTCAAGTGGGCTTGGAAAGTCAGTTTGTCGTATAATTGAACTGAAACTCGTCCCATATAGCACTGGACTTGTTTTTATCAGAATTTGTTGTGCTAAAAAAAAGGCTGCGAGACCAATTTTTTCTTTATTTTCGTCTTATCACTCTCGATCCCGTTGTCTTAATAAATCTAAATTCTATTGTTTCTCGGCGTTTCATATATTCCAATTTTAAATTTTCTTTCTCAAACAGCCTCCTCAATGAATCCAATAAAAACTCATGTTACATTAACAGAACGCACGGGTAAGATATACTGACAGTAGACATAAATAAACTAATAGAAAACTTCGGGTTTTCTTAATGAATTTAATAAATAAATACAATAAAGATATAAGATATAAATAATAATAATATAATAAATATTAAAAATATGAATTGAACTAAAACCAATCATTACAATCTTTGAGGAATTACATCAATTAATTGTTTTATGTTCCGTGTTTCAAAATAATTTAAGTTAAAACGAGGTTTGCTTGTATACTATAAAAACCACGTGGAAAAATTTAAGCTTACTCTATAGAAATGTAATGACTATTATAAATCTATTGTAAACAAACGTATGCCTCTATTTTCTCCATAGATAGTTGTAGTTTTCGAGGAGGAAACAGGCGAATACGAAGTGATGACTTCGTCTATTTTGCATAAGTATAATTAGCCCCAGCTGCAGTTGTCACTTTTGCGTTTTATAATTCTTTCACTGGGGCGCAGTGCGATAGCAATAGATTTCTGAAATAAATATTTTTCAAATTAGTTTCCGACCACGTTTTCTTTTAAATTGAACATAGATACATACGAAGTAAATGAGTTTGAACTAAAAATTTCGGCCTAATAACTTGTTGACTAACCAATCAAATACTGAAAAATATAGTACACAAGCATACACATTTATCATCAAGTAATTTTTTTAGTATAGAACACATCCACTCTTTTATAATTCTACGACGCCACAGTATTTCAAATTGTATAATCTATAAATGCATGCATTGTGTCGCGAAACAAGATCGTTTGTGACTCCGGGCGAATAGTTTATTACTATCTTTTTGTATTATATATTTTATGTTCTAATAAAATGAAGTTAATGTCGTATCGTTTGCTGTTTTACGGAATGTTTTAGCGGTTGCTGAGACTTTTAATGAGAATGGCTGCTCAAGTGAAAACAAAAATTTTGTACTTTTGAAATTAAAGCTTTACATGTAGCAAACTTTTCTATCTATTTATTTAGTAGAAAACCAATTTTTTTAAATTTTTACATATTCGTCAAATTCAAATGTAATTGGCGAAATTCTTCTTGGCTTTGATAGGTTTGACTAAGTGAAAAAGTTACATGTGTTCAAACCAAGAAGGAATAGTTTCCCAAATTAAATTTAATGTAAAATTAAGTATTGTAAATTAAATCGTTTACTACTATGGGATTTATAATAATTCAACACATTCATTCAATTACAATAATAGTATCTATAAAAATAAATAATTTTATAAGTCATCCGAGCATCGATCACAAATCTTCCCATGATTGAAATTCTCTGAAAATCTAGCCCCATATCTATTCGAATACTCATACGAGTTATGATTGAAGGCGAAACATCAAGAAACAAATGAACATCGAACGCGAACGAGTAATAAACAGACAAAAGAAATGACATTTATCTAATTACGAGATCGCGATAAGGGCGCCGCTACCGAGCCTCGAAGGGTTCGGGAGGGGGAGGCTGGGTGGCTGTACCGCAGTCGGATGGAGGCAGCCGTATTGGTTGGACGTGAATACTGTGTGTCCGCGTATCCAACGAAACACGTCTTCGATACTCGTATGTAATGTGCCCGTGATCTGTGACATGTTCGGTGAAAGATTTTATTCCAGTGTGAAATTTTAGTTTTCGACATGACTGTACTTCTGGTTTTGGGATTTTTCGTTGGTGAGTATACACCGTAGAGGATTTGTTTTGGAATGACATTGATTCAATAATAGCGCGATTGGACATCACTCCGAAGGATAAGGATTTCAACTCTTTCACAACTTTTAGTTGCTTATAGCTTTTATTTAAGACAAAATTTTAGTGCAAGTACTCTTTGAAGTTATTGTTAAAATTGTCTTCATCTAGCAGTTTTCTTTTTGACTGGTTTGTTTACCGATCCGGTAGTATTTGTTTGTAATTCATAAGCGCCTTCTAAGGTCCAAATGAAATTAAAAAAATAATAATTTTAATGTACGACTGATAAATAATCTGCAATTTTTAATCTAGGATTACTGTATTACTTGATCTTCAGCTACATGATCATCCAATGTCTAATGAAATTATCGTCTTACAAGGCCATGAAAACTTTAAAAAAAATAGAAAATTAATTCATCTTTGCTTAATCTTTGCAGCGCTTTGCAATGTAACACGTTCCTTATTTGATTAATGGTTTATGTAACTCAAAACATATTTAAAAAACAAAAGCATAATAAACATATTGATTTAACAAAAAATCTGAAGACTTTCCTGTCATAAATAGATAAACTTTGTAATAAACAACATATTCTCATAAAAAGAAGAGAGAAGAAAATACAAGAATAAATATATAGACGGTGCCTGTATATTTTTTCAAGTGTAATTTTGTAATAATTACATAACCCCTATTGAAAACGTCATCATATATGCCGTAAGCCCGTGGTCCACTGCGGATCGGTGTCTTACATACATTTTAAAAAGAAGAATTTTAAATGATGTGGTCTTATGCAGTACATACGCCGTATAAACCTATATGCAGAGCTTTGAGCGATAATGATGCTTAACAAAAAAATAAAGAAACAACATAAGTCAGCTTACATACTATGAACTGCGTTTATTTGCTAACGATATTAATTCAGTATTTTTTTAAATTGAATTTCCAGTTGTACGTGTATGTTCAATTAAAATGAAATTCTTAAAGCTTTTAAAATATATAGTGCCATGAATATTACAAATGTGGAATTAATTATACAAAGTAATAATTAATGAAATTAACATTTTGAAAGGATGGTAACATATAAATGTAATAAATATGATTACTTTGGGTATATTGGCAATTATGGCATGATGGCAGTGGTTGCTATGATTTATTTAACCAATTTTATGTAAAAAGTAATTATTTTAATCTGAAATTCTAATATATTATTGTATTAGGAGCACATAGGTAGACGGGAGTATCACTATTTACAAGTGCGTATCAATTACTATAATGATCTGACATGTATCAGCCATGTTTGAAGGTATACAAGTAAACTCGTGACATTGCGTAGAACATGTTTCATATTAACTAATTGGCTCCATTCGTACACGTGCAATCAATAGAACCTCAACGGTTATGTCGTCAACGAGATCGTCATTGGAATTTCAAATCGGTTGATTGATGAACCTAGAAAATTGGCAGTATATTTTCATTAAATGGTTGATTTCATTGGTGAAATACTTGAATAATTAAGTATTGAAAAAAAGTAAAAGATAAGTGATGTAAATTATCAAGACACATGTGAAGTCAGCCCAAATATACACAAGGATTAATTAATCAGAAAGAAGTGGAAGACGTTCGTAAGTTAAGGTCCAAACTACTCCATTACGAGATAGATATTACATTGGTTATTGTTCTTCTTAGTTCTGAATTGATGGTAAAACTAGTTCGTTTTTTCTTATGAAACTGTTATAACATGTAAATGTCAAATAGGTGTTCGCACTGGTTATTTAAGGACTAAAATTTGAAATCACCATTTAGCTGTTTTTGTCCTTTTTAATGTCGTTATTAAAGCATAGAGCAAATAAATGTTTCCTTATGAACCATTTTTGATTCAATTCAAAACAAACAAGTGTTTAGTGCAGCCTTAAGAGGGTGTAGGTGAAAAAGACATGTCATGCAAAACGAAATACTGGAAAACGACAAAGTAATTTATACATTTATGTACATATATAATATGTATGTAATATGATACCTGGCATCTTAATGTGGTTATAACAAAGCATACCACAGATATCTAAATACTTTAGCATCTCCATGCCAAAGGACGCTAGTCAGAATTAACAATTTCTAAGGTAGTAAACCCTTATACTTGCTAAAATTATGAAATATACAAGTTATAACGTTTGATGGTAACTGAGCTTTCGATCGCTAATGGCACGTTTAGAACATGTTAATTTTAGAAGACGTATTATTAAATGTAATTAATAAAATATTCGACGGGGTGCTCGTCGCTACTTTTGGAACTAGATATATATTTATACCTACATATATTATGATATACCTATGTTAGCGACGCTTCAAGAATTTAGTATTAAGAACTAATTGTAAATAAAATAAGAACTAGACGATATGAAAATGTGTAAGATGATGATAAAGATATTAATTCTCTAGTTAGGTTAGTGTATACAAACGTAGTGCGCTGTATTATTAAGATAGCAATTATTGAGATAAATAAATAAATAACAACGTGCATAATAATAATATTTGACAATACAGCGCGCTACAGTAGGGGTACGCCAATGAAAGAGCTTCTCGCGTACGGGGTGCCGAACTAGCCGGCACAATAAGAATAGGCCATATGGGCCGAGAAAGGGTAGTCTCGTCGCGATCGTCAAAGAGAAAGTTAAGTTCAAGACAAGTGATTTCATTGTAATAGTTTAGTGAGAGAATAAAAAGTGTGTAGAATAGAATATACTGCATTGTTGCATTTTTCCCTCCAACGACCCGGTCCACGTGCTCTACTGCGTCCCTTTCGGCATACAGAATTGTCAAACTTATACCATCCTGTTTCTATGCTGATAGGGCGTGGCAGAGCAGTCTACGTACTAGTATACACGGACGCTCATACTCGTGTGTCCGTCCGTTACAACCTATACAAATACTTGTTTATAAATAATTAATCAGGATATCACAAGAGAATTTCAGCGGTACAGTTATATTTGTAACTAGGTGCGTGTCCGCGGCTGCGTCCACGTTTCATACTTTTTTCACTGCGTAATATTGTAAGTTTTTTTTTACGGAACCCTAATTTTTTTTTTTGCTACCTAATACTGAGCAAACATATTTCTTACAAATCGAAATATCTGGCAGTAAAACTGTGCATTAATTTGGATTTTATTCACAATTTCATGAGTTTTAATTTTTTTACACGGAACCCTAATTATTTTCTTAAAATTATAGTTAGGCTAAGTTACACGGAGTAACATCAGCTATCTACCAAAAAAATGGGTGTCGTATATACATACATTCATATGTATTTGGTAAAAATTGTTATTTTAAATTACAAACCGACACTTCAATTTTATTTATTAGTATATATTTGACCCAGAAAATGCTAACGCTACAAATATTTTGCAGATTAAAAACCAAAAATAACGATAAAAACTGAACCGATTATTACTCTGTTAAGAAAAAATTGTCCAAGGCACTGGATGGATATGATAGTTCAATGCGAGATATCTTTACGAAATTATCGTCCATCGACCCTTATTCGGTTTAAGTTCTGCATCGTGCGGAAGGTGAACCACTTATTCACTTACAACAATCCGGGAGCCGACTACCGTGATGTAATGAAGTCATGAGCGTTACTAATCTAACACATCCTTATTCTCTAATAGTCTTTATCTATCTAAAAACTTATCTGTCGGTTAATAGGAAAAATATTACAATACCATCTGTAGTTATTTTAGGATAGCCTGTGGAACGTATTCGAAGATTGTGTCAAACTAGATCGCGATCATCATACACTATAATTAAAACTAGTCACAGTGACTAGTTTAAACTTATCGCATTTTGAGATATTATAATGTAAATTGCTTTTTATTAGATATTACATGTGATAGTGGCGCTAGGCTAGGCAATCGTTTGTCCTCCTGGTTCGTCGGCCGCTCAAGTGTCGGCGTCGCAGGAGGTTGAAATGGAGGAGCTCCCATTTTGCTCCTCCTCCGTCGCCGGACCGTGCAGCGGCCAATGTCCAGAGGGGCACAATCCCTCGGCCGCTGCGAATCGGAGCCTGGAGACGACGGATGCGAGCACACCCGCCGTCACAGCAGCAAACTAGCTGCACAGACAGGGAGGTTGAGGCGCACCGATGTATCCCGGTGCGCCTCCCAACGGTCGACGTCAGAGGGGGGTCTTATCACTCCTTGACCCCCCTCAGACCGTAATGGCGACGGCTCATCCAAGCCTACACACGCCGGGGGAGCGGTAGCAGTACAGATTTGCAATTCCCGCCCCCCGGCATTACAAGTGCGCTCGAGAGGACACCTTGGGGTTTTAGCCGGTAGGAGTCCGGCACTGTTCCACTCTCCTGCCCGGGAGAGTGGTTCGTCCATGAGGATTTCCTAAGTAAAAAAAAGGCAATCGTTTGTCGGCATCGTTTTTGGCATATACTGTGTTTAACGTATTACGCATTTCATAAGTAAAAATTTAATCATCACATCTGTTTGCATCCGAACATATTTTGCGGTTGGTACAATGTGGGGAAAAAAAAGTTGTTCTCTAAAATAAATGGTGAACGGTCGTGTTTTGTATCGGCACCAAGAAGCTCTATGGTGTTTCTATTATATTTCATCTTCAGTGCATTTCCTAATTGTGGTGTGCACAGAAGTTGTTGAATCCGGCTCGAAGGACCAACATCACACATGGCAAGCTGTTTTAAGTAAAAATTACTATCTATTAAGTTAACTGTACAATGCCATATACTATGTTTGGGTATTTAATTACATACATATTTGTATGGTATATAAACAGTATCTTATCAACCCGAAAGACATATCAGTCCCTTTTGTTGTATTTCACGTTTATCATTACTGGATTTTTTAATTCAGCTGTAAATTTTTGCATGACTCTGATCTGCTGTGGCTCCACATAATAAACTACGTAAAGGTATCATGGTCCTCCAGGTTAAAAATGTATTCAAAAGGTTTAAAAAAGTCCCAACTTGAAAGGTAGACCTTACAATTCCAGTAATGCCATTGTAAAGATGTTCTTAATATCATCGATGTTACTTTTTCATTCATTCATTCAACCATAAGACGTTCACAGCTAGACATAGGTCTCCCAAATAAAGGGAGGATTGCTATAATCGCCACGCTTGGCAGGCAGGTTGGCGATCGCAGTTTTTTGTGATACTCAGAGAATGCTGTTGCCCTTCCCCAGGTTTACCCCCTTAGTCACCTTTTACGAAACCCACGGGGAAATATGGGTTGGTACTATTCCTAGCCGGCACCACACTGCATTATTAACTAGCACCACACGGTTAATGTTAATATCACATCTAAACTGACCAATAAATCTGGAACAATTGTGAGATGATTTGTCTGTTTCCGGAGTTACCTGAAGTTATCACGAGAAATAGACAAATTGATGTTAATGATGAAAGTGACTCCATAAATTCATGTCGTCGAGTTTCTGCTTAAGTTAAAGTATCGAAAGATCAACTTATGATCAGTGATTTTGAAATGAAACGAAAACTAAACTAGATTCGCGAAAGTTTATAAACAAATCTGCGAAAGTCATTTGAAAGTGACACGACTTTTAGTAATGAAAAGTTCGATTAAGAATGAAACCCAAGTAAGTTTTTATTATATAAGTTTATTTAACAAAGCTGCCAACTTACGGATAAAGAACAATTAAGTCAAAGAAAACAGCCTCCGATTTTCCTCCCAAAGGGAGTCATTCTGTAACAGAAAAAAAAACTTAAAAGACATTTTCCTGAACCATTATAGGTATTTATAACTTTTATCGGCGTTAAAGGGAATGTTTAAGTTAAGTTCAGTTCGTAACTTATTTCATTATGAAGTTTTTAAAGATTTTCTTGGAAAATCTAAATAGACTCCCTTAACTATCCATCATGCCAGTTCATAAAATACTTAGTAATCAAATCCTCAAGACCTTTATTCCCTAACCTACATCATGTATTTTAGATTAGTGTCTAAATTCTATTTATGAATATGATTTCATTATGTTTCTAACTTCCTAAGTAAATCTTGCTAGTTGTTTTTGGAAAGTCAATTGTTATTCTTAGAATTCATTGTTTTGCAATTTGTTTTAAAAAGTTATTTACTGGTTTCACTATTTAGTTTAACAGGGCAGATTACGTTTTTATTCTGATACCATAGGTAATAAATAAGTAATCGTGGGCATTCAGTGTATTTAGAAAAACATAGTTTGATTATTCTATAATAAATTATCTATTATAAATGACGATTAAGTTTTTTACTGAAATTTGTTATCTGCCATCTCTAGACTTTCTTTTTTTAATTTGGAAATTACATTTATTGTCCTTTTTATTTTATTTTATATTATTTCAATTCATTTCAAATGTTAATAATATAGTAAATAATAAATAAATGAGTGAAATAACCACTGAAATTTAGTAGGAATTTCCTTACAAATAAAATAAAATTAAACTCATTTATCTCAAGGAGATTCGTTAACAGTTTCAACGTAGACAAAAATAATCCGATTTCTCGAGATATCCCCCGACATATTTGATTGCGAAAATATGTTAATATATTGAACGGAACAGTGAAAAAAAAAAACTAATTTATGATTATTGCCGGCCCCTGAGGAGGCAACAGATGGCGCGGAAGATAATCGAGTGGATGTTGTTTTTGTAAAATCTCGTTTTTTTTCGCTTCCTATTATATTGGTAAACAGGGGGTAAAATTGATGTAACCTCCGCTAGTATTTGCTAGAGTTTGCCTAATAGCTTTGTTTATGTATGATCTGATTAACGTTTCAAGGATTTTAGAGATTTATCAATTAGATTCAGGGTTTTTTTTTATAAAAGCCTATTTGGAAATTTAGGTAACTAACGATGGTGTTATTTTGACGTTATTACAAAGAGTAATTTAATGTAAAGTTATAATGCATATTTAATGTGTCGAGTACTCATAAAAAATGAGAAAATAGGAAGACAATTGGAAAACGCCGGGTTAGTGCTCAAGGGGCTTATATACGAGATTATTGTAAAAGTGATATGGAATTACTTTATTAGATAAAAAGTAAAAAATGACCGGTCAGTATGTTGTTACAATTTTATACATTATTTTTTTAAATAGATACCTAAATCAATAAGAACAATAAAAAAGCGACTTATAGTAATAACTGTAACTTTGATAGAATAAGAAAATATGGAATGACGAACAAGTCATTTGTTTGTTTAAATTAAAAGCATGAATTTTGCAAGTATTCACATGCGAATTATTTCAAAAACTTACTGGTCCAATTCGTATACAGTTTTCAGATTAAAATACAGGAATAAATGAGCCCAAGGAAGAATATTTAGCTAAGTATCATTACTAATTTCTATTATGTTTAACTATTAATAATAAAATAACTATCCAGCTATATTCACAAATTGTACGTTAATGAAAATGCCCTTTTGATCTGTAATTACATGATGTTACATTAATATTCTATTAGTTATTCATAGTTATATTTCATCTGCAGTACACGTCGCGATATGGTTATATTATACTGCGCTCGTGTGGATATCATTTACATTGATTTTGTATTAAAATTACGATTTGTGTTGCGTGCATTGAATCTGCCAGAAATAGAATTTTGCTGTGTTGTAAAAAATTACGATTATCAAAAATAAACATGTATCTAAAGTTATGTATGGTTAACTGACATTGTTAGAAATAAGGCACTGAGAATTTTTCTTACTAATTACTCTCACAAAAATTCATAATTTTTGAGGTGAATCATATGTGTGGACAATATGTATATTGTCTTATAAAATATTCCAAGAGCTATACCGTACACAAATGAAAACCAAAGTCCTTCATGTCAAGATTCAGAAAACGTTGTCATAAAGACAGCCATCTCGGCGGCAGATTTTATTACAAAAATATGCTAATGTTTTCAACGAAGTAATAAACAACAGAAAAAAAAAGTAATACATTAATGTTGAAGCTCAATTGGATGAAATTCAGCTATTAACATGTTTGTGTCGATTGCTTTCAAAAAGAGGAAAATGTAAAGCCAAATTTTGGTAAATTTCAAGAAATATAATTTGTCGAAATTAATTTATGAAAATAAATTGCTGTATCTTTGTAATAAATTGGACATCTCTTCTTCTGTGTCTGTCATACTTGATCTGGTCTAGCTAGATTATAAAAAGTAATATTCGTAAAGTAGTCCATCTGCCAATACCATATTACACGCCGCAAAGTTTTTAAAGAGAGAAACAAAACCATGCTGTCAGCAATGAAATGAGATGACGTAAAAGATTTTTTTTTGACACGACATAGGCTCAGTACTTTAATCACAATCTGACCTGATGTTAAGTGATGATGTGGTTCAGGATGGTAAGCATACTAAGTCTAGAGGTACTGGTCCTCAAGTGATGCTGCCGAAACACACCTATTGGTATTTGGCGACAGGTTTTCAAATTTGAGGGTGGTAGCTATCCAGGCGGGCATCATTAGAAATTGTCCTACAGTTTCCTCACGATGTTTTCCTTCATCGAAAGCTCAGGCTGATTTTAGAGTCAGATAGGTGGGGAACGAACCCGCATCGATTGACGTGGAATCCGGCCGCACTACCCGCTGCGCCATCATCGCTTCAAAAAGATTACTCATAAAGCATTTTACTCCATAACCAAGGACCTTAAGATTTTCGTAGAGACATAAACTGCTTACAAAAGGGCGTGAGATTTTCCGGGTCAAACCGTATTCCCTAATCTTAAGGTCACGTCGGACTATATCTTATCCCTTAAGTCAGTGAACGTTCTCAAGCCATCTTAAGAAGGGTCAAATATAAAGTCTGGGTTATGTTTCTTTTAGATATACTGTAATATTTTACCGGACCATCATAACATTTCTAACTAATGTCTAAAATAATCTCTTAAATTCTAAATTTAACCAACCTACATTGTACATGTCAACAAAAAGACTTTTTGTTTTTACTTTATTACGTGGAAAACCCTGGGGTATAAAAAAAAAACAAACACAGGGGTTCAAGTAATAAATTTATTTATTATTTAACATACAAAAAAACGAATATAAACTTGAAGAGTTTCTAAAAAAAAAGATCTCACCCGGCTAGGTTGGCTAAATAAAGATGATGTAAATATGAGTGGTATATCAAGGCTTATAAAAAAAAGGAAAAGAAAAGAAAAAGTTCATAAACCCACTAAATTATAAAAATAAAACAAAAAAGAAAAAGAGTGAAGGGATCTTAGCTCCTGAGGTCAAAGACAACGCGAGGAGCTCCTCAGGACTCCACGCTGTGACTCAGGGCCGTCCAAAGGAGGTGATGAGCAGCTGACGGAAGCGGCGAGCGATCAGGCGCACCGGTCAGAGCACAACAACTCAGAGTGACGTTGGCTTAATTTCGTTAAGGCAGGGAATGAGTTATGCAAACAACCAAACACAAAACCCCGAGCACCTGAAACGCGTCAACAAAACTAATCACGGATTTGTACGCACCCATGTTCGGTTTCATTAAATGGAGCGGTGGGTAATACAAAAAAATATCAATAATTAAGACACAAGAAGGAAACACGAATACTAATAGGTTGATCAAAATATAAATTATTGGTTATCACCACGGGTAAGTTGACTGAAGGTCAAAATGAAATTTAGAGGTTACTATTATAAATTTTACCAAATCCTACTAAATATTCTAAACGTTAATAAAAGATATCGATTAATTGGAAATAAAAAGGGTTTGACGACAAAAGTGTGCAATTTAAACACGTGTTTTACAAAATAAAATCTACGTTGAAACGTGGTAAAATTCTTACCGGGGTTTTTCAAAATATCCGGCAGCCAAACTGAATCCGGAGCTGCAATCAACTAGCCGTTGATGAGCACCATGTGGTATATTGTGATATTTAAAACAATACGTGACTTTCCACGTTCAAGTTCCACGACGAAAAGAAAAAGCAAGTCACGTTCCCGTATTATATGCTAGTCTTTAGAATTGACAGATCGTTTTTTATGAACCGAGCGGTCAATACTACGAGCCCTTTGCGCCAAATTGCTGTAGTCGCATGACATGCTCGAATGATTTGAAAATATTATATAATTATTAGACTTTAATAAATGGGGATTATTATCAAATAAATATTACATTTGATCAAAGTTGGTTGGTGTAAAAGGCGGAATTTTAGATAAATGTCAAGTTGTATGACGTGTGAATTTTACAACGTGACAACTTTACAGTTAAAACAATTAATTTATTAATTATAAATGTTTTTGATGAATTGATAATTCATTGATGAAAACATTTGATGAATGTTTTATATGTATGTTCGAGTTGGTCACGACTGTATTAACCAAATCGCGCTGGGCCCTATTATAAACGATTCGGGGTCGTGATTGACCCTGGCCGACCTGCGATTCGCAGTAGACCGAAATAATTTCTTGCAGATCGGCACTTACCACTCAAGTAACGCCGGTGTCTTGTTTTACCTTCCGTAGCCCGTGTGCAGTAACCAATGTATAGTGTAAATGTATGAACTGAGTAACAGCTAGGCTGAAGGCTAGGAAGGAAATATAATTCGGTACTCTTAAAATTAAGCACAAACAATTTTCACATATAAAAACGTGTATCCTCAAGTCAAGATTTTACCACAACTGAAGTCTGCGTCAATTCTCGCGTGTACTCCAATATAATCCAAGTACCCCCTTTTATGTTATGATCAATAATTAACATGTATATACTTACTTTATTTTAATTTGATGTTTAATATTAGATATTAACTGCATTCTTAATTTCATAATTGACACACATGGTTATATATTGCACTGAATAATAATGTAGCAATCTTCGGAAACTTCGACATTAATATTGAATTCTACGCTTATGCAGAAAGCTAGCGATACAAGTATACAGATTGTCAGATAGAAAAATTTGTAGCTATTTTATGACTTTACATAACCCTGAGGTTATAATGATAGAATGATAGTTGTTCCTCTTGTTTTCGTGCCGGTTACTTATCGGCATTTCGCAGGAGCTACCGACTTCCTTCCATTGCACTGGGGAAGCGGTCGGAGGAACACGCCTTGGTTGACCGGGGCTGTTCCTAACGCGGGTAGGGACTTGGTATGTCGGGGTATGTCGCGGTGCATGCTTGCGATCCCTTGTTGCCCCTCCTCGTGCAGCGATAGAGACGGTCACTCATAGGGTTTTAGTGGGTAGTCGCTAGGGTCTCCTTACCTGGTGTTAGTCCCACACACCCTCCCTGCCCCCGCTTGGGAGGACGGTACCTACATTCATCCTTATTTTTATTCATCCCTATGTAAAAAAAAGGAGCTACAGACTTTCCAAAAATTTAACGAATGCTGCTTGTGCATATTACCTATACTAGAGAAGTTTCTATAGAAACTATCAACTCACTATTGTTTTTATCTATTCTTTACAATGTTTGTAAATCTTTAGTGAAGGCATAATCATTGATTATTTAAACTCTAAAAGTTTTCTACAATTTATAACTTTATTGGTAAGAAGCATCCTTAGTACGGCACATTTGATACATTGCCTTACATTGAAATTTGACAGATTAAAATTTAAACGATATTAAATTTACCACTTCGTTTTCGTCGTATATCAAATATTTTATAAGAAAGTATTTAAACTTAATAAATGTAAGAAGCAAAACTGATACACATATTAATATTTAACCCAACACTTAACAGCTCCCAGCAGGTAACGACGCACTTAGGGCGAAGTTATTAAGTACTAAGTAACCACTCACCGCAGAACGTTTCGTTATAAAATATTCATAGGCACTTGGTAGGCTGAAATTGCCTTCTTTGTCTCAGACGATATGATTTTGCTCTTTTATATTACAGCAAATAAAAAAGACACATCATTATGATTTTGGCCTTATATTTAACAATGAAATTTTACAAATTATTACATTGTTATATGTGTTAATTATTTTCCACATATTTGGTAAAAATCGATTGAATGAAACTATTCTGTTGGTATTCATACTTTTGTTTGTTTCTATATACCAGTGAACGTCAGCTGATAAAAATTTAATCATAACTATTATTGAAATAAAAAAAAAGAAAAATTATGCTATACAATACCGTCTGATAGAAGTGAAACTTAAAAAAAATAATAAAAGAGATTTAATGTGAGAGACAGAGAGAGAATCATAAAATAAATACAGCAAAACAAAATCAAAAAGAAATACATCTTAACGATAATATGCACGTTACAATTGGTACATACTCGCAATCAGCATTTATCGCCCAGTGGAATCTATAACTAAAGTACAGTATAGGAATTTAACTTTATTAACTATAGTTAGTAACCTCAGCATTAAAATAAGTGTACAATATGTGTGCTCACTTGCTAAAATACAGTCATGCGCACGATTCTTCAAGAACAAATATAAAGGGAACAAAATAAGAATTCCGTAGTCAAAAAGTAGAACGTTTTTATAACTGTTATTAGCGGAAACACAGAGAGGGTTGTAATTTCTAGATATCACTATCACTCACCCTTCGTATCCACCCTGTAATAACCTTTTGAAATTTAGACTTTCTTAACACAGTCCTTAAACTTATTGACAGGTACATCGGTAATGTTCTTTGTGTTCATGTAAAACCGAACACTATTACCTAAAAAGCTTTTCTTAGACTTACTTAGACTAAAGCTATAATATTCCTCACCACGTCCTTTAAAATTAGAAATCTTGACGCTTATATTGTAAAAGTCATAGAGTGATGCAACCTTGATAATTGACTCTTGTCGTGCCCAAAGAAGTTTCACTTTTTTTGTTACTTTTTTTTTACACGGGTTGGCTTAGTGCTCAGACCACAATCTCACCTGATGTTAAGTGACGACGTGGTCCAGGATGGTAAACACACTAAGCCTAGAGGTACTGGTTCTTAAGTGATGCTGCCTATACATACCTATTGGTATTTGGCGACAGGTTTTCAAACTTAAGGGCGGTAGCTACTCAGGCGGGCATAATTAGACAATGCCCTACCACCATGCTATGGTTTCCTAACGATGTTTTTCTTCACCGAAAGCTCAGGCCGATTTTAAAGGCGGATAGGTGGGGATCGAACCCGCGTCGATTGATGCGCTACCCGCTTATAATTCTAAACTTCGATAATTGATTCTACGATTATTTTGCAATACGTTAACAACTGCAAAACAAAAACTAAAGGAAGAAATATCCTGAACTGATATCTAGATACTGTATCTAATTCTCAAATAGATTAAGAAGCATTATTATTAGACTAGGTATTTCATTGAAGGACGATGTAAAATATAAAAGCACTAGTTCAAATAAAATATTACAAGCTCAGATGAAATTTCATCTGTCAATACATCAAAATGAAAGGCAGACTTCAATAAACTTTATTCGATTGTAATAAAATCTTCAGAGTTGGTAGTTTATTTGATGTTACTTTGCGTCTTCCACCTAGACCATATTGATAATTGTCACTTGTTTTTACCACTATAAGTGCTTGTTAGAATATGCTAATAGAATTAATACAATAAATCGAAATGTTCGCATTAACTGAGAGGATTGAATTAAAATCCCATAGAAGATTTTCGATTGCTACTGACATTTCGTTTTTTCTTGTTTATATCAGTTTTTATCTATACTATTGTTTGCTCGAAAATTGCAATTGGATTATAATCATTAGTGAAAATCTGTACATAAAAGCCTATATTAAGGCAGTTAAGAATGGCCAAGACAAGAAGATTTTTTTTGTAGTGGTTAAGAACAAATATCGATCACCGAATGCAAATTAACTCTATTAATGAAATTAAAAACCCATTGCGCAAATAACTATATTAATCTGCTGCAGACGGAAAGGATTAAACTAAAGCTTAATCTATTTACGATAGATTTACGTAAATAAACACCTGCAATATTCAAATATTTTCACAAATTTAATTTTATATGAAACTTACTTTAGTATACAACTCTACGTTGAATAAGGAAGCTCCTGTCTAAATGAAATATTACGTCGCTTCAGTATCTTATTTCTGAAACAGAACATTTTTTTAGTTGATCTTTTGATTTATCCATGTTAAAAGTAGGACAATACGCCAGCGGTAATTACGCGAAGATTTCCAAGTAGGGCAGCTTAGTTCACTAGAGTTATACACTGCGATATGTGGGTTTACCATGTTATTTAATGTTTGGAGTAAACGTTATTATCACGAAACTGTACATTAAATTGTTTGAATGTATATCTATACTAATAAATGAAATTGAAGTGTCTGTTTGTAATGTCAAAACAATATTTTTTTAATAAATGACAGACAACAACTTTAAAAATTGTATTTTTGTTGTAGGTATCGTATATAAATACATTCATACATATTTAGTAAAAAAAATTAACATTACATATAGACACTTCAATTTTATTTATTACTGTACATTTATCGAAGTAATGAACTTTAAAGAACCAGCGCGAGCACAGATTTTTTTCGATCACAAGACTGTTCTGAAAGGCTGGTAATATTTTTGCACTTCGTGAAGTCCTTGGTTATTTGGTTGGTTGGTTGGTATTTTCCAGGACGGTGACTATACTAAAACCATGCTACCGGAATATTTTATTGGTGCTTGACTAAAGATTTTTAATCTTAAGGGTAGTAGCTAGCAATGTGATTACAAAATACCCTAACTAATGGTAAAAATATTTTCGCGATATTTTCCTTCAAAGAAATCTTTGTCATTACAGGATAAGATAGATGGATTCTAACTTACGTCCATCGACGAACAATCTGATCCGTCACCACTGAACAATTTCATTTCTTGATTGGCTTAAATTATGAAGTAAACTATATATTATATGTATAAATGATTCTATTCATGTGATCTTCACTATCTGCGCTGTGAAATTTAAAATTGTTTATTTTACTAGACAATATTCTAGTATTTCCTGAAAACTTTTGCGCAATATCTCTTTATAGCTCGTTTTCGTGTCTGTTGTATTTTCAATTCTAAATAGAGAAAATAAGGAATGTGTAAATTATGAATCCGTAATGTAAAATGTAAATTATGTTGACCATCGAATTCTCCCGAGTTTGAATTCAGCCAACAGGAATCTCTATGTTTATGTAATGTAATATCCGTCTGTTTAAAGTTAGTTGCTTGATCAGCTAATTAACTAAATTAACATAGTCGGTCTAGGAGCGTATGGAGAACAAAAGTATTAAGAGATATTCATTTTTATTTAAATAAAGTAGTATCATCAAATTAAACAAATATGTAAAAAATAAATTGAGTATCTTATCTTCTACATTTGATTTTATATCATATTAGTTTATCGTATATACATTCATATCTATTTAGTAAAAAAATTAATTTTGACATTACAAACATACACTTTAATTTTATTTATTATCAAAATAGGTGCAAATTGCTTTCACCGAAGCTTTTTTTTTTTTGCGCAAATAATCCTTGTGGTTGCTATATTTAATTGAAGCTAATTGCAACTTTTTTGATTATTTTCTTTTATGAATTTATTGACCCACAAAACTGTACATCTAGTTTTACTTTTGGTATCATAATATATCATTATTGCAATATAATATCTTGTAATAAGTTTTAAAGTTGTTTATTTTGTTGAATTAATATTAGTTTTATATAACGGCTACGCGATTATAAAATATGCATTAAAACTGTACGTGTTGACTCGTTGGTTTTGTCGACAACACTGGGTTCGTTGATTAAAGTTTTTGTTCCGAACTAGTTAACAGTTTTGGAAACTGCAAACACTGATTAATTAATCTCGGAGTTGCATAGTGCATATGTCTGTACTGTGTAGTTATATAATATGAGCGTTTATTTTTTTATATTTCGTGGTTGGTTGTGTAGTAGGGAAATGGTAGCAAACTGGACCGCGACCACCGTATACTTGTGGAAAACCATGAAATGTTAAGCGTGTATGAGAGTAGAAGAAGCGAATGACTTGTGTCGGGATCATAGCAAGTGGAAGGATGTAGTCTCTGCTTACTCTTATGGGAGCGATGCGTGAAGTTATGTATATATCTAGGTCGGATGAAAAAAAACAAATGGAGACACGAAGCGCGAGTACAGTGTAATGATTGGTTTTAGATAATTTGTTTTTGTAATATTTATTATATTATTATTATTTATATATCATCATTATATTTATTTATTAAATTCATTAAGAAAACCCGAAGGTTTTCTATTAGTTTATTCATGTCAACTATCTGTATATTTTACGCGTGCGCTCTGCTAATGTAACATGAGTTTTTAATAGATTCATTGAGAAGGCCGTATAAAGACAGAACATTTTAAAATTTGAAAATTTGGAACGTGGAGAAACAATAGAATTTTAATGGATTAAGGAAAAGGGTTCGAGGGTGAGAGAATGTCGCTAATTATTGGAGTGGAAAAATTATTTCAGTGATTTGCAATTTATAATTCATTTACATTGAACGTAACAATGGATAACAAAACAATCTTTCAACCAATTTTTACATGATTATTTAATGTAATGTAATCAGACAAACTGTGGGTGTTGAAGATTAAGCGACACTCGACGGACAATTTATTGGATATAATAAATTGATGGACAGTAAAAGATCCGGCAACATTATAACATTATACTGTTTAGATTTTTAGATGAGGCAAGTGAAGATCATAGACGATCGGAAAATTACTATGACCGATATAGGCGTATGTTCAACAAAATCCGGCAAAAAAGTATTGCAGTGTTATATGTCCTATATTTCTTTTCTGGTTTCTGTGCTGGCTAGGTTTTTATTCGTTCTATTTTTTATTTATATTTTATGTAAAGAGAACTTTCAGTTATATTTGTTTTTATTTAATTTATTCCTTAGTCTAAATTTAATTTAATTGTCCCCGCGACAACAGACATATGGCAAGGAAAGCAGTGATAGATGCGGGAACAAGGAAGTTGTGTACTGATCTGTTTCTCAGCAGAAATAAATGCTTTCGACGATGCACATCCTATCGAGGCTTTGGGCCAGCATTTTTTGCCGAGGCTCTTTAAGTTTTAGTATACTTCAATCTTAGAACAAATTGTCACTTAATTTCATGTGTTAACTCATTTTAAATAGAAAATCCAAAAACCGTTCTCCGTCCATTTGGGCGCTTCATTGTTACCCACAGTTGGGTGTGACGTTTTCTCTAAACCACTAACTCGCTTTGTAATGCAATTACGGCTGGCATCACGAGTAAGACTTGAAAGTATATATTTTTTGTTAACAGTGATAGCCACGGCGCACAACATAACTTTCCTGGACGTGCCTCCGTATGGAGACCCTCACAAGGAGGCTCATCTGATCTGTCACTACGTCAGTCAAGACGACGATCCTTCCTTGCATTCAGTAAAATGGTATCGAGGAAACAATGAGATATTTAGGTATTCTCCTGGACAACAGGTAACTATATTTTAATAGTAAAGATTGTGAAGAGATTCAATGGTCCTTAGACGTTATACATAAAAACCCGTAGCATGAAGTAAGATCATTAATTAATAAGAATATTCTTAAAAACTGAGTTGAGATGGGTTGCGTGGTAGTAAGTGTTGTCCTCAACAACTACCCTAGTGTTAAGGCATGAAAGATTTATCAAATACCTCTAAGTGATTTTACATTGCACCAGTATTCAATAAGATTAAATGTTTATGGTTAGAAGTTAAGTCAGAGTCCTTATTTATGTTGGAGAAAACCGATCATTGGTGGGTACCCGCTCTAGGTTTTCTGGGAATGTACCCACTAAAACCCAGCGTTCTGTCTCAATGCCTTTCTCGCCACCGGAGTTACCCGCCGCCGGGGTCGAGGGGCTAACTTTGCTCCCACATACACTCCTGGTCCCCCTCTGGCAGTTGTACAAGACGTGCGTCGATCCACATCTGGGGAAACTCTTGTAGCCGCTGTCAGCGCGATACAGTGATACTGCATGCACTGGCATCACACGCATCATAGTGCACACACATACTTGCACTCTATACGCAGGATACATGGGTTCTGTAAGGGACCCTTTCTTACTTTACAGGTTCACTAACAGCTCGGTTAGCTAGAGAAAACTCAGCAGAATTTTTATAACAGGTAGCAGCTCAAGGCGAGGTTCATACCATGTTGGTGCCCTTGTGCTGGCTACTATTTTTAGGCTGAGTGCTTTAAGCGCTCGCATCAAAGTTCGGTGAAGCTGTTAAGAAAGCTCCTCCGGTAAACAGCGTTAGTCAGATAAAAAAAGTCTCAATGCTCATTACCATGTACAGAATGCATAGTACAGGAACTTGTTATATTATGCAAAAAATACATTCAAGCATTATAAAAAGAATAAAGGAATCTCATGTAAATAAAGGTGCCGTTTGCTTTTCAAACTTACTTCCGAAAAAGGTTCATATGTAAGGGACCTAAGACAATAGGATATATACGTTAAAAAAATGTATTATTTGTCATTAGCCATCAACTCGCATATTCAACACAACAGCAGCGGGAGTGACAAGAGGCTCCTGCGACCTCTCCAGTTGTGCGATATATGTTGTTCTTCCTAAAGTATATAATACCAAACTGTCATTTACTTGTGAAGTGTCAGCCGAAGGGCCAAGATTCGCTGTTGTTAAACAAACGAAGAATCTAACCGTTGCTGGTAAGTATTTTGAATTACAAATACCGATCTGAAATAGTCAATCGGAAAGATGAAAGATCTCTCTCTATTTTCCAATACCTTGTATAACGAATATATAACAAACTGTAACAGTTACGACATTGCATTGAATCTAAGTTACCTATAATCAGAAAAGTGCTGATTTGATAACTTGTGAAAGGCGTATTGGTGATTGGTGCCTAATAATTTTTGCAGTTTGTATTTATTAATGTCATAAATAAGATAACAATTAAAATATTTGTTATGAGTTCTTATCAGGGCATATATGACTGATTTTCAACAAATAAAGAAATAATACCATCCATAGTATCAAGTCGAATATTTATAAATTGAACGAAAAAATTAAATTTTTTATGGTCATCGTAAAGGTGTTATTGTTCAGTAAAAAAATCCCTTATACTATTTGTTCATCCAAAACAGTGGTTTTAAAAGAAGATCCAGAAATCTTTGGTGTACCCGACAGCGTGCAACTCGGAGAAGATTTGCTATTAAATTGCACGACTAAGCCGGCGATGCCACCGGCAAATATCATGTGGTTTATCGATGGGAAACCAGAGAAGGTATATTAACTCTTTTAAATTATGCTGTGCTGGTAAGCTACGGCTTTTATTATAAGTCAGATTATCTTTTTTTTAGTTTAGTATTCCAGTCCAGTAAGAGTAGTTCTAAGTAATAAATAATAATAATTATATTGGTATCATATTCAATAAATAAACAAACATTCTTTTCATGTGTTCAATTAGTACGTTTTTAATGTTCATTTTATTAGCTTATTTTCAAATTACGAGTATGTTTGAGGACTTTCTTTTATGGAATTTTCAATTTGTAAGTTTTCATAAAAAATGTTGTATTGAATCTTCCACCAATCCTTTTGAGACGAGATTTTCAAAGGAAACACGAATCATATTGCATTCACAAGACGCGAATGGAATTTAATATAAATGTACTATAAAATTTTACGTATACCTATGTTCGTTCATGTGATCTTGGTAAAATTACTTTTCAAATCGACTAATACTTTCGCTATAAAAGTCATGGAATTTTCTTTCTTTACCGAGGCAGATTTTGGCGGATAACTTTAGTAAGTTTGCCCTTATATGCTCTGAAAACAGTGCAGATCTGCTACAATAAGCTAAATCCGCATCTTCATTTTGAATTACGTTCTTCAAAGAAGAACCGACAACATGATGCGGATCTATAAATTCTTGCTCCACCTATATTTCCACCTCATCAGTTACTGACCCTAAAGTGTAATAAAATTATAATCTTTTTATATATAGATAGAGCCAAGGTTGATAAACAATACCCAAGTATCAGGAGCTAACGAGTACGGTCTGCGGTCGAGCTGGAGGTCCTTGAAATTGAAAGTGGCTACAGCTAAAGGATACATTGCGCTACGCTGTGATGCAACACAGCCCACGTGGCCATCATACACGCGGTCGACAAACGCAAGCGTTATGGTCGCGTCACCGCATTTGTCAATGTTCACTGCATCAGGTAAAATCGACTCTTACATTTGTCTATTCTCCTAGTAAGCTTGAAGAAGTATGAGAGTTTGATGTCTAGGGAATATCACGCGTGGTCAATAATAATCTAATGCGCAAATATGCACTCTAAATCTTCGTTTGGTCATCATCACTACCTACTTTAAAATTGCAAATATATCAAGCACCGATCTACGTTTTTATTACTCTTGCAGTACTGTAGTTATCTTTAGTTATAGTTGTAGAACTTGATACAATTTTTATATGCATTTATATTTATGTACTAGCTGTGTGCTTACGGCCCCACCGGCGGCATTTCGTATATTATTCATCGCGTAATATAGTTTTTAATTAATTATTGGAAAATAATGTTTTGATGATGCTGTCCATTAAATCGTATTTTTTGACAATTTCTTGTGATTTTTTTATGAGGAACCCTAATAATTTTCCTTACATTATTTTTGAACTAACAGATAACAAAAATACTTTTCACAAATTCAAACAGCTGCCAGTAAAATTGAGCATTGAATCGAAGTTTATTCACAGTTTTATAAGTTAATATTTTTATTAACATAAGTTATTGGTTTATGTACTTAGTAAATATACTTAATATGTCTTTAGTAAAAAGTTGTTATTACAGACACTTCAATTTTATTTGTATGAGTAAACAGATAAATTAAATTGATCAAAGTTCAAAAATAAACCAAAGCAAACTACTCAAACAGTTAAGTTCCCGTTACCGGAATATCTTTCTAAGTAAAGAGTAAGTAGTTCCTCTAATTTTGTGTAGGCTGTTCTCTAACTTGAAACTAAGTGTTTGGGTTTTCGTAACTATTTCAAGTATTCGATAGAATTGGTATAAATATTCAGTCGGTTTTAATATTAGAAACTGGGGTTATCGTCTAAGACTTTAGACTCATTATTTGTTAATGAATAATATTATATTATACAGACCCGTACAAAAATATTTTAAAGTGTTTTATTTCTATGAGATTTTAAACAATGTAGTTTAGCAAAGTGATTATGGCTCAGTTGACTCAGTATGGTTGTATTCCACGTCGATGGATGCAGGTTCGAGACCACCTATCCAACTCTATAACAAGTCTACGCTTTCGGTGAATGAGAACGTCTTTAGAAAACCATAGCATGGTAGTGGGCATTGTTTAATAAAGCTCACCTGGCTAGCTACTACCCTCAAGTTGAAACATCTATGGTCAAGCACTAACAGATGTGTTCCGCAGTATCAAGAACGAAAGTTATAATTACCTCATCACTTGAGAATCATTATTAGCCTTGGTATGTTTAACATCGAGTACCACATCGTCACTTCACATCAGGTGAGATGATATCACACAAGTCACAGAGGTCAAGGTGCAGAGAGCTGATGAATCCTAGATTAAGATTATCCAATTAATCTTTTATGTATTTACGGTATCTACATAAACTCGCTTACAATGGCCCTAATTAGAAGGTTCAAAGTTACCCAAAGGGGCACTGCGTGATAGAATAAAAAATGATATCTGTAGAAGAATCAAAGCAATGGAGATTACCCCAAGAATTAGCAAACTTAAGTGGCAATGGGTGAGCACATTACTCGTAGAACTGATGTCTGATAGTGCCAACCGATTCTCGAATGGCTGCCGCATATCGAAAGATGCAACGTGGGTAAGCCTCTTACAAGACGGACCCACGATCTGGAGCAAGTCGCAGAAGTACGCTGAATGCAGGCGGCGCAAGATCGGTTGTTGTAGAGATCTTTGCAGGAGACCTATCTCCAACAGTGGAAGTCTTGGTTTGGATGGATAGATCGAAATAAACGTGGTGAAATAAGAAATTGAAGCCATGGAGCTTGATATTATACATAAAAGGTTCTATACACATGTTTATATTAATAAATGTTGACACACTCCCTATTACAGTTCCCGTTGCAGTTCCTAGTTCCACAAACATTGATTCACAATCACTTCATGGTAAAAAAGTTATTACATATACTTATAAAGTTAAATCCAGCATCTACACTTGAAACCTTCATTATATGTTTATTTTTATATCTAATATTAATGAATGCATTATCGATTTTATTCATTTGGTTCAAATAATACTTAAAATAAAAATACAATCTCTAAACAAGCTGTGTGTTAAGTGTAATCTATTAACATTAATTTCTATAATAGAACAAAATCACTAGAAAAAATGCTAATATCAAAATTTCACTACGATTAAAGACATGAGTGAATCCATTATCAAAACTAACTTTTCAAATCCATAACATTAGAGTTTCTGGAGGTTTCTAGAACGAGGATAAATTCCGCTCAGTTAAGTAAAACGGTCCGAAACCGCAGACTGGTCGTTTCACTAATTCGACGAAGGGTTGTGTTTTGAAATAAGTTCGTATTGAGAGCCAGATGTTTCCGCTTCTATGTAATTATGATATAATAGATATTAACAAGGTGATTTAGGCAAGTTTTTACTTTCGATTAGGCAGTGAACGGTGTTACTAAATTCGGAAAATTTTAAAAGTATGTTATGTTTTATGTTTGATCAATGTGATCCTCATTTTATATTACATTCCTTTCTCTTAAGACACCTGTAGTTTATTAACCCCTTGAGCATTTACCTGGCGTTTACGCCAACTTTCCATTGTTTTCCTATTGCCTTATTTTTATGGGTACTCGACACATTAATTATCAATTCATAAACGTTTATTATTGCAAATCCTCTTCGATTCTGTATTTCCCATAGCTTATCCAATAATTATACACTGGTCTACATACCTCTATAAATTTAATTCACTGCTTATTCAATCAAGCAGTAACTAATCCATGCACGTGTCGGTAGGACAATTAATTCACACAAATGTGCTTAGGTATTAACGTCAATATTATTACTATTTGGATATACGAAAATTAATCAATTCGAGTTAAGATAATTTCTCGATTGTTCTTCACTTGAGTATGATGGAGTTGATAGATTAAATTAAAAAAGATATATAAAAACTGTGTTAAGATATTTAATATGAGGATGTCAAGACAATCCAACTGAGAATTTGAAAATATTGCATTACCATATTATAGATTTATCATGGTATTTTTCGTCAATTAAATTTCGAGCTCCTTGTAGGACCTATACGTCGGATGTTGGTACAATGATCAATTTACGCGATGAGAAAGGTGAAAAAAACATTATTCTTAAATGGGATCTTAAGTATTCTTCTATAGGACTTGATAAAAAATACATGAATGTTTTTGATGTTAGCTAGTTTTCAATTTATGCAACTTCAAGAATTTTAACAATTTCAAGGACGCATTTCGGAAGCTATTTATGCAATTCATCCACATGGAATGATTTATAAGTAAATATTGTATATAATATATATTTATATTAATATATATTTTTTATATAAAAAAAAAATGTATTATATTTATTAAAAAAAAAGAACCAGATCGAGTTTCTTGCCGGCTCTTCTCGGTTGGGTTGTTTTCCGAACCGGTGGTAGTGTTTTAGACGTTCATAAGCGCCTTCTTAGGGCCTAAATTGAATAATGATATTTTTGATTTTATATTTATTGTTATAATTAAATTAGATAAATGTTCAATTACGGGACTAAATTTTAATTGGTTCTTATAGGCTTTGTATAAGTCATTTAGTGTTATCTCTCATGCAAATTAAAACATTGGTAATACCATTGTTTTTAAATATTTCAAGCCACGTCTTTTGAATCGAGTTAAGGCTAAAGGGAATAGCTTTTGACGTAATTATTTCGAATTATTAATGTTATAAGTCATCTAATATCGTTATCTTTCCCGCAGGTTCAAACCAGATCGCATCGCCATTGAATCAACTGTTTGCTGTGTGTACGTTACACATGCTGTCTAAATACAGTGCCTTGAGTGGAAGTGGAGTATGAACGATGGTAACCCATTAGGGGATAGTTAGGGTATCAATTTTGTCACAGATGTCTTACACACTACTTTAATCGATTACGTCTAAGTTTTACATTGCCTGCGATCTAATAAAAATATACATAAAAGGTTTCTCCGTCTTTTTTCTTCAAATGCTGCCGGGTGAGTTTAATTTTTATGCTGAGTTATTAACATTTATTTATGTTTGACTTGAAAATGTATTTGTGAAACGCATCACATAAAACTAAGAACTATTCAACAGTTGCTCAACAACTTGTTATTACATGGTAACTTTGGGATTTTTGTGTGCATCATGCACATAGATTTATTAGTTTGTTTCATTAGTATTCTTAAGGAAAAAGTTACGATATAAAGATTTTTGGGTCGATTCGAAATTAACTCAAAATACGATCGGAGACGGAGACAGATACTAGTATTTTATTACATTTATAATCTTGTTCAATCAAAAGAATTCATGTAAGAGATACTAAGTATGGAAAAAAATAAAAAGTACCTAGTTGTGTACACTAATACGAAATAAATTGTAAGATTAATTTAAGTGTTAGAAATTTTATTAAAGGGTTTTATTTGTTACACATTCGTATGATGAATAATTATGACTGTTGTTTATTACGAACTTGTTAGTTTATTTTATTGTTAATTTTTAATTTAATTTACTCGTTATGAAGTTATCATCTATTATTAACGCATGCCGCTTTGCCCGCATTACGAATTTCTGTTGGTTATCGTAATGTAATATTTTAAAATTCGGTTCGAAGGACCATTTAGAAAAGATCATTTTTATTAATACTTTTATTGTTATTTTATTATCGAATATATTTAGCGTTTTCGAGAAAATAATCAGTCAGTAACAATGATTATTGTATTGCAGTGTAATTAATAACAAATCGAAAAAAGTGTTCCATATTTTCAAGTGTTATAGAGACTTTTCTGGAACTTAATATATGTTTAGTTTAGTTTTAAAATATTTTCAAAATGTATATCTATTTTCTTTTGTTTTGAACAAAGTCATTTGAAATTAATTATTATAATAAAACACTCATGTGGTTTGACGGACAAAAATTGATTTCTACAATCTAAGAACATTACATTCAAATCGATTATTTTCTTAAATAGAACTCAAAAATCTCTCTTTGAAACCGGGCTCGTTGAGTATATTAGGTTATATGAAAGAATAACTTCGAAATTTACTAACGTTCGTGGCTTTTAAACACGCTTTTTTAAATAAAAAACGTCAACATATTGTTGTGATGACAAATACTTTTTACATTCACCCTTTCGTATGAGTAGTGTGTGTGGATATTAAGGTCATTGTTGTATTCGAGTTCTGTAAATTGTATTATAACATTTATTTCGTTGATTTTACTATACGCCATTATTGTAATATACACATAACTTTGGAGCTCACAAATAAACCAAAAAAATTATAACGTTACATTGTTGAGTCAAAGCATTAAAAATACTTTCTTGGTCCGTTTCTTTTAATAATGTTATTTATATTGATTATTAAGTAATGTTATTTTTATATATTTATTTATTTTTCAATCGAATATAACAATGCACCTGTGACGTAGAATGTAATGGAGGTGATGCGAAAGATATAAAAATATATTAAATATGATTATTAATGTGTAATTAAATCAATTAAATTCTATAATAATATATAGCAAGCACTGATTTTCGATGTACTGTGTGTCACTACATATATAAATGATTTTGTAATTATATTTACATATGTTGGTGAAGAACGTTGACTGCCTTTTTTAATATAATGTTTATATAATTGTAAATATTTATGAACATAAATCTGTTATGTTTAGGGGAATCTATTTATTCTTCTTTGTTTTTTTTTTAATTTAATGTTTTAAGTCTTTAGACATTTTTTTTTAACTTTGCCAGATATTTGCTATAACGCACTTTGTCAAAACCGTGCATACCTATTTCTAATTGTTTAAAAACTTTGTTATTTATAAGTCTTCCGGAATCAGTTGCATTTTAAATTCTAAAAACACTTAGACGGGATTAGAGTTGTTTTTTAACAAGCAATCATAAATTATCTATGTTTATTATAAATAATTATCGCCTTATGACTTTTCTATAATAATTTGTTATAATGAGATTATTCTCTTTTTTAATTCATTGACTGAGTAAACTTAATTATGTCAGTGTCATGTTGTTGTCAATGTCTCTTCACTTTTCACGCAAATTACTAAGAAAATGGCGGATATTTGGTGGAACTATCCAATGAGTATTTTTCGAACCTCAGAATTTATGCACGGGACTATCATTTCCAAATGTTTCACTCGTTCACAATAACCAAAACGATATCTCCTGAAATACCACCAAAATTATACATAAGTACATATATGTAAAATGGACTCAAATAGTGCCCATATATAAATAAAAACCAATACATGATAAACAAAGATTCCTACGATAATTCCAAACTTGAAATGTTTCTTTATAAATATATCGGGATATTAAATATTTTATTAAGCAAGGCAGTTTAACCTAGTATTAAAACAAATGTATTATAAAAGTAATAAATAAGTTGAAAATGTTATTAAGATTAATGTTGAATGATTTGATTGTAAGTTATTTAGTTTTATATATACGCAACGAATTTGTGAGTGCATGTTTTTTTATACACTAGTAACTGTTTACAGCTTTCATGACGTTTCTTAATGGTCGAAGAAATCTCGTCATTATTCTATATATATTTTAGCTTAGGATTGCTAGTAAGCTAATAAATATATCTCATAATCATGTCTTCTGTTAATTCTTACTTTTAGTTTTGTGTTTTTCTAGTTTATTATCTAGATTTACCTCGTTATTATATAAATAACGGACCTGTTAAAATTGCTTGTTAAAATATTATTTGTAATTTTTTTACCGTATTTCAATTACTGTCAACACTGGGTTCATGCACTAAATATTTCGTGAAATGTGTTCTTGGTGCAGATGTTTTTTATATTGTTATTTCTTTCTTTCGTAATTAGTTTAAAACCATTTATTATATTTGTTTTATCTTTTAGAAGGCCATCAATTTTAGTCTACTGGTGTCATCTAGTTATACACAATTTTAGTGAGCTTGTGTTGTGATTTTTGGCAATGTTTATGTCTTTATTTACTTTAAACATACCATCTTTTGTTTTGTTATATTTCTTTATCGGCATTTTTTTTCTTTATGCCTACTTAATTGTGGATCCTTGAAATAAGTATACTTTGAGCTGAAACAACTTAGCGCGCAAGATGAGTAAAATTTTTAAAAAAACAGCGACAGGTTTTGAAAAATGAAAGGACAGTACATAGTTAGAGAGCCAGACGAAAACGTTTTTCAGTTGTATCGTGCATTTTGCGTTAGCTTAAATTCAAATCCAAAAATACTTTATTCAATTTGGTTCCTAATTAGGCGCTTATGAACTTCAAAATACTACCACCGGTTCGGAAAACATATAGCTATATGTTATTATATTGATTTCTTTTCGTCTGTTGTATTCATTTTGAGATACGCTGTCTCTGAGAGATACGAGAACTCTCTCTCTCTCTCTGCCTCTCAGATTAAATGTCTCTTTTTCATTGTTTTCAAACCAAGACTTCGATGAGTAAAGCCCCAGTACTCCTGTGAAGTAATCACAACCATTAGGAATGTATATTTCTAAAAAAAATGGAGAACATAAAATTACAACATGATATTACACATTCAATGTCACAAACTACTCACATACGAGTATAGTGTGAAAAAAATTGCCCGGATAACAAATATGGCAGCGAGAGTCAGTGAAATTAAATTTTTAATAATAAAAACCATATATTGTATGGAACAGGGGCTCTAGTAGATTTATACAGGTCAGTGTTAGATGGTACTGGATTATTTTACTTTTTTACTCACGGTATCGAAAACTAATGAGAGTTACTACTCTTTTTATTTATTTATTTCACTCGTTATAAACATGCTATTGAAGTGAAGCTGCTTACACTTTAAAATGTTCTTCTAGTGTTCTTTTGTTTAACTTTCTATCACATTCTGTAGTGGAGGGAGAAAAGAGAGAGATATAGTCAGAGCGTGAAAGTAAAGAAATATTCTAATGTTACGAAAATGTTTGGTATAAGAATTCTTTCACTACTTGCTCCTTATGAGTGGTTACTTTTTAGTATTTCTTTTATACCTTATATACCCCCTTGAGCATTTACCTGGCGTTTACGCCAGATTTTCATTGTTTTCCTGTTGTCTTATTTATATGGGTACTCGACACATTAAATGTTATTACAAACAGTTTGAAACTTGTCTTAACGTTCTATGTCCCGGTTTTATTTGTTATACTTATAATAAAATTCAAAAATTAATTTAAAAAAATATCCGTTCGCTCATTTATTGCTTTGTCATCGATATAATTTTTTTTATTATTAATGAAGTTTGTTATGTACTGTCGTGTAGAATTTTGTATTATTATGATCGTGCCAAATTTTAAATTACGTGATAGGTAAGTGTAAATGTACATAAATAATATTAAGAAATGGGTTAGGTAAAAAATAAATAAACAACTATATAACATCACGTTGAACAAAAATAATCACGAGTATATAAAATTTATAATTGTTTGGAAGACAAGAAGAAGACAAATAGTTTACGCTCGTGGCTTCGTTCGCGTTTAATTAGTTTTAATATTGTTAACTTATCCTATTGTAATTAACATTTTTTTTTTTTTTCTTCACTTTGTGCATTGAGCACCAAGAGATGGCGCCACTTAAAAATTACCTCACGCTTGAGTTTAGCAACAGTCTTTAAGAAACACACCTCATTGATTTTTATAATTATTAGTTTGCGGCGAACGCCTTCAGCTCTCGCCCACAAAGTTACGGTGAAGCTGTTAAAACTCTTCCGGTCAACAGCACTAGCTAGGTTTAAGAAAAAATCGTTGAGATCGTCGGAGGATAGAGGGTGATAATAGTATGGTGGTATGACATTCCCTAATACCTACTACTTAATTAATGACTATCTTATTCGAAAAGTTGTCATTAAGCACCAATTAAGTGTTTTCCATCAACTCAGACCCAGTAAGCGAGTTTAGCGTGTTATATAATCTAAGATCACATCGTTATTTAACAACAGGTCTGGTGAAATATGATCTAATGCTAAAACCTATATAGTATTTACAATAATAAATCATATACTATCTATTAAGTAATAACCGAACAGTCCTGTAAATACGGCCAAATAACTAAAACAACAGACTGTTAGATGAAAATACTTAGATGACAGTAACGTCAACATTTCCAATTCGAATTACTCGATTGGAAGCCAGATACAAAAGCATATTTCAGTATTTACTATCTGTCGACTAGTTCAAATTGGTACGTTTTGATATCGGATGCGTCGCGCTGTACCTCGAATGAAGTATCCGGATACTATGTTCACCAAAGAGATTAAACAGTATAGATTATTATATATTAAAACATTCTCTCTTTTTTATTAAATACTCGCACTACATAATAAGTCTTTTTTACACGGCATAGACTCAGTGCTTTGACCATATTCTCACCTGATGTTAAGTGACGATGTGGTCCAGTATGGTAAACACATTAAGTCTAGGTATTGGTTCTCAAGTGTTGCTGCCGGAACACACCTCACATTACCACAAAGTATTTCATAGGTTTTCAGACTTGATGGTGGGAGCTACCAAGACGGGCATTATTAGAAAATGTCCTACCACCATGTCTATGTTTTCTTTTCGATGTTTTCCTTCACCGAAAGCTCAGGCTGGCTTTAGAGCTGGATAGGTGGGATCGAACCGCTTCGATTGACGCAGAATCCAGCAGCAATACCCACTGCACCATCATCGCTTTAAAATCCAACGTTTCCACTTCATTATATTGGCGTATCAAGAACATTCACTTTAACAGATAGAACTCTTCGTATCAGCTCAACTGAGACTTATGTAGACCTTCCCAGCGATCTATCGCGAGGCCCTACAGAAAGCAGATTGATATCTTAAGGCGCCGCCGAATGTGTGGCAAAAATATTGTTAAAGTACAACTGAATGTCTATAAATTTCAATGTCGTTCGATTTCTTTTTGGCTTATCTTGGTTTTGTTATAACGTGCGATTTTTACCCATTGATGATGTATTAATCAAAATAAAAAAAAAATCGTTACTCACTTTAGGCCTAAGGGCACTAAGAAGGCGCTTATGAATTTCAAAACACTACCACGGATTCAGAAAACATCCCAGTCGACAAGACCCAGCAAGAAACTAGATGTGGTTTCTTTATTTTATAAATTAAAATATATATATACAAAAATATAAAGTTATAGTTATAATCGTTGTGAATAGGACATGCGTTCGGAAAAGTAGGTATTTCAAAAATCTATTGCTATTGCTTTGCGCCCCAAAGAAATAATTATAAAACACGAAAGGGACAACTGCAGCTCGTACTGATTTTGACTATTTAAAATTAACGAAAATATCACTTTCGTAGTACCCTGTTTCCTGCAAAACTGAACCGATTTTTAATTTTCTTTTAGTTTTAGAATAATAAAGACTTTGGCTATGCTTATACGTTTTGTATTTTTTTAAATGTTATCTATTAATTTGTTTGACAAAGGTCTGAAAATGACGGTAAAAATTGAGCATTTTTTTTTATTTTCAAGAGATCCTATTTTCTATAATTACTAATTTATGGAAAAAAAAAAAAAAAAACAAAACGTACGGACATGGCAGTGCTATTGGTATAACAATATTTCCGTAATGCTATTATCCAGAGAGGAAACGGGAGACTAAGTTTGTATGGGATAAATGCCGCTAGAATATCCTCTTAACGGAGGCACAGAGAGTCATTTTCAGACATCACTGTCGTTCACGTAATGATCCACCTTGTGAACCTTTTGAAATGAAAACATGCCTGACATAGTGCTTGAACTTATTTTCAGGCAAATTGATAATGTCCTTTGGGATGTTGTAAAATCGAATACTGTTACAAAAGTTTTATTAGACATGCTTCAAGCGTGAGACGGCCAATTTATCTTTATTTCTGATATTAAATTTATGCCGATCGTTTACCAATTTTAATCAAACACAGTCTTGTCTTCCAAACTGCCATCTTGTACAAATTTCATATAAATTACATATTATATTTACGCATGAGTGTGTGTGTATTATTTATTTAATCTCTTTATTCATCGTCGTATCGTCCACGTTGTAAAAATATATGGTCAATTTCGTGCACTATCAAAATGTTCTGTGATACATGTGTTTTATTAGTTTAATATTGCATTATTATACATATAAAAAATGTATGTACATATATATTCTATATGTATAAAATTAATAAAAAATTGTCATTTGAGTGTCATCTTGTTCTTAATGGCGATAAATAAACGTATATTAAAAAGATCATTATTGTTTTATTTGTAAAAAAACCTTTATAAATTTGATTGTCAATTTTTAATCTACCTTTTTATTAGATCTAGGTGGTATTGGGAGGCAAGTTATTACATTTCTGCGATTTTGAAGTGATGATGGCGCAGTAGGTAGTGCGGCCGGACTCCGCGTAAATGGACGCTGGTTCGAGTTCACCTCTCCAACTCTAAAATCAGACTGATCTATCGCCGAAGAAAAATATCGTAAGGAAACCATAGCATGATGATAGGGCATTTCTTATAATGCCCCCTGGATAGCTACCACCCTCAAGTTTGAAAACCTGTCGTCAATAGGTGTGTTCCGGCAGCACCACTTGAGAACCAACCAGTACCTCTAGGCTGAGTGTGTTTACCACCCTGGACCACATCGTCGCTTAACATCAGGTGAGATTGTGCTCAAAGCACTGAGCATATAAAGCGTGTAAAAAGCTGCAATTTATTTTGAACTGACTGACAAGGTACCGCATTGTAAAGTAATAGTTATTTGAAAATCAGTATCACAGTATTATTTTATCGTAACTGCATTTATGATACCTATATTTTTATTTATACCTAGTGCTAGCAAAATATTTAGTTTTATTTTAATTTAAAATTCTGTATTAATGTGTCGAGTACCCATAAAAAAATAATACAATAGAAAGACAATAGGAAAACAATGGAAAGCTGGCGTAAACGCCAGGTTAGTGCTTAAGGGGTTAATATACCGAAACATAAGTTATTTAACATTTGCAGTTCTATAATATTTAATATAACAATTTCAGTTCTCCCCGATTCAAACTGTATTTTATATTTTAAAAGGTTAATTGTATATATATTTAAATATAAATACTCGTACAATGATCTTAATCAGGAACGAGCCCCTTGCGAAGCAGAAACTATTTTAGCAATCTCTTATTCATTACAATAATTTTAGTTCCATATTTTTCACACAAACTAAAACCTGGCAGAAGGTACATTTGAAATTTAAAAGTAATATTCATGCAAATCGGTTTAAAGTCATATAAATTATTATTGACAAATAGATAAATAAATGTTGCTATGTGCGCACGTATTTAAAGCATGATGATTATGATTTTTAAAATTGTTTTTCAAGAACAATAAATTATTAAAAATAATACATTGGGTTATTGAAATATCAGGTAAATTGTATATAGAACATCTAAACGCAGTTTAACTTTATAGACAATTATATACCGGCGTATATATATATATAACTCATACGTACTTCAAAGCCATTTATGTTCTGAACGGCGACGGCGGCGGCAGTGGTGCGGTGAAAATGTAGTCAACGGAGCCTTTTTTATATGTTGTTCGGTAAATGATTTTCAAAGCGGTTTTTCGATTCAATGCAGAATATATTTATATAAAAAACATCGTATGCATCTGTTATTGAATACATTCGAAATATGTTGAGACCGTTTTTATATTTATATGTCAAGGCATTAATTATTTTTTTTTTAGTATTGGTCGATAAAAACATGAAGCTAGATTAACTACATTTAATTAGCTCATTTTATAAGTAATAATAACTCTCGTCGTTTAACAAACAGACAGGCAGATTTCACTGTAAAATATTTATGATTCAGAGAATACTGCTTATTTTTTTAATTAATCGATTTCATCATATATAAATAATAAAATATAGAATCAATCTATATCTATAACTACCAGGATCTCAGGAACGAGAAGAGTTTTATGTTGCTCGTAACCGCAAACATCGAAACACGATAGAACAGTTATAGGCAACGAAACAGAAACCAACAGCGCATTTAGAAGTAAGGAGACGCTAGCGATTTACGGGTCGTGAACTCAGAACGGTACGGTCCATTCTATTCACTGCGAATGGGTTTTTAACAAGTGTACGTAGAACATGTGTTTTTAATGGTATAACCGATAACGTTAAAATCTCTTGTCGTTTGAATTCTACATAAGTTTTTTAAATTAATTCAATCATCAATTATTATCTACAATCTACATCATAAGTATCTTTAATTTAGGTCGATTTTGAGTCATATATTAAATTAATAACACATGTTTTGTATAAAAAGTAATATTATAATAATATCAAAGTTTAGTCAAGTTTGTTTCTTTTAACGATATGATTTTAATTTTATTGTTTTAAATCAGTCAAATTATTAATAAATTATGTTGTAATAAATAATATTTTTCATTATATATTATCTTCATTAAAAAAAATTGAAATCTTACCAGGATTACAGAAATAACATAGATACGTATATATTGTATCTTATTCGTAACCACAGAAATTCAGCATATCACAAAAGCGTGAATTGCAAACGAACCGCGCATTTCGAAGAAAGGGGGACCCCAACAACGATTTACGGGTCGTGAGTTCCGAATGAGGCGCTTTTTTATCGTACCCGGTACGTCGTTTCATGTTCGCTTGGTATTTGTATCGCACACTCAATGGAATTTAGGTTATACACGACGAAAAACAGAATGCAACTTCAAATATAAAAAAATATAGTTTCAGCGGCGTCAATTTTTTAACAAGCGCATGAATTTTTGACGCGGTCTTTGTCAGTGTTGTACCTACTCTATTTCTTTATCAATATAACTTGCGGTATTTTATTATGTAATTTTATTGGTAATTTTTCTTGATATAGTTTGTTTTATTGCGCATAAGTGAAGTGTGTTATAAATAAACACGGAAACACGAATATTGCAGTGTGGCAAAAACTCACGTGACAGTTTTAACACAACAGCCATCAATGTTGCTAGATCTTTGTACGAAAACTAGGAAATACGATAAAATTATATTCACTTGACTCGGGCAGAATTGTGTATACTCATTATTTCGAACACAGTTGAAGAAAAAATAATACAGATTAAAGGAAAAAAATCACTAAGAAAATACTTAGTAAAACCATTAACTATATTTTCTTTATAAAAAAAACCTAGGCATTTCATAATTCAGGCACATAATTTGTTAACTGAAATTATTAACATAACCTAAAATTTGTCTAGTTTTTACACTCCGAGCAATAATTATTACTTACATTTTCATATACCTAGTTTATTTGTAATCAAAATATACGATAGGCTGCCTAAGTATACATTTTATTATTTATCTCTGAACGCCAACGCTTATATGTTAAACGTTGGATTATGTTAATAATTATAATTAACAAATTATGATATTTAAAATTTTTATTAAAGAAACAATTTTAGCAAAGTTTCTAGTTGTCACTTCTGTCGGTAATCCTCATGGCTGGGACTTTTTTTATAAACGACATCTTATAGTTGATGCACTGTAGCATGTAGATGGCTCGCTTTGGTAACGCGAATCTGTAAGTTTTTCTTCTACCGAGAATCACATCACAAGATAAGTTTTCACTTGAAAAATAAAGTGCAATACTTCAATGCAATACTAGTTTCTCATTCAATCTATTAACTAATTAATATGCTGCATTTCATTTTTTTTTATTACTACCGTGTGTCGCGGCTGCGCCTGCGTTTTAATTTTTTTATACGCCTATGTTTTTTATAACTCTAATTATTTTTCTTTATTTTTTTTTTTCGGTACTACGTAAGGTAGAGTAAAACTGTTTCTTATACATTCAAACACTTGCCAGCTAAACTATGCATAGAATCGGATTTTATTCGAAATTTTAACATTTTTACGCGGAATCCTAATTATTTTCGAAAAACAAAAGTACCCTAAGTTACGCTGAATAATCAGCTATCTAACAGAAAAAGTCCCGACAAAATTAGTTCAGCCGTTTCGGAAATTACCCGGAACAAACAGACAATCAACAATTCTAATACTTGTATTTTTGGTACAGGTACCGTATATACATTCATAATTCATATATATTTCAAAAAACAATGTTATTTTGACATTAAAAACATACTTAAATTTTATTTATTTATTAGTATAGATAGTTTTCCATTAAAATAAATGTTCCATGTGGACACAAATCCGTACAAGAGTATGATAGCTAAAATAAATTCAATTAAGTGACTTGATGTTTGCAAAACGAGCGCGCGATTGTTTATACAGTGTTCGTAATAATCTATAATGAAATATAACGTTTGTTTGCATTTTCGACCGCCATTTTGTATAATGGCTAGCTTGGTATGTACAGTGATGATACCAATACGCTTTTTGAATTGTAAAATTTATCAGAGATATTGTGAATTAACAAAAATTTGCTACTTTTTATTCATCCATCTATCCAACCAAAAGACGTCTATTACTGGACATAGGTCTCCCCTAAAGATCTCCACGACGACCGGTTTTGCACCACCCGCATCCAGCGAACTCCCGCACCAGGTCGTTTGTCCAAATTGTGAGGGGCCTACCCGCGCTACGTCTTCCAGTACGTGGCAGCCTTTCGAGAACCCGTTGGCCCCATCGTGCATCGGTTCTACGAGCAATGTGGCCCATTACCACTTTAGTTTGGTAATTCTCCGGGCAATGTCGGTCACTTTGATTCTTCTGTGGATCTTTTCTGATTCGATCACGCAGTAAAACTCCGAGCATAGCCCTCTCCATTGCCCTTTGGGTAACTTTGAGCTTTTGATATATTTTTGAGACACTAGTTATACAAAAAAATATTTAATCACTTCTTTTCTAATTTCCATTCTTTATTTCAGCCTGTATTTTTTATGCATTACACGAATTTCTTAAAAAATTCAGGATTGATGTTTTGGAATATTTTAAACAAGATACTATGTGTCCACGTTTCAATGATTTAGTTTTAGTATGAAGGATTAGCATTCGTTTTCATTTAAACAAAATTGTAATGGAAATTGGTCATTATGAATCTTATAATCTAATATCTATCTATATTGAATAAATATTTGTTGATGAAGATACATCTTATGAGAGATGAGTAAAAAGCAGATATTTTTTTTAGCCTCGTAACCCATGGATACCACGGATTTGGCTAAGTCTTCATATGATATAACAACTTTACAGAATATTTCGAGAAAATACTAATTTACCTTTTCTATTGTCATGTTAGCGATGATACGATGATGGTTTAGTTGGTAGTGTGGTCTGATTTCGCGTCAATAGACGCAGGTTCAAACCTCAGGTGAGATCGTTGCCAAAGTACTGAGCCTATACCGTGTTAAAACAATGTGTGAAAATGTATGTAATGATTTTATAGACTTTTTAGTCAATTTAGATTCGGCGTTCGCTAGCTCTAAAGTGAATTTGTATTCATAGTTTTTTTTACTATTAATGTAAATATGACCCTGTCATTGTCTCGCGTATTGATAAAGGCACTTTCTACACGTAAAATATACTTACGATCTTTCCGGTCTTCACACCCTTGTGTTAAGTCAAGAAATTTTACTGCAAGAAAATTCTAGTCTAACCAAAAACGTGGTTGGAGCCTAACCTGATATATTATTTTGTCATTACTTAAAATTAAGTGTTTCTTCGGCACCCTATCAACACTTTTAATAGTTCTCTGAAAGGAAAGAGGTGCCTTTTTTGGCTCTCAGCCAAAAATGACTAGAGCAGAGACAAAATCCGGTCTATGCATCTTCTCGCTGTGGGACCATAAAAGGCTTTAATGCCACAACACTGTCCGATTCATCATTTGGCATAAAAGCGCATCGCTGGAAGCTCTTTGTGTTGCTGATGCCTTAGTACTGATATGGTTTAAAATTGTTTCGTGATAAGAGATTAATTGTAAACATAACCATTTATAAATCATTTTATACATTACTATCTCTACTACAACTAAAGGGAAGTTTCCGTTATATAATTTGTGAGCTAGTACCTCTAGGCTTAGTGAATTTACCATCCTGGACCACGTCGTTACTTAACATCAGGTGAGATTCTAGTCATGCCGTTAAACATATTATATAATACAATTTAAAAAGTAATTCATAAATTTTATTTATGTCAGTTATTCTTTTTTCCTATCCCAATAAAAACAAAGTGTAATGTTTGACAGACCTAATACATATACTTTAAATTATTATGTGAAATTTTTGTGTTTTTTCCTCGGATTGCCTCGGTGGCGCAGTTGTATTACGGTGCGACTGTCGTTCTGTGATCTCGGGTTCGATCCCCGAGTCGGGTCAAGTGGTATTGGGTTTTTCTACTCAGTATCATGCCGGAGATTGGAATTTGTGCCCGACAAGACGACAGGCTCGCCCCCTGTCACATCTGGGACGGAACTAAGCTCGACGAAATGTGGGTGGTGTAGTTCGTTATTTTACCTCTGTCTAACCCCTCGGGGATAACAGGCGTGAGCTTATGTTATGTTATGTTATGTTGTTTTTTTTTAAATAATAAATTTAATAACATAACGAAATTTAGAACACCACAAAAGCATAAAGTATATCCCTCAAACGTTGGAAAAAGTCTATAAAAAAGCAGTAAAGTGTGATATAATGTTTATAACGGGCACTGTACATCATCCGACATAAAGAAACGCGGTCGATCCCTTTTTAATCTTGTTACTAGGGGTCAGGGGTGGGTTAGATTTTTTTTATATTCTCACTACATATTCCTACACCTTGCGTGTGTAAACTCATCTAAAACAAATCTCTGTGTTTAGAACATAAAATCGCAACATTTTACTATTTTTGTTACAAACTAACGCGTGCCCGTGACTTTGTCTATACCCCTTATTTTAATAAAATGTGGGATGTACTGATTTTGTATTGTTTTTCATAGCTTATGAGTTACCGAACAACACATGCTTCCCGTACAGCAAATTGCTTTCAAATCTATTAAGCTCTTTTCCGGTTATTTATAATTTCTATATATGATATCGATAAGTTTCAATTTTTTTTATTAAAATCGCTGAACTCGTTCTTAAGTTAAGAGCTGAACAAATTCTTACAAATATTTAGTATATATACTAGTAAATAAACTTGAAGTGTCTGTTTGTGATATCAAGATAACAACTTTTTACTAAACAAATATCAATGTATTTTCGAACCAAGTACCGGAAATGCAATTTTTAAAATGTTTGTCTGTCTATCTGAATACCGTATTCAAATTCCAACATACTTGTTTCACTTCAAGCCTTGATAAGGCACTTATAGAAGTCAAAATACAACAACCGGTTCGAAAAACAACCCAGTAATTGAGATTATTTGTCATTAATATATTAGCTATGTTATATATTCTTTACTGCGTAACATAGTTTTCAAATAATCATTGAAAAATAATGTTTTCATGTTGCTATCTCTTGAATAGTATTTTGTTCACGATTTCATGAGTATTAATTTTTTTATACGGAATTATGTTCCTATAAAATTTTGGTACTAAAAAAAAGTAAATATATTTTTCATAAACTCAAGTACTTGCCAGTAAAACTGACCACTATATATTTTTTTGCACAATTTTTTTGTTGGTATTTTTAAATGTAGAACTCTAATAATTTTTCTGAAATTATTTTTGCTACTAACAAAAAGCAAAGATACTTCTCGCAAATTTAAACACCTCAAAGTGGAACTGAACTTGAATCGGATTTTATTCGGAATGTCATGAGTTTTAATTTTTTTACGTGGAACCTTAATTTTTTTCCAAAAACAACAGTACCCTAAGTTACGCGGACTAACCTAACTTCAGCTATGAAAAAACTCTCGTCAAAATCGGTCCAGCCGTTTCGGAGATTACCCGGAAAAAAAAAACAGACAGACAAAAATTTTCAAATTTGTATTTTTGGTATAGGCATCGTATATTATATGTGGATATTTGTATATAGTAAAAAATTGTTATTTTGACATTACAAACAGGCACTTCAATTTTTTTTATTATTAGTATGGAGTATAGATTTTTGGGATCATTTTAAATTGATTTTTCTGTTTTAAATAATTTTTTATAGAAGGTATCAACTGTATTTAATATGTTTTTGAAAAAAGTGAGAAAGTTTACATTTATCACGGGTTCCAGTAGCATCCATTTATACGCCCGTCACCTGGAGCGTTATCTCAAACGTTAAGATCCACTGGAATGAGTGGAAATCTCAACTGGCATTTAAATCTAGGTTAGCGAGCATTTGAAGAACGAAAGGAAATTAGAGGTATGCAAAAAACTAATTGATTTTTTTTTGTTAAATCTCGTTAGTGCCTAGAGTGAAAATATCTGCAAATAGACCAGATGTTTCAGAGGTAATTTGAACTATATATAAACAAAAAAAAAATTTTGTATAATTACATCTTCATAGATATAACTTACCCGAAATACTATTGTGCATTTTTATGTTCTCAAATCTAGATTTAAAGAGGAAGTAAAAGCTGCAAATTGTGTTATATTAATTTTATGAATTATGGCATTGTCTTTTAACAATTACCTACTTCGATATTCTTAGATTTTTATTTCCCATATACAATCTTATATACGAAACATTTCCATTATGAACTCTATATGGATAAGGTGTAAATCACTAACACCGTCAAAAGATACATACATACATATTGATTATGAATGCTCATATTTACTTTAATCCTTTTAATTTGTTACATGTATTATATAACGTAAGTCATACTAAAAGTCGATCAGGAAATATATACCTAAAATACCGATCATGCAAGTTGGTTCATTATTTCTTAAATTAATAACAAACATACAGAACAAATATTACTTTTTTATATAATAATTTTGAACTATGAAATTAATCTCATGACTTAAAAGTGTTTAATTTTATGGTCACCAGCATAACTTAGCATTATTCTTACAATAACCATTACAAAAATCGTAATTAATTATGTCGTACTGACATACACACATCGTGAAAGTTCTGTTCGTGTCACGATCCAATGCAGTTAGAATTCTGCCAGAATGATGGTACAAAGCTGACTCGGCTGCGGAAAATAAAGCAAACGGCGCACCGCGAACCATATCGACGCACTCACCCTGATGATCTGACGAGCATGCTTCTATGGATTTATGATAAATTTCTACTTTGGATGTGGTATACTAATATATTAATTTTTTAATATTACAGAGCGAATATTGAGTGACAAGCAACACAGGAGGTTTTGCATTGTGGTTAAGTAAATAAACATCAGTATTATACAATTTGGAATAAGGCACAAAAATAATCATTTTAAACACTTAAAAACAGGTTTTTAAAAGTTCCACAAATTAAATAATTCTCTATGATGTAATCCGCTTTGCTGCCCGTTTTATGCATCAATACTTATTTAGTTTTGTAGCAGCAAATTATCATATTTTCATTTATTGTATTTCGTGTTATCGTAGCAAACGTTTTTTTAATAAATAAAAAAAAATACAGGAGAAGCTTAAAGTATTTAATTATACTGAATTCGATTTGACACAGGTTCGATTAGCATAGGTACACTATTAGAAAATGGCTGATGATAATTCACTAGTTATTTGATAGCGATTACGTTGTCGGAAATTCAAAGTTTACATCGCCATGAACTATGGCGTAATTTTCGATTACAATTTGTTTACTTGATATTTCAGATACCAATGAATCAATTAGTTTGAAATCGTTTTAGAATTTCTTACTAACATATCATCACTATTACTATATAATGTTATAATTGTGAATGTTTGTAAGTATGTTTCATAATAACTCTACAATGATTGAATGAAATAAATGAGATTTACCGTATTGGTACATATCGTCATGGTAAAGGTTAGTTTCGTAGTGTTACATACGTTCTAGCGAAGCGGGTGGATATATATTTGCTATTTAAGACAAAACATTCGATACCACATCCAATTTTTCTAGTTCGTATAGAATGACTCGAGGCAAGTTACAAGTATGTCTGTGTGCATTGTAAATGTTCCTCAAAGCGTATTGTGATGAACATTGAGCTCTCTTTAATAATGTACGTCTGTGAAACAAGATCGTGTTTTACCAAGAACTAAAAACCACACTGGCTTGCCAGGAATGTCAAATTCAGTTTACACACGTTGCTAAATAATATTATTTTTTTAAGTAGCTTCTTAAAAGTCATAATAATTGTTGACCGTTATCTTGGTCATCGTTAATTTATGGATATTTTATTGTATAATAGTCGTGTGCTCGCGGCTGCGTCCACATTTCATATATTTTTCACTGTATTTGAATTTTTGTACATGAACCCTAAACATTTTCTTACATTTTTTTAGTAAAGATAAAGTAAAAATATTTCTCATAAATTATAGCACTTCCCCATAAAACTGTGCTTTGAATCGGATTTTATTCAATTATTTATTTTACACGGAACCCTAATTATTTAAAAAATTTAAAAGTATCTAAGTTACACGGAGTAACTTCAGTTATCTACCAAAAAAAAATCCCGTCAAAATCGGTCCAGCCTTTCTGGAGATTACCCATTACAAACAGTCAAAAGTTTTTACAATTTTATTTTCGATATAGGTAGCGCATATATCTATTTAGTAAAACAAATGATTTTATAAACATTTTATTTATTCTATAAATTTATCATCTATTTATTTTTAAACTTCCTGTTCCTGTTTGGAAATTTCCCTTTCCACACGCGAAATCAACGGTTGATAATCTATAAGAACTCATCATATCTTTATGATTTTGTTCAATTACTATTTATCTAGTACATACATATTTATTAATTGTGTTGTGTTTTAACCGACTTCATTGTGATTAATTTTAAACGTTTTAGTTCTTCTCTGAACTAGTTTTATTTCCTTTGTGAATAAAACTTAACATTATTTCGAAATTTTACTAATACTACAAATGCTTAAAATCCTCAGTTAAATACATAGGTAGTTTCAGTAAATAAGAAACGAAAATGTAACTTTTACAAAAATAGTGTGCTCTTTGTGAATACGATACTAGATACTATATACTAGAGAATCAGAGAAGCATTCTTTTATCGTAGTATATCGAAAATATAACTAACCGTATCGGCAATAAAGCTATGGATGTCTAAATGTTAGTAAAGGCAGAATAAATTGAAGCTCAAACCTTTCTGCCCACTTCACGTACTTATAGATATGTTAATAATAATTAAAACAATACAAACAAACGTCTCAGTTATAGGAAATCCGATTATTACTGTAGCAAGTTCAAAAGGCATCCTGTAGTTCCACCCGGGGAATGTACATAATCTGATCTCATCAATTCCTACGTTAATTGAATCCGCAGAGCCCGACTCCAGCCTTGAATTAGGCCGCAGTACCTCTAAAAACAGAATATCTCCTTTAACGCTTAAAATTGTTTATTTTAGGTTAACAAGCTTATGTTTTATACCTTCTTAAATTATTGCTTAATATAGGTCTCAAATTTCCACTCGTTTTAGCCAATGATATATATATATATATATATATATATGTCATTGGTTGTAGCTATCATCACCAACTTACCTTAATAATGTTAATTAAAGTCGAAACAAAGTCACTCCTTAAAAGTCATACTAATCTATACTAATATTATAAATGCGAAAGTAACTCTGTCTGTCTGTTGCGTTTTAACGCCAAAACTACTAAACCGATTTAAATGAGCCTGAGAAAGGAGATAGGCTACTTTTTAATGCGAAAAAATGGTTGTAAGGGGTTGAAATGGAGGATGAAAAGTTGTATGGAAGTATCGTCATTTTTAGAGCTAGAAGCTTGAAACTTATTTTTTAGGCTGTTGATTCGATATAAACAAATACGACATTCAAAGTTTGTAAAAGTTTTACCCTCAAGGGTGTAAAATAACAATAGAGAATATATTCCATAATTTATATTCATAACTTTTTTTTTTAATTTAAAATTCATATATTCAATATTAAATAATATATCCATTGAAGACGGTTCTTCAATATCATTTTTATGTCTATATCTTACTAGTGTCATTTTCACCCCAAAAGCGGGATAATTTACGGTCAGTCACAGTTTTTACAAAAATCGTAAATTATGGAATGGTAATCGTCTTAGCATTTTTTATTTAAACAGCATACCTAATGGAGCTCGCACGGCTAATGTCTTTGGATAGCAGCCAGTGTATTGTAGCCTTAAATGGAAGCTGGGATGAAGACAGATCGCTTTTAAACGGTAAAGCTATCTTAGAATAAACAGGGAGTTCATTACTTAACGCCTCATGTAATAAATGAGTAAACGAATTAACTATTTGGCTTATAATCCCGAAATCAACGGGTTTGGGTATATGGGTTTAGGTTTAATTATTAAATGGGCATTCGTGATATCAAATTCTAGCTACGCTCATACCTATTAAGGTTTGTACGCTTGAGCAATCGGAATTATTTTAATGCTATTTCATTTTAACTACCTTTTTTTTCAGAAATATAGTAAGCAAAATAATAAGAAAACGCTATCTCTTCCAAGTAATACGAATAAAGAAACTATTCATGTTTAAAAGAACGAGAGGCGGTGCATCAAATACCAATGCAAAGACCTGTAATTCAAGGTTTTTTTAGTTGCCTACGCACCTAAAACATGACATACTTTGTTCACCGTCTATATTTTATACTAGACGTGCCCGCAGCTTCACCCGCTTGGAATTCAAACAATTTGCATCCCATATTATCTCCCTGGATGCAATATATGTCAATGGCAAATTTCATCAAATTTGATTAAGTAGTTTTTTGTGTGATTGGCAAACAAATTAATAAACAGACAGTCAAAAGTTTTTTAAACTATCGATATATGTTCTGTATTCGATTCTAAAGCCCCGCATAGTATATTTTCTTAAATATCTTCAATGTACAGATTTCGTCTCGTTAACCTTTTATTGTAATTTTCTTATTGTTATTACAGATTACTATTTCTACGTCTGGCAAATGTCACGACTTCATGGACGAAATGTAGTAGATACTTTCGAGTATTTTACCCCTCCAGCAGGGAGGTCTGGCTCTCCGTTGTAACTTTTTTGAGCCTGAAGTTTGTTAGCCAATCTTAATGGCACGTATTTTTGTCGTTATGTAGTACTGTTCATATAATGATTTTGTGAACTAAGTTGGAAGCACGCTATACGTATTGACTCTCCAGTCATACTGCCGAAACAACTGTATAGGTGCCTGGCGAAATCTACGCGATCAGCGTTTCTATTTTGGTGGGTCACGACTCGGTACGGAAACATCAAAATAAAATACACGGCCGCAGCATTCCTACCTTATTTTGATACAATACTGTAGAACGAAGCATCGTAAGCGCTGACGCCGTTGATTGGAAAATTCATTTTTTTTACTCGGTATAGGCTCAGTGCTTTGACAATCTCACCTGATGTTGAGCGACAATGTGGTCCAAGATGGTAAACACACTAAGCTTCGAGGTACTGGAGGTTCTCTGGTGATGCTCCCGGTATTATTAGAAAATGCCCTACCACCGAGCTATGGTTTCCTCACGATTTTTTCCTTCGTCGAAAGCTCAGACTGAGGTTTGAGTTGGGTAGGTGGGCTCGAACCCGCGTCCATTGACACACTGCACCATCAGAGCTTCAATTTAATTTATATTCACTCAGTAGATTCAAGATAAGACATCTGATAGACTTTTGGATTTTTGTCGTCAAGAATACACAATTTCAACACTAAAACAAAAACAGACTTGAATTGCATCCAGACTTTTATTTTCAAAACTTTTATTATTTGAGGCAAACTTGGATTCTTTGGTAAAAAATAAAAAGAAGGAACTCGTAATCATTTACTATATACAATAGTTTTGTTTATTGAAAACTAAAGCGATTAACAAACAACATTAAGTGTAAACACATAACGCTAAGTAGAATTCTCCGATAACCGCTGTGATTGATCGAATGCGGTGACGTCACACCATCCCGGATACCATCCGAGCTGCTATAATTGCTTGCGGCCGTCGAGGTCTTGGGTTTAGGTATTGAAATATGAAACTGATGGCTAATAATTAGTTGTGGTTGGATATCTTTACATTTAGATTTACGAATTTAAGTGTATAAATGACATAAGAAAAACATTTTAGAATGTTTACTAAATTTGCTTACCATCTGTTGGCGACCGAACCAACATGTATAGATAATAGACTTAGAAACAACGTATAGAGTAAATAAGTTTATAAGAAGAAAGTTTATAGATCTAGAAAAAGAATTAATAGTTGTAAGACATAGCATTGGTACGACGTTTTTTTAATAAAGATACATATAGGTTCACAGGACGTGAAAACCGTAGTGATAATATAGATAGACAAGTTGTATAAAAAACTATAGAGCAGTCATTCCCAAAGTGGGTGATAACACCCCTTGTGGGCGCTACATGGCTAAAAGAGGCGGCAAGAGACCCAGAAAGAAAGGGGGGGCGTTGTAGAGGCTGAAGGGGCGATTTGTAACTTATTTGTAATTTGAGGCCGTAGGTAATTAGTCTTTTTTTTAATTCATCAAAATTCCAACTGCATACATACATACATTTTATTTAATTAGATACTTAACTTTACTTAGTTAGTACATATATATGTCCTGTTTGACTGAATAAATAAAAACTAAAAATATTTAATACTAGTGACATTGCTGCGGATTCGTCCGTGCATATATAAATAGAGAGATTTGGTTATCACTTAGGAATGAGATGTTTTTTGTGAATAAAAAGTAGTCTGTCACTCTTCGGTCCTTCCTATTCTATTCCCATTTCAAAAGTCATGACAATCGGTAGCTTTGTTTCGAAATGAAAGCTGACAAACAAACAAATAAAAAGGAAACAAACACGCTTTCGCATTTTTGTAGGTAATAGTATTCCTAGATTGGTAATTTTAGTATCAGACTGTGAGCAATCATGTTTTAACAAGTTTTTGTTAAATAACGTGATTTGTGCAATCCTATATCAAGCTACATGAGCTACATATTCATAGATACATGTTCTTACTTGTTCAGTACAATTGAGCGGCGAATGAAATAAACGAGTTTATGCATGTCTGTCTTATTTGTGTCGGTGCATGCTGCATTTGTAATCCTACATAACGTAACTATTGTTTCTTAGAAATCTAGAGACCGATACAAAAGGCGAAACCATATTCAATACATTGGAAAAGTTTTGTGATGGGAAATTAATTCCCTTGAAGAATGTTGTATCAGCTGCTACGGATGGCGCTCCGGCTATAAAGGCTTCATAGCGTATTTAAAAAATAAAAGTTCAGATGTCCTTGCTTTACATTGCGTTATTCATCGACAACATTTGTTTGCTCGAAATTAAAGTGAACGACTATTTTAATCACTGCAATATGTCATCAAAGCAGTCAATAAAATCTGCAATAGCTCTTTGAATGATAGATTATTTCATCAGCTTTGTGTTACTAATGACGAAGATTTCAACCGTTTGCTGTTTCATACTGAAGTTCGTTGGCTATCAAGAGGCAATTTTCTGACTCTATTTTACTGGTAGAGTTCTTGGAAACCGAAAATACAGAATAGTGCAACAAGCTAATTACATAAAAAATATAAGAACTTACATGACAGACCTATCATTAAATTCTTCGACAATATGAATCTCAACTGCAAGGCGATGAACTAAACTTAATTAAACAAGAAATGTCGTTGCTGCTTTCGCAGCCAAATTGCTTCTAAACAAAAAGAATATCGGCAGACGTGAGTTTCACAATTTGCTGCAATTATCAGTATCTTGCAGTATCTACGACTTGTTTGCCTACTGCCAACATTTGGAATACTTCCACATTGACTTACACCAAACGATAGCAGGACATTTTGAACTTGGAAATACCATACTAGATATTGGATCCGTTTTCAAATGTCAACACAGCAATATCACCTCAGCTGAAAGAAGAACTTATAGAATTGACAACGAACGAGGAAATAAAAATCAAGTTAAAAAATGGCTACCAGGAATTTTGGCTACAAAAACCGGCCCGCAATTGTACCCTGGATTGTGGTTAATCATTCAACTATTCTTGATAGCATTTCCATAGTCATATTTTTGTGAACGTGGATTTGGTGCTGTGGCAACGCTATTTACTAAAAAGAGAAATCGTTTGCATGTTACCGAAAGTCACGACTTGCGACTCTTCTTGAGTAAATTGGAACCAGATATCAAGAAACTTATTATTGAGCATCAGCTTCATTCTTCACATTAGTTTATATATTAAAATTGATTATATTAATTTTATTTTGAATAAAAGATACTCTGTCTGAATACTATAAAGTTGTGTTTCAATAATCATTCTCATTGGCAGGTATAACCCGCTAGAGTTAACTTGATACCTGAACGCCTTTGTGTACTACCTACTGCGCTCAGGTCTCAAGTTCATTCTTGCGGGTTATAAGTCTCGTTTAGAATGAATGTTTAATCTCTGCTGTTAAAGATCACAACGATTTATTTAATTTGAAGTTATAGTGGTTTTTAAGTAGGTAAAAAAGTGAATAATTTGAAAGCGGGCACTAGACAAAACAATTTTAGGAACCTCTGAGATCAGAGGTCAAAATAACAATTTTTTACTACATACCACAGACCTAAGCGAAATATATGATATCTATACTACATACATATGAATGTAACTTTACCTATACCAAAAATATAATTTCTAAAATTTTTGCTTGTGTGTTTGTTCTGGGTAATCTCCAGAATGGCTGGACCACTTTTAACTTTTTTTTTGGCTGATTCCATTTCAACGCACAATTTCACTAACAGGTGTTTGAATTTGTGAGAAGTATCTTAGCTTTTTGATAGTATTAAAAACTAATTTCAAGAAAATGATTTGGGTTCCGCATAAAAAATTAAACATAAGAAATTGTAAAAAAAAGTTTAATCTTCATATCATATCATATCTTCAGTTTTACTGACAACTACTTGAATTTGTGAGAAATATATTTGCTTTCTCTTAATACAAAAGTCTTAATATTACGGAACCGTGGAAAGACAGCTAGTTGCTAGTAGCTGGCTAGCGTAAAAATAAAATGAAGTACAAAATTCACTACTTCATGCTTTTAAAACAAAAAAACGCGCATCCATTATCGTCAATCAATCCATCAATACAAAAAATGTTTCATCGAGTACGTATGTGATTAAATATTCATTTAGTTCGTAATACCAGTTTATCTATGGCAATACTGAATATTAATATAGTAGTATATTGCTATATAATAGATAAATATTACTGTTTTCAAACTCCACCCCGGTCTTGTACATAGCATTCCGTTTTGCGAAGTTATACTAGCGTACTTACTGTCTCCTCGGGCGAACCGCTGCACAAATGCAAAGTAACTTCAGTTTAACAAACTTGTATTATGTGCACGTCTCGTATATATGATTCAATACTTACATCATTTATTATTTCAGATTTACATCATGTAATTTAAGTTGATGTAAAAATTAAAACAAAGAATGATAATAATAAAGAGAATTAATAATTGAAGCATAAATTTAATTTTATTCTTAAAAGCCAATGTAATCTTGCGCTGTAAGATACTGGACCTAATGGCATGATAGTAGCGATACAAGGCTCCCCCCCTTGGTTGTTTCTGAAATAGAAGAACAAGTGATTAGGTCTGCCGTCTTTATTTGTTGTGTTACTTGTAGAAAATGGGACACCTTATGTTTATTAGATGAGATGGTAAGATTTTTGCACCCAACTAAGATGCAGGTACTAAGCATAAACCGGTGATATAATCAGTAAGTGATATCCAGAGCTACCTTGAGGCTTTAGCCATCATAGATGTTGTTCGAGACATTATTATGCGGGTTAACGATAAATTCTGATCTATCGGTGGTACTCATACCTAATTCAGTCAGTCAGTCAGTGCACCTATCGGTAGTCTCAAATATCGCTAGAGTAATGTATTTTGTAGCCAAAGATCAGTTCGAGCTTAAAGTTTGCTAAAAGAGGTTATAATCTCGGAAGACAAGGCTCACTTTGGCTCTTTGACGCACAGCGGTCTAAATACGTTTGTAATTTGAGCAGAATCTAAAAAACGTTGCAATTAATTCTAGTGTCATAATGAAAAATGTTACAGTGAGTTTCTATGACATCGGACCGTACAGATCGGTTAAGACTTATTGGAATATAGCAACTTGGCCCGTTGAATCTATAAGTGAATCCTTACAAATATTTCGGCGTAGGTTGTCAAATGTTTTTGAACTTTATTCTACTCTGGTGTCAGACATCGATGCCTTTCTATCGCTTAGTTAGAACTTAAAACATAACAGAGTTACAACATTAGTTGCATACTTCTAATCAAGGTTTGTAAAAATAGAAAATACACTATTTTCTAATAGTCCTTAGCGATATTATCATACTCATCGCTTATATTGTTCAGAAGAAACTAATTAAAAATGTCGATAGAGAATATAATTAATTGAATCTGATAGAAAATCAGAATGATTTAATTAAGAACCGTTAACTTTCTCATAGCTCAATGAATCAAGTTTTCCTTCATTGAAGGAGATATTTTAATTAAAAAATTATCAATTTTTCAATATCCATTTTTAATTGCATTGTTATACAACCAATTATAATGTATTGATTGCATTTATTTCTATTCTTTATTCAATTGTTTTTTTTTTTTTTTTTTTTTTTTCCATTAAATGATAGTTCAAAAATAGCTTAATGGCTTATTAGATTTATTTCATTATTATAAAATAAAATTATGAACCAATAGTTGAGCTTGGTTTTTTTTTTGTTTCACAACCAACATATTATTACCTTTTCCACGTAAGAAATACGTAAGCTTCACCGAGTAATGTAGAACTATTAGTAAGTTGTCGTGTTAGGACCTTAAGGCAAGATCCAGAGCAAATCCCGGCGGGTTCCGGATAAATAATTACACTGACGTTAAAACCCGCAACCCGGCCTGTAATTAAGTACATAAATTGCAATACGCTGTACAATTATACTAGGGAATAAATGTAAAGTGTGTATGGAGCTTTAACCATTACGTTAATATAACCCGAACAAATGGAAAATTTGACGTTTCTATACGAAGCTATACGTTCAAGTATCTTACTCATTAATGCAGAATTCCGAAAAAAATATAATCTTTGCCTCTTTAAAGTGTAAGGCATTAAAAATGGTGCGCAATTATATTAATTATCTTGTGATTATGGCATATGCTGAAAGCCCGGCTCTGGGTATATGTTCTTTAGATGTGAGTAAAAAAGTGCATATAACATTTTATTTATACCTAACCTAAATAAACAAATGAATGAAGAAAAATGAGGGTCGTTTTTTTTATTAGCGGAAAAAATGTATACAAGAGTAAATCGAAAAAAAAATGAGAAAAGGTCAAGCATGGTAAACAAAGTAATCCTATAGGTACTGTCTCGCAAGTGAAGCTCCCGGGACACACTTATTGAGGTTTGGTGACAGATTTTCAAACTTTTGGTGGAGAAAATCATCGTGAAAAAACTATATCAAGGTGACAGGACATTTTCTGTAGCTTGTTTAGGCAGCTATCACCCTTAAGTCATCTTCAACTTATTATTTATTGCTTAATTTACTCAAATATATACAAAAATTTAGTTATATAAAACAAATGGTTAACAAAATAATCACGTGTATCTGTTAGTTGGTTCTCGAGATTTAAACATACTAATAATATACAGACTAGCAGATATTGTTAATTTTTATACTAAAAATGGAGAATATATAGGACATCTAAAAATATCCTGAACTCAGAGCGAGTACAAATCCCCGGGATTTTATTGTTCTGTGACCCGTCAACGCGGAGAGACAAAATGTTAAGTTACTAAAAATAGGTTAAATATTAAACAAGTCTAATTTTATTTGATTGTAGGGCATACTAGAATTTGCTACTTTAATTACCTATGTTTTGTTTTTTGGATTAACGAATTTTTTAATGTCTGAATTGTATGACTGAATCAATTGTATGTATGTATGAAATGTGTTAAGTTATCAAAGTCTCAACTATACGAAGGCTCAGTTAAATCAATTTCGATAGACTGATTTTACGTTATTCAAGCATTTCTCTCGCACATTAAAATCATTAACACAAGCATGTCGTACGTCAAATAAAGATATTAATCTATACATTAACTGACAAAGATTAAAAGAGTTACAGACATTTTACTCCTCTGTTTTTAACTATCGGTTTCCTTTTTTTGATTTGTTTAATAGCTATTGAGGAACTTTGGGTTCTGTAAATAAAAAAAGAAAATTGGACCCAGTTTTTTTTTTTTGTTTCCTCATGTTTTCAATAATTGTTATGCCTGAATTTCCACCACCAGGTGAACAATAATTTAATAAGTTATAGGACAATAACTAAAGACGAAGATAATAAGTTATAAATCGTAAATGAAGCCGCGAGAATATGTAGAAAAAACATAAACGCATAAAGTGTACCGTACATTTAAATGATAAAACATAAATTTTACTATAAAAACATTTATTTTATTAAATAGTAAGCCTAAACAAAAATATTATGCAGACTATATAAAATTATAAAATATTAAAATAGCATAGATTATTATCATATATTTTTAATTTTCAGCTGATCTCGTTGCTTTTATTACATTAGGCCCATAAAACCTTTACCACAACGCTCGCAATAATGCATTGCGTCCGCAGTGGCCACTATTGGTAAATGGATTCTTTTAATTAATATTTTCAAGCAGTACCGAATCAGAATTATTATTACTAATTTATTTCATTATACTAACTTTGTATTAACATTATATTAACTTGCAATTTCTACAGTAGTATTTATATCTATTCTATGGTCGGGTGTTGATATGTATTTTACTTTACCAGTTTACATAAATTAATTAATGATTTTTTTTAAAGTCGTTTTATTGAACTGGAAATAATTGTAATGAAAAAGTAGGCAGAGTCGCGGGCAAACGACATAAAAGTATTTATTTCATACTAGCTTCCTCGCGCTACGGCAATCGCGTTGATTTTACAATTGGGTCAAAATTGAAATTGTATTCTTGTGAAGCAATCGTACGAGATAAAGATATGTTATCACGTAGTTTAAGTTATTTGATGAACTACACTTCTCTAGTATATCGTTTTACTATAGATATAGTATACTGAGATCAGAGTATACATAAACCGTGAAAATTGACCTTTTAGCGACTAGATTACAAAATATTGATTATTTCTACTTACACGAAAGCCTAATTAATATACTTGTGAACTTTCCGTGAATAAGTCTAACTAAAGATGAAAACCCCATCGAAATCCGTTCCGTGATTTAAGAGTAGTTAGCGTATTAACATACAGAAAGAGGCTAAAAGCAACTTTGTTTCGCAATATATGTGTAGATTAAGAGGTTGCATGAAACTGGTAACTAACTTCATTTATTAAATAATATATCCGAACAACATTATTTGAAAATCAATTCCCAAACGTAGAATCAATTGAGCGTACTACTATGGTATATTTAACAGTTAATATTAGTTCTCCTTGTTGAATAATGGATTGATCCGATTACTACGGATCAAATTAATAAATGAAACGGGTACGGGACATATTATTGGCGTAGTCCATTATATTGAAACAGTTGATTGTTTGGAAAATTTTCATTCGCGTAATGGATATTTATGTTTCCAGTGACGTAGTCAGGTTAATTCAGACCCAGGGGAACTACAATAAAAATACCTTGTTTTAAAATTTAGTTATACACTCCTCTAAGAGTACAATTTGTTGATTCGGGTACTATACTATTGTTTAAAAAAAAATCAAATCAAATCTTTATTTTTAATTTAGGCCCAAAGAAGGCGCTTATGAACGTCAAAAACACTATCACCGGTTCAGAAAACATCCCAGTCGAGAAGAGCCGGCAAGAAACTCGATCTGGTTCTTTTTTTTTTAAATAAACATTTAAATATTTTTTTTAATATATTGACTAAACAAATCATAGTCATAACCAATCTTAGCGGAAGCACAGAGATGTGGGTTTCTTCCAGACATCACTGACGTTCACGTAATGTTACTTCGGGTTCTATACTATGGGTTACTTCATAATTCAATTGTAAGCAAATAATTGACGATTGACTATCAAGTCGAAAAGCTATTAGACGCTTATCCTGCTAAAGTAAGCATTTACTACAAAATAATTACGTTACATTTTATTTTTATTAAATGGAATAAGACAAATATATGCATAAATTTGTGGAAGTAAGAAATACAATGTCTTTAGAAATAAAAATGTATCGATTAAATTTTTAAAGGGAAAAATAGCGGGTGCTAATCTCAGAAACCAATTCTCGCTTTGGTTCTTTGAAGGAGCAGAGTAAATAGGCAATTAAACGCTCCAATTCATTAAGATAAAGTGCGGTAATATAAAACAAAAACACAATAATACATGTTCCCGAATCGGATATCTCTCAACTTTGGTACTTATTAAGACGATTCTCAGCAACCTGACGTCACGCGTTCGAGCCCACCGGGAAATCTTACTTACAACTCGGGTTATTATTTATATACCTTCACAGCTTCATAAGATATGAGAGGCGAGTGAAAGATAAATTCTTTTAATATCATGAACGTGACTAGCATAACAACAGGATATTATTATATACTGTAAAGGAGTGATTGGATTCGAAATTATGGAATTACTCTGAATTCAGATAGGTACGTATTTTAAAATCACCAAGCAAGTTTGACAGAATAAGAATACACACATACCTACTGAGCATAGCGAACACATGTTATGTCTATGAGAATATAGAATACAGCCAACGCAATCGAGATCCCAGTGTATTTAAAACCACGGTCCGCCAGAATACAAGCAGTGAAATCTTAAACTAGTAATGATGTGACAACCGGCGTGTTAAAGCATTCTCAACCTTATTTGTTAATATTTTTAAATTGCTGATGTTTTCTTTTTATAATGACATATATACTTTGTCAGCGTAAGGATGCCAATTAATATTATATATTTCATTCATCATGTCCTTTTTATTATAAAACTCTATTAAATAACAATATATCCGTTAATCCAATGAAATATCATTTTTAGACGGCGGCAATTAGACCATTTAATGTAATGTCACAATAGAGATGTGTACTAATTGTTTGTGTCACATAAAAAATAGGCTTAAAAATAAGTGACCAGTAAAAAAAATTAAATGTGATAAAAACATAATATCAGTTTTTTAATTTTTTTTTATACTGTATAGACTCAGTTATTTGACCACAATCTCATCTGTTTTTAAGTGGTGCTGTGGTCCAGGATGGTAGATACATTGATCCTAGAGTTCTCAAATGATGGCGCAGTGGGTAGTGCGGCCGGATTCCATGTCAGTAGACGGGGGTTCGAGCCCACCTAACCAACTCTAAAATCAGCCTAACCCTTCGGTGAAGGAAAATATCAGGAGGAAACCATAGCATTGTAGTAAGGCATTTTCTAATGATTGACCGCCTGAGTAACTACTACCCTCAAGTTAGAAAACCTATCGCCAAATATCATTAGGTATTTTCTGGCAACATCACTTGAGAACCACTATCTCTAGGCTTACTAAGTTTACCATTTTGGACCTCATCGTCACTTAACGTCAGATGAGATTGTGGTCAAAGTACTAAGCCTATACCGAGTAAAAAAATGATGCTGCCAGAACACACCTACCCAGGAATTTTTTTTACGATGTTTTTCTTCACCGAATGCTCAGGCATACTTATAAAATGGGATAGGTGGACTCAAACCTACGTCCATCAATGCGGAATCGGAATACACACCCAACTGATTTATTATAGTTTCAATTTGATTCTAGAGAGAGTGCACTATATGAAGTCACGCTTTATTACTTCGCACAAGTTTTACTATACAATTCGTATTGCTGGTAGAGGGTAGAGAATCCCCTCTCGTTCACCACCAAACATTTTAAGGCTTGTCTGATACTTTATCAGCCAAAGATTTTTGAAGTGAAAATTGCTTTAGTCGATCTTGAATAATTCTCAATATGGGAAAAACTTATAGATTCGTGTTACCAATGCTTTGTCGTCAACCGCCAACATGCTACAGTATGTCAAGTGTAGTTAGATGACGTTTCAGCACTGTCGCTTAGAGATAAATAATAAATGTTATACTTACGCAGACTATCATATCGTTTTGACTATGAATAAACTATATGAAAATGTAAATAATTATTGCTCGGTAATAGTTGTAAAAACCATAGAAATGGTATACCTATGTTAAATGTTATTTTAATAATTTCAATTAGCAAATTATGCAATTTAAACATTATGAACAGTCTTTCCAAAGTTTTCACTTCTGTTGGCAGCCGCCTAGTATTTTATTAAGATTACGTATTACATTCAATAATTATTATTCAGTTATTATTTTATCGTCTATAAATTAAATATCAATAAACAACCCAATTACGATAACAATAAGACACATAATTATGTTGATAAGGAAGACAATTGATGGACATTATGATAACTAATAATATACTATTTAATGTATGTAATCGGGAATAAGATTGTCAGAAATTATCTAAGAACGACTAACTATATTATGATTATATTACATTAAAAATTAATCAACTATTAAACATGCTTTGGTGAAAGCGCTTCGCTATAGGTAGTCGATTCATACATTACCAAACAGGCTTGCGGCAAAATTAATTGACACAAACGAAGGAAAACCGCTGGTGGCGCGTGCAGGTACCTACACTGTCGGGATTTTGCGGTTTATTGGATCGTTGGTGAAATCATATTGAAACACATTTGATCAAACATTTGAAACGTGTGTTTATTTGACTTCGTTTTAGTATACAGGGGAACGGAACTCTATTGGACATTTAGTGTTCTTGTTTTAGATTGTAAAGTCATCGTTGATTAACTTTAATTCTGTAACTTTGACGATATACGATTAATTGATTATATAGATCTGATGAGGGTTCAAACAACAGAGGTGATTCGAATGGTACTTCAGGATTGGGTTTTAAACTTCCCTATGTATTGAACTATACAACAACCTGTATAAAGCAATATCTATGATAAAAAATTCTTGTTCAATAAAGTCAACGATTTTCGAGTTATGAATCTGCTAACGGACATGTAGACAGATATAGAGACGTTGCTTGATATGTAAGGAAAAAAGAGATGAATATTATTTATTAAGAAATAATTGAATATGTAAAACAATTAAATTTAATTCACTAATAAATGTGATTTTTATATCATTCGATATAATTAAGAAAATTGGATCGTAAAAAGGTGTGATTAATCTAAATTTACACGTCCAGATTACAATACACAAGTATATCCGCTTGAAAGTCCTATATCGATTCAAGAATTATAACTACCATCTTACCATAATATTAATACGTGAAGCGAAAACATTGTTGTCCTTTTTTTACGAAAATCGCGCGAATAGAGTAGTATGAGATTTCGCAATTTATATAGAGGAGTGCAGAATGCTAACATTTATTAAAAATTATTCATAAAAAATACATTAAATTAACCCCTTGAGCACCTTCCCAGCGTTTACGCCAGCTTTCCATAGTTTTCCTATTGTCTTTCTATTGTTTCATTTTTAAGGGTACTCGACACATTAATAAAACAGTGTTCACACACTACCATTATTTTGTCACAGACACACGTCACACATCTACCATTATCCCTTACGATTACCAACGCATTGTCAATCACATGTCCGAGTTACCGAGTAGACAGAGTATTGACTTTTGAGAAGGTTTTACTTTAAGCAATAGACAATGAAAAGCAAACAAAATTGTTAACGTTTTTATGAATTATGGTCGAATTTCGATAACAGGCGAGCACTAGTAATATTAAATTTTTATTATACCAAAACACAATTGAGTTCTTAAAGATACAAAGGGCAGACAACGAACATTGGATTTAATCCAAAAACAGTCACAAAGCTAATAAAAGTCTAGCAGACAAGATTAGAAACTCAGATTGTCTGTCAGATTGCGTTCGACCTAATAAACTATAGATTGGAATTAAAGAGATCTAAATTATATGCCAAAAAAAGATAGATGTTGATCGTAATTAATTTTTCAAGTAATTGTTTTAGTTTATTACTATATTACTTCTGAGGAATAATTCAAATGCATATAAGTGAACTCTTAGGGTAAAGAATTAATGGAAGTGACGTGAGTTTAGGAAACTCTTTTAGACATGTCATGCGCATTGCAAATTCCAGAGTTAATAACTAATTATGTTACTATTGCATATTACTACTACGTACGGGTATATCGAAATCTCTAATTAAAAAAACAATATAGCCTACAGATGAAACAAACAATGATAACAAACATAAATCATTTTCACTTCTTTATATCATAAATAGTATAGAATACTTTACATGATGAATTAAAAATGTTTTTTTTACCAGTATAGTATGTACTGGCGTGCAGAGAAATTGGCTCGTATGTCGTGACGAAAAATGGCATGATGAGGACGATCTCGAATGTTTTGTGTGTGCGTATACTATACACGTTGTATTATCTCTGTGTGTGTGCGTGTGTGTAAGCAATATATACCTTTCTACTCGACTTTAGTATACTTGGAAGCCTTTTTAGACACCACTTTTGTAAAATACAATTCATATTTAGTTCCTGTTCCAGCGGCTCTGCGTATTATTTTTTTGTTCCGCACAATTATTTAATTCGTCGTTGTAAAAATGTTTTTAAACAATCACCGGAAAATAATGGACCGTTTTTTTACACTATATAAATTATTTTTCATATTCGGTATTTGGATTTTGCACATAATTTTATGTGTTTTATTCTTTTTACCCCCAACCCTTATTATTTTCCAAATATAAAAGCAGCCCCTTAAATACATCTATATGCTAGAAATTATATCGTTAAAACCGGTCCAGCTATTCCCGACATCAGCCGGAACAAACAGACAGACAGATGGACAAACAAACGAAACAAAATTTTAAAAGTTGTGTTTTGGGTATAGCTATCGTATATATATTATAATTTTTTTAATTAAAAATATTGATGTTACAAGTCACTTAATGATTTATTTCTATACATTAAACAACATAGAGACGTCGTGCGAAATGAAACCTTAAAGACAACGAAAAACCATTAAATCGTTTCCACGGTCGAAAACAATCTAATATTGTTAAGCTGTAAATTACGCCTGTAATGAAAAGACCTTTCATGTATCTAATGAAATTGTCAATAATTTATGGTTAAACAAATCATTGTATTATTGTAATGTAGTACACATTCAATAGTAATTTTAATTAATTCACAGTAACGAAGAGGCAGAAAGGAAATCTATGCTTGTTCGGGCTCATAAATTGGTTCGGGGTATGCAAAATTATTATTTTTTTATTTTGACGGTTCAAAATCCACGGATAATAAATCACTTGCTCGGACAGTGGCACGGCACATAGCAGCAGGAGCATCTTGGACACATCGGCGACAAAAGGTAAGTGTGTTTTCATCTATTTATAGTTTTATTATTTTCGGTCTAATTTTATGGGGATCAATTTCCAGCCAATTTAAAATCAAATTCAGTTATCGGGGAAGCTAGACCAACAGCACCGTGTTGGTGTGGTGGTTGCCACCCTAATGCCATTTATAAAACGATTAATATATGGATGTGAAACCGTATACAGCGGTAGCTTCATTTTTCAAAAAAAGAGAAGTTCCTCAATTCGGCTGTATGTTTTTTCAAATGTTTTTTAACGTAATTTCTCCTTCAATTGTGGACGGATTTGTAAATTTTAAACGCTATTAATTTTTTGCTTCATTATTTGCAAAACCATGCTAAACCTTTGTATTCAGTGCTTCATAAGCCCTGATAAGTATAGCTTTGAAAAAAAAAACCTTTTGTCCATTTTTACACGTACAATGTATACTTTTAAATTGTGTAATTTTGTTAGCAGAAATTTTGAACAAAACATCGGCCCGAGCTATATGCTTTATCTTGTTAAGTTATACACAATATTACATAGTCTACCTTATTTCGTTGTCCATAATAACTGAATTCTATTGATTCCAATGTACGTCCTGTGATGAAAATATAGATAAGAAGCACGTCCTATAATCGGTACAAATTAATTGATTATTGTAATGACTTACATCAAAACCATCTTCAAAAAACAAATAATTTGCGATTACTTGCAGGGGTGACAAAGCTAGAGACAATAGGAGACGATATAAACATCCTGTATAACTTATTATTACTTCTGTTGCAAACCGCGGATCGATCCAGTCAGTCCAGTTTGAGTTAAAAGTAACGAATTAGTGAATTGGAACGTGTATTTGATTCGTATTCCTGTGAAATAAACTCTTCATTAGCACAATAGAGAATTTCAGTTACTCACGGGCAAAACAATATTTTAGCATATTTTTATTTAACAAAGGGAATAAGTTAGTTATTTGAGACATAAAAAAACACAGTATATGGAACAAATGACAGGTATTTTTAAATTATTTATTACAGTCATGAATACAACTTTGTTAAGCCCAGTTTTCTATTATTCTTCTAATCTTCAGTGATATAACAAAATGGCGGTCCTTTGTTAAAACTTTCAAAGGCAGTTTTTGTGACATCTCGAATTCACACTCCGTGTCATTATTTTTAATACACTACAATTATTGTATACAATAGCCAAAATACGTAAGTCACCATCAAAATTACATAATATAGAGTGTCAAATACTGTAAGTTAATTAATAACAAACAAGGAATTACGACATGACAAAATAAAAATTGCACCATAAACTCTGAACGAAATATATTATTAAACAGTGTTACAAAGAGGAGTACATTCGTAGACAACCAAAAAAAAGTGTTACCAGAGATAAATATACAAATTACACAGAAATGTGTTCTTTATCACAACACAATATAAAAGAAAACGTCTCGTTGTCTGTACGTTAGTGCGTTTACGACTCGGGAGCTACTAGATGAAATACTCAAGCATTATGCTTTAATAAATCACAGATAATAGTTCTGGTCAAGTTTTAGTAGTACATAAAGTTTTGTTAAGAACGTTTTAATAGTGAATTTTGGGTACCTAATCAATACATTGGATTGTAGGAATAATGTAGTAAAGAAGCAAATAAATATACATAAGGTCATCACCATTATGACTTTGAAATAAAATGGAGTTCGTGCCTAACATGACCAGATGTTTTATTTCAGTTGATTATTGTTTTAATGTAATATAATTTTATTATAAAAATATATATATATATATATATATATATATATATATATATATATATATATATATATATATATATATATATATATATATATATATATATCATATTTTACTTATTACTACATGTTAAATGTTTTTAACATTAAAAATATTAAAATTAAATTATTATCATTTATTTTTTTGAGGCATTTGTGAAACTCAGTTTTCGAACTAACAAGCAACAAGAAGAGACATAGCATCTGTTCAAATTTGACAACAAATTTTCATAGAATACATTACGCGATACATTACCCGAGTTTATTCCTATGATTAATATAGTTAATTATCAAAGTAAATATTACGCGGTGCATTCTAATAATTGAAAAGTAACTATATATTATTCTCGATTATGTTTTTAAAGTAACCCAATAAACCACAGATCCCCGGATGTTTCTCGCGTCTGGTTTGTTCATTTATATCGGTTACGCTGACTTCGGTTTTCAGTTGTGGTTTTTTGATTAACTAACTGTGTTACCCGCAGCTCCATCCGCGTTTCATATATTATTCACTGCGTAATATCATTTTTTTATTACACCGAACCCTAATTACTTTCCTAAATTGTTTTTGATACTAACAGAAAGCATATTTCTCACAAATTCAAATACCTGTCAGTAAAACTGTGCATTGAATCGATTTTTTTTTTACACTTTCATGTTTTTATTTTTTACGCAGAACCCTAAAATATTTACCCTAATAATAAAAGTGACTTAAGTTACGCGGAGTAACTGCAGCTATCTGTGAAAAAAAGTTCTGTCAAAATCGGTAAAGCCGTTCCGAAGATAATTCGAAACAAACGTCTGCCAAAACGCCAAACAAACCGACAGACACAAAAATTTTAAAAAATGTGTTATTGGTATAGCAGTATACACATTGAAATGTATTTAGTAAAAATAATGATTTTGGTATTAGAAACTGACACTTCAATTTTATTTCTTAGTATAAACAAATATACTAGCAAATCCATTTGTATGCAATAATTTCTATGCTTTAATATTATTTTTCATTTCATTATTTATCTTAAACATTCAATGGTTAAGTTAAACTATTAAAAGAAACCCCTTGGAAGTCATTCTGTGCATCTTTTTCTCTGTTATCTTTATTTCTTCATATACCTACCAACTAACAAATACAAAAAATATATATACTAAAATCTGACCAGATAATATATCTACGACCTCGAAGAATTATCCTGTAAATCCGTTCAGTGGTTCTCAAGTTATAAGCCAACTAACGGACAGACAGTAACGTAATTCATGCAAGTATTAGGATGTAAAATTAAAATTGTCATCAAAATATTGTAACATAGATGAAACTATAGAATATCACAAATTATAGGAGATCAATTATGAATTGGTATGTACCATGTATACACAATAAATAATTGAAGTTTATTAACGAAGTCAAATCGTAATTGTCGAAAACGTTGAGCTGAGCGGATTGTATGTTACTATGAAATAATTGTCCATATTGACGGAATAGTGAGCCGACATGCTGAGCCTGATTCATTTATATTACAAGCTTTTATTTCACTAAACTTGTTTGTATGTGCGTTACATTTTACAGTTGAATTCTAAAAGAATTTGCTAAAAATAACATAACATAAGCTCACGCCTGTTATCCCAGAGGTGAAATAGAGAACTACAACCAGCCACATTAGTGTTTTTTTTTTGTGTAAAATAAACATTAAAAGTGAGATTTTTGTATTGATTTATGAAAAATTGTATGTACAAAAATATATATATATATATTACGCGCCCCCCGGTGGGGCTCGAACCACCAATCTTTCGGTTAACAGTCGATCGCGCTAAACAATTGCGCAACGGTGGCGATATCTATTTTGCTGAAATTTAATTACAGCTACAATAACCGTATAATATATAATAAAAATGTTACGCTAAAATCTTACACTTTTTTTAAACGTTCCGGACGTTTTTTGCCGGCTACGGTACCCCTCCGCAACGTCCCATAAGGAACTTCGATCCAATAAACCAACATCCTGATGTTAGCTGTCAACGTTTTAGTTTTTTCCATTATTACTTCAAAGACGTATAACTTCTTACGTTCGTACATAAGTAAAAACACACTTTTTTATGTTATTTATTTAAAGGTCACATATAAAACGGTCAACGGTCAAAGAATACATGCAATATTATACACATTATGTGTTTCGCGCACAATTAATTTAGTCGTGTTCGATCCGTAGTCCGTTGTAATATCAACGGGCGATATGGTTAGACCGATCGACGTACTCATAGCTTAGAGCCCGTGCCGTCGATTTTCAGCCTTAATTGACGTGCGCTGAGTCTCTTGATGGCTTTCAGCTTTTAATATTTATTAAAACATACGAATAATTTATAAAGCATATACGACATAGTGATGATAAAATCATAGCATGGTGGTTGAGTGATGTTCTCCCAAAGACGGTCATCGAGAACCTATAAATATTTTCTGGCAGTATTACATGTTAGCTAGTAGTACCTCTAGGTTTAGTTTGTTCACCATCTTGTATCAATCAATGTTTGTGTTCAAAGCGCTTTACCTATCTATGCCTACAATAAAGTTTTAAATAATCTATTCTACTAAGGGTGGAGTGGTTATATCAAAAAATCAAATCAAAATTTATTTATTCAATTTAGGCCCTAAGAAGGCGCTTATGAACGTCTAAAACACTACCACCGGTTCGGAAAACAACCCAGTCGAGAAGAGCTGTATCTACCGTTATATTTAACAAAAGTAAAATCTGCAGATATCTCCATAGTTAAAAAATGTGCTGCGTCATTTAAATTTAGTAAAAATTACGTCATAAATTAACAGTAACCATAACCCACGAAATTTGGGCGTTTAAACTTTAAACATAGTTTAATTCGATTGTCATGCCATATGTCAAAAATATAAATAATATTATCACCTTACATTGTACAAAAATTGTGTTTCTATAACTAGATATTTTGTGAGAAACCACTTCCTTCGCCTTTCAATCTTAACTATCCAGGCTGGCACAACCGTTTGGGATACCTATGTACGAGTGAAATTTGGTAATAACGACCTAATAATATCCCAATATTATCATAACAAAGTCCAACATAACCCCCTAATTTAATAAAGTATGAAAAGTAATAAATTATACTCGCTTTGCAATATTCTTGCGTCACGCAGAGTAAACTTAATAAAATGATATTTAATATTCATAAATGAATATTAAAAGGTGATAAAATGTCTATTTTAAAATTAAAATCGTGGTTAACAGAAGATTTAATATGAAATATGTATAGTGAAATTAATTATGACTTGAATGAAGAATTTAATGTAGTCTCAGTCTAATATTATAAAAGGATGTTATAACGAATTTAATATGAATTAAAATGTGTTTCAATGCATTTATTTACAACAAAATTTACAGATCAAATGTAAAAATATAAAACTAAATGAGTCCATAATAAACATACTCATGTGAAAACATGTTATAAGTTAAAAGTGCGTTGAATTGATACAATTAGTGCGAGGTATAAATTTAAATAGTTAACAGTACCGCTACTATACGATGCCCACGTGATTTAGTCATAAAAACGTAAGTGATTGAAAAGACACCGCAGTCTCCAATATTTGCAATAAAGTTAAGAGGATAAGCGGCGGCGATAAATTTGAAAAGTAGGTATTTCAGAAAGCTATTGCTATCGCGTTATACCTCAAAGTAAGAGTTATAAAACACGAAAGAGACAACTGCAGTTCGGGCTGATTTTACCTATCCAAAATAGATAAAAACATCACTTCGTAGTACCCTGTTTCCTGTTTCAAAACTGAACCGATTTTTTATTTTCTTTCAGTTGTAGAATAAGAAAGACTTATGCCTCTACATTTTGCTTTTTATCTGTTTAGAAACGAAGTTCTTTAATGCGGCTTACGTGTAGTGCGATTTAGTAGAAATCGTCACATAACGAAATGCCGTATGCTGTGCATGTGTTTGTGTGTGTGTTAGTTTATTCATGTCAAATGTCAGTTTTATAGTATATGTTACGCGTGCGCTATGCTAATCTAGCATGAGTTTTTAATTTATTCGGTTAGGAGGCTGTCTGTGAAGGAAAATTACTTGAAAACGTATTTGTTTACGATTTCACGAAATTTACACGTGACTGTACATGTTTCTTCATAGACGGCCTCCTCAATGACTCCATTAAAAACTAATAATTTCTATTTTAACTAAGAACTTCGTTCCTGAGGGATGCATTTTTTTTTCATTTTATGAAATTTTTTAGACGAACGTCTGAAAATGACGGTAATAATCAAGATTTTTTTTTTCATTTTCAAATGCTCCTAGTTTCTACAATAACTAATTTATGGGAAAAATCAACGGGCAAGGGGGTGGTGGATATATATAATTTAATATAAAAATATTTACCATAATGCTATAATATTATCAAGGGAGGACACAGGGGACTACGTTTGTATAGAATAAACGTCCCTCCCATTTCCCCTTAAGGGCTCATGAAACAAGATTTTACAAGAGAATAGTTAACACATCTATTTAGTTAATCTATGAGAGCTATAACACTCTTCACTCGTCGATTAAACGGGTAATTACGTCATAACCGAACCCAAACTAGATATCCAAATTACGTTATAAGTTAATAATTTTCGATACTGGCGAGTACCCGAAACTTATTATGTATCTTATCTTTATGAAATGTGAATTCTCCTGATTTTATTTTGATTTTCATAGCTTGTCAACTACCGAACGAGACAGTTAAAATAGATCAAATCCTTCCTTGAGTTAAATTTTGAGATATGAACATATTTATGTAGGTCGGCATGACAGGGACGACCAACGATAGATAACAGATCTCTCGGCGGTCGCCACTTGAATTGTATTGTGATTATCATCAGTCACAATGCCGTCGCTTTTTCGACATACTATAAAAAAAATACATAGACATACCAAAAAATATGTCAATAATTAAATTACTTTATTTTATTTAAGATAATTTTCTTTTATTATTTCTAACAATGATATTAATAATTTGTTATATTGTTATATATAAGTAATTTTAGCCTATGAATTGCTTATTAATATTTACTTTATTTATTTAAATTTTACAAAATCGATAAATAGTTAAAGTCAAACAGATTTTTCTTATTTATATTTTACACAATTTCGTTTTTTTTTTTTAATTGTGCCTATCGATTGTGTCTATAATGTGTAATTAATAGCCTATCGATTTCTCAGATCGACAGATAGTAAAAACAAGAAAATATTTTTTAATGGCAGATTCGAGATTTTTAATGGCTAAACATAACAAACGGCACAATGTTTATAAAACACAAACTAAACATAATATAGCCTACAGATTTATTATAAGCACCGTATTAATATCAAATAATAAAACCGTTACTGATGTTAATTGGTTAACGAACCAATCGGATTAATGGGATCTGATGATCAAAGATATATAAGAGAACGCCTCAATAATTCTCTGTCTTGAACGAATAAAGATGAAATCAATTATTTAATATTAATTCAAGTCCCAAAAAAATGTTTCTTCGGTTGTGTGGTCAAATAATAATTAAAATTGCAGGATTAAATTTTAGATAATATTCCGACTAGAACATCGAATCTGTTGACTTTAAGAAATAATATAGAACGGCTTATAGATTAGTGCATGAAGTGATTGTATTGTTTTTTATATGGGCTTTTGACATAAGTCATATCAGCCCCATCATAACTTAATAATACTAAGATTAATTTCCTTAGATACATCATCTTGTAAAAAAAAGTACATTCAATTCACGAAGCATTTTAGCATTCTCATTAGTAGGATTTACCAAAATGTTATGGAATATTCTTATATTTAATATTAACTTAAACTTATCAATAAAATTTATCCTAACATTATTATTTTTAAAATTGACATTATTGAAGTGTAATGTGATCGTAGCATTTATACGCGGAAACAGAATATAATAAACAGAATACAATTTAAGAGTTAAATGCAAAATTATCATACCAGTATTTACTCTGACGAAAATTGAAAATATTAAAGAAATTTCGTTCGGCTTTTTTTAAAACCTCTGTAACACCGGCGTGACTCGTAGCTGACGGATTAAAATTGAAATTAAATTTCATTTCCAACGTAAGATATAATTTGCTTTCAAAATAAAGCACGTTTACTATTGTACTACGTATATACATTGAATTGGCTTTATCATTTTATGTGAGGCGTATTATCAATTGCAACGTTTTTCTTTGATATGTTTTTTGTTTGTTGGCTTATAACTGTTTTAGATGGTTTTTTTTAATTCATAGGTATTATCTCTGGCTAGAGTTTAGTGTATGTTTTGTTAAATTAGATTATACATGGAGAAAATTATAAAGTCAATATTGAACCAAATCGACACAAAAATGTCCACCAGCATACTCCATTGCAAAACTTTTTCGAAACTATTAGAGAGGTGAGACATATGAACAATGAAGTAAAATAGGGATATAGACTAAGTGTTTTTTTTACTATCCCTAAAAAAAAACAGTTCAAAAATAAGGCTAAAACTGATTTAAAAATACAATAAACTCTGGGCTTAAATATGGAACTTACGGGTATTTTATTTTAACCCATAAAGATAGAGTTACATATACTGTAATATGACCTCAAGCTTTAAGTGTTTCATACAAGCCTTATACTAATTCGTTTTATAAGAAAGGGTTAGAGCATCCCCTTTTAATATCCACTGAAAATTTTAAATGCTTGTATCAAATTTAAAACAGAATATTATTAGGCGAAAAAATTAGTTCACGTATTCCAATAAATTAAAGCCCATTACCGTATTGTGAAGAATACTGCTATATACAGGCAAAGCCGCAGGGTTCAGCTTGTTCGCTATAAATCCCAGTTACACGACAGATGCTTTATCAATAATTCGTATATACGCACGTAGTTTATATTATATTTTCTAAAAGAAATCGGTAATTCAATTTCACCAGCCAACGTGCAATGTCAATATAAATCACGTTAAAGTACAATATACTGGCCTCTCTAGTCTACAATCTAATCCCGGGTTAAGATATTTATTGTACACTAAGTTTAGCCAAGCGTTTCGCTTGTCGCCTTCTCGCAATATCTGTCCACCGGCTTTAAGTCAGTGCGTAGGCCTTTTGTGTTTGCTTTTTATGAAAGTATACAGCTAAGATTACCAAAAAAAAACATTTGAAACTAAAAACGGTAAATAGCCCATCCATTCATGACTTTATGACTTCTGACAATATAAGTCGGTGATTACAGCTGTAAAATATGCCAATATTTTTTTCCGGCTGCTGTTCAAAATGTGTTCCGACTTCGTACTGAAATACTAGATATAAGCGACCTTAACTAAAGTTACACTGGATCAACTAGCAAAATAATTTACTTTTTGTATTCATTAAAATAAACAGTTCAAATAAAACGCAAGATTCTTCCTACATAAATTATTTTAGTCAGTGAATATATTCTTAATATGAAGCGATGATGGCTTCGTAGTAATCATCATCGGGAATCATAAACCTGAGCGAAATATAAAAGAAAACCTTATAATTAAATTATGTTTAGACAGTAGAACATTACTCTCTAATACTCGCTTGACTAAACCTTAAGTTAAAAATCAACCGCTAAGTACATATAGGTATGTTCTGGTAGAATCATTTAGTAGCCAGTTCTTCTATGCTTAGTGTGTTACAGTTAGAAACAATATAAAAAATACCATTACATTTTTAATAGATATATAAAGTCGTATACAAATGAAACAATCGATATTATGAGACAATTTAGCGAAATATTTTAACGAATGATTGTTTGATCTCCAAATCTTCTGGTAGTAAGTACCCAATTAATCCATTGAAAAAATGCAAAGTTCATGAAACATTTCAATGGACTAAATGAGATGAAAAATAGATAATAATGTAATATTAATCTAACACTAATCTAATAAACTAATACTGGTATTGATCGACATAGTATCTGAGTAGCTAGTACCCCGGACAGCATCGTTCAATATAACCTGACCTCATATAATCGGATATAACAGGTACTGATATTAACGTCCGTTAAAGTTATAACCGCAGTCCGATCTCCGGTATAAAGTTAAACCGTTTTATAAATTTCCTCCCCGGATACCGACTCAACGAGATTAGAAATAAGCCGGGGGAAGGTTTTCTTTTCACGCTTATTTTGCTACGTTCATTTTTTAGACAATGTGAGCGAATAAATGCGATGTCAGGCTATGAATAGAACGAGTTTAGAATTTAATAAACGATTTTTTGGTTAAAAAAATTAAGTGTATGCCGGAGATAGATTCACTTCCACGTAATATATACAGGCAAATTTTGGATGATTGAGCAAATACGATTGTTTGTCCCTAATATGACACATTTGCCCATGGAACATTTTTTTTACTACTGAGGCACTTCCACAGTCTTTCCGGCAAAATCCACTGCTCTGTTTGCTATATGGCAGGGGTCGGACAACAAGTAAAGTTTACATAAAATTGTCCTGAAACGATTTTATCATAATTATCTACACCCGTTTATACATACCGGCAGCGGCCCAGGCCCCAACTTGAGAGACCCCTGTATCCAGCCCCTTTGCAATATGGTGACACTTTCATACACCAATGTAACCCCTGCACACTACACGCCTAGTACTTAGAAATTCGTAGGCCCTCTTATCTACCGTAGGTTTAGCTTAGTCAAAATTTTCCGAAGTATACGGTTCAGATAGGAACCAAAACTAAAGTCTGTAACCCTTTGGTGCACGACTCTCGTGGCTGAGTATTCTAAGCGCTAGGCTCAAAAATTTTCTGTCATATCACATTAATCTAATATCTTTAGCAAATCTAACTAAGAAAATCTACGTATCGAAGTTTATCAGTTGCCCGTTTCTTTTTATGTATTTAATCGAACTATTTGCCTGTTGAGTCTTAATGGTATCATTTGTTAGTGTGATGAGCATTGAAAGTAGTCAGGTGAAAATAACTGTACGCCCAAGGATATTACAAAGGTGCGAACCTCTGCTTAGACTTTTTTCTGCATGCAATTCGCGGAATAACCGTAGTTTAAAACTGATTAGTCTATCATACTAACTATAAATGTTTATATCTTTATTCATTTGTAAACATAATATTCTTATGTAAATCCTAGTTTACTGGTAATTGTTTATTGAAAATCACAGACTGGGTGAATTATTTATTTATAATATGTATATTGAGAAAATTATGTAATGCGAAAAAATAAAATTCTAAGATACAAGCGCTTCTTGATTTTTGATGATAGTCGAGAGAAGATACACTATCCCATTCCTGGAAAGTGAGGTGTAACGCTCTGCCTCTAGGATAGATTTAAAATTATTTTAAGTTTCTCAGTTTTGGTTAGATCCCAATTTTGTTGTCATTAGTCCATCTTATATATGATCTGTTATCTGATGTGACATTAATAGAATCAGTTTATTATTATTAGTCCTCATTATTCTAAATCGAACTAGCCGTGGACTTGAAAATAAGTCTCCCTCTTAGAATGTATGTTTGTACTATGTAGGTGAATATTTCTATGTGTGGGGGGAAGAGGTTATAGCCTGTTGGGCGTTAATCACTTCTCTTCCCCTCGGATGAATGCTTCTCTTTGAGAAGTGGGTGAAGAGGTGGTGGCAGAGAGCCTGTGGGTCAGGCAGAGATAATCTCCCCCCCATCCCCAACCGGGCTAAAAATGGACGAGGCCCAGTTGGGCCTGCCGCAGGAGGCGACGCGGTGAATGCAATCGCGATCCCGTATCGTCCCCTGCGAATGCGGCGGGCGGCTCCGGGGGATTTAGTGGGTATTTCCGGCGCTTCTCGCCGGGTGATTGCCACACTAGTGTGGAGACGTCCCTCCACACCCCCTTACCATTTTCATTGGGGGACCCCGTTCCTCCTAATGAATTTGGTAAGGGTAGTGCGTAAATGCATTCCGCTCGTAAAAAAAAAAGGTGAGTATTTATATATTACAAGAAAAACTAACAACTAACAACAAGAAGTTAGATTAAAAACAAAAAAATACAAAATGATATTTACAAGTTTTCACAAATATTAATGAAGATAAATAAATACAATATAAATAGTGCATATGCAACATGCAGATTTAAATTAATATTGCAATGAAGAAAAGTATTCACACGTAAGAAGTCTCGTAAGTTCGCGAACCGTGGTATTGAAGATGCCGATATTCGCGGTCCTAGAAATTATGTTGAAGCACATGCACGCTCTAATAAAGAATCTGTTTTGCCTATAATTACACCGTGTTGTTGTAAAATATCTGATTGTCTTAATGCTTAAACAAGAGGTTCGCAACGGATTGCCGAGGTATCCAAGCAGTTCTGGAGAGTCGGCAGTACCATTTTAGTGTTTACAATATATATTTAGATCTGGGTATATAGGAATAGAGACTAGGTCTCAATTATCATACCTTAAAGTCCCGTCAAACGTAAAGGCGTGCCACGTTCTTAGAATAGTAAGTGTATATCCAGATTTACTTAGAGAAGCTCTAGCTGTTCTAGATATAATCTGATATGATGATCCTGACTGTCAATATTTTCGCATCTATTAGTGGTAGTTCTCCTTCTTGTAACGTACTTTATTTAGTATCAGATGAAGTCTAGTTATTTTGCCGAGCTCGTATACAAAATGTATGTCAGACTAGAGGACTGCTTTCCAGATAGAACAGAGCTTGGCTTAAGAGGTACTCACTTCCGAGGTTATCAATTTACTTAGAATGTTGCGTTAAAGAACCAAATACCTTCAATTTCAAATCTATATACAGAATAGACAAATTTAATACTGAGTTATTCCAAACACTGTAAAAGCGATTGTATATTATGTATCGAAAACTATTTACGTAAGTTCTGTACAAACCATTAACGCATGACATAAATCAAAAGGTCCCCTTTGAAAATGTCAACGTTTACTAACAATACAGGACATTCCCGTTGCAGGGAGATCGAGTTGACCGCATAAATCGGATCGGATTAATTCGATGTAATTCCAATGGAACACGAGCAAACGTGTACATTGAAATGATGTTTATAATTATCTCTCTATAATTTATAATAGCGTTAATAATTCAATCGGTTTGTATTCGCAGTTTTGATTTACATTTAAAATCAAATTTTCTACCTTGATTTTTAACTGGTGTTGATTTTATTTTTAATGAAAATTACAAAAAAAATTTTGAAGATATACATAAGATATATAATAAGAAATATATCTATAGGTAAAGCCGATTCTAAGAAATCTCGTTTAAGAGATAAAACTATATATAACATAAATAGAAACTTGACAAGCTTTGTGTTGTCTTATTTTTGTTTGTCACCGAAATACTCTTGTCTTTGCGGTTATTACTCTATCAGAGTAGTATTTGGTAAAATATCAGTGGGACTCAAATAAACTAGCGATATAAAGCGAATAAAGTAGCGATAATTTTTTGTTAAATGGTATAGGCTCAGTTCTTTTACCACAATCTCACCTTATCTTAAGTAACTATGTGGTCCTAGCCCAGATGTACTAGTGGTGGTAGAATATTTACAAGTTATGGCGGTCTAAGTTGAACAGGTTTTAATAATGGGTCCTTGCGGTGACAATCACAGCTCCTTGGAGATTCATCTAAAATCAATGAAACAAAAAAAATACTTTTATGGATAGATAATCTTGTGCCTGATCTAAGATTTTTTTTTTCAAAATTAACAAAATGTCGGCCTCAGGATTTTTTTTTCTGATTTTCGGGAAAAAAACCAACAATTAATTGTTTATAAAAAATCGAAATTTTAAAACAAAAATCCTTCGATCAGGCACTAGCTTTTTATGTTTTCTAAAAGCTGTATAAGTTTCATTCAAATATATCGAGCGGTTTTTTAATTACAGTGGTCACCAGTTCAAAAAACATAGTTTTGAGAAAAACGCATTTAAAGTTTTACAGTCGATTTATGTACATTAATATGAATAATTTTAATACTTACACTGTCATCTATTCCTGGTCCATATAACAGTTCTTCAGCCGGTGTAGAACTTTCTAAAACATCAATTTGTTGTTGTCTACGTAGCATTCTACCTTCGCGAGTGTTGTCGTTAGCGCGCTGATCAGCTACTTTTACACGTGCACTATCGGTTTTTTCGGTATACCGATGCAAATTAGGCCCACAGTTAAGTCCCAGTGTGTTCATTATTACTAATAATGACTTTGTACCTTCATTAAAAATACTAATAGATACGTATACACCAATTTAAACAATGTTAAAAACTAGTATTGATAGTTTTTGGGCATATTTTCCACACTAGTTGGTTGAAGCTCTCATTATTGTTTTGATTAAATCCACCTACACATCTTGAAAGTTAATTTTCATTACTAAGATCTTCATAAATAGGCTTGATAGCTTCTAACACTTCAGGAGGTAAGGGAATATTTAGGTATAAATACATATACATCGAACCGGTCAGATACTCGTAACAATAGAACCCAAGAAACGTTTCAAAATCAAATCAAAATCAAAATTTATTTATTCAATTTAGGCCCTAAGAAGGCGCTTATGAACGTCTAAAACACTACTACCGGTTCGGAAAACAACCCAGTCGAGAAGAGCCGGCAAGAAACTCGATCTGGTTCTTTTTTTTTATAAATATAATATATATCATTTTTTTTGTCAAATAAAAAACTATACAAATCGTAGTCTTAATAATGTTAGTGGAAGCACAGAGATGTGGGTTAATTCCAGACATCACTATCGTTCACATAATGATCCACCCTGTAATAACCTTTTGAGATTAAAACTTGTTTGACATAATACTTGAACTTATTGTCAGGTAAATCGGTAATGTTACTTGGGATCTTATTGTATAACCGAATACTATTACCTATAAAGCTTTTATTACACTTACTTAACCTAAAGCGTGGGACGGCCAACTTGTCTTTACTTCTAATATTAAAATTATGACGATCATTCACTAGATCTAGCTTGTCTAAATTTTTACGAATATGCATTATGTTATCGAAGATGTATTGGGAGGGCAAAGTTAAGATATCATATTCTTGAAACTTGTTCTTTAGAGATTCGCGAGGTCCCATATTATAGATTGCTTGAACAGCTCTGTTTTGTAACGTAAAAATGGTGTCTACCTCTGCTGCTGTACCCCACAGCAAAATACCGTAAGACATTAAGCTGTGAAAGTAAGCAAAGTAGACTAACTTAGCAGTAGCAATATCCGTCAACTGGCGAATTTTTCGAACCGCAAAAGCAGCGGAACTAAGCCTTCCTGGCAAAGTTTTAATATGCGGACCCCATTGTAACTTATTATTGCACATTGGGCAACATACATTTTATACATTTCGTTTTCTTAGTGTTAAGAAGTAAATTATTTAAGGCAAACCATTTGAAAATGTTTGCTAGTGTATTATTTAAGTGCTTAATCTCTGAATTTTTTCTTCTGCAGCTGCCGCTAGCTACCTGTTCTCGGAAATATCAGACCGCTGGAGAGCCTTTTATTCTTCGCTGAATAACTCGAAAGATAAAGATATTTGTCGGATTCACTTCAAACTTTCAGAGAATATTTTTAAAATACTATACTTCGTGAAAATGCAAAAAAAAAAAAAAATTCTGACTACCTCTAATCCTTTAAATAAGGTACAGATATACAGTTCGAGTCTCTAGGATTGATTCCCAAAATACGTCCACGATATCCTAGTCAGGTTCCACAGACGGGCTGTTTTCATTGTCAATTATGCAGATATCATTGAGTAGATCGAACCGCTTCAGGTGCAGAGTAAAATCGCATTCTACCGTGCATATCTTGGCGAAAGTTCTAATGGTATTCACCATTACGGCACAAATTAAGAAGTTCGCAATATCTTATCTTTGTCGTGCTGTGAAGCTGTGGAAGAGTTTCGTAACTAGCGTGTTTCCTCTTTCTTACAGTATCAAATATGTTTCCCTCACATACACGCTCTTCTTTTTAATTTCTTCTAACGTTTGAATGCAATCATACAATTTATATTGAACAGCTATTTACTTAAAAGTGCTTTTTTTTTTTTTTATTGTTAACGCATTGCTAATTGACATAGATTAGAACAGAACTGGAAAGAGAGCAGAAGACTGAAAAAAGTAATGATTATGGTGATTCAAAATTGATTAACTGTTTATAAATTGACCCCGAAGTAATTATTTTCATTACGTCCCTGCTTTACTACACTAAGTACACGGGCCATATCAAAGGGGCTGCTAATTACAAACTAACGAGATGAGGACGGTCTAACGATTAATGCTTTCTGCTTAATTAACAAACATCTTCTTTTGTTCCTATCACAGTCTTACTATAACACGTCTATAAATGTCGTCGAGTTCATTAGTTTTCCTCGAGGAATATTAATATTTATTTAATATATTTTCGTAATGTTGTTATCTTATTTAGATATTAGTAGAATCTTACTTGATGTTAAGTCTGCAGTTTTACTGCAAATATATTTCAATATAACCAGGAAATTTCCTTTTTTATAGTCGGCATTTTTTAAGAGGATAACCGTATTAATTAGTCGATATTAAATTGCTCAAGATCGAGTTGGAGGGAATCAGAACACAGTAATCAATTCAAAGATTTCTGCTTTTTGGAAAGACAAATGTGGCAGAGGTACTATCGCAGTCGGGCCTTCTTTAAATTGAAATATATAAGTAGATATCAATAATGTTTACCAAATATACCCAAACCCAAACTCCAATATTATAATAATTAAATGAATTGAAATATGTCATAACATTCAAGTGTGTCGCTCCCAGTTGTTTTGTAACAGCAGATACATATATGAACGGACTAAACATAACCATCTGGCTATTCACGACGCGTCCAATTTAGCTAATTAACTACTGGTTGTGTTCTATAATCGCTAAACATAATAATACACTGAGCAGTGGCCTAAATTATAAGTGCTCGATAACTAGTTAACACACGATAGCGATTGTCAGACTTTATTGGTCACTGATTAGAGACAAAGATAGAATTTCCTGCTTTCATATCCCTGGCTAACATGTGTAATGGTCATGTTGATTCGTGATTACATATTATAACCAATACGAATGTTTATCTATGATATAGTTAAAATGAATTGACTATATGACTTGAGAGGTGTACCATAACTATGGGCTGTATAACTTACAATTGTACCAATCTAGCTGTTTATTTTGTCATATATTATCCAGAAGTAAGACTAGAAGATGAGATTTTCACATTAAAACGTGCTTCTTTGTATTGACACACTACACTACCAAAGATTAGCTGGAAAAAGGCTTAGACTAGCGGAATAACAACGTATTGATTGCAGTCTGAGTACAGTTAATAAATATAACATCTATACTATTAAAAAAGTGTCTGTTTGTAATTTGATTTTTTTTTAATAAATAGATATGAATGTATATACGATACCTATACAAAATTACAATTTTTAAAATTTTGTTTGTAATGGGTAATCTCCGGAAAGGACGGATCGATTTTGACGGGACTTGTTTTGGTCGATAGCTGAAGTTACACCGGGTAACTTAGGGTACTCTTAATTTTCGCAAATAATTAAGGTTCCGCGTAAAAAAATCCGACTCAGAGCATAGTTTTACGGGCAAGTCTTTGTAAGAAATATTTTTACTTTATCTTAGTACTAAAAGGTTTTGTTGGAAAATAACTAGGGCTTCATATAAAAAAATTAAAACACAGTGAAGAACATACTTAACGCGGGCGCAGCCGTGGTCACACAGCTAGTAATGAATAATACCAAAGGCTAATGAGAAATGATTACTTCGTAAGGAAATCATACAGACTTTATTAATATTCTAGTCAGTAATACAATGAAGTGGGGACGAATAGAAACAAAAGGTAATGAACTTGGTTCTCTATATATACGACGTAATTTACTGAACAATATCACCTAACGCACGTCATTGACGTACTGAAAAAAACCTATCACTGTGACTCGTTTCGGTACGTTTCTTATATGGATCAACCAATAAATAATCAGACACTTAGTTCTTTATATAAAGATAGGTTGTTCGCTTTTCTGGGACCTTAAAAAAACTATTCTTGAAGTGTCTGTCTTCGTTTATCATCGTCATATAGTTGCTACCTTGCTTAAAGAATCTTTTACAAAAATCGTTTACTCTCATAACTTGTAACATTCGCATGAAAATCGACGTTTGCAGAGGTCACTCTACCGGCACTGATTGGTACAACATCCGGATTATGGGTGCACGTGTACCCTGCCTATTTAGGTACTTTGTTGAAAACCAAATGCTAGGATAGCTTAGTAGATACTGTAATCAGCCTTAGCTTATAATGAACATAAACTTTAGGATGAAAACATAGGTAACACGGTTATTGGTTGTAAAATATTCTCTATGAATGACCTGTGTAGTTATCATTAGATAATCGATGTACTCTGTGAGCTGCATTTGGGACCCAGCCTCGTTATCGGGTTTAGTGTATCAAGATCTTTAAGTAGTCTTTATATAAATAGGCAAAAGTATAACAAATTTAGTTCTATTTTCTTCTCTGTTTGGTAGCTATTGACGAGCTATAGTTAATAACAAAGTTTGATAACAGTTTTTTTCTACAAATTTGTAATAATCATTATGGTCTAATTTCATTATCAACGGATGAACATTATTTATTTCAAATTTGATGTGATATTGATAGTAATGTAAGAAGTACATGTTGCTGATGTTCGATTCATTCACACAAAGCGTTTTGGATCATAGTTCATAAAGGAAGCCACGAATGAATGGAATAAGCTACTTGCATCTGTGCTACCCTAATCCAAAACATTGTAATATAGGGATTTGGAACAGAAGAGCGAACCAGTTTTTACTAAACGAGCGGAATCATCGTCGATCTCATGCTTACTTTTTATCGAATGTGATTGAGGCCAAACGCCGAGCAGTTATAAAAAAAGAATAAAATAAAATAACTCATGTCTCGTAATATACACTTATAATAAAAGGCTAACGAGACGAAATCTATACATTGACGATATTTAAGAAAAAATACTATGTGGGAGCTTCAGAATCGACTACAGAACACATTTCGATAGTTCAAAATTTACCAGCACCTAAGGAAAGCGAAAATCCACTCATCCATTCCCAAGCATGAAAATCATTATTCGTTCACCTGCGAACCTACATCAACTGACTTAGACGATGATTCGTTTGATACAAATTCCATACTAGATAGTCAGATTAGCTTTGATCTCGATATGTCATCTGATGATACAAATGAAAAAAAAATTTGGTGTATCTTAGAAGAACAAACAAATCAATTGCCGTAAGTAGTAGCTCACATTCTGATGATGACTCAAGCTCAAGTTCTGATTGTGATTCAGATAGTACGGTAGGTGTTTTTTTATCAGATGACAGCGTAAAAGATCCCGACAACCAAATTAAATCTCCAGCTAAGTCAGATTCAAAGAATGATTCCGCAGGGACCATTGAAATACAGGGTTTTTCACCAAAGCCGGGGACTTCTAGAGTATTCTAGAGTACGTATCCACCGAGCTCTTTATAAACAAAAACGGTTTAGACCTAGTTAAAATTATATAGATAACATTGGCCTATATTAGTATTTGAATGAATAAGCTTTTATTTATTTTTCAGATAATATGGATAAGGTAGCTCTTAGCTGTAACAAGCAACCACGCAGCATAAGCAACCAGCTAGCTGGCAACAACATTCACCCATCCAAGTTCAGCATCGATACCAACTTACCAAGCGTCATTGATCAACAAGCCTGCGTCAATAACCAGTCACCAATTACCTGTTATTTGTTCGCCAATCACGCAAAACTTCTGAACCGAATTCGATGAAAGTTGGCATTGATATTTATTGCATCCAGGGGGACAACATAGGCTGTTTTCTGAGTTGCAAGCGCGTAAAGACGCGGGTACATATAGTACATATTATATGTTTTCAGTATTAGCTTTCATTTGTAACAATTCGACGCTTATCCATTTCCATCAATTTGGTTCACTTGTTATGTAAATTGTGAGGGGCAGTCGGGCCCGAGGGGCGCATCGCAACGATCACCGCTATTATGACGCGCGATTGGCCAAATTTGCCTTCAAATTGACACTACGGAATATATTATGCGCTTTGTCGAAGAATTGGAATCGATCCAAGCTATACTTTACTTTTGAAAACATCTTTTATTATTACATTGTTAGTTATGAATGAACGATTGTAGTTTTTCGAGATATGAATCTACAAGGATTTCAAAATTAATCATGTAAATTAAATAATATATGATGCATGTATTTTTATTGGACCATTGAAACATGCTTAATCAATATGCAGTGATTAACAGTGGTTTTTTGATGGAATAGGGGGCAAACGAGCTGACAGGTCACCTGATGGTAAGTGATCACCGCCACCCACAACACCAAAGGAATCACAGGTGTGTTGCTGGCCTTTAAGGTATGAGTAGGCTCTCTTCTTGAAGGTTCCCAAGTCGTACCGGTCCGGAAATAACGCCAACGCAAGTTGGTTGTGCACGGCAGCAGCAGATTTTAATCCGAACAATTCCTCGGAACTTTTCATGGTAAATCCAATATAGAGTGCATAGATATCCCACGTATCTTCGCAATGCCAGTGGATCAAGTCGATCAGGAAGAACTTAGTTATTGACATTAGGAGAGGATTTTCTTGTACACCACTCTTGGACTAAATAATTTATTTTATTGCCTTGCACTGTTGGTAGCTTGACAGATTATAACTATAATCACTTGCTCCTGAATATTCTTAATGTATGCCATAATTTATTATCTTCTCTATTACTGAAGAATAATACTTTACACCGCGATTCAGTAAACTAAACAGCGAATAACATTATTCAATACATCTTGTTCCATCAATTCTTAAAAGTCGTAACGCTAATCGCTTTTACAATCAAGTTAGGTTTTACAATAAAGTGCCAAAAAACATTACGATTTACTGAACATTAGGTTCAGCCAACACGTAATAAAAGTTTTAATTTGCAAAGGTTGTTATACAGTGAACGATTGAGATGTCTGGAGTGACACTCTACTCTGCTCATGTCTTAATAAACTTTATAATTATGCGATGAACAGTTCCATTAAAAAACAAATGATAAAAAATCTGATATATATAATTTTAGATATTATGCATACTTTTGTTATATTTTAAAACACATACAAAATTAACTACGAACTTAGGTAGAAGTGCAACATGCGTTCACCGTTCACAAAATAATATTATTTAAAAAAGTATCGTAAAACTTACAATATACAGTTTCAAGAATACTTCGGGGAGCTTTAATTTTCAGGTAAAGTTTTTGCTTGTTCATCAAAATTTATTCTGTTTTAGTATGACTTTTGCATTGTTTATAATTAGACCCCATTTTAATAGGCGAAGAGAGACTTCACTTTATAATGCTTCTTTGTAAGTTTGAAGAAGTTAGTAACAGAGGCAATTTTAGAAGCTTATTTTTTCTTTACAGACTTACTTTATTGTTATAATTAACATTTCTTAGAACTTCGATGGAAATAATTTTTTTAATAATTTTATTATGAACATTTATTCAAGTAAAATCTAAAACTCAGCAATTTACGTTACTTAATATTCAATATAAAATGACCTCACGTCCGATATACATGAAGCAACAGCAAGGTTGTGTCTGTTACATTGGTTAGAAAATATCTGGTCAATGATAAATTTAAACAGCTAACTATCAATAAAAACATTAAAGTTTGTTCTGTTACTTTAGAATATTCTTTATCCATTATTTCTCGACCCGTGAATCAATTTGATTGTAGATGAACCACATAGATTTATAAATAAATTTATCAGTGCTGGAGAATGAGTTGTCATTCTCATTGGTGACCATGTATTCTCCCACACACAAAATTAGTTAATACAACTATTATTTTGAAAGCAGAATTTTAGTTATTTGGAATAGTAAATTCTTAATAAGGAAATGCAAATGATTCCTGATAGCTAGGGAATACTGAAGGTGATGCTGACGAATTATTCATTCCGAATACATTCTGTTTGCCACCACTTACTAATTAACCGACGCCTAATTGAGTAACGAACTCTCCTCGACTTGCTAAATAGTCGACGGCGACTAGGTGCTAGTATCTGGAGTAAGGGATGAGCGACGACGAGCATTTGTGAGGATATAACTGTGAGAGAATGCTGAATCTGTAATAGTTATTTCAAAGACAACAAATATCAACGTGAGTACAAATTTTATAATTATCGTGATCGTGATTAAATCCATGATAACCAATTTATGTAACCAATAAATCAAATAAACGATTTAAGCGACGATGCCACAGTTGGTAGTGCGGTAGGATTCTACGTCCATGGACTCAGGTTCAAACCCACCTAACTCTAAAATGAGCCTGAGCTTTCAGTGAAGTAAAACATCGAAAGGAAATCACATTCTGGGTCACATCGTAAATTAATATCAGGCGAGATTGTGGTTAAATCACTTTAAAAAAGACAAACCAATATAGTATTATATACACAAAGAGCTCATCAGAGCATTTACTCAGCGCAAAGCTGAAGAAGCCCTGATGCTCAGTAGGAATCAGCTACGAATATTAATGAGAGCACTAACTGGGCACTGTTGTTTGGGCAAGCATATGCACAACATCGGTGTCCAGAACACAAGAGAGTGCAGGTTCTGTGAAATAGCAGACGAAACACCAAAGCACATCTTGTGTGAATGTGATCCATTAATACCCATACGTAACCGAATTCTGGGGGTAAGCATGTGTTGCTCCCGGATGAGGTACAGACGCTCTCTGCCAAAAAAGATACTACAGTATATTCAGGTTGTAGGTCTAGGCAGTGAGGTTTAGCAATATAGAGGCGATTACTGACTATGTCGCAGTGATACAGGACTGAATAAGCCTGCATAGCCCCTTTTTCGAATAATAATAATAATAATGTGATACACGACTAGTAAAATCGTATTCATAATGTGCTCACAAGAATTCGAAAAACAGTTCTCTTGTCCTTATAAATTTATAAAAAAAGTGCAATGATGCAATTATTTGATGATTTGTTAGATAAAATAAAATTTGATAATTGAACAGACTGATTCTCTATTGTACCACGGCCCACAGTCGACTATTCGCGACTGTGCAAATTCGTTATCACAGCTATTCTTGCTAAATATATTCCACTACTAATTGTGATTATGCTCAACACTAAAGTCAGACTTACATTTAATATAATTTCCTTTGCAGGAACGCCTTTGTCCTATTCCTTTTGTTCTAACATTAGGTTCCATATTATTCTTACAAATTATGTTATAATAGAGACATAACGCTATACTGTGAAAATTAAATTTAAATGTGTTCTATCCAAATTTTAAAAATACGTTTTCTCTCTCTAGTTAAGTTGGCAGAGCATTTACGCAGAAACTTATCAGATTTATCGATCAGTTACTTAATCAGTGTTCGCTCAATGATCGAAATAAGAGTTTAATCTTTATTTAAAAATTAATAAAAAAAAACTTACAAGTTTCATTTTTATTTCATTTACAATAAACCTCATTAGTAGCTACCAAACATATCATATTAAATCGTTGCATGAATAGTTTCAAAAAGGCTTAAATTGTTTTACATTTGCCTATTTATGCCGAGAGTAAAATACTTATGATTTACACTTAATTTCGGTGAAATAATTGGTGGTATTGCTAAAAATGTCCTACTTTATATTTCTTTCTTATTTTTCCCATCTTGTGATGTTATTTTAACCTTTTTATAATATATATAACGTAATAAATGTATCAGAGTAAACGAGTAAACATATCTATCGAAGCAACAAAAACTTTTGGAGTAAAAAGTAGAAAAAAAGTAGAATCATTAAGTAACCAATAAAGTTTATGCCAAAACTCCTTCCACTTTTACTTGAACTTAGTTTCTGCTTTCAATGATTCTACAAAATACAAGCCGCAACAAATATTTAGTTATTTCAGAGGGTTGATTTTTTTTGAGGGAAAATAAATAAAAGAATTTACCTAAAAGCCAAATACAGAAACGATTCCAACAAAACCGGATTACGGTCAGTTCAGTGAACATTCGTTTGGACAAAATTAATCGGCCCTGATGATTATATAAATGGCAGGAAGTGGAACGAAACGGATTTTCTAAATTTTTATTGTAGTGTTTTATTATTTTTTATCACGATCGCATCTGATATTAAGAGACCATGCGGTTACACAAAGTTACACACTAAGTTACACAAAGATTAAGAAACTTATAAATGTTTTTTTACCTAAGCGAATCTTTAGATAATTTGTTAGGTTTTCTCCTTGTTTTTGTATATGGAGAATCTTACACCAAATAGTGCGTTATGTTAGGGTTCTACTGTCTAAAACTCCCATGGTGAGATTTCGATCACCTATTTGGCCAGGGAGTAGGAACTTCTTTCGTATTGTTGCGGGCTTTGCTTTGAGGGCCTCCTTCTGCAGAGTGAGAGATCGAGTAATTAGATTTTTTACTTGGAGATGTAAGACAGTTAAGTAAGTATTAGATTTTCTGATTCGGTTATAGCTTCAAACCATAAACATAAACAGATTTCACATATTAGCGATCTATACGATATCATTACCCTTCCTCTTACAGGCACTGAGTGATTCATGGAAGAATTATAAACAGAATACTCCTTTGTCAAATGATAACAAAATCAACTCAATTACGAACTCACTTGACCATATCATGAACAGAATATGTGAGCAAATTGTTTGACTTATCTTTGACTTTAGCGTTCCGCCACATTCGGCTACTAACTTTACTTGGTGATGTGATAAGGAAAGGTCTCCTTCTCAGGTGTTGTTATTAGAGCGTACTTACTTGGCGACACATTTTCAACACGCATTAGGGAATGCCCAAAATTATTAAAGAAAGTGGAGATTTAACAAAATTTGATTGAAATATGTATGCAAATGTAAAATTTAATTTCCCTTACAGCGTGTTGCTTCCACCATGGGTCGTATAAATCAAGTTCTAACTGGAGGGGGGTTTTTTGCCTCTCATTGTTTCGTTCGTCCGCAAACGGATGCCGCCGTCGCCTCGCAATTTATCACCACTTTAAGAGTTTGGATGTAGCCAGAGATACAAACAAAAAAGGCTGACGAACATTACCGTTGGTTGAACGCGGATTGTACTAGTTTATTCATTACAACTGATATTATCTTATGTCTGAACTATTTTGTCTTACTCGCATGTGAATTGTTTTGGCGCGCTGAATTATTTTTAATCCATACTATGTACCTAATGGGTGTCCTCGTTTTAAGTATACAAAAGTAATGGTAGCGACTGCCAATAATTTTTTAACTATCGGAAAAGCTCTTGTCGCCGCTGACAGCGCCATACAAAGGCACTGCATACACTAGCATCATACTGCACACGCAAGGTACACGGGTTCAATAAGAGACCCTTTTTCATTTATTTTTTCATTACTTTTGGGTTCATAACTTTAATTATCATCAAGAAAGGTTAAAGTAGTGTTTTGTTATCGAGGCTTTACTAAAAAAATATATGCTGAAACCTCACTACAACTATATGGCACTGTTTAATCGATTACATTAACATAAGCTTATACAAGTTTTAGGTTTTAACGTGAACACTTCTTTAGCCCCGTTGTGATTTCAAACTCGATGAAACGAAAAAGTGTCATTAAAAAGAGACAAACACATACACCTATAGAATTTATCGTGTGAGAGAACGAGATAGAATATTACATTACACGGTCTTTTATCATTTTAATAACAATTTTTTTCACCTTACTTGGAGTCTGTATAATGTTACGGTAAATAACAAAAGATAAAATAATGTTAAAACTATAAAATCATAAACAATGCTACAATTATCTTAAACCTAAAGTTCTACATTCGCTACATAGAAGATTCCTCTTCTGAAGCTTCCACTTTTACCGAGTGTGAACTACGCACATGATTTTAATCTAATGGAATATGAATAAGCTATAGTGATCTGTGTTTTCGTTTCAAAATAAACAAAGCCAATAACATCGACTACTTAACTTAAAATAACTTAACTAAATTAACTTTGTTTATATTAATATTAAATTAATTATTTATTATTAAATTATAAAATAATTTCCATGTGTTAACATACTTATTTACATATGTTTAGCGTTTTACTGATGTTAAGCCGCAAATGGTAACTTGCTAAACTTTGAAAATTTGGTTTTTAAGTTCACTTGGCCAAAATACACATATAAGCGCTTGCAAGTGGTACTTACCAGACACCTTATTGGCAAAAGGTTTTGTTGCCATGCTATGGTTTCATCATGATCTTAGAGCATATAACTTGATTATGCATTTGGAATCATGAATTTGTTCCTGAAAGTAATTTCAAAATTTAAAAAATATTAGAACAAACAATACAGATATGTTAAGAAGGTTCATCATCTCCCTACCCTATTCCCACTTTTATTTGGGGTCGGCGCAACATGTCTTCCTCTTCCATTCCTCTCTATTTTATGTCATCTCCGCATTCACTCCTTTTCTAAACATATCATCTTTCACACAGTCCATCCATCTTTTCTTTGGTCTTCCCCTTCCCATGTAACCGTCCACATTCATATCCAATACCTTTCTTACAACATTCTCTTTCTCCCTGCGCATCACATGTCCATACCAGGATAAACGACGGCCTCTTAACTTGTCTGTTATTGGCGCCACTTTCAAACTTCTTCTAATATACTCATTCCTAATCCTGTCCATTCTTGTTACCCCCACACCATCCATCTCAACATTCGCATCTCAGCTGCATGTAATCTTCTTTCGTCCGTCAACTTTATGGGGTAACATTCTGATCCATTCAAGACGACAGGTCGTATTAAGTTCTTGTAAATCGTCCACTTTAATTTAAAGGGGTAAGATAAGAAGGATAAGAAGGTTAACACTATTAATCTCATTTCGACACGTGGCCAAAAGATTCATGCAAAAAACAAACGAGCCAGGAAACTCGTAATAAGTATAATTAGGTCGCATGATTTCTGCCTCAAGATCTGATTACTTTAGTGCCTATCGTTGTCGTCAATTAAAACAATAAATGAAAATAAAACAATAGCTAAACAAGAGAAACATAAGACGCAACGGGCTTCTGGAAGTTTCCTCAGAAAGGCCAAAACCGTCGTCTTATTGTACTCGAATGATTATGAACCAACATCTTTCTGGTTACCAATAACTAATCTAACTTAACAAAGCATTGTAATTAAAACTTCGGCTTCTTTGAGAAGACCCGCTCGAGGCATCTGTACACCGTTAATTATTAATCTATCCAAATATTATGAACTTTATTATATTTTATGTAAATTTCAGATTGGTTTTAAATTAGATCAGGTCAATAGGCAGTATCGAAATATTTAATTAGTCAATTTATTAAAGAACAATCGCGACCAGATAATAGGACTAAGATTCTAGATAAATACTAACCTTACAGTAACTCTCAAAGTTAGCCATAGGATTTCTTTTATGTTGAGGAAAACCCATATCAGTGCTTACCACGGTGGGCAGAAGACGAGTTATACGGGAGCCCCCACACTAAAAACCCTAATGTGCCTCAGTACCTCTTACCAATGGTGACGAATAACGCCTTCGTATTATCCATGACTTCGACGAGTTACCCTTCAAAAGAAGCTCCCTGATGAGCCCATTGCCTCTTGCAATCATCCAATAACACCCGTTCCAATTTTATAAAGAGCTTCTTGGTAATTGTTTTATGAGTTTTTATTTATCATTTTGCTTCATAGTTCACCCATCCGGAACCCCTACCAAACATTTTTTTTAATGGTTATGTTTTAATCTTTTTAAATGTTTTCATTCTCTGAAATTTATTAATACCTTGTTATTCCTCGGTAGTTTTTAAATAGGTTTTATTTTTTTTCACTTTTTAAAGAGTTTTTATTCCTCTCAATTATATTCATTTGTTCTCAATTTCTATTATTGTCTGTCCTTAGACTGATATCTTATTTTAGTTTGATTATATTATACTCGCATAGCTGTGAATCACGATGAACATTATATGAAGTAGTTGTTTGTGCTAGATTTAAATAAAAACTGTTTATATTTTTTTTAACAAGTTTTGACGCACCGTTTTATTAATGGAAAACCTTTTTAATATTAATTCAGACTCATCACCTCATTGTTTAACTTCTAATGAAATTACCGTTTTTTTGGAACGTACGTTCTTTAAAATTAGAGTTAGCGTAACAAAAAGTAAATTTTTGCATAAGTAAGAGGTGTCGCGTCACTTTTATAATCCAATTTAAACAGAAAAACTCTCTATTTATGAGCTTTTAATATTCCTATCACGTGATTTTGTATATAAATAACTTAGCATCATCTTCAATTATAATTTAGTGGCAAGGGTGCTCGGCGCGACCTCGGTGTGCAGTCGGCGTTGGTGGTCGCTCCCTTGCCAGCAGTTTGTTTAATTACTTCAGCTCGTTTTTCATAACTGTGTAATATCTAGTTTACGAACATGTTACAGGCTCTGTACATTTATTTATGACCGTAGCTTCGTCCACATATATATCGAAAGTCGCTTTCAGCATCTGCCTTTATGTTTATAACACTACCTTCTCCTAAACCACTTAATGGACTTTGATGCGGTTTTCATCGTTTGCCACATGTTATTTCACAGAAGGTTTATATTTATAATATATGTTAATTAAGCTTTTATTTGAGTAAAAAAATCAGTATTTAGATACCAAGTCGCCAAATTCATGGCTATGTAATCTTACTAAATCTTACTAAATCTAGGCTAAATCTTAAGTGATACATCAAAATTATGTAATAAAGAATAATGGTTCTTCACAAATCCTACAGAAAACTTCCTGGTAGTATATTATTAGCTTAATGATTAACTCACAATAAAACAGTTTCTGAGATAAAGTAAACGGCGGGTAGGAAGGCTGGTGGCGAGATAAGTCAATGAGAACACAAATCTTATTGGGAAGACTGATGCAAAACAGAGAAAGGATTATTCCCTGCAGTGGGATGATAAAAACTTCGATTGATAAATGCATTACTTTGCGCAAACCTATTGTAAATAATATGGTTGATGTTACTTCCAAAAGACGTGCCAGCTGAAAATCGTTTGAAACTGAATTAGCAACGTAACATCAACCATATTATTATGATAAAAACTATTGGTGATGATGATGATGTAAATTTGAATTTAATATATCTGTGGTCAGTTTTCCCTTTTACCTACTTTCTTTCCCGCCATATAATATTCTCTATGAAAATCAAGACGCACGCCTTAACAAGGAACACAAGAGGTTAAATGGTTTTCAAATTAGCCCTTCCTTTGTTGTGTGTTAATGGAAAATTTCTTCTCACTAAAAAACATTTTTTTGTACAATTAAGTGAAAGAACACTATAAAAACATTATATAAATAAAAGATGTCCTCTTTCCTCGTTTAGGTTTTATTAAAAACCGTTTTCAACTAAAGCTATTTTTCGACCGCCCCTTTTAATTTACGCTAATTTGACAGTTCAATTAACTTAATTCAACGTGGCTTCGTTCGAGGGTTTTTAAGCTGCCAATTTTTAAATTAACGAGTTTTATTATTAAGCGGTTAATTTTGTTTGAATTTTGAAAGTAAAAAAAAAATGTTTTTACAATAATCCATCTGTAGGCAATTATTTTTAATTTGTTTGTTTTTAGAATACTTTTATTTGGTTATACTCGAAGTTTCAGTGCATGAACTAACCATAAATTAGGAGATCAGCAGGACAAGAATTCAATATTGCCTGATAAATTACCAAACTTAAGTTGTGGAAAATGAATGATGGACATTGCTGGTTAAACCGATGCCCGATGCTCCATCCATCCAGTAGCGAGATGTTGCTGAATACACAAAACCGCGTAGGTGTTAGGAGCCAGTGCGGTATCGTGACCGGCGAAGTACGCGTTTGCCATAGATTAAATGCCCCTAGATATTTGTTAAATTATATAAGTAATTCTGTATCATTAAAATACACCACCACTATGTGACACTCTGCCAAACTATATATTTTATGTCACCAATATACTAGAAAACCAACAGGTTCATAAATTGCAATCACGTGAGCAGGCTTCCAACAACATAGACCGTGACCTGGTAAAGACATCCGTTTGTTGTGAAGTTTCTATTGCTAGGAATAGAGGTATTTCAACTGGCATTATAATAAAAATCATAAGATGTGTGTCTTAGGTTAAGTGGAGTGCAGTGCAAAGCTGATTCGAACGAAATGAAACATAGGTGATAGAGTTATGAAAAAAACAGCATGGAATAATATTCTCAATTCTGTTAAACAGGTCATCCGTATGACCCGCCCTCGTCGGACAATTTGCGAAATTTTTAGATGTTTTTCCCCCTCCTATATTTCATGTTTTCTTTGGAGGATCTCTTCCGTGTAAACAGATTTTAATGATTGGATGAGCACATGGGCAAATGTTCATAATATAATTGTACAATCAGTTTTGTGGTTTGATAATATATTATATTTTTTTATAGAAATAGTTATGTATAGGAATATAAAGCAATGAAGCGATTATAGCGTAGTTAGTAGTGTGATTAAGTTCCACGTAGATGGACGCAGATTGGATTTTTTTTTCGAACTAGCTAATGCTGTTGACCCGAAGGGCCTTTAAAGCTTCACCGAACTATATCGAACCCATCTATCCAATTGTACAATGAAGCTTAACTCTGAGTAAAGGAAAACATTGTTAAGAAACCATAGCATGGTCGTAGAATATTTTTCTATTAATACCCACTTAGGTAGCATCCAGTATTAAGTTACAAAACAATACGTGTGATCCTGCAGTGTCACTAGAAAGCCTGTGTCTCCAAGCTTAGCGAGCTTACCATCCTCGATCATATTACCACTTAACATCAGGTAAGATTATGGTCACAGCGCTGATCCTATACAGTATAAAAAACAATAATGCAATGGCTCAGTGATAATGTGATCAGATACTACATCGATTGACATGGGTTTGATTCACTTGTTGCATTATATAATGAACCATATCATGAACGTAACCCATTTCTTAATGAACTTTAAATTTTTTAATGTATTTTCAAGCTTGATATGTGTATTCCAGCATCACTTGAAATCCGATTCCTTGTTTATTAGTAACGTGTCTTATTGTCGTATCTTAGGTCAAGTCATCACTTCACATAAGGTGGGTTGTGGATATATTTCATTAGATCTATACGGTAAAAAAAACTATACATGTTTGCGGTCTCGATTGGGTTTTAACAAATTATATTCTTGCTAATGAAGTGTATTGAAGTGTTAAGATATAAAAATACACTAAAATGTGGCAAGAAACGTAATGTTCGTAACCTTTCTCTTCACTATTATCCTTTTATCTTTCTAAATACTTCATATTATATAAGCAATTATATATTAAAATATACTCAGCGAAAGTACATGAAATTTAACAAAAGAACGATGTAAATTATTTGAGCTTTTCTCGAGTTATAAAGTAACAAATAGACAGGTAGCGAAAGACATAATCTTTTATAATAGGTAAAAAATGGAGACTTGGTATAGAGTGATAGTAAATTTCATTGGATTAAACAATACTTTTTTAACATAATTTTAAACTCTCTTTTTCTTAGTACACATGACAATGGTGTAGATGGACAAAAAAAATAGTAAAACAAAAAGAAAACATCTACAATTTCTTAATAACGTTACCCGAGCTGAATCTCCAAAAGATTGGCAGAACATGTACGGATTTAATCGCGCCTGCTATTAGTATTCGGGGCAACAATAGCAATATATTGTGACCAGTCTCAGCACCAATCAGGCGTATAACCAACTTATCCAATAACCTATGATGGTATTATTCTGGTCTCTCATCAGAACGCGATCGAGCAAATCATAATCGATCCGTCTATTCAAAATTTATTTTACAATGTTGATATTTTTAAAACTGTTTTAATTATATTCATTACTTTATTAATATAAAGTTTACTAAGACTGTTTTTTTAATAGTGTAGATTGTCCACAGGAACATTTTCATCTCTTATACATCAATCAACAAGATATAAATATGTTCTTTTTTATATTCAATTGTGATTTTCAAAGCATAAAACGTGTTATAAATAACTAAGTGCTGCTTGTGACTGAGTGATTTTATAGCTAAAAAAATACCAATAAACAATATAATTTGTGGTACATTAGTATGGATCGATTTCGGCCATAATATTATACAGTTATATTCAGTTAAATGTACGTCGTACAGTCTGGTACACGTGGGCAGGGTAGCGGACCATGCCCGCCGTGAGCCCGAGACTCTGTACAATACGCGCTGCTGCAGCCTTAGGGTATTCCCGGTGCTTCAAACCGGGTGAGTCCAACATATCCCTCCCACTTCAAAGGCAGGGGAAGCGTAAAAGCATTTCACCACTTAAGGGTAACGGTAGAGTTTGGCAAGGGCACGAAGTTAGGTAACCTCGTCGTGGTATACTCTGAGCTACAGCGGCCGATAGTATTATACAGGGGATACTCCACCCAGTATCCCTCACTCTGCAGTCAAGCAGGCAGGATGGAACCCGACTATTCCGTCACCGTTAACTATATTGTAATCTTAGGACCGTTTACGTTGGCTCGAACTAAAAACGAGCGCCTAGGCTTCACCACATTGCCTGCGAAGATAACCACTTTTAAAAATTAGTCTAGCCAAACTCGCTTCAAGGCCGCCATTCTTGAAGAACACCATGTTAAATAATTACAAAGGCTGAGGTTGTGGAAGGCAATAAACACGTAAGGGGTGGCGGGGGGTCTCTTTCTGGTGTCTCTCGCTAGGGTTCATCTAAGCGATACCCGTGCTCCTCGGCAATAAATGCTAAGGACAACCAGCTGCTTTTCTTCTTCGATGGCGATCATGATCACAACGACTGTAAAAAAAAAGACTGATACAATTAATACAATTGTATTTATTAAGTAGGTTGCTTAACCACTTCGTTTCGTCTAAACTAAATATTAGTAATTCATAAAAAGGAATTTATGATTTATTTATACAACATAATCGCGTTCTCTACGAATTTTGTTAAATTCCTCTCGCTGTTTAAGTGTGATTGACGTAAACTATATGTTCACATTTACAATATACGACGAACTGAAGCTTGTTCGTTTTGTTTAGCGTAAAAGAAATGTTGATGTAGCTATTTAGAGTTATAAAATGTGTTCTAATATTCATTCTTTTGGTAAAATGCACCTTTATAGCAAATTTAATTGAAATCTTTTGAGAGTATATCAAATATATCAAGGCATACATTCATAACATTATTGGTTATTGTTTATTGGTTTAGCACTACCAAGTTTTTATAGAATACCTTTTTATTCTCAATGTCAATTATACTTTGTTGTAATTTACGTAGTGTAAAAAGAATTAAGTCGAATATTGCGCTAGTTAACATAGATACTGAAAAAATTCTTTACTGCACAGAGAAGAAATACAGATGAAATAAAACATTTTAAATATTCACACGGCTGTTTAAATATTTTAAACGCGTATAAGATACGATATAGCTGAATACCATGTATATCTCGAACCGGCCATCGTTCGTTTCGAAGTATTGGATCGATCAAGAATCTCCTCCCGTAATAGGGCCGCCGCGATGTTTCTGATGTACCGATTCATATTCGAAACACGCGCACGTCCGATAGAAACCGTATCTTATGTTATTAATATCGAGCTTTTATATTTTCATTAAATCCATCCCTATGTTTATATTTATTTATGTTTCTTTTTTACTTTTTTTTTTCACTTTCGCCACTAGTCATGATTAAAAAAATATTAATAACTAGTACAACGTCGTCACGGTTGTACGAACAAATTATTTCGCGAGATTCAAACCTATACGTCAATGGTAAAATGTATTTATTGCTTTATAGTAAACTGTTAGTGAACAGTAGACTGGATTTAGAAGCACTATATTTAAGTAATATGTATTAAAAATATGTTATAAACAATTAAGTTTATGTTTTCGATTTCGATCAAACCAACATTAAATTTTTATATAGTTATATAGGTCATTTTATATGGATAATCAGTATACTGCAGTATACTGTTTTTTCTATTTTGTTAAATTTATTGTCAATATTAATTACGGTCACAACATATGCTTGCGGAGGCGGTCTTAAAAGGTAAATGCACTGACAGTTGTTTATAATGAGAATGAAATTAATGTATTGGCCACTGGCGATCCTGTTTTAATAAAGAAATAATCATAAATTGATAACATTTATCATAATTAATTAATAAACAAGATAATATAATTAGTAAATATTTTTTTAAATAGAAATAACTACAAAAAGCAACGGGTGGTGTAACTTTTATATTTAAAATACAATGACTGGTTTTATATTACACCAGAGTCCTGTAAAATAAAATACATTTTACAGTTAAGAAATAATTAATAATTATCTTAGCCTCCTTATAACATCTACATATCACGCTAACATAAGCCTCCATAATTCCTCTAAACATTTTTTTTCGTTCGGGGAAATCCGTCATTTGTACCAGCCCAATACGGAGGACAACAGACAGGTTATGTGGACTGACTGCATCCACTAAAAATCCCAACACGCCCTATTAGCGTTAGTTGCCAGAGGCCACTGGTATCACTTTTGCATTCATCCATGATCCCAGACAAGCGCAGGCTAAATAGGGACCTCAGAACCTCGCCCACTAATTTTTTAATGAGGTTTATTTCCTCTCTATTTTTTAACGAAGTTTTATTTTTCACGACGGTTCAAAACAGAGCTTCTTCGGAGTATATTTTGATAGATTTTGTTTTCTTCGAAGCCCAGGTCCTTGACCCCAGTCGGAACGGATAACCATGGTCCTGGTATTAAGAAGCAGTTGGAGGTGGCAGGAGAAATAAGCTCCATCTCCACCTCATCCAGCCCGTCTTGTGTCCTTTTATAAGAGCAACGGAGTGCTAGGAGAAGTGACGCCATGCAAGCTATCAGCCGTCGTTAACTTTCTGACAACTTGCTGTCAGCTTCAGCCAAAATTTAAGACCGTTGCCTGGGTTACACCACGTGGGGGCTACCTGAGTTTCCGCCCCACTAGTCTAGAGCTATGCTAAATCAAGCTTCCTCTGATGTCAAATACGCGTGGGTGAATCAAATCTTTTACGGAAATATAAATGTCATAAAAGAAAGCACTATTTATTTTCATTACAAGAAAAGCTCAACCGTAAATAGGTAAACCATTAGCAAAAACTATTTCATTAAAAGTACAAATACATTATATTATATTTATAAAATGCTTCATATTTGAAATAATAATAATATATGAATAAAGTAAAATAACGAAAGAGTTACAGATGAGGATTATTTAATCTAAAATATCTCTGAATAAGATTGTCAATACGATCTTCTACCGGATATTACAATATCGAGACATGACGCCGATATAATGAAAATATTATTTACCCTTATATATTAAAGTAATATATGTTATATTTGCGTCACAACATGATAATTTTTAAACTTATTTACGTAATTATTTATTTTAAATTAGATTTCTTTTATTATACATATAATACAAAATTTTTGTTACATATTTAAGAAATCGAACAAATTTTAAGGATAAAAGTAAATTAAAGCAAAAGTGAAACTACCGTCAATCAACCTACGATATATAGATAGATGTATTAACCACTAGCTGTGCCCGCAACTTCATCTGCGTGGAATAGTGACTTTGGGCAGTATTTTTCGGATTTTGGTTTACTCTGGATTATAATCACCGTCGTTACATCGTATAGCCATCGGGGAACAAAGCATACAGACTGCTAGAATTATTGACATGTGATATAGCCGCATAAAGCTGACCGTGCGAAAAACAGCTAATACTTAGATCCACAACAGCGTCTGAACATAGGCTTTATTAATTGTCATCGCGAAACTGGTCATAAGCTCACTGGAAACTGGACTCGTTTAAAACTAAACTGAAAATTGTTTGGAATGAGGGGAACCCGAGTAATAAAAACACTACCACCAGTTAAATCTCTGCTTCTATCAGGTTTCGCAGAATCAGAAATTTAAAAGAGAAAAATTCACTTTTAATCTAGGTTTACTGCAAAGTTTTGGCGGCCTTAAATTTCTTAGCAGCATTATGGGTAAGCCGACTTTAAATTTATTTTATGAGCTGGTAGTCCAGGAGCACTGAGGGATTCTAAAAATTCTACTGGGTAATTGGTAGATTCTTCATCTTTCATAACTCTGTTAATGGAGATATACTCTACATTATCCTCCGAAACAAAGCTCAAAACTTCAGCATTTATTGCTGCTGCTTGGTCGTTTCGTTGACTTAAAATAGCTCTTTCGCAAAGCCATGAATTTTCGCAAGTTAGTATTTGCGTTGCGTTTCCATACACGGATGATATGAGGTCTCGCATTCATGAAACTTCGCAGCATAGGTTTGCGTTTAGAACAAATTTTGCTTGTTCCTGCGGATACACACCGTTACCGATCTCAAGTTACTATAGAGAAAACATAGTAGCAATAGATACAACAATTTCATCTAATTTGTATCTGGTATGAATAAAACTGTAAGGCTGATATTTTTTATTATAATTGTTATGCTAGTGCTTGGATTAACTTGGTAGAGTCTTAAATTGTACCCATCCTGACCATTGAAATATATCAAAGGATACTGCAGGGCATCATATGCTCGGTGTGTTTCACAAATACGTTGTAAGCGATCACCATGAGTGCACTGCACGATGTCACGTCTATCACATTCCTGATTGACTAATATTACTGCAACTTCGTCTGCAACGGGGACATTGCACTTTTCACGATGTTCTTCCGCAGGACGTCTATCAGCCTTATTTATAACTTTATAATTGTTATTTTGGCCTTGTGGTTCTATTGCGGCTTTGATACTTCTGACATATGGATTTACTTGACATAACATAACATATTCTCAAGTTAAAATATAAAGTTGATGTTCAGCTGAGGAATGTTATGATGTCGCATATGGGCCTGTTCTTATATCATTTCTGCTGCACCGGGAGAGGTTGGATCTTTTTAGAGGCATTCGTACAATCAGTAGTAATTAGTACTAACTCAGCGTTATTTAGTAAACACATACTTATCATAAATAAAAAAAAATACTTACAGATTATTACACAGTTTAACTTTATTACAGTTTAATAACTATTAAGACGTATTATTCTAACCTATTAATTATCAAAAATAAGAGAAATATCTAATAGATACATTTATGTATTAATTAATCGCAAATTACTAAATTGTTTTTTAAACATAAAAATTAAAAACTTGTACAAACTTGTATTTACAGTTTAACTACGTGTTTACCTAATTTGAAAACTAATTAACCTATACTATATACATACAATATGTATTTACAAACCCTAAAATATAAATAAATAAAATTAGTAAACAGTCAGTGTTATCGAATGCAACTGTTACGCCATGCGCCTCCGAAAACGGTCCGGCTCTCGACGTGCTTTATCTATACATATATAAACAACCCAAAATGCCAGCCTAACCTGAACCCTATTTCCTATGAATGATGATATATATCTGAGTTCAACTTAAATTGGAATATCAAAATTTCCGAAACTGTTTATTTTTAACTTCTATTTATTATCAAATTTTATTATTATATGATCATACTTTTATATATTCCATTATAGAGTTTAGTAAAGTTTCATACAATGCATCTGAACAGAGAAAGAATTTAGATAGAATTAATGTTCAACGTGATTCTTTAAATTGACATAACTTTCTTATTTATGTACCGATTGACATGAAACAAACACTAAATGTTAAGTGAAGCTTTCTACAATATATTAGTGAAAACTGCATCTAAATAGGATAAGCCGTTTCTGAGATTAGCGTGCACAAACGCACAGACAAACAGACAAAAATTTTAAGAATCATTGTTTTGGGTCCTATTTGCGTTTATGAAGGTCCTAATAATATTTTTTCTCATATATCTTCCATGTACAGACAGCGATCCGTTACATTTTTATTATATGTATAGAATATGTATAGATAATCTATTTTGGTATATTAAAAGTTGTACGTTGTTATAACAATTTATACTATTTAAATAGTACTGTATTTTCTTTAAGAAAAAGACAATTTTATTTTTGTTTCCTTCCATTGTCACGACGAAGCGCATAAGTAAGACGCGTAATCTGATTTACATGTGGAACATAGATAGATTATAGGTATAATTTAATGCCTTTGGTGAAATATTTATAAGTTTATGATGGCATCTATTATAATAGCCATTATCTTCCAACATTTTAATTAAAATATCATTTATAACGAATAATTGTGAGGAATGAAAAATATTAATTGCGAGCAAAGTCGCATGGATAGCTAGTATGAACGTAAAAGTTAAACAAGTACTCGCAGTCGAGAGAACAGCACAAAAAAAATTTCATTGTAAACACAAAAATAACATTCTAACAGGAAGTCCCTTATGTTAAGAAGCATATTTAATTAATTTTTCAATAATATCTGTTATAATTTACGTAACGATGGGCAAAAACATTTAAACCAATTTTATTGCAATACAAGATTAATATCAGACTTAACATGAAGAAAAATCTGAAGTGAATCTCGTCATACCTAATAATGGTATAACGACAATTATAAAAAAAAACTGACTTTTAGCCAAATCAAAATGGTAACGTACCATCAAATTCATTTGCACACGAACGATATATATTCACAATATAATTGAAATGAAAGATATATATTTATATATGAAACACAAAGAAGTATATAGTTGTACGTATATATTTCCTTAATGGAAATGTTAGTTTAGGAAAAGGTTAAAGAGGTATTAAGAGATTAATTCTGTTGAAGATCCCTTAGGAGATATTGTATAGAAAATCGTATTTACGTAAAGCGAACATTTATTGAGGAGGAATTAATAAGCTAACAGCGTATTTTATTCAGGCAACCAGGTTTTCGCTAATGGTCATTTATAAAAAAGATTTTTCTAGTTGAAGCTTTCTCGCTGCTTTTTTTATGCTGCATAGCAGCAAACAGGTGTTCGATCTACTTGATATTTTTTTTTTTTTTTTTTTTTTTTTTTTTTTTTTTTTTTTTTTTTTAAGACGAGGTCAGAGACATTTTAAGACATTATCAGAGATTATGATACTACTTTAATTTGTTATTCTATTTGTTTCGTTTGATCACTTTATTTGCTATTTTTTTGTTGCGAATTTTATAAACTGGTCTTTCGTTTCCTTATTGTTTATCATATCTTCTACTTGATATTTAGCGATTGCTACTTTCTCCAGGTCCTTCTTTTCCGCAGTTGTTAACCCATTTGCAGCAATCGTAACCCTCAATGGTAATCGCTCTTTTGGCCCGAGTTGTCTGATGCCAATTTTTGCGATATACTGTCAGACGTATCGTCTATTGAATATTTAAGGACTGTTCTAGTATTTCATCCATCCATCCGTCCATTCAACCGTAAGACGTAAGACTGCTGGATATAAATCTCCCAGAAAAAGAGGTTTGCCATAATTGTCACGCTTCGTTAGCGATCGCAGTCAGGTGTTTATGGTACTCAATGGATGCTGCTGCCCATCCCCTGGTTTATCTCTTAATCGCCTTTTACGACACCCACTGAAAGATTTGAGCTGATACTCTTCTTAGCCAGCATTATACAGCGCGCTCTTAGCCGCCATCACACAAATATTAAATATGCAAAATTTTAGATATTTTTGACTTGTCTCTCACTTATTAAGAATAGCAAGAAAAGTTCTTAATCTAAATATGTGTTCTGATAGTGAGCTGCTCCGGCACCATAATATCTGAGTTGGACTCAATACTAGTTAGAAAGTTTTATTATTTTACAACATGTATATAACATGTTATTTGTGAATAATAGACGTGGTTATTAGAGAGCGGCGTGGCGCCACTGTCAAAACTAGAGCGAAATACATTAATTTATTAAAATGTTCATACTAATTACGAAGTATAATGTATTATGTAAATTTTATTCATGTTAGAATTATGTGAATTGTTTTATCTTCGTAGTTATATTTATGTTTCTGACACATTGTTTCGAAGAATATATAAATGATTGCATTAAAATTATACCTAGAATATTTATCAACTTTAACATTGACATTTTTGTAGTCACAAACATCCAAAATATTCGTAGGTACAAAATATTTTTTTGAGGAAAAAAAAAAAACACGTTTACAAGATTATTATCATAGTCATAAAGCGATTTATAGAAAATGTATTAAAATATATCACTAGAATTTGTCTAATTTAGGTACATGGCCGCCCCATTCATAAACCGTTTTATCGCGCATCGGTTCATCGAGCAATGTGGCCAATCTACTATCACTTAAGTTTACAATTCTTCGCGAAATGCCAGTAACTCCAGTAGTTCTGCGGATCTCCTCAATCCTGATTTGATCACGCAGTGAAACACTTAATATAATTCTCACCATTTTTTTTTTGAGAAACCTTGAGCTTTCTTTGGAGTGATTAGATCTGAATGCCGTACGTCATCATTGTTAACACAAACTAATAGAAGTCTTTCGTTTTGAGACACTGCAGTATTTCGAACGAGATAATTCCTCGTTACTTTATAAGCAAGTTATAAATACGGCCCAGAAGGTTTAATTTCCACGACTGAATAACAAGAAAACATGATTTTTGTTTATATAACTTTAGTTCACAGATATCTCATTTGTTTTGCGGCTCCGTCCCATCAACAGACGGATATCTCATTTGTTTTAAATTATGTTGTTTTGAACTAATATGTTGTGTATCCTTAACGGCAGTGTGTTGGATTGTGTTCATAGGACGGTATCGTCCGTTGAGAGAGAACCCTACATCACGACAGTGCGGATGATAACGCGCGAAAGATCCGACCGCGGCCCAAGCGGGACATTAACCCAGTAATGTCAGCGCTGGGACTCATCGGACCTTCTTGCTTAGTTGCCGCGGTTAGCTTTAGTTAACCAACTTTGTTGTTAGCCCGGACTGTTGTTTTAATACATTTCTCTTGTTTAGCATTTAGGAAAAATACGTCTCTAGAGTACAGTTTTAAGCTATTAATCTGTTAAAATTCTGTCTTATATAGGGTTACATATTCTTTGATTTTAAAATGTTGAAAACTTCTTTAGCGGTATTGGGCATTTCACGGTAGGGAAAGATCTTAAAGATTCGCGTTACCAATTAATATATGTATGTATTATGATTATAAAACTATGCTTTCGCTCATCAAAAGCTCATGCTCAATATGGAATAGGATACATAAATTCAAACCTAAGTCCATTATCACAGTATCCGACGACACCATCATTGAGCCAACATATCATAATATCATTTCTATAATAGCAAGTTTTATATCAATTTTCTATGTTTTATTTTGTATAATTCCTTTGAAAACGACTCGATTCGATCTTCTTTTATGTATTTGATTGATTCTCAGTTTGTAATAGCGTTGTACCGTACATACGATCGATCTTCTAGATTGGAAAAGAGCAAGATAGAATCATGTGTATATCTATACTAATAAATAAAATAGAAGTGTCTGTTTGTAATTTCAAAATAATTTTTTTTTTTTTTTGCTAAATATGTATGAATGAATATACGATACATATACCAAAAACACATAGAATTTATTAAAAATTTTGTCTGTTTGTGTTTGTTCCGTGTAATCTCTAGAACGGCTGAATTAATTTTGACCAGATTTTTTTGTTAGATAGCTGAAGTTACTCCGCGTAACTTAGGGTACTTTTGTTTTTCGAAAATAATAATTAGGGTTCGCATAAAAAAAAATTGCGCAGGGAAGAACATAGGAAACGCGGGCGCAGCCGCGCGCACACAACTAGTATAGTATATGAAAATAGCTATTCCCGTGTTTCCGTTCACGTATAATAGTGTTCATTCTGTACTGCCTGGCTCTGTGGCGCAGTTGTATTACGGTACGACTGTCGTTCAGAAGTATCGGGTTCGATCCCAGGGTCAAGTGTTATTGGATTTTTTTTACTCAGTATCATCCTGGAGTCTGGAATTTGTGCCCGATATGGCGACAGGCTCGCCTCCTGACACATCTGGGACGGAACTAATCTCGGCGAAATGTGGGTGGTGTAGTTCGGTATTTCACCTCTGCCTAACCCTTGGGGGATAACAGGCGTGAGCTTTTGTGTTATTCTTTACAATTAGGTACTTATATACTTCTTAAATAGATCTAGATCTGCTTGGTTAAATTATCACTTCTGTCCTATCAATTTGTTCAATATACGTCATTCATTGATTGATTGATTGGTTAAACCGAGAGACGTCCACAGCTGACGTGACGTGACGTCACGGAAATTGAGGGAATTGCCATAATTCCCACGCTTGGCAGACGGGTTGGCGATCACAGTAGGTGTTTGTAGTGTTCAGGGAATCAAAAAAAAAAATTCAAAATTTATTTATTCAATTTAGGCCCTAAGAAGGCGCTTATGAGCATCTAAAACACTACCACCCGTTCGGAAAACAACCCAGTCGAGAAGAGCCGGCAAGAAACTCGATCTGGTTCTTTTTTTTTTATAAATATAATATATATCATTTTTTTTGTCATATAAAAAACTATACAAATCGTACTCTTAATAATGTTAGTGGAAGCACAGAGATGTGGGTTAATTCCAGACATCACTATCGTTCACGTAATGATCCACCCTGTAATAACCTTTTGAGATTAAAACTTGCTTGACATAATACTTGAACTTATTGTCAGGTAAATCGGTAATGTTACTTGGGATCTTATTGTAAAACCGAATACTATTACCTATAAAGCTTTTATTACACTTACTTAACCTAAAGCGTGGGACGGCCAACTTGTCTTTACTTCTAATATTAAAATTATGACGACCATTCACTAGATCTAGTGCTAGTCACTTTATAAATGTAATATGTACGTTTCTCTTTTAATTATCTGTGGTGGTGATTCGTCTCAGAAGCTTATGGCTTCTTCACCTCCATTGTCAGCGGGTTATAAAAAGGTAGATAAGTGGACTGTATGCTGGTTTAAATGCGAGGGCAACGGTATACGGATCTGCTCAACCGCGGGAAGAAAATATATAGAATCAGTTGAGCTGTGAGGAAAGAAAACATGCGCACTTACTTGGCGACGAATGATGCGCGGGCGCTTGAGTGCTTCCGGTTTTTGTGGTACTATTACCAGCGCTGCTGCGGTGGAGATTTCTCCTATATTAATTTAAAGGCGAAACACTTTTTGACGTTTAGAAAAATTAGCCGATAGCGGGTTCAAATATTTTACAGCCCGACGGACACGGCAATCACGGCGGCGAGCTATAGCAGACTCCAGACTGACGACGAATCAACTTCGCAGCGTTGCGGTTTCAACACAAGTGTTTAGGGGCGGAAGTCAGACACAAGAGGAAAGGGAGTTACCCTCGCGGATACTACTTAAACCATACATAAAATAACTACTAATCTGTATCACATTTTTATAGAAAACTGTTAGATAAACCAATTTCGATATTATTATAATAAAATATATTCATACTGATTTGATAAAACTGGTGAATTTGTATGTTTGATCGCCCTAATCTCGAGAAGTACCTATAGTATTTAAAATTATATTTAATATGATTAATGCCCTTAGATTATAAAACTTCATGCTGTGCTTCTAAGGACCAGTGTAGTACGCATAAATGTCAACAGTTAATCTAGTAAACCTGTTAGCGAAATCAAAACGACGGAAGCCGAAGCCGTAGGCATTGTATCAAGCATGAATAATAAAAGTATTGAACCTTAACTGGATTGAAATTTAATTGGGAAAAAACCGCACGAAATAATATATTTATATAATCTATTCTAAGATTATGATACTTGTGCTTACCAATTTCGTGATGTTTTTCGTTGCTGATGGAATGATGGATGCATCCATGAATAATCGTGAATCGGCGCAGCAGACGGAGTGACAAAAAGAGGCAAATTGAGGAAACCTAAGTAACGATTGTGATCTGTGAATAGAATGCTCAAGGACCTAATGAAGGGGGTATTTATGGTGAAGTTACTGTTACTATACATACACGAACCGTCCGGAGGTAGATAGTATTTTAGACATTTTTGACTCCTTTCTCCCCATTGAACACTACAATAATCGAAGCTTTTAATTAAAAGTTGCTTGTAAGTAAGCAATCCGTGTGATGCCAACTAAGAATTCAAGACAATATCTTCCAGTGGGTGTCATAAAAGGCGATAAACCAGGGGTTGGGTAGCAGCATCCGCTGAGTACCACAAACACCTGTCTGCGATCGCTAACCCGCGTGCCAAGCGTAGCGATTATGGCAACGCCCCCTTATTGGGGGATACCTATGTCCAGCAGTGGACGTGTTATGGTTGAATGGACGGATGGATGGAAACATTGCTTCAATCAAAATTCAGAGACCAACACCTCCCATTCCATCCCTCGTGTAATCAAAAATAAACAGAGCATAGACACCCGTACCTTTCTCCCCCTTCCTTGGTGCTTACGTAAAACTCTAAAGGTCCCATAAATACGAGTATACTGCTGATCCTTATTTATACAAATAAATACATTTTATTTATGTTAATAGGTACCAAAAAAATTTAGATCCTAAAATAAAAAAGGTCTATTTTTTACTTCTTAATTATTACTTAACACTAAGAGTCCAGGCGCACTTTACTTCAGAAGAGGGTACCTGTTTTTTTAGCCAAAAATCATGACCAATGAATATGTAAAAACTAAATTACGTGATCAAAACCTCAGAAACAGCTTATATAAAATAGACATACGAGTACATAAGTATGTTCCAATGAAATTTTTACACATATCGTAAACTAAAAGGAATGTTTGAGCGGACGCAAACCCCCAGAGCACTAGACCCGTTACTTGTGAGAACACAAACGAACTGTATAGAAAATCGAAGCCATCGGTATAAATAAGACAAGATGTTGCTTATTCTGTAAAGAAAGTTATTCTGTTTTAAACATTCCTGGTACTTACTATATTTCCTATATTCATTTTATGAAGCAATTTTCTAATCTATCTTACGCGAAATAATTCTATATTTTAGCGTTTTGTACTAGTTTCCTCAACAAACAAAATAATTTCTTTAAAACTATCATTCTTAAAAATAATCGTCTTACTTCTTTATCGGCTCATCGTAACAGCAATCTCATAGACAAACACATTACCTAACCTTTTATGTTAATATAAGCAAAGGACATCCTTTCATACATCCTACAATAGATAATAAAAAAAGGAATCATGATTATTGATAGTGAGTATCATTAATTGGTCAACAACGGTGACCGTTTAAATAACATTCATCGCTAATTAATAATATAATAATGAAATTCACGCCTCGTGGGATTCAAGATGGATGGGCCAAAAACGAAACAATTGAACTCCAATTATTAGCTTATATATATATATATATATATATATTAATACAGGTAATAATAAAATTAAAATAAAAGAAATTCACGTATCTAAAATTATATGTCATCCTCACACGAATGTTTATATTGTTACATATAATTAGTTAGTTAATCTGAAACGGCGGTCGATACGAACCTTACGTGCAAGGACTGCTGACTGTGATATACCCCTGGGTATAGAAAACGGCTGTTCCCAATTTTCCACTAGAAGGCGTACACCCCTTTCGCACACGCCTAAGCATTTGATGCCTTAATTGCGCATCTTCACGGGTCACTGTGCCACGTAACACGCTTTTACATATTTACCGTTTGCAAATCGTATAGAGTTAATTTCGGAGTTGATTTTGCGTTGGGAAATACTTTCGACTCGTTTCCTTATTCGATTTAAGCTAGATGTTATTTGCGACTTCGCCTGCATAAGCCGAGAGCTTCGTGTTACCCCAGAGAGACCCATAATATGATTTTATCAAAAAGGTAAATTTGATTTAAAACAAAAACATCGTATTCCTTTCTGACGTTATCCTTGACTCGAGTGTGATAAGATTTTAATAAGAACTTAGCCTATGATTTTTAAAGTTCAAGTTCTTTAGCAGCGTTGGCCGATTCTCGGTTAGGGAGAAATTTATATAGGTCCGCGTCACTATGACAGACTATGACGTTAACCGTCAAAACGCTATATTATGTCGTATAAGATTGCGTTTAAGTCCTGGCTCTGGAGATAAATAATACAATTATGAATAAATAATAGGAAAATCTACATAATTATTGCTCGGGCGCCAATAAATGTTAAAATCGGATAAATGTTAAATATTAAGTTATGTTAATAATTTAAATTAACATATTATGGAATTTCAATAATGGTATTTTCTTTAAACAGTTTATCCAAAGTTTTGTGTTTGCAAATCTGTCGGCAGTCCTTTGACTTTCTAGTTTGTTTTTTCTTCTATTGTTTTATTAATTAACTAACTGTCCCGGCGGACTTCGCATGGACTCATAATCAATACATTTTTTCTTATTAGCTGAATTCATTTTAGAAAAAGTTCTAATTTTTTACTTATAACTTTATTTAAGAAAATGTAAGTTTTACAATAATAAATAACATTTTCAAGGTCAGGAGTAAATTAAGAAATAAATCATTTGTTTATAACCAAGTGAAGATTTTTAAAACAATCTTTATTCATCTCGTAATTTTCCAGCTTATATGAAAGCTTCATAAATAGATATATATTTCTATTATAGGTACATATACAAATCTAGCTAATTAAGTAAAAGTGCAACCGAGATTCAGTAGTAAAAACGCGAAGGAAGGTTGAGGAAAAAAACACACACATAAACATACAAAAAGTGAACCAGAAATGTGCAGATCTGCTCGTTTCCTTTGAGAAGACAAAACCCTTCTGTCGAGACGGCCTCGCGCTGCGCCGCGTAACGAAGCGTGCGAGACACCACTCACAGAATGCACGTAGAGGAGCTAGCTATATGTACTTACTGCCGACTGCACACACGGGCGGAGAAAACGTCGCGTTTTTATAAACGTCCGATATTTTTATTTTAATGACAGAACAAATTTTGTTTATATATACATACCAGCTGTATGCGCTCGCACTCGTATATACTAACGGGCATATAGAGGTTGCATTTTATATAATGTAAGCATTATGATGTAAGAACGAACACGATAATGATAAATTTGTGAAGTTTTTTTTTTCTATTATTCTGATAACTTTTCCTATATACTCATACATAATATTTAACGAAACAAAATATATAATAGCTGATCTCATAACATATCTGCAATTTCAGAAGAGAACCATGTAAATTATTCATCAGACATAAACCAACTAACGGACAGATACACGTTGTCTTTTATGTTATTAAAGGACATAATTAATCCTCATAATTTATTCTATGTATCTCATAATCTAATAAAGCCAGAGCATACATCTAAATTATAATATTAAATGGCAACTAAATCGGGTCAGTGGCTCTCAAATAATATACATATGAATTAATTAATACACACAGCGACATTACCCTTTATAATATGTAAAGATAAGGGTGAAAATGAAATATAATAAGCTATAATTTACATAATGAAGCTAGGTACATGTAATAAACCTTTAGCTATTAACTAACCTCACATAATTATAAAAATACCATTAACATTAACACTTTGTTGTAAAATGTATTTTAAATTATCTTTTAATTTTCAACCTATTTATTTAATGGATAGAAAAAAACCTATAAAATTTCGTTAGTTTTAAAATAATATACGTAATTTTAAGATCCATAAGTACCGACAACTTGGAGAAGGTCGCGGGAATCTGCTGGATCTGGGTGGCGCAAGACTGGTCGTCGTGGAGATTGAAGCGATGATGGCGCAGCGGGTAGTGCGACCGGATTCCGCGTCAATCGACGCGGGTTTGATCCACACCTATCCGACTCTAAAATCGCCCTGAGCTTTCGGTGAAGGAAAACATCGTGAAGAAACCATAGCATGGTGGTAGGGCATCTTCTAATGATGCCCGCCTGGGTAGCTACCACCCTCAAGTTTGAAAACCTGTTTCGAAATGCCAATAGTTGTGTTCCGGCAGAATTACTTGAGAACCAGTACCTCTAGGCTCAGTGTACTTACTATCTTGGACCACATCATCATTTCACATCAGGTGAGATTGTGGTTAAAGCATTGAACCTATTCCGTACAAAAAAAAGATCTTTGGGGGACACCTATGTCCAGCAGTGGACGTCTTTCGGTTGAATGGATAGATGGATGGATACGTAATTCTTAAAAACCTTCTGATTTAATTAAAAAGCAGTTTCACAAAAATTAAGTTAAAAACGAAATTAACTAGCCTATAAAATAACTGAAAAGTTTAAAATTTTTTCGCAATTATGAAAATTGGTTACTGAAAATTAGTTCCATTCAACCGAAAGACGTCCACTGCTGAAACCTGAAATCTGAATAATACGAAAATGTAATCTAAAATTGTACATAGTATACGATTTTTAATAAAGCTAACAATATGGGCTCATTGATTTGACAATAGTCTAAAATCGAAAATCGTCTAAAGTCGAAAATTCAGCGACGATTTGGGCCAAGATGACGAATAGACAAAGCCTAGATACATTTATGTAAATACCTATAAATACATAGATTACTCCAGGAATTTTTTTTAATAAAAATGTATTATCTAAAAAAAAATCAAAACCAAAACAAGAAAAAGAGCTTTTTAAAAATTCAAAATCAAAAATTCTTGATTAAATTTAGGCCCTAATATGGCGCTTATGAACGTCAAAACACTAACACCGGTTCGAAAAACAACACAATCGAGAAGAGCCGCCAAGAAACTAGATCTGGTTCTTTTTTTTAATAAATATAAATATACATATTATTTTAAAATAAATACTATATAAATTATTAGCGGAAGCACAGAGAGGGGTGTAAATTTCAGATATCTCCATCGTTCACGTAATGATCCACCCTGTAATAACCTTTTGAAATTAAGACTTATATAGTGCTGGAACTTATTGTCAGGTAAATCGGTAATGTTCTTTGAGATCTTATTATAAAACCGAATAAAATTTTAAAGCGTGGGATGGCCAACTTATCTTTATTTCTAATATTAAAATTATGACGATCATTTACCAGATCAAGCTTGTTTTAATTTTTTACGTACACATATTAGGTTATCGAAGATGTATTGGGAGGCAAAGTTAAATTATCATATTCTTGAAACTTGTTCTTTAGAGATTCGCTAGGTCCCATATTGTATATTGCTCGAATTTTTCTTTTTTCGAACGAACGAATTCTTTTGTAGCCTAAAATGGTGTCTACCTCTGCTGCTATACCTCACAAGAAAATATCGTAAGTAAGCTATATATCGTATTGCTATGAAAGTAAGTAAAGTAGACTAATCTAGCAGTAGCAATATCTGTTATCAGGCGAATTTTTCGAACCGCAAAAGCACCGGAGCTCAGCCGTCCTGCGAAAGTTTTAATGTGTGGACTCCATTGTAACTTATTATCAAGTGTTACCCAGTGTTAGTCTGATACTCAGAAACAGAATTTTGTCAACTAAGCCTACTAAATTCCCTTCTAACTCAATCCTACAATGAATATGTTGCACATTAGGCAACATAAATTTTATACATTTCGTTTTCTTAGTATAGAAGTAAATTATAATTTAAGACAAACCATTCAGACATGTTTGCTAGTGTATTATTTAAGAGCCTAACCTTAGAATTATTTTATTTCACTTTAAATATAAGTAAAGTGTCGTCTGCAAAAAAGAACCTTATTAGCCGATTTTTTAACCATTACCGCTAAGTCGTTAACATGAACCATGAATAAAAACGATCCCAAATCGTACCTACGGAACACCGATTCGAACTATCGATCCCTTGGAGGTAACCCCATTTACATTTAAAGTCTCTTAACCCCTTGAGCACTAACCTGGCGTTTACGCCAACTTTCAATTTTTTTCCTATTGTGGAAGACAATGTCTCATTCTTATGGGTAATCGACATATTAAATATGTTGAAACCGGTCGTTTCACAATTCAGCTGCCGTATGTTTACATTTTAAAATTCCGAAGTTCTCCTTAGAGAATTATGGCAAATATCTGTGGGCTATCCACATCCGTATATACTAACACCATATGATACTTTGTGTAAATAATTAAAGCGCCACTTCTGACTGTCTTTACATAATTCTTTCAACATACTGCAAAGATAGACTAGTAGATCAGTTTCCGACAAACTTTTATTAGGATATCGCTTACTATCTACGTAACTGTGATTATGAGATGAAACATTAATTCCATGGATTCTCCGTACGGGTTCCGGGTCTATCGTGTTACCGAGAGGAGAATCTAGTGCAGTGCCCGGGACTTACGACCTAGGTGTAGGCTTAATACATAGTTTGTTTTAATTTAATATAATTCTAGTTTATTTCTTTTTATGTTCAACTTCATATTGTCAATTTTTATTTTCATATTTGTAAATAGTATCAAAATGTTTATAGAATCTTTGTGGTTTGTACAAACTTGTTCACAAAATGTAATTTAACGTACTCACTTATACTTAAGGTTGCATTTGTCACGTGTTTTTTTAATTATTCATAGTTTTTAAAACAAAATGCAAACCTCGTTAGTATTTCTATCAAATATAGAAATTAACTTCGAAATTAAATGATACCTTTATTTATTTAGTATTTACATTATTTTGAAAATTTTTAAAAAATATTTTTTTAGTGTTACAATAGTTTTCATATAGGCGAATTCACATGATACAATTATATTTTATTTATAGAGAACTAGTTATGACATATTTTACAGTATATAAAGTAAAAAAAAAAACGAACGAACGCCAAGTAGGAAACAATAAATATGAATTCAAACTCATATATATATATAACACATTCGATACTAAGTTATCATAAAAGAGAAGAAGTGAACCGTTGCTATTCGAAGAAGCGAAAAATGTAACAAAGGCATCAATATTACAGTACAATCGTATGAAATGACGTCGAACTTTGTATTACGTCTCTTATTACTGAGTAAATGCCATATAATACTTTTAATGAAATTATTTACTGGATTATGTTTTTAAAATGTCCAATGGTTTTTAACTAAAGTCTTATTAGGAACTTGATGATGGTTGGTTGAATGGTGAGACTTTTTTAATACAAGGAGAAATCCTAATGGACGAACCACTCTCCCGGGCAGTAGGGTGGAACAGTGCCGGACTCCTACCAGGTAAAACCTCTTGGTGTTCTTTCGAGCGCTCATGTGTTGCTGGGGCTCGGGAAATTGCGGTTTGCAATTTGCAGTACCACTTCCTCGGTATGCGTTTAGCCGTCGCCGCTACGATCTGAGAGGGGGGAGTCAAGGAGTGATAAGACTCCACTCTGATGTCGACCGTTGAAGGCGCACCGGAATACATCGGTCCGCCTCACATAATTCAGACCTACCTAGAGGAATCAGTTGTGGTAGATGTAGGTAGGCGTGTTGATGCCGAGCTCATATGAAAATAGAGTTATGAGAACACTATCGGATGCACAGACAGACGGACAAACGTTGCCTTTTATAAAATTATTAAGTCCGTGAATAAATGAATATGTCAACATTTATTACGACACGATAAAAGAATTTATTCGTCACAATACGAATAAAACACACTTTGTATAAACATACCAACACAACACTACTTTTTAAATATACAGCACTATTCTCTATTTTTTACTCGTAGCACTTGTAGATCGCTTGCGGTTTTTTTTCTAGTTCTACGTTCCGATATTTAATTCGAAGTGAACTGACTGGGTCGGTCTGCGAGCTATTTGTGATCTAAAATTCTTCATTTCATCTTCATCATTCAAGGCTTCATTTACATCAATAACGTATTTTTTTGTAAATGTCCGGCGCAGAAACTACATATTATTATCTTTCTTTCCTTGACAGGATGCCATAATAAAATGCATTCAGTAGCATATTGTCAAGACTTCTAGTCAGTTTTAGAGTGTACGCTGTGTCCGAGTACATTGAAACATGTGATCCGATAAATGTCGAAACTTTACATACAGTTTCGCATCAGTAAACTCGTACTTAACTAACCGCCTCTCCTAACTTGTGTAATATTCCTTGATATTGGTTAAGTTTATGTACGATGTACACGTGACATGCTCATTGCCGTGGTGATCGAATGGTAAGATAAGTGTAATATCGATCCGATATCTGGAGATTTCAACCTTAGGTTTTGTCGATTAATATGAAAATAACTTGTGTAACACCATAGAGTTGATAGTGAAAGAAAACATAATGAGAAACCCTGAATAGCTAGGGGAAAGTTCTTGCAGTACGAACAATATTTTAGGAAAAATGTAGTACCTATAGTCTGTAAAATGGAGCTTGATAAAAATGACAGCTCTCAAACGAATGTGACTAGTGGTGAGAAATTATCGATGACATGAATAGTTAAAAATGCGTATGGTATAAGCAGTCAGTACTTTAAAGTAACATCTAATAGTATTTTAAAGTATATAAATTAGACTGGACCAAAATAAGAATAAAATTTATTTGTATACACGTTGTATCTTCATTGTTATCAGAATCGCTGGAACAATCCTAGAGATTCATTATTAATTCACTATCACATATGGAATCAAAGCGGACCTGTTTATTAAGCTTATAGTCCTCTATTGACATATCTCCAATTTTTTTTTTGTTGATTCTTGTCACAATAACTCTGTCAATACCAAGCGTGTCTGCAACTAGGTTTCATGCTTGTAACAACGGTAACAAAAGCCCGTCATTTTGATGTTCAACTTCGAAATATTCACGTAAACGAACCACAAACTCACGGGATTCACTATTTTCTGAACGTTTTTGTCATTTTATAAATAAAATAATAACAAAATACCAACAAAAAAACGTAATGAAAACAAATACAAAATAATAATAACAAGTAACAAATTATATGAAGTTAATGAAAACCGGTGAAAAGTGAGAAAAAGGAAAAAATTAACGGAAAAAGGCCGGATCGATGCGCTCAGTGTTCTCAATATAAAAAAGCCGAGTTCATGGATTTTTTCTTGGAAAGAAAAAAGTATTTTTTGATATACAAAATAGCCACTTGTACAAAATAACAGGACTGTAGCACGAAATTTTAAAATGGCAACTAGAGTTGGCTGGAATGGGCTGGCGAACGTAGTTCAAGAGCCGACACACCGTTTTACTTAAGTGCTATATGTAAACACAGACTGTAAAGTCGTAGGTACTGAAATAATACTTTATTGAGTCGAATTAGGTCTATCGATTTGACCCGTCTCTAACATTTTTGCAACATAACTTAACCTTCTAAGAACATCGTAGATTATTATTATTTTTTTAATGTATATAAGTTATTGTTAATTGATGTAGTTTTAAAACTTATTTTATATAGTATGCTGATTTATTTGTGAAACACTATATTTTAAACAGGGTTAACTTTCCACATATGAATGCAATTGGAGGTGGTAATATAAATCAATCGTCAGATGTTCCAAAGTTATGTTGTTTTTTTTGCAGATAACTGTCATTTAAATCAACTTATATTTTACAGACTATGGTGGATGATTTTCCGTTCTTTGAATTGACGTATATGAAAAGACTACAATACTTGCCAACAGAACGAGGCCTTTGCCATGACAAATTTATTTCATAGGTCTGTAGACGCCCAGGTAGGGAGCCTTAATAGTGAGAGTTGATCATATTGGATCTATCTAGGTCGCAGTTTTTAAAGACAGAAAATACTTTTCTATGAAACTCTTCGCTTAATATATTGAGCTGGTCAATCATCTTAACGCGTTTTTTTCGCCTATAAGGACTCAACGAAATTTATTTATCACATTTTTACATAACTATCTTGTAACATAATATATAAAGAGGGAGATATCCGTGCCGGATGTGATTTCAAGAGATATGTATACACTCATCTGATAAAAATGGTTCATTCTTAGAGTTAATACACTGGACTGGATGGGATATACAGCGTTTAGACATTTTAGGGTTCTGTAACTATATATTGTTTCTTATTTCGGTAAAGGAATTTTATTTAAAAAAAAAACGAATACTGTTCAACATACTTTATTGCTAGCTATATTTAGGCATGATTTGTACTACTGCCCTTAATATCGCTTCGTATCTTAATCACGTCAGCCATTTTAAGCATTCCGAAAGCCATTGCATAACACTGTTAACAGTGAAAATTGAATTGCCCAATACTAGGCAAGCAAATTGTAAAAAAATGATTTCCATTCTAAGACTCAAATTTCAGTACTAGTTGTTTATTATTATTATTGTAAGATATATGTGGAGTATGCTCCGATAGAGCTGGCATACACTAATGTATAAAAGCCCTGTGTAAATATATGGTGAATAATATAAAAAGTTTCAACATTATTACGCGCTGAATAATTATGAAAACCTGTGATTAATACGAACAATTTATTTAAAAATTGTTAAATAATTATGATAATTGTTATCTACACTCTCAATATGCAGTATGTACTCTACATCCTAGACATAAATATAATGTATACACTATAACACCCTAACTAATTCCTTAAGCATTTAGAACTCAAGTGTCCCTTTATCGGATCTACCGCGTCTTATAAACCACTGGCACGAATGCGGGTGGGGTGGTACGATCTAATGTTGAAAGGTTAGCGAAACGCCACCGGAAACGTATAACAAATCGAAAAAGACTAGTGACACCGCCGCCGGAAACAGGGCGGATACGTCGTTTGCCGTCACCGGATGTAGGGTGAGTAATGAAGTTAACACTTCCTTTAAGCATAGTTTAAAAACAAAATTTATCACTACTTGACTTAAAAGTTTTGTCATCGCGCGCAAATAAGTTTCGCTTTCATAACTACCAAAAATCTCGTTAAGACCCGTGAATAATTCTGAAAAGTAGAAATAATCTTATAAACGAATGATAATTTTTGTACTGAACACTTCATTAAGCAATATGGCACGTCCTTAACGATGTCCATGTAATACTATCGCATTGTGTAATGGTCAATTTTTCCTCGAACATCAGATAGCAATGATAATGTATGGCTGTACGTAATGGGAATGGCGGAAATGTTGAGGAAAACCATGAAGTTTTCTTATTTCCACTCTTTTATACACACAATAAACTGTTTTATTGTAAGAAATAATTATTTCTATTTCTTAACCTTATCTTTTTAATACTGTAAGATAACAGTTATATAAACTATTAATAAGATTTGTCGTGTTGTTTGGATCTGAGTGCTGGCTAACTAAAGATATGGATGAAGAATATGATGTGCGTGGAAGTGGTAACATAAAAGTAACACCATTCACAGAGAAGTTAAGAATTAATAGGTTAGCGTGGTATGGACATGTCATAAGGAGAGACGAATGTCATTTAACTAGAAGATGAAGATAGACAAATGAAGAAAAAACTGAAGTATGGAAGATGGAAGGTATGGATACCGAAAAAGGCATAAATGGATTGAGTAAATAATGATATGCGTATAAAACATATGAATATTGAGATGACAAATGACAGAGGAGAATGAAAGAAGTTCCTTCTTAAAGTAAAAAAGGTAAGGTAAACAATAAGATCAAGGTTACTGTGAAGATTCCTTCTTTCGACTATTAGGAGTATCGGTCCGGTACCTATATTCGCTCTTTCAGCAGTAATCGAAATAATGAAATTTAGATTCAGATGACAGATAATGACATAGAACGTTTTTATAATGAAATTAGTCGGTAGTAATACGTATAACAATTTCTAGACCTAGCCCGTAAATCGACTAGTAGCAGAGAATGCCTTAGTCGATGCACTTCTAAATGGGCAGGAGTCTGTCAACGCCATGACATTTCTCCTATGTGCTAGCGGTTCGCCATCAAACCTCTTAACTTGATCCTTTTAAATAGGGACTTTGCTCCCGCACACTCTCCGGGTCTCTCTCCGGTAGCTAGCCAATACATATTTCAATCCCCAACTAGAGAAACTCTTGTAGCCATGATACAGAGGCAATGATGTATACATTAGGATCACACGCATTAATTATACTGCACACACACAATTGCGCATATACATACAGAAAAATATATCTATATCTATCTACTATATATTTAAAAGGAAAATGGGGTCCTTTAACGCACCATCACCTTAAATCTGCTAAACATATCGGGATGGGATTCGAAGCGAAATTTTTCGTAAAAAGTAATAGTGGGCTATTTATTTATTTTTTGGAGTGATTTTAAGTACATTTTGTCCTCTAATTAAAACAAAAGACATTCATTTGTTTCTTAGGTTAGGAATAACTTTTTCACTCACACCTAAAGAACCCATGAAACACAGGTGGAGCCGCGAAAATTAGCCAGTATATTCATATAACGAAAATAATATGTTTTTTTTTTTCTTTATAAAACGACAAATTTGTTAATACTTTACTTTTCTTTGTATTGTTTTTTTATAATTACTGACAAGATATTTACTTATAAAATATTTTAATTGGTAACCTTCTCCGATAAATAAATATGAATACAGGTATGAAATAAATTTCGTAAGCACAATTTTTTTCAATTTTTAATACATAATATTCTTCTCCGAATCACTTCTATTATATAATACATATCTTATATGAAATATATTCTCCAAAGAGGGAGTTTTAGAAAGTGCTGTGTGATGTTTATCAACACAACTTTTTTTTATCGCCAGAGTAAAAAAGCTTTTACGTGTTTACCTTATAATATGTGAAAACATAAAGTTGTCAAATGTTTATGACAAAGAGTTCGCCTATCAGATTGATCAGCTTTTATCAGATCTCGTAGTCGCGCTGTCAAAGGGGATGTAACGAGGTGGAAAAAGGGAATAAACGTAGATGGAATGTGTAGATTTTACTGTTTTTTTTGTAAATAAATTTATTTTGATATTGCGATGCGTTTAAAGATTATACATTTGGTTTGAACAAGTCTCATTTATCGATGCAATGGCATTGAAAACATAAGATTTTTTTTTGTTTAATTTACTTCTTTCACATTAACTCATTTACTTCTGTTCAAAAAATATATATCATATCTTCATATCATATTTGTTACAATAAACGAAAACACAGGTATGTCAGCGCTAGTATTTTATATGAACTTTAAATATCCAATTTAAATTTCCGTAGAGAATATAATCGGAGCAAAACAAATACACATTTGAATAAGGATTTGAAAGATTCTAAAAATTGGAGAAAGATTCCCTCCATCTATGACTGGAATCGTATACCGGGATCCGAAGTCCGCCTATCAAATATACATATAAAAAAACCTGAATTATCATACAAAACGCCAGTAAAATTGGAGCGAAATCCGGCAACGTCACGATGCCGGCTCGGAGCCGTAACGGGTTTTATTTTCCGGAAAATTGGCAAGTCATAATAATACGCTGACTCGTAAATAAGGATCGGCATTGGCCCTCTCAAAGATTTCCTTTTTACGCTACATTTCACTCTTGCTCGGGAAGAATTAAGTGCTTAGTGGAAGCGGTAGCGATTAAGGCGAATTCATTAATTGGTATAATATACCAATTTAAAAACGCTCAATTAACTTCAACCGGTTATGACGTCATAAGTAGTTCGTCATGTCACCGCAAGTTAATTTGAGCCACGTTGTGAAGTCCTTTTCGTGATCATTCTCTCGTTCTGTATTCTGACGCGCATCTTGGTTTTGCTATATAGTTCCAAGTCGCCACTTCTCACTGGGCTGTTTTTCGAACAGATGGGTAGTTTTTTTTATTATACTAAGTACCTTCTCAAGGGCCAAGTTGAATAAAGAAGCTTATTGTTTTATTTACCCCTATAGTGTTTTCCTTTGAAATCGTTTTCCTGATACTTAAACTATTGTGGAAATTTATTTTTATTCGACCTTTGCTAAATTACAGTTTATTAACGGTAAAGTCTGCCGATAAATTACAACCTATCTGTTTGTATATATGTACTATAGCTAAAGCCTGAATGTTGGTTATTTCACTAATGTGTGGGAATTGGTAACTGTACCGACCAAGTCGTGATCAAATCTACAATTTTTTGCGTAAATTTAAATTCATAGCAAATTATATTACAACAAGCATACATATAATACGACCTATGTAAGCCGCAGTTTTTTGTAAGCTGCATACTTCCTAGCAAAGCTAGCATAAAAGTAAATAAATAGCAATTAGGTCTATCTCTCAAGTCCCCTGTGTACAAATTCAAAATCGCCTCCGCTTTTGTAATAAGTGCTCAACCTTATACGACATTTGGTCTTGATTATTGGCGACATATTTTATACGCTGTTTATATATTTAGCGGGGCGGGTGGCAAGCTGTGAAGCGTAAATTCATCTCTCATATGATACTGGAAAAACTTGGCAAAATACACAATGTTTTATGTGCGTTGATGTACTTAATGTCAGTTAAGAGTCAAATATGGAACGACATATCACATACATTTTAAATATAAAGTTGTTCTCGCGGCTCCCTTTACCTTCTTATCTTTTACATTTATTTTGTCGTATAGTCATATTATATCCAATATGTTACTTAATACAACTAATCATTTTACAAAAGCCTAGCCAGAAAATAAGGTATAAGAATTAGAAATAGAATAATATAAATCGACTATCATCAGTTAACAACAAATAGACAGAATCGTTATCTCTACATAAAGATAAGGAAGAACTAATTTCTGATAACGTAAATATCTAACTAAATCGATGTGCAAACTCATATGTAGATATTGTGCGTTGATAAAACTAATTTAATATGTCGATTACCCATAAACTGAGACAATAGGAAACCAATGGAAAGCTGGCGTAAACGCCAGGTTAGTGCTCGAGGGTTAAATAGTTTCATATTAAATCTTTGCGTGATGCAGTTTTACTTTAAATATTTAAATTTCAAATATATTTATCAAAAATTTCTGTAAAAAATATTTTATAAAAATAATGTAACAAATACAGATTTACCAGGAATATTTCCGTGTTACTAAGTTTTCCTTTTTTAACTCTAAGAACACCTTTTGTTATGTTTTTTTTTTATCACAGAAAATATGTATTGAGAACAGTGCTACAGGGAATAGACAAAACAATTATCGCAAGCTATTGTAAAGTCGTGACTTTCACACTAAGTCAATTTTAACAAATGATTTACATATTGCAGTCGTGTCACGATACTTCATGCACTGACAACACAAGCAACATACTGCAAATGCCACACTTGTTCGACACAGTACTTAGGATCAAAAAGGGCCCAATTTTTTGTTATATTGTTAGTCTACAACGCGCTTAAAACTTATTGAAATTGTAAAGGCTCTTCAGGTCAAGAATATATTTAATTAAAAATAAAAATATCTATAAAATTTCCTTTTGTGCCAAATAATAAGCGAGAAAACAAATATTAAACCGTCCGCAAGTACAAAACTAGATATATCCACAAACCATAATAAGACTGTGAACTAATTTCGGGCGGCGTGGATGGCCAGAACAGCTTTATCTCGACCATAAGGCCGCCGGAAGGCAATTCCACAAAACAAAGGGCCCATGTAACGGCCTTACAATTTCGGACCAAGATATCTGATGATCGGCCGCGTGATAACCCGTGTACATACGTTAAAGTAATCAAAGATACAATGTATTGTATTTATGATAGTTTAAATTGCATACGTACCTATGATAAAATAGGCTTCTAAGTTGTTGGCGTCATTTATCGTCTAGGTAATGGTTTTTATTTTAATTAATAAACTTGTAATTCCGTGTATCTGAAGAGACTATACCCGTTTTTAACATATTAATTTAAATGAATAACAGTAATAAGAAGAAATAAGTATATTGATTTGCTGCAAAAAATCTCCGGAATGTTCCACTAAAATGACAAAAAAAATTTAAAAGTTTTTTGAAGATTATAAAAATATGTATTCGTTTTATCCGTCACTCTACAAAAATAATTCGACGAGATAAATATACCAGGATGTAAAATAATAATTGCGTAAATTATAAAAGTTACTTAATAAAAGGGTTCGATCATACATTGACAATTTTTATATAGGTAATAAGAGTTATTTTTGAAGTTATACTTCTATTGGCGCGTTAGGGTTAAATGATGAGAGTCCATTTTTATGATGAGCGCGCAACCGTCACGAAGAAACTACACCCTGAAGTTATCTGTTAACTTTTTAGTTTTTTCCATTATTACGTCAAAGAAGTACACTAACTACTACTACTTACGTGCGTACATACACACTTTTTTTTATTATTACATCACTTAAAACGCCTACGAATTTTTTCAATATAAAAGATTACTATTATTTTATGCAAATTACTAACTTTTTGGAATTAAATCTATTGCCGTTAAATCAGTGTCTGCTTTTTTCGAAACACTCCACAGATTTGCTAAAACTAGCGAGCCGCGGCTTCGTTCGTAAATATTTATAATTTATAACTTTACGTATTGTTTAAACTATATATACTGTAACCTAACTAAGACCATATCTATGATTTAAAAGAATCGCGTAAATCAATTCAGTGCCTTTCGACTTAACATAACCTTCTTTAATTAGTAAAAATAAAGATAGGGTATACATTCCGATAATGATAAAGTAATGAACAAATTTTATCAATATAAACATAAATACAATCAAATCGAAGTAAACAATCGAAAGATAAAGAGACCACAGATGGCGAGTAAACTTGAAAACTTTATCATAAAACAAAGACAAACGTCTCAATCTCGAAAGTTATGACAAAAGTGTGTGAACATCGCGCAAAGTGTAAAGCTAACCGAACTCGCCACTTACCCAAGTTGTAATGGCGGTGCTGAGGTATGGTTGCCCAGGGAAATCTTTTATCGAGTTACGCCATTACCCCAGACCCCTGAGATGGGACCCGTTACTTTGACTTAAATAAGCAACGGTTGTTTAGATTTTATAATTTTATGACAACCACAATATATCTGTTTTAATAAAACAAAGTACGATAATTAAGAGACGATTTTATTTTAATCTAAACCGTTGATGTGTACATAAAATAAAAAGTTTAACGGAAGGAGAAGATTAATTATCTAAGATCTAATTAATTAGATCTACTTGAACTCGTAATCTAACTTGAAAAGTCATAGATACATTTTAAAGGTCATAAATATATAAGCACATAAATATAATACGAATAAGTACTTATTTATGTCACATATACTTAATTTCCGAACAGCAAAAAGAAATTTCATCTTCCGTACTGTAAAGAAAGTATTGTATTCATTTGTAAAGAAAGAAAAAAATCGATATTTAAATATCGACGTCGATTTTTTGAATGATCAATCTCATATAGATCTCTGTGGCTATGTGAACTGTTTTTAAACGGGGCGCTCATATTAATTACAATCTAGAAATGTCCATATCATTTTTAACAACAGATAGATATGTTAGTTCAAAGATAACTTGCTAACAACTAACTAGCTTGAGTTTTGAACCGATAGATTAAAAATATATATAAATATATATATATGAAAAATTAAAGAGATATCATGTAAATTATAATTTACCAGGAGTGCAGTACAGGTAAGTAGCTTTTACACTCTTGGTATTGTGTTAAGTCAAAGACTTTCGTTCTTCATTCTCGGCCCTTTTGTGTTCTTACAAACGTAATGTTACTCTGTACTTGTTGTCTGTAATGGTAATTTCCGGTACCACTTAATTATGTAATCCAATTCCTTTGTGAAATAATGTAGGTATATTTATACAAACCAGTTATGAACCGAATAATGAGAAATTATGTTTCAAGGGATCCCCGACGATATGAAACAAACTGGCCCCCGGAACTACCGTCCCGGGAAATCTGTTATCGAGTGCATTAGCCGGGGACACTTTGGGGACACTCCTCGCGTATCGTGTACTAGCTATGAGAGGGTTGCGTCCTTACGACATTGCAGTTTGTTATTCGATTTTTCGTCACGTCCCAAGACGACGACCGACTTCTTTTGTTTTATGACGGCCTGATATTATCGATATTATGTATTTTATATAATAAATCTGTAGGTGCTGTCTTTGCTTTAATAATATTTTTACAAATTTTGTCTATTTTATGTATATTTTAGCGGTTACTAATCTCGAATGTGACACTAAAGAAAATTGTTGTCTGCATGTATGTCCGGATTTAAACTGAAAACGGTTTGACAGACTTTGATGAAACTTTGTACACAATTCAATTAGTGTCATGTGATAAGGTTTTTGGATGAATTAATGTGAATCTAGTGTCAACGTTTCTAAGCTCAAACAAAGCGGCTCATCTTACGGTTCATCTTGCTAGAACTTTTCATTGGGTTTTCTTGGCACCTCACAACATACTTTTTGCGTTATTATTTTCAATACACATCACCTGGACACAATAACCAAACTATATTATATAAAATGCCACCAAATAACATCATAAACATTTCAATACGTAAGTTAATTGATTATAGACAATAACTACTACATGACAGGCTGAAATCCCGCCAAAAACCAACATTATTTCATGGTAATAATATTCGTCCAATAGACAAAGCAAAGGAGTTCATCTATCCTGCCATATCAAGGCTTTAGGAAAACGGTTGCTATCTTGTTAAAACTTTCATCTCAAAATAAACGTTGCGTGTTATTATTCCAACTTAAACTTGTGATAACCAAACTATATTACGAAAATTAAAGGTAAATACTACTAACAGAGACAGATTGAAATCACGTACAAACCTTCAATGTCTCATGAAAAATAATTCTTTTAACAACAACAAAAAATGAACACTATCCTGAGAATCCAACGCCGTAATTTGCCATAGCTACAGTTTCTAAAACAAAGGCTAGCCGTCGTTTAAAACACAATCTCGTAATGTGTTCTCTCTCGTATACCCACTGGTGGTAATAACGTGCAAACATTTCACAGCCATACATTTGTTTATACGTTTTTCATGGCCTCATAGCTCATAAAACTTAATCACACGACGAGTTCACCTGACTTCATAAAACGTACGGTTAATGGTTTGACGACCCTTTGTACGCAGAAAGGTTAATAAGTACTTTTGTATATTTGTGAATATTTAAAGACTTGACACATTACTCCGTTTAAGGATTTCTGTGTTGATGCATTTTTTTTAATGATAAGTAGTATTGGGAAATATGAAAAAATACGTAATTAGTTGCTAACACAGATATGTGAACAAGGGAGATATGGCTTGAAATAATAAATGTTCGTGTTTAATGTCTCCACCGTACATCTACCTATCTCACTAACACAAACACAAAACTATAAGTATGGCACACGCGTTCATATTTAACACGCACACTAAGAATGTTACAAAAACAGTAATAAACTTACTAACTGCACACGATCAAAAGAAGGCATAAGCCCGTACCTACAGTATCTAAATGAGCACACGAACACAACTAGAGTTGAAAATGTTAATCGATATGAAAATTTACTTTGTAGTGAATTTCAGTTATATTTTATTATTAGCTGCTTAGATTTTTATTAAAATATATTTAGTATTTAGTATAAAAGTATTATATTACAAATACGGTTCAATAAATAACAATTGTATGTGTCTGCACAAGGTCCGATATTCCAAGGTTTTCTAAATACGTATCATTATCAGCACTAATACAGTATTATTATTAAGATTTTGTAAGGTTTCTTTTAAAACAATTATTCTTTTTAATACCTGCTAGATTTCTTAAGTAGTTTTTAATGTGTAATTTTTGCTGTTTGATTACATTTTCTTGTACAGTAAACAATTTAAGTAGCGAAAAAAAAAAAAAATGAATGTAATGAATCCATGTATGCTCGTAAAAAAATATCGACAGCTTTCATCATGCCACATCTCTAATTCACGGATGCCGGCAGCGATCGCACCACGAACTTATCGCGTTACTGAGAGTATTGTATAACCAATCTTCCATTGTGCAGTTAGACCAAATGATTCACAAATCGTTTTGTACTATCGACCAGCCAGCAACCGTTTTTGTGCTATCGAAAATAAGTGACTCAGTAATTTTACGATGTTCAAACTTCACGAAATAATGTTTTATTGATTATTAAACGAATAATGATAATATTTTAATACTTACGTATGAAATGAGATACTATCTTTCACCTAATTTAAACTACAATCAGTATCTTTGCAAACAAACACAGAACAACGTGGCATTTTGTTAAAAATCGAGAGCCGTCAAACGTTGCACAGTATAATTTCGACTAAAGACATAAAACTACATCAAGCCCATTTTAGGCAAGGTGCGCTCGCACCCAACACGCCTTCCTGCCATATCGCCCTTATTCACTAATCTGTGGTTACTAATCATATTTTTTATTTACTACAAAATAAGGTGACAGTTGATGGTTGGATTCCATTTTACCAAATTTTACACATAAATATGTTTTTAATTCGTTACAATTACCTGCCTCGGAGGCGCATTAGTGTTATGGTACGACTGTCGTTCTGAGGTCTAAGGTTCGATCCCCGGGTTGGGACAAGTGATATTTGTTTTTTCTACTCAATATCATCCCGGAGTCTGGAATTTGTGCCCGATATGGCGGCAGGCTCCTCGCCCCCTGTCACATCTGGGACAGAACTAAGCTCGGCGAAATGTGGGTGGTGTAGTTCGCTATTTCACCTCTGCCTAACCTTTCGGGGATAACAAGCGTGAGCTTATTTTATGTTTACAATTAAAAAGCGAAAATAGTTCTAAATTTATGGCGAAACATACACGTACGTATAATATTTTAAATAGTGTCTTGTTTCACTTTATAAAACATTTAGGTACTAAAAAAGAAATGACAAGTAATTACTTTTGTGAAACGAACAATTTCAACTCATGTTGAATATTTACAATTCATTATATTCACATTATTATAATATCAGTTCTATTAATATTATTATCGTTGTGTATATTTTTAAAAGTAAGTTTAAGTTAAAGTTTTAAAAATACCATTATGTGTAATAATAACATGTTCTTATAACTGCATTTTTTTAAATACAATTTTATCATTTCAAAGAGACGGTACTTTACCTAATAAGGCAGTGGTGAACATAATACAATCCACAAACAATGCTGACCACCGTGATAAGGAAAATCGTGACAGTTATCTCTGTTACATCAGTCAACGACACCTTTTAGCATTTGGGTATACATTAGCTCAATTCGAAACGTGACAAGACGCAACGAGTGACTGTAATGGACTTGTCCTAATACGTAGTGGATGCGATCTAGTCGAAGCGGTTATTACCCAACGTACGGACAAATACTACGTTGTTTATCGTTGGATCTAATCATATCCTACAATTAGCCTTCGCGGATACGCCTTAGAGGATACGCGTTCGGCAACAAACTCGAAGAATAGGTGTTTCAGAAATTTATTGCTATCGCGTTAGGCCCCAAAGAAGGAGTTGTAAAACGCGAAAGAACATGTCCAGTTTGGGCTTGTTATACCGATCCAAAACAGATGGAATCACCACATCGTATTTCACTGTTTCTTTTTCCAGAAATGGGCTGATTTTAAGTTTAAGTTCAATTATAAAATAATAAAGTCTTTATTTATGCCTATAAGTATTGATTATTTTATTTTTGTTAGTCAAATTTGTTTTATGGACGTCTGAAAACAATGGTAAAAATCAGCCCTTTATTATCGTTTTAGAAGACTCCTTCTAGTTTCTATAATATTTAATATATAACAAAAATCAAAACGTACGGTTGGTTATATTTATTCGAGAACAGGGCATGAGAAAGATAACAACTACTAATTGACAGACTGAATTCCCGCAAAAACACCTCTTAGTGTTTTTAAATAATTTATATTAGAAGCGGGATATTAGCGAACCGACGCTATCATTCTATTAAGATATTTTTTTGTTAAAATATAGAACTCGAATATGTTACAGTAAAAAGTTATCGGTCTTCGAGAACTCTTGGATACTTTTACAAAGTTTATGATGTAGTGCAGTTAGGTTTTTTACTTTCGCACGTTACTGTGTTATAACGTTGTCGCCTAACAACGTGCGACACACGGTACGTTGTTTATCAACTTCCCACCCTAATGTACTTCTTGAGTAGTTTTTTATTAGCCTTATATTTTATGAATATACGTTTTAAAAATGTTTATTTTCCTTCTAAGATATTATTCTACTGTATATATGTACTATTGTATGTTCAAATAACAGTGACAGATAATTCCAAAATGTAGATTGAATGATGCGTGAAAACGACTACTTATAGAATGTTTTTTTGTAATGTGTTCGCCAGTTACCGTTTGTATAGGAAAGGTTTAGGAGATGCCTACGTCGCAGAGATGACTATTAGTAATATTAATAAAATCATACATATGTGCACTGCAAAATACTTAACATTTGAAAGTTTATAATTTAGATAAATACTATGTTTTATACTGTAGTAAATACTGTAATAATCTTTAAAATGAATTTCTTTTGGTCTTATCCTCAATACATCTTTTATAATTATTAATGTACGTTCGCAAAAATATAGACAAGCTTTATCTAGTGAGCGACCGGTATAACTTTAATCTATACTTACAATAAAAGGCTAGGGAGAGGAAATCTATACTTTGAAGATGTATAAGAAAAATACTATGCGGGACTTCAGAACCGAATACAAAACACATTTCGATAGATTTTAAAAAAATCGTTCGTCTCTCTGTCTGTTTATTAATTTATTTATCACACAAAAACTATTCGATGTAAGTTGGTAATGACATATATTGCATCCAGGCTGAGAACATACCTGATAACAAGTTCAAGCACTCTGTCAAGAAAGTTTTAATGTCCAAAGATCTATTGTAGACTGGATTATTACATAAACGATAGTGATATCTGAAAATGTAAACCTGATCGAGTTTCATGATGCCTCTTCTCGATGACTGGGTTGTTTTCCGAACCGGTGATAGTGTTTTGACGTTTATACGTAACTTCTTAATTGAATAAAGGATTCTGTGTTTATTTACTTTGATGAATTAAAAATAGGATTAGAAATTTATAAGAAAAAAACACTTCATATGAGAACGGATCTCGTTAAATTTCACAAAACACCTATGCTAGTACAAATCCCAATTAACTGAATTCGCATACGTTCCTATAAAATATTCACGGACTAACCTGCGTACATATTATATCCCTCAGAAACAAAATCGTGTAACAACCGGGAAATGCTTTATATTTCTCACGTGATATACATAAATTTAAAGTGAATTTGCGTGTTATTTAGAATACGTAGCAGAGAGTATTCGTCCGACGGAAAATCACTGGCATGAATTTTCGTTTGCAAAATTTTTGCAACACTACAGGGCCGTAGTTAAGATACAGATATTATAAAGAGGGACCTGTTGTGGATAAGTTAAAAATGTTTTCAATTATCACAGGTTTTCTGGTTGATCACAGGCTCACATGATGGTAAGTGACGATGTATCCAAAGACGTCTTTCACCGTGAAACTTTCTACGCATCCATTGTGGTGTTTGTTTTCAAAGCGCACTTACTCTTAATTACTTTACTAAAAGTGACTTTAAAAAAAAATCATAAATAAAAAAAAGACTCAAGGCATTGTTTATCTGTTTGTCCGTCAATTGGCTTATAACTAATGAATATGGGTTCAACTTGACTAGCAGAATTCCGCATATTTGTAATAAGCAATTCAGTAATATAGATCTATTTAACATCAAACTTCATAGCAAAAATATATCTAAAAACAATTTTAGAAACTATTTTTGGCTCTTATTTTATGTATCGGTTTTGTTTATATGTCTATTTTATACGAACTGTGAATTTTTAATGTAAATAAATAAATGAACCAATTAACATTAGTAATTTTTTTATTCATAGTTACATAGGTCTAGTCAGGGTATAGTATATATTTTGTTACGTTAAATAGTACTTATGTGTGTATAACAAAATTAACCTGATTAAAAAAGAACTTCATAAAATATTTATTATGTTAAAATGCCAAGAAGGAACACACGAGCGGAGCCGCCGACACAGCTAAATAATAAACAAAAAACGCTTAATATTGTATTGCAAATATTGAACGAATCGAATGTGATTTAATTGGCGAATGTTTACTTAAAAACAAAACTGTTAGTTTTATGTAGTTATGTTTTATGTATTTTAAATACATTTTTGTATAGTTTTTGAAGTAAAAACTTCTTTAGCGCCGTTTTGCGATTCTCGATAGAGGAGAAACTTATATATTCGCTTTACTAATGCTATGATGGTGATCCGAGATAAATAATAAAATGTATACTTACGCATCTTATCATGTATTTAGATTTGTTTAAATTTTTTTACACGATATAGGCTCATTGCTTTGACCACAATCCCACCTGATGTTAAATGACGATTTGGTCCAGGATGGTAGGCACACTAAACCTAGGTACTGGTTCCCAAGTGATGCTGCCGGAACAATAGGTGTGTTCCGGTATTTGGCGACGGGTTTTCAAACTTTAGGGTGGTAGCTACCCAGGTGGGCATAATTAGAAAATGACCACCATGCTATGGTTTCCTCACAATGTTTTCCTTCACTGAAAGCTCAAGATGATTTTAGAGTTGGATAGTTGGATCAAACCCGCGTAGATTGACGCGGTACCCGGCTGCTCTACCCACTGCGTCATCAGCGCTTCATTATGAATAAAATATACATAATTATTGCTCGGAGCATCAATAGATCTACTCATAAAAACCAGACAAATGTTATATGTTAAATGTCATGTTAATTATTTACAAATTGTATCATTTAATTAACAAATTACGAAATTTAAACACTTAAACATCAGTTTTCCAAAGGTTTGAGTTTTCACTTCTGTCGGCAGTCCCCAAAGCTGCCTAGTTTTTTTTTAACAAGTAACCCATGCAATTCGATTATAGTTCCCATTCACGAAGTACTGAATCCATCACTGCGACGATGTGTCCCCATTGTGAATCCTACGCGAGATGCACACACTGAATAATTCGGTTGTCCAATTTCTAAATTGAGTGAGCGATGTAAAACATTTCAAAGCTTTTTCGAGTGGATAGATACGTGTTACTTTTATTAAATATTATTTATTTCATATATTTATGTGCCGCACTATTGAGTACTTACTGAGTATTGTATATTTATTGTATTTATGAAATCGCCCACGAATAAAACGTGTCACCGGACGATATTGCCTAGTCTCGTATATATGATTACTATATTCTTGAAACTGATTTAGTCTTGAGAGGTCATGAAATCTCAAGTGATGCTAATATATAGGCCTCAGGCGCGCAATCTCATACGCCGATCCTTGCTTAGCTGAGTAGGTAATTGAAGGAAGGTTGTGACTATGACCCGTATATATCGGGCGTATCTCCCTGACTTCTCGAGAGTTCGATCGATAGCTGGATTAGTTCCCAGGATAACTCAGAGTTTACTCCACGAGAGGCACACGTCACGTGGTGTACGTCACACAACAGACTTGTCAATAGGCATGGAGAAAGCAAAGGCCATCGTAAGAGTGAATAGCCTTGAAGCTGTTCCCCCGTGTCCACCATTAGTCGTAAGCTTTACAACTTTACGCTGAGTAATTTATCCTTGTTTTTAATAAATAAATACAAAATTGTTTCTTGTTGCTTAACCTAGCACTAAGCAGATGACTTGGCTTGATGATGATAATGGACTCTCAAGTGATGGTGCCAGAAATAATGTTCGTATAGGACGACAGGTGTTGAAACATCATGACGGTAGTTAAACCTCGTAGTTACCTAACCGGAGATTATTAGAAAATGCCCTACCACCATGCTCTGATTTCCTCACTTTGTTTATCTTTACCGAAACCTCGGGATAATTACGTGGGTATATTATGTGAATAGATTGGTTTGGTCCTACGTCCATTGCCGTGAAATTGGACCGCACTACCAACTGAGCTATCACTGCTTCAAATTCTAAATGCTTTACTTAAAGGATGGAATATTTAGAATAACTGGGGTATAGAGTAATTGTGAAAAATGAAAGTTTATTTACGAGCGTAATCATGACGCAAAGCTAGTAAATAATATTAGTAAATTAAAACCCATGTATATTTTAAAATATATAGATGTATTAAAATAACATTGCTGATGATTTACACGCCGTTTATATCGGCGACCAAACAAAATAAACTCATAAAATACAGCTTGCCAGTATAAAATTGCGATGCTATGAACGATGCGTATCTTTTGCCAGTTTTACACTATACCAGGATTTCATAAATCTATGGAGGTGTTATTACATTCTTCCAAATCTGTACCCATAGTCTATACCGCACTTTAATTTTTATCAATTCAAGTCCACAGTTACGATGTTCCATTGTTAAGAATTTCAACTTAAACATATTGATACGGTGTCCTTCCAGGTGAAGCATCATCATCATGCACCAGTTCGATCCCGTGCTTGCTCCAACCTGGTGGCGGGAGGTACCGGGGGGTTTAGTGGGTAGTGGTCAACGGCGCTTCTCGCCGCGAGTCCCACACTAATCCTGTGTGACAGCCTCTCGTACTTACGTGCTAGAGACTGTCACACATCTTCAGACGCGTTTCAGCCAGATCTGGAAGGGGGGGTCCCTATCAGATCTGGCTGGACGGCTAGTGCGTAAATGCATTCCCCTCGAAAAAAAAAAAAAGGTGAAGCATCATCCCTTCAAAAGGATATTCATACTTCATGCCATGAGCTGCGAACTTAAAACCTGGTGAACAACATGGCCGTCATTTATTTCTATATGCTTGCAAAAAATTCTATACTGAATAGGCTTATCATTCAAAACTGATCCCATCTTATCTTAAGTGATGACGTAAGTGAAGAAAAATAATTACATTCTACCCTCAGAAGTTCTTACTGTACTCAAGTGATTTACCTGGATATATAAATATATCTTAATCGGTAAATGCGGGTTTCCTCCACCGAAAGTTCATAACATAGGATTCTAAATCACCTTATATGACGTGATATCCGACTTGCTAACACTGACCACTATAATATACCAAAAAAATAAACATAAAAAAGTGAATATTTTTGTTATAGACTCTCAATATAGTCAAAGCTTTGGCAGCGTAATTCAATGACATATCCTGCACTGTCAGCACATTGAAATCACAACCAATCATACACTTGCACACTTCACTCAAGGTGCAACTCATGAAACGAGGCTTTTTATTTCAAAACCTTAGCTTGGCCTTATCATAGTTCATTGGTTCATTTATTTATTGTTAGCTATTCAAGCCAATCATAACGCTGTGATGTTCTTACACTTTCTGGCTTAGTATCCTAAACGTTAGTAATAAAGATCTGATGAACCTATTAAGATATTTAGGTCAACAGCGTTAGTCAGTTCGAAAATAAATCTCCCAGTTTATTTATATCTGTACACATTTTCAGATATACCATATCCATTGAAACTATAATCCATCGGAGTTCCATACTACCAATATTACTTCACTAGAACTTTGTTATTACTTCAGCCAAGTTTATTTGGAAAATGAGCTGGAAACTGGCGTCCGGCGACGTAAGCGATTTACAACCCCCTTTATACTGTCCTTACGTTATGAAAACGAGCCAATTTATAATTTAAATCAAATTGGATAGCTTTTAATAAAACTATTGTGGAATGTTATTGCCGCCTTAAAACGAAATATTCAATTTGTATTTGTATTTAATCAAAAAATTATCATCGTGAATAAAATCTATTTTGTTTTAAAGAGTTTTATTTTCGCTAATTTCATGCTATTTCGAGGGTCAACTGTTTTAAGCAAATAATATCACATACTGAAAATGTGATTCGGTATTAAAAGAACCATTTTCGTGACTTCTCATAATATTTTAGTAAAAATATCTATTCTTTATTTATTAGTATTTAGTTTGTTACTTAAAACATTAAATGGTAGTAACTGATTGACTGCTGTAATAAGTTTTAGCTATTCTTTACCATTTTATAATTTTCTACGAAGCTTAAGTCCCAGGTTAAAGAGCGTTTAGTTCTGGTAATAACAAGTGTATATCTAGTTTGGTATGGTTTTTTTATTGGACTGTACCTTTTCCAAAATCAAAAGAAGTACAGTCATTTTAACTAGTTGTAATATAAAAAAATCTATATTTGAGAATCTGTTTTGTGTTTAACGTTTTACCGCTTGGAGCTAGATCGTTAGTTATTATCATGTCAAATAACATAAAAAAGTAAAATTAATAAAGACAAGAAATTCTATAGGGAAATCGAAAATGTAGAAAAAACCTTAAAAATATCTTTCGCCCCGGGAAACTTTTTAAATATTTCATAGAGTTAAACAGTACAACATAACTCATGTCCGCGGAACCAAAATGAATACTCGACGAATAATAAATTGTCTTTAAAAACTTTACCCACGTAACGCTTTGGATTCGTATTTCGTGAACTTTTCTACTGTACGAGTGAGTTTATCTGTTTTAATATTTTGATGAAATTTTGTTTTATCCATTCATATTATAGTACTTGAAAATGTAAATAAATTGTACGCGTTTTACAATAAAAATCTCCGCATGTTCGCTTAGAAATCAGAACGCAATACAATAGATTACGATCTCACAACGCAATATATAAAACTCGCATAACTCACCTTTCCCCGATATATTTTTGAAATATTACAGTTATAATTTTATACATTTTAATATTTGCCTAAAATAACCATTGCACAAAATTAACGCATACTTCCACATCTTACCTTCTGAATATTGGTTTTGGGGTGTGTAGATTTCGGGTTATTAAGATTAAAGTTTGTGGGTTTTCTCGTTTGGGATATGAATTTGAAATTTATGGTTTTAGAATTTGTAGATATGGGTTTTCTGTTTGGGTTTTATGAGCCTATATTTTGTAGCTTTGTAAGACTGAAAAACAATTAAAATACGACATCACAAGGAAAAAATGCGATAGTCGAACAAACACAACAGATTTTAAAGATATAAATACCTCAAGGCATAATCTAAATATAATAGTTATTAAAGGGAAAATTATTTTATCATACCGTATAACCTTAAAAATTACTATTTTTGTACTTTATGATATCTCGAAAGCTAACAATTCAGTTATTTTTGTCCAGATTCTAATTCAGCACACATCAAAACGTTTGAGACAATGTAGTCTGGTATTTGTTTTTGAAAATCAGCTAAGTTTTGTCATCCTATGTCATCTATAGCAAATAGCTATTAATTCACATCAATCCACTAGCTATTTATATCGATTGTATTCTATCAAATATAGCACATTTAAGATTCGTAAAAAGCTTTCTGCTTCGGTCTCCGCAGCAAACCTCGTAGCGAAATTTCATTAACTCGAGAATCCCCTATTCAAAGATTCGTCAAAAGGCGAACCGTAGCAAAGCCGATAGATAGATCTCGTCCGCACTTTACGACTGCAGGATCTGAGAGAAATACTCGAGTGAGTCGAGATGCAGTATTTTAAAATTTATTTGCTTCTTGCCCCCTCGGTTAAAGTTTACCAGTATCTTTGGTATTTCATAATTTACCGATTCTGTTTATTTTCTCTACTATAAAGATTACTTACATTAATTATTTTCTTATTAATTATGTAAGAACTGTATTAAATTACAAGCTAACGTTACTCAAGTGTTCGCTGTTCAAATTTTTAGTCTCTGTTGGATTAAAAAAGTATTTTTGGAGGAGCGAAATGGTGATCGCTTAGAACCTAGGTTTTAGTATTTCAGCTTACCTAGTATTTCAGATACATGTAATTTCTATCAAACACATTTAATATTTAGATTTTGTTTGTCTACAATTTTATTATAAGTATAGATATTATAGGGTTCAAAATGCTCATGGCATTTATTTAAAAAAAATTGAACAATACAAATCAACACCTATAGAATGTTATCTTATTTATCTCACACATTAGAGGGTTGTTAATAAAAAAACACTTCTGTATAGATTCTTCATTTATAATTTCGAGTTTAAATGCAAAGTTTCATAACTCAGTTTCATTCATAATTGATAATTAAATATTTATATCAAAATTAGAAAACAATTTTAATAAAGTATTTAAATATTAAAAAAACGTTTTTTTTTTCATTTTTATTTACAGACTTATCGCATCAAGATATATATATATATGCTTTGTAATTGTGTGTCTCTTTGTAATTTTTAACCAAAGACAAATATTGATAAATAAACTATATTAATAATATAAATCGAATTCTCTGACCGAAGAAAACTTATTCATTCTAGACTTAAAAGAATTTTGGCAGCATACAGGAACTATACAGATTTTGTATTTGCAAATGATGTTAGGAATGTAGATTAAATTTCATCAGTTTTAATTTTTATACGCGGGACCTTAATTATTTAAAAAATATCAAAAGTATCCTAAGTTACGCGGAGTAACTTCAACTATCAACAAAAATCGGTCCAGCCATTCTGGAGATTACCCGGAACAAACAAACAGACGGACAGACAAAAAATGTATTTTTGGTATAGCGATCTTATATACATTCATATGTATTTAGTAAAAAAAAAATTTTTTGACATTACAAACAGACACAATTTTATTTATTAGTATAGATAAAGTTTTAAAATTATTTACAAATACTTGGGAGTCGCTGGCATACTTATTTAGTATTAAAAAACAAATTTATTATTTTTGTACACTTTTTGTAAACTCTAAAAACTTATTTTGAATGTCTATAACTAAATTTAAAATCTATTTATTTTGTTACGCTAATATTATATTATGAATATAAAGTAAAAAAACCCATTATGTTTCTATTTCAATATAGTAAGTGCTTTCCATTTAAATCTTTCTGATAAGTTACCTATTTTTTTGAGAATCTCTTCAAAGAAGCGATATAACAACAAGAGAATGATATTGTTAAAAAGTTTAATATAAGTAATTAAAGTTGATACAAGTATAAAGTCAGGGCCGTATTAGGGAGTGATATCGGTGAGACGTGATATCATAATAATAAATTTAATTAGTACACATACACAATACAAGATCAGACGGTGCATTGGACCATATTTGTCCCGGAGTCTAGTGCCTTCCTCTAGAACATTACAGACTTACTTGTAGACACTTATAATATAACTAGCTGTGTGCTGTACTGTCCATTGAATTCTATTTTGCTCACAATTTCATGAGCTTTAATTTTTTTAAACGGAACCCTAATTATACTCCTAATTTCTCTCCATCGTAAGTGCTTTGCTAAGCAGCAATGAGCCATGGTGTTTAGGCAAAGTTATCACCAGCAGTAACTAGATGGAGCTGATTTTTACTTGTGTAATTTTAAATCGCGGTGTCAAGATTGTCGCCAGATTAATGACACCCCAGCATTGTCAACGTTAAAATATACTCAGCTACAACATTCAACAGTGGTTTTATTTATAAATAGTCCAAAATAGTGCAATAGTTCAAAGTGCGAGTTCTAGTGAAAGTGATTCAACATTGTGGTCCTGACGAACCGGATTAGCGGATTTCAACAAGTCCTGACGATAGGGCTCGCACCCACCGGACCCTACCCTGCCGGCCTTCTAGTTCAACGGGCCTCCACTTCAGCGGCCTTCCAGTTCAACGGGCCTCCACTTCAGCGGCCTTCCAGTTCAACGGTTCTCCAGTACAACGGGTCTCCAGTTCAAAAACCTTCCAGTTCAACGACCTTCCAGTTCAGTGAGTTCACTTCAGTTCAAAGTGAGTACATACATTCAAGTTCAAGTTAACAAGCTCAAAGCGGATATAAACAGTGCATAGCGAAATATAACAGGTCAAAGTGGACGTGTGCAAACGTCAAAATCAACCTCTGTGAGTGTGTGGCAATATCATAAAATTAAGATTTATAATGATAAAAATTCAAAAAGTTGTAATGGTTTAATGTTAGTTCATAATAGACTTTGCTTTGTTTATTGTATTGTCCGTAGTTTAAATAAAAAATGGAAGGTCTCTTAAATGTGCAAATAGATTTATATAATTCAATGAAAAAGGCTCTCGTTAATTTTAAGAAGAGTCCTAAAGATAGACTTACTATAGAATATATAGAAATTAGAGTAGAACACTTAGAAAAAGATTGGCAACTATTTAAGTCAAATAATACGAAGTTATATGAAGAGACTGACATAGACCAATTGAAAAGTTCAATTTATGTTAACAATGAAGTATATGAGAATTGTGAAGAAAACTACTTAACTTATAAATCATTATTAAAGGCAAAATTTAATCAATTATGTATTTTAGAAAACAAAGTAGAAAATAAAAGTGTATCGGACACTAAAGCAAGCGCATCAGTTCGATTACCAGAAATTAATATACCGAACTTTTCAGGTAATTACGCGGAATGGACTACATTCCGTGATTTATTTACCTCTTTGGTACATAAAAATGAATCTTTAGATGGTGCTCAAAAGCTGCACTATTTAAAAAGTCATTTAACTGAAGAAGCCGAGCGGTTAATTAAACATACTCCAATAACAGATGCGAATTATAGTGAGTGTTGGAGTGTTCTTGAAAAGCGTTATAACAACAAAAAATACCTAGCAAATTGTATTTTAAAGCGACTGTTTGGTCAGAGGCGGATGATTGTAGAATCCGCTTCGGCGTTAAAAGAATTGTTAGATACAACTGCTGAATGCCTTAATGCCTTAAAAAATATTCAGTAATGCCTTAAAAAATATTCAGGTAGATGTAAGGACTTGGGATATTATTATAATTTACATAATTGCCCAGAAATTTGATTCTGAAACTCATAAAGAATGGGAATTAAACCATTCTAATTCTGATGAATTGCCAAACTTCACCGATTTCAGATGTTTTATTGAAAGTCGTTTTCGTGCTCTGGAAGCTATAGACCCGAAAAAGCCTTCAGTACAGCATAACAGTGGTTCTCATTCAAAGACATTATTAGCTACTACCTTCCCAGGGTTACGCTGTGAATTCTGTAATGATAAACACAAACTTTGTTTTTGCAAAAAATTTGCTAAGCAAGATTGTACATCAAGAAGGGAGTTCGTAGCTAAAAATTCTATATGCTTTAATTGCTTAGGAAGCAACCATACCGTTTACAAATGTAAGAAATCTACAACATGCAAGATTTGTAGAAAACGACACCACTCGCTTTTACATCCAGAAAATGAAGTAAAGCTTTCTAGGTCAACTGTATCTGTTGATGGCACTACCTCTTCAGCTAGTAATTTCCCAACAGTATCATGTTTGTCAACTCGATGTTTCTCTAAGCAAGGACATGTTTTACTAGCTACAGCACTAGTAAATACCAAGTCGCATTGTGGAGAAACTTATGTAATCAGAGCTTTATTGGACCAAGGCTCTCAGACTTGTTTTATTACCGAAGCAGCAGTCCAGCTTTTACGTCTCATTAAAACTCCAGTGCGAGGAATTGTGACTGGACTAGGAGGAAATAAAACTTTAACGTCAAAATATGTAGTTACGGTTCATTTAAAGTCCCGGATTAATGAAAAATTCAACATTGAGGTGAAGGCTTATGTTCTGAAGAATATAACATCTTATCTTCCAGCACAAAGACCAGAATCTATTGATTGGATAGATTTACCTAATTCCTGTCTTGCAGATCCAAAGTTCAACACTCCTAATAAAATTGACATGTTATTAGGAGCTGATATATATAGCAAAATATTGCAAGAAGGTATAAAAAAGAATTCCGATGGAACTCTAGTAGCTCAAAACACATCTTTAGGGTGGATTTTATCTGGAACAGTACAAAATTATAATTATAGAGATAATAAATGTATTACAGTTATGCATGCGCAAATAAATGAGAATGATATGCTAAGAAAATTTTGGGAGATTGAAGAACAGTTAAAAGAAACAAGAAATATGTGGACAGATGAAGAGAAGAAATGTGAGGATATTTTTATTAAGACAACTAAAAGGACAGCTGACGGTCGTTATGTCGTAAAATTACCTTTTCGTGATGACCCTTCACGTTGCACAGGTGGAGACTCACGTGCAATAGCCATCGCTAAGTTTAAAGCTTTGGAGAGAAGACTTCCTAAAGATCTAAAAGAAAGTTACACCGATGTAATAAATGAATACTTACAACTAGGACACATGAGGCCTGTAAAGAAAGACGATAAAAGACTACAGGAAGCTGTTTACCTACCCCATCATGCTGTCGTTAGGAATGATAAGTCAACCACCAGAGTACGAGTGATATTTAATGCCTCGAGTAAAAATAGTTACGGTGTTTCTCTCAATGATACACTGATGGTAGGTCCAAAATTACAAGCAGATTTACGTCATTTGGTTTTACGCTGGAGAATTCATCCGATAGTATTGGTAGCAGATATAATCAAAATGTATCGTCAAGCCAATGTAGCTGACGAAGATACTAGGTACCAGCGTATAATAGTATGGCGCGAAAACCCTGAAAGTGAGATCCAAGATTTTGAGTTAACAACGGTAACATTTGGAACAGCGTCTGCTCCTTACCTAGCGGTAAGAACATTACATCAGATCAGCCTTGATGAAGGTAAGGATTTCACTTTAGCTTCAGCAAAGGTAGTGCAATCATTCTACATGGATGATCTAATGACAGGAAGTTTTGATTTAGAAGAGGGAATAGAATTATATAAACAAATGAAAGATTTATTGGCCAGAGGAGGTTTTAGTTTCCAAAAATGGAATTCTAATAATGATGAATTGTTATCAGAAATAAATCAAAGTGAAGGGATGAAGCATGATCACAAAGAGGACAAATTAAAAGAGAACAAACAGAAAAGGGATAAGCCAGGACAAAGTCAGGACAACCGAATTGATATAAAGGACAACTCTATAATGGTAAAAGAAGAATGGAAGATTTCAAGGACAAAAGGAAAATAGAAAGCACAAGTAAGATTTTAGGAATTACCTGGAATCGTAGTGAAGATCACTTCCGTTATGCAGTACATCTCCCGTTGACACCAACCGGACCTGAAACAAAAAGATCTATCTTATCAGTTATAGCAAGATTGTATGACCCACTAGGGTGGATCGCTCCTACTATTGTGAAGGCAAAAATGTTTATCCAAAAATTATGGCTAGTAGGCACAACTTGGGATGAGCCACTAACAGCAGAATTAACAAATGAATGGTGTACTTACCGTAACGAGTTACCACACCTCGCTGCTGTTAAAATCCAAAGATGGATAGGTATTTCAAAGGCAGATCTTAATGTGGAATTGCATGGATTTTGTGATGCCTCTCAATTAGCGTATGCAGCGGTAGTTTATGTACGAGTAGTTGACCCCGATGGTGAAATAAGAGTTTCATTGCTGGCTGCGAAAACAAGGGTTGCTCCAATTAAGCAGCTCAGCATTCCTCGTCTGGAATTGTGTGGCGCAGTACTTCTGTCCCGGCTTCTGAACGAAGTAGCGAATGTATTAGACATTCATAAAGATAGCATCAAAGCATGGACAGATTCAACGGTCGTTCTCGCCTGGCTTAACAGTCATCCAAGTAGATGGAATACGTTTGTTGCCAATAGAGTCTCAGAGATTTTGACCGCCCTGGATTCATCAAAATGGTATCATGTATCCTCTAAAGAGAATCCAGCAGACTGTGCCTCACGAGGGGTTGAGCCTAGAACACTGGCCGAGAATACTATTTGGTTTTCCGGTCCACGTTTTCTTCAAGAACAAACTATTCCGTATAAAAGATCAAACGATATGAATATTCATTTAGAAGAAGCAGTTTTAAAGTCACATTTTAGTGCAGTTTCCGAGGACACAATTATTCTTAGATTTTTTTCTTCCTTACAACGGTTGGTAAGGGTAATAGCTTACTGTCTACGCTTTAATAAAATAAAGGAAAAGCGCACAACTTATTTATCTAAAAAAGAAATAGATCAAGCATTATTATGTTGCATAAGGAAAGTACAAAGGGAAGAATTCCATGAAGAATATTTACGATTGCTGGATAAAAATAGTTCTTTACCTAAATCAAGCCAATTAAAATCATTATCCCCATTTTTAGATGAAAACGGTGTGATGAGAGTGACCGGTAGAATACAAAAATCTCAATTACCTGAAGAAATCAAACATCCAATAATACTGCCTCACTCTTCTCATTTTACGAAGCTAGTTGTGGATGATGCACACCAAAAAACTTTACATGGGGGAACACAATTGATGATCAATTATCTGAGATCAATATATTGGATAATTGGCATAAAAAGTCTTGTCAAACACCATATTCGCAGATGTGTAACATGTGCTCGGCAAAGTGCTCGAGTTCACAACCAATACATGGGTTCCCTTCCATCCGTTCGATGCACACCAGCCAGAGCATTCCTGCATAGTGGAGTAGATTATGCAGGACCTATAAAAATACGAACAACAAAGGGTAGAGGACATCGGTCTCATAAAGGATATATATGTTTATTTATTGGCATGGCCACACGAGCCATCCATTTGGAAGTGGTAAGCGACATGAGCACTCAAGCATTCTTGGCAGCCTTTAGACGTTTTGTGTCTAGACGCGGCCATTGCGCTCAACTGTGGAGCGACAATGGCACTACATTCATAGGCGCTGCAAAAGAGCTGCAAGATTTAATGCACCACCAGGAAGCTATCGCAGCACATTTGGAAATGCATGGAACTGAATGGCATTTCATTCCACCCCATGCTCCCAATTTTGGGGGATTATGGGAAGCGGGTGTAAAATCGACAAAGTTCCACTTAAAGCGAGTAATAGGAGAATCATCTTTAACCTATGAAGAAATGAGTACTCTTCTCAGCCAGGTGGAAGCTTGCTTAAATTCTCGACCCTTAACAGTAGTTAATTCCGATCCCGGGGAACCAATGCCTTTGACACCAGGTCATTTTTTGATAGGAGGTCCACTGATATCTGTACCTGAGGTTAACAATTATTTAGAATCGAATATAAGCTCGTTAACTAGGTGGCAATTCATTCAAAGAATGGTTCAAAGCTTTTGGCGACGCTGGTCCCAAGAGTATTTATCCAACTTAATGAATAGATACAAGTGGAGCTCTCGGGTACCTGAGCCAAAAATAGGGGACATTGTTATTATAAAAGAAGATGACTTACCACCCAGTTCAACCTTTATATTATATAGTCTTCTAGTTCATTCATTACGTTTAGACAATAAGCTTGTTAGATGTATGTTTCAATTTAGGTCATTTATTAAGTACATTCTGGCACTTAATGTCCTTGGTGGGGGGTATGTTTAGGCAAAGTTATCACCAGCAGTAACTAGATGGAGCTGATTTTTACTTGTGTAATTTTAAATCGCGGTGTCAAGATTGTCGCCAGATTAATGACACCCCAGCGTTGTCAACGTTAAAATATACTCAGCTACAACATTCAACAGTGGTTTTATTTATAAATAGTCCAAAATAGTGCAATAGTTCAAAGTGCGAGTTCTAGTGAAAGTGATTCAACACATGGACCATTGTGTGAACAGTTTTTCATGGCCTTTTATCGCATATGGCCGTGCATGGTCCATTGTGTACAAGGGTCATTAAGTTAATCAGCTACTGCGCCTCGAATTCTTGCATCGTAAGTCCCCCTCGGTGTAAGGCGAACCTGTTTGTAGTTTCCCGTAATATAAACTTATTTCTCAAGACAACAAAAGAAAGTATACCGTCATCGGTTGGAATAAAAGGTAACAAACAATGCCTGTTTGTTTTCTGTGAATGCGATCTCCTTACGAGGATAACCGGTCAACTATGAAATTGCTACATTATTATACGGTAAATACTGTATCTTAGACTAGACTATACGTGCTTCACAAATCTGAATACAACTTCATCTTGATTATTCACTGCATTACGTATATGATTTTTGGAAAAGTACTGCAAAGGACATTTTTTAATTTTTTAGTTTAGTAGTTTTTTTTTATATACCATATAGACTCTGACGCTTTGGCCATAATTTCACCGATGTTATCGAGAATAATAAATACACTAAGCCTGGAAGTATTGGTTCTCAAATGATACTACCGACACACATATTGGTGTGGTTTGAAAACTTGGTCTTAGCTAATCAGGCGGGCAATATTAGAACACTACAACCCGTTATGGTTTCCTTACCATGTTTTCTTTCATCGAAAGCTGAGGTTAATTATGGAGAGGGGCGAGAAATTTTTGCTGGCGACAGGAAAGAGGGGGGCTGCTTTGTACCGAGTTCCCCCCTGAACGGAAGATAGGAGGGGGCCCGACTCGGCATGGCTGGATGTTTACCTGCCATGTGTATTGGTCGGGCCAGCCGCTGGGATGATGCGCAGCATGTCACCATATCCCGTGTCGCCCCCATGAAAGGCGGCAGATAGTACCGTGGGTTTTAGTGGGTATTCCTGGCGCCACACGCCGGGCGAGCCCCACATACCCCCTGGCATCTCTAATCCGGAAGATTTTACTTCAGGTTTAGAGATGTGAGAGAGAAGAAGCGTAAAAGCATTACCGTCGTAAAAAAAAAGATTCATTAGGGATTCGCACCTACATCCATCGACATTAACTTTGAATGTAGTTTATATGTAACTTTATAATACTTACATTCTGTTAATTTGGACAAATAGAGAATTGTAGAAAAGTATCAAGAAAAATGCATATAAAATGAATTCATCGAAGTCACCGCGACATGGCCGCTCGTAAAATGTTCAAGAATATAAATTTATATACACACGTATATACTTCGTAAGTATGACTTATTATAGAAATATCGAAACGGGCGACTTTAATGTTGTGCCTTCTCGGTTTTATTGCGTACACATTTATGGCTTTCGGTTTTACAGTGTTGTTTGATGGGGATAGATGGTAAGGAAGTATATGATAGTACTAATAAAGAGAATATTATTATGTAAGTGGTCTACGAATGAAATCCACTTAAACCATTAAAAAATCGAATAGATTTAATAAGCTTCTACGCTGCGTTGACTGTCTTTAGTTTAAATCCTAACTTATCAATAATTATAATTTATTATCTGTTTCTAATCAAATGTAAGGCATTATCTATAAATTATTCTTAAACATATTATGAAAGGTAAAGCCTTTATGTCAGACTATTTGACCAGTTTAAAAATCGAGAACTACTAAGTCAAACTACATTATCCTTTTTTAAATCGTAGATATACATCTACTATCTATATCTACATATGAACGTCTACATCTACCCAATACAATCCAGCCAAACTTTAACATATATTTTCAACCATTAGATAATGCATGAATAAAGTAATGAAGATAACAGTGTCATCATTAGTACGTTTCCTTGCATTCCTTTACCTAAACTGTGAAAAAATTATGAAATGATATAATGCAGAAATAATTATTCTTATATTAATCTTATATACGAACGGAGACGGGTAGTATAACTAGTTAAAAAATAAATAAAATTCAAACAGAAAATGAAAAAACTTTTATCTAATAAACATTCACCTACTTTAAACATTACAATAACTAGCTGCCGTAAAGTAAATAAACAAAAAAGAATTATTAAAAAAAGATAGTATAAAAATATATTATGTCCGTTGAAAAGCAATCAGCTAGATGAGCCGAGAGACGTTAGCTTGGAATTACTGGGTAGGTTACATTGTTAATGAGTACCATTTCTTTAACTATAGTTGTATTGAAATAATATTTATTATTGAATAATTTTATAAGGATTGCATTGTTTTGACCAACGATGTGGCCCTTAAAGCTTTATCTAAAGAAGCTGACAGCTTCTACATTGCATTAGGGTGAGCAGTAAGAGTACTCAGCCGAAAAATGGTAAGTAAGACAAAGCCACTACACCTGTATGATCTGAAATTCATAATACAGTTGTAGTGATTTATACAATTGAACAGAGAAGTCGCGAGTTAGCGTTAAATTGATCGCGTGATAAATTGCAATTGACATATCTTTAATATTTATGTCGTCCATAATTAAAGAATTGAAAAAACGTAAAATACTTTTATGAGTACTGCCTAGTCCCAAGAAAAATCGTAATGGTTTTTTTCGGGATCACTTCTGACCACTATAAAATTGCTACCAAATCAGTTTAGTACTTTTCTAGTAAAAGACGTTCTATCAAATAATTTGCTATTTTATTGTAGAAATACAGATTAGTATAATCGTAATCTCTATTATTATGTCACTAAGCAAATAAACTGTTTGCACTTAAAGAAATCGTTGTATGCTAAATAGACAACGAACGTTAAGTTAGGTCAGTGGCTAACGGATGTTAGTATGTAGTGTTTTAGACGTTCATAAGCGCCTTCTTAGGGCCTAAATTGAATACAGATTTTTTATTTTGATTTTTTGATAATAGATTACCTGTAACTGTGGTTTAAACGGTAGATAAACTGAAATCAATGGAATCGAAAAAAAAATAAAATAAAAAGAAGACTACTCGACAACGGCAAAATGCAAAGATTATTCGTTCAACATTTTTTACTATTACTTACTACAACAGTATTAAGATAAATAATTTTCCATCATCATCAAATAACGAGGTATTTCGATTTAAAAAGATTTTTTTTTTTTTTGCTTAGCCAAAATTCAACTTTTAACCCCTTGAGCACTTATCTGGTGTTTACGCCAGCCTTCCATTGTTTTCCTATTGTCTTCCTATTGTTTTATTTTTATGGGTACTCGACACATTAACGCGATAGCAAATAAATAAGGACATGTTTATTCTTAAATTTAGAGAGGTGAGCGTCTGAACACAATCTAATCTGAACTTAAGTGACAATAAAGCTTATGTCGGTTCAGCTGTAACTTGATCAAAAACCGAATCAATAGACCTGAATTCAAATACTTAAATACATATAATAAACTTTATCGGAGAAAGGTTGTATGTGCAAAAATGTGTGTTCGGGCACTGGCTAACCGTATCGCAGGTGTCACGGAACAATATGTAGGTATAATTAATATCATTAAATAACATTGAGAATGTGTGGTGTGTGAGTAACAAGTAATAGGTTAGGGTTAGGATAGAACAGTGTTAGGGCATACGAGTGAACTGTGCTTTCAATACACTTTCAGTAAACGAATTTGAACTTTCGGTAAGGGAAAATATTAAATCATATGCTAGCAGTAAATTATGTACACTATAAGCAAAGGACATAAGTACAGCAAGGGATTTTCTTTTTTTATTTATTTAGGAAAATACTCTACAGAAATAGTATGTTCTTCAACAGCTTCAGCCGAGTACTATTGTGGTACCCTCATACAAGTGTTAGGATAATTATTCATATATTTTGATTATACACTCAATATATTGATTAATATGTAACTGCAATAGAATTTACGTATAAATTTCTAAACCAAAACCGGAGTATAGATAAACGGAAATGAAGATAATTTTAGATATATTATCGATAAGCAATGTAAGAATGTTCTATATTTTCAAAAATGTATTTTAGAATGTCTACATATTATTAAGTATAAGTCTAAGAATATTATTAACAGGTATTGCATGCGTTACAATATAAATCAGTTACCCATCGGGTATTTAAGGCAGTCTTTATCGAGACGTGGCACAGATAATACGTAGAGCGTAATCTAAAATTGTGCGATACATGGCCAAATATATGTTTAAAACCAAAATATACGCTTATTTACTACACCCTGACCTGTCCCTACACAAGTTACCATTTTGCGACCGAGTGCTATAAATTCTTACCATAAAGCACGGCTAACTGTGATTAAAGTAATTCAGATCAACATACATAGGTTAAAATTAGTCATTTCAAAAATAATAATAACAAATTGGGCCCAATTTAGTATCACCCGTTTCTCGTATGTTTCTAAATACAATACATTGTAATATTTTATGTATTCTTATATTAAATTTCAATTAGAAAAATAACATTATTTTTATTTTAATGGGATTCGTGTAAACGTACCTGCTTCCGGTGAACCTCTCGAACCCTTGATGTTTCATGTTTCATTTTAATTATTTGAATAATTTGAGCAAATTGTTTAAATTTCATTTAGGACTTTGTTTCGTCGGGTAACATCAATGTGATAACATGTATTGTTGACTGTAGTACGTTCTAATACATATATCCTTTGGTAACGAACTTTTTTGTGACACCTTATAATTCACGCTTATTTTTACTGCTCTTCATTTGATTACAATAACCAGGCTGCATCTTGTAAAATGCTGGAAATTTTACATAATGTTGTTTTAAATACTGAAAACTAACGAATAAAAAATAAAAGCCTAACACTACTACTACTTGATACTTGATACTACACTATTTGATTTTCTTAAGCTGTCGAGACGGGTTTAGCTTTACCAGAAGAGTCTTCTTGATATTTGATTATGTTTTTATCACATATAAAGCGATGATTGCTCAGTTGATAACGTAGATTCTACGTCGTCGATAGAAGTAAGTTCGAACGCATCTAGCTGCACTTAACTCACAATCTAATATCGGATAAGATTGTGGTCAAAGCTATAGAGTTTGTTTTTTAAATAATTTAATTAATTCTTAATACAGTGCCATTTCTCTATCCTTATTTAAAAATAAACTCTTCCTTTGTTCCATGGTTAAGTCCTGTTTATTGTAAACACTGTCAGCTCCCATAGGTAGCATTCTCTGTAAAAGCTTTCTGCCTTTGTTTGGCGTTACCATTCTGACAGGCTAGATGTTTAGTAATCTTAAGCCGCATGTACGTCCCTATAACAAAAGACTATAGACTCTACATGTATGCGAGTAAGGTTCATTTCTCAATAGATCTGTGTTAATAAAATGTATTTTTATATTACAAAGATGATACGATGCATTCCGGAATAGAAATGGAATTTCAGTTTAAAGTAAAAACAGTTAGAAATTTTGCCGAGTGATATTGTTCGATATTATGTAGTTTTTTTTTATTTATCTGAACACTGTTAAATGGATGCACTTTGTTGATGGTGATTTGATTATACTTTTTAAATATTGATTACTGTGTTACTATATATATATCTGTCTATATATTCAACCATTAGACGGCCACTGCTGGACATAGATTTCTCCCAGTGAGGAGGGATTGTCATAATCGCCACGCTTTGCAGGTTGGTAGGCGATCGCAGTCGGGTGTTTATGGTACTCAGAGGATACTGCTGTCCATCCCCTGGTTTATCCCTTAGTCGCCTTTTACGACACCCACGAGATGATATGGGGTGGTACTATAATTAGCCGACACCGCATAGATTTTATATACTATACTAGTTTATATATTACTACATCAAGTGGCTGGCACTTTCATAACATATAACTACTAGCTATGTGCACGCGGCTGCGCCCGAGTTTAATATACTCTTCACTCAGATTTAATATTTTATACGGAACACTAATTATTATCGTTATGTTTGGTACTAAGATATAGTAAAAATATTTCTCAAAAATTCAAGAACTTGCCCGTAAAACTGACCATTGAATCGGATTTTATTCTCTCTCTTCGGAACTCTAATTATTTTTCAAAATCAAAAGTTTTCTGGGGTAACTTCATCTGTCTACCAAAAAGAGTCGCGTCCAAATCGGTCCAGCCGTTCTGGAGATTACTCGGATCAAACAGACAGACGGATAGGCAGACAGACATACAAAAATAAAAATTGTATTTTTGGTATAGGTATCTTGCATACATATGTATTTAGTAAAAAAATAGTATTTTGATGTTACAAACAGACACTACAATTTTATTTGTCACTAAAGATATAGATTACTAAACCAGAATACCGTAGAAAATAATGTTGGTAAGTATTTACTTAATGAAATCAATTTAAATTAACATTAATCTTTCTATATAAAACTTTTGGGTAAAGTTAAAATAGACTCTCCCAAAAGGCGAAACCATATGTAAAATCAATAAATATCCTTACGTTATAATTACAAATAACTTGGTTGGGATAAAATTATTAACAATCCCTGAAGAAAGTTTAATGAAGGGTTGGATATTTCGGCGCTTCAATTATTGGCAAATACCTATAATTTGTATATAAAATCATAAAAAATTATTTTTTTATCGTTTATAAAATTTACAATACATCAAGCAAATTATTAATATACTCTTTATTATGTATAAAAATGATGTCCGATATTATATTTAAACATAAAAACTTTTTTAATTTATATTAATTATTATACATACTAGCTGTGTGTCCACGACTGCGCCCGCGTTTTATAAATTTTTCACTGTGTTTTAAATTTTATTATACGGAATCCTAAATCTTTTTTAGTACTAAGATAAAGTAAAAAAAATCTAATAAATTCAAGCACTTGCCCGTAAAACTGTAAAATAATTTACATTTATAGGATTCTATTAATTTTTTTATTGTTTTAAATTTTTTACTCGGATTCCTAATTATTTTCTAAAATTAAAAGTAGGCGAAGTTACCCCGGCGTAACTTCAGCTATCTACAAAAAAAAGTCCCGTCATAATCCGTCCAGCTGTTCCGGAGATTACCCGGAACAAACAGACAGACAAAAATAAAAAAAAAATGCGTTTTTGGTATAGGTATCGTGTATACATAATATATTCATATCTATTTAGTAAAAAGAATTTTTTTTGACATTACAAACAGACACTTCAATTTTATTTATTGGTATAGACGTATAGATAGAGATAGCGCATGAATGTCATTCATATTATGGTCTATACTAATATACTAATATCTATACTAATAATAAAATTGAAGTGTCTGTTTGCAATGTAATTATTTTTTTTCTAAATAGGTAAGAATATATTATGTATACACGATACCTATACCAAGAACGCATTTTTTTTTTATATTTTTGTCTGTCTGTTTGTTCCGGGTAATCTCCGGAACAGCTGGACGGATTATGACAGGACTTTTTTTTTGTAGATAGCTGAAGTTACGCCGGGTAACTTCGCCTACTTTTAATTTTAGAAAATAATTAGGAATCCGAGTAAAAAATTTAAAACTATAAAAAAATTAATAGAATCCTATAAATGTAAATTATTTTACAGTTTTACGGGCAAGTGCTTGAATTTATTAGATTTTTTTTACTTTATCTTAGTACTAAAAAAGATTTAGGATTCCGTATAAAAAAATTTAAAACACAGTGAAAAATTTATAAAACGCGGGCGCAGTCGTGGACACACAGCTAGTATATATAACGATACCTAAAGCAAAAATACAATTTTTTCAATTTTTGTCTGTCTGATCTCCGGAACGGTTGGGCGGATTTTGGCGGGACCCGTTTTTGGTAGATAGCTGAAGTTACTCTGGGTAACTTAGGGTAATTTAATTTTCGAAAATAACTAACCGATATTCCTTGTTCGTTTTGTTTAGTAAATGTTTATGAAGTTTCGTGTCAGTAATAAAACAATTTTAAAAACAGTTTTTTGTCTTCAAATATTCAATCAAAATTATCGTCGAATTTCGACCGCCGGACGAATTAAAATCAAATTAAAAAGCACTCAATCCACTCTCAACGGTTGTGACGTATGTATGGAATAGTTGATCATATGACCGTTCGTGTTATATCTGGAATGAGACTTTAAATACGCCAAAAGTTCGACGATGTCATCATTGTCATTTCATATTTCGATTTTGGTACTATCAATGTATCATTCTGATTAGCTATTCTTTGAAAAGGATATTCTGGTTTAAGCCAAACGATTATTTTAAAAGGTGAATAATTTTCCAATCGTATCTCTATATCTATATATGGTAAATCAAAGTCGCTTTCTACGTCTGTCTGTATATCCGTTAACTCCTCCTAAAACATTCAAAGGATTTTGATTTAGTTTTCACTCTCTGTTAGATATTTTTTCGAGATTAATACATCACAGATAAACTTTCACATAAGTTTGCAATAGGTCTATTCCAGCAGCATCACTTAAGAACCAGTACATTATGGCTTAGTGTGCTTACCATCCTGGACAACAAAAAGTCTGGACAAAAAGAAAGTAGAAAAATCTATATTTTTTAAACATTCTCCAAAAAAAAAAAACTATTTTCATGGTTTAAAAAGGCGTATGCACGTATTATTTTATGTTATTCTATTCTGAATAATCCATTAAAGATAGAAATAATGTGGATTCTTTTCTCAGCAGGTAAACGTTTCTATTCTCATCGGAGAAGCGAGGTTTAGAGTTCCGGCAGGGTTCACTAGAAAATGCTTTTAACTAAATAAACCGTGTGAGGGAATTTTTAAACCTAATTATTGGGATAAGCGAGAGGGAGAGAGAGCATTTTTTTTACTTATCTTCAACAAAATGACTCCATGAAACCGATAGTAAAAAACCCTTGATGTATCCGTAATTTGTCTTAAAACACGATGGTCTCACAAGTCACCGTAAAAGGTTTTCCTATATATATATATATATATATATATATATATATATATATATATATATATATCAATACATTATCAGTAAACCCTTCTGTATTATTCAACAGGATGTTTCGTATAATAACATTGTGTAAGTTATATCTTATTACATGCACTGTGTTAATAAAAATTAATTGAAAATTATTTTAATTTATTTCATTGAGGAGTATAGTCTACAATAAAAAAGAAGTTATAAATATCATTGAATTTATGAAGTTTTTAAAATAAAATAAATACAAACTAGAATGTTACTTATGGCTAACCCCTTCGTTATTTATTATAATATGGTATAATAATATTTCATAATACATATTAAAAGACAAGCATATTTATTTGTGAAATTAATAACTTATATATCATCCATAAAATCGGTCTAGCTGTTCTAGAGATTACCCGGAACAAACAGACAGACAAACAGACAAACATTTTATTTTTGGTATAGGTGTCGTATATACATTCGTATCTATTAAGTAACAAATGTATAATATTATAATAGATTAACATATTTCTAAAATGATTGTACAAATCGATCGTTTAACTATACGAGAATGAATGTAAAAAGGAAACAATAAATCTTTTAAACCTTAATAAGCAACGTCTGTCTGTTTATCTGTTTTGTTATCCTATAACTTGATAACCAATAAACCATGATTGAATTTTTAATTTACGCAAAAATTGATAAGGTGACAAAAAATAATAATATATGTTTAGCAAACGTATTGCGGTGAATATTAATAATTGTTAAATGCTTAGTTAATTTAATATAAAATATCAGCAATTTAAAAATCATCCTACTCTGTTTTTATTGCCAGACAGCCCTTACTTGATAGCGAGGAATACTTAAATAGAGTTACTTAAGAAAAGTATTCTTAACTACATTTTAAAAGGTTTATAAACAAGCAATCTAAAGATAACTGTAAAAATGGAATGAAATTATAATAGAATTTCATAAGTAGGTACCGTACCTGTGAGTTTTTTTTTTCTAACCTTGAGATCATTTTTGAATGATTATTACTATGATTGCTTTGTCAGTAAACCAAGTGAATTAAGTTTGAGAATTGATTAAACTTATAAAATTAGAATTAGATTAAGAAAGATATAGAACACTTATATGATACATATACACACGGTGTATTGTGACAAATTTGATTAAAAATTATAATTTTAAAATCTAGCAACACCAACCTACTTCATTTCTTATTGTTTGGCCTTAGTAGCTATTGGCCACAATTAGAAGGTAGAGTCATGGACCAAGAAGTGGCAATTGGTAATCAAGACTGATGGCTGATGAAATGAGAAAAAAAAGTATATTTTGGCCTAGGTAACCAAACTGATAATGAGACACAAACACGTAAGACAACACGATGTTACTACTACAACACACTGTTGTACTTATTTGTAAAAATGTTAGTAGCATTGATTAGTGCCTACTTACAGTTGAATGTTATTCATTTGTACATATTTACATACCTAGTTGAATAGAGGGAGAGGGAGAATATCATAGAGGGTGGGAGGGAGAAAATAAATCTGGTTCAAGTCACCTTCATCATGGGCCTCACCAACCTATGAAAGACAGGTAACATTTGACATTTCTTAAATATACTACAACCTTGTACGTGGTAAGAAAACTTTATAATAGAAACCGTATCAAAAAATATTTTTTTCTTACATAAATAATGCCGTACTCACCTTCAATTAATAATTAATTAAGAAGTAATTTTTAATAAGTTATTTAAATTATATACCTTATTGGTGATTGAATAAATAAATAAAAGTTACTTTTTTCCGACCTGAGCGACCTTTTACCTAGCGCAAGGGCACCAAAGTGATACGGACCTCGGTTTCGAATACTATAAATTCGACTAGGGTGCAGGTGTTTCAATATTTCGCTCTGGCGGCGTGTAAAAGAGCCTCTCAAGTTGGAGACGGGAGACGTCATACCCCGCTACCGGTAATGGGCCCGGGGTGTATAAAAAAAAAATTTTTGCTCTCAATTCGTTGCGTTAACAAATTCACGCATATTTAATACTAGCGACCGGTCCCGGCTCCTCATGTATATAGAAATTTGTCATTAAAAACAATATTGTTTATTGGAACTGTAGTTCTTGATTGTATATATAACAAACAAAAGAACGATACAATTTTACTTTTTTATATAATAATATACCAATACAAAGAGATACGAGACAAAAGTGTTGTCTAGAATTAAATTAGACTCGTACTTTACTGTAGCGCTGAAATTTTATCAAAGCCAGTATGTTAAATCTCATACTAATATTAACACTTTAAAATGAATAACCTAAATACATTTGTATATAATTGATGAAGTTATATATTTCATATATGTATTCTGTATTTATTATGTTATCATCTTCTTAGCTTCTCTTAACTTAAAATAATTATGGTTGGCACAAAAATATTTTCTAGTTTATCTTTTTTTTAAACACGGATTAGGCTCAGTGCTTTGACCACAATCTCACCTGATGTTAAGTGATGATGTGGTTCAGGATGGTAGGCACACTAAGCGTAGAGGTACTGTTTCTTAAGTGATGCTGCCGGATCACACCTATTGATATTTGGCGACAGATTTTCAAACTTGAGGGCGGTATCTACCCAGTCGGGCATCATTGGAAAATGCCCTACTACCATGCTATGATTTCCTTCACCGAAAGCTCAGGCCGATTTTAGAGTCAGATAGGTGGGGATTGACGCGGAATCTGGCAGCTCTACCTGCTGCGCCATCATCGCTTCTTTCATATGTAATTTGTCATCTTAACATTCACATCTTTTATAGACATCTCTTTTTTCACACAATCCATCCAATACCTTTTTCGGTCTCCTTCTGCCTCCATCTCCATTGTTAAAACTCTCATCGTTACGTGGCTTTCATCTCTCCTCATGACATCTCCAACCCCCATCTTTCCTGAAAAGTACTAAACTGACTAAAATCCAATTTACAGGTGATTTTTTCTAATCGAACTCTAGTGTGGATTCAGGATGCATATCATTCTTTGAATAATTTTCTAGTATGATGGTAGGATATTTTTTATTATTTATTTAGCCTAACATTTTAACATCTTCCACCACATCGTCACTTAACACAAGTTAAGATTGTTGTCTGCAACTATATAATACAGTGTAGCTAAAAAGTATTTTCGATAAAGTCGTATTATTGTTAAATATAAAGTTGTTTCATATGTCTGAGCCGATATTTCCGGGTAATCGGATAAGGAACGTGACTGCACTGGTGAGATCGTTATATGGTTAAAACCTATAAGTTATCTTTTAATAGACTTCGAATCGCTACCTCGGAGCTACGATAAAATAATTATAATAGAAATAAAGGGATGTATATTAGTATAAATTTATGTATGAGAATTAATTCACTTTTAAAATTACGCTCATGAAACGTATTTCAAGTCTTAGTTATAAAAAGGATAGTATATTTCAAAGTAACTCCTTTTTTTTAAATTAAGACACCCTAAAGTTTATAAAAAGAGGTGATACAATATTTTTTATGCTAATTAAGACAGTTTTAAAGTTATAAAACTTTTTCTGTAAGCTCTTAGTTGTAAATGAAGAAAATAAATTTTAACGTTTTTGAAATAAAAAAGTAAAGGGCAAAGAATTAAGATCACACATGTCGTGTTCGTAAACTTATAATAAGCGCTATATATTACATCTATCATTACCATATCAGCCGGAAGACGTCCACTGTTGGACATAGGTCTCCTCCAAAGTTCTCCACAACGACCGGTCGTGCGTCACCCGCATCCAACTGATTCCCATGGCCTTCACCAGGTTGTCAGTCTACCCTGTGGATGGCCTACTCACGATGCGTCTTCTGGTCCGTGGTAGCCTGGTAACTTATAATAAAACTACGAAGAAACAGAATTTGTACATTAAATAATCTCGAGAAAACCCACTCTAGTAGCTTTAGCATTCATAACAAAACATATTTCATCGATTTTCTAAAGTTGGCGAAAAAGAGAATGCAAATTAGATTGTAAATAGGCCATGTCTATCTCTAAATTAAAATAAAATGCTGTGAATAATGTACCTGTATTTTAATCCGCGCGTACAGGTTGTCGGGCACAGCTAGTTTAAGATAAAATGTATCATTACTCGCCAGAATAGTTTTATCAAAGTCGTTTTACTATGATAACGTCTTATCAAAGCCAAAAAGAATCTAAACAAAGCATTGTCTAATAACCATACCTACTACCTACTACCATACCATACGTAAACTTATGATATTCTAACGTTATAATGTCGACGAACAAACAAAAGCACAAAGTAATCTCTGACTCAATATCTAAGACCTAATCGATATACAAAAGGTTAAGCATAAATCATTCGAGGGCCATCGTCGGACCGTCTGTAAGGCGCTCAGCCGTCTTCGCTAATGCATTTCGATCAACCTCTCGATATTCATGAACGGATCCTTGGCTCGAGCGCCGTCTTAATACACCTCAATTGCGTTTTAATCCTATTGGAATTTTAAAACAGGCTGTCCGGTACTTTTATCTGCCTATTATTAATTTCCCTAGATTATCTCTAGTGCTTTTCATTCACATATTCATTGAAACATTTGTGAGTTCTTACATTTATTTTACTTTTAATATCTTTTTTTTATTTATCTGTTCTTTTTTCCGAACCGGTGGTAATTTTTTCACGGACTTTTCAGGGCGCAAACTATATAAATAATTGTTGATTTTTTGAAATTGATTTATGCTAATTGTACCCAGTGTGATATACTAATCAATAACATTGAAGTGTCTGTTTGTAATGTAAAAATAACAATTTTTTACTGAATACATATACGATACTTACATCAAAATACAATTTTTGTCTGTTTGTTCCACGTAATCTCCTGAATGTCTGAACCGATTTAGACGGGACTATTTTTGTTAAATAGCTGAAATTACTCCGCGTACTTATGGCACTTTTGTTGTTCAAAAATAAATAGAGTTCCACGTAAAAAAAATTAAACTAATGAAATACATATAATAAAAGTCTAGAGGGACGAAATCTGTACAACAATGAGATTCCAGAAAAAATATCATGAGGGGGTTCAGAAACGACAACAGAACACATTTCGAAGGTTTTTATAATTTTTGTCTGTCTGTCTGTTTATTAATTTATTCGCCAATCACGCAAAAAGTACTCATTCGAATTAGATGAAATCTGGTATGGTTGTAGTCTATACTTAGTAGTAACATCTAGGATCTATGCAGCCTGAGCTTTCGGTGAAGGAAAACATTGTGAGGAAACCATATCATGGTGGTAAGGCATTTTCTAATGATGCCCGCCTAGGTAGCTACCACCCTCAAGTTTGAAAACCTGTCGCCAAATACCAATTCATTAGAAACACCATAATAATAAAGCGCATGCGGAAGAACATCTGTACTATTATTATAAAGAGGGAAAGTTAGTTAGTTTGGATGTTTGGAGTAATCTCCGGTACTACTGATCCGTTTTTGGATCTTGATACAAAACTATATTATATATAGGGTACTTTTTACGGGTCGGGACGGAATTAACCGCGAGCGAAGAGGCGGGCACGGCTAGTATCATATAAAATCAGATTCAATGCACAGTTTCACAGGCAACTGTTATAATTTGTAAGAAATAGTAGCAAACTTAGTACCGAACAAAAATGAAGGCAAATAATTAGGGTTCCGTACGAAAAAATAAAACGTAACGTGAAGAACATATGAAACGCGAGCGCAGCTGCGGGCACACAGCTAGTGTTTAATTCTTTACCTTAAAACACCGTTTGAAACCATTTATTTAAGGAAGTCTAGCAAGTTGAAAATCTCTCTATAAGTGTTCAAACAGCATTACTTGAGAGTACGCGTCTCATTTAAGCCATATCGTCATTATGAGAGATTGTAGTCAAACTCTAAACCCTATATTAAAACTGTATTAAACAGACAGATAAAATAAAAAAAAATGTTAGCATAGGTAGCTCGTATACATCATTTGTGTATTTAGTAAATGTTATTTTGACATTACAAACAGAAACATCAATTTTATTTATTAGTATAGATTTTATAAAAAATATTTAACCCAATATTGTTTTATTTTTATTTCCCCAAATGTATGTTTGCTAATAGTAAGCCTGTTCTGAAATTTATTAAATTCGAAGCGAACTATTCAAATACGTCGACAGCCTGTCATTTGCTTAGAAATTTGATAACGTAAAACCGCAGCGAACACCGCTAAATACGTTCAACGCAGTTAGCGTTTCAACAATTCGAACTGAGGTCGCTGAGTTGGCAACACGCGTTTCCCGCCCCCTAACGTCGCCCCATGGCCCCGGCAACACCAGGCTGATGGTGGCGCGGAACAGGAAACGGACGTGGCAACTCAGTCTCTGGCCGTGTGATTTCGCGCGGCCGCTTTCCGTATTCTATTTTTGAACACGTCCGGATATCTTCCGGAGTTTTGTGATTTATTTCTGCGGATTTCTTTATCGTGTAGTGGTTTTAGGGTGATATCCGAGGAATCCTCGGAACATGAATTTTTATATTTCCTGCATCGTTTTTATTGCACGTTTTTGTTGTCCACGCTTCTGTGCTTTATGTTGTTGCTTGATGCATCTGAACCACGATTAATATCTTAAAATTATTAAATGAACACAATATGTTAAAGAAAGCACTAGGTACTTCAATTCACGCCTTAAGATTGATGACAACTGCGTAGAATATATCATTATTTTATGTATTTTATATTTATTATGTCATACTAAATGTGCTTATATTTCCTTTTGCTTGTAACCTATATCTTGTAGTATTCACATAATTAAAATCAACCGAGAAAATACCAAAACAACCAAAAAAGTTCACTAATGGATACACAAACAGCGAGACAAATAGAGATACTTGCACTATGTGATATCTCAGAGTTACAAAGAGCATAGTAAAATACATAAAAATAATAAATATTCGTATCTTATATGTATATAAGATAAATTCTTCAATCTACTTTTTCCTTTGGCTGGGGCAGCAAAACCATTTTCCATTACCAACTTATCTTGGTGTAGCACATATGTACATATTATATTAGACGTGTGCGAACAGTTGACACTGACGGGTCGGTGATAATACCACATTTTACGGTGTGTGTGTGTGTGTGTCCCCTGCCGCCCTTTTGAAAGTATTTTCATGAGTTATTTGCTTTAGATAGTTGACCACCAGCTACCGATTTGCAATTATTTTCAAGATCATAGACCCTCTGATTTCAGAGTCCAGACAAATTAAATTAAAACTGTCAAAAAAGACCACCATTACTTAGCAGGAAAACGTATTGTTCTTTAGAAAAAACCATCGTACAGTTAATTTATACATATATAAATAGGCAAATTCAGCATCGGAACATATTTTATTTATTTAAAACCAACGGAAAGATCTAGCTCCGCTGAATCGGATACGCGGTAACAACCTAAAGCGAAGTTTCTACCATCAAACCATTATGTTCCCCCTGTGCTGGTTGTCATTTTCAACTGTGTATGTGTATGCCATACAAGTTTGATGAAAGAGTACAAGTCGAGCTAATAAAGAAAATAAAAACATTTAGAAAAATATTCCTCTCTAATCCTGATACGCTTGCTTCATTCAATTACTTCTTAAATTATCTGTGTTAATATGGAAGCTTCCACCAACATTTTCTTCTCCAATATAATCTATTTTAGTTACACTGTGCATCGGTCTTATGGTTTACATCCTCTGCATTAAATAAATACAAGACACAATGTACATATGTTTTGGTTTAATCTCTCTGCGGGAAAGCTAAGCGAGGTTGTCTCCCGTTGCGGTTTCATTATGTCATAATAATGAGGGAAATTAAAATCGGCTCATTATACCGAGTCATTTAAATGTGAAATAAATCTTCTAACATATAAATTCGTTTAATGATTATTATACGGTATTATAATCTTCATTATAAACGTAATTTAACGATGTTTAATGAGTTGTAAAATACCCTCATAACTGCCGTATGTATTTCATTATAATTAGACTTTGTTATGTGGACTTTCTTATTTCCGAACCCCAATTCATTATCTGGAGTTTTTAAGCAAAAATAGAGTACTGTACAAGACTACACCTGTCTGTACAATACATAGGGATTTGTAGTACCAACTGCCTCTTAAGCCAGTGGTGCCTTAAGCTAGGATGGTTGCGACCAAACTGCAAGATTTGGGTGTGAATAAGTAGTGGTAGAAGACTGCAGAGGATGAGAAAGACGGCAGAAGGGATTGAGAGAGAGGAGTGGGAGGATCCCTGTCTGCTGAGGAGTTTACTCTTGCGGTAGGTCGGTTGCAGGAGGATGCAGGCTATATCTCCTGCGACCTGGTAGCCAGCTAGACCGCAGTCACCCCATGCTTCTTTCCTTCTCCTTATTATCCTCGCTACCCGCTTAATTCCTACGCTAAAAAAAAGTCAACCCTTGCCGACATGCCCAGTCACCCCTCTCTGTTTGGTTTAAATTCGGCTCGTAATAGTTGGTTTCAATGTTTTATATAGTGTGATTTAGATGTTTAGTATTATTGATTAAGTTTTTTTTGATAAAAACTATTTTCATATATCGATTACCCATAAAAATTAGACAACAGGAAAACAATAGGAAAACAATGAAAAGCTGGCGTATACGCTAGATTAGTGCTCAAGGGGTTAAATAGTTATTTACTACGCTTAGATAAAGTATCCCAAGAGCACTAGTAGCTATGCCATTTCTCTATCGACTTGATTCACTATTATCTACATAATTTTGTAAATATGTTTCTGTTTTTCTATATTCTTTTTTTTTCAACTTTTATATGAAGAGAAACAGACTGACAGAAAGACAGAATTATAATTAAAATATGTAAAAATATAACCCCGAAAAAACATGAAAATAATTGCTAAAGTAATAATATACTATATAATACCCGAATTTCTTTCATAAATACACATAGGGAGCTTTTTCGAGTGATTTTTTTTGATGAGAGTATGAATGAATATTTTTTTTTCTTCTTGAAATGCTTCCCACACTAGCAACAGAAGCATAATGATTATGTAAGATGATCTAACGATTCTAACGTATCCATATTAATATTATAATTAGGCTAAACAGAGAGTCGCTTTGCGAATGACATGAAAGCGGGCACGACATCTGGCGAAAGTAAACAGACATTCGCTCCATCAAGAATGCAAATGGAAAACTGAGTGACATCAACCTAGTTTTTGACATAAAGCAAAACTGGACAAGCTGACCTAGTTTTTATTCTTTTTTTTTATATGTAAGAACATACAACAATAAATAAATACAACATTTCGTCTCGTCCATTTTCATTTGAAGACCAACTTCTTCGGAAGCTCTTCTGATACCATCAAACATTGTACTCAGTTATTCCGCGGTCTCAGGCATGACTACTATATCATCGGCAAAATGAAAATGTGTTATGTATTTGCCATTTATAGAGGTACAGGTTTCTGGGTCTGGTCTTATAACCAGTCGGACATGGTAGCGTTTTCGTACAAATTCAAAGATTTTGTATTAAGAAGTCCTGTCCCCGATTTTTAAAAGTCTTTTAAATATGAACATCATGTATGATTTTCGTCTTTTCCTTGTTTTAATTTATTTTATGTTTAGTTCTTTGTTTTTTCGTTATACTGTATGGGCTCAGTACTTTGACCACAATCTAATCTGATGTTAAGTGACGATGTAGTCCAGGATGGTAAATTTACTAAGCCTAGAGGTGCAAGATTCTCAAGTGATGCTGCCGGAACACAGCTGTCTCTAGTTGGCGACAAATTTCCAAATTTGAGCTAACCAGGCGGGTGCTATAACAATTTGCACTACCACCATGGTATGGTTTCCTAAAGATGTTTTCCTTCACTGAAAGCTCAACCTGATTTTAGAGTTGGATAGTTGGGCTTGAACCCGCGTCCATTGAAGTGAAATCCGGCCGCATTACCAACTTCGCCATCATCGCTTCCTTGATGGGGCGCAACAGAAGTGAAATTTCAATGTATCTTACCTTTGACGTAAATAACGAAGCACGAATTTTTTCAAATAACTACGGCATCCTCTCCAGCTCACCGTCTAGATTGGTAGAAATAACAAATTATTACGTGCGGAATTAAAACGGTTGCTGATGCTTGCGGTTTGCCATTATATATTCCAATAAGAAACAGCAAAACTAGCTATATATAGTAACACAGATCAACTAAACAAACATTGCCGTACAGACTGAATCCTAAGGCTCACATACTCCACAAAATGATACATAATATTGGAAAATAGCAATAAAATTATCATCATCATCGAAGATCCTCCTGCCGCGAGTATGCCTTATTTTAATCCAGGATTTTCTTGGTACAGAGTTACTCTAAGTTTCTACGTATAAAACCTCGAAGCTCGAATTATTTCTAGCATAGTCTTTCCGCTGACTTTACAAAATATGAGTAATTCTGGTCTCGCACATAAATATGTCCTTTCCAAATGTTAAATAGATTCTTTAAAATAAAATATCAAACTACAAAAGTAAAGTACAAACTCATCTGCAGGCAAGAACCGAGGACCAAACTATCATATCTCTTTAACTTTTTAATTAAAATTTCTCGCCATAACTTCGCCTAATTTCAAAGTCTATTGTAATAGTTTAATAAAAGTCGCAAGTTCAAACCGCTCGGGGAAGTTTCCCCAACCCTTACGTGATCGGACTCGGCGTGATTTTTGACTTGAGATACGTTTTTAATTAACCGACCAACTTCAGCGGTACGGATTGAATTTTAACTCTCTATAAGTTTGGTGTATGGGTAAATTTACTCATTCTTGTTTCCAGCTAAGTCCCAAATATTTGTCTGAATTTTTTCTCAAAAATTTAAGTAACATTTTCCTGAATGTATTTTAGTATTTATTTCCTATATGTATAATAAAACTGTGTTTTTATGTTTCTTTAATTTTAAATCAACGGACAAAAGTTTTGCATTGCTACTACGAGAAAAGGGATTATTATAATAAATTGGGTTATTATTTAAATAGGGTGTTAACGCCATCTATTATCGTATATATTCTCTTCTTATTCTAAGTTATTTCTTCTCTATATTGTCTACACGCCCCCGCTCTATTTAGTCTATGTATTCATTATCCCTTCCTCTTCCTATTCAAAAACGGAACGCCAACATGCAACCGCCGCCGCTGTCTCTCATATGTTTAAAAGTGCACATTAGTTATTAATTAATTATATAGAACATTCATAAAGTGAAGTGAGGTGGAAAATAATATCTGAACCAGCTTAATCGAAGGATAATAATAAAGGTAAGTTCCGTTTGCTCCTTTCAACATCATACTTTCTAGATATTTCCACACCATAGGGTATTGGACATTTTTATAAAAGCTTTTGCAATTTGTTTTTTTTTTTAATTTAAATATTTCAAGTTTTTTTCCATGAGAATTATTTTAGTATTTTTACGTGAGAAGTCTCTGTACGTATTAATAATTTTTCATTTTACATTTGAACATTAACTTCTTTAAAAAGAGGGTAAGAAACCAATTGAAACTTGTAGTCTTTTAAAAAAATTCAGTAGGCAATATATGATAGTAGTTGTGTTAAAAATCTAAGAACTGTCATGAGTGATAAAACGTAGCAATCTGTCGACAGACATCACCAATTTTAGAAACCTTAGGGAATCCCGAATAACGAAAAACCTCGTGAAGTCCGTTAAGTGGCTTCATTTTTATTACCATTTGCAATTGACAATGATTAACTTTTTCAATAATCACGGATTGGATTCCTGGTATTTCCATGTACCTAAAAAAAGTGCCGTTTTATGCTGGTGATTTTTTGGGAAGTTAAATCTTGTAACGTTTGTAGGCAGAAATTACTTTGAAATTTGCAAGGATAGATTATGTAATTTTCCATATACAGGCTGCTAACGAATTAAAGGTTATGAATAAATTACCAATGATAAAAATTTGCATTATAAATAAAAATCCAAAACGTTTTGATCCTAAATTCCATTATCGTTTCTTTTACAACCAAATACAACTAAGTCGTAAAATTGCTAGCACACATGGTCTTTTTATCGATGTGTTTTGTGACATAATCACTCTCCAAATGTCGCTTCCAACATCTGCTATATTCGGAAAAACATGTCTCATCCTAAACATTTTGGTCCAATTTGTTCCGATCTCGAAAAGAAAACTAGTTATCTAAAAAGACGGGTCAAGTTGCATTTGACAACAAATAACACCGCCACTCCTCCAATTTAGCGAGCCATTGTTGGAATATTTATTTGTTTTCTTGATGTAATGAACATAGATTAAATTGTAGTAGAAATTCCAGGTTTCTACATGTATAATTTCCTTTTTTTTTTACACGGAGTAGACTCAGTACTTTGACCACAATCTGGTTTAGGTCTTAGGTAATCTGACCACGAAGTGGTTTAGGTTGGTATGCACACTAGGCTTATAGGTACTGTTTCTCAAGTGATGTTGCCGGAACATACCTATTGGTATTTGGCGACAGGTTTGCAAACTGGAGGGTGTTGGTTGTTCAAGCCGGCATTATTAGAAAATGCCCTGCCACCATGCTATGGTGTCCTCACGATGTTTTCCTTCATCGAAAGCTCAGGCCGATTTTAGAGTCGGATAGGTGGGGGTCGAACCCTCGATTGAGCCGGAATCCGCCCGCATTACTCGCTGGGCCTTCATCACTTCAAAGCTGAGATTTATAACTATTGACGTAATCAGAGAAGTGTGTTCGAACGTCTGACGAATTATATTTGTGTCGTAGAATCATGTCTTCAATTCAATAAACCAATAAAAAATTTGCTTATTTATTTAATAAGACTAATATTTAAATAGAAATATTAATTAGATAACAAAGCCCTTTTATAGTAATGTCACATCTACAAACACAAGTAGACAAAACAGTGTCACGGTAAAAACATGTGACAACTCTGAAATTTATTCTTTGATCTATGACATTACTTTGTGACAACAATAGAGGGATGTTCCCTTGTCCAGCTGTCAACGAGAGGAATTACATGCTTTATGTTGTAGCCACAACGGTCAACTTGATCAAGCTTGTTCAATTCCAAATGTTACACATGGTATAGTACATTTATAAATAGAAAAAAAAAAAACCGGATCGAGTTTGTAGCCTGCGCTTTTCTCAACTGGGTTGTTATCTGAACCGTTGGTAGCCTTTATGACGTTCATAGATGATTCCTCAGGGCTTATACTGATTAAAGATGTAGTTTTATTTTTGAATATGTTAACTTGAATCCGGTCAGACACAATTGTTAAAGAACGCGATTTTAAAAAAACGTATATATCAAAATATTTCTATCTCGCTTACACTCGATAAGAATCATTTTAGTGCAAGTAGTATTTGTTTTTGTTCCTTTCGATTTCAGTTTCTTTTTTAATTTATTTTCAGTTATAGACGTTTGCTCCAAGTATGTCAGTCGGAAGCTGTCGTGAACGATCGATTTCTGCGGTCCAAAAATTAAGATTTTTGTGGTGAATAGCGGAGTGCCATTAAGATGGCTATGGCGGTAATCGCGGTAACCCCCAAGTCGACGAACCGGAGTGATGTACCCATCGACGACCTGGAGGATTCCATGTCGGAGGCCGAAATAGTTTGGAAGGTGTCACTAGCGGCGGGATACACCTAGAACAAATATAGGCTGGACCAAAATGAGTTTAAAGTGGGAGTGAAAGAGTAATCCATATGTCATTTCCGATTGCCGCAGGCAGAAAAGTGGACGAGAGGTGACGTGCCTTAGTCGGGTGGAGAATGCCCTGGGTCCATATATTGGAGGCAAAGCCGTTGTGAATTGCCCGGTTCATAGTTCTAGGGGATACCCGGTATATTAGTAGGGAGATGCAGTGCTTCTGTAGTTGAAAGGGCAAATTGTGCGTCATGCGCGAATGCAGTTAGGGAGCAACCGCACCACATAGGGGGCGTATTCTACAGACGTCCCTTTAAGCCATTCATGTTCTTTATGGCAAGGACGCCCATTGCAACTGGGTCTGTGTAGTGGTCGTAAAATCTGAGCGGTGTAACCCATTGCCGTTCAGATGACATCACCCTGTCGAACAAAGGCTATTCAACGTCGTTCCGTTAAGGCGATGTGATGCTAAAGTCGCGATGGTTTTAGTGGTATTTGCGGTGATCGAAACTTTTGTGTTGTTAAATACGGTGGTTTCAACCACCACGAGTCCCACATATCCCCTTGCTTCCACATGCGGCTTTGGATGCTTTAATACATTTCCTCCACGTAAAAACAAAGGTCTGTCTCTAAAACTCCTTGTTATTGTAGTATGTTATCTCTTTCACATTTAAAGAAAGAAACATTTTATTATTTATTCAAATAATTAATCATATGATAATCTTAGAAATCATGAAACAATCATGTGGACATATCACTTCGAGTGAACAAGCTGTTCTTTGTAATCTATGTCTTAAGGAAACAAACAAAGTGCTGGTTAATTGGGATGGAGACGATTGTTGGACGATGGCTTTACGGTATCTTAATGACAGTAATGGTTGATATTTTTTACATCTTTCTCTCTCTAACAGCGATAGTAAGATAAAACTATTTGTTCACTTTGTTAGAAAAATTGTCAATCGTCTATTGATGTTGGGAATGGTCTTCTAGAGATTCTCCTATTTCTTGATTCTTTATTGTCATTCTATTTGTAATCATTTTGTTCTTGGGATAATTGTTAATTAGACAATTTGCAAAAAATAAAGTGGAATCGAGTGAAAATTTCGACACTACTAAACTGAATTAAATGCGTAATTACATAACAACAATTTAAAACGTGTGTCTTAGACTTTTGGGTTCAAATTTATTTAACATAATCAATATGACTAATACGAAAGATAAATATGCCTTTTTACACTGTATGTTATCGGCTCACAACTTATAATATGTCATTACTACTTATTACGGTTAATAAGAAACATACAAAATAATTTATGAAGGAACACTGTTTAAAAAGATACCTCCTTATTCATTTCATTCATTCATTTTTGTTTCATAAAATCCAATTCACACCGTCCCATAAGTTTCACTTCAATAAAAGTTAAGCCTAAGCTACGCCTTATAACTTCAGCTATATGGCAGTAAAAGTCTCGTCAAAATCGGTCCTGCAGTTCCGGAGGTTAGCCAAAACAAGAAAACACAGAAAAAAATAACAAATTGTGTTTTTGGTATTAGTACCGTATGTACATCCATATTTACTTATTAAGGATTTGTTATTTTAATATTACAAACAGATACTTTCATTTTATTTCCTTGTTAGCTGTGCCCACGGCTTTACCCGCTTTTAATTTGGAATTTGCCTAAGTTCTCGGTCTGGATGAGATATATGTCATTACTAATTTTCATCGAAATCGTTTCGATAGTTTTTAGCGTAATTGGCGAACAAATTAAAAAACAGATAGATCAATAGACAGACAAAAGATTATAAAACTATCGAAACGTGTTCTATAGTCGATTCTGAAGCCACACATAGTATTGTTTCTTAAATATCTTCGATGTACTGATTTCGTATCGTTTGCTTTTTATTATAAGTACAGATTAGTGAACATAAATAGCCTAACTTCCGTCAAAGTGTAGATTAAAAGTTGTACAAAATTATTAATGAATATTATGTCAGTTAAGTTAATATTCATAAATCATACGATCTCATAAAATAATCATAATACGTTCACGTCAAACGCTTTCGACGTTTACACGGGGAATTACAACAAATATAATATTATGTTATAGAACTTTTTAATGCTTCACCGACACGCACATGACATGACGTGTTCTTACATAATTTATCATACACTGACGGTTTTACACGAACTGTTCTGAAAATTGAATAATAAAGTTTGTAATGTGACGAGAGTTACGCGCTTTATTCGAGTTTTGCGTTAACCTCTGATTGGATTATTGAAATCGTTCTTTTTTTGAAATATTGATGACATAATCGTAGGTAAAATTTGAGAACAGCGCGTCGAAAGGGGACAAGGCAAAACAACGAATGTATGAAAAAGTTTCGTGGTCTTTCTTTTTGTTTAATCGATATCAATATACTAATAAATAAATTTTAAATGTCTGTTTGTAATATCAAAATATTTTATTTTTACTAAATAAATATGAATATATATACGAAACCTATACCAATAATACAATTTAAAAATGTTTTGTCTGTCTGTCTGTTTGTTTGTTCCGGGTAATCTCCGGAGCGGCCGGACGGATTTTGGCAGGACTTCTTTGGTAGATAGCTGAAATTACCCCGAGTAACTTAGGGTACTTTTAATTATCGAAAATAATTAAGGTTCCACGTAAATAAAATTAAACTAATAAAAAAATTAATAAAATCTTTTTCAATGCACAGTTTTACGGGCATGTGCTTGAATTTATGACAAATATTTGTACTAAAAAAAAAATTTGTGTTCCGTGTAAAAAAATTAAAATGCAGCGAAGAATATGTGAAATGCGGGCACACGGCTGGTATTAAATATTTTAGCAAGGCATTTTATCTTTGGTGTCCAGCTTTCTGTCAAATCTTCTTTTGATATATCTTATATAATTTTTAGTTGTTACACCGAAGTTAAATTAAAAAAAAGGTCTACAATTACTCATATATATTATCAGACTTTTCTAATTTACGGGTCGCTAACATTGTTTCTAAGTTGAATAAATACGTTTGACGTTCTGTTTGTTCCAAATACTTCATAATAAATTATATACAAAATTAAACAAATAGAAAATATCCTACCACCGTACATTTTCAAGCGTCGATGGCACAATGGTAGTTTGGTCGGATATCCCATGACGGTAAAGCTTTTACTAATACCTACATGACTAGCAACTACCCTCGTTAAAAAAACTGTCGCTATTCACCTATATGTGTGTGCCGACAGCATTGACCGACTATATCACCCCAAACTCGTAACGTAAAGTGAGATAATGCCAAAACAAATTGTTCTTCTACAGTTCAAAAAAAATCTTTAAATTTTTTTTTCCAACAAACGCGAACTTTCCAAAACACGTTTGCGTAATTCAAAAGATTATTTTATAGCGAGATCTGAATATACTTTATTGCATGCCACTGCGCCAGTTTTACGGCAGGCAGTAAGTTTAAGTGGCAGTACATAAACTTTATATGTTACGACGACTCATTTTGAATTTACATTTATAGGTACTACTAACAGTGATCAAAATTTACCTTGCATCGTTATGAAAAGAATATTTGAGGTAAAATTTTATTTTTTACGTAGAAATCATAAAGGTGTATCATGCTCATAGATTGTATAGTTTTGAAATATACGTTTACGTGTATCTTTATAACTAACTTTAGTTACAACAAGTATTTCGCATAGAGGATTTTTTATCTTATTATTGTAAAAATAATGATGTAATTATCATTTGCTGAGCTAAGTATTCGATGTTGGTTGCTATGCAATCGGGAACGTAAAACCCATCTACCTGAGCGATGATGGCGCAATTGGTAGTGCGGTCGAATTCCGCATGAAAGGACGTGGGTTTGAGCCCACCTAACGCTAAGATCAGTCTGAGCTTTCGGTGAAGGAAAACATCGTGAGGAAACCATAGGATTTTCTCATAATGCCCGCCTGAGCAACTAGCACTCTCAAGTTTGAGATCATGTCGCCACATACCAATAGATGTGTTCCGGCAACATCACTTGAGAACCAGGGTCTCTAGGTCTAGTGTGTTTCCCATATATCGCGAGGACAATTAAATTTAATTTAGACTAATAAATAAAATAGAAATGAAAATATGAAAATGATATAAAACATTGGTTAGAGGTTTTTTTTCAAAACGAACTTAAAGCTACAAAGTTCTTATTAGAGTAAGTAATTTACCATTATTTATAAATCGCTTGAAGGTATTTCTGAACTTGTAACATCTATTTTCCATCAGCTAAACTTTTTCATTTGACAATAATGGAACCAAATATTTTTTCTCGATAATTTTTTTTTTATTTTCAAGCTAAATATAAAAAGTTTTTAGGTTATATCAGAAACCACTTAGAGGGATCAATTCTTTGTAACAATCATTATTATGTAGTATCTATTGTGCCCGTGAAACGCTTTTTATATTCAAACTTAATTTCATCTAGAAAACACTTCGAGTACCTAATTGAATCATGAAATTTCGTGTACCTTGAAATATATAAATCGTTCACGCAATGGATGTATTTCATGCAATATGAGGAGTAACGTAAACGAGTTTTTGATACATTTTTAAGGATAATAGAATAGGATTTAAGGATAGGATTTTGGAATTATGATGGCTCAGTGGTATTGCAATCGGGTAGAGCGTAGATATTCGTAGGTTTGAATTCACTAATTACATTTTATAATAAAACTAAGCTTTCTGTGAAGGAAAACATCGTGTTTGAATCATAGCACGGTACTAGATCATTTGACTAGGTACTATTTACAGGTTTTAAAATCTCTCACTAAGGACATATAGGTGTGTTCTGGCAGCACCGATCAAGATTCAGTATCTTAGTTCAACATGCTTCAATCTTGGACTACATAAACACTTGATATCAGACGAGAATGCGTTTAAAGCCAGCACTTTGAATCAAAGCGCAGAATTGAATCTAGTGTAAAAATCATCATCATCTCCCTACCCTTTGCGCATTTTTATTTGGGGTCGGCGCAACATGTCTTCCTCTTCCATTCCTCTCTATTTGTTGTCATCTCCGCATTCACTCCTTTCTTAAGCATATCATCTTTCACACAGTCCATCCATCTATTCTTTGGTCTTCCCCTTCCCATGTAACCGTCCACATTCATATCCAATACCTTTCTTACAACATCCTCTTTCTCCCTGCGCATCACATGTCCATACCAGGACAAACGACCGCCTCTTAACTTGTCTGTTATTGGCGCCACTTTCAAACTTCGTCTAATATACTCATTCCTAATCCTGTCCATTCTTGTTATCCCACACATCCATCTCAACATTCGCATCTCAGCAGTATGTAATCTTCTTTCATCCGTCACCTTTATAGGGTAACATTCTGATCCATACAAGACGACAGGTCGTATTATGTTCTTGTAAATCTTCCCCTTTAATTTAAAGGGGATTTGCGGATCACACATAGTAGCCGTAACCTGCCGCCATTTCATAAAAATATGGACAATAAAAAAATCAAGTTTTGTAAACATAGAAATATTAAGTTTAATTTTAGTTTTGATCCTTGTCCCGTGAAATAATAATTCTTTGAAAACATGCTCCCATTCTTCAGACAATCTATTTAAATCAAACTCATTTTTCTGCATCACTCGTCTGTCACAAATATCATATTGTACCAAGATCCGCAACCACTTCTTGATAATGTTATATAAGTAGTGGTCGAATCAGTAGACACTTGAGTTCTGCCTTTAAAGAAAAACACTCGACAGAGGTTGACATGTAAAAATGTTCATTATTGAAGATTTGAAGAAAAACTGTTTCCAAAAACCATTTTCTTGATAACAACACTAAAATTCAACAGAAGCTACGATATATAAAATACCTAATGCAATTGATAGACAAAGTATAAAAATATCTTAAAACAATAACTTAATATCTTAAACATTAGATACAATATTATCTTTACCTAGCTATGTATACTTTTAGTCTGTTCATTGTGATTACTGTGTAATGTAAGATGAGATAGCATAAAACATACCTTACTTTATTACAATCTAATTTATTGTTGCAAAAAGGAACTCGACTTTTATCAAAATTAAAATTTAAAACTCTTTATTCAATTTGTACCCCGAGAAGGCGTTTATGAACGTCAACAAAATTACCACCGGTTCGGAAAATAACCCAGTCGAGAAGAGCTAGCAAGAAACTCGATCTGCATTATACAATTCATGATAACAATAAACGGTTTTAGCGAAAGCACGGAAAGAGGTGTCACTTCCAGACATCACTAACGTTCACGTATTGATCCAACCTGGGACCTAGGACATTCAAACCTGTTTGATATAGTGCTCAATGTGTTTTAGAACCATATTGTCCTAGTAAAAATCTTCCCTGCATATATTTAAATAAGGTTTCTTTATCAATATCGAAAATGTATCTTGATTTCATGTTCATTTGTTTGTAAATGTACAAAAAAAATGTGTTGACCGTAAATCCGCGTAACTTTTGACATATAAGTTTAACCCTCGAAACACAAACCTCTATAACGTGGGATGATGACACCAACAACTCACAATATGCGACCCTTGGGACCCTGAATTTTTTTTACAACATGTGAATCTCTCTACCTACACATAACTTAACTTTTTTTTCTTTAAAATATATAGTATAATAAATCTGGGATGACAAAAGGTTTTTTTATATAGGGCTACGTTTATTGATCACTGCGTTAATATAAATGCAAATACATATACTAGCACTGTGCCCGCGATTCCGTTCACATATACTAACGGACAGGCAGACAGACATAAAAACGTTTCCTTTTATATAATCTATCCATTCTTATAATAAAAGGCTAACAAGATGAAATCTGTACATTGAAGATATTTAAGAAAAAATACTATGCGGAGCTTCAGAATCGACTACAGAATACATTTCGATAGTTATTTTTTCTTTTTGTGTATTAAGTTATTCATCAATCACGTAAAAACTACTAAACCGAATTCGATGAAATTTGGTAATGATATGTATTGCATCCAGGGGGAGGACATAGGATTGTTTGAATACTAAGCTGGTGAAGCCGCGGGAACAGCGAGTTAATAAAGAAGTAACAAACGATATTGGTCAATGGTCATAACATATTTATTTTCTATAATTCTGATTACTTTTCCTATAAACTCAGACACATTATTTTACGTTACAAAATAAATCTATACTGAAACATGACCAGATAATATATCTACTATATAAAAATGATGAGACTCGGTTCAGTGCTTCTCCAGTCATTAGGCACTAACAAACAGGCAGATAGATTTCGCCTTTTATATAATGTAATGACATATAAGAATTCATAAAAAATTTTGTGCGACCGTGAAGCTCTTGAAAATTACTAAACCAATTTGAATGTAGTTTTAAGAATAACACAGTATAGAAATCATGTAAGCGCATAGGCATAAGTAATCCCAGTAAACAACAGAGTGTTGGAACCAGGCGTGCTATGCACTTATATGCAATGTGTAAATATTATGTATTTCACTTCCTTCATAAAAGGGTTTATAATCCCTTAATATGCAAATATCTTACCAAACCACAGTTGATACGCTAGTGGTAGATTCATAGAGGCAATAAGGCCTCACTTGGTGACCTGGGTATGAAGGTGGCACGACGACCTGAGCTTCAGGCTCATATAGGTGCTCTAGAAGCTGTTCAATACACCTCTCCATCGATTTGTCAGAGTGGTCTTTAGCATCTAAACCATCATACAGTAGAAAGAGTTTCTCATGATAAGGACCCACAAGTCCCAACGAGTTGTAGTAGCATGCAATGCGAAAGCAGTCCCCTACTCTCTGATCAAATAGGTGATAAAAGAACACCGTGGGGATTTTTACTCAGTAAGAATCTAACATATCTCAACCTTCGCTCTCCATTACGGTTGGGTATCTATCACCACGTAAAAAATGTATGTAATTCTTGTTGAAATTAAACTACCTACATTTTCTCAATTATATATAATTTATAAATATATTCTTAGTGGTTTCCTAACCAAAAACTTGATAACAATTTTAAACCAAATTCGAAAGCGTATATGTGGAAGATTATATAGCGAGAGAAAGCAATAAATTCCGATACAAACTCCGATACAAGTTCCAAACTCCACCGCCAGGGGTCGCCGTGTTGATAAAAGGGTTATATGTCCCAATTCGGTTGTATTTTATGTAATAAAATTTAGCACTTTCCAAACAACAAACAAAGAGCGTCTCTAAAAATTTTCCGTCATACTTCATCGCGACAACCATTAGGTATGATTTCAAGAGATTTAATTGAAGATTTTTTTTTTCACAACTTTATCTATAGTAACAATGTTCTTGAAGTTAATTAAACACATAAAATATACCGGCAGCTGCTCACCTATACACTATCAAATTAAGAGAGGCAGTCGGTCAACCGATCGTAAAAAAAATATCACATCAAGCTTTTAACAGTAAGCACCCATAGATTCCAACCAGTCTAGACTTAACTCGTTGTTTCTTATCTTCATAATTATCATTTAACAATAGATTTGATTGTGGTTAAATACTAAAAACCTATACAGTTGGGGGGTGATAGAAGAATTAACTTTGACTTGATCGCGAGCACAGTAGACTTGTTAAAAAAACTTTTTATGTACCCGAATGCATAAACACGTACGGTAAGGTGTACCGCATTACTGAATCAGAAAGTGTGTAAACAAGAATTTAACCATGGTAGATGTAGACCGGCATAAGCTGTCGATGGATTGTATTAATTACATCGACGGTTATCAACGTTCTTTGGACTGTACTTTATTTTAAAAGCCAAATGAAATGTATTAAATTTATCCCTAGATCGAAAAATAATTATCCAATTTCAATATGTAACCTAACCCAGCGAGATAATATTCTGAATTAATTTAATACAAACAGACAAAAAAGACGAGAGAAACACGAACGAATTGAAAGTTTATATCTAATTGGAAAACAGGCAAAATAAACACTCGCCGAAATCTAATCTAAATAATCTGAGTTTAGAGCGACCGCGAACGATGCAACAGCTAACGAAGGCGAACTCGTAGTGTTTACGTAAATTATTACTCGGTTCTTCTTTGCGTTTACAGTTAACAGGACTTACGACGCCAGTTACATTTGACAATGTGATTTAAGTAAGTTCGCCGGCCCTCTCGTGTTTACAGTCAGGCGTCCCTATTACGGATTAACTAGACTAAATCTACTAGTATTATAGTGTTGACCGAACGGTTACACCAGTTTAACGACTATGCGACGTCCGTTGGTTTGTGGCTCGATGTATAGAAAACATTATTTTTCAATGTACAAAAAAAATACAAATGGATGTTAACTCTATTTCGTTTGGTTGATCTACATTGAATTAAGCCTCATTAGCCTAAGATTTTATTCACCGAGCGCTAATCTTCAAGCAAGAAAGGTTTGCGAAACGATTTAAATTAAATAACTGAGAACTATTTTTATATTGTAAAGTACAGTTGAGCATAACTGTACTACAAACCACCAATTCTTTTTTTAAGCTAACAATAAGCTATTGTTTTGAACGTCCTTGATAGCTTCACTGGGCCTTAGGCGAGTACTTTAGGCACTGAGCCTAAAAAAAATGCCCGCGGAAGGGCACCAAAATGTTGTGAAACTCGGCTTGAGCTGCCTGTTTTAAAAAATTAAATTTGTCCTTGTAAACCGTATAGTTAGTAAATCTAGGAGCAAAAAGATCTCTTTCAGAACCTATGTACCTTGCATGTAATGTACAAGTTTATGTGTGTGCATGTGTGCAATGTGATGTGCGTATTGCTAGTGCAAATAGTGTCAATGTATCACGCTGACGGCGGTTGCAAGAGCTTCTCCAGTTGGGGATCTGAGCACGTTTTGGACCACTGCCGGAGAGTGAAAATCCACCAACTCTTTTCATAGCTTAATCCTTTCACAATCCTTTTTATAAAACTGTTACCCATTACTAGTAAAACAAATTACAAAAAACGATTTTCACTGTAAACAACAAATCGAAGTACTATTGAATCATAAAAGACAACACGATATATTAACAATACAAAACATTGATTTAAAAATGAAAATATAAATTGTAATAAACCTAACTTTGAAATAAAATATTTAATCGCATAGATGAATACAAACTGTTATTTGCGTGGAATCTGGTGTTAAGAAATTTCCACGTTCGCGATTTATTCCACTCATTCTAGATAAGGCGACGTGAATTTGAACCTATAATGTTTGTACCGTATAAAGTCTCCTATGAGCCATAATCACTTCGATTTATATTTACATTCCAGTATTAGAATATTATGAAACACAAGTAGATTATTATAAATACCTACAAGAGTGCTTTGACGGAATATTATTAGCAAACTCCGTTATAAATGATTAATTAATTTTGAAATAATCTGTTTCTACGGTGTTCTGTTTATACTACGTTTATATTCGTAGCACGTTCTACCTTTTAAGCTACGGTAAGCTACGAAATCCACTACGAATTATAGTGAGATTCGAGAACTTTCGATATCATATTATTGACCATTGGCAATGACTTATTTCTAAACCAATATTGATGAGAATTAGAATTATAAAAAAATGGAAACAGTTTTTTTTCTTAAATGATTCCACTGGTCATAAATGGAACTATATATTATTTTATTAACCACAATGCAATAGTAACACATAGATAAGAAATAGAATAATATTGTAACATAGAAATAAGATGAAAACAATAAGGGCACAAAAAAAAGTAAACAAAACTCGGATTATGTCTGAGGTGTAAGGGGACTAAATAAAAAAAAACTTTTTTTTTTAAATGTAGTCTATATAACTATATAGTTAATCAAATCTTTCCATAATACGTGCGCCTCTAGTCTAGAGCGTCTGTTGATATAATTCGATTTCTAGACTAACTCCTTAGAACGTGTTCAAACAGCCACAAACTGAGTCGCAACTCGTAAATCTGATGAAAGATTTGATTTATATGTATATATATATATATATTTAGAAATCTGTGAGTAAAACACGTTATTGATTTTAAAAAATCGATTTAAACTGTTTATATCTCACTTCAAATATAGATGCGATATTGCAGTTTAAACTGAAGTCAGTCAGTCATTAATATATTTTAGGAGGGAGTTGGGACAGCTGAGGTGCGATGTGTTGCTAACTTCATCTTTTAGAATGCAACTAATATAAGCAGATATAGACTTAGCAGAGATACGTTAGTTTTCGGACTTTCCATGTCTTACACAGATTTTACTATTAAAAATCTTGAGTTCCACTTTAATTTCTTTATTGATAGCGACGACTACGAAGAACTAAAAAAATAAGCTACTCAATATCAAAAATATAATTTTTATTGTAATAAAGCGTTTTCCTTATATGTACCTCTAGGTAAACCATTATCATTTCCAAGCCTCGTCATTTAACATCAGGTGAAACCGAATCTAGGCCAGCCTCGATAAAACAATATCCTCACCTAAAACGCTACCTCTATAACCGTTTACGTAGACAACAATTGCTTAAAGAGTAATACGTAGTAAGTATAATGAAAATAAATGTACCAAATAGAAAGGTCAGTTTCCGAGCGCGTTAATGGAAGACGCGATGCGGAAATTGAAGTGAAACTGGTTTCTTGCGGGAGCTATATTGAGATTATTACGTGTACAACCTTTATGTTATAATACCTTCACAGTTTCGTATATACGCATTGTTAACGCCATCTATTATCGTATATATTCTCTTCTTATTCTAAGTTATTTCTTCTCTATATTGTCTACACACCCCCGCTCTATTTAGTCTATGTATGCATTATCCCTTCCTCTTCCTATTCAAAAAACGGAACGCCAACACGCAACCGCCACCGCTGTTGTCTTTCGTATGCTTAAAAGTGCACATTAGTTATCAAATTATATAGAACATTCATATAGTGAAGTGAGGTGGAAAATAAAATCTGAACCAGCTTAATCGAAGGCTAATAATAAAGGTAAGTTCCGTTTGCTCCTTTCACCATCATCCTTTAAGATATTTCCACACCACGCATCATGGTGTGAGGGTTCGTCCAAGTATTAAGTGGGAGTGTAGCAGTTGTTTTCTTTAATTCATTAAACTCGTATATTTGACTCTAGCTCATGTATTCTTGGTGGCGTTTTGTATGATATAGTTTAATTATTGTGTTTAATTTAAGTTTATTGTAGAAAATAACGCGTAACATATATTCTGAGGTGCCGACAAAGCTGCATGGAAAGTTCGAGAAGGACGGCCCACCGTTTTGTTCGAACTTGGTAACGCTGATACAAGATTGAAAATACATCTTTATATTCCCATTGCATCTTTGGATTGCCATTAACTAAGAAGAAGAAGTATTAAGTGAGCGTTAATGCGGCGTGTTTATGCTTTGTTTATTTTTGTGATTACGTTAGCAAAATTTATTAATCCACTTTTTTTTTCAAATTTATGGTCATGCTTACATGATAACGGTGTCCCATAACATTGCTGACGAGGAAGAAGGGAACAAATGTAGTCAAAATAGTTGTTACAATAATACTGGAATAAACCTTAAGCAGACAATGTCATCCTCAAAAATTTATTTGTCTATATATATCCAAAGAATACAACATAGCCGTTTACCGTGTCTCTGTCTGCTTCTCCTAAATTACCCGCAACAGATTCCGATACAGTTTCACCCGTCAATGAGATATTGTTACAAAGGTTTGTATATTGTTAGGTTACATATTGGTCTGGGTCTTGTCTGGGTCGACCCACAGTCCCTATTACATAGTTAAAGAAATAAATTCCAGAACAGCAAAGAAACGTGTGCCCGCGGTTGCGCCCGCGTTTCATATGTTTAATATTTTAATTTTTTATACCTTAATTATTTCCTAAAAAATTTTGATACTATTAGGTAAAGTAAAAATATTTCTCATAAATTCAAAACACCTGCCCGTAAAACTTAGCATTGTATCGGATTTTATAAAAAAAATTATGAGCTTTAATTTTTTTTACGCTAATCTTAATTTTTATGGTTTCTCAAGATTTTAAGATTCGCGATATGTTTTGTTTTCCTTCATCAATGCTGGTAACTTTTACAGTAAAATTATGATTAGTAAATGTATGTGAAATTATAAAAAAAATCATGAGTAAATATTATAACATGACAAAGAGACTAAAACATTCTAGTGGTGAAATACCGCTGTTGGTTTACAAACTATTCGGCGACGACGGTGGAACCTCGTGGAACTTTCTGGAAACAAAACTATTTAGCATTCATTACCGCCTAAATATTCATGTTCAGTTGACACTTTCGAAATGAATATGAAACGAACCGTGCGTTTTAACGTGTCGCGTGTTGTTTATTCTTGAAGATTTTAATATATATGTAAAATACATATGTACAATAAAATAATTTATTACACAATAAATTCGTTTTCGGCCGGGTCTTAGTTTGACATGTTATGTACAGCTAGAGTCACGTAAAAAAAGCGCTGGGCGATAATGGTAGGGAAGGATATGTGTATGGGTAACATCAGGCACAAGAAAGCCTAGGTGTCGCTAGGGAAGCTAAACAAACGGAAACGTAATTTTCAAAAAACACACAAACTATATTACAGATTAATGACGTCAATAGTACTTATACTATGCACTTATGCTTCAGTGAACGAGTTTTTTTTAAAATAATCCATACCTATTTTAAAAAGCAAGTCTCAGAAAATATTCATTTACAACTTTTGCATTTTATTATTATATATTGGGATATTCTTGCATAACAATATTCTGTGTCTCATTTATAGCTCGTAAAAATAATAAACTTTGTAAATTATTTATCTCTCAATCCTATTTAGTACCATCGTGCAAATAAACTTTTTTGTGTGAATGTATTTTGAGAGAAAACAAAACGTGAGTACAATCGTGAAGCTAACGTCAATTGACGAGCAAATAATATGTCACGGTACAGATATACAGCATGTGATAATCTCCCCACACCCTACCTCATACCGCAACTAGTAAGAGGGGTTCCGGCTGCGCATTTTTTACGTGACAGCACCTATAACTTTAGTGCTTTGGTGAATTTTGTTATTGTGCAAAAATGATGTGATTGGAAATACCGAGGTGTTAGAAAAACTACGCAGAAACATCAAGCAAGGTGGCCATCGATATTCAAGAGAATTGAAACGCTGACATACAAAATCAAAATCAAAAAATTCAAAAGGGCCCTGAAAAGGCGCTTATGAACGTCAAAAAGCTACCACCGGTTCGGAAAACAATCCAGTCAAGAAGAGCTGGCAAGAAACTCGATGTGGTTTTTTTGTAAGTTATTAAAATTATATAATTTCTAATAACAATAAACGGTTTTAGCGGAAGCACAGAGAGGGGTGTCACTTCCAGGCATTACTATCGTTGACGTAATGATCCACCCAGTAATAACCTTTAAACCTGTAATACTATCGATTATCTTGTTCACACTATATTATATATTTTAAATATGAAGTGATTTAGATACGGTTTTACAAATATGTGCCGTGTGGTGCCGGCTAGTAATAGTACCACCCTATAACTTCTCGTGAGTGTCCTAAAAGGCGACTAAGGAGATGCAGCAGCATCATCTGAGAACCATAAACTCTTACTGCGATCGTCAACCCACCTGCCAAGCGTGGCGATTATGTCAGTTCCCTACCTCATCCGTTTTTAGGGGAGACCTATGCCCAGCAGTGGACTTCTTTCGGTTGAATCAATCAATAAATTACAAGAGATTGCGTTAGTAATTAATCTTTCTCGAATCCATTATTTATATGACTTGTTTTATATATGTAACAAAATATTTACTAAAATTTGGACACAGAATACATTATGGTTTATAGAAAAAAATATGTACAACGCGTCAGTGGTTCGGCAGTTTTCGCTTATAACTATAAAGGGATAGGAGGACATCAATGCCTCTTTCATGTATCAAAAAAAAAAAAAATTATGTACTAATTTAACATACATAAAAAATGTACGTAAAAATATTACATTTCGACGATAGACTCCAAACTAGATAATGCCTGTATCTAGAAATATTTACAAATTTCCTTGAAAATCAGATTTACATGTTGCCAATTTTACATAATTCAAAAAGTAATTTCACGCATTGTATACTAAGTTTAAAAAAAAAACACTACGGAATAACTGTCATTCAAGTACTTACTTACCCGGCTAAAAATATTGGAGGATTTTTCTTGGCAAAAATCTTAAGACGATAAATTCGAGTCGGAAGTTCCATCTAAAACATTTTAAAAGTAACACACACACACATTATGTGTTGTACACACGAGATTTCTCGCAGATGGAAACGCGATGCCGTGCTCCGTGATGTATGGAGGTATTCATTCCCGTACGAAGCGCGAGAGCACTGTTGTAAACAGACGGCGTGGAACACCTAAATATTAATTAAAGTTACCAGGATCGCATACTTGTGAATAGAATACTTACATATTTTTCCATAGCGTTACAATAATAAGCGAAGATGTTTTAGTACAAATCAACGTAGCGTTACATTTCTATACCGACCTTTTAATAGTTATTTTGTCTTCTTTGCACACACATGCATTTACTTTTTTGTTTTCTTACTTGCTCTGAAATTCATTTGATTAATTTCGATAAATAATAATAATCAATATAGGCAATTTGAAAGAATATAACTGTTTCCAAAAACACTTAATATGTCGATTACCTATAAAAATAAGTCAATTGAAAAACAATGGAAAGCTGGCGTAAACTCCAGGTTAATGCTCAAGGGGGTTAAATCTGTAAAACAAACGAAAAAAAATTACTTATCTAAGTTAACTTCAATAATATAATTATTTTTTTTCTTACAAAATTTATTGTGCAAAATAAATAATAATAATTCTACAGTTAAATAGCATAGCATTTTTATTATTTTTATCTCATTCTCTCTCCGTAACCACTTATATCCGTACATATGTTAAATTAAAAATTCTGACGCTTATTGTCAATAAATCATGACGCTTAGTGACGGAATATCTGACGCTCATAACGTAACGTGGCTTTGAAACGTTACTTTCATCACGCGCAAAGAAATTTCAAAACGGTTGATAAACAAAGGAAAATAAAGTATACAAATCTTTTTTTTTTAATTAAAATAAAGAAATTTATTCATTTTACGCTAACTAATTCGCACGCACAAATTATTCAATCAGTTAATTTTACCACACAATTTAAACATTTCATTGAAACTCCAGTAACTTTTCAATGTATTTTCGTATGATTATATATTCATATAATATTTTATATAACCCTTCACCTTGACTAAAAAGGTTAGGTTTAATGTTGTTAAGGTCACACGTAACCTTTTATCTCTTACCTGCCAGTTGATTATGTTAATTTTATTAAAGTACTAAAGTGGTCTTATCAATAAATTTTATTTTGTCTATATACTTGCGTATATTATATTCAACGCAGGATCACATTGACTAAATACTACAGAAAATGCTACAGTCTCTTATTTCTTAAGCGTTTTGTTCTTAATGTGTCGAGTACCCATAAAAATAAGACAATAGAAAGACAATAGGAAAACAATGGAAAGCTGGTGTAAACGCCAGGTAGGTGCTCAAAGGGTTAACAAGTGTTTTTAGTGTAAAACTATAAATTGTAAGCAAAAATTTTTTGTATATCTCTTAAATCTGCTTATTAATCGATAGCTTTAAAATTGCATTTTAAGACATTCGTCATGACGTATTGTGATCGTCAAAAACAAAATTCTAAATCTTATAAGACTCATAATAAAATTAATCCATTTGTCCATAATAGGATATTTGATTGGTATTTCATTGATTGAAAACAAAAGATTATCATATATTTCATATCATATACTTAATTAAATATAATAATACTGTTATTGAAACTTGACGACGTGGAATACGGCTGGCTCCATTTATTTTCCGGCGCTATCAGTTGCTCTACACGAAGTCTCTGGTTGCCTGATTCCGTTGCAAGCGTTACAGTGCCTGCACGGCAGTTTTGTACCTCTCTGCGAAACACCGATTACTGCAACGTGTTGTTCGTCGGATGTAGACCCTGTAGATTGGCGTCTTCTCATCTAACAATATTTATACTGAAAAAAAAAATGATTCGAATTGTAACATTCTGAGATACAAGCATTTAAAGTTTAAGGTGGGCATGGTAAGGTAATCCTTTACCTTTTTACCTTAACACGATAATAAAAGTTGTTCAAAACACGTGAAATGTAACTTTATTTCATAGTTCTCTCTCTAGAACAAAATTGAAATAATTATTATATAAATTCTTTTAGTTTTGTATGAACAGGAATATGATGATCTAGCGGATCATATGAGGTGCCCGTAAACTCCCGAAGCCGCAAGCGATGTGAATTATGGGCGGTATAACCGACAGGCCCGGGACACAACTTTGAGGCGACACTGTACTTCCTAACTACTTTATAAACTAACACACACTGCTATCACGTTCGGTGAGCTAACGATAACGTTGTTGTACTACGTTGGTGTGATACATTTTTGAATAGAATTTTACCACAATCTCTCATTTTTGATGTCATAAATTACATAAATATAAATAACATAAATTTTTGATGTCTGATGATTAATGATAAACAGTGTAAAATTTAAAAAAAATTAAAATGCCACTGCTAAAATTTACTCGACACCAGTTTTTTTTTTTTATTTTTTTTTTATTAAATTTTCTTGCCCTGATTATTATGCCCTATGCTCTGAATATTAAAGCATTTAGAAGTGAGTTGGATGGGTGTGTGAAGAAAAACTCGGGACGCTTTAGATTTAATAGTGGAACCCATTGCTGTGATTTTCTAAAACAGTTGGCTAAAAGAGGAGGTTCATTTTTATATGAAAATAAATCTTGTAGGTAAATTTCATATATGTATATATAATATATAAATATTTATAATATATAAATATTATAGTTTAATATCGATGCTGTGAATATTAAGATGTCTATATTGAAACCGTCGCTTTACAGACACGGAATTCGTGCGGACGGATTCTCAAGCACAGCTAGTATATAAAAATGTATTTACTTAAACTGTATATTTTGATAATAATATATTGTTATTCATTATTTTTACACACTAACTTACTAATAATGTACTATTTCTACGCACTTACTTCAATGAACTAAAAAACGATGTAAAAACTTAATTCATATGTGTATCTCTATCTGTGTTATCTCTTCAACGTGTACGAAATTTTTGAAGTTTTCGAAATTGAACACTATAACGGTGCGCATAAGGTATATTCATCCTTCTAGGAACGTTTCTCTTTAAATGGTTGAGTTATTAGATTGCTCTGTTGAATTCGGGGTCTCCTTCAATGGGGGCATTCGGGATATGGCCTGAAGAAGTAGATCAGTACTTGGTTATTTGTTGGATGTAGATAATTGACTATATTTAAAATGCTTGTAATGAAACTTCATTTAAAAGCTTCTCTCATTTCTTTTAATTATTTATTTACTTACTTTCGTATCTTTCCCATCATTACAGCAAATTTACTAAACGATACATGTTTTTATGATAAAATAAAGGAAATTTAATTGAGGGTACTATTAACATTATTAAATTGGCAATCTATATTAAGTGGGGTGGAATTAATTTGCCTTAGTGTGTCATGTTATGGATTTATATTATATTTATAGTGGATTTCTAGTTTGTAAATTCTTAACTTGTGTGATTTGGCAGAATGTTATTTAATAATGTTAGCACTTTAAGTTATAATAAGCATTCATCTATTCGTTCATAATTGTTATTTAAAGTATGAATAAGAAAAAGCTATTATTTTTTTTTCTTCAAAGTAAATACTAGCTACTAAATAATAAAATAGACTAGAAAATCGTTGCGTTTACGTAGTTTGATCATATTGTAATACTGCAGTGAATGTATTAAATAAGACGTGAGTTTTGAGAGATGTAATAAAAACTCTCAAAAAAGTTCTAACAAAGGACCATAGTGTTGTTATAACACTGGTTGAAAAATAAAAAAATAAAAATAAGGTACATATAAAGTACTTGTATTGACAGCTAAATAAAAAATTACTAATAACTTTGTGTCGGCGGAATTACATGGTCACACTGGCTGTAATACCATATCACTGACCTGTGACTGTATTATATGATATCCAATAATAATAATAGTATATTTTTTAAAACGATATCTATACTAATAAATATAATTGAAGTGTCTATTTCTAATGTTAAAATTATTCTTTTTACTATGAATAGATATGAATGGATATACGAGACCTATAATAAGAATACAATTTTTTAAATTTTTTGTCTGTCTGTCTGTTAGTCCCGGGTAATCTCCTGAACGGCTGGACGGATTTTGACAGGACTTCTTTTGATAGCTGAAGTTACTTCGCGTAACTCTTATGATACTTTTGTTTTTCGAAAATAATTATGGTTCCGCGTAAAAAATCAAAACTCATGAAATTTCGAATAAAATCCTATTCAACGCACACTGTTTGAGTTTGTGAGAAATAGTTTTACTCTGTCTTAGTACCAAAAAATTAAGGAAATTAATTAGGGTTCCGTATTAAAAAAATAAATCGCAGTGAAGAACATATTAAACGCGGGTGCAGCTGCAGGCAGACAGCTAGTATTAAATATAATAGTATAATTATTGCCATCTAGTCAACATAAGAAAAAAACCCTAATTTTTACTAATATTTTGACATAATTTTATGAATTATCTAATCTAAATTTGATTCAATACGATGCTCCAGGGTATTCTGCCATAAATCATTGAACCGATGTGTTTTCTTTTTTTCTTTAGTTATTAGATACTGAACATGTACTTTTGGAAGTCCTGTGTTTTCATTCAAATTATAATTTGTTTTCCGTTTGCGTTTTTTTTTTTTTTCATACAAAGTGAATAAAATAAACATCAATCATTCAACATTCCCTTCTTTGTAACATACCGACAGACGTTACAGAGATGTTCAAAGGGGCCAATCAATATTCATGTTTATTCAATACAACGCCAAACGTAGACAGGAAAAGAATAATTTATGTTTACATTAAATAAGGTAATTGAGAAAAAAATAAACAAAATCGTGAATTTAGAAAATTATGTCGAAAATTATATACCTTATGTGGCCAATAAATAAATACGTGTGCGCGGAGTAAACGGCATTTTCTCATAACTCCAGCATCCTGACTCGCGACAATGTGTTTTAAATAAAAGTTGTCTGTTCATCTATTTCTATGGTTGGACAAATCTCAATAGACTCGAAAAGGAATTGGTCGATTTCAAAGTTTGGTGTACGCGAAGCATGTATCGTTCAGTAACTGACAGACTAACTGGAAAACAAAACAAAACCATGATATCACACATTCAATCAAGACAAAATATCTAGAAACAGAGATTAAAAAATCAAATTACGACGTCTGTAATGTATAATTATTTTTAAATAATTTTTTAAGCACGTCAATTAATCACATTATTTTTTTTTTCAAATATAAGAAAAGATATAAGGGTTTAATTTTTTATGTAATCTTATTTCTTTTTGTATAAAAAAATTACAACCAGTTTAGATGATGTAGATTTCAGACAGAAATTAATTGCATGCGGATAAAAAAAACGCGCTCAGTAAAAGCGGTATAGAAAACTGAAAAGGTGTGCAGGGAGGATTGGAGTGAGACCTGGCAACATTAACGTTGCAGGTGTTAGTTGCATTAGCAAAGGTAAGTGCGTCCGCACTTCACTCCTGACACGGTGATTAATAACAACGTGGTTATATTATTTAATCCACTTTACAGTAAATGTAATGGTGCTGGCAGTAATTTATTTCGCTGGTAAAGTCTAATATAGAAATAATGCATAAATACTGCATATCTATAGAAACTATTGTATAAAAAGGTAATCCAATTTTGAGAAATCCAAAAACTACTTAACCGATTTCAAAAAATATTTCAACTGTAGAAAGCTGAAAGTAGTGAGTAACATGGGTTATATATTTTTTGTTCGTACGCAGCCGGGGCAGGTCGCTATTATATAATATAATTTCACTGTATGTACTTTTTATTACAGAAACAGGCTGATAGCTCTGACACAAATTCATCTGATATTAAGTGACCATGTGGTCCAAGATGGTGAACATGCTTAGCCTAGAAGTATTGACTGTCAAATGACCTTACGGCAACACATACATATATAGGTGCTTAGCGATAGAACTTCAAAATTAAAACTTGAGATAGGTTGGTATTAGAAAAATTCTTAACTCCTTGAGCACATATTATCATCACAATAACTCGAACTCTTTATAAGATAAGAGAACATAAATATAAGCTTAATGACTAACTACAATGACAATGACATTCGAATAAAGAACGAATATGACATCGCCATTTTTTTCAGAAAGACCTTAACAGGATAAATTGCACTTTTTAGTAAACCCTTATAACACTCAAATGGAAACTAACACACGAGCACCGAAATTGTATGAACCAATATTGTATTATTTGTATTCCTATTATTAGATATTGGCCCTAGCTTTGTAAGAAGAAAAAGTTCCGTTACAAAACAGATGAACGTTATAAGTTGTGTGCAGTATGAAACGTGTTTTTTAAGTCACTATATCGTACTGGCAATAGGTGCAAAACCACTTTATTTACACAGTATAGGTTCAGCGCTCTGACCACAATCTCACCTGATGTTAAGTGATGATGTGGTCCATGATTATAAACACACTAAGCCTAAAGTTAGTGGTTCTAAATGAGGCTGCCGGAACACACCTATTGGTATTCGGTCATAGGTTTTCAAACTTGAGGAGGTTTTCCAGGCAGGAATTATTTGAACCATCCTTTGATTTCCTCACTATGTTTTTCTTCACCGAAAGCTCAGGCTGATTTTACAGTTCAATAGGTGGCTTCGAACCCGCGTCTATTGATGCGAGTCCGGTCGCACTATCCTCTGCGCCATCATAAGCTCCAACGTATGTACCAGTATAATTCGCTCCATTAGCCAATCAGCGACGCGACGAATTAATCGTGACGTTATAAGCAGCGAAAGTCAATTAAGCGTTTCTCAGTGTGAAGTTACAATTATTACACTAGTTCTGATACCTCGTGCGTAATGAAGGAGGTATCTATATAACTTGCCGGGTGTGAGATCCCGCCATTCAACTCACAAAGCCAAGTCTCAAGTAGGTAATGACATTACAAACTTCTCGACTATCCCTGTTATCAACAATAGATAGAAGATAGCGGAGAGTTGATAACACTAGCGCACTTATAACAGATGCTAATGAAGGCAAAACGGGTTGCTAACTTGAAGGTTCTACCCCCATATTTAGAAGTTCAATAAGTTGGTGTAAACTTTTAATGATTGTTCTAATTATTTCTACGTTATGATATTTTATATAAACACATTTTAAAACTGTAACTTACTCTTCATAATTATTACTTGCAATTTAATATAAAAAGTGTCTGAAAGATTTTAAGGGAGCAACTTTCTTGTTTGAATTTTCAGGATATTTAATAACGTGATGCACATTTAGCACAATTTTTATTTTATTTACATAAATTGACAACATTGTGATATTAGAAATGTATTAAATAGAGATTTGCCGATATCTTACTCGATTATGTTGTGCTTTTATTTTTATTTCACTCTATATTGTCTAAAAGTCAAACGGTAAAAGGAGTAAGGAGTAAAAGTATTTACTTTCATAATATACCCATAAATAGTAGTTTAACACGTAATGTAATGGAACAGCATGTACAAAAAAGAACGAAAAATAGGAAGTACGTCGTTTGCCACAACCTGCTACCAAAAAATAAATACAGTTGGAATTACAACAAATGCTAATGAAAAACTGTTGTAAACGCTCGAATAACAATAAATAAAATGACATAAACAGAGCCATTAGCATGTGAAACAACTTTGAGCTATTATATGATATACTGAGCTCAGGTCAACCCAGTCAGTCCAATTTCAGCTTTACATCGACCTACAAGTGCTGGGAGTGAATAATTTAAAGATTATTAATGTGATCCGGGCCTCTATCCGTCAGCAGCCCAAGGTGTTCTCCGATCCCTTAACTGTGGAGACTCTTGTACTAAACCAACCAACATCTGTACTCAAAACCCCTAGATACATGTGTTCTATAAGATACCTTTTTTTACTTTTTTTCCATTAACCGCCATAGGGTTTATATGATGCATATTTCGTGAAATTTTTGACGACGATAGCAGCCCAAGTCAAGATCCGAACTAATCTGGTGTCCTTGTGCTAACTATAGTGTTATTATCTGAGGGCTTTAAGCTCTCACCTCAAAAATTAGCTAAACAGTCTGAGATCTATAGCATCTTAGTTAGTTTGAAAAAAAATGCCACTTAAGTATATATACGTATGTATGTATATGGTATATTATAATTGTTTCATCATGTAAATCGTTAGCTTAGTTACTCAGTAATGTAATAATAATATACGATAATTAAAACGCTATTAGTATCCGACTTAGACCACAACAAAGCTCTCGTCCGATTGCCATAGCTGCTGAACTCCCCAGAAAACTATTTAACTAAAAGGTACGCCGTTTGAAAACATTCCCTTAAAAGAATTAATAAGTCTTTAACTAGAAGAATATAAGAATTCCTCCTTTGACATTATTAAATTGAGAGTAACAGGCAATTTTCCCTGTGAAGTTTCATTATCTTTTAAATATTGAACTTGAATGGCTTTTTTTCTCTCTGAATTATTCGTTTCTTGGATTCACATTTTTGTAAGAAAATTGTACATTTAATTTGACATCTTCCTTTCATATTAATATTTAATCTGTAACTATGATGTATTTAAAATGAAGTATAATGTCTTCTTTTATTTAGTTTAATGGCAATCTGTGAGTTACATACTCAATTCTATCATGAGGTGTATTAAAAATCGTTCATGAACTCTGAGATCTCTTAAGAACTCTCTTGGAAAGAAAGCATTAACAAAGGACCGCGAATTTATTAGAGCGTTGTTTGAATAGTGTCCCTAAAATCAGACTTAGCTGCATGGTGCCTTTGCCTTTTCCTTAAAAATGAATAAATGGAACCAAAAAAACTACACTATAATAGAGGTATTCCGTAGTGTTAAAATGTGCACGAAGGAATACGATAATTTCAAATCCATAAGGCACAAAATCTTCTATATTTTGCAATAACGATCTTACCGATAATATATTATTATTCATCACGCCAAAGATTTTCAATGTCAAAGTTTGTTGAAGTGAAAACTTCTTTAACGTTGTTGCGATTTGAAAGTCGATGAAACGAAAAAGCGACAGTACGTTTCTATTGAAGGTCGGATTTGTTCTTCATATTTTTGAGAGCGTGGTTAGCAAGGTGGACTAATCCGCGTGTCTCATAGACGATACGACTGAAATGTCGGAGGTTCGAACCCAGAGTGGTGTAACACATTTTTTTAAGGTTTCTCTTCTACCTCGTGTGAATTGCACACATTAATTTTTATTTTTTATATACATGAAGAAATCAAAATGATATAATACTATAAATTGAACATTTCAAGGTCACATTATTATTTCGAAGTGAGTATACGCTTTTATACAAAAAAAAACTCAACTCAAAAGCCTGCTTGTATTGGCACACGAAGTATCTTTTGTTGCGCGCCAACAAAGACCGTTGATTAGCTTTTTATTTTGATGCTATTTAAATTAACTTGTAAGTAATATTTCGCATAAATATATAAATTTCTTAATTTTTATTTATTTATTGTAAAAAGCATTGATACAGGTATAAGATTAAATACAAGAAAATTTAGCCACGTTTATTGACCAATTGGTGTATACAAGACAAGACAAGACTACGCTTACTGAGTGGCAATGCGATGCCATAACATTTTTAGGTTATAAACATATCGTGTGATCATAGCAATGAGCTGATTTTTTCGGTAATTAATTTGAAATACAAATTACGATTATTGTGTTGTAATAAGAAATTGATTTACAGGTTTGATCTACTGTTTGCAGAGTCAAGTCCTGTTGGTATAATATCATTTATCCTAAAATCAAATAAATTACTACATGTTCGAAATGTTCATTATATTTTGACTTGGTTCATTATGGCCTTGTCTTTTTTGTGTAAGTTTGTAATGTGTGTTATTCTCTCAAGTTTAAACCATTTACATATTCCCAAGGTGTTTATATAACTACGACCTCACAATAAACAATTACTCACAAAACAAATTATAACCAAGTAAACATCATTAAAATAACGGGTGCGAAGAATAACTTTTATTAATTAAAACCCTCATAATACCTATTATTTAAGCTAGGCGAAGTTAAGCACGTGAAAAGGACTAACAAACAGCTATATGGTTTATCGTCGACGCAAATTAATAGGCGGTTTCACTGCACGAGTATATAACCATTAAAAAAAACTACTCACTGACTGACGACTCATTAGGAAATTTAAACATTACACCCGATTGACTTAAAACTTATCATTGTTACTAGTTTTGCGATGGAAACGATCACTAAGAACGGAATCTACGCAGATCCAATCAAAAGTTATTTTTTCTTCGACTCCATTATTTAAATTAAAATATGAAAATATTAATAGTATTAAAAATGTATTTCAAAAAAAATACAAGAAAGATCTGTAGCTTATTCACAGCTTTGTAGCAACAAATTAATAAAATATAAAAAATAACTAAAATATAAGCAATTTAATATATCCAAAGGTTCTATTATTCTAAAATATACAATATGTCAATATTTCGTACAGTTTTTTTTTTAGCAACGTTTATTTTATACTTATTGTAATACAGAAAATCGACCCCCGAAGATTTTTTTAAGATAATTATGATTCGGAATTTTAATTATATTAAATAGCTGTTGCTAAGTCATAATCATTGCATAGAATTTATGGCGAATCAAACGAAAATCAACTAATATCATCGTGAAAAGAAGTTTTTTGTAATAATCGAGGACCGAATAAAGAGCTTAGACGGACGTAGACACGTCCATAGCCGTTGCATTTAAAATGCAGATTTCAATGGAGGGACATTGGTTTCAATGTTCGTTTGTCAGAGGTGTCCTCACAACAGACCCTTCAGATTGCAGAAGGGAGGCCTTAGTTAAAGTACTACATCTACAAGGTAGTAGATGCAATGCAAAAACAGTCCCTGCTCCCTGGACAATTAGGTGTAGAGGAACACCGCGGGGTCTCAGTACCGTGGGGCAATCAGTAAGAATTAGACATAACTCACTCTTGGCTGCAATATTTCTAAAATATTGCTAAAATATTTTATTTAAATTAAATTAGAACAGGCATTTAAAAAATCATAAGCTCGTTTAGCGAAATATACCCTTAAGTTAAACAAAACCAACATATCAGCGTACGATCGTGGCTACACCCGCCCGCGTTGAGTTCGTGTCACCGCCAGATTTGTCGACGATTTAAACAAATGAACTCTCGCTAACAAAAGAGACGGGGGTTTAGCAAAAACATAACAATATCTTTTGAAGGCACGGAAAAGTTGAAAACTACTTTTTTAATTGACTCACACAGCGCGACGAAAAAATTTCACGGAGACGGAAAAAAATTCGAATCGAATTTCAAATTTTTAAAACGAACTTTAAACGTTCCATTTTTTTTTATTGAAATTGATAAAAATGTTTTTCGCTGGATCGCCGTCCATCGTGTTGTAGTTATCAGCTTACTTCAATTTTTATGTAGAAGTATTTTATCTCATCAGTGACATTTTCAATCTATAGTTACCTAATTTATTTAATTTCCAAACTGTTCCTTAGAATGTATTCCTTAGATTTATTCTTATATCAAATTATTACACTTTTTTTTTAAATTAACGTTTTCTATTTCATACACCGTATGATACGAATTACGAATTACTTTAAGAATAACAATACAGCTGAATGCGAATAAAATACAAATAAAAATTCATAATTAATCATAGCAAAATACGCGACCAAAACATTTTCAATTAAAGAGACATTCCTCTCGAGACCCCTGTATAAATAAACGTCTTACGTTTATCACCAAACGACCCGCGAAACGATTAAACAACTGTGCGCTAAAGAAAAATAAATATTCTCGACAAACAACTGGGAAATTAAAATATCTTTAAAAAGGGGCCGCTAGCTCGCTAACTACGGCCACAACACATGGAGAACAGATGGTCAAAACATGATAATAATCAACTCTTGTCAATCCCAACTCATTTTTAAGAGTAGGCGAATAGAGACGCGCTGTCAGATGTCAGCCTACAAACTTCCTGATTCTAGATAAAAGCATCTCGAAGTCATGCTCATTATGGCTCATTTGTGGTATGATTGGACACCACATCACCACACATGGATTAAAAGCGTATCCTAATAACTTTCATTAAACCATGAATAATGGTAGGGGATTTTCTAAAACCCTCCTTTTCAATCTCAATCTTAAGTCGCATCCTCACTTAACATCACGTGAGATTGTGGAGATACAGTACAAACAAAAGTTTCCAATAAATCAACAAAAAGCTAAATATTGCCAAACACAATATTTACGAAGGTATCGGCTTACTGCTTACAGTATTTTGTAATGCATGATTAATTTAATTTATGGTGACAGATGTGAAATGTACCAGCTGTTCTCTATATTTGATGTATTTAGGGTGAACTAGAGGAAAAATGGGCCACGTTAATTATCCCCCCGTCTCGATGTCCCCGGGGCTGTTACAGGTGGTTGCTAATTATGAGTTAATTCGACTACCCCCTGTTTCTCTATTAATTAAAAGTCTTCATTGTTACCACAAAAAACGATTATCCTGGATATTCCTACCTTTTTTTCTACATTAGAAACGACAATTATTATTTAAGAATAATTGTTAACAACTACGGCAATGCTCACCATCAACTGCTGCAGATGTAAGGTACTATGTAAACAAATAATGTAGTACAGTGACTTATCGAGTAAGCGATGATGGCGTTGTTAGTAATGCGGCCGGATTCCGCGTCAGTGGACGCTAGTTCGAGGCCACATATGCAACTCTAAAATCATCCTGAGTTTTCGATGAGCCATAGCATGCTGGTAAGACATTTTCTAATAATGCCCGCCTATGTAGCTACCACGCTTGGATTGCAAACCTATCGCCAAATACCAATAGGTGTATTCCGGCAGCATCACTTGAGAACCAGTACTTCTAGGCTTAGTCTGTTTACGATCTTGGACCACATAGTCACTGAACGTCAGGTGAGATGGTGAAGAAATTACTGATCCTATATAGTCCGACGCACAAAAATTAATTACCATATAAGTCTAATATAAAAAACCAAACTAACTGTGCTTTATTTACTACATTATATCTCTTAAATATTTCATTTGAAAGTGTTGCCACAAGTGTTGGTGGTAATTTTTAACTTAATTACTTAATTTACTCGCTTAATTTACTTTATAATTACTTTCTCATTATCTTTATAATTTATGATATATATTATCGTGTGGCCGTACCTAAGCCGTGGTGTTGGCTAAGAATAGTAGCACCCCATATCTTTCCGTGAGTGTCTTAAAAGGCAACTAAAGGATATAAGCCAGAGGATGGGCAGCAGAATCCTCTGAATACCAAAAACACCTTACTGTGCTCGCCAACCCAGGCGGGTTGCGCTTGGCAGGCGCCAAACGTGCCGATTATGGCGATCCCCCCCTTATTGGTATATATTACCTAAAATAAAGGATTATTTACTAAACCCTGATCAAATATGTTTGCGGTTGAAAGAAAGGATCATCATGATTCCTTTCAAGTTATCAGCTAACTAACAAACAGACAGAGAAACAAAACCGAGTAGAGACAACTACTGTGTTTTATAATATTTAACTGCAAAGGACAAACGAAATAATACTGAGTAAATTTTATTTATAACTTATCAAATTTAAATAATTAATTAAAGATTTAGGAACGCATAGATGACATATACATATAATTAGAGATAAGAAATATTATTTAGATTTCTGAAATAATATACACCTTGTATTTTTATGGCATTGAATTTTTATTTGCACCGTCACAGGGCATGTCATATAATTTGTGCATATTATTCTAAATGTCTTAATAGAAATTGATTTCATTTTTAACCAGATAACTAGATCGAGTTTCTTGCCGACTCTTCACGACTGGGTTGTTTTCCGAACCGGTGGTCATTTTTGACGTTCATAAGCGCCTTCTCAGGGCCCAAATTTAATAAAGAATTTTTTTATGTCGACCTGTTCAGCAGTTCGTCAAGTCCCATGCGAATAACAAGGTCAAGAGACTGTATGAAAGATTGGTCATCATACAAAGCGAAGAAAATTATTGGTAAATGGTTAAGGTGGCTAAATTACGATTAAACAAAAGAAACGCTACGAATTGAAAAATAACTGGGTAAACTTGTTCTAAATATGTATAGTGTCAGTTTAATTTTATTATACAGTTATTGGCATATATAGTTAGTTATCTAATGTATATATTTATGTTAATATATTTTTTTTATTTATTTATTTATATATATATAGAATGTAAAATAAATATAAAGATTGTTAATGACATCGCTAATTTTATTTAAATCTATAAAGATAGTCAAGCAAAAAGCTATTTATTTATTTTGATAAGATTAAAACTCTAAAATAGCTGCTAAATAATGGTATTAATTTTATAAACAGAGGAGAACAACATTGGGAAATATTTTACATTAAATTCCTTATAATATGATCTATTTTACGTCATAGCTCTATCCACATGGCAACTATCCAACTCTTAAATCAGCCTGAGCTTTCGGTGAAGGAAAACATCGTGAGGAAACCAAAGCATAGTGGTAGGACATTTTCTAATAATCCGAGTCTGGGTAGCTACTACCCTTTAAGTTTGAAATAACAATAGGTGTATTCCGGCAGCATCAATTGAGAACCAGTATCTCTAGGCTTAGTGTGCTTACCTTCCTGGACCACATCGTCATTTAGGATCAGGTGATATTGTAGTCATAGCAGTGAGCCTACACTGTGAAAAAAACATTATATTTGATTACATCATTTAATACATCTAAACACACAGTTACACCATATAAGTAGAGACGTAACAAAGATAATCGACTGGCCATACTCTCTCTCTCTCCATCCGCTAACTAAAGAACAATTACGACTGGGAAAACTTTCCTAATAGAGCCAATTGCCCCTTATCATTGGCGAGGGTGGGTGGAAAGTTAAAATCGCATTACCCACGCTAACGAGACGGTCGCGGCGGACGCGTTAAACGTCATGTCTCACGTGTGGTCCAAGTCGCGTGATGTAGCGATATCGTATTTAAATCAAATATTTACATAAGCTCACGCCTGTTGTCCCCGAAGGGTTAGGCAGAGGTGAAATAGCGAACTACACTACCTACATTTCGCCAAGCTTAGTTCCGTACCAGATGTGATAAGGGCCGAGCCTGTCGCCATATCTGACACAAATTCCAGACTCCGTTATGAAACTGAATAGAAAACGCCAATATTATTTGACCAGACCCGGGGATCGAACCCTAGACCTCAGAAAGACAGTCGTGCCGTAATACAACTGCGCCACCGAGGCAGTTCAAATATTTAAACATTTAATAATCGTAGTATAATGGTCACACATATATCGATATTTAATTTCTTAATCTGTGCAAATTTAACCTTGGATCATAATTACATTAACAATATACCTATAGTTACTTGCAGTAGAAAATGCCTTAACACCATGATAATACGTTAAATCACAAAATCGATATTTGAAACTCATTATAAAACGGGTTCCTGTCCTACAAATGTCGATCAAAGCTTTCTTATTATTATAACAACTTTCCAGAAAATAAAGATGGTTTTTTTACAGGTATCCCTGATGGTTATAGCAATATTATACAGGAATGAGTAAATCAAATTATAAAATTTCTACATTTATTAATCTTGTTTCTAAGTTATAATATTAAAACCTTTCTTTTATGAATTGGACCCCACCGTAAACGAAAAATAACGTCTGGATGGTAATTGGAGGAAATAAACGTGTAAGTAGTTCGACACTTTGTTGTTACTCCGTTTATTAGGCAAGATAGCGAGATATCTTTCATAGTATTATTTAAATTAAGTTTCCTATATAGAAACACTACATTAATAAGTATTGATATTAAACGTCACTTTAACTTCTGAGTTACACTTACACGTGTAAACAAATTGTAAATGTTAGTTCGTTTTAGGTTTCGAAAAAAATTTGATGTGCTTTATTTAAGCACACACACTTTATTTAAATAATTCTAAAAGACAAACACGAATGCATACACATACATATATAGATACACAAACGCAAACAGACAGACACACTCAAACACTTACTCATCTGCGCGTCAGTAAACATTTATATTCCTCTCTTCTTAACATATAAATAATAATATTATATACCAGTGTATTATATTATTACTGTATAATAGTGAAATTTTATTTGGCTTTATTAGTTTTATATTGTGAATTAGTTAACATAGGAATGTATGCTGTTGAATTTTCAAATATATAAATATAAAATAAAAATAAATGTGTCTTCGTTTATAAAATGTTTATTAAATAACAGTGATCCTTATTGTTTAATAGCTTTGCAATAAAAATGTATTTTTATTTCCAAAATAAGATTCGATTTCTATGTAAAAAAATATATTTCGAATACGTCTTCTGCTTTTAAACTGTACCACACTACAAACGAAAAACAGTGTGCGAACATCTTTTAGAATTGTTATTGGGTGGTAATTGAGAAAATAAACGGACCAGTGCCGACGACAAGGTTTGTTTATACTGTCTCCATTAAGTACCAGGCGATCGTGGAATTGAGGCAATGTGCATAACACTAATCCTAACCATTAATTATTTTTACAGTTTTCATATCATGATAAAATATCTAATCTAGTTAAAGAGTAAACCATCCAAAATAAATTTAAAAAATGTTATTTTGATTTGATCTTCGAGAGCTTTAGCTTATAATGGTAAACACAATATTCAAAAGTATAAAAACATAGGCTACGTGTATTTCAGAAAATATCGTATGTACAAATATAGTACAGTATATTTGTATATAAATATACAAATTTTAAATATTTTTAGCGGATTTAAGCAAATCCCTACACTTTTTTTGATATTAAATTAAGTACAGTTCAAGATTGAAAACGACTGCAACCTTCCCGCACATACTGATCCCCGAACACGTCCTGTCACTATGGCGAGTTTTCCCATAAGCATGGCTTGGTGAGCATGGACCTAGTCGAAAACAGTAAAAAAAGTGCACATAGATAATTTCATAAATAAGCACTGCAAATACATCAAACATTTTATTGGCTTAGATAACAAAACTATACGTTGATATACCGCAAAAAGATAGACGAAAATGATATAATTTAGCCGAGAAACCCCGACTATCCTTAACATTCGCCCTCTGATTGGTTGATAACGCTCGGCGATATTTCTGCGGTCACCCGCATCGTTCAACGTTCATTACTGGTCACGGAATAACCGACCTTATTCGAGTCTAAATAGAATCGGAATCAATCGATACTAGAGAAAGTTGATGTTCATGTTTTTATAAGTCAGTTTAGCTCGACCGTCGCGTCGTCGTCGTCTGTGAGACACTTTTTCTTCACGGCCAGTAACCGTTTATCTCGACAGCTTGGAAATTGTGCGAATGTTTCGGATAAAATAAGGCCATTGTCGCGTCGATTATATTATACAAGCTGTGCTTACGGCTACGCTTGTTATGACAATTTCTATATTTGACAACCGTTCATAGTTTAAATGCGTCGGACATGGTCAATAGTATAATTTCAATTAATTTTAACGGGTTTTCACGCGTTACCTTTGCTTTTTTCTATCCCGACGTTTCGGCTGGGTTTCACCAACCGTGGTCACGGGCTGACTGGCGGTGCGCGGCTTCGCCTGCAGCGTTGAGGGGTAGTTTAGGGATAGAAAAAAGCAAAGGTAACGCGTGAAAACCCGTTAAAATTAACTGAATTTAAATATGGAACGCGAAAACTTAAAAAAAGGTCAATAGTATAGTTACCAAGAAGCATGTGCGGGCAGGAAATGATGTCATCGCGTGGCCTTGATATAACCGGGATCATATAAAAGAGCGTGGCGTGCGGACTAATACCACTTTGCTATTAATCTTCGTACACCTATCAATTGCTTCTTGACATATATTGCCCGCCCGTGTGCAAAGTTTCATCAAAATCGGTCAAGCTGTTTTTGAGTTATATTTGGACATACACATAAAGGGGAAAAAAGTAACGTCATATTTGAAATAAGTAACGAGCAAAATAGACATATGTAACAAAATTTGTAATAAAAACAAAAAAAAATTAAATGTGCAGACAAAACATCAGATTTCAATATTATTATATAGAAAAAATATCATTTTTGGATTTACTATAAGTATATTTATACCAATAAAGAAAATTGAAGTCTCTGCTTCTAATATTAAAAAAACACAACTTTTTACTAAATACATATGAATTTGATAACTATTTGGCGGATATTTATTTTAATAAATAAAATATTAATAAATACGAATTTATTAAATACAAGTAACATTTAACAATATGCTTTTTTGAAAAGATATTTCACCATCTCTGACAAAACAAATCGTTTCCAAGGTATCATCATTATTTTTCTCAATTCGAAAAAGGATGTAGTCAGCCTGCTACAACCATACCAAAAACAGAATTTTAATTTTTTTTGTCTGTCTTTTTGCTAACCTCCGAAACGGCTGGGCCAATTTTGACGGGTTATTTTTGGTAGATAGCTAAAGTCACTCCGCGTAACTTAGACTAGTTTTATTTTTGGAACAAATTAATTAAAACTCACGAGTTTATGGGAAAAAATACGTTCCAATGGACAGCATCGACGAAACATTGTTTTCCAATGATTAAAAATTATATTACGCAGTGAAGAGTATATGAAACGCGGACAGAAACGCGGGCATACAGACAGCTAACAGACACTAAAAATACACAGTAAAAGTGAAAAGTAAATTCCAAATATGTGGCGAAATAATGCATCATTGAAGATGCTAAAAATAAAGGTAACTTTTTTACTGTCGTCAAGGACTTTTGACTGAGCGATATATCTGGAAACGTGGAGTATAAAAGCGATTTGTTCACCTCCCAGGACGCGTAGAGGGCCGTAAACCCGGGACACCGGTGTGGCCTTGGATTAATATTGTATGACGCAATACGTAATGTATTAAGATGGAAGTACGAACGAGAAGGATATATACTTTTTCGTCACAGTTAAATTAATGACAGAGTGAGTCAGTTTATTGCTTTTTTTAAAATATACCTTTGCATGTAATATACCTGGCCGACTGTATTAAATATTCACACATAATACATGTGTGAAATTCAGCTTGATATGAAATGATTATTTATTTCGTGTACAACCAATTTAAAATTAAAAACTTATTGTAAATTTTAAAGATTCTTCATGGCGTTTTAATATTTTATACGGAACCCTAATTATTTAAAAAAAAAAACCTACTACTAACATTAAGCAAAGATATTTCTCAAATACCTGCCAGTATAACTGTGCATTGAATCGGATTTCATTCACAATTTCATGAGGTATCTTTACGCTGAACCCTAATTATTTTCAAAAAATAAAAGTACCTTAAGTTACCCCGAGTGACTTCAGCTATCTACCAAGAAAAGTCCCGTCAAAATCCGTCCAGCCGTTCCGGAGATTACCCATTACAAACAGACAGATAGATAAAAATTTTAAAAGTCATATTTTTGGTTTAGGTATCATATATACATTCATACCTATTTAGTAAAAAATAAATGTTTTGACATTGTAAACAGACACATCAATTTAATTTATTAGTATAGATTTCACTGATTAATCTTCAACTTTCCCACCGGTATGCACTGGTTTTGCGTCTATAAATATTTTATTTTGTTTCTATATGTATACATGTTTATCCATTGTCAGTCGCCATTGATATCAGTAACCCCATTATGTCTTTAGGAGTTGGAAAAAAAGATCCGTTCGTGCTGACAAAATAATACTATTTTTTCTCTTTTCATAACTAATTATCATAGCGTTAAAGTTGCACACTTCTGAATTGTGAATATTAAATTCGACATTTCCAAAACAGACGCGGATAATAAGATCGAGTATTTCTCACCTCTCTCTACATCAATCATAGTTGACCTACTTAGAAATAAATACACTTTGGCAAACACTTCTACTCTCAGATATAATAATTTCGACTTTTTGCCAAAAAGAAAAAAGTTATATATATGTTTATCTAACAGCGAAGCCCTAACTGTCTGTGTGTAATTTATTTAGAACATGACACATTTTGATGTGCCTTTTTATCTCAAGTACAAGTACGAATTTATACCTTTTTTAAAATTCAGGAATGAACGGGACACTGCGTAACTTCATAAGCAGCCAGTATATGTCCAAAAAGACACGTCTGGCTGTGCATCGGGTCTGCTAGTACACTTATGTATGGTAGTGAATGCTGGGTCTACCACAAGAAGAATGAAAGCAAGATTAATGCAGTAGAGATGAAAAGTCTAAGAAGTTTAGCTGTTGTGAGAACAATAGATAAAGTAAGGAATAGTGTGATAAGGTAACGTTAGGGTGTGATAGAAGGTGTGTGAAAAAAGATAGAAAAACCGATGTTTAATTGGTCTGGGCACGAGTTTTGATGAAAGTAGATTGACGAAACAAATTTTATAAAGCGAGTGTGAGTGGGCTAGATTGTAAGGGTCGTCCTAGGTGAACGAAAGGCAAGGTCAAAGTCAAAAGTACTCGTCAACGATAAGCGTGCATGAAAGCGCGTATAAAATAGAAGAAGCGAAAGACGCGTGTCAGGATCGTAATAAGTGGAATAATGTAGTCTCTACCTACCCTTATGAGAGAGAGGCGTGTATGTATTTTTACATTTTCGTTACAGAACCCGATGAGACTATATTTACACTTTGGGTTGATAGCGTTAGTTATTTCGAATAAATATAATACTCCTTTATGCAAACGTTTTACAATTAAACGTATTCTGAACTATATCCATGGCTATGTTAGTTACTATAATAACATTACTAAAAACAAAATGATCCGAGTACTTTTAAATAATTGCAAACAATGCGAAGTTAAAATAATCGGTAGCTTAACTGAACCGATTATCCGGTTATTGAATTAGCCAACACAAGCCACAGTCGACCCACTAATAAAAGTATCTACCTGATTCAGTGATCACTCCGAGGATCCCTTAACAAGCAAAGGTCACGCAGGGATCATATTTATTCAAACGTTTCGTAGCGAAAGTGATTGCCCGTATATAGTCCACACCCTCGTCCTATTGACATTTCAATTTGTATCCGACCTCAGGGACAACGGCTTTGGGTGGACTATTCTATTTTAGATCGAATTTTGTTTGAACAGGGATTATAATTTATTATTTTGCAAAAACTTCAAACGTAAATATGTTCCTACTAGCTCCTCAAACGCAGAGGTATCCCACAAAAAAAAAAAACGAATTAATTATTCTTTTGATTTTTATGTTAACATAAAAAAATATATTAGGAATAGATGAAAAGGTGTAGCGTAACGTATCTATCTATTCAACCATAAGACGTCCAATGCTAGACATAGGTCTCCCGCAATATAAGGGGATTGTTATAATCGCCACGCTTGGCAGGCGGGTTGGCGATCGCAGTAGGTGTTATAGTAGGTTTGTTGTACTCAGTGGATGCTGCTGCCCATCCCATGGTTTATTCCTTAGTCGCCTTTTACGACACCCACGGGAAAATATGGAGTGGTACTATTCTTAGCCGGTATAATCTTAACGTATAATCAGAATATATTATCTTAGTGGTTAAAAGTAATTCATTGAAATAAATCTATTCTGTAAATTAAAAAACCGACTGTACGGTTAAAGAAAAAAGAAATATAATTTAGTTTATGTTTATTACTTTCAATTGGTTTATTTTATCATAAACTGATCAACACTTAACATCGAACCACTCATAAGTACATAACTTTAAAATGACGCCATCGGTGTTTCTCATTTATCTATTAAATATTGAAAGACTGTTCGCATGAAACACATCATGTACGATGCCGAAAAAGTAAATTCATTCTATTTATTTATTATGCATTTACAAAATAAATAATTGAGGCAACTCTCTTACTTACTGATAGTAAATCGATAAAGTTTTATAGGTCATTAGGATTGAATAAATACATAGGTATACATACATTCTTTCGCAATTGGTTAGCCTCAATCACATTCTGCCATGAAATAGCAGGTGTTCAAACTTCCTTTGTATATAGAAACCCTAAAAATATGACATCAAATATTCAGGTGCTAGAGAAAGACAAACATCGATAAAATAAACATAAGAAATTAACAAAAAACAACATTTATTTCATCGCTTAATTCGAGATAATCGTCTTGGACTAATGAAATCTTCAAATATATATACAGAAACAAATATAAAAAAAGAAAATTTACGTCCTACATCTTGTAACATGATAAATTACATATCATATTCTGAACGCGAATGAATAATAGCTGGGTACAACGGCATGTCAGTTATTTTCATTAAACTTCTTCAGACTTTCACTTTGTAAGTTAGTATTAACTCAATAAGTGAATACATTATACACACTACATCAACGAGAGAATACCTATGTTATATTATTAAACATTTTTATATATTTTATATTCGTCTTATAATAAGCTAGAGTATCTAGATAGAGATTGCGCTTAACTCATACGCATAATTTAAATCGTAAAGGAATCAAACATAAAAATATACAATTAAATATATTTGAGAAAAATCACTCTGGGAACTTTTAAATCAAAGACATACAGAAACATATTTCTATGATTTTTTCGGCATATGCCTGTTTGCTTATACACGTATCATCTTATTAAGCATTTCAACTGGAATTAATATACCATATTATTTACGATGTAGTTCCGCAAATTAACTAAGATCTTAATCAATTAAATGACAACATACAAGTCAATATAAAATACTATGAAAAGTCATGAAAAATAATATTACGTAGTAATAAAATTCGTTACGCAAACATTGTCGGGCATATTTCAATCTCCCTTAAGTGTTTGTACTTACTCAAAAAAATTGAGACGGGCTTGTTGGGTATGTCTAAGTGTTTTATAGGAAAATGGATCGGAGGCCCAAGGAACCGCAGGCGAGTGCTTCGCAAAATATTTGTTTAAAATTTACTTGGACCTCTACAAGGATCACTTATCCTTATCTATATATTAATACGTGATGCGAAAACTTTGGATCCCATTTTAAGACCACTGCGCGCACGGTGAAGCATGATATTATTTTGGCATAGTTAATGTTTATATGGGGATGGCGTGCAGAAAGTTAATATTTTTGTATAGTTTGTAGTTGTAGTACATTATAAATACATTACTTAGTTAATTATAAAAAAAATTGTGTGCCCGCAGCTGCGTCGGCGTTTCATATGTTCTTCAATGCGTTTTAATTTTTTTTTATACGGCACCCTAATTATTTTCCTTAATTTTTTTCCGGTACTAAGATAAAGTAAAACAATTTCTCACAAGTTCAAATACTTGCCAGTGCAACTGCGTAATGGATCGGCTTTTATTCGACATTTCATGAGTTTTAATTTTTTTACGCAGAACTCTAGTTATTTTTGAAAAACAAAAGTACTCTAAGCAGAATGACTTCAGCTATCTAACAAAAAAAGTCCTGTCCAAATTGGACCAGCCGTTCCGGAGATTACCCGGAACAAACAGGCAGACATACATAGCTTTTTTTAAAAATTGTATTCTTGGTGTAGGTATCCTATATACATTCATATATATGTATTTAGTAAAAAAAAAACTTTTAAAATTAATAACAAAACCGACTTCAAAGAATAAACTGTAAAAATTCACTAAAAAGTCAACACATCATTACTTAATTAATCTGGTTCGTTAATTTTGAAATCGGTGCCAGCTTATGGATAACAAAGTGGTGTAAATGTACGTCGCTAATTATATTCAATTTTGATTAATTGTTCTTTAAAATCACCCTAGTCCTTTATTTAGCTTATATGTTATTGTGATAAAGTTCAGGCAGCTACATTGGTTAACAATATCTGGGACCGACTCCAAAATTAACGAAGCAGATTAATGAAGTAATTATTTTTTGACTTTTTAGTGAATTGTTATAGTTTAGTCTTATGAAGTTTGTTTTGTTTTTAATTTGAAAAGTTTTACACTTTTTAGTTTAAGCATGTACTTTTAGCTATAGCTGTGAAGCCTACTTCATAGCTTTGGAAATGAATATATGAAACACGTATAAGTTTCTTTAATATTCGAGGGTTTTTCTCAATTTCCCTGAGTTCTACTGATCAGATGAAAATGGAAGCAACTCGGGAGTGTACTCTTTTGTTTCAAAAAAAAAAATTACAAATCGGTGCACAAATGACAGAGAAATCGCGTAACAAACATACAAAAAAAAACATACAAAAATTTTTATTTATTAGTATACATTATCCCAAACGTTTACCAATGCATGTCAATAACGTGCATGATCACGTATCATTTTTATGTTATTAATTACACTTGGCATTTATTTACCGATTTATGTTTAACCCCTCGGGCACTAACCTGGCGTTTACGCCAGCTTTCCATTGTTTTCCTATTGTCTCATTTTTATGGGTAATCGACATATTAAGTAAATTTAAACAATTGTCAAAGAAAAGCAAACAAAATTGTAAGCTATGTTTATAAAAGAAATTAAATGCTTTAATCAATTATGGTCGAATTTCCAAAGCAGTTTCGCATCTGACACGTGTAACTATTCTATACACAAGCTCTTTTTTTTAATTGGTGTTTTCTGTGATCAATGCCTTCTCCAATCTGTAGATTGAAGTTAAATTTGTGTCACTCTAGGATTAAATTAGTTCTGAAACAAATAAAAATAATACGCTATAAATCAACTTATTAAATAATGCGATAACAAATTGATGATAATAAATTATAGAGTTGACAAACTATTCGGGTGCGTAACAAGATATGCAAACATTAACAATGAACTCAATTCCGCATGATAACCGCAATGCGATAATGGAATTGCTAATTGGGTTCTAACGCCAATTACAGGTACACACTATCTTAGCAAATCGCAGTTTGACTTAATTAATTGCAGCCATTTACTAGCTTCTATAATATGACTTCATTGGTAAGATTACAAAAACATACATCCTATAATTAGATTCTGTCTGAGATTCAATTTATACGACTTCCTGATCGTAATCACATCAAATGATATGAATTTGCTCAAAAATGGTATTCAATATAATTATATTATTATACATTTTGAGCAATTTACATGATAAATCAGAACTATAATAATTTTGTTAATAATTATAATTCGAATCACAATATTTAACTATTTGTTCGTTACCAGTAATTAATTAGTTAATAAATTGAGCTATTTATTGCCTGTTATTGCCTTTAATAAAAACACTTCACCGCACGACATACGTTTAAGTATCCAGTTCATTTAATTATATGTATGTTATAAATCACATATTTAGTTATTTAGAGTATATGAATATATTTATAAACATCGTGTTGACATTCTGTTTCTGTGCCGCATCCCTCATCGCGCATAACCGTTAGTACATGAATGCGCGCCGGCGCAATTGCAGCTGCACCCCCCGTCCGCCAGTCGAAATTTACACATTAATTAGGAACGACGTTTTTTAACGGCTGTGAAACGTGGGTAGCTATTTTATTTTATTTAATTGTACACGTGCCTACATCTATTGATATACTTATCCAATCTTATCCTTTCTAGATATACCACATATCTATCTAAAAACTCATCTCTTCCAAATATACTAATTCTCTTTCAATCATCGCTTTGGTTGCCCAACACTTCCCATACATCATTCAGCTCTATCTTATGATGGATTTTTTTTCACTGGCTTTAGTAACAATCATCAGTTACATTAGATCTCTAGGACCTGTCAAAATCTCATCCACATTATAAATATTCCATACGAAATGTGCCAGTTTGATTTTATCTGTGCCTAATTACACAGCTCTATGGCTCTTCAATTACTTTTTAAATTAAAGGTTTATTATGTCAATACAATAATTCTACATCAAGGAGGCAGAGTAAGCGTCTAGCTTGGTATGGACATGTAATGCGCAGGAAGGAAGAGTATGTTGTAAGAAAGGTATTGGATATGAATATGAACGGGTATAGGGGAAAGAAAGACAAAGAAAAGATGGATGGACTGCGAGAAAGATGATATGTTTATACATACATACATATGCTCACGCCTGTTTTCCCCGAAGGGTTAGGCAGAGGTGAAGTAGCGAACTACACCACCCACACATTTCGCCGAGCTTAGTTCCGTCCCAGATGTGACAGGGGGCGAGCCTGTCGCCATATCGGGCACAAATTCCAAACTTCGGGATGATACTGAGTAGAAAAAACCCAATATCACTTGACCCGACCCGGGGATCGAACCCGAGACCTCAGAACGGCAGTTGTATGTAATACAACTGCGCTACCGAGGCAGTTAAAGAGTTCAGAGCTCTTTATGTTTATAAAGAGAGTGAATGTAGGTATTACTTCAAATAGAGATGAATGAAAGAGGAAGACATGTTGCGCCGACCCCAAATAATAATAGGATAAGGGCAGGGAGATGATAACGCGTCACTCCGTGCCCCTTATCTAGTGTACTGGGGGACTTTGATCCCCTAAGTACAATAGATAAGGGTAGTGCGTAAATGCATTTCCCCCCGTCAAAAAAAAAAAAAAAAGGGAGATGATAACGAATAACTCTACATCAAATTTGTAAGCCCTTTAATAGCCTGTAAAATGTACGTGTATTTACCCCTTGGTAGTGGTGCAATTGTAGAATCGCGAACGCAATTTAGTTTTAATCCCCGGGGCAACAACGGAGTGTCTGTCGGCCCGACACGGTATATTCGGTCGGATTAATTAGTTTCCCACTAGCCTTGTTGATCTGGTGAACTGATGACTTTGCATTTTATACAGATCGCTCGGCGCTTGCACGATTTTCAAATTGACTCTCTCTCTCTTTATGTATTCAATCTCTAATTTTCTGCTCGTATTGATTTTTTTAAAACGGAATTACTTAATTTATTTTCGTGTTATTTTTACATTAGGCAGTGTATGGTTAAAGTTATAATAAAATTAGAGACTGAATTGGACATAAAATTAACTGTCATAACGTTCTATCTATACTTATGATATTAAGAGGTAAAATTGTTTTTTTTATTGTTATTGACTCAAACTACTAAATTCATTTAAAAAATTCTGTTACCCGTAGAAATCTACACTATCGCCGAATAACATACGCATAGATTTTTATACACCCGTGCAAAACGACCGCCTATAAACAAAAAACTATTAAAAGTCGCCATCAACAAGCCAGATTACATCTACCACTGTTAAAGCGTTTTGAGAGGTCTGGATTTACACCTTGCCGATACGGAACTCGACATGGTTACTGTAAAGACTTCTTACAAGTGTACCGGTGGTCGCAGTCCAATTGGACTCAACTACCCTACCTACCTAACTGCTGCAACTGCACTTGCCTGACCCTGGAACGTTACCCACCGAAACGTATTTCTATTGCAGGGTTTTCGCCATATAAATAATGGTTATGAGTTGTGAGCTAGTCGGACAAGAAAACCCTTTATCCCTGATGTAGCAATCCTTTAAGTAATTTAATAATTTATCGATATAATGTATGAAAAACTATATAAAATAGAAAGTGTCAAAAACGACAGAAGTCGCCAGCACATTTAGTTAATGTACATTAATAGATAAAATCAAGCCACAATGGTTGGCAGAGACTACGTCCTTCCACCTGTTACGATTCTGATACAAGACTTTCGCTTCTTCTACTTTAATAAGTGGTTCGTACATGCTTTTCGGTTACGAGTACTTTTGACCGCGGCCTTTTTGCTGAACGTCTTAGATACGGTCGAGTTACGTTGGCCTTTACCTTGCTTGGCTGATCCCGTGTCGCCCCGGGAAGGCGGCGGGCGGTCTGTGTGGTTTTAGTGGGTATTTATTACGCTTCACGCCATGTAAGTCCCACATACCCCTTCCCAAATTAAGTTAGAAGGGAGAAGCGTAAGAGCATTTCTCCGTGTTACAAAAAAACTAACACACTCAAACTAATTCAATATTCCTTTCTTGATATTTTAACTACATCCTCAATCACATGCCAACTTTGTTTTTTATCATACTTGTTAGGTTTAATGCACTGGCAACACGGCCTCACAAATAAACCTCGTGCGCTATCTATCGACATCCGCATCTTACACCGGTAGTAACAATATCGCGCGCGCATAAAAAAAAAACATATAACAAACTGTATCTAAGTGCTGGAGCCAGCCACGTCCCTTGAAACAGTAATGGTGAATAATGCTTAAAGTAAGTAACTGTGTAACCAGTACATATTATTCAAATAGTTATCAATTGCGTTTAAAGTTGAAAAACAAATTAGGTATAACGAATTATCGACCCACACAATACTGTTTAATTTATATATGTATAAAACGCAAACTCTATTAACAATCAAATATTTACCTTGCCACAATAATTAAATGTGTCGTTGTTATTTATTAGTTTCTTAAAAGTCCATACATAAAAAAATCATAACATTATTGTTATCGTTGTATCGTTCTTAGTGAACTCGGCTTTAGGTGCCTTGTTAATTCTAATGCCAGAGAATAGTTTCTATTTGACGTGCCTCTCTATAGAACTATGTTGCAAACAAATTCATGTATAGGACTAATTTATATTTTAATGGTGCCTATATGTTCTTTATCCCAAACTTCACTTGCTACAGAAGAAAAATTGTAGCGAACTGTAATGTATTAAATATTTAATGAATCGATCGATTCAAACATTAGACGTCTACTGCTGGACATATAGGTCATCCTCTATGATGATACTATTGGATGGTACTATTCTTAGCCGGCACCACACGGGTAATTAATGAATATATAATAATGATTAATTTGTATATTTCTTTCCATTTATGTTAATAATTTTTAATTATTTATGTTAATAATTTGTGCCCGATATGGCGACAGGCTCGCCCCCTGTCATATCTGGGACGGAACTAAGCTCGGCGAAATGTGGGTGGTGTAGTTCGCTATTTCACCTCTGCCTAGCCCTTCGGGGATAACAGGCGTGAGCTTATGTTATGTTAATACCATAGAATATTAATGTTACTGTATTATTCTAGTTATTTCTATATTCATATAAAACTGTAATTTTAGAGTATATATTTATGATTTGTTTTGAAACTTAAGTAAAGTAATAAGTAAATTTATCTGTATGTTTCTTATAATATAATAAATAAATAAAAAGACTTTTTTTTTCAGTATACCAAACGATAAAACTTATAGGTACTTTGACGGCAAATCAAAACAGTTTTGCTATTGTTTTACCTTTCACAGACCTCGGTAAGTTCACGGTGTTCCAGGGTTACTTTATAGTTTATTTACAGTTGCAAACATCGTTAAACACTTTAGAACAATACTGATGAGTTCTTAAATATTCACGATCGACAAAGTTATCTATTAAAAGATAAGACGTAGAACAAAAGGTATTTAATGTTACTAATCTTACTGATTTATAAACTCAATACTTATGTAATGCATTTTAATGTATGTAAAATAACATAAATTACCCTTCAATATAAAACTGGGCATAATTTAATTAATTTTAAATTGTAAACTAGCATTCGCATTCGTAGACATTCTGCAATCATTTTGAATTATTAAACCCACTTCAAAAAGGAAGGGGGTTATCAATTCGTCTGTATGTTTTTTTGCTATGTTTATTACTCGATTTCTCCGTCAATTGTGAACCGATTAAGAAAAAAAATTTAATCGAAGGAGTACACTCCTAATGTGGTCCCATTTCTAACAAATTAGGATCTGATCAGTGGAACCCAGGGAAATCGAGAAAAACCCTCGCATATTATAGACACAAGTGTTTCATATATTTGTGACCAAAGCTATTAGATAGGTTTCACAGCTATACCTAAAAGTACATACTTAAACTAAAAAGTAGATTAAAAAACCGACTTCAAAAGAATAAACCATAAAACTGCACTAAAAAGTAAATAAATAATTACTTTTTTAATCTGCTTCTGTTTACTTCAATATAACTTGTATTTGAATATCATTAATAATTTTGGTGTCGATGCCAGCTAGAGTTATTCATTTATAAATGGAAATAACTGCCTAAACTTTATCACAATTACACATAAGCTAAATAAAGGACTAGGGTGATTTTAAAGAACAATTAATCAAAATTGAATATAATTAGCGACGTACATTTACACCACTTTGTTATCCGTAAGTTGGCACAGATTTCATAATTATTAATGATATTCAAATAAAGGATATATTGAAGAAAACAGTAAAAAAGTAATTCTTTATTTGCCTTTTAATGCATTTTTATGGCTTACTCTTTTGAAGTTGGTTTTGTTTTTAGCCCCTTGAGCACTAACCTAGCGTTTACACCAGCTTTCCATTGTTTTCCTATTATCTTCATATTGTCTCATTTTTATGGGTAATCGACATATTAAGTTTAAAAAGTTTTTTCCTTGACGATTTCGTTTTCTATTATTCAGATAACAGACAGACATGAGTCCTTTTTATAACACAATGTATAGAAAAAAAATATAAAGAGATAAAAACCTCTAGACGTTCACTAAAATACCACGATGTATTACGTCATTGCACCATCCAAAAATGAATTTAAACTTGATAATAAAAGATTCAATTTGTTGTTCTATAAAAACTTTGACGGTGTGGTTTTTTATTTTAAAAGTAATATATTATACTTAAGAGATTTTTCTATTAAATTTTTAAATGCAATTTTTTGTTTTCATATCTTAAGCCCACCCTTTTCTTGACATTCTTTTTTTCTGATTTATTTTTTCGTCTTGTTCTTTTGAATATAATAATTGAATATTGTTTGAGATAATTCAAAAATGATTCAACAGATTTTTAAGACTTAAATGTATTTCATATTGTCGTAAGTGTTTATTTTAAACACTTCATTCTTTTACTTCTTTATAAACGAGGTTGACAGAGATTAATAGGTTATACATAAACTAAAATTATTTTACATTATATAAAACTATTTTTCAAGAATATTTTCATAATTATCAGTTTGTAACAGACTTAAAGGATTACATATTTGTCCCGTTTGGGGTTGAGACTCTGAGGCCGTGGGGTCCGACTGCTCACAGTCTTTTCAATGAGCTCGTTAATCGTCTAGCCAACACGTCTTACGACCAGAGGACGGACTAATATTTGGCACAGCATATCAGTATTGCTATGCAACGTGGCAATGTGGCCAGCCTTCTTGAAACCTTTGTTTGTAATGTCAATTTTTTTTTAGCTAATTAGATATGTATGTAGTATATACGACAAGACACCTATACCAAAAATACATTTTCTTTTTTAATTTTTTTTATCTGTACCTGTTTATTTGTTCCGGGTAATCTACGGAACAGTTGGACCGATTTTGACAGGACTTTTGTGTCAAATAGTTGAAGTTACTTCGAGTAACTTAGGTTATTTTAATTTTAGAAAAGTAATTCAATGCATAGTTTTACTGGAAGGTATTTAAATTTAATAATAGGAATGTCTTTGCTTAATTATTAACATAAATTAAATTGAAAATAATTAGTATTCCGTATAAAAAATACAGTGAAGGATAAATGAAACGCGGGCGCAGCCGCGGACACCCAGCTAGTTCTTATAATTTTTTTTTACATTAATGTTGTTGCGTACGGTGGTAGATAGAAAATTAGTAAATAGTAGTGTCAAATAATATAAAATTTAATTAAATATTTATAATAATTACACTGAAAATATTACATTATATCATAATTAATTATTATTATCATTCTAGAAACATATTAAAAGGACCTTTTAACGCTACTTACTCTACTTTGGTGTCGTAACTTCGTTTTATTACATTGTTAATGTTATAACGTATGAGGTTAAGTTTTATTTCACATTAGAAATTATTAATTATATCACAATTATAATCATATTAAAAATATCTATATAATAACAAGGCATTTTTTACTTTATTCATCAATTTTGATCATCCGGCAGACACTAGTATTTTTAATCGATCACTTTTTCACTTGTTCCTATCGATTAACTTCATCACTTTCTGAATTTTATAACATTTTAAAATCAAAACACTTTTTTGACTCGGATTTGTGTATATTTTGTAAAACTATAGTAATTAATTCTTTGTTTAAATTTTAACCAAAAAACATTTTTTGAGCAGGTTTGGCACATAAAAAAGTGAACTGTATATTTGACCAGACCCGCTTACTTACATGTATTTTGGTGCGCTGAATTCGAAATTCGAATTTACTCGACAGTTTGAGGGTGTAAGATTCCTTCATTACTCAAAATTTTCATTAAAAAAAATTGTTAATATAGAATAATCATACAACTAAATTATCCCCAAGTTTGTAAGGAAAAAAGGCATTACAATCAAACAAACATATTTTTAACGACAATGATAACTAAAAAATTAATTGAACTCCAAACATTCGTGAGAGATGTACCAACGTAATAAATCCCATTAAGGTGGTTTCCGTGATGCCATGTTTTCATTATGACGTCACGGGAATTCTAGTCACGTTTTGTACTAAATCTAAACACTGGGCGTTAGAGCTGTAGGTACGGACGACGTTAGCTCATGTCTGCGTCCTTATTCTTTAAAACTTAGAACATGACAGATTTTATCACCAAAATCTTAGTGGCATTCTTAATTTTAAAAATAAATCATGGCATATATCAGTAAATCTCTTCGTCAAAGAGAAGGTAGAGAAATAACCTTTTTTATAAATGTACTGATTAAAATGGTTTTTCAGGCAACACCATTTAATCTATGCCCGGAGGTTTTCGGTGTTTCGACGCTTGGTGGCGCCCCGCTCTCGCCAACGGTTTTTCGATTAAGCGACACGGTCTCCACGGAAAGAGGTGCAAGCGGCGAACGATCGCCGCTTTGTACTCCCCGATGACGTGAGCGCTGCTCGCCCAAAAGCACGCCAGGACCCGCGCCCGCGACACGTATCCGACTAAGGAGAATCGTGCGCGCTTGCGTTCCTTACATAGAGCGGTGAAAGACCGCATTGTGCAGATACGTAATGACAGGCGGGACAGCCTCCTCGGAGAGCTGAAACCTTCCCACCTCGCGTACTGGAAGCTCGCACGATCCATGAAGATGGACCGTACCATCGTTAGTATGCCCCCCCTAGACAGAAATACGCAGGGTCTTCAACCCGGATTTGACGATATCGAAAAACCCGAGTGCTTAGCCGATAGGCTCGAGCAGCAATGCGCCCCAGTAGCCGACAACATTGATGTCGCACACATCTCTGTTGTCAAATCCTCAGTGAAGGATTTAGTTGCTCTTACTCCGGTTGTCCCCCTCTCACCTGTCACCTGTGACGAGGTGGTGATCGACATCAAGGGCCTTAAACCTAGAAAGTCCCCAGGTCCTGACGGAATCAGGAATGAAGTTATCAAACTTCTTCCTCCGTTTCTGATCGTGTTACTGGTTTGCATCTTCAATGCGGCCATCAAGAACCTCCAGTTTCCAGCCGCCTGGATAGCAGCAATAGTCATAGGAATACACAATCCTAGCAAAGACGCCAGGCTACCCGATAGTTACCGTTCCATCAGCCTTCTCAACACGTTGGGAAAACTCTATGAGCCGGTCCTTATGAACCGTCTCATAGAGGTGATAGAGTGCAAAAATCTCTTGCCACTCCATTAGTTTGGTTTCCAAGCCAGACACTCTCAAATTTTAATCACCCTAAAGCAGGTACTTAGGAGTTCAATTAGACGACAAACTGACTTTCCAAGCCCACTTAAAGAAAGTCAAGCGCCAGACCGCCATGGTGCTATGCCGTTTCTACCCGCTCTACAACAGCAAGAACAAAATGGCCCTCCACCATAAAATTTCCCTGTACAAGATGATGGTCAGACCCATCATCACGTACTGCGTACCTGCCTTCGGTCACATAACTAGTGTCCAGATGCTAGCCTTACAAAGAATTCAGAATCGCTTTGTAAGGAAAGCTGCAGATGTCCATTGGTTTCAGAGAAATGTGGATTTACAGAGAGATCTGAACCTGCCCACCATTAGGTCCGTTTTTAAAACCCATTGTCGCGCTTTCTTCGAACGCGCAGAGACACACCCGAACCCATACATAGTACGAGCCGTCTCGTACTCGCCAGTCCGATTCGCCGATCAAAAGCGGCGACGTCCGCGTAATATACTAATCGATCGCGACGATAACATCATGCGCGAAAATAGAATCTTTCCTCATGTTCCTCGTACATATGCGTGTCAGCGCCCACGCCCGCTTAACCGCCATACCCGGCGCCGGAGACGAGCGGCTAATTTTGCTCCCGCACACTCTCCGGGTCCCCCTCAGGCGGCGACCCAAGATGTGCCTCGTTCCCCAACTGGGGAGGCTCTTGACGTCGCTGCGAGCGTGATACAGTGACACTGCCCATGCATTAAGCATTACACGCACAACACTGCATACACACTCCTGCACATAACACGCAGGTACATAGGTCCTGTAAGGAACCTTTTTTTTTTATATTTAAGAACTGAAAAATGTAGGGTTTAGCTAGGTTTAAATTCCTCGGGAATTTTTTGATAGGTAGCAGCCAAGCCGAGGTTCGAACCGTTGTGCTAGTTACCTTTATGCGGCTGAGTGCCTTCAGCACTCGCCCCCAAAGTTCAGTGAAGCTGTAAAGGCCACTTTGGTCAACAGCATTAGCCAGTTTAGAAAAAAAAAGATTTTTTTTTTAATTAAATCGACTTCTGCTATTATTTCTGCTTATTTTAAGCTTAAAGCGTGTTAAACGTGTGTGTGTGTGCTTGGATATTGAAAGTAGCGATAGTGAAGTTGGTTACGGAAAAGAGCGGCCGCTCAATATCAAGAAGACACAGAGGACGGAGCTGTGCATCGCAGCAGGGCGAAGTATCTGCATCGGCACACCAGGTAAGTCGACACTGTTTCTACTGGGTGCGGTTATTTGGTGGGCCTAAACAGTTAGTTGATAAGGAGTAGGAAGCCCTAGGATCGGCGATAAAGCTATCAAGAAAATTGAATGGTCCTTCGATTCGGTCATCACACCCCCAATTATATCCTGTGCGATTCATTCATTTAAATCAAAGAAAGCCAAAGTATTCAAATGTGATAGTAAAACCTATTATATAAACCTGAATGATGGTTACTGAGAAGACCGGATAATAGAACGTTCATACATTTAAATGGAACTGCTTCGTTAGTCTGATGGAGTTAGTATAAGTTACAACAGAAAAATCAAGGAAACAAATACATTCGTGATATTTTTAAGTTCCTCCGAATTTCGTGTTCCGAGATACTGAGAATGTTACAGAAGGCTTACGGTGAATCGATTTTATTACGTGCTTATTATTGGTACTAAACGTTCAAATGCGGTCGAGATTTTTCTTGCTCTGGTAGGCCATCATCGTGTTCAACTGAAGTTAACATCGCAAAGTGTAGGAGTAGTGACTGAAAATCCTCATTCAATTTTGAGAGAGATAGCCGCTGAACTTTCTGTGTCTCACGAGTCGATCCGTATAATTACAAATAATCACTTGGGTATGAAGCATGTTGCCGCTCGGCTAATCCTAAAGAATTTCCTCCAAAAACTCAATCATATAAGAGTAGCTGAGGACATGCTAGAACTAACCAATTCCGACCCAACATTCATAAAATGTTCATTGTTATCGATGACGAGATGTAGGTTTACGAGTTTGACGTGCAGACTAGTCAACAAGCTTCAAAGTGGCGCGTTCCAACTAAACCGAAAAAACCATGCTAAAGTCGATCAAAAGTCATAGTCATGTTGACAGCTTGCTTTGACTATCGAGGTATTGTGCATTCGGAATTCTTACCGGAAGTTCAAATGGTAAATAAAGTATTTTATTTAAGCGTTATGCAATATTTAAGAGAGTCAATTCGACGAAAAAGGGGAGACTTATGGAAAAACATATTGGATTTTCTACCACGATAATGCGCCTTCGCACAAGGCCATCATAGTGAACGAAATTTTGACCAAAAACTTAACAAATGCTATCGCGCAACCACCTTACTTGACAGATATGGCTATAGCCGACTTTTTTCTTTTACCTAAAATCAAATTACCACTTCGTGTCACCCGTTTACATTCAGTAGAAGATATAAAGGAGAATTCGCAACGAGAGAACTAAACTCAATTCCGGAAAAAGCGTTTAAAAATGTTTTGATGATTGGATTATTGGTTGGCATAAGTGTATCGTTTCTGAAGGCGATTCAATAAATTTGCATAAATGAATAACATTTAGAGTACTTTTTTGACAGAGTAGTATTTAATTAGAAATAGTGATATTTCAGATCAACCAATTTATTCCATAGTACATTAATATCAACGGATAACAAAAACTAATTATTGTTATAAAATAAAAAGAAAATTCTAGTATAACGTCACGCAAAAATCTTTCCTAAGTAGACCATTGATATTAAAATTGAAAGGTCACATAGGTAGATAATGTTAAGAATAACTCTATTGTGTTTTCCAGAAATATCAAAATCTTTTTGACAAAGGCAATATGGCTTTGGGACACCCACACAGGAATTCTAATAACTGACAGATATTTAATTATGAAATTCGTCTGTACTTTGTTGATTTTTATTAGACCATAAGTTCAATAGGTTTTGGTGTAATTTTGTTAAAAAGCAAATGAAACATTTTTATTTGGAATACTTGTAGAATTTAAAATACCTTAATAATTACTTAATATGTAGTAGGTGCGGCTTCAAAATATTCGAAGTTATTTTACAATTTTTAATTATTTTTGTAGCAAGTTTATTTTTAAACTTTCGGTAATATTCAATTATTTTAAAATAATTGATAAAATATCATTGTTAAACGAAATGATTAAATACCTTTATATGACTATTAAGGTATCTCGACACCTTCATCTGATTCAACTATATCGTTTTATTTTGTTATACTGATAAATGACAGATTTTTTTAGCAGAACATCATCATTACAGAATATTAATTAAATCAATGCACTATTATTTTTTTTGAAACTATGCATTGTATCCGTTTTAATGATTTGTAACATAAAAAAGAGAACAAAGTCACGAGGTACGAAAGCAATTCGGCATCAAAGGATGCAGTAGCAATGCGCCAACAATTATATTTCCAAGCACAATAAAAATACACAAAAACCAATTATGCAGTTACTGAAATATTACACTTATAACTATCATACCTTAAGAACATAACAAAATAAGCTATCATAAAAAGAGGATCCTTCAACAATAATTATCGTCAAACTGGCATAGGAACTATCGCTACGAGAGCCCCAACAGAACCTAAATTTACAATAAAACGAGTAGGCTCCAAGAGTTTTGCATAAATCTTGGGAAGTTGTATTTAGTCTGATATTATTAATCCTTATACTGTACGAGATATATCAATATGAAAGATAGTGGATTATATAAAGATGTTACAAAATAAATCTCCGTCCATTATACCGTTCCATTTACATAGAAAACTCATTTAAGGAAATTTCAAAGAAAAATCGGAGGCGACGTTTCAATCCTTTCTCAATAAACCTTTTAAGTAGCCTGCGTCGTAGAGAAGCGTCTTCAATTTAGTGATGTCCTATCAAATAATCGATGAATGTAACAGAGATGAAAACCGGATAATTCCATTGACGATTGATTTATGATTCAGTTGTCGGTGTGTGACTGGAATTAGTGAGCTATCGCTGACTACTGCCGATTTGTGATTGTTCCCATCCCGTTAAATCTTAATAAATTGGTCGTTTACGTCATCCGACGACACGATAATCCTGTAATATAGATTCCTCTGACTGGTTAAGAGATCTTTATGCGGGTTGCGTCATTAACATTGTTCGTTACTGAATGTTACAGTGCGTCGTATCTCGACATTAGACAGTGTAGATCTAGCAGTTAGCGGTGTGGTCGGGCAATTAGAACCCACTGGATCGCAATCACCGCATACTTGTAAAAGCTCATCATTATGACAGGTTAAGGTTTTTTTTTACGGGATATAGGCTTAGTGCTTTGACCACAATCTCACCTGATGTTAAGTGAAGATGTGGTCCAGGATGGTCAACATACTAAGGCTAGAGATACTGGTTCTCCAGTGATCCTGATGGAACACACCTGTTGGTATTTGGCGACAGGTTTTCACGGTATCACATTCTGTAAATCCAGTACTATCTGGAGGTTTTAATCATGGTAGTCAAAGGCTGATGTAATGATGACGACTATCGATAGATTATTCTCTATGTGGTAGGTATCATTCTTATTCTGTACTTTATGCAATACCAGATGATCTGTGCGCACTTACTACGCTCTTTTCTATACTCGTATCTTCTACTTCACCATCCTACTTAACTCGTTACTTAACCTATGCTCCAATCTTTCAAGCGATGATGGCTTAGTTGGTAGTGAGATCGAATTTCCCGTCAATGGACGGGGGTTCAAACCCACCAACTTCAACACTAAAATCAGCCTGAGCTTTCGGTGAAGGAAAAACATCGTTAGAAAACCATAGCTTCGTGGTAGGACATTTTCTAATAATGCCTGACTGGGTAGCTACCACCCTCAAGTTGGAAAACATGTCGCCAATTACCAAGAGGTGTGTTCTTTCAGAATCATTTCAGAACCAATACATCTAGACTTAGTGTGTTTACCATCCTGGACCAGATCGTCACTTAACATCTGGTGAGATTGTGTTGAAAGCACAGAGCCCATAGCGTGCAAAAAAAATCAGGAGAGAAATTTTCGTTCATGAAAATGCCCTTTTTTTTTTTTTGACGGGGGGAAATGCATTTACGCACACCACCATGCTATAGTTACCTCACGATCTTTTCCTTTACCGAAAGCTCAGGCCGATTTTAGAATTCGACCGCACTACCCGATGCGCCATCATCGCTTCGAATATTGTCCCTTTCTATCTTCAAAGATTCTATACAGAAAATTTCTTTCTACGTCAATTTCTTTCCGACGGCGTAAAAATGTAACTCACATTTTAGAAGAGAAAATCTAACAGACTGGATACGTTCGCTTATTAATTTTCATCCTAGACCCGATACTTTATCGCCGGATATCATAAGGGTATCAGGTAGGACTACGTCGAAGCTGAATTATTCAAAACTATTCAAAAATATAATTTCACATCAAATAAACTATTCGTTATAAACGTTTATATATCTATTCGATACGATAAATCCTGAATCATATTTTTATCGATAATAAACGTTACGTACCTTCTAAGTGCTCTCGACCGAGGCAAAATGTAAGCATCAAGGGATGTGCGCTTAATAACGTTATCGAGCCACCGGCTTCACTTGATAAACGTTGACCCAATCACACCCAGACTCCGGTGTGTTTAGGCTACCAAAGCCTATATAGACAACATTTTATAAATGCTTGAATTATGTATTTTTAGGATGTTTTTATTAACTGTAACGCTTGATCATTTGGTGGATTAAAATTATAATGAGATCAGAAAAGAAACTTCTACATTAAAAGTCGAAACTATTAATTTTAATTTGCCCCCAAAAATGTACTAACATAAGACGATCGTCACTTTCATTAAGAGTCCTACAATTAACCTTAATGTTTCGTAAATGAAAGTAATTTGATGTAAGAATTAAATGGTGGGTTGGTACTTTACACTAGTATAAAATTTAGTAAACCTTTCTTAAAGAATAATTCAAAATCACCGTGACCTAAATAAAAAAAAAACACTGTGTCTTAGTAGGTATAACAGCACAATTGGTTAAGACCTAAATAATTTAATGTCGTAAAATAAATTTTAATTTAACTCTAGACACACAAGGGGATTAACCCGAAAATGCTTAAAACAGAAAAGTAATCCAGCCGTTCGAGTATTTACCGAGAATTTTTCTACCTACTTCGCGTTAGTGATGTCCATTCTTTATTGTGGCAGATGCCTTGAAATGGATTTTTCGGTCAACCTGGTGCCGAGGTTTATGATTACATAAATTTATTCGGCATTGTATTTGATAATTTCGCAGTAATCCACAGTTTTCAGTGAGTCCTAAACTAACTAAAGGGTTGTTACGAATAAGGTAGATCCTTACTTTTGAAACTATCAAATTTTCCCCTGCCAATCAAAAATTCTTTACTCATAAATCTGGGCTCTGAAAAGGCGCTTATGAACATCAAAAACTATCACCGTTTCGGAAAAAAGACCTATCAAAATGAGCCGACAAGAAAATGTTACTATTTATATATTTAACTCTATATAATGTAATTTTAATGGCAATTTAAGCAACATAATCTAGTTATTGTTCACAGGTTTAGCGTATTGAAAAGAAAAACACGGAGCGTGAATTCTGAGATCTCACAATAATTCCCTTACAAAGATTTAACAAAGGGCAGCCATTTTTTTAACATTGAAGATTATAATCATAATACAATGGCCTTAAGAACTTGTATTCATAGCCGTAATAAATTTAAAGAGGAATACTTAGCAGTCGAACAGTGATGATGGATTTGACAATTTTAATTTTAGAAATGGTAGAGCACAGACTTAACGATACCACCATATGTACTGTATGTACCACCACTGAGTGTGATGTCGTTTCAAGAAATATACGTATTTAGACACAAATCCAGCAAGTAGAATAAAGTAAATAGTATTCAAAATATTTGTGACATGTTATAATCTTTGATTTCTAATTCCATTACATTTTTGATGTTCTCATTCTCAATAATGAACTCATTGCTTGAATATAATTATGTCGCTCTAAGAATTGCTAAACTAAAGTGGATTCCCGATGGAGTCAACGGGTTCTCAAATGGCTACCACGTACCAGAAGACACAGCGTAGATAAGCCTTCAACAAAGTGGACCGACTACCTGATGAAGGTTGCGGGGATCCGCTAGATAGATGCGTGTGGTGCAAGCCCGGTCGCTATGGCGATCTTTGGAAAAAATCTACATATATCCAGCAATGGACGTCCTTCGGTTTACTGGACATTACGCAATATAAAACGGTTTTTACTACTTTTAATCACTCAAATAATAAAGGAATTATATACTTCTATTTTATATACGAAGCCGAAAACGAATCAGTAGCGATACGAAACTACACAGCACTACTCGTAATTAAGTTTGGGAAACGACGAATTTGCGTTTTAACTTACAGAGAGCGTAGCGTCGTAACTTCATTGTTTGCGGATTCGGTTATTATTCACAATCGAGTTACGGGAGCGCAGTTAGCCGGAGGGATTATTATAATATGAAAACCGTAAGTTTGTTATATTATTATAATAAATTAAAAATAATAGTAACAAAAGAGTACATAGTTATTCAAACACTCCGATATTAATGATGTCCTTTTAAATTACAAAAGAAGACGCCTATCTGTTTGTTAATGTACCTATAATACCTTGAAAACCACTGAAACGATTTACATTATTCTTTATTAAATTATAGGTAATTTCATTGGTCATGTTTGACTATCTATACTATATGTATATATATATATATATATATATATATATCATGAGGAGGTTCCGAATAGACAACATAACACATATTATTTCTAATATTAAAATTAAAATTATTATCTTTTTTTCTGAAAGTCAGTTCGATGATAAATATCGAACATCCCTACTTCTGTTAATTAAAAATATATAATACCATGAACAATAAGCAAAAACTAGATTTTTTTTTATATACATATTCGTATAAGATATATAAAGGACATTTCATATAAATGATGTGTTGCTTTTTAATAAAGAAACGACATTTTAAGTTTATTTTTTTACAATTCCAAACTGAAAATACAATTATTAATACTATTATAATTTAAAACATATTTGACATGTAACAAAATATCATAACGGCCAGCATGACTTTCTTAACCGTAGAAACTAAACTCTTTACATAATAATACATAATTAAAGAAATATATTTTATGTAACAAGCCGTTAACAAGCCTTGTAACTGCTTCATCATCATTCTCATGCCGTGTTCGCAACTCACTTAGGGTCGGCGCAGTATGTTGTCTTCTTCCATACGTCCCCATCAACCCACATCTCTTAATTTACTCCATATCATTTCTTACACACTCCATCCACACTTTCTTTTGCCTTCCTCCACTTTTCCATCCTTCCTCATACATATTCATTACTATATTACTCACATGCACTCCCTCTTTTCTTATAACATGTCCGTACCACGGCAAACGGGAACCTTTCAACTTTTCTAGCACTTTGTAACTGCTTGATATAAAACATATTAGTAAAACATTATTCCCTATTTCATTTAGATTCCTTACTTATTTTATTTTTTAACCCTGTAAAATTTCGTTCCATACGTTTATCCAATCTCACTGAATATGTTTCTAAAGTGGTAACAATCTCGTACCTAAGAATGTATAAACATATATAGGTACGTAAGAAAGAAAGAAAAAAAATCGAAACATAAAAAGAAATTTGAGAGCGGTGGTAAGCCTTTGTTACGATATTGGTTCCCGAATTTTCTCTTGAAATGAATCCATTTATACATGTTAAAGGTTAATATTGTTCCTTATACAAAACCTCTTTAACCATTTCACGTCCATAGACTAGAACTAAGGACCAGACAGACGTGAATTGAGTACTGTGAGTTAAACATGTTTTTTAAATTTAGTTATAATATTTATTTATTTTATGAAGAATACCTATAAAAACTTCGATTGTATACAATTTGTGATGGTGTGGTTTGTTTTTTGTCGTCAACATTCACTAATAACCTCATGATTTTTCCCACATAATATCTAATGTACCTAACAAAACATATTTTCAAATTTGACAAAATATATATACTTTAAAAATTAATAAAATTGTAGACGAAAAGTATTAATAAAATATATAAATAAAAATGTATTTTATTACTATCTGGTAAATACAATAATTTACCGATATCTTTACCTAATTAACAGGCACAAATTGTTTTAATTACTAACGATCCTACAAACTTGAAAATCGTTCCAATTACTATAAATTTATATTAAATTTTCGACAGAATTTGCAACGGCTATTTTGTTTTGTAATTAAAAAGAATTTGAATTAAATTAAAAAGAAATTGGTTTAAATTATATATGAATGATAAATTATATATTTTTTTAATAAAATTATTAGATTGTTAAGTGCGTGAATTTTTGGCAGTAGTCGTGTGGACACAAAGAGCTGAGTGAAATATGTAGACAGACAATAAAAAAAAAAGCAATCGAAGAGTTACCTGTCTTCTCACGGGTGTCGTAAAAGGCAACTAACTGATTGTGATCGCCAACCCGCCAAGCGTGGTGATTATTGCAATCCCGCCCTTATTTGGGAAGACTTACGTCCATCAGTGAACGTCTTTCAGATTAATGGATAGATGGAATCCAAGAGCTATTGAAATAGAAAAAACATCAGAATTCAATCACATCTCTACATAAATAATTCAATCATTAGAACGAATGTTAATAATTATCGTTATTTTTGAACAAGCTTAACCGCTCTATTTCATCCTTTGCTTTTATTAGTTTCAATCATGTGGCCATAATGCACCAATAGCAACGCGTGATGCCCGAGCGCTCGCTGTCTAGTAAAAACTGTCGAGTGTGTGCCGTTGATAAAAACCGCAACACGCGAGAGATCCAGAAAAAAAAAAAAGAAAATCCGTCAGTTGAATACGAGTGCGGGTGTGATATCCAGGAACACCTGGCGAACAGGCCGTGAGAGTCGATTATTCCTTTTCGTTAATTCTAATCCTTGTCCTGGTACAACAGGAAACAATCTTGTTCACATTATTTTACATTAAGTAGGGTCGGCACAACATGCTGTCTTCGTCCACTCTCCTCTGCCATTTGTACTCAATTTTTTCTTCATTCCATTCTTTAGACAATCCATCCATACCTTCTTCGGTCTGCCTTTACCTCTATATCCATCCACCTTGATACTAAACACTCTTCTAGTAACATGACTTTCGTCTCTACTCATAACATGTCCATACCACACTAACCTATTACTCCTTAACTTCTCTATCACTGGTGCTCCTTCCAAGCTTCCTTTGCTCAATACTCACTCATCTTTTCGAGCGAATCTTATTTGAATTAAAATTAGGAATATACATATATATTTTTTAATATTACATTTGAATATTTGTTACATTTGAACGTTGTAAATATAGATAACATTTTGTATTATTTTATATAACAACGATGTAGTTCAAAATTTTATTTCTTTATAAATACTTACAGAAAACCTAGCGATGGCATATATCTAGGAGATACACATATACATAACGTCACGCCTCTCTCCCATAAGGGTAGGAAGAGACCACATTGTTCCACTTGCTACGATTCTGACACACATCTTTCGCTTCTTCTACTTTTATAAGCACCTTCATACATGCTCTTCGGTTGCGAGTACTTTTGACCTGGCCTTTCTCCAGAACGCCCTTGATCTCATCGAAATACGATCACCTAGGACGAACCTTACCAGCTTGCCCAGTTACACTCTCCTTGTAAATTCGTTTGGTCAATATTCTTTCGTCCATCCTCTCTGCATGTCCAAACCAATTAAGCATCCCTTTCTCTATCTTTGTTACTACATCCTCTACCACACCACAACGTTTCCTTATCACACTATTCCTTAATCTATCTATCATTTTCATATCAGCTATATGTAAGAGATCAACCATAGAAAGTCCTACGATTGATTCACAATAATCAATGGACAAAATTGGCTACAATTCTAAAATCATTCCAGACGAAATCGCGGGAAAATGTAGAAGTAATATATAAAAATTGAATTTTCAAACTATACGTTTCGCAACACAGGTAAGTAGAGAGGTACAACTGTACACCGATTCGAATCGAGCAAACTTTCGATTACTTCGATTATCGGATCAGCTTTTTGGCATTTACCCCGGGCATTGTGTGTCGTTTCGATGCCCCTTATAAAGGGAGCCAATTTCGTTATGGAATCACTCCGGTGGCTCGTTCACGTCTGCGTGGTCTATAAGAGCAGTTCTCGAAGGATCTCGAACGCTTTGAACTTTGTTTCTAATGGCTAGAGACCTTTTTAAGGCTCATATCACCACATTTATTTTTGCGATACCTTGAAAAACCGTAACAAGAGTTTACATTTTTTCATGTCCTTCTAGACTATTTTTGCACCTTACTTTGTTATGTTAGAAAGACAATCTCGCCCCTATATAAAAATACTTTCTCAGACAGATGCGTGTGGCGTAAGTCCGGTCTTTTTGGCGATCTTTGAGGGAGACTTACGTACCAGCAGTAAAGGGCTTTCAGTTGAATGGATGAGGGGATGGTAATATTTTTGGCGATATATCTATTAAATATATAACATTCAATGATTTAAGTAAAGTGATGTAAGAAAGTTCTTCATGGGTGGCGGTAATCACTTACCGTCAGGTGACCGACTTGATCATTTTCACCCTATTCCATTTAAAAAAAGGTGCTAATAGTGTAGGTTTTGTTGGCGATTTAATTCACTATAACTCTAATAACTTCTTACATTTATTATTACCTAGTCTAGCAAAATATATTACAAATAAGTTTGTGTCTTTTCAAAATATTTATCTGTATAAAAAAACAATTCAGTAACTTTTTCTTCTGTTTTCCAATCGATTTTCATTATTATTTTTTATAATTAATAGCAATTTAAATCTGTAGACGCCAGGCGATAGATTTTCTAACTTGAAGCCATTCAAATTATCGGATATGCAGGACAAGTTAAAACATACCTACGTACATCGACATGATGTAGCAAATTACCACCAAAATTTCATCGCGCCAAATTGGGGTTGATTTACCTTACGTCCTAAGGTTTCTGTATTATTCATTACTTACATACTATGTAACGAGCATCGGAAAAACAGGATACCCAAATATGTAGGAGTGACAAAGTTTTATTTTGCCGGAGAACGAATAGTACAATATGTGAGATTTAGAGCAAATAAAATTTGTCACCTATTAATTCCACGCAAGGTTTATTTTTAGGGCTATGTCAAAAAATGTCCTTTCGTTCAGAATTTCCAGATTGTTCGTCGAGGGGTACTGATAGCTAAACTTATGTATTGTTGCGGATTTTGGGTTCATCAGAAGAAGCATGAAAGTAAAATTAATGCTATGGAAATGAGAAGACTCAAAAAAATTGCTGGAGCTGGATTTTGGTTGTCCAATGAGGATATATTAATATAGATAGAGAAATGAACGCTTGGTTGTTTGATTACATGGAGAGTTTGAATGAAAGAGAATTAATGAAACTGATCTACAAAGTGAGAGTGATGGCCAAGTAAGTAAGGATCGGTCTAGATGAAAGTTTCGGTAAACCTTCTAAAGAAAGGTCAGGTCAAAATTATCTTTAGTCGACAAGTATGTATGAAAGCGCTCGTGATAGTAGGAGAAGCGGAAGATGTGTCTCAGTATCGTAGGAAGTGAGAGTATTTGGAATTGTAGTTCCGGAAACAGTAAATGTTTATCCAGAAGTTCCTAGAAGCTTAGACCGCGATAGAAGTAGGCTGTCATGATCATGGCGATTATCTATAAATACTAACCTATTTTCGGTTTTTATCGATAAAAAATGTGGTCACTGAGTATCTAGCAAACAGAGATAGGTGTAATATAAGGAAGCCTGCAAACATTTTAAGTTTTGATAATTTCATTTATTCTTTTCATTTATAATCAAACTATCTATAGAGCGAAAATAACTAATGTGGAAAGTTAAACTTTTTTATTTACTATATTATTAGTTATTCAGTACATAAATATTTATTATTTGGTAATACAATACCATTTTTTTAGAAAACGCTAGACAAAGATTTTGAATTAATTTAGGAAAAAAAACGATCCAAGTTCATTTACAAAATATACTTCAATTCACTAAGAAGCAAATTCAAATTGAAAAATAAATCTCATTCATTAGATCAAATCTTATTAGTTCAAATCTCTTAAACATAGAGTAACGTAAATAACGAATAAGATATAATAAGAAACAGTATCAAAATTTATGCGCGTTCGACATTATACAGAAAAGATCGTCAGCGTGAATAAAACAAAATGTTTTCTACTATTTGCAAGAAAACTAACGAATTCTTCACCGGGTATGCTTCGTTTAGTTAAATAAGTAAACACTGGAAGACAATGCATCAAGTAATGATAAATATGTTATAATAACGTTCGGGCCTATAAAGAGCTTATCGAACTGGTAAACGATTTCTTTATATAGGAAAGTAAGCGTTAGTAATTCCAAATGTTCTATAAAAATACAAAATTTCCTACATTTTTTTATATTAGCCGGTTATTTTTGAAACCGTTATATTATATCAAAATTAAAGTAAATATACTCTAAAGTTTAAAATAAAAACTACATCTATCCGTGCCGACATTTTAACCTGCGATAGAAATAAACGATTAGATTTGAATTATTTAGTATTTTTAGACTACATCAACTGTGTTAACTACTGTCCCGGAAACTAAATCGCAACTAAACGAGGCACAAACGAGACTCTTGCTCAGTGAAAGTAAATATCGCGTGAAATTGAAGGAGGATCGATCGGTAGTAAAGTTCGACGGATCGAATGCTCAGCCGGCGCCGTAACACGCCGCATTAACTAACATGTATTCACTCAATCCGAGCACTGATTTTCAGATGTCTTTTTAAGCAAACTACTCTATGTTTAGCCACGATCAAACTAGATTTTAAATAACGATAACGGATAAACCTACATTGATACTGCCCGATAGATGATATAAACTCTTGGTTGAATTTCAACTCATATCAGTTGGACATTGATAAGCAATAAAGTGTCAGCCTACGCTGAGAAAATAGGGGTTAAACATTTAGAACATCTTTCACAAAATTATCAAGTTACGAAGGACATTTAACTGGTTTTGATTTCTTTTAAGTGTCATTTTATTTAAAACATTCATAGATATTAATGTTACGGTATTTAAAGTACTTGTACCAAATAATATATATTTGTACGAAATGTCTATAATAGGAAACTGGTTTCGTTCAATCCTTGTTTCCAAATATTTTTTTTCGTCCCTAGTTAACGCTGTTGACCGGAAGGGCCTTTACAGCTTCACTGTAACTTTGGCGGCGAGTGCTGAAGGCACTCAGCCGCAAAAAGGCAACTAGCACAAGGTTTACCAAAATCGTACGAACCTCGGTTTGGCCGTTACCTGAGTGTACAAACTCTCTCGCGAATTGAATCCTATCTAAACCCTACATTTTTTATTTAGCCTAAGAAAAAGGTTCCTTACAGGACCTATGTACCTGCGTGTTATGTGCAGGAGTGTGTATGCAGTGTTGTGCGTGTAATGCTCAATGCATGGGGAGTGTCACTGTATCGCGCTGGCGGCGACGTCAAGAGCCTCCCCAGTAGGGGAACGAGGCACGTCCAGGGTCGCCACCTGAGGGAGACCCGGAGAGTGTGCAGGAGAAAAATTAGCTGCCTGTCCCCGACGGCGGGAACTGCAATTTCGCGGACGTGGGAGATTGTTTCTAAATATAAATCTAACGTCAAAGCATAATGTTATTCAACGTAGTCACTTTTACAATTAAGGTTGCATTTGTCACTTGTCCTTTAATTATTTACAGCATGTTAAACAAAATGTAAACCTTGTTAGTGTTTCAAATAAATAACAAGACTAATTTTGTAAAATGGACGTTTGCGACCACACTACCAATAACTCATTATCCCTTCACATCATGATCTTAAATACGTGGCAAGAAAAACGTACATACCATCAATGCTTCAACAATCCATCTAGCGAAAGTCGTCCACTGCTGGACATTGATCTCCTCCAAAAATCCCCACAACGACCTGTCCTACACCACCCGTATCCAGCATTAAAATATTTCTAGAGGGTCGAAAATAGATCACAATAATTATTACTAATGTCAGCATAAATAAATACTATTTCTAATTTTTTATCGATAACACATGTCCTATCTATATTTAATAAAAAAAAAAAAAGATATTAATAAATTATCAAATTAATATTTTATATTGTCACTACAGCTTCAAAAGCGTTGTTTGTTCTTTTTTTTAATGATTCATTCCGACAGTAATTGCTTTATTTTGTCGCTGGAACGTAATGAGAATAGGAAGAAAATCATGCCAAATGAACGTTTCCGGTACTTTTACTAATGTTTTGAATTCAGGTGGCCTTGGAAAAAAAAAAAAAGTTAAAAGAATATATACCTTATTCCTCAAAGTTAAGATTAATCACCTGTATATTTAGCCGAAAATATTTATTGGTAATAATGTTCGTCCGAATTTCTGTTGATTTTTCTATGTAACATTCAGATGTGCGAATAGTGTTAGAAAAATTTACCTCGAAGGATATTCATCAGATAAATAATTTTATCTCCTTAACAAGATTTTCACAAGTGATAAATAAATGTCAAGAAGGTAAATCTTATATAAGTTACATCGCCGTGTTGTATAGCATTCGGTACTAATGATGACGTGCATCACGTATTGATGGAATGTGTTAAAATAAAAATATTAGGATAGATTTTATTGATAAGTTTCAGTCTAATAAATGAGACGTAGGAATGCTTAAATACGAATTGACTCAAAAACATGTATGTAAGGAAATTAATCTTACTAATATTAGGTTGTGATGGGGCTGATATGACTCATGTCTAAAGGCCTAAATAAAAAAAGTTTTAAAAAACTGTGTAGTATTGTACTGTCACAATAATTCCCTCTAAGAATTATTCATACTTCGAAGGATGTGATTGACAACATTCACTGACTTAGGAAATGTTCCAATTAGTTCTTTATATCAATCTGTCTGTAGAGACACAGTAAATGCAGAATTGCATTTGCGTAGCGAACGAACCCCGCGACCATTCCGTGAGACGCCGCTACCTTTATGTTAAGTGTTATGAGCTTGTATAAATATAACGTATGTACATGTCTCGGTAAATAAATGAAGTAAGCGTTTGATTTTCTTTGAGTACCTACAGTGCTTACATATCTTTTTTTGCCGTAGGATTGAATTCCAATTTTATTTTGAACTGGTTAAAGACTATTTTGTTGTCGTAATTATGTCAAGTGCAATTCGATTCGCAGAATACGAATCTACGCTATTATCATATTTACAGATGTGTCTGTAAATAATGGAAAAAGTCAAAAACTACTTAACCAATTACAAATGTGTTTTTTTTTATTAAAGACTTGTATATAACCGTGCGTAGCCGGCACGAGTCGCTAGTATTAAATAAACAAATTCCACGATGTGACCGAGGATAATAAAAACACTAAGCCTAGAGGTACTGGATCTCAAGTGCAGCTGCCGAAACACACTTACTATTAGAAAATGCTCTACCACCGTGCTACAGTTTCCTCACGATGTTTTCCTTCGTCGAAAGCTCAGGACCATTATTGAGTTGACTTGAACCTGCGTCGATTGAAGCTGAATCTGAAAGAACAATTAACTGTGCCTTAATCGCTTACTAATTTTTAAAGAGCACTCTTCAATTATTAATGCAATATGATTCTGATTAGTATTACCATAGATAACATATTATGGTCTTTGACATTACTGAATTTATTATCTTTGCTATCTATCCGTGGTGGAATACAATAAGTTTCATTTTTTGTTAGTAGTCCTCTAATCCTTCAAACTGGGACAAATACATAATTTACTGAAAATAAAAGATTAAAGGTATCATTATCGAAAACGGAATACTTATGTCACAATTTATATTACTTCATGTAAAACTTGCCCCACACGTTGTACCATGAGTTTTAATAAACAACATACATGAGATTCGTAATCACACCGCAACGAGATCAGTGCATTAATGAAGAGACATCACAAACTACAGTCTTGTTCCGAACTAGGACAATGACTAGGTAATCAAGCGCCTGCATTGTGTTCTGGATTAATTGGCTGTTAGAACTTTAGTTTGCTAACTCTGTAATGCGTCGTTTTGTACATTTTAATATTATAATAAACCGCCTCACGGGAATCTTCGATATAGACTGATTACTTCACATTATTTTTATAAGTCGAGGATTTCAAATGGTTGAAATATTCAGATATCTGTGGAATATTGATCAAATGTTCTTTGATTCACTCCTCGTCACCTTTCGCTTAGTAGAAATTCCTTTTTCAATTTAAGCCTTAATAAGATAACCGTTGCGTTCCAATTCTACCACTAATTCTATGCTAATTTTTAAGGTTAAAGATAGAACTGCTTAGATATCAGTGTGTTATGTTAACTGCTTTCGTCAACTTGATCTGGAGGTATTGAACCAGAAAAAAAAAAAAGCACCATTATTATGCTCCTGCAACCTTATAGGGATTCTCTTACTTAAGATATAAGTATCATCAAATAGTATCATACCCAAATATATAAGTAATATAGAATTATGATTTTTTACATTAATTTTAGGTATATAAATATTAATAATAAAAATATATAACATTTAAAACAAGAGATCACATTAATCTACATACAAGGCAGTTTATCAATTGCAAATGGAAGCACGTCCTCGACGAACTGGGTCATAATCCAACCACCAGCCATTTCCAGCTTCAGCCAAATTCATTTCTTATTAAACTAAGATAGCAACTTGAGAGATTTGTGTCTTAAGCTAAGACTTTATATTTTGATAATGCAATATCTGAATCTAAATTCTACATTTTCAAATTGTATAATGTTATATAATTCGAGAGGTAAATTAGATTAAAATTAGTACGTAAATCCTAAATAGTTTTATTTATTTATTTATTTGGGAAACACACAGTTAATAACATACACATATGGAATTACATAACAATAATACATAAACCAGTCAAGTTATAAATAGATAAGATATGATGTAGATAAATATATTCAGCTATAGATAAGAGTAGATTGAATCGCCATACTTCTGATTTAACAGTTCGAATCCTATGGCAATTGTCAGTCATAAATTCACCAAATTTAACCCAAATATGAAATTAGAACTATTGATTTGCTCTAAAATTTAATAGTCAGTAACAAATAAAGCTTTGGCAGCAACTCATATAATTCCTCCCGAAGTATCGATTACCATGAAACCAATGTAAATACGGGAGCGGGCTGCGGAGTATGTGATTATTCAAACATCTGGAACATCGGTAAATCCTCGCTAATGTACGTGTTCTACAGACTTGGTTATATTTCACTCTAGTAATTTTATATGCAACTCTGTCTTTTAGAATGTGTTTCAGTATTTTTCATCTTATATACAGTCTCATATCTTATTTGCAATTGGGTTTAAATTTAATACGGTGTGTAACAATTACATTTTGTGTTCAAACAATCAGGTCAGATTGCGTTGCAAAGCTATTTTGCAGTAAGGACATTTTATGAACAAGCGTCTCATAAGAGACTAACTGCCGAGCTAAGTAATATGAAGATCGTAATTCAATTTTATCTAGGACCGCATTTATGCGCCAATGCAAGTCGCTACGATCATCTTATGGTACATCATTTATACATACGGGTGTTTTAATCTATTTGAACAAGTATCCTACCACATTGTTATAAACAATTTAGGACAAAATTTACTTAATTTTTATTCCGCCCTCTTGTTTTGCTTCACAGCCTAACATAATTTAAATTTTAATGAGGTTCTTACTATCCTTCGACTCCGTAACACCGAAGAAATAGCTTCCCTGTGGCTTCTACTGAAGTACTTACAAAGGGGTGATTCGTAATATCAATCATTCTGGCATCGCAAATGCGGCTAAGCTTTTAGGAGCGGTCTTGCTTAATAATTCATCACCTTGTTGGATTCAAAGCTCTGTTGGTCCAGGAAATGCAATACTATTTGTTGTTCATGATTATGTTAAACAATAGAACTTGAATGGGTAGATTAAGTTGGCATTTTATATTGTTTAGGCTTTCAAATTTTACAATAAACTTACCAATTTCGTGAATAATCAATTATTCTAGTGTCTGCTTCTTTTAAAAAAATGTTGGTCTTCTTAGTCAATTGTGAATAATTCATATATTCACTTCATAGTATAGTAGGAAGCTAATTTGTGGTAAATAACACTGTAGAAATGTTCTATGTCATGTTTACTCTGCAAGCGTAGCCGCGGACCGACCCACCCGTTAAATAGAATTAATGCAAAAACGAGCGCTTTGAAATGACAGCGCCTGGCTTCAAACAAAGTAGAAATTAGAGTAAATCGCCTGTCTCGAACAGGAATTGGTCCATCGTGGAAATAATGAAAAAGATTATTCTATTCTTTATTGAAATCCTTGAAAAAAAAACAGTTTATTGTGTAAACTATTTCATTATTTCATATTTGTATAACTATTTAACCACTTATTCATTTAAGTTTAATTGTACCGTATTTTTTATATATACTTATAATGTTTAGGATATTTCAAAATGGACATTTTGATATATATTTTGAACATTCACCTATCGCTGGAAATAAATAATAATTTAGAATAATAAAAAACAAAAATGAATCAACAAAACATAAAACTGCAATATTGGAGACATAGCTCCAAGTGGTTTTATAAGTATTAGTGAATCGTAAACAGATTTTGTTTACCAAGTACCTAGAAAAGTTTCTTCCCTTATGAAATAAACTATCCAGAAATTAGTTAAGCAAATTAATTGCAAAATTGAAAAAGACAATGCATTTAATCAAATGTTGGCATAATAAACTAAAGATTAGAATAAAGGTAAATAACCGCAAAAAAATATATAGTAAAAGTAAAAACCATAGTAGGACTACCACAAAACAGCTTCAGAAATAAATAATAATGTAAAATTAGAGTATATTGAAATTTATTACGGAAACGCTTACTCCATTAATTATTATAAAACGACCTTTCCATCACAACACAACGGAATTGAATAAAAAGATGTTTAAAACCTTTCCTGTTTAACTTTTTAATGTAAAATTTTATTACGAAAAAGGAGAAGCAATAAGTCAGGGGTCCGCCATTGTCGTTAGATCCGGACGCCTTATGTGAGCATGAAATGAAAAGATTAAAAGGCATACTTATGATGAAAGAATTTATTTCGCATGAAAATTTTTGACATAGAATTTGATATTGAGAAAAAGGCTCACGATATATAATTATAATACTAGCTGCGCCCGTTTTTCATACATTCTTCACTGCGTTTTAAATTTTTTTTATAGGGAACCTTAATTATTTTAGAACAAACAGACAGACAGACTGACAGAAGGTCATACAAACAGACAAAAATTCAAAAAATTGTATTTTTGGTATAGGCATTTTGTATACATATATATGTATTTAGTAAAAAAAAATACAAACAGACACTTCAATTTTATTTATTAGTACAGATATAGATATTGGCAGGAATGTTGACAAATAGCACTACATTCCTGGAAAAATATGTGTGAGAATAATTAAAAACGATACTTTAATCAATTTGTCATAACTAAGTTATTGTATTTCTTTTTTTTTTTTTTTTAATAGGTTTGTTATCCCTATTAGTAGGTACGGATTTTTTTGTTTTTTTTTTTTATTAATGTAAACATAAATGTATAATGTATAAAATTAAACTGTCAGATTTCCGTCAACTTCAATTTCTTATCGAAACACGTTATCAAAGAAGTCAAAAATTCCAAGCCCAAAAAAAACATTTTTAGAGACATTCCTTATAGAATAGAACGATTAATCACCGTCCCGATGAATTGTAGGTACATAAGATTATTTGAGAGGCAATGGGACGATGGCGCATGGAATAATGTGGAAATTTGATGAGCGCAGTAATAGCGGTTGCGTGTAACGAACCGTGTCGGCAGGCGCGCTGTCTACTCTCTCTACGATCAAAACCGTAAAACCTATTCGAGATGGATATGACATGTCTTTTTGTCCAAATATAGATCAACCTTTATATCTATTTCTACCGTAAAGCACCAACCCTAACATTACTATAGTGTACATATTAAAAAAAATCAATCACGCTAATTATTAAAAAATACCATATAATGTGCAACATATTTTAGCGGAAAGAAAATTGCAGAAGTTTCTTTAAGCTGACTCGATCCATCTAAACAGGGATTTGTAATTCGATATTGGCAAGCCCTATGTCCGAAAGAGCTAAGTTATTGTTCAAAGTAGCTAAATTAACTTTAGAAAAAAGTTAATGTTAATTGTGAATTTTATATTGTGTCTGTGACTCTCTGTAGTGTACTTACGTGGCATCATAGTCGCTAAGCGACAAAGCCCATACAAAAGAAAAAAAAATCATATAATGTTACCCAAAGAGACAAAAACATTTTCGAAGTACAACTTCTTGAGGCGTGAAAATGAATGGACCGTGTGAAAGATGATATGCTTAGAAAGAGAGTGAATATAGATATGATCTTAAATAGGGATGAATGGAAGTGGAAGACATGTTGCGCCGACCCCAAATAAAAGTGGGATAAGGGTGGGAGATGACGAACTTCTTGAGGTGAGATATAAGTACTCCAAACGTTTTTGGATTAAAATATCGTTCAATAATATGGTTTTTTGTATGTGGATTTGTTTGCAGTCAAATAACTTTTACTTGAACCGCGCCTAAGGTTTTTTTTTATTTATTTTGTGATTGTATATAATCCTACATCGATACCATATCCATAAAGCAAACCTCAAATTCTCATTCTATGTAGAATTTTACTTTTTGAAGAAGAAACACAAATGTACGCCACTTTGCTTAAGCATCCATGTAATGTTCAGTACATTTTTCATAAAAATATAAATACAGTACAGAAATTTCAAACTCGGTAATTTTATTATTTTTGCTATATTATACCTTAGGTTACTCAAAAGACAATGGAGAGGGCGTTCTTCGTGATCGAATTAGGGATGATGAGGTCCACAGAAGAACCAAAGTAACCGTCATTACCCGAAGAATTGCCAAACTGACGTAGTAGTAGACTGGGCGCATTGCTCGTAGAACCGGAAGACGCATCCTAGATAGGCCCCTAACAAGATGGCCCTGGCGAAGGCCCGCGGGAATGCTCGGATGCGGTTGTCGCAAGACCTTTAGGGGAGTTCTCTGTCCAGCTGTGGACGTCTTACAGTTGAAATGAAAATGAATATTATACCATATAATTATGTTAATTGCATAGTTTTCATCAGTGCTTTGACCACAATACACACTAAGCCTGGAGGTACTGGAACTCAAGTGATAATGCCAGAATACACCTATTGGTATTTGGTGAAAGGTTTACGAACTTGAATGTTGTAGCTACCCAGGTGGGCATTGCTAGAAAATGCCCTACTACCATGCTATGGTTTCCTCACGATGTTTTCCTTCACCGAAAGCTCTGGCTGGTTTTAGAATTGGATATGTGGATTTGAACCTACATCCATTGACGTGGAATCCGGCCGCAGAATCCACTGCGCCATCATCGCTTCAAAATATTTAAATTTATGCTATCTACGTTAGTATTAACTCATAAAATATGTAACTCTCTTTCGCTAATAGACTATATGTTATGTAACGCAGTAAAAATAATTCCAAATGAATACCTTATAATTAACATAAATCTACATGCTATAAGGTTAATTAAAGTTAACTTAATATTTAGCATAAAAACTTTAAAGACTTCTAACCGGCCTACCGAAGGACGAAACATTAAAAAAGGAGATATAAAAAATACGAAGCAATTGCTTTTATAAATATTTCCCTACAGACTCACCGAGTTGCCCTTTGAGACAAACGTAAAAGTGGCTGGGAATTTGTTTATATTCTTTTTATTATTAACGTTTAGTACCTAGTCGTTTGTGCGGAATTCCTCAGTGTCTGAAAATGTTTCTTAAAATTTCAGTTAGGTTATTGATATAATATAGGTTGTATCCATTTTCCCCTCCTTTTCTGAGAGATGATTGTGATCATCCATGATTGTGATTTAATGTCACTTTTCTGAATATTTAACCGTAACTTCAAGGAAATTCAAGCTTGCAAAAGGCATCGTTTAAACGACCATCTATATGATTTTTCGCTACAGTCTCCTCTGGTATTTTTAAACGTATTAAATACACTTTTAAAACGGGAAGGACTACCATTAGAATAAAAATTCCTAAACCGTTTATGGTGAAAAAAAGGTAAGTATGTAATTTCACGTAAATGAAGTAACTGGCACTGGTTGTTATAAAAAAACAAAGCGGTCGTCGCTGATATTCGCTGGTCGCCCTAAAAAAACATTACCAGAGTTCGGATTTAACTGAGACGTGGCCGAGATTGTCCGTCCTTTTTTATTATTTTCTGACACAAAGGAAACCGCCAGTAAATCCCGTACTTCCGAACAAGCGACTATACTACTACACCCTTCATATTATTTTCAACCACTACTATTTGTTTGTTCGTTAAAATAAAAAGACAGACTAGTTATGAGGAACATATCACACGGTAAAGTTGAAATAAAATATTCAAAAGATCAAAACTTATCAATGAATCAACAATTCTGTATTCCTTTTTTTTTACGTCAATTTATACCATATTAACACTTACAAAGCAAATTAATTTATTAACTTAATATCTACACGCCAATTAATAGCGAAGGAATTAATTAAATCACAAACAATAAACTAGCTGTTAAAGATTCGCTCAATATATCAGTTATAATTATCGTGAACATAAAAAGAAACAACATTACGAAGGACTGAAGTGATCTGTCGAACACGGCTTGCGCTCAACGTTGAGGTTCTTTTTGACACAAAATCTGTCATGGCTGCGCCGCCCATCGACACAACGTTCCGCCAGACTGATGGGTTGTCAAGTCACGTCCCGATATAATTTAATAGGCGTTCTGTGTGTCGCAATTTTGGTGTCTGCTATACCATAGGAGATTACTATATATAGGATTCTCGCATTCTTGAATTATAAATATAATCTAATAAACTAATAAATAAAATTGAAGTGTGTGTGTTTGTAATGTCAAAATTAATATTTTTACTAAATAGATATGAATGTACATACGATACATTTATACATCCAAACCAGATTGTTATTAAAACTATTAGGTTGTAAATAAAAATACCTGAGTGTTTGATATTCAAAAGAAGGTTGAAATGATGCGATGTCACATTAAGTCTCATGAGACAACTTTTAACATACATATGTACGTTAACAAAGTTTATTTATTTCAAACAGAAACGAGGCTTGGCTTTCTTGGTTGCACTTTCGTGTTTAAATCATTAGATAAGTATTGAACTATTTACTCAAAAAAATAACCATCTCTTTCTTACTAGATTAAAATAAAATAATGACATATTACATTTCAATATAAACTTATACATTTTGTAAATTATAACGTCGTACCGATAACCTAGTGACCATATCACACTCCTAGAAATCTCCAGAATTCTGGTATTGTCACTAAACTGTACAACGACAATAATGTTTAAAAGGACAAATATAATTAGACTATTATTTTTCACCACCATTCTATATTAATAATTAGGCTACGAAAATTTGAAAAAAAAAATTGTTTTCATAATTATTTTAAGTTAAAACCTGTATTGACGATGAATATAATATACATTTTTAATACTAACTACAAAGCCATTATTATGTAGAATATGATATGTTTTATTAACATATTTTAATGAACAATCTACAAAAATATAACCGGATTTCAAATCGATTTTAGTTCGAAAACCCGTGGGTACGAGGGATCATTGGAAAACGTCGCCCGGGGAAATCTTTAATCGGGTTTGTCTATTATGCGTTATCCCGGGGACAATCCCGGGGCCAAACCGTCTCGGATTTTTATCAAGAAATTGTAACCGACCGCTAACATGAAGAGAACGATCTCACAAAAGTTAATATCATTATCTAAGTACTTAGTTAAATGAAATTACATCTTGAAATGTTAACAACGATTTTTATATAAACTGATATATAACAACATAGATCTAGACCGCTGTTTATCTTTTGGCAGAGAGTATCGTTATAATGAGATTAAGAGACGTATTCAATTCAATTATGCTACATTTTTCTGTATCGAATAGTAACGTAATTTTCAGCCTTGGCTTTTAAAAAAAATTGTCCCACCTATTTATAACATTGGTAAGAAAAACTGAACGTTCATTAGGAAGAAATGAGAGTTACATATACCAACCATGAAACGCGTCATATTAGTAAAACCATAGTTCGAAAACAGAGATATCCCGTATAATAGAATAGTAAAAGATATGTTCGTACATATGTCAGTATGTATCCATTTAATATAATTCAATTGACATCGAACAGGGCACTTGGCTTGCTGTGAAGGCCGCTGAACGAGTGGTATCAGATAACGAATAAACGGTGACTTCGGAAGTTCCTTCGAAAGATCGAATACGACTGTAATACCTCAAATCATTATTTTTTTTATAGTAGCTCGACAAAGTGACGGCATTGTGCCTGATGGTAAGCACAATGTAATCCTGAAACAGTGGCGGCTGGCGAGAGATCGGTTATCCATCGTCAGTCGTCCCTGTCTTACCGGTCTTCACAGATATCTCTTCATGCTATGTTGGAAAGGCGTGATGCTATAGGAAGGGGGAATACATTGGCCGGAAGACTGTTCCACAGCTTCACAGTACGGCAAAGATAAAACGAATCGTAATGTTAAAATTGGAATTCTGGCGCACAATTGCAGTGAATAGTTATAAATCGGTAAATTTATTTATGTTCGATGATAATTTTTTTATTGCACAAAAAGTGAACTATGAGCAGCTAATTAATTACCAGACATTGGTCGAAATTTATTTTTGTCAATTGACTTTTTTTAAATAATTTATATCTCTTCTATAAATTTATTACTCTGTAATAATATTTACATTAATTAATAAATTTAAATATATGGTACTTAAGTACATACGTAAAAGCGTGTTTACATATAATAAAATAAAAAGCCTTTATTGCTGTACAGAAATTTCATATGCTATAAATTAAGAAATAAAGTGCGCCTAAGTTTATTTTTACAATTGGCGTTTAATAATTTATAAAATATCGGCAAACGGTCATTATTCTGAGGCAGCTTTTCTTCCGACAAAGGCCTCCTCTAAAGACTTCCACTCTGTCTTGTCCTTTGCTGTTCGAGTCCATAATGGACCAGCTATTTTCTTGATTTCATCCTCCCATCTTTTGATTTGTCTATCTCTGTTTCTTTTGCTATCTTGTGGGTACCATTCTGTTATTAGTCTTGCCATTTTTCCTTCTTCTCTCTTATCATAAGTTTACATATAAAAGCCTATATATTATTCATGTTTATAAGGTATTATAATGTATATATTTTAAGTGAAATCATACAAAAGAAGAATACGTCAAAAGTTTGAAACCAATTTATTGCTTGATTTATTATTTCAAGATCGTTTAAACCGGGTGATTTTTCTAAATGTTTTAACGTGGTTTTTATACGAATTCCACGGTATAACAATAAGGAAAAACGTAAAAAGAAACTCAACAATAATGGTACGTGTGAATGGCTTCGAGGAAGGCAGAACACAAAGATATCAGTGTTGCCAACTCCTAAAATTCCAATTATCATTTTTAAATCAAATTGTCCTACAATCGGGAATATGTAACAAAAATGATTTTTTTTAACCATATTATACAAAGTTTACCAATATTAGATAAATCATTGTATGATTTAATACTTAGTTTACGCATTTATGCTTATTTATTGTGATAAATTACCGTGTTTTATATTAACATTATCGTACATCGTACCTACCATACGCCAGATTATTGTACGTCACCATAAATGTTGTACGTGTTAACAACGTTGACAGCGATTTTACCAGACTTTTTTTTTTAAATGTTTTCTGAAATAGTTAAGAAACAGTTGATTAAATAATTATAATTTACTTTTGTCAGTTGCTATTTATTTTTGATAACGATTTTTATCTTTTCTTTAACTTTATTTCTCTATAACAATATTTATATAATATTATTTAATAAATTAAAATAGAAAATACGTACGTACTTACGTACAACCCTGTTTAAATATAAAATGTTTCTTAATTTAATCGAAACAAGAAAGTTATTTAGATTTATACCTAAGGTATAAAATAAACAGTTTGTTAGCAAGATATGGAAATTTTAACATCGTTTCGACTTACAGACTGATTTCCGCATTACGCGTCCTTTTATCTTTCGCCCGAAGCGAAGGATTCCTCCAGGAAACTTGAGTTTCCAGGTCAAAGGGTTCGCGAGAAGCCGCGCCGTGTCGGTGGCTCTAACTTAATTTATGGAATTTAAGCATTTTATTTTATTTTTTTCCATTCACGAGTGCGATCTCGACGGATGTAAGTGAGTTTTGAAAAAGTCTTTGATACCTTTTAACGGCCGCTTCGACGGATGTTAGGAAGTGACTGTAATGTTATTTGAATTTATAAATTCAACGGGATAAAATTGAGTTTTATTGACTTCTGATGGAATACAGAAGTTATATAGAACTGGAGTGATAGAAGAGCGACTGTCTTTTGCAAATTGAAACGGCATTATAGTTTCAGTGAAGAGGATGTGTTTTAGCTACACATTTTGGGAATATAATAAATATCGTGTTTATACCTTACTTAGTTTATACGGGACTATAAAAAAATTAAACTGTGTTGATTTATAAGTTACTATAAATAAACTGACTTGCTCATTGTAAAAAATATTTCCTTGTATTTTATTTTTTGTATACTGACTGACCTTTGTTATAAATATTTCGTTAAGTTCCCTCAGTAAACAAGTATAAAGGATCGAATTTAAATACAAAAATGAAAAATATATATAAATATGGGGTTACACAATACTTTTATTAAAAAACTACACATAATAGTCGTAAAATTCTAAAACGAAAACTGTGTTTCCCGTATAAATAAATTAAATGAAATTAATAAAATGTAGTTTGTTGTTTGGCAATTTTATTAATAATCGCTTTATGTATTATAGTATACAGGTAAAAAATAAAAACTTCGTCTCACAGCCGTGTCTCTTCACGTTCAGTCCACTCGAATATTCATTCACCCATTCATCCCTCCATGAGATTATTACTCTGTTATATCACACTATAGCGAAGCGTATCTACGTATTCATTGTCAGAATAATCACAGTTGTTTTATCTCAACATTAGATAATACTTTTTTTTTACTTCTGTAAACTATCCATCTAACATTCAAAGACAAATATTAAATTATAGAAACATTGAAATTTATTTTCGTTTAAATTTAAAACCAACATGATGAGTCTCTAACAGACGGAGATTTTAAAACATGTTCTAGTACCGGACGGAGAATATGATAGCACTCGTTTAACCAACGCTTACAGACTCCATGATTAACGTTAAATTTAGGACACCGTCCTGTGTGAATTATGACGGCTATTTATTTTGCAGATTGCGCGTAGCGCCGCGTCTCCGCGTCCCCCGGAACCGGCGTAAATCAGAACTTGTGTGTTTTTATATGGACTTGCTGCTCGCGCTGCGGTTTCCCGTCTTCAACTATCGTTGTGTTAAAGTTTGACTAACAAAATGATACATTTATTCTGCTTTTAGATTATACGTACGACTCACCAGTAATAAAGTTTGTCTCCGATAAAAACTAAATTATTAATGTGACAATAAAATCATGCTTTAATTTTAGGTAATAAAATATTGGCTTTGGTTTGGAATTTTACTCTTTATCTCTCAAGATATTATGAGAGTGAACTTCTCAAAAGTTCAGAGAAACCCCTTATAAAATAATAAGAGATTTAGCGATAATGTATACTAATGAATGGAATTAAAGTGTCTGTAATATCAAAATAACAACTTTTTAGTACTAAATACATATGAATGTGTCTACGATACCTACACTACAACATTTTTTTTAATGTTGTCTGTCTATCTGTTTCTTCCGGTCAAGCTCAGGAACGGCTAGACCAAATTTGATTGAACATTTTTTGACAGAAAGCTGAAGTTACTTCACGTAAAAAAATAAAACTGGAAATTATGGATATAATAAAATCTTTGGTGTCTATTACTACCAAAAACAAGTTAGGAAAATAATTAGGGTTCCGTGTATAAAAATCAAAAGTCAATACGATTGGATGGACAGCACCATTAAAACAATAATTTCTAACGATTATTTAAAAACCGCGTAATCGATGTGAAGAATAAATGAAACGTGAGTGGAGACGTGGGCTACGGCCAGTCAATATTAAAGCGTTTGACAATCGATGTGACCTCGAATAAGCTTAAACTTCAGCTGAAGGACAATATCATAATGAATGGTACATACATTTTCTAATACCTAAAGGGTCAAATTATTAAATTTATTCCGAATGATGGTTTACCTAACATACGTTATAGAGCGGTACGCAGTAGTTTTGAATTATAAATTGGAAACTATCCCATGAATGTAAATAAAATACACGTTTACTCGTTCCAATATACTGCGGCATCAAAACCAACGTACACGTAGTTAAGTATAAAATATTAACAGTTTTAATAAAAAAGTTTTATTTTAATAAAACATTTCGTGTAAAAGTTATATAATTAACATTCTCGCAGTGACAATAATAAATTTGTAAGTGGGCGAAGTTCTCAGACTGCTTGTAATTAAAATACACTCCAGGTGACTTGCGAACTCTCAACGTATATTAAACTATATCGACTATGTTATATAATTTTACAAAAAAATATTTAATATATGATTACAGATAAAATCTCTGTCGTTTCGTTCTTATGTTTATAATTGAATAATCATTGAATCGATTTGCATAATTACTTTCTTATATAAGGAGACCGCATCGACATAGTCAGTTCAGTTTGAATTTAACATTGGGCTGAGCACATGAAGGAACCGTAGGAGATTTACAACTCTACTGTCATGTGTCATTCCTTAAACAGGAACCAGTTATTAAAGGGTATCCATCCATTCAACCGAAAGTAGTCCACAGCTGGACATAGTTCTCCCCCAAAGATCTCCACGACCATCTGTCTTGCGCCACCCGCATCCAGCGGATTCCCACGACCTTCACCAGGTCGTCGGGCCTACCCACGCTACGTCTTCCGGTGCGTGGTAGCCATTCGAGAAGCCGTTGGCCTCATCGGGCATCGCATCTGCGAGCAATGTGCACAGTCCACTACCACTTAAGTTTAGCAATTCTTCGGGCAATGTCGGTTATTTTGTGGATATCCTCATTCCTGATTCGGGCACGCAGTAAAATTCCAAGCAAGCCCTCTCCATTACCCTTTGAGCAACTTTGAGCTTTTTTATTAGGCCCATTGTGAGCGACCACGTCTCAGTGCTGTATGTCATCACTGGCAACATACACTGGTCGAAGACTTTCGTCTTGAGACACTGCGGTATTTCAAACTAGAAAATTCTGGGTGGCTTCCCGAACGCGGCCAAGCCGAGTTGGATTCCAGGATTAACCTCTTTCTCGAAGATGGATCCACCTAACTGGAGGGTTTGTCCCAGGTATATATACTGTCACCAACTTCGAGCGTAGAGACACCAATTTTTAATATATATAATAATTTTGAGATTAACTTGTTCGAAGGCTCTACTAAGGTCACCGAGCATGGTACTTAGATCTTCTACAGTCTTAGCCATGACTACTATATCATCAGCAAAGCGGAGGTGTGTTATGTACTCGCCGTTTATGCCAATGTCAAGTCCTTTCCAATCCAGAACCTTGAAGACATCCTCGAGCGCAGCGGTGAACAGTTTCGGAGAAATAACATCTCCCTGTCTAACGCCACGCCGTAAAGGTATAGGTTTCGAGGTCTGGTCTTCTGGTCTGGTAGGGTATTGGCATCAAAAATTCAAAAATCAAAAATTTTCTTCATGTCTTTCTTCTTATATAATGACAAATATGAGTGGCCATATTTCTGTTGTTGTTAGTATCACGTTGTCATATTTTTCATAAAACTTTCCAGGAAAAAAGCGAATTTTTCGTTAGAACTATCCAGGCAATTTTCGTGACACCTAAGAAATAAAAGCTCATAATCTATACTTATAATAAAAGGCTAGAGGGATGAAATCTGTACATTGAAGATATTTCAGAAAAAATATCATGATGGAGTTTAGAATCGACAACAGAACACATTTCGATGGTTTTAAAAAAAATTGTCTGTCTGTCTGTCCGATTATTAATTTATTCGCCAATCACACAGAAACTACTGTATCAAATTGGATGAAATTTGGTATGATTATAATCTGGTAAAATGTATGTTACTCTGTGGTAATATTTATACATGTATACATTTATATAATGCGTAAATAGCGTTTATCTAAGTTCATATTAAAACATCACAATAAATATGTGTTTGCTTAATTATATTAAAAATGAATAGTGAAATGAACAGAAATAAAATAATTTATTTCATTTTTTTATTACGTGTGTCTAAGGATTATTATTAGAGTGCGCTATTTTTATTTTTTTAATAATTTGGACTGTTTTAAAACATTACAAGGACATAAATAATCTATACTATATAGTAATATAATAATTAAAAGCAAAAAAAAAATGTCTGTCTGTTTGTTTATTAATTTGTTCAAACCGATTTCGATGACATTTGTTATGGTATGGCATGGTAAAAATTAATAACAATAAATTTAATTGAAGTCGACTAAAATTCTAAAACATGGCGTGCATTGAATGAACGGTTTGATCTATGCACTGCATTGCTTCCGAGGTTTGGGCCTGGGTCACATTCGCTCAGTCTGGCCTCCGGGGGTAGAACCGGGAGGCCAAGGTTTTAGGTATGGGTAGCAGGGCTATAAGGACGTTGATTGTAGGGTTAAGGCAGGAAGTGATTCTCTTTACCACATGGGTAGTATTCTGTGCAGGCCGCCAAGTAGGCAAGAATGGCTGAGTGCATAGTTTTAAGCGGGATCTGGACGCTGCCGTGTTGCCAAACCAAGTGGGAAAGGGTTGGGGCCTAGACCTTCCATTGCACTGGCTGTCTGGGAGGTGGCCTGGTCTGGGGACGACGGGATGGGACGCGAGAATATAGCCTATTAGAATATAACTATTTAAAATCCACGCCAGCGAAATCGCGCGCACAGTTAGTATAAAAAATAAAATTACAGGATACAAAAACCAGGTCAATGAAGGTTATCTTTGCAAAAGCGAGATGATGATAATCTGACAGTTTACATAAAAAAGTAAATATATTTTTTCCGTGTAGTGTGTGGATGTGAAAAGCTTTTACTAATATCCCCTCTTCCCTATAATGTTGAAGTCTTTAACAAAAACGTGACGGGCGTGACTGTTTATGAAATTTGTTGAGGACAATCATCATTGATTTTGGACTCTATATTACTCATAATCTATATTATAATCATAACACCAAGCGCCGAGCTATTACAAAACACAAAAAAATGGTATCTTAATACTAATTCCCTGTAAATAACAACTGAAATCATAAAGCGGAAGATTGGCAATGTCGAGAAATTAGATGCGGCTTGATACCGCAAAGTTGGCGCATGTGTAGCAACACGTGTGAAATGTGAACGGGCGTGAAACCGACCGGTCGGTTGGTTGCACGTGCGGTTTCTGCTCCCGGACAAGATGGCAGATAATATTACAAGCTGACACACCGGACACACATTATACGAGCGGTTTTGACACACATAACATTCCCATTAATTAAATTGTAATTATATCAATTATAATATACTTTTATGTATTTAAAAATATAATATACAAAGAGCACTTTAAAAAGATTTCTTTAGGATTTAATATAGGTATTTTTTTCAATATAAATACATTTTAGCCTGCTCAGTTCAAAATATTTTCAGAAAAAGACTTGTCACTTTACACACATCCACTAAATTTATTCTGACTTTAATAGTAAATGTGATCTTTTTTGGCTGAAGTATTTTAAGAGATATTACCAAATACATTAGCTATTCAATCATGACATTACGCCGATTTCAATATTAAAGCGTTTAAGTTTTACTAATAATAGGGATTTAAATAAAAGAGAGAGTAATTACTTAGCTGCAACCATTATAAAATTATCTAAATGTAGGCCATTTACTACGGCTAAATCTTCTAGGTAGGTCTGGATATATACTGGCTGATCCCCCAACGTGATGCACTGAAATATCTCACTATGGCGGGATATTTGTTGTGCGATGGCCTAGAACAACCCATTTCCCCCGGGTCTTAATGTGGCCCACTTAAGAATTTTGAATCAATCAAATCACAATCAAAGTATGTTGCCACCAAGTTGAGTTTTACGTACGCGGCCACTAACACAAGATTTTTATGAATAACTCTTCGTAGATCTTAGTTATGTAAAAAATAAATACCGCACATCAGTAACTGAACAACATATTTGTGACCTATTATTACTATCACCACATTATTTAACGTCTGGTATAAACAATATATTACAAAAAAAGTTATGTCTGAAATCACATTGATTAAATTATAGGTATCCCTTACATACAATATCTGAACTTTTCCCTCTCAATATATCTTCGATAACTTAATGTATGTATATTCGTAAAAATTTAGACAAGCTCGATCTAGTGAATGATCGGCATAATTTTAATATTAGAAATAAAGACAAGTTGGCTGGCCCACGCTTTAGGCTAAGTAAGTGTTATAAAAGTTTTATAGGTAATAGTATTCGGTTTTACAATAAGATCCCAAATAACATTACCGATTTACCTGACAATATGTTCAAGTATTATGTCAAGCAAGTCTTAATCTCAAAAGGTTATTACAGGGTCGATCATTACGGGAACGATAGTGATGTCTGGAATTAACCCACATCTCTGTGCGCACCCGCTGACATTGGTTATGATTATGATTTGTATAGTTTTATATTTAAATAAATAACCAGATCGAGTTTCTTGCTGACTCTTCTTGACTGGGTTGTTTTCCGAACCAGTGGTAGTGTTTTGGACGTTCATAAGCGCCTTCTTAGGGCCTAAATTGAATAAAGTTTTTTTTGGTTCTTTTTGTTGCCACCTTAAAAATACCTAATAAAATAAAAAGAGCAAAACAATACAGTTCTACCGAGTTCTAATTTCAACTTCGATCAAAGGCAACTAATTAATTTAACATTTTCCCAAGAAGTTTAGACAATATCGCGCGTTTAATACTTCACCCCCCCCCCCCTCTCAATCCCCCTTCGTTAACAGAACTTAGTTATTGCCTCTCGAACAACTGATTGAAAATTGTTTCACAACTAAAAACTTCTAGTATTCTGTTTCAATGTGTTGACAATCCGGGGGATTTAATTTTTAGATTTGAGAAAATTTTAATTCTGAAGTAATAATGCTATAGCCCGCATTGGTAAATCGTCTCCTTTTTAATCCAGAACTAAAAGCATTCAATTATATACGTAATTTTGTTATAATAAGATACGTTCATTTATACAATGAAAATCATCCGATAAAGATGTTTTTTTTATGAATGTGTAAGGAATTGTAAAAGAAAAGTAATTTTCTGTCATGTTAGAAGAGCAAGGAGAACGTTTTCATCAGGACATTTTTTTCTTCTTAGTTAATAGCAATTTGTGTTCAAACAATTAGTGCCAATGTCATGTAGGTAAGATGATGTATTTTCAATCTTATATCAGCAGTACCAAGCTCTAGCAAAACTGTGGCTCATCCTACTAGAACTTTCCATGGTGCTTTTTGTGCGGCACCTCGATATAAATGCTACGCGTTATTTTCCATAATAAACATGTACATAATAACCGAACGATATCACACAAAAAGCCACTAAAATTACATGATATAGAGTCAAATACATAAATTTAATTAATTAAAGAATACAACCGCTCCATTGCAGTTTGAGATCCCGCCAAAAACTCCCATCAGGATATTATAAGCTTCGGACAACGTTATTAAGGCCAATACAATAAGAACATGATGGGAGACTATATTTGAGGTTTATTGAGAGAAAGCACTTATAAACATAAAAGAAAAAGTAAAAGCGTGCACTTTTAAATTATTTTCAACCATTTTGTAAGTTATTTTGATAGTAAAACTTAATAAAAATAATAAACAAATTTATTTTAATGGTTTCATATTCAATTAAAAATGAAAACCGCAGATTTTGAAAAGTAAAGTTCAATTGATCACCTAAATACAAAAGGAAATTTTTATGTAATTTTTTTTTCGCTAATAACGGCCAAAAAAATCGATATTTTATGCTTTAAAGTCAAAGTCATATTTTGTGTTGACCCGTGCAATTGACCGAAAGTCAGCAAATTACTTTGAACTAAAATTTATATTAAAAATGACATATATGGTTATGGTTAATTATTTGCACTTGAATAGATCGAGTAATAGGTCTATTACTTTTCTTTTACAATTCCTTCCACGATAAATAATCCTCTCAATATATTTTTCTTGTATATGTAGATACTATAAAATTCATTATTGGCTACCTCACTAATCATAAGAGTTTACATGTAAATTAAAATTAATATCTGATGTAATCTTTATTAAATAAATATTGTAAAAAATGTATCTTAGGCATTTTTAATTTATTCTTTTTTGTTGGTTTTGGAACGAAGGTTTTGGAACGAATTGCCTAGTGAATTACGCTGTGGCTTGTATATAAATCGACAAAGGTTAGATATATAGACATATTCTCAAGAGATTCACGTTACAACTGGACTCTTAGATACCTATTGTATTTTAATCACCATTAAGTGGGTGTGTGTTTTTTATTACATACATTTCACCGTAATTTTTAACTTTACAATAAATTATTTAATTATAATTAATGTAGCGAGAACCCATAAAAATGAGACAATAGGAAAACAATAGGAAAACAATGGAAAGCTGACGTAACGCCAGGTTAGTAATCAAGGGGTTAAACGGAAGTATTTGATACTAGCTAATAAGCAATTGAACTTGTTAAAATTATCTTATAAAACCCACACAGAGCCCTAAAACTCACCACTAGGTAAATAAAATCATTGTGGACTATAAAAAAATATGGCAGAATTTTTCAGGCGCGCGTTTACACGGATAACAACCATTAAAGACTATACGAAATTTGATATTTTTCGTCTGAAACTAATAACATTTTAAAACATAACTACAACTCATTCGCAAGCGTCTATTTATATACATCATTTTAATTTTTTTACATTACAAATAACAAACTCGTTTGCGACAAATTCTACGTAACTCATAAATGAAAAATTTTCATTAAAAGGATTTTAAAACTTTTTACATTGGATATCTTGTATCTCTTAATCGCTTACTTTTAAAAATCTCTCATACAGTATGTTTTATACTTTTTAATAGAAAAAATACATATTTTATTGGATTACATCTCAAAAAACTGCTTATTTTTGAGCATTGACATATAATATTAGTATACATTTTACATATGTTTTTGAGGTAGGTACGTACAATATAAATATACTGGATTGAAGGTTCGTGTCAATTTTTGTGTAGTTTTGGTATGAATATTATTATAATAAAAACTATTGATTTACGCATGGCAACCCAAAATTTACCTCATATAGAATATTATTACAGAACTTGAATATTTTATGAGTTCAATGAACTTAGAAGTTTTAACGGGATTTTAGTCTGTCTTATAGACATTTTTAATTTTATTCCTAAACTAGTACGTTGTTATGTAAGAGAGACATATTATATTATTTTGTTTGGTTATTGTCCATTGGAGTAAATTTAAAATAGCAAGTAATATTCATTCTGAGACTCACGAAACCTCCCGGTTACTTAGTTCTTTATATTTTATTAGAACGCTGTGTGAAAATTTTTCAAATTTCAAAATTCTTTATCCAATTTAGACCCTGATAAGGCGCTTGTGAACTTCAAAAACTTCAAAATACTAGCACCGGTTCGGAAAACAATCTAGTCATCGTGAAGAACCGGCAAGAAACTCGACTTGTTTTTTGTTAATACGTTTTTTGTAGAACTGTGGCATGAAAATAACGCTCCGCCTCTGAATATTGGGCCAACGTCGAATCGTGACGTACCACGTCCAGCACTCTCGTGCCGACCAATCGTGGATCGCCGAGCTCGCGGCTACATTCGGAGTGCATAGTCCGTGAGCTAACATATTCTTTGTCCTTCTGAATAAATAATTATAATTGTAATCTCTTATAAATGCATTTACGCACTACCCCTACCAAGATCATTAGGAGGATCAAGTCCCCCTAATGAAGTTGGTAGGGGGGTGTGGAAGGACGTCTCCACACCAGTTTGGGACTCGCCCAGTGAGAAGCGCCGGAAATACCCACTAAAACCCCCGGGGCCACCCGCCGCATTTAGGGGACGATACGGGATCGGTGTCACATGCACCGCGTCGTCCCCTGCGGCAGCCCCAACAGGACCAGTCCGTTACTAACACTATTACCTAGAAAACTCTTATTAATTTTACTAAGTCTGAAACATGGAACTATTAATTTATGTATATTCCTTGTATTAAAGTTGTGCTCGTCATTTACAAGGTCAAGCTTGTCTAAATGTTTGCGGACATTTTTAATATTGGTAATTTTCATTAAAAATAAACGTTTTCTTAAATTCCAATTGTTTTAAATATCTAAATCGGTTTTTTTTTATTCATTAATTATGCACACGTGAAGCATAATACAATTAAAATAAAATAATTACAAATTAATTTAAAAGTAATCAAGCAAAATTATTATTGTGTTTGTATAATCAAAAAAACGTTACCAGAGTATGTATGTACACGTGCTAAAGTTATTTACATTTATAAAAATATCATTGTATCCCTAAAATGTTGATATATTATCCGTATAATTTATTTATCGTCGTTAGCCATTACGACATCCCCTATTATTCAATCAGCACAAACACATGGACATGAGCGAAATAACAATATAAATAAACAGAAATCCCCGAACACCACGCGACGGGGAAAAAAGATCGAACGCGACATTTAAATAGCAAATCAACCGAAAATATGGCGTCCGTTTAGGGTTACCAATGGTTATTATTTTAGCGCTTGATTAATCAATTTATTCAGTAAACAGAATTAATGAAAATCAAGTGATCAAGTTCATTTAAGAACAATTTTAGTATGTAACATAATATTGTGAAAAAAATAATAATTACAGACTGAGCTCCATGAAGATCCACCCAAGAAGCGTTTACTTATTTTCTAAAAGTTCTGACACTGGATAATTAAAAAAACTAGCCTATGTACTTCGAAATGCTCTAAGAAACATGACATAAAATCGGATCAGTGGATTTAAATATTTGCCGGAAACTTTTAATATTTTTAATAAGAAAGGGCTTTTGAATTGTTATGGTTATGTAAGTTTTTTTTTTCTTTTACTTTTCCTTGTGTTATGAACAGTTCAACTGAAATCAAGTGGTCACTACAGTCTATAACAATAACTTATCGTATGTAAGCTCAAAAGGACAAGTAGTCCTTTCAAGCAAAACAGTTGCAAGTCAATAATTTATCCAAATGCATTCGTAGAACTGGGAGACCGCAGTCATAAAATTACTCAGTTACAATAGAAATAGGTATATTACAGCCCATGGGCTCTTATGATAACGGGGCTTCTATAACCATATATGACAGAAGATAATTTAGTATTCATTTGTTTTAACCAATTTAAAAACCTCAAATATTAGTACATTAGTAGCAAAACGAGACAACAAAATATATAAAACATTATTGTCGTTAATAGCGTCGCCGGTGCCCGGAATAATTTTATTTCTAAAATCAGTTGTCGGTTGATGATGTGTCTAACAAGAACTAGGGAGGCTAATTGGCTGGTGCGGAATCAAAAGTAAGTAATAATATACATACTTGTTACATTAATCACTAGTAATATATTATTAATAAAATATATCTTCAACAACCCTACATCCACAGGTTTTTACAGCTTAATCACCCGCGCCGGTGAACGGACAAATAAACGTTCGGAAACGACGACATAAATCGTTTCGGAAACGAAAAATATGGCGGCATCGAGCGTGTGGACAGCCCGGGAACAAAGTGTTTCTTCATATGAATAAAGTATTTGCAGAGCTTCCACTCCATAAATACCTATAATCTTAACCCGTCTACAAAACAATAAACATTTGGTAGTTCGTGTAGATTTTACTTCAAATTAAATAATTTTTTTCAATACATTTTCATTGGTTTAAACGTGTAAATATTTGCTAATTTTTTTTTTTATTTATTTATTTTAGGTAAACATACAGTTTATTTTTACCAATTACTTACTATTATAATACAATATTATACACCCAATAAAGTTTCCATTCAAAACAAAAATGTACACAAAAAAAAAACAAATAACGCCTCGTAAATATTTACTAATTACAACATTAATGGTAAGAATAATAAAAAAAAAAAGAATAGAAATGCAAATTGTTCATTGTTATATATACACATTCATTTAACGTATAATATTTAAAATACTTACTAATTTATAATAATTATATATGATTAATAATACTAATTTATAATACACTTTACTCTAAATTCTCTTTTATAAGACGTTGTGTTTGCAATAAAGAATATGTCGGAGTCGTTAAAGTATAAATTATACATATTGCAAGTCCTATACAGAAATGTGTTTGCAACATAGTTAGTCCTACAGAGAGGAACATCAAATAAAAACTGTTTTCTGGCATTAGGCCTAGGGCACCTAAAACCTAGTTCACTAAGAAGATATGGGGAGTCAATAAAGTTATGTATTAGTTTAAATAGAAACATTTGATCTCGTTGTATCCTTCGTTTATGTAGGGAAGTTAATTTAGGAAAAGATGGGTTGCTATAAAACTTATACTGTATGTGCTTGAGAAATTTATATTGGATTACTCCAATAATATATATATATACAATCCGAATACTTTTTAATAGTTCTAAAGACTTTCATGTCATCTGCATATAGAAGTATGTTAGAATTAATAAAAATTGAAAATACATCATTTATATATAAATTAAATAGAAGAAGACTGAAATGAGAGCCTTGAGGAACACCTAAAGTGACAGACACAAAGGAAGAACAGTGGCCCTTAATAGTAACCGCTTGGCTGCGCTCGCGGAGATATGACGTAAACCAACGGAGAAATGCCCCGTGTATAACAACTTCTTCGTTTTTGCGTATAAGCAAAGAATGTGATATTTTATCAAAAGCCTTCGAATAGTCGGTATACACAGCGTCCACCTGATAACCCTGATTCATATCTTTTGATATGCGATGGATGAACTCACACAGGTTGGATTCGGTTGATTTAGTATTCAAGAATCCATGCTGCTGATCAATAATTATGTTTCTAAGTAAGGAGAAGATTAAATTGTAGACGATTTTTTCCAAAACTTTAGGAATTATACTAGGTTTAGAAATGGGTCTGTAATTCAGTATATTATGCTTATCACCAGATTTAAAAAACAGGAACGACATATGAGCGTTTCTAGACAGTTGGCATAATACCTGATTGGAGTGACTTATTAAATAGGATAAAAATAGGGTAAGCTAAATTCAGACTACAAGATTTAAGGAAGATTGCAGGCAAACCGTCTGGACCACTACCCTTATTGATATGTAATTTTTGTAAATATTTTAAAGTACTTTCTAGTGTAATAGTTACAGAGGACAATGATGGGTTATAATTACTCTCCGGCTTTGTTGTGACAATATTTGTATTCATTAGATCATTAACAAAAACAAACTGGAAGTAATTATTAAATAAATTACTTATCTCATTCCCATCAGATGAGGGCATGTCTCCATAATACATAGTATCAGAAAAGCCCAAGGAAGATTTCTTAGATTTTATAAATGATCAAAAAAATGTACTATTTTTACTTATTTTATGTTCACAGTTACGAATGTAGTTATCATAACAGATGGTTTGTACTCGTTTTTGACGTTCTCATAACAAACAAAAGGAATCGTAGTCACTAATGCGCCCATAGGTTTTCGATTTCCTATGATATTTTAATTTTTCCGAGATAATTTTTGTCAATGACCTGGAGAACCAAACAAGATAACGAGTATTAATTTTGGTGGAGACTACTGGCACGTAAGAGGCTATTATATTTTCCATGGTAGAATAAAATACATCCACTGCCCTATATGTTCAGTCCGGAAAGTAACCAATCCCAATCAATAGTTTGAAGGTGAGTATTGACTGCTTCATAGTCCACGGAATGAAATAAGCGTTTCGTTCCTGAGGCAGGGCGAATCGTACGCATTTTACCAGGGTATATATTTATTTCTAGCGCAGGGTGATGGGCATCCTCCTTGACAAGTGGGAAGCTTGAACCAAGGACAGTGCATCTACAGCTGCTGATAATCAAATCAAGTAGTCTTCCAAGAGTATTGTTGATTCGGTTACATTGTTTTAGGCTCGTAAAGCATAAGAAGCTATGTAGGGCCTGTATTAAAATATCATTATTATTACTATTAGAAAGAATACTATGGCAATCAGTTAGCGTCCAAATTGCATAGGATATATTGAAGTCACCAACCATTATATAGTGATCCTCCGGTAAGCAAATAATTTCGTGAGATATTGCTTCAAAGTAGTCGCAAAGGATTTTAAGCTGTTGCTGAGAATGAGGTATGTAAAAGCAGTAAATGTGTAAAGTTAATTTAGGGGAACTATTGAGAAGGATAGATATTTTCAAGGATTCAGCACCAGCACATCAATGGAAATAACTACTGGAGATTGAACAGAGTACTTACGCTTAACAGCAATAAGAACCCCACCACCCATACGATTACCACGATTTAAAATGTATACAGGTATTTATACATCTGTATATAGCCCCCGATCCTCTTCAGCAGAGACCAATTACCTGTATACGTATTTATTCTGAATGTAGTATTTATTTTATACTTTGAGAGTTATTAAGTAGTAAAAATTCAAAAATTAAATGTCATTCAATTATAGATAAGAAATATGCATGCAATTACATAAACAGACAAAAAATCCATTTATGAAGAGAAGAAATTATGAACACATTAATTAGAAATTATACGAATAAAAACAAAATACGGTTGGCATGTAATATTTACGAAATAGTCAAGATGACTATCTGTTAGTTTTTTACTCATTAGGTGTGGTTATTTTCAAATCAGCAGCACATTGACAACCACGCTTTAGACGACACTCAAATTACTTCGATGATGGCTCAGTTGGTAGTGCGGTCGGATTCCGCCTCGATGGACGTAGGTTCGAATTCAATAATGACCCTGAACTTTCATCAAAATTTTCCGATAAGTTTCTCTAAATACTCTGTAATATATATAACCTTTAAATATGACCTTATTTACTTCTACAAAATTTAGAAATCGTTACCAAACAACGGTGAGTTAAAATAAGTAAACGTATTATCTGACTGCACCCTTTCCCCTTATGATGTTCCCTGATTTTTTTTTTCCCGAATGATTAATGATTCCACACAGCTAGTCAAAAAATAAACGAATAAAACGATAAACTCGTGTAGCATCAATTTTGTTTCAAAGATTTCATTGATTGTAAAATTATATTTCCCAGTGTATCACTTTAAAAATCTTTTTTGAAAACAAACTAGGGTACAGATTTATTTGCGAAGGAACAAACCGACACGCGACAAACAATTCCCAAAGCAATCCGAAGACGTAAGGACTACACAATCTTACAGCTTTATTGCACGTATAAGTTACTGGCGAGAGGATATTTTTCGTGTGGCCTCTCTTTGTCATTGTACTTGCTTTCACTAAATAACTTATCTAAGTAAAATATTACTTTTTGTCTATCTCTCGAACACGAAAATTAAATGAATTTATAGGAGGTAGATTATTCATTTAATTTTTTTACCTGCAGTTTTCAATTATTATTAAATTAATGCACAATTATGTGAAAATATAAATACATTTATATATTGTCGTAAAAATAACCTCATCTCATTTGCAATATTATTTAGGTATCTAGATATAAATCATACGTATTAACTACTAGTTGTACCCGCGGCTTTATCCGCTTGGAATTCAAACAATTTGCAATTTGCCTATGTTCTCGGCCTGGATGGAGTATATGTCATTACCAACTTTCATCGAATTCGGTTCAGTAGTTATTGCATGATTGGCGAATAAATTAATAAACAGAAAGACAAAAAAAATTAAACTATCGAAATGTGTTTTGTAGTCGATTCCGAAGCCCCGCATAGTGTTTTTTCTTAAATATCTTCAATGTACAGATTACGTCTCGTTAGCCTTTTATTAGTATAGATTTAGATAGCATTATTAGGTTATGCTATATAGAAGGGAACAAGTAACAAGTGATGGGATAATTAAGCCTGACTATATTGTGACCACTGTACACTTTTGATAAACCGGTCATAGCGACACGCTTTAGGTCGTTCTCGTTAGCCCTGGAAGGTGTAGACCATCAAGATGTTGGTGGCTTTCGATACATGCTCATTTATCATCGTCACTGGGACTCTACATAACAACAAGAAAATGCAGTACCTATTATATTTTTACCGAAATTAAATTTTATAAATCGAATAACAAACATATCAAAAATAAAAGAAAAAGAACACAGATGAATTGTTAACCTCTTCCTTTTTGATATCGGTTAAAAACAGGATATATTTAAGACCAATATTAAAAGCCTACCAACGCCTGTCAATAAAAATAGCAAGGATTAATAATGTAAATACATCGATCACTATTTGTTATTTGTAGGTGAAATGTACACGTCATTAAAATCGAATAATTAAAAATGCATATTATTATTAAGTGAAAAAATAGAATTTACAAAATTAAGCCTAAAAACACATCGGGCACTATTTTTCTTTGTAATTTTTCAGTACGTCTAAGGCAGCGACGGCCTCTTCCAACATTTTCCATTTCGAGCGATCCTGTGCTAGTCTCGTCCAAAGAGGACCAGTTGTTCTTTTTATGCCGTTACCCATCTCCTAGCCTCTTTTCCGTTTTTAGTCTATTCTTGGTCTCCATTAAGTAATTACTTTTGTCCATTTATTTCTTTTGTCCGTCATCATATGACTAGTCCAATTCTATTTCAATTTATTGGTTCATAATATTACATCCTTTATTTTAGTTTTATTTTGAATCTCAGTAGCTCGAGTTTTATCCATAGTTTAATACCTAATACACTTCTTTCCATACTTCTTTGGCATCTTCTTAATTTTTTTTTTATGTGACATAGTCCATGTGTGGCAACCGTACGTTATGCAAGGAATAATTGCAGATGTCTAGGAGGTTCCTTATATATAATAGCAATATTATGGTAACTGTCACTTTCATAACTTCTTTGAGATACCCGTAGCTATTCCATGAGTTGGCTATCCTAATGTTTCTTGATCCATTTGATCCTTAAACGATATAATTTTTGTCCAAGATCATTGTAGATGTTTACGAAGCCAATACTTACATCATCAACTATTACCAGTGTTGAATATCTATTCGTCGTTAACTTAATTTTTTTTTGTTCATTTTAAGACCCATGATTTCCAGATTCACAATTTATTTTCTTGAATATTTCTTTTAGTACAGCCGAAAATAATTTTGTAGATAAAGGATCGCCTTGTCTAACTCCACTTCTTATTGGAAATTGGTGGTCTGCTTGCTGGTTCTAGTTGGAATTGTGCTGTGCTGTTTTTATATATATTTCTTTTCTATACTCTGGTTTCTGAACGCTTTCCATATTTCAGAATGATAAAGTGAATCGTATGCTTTACTGTAGTCAACAACCGCTAGATATAACCAGGTGAGAGCCAAGTCCATCCTTTGGATGTTTTTTTGTTTTAGAAGTTACTATGTTACATAAAAGAAATATTATGTTCGCGAGCCAAATTCATCATTCTTTCTCCATTATGGCTTACTATTTTATTCCCAAATTTTCCTATTTTTTTTTCCTTAGTCGTTATATTCCTACTTTTCCATTAAAATCACCCATAAGAATTATATATTTGTAAGATCTTTCACGAACAGTAGATAGTTCATTACAGAATATATACTTGGTTGTTTCGTCTCTGGATTCTGTCGTACCATATATTTGTATTATACACCAATTATCTTTATAAACTCGAAAGTTTATGTTTATAATTTCTTAAGATAAGGTTTAGTTAATAAAAATCCCACACAGTAAAGTCCATTTGTAACTCCTTTGTAATAAAATATAAATTAACCGTCGACTTCTATGCACTCGTCATGTCGTGTTACTTCACTTAATTCTAAAATATCCCAATTAATTTATCTTGCAGACAGTTTTAGTTGTATTAACCTGGTATTTGTTCATAGTGTAAGTGTATTTAGAGTTGCAATAAATAATTTGTTTCTGAAGGGGGGCGGTCATTATCCTCCACGGCGACAAACCGGCTTGTAAGAGGCTTTCTTTTACTTTATTTTCTTTTGTTTGGTTATGTTTCTTGTTCCGGTTTCCGATGTATATTCTTAGTTTTTTGATGTTTCACAAGTTGGCCTAGATCGTGCTTTCGTATGTTGAAATATATTGTTGGGTCTGTATATTTTGTTAGGAGTTTCTCTTCCAGGTAGTGTTGAAAGATCTTTCAACTGCGGTTAGTTTGACGGTTCATGTTTATTTTTTTCTGTACTGTTATCTCTAAGACCTTTCGTAACTACAAGGGCATCGTATTTTTTTTTTTTTAATGTGCAATATTTCCTTTTTTTTTTACTTCTCCAAGTTGTGGTAGTAGCTGCTTCCTTTTCTCCAATATCTCTTTGCTGTAGTCTTCTTTTATCAACTAATTCAAGTAGTTTTTTTTATTTTATTTTCATAACTTCCCTTTTCTTCAATTAGTAACAAAATTAACCAACAATGGCCATGGGTTTTATTATCCTTCAGGCGGTAAGCTATATTTATCTCATTGATGTCTATTTTCAAGTTTAACTGCATTCGTATTATGTAAACTACAAGTTCTTGCACTGGCTTGTTCGTCTCCTTGTTTTCTTATATTACAACAAATATGAGTTTGTCATTCATTCTTTCGGAGTCATAGTGACTTATTATTATTATTATTCGGAAAGGGGTTATACAGGCTTAAACAGTCCTATTTCACTGCGACCTAGTCAGATCTATTGTGATCGCCCCTATATTGATAAAGCTCACTGCCATAGTGACTTAATTGCGTTTTAAGTTTCATAATTTTCATTTTTAAGATTTTCATACTCCTCTATAATGGGTTCAAGATGGTCTTGAATATTTTTCATAATTATTTTCGTTACTGCTTCGGTGATAGTAGCTGTTTTCTTGTCCAATCGTTCATGTATTTTGTCGAACATTTTTTTTATATCCATTTTCGTTTATTTTAAACTTTCTACCAATTTACTTTTAATTTTGTATATGGTATAACTCGTTTACAATTTCGAATGATTTTATTATTTATCTTTAGTTTCGAAGATATAAATGTCAATTTTTAGACTTGACAGCTGTCAGAATGTTACATTTCAAATGTGACACTAACAATTTGAGGTTAAGAATTTCCACTCACATTTGTTATTATTTTGAGCTGCCTCCATCTGTTTGAATACTAATTTATGTACAAAATCCTCAGTGCACTTTTTTTTATGTAGTAAAATTTGGTAAAACTAGTGAAAATTTTTATTGTCTTTATTAAAATAAAATTTTAGTTTTACGGTCCTGGGACCCGAGGAACGAAATTCCTTGCGATATTTTTGTAACTAAAAGTTTTTTTTTAAAAGTTAAAGTTAAAGTTAAAGTGTTTTAAAATTTATTTTTTTATTGATTATATTACTGTATACATCTTGTCACAACAAAAAGCTCAGAACTTCTTTATGTAACTCTCTCTCTCTCTCAAATTTGTTTATATCATGTTATTTTTTATAATTTTTTCAATGCAAAAATATTAAGTAAGGATGTAAATTATTAAATTTCATTTAACAATTTAGGAAAAAAATAATAAACCATATTTTATTTTATCATCACTATCTTCAACTTGTACTAAATCATTTTTACATTCCATTGTTTTGAAGTAAAAAACTTCGTTACAGTATAATTATTTTTAAGTTATAAAATAAATATTAGTGATAATTAACAAAAGTAATGTTGTTATTATTAAAATATCAGATCACATAAATTGTAAACAGCGACATCTATCGACAAAATAACAACATTCGTGCAAGATGTTGTAGTGTTATGTTACAACATAGTGTATATTAGATTTCTATACGTTTACTATATACGGTGGTTTTTTTAAAATTTTAAACACACTATAAAAGCGTCGGAAAAAGCCTTATTACACTTTTTTCGGTCTAACCCCCATCCGCTCAGAGCGTGTAACGCGTAGTACAGAACTTCGTTCCAAAAATCAATTTAGTAATTAACTAAAAATTAAACTTATTAAATAAATCATTTATTATTTTTATGGATACTCTATTTGAATTATATTGTAGTTATCACATACAAAGTAAACGATATTAAAAATATTCAAGCTCTTTACAATATAATGAAACAAACAAATTGATAAAGCAAGAAATGTAAAAATTCTTAATATAAATAGATACGGGTTATGTAAATATTGCAAACTCTATAACAAGTAGCTGCGTGACCTAAACTATAAAATTCTGTCACCTTTACGTAATAATACCAAACACATCGTCCATTCAAAACTTTCTCTAAGGCAACTACGTTTCTAAAATGACTATGTACACATTCATTCAATAGTTTATTAGCTAAAAACGAGAGAGCACGCACCGCGGATAATATATTGTTTACGTACCGTTTTTTACACTGCTTTTTAAAACACCGGCTTATCGGTATTCTCAATTGAACGCATACTGTTATTTTTGTTTAACGATAATTATTAATATTATTATTATTATAAACGTGTGACCAAGTGTAAAAGTATGTGGTGGGTCGCGGTTTTGTTTGTTGTGTGGTTGTTTTATTATTCGAAGAGGCGTTTAAGTTATTTCTCGTCGCGGGGAGTTCGAACGCTACCGCCGGTACCGTTTTTTGGGGAATCTGACAGCTGTCACTTTCGGAAGGGAAAATTTCGTCGAGGCAATCGCGGCGGGATACGAAACGTTCACAGATCAAAGGTACATTCGTTTTATAAAATAACTACCTGTATGCCCGCGGCTCCGTACGCGTTTGATATATTCTTCACTGTGTAATATAATTTTTAAATAAACTTTGGAAAATAATATAATATAATATCCACTGAATCATATTTTTTCACAATTACATAAATATATACTTATCTATATTATATCTTTCTCATAAATTCAAACACTTGCCCGTAATATTGAACATTGAATCGTTTTTTTTTTTTCAAAATTGTTATGTTTTAAACTTTTATGCGGAACCTTAATAATTTTACTAAAATTATTTACTATTTATTAGGCACTAACAGAAAGCAAAGATACTCCTCACAAATTCAAACACCGGTCAGTCAAACTTTACGCGGAACCCTAATTATTAACCATAATAATATTACCCGAAGTAACTTTAGCTATCTACCAAAATAAGTCCCGTTGAAATCGGTCCAGCCGTTCTGAAAATTAGCCGGAACAAACAGACAGACAGGCAAATATTTTAAAAATTGTATTTTCGGTATAGGTAACGTTTATAAATTAAATGTATTTAGTTAAAAATTGTTTTTTTTTTTATATTACAAACAGACATTTCAATTTTATTTATTAATATAAATAGACATTAGTAAAGATATGTTGAAAGATCATTTGTGTAGCTTGTGTTGACATTTTATAAAACGTTTTTGTCATTTTCGTGTTCTGTTTTTGATTGGTTTTTATCATACCATTGTTTTTATTATTTTTATAGACTTATTTTGGTCAAACTACTTCTTCCTAATTTTCTTTTCTTTTAATTATAATAACTTATAATATGCTTGGTGATATATTTCGATTTTAAACCTCTTACATTGGAAAGAGAATATTGATTCAAAAAGTACGTAGATGTTGAAATTATCATTATCTAAATTTTGTAAATAAAATTTTATACATTGTTTGCAATTCGAAATGTGTACATTACTTGGACGTAGTGATATTGTGGTGAATAATTCGTAAATATGAATATTCATGGTCCTACAATGAGAAGGGAAAGCCAGGCAATGACTAAGACGAAACGAAGATGTGACGCTTCTAAGCAAGTACCTGTGACAGTTGACCGAGCATCTTAGAAAATTAGAAAAGTGAAGTTGGCGGGTTGTAGTCAGTTGCGGTAAAATCTCTACCACCATAAGCATGGTGGAAAATCTGTTACGGAGAGCCCGCTTCTATGTTTCGCATTTCGGGTTTAACTAATATAAAAAAACTGTCTAATTTCTGCATCCACTACGCAGAAAAAAAAAAAAATATTTCTAAAATTCCTAACATACGACTACTATGCCATCGTCCCTTTCCTATAACTAGAAGTCAGGTCTCACTTTTCTGCACATAGACAATTTAATGACTTATTTACAGGTACTTTGGTCTTTACCAATATTTGGTGCCAACGTTAGTGCCTCGTGATCCGGAACTCATACGGCAGATAATGGTGCGTGATTTTCACGCCTTTGCCGACCGAGGAGTTCACATTGGATCCGACTGTGATCCATTGTTTGGACGCAATCTTATTATGCTTACTGGTAAGTATTCATTTTATATTTTATCATGTTAACCGAAAGACGTCCACTGCTGGGCATATGCCTTCCCCAAAAATGTCCTTATTGACCATTGGTTTTGCTCCACCCGCATCCAGAGATTCTCGGAAACTTTAATAGGTCGCCGGTCCAACTTATTTAGGGCCTACCCACGCTGCGACTTACGGTAATTGGTGGCCTACTGACACTTTTAGTATGGAAATTCTTCGGAAAATGTCGCTTTTTTTATCGCCATTATTATCTATTGTCTATATTATTCAATACTTTTATTGATATAGCACATCAATAGCTACTAAACCAAAAATAAATAAAGAAAACCGGTAGGAAAACAGAGGTGAAACATTTCTTGAACTGTTTTATCTTTGACTATTTTTTAATATTTAATTAATAATTGGTTAATTGAAATATTTTTTTGCTACCGAACCCGCTGCAAGACTTTAGCCAAGTTACCGCTGTTCATATTCTTGGCATGTCTTTGGCATATTTGTGATAATTAGGTAGCTGTCTTCCAGGTGAGAATTAAAACGATACGCATTTCATTGTAGGTTCCAGTTGGCGTTCGATGCGCGTATCTCTCTCTCCGGCGTTCAGTGGTGCACGTTGCCGTGGTATGGCGCCGCTAATGGCGGACACAGCTCGTACGGTCGCCCAACACTTAACAAAGCTCATTACTCACGAACAACTTATTGACATGAATATTGTAAGTGCACTTGTCTTATTTTTCATTTCATACTGTCATAGTAGAATGTTTCCCTTAGAGAGAAAAATATTATTTTCTGGAGACATAAAAGCTAAACTTTTATCAATAAAATAGTATAATTATACAGACATTAATTAGTCAATTATATGACTTTAAATGGTTACTTGTAAAAATGTAAATATCATTTTAATATTGTATATGGTTGTAAATTACACGTTTAGTATTCCTTAGGATAATGGACTAATGGAACGGTAAATTAAGTGTGGCTGTAATGTTGAAGCATTTATGGCTCAGTGATCAAATATCACATCGATGGAAGTAGGTTTGAAACCACCTATCCAACCCAATAATAATCCTAATCCTTCAGTGAAGGTAAACATCGCTAGGAAACCATAGCATGGTGGTAGGTTATTTTCTAACAATGCGCGCCTAAGTAACTACCACCCTCGAGTTTGAAAACCGGTCGCAAAATACTAATAGGTGTGTTCCGGCAGCATAACTTTTGAAGTCAGTGTCTCTTGGCTTAGTGTGTTTAACTGTTTACCATCCTGGACCACATAGTCGCTTGATATCACGTGATATTGTGTTCAAAGTGTACACTTAAAAAAAAACGGTGTTCAGATAACGATGGCGTACGTCAATGACGTCATAGCGTCCTGCGCTTTTGGCTTCGCTGTAAACTCTCTGGAAGACCCATTCAACTGCATCTTCAGACTGGGACAGAAGGCGATAGTACAAGACACGACGCAAGTCATGAAATTCTTCGGTTACGAGAATATGAAATCAGTGATGAAGGTAAATAACCCTGTAACACATTTATATATTTTACTAGCTGCACCCACGGCTTTGCCCACATTAAATTAAAGTGATTTGTAGCTTATAATTTGCCTTCTTGATTAAATTCCTTATTTTACATTATTAGGAGTGAAATTTAGTAAAATTAGAAAAATCTAATGCCAAAATTTAAAGTTTGTAGGCCCAGCGGTATAGGCTCTGCGTTGATAAATCAGGCCAAGTAATTTATATGTATTTATATTTTTTTTTTATAGATTTTTAAAGAAAGAGATAAAATGTTTCTTTGATTTACGCACATCATCTGTAATGACTAGTCATTCATTAGCCTTCCTTTGGGATGTCTCCGGTCTGGTCAAATTATGTTCGCCTAGGTAGATCTTTACCGATTTTCGACCAGTCAGCAATATTCTCATATTGTCTTGTCAATTTCAGATGCTGAATGTTAAAATTATTTCGACTCAAGATGCGGACCAATTTTCTCACCTCTTTAAATCTGCTTTGAAGGCGCGAAGAGAAAATCTCGTCGAACCGAGACCTGACTTCATTCAAATATTAGTAGACGCTGCACAAGGTAATATTAGTTTCTGAAATACTAACTTCTGCCCGCAATTTTACCCGCGTTCACTTCAAAATTTGGTCCAGAGAAAACTGTGCCATTGGTAATTATTCGTGGGAGATATATCAGAGAAATATACCATCGCGAAGTTTTCTCTGTTTGTAGTGTTTTTAAGTAAAGACAATTCTCTAGTACCATTTAGACATCATTTAGATCGACCTATATCTTAAAGTTTATCTTAAAGTTTATCCATAGAGAGCAGTTTAACCTAACTATCAACGTAGTTAAGTTATTACAATTTATTTTTTTAAACACTTAACCGCTTTATGTAAATTTAATGTAATCGCCTAATAATAAGCTTCAGTATTATCAATAAAGAAAATGGATAGGTACAGTTTTTCTTGAAATTTTCATAAAATGATTATGTTGGAATTTCAACCAGTGGGCGAATATTTATAAAGGAGTTATCTATTGAAGTGTCTGTGCGTAATGACAATTTTTTTTTACTAAATAGATATGCATGTATATATTATATCTATACCAAAAATACAATTTTTAAAATTTTTGTCCGGGTAATATCCGGAGCTGCTTCACGGATTTTTACCAGTTTTTTTTTTTGTAGATGGCTGAAGCTACTCCGCGTAACTTAGGGTACTTTTAATATTCGAAAATAATATAGTTCCGGGTAAGTTTTACTGACAGGTATTTGAATTTGTGAGCAATTTTTTTGCAATTTTTTTTACATATTTTTCAATAAGTTGAAATAAAATAAAAAAGGTTTAAAAGTTATATTCCGTCAATGATGTAATTTATTTATTAAGGTTCACTTATTATCTTACTCAAGAGCCTTATTATTAATTTTAAATTTTGGTGTATAAATTTATGTACTTTTTGAATTTTAAAATAAAGGGACTTTCTTAGAGCCTTATTTATAATTAAACTATAGAGAACTATTAAGATGTAAATGAATACACTTCACAAGAAATTACAATATGCTAAGACTTTCTAATTCAGAATCTTATAAGGGATAAATAATTTCATAAATAAGTTTTGGGTGTTAATTTTGTACGACAGAAAATTATATTAATTTTTTTACTTAAAATCAACTTAGATAATTTTCTATTCTAGTGGGATGTTTGAGTTTTACTTCTAATTTGTGCATTTCCATTTAAGACTATATAATGCCAAAAATAAGGTATGCTATTTTATTAAGTGTACCCAACAAACAGTCATAAATAATTTTATAGAAAGAAGTTATTTGTATATGTAGCGGATCCACTAAACCGCGCTACTGGTCAATCTACTATCCTTAGTAAAAAGGACAGTTCAAACGCTCCTTCAGAGATAAGACTCATTAAAGGTACAATGAACTTGCGATTCGCCCCTTTCAACATGGCTGCATGCGACAACCAATCAGAGGTCAACTCAGGCGCATGTCGAACTATTGTTGTGTTTCTGTTCCGTTTTACCCTCGAATAATAATAATAATAGCCTTATTTATTCCATGCAAAAAAAAAACATAAATTAAATATTATAACACAAAACTAAACTATCATTTTTGAATGGACCCCTCTTCAGGTAAAAGCCTCCTCCGAGATGTACCATGTTTCTTAACCTTTGGTGGTGTTTAGCCAATCAGGGCCGAAAATATTACTATTTCATCGGCCCATCTAGCATGCGGGCGGCCTCTCGCTCTCTTTCCTCGCGGCCCTGACCACTCTACCGATCTATGAGTCCATCTATTGTCATTGTATCTAGCCACGTGACCTGCCCATTTCCATTTTCTTTGTAGCGCGAAAATTAATGCATCTATTACTTTTGATTCCTTGCGGATATCCGTATTTCTCACCTTGCCTTCAAGTTTTAAACCCATGGTACTTCTTTCCATCTCTATTTTCCTCGAATAATATACAAAATTTTATATAATCTAGTATTCAGATTCTAGACCACATAACACGCACACTATATATACAAATAGATCTAACTATATTGTGATAGTAGAAAGACAGGAAGCGAGATTCCAGGAGTGAATTCGAATTTTTAGCGATCCTTAATCTAAGCTAATAAATAAAATTGAAGTGTCTGTTTGTACTATAAAAATAACAACTTTTCACTAAATACATATCAATGTATACACGGTACCAATAATACCAAAAATACATTTTTATGTATTTTATTTTTGCGCATTTGTCGGTCTGTCCGTTGAACGGCTGGACAGATTTTGAAGTTTTTTTGAAGATTTTGAAGATTGGCAGATAGCCAAAATGACTCCGCGTAACTTAGATTACTTTTATTTTCGATAATAATTAGGGCTCCGCGCATTAAAAAAATTAAAACTCATGAAATTCTGAATACCATAAGATCCGATTCACTGGCAGTTTTACTGGCAGGTTTTTGAATTTGTGAGAAATATGTTTGCTTCCTCTTTGTACCGATAAAGTTATATGAAAAAAATAGGGTTCCTCGTAACAAAATAAAATTGTAAACAAAATACGATTCAATGTGCAGTACCAGGAAAACATTATTTTTCAATGTTTATTTGATAAAAAAAAAAACTATACTAAGCAGTGAAGAAACTATAAATGCGGCTAGAGCCGTGGGCACACAGTTAGTATAACATAAAATAAGTTGTACAAAATGGGACGGCCACCACATAAGTGCGGAAACCCAACCGAAGTTTAATTGTTCTATGTTAGAACTAGATGCGCAATGAAACTGAATAATTCCTGCGTGTTTCTTGATGTTTAAATAGATAGTTTAAAAGTAATAATAGCTCTTATAATCCATCTTCTCCTGGTATTCACAGGCAAGGCGAAGGACTATGACGATGAAGAAAACAATAATAACAAAGGGACAAAGGGAACTGAAAGTACGCTTAGTTATTTACTAGAAATAAGATCATATTTCAATTAAAAGACAACAAAAGATAATCATATAATCTCATATCATATATATCATTATCATTTTAAGCGTTAACCCCAAAAAATCTTAAGTCAGTTCAAAACAATCAAAAACCTTCAGGCAGTGATTCAAGACGTGCTTCGATGTCCAACTGAAGAAGCTCTCTCACCCACTAACAGCCAATACAATGAGTCTTCTTACAATAGCAACACAATACGCACTACACATTCGAGTTTTTATTTATACTTTGATAATTGTGTTTAAACGATGATTAAATTCTGACGAGACATACATAATTCCTTGAAAAGACTAGAAAAATAACTTATATTCGTGGCTGTAATCAATTGGAAACAAACAACGTTACGCCATAGGTTCAGTAAGGAACCTTTTTATCTTTTAAAAATAAAACAGATAGACCAAGTCCAGTCCAAGACCAACCCAAGTCTAGGCTCATACTATTCTGATGCTTTTGTGCAAATATCCATTTTTGGCGACTGCCTTAAACGCTCATCACACAAACCCAATGAAGCTAGCTATAAAGGCCCTTTATATCAACAGCATAATTAGTTTGAAATAAACAAAATCAAAGAAGGTTTATGGTAATCCCTATAATTTCGTTTCTTAAGACATTCTAAAAGCAAAATGGCTTTAGGCTCATTCACTAGCACCTCTTCATAAGCCAAGTAAACTTGAAGCAAAAAGAAGAAATTTGCGAAATTGAATTGTGATGTAAAAACTCGACTCTATTCATCATTCATCATTTCTAGGGTTCACAGACGATGATCTAGTTGCCCAGGCGGTGTTATTTTACGTAGCCGGTTACGATACTACAGCGAATTTGATCAATTACTTCCTCTACGAAATGGCAGCCAACCCACAAGTCCAGGACAAACTGTACGAGGAACTTGGAAAGTTACCAGGAGATGATACCATTGAAAATGTATACGAAACAGTCCAAGGCCTGGAGTATCTGGATATGTGCGTTTGTGGTTAGTAGTTTCAATTAATATTAAGAAATATATATTATTTGTTGACAGTTTTAGCTTTAGTTTAGCTCCTCTCAGCTAAGTAAAATGAAATTAGAACATCCAAAAACTTTCGTTTTGTCTTATATCTCCAAATAAATTCCATTTATTCGGCATTCTCATAATATTGGACATAAAACCTGAAATATCAAGAAATATCTTTCAAGTCTCATTACAAAAATGTATTTATATAGTTTGCGTATCGTTTTTCAACATCAATTGACTTTAATTAATGCACATTGTTCTCTTCTTTGCATGTTTAATGGCAATCTACGATTAACATACGCAACTCTGCCAGTGTCATGTGATAAGTTATTTATTCAATGTTATGGCAACGTTTCTAAGCTCTTGTGCCTCGTCTTACTAGAAGCTTGTATCGGGCTTTCATGACACATCATAATAAACGTTTCGCGTCGTTATTTCCAATACACTTTAATTTTATTTTTTTATTTTTTTAAAGTGGGATATACATTTATCAATACACTTCACCTGTGCATAATAACTAAACTATATATGTTAAAACGCCATCAAACTTACACAATATAGGGTCAAATACGCAAGATAATGGATTAAAGACAATAGCTGCTACATGACAGACTGAGATCCTGCCAAAACCACCATTGCTGTTATTAGTTTTTATCGTGTACCATTCATGGTAATTTTATCTAATATGGTAACATTTCGCAGAGGTGTTACGACTGTGGCCATTGGTCGGTTCATCGGACAGAAGATCGGTCGCTACTTATGATTTCGGTCCGACGCATCCAACCAGCAAACACAGCCTTGTCGTGAGTTATTTTTATTAATCTTACATGTACTAATTAAACTAATACTCATTAATAAACGTTATGTTCGCGTGCGTGTTTGCGTACGGCAACTTGTATGCGTGCTCATATCTATTTATACATATTTGTGTTTCGTTTATATTTTACCACGATGTAGTTTATTTTCTTTATATTTCTTGGTACAGACGAGAGTAAAATTTCAAAATCACAATCAATCACGCAATGACCGTCAGATATCCTGACACTATGCCTTACGATTTTTAATATCATAAAACTGGTAGAAGTTCGTAGTGTGAGATACACAGAGACGAAAACTATAAGTACACAGTGTACTTTTTGAATGAAGAATTATTCTTTCTCTTGGTTGTACAGATTTGTTTTAAGAAGCGTGCGCATATTCTGAGAAAGTGGGTCGCAGATATATTATTTAGAGATATATTTCTTGTTCCGTCTCTCATATCTATATAGCCCTAACTAATAATTTGCCTTACGGGTTAAACTAAAGCTTGACAAGGAAGTTTCACTTCTACACATGTAGTCTGTACAGGTGCTCTTTTTATACTGATATATTTATAATAACTTTAATAATATTAAGTGAATTTTAGTATGGAAAGTTGAATAAGCAGCAGATAGTATGTTTTGCAGTGTGTAAAGTGATAATTTTAAGAATGATATTCCAGGCCCCAGCTGGTATACACGTCTGGATTCCAATATATTCGATACACAGAGACGAGAAGTATTGGCCGGAGCCGAATAAATGCGTGCCCGAACGATTCGCTCCGGATAAGAAAGGTGATATAGTTCCTTACACTTATATACCGTTTGGAACGGGACCGAGGCATTGCATTGGTGAGTTTTGATTCTGCTTTACGACTTTAATTTGTTTGCCATTTAACAATTGCACTACATCTCTCATAACTGTGACGTCGCTTGACCTACAGGCCTGACTGTGATGAAGCCAGTGGCTCTGCAATGAGGGAGGAATTGTAGCGATCATGACCTCCCCAAAATTGTATACCTGGAATTGATAAATCTCTTAAAAATAACAAAAATACGGAAGTTTTAAATAAATGACTAAACTCTTGCTTAAAACGTCTAAACGTAAAAAAACAGCAAAATCAAAAATTAATAGGTACTATTTAGAATCATAATTATTAAATGCGTGAAAATCGGTAAAGAATGTAGCTCAATTAATAGTAGCAAAGAATTGCCCACAAACAAAAATGCTCACATTGATTACAATTATTACTATAAATAAGTAAGAAAATTTGTAAAGTTAGTAAATATTTCTAAACAAAAATAAGTCGGTGAAGTCGCCGAATGAATGCTACTAAAAACCAAATTAGCTGAACAATTCAAATTAATACTTTTCTACGTTTTCTTTCGGCAAACTTTATTATATCATTCGTAGCTGAAGGCGATTTTATTTACTGATTTTCTGATCGTATAGACAATATTCACAAGGCTGGTAAAAACTCTAAATTTGAGAGTTTAGCGTGTGGCCTAAAAATCTAACCGAGATTTTAATTTTTGCTCACATTCAACCTTCCCCTCCGTCTAACACGTGGACCTGATATTAATGATACGGCGGTAGTTACAGCCCTATGTTTAGATCTTTAAGGATGTTCCAGCAGTATAATTTGAAAGTAAGGTCTTGTTAGTTTAGCTTGTCCAGTCACTTAACATTGTTTATTTAGATTTGCTACTTTTTTTAAATGGAAGATAGGTGAACAATAGGAAACGGTCTACTGTCATACTATTTCCCTTTAAGAAATTAAATTAGTTTTAGTTAGTTTTTTAATAGTGATTATGCGTGTCCAACTACCAGGCTCAAGGTTCGCAATGCTCGCAGCTAAAGTATTCCTGGTGAGGTTCCTCAGGATGTACAGGACTCGGTTGCCGTCAGGTCGTACCGCTTCGCGACTCTCACCAAGGGCGTTTATCCTCCGCCCCGCTGATGGATACCACCTTGTTGTTGAACCTAGATGCTAAATAATTAATAAATAAACATTGTAGTAAATATTCCTTTCTTCTTTTAATGCGATGACATTATTTCCGCGACTTATTTTTACCTTAAATCCTTTTTTTTTATATTTTAGGCTTTGAACGTTGTGATGTGGTAGAGGATGTAGTAACAGATATAGAGAAAGGAATACTTAATTGGTTATGGCATGCAGGAAGAATGGATGAAAAAAGATTGTAAAAACAAATTTTACAAAGCTTGGTGACTGGGTGAGGGTAAGGTTCGCCATAGGCGAACGTATCTCGACCGGATCGATATTATTAATATTATTAAATTTAACTGACATATGTATAGCCATACGTATAATATAAAATGACATGCTACAGAATTGTGGTTATTAGGAAATCTTAAAAAAATCACAAACGCAGTTTCTATCTAGACCTAACGCGGATGAAGTCGCGAGCAAAAACTAGCTATTTATATATAACCTATGGTTACGCCATCTATAGGCGGTTTGTGTAGGGTTGCTGTTGATTTGCTGTACCGTTGAGTGGTGGCGCTGTAGTACCTTAGCTGGACTACTGCGCCGACCCGACGGTCGAGTCATTAGTGAGCCGTGACAGTTAAATTGTGTATTTGAATTCGAACACCTCCGCTACAAATATTGTTTTACCGCAAATCCGCGCTATTGCAGCTGCACGCTTTTTAATATTATATACGCTTTACGTGAAAGTGAGTTCGAGAAACCGTCCTGGACACTATACGCTGGCAGAGGGAACGGTTGCCGCTACCATCGGTGAGTAGATTGCTGCAACTCCTTTTCACAACCGCATCGCTTAGGCTAGATTGCCCCCCAAAACCGCTCCTAGGGCTATTTACACGCCCTAGGATCTCCTATACATAAATTTTGGTCCTTACGAGCTTGGATTTCCAGCAAATTTACTATTTTTTTACGCATTTTTGTTGCCGAGTTATTGTGCAACATTTTTCCTACACATACCCGCCATTTGTTTACAATCCTAATTATTGCCGCTTTTTCCTAATTTAATTATAATTGTCATATCTATAATGGAAAATACTCTTAAAAAGTTAATAGCGAAGAAAGAGAGGTTATTTGCTAAACTAAATGTGTTGTTTGAGAAATCAAAAAATATATCCAACTTTGATTCTAGAGTCAATGAAAACTTTATGACAGATTCGGAAACGGTTGACAGTGATCGTCAAAATTTCGAATCAATATTGGACAGTATCAATGATATAGCTTTAGCACGGAACGCTGATAGTCAGCCAGATTACAGAAGCCTGGATGCGTATGAGGAATTATTTTCTCAGGTTATTCGCGTTAGAAATAAAATTAATAACCCAAAAAGTTTATCAGCCCGACAAGCAATTAACGCTAATCCTTGTCAGATTTCAATACCGCCTATCCAATTAAAAGAATTTGATGGTTCCATGGAAAACTGGACTGCGTTTTATGAATCTTTTAAAACAAATATACACGAAAATGAGTCACTTTCTGACTCCCAAAAGGTACAGTACCTCATGGGTAAACTAACGCATAACGCCTTAAGGTCAACCGCGGGAATATTACCAAACGGCGACACCTATAAAATAATATGGGAAAATCTTGTCAATAAATATCAAGATACACGCGCCTTAGGTACCCATTATTTAAATAATATTCTTGATATAAAGGCCTGTACACATACCGCCGCTAGCCTTGATTCTTTCGTGGAGAAATATTCTTCATCGGTCGCTGCACTAAAATCGCTAAAAATTACGGATTTAACAGATTTCATACTTTTACATTGCGCTTTACGTAAATTGGACATTCAAACGGCACAGGCCTTCGAAATGTCAGTAAGAGGAGAAAATATTACTTCTACAAAAAAATTGATAACTTTTATTCAAGAACAAGTGAAAGTCTTGAACCGGGCTAATTCTAACATTAATAAAATGCCCTTAACATCAGGACCGCGCAATACGCCGCGATCACAAACTAATTATAAGTCATTTGTTTCAAATAGTAATCCTTACGAATCGACCCGTCCCGCAATTAATAATAATAAAATAAATGTAACATCCGCTAAGTACAATATTTCATCTCCTCATACTAAGTGTTTTTTATGCAAACAAACAAGCCATTCACAACTGTACAACTGTGTACAATTTAAAAATATTATTTCACCGCAAGAGAAGTTTCAATTTATTAAGTCACATAATGGTTGTGTAAATTGTTTAAGCCTAACACATTCTGTGACGGCATGTAAATCGCGCTTAAAATGCAAACAGTGTTATAAAACTCATCATAGTTTGCTATGTTTTAGAAAATTACCTCACATCAATGAACAAATTGAAAATAAAAATATCCCTAATACCGACGATACGCAAGCGCGAGCGCAAGTCACGTCGCCTGCGTCCCCTACCACGCGTCTTGATGTTTCCCGTACCACGTTATCGCATAACGCCGAAGTAAAATCTAGTAATCATATATTATTGGCCACCGCTCAAGTATATGCGCATTGCGATAATGGTGAACGAAAGGTAGTTCGATGTTTAATTGATAACGGTTCACAAAATAATTTAATAACCACAGAGTGTTGTAAATTACTTAACATTCCGATTATTCCTTTGAGCAACTCTTATATTAAAGGAGTTGGATTGACATCGCGACCAGTCCATGGATACGTTTATTTAGACATTGAATCTCGAGTTTCGCCAAATAAGTATAAAATTCATGCTCTGGTGGTCGATCGCATTACTGATCAATTGCCCGCTAATTATATAAATTCAAGTAATTTGCAACATATAAGTAATCTACCGCTTGCAGATTCCAACTGGAACGTACCAGGTGGAATTGACCTAGTGATAGGTGTTCAACTTTTTCCATACATTTATTTAGGTAACCGATTAGATATTGGTACACACGGTCCTATCGCAGTCGAGAGTACGTTAGGAGTTATTTTACTAGGTGATGTGCGTTATGACGGCACATCGGATGATGTGCGTTATAGTGGCACATCGGATGATGTTCGTTATAGTGGCACATCAGATAATGTGCGTTATAGTGGCACTTCTTTTATTATAAATAATAATCACTTTAGTTTGTGACTATCGAGTACAACCTATATTCACCCGCATACTTCAAATACCAAAAATGTTCACCCGCTTACTTCAAATACAAAAAATATTCTCCCGCTTGCTTCAAACACAGAAAATATTCACCCGCTTATTGTAAGTACAGAAAATATTAATTCGCGCAATTCTGATATTAAAATTCTTCAATCCGCTTTGACTTTAAATAAATCCTTCATTTCTATGGGACATAAAGATATTGAGTCGTGCCTCCATAAATTTTGGGAATTGGAGGAAATTCCCGCAGTACGTTTACTTAGTCCTGAGGAAACGGAGTGCGAAAATAAATATATTTCTACGACTATCCGCAGTAGTGATGGTCGATATATGGTTGATTTACCTTTTTGTAAAAACCCGATTGATCTGGGCAACTCTCGTGCCGTTGCTCACCGCCGCTTCCTTGCACTCGAACGTAAGTTCAATAGGCTTCCATCGCTTCGAGATGATTATAATAATGTAATAACTGAGTATATTAATAATGGGTATTTAACCGAACTTAACGCCGCTTCCAATGAAACCGACGAGGGTTATTATATACCGCATCACGCAGTAGTCCGCACAGACAAGGCTACTACAAAGTTACGCGTAGTCCTTGATGCTAGCGCTAAAACTTCTAGTGGATTGTCACTTAATGACGTTCTTCACACCGGTCCTAATTTACAGGCGGATTTATTTCTGTTATTACTCCGTTTTCGCTTATTTCCTGTTGCACTATGCGCCGACGTGAAACAGATGTACTTACGCATTAGAGTAACACCTAATCACCAAAAATACTTAAAAATATTTTACCGCTATCATAATAACGAGAAACTGCGTACTTTTGCGTTCAATTGCCTTCCTTTCGGCTTAAAATCTTCACCTTACTTAGCCATGCGTACTGTACGGCAGTTAGCATCTGACGAAGGTCATCAGTTTCCAGAGGCCGCTCGTATCGCTGAATCCCAATTATATATGGATGATTTAGTCACCTCAGTTCCTGAAGAGGGTTCGGCATTCATCTTATCAAAGGAGTTAATTGAACTATTTAAAGTTGGAGGTTTTGATTTAGTTAAATGGGCAAGTAACTCTAACGCATTTATGGAAACTATACCAGATTCTCACCGTTCTTCTGTTAGCTTTTCTGATAATAATGATAATTACAACGCAATGAAAGTTTTAGGTCTTTCTTGGCTTCCCGCTAACGATTCATTTATTATTACAAATTCGGACGCTAATGAGAAATGTACGAAGCGGACGATTTTGTCTTTTATTGCCCGCTTGTTTGATGTACTTGGTTTAATAGCTCCAATTATATTGTTTGCTAAATTACTAATTAAAGAACTCTGGCATTCTAAAATAGAATGGGATGATGCACCTCCAGATAGTATAATTTACCGTTATTCATCTTTAGTCAAAGAACTTCCGCTACTTTCAACTATAAGTATACCGCGTCATATTGGTGTTACTAAAGACTGTGAAGTAAACATTGTTGCATTCTGCGATGCGAGTTTAAATGCCTATGGTTGTGTTGTTTACTTACACATCACAGATTCCATAGGAAATATTACCTTCAGATTGTTGTGTTCAAAATCTAAAGTTTCGCCTGTAAAAATTACCACCTTAGCTCGTCTTGAGCTTTGTGCCGCTTTAGTTTTATCTAAATTAGTAAAAACTGTTTACAACGCTTATAATTCTCTTCATCCTATAAATGCTATATACGCCTTTTCTGATTCGACAGTTGCTCTGTCATGGATTCATTCTTCACCACACAGATGGTCAATCTTTGTAGGTAACCGCGTTGCTCAAATTCAGGAAAATATATTGCCTGACCGCTTTTTTCACATCAACGGTATGGACAACCCTAGCGATTGTGTTTCGCGGGGTCTTTTACCGTCCCAAATAATTAATCACCCGCTCTGGTGGCAAGGTCCTTCTTGGGCTTGTTCCCCTATTTCGCAGTGGCCTATTACTCCTTTTATTCCCTCACAATATGATGAGTTACCGGAAATTAAAAAATCAGTTACACTTACCGCTCTAACAGTCGTTGAAGATTCTCCTTTATACGAACTTGCGTTAAAAGTTTCATCATGGTCGAAATTACTTCGATGTATTGTTTATGTTCTTCGCTTTATGAAGAAACTCCCGCGATCTCCATTTATTACAACATATGATTTAAATCAAGCTGAAAAGGTTATTATTTGTGCTCTTCAAGCAAAATATTTTCCCTAAGACATTGCAATAATTAAAAAAGGCGACTTACCTTGTAAAAACCTTCGTAAACTTAGTCCATTTTTAGACGAAAATGGAATTTTACGTATACAAGGTAGGCTGTCAAATTCAGATTTACCTTTTGAAGCGCAACATCCCGCTTTACTTCCAAAGAGTGATCACATAATAAATCTAATTGTAGATTATTATCACATTACAAACTTGCATGCGGGTTCAGACCTGTTAATGTCTATTATTCGGCAACGCTTTTGGATTTTATCCGCTAGAAATATTATCAGGAGAAGAGTACATATGTGTAAGGCATGTTTTCGCGTATCACCCTCTCATCCAACGCCAAAAATGGCTGATCTCCCGTCTAGCCGTGTCATGGAAGCCAAAGCCTTCGTACATACCGGCGTAGACTATGCTGGTCCGCTGAAAATAACACTCTCACGCAGACGTGGTCAGCATTCTCAAAAGGCATATATTTGTCTTTTCGTGTGTTTAACAACAAAAGCTGTCCATATCGAGTTGGTGTCGGATCTGACTTCAGATTCCTTTCTCGCCGCTTTTCAACGCTTTATTTCTCGCCGCGGCCCAGTTTCATATATATACTCTGATAATGGTACTAATTTTATTGGCGCAAAGGCCAAATTAGATGAACTTTACAAATTTTTAATATCAAAAGATTTTCGATCCTCTTGGAATAATGAATTGACTAAACATCGAATTATTTGGAAAATGATTCCACCCCGCGCCCCACATTTTGGAGGATTGTGGGAATCGAATATTAAAAGTATTAAAACGCATTTGTATAGAGTGATAGGCACACAAATTCTTACGTATGAGGAGTTGTTAACGGTATTAAACCAAATTGAATGCCTCATGAATTCAAGACCTTTGTGCGTCTTATCATCTGATCCAAATTCTGAAATACTTACACCCGCGCATTTTCTGATGTCAACTCCTTTACAATTCTTACCCGCTTCGGAGTTGCCTGACGACCGCATAACCCTAACCAACCGCAAAAAAAACTGTTAGATAACTTAGTTAACTCGTATTGGAAAAAATGGAGGTTAGAGTACTTGCATACTCTGCAAGTTAGACAGAAGTGGTGTACGCCCGAAAATCCTATTACGGTTGGAACGATAGTATTAGTTCACCAGGATGATATTTCCCCGCTTCGCTGGCCCACAGGCGTTATAACCGAAGTTTATCCTGGGGCCGATGGTGTTGTACGAGTTGCGCTTATTAAGACAAAATCAGGCATTTTAAAACGACCCGTGCTAAAACTATATCCGTTACCGCTTAAAGAAAATACCGCAAATTAAAGATTATTTCAACCGCTTCATTTCAATTTACGCTACCACTTTAATTAAACTTATTAGGAACATCAAATAACTCATTATTCATCCGCTTTCCATAATAAGCTCCCGCTTTAAAATTAGTCCTCTGTTCCTACTCTCCCTTATTCCTTTGTTGAAAGTCCTGGGTTCTTTCAAGGGGGGGAGGATGGTTACGCCATCTATAGGCGGTTTGTGTAGGGTTGCTGGTGATTTGCTGTACCGTTGAGTGGTGGCGCTGTAGTACCTTAGCTGGACTACTGCGCCGACCCGACGGTCGAGTCATTAGTGAGCCGTGACAGTTAAATTGTGTACTTGAATTCGAACACCTCCGCTACAAATATTGTTTTACCGCAAACCCGCGCTATTGCAGCTGCACGCTTTTTAATATTATATACGCTTTACGTGAAAGTGAGTTCGAGAAACCGTCCTGGACACTATACGCTGGCAGAGGGAACGGTTGCCGCCACAATCGGTGAGTAGATTGCTGCAACTCCTTTTCACAACCGCATCGCTTAGGCTAGATTGCCCCCCAAAACCGCTCCTAGGGCTATTTACACGCCCTAGGATCTCCTATACAACCTAAAATATATATAACACAAAATCAAAGCGTACTTATGTACGTATTATGCACTGGACATGGACACTTTACTATGTTTGAGGAACCGGTAATACCGAATGATGTGAGCAATGTATGTAAATATTCCTGCATGCTACGATCACATCAACGAGATTCGATGAGGGATCCCTTTATAACGATCGGTGTATCCAAAGTTCGACCACAAGACGAACTCTTAAGTTAATTTGAAGTATCACAAAAAACGCGAAGTTGGTCATATGTTTTCTTCATTCTTCATTTTGGTAACCCTTGTGCTAGTTACCTCTTTCCGGCTGAGTGCCTTCAGCACTCGCCCCCAAAGTCACAGTGAAGCTGTAAATGCCCTTCCGATCTACAGCTATAGCTAGTTTAGAAAAAAAAATCTTCATTCTTGCGTGCTCATAACTTTTTCATAGACTAAAACTATAATAGAAGAGAATCATGTAAATATGTTCAGTGATTCTCGAGTTATAATCCAAGTACTGGACAGGCAGCAAAACGCTACTTTATATTAAGTTCTATGATAAACTACCTCTATTGCGTCGGTAATTAACAAACTTCGCATGATTTAGCGCGAAAATGAACATTTCTTGGGATAACACGACACGAATATTTGGCCACCAATATGGCTATGTCATTATAAATTCTAACTTCGAACGTAAACTTTTATTCTCTACATTTTTAATTATTGACGATTTATCGATACTAAATTGATTTAAAATTATTATTGAAACTTGAAATTGAACGGTTTAAAATTAAATGAAGATAGCAAAAAGAAAAGATTCTTTATTTCCATATCACTTAACCTTGAAGCGATGATGGAGCAGCGGGTAGTGCGGCGTCAATCGACGCGGGTTCGATCCCCAACTATCCGACTCTAAAATCGGCCTGAGCTTTCGGTGAAGGAAAACATCGTGAGGAACGCATAGCATGGTGGTAGGGCATTTTCTAATGATGCCAGCCTGGTTAGCTACCACCCTCAAGTTTGAAAACCGGTCGCCAAATACCAATTGTACTGTTCCGGCAGCATCACTTGAGAACTAGTACCTCTAGGCTTAGTGTGTTTACCATCCTGGACTACATCGTCACTTAACATCGGGTGAGATTGTGGTCAAAGCACTGAGCAAAAAAAAAAAACATTAAAACATATATTTACGAGCGAAACTTGCTGCATATATTAACTTTTATTTTTAACAATAATACATCGCATTATTAATTATCTTTAAAACACTAAGTTTTTTATTTAAAGTAATGTAAGAATTGCACATAAATAAGGTTATACAAAATGTTGAAAATTATTGTTTTTTTTTTTATCTGGGTTTTGAGCAAAATGATTGCACTTCGTATGATGTCAAAAAAAGTACAGTCGAAGAACAATGACGACCACCGCTAGATGAGAATCTACAATCGCGATCATCATGCTGACCTACACCAACCTTTTTTTTTTTTTTTTTTTTTTTTTTTCGAGGGGAATGCATTTACGCACTAGCCGTCCAGCCAGATCTGATAGGGACCCCTCCCTTCCAGATCTGGCTGAAACGAAACGAAGATGTGTGACAGTCTCTCGCACGAAAGCGCGAGAGGCTGTCACACAGGATTAGTGTGGGACTCGCAGCGATAAGCGCCGTTGGTCACTACCCACTAAACCCCCCGGCACCTCCCGCCACATAATTGGAGCAAACACGGGATCGCTATGCATGCACCGCGAGACCTACACCAACCTGGCTAAGTGGTAAATAACTTTACGTAGCTGTGGATATATACTTACCGTACACATTCCGGGTCCTCTCCGGTAGCGACCTAAGACATTCTCATGCACCCCCAACGGAAAAGGCTCTTGCAGCCACTACTAGCGCAAAACAGTGACACTGCATCACAATGTACATTTGATTGATTGAACCGAAAGACGTCCATTACTGGACATAGGTCTTCTTCAAATATAGCGGAATTGCCATAATCGCCACGCTTGGCTGGTGGGTTGGCGATCGCAGTAGGTGTTTGTGGTTCTCAGAGGATGCTGCCCATCCCCTGATTTATCCCTTAGTCGCCTTTTACGACAACCACGGGAAGATATATGGTCATACTATTCTTAGCCGACACCACGCAGCACATACATTCCTGCATATCACACGCAGGTACACAAATTCAATAAAGGTTCATTTTTATCTTTTTGTAAAAACCGTAGGATTTAACTTGGGGAAGTTCTGCGGCTGTTATGCCTGTGATGTCTTCCGGTCAGCAGCGTGTCAGATTGAAAAAATTTCTTACTGAACACACGAAATCCCACTTCAGAAGAAGTATCGTAACTCAAAAACGCTGCATGATAATTAACGCTTCTAAAGACTTCATAAAACAATACACCAGCAATGAGCTATACATCTCCATTATTACATTTTAATTAACGACACGACCCACAATTATGCTGCAAATGATTAGCGAGAAGAACGCTCCTAGATGAGATGTTTTGTCCGTAATAAACATCGTGAAATTGCCTTCATTACGGAATAAACAATAGCAAAACCTGTCCACACTATTGTATTATTATTATCTGTTTTAATTGTAAAGTAATTTAGTGACTATTAATATAATTAATTATGTTTTATCTTTATCTATATTTTTAGTAAAATAATTTATTGCAAAGGCTAAGTTTTTATTATTTTACGTTAGAAATTTTATAACCAAATACCATATTCACGGGTTAATACCATATCATACCATAGTAGTATGAATTTAAAAATAGAATTATTTATTGATATTACAAAATGATTTTTATAAACAAGATGGCGTCGCGTCGATTAGGTTCGGAAGCTAAAGTTTTTGTGCTATTACTATTTTGTATTTTATAATTTCTACTGGTGCTCAGCATGTTTCAACATTGTCCATAATATTTGAATATAACAGTGTTTAAAGTACCTATTACAAATGTTTTATTATTCTAAGATCTCTAAAATTTACATATAACAATATCTACAATTCAGAGTAAATTAATTGATAAATAAAAACATCATTTATATCGGTCGAGGAAGCTAAACCGTGCCAGCGAGGGGATCGACAGCCGACACTGCGAGCCGCACTCGACTGCGTTTGAACTTTAATTAAACTGTCAGCCACTATGATTGGATGTCCGATGCACCGTTTACGTGAAAAAATATAAACAGAATTATTAGCACTACTCATAAGCGGGGGAATAGGTATACTTTTCAACAGCATGATTGTTCATTTGTTTTGTAATAGGTATGGATTTTTTTAAGCATGTCATTATGATTTAGGAGTCGTATTAGAAAATATGAGTTTTAGACGCCGTATTGGTTTTCTGTATTGTAATTTTCATTTATTATTCACTAGCTGTGTGCACGCGGCTGCGCCCGCGTTTCATATATTCTTCACTCCGTGATATAATTCATAATTTAATTATACGGAACCCTAATTAGTGGAACGAAGTTCTTTAGCGCGGGCTACGGGTAATGCGATTTAGTAGAATTTGACACGTATTTTAGATTAGTGCATGAAATAAGAGATGACGCTTTAGTATAATATTAAATCGGATTCTTAATGAAGTAATTTGTCAAACGTTCAAAGTTTGAATACTAGATGGCGTCGCACGATGTTTAATTTTTAGTTAAAGAGGTATAATAATAAAGACATTTTCTTCACAACGAGTCATTTTCTAATTATTAAATGTAGGCCTTATATAGTTTTCTTTTTCTTTTTCTATTTCTGTTTTAACTAAGAACTTCGTTCAGGAAGACGGGCCTCTCCCGACTGCACTGTTTTTTTTTTCTAAACTTTTTGTACTTATAACCAAATATATTTCTCACAAACTCAAATACCAGCCAGTAAAACTGTGCATTGAATCGGATTTTATTTGTTTTTATATTTTAGATGTAACAACAGAAAAGAGTATGAAGCGCCACCACTTAAACACCTTTTTATACTTGACACGCTATAGCGTGTAGGTGACATTAACTCATAACTTTTCTCCCAACCAAAAAACCGCTCAACACAACTAAAGAAGTTTCCACTTAAAAAAACGATTAAATGATTTGTTTCGTGAAATGATTTGTGAAGTGCTTGAATTTTTGAGAAATGTAGCTTACACTTAGTACCAAAAAAATTTTAGGAAAATAACTAGTTGTCGAAGCATTGGTATACGCGCGCCACCCTCCTCCACAACATCCCCGCGAGGTACCCTAGAGGTACTGGTTCTTATATGATGCTGCCGGAACACACCTCTTGGTATTTGGCGACAGGTTTTCAAACTTGTGGGTGGTAGCTACCCAGACGGGCACAATTAGAAAATGCCCTACCACCATGCTATGGATTTCTTCACGATGTTTTCCTTCACCGATACCTTTGCCTTTTTCTTAAAAAAGTAATAAATGAATCCAAAAAAATTCTTAACAGCATCGATCAATAATAAATTGACGATATTATTATTCATCTCTGATTGACAGAACCTAATTGAATCTACTAAATATCCGATCGTCTATATTTTTACCTTTTAGCAGATTTTTTCAGATTTTTAAAATCCTTTTCAAATTTTACAATATACGGTTGTAAATATCAGTGTAGTTACATAACATAAAATGTTAGTACTTACTAAGATAGTTTGCTTCTAGCGGATGATATTGTGTGTTCTTGGCAACTTTATATTTTCCATTATTGACAACCCTTTTAACAGCTGTTACTGTCAAAATATTTGACAAATGTCAAATTTCACCTTATAATTTTGGCGCCAAGTATTTAGGTTTTTCACTCTCATTGGTTTGCATCCTTGGAAGAGTTTAGTCTCAATGTGTTTCTCAAAAACAGAATTATTTAATTTAAACTAAAGATTTGCTAAAGCCAAACAAAACCTAAAACAAGAGTCCTAAGGTGACCGCGAAAAATGCCCAACATGAAGGCAATAACAAATGCTGCTCGTGTTGCGAGTAGGAGGCCCTTTAGAGTGTCCATCGAAGGGAATATTGGCTCTGGAAAATCTACTTGTATCAAGTTCTTTGAAAAGTTTCCTAACGTAGAAGCACACGCTGTGAGTACATATTTGTTCTAATATCTCATCTAATCGATCCTATAAAAAATTGTATCTTCGCTACAAAGCTTACATATTAAATCAAAGGTAAAGAAAGAGGAATTAATTACATGAAAGTCTAGCATATTCATGAACATATCCTCCAAGCTGTTGGTGGTGATACAAAAGAAACAAGAATAATAATTGACATTACATTCATAAAAAATAGGAGAAACCTATTTTTCTAATAACAAACATGTGTTATATTTTCAGCTATTGAAAATTTGTTTTTAACATTTTAAAGAATACTAAATGAAGAACATATATGTTATCTATTTAAAATTTCTAAACTTAGAATAGTTGCAAAATAATAAGGTAAATAAGTAAATCTTAAAGGAGATATGATAATTTTCCAGGAGCCGCTACATGAATGGCGCGATATTAGTGGGCACAACCTCCTAGGACTAATGTACAGTGATTTGAACAAGTGGATGTTTCCGTTCCAGCATTATGTACACCTTAGCCGTCTGAAAATCCAGACAAGTTCACCATCAAGCTCTAATATTACAGTCAAAATGTTTGAAAGGTAGTTTGTCAGTATTTATGCACTTTTAACTGTATAATGAAACAGTCCTCAGGACTTCTATGGCTACAAAAATGCAAGTAATATATTGTTTCTATTCTCCTATAGGTCAGTACAAAACAGCAGGTACTGTTTTGTGGAAAACGCTAAGAAACAGAAATTTCTAGAAGATCCTGAATATCAGACACTATTATCATGGTATGACTTCACAGAAAAGAGCTTAGACATCACTTTAGACCTTATAGGTAAGTGATTACATTACTTTATTAATATAGTTTGAAATTAAGAGTTTATAGAATGTTGAGTGATAATTTATTACAACAGGTATATCAAATCCCCTTTGGTATAGAAGTTTTGTTAATTGAGGACCGTTTTCACAAAGTGTTACAACATACATCATCGCAATTAAAGAAAAATAAATAACTTCTTTCTTGAAAAAAAAAAAACTTTATCCTTTCTCCTCAATTATCCTTGAATTATTCTGGTGGAGAAAAAGAAAGTGTTTTTATAGTAACACACAACATTTATGTTGAACATTGACTTATAATTCTTGCAGTTTATCTAAGGACCACTCCACAAATAGTCTGGGAACGTGTTATAAAACGTGGTAGAGAAGAGGAATCAGAAGTACCATTAGATTATTTAGAGCAGGTTAGTAAGGTGTATTCAAATTTTTTATGAATGTAAAAACTAAAGTAACAGATATAGTCTCTCGTATTGAATATTTAAAACGGGCATTGAAGGGACATATGTTGCACTGTAAGTTGAAGAAATGGTGGTGCAAGCAAGTAACTATGGTACCCAAGGGAGGCTACAAGAAATCAAGGACATCTGAGAGTAATATGGAGACGACATCCGCTTAATAAGGTTAACCCTGGCTCCAAACTGGACCAGAGTCACAGATGACAGAGCCCAATGGAGAGAGCTGGAGGAGGCCTATACCAACTGGCACACTGAATTGCGAGACGTAATATAACAACAAATCATATATATAAAACTTTGTTTGAAATCTGTAGCACTTTCGGAAAGAAAAAGGCTTCATTATTATTTTATAAAAGCCAAAAAAAAACATCACTGTTCACAGAGTATGAGCCTGGCAATCAAATGATATTCAGTAGGTCTTAGTGTTTCCTAATTAATCATCTAATAAGGGTTGTTTTGTTATATTAGATGTTGAAGACAAAACTGTTAATTTTAACATTTCTTTCATAAGTGAAGTATTTTTTTGCACTTGAGGCAGTTTTAAAACTGTTTTTTTTTTCTAATCTAACATTAATTGTAAGCAAAGGCAGCATATTGAAGCTTTTATAAAGATCTAATAGAGAGGTTTGCTTATATACCTCTCTTGTATACTATCTTACATATAGGTAGAATTTTTCTAAGATGATAAATCTAAAGCTACTTGCTCTCAAGTGATGCTGCCGGAATATACCTATAGGGGTATGATCACAGTACTTGAAATTCGAGTGTAGGCATTAGAAAATGACCTACCATTATGGTTTATAAGCAAAATTTTAAATTTATTATGAATACTAAAAAAAATCTCTTAATAATTTAATAAAATAAAAACGTAAAGTTAAGAAAATTAATATTGCCATTCAGACCCGTATAACACAGAGGGTATTATCAAAAATTGGCAAATCAGAAAACCTCTCTCCCATTGATGTATATACTTGTACGGATCCTTATAGATTAGGATATTGGATTCGAACATATGTCCATCAATCTGACCACACTACTAAGCCATCATCACTTTATAAGTTACAATTTGATATGTTTTGACTTCATACAGGTTCATAATTCGTATGAGGAATGGTTAAACTCATCAGCCATCGGATGTGAAGTTCTAACGATAGACGCTGACAGACCTGTCGATATTGTCAAAGAAGATCTAGAAAGATATACATACAAGATATTAGGCGGAAATCATACGAATTAAAATAAGTGATATATATAAAAATAGACAACTTGAAATTATTTTAATATGACTTTGCTACCACATAAGATAAATTATTTTCATTTTCAATATATCATAATGGTAGCAATAAAAAAAAATTGTAATATTTTTATAAGTCGAATTTACGTTTATTGACATCATAAAGGAAAGAATAATAATAGAAATAAAACCCATTTTAATTAACTGAAATGATATTGATTTTTATTTTATCACAAAACAATAATAATTTATTCATAAATCCTAGTTCCAAAAGTCAGTTTTGTAACTGTCATTTAATTCAATTGCAATAGCAATAGATTTTTATTACTATTAAATATTAAACTTTTGATAAAACTATTAATATTGCCAAATAAAATGAGTATTTTATTAATAGGATAGATGGTTTAATTTCTTACATCTTTGACTAACATGAAAAAAAAAAGTGTAAAAAAGATGACTTTTTATTATCTACCCACCTAACTTCTAATGAAGAAATCTTATTACACCAATAGACGCCTAGTCAGTTCCAGAGAAGTTTAAACTTGTATTAATTATAACAAAGTATGAAGAACCCTAAAAGTAAAGGATTTGCACCGGATGTTAACTATATCACAGTTACAAAACTGACTGTGAAATTAAACATTTGCTATTTAAAAATAAAACTATCCAACTATCCGTTAAGATTCAACGATAGAGGTGATCCGCTCTGATGTTGCTGGCGATCTCGCTCTCCCATTTATCACCGTTGGATAATAACTTCTCCTTATTGTATAGTAGTTCTTCGTGGGTTTCCGTTGAGAACTCAAAGTTTGGACCTTCAACGATAGCATCGACTGGGCATGCCTCCTGTAATAGTAACGTGCAAACATTGGAAGAAATAAAAAAAACCACATTAGGCGATGTTAAAATAATACTTAGGGAGGAGATCATTGTTGAGAATGATTGTGCTTAGGGACCATTCATCAATTACGTAAGGGTCTCCAGATGGAGCGGGGTTAAGAAAATTTATGCATACATTTGCAGCGATGATAGCGCTGCGTGCAGTGTGGCCGCATTCCACATCAATCGACGCGGGTTCGATCTCTAACTATCCGGCTGTAAAATCTGCCTGAGTTTTCGGTGAATGAAAAACATAGTGAGGAAACCATAGCATCGTGGTAGGCACTTTCTAATGATACCCGCCTGGGTAGCTACCACCCTCGAGTTTGAAAAACTATCGCCAAAAACTAATAGGTGAAAATAATAGGTAAATAAAAATCTATTGCTATTTCGGATGGTGAATGATTGTCTTCATTCTATAATGTGCACTTCAATTTACATATTATTTTACAAAATTTTATCATTTATTTAAATTTTAAAATCTTAAATATGTTCATTTACATACATTTTAAATACCATAAATAATAATTTCTATTAAAACGAGATTGAATCTTACGTTAAAATAGGTAAGTGGTTTTGAGAAATCTTATGTACCTTTACATGGCTCAAAAATTGTCCTTACGTAATGAATGAATGGTCCCTTATAAAAATCAATGTCTCTTCATCACTAAACTTATAAGTTGAAAACCGCTGAACAGATTTATGTGATTTATTTTTGAAATCTCAGATTTATTCTAGGGTCAGATTTCATTATTATATTTTAGATTATTAGATAGTATGTAAAAAGGTTATTAATATGTCGATTACCCATAAAAATGAGACAATAGGAAAACAATGGAAAGCTGGCGTAAACGCCAGGTTAAGTGCTCAAGGGGTTAAGATAATAATCAAGATGAAGTTAATATCTATTATAATCTCTTGGATTACTTTAATTAACACTTGAAAAGGTAATATGCAAGCAGAGCATCAGGGACAACTAGCATCTTGAATATTCTAGAATGCTAAAGAAGAAAAATATATTTGCAGAGATAATCGCAAAGAAAAAAAAAAATCATACCATTATTTGTAACTAAATCAGTGGGCATATTATGATTTGATAGTATAATTCTTAATTAAAGGAAACAAAACGATTTTATTGAAGGGAATTTTGAAGACATATTTCTTATTCATTGACCAATTAACTTTTTTACTATTCCAATGGAGTGGACACTAGATTTAAAGTACACATTTTTCGTCCTTTTATTCACATAATAATAATACCTTTTATGTAAAGTACAAAAAGAGAAACTTGTCTATTTTAAGAAAATGTTAGATTACCTGACAGAAATCTACATAAGCCAAAAATCCTCTCCACAGATCGCTTTTACTTTTCTAGAGTAGTAAGAGAAGCGGTTGAAATAAAAAAAACACAAAAATTTCAATGAAAGACGGATTAAAACTATGTTTGGCATGGAATCCAATGATTGAAAAACTAATACCTCTCAGATGATCGACAAAATTTAAAGTGGATACAGTGAGTGTAGTGTGTCAAAATATAATTAACGACCACAAATTGTCGAGGGAACTACCCTCCCATAATTACCCTGCTGATTAAGACACCACAACACCTCAGTCGTCTCATGACCACGGCCTGAGTAACCAGGCCGAGACGTCGAGAAAATAATAAAATAAGTGCGCGATCTAGACCCGAAATAATAATAAAATACCTGACAGAATCCGCAGTAGATGCACTTAGTCATATCAATATCGTAACGAGTAGTCCTCCTTGAACCATCCTTACGTTCCTCTGCTTCGATCGTGATTGCCTGAAACCATGAAAGAAACTATACATCAGTTTTTAAATATAATATTGAATAAGAAGTGGAATTATTAATGAGACAAATTATGTAATAGATAATATTCATTCAATTATTACAAAGGAACATTTTGTTAAGTTTTGACTGATCCCTCTTCTTATAGGAAGCAAAGCTCTTAAGCCCTCTCCATGTTTATGTACAAAAAACGAAGGTTCACCATTCATACTCCCCATGTCATCAAAAATAAGCAAGGCATAAACACGACAACTGCCCCCTAATTATATGCTTACAGAAGATTTGTAAGGGCCCAAACAAACATTAAACTTAAGATTAGAACTTTAATTATTGAAATAGAAAACAATGTACAAAATAAGCTTCAAATATTAACATACTTTAAATTTACTTTTAATTGAAATGAAAGTTTAAAAATACTTTATATCAACAATCAGTTTTAAAAGTTATCTAGTCCTTTAGTATAATATTTTTTTTTAAATATAAATCTAACATAATTTTACCTGTGCGGGGCAGATGGCTTCGCACAATTTTACATGCAATGCATCTCTCCTCACCAGATGGATAGCGGCGGAGAGCATGCTCGCCTCTAAAGCGGGGTGATAGAGGTCCTTTCTCAAATGGATAATTAATTGTTGCCGGTTCCTGGAAAATTTAACAGGTTTAATGACTACAGAATATAAGCTCAATGATGAAGATATGAATGTTACTGTAGTTAGACAATATGCTACCATGCTGAACAAAAATACAATAGCTTGTAACATATTATTAACCTTCCCATAAAAGTTTCAGCAAATTTCTCGCGTTTTATCTCTGGCCACACTAATTTATCTTTAAAATACCCTGGGATGTTATAATTAAGGGAAGGTTAATAGCTGCACCCTTTATTTTAGATGGGTCGATGCACGGACACCGTAAAGGGTAACTATTTTAAGATTTTCCCTAATTGCCGGGCCACTGTCACTGCTGGTTTGTTTTGGGTTTTTGTCTGGGTTTTACTATTTCTTTGGGTTTTATTTTTCTTTGCTGGATTTTCCTTTTCCTTTTGGTTTTCATTTTATAACAGGTTTTACTTTGGATTAGTAGTTCTCATTTTAGCTATGAAATTAGTGGCATATCACTCTAAATTTGACTCCCGATTGGAATAGCTGTGATGTGAAGAGGATTGTTCCTCATGATGACCTAACTCACCATGGATATGTAGGGAAACTTCTTTTAATTTTAATTTCTGAAGACAAACTAACATTATTTATTAACTTATTTTCATTCTTAACACTTACTAAAGAGAGTATTTTCGACCTCAAGCTAGTATAGTATGATAATATTAATTATTTTCTATCCCTGTGTAGTGTAACTGATGGAAAGCATTATGTAATTAAAACTTCGTTTACTTTAATTTGAAAATGTATGTATTGTTAAAGATAAGAGAAATAATAAGTTCCCAGATCCAAGGCAATAAACCTTTAAAAATCTAAAACTGGTTTGATTCCACCCCCCTAAAGATTAAAGGTGCAAACTTTGTAATTCCTTTCAATAGTGAGATTTAATCCCTTCTGGAATATCCACCTGGTGCCCGAATCTATTTAATTTATTAATTTTATAAAACTAAACATTAAAATATAAACTTTAATATATTTGTTATATCAACCGAACACCCCAATTAATATTTTTTCTTTATTTTTATATAAAATGTATTTTTTTTAATAAGAATATAAGAATAGAGAGTACAAAATTTTTACTATAAGTTATATTTTTAAGCAATTTAAAAAAAATTAATTCATAAATAATGCAGGACACAGTGCAATATAATAGAATGAAAAGGTGTTCTTTCTCATAAATAGGTTGTAAATTTTGGTGCATTCATTTGTTTTTGTTGGAACTTTAAATCAGGCATGATTTTTGGTTTATATACCACAGTCATCTGCTGATATGCTTTGGTTATTTATAATGTAGTATTATATAGATATGATTAAATATATTATTGAGACTTACTTTAAATATATGGGCTAAGGTAACAGCAAATCCTCTGGCTAACTCTGTCCAAAACATAGTTTGAGCTGCTCTATCACTCATAGCTTTGAAAGTCATATTGGGATCTTCAGCATTCACATACTTGAATCCTGGTACATTTGGTGGATACACTTTTTCAACTTTGCCTTCTGGGATTGTGCTATATTGGGCATGCTTTACTACAGTTCCTGATGCACTGGTTATTCTGGCTGGAAAAATATTGTATAAATATTACTTGTGCAACATTTCCACTGTAACAGTACTTCTGTGACAACTATTTCTGATGGTAAATAGGGATGATTGCTTGGTTTTACTACAGTTTGAAAGATAATGCCAAAAAATAAGTACATAATAAATTAAGGCTAATAATATTGCTAAATTATAACTGTGTTTATTTGAGATAAATGGAAACATAATAAAAGTAATACTATATGTTTCTAAGTACAGTTTTTTAAAATAATATTTAGCATTATTTATGTTAAAAAACATCTGTAAATACGTAAAATAGGTTATAAACAAAAATTGCGTAACAAGTAAATCCTGTTTTATACGATGTAGCAAGGAAGTCTTTTTTATACAAATATTTACCACGAGTAGACACTGAAAATATTTTGACTAGTGACATTTTTTAGTGAATAAAATCCTATTTATTTCGAAGACCTAAAACAATCTTAGAACCGTACTATCAAGACAAATGTCATTAATGTCATTATCACTGTTGTTTTCTTCATATTATTATTGGCAATTTATGTTCATACAATTAGTGCCAATGTCATGTAGGTAAGATATATTTTCAATCTAGTATCAGCGTTACCAAGCTCCAGCAAAATTGTGGCTCATTCTGCTAGAACTTTCCATGCAGCTGTTTCGGCACCTCATAATAAATGCTACGCGTTATTTTCCATAGTAAACTTAACTTGTACACAATAACCAAACTATATCACACAAAACGCCACCAAGATCACATGATTTACAGACAAATTGAATGAATGAAAGAAAACCGCTACATAACAGACTGAGATCCCGCCAAAAACTCCTCGTTGTCACTGTTAATGATGAGTCTAAAATTAATAAGGTGTTAAATTAACACTGCTATATTTTTTAATGTCAATACCTGTTAAATAAATTCAGAGATAGCTGTTAAATATAGCAGTCACAACTCACAAACACTAATGAACACAAATAACATAATAATAATGGTAGCGATGTCAGACAAGATGCGTGGTGTTAAAACCCGCACCACATACGGACATTTTGCTTTATCCCTCTACTGCAGACCGCAGGCAGACGCGACGGCTATAAACAAAACAAAGAAAAGGAAAGGACACAATTATGTTCTCGTGTTCCATGTCTATTGAATTGTTCTCAACTAAGCAATTTAGCAACTGTGAACTGTTAATTTTGTGTTCAGTGATAAGTCAGACAGATTGTTATTTCGTCGAAATGATTTAGTTAACTCCTAACTGCTGATTTAGAAATGTTACATATAACTAGTTTTACAAAAACCTGATCTTCCTTACGAAGTTTTACAGTTTTTATCTAGGTAGTACAAGTAGTGTTGTGAGCGCAAATTTCAATTGTTTGACTCCTTGTGTAGTGTTGTTTACGTTTGAAAAGGAATCCTTTCAAACTGCAAGAAAACAACTAAAATGGATGTCCAATGTCAAAAAAAGAGCAATGTGGAACTTTTTGTCGGTAGCGTAATAACGCAAAAAAAAAATGGAATGTGTAATTTGTGTCAAAAAAAACTATTTCATATAAGAGCTGAAGTTCTCGCGATCCTTAATATTTTACGACTGGGGTGCTACGGAGGCTGTACCGCAATCAATTAAGTTACCAATCACACGAGGAATAAAAAAAAATCGAATGAATAAATGACTAGTTGCAATATTTTACCGTTAATATGCTGGAAGCAGAACAAAGGCATTTTTCCACATTTGGCTAAGTTGGTTCGAAACAAATGCAATGTACTTTGTACTTCTGTTTCTTCTAAAATACTTTTTTCGCGAACTAGTTTATATAACTTCTTAACGAAGAACCCCACTTGGAGTCCCAATAGTCAAAGAATTATCATTTTTAAACGGAATAAAAAAATATATTTACAATTTTAAGAAATGTTATGTTACTAAGTGTTATATAGATATAAGGGAAAAAAGATAAAACAAAAAAAAAAAAAAGAGATATTTCTATACAGAAACTACAAATACTGAAAAACAAAAATTAAAAATAAATCGTAAACACATTTTAAATACGACAACAGAAAAAGTTAGTAGTCCTAAGCCTGTGAAAAGTATGAAAGAACTGAGAATGAATTATGTTAACAATCTGCCCGTGATGAAATTTAACACTTGCCTTAATAACTGCTAATTTTACGTGTTAATTATTGTTAGCATTTAGCAGTGTTATTATTTTATAACGTTTAAGCTACCTCTAGTCACTGTCCTAAACAGTGACATAGACAAAATAAAATATTTTTTCTGAAAATAAACCTTTTTACATTAATGTAGATATTCAAATAATATTTTGATTAAGTCCTTACAGCAATCAAAATACAACGATTTTTTTACAACTTATTCGTTTTTTTACTATTAAATATTTAGAAATCCGCAGTTATTTCGGCTACCTATTTTAAATTTTACTTAGATTTCTGAGAAGCTAGGATGGTCATCATCCTATCAACTATCTTAAAAGTTGAAAACTTTTTTTAAGAAGTCGATAACCTATCGACCCTGTTTTCACCATGAGTTTTTGGCGGTATTCTTTGTCATGCAATATTTTTTAAATCAGTTAACTAACCAGTGCATACTGATAGTGCATAAGTCATTTGGAATTAATAACATATAACAACATTTTCAGAACTCACAAATATTGTCTGGGAAATTCTAATGAATTGTTGAAATTAGTAAAATAAACAGTTGAATTTTAGTGTTAAAAAATTGGGCTTAAAGAACTTGTATTAAAAACCATAGTAAATTATACTATTTGTCTTCCGCTGTCCCACGTCAAAACATTGAAGTGACGTTTACAGATTTTTGTGTTGGTGCTGTAAATTTGCGAAAAATTCGCCACGCACCATGGGAGATGTACCGGCTCCAGAGGCGGAGACCCTCAAACCTATCCAAGCCTCTGGTATTCAACACGAATTGGTAAAACAAGTGTTTCAATTTATAAACCCATTGTCTCAGAAGATGACAAAAGATACGAATGTTTCCGCTTGTTTTAGGACCGGCGTCCTTTTGGCGATCTGGAATTCCAAGTTTCGGAAGTAGTAGGCCGGCTTGAGGCTGGAGTAAATGCTCAGGATGCCGTCGAAGAAGAGAAGAAGCAAGAGTCGCGTAAAATTAGCGCTGGCTTCTTTGAACCGGAGGAAACAGTTATGGACGAGATATTGAAGGTTCTGGAGGACCTGGTGTTAAAAACTGACCCAAGTTGTGAGAGTATGGAGCCGCCGTTGTTGCCTACTGATGCAGTGACTCGTGCGGCTATATTGTCACATAGTATTTCGGCACTTTTTGGCCGCCTGGAAAGGAGTCATGCTGCAAGACTAGGCGCTCATATTGCCAGCGAGACAACGCGATGGATGTCGCATATGTTCAGGTGAGATCAAAACAATGATAATAAAGATTTCCTTGTAATCTTTAAAAGCAAAATGTTATTATGTTATCAGATTACCTTGAATATCAATTAAAGTTGGATAAGATTAGCTTAGAAAATTTAATCGAGCTGTTATTTGTGTAAGATTATGTTTGCATTAGAACAGCAAACATTTTTTTCACTAGTATCATAAAATGAACTCATATTGATTAATATTATCTATATATCTTATCAGATATTTGTGGCTTTGCATGAGTGGTCCATAGGGTTTTAGTCAAAATAAACCATATGCAAAATTCTGTTTTTGTTTATCAAAATTTGTCTTTATGGTCACTACTTAATCTCAATATTAAGAACAATTTTATAGAATGTAACAATATATTAAATTTAGATATCATGTTTTGCTTTAATATTAGAACCTAGTTCTCTAAGCAACAATGGTCAAAATACATAATAACTTAAAACAAAAAACAAATAGTGATTGAATCTTATACTATAAACATAATAAAATACTTTTACATTTATAATAATGAAATGGCAACACAAAGTGAAATAATTTTAATTAATTGGTTATTTACAATTATTATTTAATAATGAGATTAAAGGCATTAATTGCTTTTGTTTATGGTGATAACTGATAAGGAAATGCAGTAAGTATATATAATTATTGGTATTTTATTTCCTTATCTTTATTTTAATTATACTTATATACTATGAATACAATATCTTATATATATAAATCTTCTGTGCATTTGTATGTGATTAAACTCCTCCTAAACAGTTGAACCGATTTTAATGACATTTTTTGTGTCTATTCTTGAAAATTCGAGAGGGGTTTAGATTCACAATTTGGTCCAATGGATAATGTTAATTTAATAAATGCGAACGAAGTTGCGGGCACAGCTAGTATATGTATATATAAATATACATAAATACATATATAAGAAGGCTTGATTAAATTAGACTCAAAAAATGTCTACAATTATAAATGGAATTGAAGCGATGATGGTGCTTAGTGGGGTAGTGTGACTGGATTTCACGTTCATGGTCTTGAATTCAAATCCACCTATCCAATTTTAAAAATGAGCCTAAGCTTTCAGAAAAAGACAACATTGTGAAGAAACCGTAGCTCATGGTGTTAAGGCATTTTCTAATAATGCCTGACTGGGTAGCTACTACACCCTCAAGTAAGAAAACCTGTCACCAAATACAAATAGATGTGTTCTGGCAGTTTCGCTTGAGGCTTTAAGCCTTTAGGCTTAGTGTGTTGCTATCCTTGACCATATTGTCACTTAATATCAGGTGGTCAAAGCACTGTAAACCATGTAAAAAAAAAGAATAACACTTAACATGGATCGGACCATGGCAGATAACCAAAACTATTAGTAAGTAGTCTTGTAAGTACAGTCATGTATGGACATTATTAACATTATTTCTAAAGTGCAAAAAAGTTGCTACTACTGTTGAGGCAATAATAATGCTTCTATAAAAATGTATTTATAAAAGGCAACATTCATTCATTTGTTTGTCTCTCCTTTACTTGCATAAATGCAAATTTCTAATTTTTCACACTTGCTTAATGTTATATGTTTGTATCTCACTGCTCTTACAAGGCAACTTATAATTTCAGTCTGTTCGTCTATTAGCTATACCATGTACGAAGTCCAGTCTACGTTTTTGTTTGGGGGTTAACTCGTATTATCATAATCTAAATCATCAAAATCAGAAAGTATATTTTATATTTATATAGTCAACAATTACTTTTTATGTACGTTTTTACAATTCGTAAAAAAGTTGACAACCAATGGTGATATGTTTGAATTATGTGTGTTGACACACACACACACAGAAAATGATTTAATTAATGTATAAATCCTTGTACCTACATTGTTAGTGATATGATATATAGTTACAACGTAGTTACAGCTGCCTTATGTTAATAATCATTAATTTATGAGAAATTGATATTGTTTCAGCTTGTTGGCCCACATAGGTTATGTAACGTATCTTTGTGTCAATTTACTTAATTTTGTATTTTGGTTGTTTGGGATAGATGTGTTTGAGGAGAAACTTTAGCACAGTGTGTTCTGGATGGCTATGATATGTCAGTATAAAAAAAGAACACTTAAATGGGATGGGATTAAAAACAGATACAAGATTACATTTTTGTATTTTTCATTATTAGGTGTTTTGATTTGTTGCCAATCGCAAAAATGTACACTGTTTTAACTGCATAAACTCATCGCTTTCAACACAATCTCATCTAATTTTAAGTGACATTCTAAATATAAAGGGTCACTCTTAGGGAATGCTAACGAGAAAAATGTAGTTGCTTAGTGGCAGAATTTCAAATGTGAGAGTAACTAACCAGGGAAACTTTAGATAATGCCCAAGATACATGGAATGTCACATTTCTGATTTTTCAATTTTATTTCCTTCTGCTTAATATTAACTAGTATATACTATATATTGTACTACTATATATTAACTAGTAGAATTTAAGTTTTAGTCAAAATAAAAATATTCAGAAATAGAGAACGGGAGTAATGAGAACTTTTATTTGTTACAGACTGACAGATTACAATGCGTATTATCATCAAGAACAGCTAGAAGGTCTTGTGCGAGTCACACGCATGCTCCTTCACCACAGGTACCCGAGGTATCTGGAAGATGGAGGTCTGTGTATTATTTGCAACACATTATACGTAATAAAAACACTTAAACGCTTACTTGAAGTAAATTTACACTAAATTTTTTTTAAAAACAAAAATTTAAAGTTGTTTTTCATTAACTAGACGTGATCCCGCGGCTGCGCCCGCGTTTCATATATTCTTCACTGCATTTTTTTTTATACGGAACCCTAATTTTTTTAGTACTAAAATAAAGTAAAAATATTTCTCATAAATTTAAGCGCATGCCCTTAAAATTGTGTTTTGAATCGGATGTTATTTAATTTTTATGTGTTTTAGTTTTTTTACGCGGGAACCTAATTAGTTTTGAAAATTAAAAGTACCCTAAATTATCCGGGTAACTTCAGCTATCTACCAAAAACAGGTCCCGTCAAAATCCGTCCAGCCATTCCTGAGATTACCCGAAACAAACAGACAGACAGACGAAAAATTTAAAAATTGTATATTTGTTATAGGTATCGAATATACATTCATATCTATTTAGTAAAAAAAAATGATATTACAAACAGACACTTAAATTTTATTTATTTATTATAGACAACTTTTAGTAAAAAAAATTTCAACGTTTTATAGGAAAAAATTAATTATGCACTTAAGGTTAACATACCTACTATATAAGTTCACATATACATGAGAATATATAAATAAAATCAATGTTCTTTTAATGTTAAAAAATATTATAGTTATGTCCCTAAGTTCGCTTATAGGTGATTCGCGATAAATTTTCCATCTCGAGTTTGTTAGATAAAAAGGCTAGCATTCAATTTTTTTTTATAATTTCAATAATATTTACAGGCTATTAATTTCTTCTTAACATAGTATAAAGTTTCATCAAAGGCGTTCAAGCCGTTTTCCAGTTTATCCTTCAGACAGATAACATTTTTTGTGAATGTAGTATTCGAGATTAGTCTTTTCTAAATTAGATACGCGTCACAAAGAGTTAAATGTCTTTACAGAAGCTACAGATTTAACATCCTACTGAAAGTTTTTTTGAAGTTTCAATTTTTTTTTTCTAAAAATTGTCAGTGATCAGTCAGAAAATAGATTTATTTTTTGGTTTTCAATTAAACATATAACATTTGACTGGTTTTTACATCCCTTGGCGCTCCGAGGAATAATTATCTCGGTGGCGCAGTTGTATAACGGTTCGACTGCCGTTCTGATGTCTCGGGTTCGATCCCCGGGTCGGGTCAAGTGGTATTGGGTTTTTCTACTCAGTATCATCCCGGAGTCTGGAATTTGTGCCCGATATGGCGACAGGCTCGCCCCCTGTCATATCTGGGACGGAACTAAACTCGGCGCAATGTGGGTGGTGTAGTTCGCTGTTTCACCTGTGCCTAATCCTTCGGGAATAACAGGCGTGAGCATATGTTATTATTTTTTATTTTATTATTATTATTCATAATCAACGATAGTGTTTGCGTAATTATACATTTTATTATGTATCTCTGTGTGCCAGCATTTAAACGCAATCTTATACTTGACGTAGCATAGCATGTTGACGGCTGACGTAATAGCATTGGTAACGTGAATCTATAATTCTTTAGCTTTAGCGTTCACGAATCGATTGCCGTGCATATACAGCTGTGTGGCGAGCCCGCTCGGTATCGTCCAGCATCTCTGCAGACATCTCGGCTTACCGTTGGCCTGTGTAAGACCTGTTCCCGTGAATGCTTCCGGTAATTACCATACCCTCGACCTTTACATTTGTTACGTGTAACTATTTACGCGTTGTCCGTTCATCACGTGATGTATTCTTTAGTACCTTTGAAACTCATCTCCCCTTGTTAATGCGCGGTGAGCTTTTAGGTCAACATCCTCCTTCCCGCCCCCTACAAAAGGTCACGTGCTTTCTTTTTTTGTACAAAGAACTCGGTAGCGGCTAGGTCAAGGTCAGACGCCGCTTTTCAGTTTGCAAATCGCATGTACAAAACTAAATACACGTGTTATCTCAGTTCAACTTCCCCCCGCCTTTTTGTGTTTTTTCAACACGTGATTTTCGGACAATAAATAATCGATAGGTTTGATAATGTCGATAGAATTTGAAAGTTTAAAAATGTTATTTTTCACAGGTTAGGTATATTTACAGTTGAGAATGTACGAACTAAGGGTACCCAAATGGTACAGACTACTGATTATTAAAAAAAGGGAAAATAAAGGTTCCTTACATAAACTGTGTACCTTATATGTGGTGTGTAAATGTGTGATATGCAGTTTATTACGTGTCTAGTTTGGGAACAAGTTTATTAAATAAATTAAACATAGCTCAAATAAACTAGGTCAGCTAAAATGAATGGCGTACTTAGTAATGTGTGAATCGGTGCACATTTTTTGTTTACTCGACTAAAGAGTTCTGCTTGTAAACATGGAACGTTTCAGATGTAGATATATTTAGACTTTATTGCTTATAACTTTCAAAAGTTTTATTAATAGACATTATTGAAGTTTGTTAGGTTTGGTTTTACGTATTTCCAACGGCGATAACTTAATAAAACCAAATTATTTCCCAGTCATATGTTAAAGGTAGCAAACGGTGGATTTTATCATAACTTTCTTTAAGATTTCTTTTTTAAATATCCGAACTCGGTAAAATTATTGCGCTTCATCTCATGTTAAAAAAGTTTTAGCAGCCATGGGACAATGAAAAACTTTTTTTTAATGTTTAAATTAGCTATGTGTCTTAAGAACATCTATATATTCATTTCTTAACACGTTTTAATTTATTTTAAATAATCGGTAACGAGTTTTAAATTACCATTTATGGGACAATATTTTAGTTGTGGGGGCAACACGAAAGATGGCAGTACAAGCTCTTGAACACCATCTTATACTTGACATACTGTAACATGTTGACGGCTGATTTCATAGAATTCGTAACGCGAATTTATAAGTTTTTTCCCTAAAGAAATTTTCCAATAAAGTACAGTCTAGGATATGAATCTATCGACAGTCTGCATCATCATAACGGCCTACATCTACCACGGCTATAGCCTGTAGGTAGTTCTGGATATACACTTGCTCATTCTGGACACTCGACTCACTTTAGCATTGTCTCAATGATGGGGTTTTTCACAAGTGTATGGTGGTTGCGATCCAGACTGACTTGGGCGTTTAAAATCTTATCGAGGCTAAAATGTAAAGCTGTGTATTACGCACATGGTCCAGGCCACGGTATGGACATAGAGGCATTGGAGAAGCTCTGCGATGAGGACGTCGCCGGCAATCGAACGCCGCTGTTAGTGTTAGGTGAAGTGGGGGCTCCGCCCTTGGGCTGGGGGACACCTCTGGCGGCGTTGGGCGCGGTTTGTGCCTCGAGAAACATCCATTTACACGTTAGAGGACACGCCCTTGCTCTACCCGGTGCTGTTGCTAGGGAACAGGTAACTATTGTAATATTAAATTATCGCATGCGTATATTTATAATGTAAATAAAATTGTATGTCCTCTTTTTAAAATACAGTGGTGCACACGCTTCCAAAAGAACGAATATAAAGAACAAAGATGTGAAAATAATAATTCTACAGTAAAAATCCTGGCGTGTTTATTATCTTTGTCTCTTTCTCTCACACTACATACTTCTATCTTTCCTTTAATATTTAAATTTTTTATGCTTATCGTGTGACACGACCTGAGAGATTTTCATTCAAATCGCGCGCAAAGAAGTTGTACTTCAAAGAACTAAAAATAATGTTTTAAACTTAAAATTAATGTCTTTATCGTATCTACTGGTAGTCGAGATTCAACCATAATCATTATTGACAATTTAATAAAGAAAAAAAAAGCTAGTCTCATTACTTTTATTGATGACACTAAAGGCCATCAATAGCTACTAAACAATACAAAACTAAAAAAAAAAAACTTGGTTTAATTACTCATTATGATGTGCAAACATCATGAGATAATTAATATAGTCTGTAATATAGGTTTTTATATATATCATTATTATAATATTAATTTATTCCAGACAATAAGTATACCAGATTCGCTAACTCTGACACCAGGCCCGTGGTTTGGAGTGCCGGGTCTTCCGAATGTTGTATCCTTTATAATTTCGATAAGAACAATATACTATATATATATATATACAATAATTTAGATAATACATTTCTAGGGTTGACTGGAAGAAAATACCTAAGGCATGAGTGTCCACCTTTGTTCTTTTGTATATGCAAGTAGGATAAATAAATAATAATGTTTAAAGAAATACGCATAATACGAATGTTATATTTTTTACATATTAATTAGGGATCCATGTCTCCGTCTATCTAGCTGTTTTTACCAGTGATTTAACAAATAGAGATGTATCTATAAATTATAGTAATAATTATTCTTTAGCAGTATAATAGACATTCTACAAAATACCTGAACCCGTCACAGCGAATGATCACTCTAAAGGAGTTAACAGCGTGAGTATATGAATATACTTAATTCACATTCATCAAATAATGATCCAATAACATCCCTGAATTTTTTTTTAAAGTATTATAATTTAACGTCTTTGAAACAAATTTTCTTTTCAATAATTTTTACATACTAACACAACGATTTTCATACAGTATTGTTTACCTAAATTACACAACCACTTTCTTACAGCAATAGTTATCTAAATTAGACAACCACTCTCTTACAGCAGGATTTACCTAAATTACACGGCCACTTTCTTACAGCAATATTTATCTAAACTACACGACCACTTTCTTACAGCAATATTTATCTAAACTACACGACCACTTTCTTGCAGCAATATTTATCTAAATTACACAACCACTCTCTTACAGCAGGATTTACCTAAATTACACGACCACTTTCTTACAGCAATATTTATCTAAATTAAACAACCACTCTCTTACAGCAGGATTTACCTAAATTACACGACCACTTTCTTACAGCAATATTTATCTAAACTACACGACCACTTTCTTACAGCAATATTTATCTAAATTACACAACCACTCTCTTACAGCAGGATTTACCTAAATTACACGACCACTTTCTTACAGCAATATTTATCTAAATTAAACAACCACTCTAATTATGTGGGGCGCGCCCGAGAGGCGTAAAAAAAGCCAATTCAAATTAATATAGATTTAATTTCAGAGCTACAGTTACACTTATATTTAAACTAAACCTAATACAAATGACTATCGACCGATATTAGATCGAATAGTCCTTAAACCTAAGAGAGGTGACTACCGATCGAGGTGTGATCAAATAGTGTCTTCAGCGGAGGACTTGACAGGCGAGGCGAGCCTCAGTGAGACTCGGCTGGTGGGGCGGTTCCCACGATGACGATGAGTTGAAGTTCCGTATAATAGCAGGTGGCATGTAGCGTCGGTGAACCGATGTTGCAATTGTTACATGGAAACTGCAATGTAGCGGTTTCTGTGGGATTCAACGATGTGTCTTTGGTCCATGATATTAGGAAGTTGCAACGTAGACCTTTCCATGGAACACGGATACATAACACCTCCCCCCGTACTTCAGCGACTATTTCTAAATCCATTTTGATAGAGTCGCTGAACTGATTTGTAGTTAACCGTTATATCGCTTGAATTGTATGCTCTATCTGGAACTTCACAATAGGTGCAGTGAATGTAGTGGTTTCTGCTTCTTAAATATAATTTCCTTTACTAAATTATCAATGACATATAAAAATTATTAATTCAGCTGCAGTTAATTATGTAAATTGATATTTAGCTTCGATCCGAAGTATAGCTTTTGGATTCGAACTGGCATTTTCTAATAAATGGAATTTCGATTTCTGTGATCAGCTGAGTTCAAGATAATAGATGTGTCTTTTCTATATATCTTCTCTTTACTCGAAGGTATTTCCAGATCCAGTAGATACGTTTTAGTGGGATCATCCATTTTGAAAAGAAATTGATTGACATGGTGGTTTCTTCTAGCTAACAGTAGTTTCTTCGATACATCATGTACTATGACTGCCCGTAGGATATCCTGTCCTTGGCCCGGATGGAAAATGTTGAAAAGATGTTTAATATGATAGTTAATATGATATTTTTCTAGTAACTGAAGTCAGTATGCAGAGTAGACAGCTTTTTGCTTGGTGATCATCTGATGAATGGATTTGGGCGTTGTAGTAGTTGACATCGCGATCGTACAAATACAATCTTTTTACCTTCGGACATTCTGTCTCCATGTACATAGAACCTTTTCTAGAAATTGCTATATAGGGTAAAGGATACAATTTAAGGACATAATTTAAGGAATTGATTGTTTCTGGTAGGAGCAATGGATAGTTATATAATTGTGAATTGAACGGATGGCAATCAGTAACTTGTAGCTAATACTATCTTGCTATCTATAAATCCTGGTTTCATTGCGTCAAAAAATTATCTGGATAAAACTTCTTTATGGTATAAAATTATTAAATTATTTTATAAAATGACTTTTATTTGTGCTATATTATGTAATATGGAGTACTCAAAATTCAAATTTCATTAATTTATTATAGTTTTCCTAGTAATTTGACTATTCGTTATCAGATTTGGTACTTTTCTGTTTTATCTTGATTCAATGAGATTTTTTCATATTGTAAAATACTCTTTATTTAAACTAATTTAATACTTGTTTTAAGTTTCCAATTGATTTTCATTACTCTATAGAACTTTTATACTATGTATAATTTATAATTTAATTTAATTGACCGCAAATGCTCTGAGATATTTAAATAAACATATAATGAGATAAGATATAAATTATAGAATGAGAACTCTTTCTTACGAATTGTTCAAATATCTGTAATTGATTATAAATTCTTTCTAATTTATTACGAAGGTTTTCTATATGAGGCTCATAGAGTAATTTCCAGTAATTAGCTAATATTATTTGCGCGTGAATTTTACTAAGTTCAATGCATTTTATTTAAAAGTAATGATGATGATAAATCAATTCAGAAAGCCCTAATTTGAAATAGGTTAAATCTGGAATTTTTATTAATCATTTTTTTGTTAGTTGTGTCAGTTGAATCAATAACAATTAAGTTCAGTGGTTTACTGGAACAGTTTAAAAGATTTAGGAATACGTTTTAATTTGGGTAGGACCATTTTTCCTTTTAGTATAGATTTGATTGGATAAATCTTATCATGCGTATACCGCGGTGCTTACTTCTGCCTATTTGCTAAAGGGTTCCTAATGAAAATTTGTTGCTCAGGGGTATATTCTTGTTCTGGTTCGCGATTTTTGTTAATATTTTCGATTATTTCCTTATGCCTGTGAAGTGTAGTTTCATTAATAGTCACGTATACTTTTAACATTCGATTAATGTGGTCCTGAATATATTGCTGTAAAAGATGTTCTGTAATACTCATGGCCAGTAGGTCACGAGGATCTTGGGGGACTTTGGTCTCACTAATGCAATAGGTAAGGGTAGTGCGTAAATGCATTTCCCCTCGACAAAAAAAAGAAGGTCACGAGGATCAAAATGCCCAGTTATTATATCAATTGGCCTACATTTTGTAAAGCCATGAATGGAACTATTGTAGGCTAATACAGCATATGCCATAAGATCTAAAGCAGAATCTTTTTTCATGTTCTTTTTTTTTTTTTTTTAGAATGCGCAAGTGTTCTAGTAGAGTGGCATGACGTCGTTCCACCATATCATTTTCGTTCGGTGTTGGGACAAATTTTATGATGATGAATTTTATGTAACCTAGTGAATTCTAAAAACAATTGATTTGTAAATTCGGGTCCGTTATCAGTAATCAAGGTTATTTTACTAAATGATGAGCAAAAATTTTTTTTATAAGGTATGAGCTACACTAAATGCTATATCATATCTTAGAAATATGCTTGCAAGTATTAAGAAAGTACAATTTTGATTAGATACTTATTTGATTCTACGCTAAACAGATCTAAAAGAACAACTTCAAATGGCATCGTTTTGCTTTGATGGTAGTTTTAATAATTTCTTACTGCTTAAACTAATCTGTATGAAAATTAACGATATAAAAAAAATTGGAATAATTAGTGTTCTTGAGTAAAATTCTGTTATAAGGTTAAGTAAATTATCTATTTTAATTTTTTTTTATTATTACGACCTGTTCTAAATTCGAATTTGATAGTGACATATACGTTCTGTTATGTGCCATGAAGATGAAGTATGTGTCACGTTGCTTTCAATTTGATTTTGACTTTGACTACAACATTAAACTAGATTTGTGTGCTGAATTTATTCAAAGGTCGATCTGTGATAAGTTTTGATTTTCTATATCAGTGTACACGGTATTATTTCTAGAATTGATACTTTAGATCCTAGAGTTAGAATTTAAAGGTGGTTTTTATGGAACTAGACTCTTTACAAAAATTCCCAAAAAACACGAGAGAGGGTGTCGGCACTGGTATTATTTTTAGCTTTCCTATAACCAACAGTAACATGATATTCACTTGGTTTACGTCGCTATCTAGTTAATATAGAGTTCGGTTCTTTAATATTCATAACCCACTGTAGTGACTTATGGTCTGTTACTATCTAAAATTTCTTTCGGAAGAAATAATGACGGAAATAATTAGTTACCCATAATATAACTATTTTTCACAGTACTATAATGAATCTCATTATCATTTTTGTTCGTCAAAAATATTTTAAAATCTTGAAAGTTATTTTATAAAATTCTACTCAAACGTAATTTAGTTGACTCATTGTAAGAGGTTTAGTAACACAAACTTGGAAACAAATTTCTTATAAGTACCAGAAATGCTAAGGATTGATTTTGAAAGTTTAAAGTAATTTAATGTTTAAAGTAAAGGTACTGCTATTAGTATAATATAATATAATAGCTAATTTTATTGCGGTTGGGTTTTATATCTTCGTTGCTCATAATATGCTCTAAGTATGAAGTTTGTAACTTAAGAAATTCTGACCTATCCAATTGAATTTTGAAATTACTTTCTCATAAGCTACTGAAAACTTTTCCAAGATTAAACATATATTCATCTAAAGTTGTGTTAATATCCATTATCTACTCTTAATAAGATAGATATGCGTAAAAATTCAAATACCCTAATTTCTACATTGAATGCTGTTTTAAGTACGTATTGCATAGTTCATTTAAATTAGGTAAAATGAGGATGCTAAGTCAAGAGTCGTAAAATACTAACATTTGCCTTACTTATATATTCTCCTATTACAATGATATCTTCTATAATATTATAATTCCTAATATATTATCTATATTGAAAATGTGTAAAAGGGTACCAGTTACTTCTTGCGTGTATTGGAATTTAATCTGTATTTCTATCGTATTTAATATGTTATTGAAATTAATTGTTTTCCTTCTATATAAAAATACATTCACGTATTTTGAACAAAGAGTTATTAACTTATTTTCTCTTCAATGTTCGTATGCTCCTTTTTAAACTGAGCAATAACATTCTTAACAAGAAAGTGGTCAGTGCTTGTGAATACTGAATAAATTCTCGTATACAGCCAGATCCAAATAATAAATGCTACTACATCAGTATCGAATTACTTTCGTTATACATTCGTGAATAATACAATTGCATATAACTTGTCCAGTAATTGAAACAACTGTCAAAAGCTTTGATTGGTTCTAATCAGTTTGGAATTATGTGCTAAAATTAGTTTTCTAGAATTATTGAATTAAATTGACTTTAATGTTGATTTAGATGATTTGTGTGAGTGTTGATTTAGTTAACCACTCTTATTTTTAAATTTATTTTTGGAAATTTTAATTATTTAGATTTATTTATTTTTATTCTATTTTTTTTTTGATAAATGTAATTCAATTAACCCTTTAAAGTAATAATGGAATCGGTAAATCGTTGATGATGATGTTGAATTTTTATCGGATCATTCATTTCCAAGAAATATTCTTAGTAACAGCAAGAATATTTGTAACTTCAAACAGATAATAATTGAGTTGTGTATTCGGATGATACCTACTTGTGGACAGCCTCTACACTTATAAAAACTGATAATTAGAATTTGAAGCAATTCAAGTTCTAAGAATTTATAATTTCTGTAAATTGCTTTTGCTTTTGCAAGATAATTTATATATTCTCTCATCTAATAGGGTAGTTTTTTCTAAAAAATTAATGTCTCGTGTACTTGAACATATGAGCATATGTTAATTATTTTTTTTAATTTAACATATAATGGTATATTTAATTATCCGGTATAATATACCTATAATCCAGTATATACTATAAAAAATCAAGTGTATCAGGATGTATGCAACGGATACGTGAATTCCAAGAGTTACGTAGAACGCGCAATTATTAAAAAGGAAATAGTAAGAGTGAAGTGTGAATTAACTCTTTTTAATACAATATTCGTTTTGGTTAAAACATGGTTAAAATAAATTGTACTCCGAACCGTTTCATGCAAACTGATATATGTCATAATAATGTTTAAAAATTCGTAACATTCTTCAAGAGTCGGTGAACCTTGACTCGGTAATGTATCATAAATCAGACCATTATAAAATTACATAATATGTCTCATAACGCTGATCGGCAAAATTATTATTGAAGGAAGATCGAATACTATATCGTAATTCGTTTAAATTTTTTAACGTGCAGTAGGTTTAAATTAATTTGTTATAAATCTTAAACAAAAAGAAAAATATATTGTATTTGGGTTTTAATATAATGATAAATTATTGTCAATTTTATTCGGACATAATTTATACAAAAAAATTAACATACTACTAATTGTCGTTAAGTAATTATAGTACTATTAACTAATAATATAAAATAAAAATATTTTTATTTTTTTATTTTATGTTCTAAAATTATTTTGACTAATCCTAAAAAATCTAACCTAGGGGACCGAGATTGCCTTGGATGGAAAATCTTGGATATAAGAGTAAAACTTAAAAGGAATAATGCAATTCTAGATAGATACTAGTACTTACATGTATATGTTGGTATATGAGCAATCGATTTTGGATCACTCACGAACTGCTCTGATGAATTGGTTCTTCTTGATCGACGTTTAGATCACCCCCGGACAGCACTCCCGAATAGATTCGTAATCCCGCGACGTACGCGACGTATTATACGAGATCCTACCGACTGCGCCAATTATGTGGGGCGCGCCCGAGAGGCGTAAAAAAAGCCAATTCAAATTAATATAGATTTAATTTCAGAGCTACAGTTACACTTATATTTAAACTAAACCTAATACAAATGACTATCGACCGATATTAGATCGAATAGTCCTTAAACCTAAGAGAGGTGACTACCGATCGAGGTGTGATCAAATAGTGTCTTCAGCGGAGGACTTGACAGGCGAGGCGAGCCTCAGTGAGACTCGGCTGGTGGGGCGGTTCCCACGATGACGATGAGTTGAAGTTCCGTATAATAGCAGGTGGCATGTAGCGTCGGTGAACCGATGTTGCAATTGTTACATGGAAACTGCAATGTAGCGGTTTCTGTGGGATTCAACGATGTGTCTTTGGTCCATGATATTAGGAAGTTGCAACGTAGACCTTTCCATGGAACACGGATACATAACACTCTCAACAATATTTACCTAAATTACACGACAACTAACAACAATATTTACCTAAATTTTACGACCACTTTCTTACAACAATATTATCCTAAATTACATGAGAAGTTTCTTACAGCAATATTTATCTTAATGACGTGACCACTTTGTTACAGCAACATTTATCTAAATTACACCATAAAAACGAATCAAAACATGTTTATTATTTTCGATTATATTGCTCACCGAAAAACTGAATTTTATAATTCATAACAGACTTGATTTTTTGTAAATTCTGTACAGCTATAAACATTTGACATGAATGTAATCTTATGTTATGTAACGATATGGTCTAAGATGGCAATGCTTGTGCATGGGTTCTAAATTTTAGGACGACAATTAGCTATAAATTCTAAAATTATCTATCATCATGGTATGGTTTCATCGCTAAATTTTCTTATATTGAAAGCTTCGAGTTGTAAGGTAGAGATATTATGGATACAGATATATGAATAATATACTGGTTTTGTTGTTTTTTTATATAATGTTTCTAAATTGAATTAGAAACGACCAGATCTTCCCCTGACGTGGTGATCAGAGACTTTGTTATCATCCATTAGTTGTTACTTCCTGATTTTTTCATTCTTTTCATCTATTCAGAGTTCGACCGGGCTGTGTATGTTGGTCACTTCATTTCCTGTATCGTGGGCGGCAGTGTTGACCTAGATCTAGCTTTGTGTGTGTTGGGTGTTTAGTGATGATTTGTTTTGTGTTATATTGTATATGTATGTGGTGTATTTTGTAGTTTAGTGCTTGTATGTCTATTTATTTTATCGATGTATGTAACATTGATAGTTGTGTTAGTGACTTGGTGTTTATTGTTTCTCTGTTGTGTGTGTTGTTGTCTGTATTTTCTTTGTGTGTGTCATATATATATATATATATATATATATATATATATATATATATATATATATATATATATATATAATATACTGGTTACGTTTGTGAAGTTGTTTTTCAAATTGTGCCGTTGTTCCGGTTAGTTACGGATAGTGTATATTTATGGCATTGTCGGTCGGGCAAAAATAAAAGTCTTTTACAAGCTTCGCAAATGTCTAATAAGGCTGGACGCCATTTTGCTGACATAATCTCTCACAGAGCTTCGGTATTATGTATATCGTAAAAAGAGAACATAAAGTTTTTTTATATACTTACTTAACCCTATCTTTTTTTGCTAGTGTAATTAAATTACCTACTACTTGTTACAACTTTCTTATTCATCATGTGGACGTAAGTATTAGCAATTTGCGAGTATTACCTATATTAGGAATTTAAATTATTCCAAACTATATTTATCAAAAGATAAATTTACTATAAGGGATTTATACGTTTTACTCCGGATATATGATAGTTCTGGATACGGTTACGAAACTCCGTAAAACCCTGTTGTAGAGTTAACCGTTATCTTTTCCATGGCTTGATATGTTTTTCTATAGGGTCGTTCATTATTTTATTTTTTTGTAGGATTTTTGAGAAGCCCTTCCCCCTTGGTGATGATACATGGTGAGGTTTTAGATAAAAAAATCACGTGTATTTTGTAAATGTAACGTAAATTAATTTTGGAATTTTTAAAAATCTTTACCTTGCAATGGGCTGTCAGGGTCGCGCATCCCTTCTCACTGCACTCACCTCCGCTCCCTTGTGGTGTTATCCGAAACCGGGAGGGGGTGAAGCGTCACGTGATTAATGGGCAATTCCTATGTAGTCCGGTAGCCGCGAGGGTGCGCTGTCGGCGCTCGCCGGGTTGGGCGGCGGTGCGGCGCGGCTGCCGGCGTTGCCGCTGTGGACGTGCGTGCGCGCGGCGGGGGCGCCCGCCGGCTGGCGAGGCGGTTGCACGCCGCGTTTCGTTCGGCACGCACCGCGCACACGGTGATCGCCGCTAAAGGCCTCACTCTATTGGTCAGTTAATACATTTTACAACGTCCTCCCTTAAATATTAACTAATAGAACTATGTAGTTGTATTTAATCTTTTTTTTTTCACAACATACTTTCAGTCCTTTGACCATAATCTCACCTGCTAATGTTAAGTAACCCAGGTCCAAGGAACACACTAGGCCTAGAGATTCTGGTTCTCAAGCGATGCTGCAGGAACAAACCTATTGGTATTTGGCGACAGATTTTCTAACTTGAGGGTGGCTACCCTCACGGATATTGTTAGAAAATACCCTGCCACCATGCTATGGCTTCCTCGCGATGTTTTCATTCACCGAAAGCTCAGGCTGATTTTAGAATTGGGAAAGTGAAATTGAACCCACGTCCATGGATGCGGAATCCGGCCACACCGCCTACTGCACCACTATAGAAATTAAAATATATGGTCTAAGATAAATTATTTCGCCGATAATTCGGATCTGTAATTACGAAAATCCGAATCACGAAAATTTTAAAAGAAAAATCATCTTAATCGGCCCATTATTAACAAAGTTATGGTAATTTAATAAAAGCAGCCGCTTTTTTTTTAAATTCATATCTAATTTCGAGTTGAGTAAAAAAAACTGGATGTCGGTTTTCATAGTTTAGAAAAAGATAAAAAAGAAGATAATTTTCATCCAAATCGAAAGGAGTCAGAGTTAAAACTGGTCGATTTGGTGTGGAATGTATACATGCTCATTGACTCATCTCAAGTGACTTCTCAACTTCAACTCAACTGAAATCTCAACTTATTGTGAAAGATTTGATCATAAATCATAAACACTATAAATGATCCTAGTAATGACTTTATAATTTCAGAGTGAGCGTCCCGGAGGAGATGAACTTCCAAATGTTGACATTATTGTAAGTATATGGAATAATAACTTTTTGTCTTCACCATGATCCTTCGAAGGTCACGCCCATGAACTTATATGTGCACCATTTTCTATGATTATGTGTTAAATGGTGCTAATATTCAATATCCAAATATATAATTTGATCGGCTAGTTTACTATACCCCAAATTTTTTAATTATTTGAAAAGATGTAAGATATTTGAATCTATTTGAAGTATGAACGGTCAGTATAAAATAAATTTTGTTAAGTGCAGAACTGTATCATTTTTGAGAATAATGAATTTATCGATATCTCAGACGTATACGGAATTAAAAATTATTAAAAGACAAATATAATGCTGTTTAATTTCCGACGCTGATTAATTTGTCATTCGTTACACATTTGTTTCACATCCAGTACATATAATATGCATTCATTTCATACGCATATGTTACGTATTCATTTCACAAAAACACTAGCATATTCGTTGTATTCATTTCACATCCACTGCACATTCGTTGTATTCTTTTCACATACACTATACAACATGCGTTATGTATTCATTTCAAATCCACTGCACATTCGTTGTATTCATTTCACATCCACTATACATGCGTTATGTATTCATTTCACATCCACTGCACATTCGTTGTATTCTTTTCACATACACTATACAACATGCGTTATGTATTCATTTCAAATCCACTGCACATTCGTTGTATTCATTTCACATCCACTATACATGCGTTATGTATTAATTTCACATCCACTGCACATTCGTTGTATTCTTTTCACATACACTATACAACATGCGTTATGTATTCATTTCAAATCCACTGCACATTCGTTGTATTCATTTCACACCCACTGCACATGGGTTATGTATTCATTTCACAACCACTGCACATGCGTTATATATTCATTTCACATCCACTGCACATGCGTTATGTATTCATTTCACATCCACTGCACATTCGTTGTATTCATTTCACATCCACTATACATGCGTTATGTATTTATTTCACATCCACTGCACATACGTTATGTATTTATTTCACTTCCACTGCACATGCGTTATGTATTCATTTTACATCCACTGCACATTCGTTTTATTCATTTCACATCCACTATACATGCGCTACTCATATATTTTACATCCACTAATTTGCATTATGCATTTATAATTAATGTACTTTCACTCTGCAAATAAAGGTCTAAAAGTAAAACAATACATTTGTCATCGCAGGAAGCTATAAGCAACGCTTCGGCTTGCGTCGCGTTCCAGTTCGCGCCTCCGGGTGCTGGGAAGCCTCCCCCATACTATGACAAACTTAACTCATGGCTCGGTCAAGTACTCCAGAGGGAAGCCGATATGGTGAGTCAACTCATCATTTCACAGAATATTCTAGACTAGATGAAAACCCGGCTAATGCATGGGTGAAGAGCGACTCTAATAAACAATCTTTTACAAAATGTAGGTAGACAGGAACATGCAGCTGAGATGCGAATGTTGAGATGGATGTGTGGGGTAACAAGAATGGACAGGATTAGGAATGAATATATTAGAGGAAGTTTGAAAGTGGCGCCAATAACAGACAAGTTAAGAGGCGGTCGTTTGTCCTGGTATGGACATGTGATGCGCAGGGAGAAAGAGAATGTTGTAAGAAAGGTATTGGATATGAATGTGGACGGTTACATGGGAAGGGGAAGACCAAAGAAAAGATGGATGGACTGTGTGAAAGATGATATGTTTAGAAAAGGAGTGAATGCGGAGATGACAACAAATAGAGAGGAATAGAAGAGGAAGACATGTTGCGCCGACCCCAAATAAAAATGGGAAAAGGGTAGGGGAGATGATGAGGTAGACAGGAACTTGAACTTCACTGATACGTGTGAATCGCCCCTGATACGTATGAATCGGCCTTAACGAACTCAAGATGGCATCCGAGTGGCCAATATGGCGACAGATATTTACACCATTAGAATTTAACAAAATACTCGACAATCCGAATTTTGCGGATATACTCGTATGTGGTCGACTCGAAATCGTTATTTTTGTATGTTTTATTATTCAGGTAAGATTTCAATCGAGTCTACCGTACCCCTTCACCGAATTATTAATATAGATTCTGTTTGAAGAATATCGGCGTTTTCAAAATTTCTTAAGTTCTCCAACTTCGTATTCAAGAGAAAAAGGGTTTTTCAGTTTTTACATGAAGTACATATGTTTTAATTTCAACTCTGATACTCTCGTTCTTTTGCTTTACATTTTCATAGGTTTTCTTTTTTTTACGCGTAAACCTAAGTAGCCTCCAGAAGTTATTTGTTGGTACTAACAAAAAGCAAAGCTATTTCATAAAAAATCAAACACCTGCCAGTAAAACTATACATTGAATCGGATTTTATTGACAATGCCATGAATTTTATAAATTTTTACGCGGGTCCCTAATTATTTGCGAAAAATAAACTCAGCCTAAGTTATGCCGCGTAACTTCAACTGTCTACTAGAAAAAGTCCCGTCAAAATTAATCCATCCGTTCCGGAAATGAAACCGGAGTAAACAATCAGACAAACAATTTAAGAAATGTGCTTTCGGTATAAGTGCCGTATACACATTTATATGTATTTAGTAAGTATGGTGTGGGCTAAGCTAAGGGATAAACCTAAGGGATGGGCAGCAGCATCTTCTGAGCACGACAAACAACTACCCCGAACGCCAATCCGACTGCCAAGCGTGGCGATTATGCCAACAACCACACCCGCTCTCCCTCCCCACCCCACTATATTGAGGAAGAATATGTCCAGCTATTAACGTCTTCCGGTTGAACGGATGGATGGAGTAAAAAGGTTATTATTTTTTCCAATTACAAGCGGACACTTCAATTCTTTGGTTGTGCAAAGATATTATAGGGTAGGTCTCCATGTGCAGATCAGCATTGAAGTGTGCGAAACGGAAGCGCACGGGGTGGTGCTGCGCTACTGTCCCCTGGAGGGGTCCCTGCTCGAGGAGGATCGCGTCGAGTCCTGGGCGAACATTCTAGAGAGCCAGCTGCACGTGTTACACGCGACTGTCGGCTTGAGGGAACCCTTCCACAAAAGAGTGGGAGAACACGAGTGCCTGAGTCTTGTGCACGTGCCGGGCTGGGCGGGTCAGTTTTCTATATCAATTTTTAATCGTTTTAATGTAATGAAATATATTATTGTATTTGGGTAAATCCAATAAATTGGTTAAAATAATTCAATTGATGTTATTAGAGACTTAAAATTTTGTAGATCCGTTGTGATTTGAAACTTCGGTGAAACGAGAAAGCGACATTAAAAATATACAATCACGTACATCTATATGATTTATCTAGTGAGAGAATGAGACAAGATACATTATAGAGTGTTTTTTTATATTCTTTGTCTCCCTTTTGTATGGGTGTTTCGTAGTTTCCTCATTGTTTAAATAGAGAAAAGACGTCGTATTGTGAGTGTAGTATAAATTTAAAAAAAATAGTGAGTACAGAATGTACATGTTTACTTTTTTGAAAGTCTCCACCGCTGCGATATATATTTTACAATGTTATTAGTTAGTTTTTGCACATTTATGAGACAATATATTATTGATGTGGCTACAAAAACGCCTCCACTTAAACGTCATTTTATATTTGACCTTGTCACTGAAGGGTGACGTCATAGGTGACGCGCGGACCTTGTAAGTTTTCCCTCTACCGAAAATCCCAAACAGGCTGCAAAAGAAGTTCTTATTTAAAAAAAAATGATCGCGGTCAGGTCTCGGTGGTGTGAGGTATATCCCGGCCGGGTGGGGGGAGGAAGCTTCACAGGAACAGCTGAATTCCCTGAACCGGCAGCTGGTGGAAACTCTTCGAGTTACGGACGGCGCCTTCTCCTGTGGGGATGGGGACGACGGAATGGCTTGCGTTAGGTTCGTAGAGATACCGCCACCATACTTTACCCCCACACTCCCCACTCCCTCAAACTATAGAGCGATCAAATATATTGACACGGTTGTTCTAGAAATATCTTTAAGTTACAATTACAAATGACTAGCGAGTCTGTTTTAATTTGCAATCTCGAATGTTCTTATCGTAATCCGAAATTTGTATCCTTTTTTTTCTGTAAAATGTCAGAATGGGTATATCAGTCAGAAAAAAAAAAAAACGATTTTTTATACCAATATAAAAATTAAAATTCTATTGTTGTGAACCCAAGAAGATTTAGTCGTCATCTTAACATGTGTAAGATTCAAAATATATATTTTTCGACATATTCTCTAAAGAGACCCTAAACGTTAGGGTTTGCTCAGCAGCCTATTTAATGTCAAGTGACAGTTTATGGGGGGGGCGAGGGGGGGGGGGGGTGACGGAATTTTCTATGTTTTGCTTAATTTAATAACATCGGGATTTATTGGTTTCAATGGTGATTAAGTAAGTTTCATTAAGAGGCTATGCGATCGAAAAAGTAGGTATTTCAGAAATCTATTTATATCGCGTTACGCGTTAAGAATAGAATAAGAATACGCGATTTTTAATATTCTTTCAGTTTTAGAATAATGAAGGCTTTGGCTATCTATGCCTGTACGTTTTTTTGCTTTTTTTCAATTTTATCCATCAAATTTGTTTGACGAACGTCTGAAAATGACGGTCAAAACCGAAGCATTTTCTAGTTTCATGCTTCTAGTTTCTACAATAACTAATTTATGGGAAAAAATCAAAACTTACGGGTATGACGGCGGTAGATATATATTATTTGGTATAAAAATATTAACAACAATGCTATTATCCAGGGAGGGGGGGGACAGGGGACTACGTTTGTATGGAATAAATCCCAATAGGGTGTCTCCCTCTTAAGCATACTTTATAAAATTAGGCCAATACTTACGTTACCATGGGGGAGGAGTAAGCTATTCTTACTGTTCCTGACAAGGGGGAGAAACGGTATAGAAAATGTCTATAATTCCACTTACAAAATACTTGAACGGCCTCTAACTAAAAATGGCTATTTGGCTATGACCAGAAAGAATATTGGCTTCTAAACGTTCTTAAATCTGGGTAAGATCAGTATCAGAAAATGCCAGCCCATATAGGATGCTTACATCTGTTGGTGTGTTTAGTGTCGGATGTGACATGTGATAGTGTTTGATAGTGAAGCGAACATTTGAAAATACAATGGTTTCATGACTGTATGTTCCTATATCGAAAGCTCGGGCTTACTGAATCTGATGAGATATGATGACGATTATTGTGTTCAGGTTCGGGATGGTCACGGCGGATACGGATGTGGATGAGCTTCTAGAACTCGTATTATCCGCCGGTAAAGAGGTAGAGGAGAACTCCAAAGTTCTCACGGACATGACTGAGGTTTTAAAGAAAGGTGAGTGTTTTTTTTTTTACCCCTTTTATACGATAACGTCACCATTATTGTTAAATTATTGACGAATTTCAGGTTATACTCGAATATATAAACAAAAAGTGTTTTCTAGTAATTGGAACGATCGACACTAATAAGACCCATTTATTGTTGCTACAAAACTAGAAGGAACAGTGATTGATTCAAGAAAAACAATTAAAGAACTAACATAATCGGAGTCAGTGTGTCCGTTGATGGATACATTATTTCATCAGTTTAGATATTTTCATGAAAATAATGGATTCCCCTGTCTGTAAAAGTGTGAGATAATTGATAATGGTCTCTATCATTTGCTGGTGGAATCTTATACAAATCATAGCAAAAAGATATTATTTGTCATTAAATTTAATATTTATATCTAGAATCAACCATTGTTGTCTGCTAAAAAGCTGTGTAGTTTTGAAAATAAATTTAGTTTGTATTTAACTTTTACATCGTTGGAAATTTCTCATGCCAATTGAGGACCGTTTTCACAAAGCGTTACAACAAACATCCTCTCAACCGAGTTTTTTTTTTGTTGCTACAAAGCATTAATAACTTATTAAAACTTCTCATCTTTACAAAAAGAAAGAAATAAACTCGTTTCCTGAACAAAAAGAAAACACTCGTATCGTTTTGTGAAAACGCTCCTCAATTGCGAAAAGAGCGTATCACGGCTGTTGGTTAAAGTTTTGTGCTAAAATGACGTATAACTTTCTTTTTATATATTTTGTTTTAAATCGCTCAAAGAAATGAAATGAATGATAGAGGGAGTTTGAAAGTTGCGTCAATGGTAGAAAAGTTGAAAGGTTCTCGTTTGTCGTTGTATGGACATGTTATGAGAAGATGCATGTGGGTAAAATAGTAATGAATATGAATGTGGAAGGATGGAAAAGTAGAGGAAGGCCAAATATAAGTGTGGATGGAGTGTGTAAGAAATGATATGAAAGAAAAAGAAGTGAATGAAAAGATGCCGGCTGATAGGGACGTATGGAAGAAGAAAACTTACTGCGCCGACCCCAAGTGAGTTGGGAAAAGGCAGGAGAATGATGATGTTTTAAATCGCTCAAAACTTAAAGGCCTGTAAATATATGCGTCCTATTTTCCATTTGACACGTTATCTATTTTTATTACAATGGCGCCTTCAGTATTACGTTAGCACAATTTTACACCTCATGTCAGTAATAGTGAACGATGCTAGTTATCCCTTATTTTTGTATTTAAATGAAAGCTATAATGTGATTATCATATCTTATAAGACGAAGGTTCGCGAAATTTAACGCGGAATTTTACGCTACATTCTGATGTAGAACGGTTACCTTAATCTGTGTTTTTATAAGTCTTTTTCTGAGTCCCTTACGTTAACTTGATTGCGTTTTTTAGATTATATTTTTAATCTGGTCACACCCCCTCGGTGCTATCTTTATGCCTCATGATTTTCTTTGGGTCTTCTAGTACCACAAGTTGGATGTTATCGTCCACGTTGAGGACCTGGGCTATATTCGATGTGATGAATTAGGTATCGAGGCGGCGCAGGCTGACCTAGAACGGGAGAACCTGGAACGCGCCTGGCAGGAGGGCGTGCTCCGGCGCGTTCCCGTCGTCGGGCGCGTTGTCGAGTGGTGGTCCCCCGCACCCAACTCGTTACCCCCGCCGGGACGTCGCCTGCATCTAGCCAATGGCACTCTACAGACCACTGACGACATCTACAGGTATATAGACTCCTCCCACACACTCTCACCTACTTCCCCCACACACTCTACCTACCTACCTCCCCCCTTATAGTAACCGGCAGTTGTATCTCCTCTCGCACGTACCCCACGGTATCGTCCCTCATCTTTTTGGAGTACAATACGGGATCGCTAAAAAATCTACAATAATCATTGCATACGTCATTAGACATCAACAGTTATTTTACACATACAGTTATTTTTAGTAGTAGTAAGCAATGCTTACCCTCCCCCCTATGATTACGTAAACATTGATATTAAGAATATAGTACTTATAAAAAAAACAAAAGTAAGTATATATTGGTCATATAATCAACATTCATACACCATATGGACATTTCATGACTTACATAGGTTGGAGCTAGGGTTGCCAGTTTTTTTTTGGGGAAATAAAGTACTAAAGGTAGAAATAATGTGTGTGTAGAAATAATGTGTCAAAATAAAGTACGATTTATTTGACTTTATTATTTCGCTCAAAAGCATACTTTTCACTATTTTTAGCAATTTTTAACAATTAACTATCATTTCAGCTGCACACTATTTTTACCTGATAATTATTTGAAATAACGTAGAATATTTTATAATAAATTACGGTTGGCAACCCTAGCTGGAGCACAACATCCATTAATATGATAATGATAACACTATGCTCCTTTTTGTTCCAACGAGAAGAATCTTAGTTTACGAGATGATATTTCTATACTGGGCTTATGAGTTCAATATGAACTGACGTTATTCATTTCTCACAGTTCTGATTGACTAAATCCCCCAAAATCTATTTGACAGACGCTTGGCCGGGACCTCAAGGCATAAACGAAGCTAATCCTTAAGGACTCTGCCCACTAGACCGTATCATACTATGACCGTAACCGTACCGGCACATGCAAAAACAATATAGTTTGTATGAGTTACTATGAGACTACTGACCACTAAAACTACCCGTTACCGAACAGGACCGTAGCGTGCCATGAATATCGTTCCGTCACCGATTTCCCGACGAGAATATTTTGCATGTTCCGGTACGGTTACGGTCATGGTATGATACGGTCTAGTGGGTAGAGTCCTTTAGGGGTTACGAAACTACACTCTCTACCTTTTCTCATTTCATTTTTAACAAAGTTAGATAGCACGCTTAGGCTTGTTTTTTTTTTTACACAGCCTAAACAGCTCAGTCCTTTGACCACAATTTCACCTGATGTAAAGTGACGATGTACTCAACGATGGTAAACACACTAAGCCTAGATGTACTGATTCTCAAACAATGATCCCGGAACAAACCTGTTGGTATTTGGTGACAGGTTTTTTCAAATTTGAGCGCGGTAGCTACGCTACCCAGGCGGACATTATTAGAACCCGAAAGCACAGGCTGATTTTAGAGTTAGATAGGTAGGTTTGAACCCGCATCCATTGGAAATAAATCCGATCGCAGTACCAACTAAGCCATCATCGCTTAAACTAAGAATCTGCCTTTCGATAACAGTCACCAGAAGACCTGCTTTAGAGCCGCCTTAATTACGTGTATATTAGAAAATGTTCTAATATTACGCTAGACTTTAATTATGTTTTTTTCATTAGGAATCCGGGTTCATATAATAAAAGCTAGGTGGATTCCAATACATCAATAGAATATATAATATATAATTATACAAACCTAATAAAATAGATAATATACATCCCAAATAAAATACAAAAGAAACACATCGCCACTCCATTCTTAGTCTAAATAAAGTCAGAGCTGCCTTATTTGTCAATTGATGCGGTATTTTACAATTACATAATTCACGATAGAGACTTAATACCAAATGGAAAATAGGTAATTTATGCAAACTAGAATCAACCAATAATTTTGAAATAACTGAATTTTTATCAATGATTACTTAATTCACTTTACGTATTTATGTTATAATTCAATAACGACACGATTCAAACTCCAAAGTAACTGACTCATTTTCACACGAATCGTGGGTTATTTTTAGTTTAAATAACTCTGTCTTGTTATTTAACGAAGCTCATTTGTAAAATTGTTCGCTCAGGCTAGTCCGAAACAAAAGTAAAGATCCATCGGAACCCGCGCGTGCGCATTCCCCGGGAAGGCAACCTCCACCCACGCAAGACTAATCGGTTTCCTTTCTAATGTACCTACGGAACGATTTAATTTTCACGTCACCTTATCGGATTAAAATGTACTACAATTGTAGAAATTTACTATACTGGCAACATCTATATATTTTACTGTCAAATTAATTTAGGTATACCTCGGAAATGTTATGCGTATTTAATTTTGTTTTATACAGAAAAAAGTAGTAGTTTATATAATTTAAGTATCATTTCAATTTTATTTTTTTATTTTTAATATTAAATGTTCAAATTTTGTGATTACACAACTATTAACAATACGACACAATTATATTTTATAAGAAAGAAAATGGTAGAATTGTGACATGTAATAATATGGTGTTAATTTCATTCTAATAATAGCAACACTGTTATTAATTTTCACCGCAATACAATTGTAATTATAGATAATAAATAATAATTTAGTTTATAATATAGAATTTACAAAAAAATACAACTATTTGCCACTTATTACAATTTTTACTTCATTTATTTTAAAATTTAAGTATTGTGACGTCATTAACGTAGTATTGATAACTTCAATTCCCAGTTGAAATATGGGAATAAATAAACAGTGTTATATAACATTTAGTCCAAATCTGATGATCCCATTCTAATTATGTCGTAATAAAAGTAATGGTTAAAAAAAAAAAACACAATAAATATTATTGAAAAGTATTTCAACTTTCATGTAATTTTAAAATATATTTATTTTGTAGTGCAATATATTATTTTCACAACGAAAACAATATTTTGTTGATTTGAATTGCCGTTTTATTTTACAATGCAGCTCTTTCCGCAGTCTTATACGTTAATTCTTGAAGGCGATATAAATTATCGCATATTAATAGTGATCTATTAACAATATTATGTGTCATACAATAAATTATGTTATGAACAATATAATAGACATCAATGGTAGTTGAGATATAAAAAAAAAATCCATAAATTTTAAAAGTTAAGTCATTATTAAAAATCTATTAAATTACGATGTAAATAGGACTAAAAGTCTATTTTATGACTATTTTATTGGAGTTCTGAAATTATATATTATAGAGCCACCATACGATAACTGTCATAATTGTCAGTTTAAAAATTAAAGCTTTTAGTATTTGTATTTAGTTTTTAAAATAGTTTTAGTACAAATTTAATCATTCAGAACTATTAAATCTCCATTTTTACCTTTGATTTAATTCTAACATATTCTTACCACTGCATTATAATATCAGCAGCTTTTCGATTATAATACTATTAGTTATTGCAGTAGATTATTTAGTAAGTTATCTGTAAAGTAAAATAGTATAAACCTAATATTCGATAAATTTTAATTATAATACGACTGTAGTATAGCATACATATATTTTACGTGGGACTATTTCCTTTTAATCTTTACGGTATCGGTGTTGTGTACATATAACAATATTAAAAATATATAATGACTACTATTTTATGCATTGTTTTAATCTTGAGACTTTTTGGCGCGAACATAAAAATAAATATTACAATAAAAGTTATCATCGTTAGATTTATTACATAGATGTCAAATTTATTTTACAAATGATATAATAATTTTCTTTATTATAATGCGTTTTTGATTTGTATAATTTAATTGAAATATATTATTACTTATATGTATTTTTGTGTGTTAAAAAAATAATCTCAGAGACTATTTTAATTCGTTAATAAATTGTTATCGGTTTTTACCCCGTGATAAAAGATCCTATGTACGGCACGGTGCGGTACTTTAAAAAATATTACAATCTGTGTCAAGATATATAGATTATCTTACAAAAATAATTTGAAATATATAATTTTTATCTATACTATTACATATACGAGGTAATATTGATTTTTTGTTTGTTTGGGATAAACTCAAAAACCTCTGAACCGATTTAAAAAAATTCTTTTACGTGTATAAAGCTGTAATATCAGTGAGTGGTATATGTTATATATTTTTTGAAATTAGATATCTCTGTATACCCGTGCGAAGCCGGGGCGGGTCGCTAGTTTCAAATAAGAATCAAAAGAAAACCGTACCGTAAAAACGTATTTTCTTTTATTCTGATAAATATCAGTTATCCTTGTTTGACAAACAATTCAAAATATTCAGATTATTTTATTAGTTTAAAATTACTGTAAAAATACAGTAAAGTAAAAAAAAAAACTCGAATTTTTTTTACAATTTTTTTTATTCGTCACGAAATAATTCTTTCTTGTTATAAATATATTATAACAGGTTTCTGAGATATATTTGCAAGGTGACTTTAAAAAAATATGGCAATAATTAAATGGGAGCTTATAATTATGATTCTGATAAATCAGAAATAATATATAATAGTAAAATAATAATTTAACTAAAAATGTATAATAGAGGGAACAAAACGGTGCGACAGGTATTCGGCGGGCGATGACCCCGGTCGCGGTCGCACACGTCAGCTGATAATTTTGCCTACATGGTTACCGGGTTACCGTTAGCTACAAAATGGTTACGCCATTTTGATATTTTATTGATTTAATTTATAATGCATATTTTATAGTTTAATTATTTTATTTCAATAAACTTTTTCAAAATGTGTCTGTTTAGAATAATTACAAGCTCTCATTTAATTATTGCCATTAATTTCAATTTCACCTGTGTACATTATATATATTATTGTTGCAATTATGCTTTTCTACATATTTTATCTATGTTTTTTTTTTTATAAATATTAGTAATTCGGTATAACAATATGTTGTGTGTACACTCAAATGGTATACCAGTACAAGACTGCGGAAGTTAATTATGTACACTGCGGCCAACTAGAGTAAACGCTTCTGACAGCTGTCACTTAAACATGAGTAATTTTACAATACGCACGATAACAAATAATTTATATTATTTTTATAACTGACCCAAGAGAAGTATTTCTGTATAAATTAGACTAGTTATTTATCATATCACTGCAGAAGTAAACATTTCAAGTAACCTTGAAATGGTGCAATAGTGCTTACAAAAAATTATTCCTATTATTAAAGTTAAATCATTTTTGGCTATTATACGTTAAGTTTCAATTAAACTGTGTATCCCTGGTAGTAATAAAAATATTTTTATAGTTAATTTTACGCCATTTCAAAGTTACATCGACTGTTCGACTACGAACTGTCAGTGGCGTATTCTAAGGGTGGCCCCAATGTAATGTAAACCTGAAAAATATCGTGATAGTATTTATAATTTCCATTATTCATTATCATATTTGTGCAGTTCGTTCCTACTTTATGTTGTATATTACAAATGTAATATTTTTATAAGTGTGATATAAATATAATATCTTTATTTAAGAATATCAGATTAGTTTGAGACTGATTTTGAAGGTAAAATAATTTATTATTGGGAGAAATTAGATCGTTGTTGATGGATTACTGTTCTATTTGGGTTAGCGTAGTGATTTTTGTAGTATTTATATTGATATCGATGTTATTTCAAGCTGCCCTTGAAAGCCCAATTACGATGTTCGTTACGTGCCACATTTTTTTTTGCTTCAATTTTAAGCGAGTTTTTGTTTGGAACTCTATGACTCTTAGTGTTATTACTCTATGATAATTGGTTGGTTAGTCGAATAGAGTATCTATCGCCAATCCAGTATCACGACTTCGTTGGCTGTTATTAAAGGGTTGAAATAATAATTTCCCAATATTTTTATACAATTCTTACCGATAATGATAAAAAAATGATGCCGAGAAGTTTATTTTAAGTTTCTTACTTTAAAAATTTAATGTATAACATCTTAGACACACACAACGGTAGCAGAAAGGTAGGTGCTTGCGTAAAATAATTTAAAATCTGTCTCAAAAATCGGTATTTACATATTTAATACCAAATTTTAATATGTGTATAGTTATATGATAATTATTTTCCAAAATATGTTTTTATTTATAATTTAATTATTATAGTTGGACATTTATAAGTAGATATTTTGTTCGACCCACCAACAGTAAATATTTACCTGATATTTATGTGTTTCTTTTTTAATTTTACTTGAATTTTGATTTGTTTCATTGGGATAATGTAAGCTTTAAAATAAATAAATAATATGAAGACTAAACGGGAGGTAAATATGAAAGTCGTTAAGATTAGTCTATAAAACATCAACAAAAAGTCCATAGAGAATGTCAACTAAAATATGTTTTTATTCATTAGCAATTGTAAAATGTCTTACTGTAATAAATAAATTTGTAATGGTCAAATTTTAACTATAATATTATGATTAATGTATAATGTCATTGTAAGATATTGAATTATCCTGTAATTAAAAAAAAATACACTATGTTATGAAATTGTAGTTTTTATTTAATGTCATTTAATTATCTACTTCACTTGAGTTTAGCGACGATATCAGCTGATTTATTTTTATTGTAGCATTAAAAAGTAACTATAAAGTGCCTGCTACAGATAATCACAATACAATTCGAAAACATAGACTAACAAAATGCGTTGCTATTTGATTTATATTTATTGTTTATAAATATACAGTACCTATTTTTGATAATATAATAAATGAACAATAATATTGGTGGCACTGGTGACGTAATGTAGTTTATTTTGTACTAGTCGTGTATGAAAAACAATAACTCGTAGAAGTTCATTGACCAAGTCCTCTTGTGCAACCTCCTTCATTGCACAGCTCTGTGTCAGGCTTAGGCGCAATCGAAACTTACCTTAAGTTATTTTTTTAAAGGAAGATGTTTTACATGTAACTTAACACTAAGCTTACAACTAATGGGGTACGGAGTAACGGAGTAACCGTTTCGGGGCTATTCCCTCAGACGGTGGTCTCTCATTTATCCGCACCTATAGAAAAGTCTGCTGGGTGAGCACATAGGTGGGTCCCTCGTAAAGTAATCTCTGTGTTATCCTAGGAGGTAATCAGCATGTTTATCGAACTCTGGCGGGTCAGGGAGATGCTCCCGGGTCATAATCACAGCCCTCCTTCCACTACCTACTCAGCTAGGCGAGGACCGGCGTATGAGATTGCACGCCTGATTCCTATATAAACTCATAGAAATGCAGATTCCAAAATGGCAGTTTTTTTTTAACCTAGCTAATGCTGTTGACCGGAAGGGCCTTTACAGCTTTACCGAACTTTGAGGACGAGTGCTGAAGGCACTCAGTGGCACAGTAATTCCTGCAAGCTTTTTATATCGGGTTACCTTGAAGAGGCTGGAGATTAGGAAACAAAATCAGCCTAAAGACCTTGTATTCATGCTCATAATAAATTATAAACAATAACATCAAAGTTTTACGTTTCGCGAATTGTATTTTTTTGAGTACTTAGCCCGATTTTGTTTTGTCATTTAGTCTTCCTTATTCTTAATTCAAAAGCAGTATTTGACTATATATTATGTAAATTCGGTGGCCTTTTTTCGTGATATACTTTAGTTATTAGTACACGAGTGAAGTTAACCGAAAATAATAATACGGAGTATAAATCTCGAGACTCCCTTGAAATAGCTGTAACAGAAGGCCGCTGGAGTTTTTTTTGGCAGGATATCAGTCTGACATGTAGCAGTTTTTTTTTTTTTTATTCATTAAACTTGTGTATTTGACTCTTTATCATGTAATCTTGGTGGTGTTTTGTGTTATATAGTTTGGTTATTGTGTACAAGTGAAGAATATTATAGAAAATAACGCGTAACATTTATTCTAAGGTGCCGATATAGCTCCATGGAAATTTCGAGCAGGGTGAGCCACCGTGTTGCTGGAACTAGTAACGCTGATACAAGATTGAAAATACCTATAATTCGCATAACACTTGGCCGCCATTTAGTTCTACTTTATTTATGAAAACTGAAGTGTTTGAAACGTCAGACTTAGTTGCATGGTCTAGTATCTTTGTTTTAACTAGTACTTTTGTTTTTAAAAACAAATAAATAAATGTGAACAAAAAAAAAGTAGTATGTAGGAAGTTTAGTGCGATTTTGGTCTGTCACGATTTTATCCTGATTTTTAATTCATTATTTTGCAGTATTTGACAATATATTATGTAATTTTGGTGGCATTTTACGTGATATAGTGTGATTATGATGCACAAGTGAAATGAAGTGAAAATAATGACATAGACCGTGAATTCTAAAGCGTTCCAGTCATCCCGCGTTGTGGTTATAAAAGGCCGCCAGTTAATGATAGTGTTCCTAACGTCCGACTTGGCTGCATGGTCTACAAGTACTTTTGCCTTTTCTTTAAAAAGGAATAAATAGAACCAAAAACAAATTTATAGGTAGTAGTAATGTGTATTTATTTTAGTTTGGTTTTTTACGTTTATTGATATATACATGAGTAAATAAATAAATTACTAAATGAAATGCAGAGAATTGATAGATATTCCATTTAATATTACGAACAATAAATGTGAAAAAAATGACTGCAGTAATACTAGCGCGAAAATTAACTTCAGTGAATTTGACCAAAGTAGAATTTGAAAAAGTTAAATGTTTGAGAGTTAATAATATGGCTAAAAAATTGAAAATTGTTAAGTAAGTGAAGTATGCATAAATCTTTAATGTGGTTATAAACTTTAATCTACAAAAACATTACAGGAAATTATGAAAAATTAAATATGTCAGGGAATTATTTAGTAAAAACCTACTATAAAATTTGAAATAAATTAATAAATACATTTTTGTAAAGTATATGAGTTTTAGCATTACTCAAGTTTTAATTTTCTAATATGGTTATAATTTTGCGTTACACTTAAATTTAATAAATATTTTACAGCAGCTTGAAAAATGTTATAAATAACCAAGATAAAAATAAAACATGTAGACTATGTCTGAGAAACGGAGAGAAGAGAATTTTTGATGTGCAAAATGTTTTTGATTTTGTTATCAATATTAAATATGTACTTGGCATTGAGGTATGTTCTTTAGCCATATGCATGCCGTTGTATTTACTTTTTATTAGTATTTTAAGTAAATAATTTATTTCTGATAATAGTTATAAAAAACAACAGTTTTATTAATAAAGTTATCTAAATTTGATTATTTTTTTATTTATACTAATATCCATTGATATGGAATTTTTTTAAGCTTTTTTTATTTTTTAAAGGTTAGTGAGAATGATGGCAAGCCACAATATATTTGTAGCTACTGTGAGAAAACACTAAGGGATGCAGAAAGACTGAAACAAACTGCTGAAATCACACAATGGAGGCTACAACAGGAGTTGGATATGGGTAAAATTGCTATGTGACTTTTACACAATACACTTAGCAAATAATCTCACTTGTTGTGAAGTGAATACATTAAACCTACTTTAAAGGGCTTGGTTTTGCGGTGCCATCCACCAAGACCCTCAGGCCCTGACCACTATGTTATCTAAACTTGCAATAATTTCTTCCTTTTTTAATTGCTAAAGTACCAAGAAAAATTTCACAAGAAGCTGGCGTAAATGCCAGGTTATTGCATTAACGGTTAAGATATGAATATAATAGGTTACAACACAACTATAATAATCCCAGTTCTGTTCAAAGCAATTCAAACTTGCAGCAAATTTCTGAAAATTATTAGTTTTGTTTGTGTACTGTACTGTTACATTATGAAGACAGCACTTCTTTTATTCATTCCATACAGTGTCATATAATATGTAACATCTTTGTAATAGTTAAATTTTATTTAATATGAAAAATGTCTTGTTATGCTGTATGATTATTATGTTACTAGTTTCAAACACATTGCTGGAATCCGATTTAGATGATATTGATGAGAATACTACTCATGGAGGGGTTTTTGTGGAACAAACAAAGAAGATGGTCAGACAGTGGATCTGTGGAAAGTGTCGGCGTATCTTCGAAAATCAGGTTATTAACATTCAATTTTTTAGACGATGGTTGGGAAATATAAAATTTCGTTTTATTTGAGCTCAGCAAAACATTACTGTACTCTCAACTTTGACTAAATTAATGAATCTTTGAATGTTGGTGACTACCAATAGATAATAAGCTCTCGAGACAGTTGTCATCATCATGCCTGGCTACATCTTCCATAACTAAAGCCTCTGGGTATATATTTGCTGGTCCCAGAATGCAACACATCATAATCGTAACGCTCTGACGGGTTTCTCATTATCTGCAGTGGATGTGACTCCGTCATCTAAGAATGTGTTATCATGGTCAATATCAACAAGCCCAAAATGTAGTCCTTAATATACTTATGTACATATTTCAAGTATCAAAAATTATAAAATAACTGTAACAAAGATCAATAAAATTTTTTACTTTTAATCCCAAAATAATTTAAAAAATACTATTAACATAAAGTGCCTTGCCTTTCTGAAATATATAAAAATAGTAACAAAATACATCCTGGGTTTTCTGTAATAGAGGTGTATATTAAGTTTTACTTTAATTTTAGCAGTTGTCTCATGGACCCTTTGAAAATTTCATTTAACCATCAGACAACCATCAAAAAGTATGAAAAACATATATTTTATTACATTTTTCATTAATGTACTATTAGTTAAAGAATAAACATTTTCTTTTATTTTGAAATGCTACCAACTTTTGAGAATATTACGAGGTACTAGGTCAAAACAGTACTTAATAAGAAAGCTCCAAAGGCAATGGAGACGGTTACATCGAAGTGTTATTACATAATTGAATCAGAAATAAAAATAATCAATAATCAATAACAAAGGTTGCTCAATTAATTCTAAATTAGAAGTGTACCGACGGCTTGGTGAAGGTAGCGGGAATCCGCTGGATGCAGGTGCGACTGATCGTTGTGATCTTTGGAGAAGGTCTTTGTCCAGCAGTGGACCTATTTCGGTCGAAATGATGATGAGGCCAGAATAAAAGAAAGTCGAATGATCGGAAGGAGTCTATTAATTTATAACACAATAATAATTTTCAGGATGATTTTAGAGATCACGAGAAGTTACCGTCGTGCCGTCAACCGAAGTGCTTCATGTGTGAAACATGTGGATTAGAATTTAAGACAATGACACGACTTAAAAGACACAGGCAAGCATCATATTCAGTGTATAATTTGTTATGGTTTTTAATAATTTGCCTAGGTATTTTTTTTTGCATCAGGTCAAATGATAAATCATTCCTTATATGTCATAGTTAGTTTGTCACAGAAATCCAAAATGGCTAGATCAATTTTGATGTAATTTTTGAAGTTATACTTCTAATGGCGCGTTTGGCGAAAATGATTGCTTTTTTATTTATCTGTTTTGGTGGGATACTGGACAGTTGACAGTCATAATTGGACCCGCTAGGTAGTGATGCTTTTTTAAAATTTTCAATCACTTACACAAAAGCACTTAGTCATTATATACAAGGTTGTTGTTGAAACTATTCTTCCGAGTGATTATAGGATGATTCACACGGGCGAGTTGCGTTACGAGTGCGCTCGTTGCCCATACCGCGCTCGCACAAAGTACGCTCTCTCCGTCCACGAGCGCGCTCACTCCGGCGCGAGACCGCTCACGTGCGCGCTCTGCGCCGCGACCTTCCCGAGCGCTTCCAACCTCGCCTCCCACCGCCGGACACACTTACCGCCCGCTTACACCTGCCACTATTGCCAGAGAAGCTTCCGGTTCAATGAAGTGAGAGATCATGACAAACTCAAACATGTGTTGTAATTTATATGTCCTATTGTGTTATTTATTGTATTAATTTCAGTCTTATACCACATTATATCTTTAAATGCTCTCTAAATGGAATGCAATATTAATAACATTTATGATGACTATAACTGAATAAAATTTTCTATATACTACAACTTTCCACAAAATATATAGTTTGAAATTTAAAATCACAGAGAGTGATTACAGTATAGATTTTTTTTAATCCAGGCACTTCAGAACCACATCGCATCACAACATAGTACAGCTAAACCTCACACATGTGGCTCCTGTGGAAAAGCTTTCTCTACAAGGTACAATAAGTAACAACCAATTAATTCAATATTTAACTTACATAATAGTTGTTTAGTGAAAATGAGTTTAATATAATTATGGTTAAAGTGCAAAATCCACTTTCTGTATGGATTAGGCTTTTATATAAAAGCTCTAGCCATCTATATTTTTCAGCATTATGTTTGTGTATCTTTCTTATTAATTTATTATTCAATAGAATTCTGTTTTATTACATTCTAATAGTTATTTGTAATATACACTAAAGATTTTATTTTTTCATACCTACTTAATAAATTTATTATCAAATAATTAGAAACATATTTATCAGTGTGGAAAACTTTAAAAGTCCATTAACTGTTAAAGCACAAACCTGGCATTTTCACCAGCTTCCAATTGTTTTTCTATTGTCACATTTTATTGGTATTTGAGTGACTAATAATATTTCTTGTATAAATGAGATTAAATTAAAAAGTTTGTTCTGACAAAAAAATAATATATATAATGTTAATTAATATTTTCTCAGGAAAATGGTATGTAGACATGAACGCAGAGTCCACAATCGTCCTCGGATGCGATCAGGAATAACTCCTACCTATCTACGGCAACAAGAACAAACTGTTACTTGAAGTTAATATCATTAACTCAGAAATTACATACACTATTTTCATATCTAATGCCTTCTGGAAAAGCATTGTAATGAATTTACTTAAATAATATTTCTTATCATGTATAAAATAAAGAGTTAAGAATATATTTGTCTTTTTTCTAATACCAACCAATATTGAATCGTGTCAAGCCTATGTTATTCCAACAATTGTGATCTTTAATAGCACAAATGAAACATTCAAATAATAGACAAATGTTCACCCTACAAAGTTAAAAACAAGGTTTATTTGCAAATGTATATTATTCCATTGGAAATTAGCTCTAGAGTCAAATGGGATTTGTTACTCCCAAGAAAGTAAATGAAAATGAATTTATGAAAAAATGAAGTTTTTGTAGTAATCTTCCTATTTCAAACATACATAACATAAGCTCACGCCTGTTATCCCCGAAGGGTTAGGCAGAGGTGAAATAGTGAACTATACCACCCACATTTCACCTAGCTTAGTTCTGTCCCAGATGTGACAGGGGGACAAGCCTTGCGATGCCCGATTTGGATCGGGCACAAATTCCAAACTCCAGTATGATACTGAGTAGAAAACCCAATACCACTTGACCCAACCTTGGGATCTAACCCGAGACCTCAGAACAGCAGTCGCACAGTAATACATCTGTATTAAGCTACATTAAACTGTTGATATTAACCAAACAATAGCTCTATAACAGTAAAGCTTGTGTACATTTTAGTTATGATTAAATAACTTGGTGTATATAACTATATATCACGGTTTCATCTCACTTCACATTTCTTACAATACAATAGTCAAAAATCAGATGATATGCACATCATTCTACAGCTAACAACTATATAAAACTTTTATTACCTGTGATTAATAAAAACAACAAGCTACTTTTTTTTGGATTTTTATTTACTTACAATCCTAACCGTCACATCACTTCTTGGCGGCCGCACCTACTTTAGATTTCTTGGTACCTCGTACCTTCTTCATTCTGTTCTTACGTTCCTTACGCTGTTTGCGTGTCGGCCTCTTCTTTTCATACAGGCCGTGACGAGCGAGTCTGTGTTTTGGCTCAAACTTCTTTGCTAAGTCTAGCGTGTCGTAGATTAAAGCAAATCCGGTCGATTTGCCACCACCGAAGTTCGTCTTGAAACCGAACACGAAAACTACGTCTGGCGTCACTTTGTACATTTTAGCGAGCTTTTCACGGATCTCAGTTTTGCTGACGGTCGGTTTTCCTGGATGCAAGACATCGCATACCATCTGCTTGCGCGCCAACAATCTAAAAAAGATCACAGAAACGTTGTCACTTAACCTGTCAAGTTTGGTTGTGTAGCATTTCTCTACAACATGAGCACTGTAATCCTAGGTTTTAAAAGTTTTACACGTTTACCTGTTGGTCATAAATTTACGCGTACGAATCGTCGCTGTTCCTTCACTCATTTTTGATTATTTTCGAGATTTCGGCGTAAAGACGCACGTGTCTCCAAGTTTTACAGGAGAAAAAGAACGAGTTAGTGTTGCCAATGTGATAATACTAAAACTTTCTACAATTGAGTCTTCAGATATTTAATTATGATTGACATGGATAATATTTTGTTTAGACATTAGCCAAGACAAGTTTATATTTAATATTTTAGATTTATTATTAAATTATAAAACGTTATTTGTGACTTATTAAAAATGTATCATAATATTAAATATTGTAATATTTTTTAATTTAGCAACATTAATAATAAATGCGTTCATAGTTTGTAACGAGTGCGTTTGAATTACAAAATTAATAAATTATAAATGTAGAATAATAATAACGTATTTACTGTCTTATTATTAATTTCATATAAGTTTTAGAGGAATGTTCTAATTTATATTTTTCGCTCAAATCGATATTAATATACTCAATTTTTGTTTTCATCAGTATTTTTATTTTGTCACGTTTGTTTATATTTTAATTTTCAAAGAATTAAGACATTAAAGGAATTTCTATTTACGGATACGTTGAATGAAATAATTTACATATTGTTATTTTTATTATTACCAGAAAACTTGTGTTTGAATAGTATGTCGTAGATTTGAATTTTTTACAAGTGAAAAAATTTCTTAATAAAAAGACAGGGTAAGTAGTCAGTTTTATTTAATATTTAGATCGGAATTTTATACACTTAAGTATAGATTTCGCAATCCAGAAGATTCAGATTATAACATTCCACAAATGTCCTATTTATAAACTGCCCTTTACCTTTTTGTTAGCGCCTGATTGTTTTGTTTGGCAAATACGTATTGATGGCTATGTATCTCATTTTTATGAAATAAACAGACAACGAGTAAAATAAAATATATTATATTGTGCTGTAAATACAACACAAATTATTTCCATTTTCTTATGAGTTCCTGTAATTTTTCAATGAATTTTTTGTGGCACCTCAAAATTCATATTTTACAATACTATTTTATATCCACTTCACATGTGTGTATAATAAACATAATGTATCTGCAAAATGCCACCAACATTACATAACACAGCTTCAAATAACGCAAGATAATGAAAAAAGAATTACTTCATGACACACTGAGATCCCGCCGAAAATTCTCGCCATTGTATGTCGAGTTTGGATTTTTTTAAATTTATAGGTACCTGGGACCTAAATCTTCCGGGTAATATTTGCTACATGATCAGCGCTACTTTAAATCAACCTATTTTAATGTGAGTTTTTTTTTGTAAATGTATTAAATGTATTCTGGAAAGGCTTTAAAAGATAAAATATATTAGATATTTAAACTAACTTAATATGTATAGGTATGTATATAACTTAATAGGTATGTAATGAAAAATAAAACGAAATTATAATGATCGTAAAGTTTTTATGTAGCTATGGTCGTCACTATAATTAATAGCCACAATTCAAATAATAGGCAGGTATATATAATAAATAATCTTCTACAATGAACCGTACCGGCAAATCACGTTACGATATGAAATTGTGCATAGCTTAGGTACATGCTTTTGATACGGTATGAATAAAGTAATAGGCTGTTTTTATTGCATTATAGTAATTACCAACAGACGGATTGTTAGCGGAGTTATTTGTTATAGTCGTATTATACAAAATTATTCCGCCAAACCTCATGTATAGGTTTTTGTATTATTTTGCCATATGATAAGACCAAAGATGATAAGATGTAAGTGAATTTCCCTATTCCATTTTTTAAGCTGTGATAATTAAGTGGATTAAGTGAAGGACAACATCATGAAGAAAACCATAGCACTTAATGGTAAGACTCGCCAATAATATCATATTTACTGAAATAAATGTAGAAAATGTATTTAAGCGTAAATAATTAAGGTCACACAAGCGGTGTTTAAGAACTTATATACTATAAATGCCGTATACATTTACAATAATAATGTAAAAAAAACTAAATCTAACATGAAATAAATATTCGAGATATTTTTCTCAAGTTTCTCCTTGTCTATCAATGTTCTTCCCCTGGGAACTTTAGCAGAGGTGGCATAAGACGTGAGTGACGTGGGCGACCGCCTACGGCCTTGCGTCAGGCACCAAATATACAGGTGACTTTGAATTCAATGGCAATAATTAAATGGGAGCTTACAATAATATTTCTGAATAAGTACAAAGTAAAAAATAAGACAGTAAAAAATTAATTAAATAAAAAAAATATAATTGAAGTATCAAAACCGTGCGATGCGTATTCGGTGAACGATGACCCCTGTCGCGCTCGCGCACATCAGCTAATAATTTTACCTACATGACATTACATCCTACTTGAATGCCCGCGGCTTCACCTGCGTTGTATATATTGCATTTGCATTGCGTTGCTGTCGCAGGTTACGGCAGGGGTGGCCTTGCAAAATGTACTTCGCCCATATCAAATTATAGACTTGCCCCGACACTGAAATTTAGCATCAATAACGGAACATGAACTCATTTATGTGTTATAATTTTCGAAAGAAGGTGACAAAAGGAGATGTATATTATATCAAAATATATTAAATTATTTCGTATTATGTATGTTTAGTTTAATATGAACGATGTAAATATGCATATACAGACATATATTTTATTGAAATTATCGTTTTACAAATACAGAAATCCACGTGGACAGTCTTAACTATATTTATGTATGCGAATAAGATTTTGCCTTTTTGTTACGTTTTCAAAACATCAACTACTCAAGCGACCCTCGTGAAATTTTGTACGCCTTTAATCCTTGAATTGATTGACAACAAAATGTACACTAATAAAAACAAACCGCGAGCAAACGCTAGTGCAAACGTAGCAGACTAGTCCAAGTTCAGTTGACACCTCATCTCAAAGCACGTGTCCTCCGTCATTATATATTTCATCGGTGGTCGAGGGAAGGTAAGGAGGTCAAAGTAACTGGTTTCAGCGGCGCCACCCTGACCACTCACCCCTCTTATCGATCGCCCGTTTCTAACTGTAAACAGTCGACAATGAGTCTCGTTAGTTTGTCCTGAAACAGCTGAACAAGCGAAGGTTTCTCTACTGTACATTTACTAAAGTTACGTATAACATCTTTTGCGAATCAAAAATCAAATGCGAATAGCAAGTGAGTGAAATCTTTGAAATTTTCTTTCATTTTATTATAAATAATTGAAATATTATCGTAATCTATTTTTTTTGTAATTACGAGTTTTTACTGTCTGTACATACCTGTCAACACTAAACTTTGTAGATAATATAATATTTATGTTTACAATATAATTCGATGATAATAATTTGACTGCCTTAATATGCTTAGTATGTACTTAATTCACAATCTTCATGCTATATTTTTCCAATGCTGCATTTAAATGAAAATACAAAAGTAGTTAATTCTATATTATCTATATAGGTATAAATCTATATAGGTTTTATTCTTGATAAATTATTTTCATATTGAAATCTATTATATAACCGTCAAAAGAACATTTTTAGTCAAAATTAAATCCGTAAAGAAATAAAGAAGGAATTAATTTGTCACGTTTCTTTTATTGTATTCGCATAAAATGATTTGTAATTTATCGCGAAATTGTTTATTCAAATTTTATATGATCTTATAATTTTATCTGGGGTCACGGCAGTATCCCTGCCAAGTCGAGTAAAAGCAAAAAAAAAAAGCGGCACGGCCGTACTATTCTTTTCTCGAAGCACTTCAGGCCATTTTCGACCCCCTATAACTTCGTTGTTGACAAAACTAGAAGCCTGAATTTCATTTGAATCTATTTTATTTAAAACAAAATTTTTTAATAATTATATAGTCACTATAAGATTTTGTTAGGTTAGCTAATTACGTAATAACTTAAGGCAGTTCCTTTAAGCCTCAATGGAGTAATTGCTAAGAAGCAAGTACCTTAGCTTATACTTGAATCAATTTTATGACTTCAGATTAGAAGTTAGATAGGTATGCATTACTAAATGTATTAATTTACACGCTTAGTTTAGTTCCAAAAAAAATTTTTATCATTAAAACTGCCGATTTTAATCATTTTTAGGGTTTTTTCGAAGTTTTCTCGAAATTTCAAAGATGTAGGGGTTAAACTGACCTCGAATTCGGATTCAGCGGACCAAAATACGTACCCTTAGGAAGGTCCAGTCAAATGCACATTCTACTTATTTTTTTTTTTGTGTGCCGGTGTAATTATCCTGTTATTCGAAGAATACATAAAGAAAACAAATCAAAATTCATAAAAATAGGTTTAGGCGTTTTTGAGTTATAAATGTTGTAACTAACCCGATTCATATATATAAGATCTGCATAAAATTTTCCTATTATCAAGTGATGGCTCAGTATTAAATGGGCAATTTAGAAATCGAATCTTGTCCCATAGTCAGCTTGAGCTTTCGATATAAAAGAAAAGTTCGCAAACTAAACATGGCGTGGTAGTAAGGGGATTTTATAATTCCCGCCTGATTAAATCAAGTATGTACTTCTAATACGTAGATAATTAAGAACTTCGAAATGCAGCGCGTTACACGTCACGTCGTCACTTAACATTCAGTGAGATTGTGGTCAAAAAAAAACCCTTTATAATGTAAAAAAATCCCTTTAAAATGTACCATGAAGAACATACTTTTAGGTTATCATACGAAAGTTATGTAATGAACCTTGAGATCTATTTCCTTAGGTCGTTCGGCCACACCTTGGGACTGGTTAGGGAGGGCTCACGGAGTTTTGAATTACCGCCTTACGCAGGTTCTGACGGGGCACGAGCGCTTCAGAAGCTACCTGACTCGTACAGGTCGGACACTCTCTCCGTGTAATCATCACTGTGCTGGCGGAGTCGTCAATGATGTCGAGAACAAGTTGTTCGTGTGTCCCACGTGGAGGGAATTCTTCAGGGACTTGGCTCTAACGTGGGTAGGGACCTCTCGTAAGGGCAATGGTAGGAAGTGCTAGGGTCTGGGCGGCTGTCTCTTCCTGTTGCGAGTCCGTCATGCTTGCAAAGGAGGAAGCCGAGAGAGAGCGGGCAGCAGTCCCGGATCGCGTTAAGAGTGTCAGACGCTCTAACGCCGGACGCGTGGAAGCCCACTTATCAAAGTCGCCAAGCCTAGTAAAACAACTTGATGTCGGCCCTTTCCCGAGGTATGGCGTTGTCGGTGTGTCAGAAAAATGCATGTACGTGCACCTCCTAAAGCTCTGACGTCGTTACGCCGGTTAGGTATTTTCGTGGACTTTTTAGTCAGTAGATGGAAGCTTCCAGCTGAAGCCAACCTGGCACAAACCCCATCACAACGAGAGATAGATTAATATCTACGGACGTAAGCATATATCAATGTCAGCAGATTTTTACCACGTATAAAAAAAGATCTTTACCCCTAACCACCGGCCCGATTTAGCGCAGGGCAAATTCCGCAGAAATTACGTCTCAGGTTGCAGTTGCAACCCAAGCCGAGGTCCGTACCACTTTAGTGTCCTTGCACTATGTAGGACTCTCCCGTTGAATTGAGCGTCCTAAGTGCTCACATCAAAAGTTCGATTAAGCCTTTTCGGTCAAAAGCAATAGTCAGTTCGTAAAAACAAAAAGCAAATTTTTACAACTCAATTTCTACTATTGATTTGATGTTTTACAATTTTTCAATCTAATATAAGACGACAATAAATGTTTACAAAGAAATATATTTGACCTGATCGTGTCGTGACGTGATATGACGTAAATCGCAAGGTCGTGACGCAAGCCGTAACGTCGGTACACGTGTAGAAGTTACAGTCGGCTGCAAAAGCTTCTATTCTTACCTTACCGCGATCGTAGTTTGGCAGTTTAATAAATACTAATGTAGTTTATGTCCACGACCTTTTATGTCGTTACTGAAATTTATAGCTATATCTATAAATATATCATCTCAATTACTTATTTACATTTCTACTTGCATGCGTGTTAATTATTTACAAACAGTTAATTTGAAAACAAACTTACAAAACTAAAATTCTACTACAGATAATTTAATTTATTACGAAAATCTAAAGAGAAATGAAAGGTTTCCCCTATTCACGGTTATAAAATTTAGGTACCTAATTTAAAAGAAGTGCATACAATATTATTTGAACGTGACTTTTAAAGTTGCCCTATTTGATAAGACATCTAATTAATATTAATACCTAATTAATTATTTATAGTCCATTGCTTTTATTAAACAAGATCTGTCATAATCACCTGAATCATTGAAACTAAACTTACTCATTTAAAATTCAGGGATAAGTAGTTCTAAAATTTCCTTCTGCTTGTATTCCAGAGGCTATATTATCCGAAGAAGTCAGGAAGTGATATTTATCGTTCGATTTGAAGTTTGTGGCGCAAAAGTAGCGCCGATCATAGTCATCACGTTTTTATGGGTGAAGTCATCAGCAACCCGATATCACAATAGGGTCTTAATGATACCCGGTCAAAATAAGCCAAACACTTTGAAACTAAACAGCGTGGCCCGAGAGGCCAGTCGGTATTCCGCCAGAGATCCAAGATTAAGACCATAAATTTATAATAGAAAGTTATCTGTATTTTGTAAAAGTATTATAAATTAACTAGAAATTTCAAAATGGAACACGACTGGGAACACTTTTTAAGACATAGCAGAACACCGAGGAATAGAGAACTAGCGAGAGATTTAGCAGTTCGGGAATCTTTACTTTCGGAATCGACGTCTGGTATTTGCAAAGGTGATGAGGATACGACAAGCGCAGGCACGACTTCCTTTTCAAGCCCTGATTTGGAAATCAGTAATAGAGAAAGGTTAGACCAAATACATTTAATTACTAATGGAAAACGTCAACGTGAAGAGAATACCAACGGAATACAGATTACAGAAAATCCTACAAATATTGATGGTGATTTAGAAAAAAAAACTCTATAAACATCGAACCTTCTAAAGTGACCATACCTGACGGTGGTTGGGGTGGGTCGTAGTTTTATCTTCATTTGTAATTTCAATGATAGCCGATGGAATCAGTTTTTCTTTTGGCTTACTATATATCGAATTTCTTGAAGAATTTGGAGCTAGTAAATCAACAACTGCCTGGATCGGTAGCCTGTTCATCGCTGTCCCACTACTCTCTGGACCGATAATGAGTGCTCTTGTTGACAGATATGGATGCCGAAGTATGACAATCCTCGGTGGTGTTATTTCAACACTGGGCTTCATATTAGCGTCGATTTCGACAACTCTCGAAATGATGATGATAACCTTTGGAGTTATTGCTGGTTTAGGACTTGGTCTCGTTTACGTTACGGCTGTTGTATCTATAGCATATTGGTTTGAAAAGAAGAGAAATTTGGCAGTTGGTTTGGGAGCATGTGGAACAGGAGTTGGAACTTTTGTATACGCACCTATGACGCAATATTTTATCGAGGAATATGGATGGAGAGGGACAATACTTTTGTTATCTGGAACGTTACTGAATTTATGCGTATGTGGTTGTGTGATGCGAGATCCAGAGTGGTGGATCTTAGAGCAAAAGAAGCAGAACACGAAAGTAATAAAAGGAGAGATAAAGAATTCAAGTGCCGTGTCTATCGCAAACTTATATACATCTGATATAGAAACTCCTACTCGTGGGAAAATTATGGACAGCCTTATTAAAAAAGGTATTTCACCGGATAAAGTGATAAGTCAAGAAGTAGCGTCTATAAGGCGACAAAGCAGTCTGCTATCATCAAAATTAAAAACTGAAAGGTCAAAATCCGTAACAGATTTACCAACATACCTGGCTTACAGCGATAAGGTATTTTTATCTTTTCCTCTTGTCGCTTGACCTCAATTAGTTTGGATCTGTGTTTTATAATTCACTTATCTTAGAGTATTTATACTGTAATCGTACGATTACACAGGAAGGTTAAGTGACATTACTCCATTGCAGTATTTATTTACTATTATAAAATCATAATTTTTATAGATACTAATTATGATAAGCAGACAGCTTATGAATTCATCACTTGCGTTTGAGATTTTGTTGCCGTTTTAAATCCCTTCTTTATCTGCATGTGTAATAAAACCATAAAATATCCATGCATCACTTGAGATTGAATGAACCAGTTTAAAATCTCTTAGTAATACAGGAGTGAACATTTCTTCATGGAGTTTTATCATGAAGAAAGTTCTGATCGCACGGGATTTCGATGTATCATTGTAGTTGTGATGATTAATATTAAATCTAATATATCTATACTATAATCACTTCAATAATCAAATATATTCATACAGATTTGCAAAAAAAGCAGATATATTTATGGCAGTTGTATTGCAGGGAAACCTGTCTAAATTATATTCCTATGTCTATTAAATCTCTTTTAATTTTCAGATCTCATTCTCAATGTTGGATAGACTTCTGAAAAATATAAGTAAAGATTACAACGTTGAAGTAAAATATCCAAAATTTGCAATCCACCGCACACCGAAGTCGATTGATAAACAGATTGACTTAGAAGAAAACGATTCATCCATTAGGGCTTACACCAAAAATTCTGTGAAAAGGACGAAATCGGATAAATGTGATGACAAAGGCCAAAGGAACTTTGATGATTATCAACCGAACAATCTGAAAGAAGGTAACATTAGAGGGATAGTTTTGAATGATGGTGGAGCAGTGGTATATCACATAATTATTCCGTTCTGAAGGGTGTAGTTGCCAAAAGAAACTGGTTCAAGAGCTATCAAAAACTCAAGTATTAGAGATCTTTTGAAGTTAATTGTTCATAGTAATAGTCTACATAACCACTTACTATGAAGTAAATGTCTGTTTAAAAGTTATAAATTAAAAATTGCAACCATATATTATTTTCTATAGACTATGTATAATAGACATTTGTGCTTTGTCACATATCCTTTTACTTAAGTAATTATTTTTCTCATCTTTGTTTTTACAATACATTGAATCCAATCCACAATATAGCTGCCCTTTGTATGGTTTCTCTCCTAAAGTAGACCGAGAATTCATTGGAATTTTCATTCGTATACTTAAAATTAACTAAACGAAAAAAAAAAAAAAATATTAGTTTTTAATGTTTGTAAAAAAAAACATAGATATCCACTATTAATCAATATTGAACATTTAATTATTCATTTCTAACGGTTGACTCGGAATCTATTTTATAATTAAAAGTATTTGAAATATTTAATATAGAAAAAATTGTTGTTAAAATTAAAATTTTGAAAAAATTGTTTTGAGAATGAATTATTTGTTCATCGTGTCTACTTTGTAAAAAAAAAACATTAACCTAAATTCTGCCATCAAGTAAGAAATGGAGAATCCACTTGAGGCGATCTTACCCACACTAAACATTGCAGAAAGGTTTATAAGAAAAACAAAATCTGAGAGCAAAGAAGACAGAGAATTGATAAAACAAGACAGCAAAGAGAATAAAAGGGACTGGTTTAAAAGACAACTATCGGTCAACCATCATTACCTGAAAGATTTGAAAATGCCAATCACGTCGATAAGCCATAGAAACGCAATGTTGAATATAAAGAGGTACAGACTAAAGGCTTCGTCTTGTCCGGATATATTTAAAAACTCAATGATAACAATCGATGAAAAGGAAGATGTAAGATAAATTTTATTAGTATGTCCATTGAAGTATATACCTACAGAGTATTTCGCACTTATTAATGAACCCATATGAAGTTTAAATCTTCGAGTGCTTTATCTTTTATCAAATCTTCATCCTAAAATTTGACGTGTTCTAAATATTATTTTCAGTTAGTTTAAATCCTATTTAACAGCGAGTCTGAGTTTTGGGTTTAAGAAAATATCGTGCATCATCAATTTGTCGTTAGGTCCCATTAGGTGCACAGGCAGCATCGCTAAGGAGCCTGTTCCTATTAACTGATTGTAGCATGTTACCATCTTAGGCCAAATTCTCTCTTAACACATAATATAATAAACATTTACAAATGTACTCACTTGAAAGACAATTAATTCATTCAGATCGTAAAGAATATATTTTCTTAATTAGATAGATTTCATACATAAACGAAAACTTAGAAATTAAAATGATTTAGGTGTTCGTCGCGTCTTAGACACACGAATGTCAGTCATAAGTAATTATTATCAGTAGTGTGACTCAGTATGATAACATTTGATATTTACATTTAAATAGCTTAGAGCAGACTTAGATAACGTTATTAGTTAAAAGCCAATAGGAATAATATTAATTAGGTTGTATATACAAGGGTAATGAAACACGGTCTGGCTTCAGATCATTCAATGGAAATATCCTTAATTTATTTCTATAACTTCCGTTGAGATTTAGTGTTTAAAAATTAAAAATCCGGTAAACTGAAGTCTTGAAATTTAAATAATCTTTAAGATTTATTATTGCTTGTAAGGTGTACTAAAATAACTTCTTTCAGAAATGGTACACAGATTGTGTGAGCTGCCTTTCCGATATGTTCAATGTGACTCTCTTTAGACGGCACACCTTCAACTTGCTCTGCCTTGGCACAATCATCTTGTTTGTTTGGTTCATTGTTCCCTACTTCTACTTAGCTGAACATATGATCCACAAGGGCTACAGTGAAGATGACGGCGCCTTCATGTTAAGTGTTATCGGAATCACGAATACAATAGGAATGGTAAATTTAATACCTTGTTTACATAATTTCTTTTTGTTTTATAATTGTCTGGTAACATTATTAAATGAATTATTAATTTGTACACACGTAAAGCCTTTTGGAATTTTAACTAATTTGCAACTGATTTAAGCATATGGTAGTCATATTTTTTTACAAAGTAGGCAAATATAGATAAAAGAGTTGTATTTCACAATAAGCAGCGAATTAAGAACAATTTATGATTTGCAGAAATTTCTTAGAAATGCGGAAAAGCTCTGGAAGTGTAATTTTTTACATTGGATTGTGAAATATTTGATGAAAGTCGTGACAGTGTAAATGTTTATCTTTAATTTTTAAAAATAACTTAATAATTTAAATACTAAGTAACAGTGGCGGGGCGTGAAAAAAATCGTCGGTAAATCTGGAACATAAAAAATCTACCTTGTCGTCATACTTCTTCCTCTTGAAAATGGGTATAGTAATGAATGATGTATGCTTGTGCTGCTGAGCGAAGATATCCAGTTGCAGTTAGTGTTAACCACCTTCACCATACTTGACTTCACTGGAGTTACATAAACAGTACATGTCAAGTATGGTAAGTTTTCTTGACATTAAAGATGAAAATTATTTATTACGCTAAATACGAAATGTCAAATTCATTTCGCTTGTGATAAATGTTCCTATAATTATGACAACCTAATAAATTGTAAAATTGGTTTACTTTCGCTTCCTCCAAAAATTGATAAACCGTAACTGTATCACAATAATGATCAATATTGAATAAATAACCCGGAACGAAAGGGCTTATTTTCAGCCTAAATTTGCTTTATGTTCACATAATAGGTATACTAATGCTTTCATTGTGTGCGTTATAATTAAAGTGAAATGTGAACTCGATTTCGATATTTTGCTACCAGTTTGTAAGAGCAAATTATTGGTGTGCGTGTTTCGCGTTTACGACTGTGTGGTAGTATAGTATATTTGATGGATGACTTGAATGTGTCCGCATTGAGTGCTTTATGTTTTGTTTTTTAGTAAGGCTAAAAGGAATCCGGAATAGAAGCGCATGACCACTGCTAAGTAATCAACGTTATTCTTAGGCCCAGCAGGACGATGAACTATTTGTTAAAGGCATTTATTAAGGTCTGATCATATTTTTTAAAGAATTGCTGGGAAATAAGAGATTTCAACGGAAGATCAAACTGAGGCAAAGTTAATACAGACTATTAGATCGAGCAACGATCTTTGTACACCTTTATTCTTATTCTTTATCTAGTGAATGCCACTAGATAAAGAAATAGAAAAATTATTATCAAATAAATAATTGAAAAAGAAAAAAGAAACTGCAAAAACTTGTAATTTAGATTTCTGTTTTGACACAAAATATTATTTCAACTCAATGCGATATCACGAATTGCATTCTGCTCACGGCCCATCCAAGGCTGGGTGCGGACGTGCAGATAACCAAGATTTGCTCCAGAAATAGATAAAATCCAATATCCACATGTCTGGTGACCGTCATCAAACCAGTGAACGGTGCCAAATACAACACTAATATTTTAGCTTTAGTTTACGTTAATTAGGTAAACACGGTCTTGAAATAGAGTTTTAAATAATGATGGTATGCACTCAAATTCAGCTCAGAATGCGCTGAGAATTGGACAATGATTATTTTTGTTGTCTTAACTATATTTAAGAAGTTACACAACCTTCAAGATAAGAATTTTAAAGGATTAATTTTATATTTCAGATTTTTTTAAAGAGGTTTGCTGTTAATTTTTTATAACTTGCTACAGCCATAAAGACAAACTGTCTAGGTCCATTTTTGTATTATTTATCTAATATTCAATGCGTCAACAGAATTACGGCTCTCTTTTAAAACTACAAAGGGAGCTCTTGTCAGATCTCAATAATTAAAAGGATAACATGACTTACTTTGATTCATCAAAAACTACCAATAAAATACGTGTACAAGAATATTACGTATATTTACTTTCCAGTTGTTATCTTACTTTGATACGTCAGAGTAATGTACATATCTCTTTAAAGATTGGTCTCGGCTGGATAGGCGATTTCCCTCAAGTCACTATCAGTAACCTTTACGCCATATGTCTGGTCCTTTGTGGTGCATCCGTCACAGCAATACCACCAGCGGCATCCAACTATTGGGCGCTCGCTTCTGTGTCGTGTGCTTTTGGCCTACTTTTTGCCGCTTCGTTTACGTTCACACCAAGTCTCCTTGTGAAGTTAGTGTCACTGGATGATTTCACCTCTGCATATGGACTGGTGTTACTAGCACAGGGCATTGGGCATTTAATTGGTCCTCCTTTGTCAGGTAAGAAAGTTTTAACCACCATCGTTGTGTACCAACCTAACTAAAACACGTAAAATTAATTTTCACTGAAGTATAATAACTTCCCAGTTATTAGGCTCAGTTTTAAGATTTCACAAAATTGTTTATTTGCTAATAGTTGTAAAAAGACTGACTTTTATTTGGTCTTAATAGATTTTTGTAAGACCGATATTCAATATACATTCGAAGAATAACTTTCTTTAACTATTATAAGTATTTTGTTCACTTTAAAACAACAGAATAATACACATCACTAAATCCCTTACTATTAAATATAACTTTCATAGTTAAGGAAGGAAAAGTCTTAATCAACATGTCGGCTAGGATTTTGCATTGTGTTTTCCTTCAACGTCTATTAGTAATGTTAATAATATTTATACCAGTTTATGAGATATCTAATTTGTATTATTTAGCCAGAGAATAAATACGGACTTATATTTATATTTTCTTTCATCAGGGTTGATATACGATTTGACGAATTCCTGGGAAATGTCATTCTACCTTTCTGGAGGATGGATTATAGTTGCAGGCGTTCTGATTTCCTTCATCCACCCCGTTAAAATTTATCAAGAACGCCATCGTGAACATCAAGAGACGAGGAATAGCTACAGCATGGCTTAGCAATACCAAGCAGTATCTCATAATATAAATTCGTACGGTAAAGTAATTTCTGTTAAATTGAATATGATTTTGGCGTGAAAACAATTTTTATAACAAATAATAACCTATGTAGTACAGCTGTCCAGTTTTAGAATAATTAATGTCAGTTGATTTGACTAATGTCATAATGTATCATGTATGTGTCGACGTACATAAGTATCGTATATATGCGTAAAACAGTATTATTGCCAGAAAATATGATATGTATAGGGCTTTGTACAGTTTCTTTATTGAAAGCGACTGTTTAAGAATTAGGTGAGGAGAATTATAGTGATTTTTAATCACTCCTCTTCTCTTTTAAGCAAAAGTAACTATAGCTGATAACTCTCCCTCTCCTATGATCACGTAAGCATTGACATATTTAAAAAAAACAGTTGCTATTTGCGTTTTTTTAGATACTGTAATAAATATCAAATTCCTAACTAAATACTCTGCTGGTGTTCTTTGGTTTACTTATTTGGCTGGCATGGGACTGTTTTCGCTGTTTCTCCCTCTAATTCTGGACGAATATGAGCCTTACTTTGAGAATCTTCTACAGCGGTTTGAGAGCTGGGTTGTAAAGATATAAATAAATATTCAAAATCAAAGTATTCTTTATTCAATTTAGGCCTTAATAAAGCACTTATTAACGTCAAAACACTACCACCGGTTCGGAAAACAAAATAATCGAGAAGAGAAGAGTTATGTAATCATAATCCGGACGCCCCTGTCCCTTTATATGTCAGGTAAAATAAGTAAATCATTCTCCCCATACCTCTCTATTGTGCTTACTTTATTCTTGAACGATACCTTTACTTAAAGTCAGTTTTTAATAACAACGCACCTTATGTTCACTTTTGCTGGAAGGTAGCTCTTTAAGCTCTTAACAAGGTAAGCTGCCAAATGCCTCTAACAGAGCGAACAGTTATATGTATAACTGTAGTTTTTAAATATGAGAATTGTTTTAAACTCTTTTATAATTTGTGCATAAATATTATAGACATCCCGCTCCATACAATATTGATGCACAAGATTAAAAAATGATGTAGAGTTTTGAAATCTATCTACAAAGTGTTTACGCACAATAATGTTATAATTATCCTTTAGTATATAAAATAATCGTTTTACAATGCTGAATGCTTTTTGAAAGGATTTGGAACAAATTTTTTGGTTACATTGATTTTAATACCTGTAATATATTTTTTATTCGATAAATTAATAATAAAAAAAAATTGATTACCTACTTTAAAATGTATAATTTTTTTTGTACTATTTCATTAATATAAGAATTCAAACAGAGACCCGGATGTTGTTCATGGTTTCTACCCCCGCAAGTTCAAAATCTTACTTGCGGTTTTTCAATCCACGAAAATACTTGATGATGTCTATGGCTAGAACTTAGGGGTAGTTTATATATTACGCCAGGAGAATTTTTTACTTTTTGACTCCCAACTCCGTCTCGTCACAATAATGAGCAACTCTTACAACTCTCCCCCCCATCCATGATAACATACGTATCTCTATAACTTATTAGTAAAATCCGCTTACATACCTAATTGAAAGTAAAGAACTAAAAATTACTCTTGTAATCATCATTCAGGTCTCACGTCTGCCTTGTCATAAAGAATAAGTAAATGATTACGTGATACGTGAACAGTCCCTTATACACAAATATGCTTGAAATGAAATATACAATATTGTTAGTACTGGGTCTGTACAGAACGTATAACGAATTGTGGTTGTAATCTTATTTAATGGTAACTTGCAACTTACAAACATGCTGTCGAGTGAATATACATTTTTTTCTAATCTTATCACTTTAACGATTTAGCGAAACGGTTGCCATGTTCATGAAATTTACTACGGAGTTTTTATTGCATCACATAACTCATGCTCCGTGTTATTATTTCTAATGCATTTGAGAACAATAACCACATTACATAACGCAAAATGTCACAAAAAATACAACATAGAACTAAAACACCAAGTTAATGAAAATAGAGAACTACTAAACGATAGACTAGAATAACATACCATATTTTCTTCTATTTTGGTATATAGTATATGGCACATTTGGCATTGATTTTACCAATATCAGAGAGTCTTTATAGGTAAGTATTTAAAACTTTGTGCGGTAGCGGTGACATTGTCACTTTTAGAAAAACCGAGGCCAATGATCATAGGCAACAAATATTGTTTTTTTTTAATTAGAGGAATTTACCTATAATGTATACAATGTTAGAATAGAAAGATGTTAAGAGTAAATTAACATTCATTGGACGAGAACATTCCATAGGAATTATATTATAATTATGAGTATTGACTTCGGGGCAATGTGAGAACATATATAAACCATTGGCACAAGAAATGGTCTCGAACTCTTAAATATTCCAAAAATGGCCTCAGCTTAATCACTATATAACGTTTTTTTCTGCCTATTTTTCCAACTTTATAAAAACTTATAACTATAATGAAGTTTTTAAAACGCTTAAATGTATTATTGTAAATGAAAAACCAGTTTGCAAATAATCTATTTACATTTATTGCGATAAACGAATATTTTAATAGAATTAAATTCGGCTGTATAGTTTTTATAGTTATTACGAATATATTCTATCTAATTTTATCATCGCTTATTACGTCACGTTTTGAAAATTATATGTATCTCTATTAAATATTGTGTATTATAAACATAATAAATTACTCTTTAATTGAATTGTGTTTTTATTATATGATTTCCGTGAATTTGTTTTATGTTAGCTACTTAAATTACTTACTTAATATTTAATCCATTTATTAGATTATTCAACCCATTACGTGGTTCTGTTTTAAAAAATCGGAAATAATAATTGCGAACGCGAAGAATAAAATATATAAGATTCGCGAGCAGAACAACGGGCACAGCTAATCTATTTACTAATAAATAAAATTGAAGTATCTGTTTGTAATGTCAAAATAATGTTTTTTATTACTAAATGCATATGAATGTTTATACGACACGTATACAAAAATACAATTTTTAAAATTTTTGTCTTTTTGTTTGTAATTGGTAATATCCGGAACGGCGGGACTGATTTGGGATGGGACTTTTTTCGTAGATAGCTGAAGTTACTCCGGGTAACTAAGAGTACTTTTAGTTATCGAAAGTAATTAGGATTCCGCGTAAAAAATATCATAAAAATTTGAATAAAATCCGATTCAATGCACAGTTTTACGTGCAAGTGCTATTATGTATGAGAAATTATAACTTTATTTTAGTCAATTTTTTATAGGAAAATAATTAAATAATAAAAAATATAAAAAGTAGTGAAGAATATATGAAACGGGAACGCAGCCGCAGACATAGCTAGTTTGAAATGAAATTAATAAAAATAGTAAAATTCTAATCTCAACCGATATGTAATACATTTGAACTCTCGTGTTATTAACTAAGCTAATATATGTTTGTCAGTAAGTAAATAATGGCGTATTGTAATTAAATATTTTGTTCACAAAATTTATCTTGTGTTATACAGCTGGTGTGTCTAGTATTTCAGGGAAATATGAAAAACGTTTTTTGAAAGTTTTGTATTTAAAAGTGTTTACAGCATTATATTGTGGAAGGCGTCATCTTATATTTGTGGTAGATTTTTTTATCAAACAAGCTTACGCCTTTACTGCTTCACCGAACTTTGCGGTTGAGTGCTTAAAGCACTCAGCCGAAAAAGTTAAAGAGCAAAAGGGCACTAAAGTAATACGAACTGGTAAAAAAATTCTGGTAGAAATTTAATACTGCCTAATCCCTCAATTTTTTTTATAGAATAAGTGAAATAATTGAAGCGGCTGGAAAAATATATATCGTGAGTTGTTGATTTTTGCGATGCACCGAGAAATGGCACTGTTTCATATTTATACTGGGCATTAATAAAGTGTAACTAATCATTAATAGAATAATCACAAGTTTAAATAAAATGTACTTTCGATATTCTGTCTTGATTTTGAATTGGCAACACAAACTTTGAGATGAGTTTAAAGTCACTGTATTGAGTCATTAAACTATTGAAAGTACTTATAATTGCTTTTATAAAACTCTAATAAAGTAAACAATATAAAATAGCAATGTAATAACATATTATGTAAACAGAACATATATTTTTACGTAAATCAAGTATATCGATAATTCAAATATTACTAATTTGATAATACCCTAATAGCTGATAGATAAGATTAGACGAAATAAATTAGGTACCACATTTTGTTAAGGATTTTTATATTGTAATATAACAGAGAACTCGAATTTTCGAAGCGTTTATGGATAGTAGTTGTGATGCTGTCATATATCCCGTATCGTTGAATAACGTGGGTTCGAATCTTAGGCTTAAGCTTTCGATGAAGGGAAATATCATACAATATGCATAATGTGGAGTAGTGTTCGATATTTGTGCGGCCCACGAAGCACTTAACATTTTAGTATGCAATGACTATTAAACCCGAGTTATAACCTGATATTAAGAGGACGTGTGTTCGGCAACAGATTCGAAAAGTTATAAAACACGTAAGGGACAACTGCAGCTCGGGCTGATTTTACCTATGCAAAATAGACGAAAACATCACTTCGTAGTACGCAGTTTCCTCCTCCAAAACTGAACCGATTTTTAATTTTCTTTCAGTTATATAATAAGAAAAGTTTAAGAGCATTGCTGACTATCGTGATAAGAGGAGTAAATTACTTCCTAAATTTTTTTTGCGTAAATTTTGAAAGCCCCCTTTATATAAACAATTCATTTAACTCTAAGAATGATTTGATGCAATTATTAATTACAATGATCAGAAATAGTGATGAGCAGAACACATTAATATTCAAACCGCAAACGTTCCATTCCGTGAACTCGAGTGCAGGACCGATGCACATTCCGTTCTCGTGTTTACAAATCTATCGGTTTCCGATTTCCTCATGCGAATCGTACTGTGCAATGGAAAATTTCCATACAGTATTCGAACAGTGACGGATTTAAGTTTGAAGTTGGGGTTTCGTCGAAATTATCTAATGGTTAAACCCAATCTTTATAAAGAAGTGTACCAAACGGTAACGATATGCCGTAGAAATTTATCTGTGATATGTGTGACGAAGATTATTTTGTTTGCGAAGTGGATATTAGTTGTACACCGTTCGATAAAAACTATCTATGTAAACGGGACTGCACAGATATATCGGTATGATAATTGATAAATCGTTGCTATATGTAGCTCCCGTTAGCTATTAATAGTATGGGCATTTTAACTGTTTGTTATGAGTAATTACGTATTGAGAATGACCTTAAACTCCAAGGTATCGCCGATTTCGTTTTTTCCCAAATCTTGACTCACGGTTTACCTTGAAATGCTCTCCAGGAAGTTTCAGTCTAAAGAGATCAACCTTCTCCAATGGTTTCAAAAATTTAGCTAAGTCCACCGTTTGACATGCTTAGGATGCGAATCCTTCCCTTTCTTGCAATAACAAGAGCTAACCTTCCAAACTCTAGCATTCGCGCCTAGTAAATGTCGGTCTGCTTGACAATGCATGCGACCCGATCTACTTGTTGTCACTTGATCTTCTCTTACTTACATATGTCTTTATATAATACGATGAATTTAATTCTACCCTAGCTAAAAGTAAGGTTTCTAAAAACAAAAAAATGAAAAGGGTCCCTTAGAGAACCCATTGGTGTGGTGTGCAAAAGAGTATATTTAGTATGATGCTAATGTATGCGGTGTCATTGTTTCCGTGCTGGTGACAGGCATAAGAGCTTCTACACTTGGGGATAGAAAAACGACTTAGGCAATTTCCGGAGAGGGATCCGTAGCGTAACATATAATTAATAGATATACTAACATAACGCTTTTAGTAGACTCTAAACACCACCAGTATTGCATCCCGTATCGCCTAGGAAACAATTTAGAAAACAAAGGCTTGCTTATAATCGGCAAAAATCTCACTATATCTAAAGGACAGGATTCACTAGAATTACGAGTTAGCACGTGTGGTGTAGGGTTGCCGGACATACCTTGTCTTATTGTGATAACATTGCAAGTTGAGATAAAAACTTCGTACCTTAGTGACTTTACACAATGCTTAGTACTTTAATGAGGTAATTCCGCTTTGAAGGTTTCCCTCGACTATAAAAACTCATATAATCTATAATAATAGTAAAAGGCTATAGGGACGAAATCTGTAGATTGAAGAAATTTCAGAAAAAAAATATCATGAGGGGGTTCAGTATCGACAACAGAACACATTTCGATGGTTTTTAAAATTTTTGACTGTCGGTCTGTCTGTTTATTGATTTGTTCGCCAATCACGCTAAAACTACTAGACCTAATTGGATGAAATTTAGTATAATTGTAGAATATACTCTCTAGTAACATTTAGGACAATTTTTTATAAATATATACATTTATATCATGCGTAAATAGCGTTTATGTATATACATATTAAACATAATAAGTAGTGTTTGCTTAATAGTGTAATAAATGAATACCTAGTGAAATGAGCAGAAATCAATCTTAATTAAGTCAATATAATTTATTTACATTTCATTTTTTTTTAATCTATTTCTGACGATTATGTATAGATAGGCGCTATACTTATTTTTTATTAATTTGGACTGTTTTGAAACAATACAAGGATACAGACAATCTTTTATACTAAATAATACGATAATAATAAAAGGCTAAAAAAAATTGTCTGTCTGTTTATTAATTTGTTCAAAAACTACTGAACCGATTTCGATGAAATTTGGTACGGTATATTCTATAGTAACATCTGTGTATTTAAATAATGTATGAATAGCGTTTATCTAGATTCTTTAAAAACCATAATATAAGTGTACATATAATAACATCTATACTAATATTATGAATATGTAAAATTTCTGAGTTTAATAAGGATGACAGTCTGAATGAATGAGGATGTTTGGGATAATCTTCGGTAATCCGATTTTGATTTTTTTTTAATTCTTAGAAAGGTATATTATGCATAGACTACTTTTTATTTGGTAAATATATATTTTCAATAATTAATCACAATAAATTTAATTAAAGTCGACAAAAATTCTACAATATGGCGTGCGCTGCCTGAACGATTTGATCTATACCGCTGCGTTGTTTTCGGTGTTTGGGCCTGGGTCACACTCGCCCAGTCTGTCCTTGGGGAAGTAGAACGGGGAGCCCAATATTTTAGGTGTGCGAAGCAGGGCTATAAAACCGTTGATTGTAATGCTAAGGCGGGAGGTGATATGAGTGGTATTCTGTGCAGGCCGCCATTCAGACGTATTAGGGTAAGAATGACTGGGTGTATAGTTTCGGCGGGGTTCAGACTATGCTGTATTTCCAAATCAAGGAGGGAAGAGGCGGGGGCCTAGACCTTCCATTGCACTGGGAGGTGGCCTGGTCTGGCCCTGGTGAGCTTCTCTGCAAGTAGGGGCCTGGACGGGACGGGATATAGATAGAGTACATGTATGAATATTGCATCTAGAGGGAGAATATAGGTTGTCAATTACAACATAATTATCTGAATTCCACGCGAGCAAAGTCGCGGGCACAGCTAGTATAAATAATAAAACTGTAAAAAATATATTGAAGATAAAATTAAAACCAAGTACGTACCCAGGGTCATTGCCCTTACTCAAAAGTGAAGTACTCGCATTATTCTTTAAATATACATTTATAACATTGCTTATAACGCGCATTAGACATTCACATATTATAGATGGAAACTAAGTAAATAACAATTTCATATATCAAAGTATAGCGCTGTGTATAGATAGCGGGATAAGTCTATATACTAATAAATAAAATTGAAGTGTCTGTTTGTAATGTGAAAATGATATTTTTATACTAAATAGATATGAATGTATATACCGTTGCCTGTACCAAAAATACAATTTTTTTAAATTTTTATCTGTCCGTCTGTTTGTTCCGAGTAATCTCCGGAACGGCTGGACGGATTTTGAGTCTTTTTTTAGTAGATAGCTAAAGTTACTCCGGGTAACTTAGAGTAAAAAATAAAACTCCTAAAAAATTAATAAAATCCTATTCAATGCATAGTTTCACGGGCAAGTAAAAGCAATTTATGAGAAATATTTTTAGTTTATCTTAGTAATAAAAAAAATTAGGGTTCCGTATAAAAAATTAAAACGCAGTGAAGAATATATGAAACGCGGGCACACAGCTAATTTATAATATATGTGTTTCTCAGACTTCCAAGGACAGTAGTATTTACTTTGTAGCAACTCCTTCTTACACACTATGATGGACTATTGTGGGATGACCATTTTGTTGCCTTTGCGTCAGTCTAAAACACAAAACAACTACTCTGTACAATTATACTTGCAGTGTCAAGAGTAATTGAAAGAATAATTACTTTGCAATAATGATTACCTTAAAACATACATACATTAGTGTTTATTTAATAAGTATATTAAATTAGAGGATCGGGATATTGACTCTGTGGAAATACAATAATCTCTCCCGTATTTAACCACTAGTAAGCAATTTTTCTCCCGTATCTAAAAAATAAACACTTTACTATATTGTATCCTTAGCTGTTTGTTTTTATTTTAATATATTATTTATATATTTTTACCTACTTACTGTAACTATCAGTTACTGGTGATGAATTAAATTTGTAATTCTTTATATACAATTTATATCACTGATATTGACGGGACTTTTTCTGGCAGATAGCTGAAGTTACTCCGCGTAACTTAGGCTACTTAATATTCTTTGAATATGGGGTTCATCGTAAAATAATTAAAACCCAAGAAATTGTAAAAAAAAAAAATCGATGAAACAGTCGTATTTACAGTCTAGTAAGTGCTACAATTTGTGAAAAATATCTTTACTCATTCGGCACAAAGAATTAAAGATAGACTTAGGCATTCCTTTAAAAAAAATTGAAACTCATAAAATTGTGTACAAAATACAAAACAATGGACAGCACTGTCAAAACATTACTTTCAAATGCTTATTTAAGTATAAGACGTTGTGAATAACATATTAAACATAAGAGGAACTACGGGCACACAACTAGTTATGTCATAAAAAGGTCGTCATTTTTTACAATTAATTGCAGCATTTTTTACTTTTTTCTTCTTCTTCTTCTTAGATAATGACAATTTGTGTTCAAGTAATTAGTGCTAATGTCATGTAGGTAAAATGAATTTTCTATCTTGTATAAGCGTTACCAAGCTCCAGGGAAACTGTGGCTCATCCTGCTAGAACTTTCCATGGAGTCTTATGCTGCACCTCGGATTAAATGCTACGCGTTATTTTCCATAATAAACTTGACTTGTACACAAAAACTAAACTAAATCATACAAAAACACCATCAAACTTAGAGTCAAATACATAAATTTAATTAATTATAGAAAACAACCGCTCTATGATAGACGCGATCCCGCCAAAAACTGTCTTTTGTTCTTTGGTAACCTGGTTAAATAAAAAAAAAATGTTTTTCACTATTATCTATAATTTTATTCCTTTATAGACTATAAGAGGCAAATGAAATTTAAAAAAAATCCTTCCTTCTAACTTTAGTAAACCGCCAATGTCGTTACGGCGATAACGCGAATGCATTTCCACGTAATATAACAAATTCATTATAGAATTGATGTAAAATTCCACTGTTATCACAATTATTCCGGATTTGTTCTCTTGCACAATAAAGTAAGTAATTAAATCTTAAATGAGAGTAAACATAATTATTATCATCTACGGATGATAAGACGATACATTCGTCGTTAGATGCACCGGGAGAGTCGGTCGTGTTTTATTATAAAGGAATAATAATATTATTATTACTTGGGGGATGAAATTTTGGAAAGTTGTGACCGGTTTTAAAAATGCGGCGCTATAAGTGAGGCGCGGCGTGTAGCGTCTCGCCTCCTGCAAAAAAATATCGAGAAAGACAGACAGATGCGTTTCGATTGCGTTAGGACGCGCACGCGTGCGGTGTTGTCACCCCATAAGCGGTTGAACAGCTGATCTTGTGAACCTCATTAATAAAGTAATATACAGTGAACGGTGTCTCGGCAACAATCGAGGTATGTACCCATAACAAATACACATTATTAACACGACGCTCAACATGTTTACGAATAATTTTCACGTTTATTTATGAATGGAAATCATCGAGACGCTGTTATACAATATTTTTAGCGTGCATTTATAAATGTTTGGTTTGCGCGTTATCAATGATTGTTGTTTGTATGCGCTCCGTTGTTCATTTATTTTTGTTGTCGTTCTGTTTCACGCGAAATGTGAACTGTTTTGAGGTTATAATTATTAGGAGAAATATTTTTATTGTTTATTATGTTTATATAGTGTTATTTTATTATGTTAATATAACTTTGATACGATGTGTCATATTGTACATTTACGAAATTTTTTAACATATATTTATCAACGAACGTATATTATTAAGGACACAATATGTTGGTATGCGTGTTTGTGTATTGTACCATATGTGTTACGTTAACTATTTAATTATAAATAAATATAAGTTTAAATGAAAATGTGTATTCTAATTCATTTAGCTTATTTATATAGGTACATAATACGTTGATAACTCATAATAATATTATCATATGCATTGTTTGGTTGGGAACAGGGAATACCTACATGAACAAAGTGAAAATGGATTCGAGATTCTTATAATAAGAAATGGAGAACGTATATCTGTACGTATAATCTTAGGAGTAATCACTCCGATTTCCGAACTAGACCATTCTTTAAGCCGCTTATAAAGGAACGTTCTAGAATTTAGACTACTATAAGTTCACGGTACGTCTTCAAAGGAGCATAGCGATAACCAAAAATGTCAACAAAATACATTAATAACGGTTAAAAATTACCAGGTCAAATATTGCTTTTTGTGTTCTGTATACGGAAATGCTGCATTATTTTTTGTAAAAAAAAATTACCTTCTTCAAATAACGGTTTTTTTAGTATGTATAGAAACAACAAAATATCATAGTTATAATAGTCCTTTTTAAGTTATAATTATAAAATAAGGTTCCGTATAAAAAAAAAATACAGAGAAGAATATAATTATGAAATGCCGGCGCAGCCGTATATATAAAGAACACAGCTAGTATATATAAATAAGTACCTATAAGCATTTAATGTGTCGAGTACCCATACAAATAATACAATGGGAAGACAATGGAAAGCTGGCGTAAACGCCGAGTAAGTGCTCAAGGGATTTAATGTACAAAATATGTTGCTATTAATTAAGTTTAATTTATATGCTAATATTAATTTTGAAGTAATGATGGCTGAGTGGTATTATAGTCGGAAACGCCGTCGATGGACGCCGATCCCTAAACCGTTTTATATCAAACTTGAGCTTTCGGTGAAGGAAAATATAGTGATGAAATCACAGCATGCTGGTAGGGCATTTTCTAATTGAATAACGGACGGTCTGTCTATGTATCTAAATGTAAAAAATGACAGAAATATTGCTCAGCAATACTTAAAGAAGGGTACAATAATAATAACAGACTAGTATTAACTTCGTCTTATTAACTTATTTAACGGCTCTGAGTTCTAGTCCTTTTGATCATGTAGTTATTTTCCAATATTCGTATTATTTTATTAATCTTCATCTTCAATGTCCAACGAAATGGTGGCCACTTGTTAAGCGTTCCAAGGAGTTGTCGAGAGATTACAGAATTCATCCTCTCATTTTTCATTAGTCATTATTTTCGATTCACCGCACTTGTCCATAACAACCACTAAATTGTCCATTTCACGTAAAATTCCACCGAAATTACAGAATGTATATTATTATATGTATGTTATATACTACAAGTTAATGAATTAAAAACAATGACAATGACTAAAATGTGACAGCCCAAAATAGCGTCAAAATCATTTACTTTCCAGACATCGTCCGTGTAAATGTTTATATAGTTGTGGTAAAAAAAAAACTAATGATAACGGTGATCGTACAATTATTGGGTCTCGCCGTCTAGTTCTCAAGGTCGCTGAATCATGTTGCCCGTGCTTGGGGTTGCCAGCGTTTGAATTATAATTTATACGAAAAAAATTTCCAAAAACTGCAGCCAACATAAGCCGAAACTTCACTTGGCGAAATGTTTTTATTACAGGATGTACATGTTATATATTTTCTTTTATTAAGAATATAATATATATCTATAGTCTGTAGAGACAGAAAACAAGATTCGTAAAATTATGTTTATAGACAGGCACATTGCTATACTGTGGACGTCATAAATACAAAAATATCAGATGGTGTTTTATTTATAGATTCACCACATATTAAGTTAATAATTTATAGAAAAAAAATAACATTTACTTTTTTAAACCGATTTCACTAATTAAAGTTTTACGTGAAACATGACGCATCGTGAAAAAAAAGTTATTATTCTTATTGACAGTACCTGAAATAAAGAATTATTTTCTTTGTTCTTTTGCTATAAAATAAACGTTTGCTCACCTACTTATTACAAAGATTAGATTATAACTATTTATCAATTAACAACAATGTTATTTTTCATGTTTTATATAATCTTTGTAGTGCGCTGGTAAAATACTAACTATTCTTCTTACTGTTCATGCTCACCTAGGATAGGTTGTTTTTTTTATAGAACTCTAAAATGAAATAAAACAAAGATATTTTTTTTAAATTGACATGTAATTTACTTTATTCGAAATATAATCTTCTGGCAATTATAATTTAAATATGACTTCTGGCATATAACCGCCATGGTTGACTCGGAAGTTGTCTAATCTGGAGGTCCAAATTTCGATGGCTTTTTCCAACACTTGTGCTCGTATATCGGCAATAACGCGGCAAATGTTGTCCTCCAAGCGATCAATCAATCGTTTCGGGCTTTTCGGCGTAGACTAGCGACTTCACACATCCCCATAGAAAATAGTCTTGCGGCGTTAAATCGCACGATCTTGGAGCCAATTCACGGGTCCGAAACATGAAACTATGAGGTTACCAAACGTTTCCTTCAATAAATCACTTGGGGCACGAGCTGTGTGACATGTTGCGCCGTCTTGTTGAAACCACAGCTCCTGCACATCATGGTTGTTCAATTGATGAACGAAAAAAAGTCAGTAATCATGGCTCTATAGCGGTCATTATTGACTGTAACGTTCTAACCAATCGTTTTAAAAGAAGTACGGACAAATAATTCCGCCAGCCCATAAAGCACACTAAACAGTCAGTTTTTTTCGGGTTGTAACGGTGTCTCAACATACATTTGAGGATTATCATCACTCCAAATACAGCAGTTTTGTTTATTGACGTATCTATTCAAACAAAAGTGAGTTTCATCGCTAAACAAAATTCGCTTATGAAAATCGGAATCAACGGCAATATTGTTTTGGGCCAATTCGCCGAATCTACGCCTTGCTGGGTGAACGTGTGGCTTCAATTCTTGCACGAGTTGGATTTTATAAGCACGCAAACTAAGATCTTTCCCCAAACTCCAATTCCTGTACACGATGGCGGATAGACTGATTTGGGTCTTTGTCTACGCTACGCTCTACAGCAGCAATGACTTCTTCTGTACGTCTGCCTGTACTAACTAACGTCTCTGTGGATGTGTATTATCGCTTAGAGTAAACGTGGTGTGAAAACGTTCCACAGTTGATCGAATTAATTTTTCGGATGGACTATTATGTTAACCGTAAAATGGACGTAGTGCGCGATACGTATTTCGAAAAGAACCATGATTTTCAAAATAAATTTGCACAATTTTGAAGCGTTGTGCAGTTACGTTGTCTATTCATGTTGAAATGCCAAACCAAACTAAACATAAATCACTTGACAGCGGACAATATGGCTGTCAGTTAAAAAAGTGTTGCCAACTTTAAGTTTTATACCTATATAAAAATACCCTTATATTGCAGGCTATTTCGATCAATCGTTTATGATATAACGTTTAATACACCACCTAACGTTATGTCTAATATTCGTATATTCGTTCAAATTTACAATTCGAATATATCTAAGCTTATTATTCGAAGTATTTGACTATTATGAATTTTTCCAATAAACCGAAAAACACGGCGCTTACCTAAAAAGAAACAACATTGTTTTCTGAAGGCTTTATATAGTATTGCTGCATATCTAGTATATCATATATAAGAAATAAAATGTATTTGAAAACATAAATCAAATACGTACTGGGCATTTTTTAAATTCTCCAGTTAGAAATGATACATTATCCAGTGTGTTTGTTAGGATCAAATTCGGGAGAGAGTTTTCACACTCTGGTAACGGCCAAGCCGAGGTTCGTACCATTTTGCTAACCCTTTTGCTAGTTACCTTTTTGTGGCTGAGTGCCTTCAGCATTCGCCCTCAAAGTCACGGTGAAGCTGTAAAGCCCCTTCCGGTCAACAGCATTAGCTAGGTTAGCAATTTTTTATATCCAGTGTGTCATTATTTTGATCATTTTTGTGGTAGCTGCATGACACCCTACGACGATAATACTCTCAAATGTATGACAATCCAGACAATCACAATAATCTTTTTCTAGTAAGTATTCTTATTTAATTCGGTATTTCATCAATTCTTTTGCTAATTCCGTTCGGGATAATAATTTAAATACACGTATTTATACATAATATATTTTAATTAATATTTATATGTTATTAGTATTATAGAATGTAAGAATACGAAGCCCTAAATATGACTAAAGACATTGTATCTTAAGATATTATAAAGCGGGCTTGCTCACACTTGAACTGATGGCGATCTACCTCAAAATTCAAACATTAAAGATTGTAATGTAGGTAGGTAAAACCATAGATAAATTATAGTCTTTGGTACAACTCGTAGCGTAAGTGACTCAACTGTATGTCACTGTACCAAAAAAGTTAATGAATATTATATCCAAAAATGCATCTTTATTAGTTCTTACAAAACGTAAAATGAAGAAGAATCACAAATCTTTGGATGTCGACGAGTCTATCGAATTTGGTTAATATTTCCCGAGATCGATTCAAAACTCTATAACAATGATTGGTGATAACGGGTTTGTAACTTGTAAGAAAGTTTTAGGCCAGAAGTTTCGTAGCATACTTGTGTACGCATTAGAAAACAGACTACTACCATTGTAATTTCAAAACGTTCTTTCACCAAAAGCTAATGCTCAATATAGCATTTGTAGACAGGTCTGTCGACGCGTAATTCGAATTTGTATCCACTGAGCCACTAACAAATCAATAAACTAAGCATTTCATTAATTTCACTGAAAACAAAGCAATTTAAATCGAAATCATTTATCTATACTAATAAATAAAATTGAAGTGTCTGTTTGTAATGTCAAAAAACAATTTTTTACTAAATACATATGAATATAAATACGATACCATTTATACGATTACCAAAAATACAATTTTTCTCTATCTGACAACAAACATGTTTGCCCTGCGTAATCTACGAAACGGTTTAACCGATTTTGACGGGACCTTTGTTGTTACATTTTCAAAAATAATTAGTATTCCGCGTAAAAAAATTAAAACGAATTAAAAATCGAATAGAATTCGATTCAATGCACAGTTTTACGGGCAAGTGTTTAAATTTATGACAAATATTTGTACTTGGTACTAAAAAAGTTTAGGAAAAAAATTTGAGTTCCGTATTTAAAAAAAATGCAATGAAGAATTTTTGATTATAAAGCGGCAAGAATAACTTCGTCTTTTTTCAAATAAATGTCACAATTAATAACTCTTGGGTATATAGATTGTGCACTTTAATATTCCAATACGATAATTTATGTTTTATCTAATCGAAGTTGTTTGATTACATAAGAATTTCTGTTTGTTTATTCCTACCATTGCAAATCAATCAAGATTTGTACATATCAAAAGAATTACTATCTAGTTCCAATTTTTTTCTCCGAATCTGTTGTCAGATTTTGGACAATTATTTTTATAACATTTTATTTTTATTTATGATTTTAATGTTGGCTACGTCTGAATAAAGAAAATGTATAAGTGTGATACATGCTTTTAAGCTGACAATTACCCGATGACAAGTTGTAGTCCCTAATATCAAAATATCGTATAAAACAGGGTAGGTATAACCGACAACACAATAAAATAAAATCAATAGAATATATCATTAACAATAGTATCATGCTTTGGTTTCTCCAAGGATTTAAACACACTATACGTATCAATTTCATGCTTATGTTACTAAATACCTACATGAATTTAAAAAAAAATCAAACAAAACACGACTCGACTGCGTGCGTCGCTCGCTTCGTGGAAATTTCCATTATAAACGCGTTGGTATACTTTTATACATGTGCACGATTCCCCACCGCGGACGCTGCACTGTCGCGGTCTAAACTCGACTGTACTCTTTATATTATTATTTTCTTTGTTGGACTTTAAATGATCATAGAAATCATCGGATAAAAGAGATGAGTGACATGACAAAAGAATTATTGGAGTATTTTTTATATACATGTATAAAAGAAATATGTAAACCCCTTTTTAAAAAGAGTACTAGATATACGAGTATATATATATATATATACAAAACGATCCACGTTGTTTTATTTTTAATGTAAATCAAGAAGTTAATTCAGTTATTATGACTTGAGTAAATACTGTTTGGTACGATTACTTCCTTTAGCAAGAAAAATGCAAAGGAATTTAGATCATTAAGCCTTACAAATGTTATAGATTTGATTAAAGTTGATTTTAAAATGTGCTCAGTTGTGGGAGTCAAGTAATATTCCATAATATTATCTATACAAGATAGAAACATGCATCTAATAAGTTTTCGTTCAAGAAACGAAGGCGCTCACATTCTTACGGCACTTCTGTGTTGCGGGAGCTATGTCGCGTTGCAGTTTGCGGGTAGAGGAGGGAGGGGTGAGAGACCTCGACGCATCTCACGCCGTCACGCGATACTTCTGGCTACTTCAGCCGCGTCCATTCTTTGTTTCATTCAGAAATTGGAATAAAGTTAGGACAAAAATAAACAAAAGTGCAATGTGATTACTTCGTAAAAATGTTTACTGCGTCGCATTTCATTAACAGATGTCAGCCATATGTATATACTATATAACACATAATAGAACACAAGTGGACAAACAAACATTAAACGTTATAATAATATGAAAAACACTTTTAGTAAAATGTAGTAAGTAGATTAAATCTCATATTCGTACTTGGATAGATCATGACACGTCAGTTTCGAATACATGTGCGATTTATCAAAATTTCTATGTACGCTGCTGATAAACCAGTTAAAAAAAAATCGCACTGGCCGCTGGCAAGGAAGGTTACTCCAAAAATATTTTACCTTTCGTCAAAAATTAAAAAAAGATATAACAACATTTTATGTCTACTCTTAAAAATATTGCAATTTGTTTATTTATATAACAAAATGTTGTTTGTTCTTGTAGCGAAATTTAAGAAACCTTTTTTATTTGGCAACGACATCGCTGTTTGCCGCCAAAAAGTTGTCAAATGTCATGTTGCAAATTCCCTTGGAAGGTATATTAACATGTAAATATGCACTGCACATGCTGTTAAATTTAATAATATTCATTAGAAATGTTGCCAGTTTTTGTAAATTTGTAGTTACTATATTTATATTTCAACATCGGACTTTGTGCACTTAGCTAGTTATTTAATGAATAATGGTAAACTTTGTAAGCATTGATTTTGTGGTGGTGGTGGGTGGCGTTTTATATGACATAGTTTGGTTGTTGATTATAGAAGTGTGTTCCAAACAATGACGTGAAACGTTTATTCGGAGGTGTCACGAAAACCCCAAGGAAAGTTCTAACAAGATGAGCCACACGTTTCACTGGAACTTAGAAACGTTGACACAAGACTGAAAACATAACTTATCACATGACGCTGGCAGAATTGTGTATGTACATCGCAGATTGCCATTATCTAAAACGAGAAGGATAATGAGAGAGTCATGAATGTTTTGAAGATATTATATACAATAAGGACCCAAATCGCATTTCCGATTTACAGGGCAATAAGTTCAGGCACTATATCAAGCACCTATTAATTTCTAATGGTTATAATTATACGGTAGATTTATGTAAACGACGATGATATCTGGAAATGACAGTTGCCGGTTCATCTCGATGACCTGGTTTTTTCTCAAACCGGTGGTACTGTTTTGACTTTTGACGTTTATAGGAGTTTTCTCAGGGCCTAAATGGAATAAAGTAAATTTGATTTATGATTCTAAAAACAGAACCGTCGGTAGGAACAAATTATTTTGGTACTGGTACATGCGATCATAACGAAACGGCTCAAGTTCATCCAACAAAAATTTTGTATAACAAAAACCTATGTTGTACAGATTCATTAAGAGGACATGCGGTCGGCGACATATTCGAAAAGTAGGTATTTCAGAAATTTATTGCTATCGAGTTACACCCCAAAGAAAGTGTTATAAAACACGAAAGGGACAACTGGAGCTCGGGCTGATTTTACCGTATGCAAAATAGACGAAAACATCACTTCGTAGTACCCTATTTCCTCCTCCAAAACGGAACCGATATTTAATTTTCTTTCAGTTATAGAATAAGAAAGACTTTGCTATGCCTCTACGTTTTGTTTTTTTTTATTTTATTCTTCAAATTTGTTTGACGAAGGTCTGTATATGAACATCGATCATTTTTTTTTATTTTGAAATGCTACTAGTTTCTACTATAACTAATTTATGGAAAAAAATCGAAAAGTACGGGCATGGCGGTGGTGGATATATATTATTTGGTGGATAAAAATATTTACCATAATGCTATTATCCAAGAAAGAAACAAGGGACTAAGTCTGTATGGAATAAATGCCTCTAGCATATCCCCTTAATACATTAAAAATAAATAGAATAGAATGTACAACTGAGTGAGCAAGAGCTAATAGTGCGTCTTTAAAATAGAATTGACGTTTACTTTAATTATATATCTTGGTAGGTACCTCTACCTTTAATGCCAACAACTGGTTACTTTGTACCGCGATTTATTATACGTTTATTCGAAGTTGCGATGACGGTTGTAAAAATTAAATTAATGTTAAAAGTAAATTAGTGTTTTTCTTGTGATAATTCTAAATTTACCCAGTGCCTTCAAAGTCAAATGTGTTCTTCTTCTAACAATACGTTAACTAGGGAGCATTTTATATAAACATTATAAAATCCGAAGTAATTTTGTCTATTTGTTAATTGGTGAATTTATTATAAACTTTAAAGTTCATATACTATCTATACATTAAACATTGTATATTGTACATAAAGTAAAAAGGGCGACCGTATTGCTGCCAGAAATTTCTTCTAAACAACCTTCAGATGGATATGGTCTAGAAAATCAGTGTATTTTCTGTGGTCAAATTTAAGTACCTGTATATTTTTGTTACATAATATTTATGTAATAATTCATAAATTATCTTATAAGGTAAATAGTGAATTAAGTAGATAAATAAATGAACAACACACTAGCACATTCTCTATGTAATTATTTTATACAGAAACATTAAATATTTATGTGGCAAAATGCGCTGAATAGTTTGGAAGTATACTAATTGTTACGTGAATGTGAAGCTTATACCTAATTTAAAATACATACTGAATTCAAACCTTGTCAATGTTTTGATTTTATAGTGGAGTCTCAGCCTGTCATGTACCTAATAGATACTAGGTACTTTACATAGTTTTTTTTTAAATAACGCACATGTGAAATGTATTTGAAATCATGTCATAAATTATAAAAAATAGCTGTCATTTTATTAGAGCGTTTATGAAAACTTGTGTTACTAACGCTTAACTTGGTTGAATAGTATAGGTGCCTTTGCCTTATAAAGGGAAAACTGGAACGATTAAAAATGCCAATGTACTTTACTACTTATTTTATCGTAAGTTCCTCGCAATATGTTTCTATACATAATCTGGATTTTGCGTTATCTGTGTGCTTTGTATTTAGAAAACACCCGTTATGTTTATTTATGACTTTGTTTCACAACGTAGCTTACGGCGTCTGGTGCGTTCCGCTTGTTTGTGATTGTGAATAAATGCAAGGTCGGATCTTTCCGTATTCATGCTATAGTCATTTTATGTATAATATATAAGATTTAAAAAAAAATATAGAATTTATTTATAAGCGATAACGACGCAGTGGGTAGTGCTGCCGGATTCCGCGTCAATTGACGCGGGTTCGATCCCATTTATCCAACTCTTTAATTCATCCTGAGCTTTCGGTGAAGGAAAACATCTTGAGGAAACAATAGCATGGTGGTAAGGCATTTTCCTGTTTAGCTACCACCCTCAAGTTTGAAAACCCGTCGCCAAATACCAATACATGTGTCGGCAGCATCACTTGAGTAGGTTTAGTGTGTTTACCATCCTGGACCACATCGTCACTTAACATCAGGTGAGATTATGGCCGATGCACTGAGCCTATATCGTGTAAAAAAAAATAAACAAATTATTAACAAATATTCCCTGCAACTTAACTCCAAAAATATCTACTGTGTATCTAGTTATTATATTGCGAAAAATATGATGATATAACTTTTTTTCGACTTACTTCACTATTCTCCTCATAACTTTTTACATATATTTCCTAATTTAATGAAAATTCTTAATTTAATTAAATTTGGTTATAACCTATCTGTATTTAAAGATAACATTCTGAAAAAAATTATGATGGTTTGTACAATAAACAAAGACGTGATTTTTGGCAGGGGGAGGGGTTGATCTAAAACTTCACCATATATCTCACCAAGGGAATTCGGGACCCAAAGTTGCTAAAACATCACCTTATTAATGGTCGACCCCTTAGCAACAGAAATAGGTTAATAAATGCATTTAGCGAAAACAGTTTCGAAGGTAGATCTTTTTTCTCTCTATAAATAGTAGTCTATACTTTCTATTCATTCCATTTGAAACACTGCATATATAGCTAATGAATGAAACAGTAATATTTTAGCGAAATAATAGTGTTTTTTTTTCAATGTTTGACATAATATAACCTAAAAATTATTCACAAACTAACATGAAATCAGAGATTTACGCACGGTGGTTGTTAAATTATATTGTAATGTTTTTTTTATGGAAGTGTCTAATAGACTTGTAATTGTCGGTAAGTCTATTTCCAGGCGAATCAACCTTTCACAACGCCTTGTGTGCAATATATAGACGACATTGTTAACACTTGTAAAGCTTCCACCTTACTGGGCATTGGCAGGGACGTACTAAGGTTGCTTTGGTCTCATTTATTTTAACATTTAAATACAGTTATTTAAAACGGGTTTTCACGCGTTACAGGAAACTACCCCCGTTTGGTCTTTATATTTATTATAGTCACAACACACAACACTAACAGTGTCCATCGACGATGCCTGTGACGATAAATCGCGAACCTTGACAGTTTCTAGCACCGGATTCCACGCTGAGGAAAGCCTATATCCAATTTCGCGATTGAAATTTTGATGTTTTTTAATTTCAATCGCTTCGCGAGCCATTCTGCGATAGTATTGGCGATCAGTGGATAAAACTTTCGGCCGGTGGAATTCGATCCAATGGTTGGTAATGGAGTTGAGCAGATGTTCTGCTATCGCTGATTTCGTTGTTTGGCGATTCCTTACAGCCGCGATTTGTTCTTTGACTCTTTGCGCGATAGTGCGCTTATTCTGCCCGATATAGTTTATATCATAAAAAAAATAACTTTTTTACGTTGAAGTAACATGTAATTATTTGTTATTTATGTTTTCTTTAACTTTTTTGTTATATTTCGTGAGAAATGCAAAAAGGGTGCATGTATTTTAAAACGCTTTTATTAGCTTCATACATATGTGCCCATGTAATGGAAATTTAGAACATGATTTTGACCCCTTTAAAACGTTGGATTGACTCAAATTTGGCATATTATCAAGGAACGATGACAATTCAATATTTTTAAAAGTTAGTCCCGTTATCCTTACCAGGATTGACAGGTTTGGCGATTTTTTGGTATCTTATATCCGAAAACTAAAAAAAAACACGCTTTTATAGAAAATCCAACTAAAAATGAAAAATAAATAATAGTTTTTAAAAAAGCTAAACAACACGCTTTTCATAGAAAATCCAGCATACAAAAATGAACAAATATAAATTAAGAATAGTGTTAATAAGAGAAAAAAATTGGATTTTATTGTAAAAAAAAGATTATTTCTTCGTATTTGTTTAAATAAACGGCTAAAAGTACGCTAAACATTAATTGCGTATTTTCAATTAATTTTAATCGCGTATCGTAAACAAAGACCAACGTAAGCTTTTGACCTTATAATAATTATTAATTAAGTTTTTGGATTTACCATCTTCATAAAAAAACAGAAAAATAACAACTTTGGCTATAATTAAAATTTGATAAAATGACAACACACTACTGACATTTTTTTGTTAATTGAATTTTTTTTTCTGTTAGAGTCCCTTATTATTTATCTGAGTCCGAACTTGAATTCTAAGTAACGAGTTTCTTATAGAAACAAATGCATAAACGCAATGATTCATCCTTGGTGGAAACATACTAAAGTAAACTCAAACGTAGACGAGATATGTTTGTTTTGTGATTATCAAGTAAATTATTAATACAATATTTTCATTCAATATGTGAATAATATATAATTAAGCAAACGTTTTTTGTATGATACATTATAGTACATATGTTTGTTAGTTAATTTAACTATATAGTACGTATTTTATAAAATTAAACTATAAATAGTGTTATCTGTTCCAGAAGTCCGGTTGTATTAGACATTTTAAATTAGTTGCAGATGGAACTATAGAGATATTTAAAAGGACATGCGGTTGGCGACAAATTAAAAAAAGAAGATACATATTTCTGAAATCTATTGGTATCGCGTTGCGTCCTAAAAATAGAGCATTTTTTTCGTTTTCAAAGGGTCCTAGTTTCTACATTAACTAATTTATGGAAAAAAATCAAAACGTACAGGCATGGCGGTGATGGATATATATTATGTGGTATAAAAATATTTACCATAATACTATTATTCAAGGTGGAAACAGGGGACTAGGTTTGTATGGAATAAATGGCGCTTGCATATCCTCTTAATGTCGTTTCTATTAAGTGATATTCCAGAGAGCATAGCACAAAGCTTAGAGAAAAAACATAACTTCTCAACTGACAATGGACTATATTTTTTAATATTATCTTTGAATTTCAACTATTGAAATTGAGAAAAGAGAGGGAAAAACATTAATATCACGATATATCTAACTTAACCTAAATTAATTATAGTTTTAACAACCCGAACCAAGTAGCGAGTATCAACTAGTCTACGTGTGTAATATACAACATTGCAACACGTTATCTTATTTTTATTATGCTATTATATTACCTTGCAAATAACGAGAAACGTGATTATTCGTATGCTTGACGTGTTGCTTATCTCTCGTTGCATATTTTATCATGTTTGGATGTTTCTATGGTGGGTTTTTACATTGCATTTAAAAAAAAACATATCTCACCCTTAGGGTGCTAAGTTTTTAGATATTAGATGAAAATCTATAGACAGTCGGTATAATCATCTACCGCTGGTTACATTTTTGCTGGAGACGCGACTTACCTTAGTCACTATGACGGGTTTTTACCACTTGGGCATGAGAGCCCCCTTTGTTAATTCGAATTAAAATTCATTTATTCTGATTGTTAAATTTGTCAAATATATCTAATATAAATATGGGTATAGATTTATTCAATAAAATCCCGGTAGTCCCGGTACCACGCCCATTTTGGTCGGTGTAGATTATTATTGTAACTCTATGGACCTATTTAGTGGTATAAGAAGGAATAAACATAAAAACATTGACATCTATCTATTAAAACTAAACAAATCTCTATCGGGTGATTCACTCGAAACCGGAAGCATTAAATAAGTCAAAAAACTCGGCAGCCTTAGGGACTGCCAACAGAAGTGAAAACTATGAAAAGACTTTTATTTTTGTATTTTGGCCAACCAACGGAATCATTTTAGTAGTAATCGTTTCGACTCAAGCATTTTTTTTTTGGCCATTTAGGAGAAAATATTTTAGATGTGGCAACACGAAATCTTTGGAATCTGCCATCATACTTTCATTCCTTTCCATTTGAGACAAATTATATAATTTTCAGATAGAGTTGAACTTTGAAAAAAAAACTGGTACTTATGACCTTATTTAGATAACCAACAGAATAATTTCGTGGTAATTGGTTCGACTCGAGATTTTATTGAAAATGTTTAGATGTGGCAACACAAAAGCTATCTTGTAAAATGTCGCTGAAGGCTGACATCTCACAGTTGACGCGAATCATATAAGTTTATCCCTTACCGAAAATCGCTCAACGCGGTTAAAAAAGTTTTCACTTCAATAAATGATTGTTAATCGGTTAGTCCGTTGTTTTAAAATAAGATACGATATAAATGTACATCGCTCTAGTAAATAATATTCAGTCGATGACATTGGGTGATAATGGAGCGATGTAAATCCACATAATATAAAAATGTGTATATTATATTATGTGCATGCATGCAGTGGAAAGATACTAAACGTGAAGGGAGGCAGTTGTTACACAACCTTACAAACTACTCAGTTGAATGAACTTAGTTCACGAACTGGTATCTGGTAGTTCAAGTGATCCCTCTCGTCTGGCGAACATATAAACTCATATTTTTGTAATTATTTTCGACGTAAGCTGTTCCCGCGTCTTCGTTCGCTACGTAATATTCATTATCTGACCTCCAATTGATTTATAATTCGACAATCACTTAGCCGATCTACATGATTTTTTTTTTGTAGTCATAGGTATATTTTTGGATATGTTTTAATGTGATATTAATAATATTTCTTATTATTATTTAATAGAACGGTCGAAACATGAAATTTATATGTATGCTATGTTCCTGCTACTACGTTCGCGTGTTTTAACGAACAGATAGAGGTATAGATGTTGTCTTTTATATAATGCAAGGATAAGGATGTAAGAAGGAACACGATGATTACAATTTTTGTAAAGTTTTTATCTATCTATTAGGTTTATTTTTTCTATATACATTTTATATAAATTTATATTCTAGAAAATACACCAAGACAATATATCTATTATTTAAAAAAAATATGTGTAAGAAGTACGTAAGAAGTTATACTTCTTCACGTAATAATAGAAAAAACTAAAACGTTGACAGCTAACTTCAGGGTGTCGTTTTTTCGTGACGGTTGCGAACGCATCGTCATTTAAATTTTTTCTAATAATTTTTCCCTAACCCGTCAAAATATGTATAAATTCAAAAGTAATCATTTTAATCGGTTCAGCAGTTCTTGAGTTATAAGCCAACTAACGGACAAACATTTGCCTTTTAAATGTGAGGAGGAAAGTACAAGTTTTTAAATGGACTTTTCTTTGAAAGCTGCCACAGTGTGCACTGTATCTTGTACGGCCTTATAAATAAACAGATATATGAAAAAAAACAAACAAAAAGAGAAGAAATAGCTGACAGAGGTGGAAACTCGAAATTTTGAAAAAAAAAGCTATCTTATGTTTAAATTATAGTATACAAGCTTTAAAAACAGCATCTTATTCTTGATATACTGTAGCATGTTAACGGCTGACGTTACGGGTGACGCGGATCTGTAAGCGCTTCCTCTACCGTAGTTTTCACTTCAAAAATATACCAAACAAAAAAATCAAGTGACATTCTATGTTTAAAAATCTATATATTTTCACAGTAGACAGAGTAATATGTGTAGTAAATATAAGAGGCGTCGTATCAAGTAGACCTATTTAAACGTAAATATACCGTCGTTATGAATAAAACACTTGCATTATGTAAATAAAACTCATGATAAAAGATAACAGTTCAGACATAAAGTTTGCTCTTAATCCGGCTACATAGGGATATCGATGTAGCTTATTTTCCTTCTAACCGATGCTTGGTTGACCTAAGAGGTATTAATATGCCTCACTGGGGTCTCTAGTGAGAGGTTTAGGCTCAGTGGAAAACTAAACATTTATTTTTACATTCAGAACAATATGTACTATATGCGGTGTCGAAATGATACTCCAAAATTATCCGGCAACGTCTCATGACGTATTCCGATCACTAACTGGGGAGTCTTCTATTCCCATTGCCAGCGTGATATGGTGACACTCTCATGCATTGACATAACACGTATTACACTGCAACTCATACTCTTGTACACTTCTTTGAGAAAACTTGGGATCTGTAATGTCCCTTAACCACCCTAGGTATATATCCGTTATCCGTTCAACTGAAAGACATCCGTTACTGGACATAGGTCTCCTCCAAAGATCTCCACAACGACCGGTTTGCGCCACCCGCATCGAGGATTCCCGCGACTTTCACACACAAGGTCGTCTGTCACAAGAGGAGCCTATCCACGCTGGGCCTTGGTACGCATTCGAGAACCCGTTTGCCCCATCGGGCCTAGGCCATTGCTACTTAAGTTTGACAATACTTCGGGGAATATCGGTTACTTTGGTTGTTCTACGGATCCGCGGAATTGACCTCTTAAGTAGTAGCACAAGCCGATGTCCGTACCACGTCGGTTCGTACAAAATTCGGTGAAGTTGTCGAGGCTTTTCCAGTCAACAGCGTTAGGTCAGTTCGAGTAGTCACACTTTGAATACTTCTGCAGTTGGGTACAGATGTGTTTTTATCATTTGTTTATTTACGTTATCTGTAACAAGCGGCCTTACTCATGGTTTACTTCACTGTAACCGTGAACCTTTTAGATAATGTTATAATTTCATATATATAATATATATATATATATATATATATATATATATCATTATATAACAAGCATTCACTGCGGACACGCTCGCATACAATAATTTAATGCATATCGATATAAATTTGCATAGTTTGTGTAATCAGGTTTTTTTGATGTAGTTGCATTTTCTGTGTTCTTTTAAATTGTAGTTTTACCAAATCTGTTTTATCAGTTTTAAAAGCAACTTAAATTCTCTGCAATTTTTGATATATTTTTCATATAATATTTGTTATTTGAAAAAAAAAAAAAAAATAGAATCCCAGAAATTAAAAAAAAGCAATTCAGTGGTTACTTTACTTTTATTTGTGAGAGAATTTTAGGAATATGATTAGGGTTCCGTGTGAAACGCGCGAAGCCGCAGGCATACGGTTAGTGGGAAATAAAAATGTATTTAAGGATTAAAATATTTCAAAAGACCTGATAGTTGTCATTTTTGTCGACTTAATTCATAATGCCAAACACTTTTTCTGTACACACTACAACGAAACATAAATTCTGAGATGTCTATAAAAATCACTGGAAGGTTCTAACAAAAAGCCATCAATCTGTTAGGACATCTGAATCTTATAGACCTAATGATCAAATAGTCTGTAATAACTAAAATCAACAAAAGTGGAATATTAATCAGTAATCTCAAATGTCTATATTATTCACGTGCCCTGTCTTATCCACCGCAAATAAACTTCATGCTGAAACGATCAATAATTTCCTCTTATGGACCAAGAAAGCGCAAGCATTAAAATTCCAGATGAGATGCAAAAAGTCAGTTAAAAGAATAGTTATTATAAACAAAGTTCGACACAAAAGTAAACATTCTAAAAATAAATACGACATAGTGTATACTATTGTTAAAGATCTTTATCAGATGTTTCTAGAGAGCATCAAACGATCTTAAACAATTAACAACAGCTTGTTCAGAAAACGCAGTCGTCATTTTTAGAACCGATAGTATCACAAAATGGTTGTGTGTCTTTAATTCTACTGCTGGACATAGGTATCCCCCAGTAAGGAAGGGATTGCCATAATCGGCATGCTTGCCAGGCGGTTAGCAATCGTAGTAGTTGTTTTTCGTTCTCAAAAGATGCAGCCCATCCCCTGATTTATCGCTTAGTCGCCATTTACGACACCCGCGGGAATATATGGGGTGGTACTATTAGCCGGCACCATACGGATGTCGTGCGTTGATTACTCGCATATAAGTAACCAGAGAATTAAACTATATTTTAATGGTTTTAACAAAAAAATTAAGCACGCTCAACTTTATTTTCTCCTGTTTGTGCTATATTCGTTCTTAAGAAAGCGTGTGCATGACTGTATTTTATAAAGTGGGCGAACATATTGTAAACTCGTCATATATTTGAGAAATAATAGAGTTAAATAGTCTCCAACACAGGCACAGATTACATTATAATTAAAATGTATAATTTTTATTGGATCAATTCCCTACAAACGGTTGCGTTTCGCGTTAACCGGTGGAGTGAACTATCTGTAATTTCGATACTGTGGCACATCCAATATTGATTATAATTAAACAGAATAGAACAGAGAAACGACGATCGACACATTACACCGCCTTAATTGAACAATTGAAGCGAATACATGTTACAAATACGTAAGAGCCATTGTAAACAATTGATCTTAATCAATTGTTTACTGTCGCATCATTTTAAATTAGACACGAGTTGGCCTTTCTGCTCTATCTAGGTGAATATTATAACAAACATTACTTACTCAATGACTTTTGTATTTTAATACACGTGTGGTTTTTATCGTGATGTTTTTTATTCGAGCTTAGCAAAAGGACTGCACTTCATTTATATTGTGGAACTGTTTGAACCTGTGAACCTGTTTGATTTAACATTTCCGATTGGAACGATATATTTCCCGCAAAGGACATAGTTCCTAGACCTACTACGATCCGGAACTGGGTAGTTCTCGTCTAGACTTGAGTATGTCTAGAGAGATGTCAAGATGTATAGATTCTATAGTAATAAATAAAATCGAAGTGTTTGTCAGTAGAACATTTTTTACTAAATAGATATGATTGTATAAACCGATACCTTTATTATAAAATAAAATTTGTAGAATTTTTGTCTGTATGTCTGTTTGTTCTGGGTAATTTCCCAATGGCTGTCTGGACCGATTTTGATGAGACTTTTTTGGTAGATAGCTAAAGAAATTAAACTCATGAAATTGTGAATAAAATCCGATTCGACTCACAGTTAACTGCCAGGTGTTTTACTTTATCTTTGTACCTTAAGGAAAATAATTAGGGTTACATATGAAAAAAATAAAAACGCAGTAAAAATCATGTAAAACGAGGGCGCAGTCACGGGAACACAGCTAGTATTTAGTAAAGCAGTAAAATACCGATCACCGACACCCATTAGACGAGAATCTATTAACTGTAACCATTATCATCCGCATGTTTATTAGGGCTTTAAAACTAACAAACCATTTTTTTCTAACCAGCTAACGGTGTTGACCAGAAGGGCCTTTGAATGGTTTCACCGTGACTTTGCGGGCGAGTGCTGAAGACACTCAGGCGCAAAAAGGTAACTAGCATAAGGGTTACCACCAAAGTATTGCAAACCTCGGCTTGGCCGTTACCCGAGTGTAAAATATTCTGTGGAATTTTGAACATAACTAAGAACAACCAAACCAAAACACATTGTGTGTGCAATATGATGCGTTTGTGTTGCCTGTGCATACAGTTTCAGTGTATTGCGCTGGAGGCGGCTAAGAGCTTTCCATTTTGGAATCGGAGCACGTCTTGGCCCGCTGCCGGTGGGCGATTCCAATGGCTTTGCTATGGTATTATAATATGGGACGTGATGACCCCAGACGTTACGATGTGCAATAATTTAAAGTACTTACATGATTTTATTAAAGATTTATAAACAACTAGCTGGTGAGCTCGCGGCTTCGCTCGCGTTTCATAGATTCTTCAATGCGTTTTAATTTTTTGATACGGAACCCTAAACGCTGACACCCTAAAAAAATGTAGTACTAAGATACAGTAAAAATATTTCTCATAAATTATAGCATTTGCCCGTAAAACTGCATTGAATCGGATTTTATTTAAATTTTTATGAGTTTTATTTTTTTTTTTACGCGGAACCCTAATTGTTTTCTACAATTAAAAGTACTGTAAGTTACATGGAGTAGCTTCAGCTATCTATAAAAAAAGTCCCGTCCAAATCCTTTCGGGAGATTACCCGTTACAAACAGATAGACAGACAAAAAGAATGCCTATAGGTATCATGTATACATTCATATCTATTTAGTTAAAAAAAAATAATTTTGACATTACAAACACACTTATTTATTATCTTATTTATTAGTAGAGATCATTCTAGTTCCGTCCCTGACACTGTTTGTAAATGAAAATTTCCATTCGTCAGATAATCCTATTGCTTGGGTAAAATATTGCATGGGAATTTGCGCTGCTTGTCTACTGTAATCACTACTAGCTGTGCCCGGGCTTTACCCGCTTGGAATTCAGACAATTTGCCTATGTTCTCGGCCTGGATGCAATGTATGTCATTACCAACTTTCATCGAATTCGATTCAGCGGTATTTGCGTGATTAGCGAATAAATTAATAAACAGACAGACACAATTATTTTCAACTATCGAAATATGTTCTGCAGTCGATTTTGAAGTTCCGTAGTTTAGTATTTTGTTTAAATATCTTCAATGTACAGATTTCGTCTCGTTAGCCTATTATTATAAGTATAGATAACTTTTTGTACGCGACTTCGTCCGGGCAGACTTTATTATTGTGGTCCATGGAGAAGTTGTATTATTGTGAGTAAATCTTAGGAGATAGGGATATGCCGTTGCAAAGTTTTAAGTTGCAAAGTACATTATTTTAAAGTATTTCGTAAGACTTGGCCTACGTGGCTGGCTCGCTACTGGAGATATAACACTATTACACGTGTGTTTATCAGTCTGGAGGTTGGCTTGCCAAATGACGTCATTCGGCGCTGTTTTTTCTACGTTATTCCGAGTTTACGTCGACACTGGCTGCAGTATTACACGCTCCATAAAATAGACAATTAATTAACTATAGCGACCCTTGTACAAGGGAAGATACATTTAATTCAATATACCATGAGACCAGGTGTTTATATATAAGCATAGTGGGATATTCTTTTCCAACAGAGGGCTTTATGGGCGAGCGCTTAGGGGTCGTATTACGTATATTAAGTATATACGTAAGTTTTGATTATTCACTTAAGAAGGCGGAGCGGATTTAAATGGTCCAAAATTCACAGAAGTTCTTGAAAACTTTACAAGTAAATAAAAATTGCGTACAGATTGATTCGAGTAGGTTTTTTTAAGAATGTTTTTACGCGGTATATGCTCAGTGCTTTGACTGCGATCTCAACTGAAGTTAAGTGACGATGTGCTCCAGGGTGGTAAATTCACTAAGCCTAAAGATACTGGTTCTCAAGTGATGCTATCGGAGCACACCTATTGGTATTTGGCGACAGGTTTTCGAACTTAAAGGTGGTAACTACCCAGATAGGCATTATTAGAAAATGCCCTACCACCATGCAAGTCAAGTCACCTTTAAAGTTCATTTCAATGTATAAATAATGACTAATGCTTTTTCTTCACATATCGTAATGCTGTTTACATTTAACAAAATGTAAAACCAAATGAAGCGTCCACTCAAGGGAATCAGACTAGTGTGGAAAAAAACAATCATATCTCTCAGTATCTGTTGAGTGTAGTAGAAATGTTTGCAGTGTGGCAACTTGACAAAATATTCAATTTCATTATACATACATATGTATAAAATTAAACTTTAAGTTTTGTGTACAAATAATTATTATTGAATCGCTTAGGACCCTTAAAATGTATTGCAAGCGATATACATATATATACATAAAACCTTCGACCAGTCCAATTTGTGTTGAATTTGAAAACAGTGATGAATTATTTGAAGTGATGATCGTGCAGTAGATAGTGCGGCCGGATTCCGCGTCAATGGACGATGAATCCAAAATCTGCCTAAACTTTCGGTGAAGGAAATATGGTGAAGAAAGTATGGTGGTAGACAATTTCCCAATAATGACTGCCTGGGTGGCCTCATGTTTAAAAACCTGTCGCCAAATACCAATTGGTGCGTTAACGGTTTATTGGACTAATAATATACGTAAACAGACACAACGTTGAGTTGGACCACTGTATGTAAATAAACTATGACGCATTGCTATCGTCCGCAGACTGTGGGCTCGCCGCCAGAAGCGGAATTCGAATCGCGTAAAAAATCATCTAGTTCCACAAAAAAATAAAATTTATTTCCGGACATCAGCTGACGAGGTCTTCTCGTCTGACGTGAATTTATGACTGTAATATGTTTGTTGTAAGCTTGTTTTTAACTATCAGCTGTGGTATATTTTTAAAAAAAAAAATCTTACTACTAAATACTAGATAAATCTAGTCGAGATACGTTTAATAAATATTAATAATACGGTATTTTAATAATTAATAGGTAACGGATTCAATGATTATTACTTTTAATTCATAAATGTTTTCTCTAGTAAGGTTTATTATTTATATTGTATTTATTATTAATTTATTTTTTTATTTCAATTACTCACAAGATATACAATATGTTTAGCTTATTCAAAATTAAATGATTATTACAATATATCTTAAATGTAACCTTAATTGTAGGTGAGTACGGAATTATTTTTGTGACCAAAATTATTTAAGCGACAATAATCTTCAGTTTTTTTTAGGTAGATCTAATCTGGTGTAATCTAATCTAGTATGTTACAAAAAATATGTAAATAACACAAACCAAAATTAAACTAAAACGAAAATATAAAAAGAAGTAGGTACAAGTAACTAAGTGCAATAACTAAATTAATATAAAAGTTATTAATTAATTTTTAATGTTAACATCGAAGACAATAATATCGAAGACGAATCTGAAGGAAATTTATTGTTTCTTTTAATATATAATTTAGTATTTCATTCGTTAAGTATCTAAATAATAAGTATAGAATAAATTGTGAAATATACAAATAAGAACCACTAATGTGGATATATTTCATCCATGATATTTATTTTTCGTTCCATAAATTCTTCACTGTTTTAATTTTTTTGTTTTTTTGGTACTAAGATAAAGAACATTTCTCAAAAATTCAAGCACTTGCCTGTAAAACTGTGCATTGAATCGGATTTTATTTAATTTTTTTATGACTATTAATATTTTTTAGGGTCCTGCACTTTAATTATTTTCTAAAAATAAAAGTAGCTTAGGGTAAGTTACGCAAAGTAACTTCCGCTAACTACAAAAAAATGTCCCGTCAAAATCCGTCTATCCGTTCCGGATATTAGCCGGAACAAACAGATAAACTGACAAACATTTTAAAAATTGTGTTTTTGGTATATGTTTCGTAACCATATACATTCATATCTATTTAGTAAAAAAAAATATTTTGACATTACAAACAGACAATTTAATTTATTAGTATAGATACGTTATATACCTAATACTTTCTACTAAAAAACTTTTTTAATTAAAAACAAAACCGACTTCAAAAGAATAAACTATAAAAATGCACTTAAATCTCAATAAATAATTACTTTATTAATCTGCTTCGTTAATTTTGAAATCGATGCCAGCTTATGAATAAAAAAAGTGGTGTAAATGTACGTCGCTAGTTATATTCAATTTTGATTAATTATTCTTTAAAATCACCCTAGTCCTTTATTTAGCTTATATGAAATTGTGATAAAGTTTAGACAGTTATTTCTATTTGAACTCTACCTGGCACTGACTCCAAAATTAATGAATAGAGTAATTATTTATTGACTGTTTAGTGCATTTTCATAGTTTTTTGTTTTGAAGTCGGTTTTTTTTTTCTACTTTCTAGTTTAAGTATAAACTTTTAGATGTAGTTGTGAAGCATCCTTCATAGCTTTGGAAACGAATATGTGAAACACGTGTAAATGTTAATAATATTCGAGGGTTTTTCTCAATTTCCCTGAGTTTCACTGATCAGATCCTTATCTGATAGAAATAGGACCAGCTCGGAAGTGTTCTCCTTCGATTTAAAAAAAATTGTAAATCGGTCCACAAATGAGGGACAAATCGAGTAACAAACATACTAAAAAAAAACAGACGAATTGATAACCTCCTCCTTTTTTAAATCGGTTAAAAAGTAAAAATTGCAGTATACAGATTCCGACTATATACGTGAGTGGTCGTCAAAATTGTCTGGTCAAGGGCCACAAAGGTCAATGTGAGGTACCACTGCGGGCCGCACTTTTATGGATACCATGGTTGATACCAATTATTAATTTATATATTTATATGAGTTCTCAAACACGAATGTCTCGTAGATTAAATAAAAACCTATGAAGTCATTTTTATCAAGCAAATACACTAACTACATGTACACTCGACATTGCGGACTGCACAAATACCGTCCAAGGGCCGCATGCAGCACGCGGGCCGCACTTTGACGACCACTGATATACGTGCTACCAGCTGCTTTCGTCGCGGCGCGTAAACCTCTTTCACTCCCACACGGAAATCAAATTATGCGTCTCACTCGTGTGTTTCGTGGTGGTAATGCAATAAAGTGAAACAAATTAGCATTTCCTTTATATAGTAGAGAGATACAGCATTAACATTAATTGAAGAAATACGTTCGTCTTTTACACTCATATCAGCAACGTACCTCGTATATTGGCAACAAATCGGATGAAAAGTTGTATGGAAGTATCGTCATTTTTAGACCTAGAAGCTTGAAACTTATTTTTTAGGCTGTTGATTCGATATATGTAAATAATTATGACATTCAAAGTTTGTAAAAGTTTTACCCTCATGGAAGTAAAATAGGGAATAGGGGATAAAAGATTGTATGGAAATATGCAAGGTTTATGTGAACGTTTTATAAGTTTGCGACTAGAGACAAAATATTAGAGCTATTCTGATGTAACATTTACGGAGTCAAGACAAAATGTGACTTGTGTAAGAAACTTGCCAAGCACCGCGACGTACCGTACACAATGAGCGCTGTGCATCCGCGCGGGGGGGGGGGGGGGGGTGCGTGGTACGGCGCGGTGCAGGTGAGGAAATATGCCTAAGTGAACTTACCCGCACAGAGTACATTATATATGCTGTATCTTACCCGAACGAGCAGACGCACGTAAGGGCAGACGACTGTGTCACTCGCATGTGAATAATGATAAGAAAACAAGAAACGTACAAATTAATATTAATGCTTTATGTACTTACATACATAAATAATTTAATAAGCTGATGCAGTGAATCACTGCAAATAGTTCATTAAAGTATTTATACGTATTTGTCTTATTTGTAAAATAATTAGCGTAAATAATTAAAAATCCTACGCAAAGGCACTATTCCACACGAAGTCGAGGACTCAGCTAGTACAGTATGAATTATATTCAAGAATATATTAATAGCTCATTGTAGTGACGTACGACAGAGACCATGGATGGTATGTAATTGAGTGTCGGGCAATTACCTTATTTGTACGTTGGTCAAAAAAAATACTGGTAAGACGTCTTAGTTTGCAATATATTGTCTAAACTATAGTAATCTCTAAAAATTTAAATCTAAAATCATAGATAAATAACCATAGATGTAATTAAAAAACGGCTATGGAAATAACACTAAGAGCGATAGTTTCATACATAAAATCACTTAACATTGAAGCCAAAGAACTCTGGGAATAACTGGCAAGCAACGTGGCCTTATAAGGCCAATTTGAAATAGTGTACACTCCGAGTGCGTTTTAATTCTAAGTGTAAAATATTGTTTTGTACGAGCGAAACTGTGGAATGCAGCTCACAATATACTAAATTTTTCGTTGAAATTAATTAAAACGAGTTTTCTAGAACATAATATATAAGAACTTAAATCGATTCTAGTTTAATTTGGTATGAAATGTCCAGTGCTGGTAAAAATGTTTATCCTACATACCTAACCGGGGAATAAACTAGTGGTTTCCTTAATAAACCTTTATACAGGCAGGAAACTATTATCAATTCATGTCAATATTTCGTCATCGCTGTCATCATCTGCACGTACGGTTTCAGCAGAAACTAGATAATACTACATTTACGACGGGTTCTCGTGCATGCTCAAGGATTTCATTTATTTCGTCTGCAATACGTTTACGCATTGGGAGAACCTAAAATAATCCAATATCAGTATCTTGCCATCAAACGTGGCAATGTGGCCAGCCTTCTGGGAATCTTCCCTACTGGCGGGGAGCTGGACGGATTAATTATGTATACTTTTTTATTATTATTATGTAACAGTAATAATTTTGTACTTCGAAATATATTTGTATTATTTACAGTCAGTCAGTATTAGTAAGTAAATGAGATTCAATATCTAATTGTTAATATGTACCTATGAAATAAATGAACTATTTAAAAAAAGAAACGAGTCTTCATAACAAAGTTTTCTAATAAAGCTCACATATCTCTAAAAAGACTCGTTGACAAACTTATAAAAGATGGTCAAGAGAGAAATCATTTCAGTTTGATTTGAAATGAATGTGTGTCGTCTATTCATCATTCATTATTGTTACACATGATAATTCCATCCTATACATAACATTTTACTTTTAAATCCTAATAATAAATACATATCTCATACTCCTACGGAGATTCTTTTATCATAAAATCTATGAAGACTTTAATTTAGAACAAACAAATTATAGTTTATTTGCATTGGTACGTTATCCTTACTCCTTAGACCTTCATTAAATTCAAAGCATGTATTTCCTAATCACCATTTACTGTTTATAATTTTATAAAAGTTATTCGATAACCTTTGTATAGATTAGTGACCCCACGCAAAGATTCACAAAAGAATTGGTTTTTGACGACTATGGGTAATAGAGAAAAATAAACTGATTTTGTCATTAGGAGAAATGTGCAGATAGCGAAAATGGTATAAAAGGATAACTTAAATTAATTATCCCTATTGATATAAAATATAAATTTATTTGTTGCACAGAAATATACCATAACTTTACGTGGAATTATACTGAAATTCGTTGGCGTTTTTTCCAAAATGTAAAACTATTTTGATTCTACACATATCTAGGAAATATTCAAGTCTGAACTTCAATACATCAAAATAATAAAGTAAATAAATACAGTGTCTATTTTGGCCATATTCTTCATACGATGTTCTATTTTTTATTCAGATATTCTATACACATTTCGATATTATATCCAAACAAGAGTTTCGTATCTAACATGTTGTTATGACGTTCCATTATTGATTTGAATTTTAAAGGTTCAATCTCTAAGGTAAAATAAATGCGTCATTTACCAACTACTAAGACAGAAATTATGTAGATTGCAAAACCGTTTTTAAATATTCTATTTGCTGATAATAATATTGACCAACTAACACTCATATCTAAAGACCTCGATAAACAAAATATAAATTACGTTTATGGTTTAGTTTTAAAAGTGAGCCAAAATACACACATCAGTTTTGTAAGATTACATAGGTATTTTGTGTCTAATTCTAATGCAATAAAGTTTGTCTCTGTTTATAAATAGAATGATTACCTTACATATTTGGACAGTGATAACCTTTCTTTTTTCGCAGAAATAACACAGCCATAACTCTTTATTGTTTTATGGTAGACTTATTATCGGGTTTTTAGTATCAATAATGACTTTAAATTCTCTGATTGTATGATCGAATTATGTAGCGAATCGTGTGGTGTCACCTAAGAATAGTCGTACGGTGAATAGTACCACCCCATATCTTCCCGTGGGCCTCGTAAAAGCCGACTGAGGGACAAACCAGGGGATGGGCAGCAGGATCCTCTGAGCACCACAAACACCTACTGCGATCGTCAACCAGCCTGCCTTGCGTGGCGATACTGGGGGAGACCTATGTTAAGCAGTGGACGTATTTCGGTTGAATGGATGGATTGATGGATGATCGAACTACGTAATTTTTTTTATTCGTTTATGTTCTCCACATACTATTTCCAAGATGTGTTTATTATTTTAATCTTGTGTTCTTTGCACCGATAGTTTTTTGTGCTTAATGTGTCGAGTACCCATAAAAATGAGTCAATGGGAAGGCAATGGAAAGCTGGCGTAAACGCCAGGTTAGTGCTCAAGAGGTTAATAATAGATTTGCTATACAACTTATTCTAAGCGCGTGGAATTCATGAGCAATGTTATCTACCGAGAAATAAATTTCAATCGATTCTGTTGTCGTACCATACTGCAAATACTGCACAACAATAGCATCTTGTTCTATCTAGTCTCCAGTTGCTTGCTGAACTCAAAATATAAAAGTTCCAATTATCTATTTTGAACTGTAGATATCCTATTATCCTACTAATTTAATTATTTAATTGGTAAAAAATAATTAAAATGACTGTTTGGCTTTATTTGATTTTCAAATGTTCTTATAACATTTTAAAGACTCAAGAGGGTTAATAATGAAAAAATATGCTTACATAATATTTATACATAATAAATGAAACCTAAGAACTGTTCGTTGTGAACAAATGTTTATAAGGAAAATAAAATAGAAATTGCTGTGGCTTATGTAAATAAGTACCAACATTACAATACCACAATGCAGTTGAATGTAAAACACATCCGTCATCATTGAATGCAGTCTGCATAAACGAACACCAGTGTAAATTTTGTAATCGTTATATTTAGTTATGCATAATATTCAATGTGGCAAAGGTTATTTTCATATTTGTTTACTAGTTTACGATTTAACAATAGTTTGAATTAGTAGTAGAATTCGATATTCATAGAGATAAAATAACGAAAGATTGTTGCGGCGAAGGAAAATAACGTCTAAAATGTTTCTTACATAATAATATGCTACTTGAACGAGCCCTTAATCCCTTAAGCACTAACCTGGCGTTTACGCAAGCTTTCCATTGTTTTCCTATTGTCTCTTTTTTATGGGTAATCGATATATTAAGCGGGTTTTGTGATACACATAAATGAGTAATCAGGAAAGCATCCTTTGATAACTTAATCAGGTGCACATCAAAGCGTTGACGTCATAGTATCAAAATGACAAACAATACAATATTAATTTATCATAGATGCAATTTAAGTATATTGGATTCATTTTGTAATCTGTGGTATCAATTAATAAACAGTTTACGCGATAACGTTAACGTAATAATTACCTATACTAATACCTTATTACTTATTACCTATAATATTTATTTACTCAGTTACCTGAATCAGGACAATCAATAAACATATCGTTTTAGATTATGAAATGAAACGAATGCACGCAGCAGAGATGCGAACGTTGAGATGTGTGGCGAGTATGGACCGTGTCAGTATTAGTGTTTAAGAGGGGGTTTAAAAGTGGCACCAGTGATAGAAAAGCTAAAACGGAATCATCTGTTTTGGTATGGACGTGTTTCGAGAAAAGACGAAACGCACGTGACAAAAACAAAGTGATGACTATGAATGTTGACAGATGGAGGGAGAGAAGACGCACAATGAAAAGATGGATGGACTGTGTCTGTCTGTCCAACTTTCTCTCTAATTTATCGCTCTGGATCTAAACTAACGCGTGCGATGTCTGTGGTAAAAGTTAGTTCTTGATAAAAATTATATGAAGCGTGAAGAAAAAAACACGTGTATGTAGTATTTTTAACTTACATTGTTGTGAGTTTTTTAAACTAATTTTTTCTTGAAGTCATTTCTATAGGTAATCTTAAAATTAAAAGAAAAAATAACCAACATACTCCAGCAGTTGTTATAAAACAAACATAACCAATTTAGATTCCATTCCATTTAATTGAAAAAAATATATATATATACGAATACAATATTCATTACAGTATTCCATAAATAAATTACCTATATGTATTTATTTGATAAATAAGTTATTTATTCTACGAATGCATTGAGCCGGTCAGCTGAGGCGGTTCAAACCGGTTTTGCGGTGCATTTAGGTAGGTACTTTTTGCCATGACGCGGACGCTCGTCCTCGCCTCTGTTTGTTTCGAAGGGCGTGGTTTCTAGGGTTGCCATTTATTTTAAAAAATGGATCAAATAGCTTAATAAGAAACGTAGTTAGCATAATTTTGTTTTTTCATTTTTTCATTATTTTTATTTCCTTTTAAAATATTTATCTTGCATGCTGTTAGCACCACACGATAACATTATTTGATTATAGTTTAAAATTAGGTAATCGAAATTTACATTTGATATAGATAAATAACTATTGTTTTAAAAATAAGGCAATTTTATTTTTAATCTTACCCATCACAGTAAATATTGTAAATAAATTATTTTTGCATAACTACTATTTTATGTAAACGTATAAAGTATACATTATCAAAAACAACATATTATAACGTTATTGTAAAGCATGGTTGACAACCCTAGTAATTTCACTGATATTATAATATGGAACGTTGATATAATAAATACCTACGAGTTAAAAATGAATATTAACTTTGTATGTCGATGATAATATTCCTATTATTTTTTATATATACAAATAGATACATAATTTTTTACGTCGTTTCATTCACTATCAAGTGTGACAAAATTTATACTAAATATATTCTAATAAATAAAATTGAAGTGTCTGCTTGTTAACTCAAAATTATTATTTTTTACTAAATACGATAGGTACCTATAATTTTACATGTTACTTGTTGGCGGGCTCTTGTTTTCGCAACTAACGCATTTGCGGTCCGTTGTGCGTGCAGAATTAGCCAGCTACTCGAGTCAGCTCAGTTCATTCCAGATGCGCAGAAGCCTCCTGGGGCGATCACAGGCTTTCTGCATTTCAGGACCACCCGGGCAGCAGTATCTACTTCTTCCAGACATCCCATACCTATAGTAAACAAATGTTTATTAAGTGAGCAATGTCCCGTCATTACACCCACTACAAGGTGAAGATCAGTGCGAGATAAGCTGAGCAATCTCCGGGCTAAGCTTTGTGATATTTCCGGAACATCTTGTTTAGACTCTATAGCTAGGAGTGTTAACCCATTTCTCACTGTGAGTGCTGTGAGTGTATTGACGCAACCATGATCTAAAAGAACTGTTTGTAAGAGGAAGATATAGCACAGGTTCTGCCACTGTTGTCGTCGATCCTCTTCTTGCCAGTTCTTCTGCTGCGTCGTTACCCATTGATCCACTATGACCCTTTATCCATTGTAGGATGACCCTGTTGACTGCCGCTATACATTGCAGTGCAAGGTGACATTCGTAAATGAGGCCTGAGGTGATGGAAGTACTCTCAAGCGCATGAAGTACGGCCTTACTATCAGAGAGAATTCGGATACCAAAGTCCTGTACCTATACCAAAAATACAATTTATAAAATTTTTGTCTGTCTGTCTGTTTGTATTGGGTAATCTCTGGAACGGCTGGACCGATTGTGACGTTATTTTTTTTTTAGTCGATAGCTAAAGTTACTTATAGTAATTTAGGTAACTTTTAATTATCGAAAATAATTATTAGGGTTCCGCGTAAAATAAAACCTAAAAAATCCGATTATAAATTATGAGAAATATTTGTATTAGGAAAGCAATTAGGGTTCCTTATAAAAAATTAAAACGCAGAGAATATATGTAACGTGGGCGCAGCCGCGGGCACACATCTAGTTTACAATATAACGTACTAGAAAAATTAGGTATATTCATAATGGGTTTTCATATGGCTTTGTAAGAATTCAATAATAAGAAGAGAGATAGTTGGTAACCTACCATCTCACCAAATAGAAAATAAATTACATTTAATCTACACTATTTGTATAAAACAAAGTCAGTTTAGTTACCTACGCCATTTATTGAACGGCTGAACCGATATTTATGATCTCTGATTTGTTACATTGTTAGATTTGTTGTATGGAATGGCTTTTTGATAACTCGAGAAAGGATTAACTAATTTCGATGAATTTTTTGTTTGTCTCGGACGCCAGAAATTTCCTCGCACTTGGGAAGAAAAACATAATTTAATTTAGCTAATAAAGCAACATTTATTGATTCTGAGGCGGTGCATAGTTCGCCGGGGCAGCTAGTATGTACAAATAATTACTAGCTGGTGCCCGCCGCTCCGCCCCCGTGTCATACATTCTTTAGGTGTGAGTGGAAAAGTGCATATAATATTTCACTTATACCTAACTGCAATAACTACAAATGAATGAAGAAAAATGAGAGTATTTTGTTTTGTATTAGCGGAAAAAATGTACATAAGAGTAAGTCGAAACGGTTTTTTTAAATGAGAAAGGGTCGATGGAATCCAACAAATAAATAAATAATAGCCTATAACCATCTAAAAATTCCGCGTCGAATGGTAGTTACGTCCCATCCCGATATATTCAGTAGTCTGGTGCGTCAAATTAACCCCTTTTTTCTTTTATACATATAGAAGAAGTAGATAGAAACTTTGTTTTCTATATAATACAAAAAAATAATGTTATCATATACCTAAAATAAATAATCATTCGATTATTTATTTAATCTTAAGAATTCGTAAAACTAGATTGATTATACGTCCCTAATATGAATTTAAATATATTACGCATTAATTGTAAATATTTTTCCTAGGTCTTTGACCTTCCGTAAAATGTTATATAGATATTATAGCCTAAATATTTGTGTGTGTGTGTGTGGAAGTTATTGAAACCAGTGGACGACTGCGTGTCGAATACATAATTAATGATTCAATACAAATAAAACAAATTTTAATCATAAGTGAAATTAAAAGTATTGAAATTTAAACATGCGAGGTAAATATTAAGGAATTCTCTCTGTCTGTTTGCTCTGGCTAGTCTCCGGAACGGATAGATACATTTTAATGGGATCTTTTCTGACAGACAGCTGAAGTTAAGAAGCGTAACTTAAGGCTGCTTTTATTTTTGGATAACACGGAAATAATTCGGGTATTATATAAAGGTGGTAATTTTTTTTTCATTATGGATAAACTCGGAAACTACTGAACTCATTTATAATATATTAATTTATACTATAAATTTATGCAAATATATTGTTATCTTTCGTACGTTTCATCTCCCCGGCGGGTTCGCTGCAGGGGGCGACGCGGTGCTTGCGAAAGCCACCCCGTGTCGCCCCCATCCCAAATGCAGCGGACGGCCCCGGGGGGTTTTAGTGGGTATTTCCGGGCGACTCTCGCCCGGGTGAGTCCCACACTGCACGGAGCTCGTCACTCCGTGCCCCTTATCTAGTGCGCTCATCATAAAGCCTAGGCGAAGCTGTCAAGTTAGAAAAAAACCTGCTTATCAGCCAGAATTATAAAATACCCAACTACATATATATATAAAATAAAATATTGTAGGTATATAAAATAATTGTGTTCATTAATAGAACTGTGCATAACATTTAAGCGCTTAAATTAAATATCTTTATTATTATTTGAACAACTTTCAATTTTAAATCTGATACGTTTAAAGTTATAAATCGTATGAATGGTTATTAAATATTTTCCTGTTCATTTACTCGTATGTACTTATATCGTAACTATATTAAATGATCATGTTGTTTTTTTTTTTCAATTTTCATATTAAAACTATATCTATTCTGTACTAATAAATAAAATTGAAGTGTCTGTTAATAATGTCAAAATTATTTTTTTACTATGAATGTATATACGATGTATTTTGTCTGTCTGTATGTTCCGGGTAATCTCCGGAACAGCCAGACGGATTCTGACGGGGTTTCTTTTTTTGGTTTCTTTTTTTCAGACGGATTCTTTTTTTGGTAGATAGCTGAAGTTACTCAGGGTAACTTAGGGTACTTTTGATTTACGAAAATATGTAATTAGGGTTCCGCGTAAAGAAAATTAAATCTCGTAAAAAGTTGAATAAAATCCGAGTCAATGCCCAGTTTTTCGGGCAAGTTCTTGAATTTATGTGAAATATTTTTACTTTTAAACAGACACTGCAATTTTGTTTATTAGTAAAGATTATTTTAGAACATAGAAAACAGGTTGAAAGTTTCATAAAGCAATGTGAAGTTTAACTAAATATTGTTTTTCTTTTGTTACAGATATCTACTATTTTTTCAGAATTAAATTGAAATGATACTACTAGTACTGAAGTATATGATACTTTAGATCTTCATGTCAAAAAAGCACACGACGTTTAAAAGCAAAACTCGCCCACACCGAAAGTGTTTTTTTCCAAAGGCTGGAATCGAGGACTAGCCGGTCCTTGATGTACTCGACAAGCCACAATCCCTGCGCCCTTACGCTGTGTATATCGAGGAAGCTTTGTCGCTACTCCGCTAGAGATCCGAGGTTAAGACACTGGTCGAGAGAACTAACGATCCCTTCACCGTAGACGTATTTCTCAATTGGATTTTTCAATCCAATTGTGGTAGCTTTCATTGTCCTTTAGAGGACTGAATTTTGGGGAAAAAAAATCAAAACCGAGTACGTACTTAGTTACGTAATCAAATAGAGCCCGTGTTGTCGCTAATGGAATCGCAAAAGGTCTATGCAAATGGAATTCCAGGCAAAGAGAAGTACGTTGGGCGTGATCAGAAAATTCCGTCTGAAGCGGAGAAGACTACGTCTTCGTTACTGCAGCAGACGAACGATATCAAGTATATAGATGGCTTTCATGATAGTAAAAAGGATTTAAAATATATAGATACACCCAATAATCATATCGATTCTGAGGATAGGGATATCAAGAAGGATGCGAACGGTCTTACGGTGAGCTATCAGCAAGACGAAAAGAATGATGATGATGCAACGTCAACTAATGAAGGGGTTAAGTTTTTTGGCCTAGGTGATACAGACAGTATTTGCTCTAGTAAACCACCTGAGGAACCAGAGCTCCAGATCCCTGATGGTGGTTGGGGTTGGGTGGTTGTTGCTGCTTCTTTCTTAGTCGCAACAGTGGCCGACGGTCTCGCATTCTCATATGGCTTGATGCACGATAAATTTGTTTCTTACTTCGAAACCAGTGAAGCAAAAACATCTCTTATTGGCAGTTTGTTTATCTCTGTACCTCTTATTGCTGGCCCTATAATGAGCGCATTAGTGGATCGCTATGGATGCAAAAAAATGACAATGGTCGGGGGGGTGGCTGCGACAATTGGTTTTGTTGCTGCTTCATACAGTAACTCCGTGGAAGTACTGTATGTAACTTATGGTTTAATGGCTGGATTAGGTATGGGACTCCTATATGTTACAGCGGTTGTGTCAATAGCCTTTTGGTTCGATAAACGTAGAAATTTAGCTGTCGGCCTGGGCTCTTGTGGTGTTGGATTTGGCACATTCATTTATTCACCCTTAACAACATACTTATTAGATGAGTATGGATGGCGAGGTGCCCTGTTACTTCTAGCGGGTACTGTACTTAACGTGTGTGTTTGCGGAGCGGTTATGAGAGATCCCGAATGGTTGATAATGGAGCAGAAAAAACAAAAAATGTTAAGTAAAGCTAAGAGAGCGTCTAGTTCGATTTCTATTTCCGCAAAGTCTGGCGGTGGCGAATCTGTATATCCTGGTGTTGAGGAATTGAAGACTTTGATGAAGAGTGGAGAAACACCAGAATACATTCTAACGGCTTTAGTGGGCATCGATTGCAGAGGCTGAAAATTTGGAAGCAGTAACGAAAAGAAATGCAGATTTATCTCAGCAGAAAGGCAGTTCAGTAATTAATTTACCCACATTTTTGAAGCAAAGTGAAAAGGTATGCTATTATAGATCTTCAATAACTTTCTTTTTAATTTGTATTATGTTCTGTGAACTTCACTTTAACGAAAATATCCCTGCCTAATAGAGTTTCTAACAATTTCTTTTGTAGTTTTAATTAATACATTTCAGAAGTTACTCAACATGTAGCTTTAACCATAACCATAACACTTAAATCATATTATTCCGATGGAAGCAGATCTATAGTGTAATTAGAAATAACAGTAATTAATATTACAGGTACCAGCTGAGGTCTTAGATCAACTAATATCAAATAAACGCCTTTATAATATTATTTTGCAAAATTACCCTTCAATGTTGGCTTTGAGAAGTAACTCTGAACAGAAATTGCCAGTGGAACCAGTGGCGGAAACCCCGAAGACCAAAGCAGTTAAGATGTCGATGAAATTTAAACTAAATAAAAAGGAAAAGAAAGACTTTGAGTCGAAATTAGATGTTGTCAGAGAGAGAAACTACTTCAGCCTATACCGGAGCATAAACCAGCCATTATTGCGTCTAGGCCGGAGCGGCAGGATTGGTTTTCCAGGCAGTTCCATACAGATCATCATTATTTAAGAAATATGAGACTTCAAAGGAACTCGATTATGCATCGTGGAGCTATGATGAATATTGCTAAATATAAACTTCGAGCATCTTCCTGCCCAAATATATATAAAAATTCAATGTGGTCTGTAGAAGATCAAGAAGAAAAGGTAACTCTCTATATAGGTCATAACTTCTTGATAAGTTACGTCATCTATAAGTATTTATTCCTGGGGTCATTTTTTTCTACTTAAAAAGTGTAATTCATGAGTCTATTAGATTTACTACCAGACTTCTATTCTCTGTTTTAATTGGAATCAACATACACCAGTGATCAGGGGATTAGGACCGCTTCATCCTAATTGTTAATTGTTCATTTATTACATTTTAATTTTTCAGACTTGGGGCAGTCGTATTTTCGACACTATTAACAAAACGTTTGATTTCAATATGTTTACTGAATTCCATTTCTTAATGATGAACTTATCAACTTTGGTCCTTTTCATCTGGTTCATCGTGCCCTATTTTTACATATCCAACTTCATGCAGATGAGTGGATATTCTGAGGTGGAAGGTTCCTGGATGCTCAGTACTTTTGGTATTGCTACTATTATTGGAATTGTAAGTTGATTTATTTACATGATAAGTAGTATTAATTTACAGTTTATAAATTTTATCAAAATGTTTTGGAAATATGAAACTATAATTTTAAACTTGTTCTGACCAATCCACAGATCTTAGTGTTTTCACAGTTAAAGATATTGTCTGTATAGATATCTTAAAAAAAATCATTTATGATCAGTTGCTTAATGCCACTTAGAAGTTTATATTTCATCTGTACTGTAAAGCCAAAATGTAAATTTCTTCTGTATAGAATATCAATTACTAACTTCAAAGTCTTGAAAGTTTTTTAATATTTATGGATGATTTTTTGTAATATTCTCATACACGAAAGAAATTTACTAGCAAAAAGTAGAAGCATAAGCAATTATTTAACTATATTGTATCAAAGGTTATCTTGTCTCTATAAGCTTCAACTACTGCTTTAAATAAGTCAGTTTATTCTAGTCTTTATGATTTAATAAATCAAATATTTGCAATTCAAACCGTTTTACCTTTATAACCTCCATAGGTTATTTGGAATTTCAAAATAAATAATTACCTTATTGAATTTTAGGTCGGTCTTGGATGGATGGGTGATCTTCCCTGGGTAAACGTAACAAAAACGTACGCTGTTTGTCTTGTGTTTTGCGGGCGTATCGATCGTCATGTTCCCAATTTTGATACGTGTCATGGATCCAGAAGCACCTTATAGTTTCTACATCTTAGCACTAAATGCGGCGATCTTCGGTCTAATGTTTTCTAGTTCGTATTCTTATACACCCAGTATTCTCGTCGAGTTGATCGCTTTGGAACGGTTCACAATGGCTTACGGTCTGGTACTTTTGAGTCAGGGTATTGGACATCTAATAGGGCCACCTATAGCCGGTAAGTATCTGATTCTCTTCTTTATTGGAACTGCCTAGTTATTTATCAGCCTGTATTCGTATATAGTTATTAATTAAATAATATGTTTGTCTATTAGGGGCCGTATAAGTAATACGTAAGCAAAATTTTTGACATTTTTGACTCTCTCTTATCAGCCAACAGTGGGCAAAGCTCCTCCCCTTTCCAAGATAACTTAAGCATTGGTATAATTTTTTTTTTTTTTTTTTTTACGAAAAGTTAATAAGTAGGCTTTGCTACGTAACCACCCCACCATTCAGACGCCTCCAGTCCCACATGTTAGAAATAAGCAAAGCATATATATGCCTTTGGTAATTCTGGCTAGGATAAGAGGACAAACAAAAGTTTTTTTTCAATCGGTCCTTGATATTATCCGTGTTCTGCTGCCGACAAAAGAATAGTACCACCTCATATCTTCCCGTGGGTGTTGTACAAGGCGACTAAGGGATATAAACCAGGGGAAGGGCAGCAGCATCCTCCGAGTACCACAAACACCTACAGCGATCGCCAACCAGCCTGCCAAGCGTGGTTATTGTGGTAATTCCCCTCTTTTTGGGGGAGACCTAAATCCAGCAGTGGACGACTTTCGGTTGAATCAATCAAATCGGTCCTTTATAAAAATGCAAAGTATGGAAGTTAATCCGATATTATGTAGTGGGTGAATATAATGTTCAAAGATTCTTTAATTCTTTATAAATATAGATAGACAGATACAGGTGGAACTAATAAAAGCGTGTTAATACATAATTATAAATGCAATAAAATCAGCATGAGTTAAAATTAGCAGACGTAGAAAATATTTTATCATTTCAACATAACTAGATCGTAAAATCTGAAAAACCGTGTAGAATATTATATATAACTCAGCGGCATTTGTTGTTTTATAAAGCGCCCATTATTGCGAATTGTGTACATTATATAGCTATTATTATTATCAATGATTGTTTTATCTGAATTAGTTAATTATAAATTTGATTAATTGTTATTTGACAGTAATAACATTGTTTGTTTTTCATTTGGTACCAACTTTTTACCTGCAGTTATTTAACGAACTGGACAGCCAATATTTATTTAGGCTTAGTATTTATTTGCTTGTAAAACTAAACAACGTTTATCGGATCTGCTAGGGAGTAGGGGCGTTGACTTATTATTTTTGATTGTATAATAATAAAAAAATAAAAAAACCATAAATAAGGCTAATCACTGAAAACAACATTAAAATCTGATAAAAAAAGGAATTTACAAGCATTTTAATAATAATGTTAGAGAGAATACTCTCAAAATGACGTCACACTAACGTACTTCGTACAAATTATAATATACTAAAAATCGCATTGCGGGGAATTAAGGGTCCTCCCCTCTCGATCCTCAACAAAAATGTAAATGCTTATACCTCAGAATTTTATTAGCCGAATGAAATATTTTTATAGAGGTATTAAGTACATATAGTTAATCATATTGTACCTTTAATCTTGTTTTCAATAAATTAAACACCCTTGAAAATACCCTATTGTGTGTATAGCATTATATGTGGTTCATTTCAGGTGCTCTAAGAGACTCGACCGGCTATTGGGACTCTGCTTTTTACATGGCCGGGATATGGGTAATCGTTTCCGGTATCCTTGTGGCAGTCATACCGTATACAGAGAATTTCCGTATTTGCGGCGATGCCCCTCTCGCGAAAGACGCTGCCGGGGAACCTGAACCTGGGATTAAGATTATAATAGCTCATTGAATTCTTCAATCGAATTTACACGAACCGCATCAATGTTGTAAAGGAACGTTCTAGATTTTTTCCGAATAACAAAACATTTCCATTCTTTGATTAGAATTACAGCTGGCATTGTCATGTGAGTTACATGAAATTTTGTATTTTATTTGGATAAATTTGCATAAAAACAAGAAAACGTCAAACTTTTGATACCTAGTAGTACACGGATAGAGATGTCCTTACATCATCCGGAACCACAGATAATACTAATATCGATTTATCGAATAATTGATTATGAAATGATTTTACAAAACGAAATAAGATATTTCAGTTTTTATTTTATACGAATTGTAAAAGCTATGTATCATTTTTACTTTTATATTAAGTCAATTTATAGTAAGTTCTTTACGTTCTCATATAATCTACACTATAATAGAATACTAACAGTATTTATGCACTTTTAATTATTTAGATCATTATAATAAGATTTTTCACTGGTCTCTTTAATCTGACAGTTGTAATTGTAATCAAGCTATATTTTTAAAACGTCAATCAATCAATCAAGGAATCGTTTACACATTTTAAATGAAAGACTTTTAGAAATATCTTGATGCGGTAATAAAAGCATAGAGCAAATGACATATAATTGAGTAAGGTTTTAGTGAGGTAAAGATTTATTATGTATTAAAATGTTCAATCAAGTCTTTGAAGTTTTCTAAATGCTTATGTGCTGAATATATATAGCAATAATATGTCTATATGCTTATAAATATGTTCATTTTTGTCGACATACGTTTCATTCATGAATTTCATTTATGATTTATTTATATAATTTAATTATTACTTGTTAATATTTTTATGAATACAACAAAATATTTTATACAATTAAAAACTGACAACTAGAATCATTGCTGTAATATGTGTATCCGTTTATTTATTATTATATCTCTTGATGTAATGGATAGTGATAGTGGATAGTATTTTTATAGATAAATTAATTGCATTGCCTTGTAATGTGTGTATTCCACAGTAAGTATTTTATAAATATTATGGTTTTATAAAGTGTGGTCAGGTTGAATGGAATATAATTAAATAAAAATACGAATATTTGCTGAGCAATTATATTATTCGTTATTTATGTTTGAGGTTATAATATAACAATAAATAATAAAAATCCTTTAAATTAAAACTACGAATTTGTCATGCATTTTATAGAAACTTCAGAAGTTCTAATATAGTTTGTTCTAATTCACGCTCAGATGCTTTTAAGAAACAACATTATCTTCATAAGAAATATGAATACAACTGATTTACTAAAAACAAATATTGGGAATCATTGTATAATATCACACGATGTAGCTATTTCCGATGATATTCCAAGGGATATTGGTAAAATAACTGTATCTACTTGGATCAAAATAACTTGCACTTATTAAATATTTATAAATTCAAGTTGTCTGAAACATTTCCTATTTACTTTCAAAACCTCAAACTTCTTTAACGATGTGGTTGATAATGTAATAATAATAGCAAGTGTTTGTATGATTTTTTATAAAGCTAATTATTAATAAATGTATTTGCAAAATCCGATTTTGATTTACGGCTTTTTTATATTATATTAATGCTTGTATAAAAATAAATATTTACTATAAGTACCTAAATATATTTGTGTTTTTTTTTTTTTCTGTAAACCTTAACTGTTCTTATTATTATTGGTTAAATGACAACTTATGAGTTATATACCTACATATTGAATTTTTCAGTTTTATTTCAACGGTGCTATGAACAACTTTTTAGAACTTTCCAAGAGTATTTGCGGCATATCAGAATTAATGTTCTATGCTATTATTACGTACTTCACTAAAGTGTAACTGTGTCGTGTACCACACACCCATACTACAAAAATAACACAATGCGAAATACTGCAATTTTCCTAAAATAATTGCTTAATGCGTTACGCAATAAATAATAAAAGTTTAAATCTTATTTACAATTTAGATTTAGTATTGGTAATTATTACGAAATACAAAAATAATTCGTTGAAATCTTTATTTTCAAAGCATGTAAGACGAATATATGTAAAATAAAAAAAATTCTTCTTAATGTCAATTATGAGATATTTCTGACAATGTCACATTATATCACAGACCTAGTTGAAAATAGCGAAATCATATTATGTCTATGCATTACATACAGGAATATGGGAGTTCAAGCGGATAAGATATATTCTCATTCTGGTATGAGTACTTTCACGCATTAGGATAATGGTGGTAGCCTTTTTAAATGTGTGTATTCAAATTAATGTTTCAAAAGTAGGTATCTACGTATTTACTAATTTTAATATTTACCAATATTGTATTTTCATATATTTATTACTTGTTCAATTAAGATTGCATACATCCATAATTGATACTATTCAACTAGTCAACACAAAACTTGACTTCGACTTTAAAGCCTAAAACTTTTATATTTAGAAGCTCGATTGAACTATATTTTTCTAAATCTGTGGTTTTAATTGTTAATTGAAGATAAAACCATTCAGATAAATATGTTTAAAAAACATTCTCTCAATAAACCCCAAATATAGTCTACCATCATGTTTTCATTGTATTGGCCTTGATAACGTTCGAAGCTCATAATTTTCTGATGAAAACGTTCTCCTTGCTCTTCTGAATACGCTCCCATATTGTTTTTTTCCATCTTGTTGAGCTGTGAGCGTGCGTTGAGCATGGTCTCGACGCGCGCCCACACGGCGAGCACGTAGTACGTGCGCACGTGCAGACCCGCCTGCATCCGATATGTTACGATCTCTTCTCTCGCTTTCCTACAATCTGTACGTGTGATTAAGTTTATGTAGATGAGCATGCAGCATAATTATGTAGGTACTTTTAATGGTATCCTGCAGCCCATGACCTCAAATTTTAAGCATATCCTCAAGTTTTATCACAAAAGCAAACTTTATACAATAAAAATGTGTTTTCTTTTCTTTTTTGATAAACATCATAAAATAAACTTTACGAGAAAAAACAATTTGTTTTTTGTAGGGTCGTATAATTTTAAAACATGCTAGTAATTGGTTATTCGTCGTATTGAAGTAGGTTGGCAGTTTATTATCATTCATTTATAATTCATCTCTTAACATTCATTCTCAATAATAGCAAATGCGTAAATACTGTCAAAGATGAAAAAATAAAAACCGCATAAGGTATGGGCATCATCTTTGTTGGGGATCAATCAGATATATCAATACGTACGATTTTACAGATTAGTCAAAGGACAAAAAATGACCAAATTGCTGTCGCTGTGTAACAAATGAAAAAATTAAGTTATCAGACAATTGTGAAAAGAAGGGAAAACTCACACTTTGGAATAACTTTTTTAATGTTGAAATTTTATAATTTGTTACTTTAAAGTTTAAATTATTAACATGACTTAACATTTAACATATATTGTTTGGTTTTTGCCACTCCAAGCAATAACTATATACGTTATGTTGTCGTCATAGCAATCCTACCTAGACTCGCTCACCGCCGGTAAAGAAGTACACTTCAAAAATTGCAATTTCGATTTCGAGTGATCTTAAGTGCTAAGTGTGATAATTCTGAAGCAACTTCAATGATCATGATAAGATACTTGTTACATTTTAGCGTAAGCAATAACGAAAACATCTTATGCCTATACTTCTTAATCGATTTTAAGATCGAGTTCGAAATATCGATATTTATTTCTGTGTATTACTTCACTAAAGCTGTCAGTGTCATTAGTCATATGTTATTCTTTATTAGGGAAAAAACAATAACAGAGTAAAACTGAAAATAGGTTAAGGCATACAATAAATATGAAGAGGTTAGTATTGAAGATGGGCTAATATTTTAATAGCGAATAAGAGATAACTGTTTATACTGGTAATTATCTGTTTTAGAATAGTGCATTTTGATTTAAAAGGAGCTCCATTAAAAGTGTCTTACTTTGAAAAGGTAAGGCTATTTGAATACTAAAGTAAATAAAATTCGAGTTTTAATAAATGTATTATAGAATGCCCTCTATTTAATTGTGAAGGTTTGTGACAGTGAATAGATCAGAGTAATAAACAAATTTGATTGTTTATTTTAAATTTGTTGCAATTTTAGTTTTTTTTATACTTACTTATTATGAAATGTTATTTTCAATGTATGTAGGTTTTTTACACTAATAGACTCAGTATTTAGAATCTATTTAGATTCTAATCCCACCTGATGTTAAGTGATGATTTGGTATTGGGTGGTAAACACATTAAGCCTAGAGATAATGAACTTCATCACATTTACTGCTGAAAAAGACCTGTAGTTGCTTGTCAACACACTTTTTTTGTTCACTATGAAGATTTTTTTCTCTGATAGGATAGGATAGGTGTACTTTAGCTTATATCCATTGATACAGAATCCAACATTACCACTGGCCATCATTCCTTAAAAATATATTCATTAATTACAGGTTCTTATTCAAGTTAAATCATGGGGAGCAACAGGCATACTTCTTGAGTGGGAAGACACATTTCCATACACCTCTGAGTTGGCAGATGTTGGGAGTGTGGGAAATTGTGGTGGAGATGGATTGTACTCACATGAAGAAGTAGTACATATTCTTAATTTTACCAAAGAAGTCGGACTGGAGGCGGTTAGTATTAAATAAGATAATTAATTAAAATTTTCGCTTGTAAATGTTGTGTTGTTTGAGAGGGGGTAGTTAAAAGATATACCATTGTTAAGTTCGAAACAGAACTGACTTCTTTTAAACTACCCACGTATATGACAGCAATTACATAGATAACAGTAGTTATAGAGATAATCACAACTGATACTGTAATCAACATTTTTGTAGTCAAAATATATTTATTAACTTAGATTATATAAAGACACCATGTGGTGCCGGTTAAGAATAGTACCACCCCATATCTTCTTGTGGGTATAGTAAAAAGCGACTAAGGGATAAGAGATGGGCAGCAGTATCCTCCGAGTACCACAAAACACCTACTGCGATCACCGACCTGCATGCCAAGCGTGGCCATTATGGCAATTCCCCCCTTTTTGGGGGAAATATATGTCCAGCAGTGGATGTCTTCCGGATGAGTAGATAGATAGAATATATAAAGGAGAGATGACCATCAAGTGATTAATGGAAAACCCCTAATCCCTGTTTGAATTTACTCTCAATATGTGCTTTATATGGAGGATAGATCCCTCGCTGTGATGCTTACGTAATTCCTGAAGGCCTCCTAAGTTGGTATTGAAAAAAGAAATTTCTTCCTGCAGATCCAACTTGTCCAAACTATTGGGCATATGGAGTTTGTACTGAAACACGATAAATTCCGTCATCTTCGCGAAACGCCAAAATCACCTGCAGTTCTTTGCCCGTCAAAACCAGAGTCACTCTGTGTTGTTAAAGATATGATTGACCAGGCGTTGGACATCCAACAAGATGCTAAATACTTTCATATAGGTGCTGATGAGGTAAATGATACTTATGAAGACTGATTTAATATGTACTTGCCTTTGGACTTATTTCATAGGGTGAAATTTTTTTTTATTCAGATAGTACAATTCTGTAATATACGCTTGTAAACTTTTTTGATCGGAATAAAAAGGGTATGCTATAGAGTATACCCTGGATAGCTCTGTCTCACGAAAGTAATTTTAGTATAGAACTGTGTGAAGTGTGTGTCGGCGCCATGTTGCTACCTTTAAATCCGTGGCACCACTCCCGTATTGTAATATATTTAGTACTAGCTGTGTGACCGCGGCTGCGCCCGCGTTTCATATTTTCTTCATTGCGGTTTAATTTTTTATACAGAACCCTAATTATATTCCTAAAAAAAAATTGTACTACGATAAAGTAAAAATATTTGTCATAAATTATAGCACTTACCCGTAAAACTGTGCATTGAATCGGATTTTATTTGAATTTTATGAGTTTTTTTTTTTTACGCGGAACCTTAATTATTTTCGAAAATTAAAAGTACCCTAAGTTACCCGGAGTAACTTCAGCTATCTACCAAAAAAGTCCCATTTAAATCGGTCGGTTTTGACATTACAAACAGACACTTGATTTTATTTGTTAGTATAGATAAACTATGGTAAGGAGGAGCGTTGATTGAACGAACGAATTAACTAAAATCAACTCTCTAAATAAAGTGAATGCTTCGTTAGTTTACCATTATTCATTTAAGAACTAGTTAAGTGCACAGAGTCCGATGTTGAAATATAAATATAGTAATTACAAATTTACAAAATCTGGCAACATTTCATCAGACACTTCAATTTAATTTATTAGTATAGATCTTTTATAAACATTTTATTATGATATTATATAGCATATAGAATGTTATGAATGAATGGTATGATCTCAAATAGAGATGAATAGAACAGGAAGACATGTTGCGCCGACCCCAAATAAAAATGGTATAAGGACAGGGAGATGATGATAACATATAGAATGTTATTTTTTTGTATCCAGTTATGATCTATTGTCACATTAACATTTAAATAAATATTTTTAAAGTTATTAGTTCAGGAGTTTTCCTTACATTGGTACATCTTTCTTTGCTGCCAAAGAGCACTGCTCCAGTCTTTGTCTGCAGGATGGAATTTGTAACTCGTACAAAATATTAGTGATTATTTTCGTGTGTTAAAAATTGATAATTAGAAAATCATAAAAGTTGTGTAAATAATGGCTGTTCTCTCTTTTTACCTTCTTGTCTTTTTTCTTGGAGATTTTGAAATTATAAAATTCGGATCAGTCCATATACTGAAAAGGACTGAACTTGAATGACTTGTTAAGTACAAATGTACTTAATAAATATTGTAGGTATGGCATACAGCTGTTTGTGTCGATTGTAAGAAGAGAGCGTTGACCAGCGAGCACAAAGCAGCTTCTTTATACTTGGATCATATACGAGATTTGGTTATATATATGAAGTTAAAGAGGCCTCAGTTGACAATACTGATGTGGGATGATATGCTTCGGTCTTTCAGTTTTGATACTTTGAAAGGTGAGTGGAGGGGTGACACATGATCAAATATCAATATTCGATCAATGTCTTTTAAAATAAATGTCGTTATTTATTCCAGCTTATGACATTGGCGAGTTAATAGAGCCAGTACTATGGCATTACAACAAATCGGATTGTTTCCACATAGATCCAAATCTATGGAGGCATTATAGAAAGTTGTTTCCTAAAGTTTGGACCGGATCCGCATTTAAAGGAGCCAATGGTAGTTGTCAGGTAATTTTCCTATAGTCATTTAAATCATGTTTATTTGTTTCTAGCTGTGTGCCCGCGCCTGCGCCCGCGTTTCATATGTTATTCACTGTATTTAATTTTTTTTATACGGACCCTAATTATTTTTCTAAAAAATATTATGTGTGTAAGATGAAATAAATATATTTCTCATAAATTATAGCACTTGCCCGTAAAACTGTGCATTGAATCGGATTTTACTAAAATTTTTATGAGTTATATTTTGTATTACGCGGAATCCTAATTATTTTCGAAAATTAAAAGCACCCACAGTTACCCGGAGTAACATCAGCTTTCTACAAAAAAAAAGTCCCGTCAAAATCCGTCCAGCTGTTCCGGAGATTACCCGGAACAAACAAACAGACAGATAATTTTTTTTTTTTTAATAGGTATCGTATATACTTTCATATCTATTTAGTAAAAAAAGTAATTTGACATTTCAAACAGACACTTCAATTTCATTTATTAGTATAGATAATGACTTGGCTAATGTTGTAATAGATTATTTGTTGGAACTATTTTAGTTTAGATTAAATTGATATGGGAATCTCCTGCTGAGAAGATTTTAAGCTTTAATACCCCATGGAAACTCTAGTATACCAGACAAGACTAAATATTTCAAATAGCCATACTCATAATGTATGTGGCATAATTTTCCCACTACTTTGAATATTGGTTTTGATATACCACTTGAGCTTATATATACCACATGAGTTTTCATATACTACTTGGGCCTTAATATATCAAACGAGTCTTAATGTATGTCTCAGGCCTTAATATGTTACAATTAGTCCTAATATACCTCTCGCGCCTAGATTTTCTAAATGAGTCTTAATATACCATTCGGTACTTAATATACCAAATGTGCCTTAATATATCACTTGGGCATTTATATATCAAATGAGTCTAATATACCAATCCGGACCTAATATACCAAATGTGCCTTAATATATCACTTGGGCCTTTATATATCAAATGAGTCTGATTACCAATCCGGCCCTAATCTACCAAATGTGCCTTAATATATCACTTGGGCCTTTATATATCAAATGAGTCTGATTACCAATCCGGACCTAATATACCAAATGTGCCTTAATATATCACTTGGGCCTTTATATATCAAATGAGTCTGATTACCAATCCGGCCCTAATCTACCAAATGTGCCTTAATATATCACTTGGGCCTTTATATATCAAACGAGTCTGATTACCAATCCGGCCCTAATCTACCAAATGTGCCTTAATATATTACTTGGGCCTTTATATATATCAAATGAGTCTGATATACCAATCCGGCCCTAATCTACCAAATGTGCCTTAATATATCACTTGGGCCTTTATATATCAAATGAGTTTTAATATACTAATCCGGTCCTAATATACCAAATGCGCCTTAATATATCACTTGGGCCTTTATATATCAAATGAGTCTAATATACCAATCCGGCCCTAATATACCAAATGGGCTATAAGATTTATACACTTTAGTGCAGAATTATTATTGCAAAAAGTATTATAATGATCTTGCTGATTAGCGAGTGCTCTATTGTAAGTTAAAATATTATAATATATAATATACTTAGCTAAGTAAGTGTCTTTAGCACTAACTTTAAATATCATAAATAAATAGTTGTTTACATTATACAGTGTAGTGATGTTTTTGTTTAATCTTAGAACTACTCTATAACCATAGAACTATATGAACAATAGATCCTATGTTAAGCTAAATTAAAAAAAAAATTCTCAGATATTAAGCCCAGTTTGTCACTATGTTAGCAACAACGAGGCTTGGATGAGAGAAATGAAGACATATGGATCGGATATTAACTTTGCTGGGATCATATTGACCGGTTGGTCCAGGTAAATTAACCTGTGTTTTGTACATTACACCCTTGAAATAAGCACAAATGCAATGGAGATTTTTTTTCTTCATTCATATTAACTTATAGATGGTTTATGTAATTGAATTATTTTCTTTCTGTCGGTACTTTTTTTTGTTAATTTCACTTTTGATAATTTTATGTAAACGTTATTCTGTGATTTTTAATTATTGTTGTTTCGTTTATAATTATCAGGTACGATCACTACGCAACGCTCTGCGAATTATTACCTGTATCTTTGCCGAGCTTAGCGAGTTGTCTGAGTACAGTCTGCAAAATCGACAATGATTCAGGTATTATACATTAAAAAAAAAAAAAAATACTATATTAATTTAATATTGGCTGTTTTTGCATATTATTTTATATATATATATATATAAATGGGGGTCTTTTGGGTCGCACCATCATCTCAAAACTACTGAACATGTCCGGACTACTACTATTCGACGCGGAATTTTTCGTACATGGTTGCAGGCTGTTATTTATTTTTTGGATTCCATCGACCCTTTTTCTCATTTTTTATTTTATTTACCTTTTCGTACATTTTTTCCGCGTATACAAAACAAAAAATACTCCCGTGAACGGAGAGAAAAATGCAGGCGCAACCGCGGGCACCAGCTAGTGCTATTGTAAAACAAAATAATCTACATGTTAAAATTGTTTGATTTTTAATTACGGGAATCGTGCACACGGGTTTTGTGCAAATTGTGTAATATATAATACATATTATTATATACAAGAGGGTCTGTAATCTGTAAACAATATTTTAGACATTTTTTACCTACTTATTAGCTATAGTTAGTTTTGCTTACATTTAGCTCCCATGATTACGTACGTATACAATATATATACGATAATACGATAACAATACAAAAAACACTAGTTAAAAAGTTTTTTCCGTCTGTACAGTACAGCGTACAGACAGGCGAAAACTTTTTAACCTGTATGTCTAGTACTAAACACATATATTCATACTAGCTATGCCTGCGACTTCGTTCGCGTTTCATATATAAAAAATTAAATTGAACCAATTTGTGAATCTAAATCATACTCGAATCCTCAGGAATAGACAAAAGAAATGTCATTAAAATCGGTTCTGCCGTTGAGGAGGAGTTTAGTCACATACATACGCACAGAAGATTTATATATATATAAAGATGTATTTAGTAAAAAGTAGTTTTTTTACTACCTGTTACAAATTATTACAAACAGACACTTAACTTAAACAGACTCCCCTACACATACCCCGCCTTCCTATGAAGTTTTGATTTGTTAGAATTATTGTAGGCACATTAATAAGATTGGTCCGTAAGAAAATCTATATTGCAGTTTTTATTTTGCACTGTATAGACTCAGTGCGTTGACCACAATCTCACCTGACGTTAAGTGACGACGTAGTCGAGGATGGTAAACACAGTGAGAGTTACTGGTTCTGAAGTGATGCTGCCGACATACACTTACTAGTGTTTGGCGACAGGTTTTCAAATTTGATGGTGGTAGCTACCCAGGCGGGATTGTTAGCAAAATGCCCTACCACCATGCACTTATTCCATACCGGAAGAGAGAAAAAATTTTGACGTACTTTATTTCTTCTCTTCTTTGAGGTTATTCTTATTAGGACTATTTGGTCCTATGTTTTGTAGAATCGATTGTGAGCGATGTTCTACCATCTGATCAATGGCCTGGCGAATTATTGGCTAGATGTATCCATTCTTTTGTCATTTTGAGGGAAAGATGCCTCGGCTTTATACATGGCGATTCGTAAGTGTCTGTCAGCTATAATTAATATTTGTTACGTCTGTAAATCTAAATAATTGTTTATGGGTGTTATAACTAAAAGTCACCTACCTGCATTACTATTCTAAATTTGCAATATACCTAGGTACATTTTGTAAATGGTCGAGGAAATGAACATATGTCATTGTATATAATTCTAAATAGCTCTTCCGAATTACATAGTTCTTCCAAGCGGGTAGGTAACATCTAGCATGTATCGACCGACAATATTTCATTTTTTTGTTAAAAAAAGTGCTTCAATGGGAAGCGATTGCACCAATTAGAATGCAGTTTTCAGTTATAATATCTTCGTAAATCATCATTAAGTTTTTTTTTAAATATTTATTTTAAAAAGTAGAATTGATACATTTTTTTTACGAAGGTGCTTGCTTGGTCCTTGCTATACCATTGGGCTGAAAGAAATAAATTGTTTGATATAATTCAGTGTGACGACTTGGTTGAATCAGTGGCAGATAGAGCGCGGGTACACGAACCCGATGCACGTTGAGAATATAGCGCAAACCGGACAGCTGTAAGTGTCACTTCAATTTCACATCCATCCATTCAACCGAAAGACGTCCATTGCTGGACGTAGGTCTCCCTCAAAGATAAATTTTACGGCATTTACTCCATACAAACGTAATATCCTGTTTTTCCTCCCTGGCAATTGTTTTTATACCAAATAATATATATCTACCACCGCCATGCCCGTACGTTTTGATTTTTTCCATAAATTCGTTAGTTGTAAAAACTACGAGCCTTTAAAAAAGAAAAAAAAAAAGTGCTCGATTTTTACCGTCATTTTCAGTCGTTCGTCAAATAAATTTGATGGATAAAATTTTAATAAACAAGGTTCAGTTTTGGAGGAGGAAACGGGGTACTACGAAGTGGTGTATTCATCTAGTTTGCATAGTTAAATGAGACCGCGTTGCAGTTGTCCCTTTCGCTTTCTTTGGGGCGCAACGCGATAGCAATAGATTTCTCAAATACCTACTACTTTTTGACCGCATACCCTCTAAAAATGAGTCGGGAAGGGTTTCGATTTTTACTTCTAGAACCTTCGATATTTTACAGGTTATTATCTGAAATGATCACGCTACAGAACGACATATCGGTTCACCTTCACGCCATCACCGGTGACAGGAGCACGGCAGAGTGGGTGTGCGCGTTCGTATCGCCGCCATTGACCCGACTGGATGAACTGTGCCGGACGGCGCAGGGCAGGGCCAAGAACGAAGCCAGTGTTAGAGCATAGATGTGTAATAAAATGTTTATAGAACGCGTTCTAGTTTCATTTTTTGTCTTCTCATAAGGTGGTGCAGTCAGATATCACATTTATTTCTGAACCGAAAAGCGGTGCGTGACCTTATTTCGCCGTTGCCAGGCAAAGATTTCTAAAATTTTCCATAATAATAAAATTAGAGCAATTTGTACCGAAATAAAACATGTAATTTAGTTAGGGAGTTGCCATCAACCCCCAAAACGTATAGAAAATATACGTTAATAATTGCTTTACACGTTGCTAAGAATTGTATTTTTCTTTCTGGATTTTACGTACCTACCTATTTTGTTTTTCTTAAAAACCAGCTGAATTAGGTATTTTAAACTTTCAGGATTTTTAGTACTTAAAACCGCTCTCGATATTATTTTAAATATCTTACATGGGCAAGTTCTTATACCCTTACTATAGTTAAATCCCTAGGGTTTTTATTTCATAAAACTTGAAAATTATACATCAGAGTATACAAATTTATTTATGTGTAATTTATGAACACGATGAGAAAAATTTACTCCTTTAAATATCTCTGAAATTATAGTATTATAATTATGTAAACTCAGCTGGCTTAGTATGGGAATAATTAGATTACATTTAACCTTGTAACTATGTACCTCTTATACATATATTTGTTACAAATACGCATGTTCATTTTATTTATAACTTATAAAGAGAAAACGCGGTCGGTAACAAATTTGAAGAATACGTATTTCAGACATCTACTGCTATCGCGTTGCGCCACTATGAAACAGTTATTAAGCGTGAAAGCAACTATAACTCTGGCTGATTATAAATATCTATACAAAATACATGAAAGCATCATTTCGTATTCCTCTGTTTCATCCTTCAAAACCGGACCGAATCATTTTTTCTACAATTCTGAAATACAAAAGAATTTTACTATGTCTTAAGGTTTAGTTTTTATTTATTTTTATTCGTCCAATTAGTCTTAAGGACATCTGAAAACGAGTATAAAATCAGGCCTTTTTTGTCATTTTTGAAAACTATTAAAATGAACATAACATATTATTTTTAACATTATATTTTTTATTATGACTGGAACTACTTTTCCTGTTATCAACAAAGAAATCACAGTGGTCTCTTGTGAAGAAAAGGATGGGAACCACTGTCATAGATGTCTCGCGATTTTCAAACATGAGGGTGATCAAAGCTATCCATGTGGGTATTAGAAAAAGCCCTACCACCATGCTATGGGTTTGCCGCGCTTTTTTCCTTCATCGACATCTTAGATTTATTATAGGCCAGGTAAATAAATACAAAGTTTTGCATAAACAAATATCCAGTTTTATTTTTATTTTGTTGCCTAGTGGACGCGAAATATTTATTCAAAAAATACACTCATAGATCGTATAACAATAAAAACCAAATGAAAATTATTTAGTTACCTATTCAGTAAATATTTTCAGATGCATAGTTCAAGGCATTGTATACGCATAGTAAAATAAACTTGAAAAACCTCTTACTCCCATTGGATGGGAGTAAAAAGAAGCTCAGAATATTTAGTACCTGCTTGGTTTTTAATAGTTAAAGTAAAAGATGTGAATTTAGTATTCAGTTCATCGATTAAAGATGAAGTAATGTAGGTAAACGATATATAATGTTTCAAAATCAAACTTTATGACAAATAATTGAATCAGTTATACCATTAAAGGGGCCCATACGATATTAAAGTCTTGTAGATTACGGTCACACGAGAATAATTAAGTATATTATTATGTTAATAATTAATCGCAAATAAGCGTTAACCTTGATATAAATTATGATTCGCAATTTATTATAAAACGTTTTTCGATTTTAAAATAAATTCACTGGGAGAATATCGAGCTTACAGATTGTTCGTAGGTAACAGAAAACATGGCTGCCATCGTGGTCCTTATAAGTTTTTTCTTCGCGACGTGTATTGTAACTGCGGACGTTTTGACTGAACTAAATTGTAAAAAATGTACGTAAGTTTTTTTTTTAATTTAATTTAATTTCTAAATTTTTACCCGCAACCCGAAAGAACCATAATTCGGATCTGGTCCAGTCTGAAGAGTTTTATTAATACAGATGTGACTATTTAAAAATAAGCAGGCGGTATGCCTATTTGTTACTTCCTATAGTGAATAAAATTTATATCAACATTTATAATTACTTATAATAATAAACATATAATATAATAGTATTTATAATAACTTATAATAAATCAGTACAATATTTGTGTATTTGTTCCTCAATAGTTCTATTTGTATTGGTCCAATTTTCAACTTTACACAGAGCTATGCCTTATTAAGGAAATAATCCTAAAATTATTTGTATAGCTCCACCGTGTTACTACTCCATTTCAACGCAACAGCTAAAAACTAATGCCATTCATTTCCTAATATTATAGAGTTATACCTGAATAGAGTAATAGCTATAGTTTATATATAGCTTGAATTTGGGACCTGAAACCATAAAACTTTCTATTTTTTATGAAGAGATTTATTTCATAAGATACCCAACCGCTTCGGGCAGCGAAAGGTGGCTTTGTCAGATGCATATGTAAAGATCTTGACTAAAATCCCACGGTGTTCCTTCGTTCACCTATTTGGCCGAAAAGTTGAAACTCCCTTCGCATTACCTTTATTCAATTTCAATTGTTTTTAATGCCTTCACAGGTTCATACGACAAGAATCTGAATTTGGACGTGAGTCAAACTATGGCGTATTTCTACGATTTTAGAAACATCGAAAACCTAAACGGCTCCTTGAAAGTGGTTTCCGAGTCTATTAACAAGTTACCGGATTTAGACAGGTCGAGACGCCTCCTGGTCTTCGTACCAGGCTTCACCACTTACGCTTTTGGCGAAACCGACCAATGGACCCTCGATGCATTTAAAAATATCCCAAATACTAACATGATTATAATCGACTATTCGCGTTATATAAAAGGTCCGTTTAACGTTACTAATTATGTGGATTCAGTTAACTACGCATACTACATCGGAAAAGCGGTAGGAGAATTCCTAGCTAAGCTGCACGAGTGTGGATATCCAGCGAGGAATATACACTGCATTGGACATAGCCTTGGAGGTCAGGTTATTAATTACATCGCCAAAGCATTCTTACGGAAGACAGGTAAAAAGTTATGGCGGTTGACAGGCTTGGACGTAGCTCGACCGTGTTTCGAAGAGAACCCCATAGAGGACCAACTCCATTCCGGGACAGCCGACTACGTTGAGGCTTACCATTGCAGCGCTTATGCGTCTAGAAATGTTTTAGCCGATGTGGAATTTTACGTGAATCCCGAATTCAATGTGCAGCCAGGTTGCGAAGGGGGAAGGGTATTTCAAGAAGATGGCCAGACCGACGAACTAGATTGTAGTCATTATTTATGCTTGATAAATTGGCTGGAATCGGTCAACAAATCCGATTTGTATCGAGCGTGTAATTCCTACGAAGATTATTTGGAAGGTTGCGATAATAGTCAGCGTGCTATTGCCGGTTACTATAATCCAGGTAACGTGTCAGGAAAATACTATGCAAGCACTGATTATAATAAGAAAAGTATGAGCATTTTGGCTACTATAATCTCATATGTTCTTTAAATTGAGTAGCTGTTCAATTATATCGTAAGCATCAAAGGGGGGTAAAAAAAACATTCAGCTCTAAGATTCCGTTTTGTTTACAATAATAAAATTATTATTAGATTTTCATTATATATCAGGGTTTGTCTATTTTTGATGACATGGGGGAAGGGGTCTGAATGGTGATTATGTAAGTAAAGTTTACTTACTTTACGTATATACTATACTTTTCGTTTTTGAAGTTACAACTTATTTTCTTCTCGGTAGGGAAAACTTATAGATTTTACCAATGCTATGGCGTCAGCCGTCAACATGCTGCAGTGTGTCAAGTATAGACCGGAAGGGCTTTTACAGCTTCACCGTAGCTTAGTGGGCGAGTGCTGAAGGCACTCAGCCGTAAAGTATAAGATAGCGTCTAAGTACTGGCGTCCTAAAATAAATAATAAAATGTGTAATTAGCCAACGTATCGTATGTTTTGATTATGAATAAACTATATGAATATGTACATCGTAAATGTACAAACTAGATAAATGTTATATGTGAAATGTTAGATTATATTAATAATTTATATTTGGTAACAAATTATGAAATTTAAACATTAAAAAAGAGAGTTTTTCTGATGTTTCGAATTTTCACTTCTGTCGGCAGTCCTCATGGCTGCTTAGTTTCTTGCGTTCAAAATTATACTAATAATTACGTTACCATGATGGGGTAAGAGCTTTTGACAACTATTTACGACAAGGGGGAGAGGGAGAGTTCAAAAGGTCTTAAATATAACTTACGTAATAATTGAACAGTTGAAAAAGTTAAATAATTAAAGTTAATAAGGTTTATTAAAAAACTACCGGGAAAGCCTCTTATTATACGATATAAAAGGATGAATGATGTAATAAGTTTTTTTTATAATAAACACTTTCTTATACACTTCTGCGAGAAACTCGGCAAAAATCTTCTGTTTGTTTTCTTCATAAATTTGTAAATTATATGATTATTTTATTTTCCGTCTCTCTGAAGCATATAACTCTATTTACGCCTGATTTCATATTAAATTTGAGAAAATTTAAGTAGGTAAATACTTATCCGATAATGGCGTTCGCATTAGTATCCTGTGTTTAAACAGCGTTGAAAATACCTAATGAATAAAGTGATTCTTTATTTAATTTATGAACGGTATTAATCATGCTGTTATATACCTGCCTATATTAAATAAATTTTACTTTTAATTTTACCGTAATAAATAATACCTACCTACACTAATAATAAAAATGTATAGGTTTTAATTTGTTATCTTATTCATGTAAGATTGTCGTAATTAAAGATCAATTAAAATAAGCAATGTATTGTTACATGAATAAAGAAATGCCACGTTAAGTATATTTTTGTACATAACAAATCCTGTTTAAATAATATTACAAAATGTATTGTTCTATATGTTTTAAAACAATTTGACACAACAGTCGGTATCATAGCTACCAGGACGTTTCTCCTAACCAGACAAACTTAAAGATATGAAACCTCTTTACACAATAAATTAAAAACAGAAATACATTTTCTTTACATATCTATACTACTAATAAATAAAAATGAAGTGTTATTTCAATTTGTTTTTACTTAATAGTTATGAATGTATAGTTAAACGTTACCTATACCAAAAATACAATTCTATAAATTCTTGTCTGTCTCTCAGTTTGTTCCGGGTAATCTTCGGAACGGCTGGACCGATTTTGACGTGACTTTTTTTGGTAGATAGCTGTAGTTACTCCGTGTAACCCAGATATTTTTGTTTTTGGAAAATAATTAGGGATCTGCGTTAAAAAATTAAATCTCATAAAATTGTGAATAAAATCCCATCCGGCAGCTATTTGAATATGTGCGAAATATCTTTACTTAAGTAGATTTGGAAAATAATTAGGGTTACCTAAAAAAAAAAATTAAAAACTATATTACGCAGTGAAAAATATATATTAACCGCGGGTGCACAGCTAGTATATAAATAAGTAAAGATAAAACAGAATAGTACATATTTTGTCTCTTCAGATTGTCAATCGATTTTTTTTTGTTTAGTAGACAGGAAAGAACTTTAGTGTTGTCATTAAAAAAATTTAGAGGCAGTTATTTTTTTTTAGACATCTCTCCAAAAAAGCCTGTAAAGTATGTATGCACATTTTAGTATGTGAATTAAATGAGTTTAAAATTAAAATCATGAAGTCTTAGTTATAAAAGACGTAATGAGTTATGAAAATAAGTCACAAATAATAGGTTCCGTTCAAAATCGAAGCTGTGAATATTTTTCACTGATTAACATAATACATCTAGAGGTTATTGAAATCGCCGTTTTATAAACACAACATTACACGTGGCCAGAGTCGCGACCTCAGCCAATATGTCTGTTTTACTATAAACATTAATTTAATAGGAGGTTAGGTTCCCTGCAAGCATTAAAATGCACACCTGCCTTTCATGGACCCTGGTCGTCAGCACCTTTTGAATCTAAATAGTTTAAGCTAAAGTGTCTGTGCAAAGTCGCACTTTGATTAGAATGACTTAAAAATTGCTACATTTATTCTTGTAGGCGTTATCAAGATTATAATTGTGAGCGCTTACGAAAAATCTACAAAACAAAATATAACGATATTAACTACTTCGACTTGTGTATTCAATTACTAAATATTTAATTTATAAAGTCTGGGCATATCTTATAGAAACTCGCAATTTTCTTTTAAACGATCTAACTACGTTTACATTCTGCACTCATTTATTTGGAAGATAGGTACCTACTATTGTAATAAAAGGTGAATTTCTGAGAATCAGCAATTATCAATCTGCAGACTTCAAGATTAACGATTCAAAAGGCGCTGACGACGACGGTTCGAGAAAGGCAGGTGTGTAATTTTAATGCTTGCAGGGAACCTAACCTCCTATTAAACTAAATTTACAGTAAAATCGTCGATTAGTGTATCAAAGGGATGACCGAAGAGGGCTATGCTTGGTGTTTAACTTCATGATCGAATAAAAAATGAGGGGATCCGCACAACAGCCAAAGCAACTGATACTATTGAAAGAATTGGCAAGGTGGAGTGTCAGTGGACGGAGCACATTACCATCAACAAGGTAGACCGACGATTTGATAAAGGATGCATGAATCCACCGAATGCCTATATCAAGTGATGAACATCAAGCTACCGAATCAGTCGGTCGAAAAAGTAGGTATTTCTAAAATCTACAGCTATCGTGTTGCGCCCCAAAAAGAAAATTATAAAACACGAAAGGGACAACTGCAGCTCGGGCTGATTTTACCGTATGCAAAATAGACAAAAAACATCACTACGTAGCACCCTGTTTCCTTCTCCAAAACTGAACCGATATTTAATTTTCTTTTAGTTTTTTTAGAATAATAAAGACTTTGGCTATGCCTGTACGATGCTTTTCTTAATTTTATTCATCAAATTTGTTTGACGATCGTCTGAAAATGACGGTAAAAATCGGGCATTTTTTTGATTTTGAAAGGCTCTTAGTTCCATGGCGGAAGTGGATATATATTATTTGGTATAAAAATATTTACCAAAATGCCATTATCCAGGGAGGAAACAGGGGGCTACGTTTGTATGGAATAAAATGCCGCTCGGATATCCACTCAATAGCAGAAATAATGAAATAGTTTAGTCTGCATGAAGGTTTTTTTTTAACTGAGTAATGGTGTTAACCTGATGGTCAGCTTTACCTGAGTTTTCGGTAGATGGCTTAGGGCACTCAGCCGCAAAATGGTAATTATCAAAAGGACATCATAATTGAACGAATTTCGGCCTGGGCTGTTACCAGCATGCAAATTCTGCGAAATTTATCATCTTTCAAGCATCATCTAGTAAGCATAAATAAAAAAGAGTATATATTATACATTACAAGAGTATATATTACTTTAGTGTTCATTATATGAGTAGCTAATTTTTGTTTTAATTAAACAATTTTTTGATTAAAAAGAATATACTATAGAAATGCAATTAAAAGTAAATAAATAATCACATTATTAATCTACTTCTGCTAACTTCGATATATCGTTTGTTTTAATACCATTAACCCCTTGAGCGTTTACGCCAGCTTTCCATTGTTTTCCTATTGTCTCATTTTTATCGGTAATCGACATATTACGTAATAATTTTGAAACCATTTAATAACATGACATAACCAAATAATGCAGATTTATCAGAAATGATGAATATGTCCCAGATCAAACAATATGTTTATTACTACTCGCATTTCAGATTTGTTTTTTCCAAGTTACGATCCTGATAAAACTATGGCTGTCACAGACTGGATTAATTTATATTAGATTAATAAGTACTCTATGAATGAACAAATATAGACGAAATACAGTTTTTAAGATCAGACTTTATGAATTATTATTATTATTATTGATCCGTAATATTATTATCATAATATGAGAAAAGAGGCCCTACGATATTAAAGTAAATGTACACTTTTAAATTACACTCACGCGATATTAATTAAGTATATTATTATGTTAATAATTAATCGCAAACAAGCGTTAGCCTTGATATACATTGTGATTCGCAATTTATTATAAAACGTATTTCGATTTTAAAAATAAATTCACTGAGAGACTATCGAGCGTGCGGATTGTTCGTAGGTTACATAAAACATGGCTGCCATCGTGGTATTTATAAGTTTCCTCTTCACGACGTGTATTGTTACTGGGGACGTTTTGACTGAATTAAATGATAAGAAATGTACGTATGTTTTTATTTAAAGTTTTAAAATTTGCGAATTTTTGTAGCAAATGAGAACAGTGTGAATACGAATCTGGTCCAGTCTGAAGAATTTGATTACGACAGATGTAACCACTAACCACTTAAAAATAATCGGGCAGTACGACGACTATTTGTTACTTCATATAGTTAAGAAAACTTATTTAAACGTTTATAATAACTTCTAATAAATACTGCGTGCAAAATTTACAATACATTAATCAGTACAATATTATAAAACGTAAATATTTGTGGTTGTTCCTTAAGAATTTTAATAATAATAATAATTAATTTTGAAATATAATATTACAAAAATTACAATAAGATTTGAAATTTATTTATACAATCAATATTTTCGAAATATAGTTTATTCACAAACTCTGCACTAGAGCATTTGCCCTATGTCGCGGGAATGTCATAAGCAATACATACTGTTGTATCCGATAAAACTGTACACAGAGCTACGTCTTATTAAGGAAATAACCCAGGAGAATTTTTATAGCTCTAAATAGCTCCAACGAGTTATATTACCCTTTCATGAAGGTTTTTTTATACACTGTATAGACTCAGTGCTTTGAAGACAATCTTGCCAGACGCTAAGTAACGATGTGGTACAGGATAGTAAACACTCTAAGTCTAAAGGTTCTCAAATGATCCTGCCGGACAACACCTATTAGTATTCGGCGACAGGTTTTCAAACACGAGTATGGTAGCTACCCAGACATCATTATTAGAAAATGCCCTAGCACCATTCTATAGAATAACTATAGAAATCAATATATGGTTTTTTCTCGATGTTTCACTATAGGTTGATTTTGAGACCTGCAACCACAAAACTGTTATTTTTAAGTGGAGAAATCTGATGAGTGGGAATTTCAGATTCATACTGACTAATATTCCACGGTGCTGTTCCGTTCATCTATTTGGTAGGAAAGTAAAAACTGCTTTCGCATTACCTCTATTTAACTTCAATTGTTTTTTTGTTTTGTTTTTATAGGTCCATACGACAAGAACCTGAATTTGGACGCGAGTCAAACAATGGGGTATTTCTACGATTTTTAAAAAAAACACCGAAATCCTAAACGTCTCCTTGAAAGTGTTAGCCGAGAATATTAACAAGTTACCGGATTTAGACAGGTCGAGACGCCTTCTGGTCTTCGTACCAGGTTTTAATACTTACGCTTTTGGTGAAACCGATCAATGGACCCTTGATACATTTAAGAATATACCGAAAACTAACTTGGTTATAATCAACTATTCCTATTATATAAAGGATCCATTTAACGTTACTAATTATGTGGATTCATTTAACTACGCATACTACATAGGAAAAGCGGTAGGAGAATTCCTAGCTGAGCTGCACGAGTATGGATATCCAGCGAGGAATATACACTGCATTGGGCATAGCTTAGGTGGTCAGGTTATTAATTACGTTGGCAAAGCTTTCTTACGCAAGGCAGGTAAAAAGTTATGGAGGATAACAGGCTTGGATGCAGCTCGACCTTGTTTCGAAGAGAACCCCATAGAGGACCAACTCCATTCCGGTATAGCCGAGTACGTTGAGGCTTACCATTGCAGCGCTTATGCGTCGAGAAATGTTCTGGCTGACGTAGAATTTTACGTGAATCCTGAATTGAGCGTGCAACCTAGTTGCAAAGGTGGAAAGGTATTTTCACAGGGCCAGACTGACGAATTAGATTGTAGTCATTATATATGCTTGATAAATTGGCTGAAATCGGTCAACAAACCGGATTTGTATCGAGCGTGTAATTCCTACGAGGATTACTTGGAAGGTTGCGACAATAGTCAGCGTGCTATTGCCGGTTACTATAATCCGGGTAACGTTACAGGAAAATACTATGCAAGCACTGATAATAATAACATTTATGTATTATGAGTATTTTGGCTACTATAGTCTCATATGCTCTAAATTGACTACCTGTGCAATTGTTACGTAAGCATTAAATGGGGGTTGAGAGGGACAATGGTTTGCTTATATTTATAACATGAGGGAAGGGGACGTCTGAAAGGTGGTTATGTAAGCAATGTTTACTTATTTACGTTTCATTTATGAAATGAAAACTTCTTTAGGAGCGTTGAGCGATTCTCGGTAGGGGTAACTCATAGATACGCGTTACCAATGCTATGGCATCAGCCGTCAACATGCTACAATATGACAAGTGTAAAATGGCGTTTGAGTGCTGGCGCTAATTATATTTAAATATATTTACGCAACCTATCGTATGTTTTGATTATGAGTACATAATTATGCTGCGAGCGCCAATAGATGTAAAGACCAGATAAATGTTATGAGTGAAATGTTAGGTTATGTTTCCTCGCAAAATGTACTTCGCCTACATCAAATTATAGTCATGCCACGCAACTGTCCGTACGTATGTTAACAACATTCGTATGCTAATATCGTGTTTAAACAGCTTTGAAGATACTAAGTGATTCTTTATTTAATCTATGAACGGTATCCATCACGGTGTTAGTCATCTATGTAAAGTTTATTTCACCTTTAATGATTATGTAACAATACAAATTGAATTTCATCCCAACCGTATCAAGCGCGTGATAAGAAATATACTATTTATAAGACATTATATTTATAAGAATATACATTTATAAGATTTAATTGGTTAATTAATATCCATTCGTAAAATAAATAAAGATTTTAAAATCAGATTAGTTAAATTTTCTCCTCTATTTCAAAATTGTTTTTTTTTTTTGTTTAATAGCCATTGAATAGCTTTTGTGTTTATCAATTTAAAAAAATAGGTATAAATAATTTTTTGTCTGGGAATTAGTGAGTTTAAATTTAGAATCATAAAGCTTTGGATTTAAGTTCTTACTTATAAAAGAAGTAGTCTATGAATATTTAAAAAAAAAATTGATAACGTGCGTGAAAAAGTGCATGCATGCAATTTCTTGTGGAAATTAAATCAGTTTGAAATTGAGAGTCCTGAAACTTTATTTATATGTAATTATTAGTTATAAAAATTGAAGAAAAAGACACATTAGCGTTTTTAGGAAAGAAAAGTATAAGTGAAAGTATAAGTAAGTGGGTGAAAAAAAGGTCACATATATTAAAACTGAACATAAACAAACAAAATCTGAACCATAAACATATATTTTACATAATTGACTACAGAGTATGGGGATTTTAGAATAAACAACGAAACATATGTAGGTGAAAAAGAGAATGTATACCTATATGTATAAAAACAAGTAATATGATATGTTAAGTTTAAAAACGAAACTATGAATATTGTATCCATATATTATTGAAATTGTCGGCTTAAAAACAAGACATACCACGTGGATGGAGTCGCGAGCACAGCTAGTATGGTACAAAACAAACGACGAATGATTATTGCTATGCTTTTTCTAGAGTTACGTTATCAAGAGTATAATTCTGAGCGCCTACGAAAAAACTGCAAAATATAAAATAAAACTATAGGTATTTATTAGTTAAACATGTGCATTTTATACATTGTGTATTTAATATTCGATAGATGAAGACGATACTTTGCGGAAATCCATCATACATAATATGGTTGATTTTTTATTTGGAGAGGCGAAACACGTGTAATCGATTACGGCTATCACAAGATAACAAAGGAAGCTCATTTATTTAATCTAATTGAATTTATAAAGTATTATTTGTTGTATCAGATTTTATTTATTAATTTACGTAATTTATTAAGTTACGTATTTATTTCATATTTAAATAAGATAAAATTGTTATAGTATAAATTTTTTAAGTTCTATAAGATAAAACTGTATTATATTTCTTTATATATCACTATCTACTTAATTATAAAAAAATAGTGTATATTAGTATAAACAAATTAGTTTCCGTAGAGACGAGATAGCTGAAAATCATTTGAAGCGGAGTTAGCAAAGTAAAAAATCAACCATATTATTATGTGTGTATTTAATGTCACATCACGTCCCATAGTTTATAAAAAGTCGCCATATTCTTTGAAGTGATCTACCTATCGTTTGCATTCTACACTAATTTATTTGGAGGATAGATGGTAAGTACTATTGTAATAAAATCAGAACTGCTGAGAATCAGCAATTATCAGTTTTCAAACATTTAAATTAAAGATTCAAAAGGCGCTGACGAATACGGTTCAAGAAAAGCAGGTTTGTATTTTAATTCTTGTCAGGAACCTGACCTCCTATTAAACTAGTTTTTCTATAAAACTCATATTTAACTAAATTATAGAAAATTAATTATTTATATAGTGTATAGTAAAATCGTCGACTAGTGTATCAAAGAGATGAATGGAGAGGGCTATATCCGGAGTTTAACTGCGTGATCGAATCAGATATGAGGAGATCCGCAGAAGAACCAAAGCAACTGACATTATTGAAAGAATTGCCAATAGTAGCAGTGGGCAGGACACATTGCGATCAACAAGGTGGGCCAACAATTTTGTATAGGAAGCATGCATCCACTAGATGCCTATGCCAGTAGTGGACATTAAACTACCGAATCGATTTGAATGCAGTTTTCATATTAAGACTCAGACTCAAGACAAAGACAAATTGGGCTAGATATATATAGACCTCGCCTTGGGTTGTTACCAACATGCAAATACTACGAAACTTCTCATCCTTAAGTATATTCTTATAGCAATCATATATTAAAAAGAGCGTTTGTAGAAAGTACACGTGTAAGAAGTTTAACTTCTTTGGAAATGTTTAGACAAAACTGTAAGAGAAATTGTTAATAATTATAGATATCAGCGACCGAGAAAGAGGTAAAAAAATATGAATGCATACTTTACTATAATACTCGTACGAACGAAAACAGTATACAAAGATTAGAAAATACAAAAAGTATGTTCACTTTCAAGTTGGCCTTAAAAGGCCACGTATGTCTTTACCGGCAAGTAAGGTGATTACTTATCTCCGTGTCGCTTACACACACAAAGTTTTTGGGTTTATCAATGTTAAGTGTTTATGTTTGAAAATATTACTCTTAGCGTTACTACTCTATGTTTTATAATAAAATACCATAGGTGATTATATTTATCCTTTTTATCTCCCACTGCATAATCATATCCGTCGTTTAATATTCAAAATCATGACGCTAATATCTTCTGGTTATAATATGACGCCGCTCATCGAGTGAATTGAAATTTAATTCTTATTGGGTGTAAAGAAATTTAATTTAAAAAAGTTTTTCATTCAAGCTGTGTGACAACAAACCTACTTAGGGTGTTGTGTAAGAATGAGCTTTAGAGCCTATGTGTCGGACGGCCATTTTACTTTTGGACATGAAATAATTTGTAAAGACCTGTTTATAATGAATAAAGTACACATTTGATTGAGGCGGATACCTCCCTGCTAAGGGATAGAGGAAAGTCAATTAAAAACTTTCAACAGCTGCCCGGTAATTAAGGTGAGTTAATTACAAGTTTTAAGGCGGATTTTGACTTCATTTTCACGCTGCGTTTTAATAGGAAAGATAGATAATGATAAGATTTCATAAGATTTCGTTTAACCCCCTGTCGTATTTTTTTCATACGGAACCTTAATTATTTTCCTTAATTTTTTTCGGTACTAAGGTACTAAGAAAGTAAAACTATTTCTCACAAATTCTCTCAAAGATATCGATATTTGTTAACATCTTCAGTTAGTACACCGTGGATGGGATGCATAAGTTATAAATGTTGGAAAATATTTTTACTTTCAAGTCGACAAGGAGTAATTGACTTTATTATATCGTAATTATGATGTATAATTTATATTGGTCACGATTATAAATTAAATATTTTAGGTTGATATGTGATTTAAAAATGTGTTTATTAGTGAACTATTTACTAATAGCTGTATACATATAATAAAAAGGAATGGTTCTATGTCTGTCTGCAAGTTAAGCGCTTGTAAGTCGAGAACTATTGACGTTTCTGGTCAGGTTTGGTATATATTTTATACATAGATTAAGTAATGAGGGTAAAATTAAATTATGAACAAAGAAAATAGCTCTCTTGCTCTCTTTCTTAAAAATTATTTTATGATAAAAATAAATTGCACTAAATAATAACGTACCAACCATGGGGAACTTCAGCATTAATATTGAGTTGTACACAGTGCCCATCAACTGGGAAACGTATTCTACGTTTATGCAGAAACCTAGAGATCTAAGTATACAGATTGTCAGGTAGACCGTATGTCCGAACCTTGAACAGAAAATCCTGACACCAGATCCTATAAAAACGCTTTTAGCATTGCCCATCCGTTTGTCACCCAATAACCATCATTTATCACCGGATAACCAGTTGGAAAGTAAACAATATTGACGATAATATACATTGTGTATCACTCACACAATGGTAGCTCCGCCAGCGGTCGCACCGCCGAGGACACTGGGTAACTTTGCTCCCGCACACAGTCCGGGTCCTCCTCCGGTGGAGGCCAAAACTTGCATCGTTCTCCTACTACGGAGGCTCTTGAGATATAGTGATACTGAACATGCATAAATCATTACACGCACAACACTACACATAACACGCACGTACATAGGTCTCCGGTGGGCTTGCCGCAGGGGGCGACGCGGTGCATGCAATCGCAATCCCGTATCGTCCCCATCCCAAATGCGGCGGGCGGCTCCAGGGGTTTAGTGGGTATTTCCGGACGCTTCACGTCCGGATGAGTCCCACACTGGTGCGGAGACATCCCTCCGTACCCCCTTACCCATTGCATTGGGGGACTTCGGTCTCACTAGGTAAGGGCAGTGCGTATATGCATTCCCCTCGTCAAAAAAAAAGTCTTGTAAGGAACCTTTTTATTTTATTTATTGTTATTAAATAAAAAATGTAGGGCTTAGTTGGGTTTAAAATTCCGAGGAATTTTTTATACGCAGGTAACGGCCAAGCCGGGGTTCGTACCACTTTGGAAAGCCTTGTGCTAGTTACCTTTTTGCTGCTGACTGCCTTCAACACTCGCCCACAAAGGCACGGTGAAGCTGTAAAGGCCCTTACGATCAACAGCATTAGCTAGTTAGAAAAAAAAACCGCCGGCGGGGCGTAGAGCGACATCAATATGTTTCTGAAACACCTATTTTTTAAATTCGTTGCCTATCGCGTATTATCTAAAGTGGTGTATAAATATCAAATGAATTGTCAGTTATTGGTAGTTCAGAATGAAAGACTGCTTCAAAAAAAATGTACTTATTTATATTTTAAGTTTAAAACCAAGAACACTTAACGTATATGAAATTTATGTGGTTTGATAAATTAACTGTTTCATGTTAATGACTTATGAACTTAAAACTTGTGGTCCCGATAAAAAATGTATGTCCAAATGATAGATAATGTATAAATAATTTGGTTGGCTCATTAAGTAACCTGATTCGACGTTAATAAAGATATAACTTGAAACTCATACAATTAATATTTGACCATAATAACTGCACTTCATCTGATTAATACAATAAATAAAATTGAAGTGTCTGTTTGTGGTAGAAAAAACCAGCGGCTGGCTGGCCGGCTTACAAATCCCCTATTATTTTCGAGGGGCTGATGAAAGCACTTGGTCGCTCAGGGTGAAAATATGAGAAAATTATCTATTTACAGAGCGATCTCCCGTGTACTTCCAATGCCAGGGATCCGCGACCTTGCGTAGCAATCTGGAAGAGGTGGGAAATGGCGATGGTATAAATTTAAATACAAATCTTACGGTTTGCGTTGCAGAGTGGTTGCGTGTATACGTTTTGAAAAAGGTGTCAAAAAATATTTCGAGTGACGCGGGTTTCAGGCAAGAGAAAATCACTCGGCAAGAAGACAGTGACTCCTCACATTCTCACCCTAGCAACTGAATGATTCACCAGTTTGTAATATCAAAATAACAATTATTTACTAAATACGTATATCTATACGGTATGGTACCTATACCAAAATAATATATAAAAATACCTATATAAAATATTTGTCTGTTTGTTCCGGCTAATCTCCGGAACGCCTGATCCGATTTTGACGGGACTTTTTCGACTGGTGGCTGATGGCGGACTTTGATTTTTAGAAAAATAATTAGAGTTCTGAGTAAAAAAATTAAATCTCATGAAATTATGAATATAAGGCGATTCAATGCACTGTTTTGCAAAATGCATAAAGGCTCCTAGTTTTAATTAATATTTAAAAAAAAATCAAAACGTACTTCCGTCAGGGAACTTTTTATATTAAAATCTCTAAAACCAATTGAGGGGATAATAAAAAGGGCTTAATAACGATTTTGCAAATAGCCACTTCATACGTAAAACAAACACCCTTATCACGACCACAGAATTAACATGACTATATAATATATGTATAATTAAATTAACATCAATTCACATTGTTTCTTTGAACATGACGAAACCGTTATGCACGCGTTGCCAATGTCCATTTATCAATCAACCGCGAAACGTGCGCGCCGTACCTTATGTTATTTTATAATGGCCTCAGTGTTATTGTGTATTGTTTTGTGTTCTTTATCATTTGTTAGTACGAATTGGGCACCTTTTAAAGCTTTATTATATTCAGATTGGATTACATGTGAGTATAAAAAATACTTCGATACTTATATGAAGTAGTATTTATAATCAATAAAGAGGTTAAATGGTACGTATGGTAAGAAAACTCCTTCGTTTGTTATTTGTAATATTTTACGTAAATGCAAATATTATTATGACTTATATCTAGAATTATGTATTAAAATATAAAAGTTAGTGTATTTATTGCTATCTAAAATAACTATTTATTGTGCTTTTTACGGATATATATAATATATATTTTTAAAGTATTTTTTGAGGTTAGAATCTGCGAAAACAATTTGTTATTTACAAATGACATTAATCTCGTTATGATATGAGTTTCTCTTCATATGAACTTAAGTTTACATAACGATTCTTGTCATTTAGGATTTTAAAAGGTTAATTTCATTATTTGTTTATTTAAAAAATGTAACCCAACAACACGCGTGGTTTCTATACATTAATTAATAAAATCAAGGTTTCGAAAGGTTTAAAAAAGGTACTAGCCTAAATGTCATACCGAAAATAAACGTCATAAATAAAGGAGCTCTTAAAACATAATTTATTTTGAATATGTTTTATAACATTTAATGATTAGGTATTCTATTCAAAACTTTTTTATTTTCCCGAATGGCATCCTCTTTTGTGAGTTCTTCTGTCCATAATTGCTTTTTTAATTTTCTTTAGAATCAATGTCATTATTATTTTAATCTAATCTACATATAAGTGGAGTTTACCTTTTGAATGATTGTATGGAGTACTTTGTTTATTTGTTGAAATTTAATAAAGTGTTTGATTACTAGATAGGATTATATATTTTTATAGTTATTATCTATGAACTAGTAACTACAAGTAAAAAGCATGACTAATCTACACTATTAGAAATTTACTCGTTTTAAGAGCGTAGTTTATTTCATTTATTATCTTAAAGATCTCGAAATATTATATCAGTTTCAATCATTGAATAAAGATGTTGTGGGTTAACCCCCGCACAGACCAAACAATCTCGTGTACGATTAATATATTTATCATAAACACACTTAAATTCATATCATAAGAAAATTATATATTATTCGACCAAAGCCTGGGGGAACAGCTAATCTTTCAATCTATCTAAATACTGAACTTCAAATCATGTAAACCAGATGAAAAAAAATCGTTTTTTAAAACAAATCACGTTGCGGCCGAGTGCCTTCAGCACACTCCCAAAGTTCGGTGAAGCTGTAAAGGCCCTTCCGGTCAACAGCATTAGCTAGATTAGAAAAAAAAATCACATTTCTGTAGTTAATCTTTCTGATATAGCTCCTAAAATGTAGCCTACGTAAGACGTGAAAATTGATTGTTTAGTGAGACTTAGTTACAAAATAATAGTATTCTTTCTACTTATAAAGTTTCCTTGAAGAAATATCAAGCGATGCTGAAGACAGTATCAAAATTCGTTGCGTGGCTCAGGAAGTTGTAGGGGCTAAATAGGGGATTTTATTATGTAGCATGTATTTAACGTTTAGTATCTAGAAGCACTATTGTTTATACGTTTTTCATTTACAATAATATTTGTATGTTCGTCAAGCAAACAGGATAACCGCATAGAGCAAATACAAGCAACGCTTATAATTTACCACCTAATAATATAGGCAAGTAAGGAAAACCGAGTAAACTAACTTAACCTTATAGAGATTCACGTTAGCCTAAACTTATTTATGCTTTATATAGCATGTTCCTTTTATAAATTAATTTATTCATATGGAGAATTATCTATGGTTTAAATAGCGGGAATTGTAATATGTGAGTTTTTGAAGGGAAAACTTCTTTAACGGCGTTGAGCGATTCTCGGTAGGGGGAAAAACTTATAGATTTGCGTTAACAATGCTATGGCGTCAACGTGCTACAGTATGTCAAGTATAAGATGGTGTTTAAGTGCTGGCGCTCAGAGATGAATAATAAAATGTATACTCACGCATTAGGCTGATTATAACATAACATAACTGTCATTAGTGGAATTTCTGAAAGAGGTGTCATTTCCAGAAATCACTAACGATCCACTCTGTAATAACTTAATGAAAATAATACTTGCTTCACATAGATAGTGCTTGAAATTGATGTCAGTTAAATTAGTGATAATATCGTTTGAGAGTATAAATACATCTTAGTATATTATATATATATCGTTTACTTTCTAATCAAATTATATAAGTGCGCGTCGTATCACCAATTGTACTATTATGATTGCGCATCATAATACGGACATTAACCCAAGTATAAGAAATTTTATTTGACACGTTAATATAGCGGAATAAATTAACTTCATTGCTTAGAACGACCTGTTTTTAAACATGAATAGTACACTAACTGCATTAGTCATTGGCTGTAAATGGTAACAGCGAATTTCCTGCTTCTGTTTCGACCTTCCAATTTATTCACGGTTTATTATTCTATTAAAAGCGTCGATCAAGATTTTAAACGACTTTTCAACGCTTTTATCTCAAAGATTAATTATTATATTTCATTCAGAAATATTTTTGTCGGTATACGAATTATATTATTCACATAGTTTGTTGTTTTCAATAAATTAAACAAAGGGCCTAATAAAAAAGTTGCTCAAAGGGCAATGGAGAGGGCTATTTTTCAAGTTTCCACTGCGTGATCAGATCAGGAATAAGATCCACAGAAAAACCAAAATAACCGACATTGCCTGAAAAATTCCTAGCTTTAAGTGATAGTGAGCTGGGCACATTGCTCGCAGAACCGATGCTCGATGGAGCCAATGGGTTCTCGAGTGGGTACCACGCACCGAAAGACGTAGCGTGGGTAGGCCCCTCACAGGGTGGACCGACGACCTAGTGAAGGTCACAGGAATCCGCTGGATGCGGGTGGCGCAAGACCTATGTCCAACAGTGGACGTTTTTCAATAGGATGAATAGATGGGATGGAATAAATTAAACATTACTCAACTACCCTGTTCTCCAGATTTCTCCTGAATTATTTAAAGTACCTAATTATACTTCAGTAATTATACGTATGTAAATTATACGTATGAAGGTATTTGGTTTAATTGATAATATTTCTACGTGTAACTAGCCATGAGCAAACGAAAAAGGTCCTACACAAAAGCTGTATTCCTACTGTGTAGATGTGTGATTTATTAATAAATTTTTAGTGTGACTGTATTGCGAAACAGTGAATTATATAGTTACTTTCTGTAAAATCAAACCTACCAAGTATTTATATTTAATATGTTTTGTATACAAACCATATCAAACAATGATAAACTTATGACATATACATATTTGTCTGTTATGTGAACGTCTACATATTCTATTCTGTGGAAATTTGTGAATCGTAATTTGGAAATCGATTTAGAAGACTTTAAGGATCGTTTTAGGCTTCATTTATAATAAAATACTAAATTATAGCCTTTTAATTTAAAATTTAAAGTAAGTTTAAAGTTCCTTTAAAATTTAATCGAAGCGTAGAAGCCATAATCGTAACGATTTTTTTAAATATAATTCCATTTTTTTTTATGTCACATTTATTAAAACATTATCACTGTTTTTTACAGGTAACCACGACAAATCGCTCAACTATGGAGTCAGTGAAGTGCAAATTTATCTCTACGATTTTCAAAACAACTTCAACATTACATACCCTATCGATGTCGCCGTCCAGGGTATTACTGCCAACTACAACTTAGACGTTACCAGGAAACTAATCTTCTTCACTCCCGGCTACAAGTCGCACATTAGCAAGAACACCGAAGAACTGGTCAGGCAAACATTCAAAGACGTGCCTAACACGTATCTGATCATCGTTGACCATTCCATCTATACGTCAGCTCGGGGAGGCATATTTAAAAGTTACGAGAGATCTGTCACTCACGCATACTATATAGGGAAAGCTTTGGGTCAACTTCTGGCCGATTTACATGACAAGGGATATCCATCGAAGAACATACACTGTATAGGGCATAGTTTGGGTAGTCAGATGTTAGGGTTTGCAGGAGAGAAATACACAAAACTGACAGGGGGGAGAAAATATGGAGGGTTACTGGCCTCGATCCAGCTGGTCCTTGCTTTTCTAACAGCTATATCGAGGACCAGATCCGATCTGGTGTTGGGGAGTACGTTGAAATTTATCATTGTAATGCGGGAGGTCTTGGAACTACTTCTGTACTGGGCGATATAGATTTCTTCTTTAACAAAAAAGGCAATAAACAACCACCATGCCACGAGGGTCTGATCCCCGGGAAAGGGGAGAGTGAAGCAGCGAAATGCAGTCATAAAGCGTGTGTAAGATATTATATGATGACCGTATACCAACCGACTTGGTTTCTGGCTTGGGCTTGCGACTCATATGAGCTCTTTAATGGAGGCCAGTGCGCTGCGAACCAAGTCACGATAGCGGGCTATTGGAACCCTGGAAATGCGACGGGAATATACTACGTTAGCACTGATGCGTATGGTGTAGAATAAAATCAGAGTAACAATCAGAATTAATTTTTGCTAACACATCGTTACCTTTGTCTGTGATAAGTACAAATTTGATACGATCTAAATTATTATATGTATATAAATAGAATTTTAATTTCTTTTGCTTTCTCTTCTCCTTTTAGTTAACGGCTGCATGTGAATTGTATAAATAATATTACTAACGTTTATTGAGTAGAATATTTGTTGACGCGTTAATGCCATAACAAAATGGTGGCCACCTTGCTAAGAATTACCAACAATTTTTTTGTGGCGTTTTAAAATTTCACACCACGCGTAATTATTTTTAATATTGACCAAACTATATATGCAAAATGCCACTAAACTTACATAGTATAGGGTTAAATATGCAAGGCAAGAATCGCTGTAAGACTTATTTTTCAATCGGCGACATAGAAGCATTTGCCAGTATCACACAATATTTTTAATATGTACCATTATTTTTTTAAATAATATTTGCTTTTTACCCCCCTTATTTTTAAATTCCATCATAATTATTATTGGTAAAGTTGAAGAAAGAAAAGGAAATGTTATCAATTTTTTTTATTGACAACACTAAATCTCATTCAATACCTACATAAAAAAAAAACAAATTGTTTGATAAACTGAAGAGAATATATTGAAGTGTATATGTTTTTGCTTATTTATATATGTATGTATGTATGTAATTAAGCCCCTATTGGCGAAAATAAAAACTAAATACCTAACGAATTAATATTCGAAATAAAAAATCGTTGTATAAAAAAACAAATCGTCCAGTAGATCTACATAACTCCGAGAAAGAGGTTAATCGTAGAATCCAACTCGGCTGAGCCTTGTTCGGGAAGCTACGAAGAATCTTCTCGTCCAAAATGTCGTAGTGTCTCAAAACGAAAGTCAGTGTGTGTTGCCAATGATGACATACGGCACTGAGACGTGGTCGCTCACAATGGGCTTGATAAGAAAGCTCAAAGTTGCTCAAAGGGCAATGGAGAGGGCTATGCTTGGAATTTCACTGCGAGATCGAACCAGGAATGAGGAGATCCGCAGAAGAACCAAAGTAACCGACATTACCCGAAGAATTGCTAAACTTAAGTGGCTGTGGGTGGCACATTGCTCACAGAACCGATACTCGATGAGGCCAATGGGTTCTCGAATGGTTACCACGCAATGGAATACGTAGCATGGGTAAGTTGGACCGATAACCTGGTGAAGGTCGAGGGTATCCACTGGATGCGGGTGGCGCAAGACAGGTCGTCGTCTAGATCTTTGGGGGAGACCTATGTACAGTAGAGGACGTCTTTCGGTTGAATGAATGGATGGAATAAAAAACATTCTGTTAATAACACTATTATGTTTTAATTATCAACTATGTAAATATATATTTCCCTGAAAAGTTTGTAACAAGGAAAAGTTTGTATAAAATTTACAACAAACGAAATATATATTTCATTTTGTTCAAAGAAACATAATGCACGCCACAGAGCACCGCTACGCGATTCATCAGTGCCACCTTACGCGTCGCCCTGAGTTATGGCTGCCATCTCTTCTTATCCCGTATTTTCATGGGGACATTTGTAAACGAAAGTTATATATCACGGGGGGTGGATATCTGAGTATTATTTACATCTTTTTTATTGCCCCTCATAACTTAGTTTTAATAAAAAAACATTCCACCTTCCTTACATAATACAAAAAACGTCACTATACGAGTATACGCCTGTCCGTTAATTGGCTTGTAACTCGAGAAACCACGAAACCAATTTTCATTATTTTTTTTTTTATAAGTGGATATATAACCTAGCCAGATTGTGTACGTTATAAAATGTAAACAATATACCTATCAGTTAATTAAAATAATCAAATTATACAATTCAATTATTTAACATTTTCCTTTAAGAACAAATTGTATGTAACAAATAAATACGATCAATTAATTGGATCGTATTTGAACTGAAATATTTACGTTAACTTTGTCTTACAACAATAGGTAAATATCACGATCTGACATATTAAAATGTGTTTGTATTGTTGCTAAAGACAAAGAAAATTTCAAAAAGATAACAACGAAACTTATTTATGTTTTTTGATACTTGAGCATTTTTCTTTTTTGAAAAACTCTTTACAGCCTATCGATTGCTTCTTGACTTGTACTTCCTGTGCACAACGTATCATCAAAATCGGTCTAGCCGTTTTCGAGTTCAATCACATTCATCGAGAAATCGAGTTTAAGACGGTCAGACAGACTAAAGAAAATTTATTGTCTGAGTTTAGTTGTCGTAACTAAAATAGGCATTTGTCACAAAAATTGTAAAAACAAAAAAATAAATGTACTAACGAAACATTACATTTATTATGAGTATAGATAGATCACACGAAGGGCAGTCATTTTGTTGAGGTCTGATAAAATAAATGTATTGTAAAGTTGTTTGAAGATTCCCACTTTATAATAGACTCGATTATATAAATAAATTGTAATAATCTACTCAATTTTGGTCCATATCTATGTATTATTATAATGTAGTCTATAAGTTATATATTATCTGTATTTTATAGTATATTTCATATGTATGTTATAGTTCACATTATTTCAATTTAAGTGGTATTTATTAGGTTAGATTTATCTATGTATGTACCCAAAACACCGCTGATTCTTCTCCATGGAACGGATATGTTGTAAAGGTTGCCTGAAGTGATTGCTATTAGCAATAAGGCCGCCCTTTATACTAATTTCAAATTTTCAAATGTAGTATATTATATGTGTATAATGGTGTACAATAAAGATTAAATAAATAAATAAATAAAAGAAAATTAATTAACTCCATGTTAGTAGAAGTATATTGATTTTCTTAAGCTACTTAATGTTATAAGGTGTAAAATATAGGTGTATCTTAAATATTGTGTACTGATATCGTTTAATAATATTGAACACAGGTTCCTATGAAGCAACGAGGCAACAAATTAGCCGATATAAGCGACGCGTAGCTTAGCGAAATTACTTTGAAAACAGAGCGAGCTACAAGGCTTGAACGCCCTTTGTGGAGTTCGTGATATTACCTACCCTCCAGGAAGTTGTTTATTGGTAACATTATTGTTGGCAATTAACGTGAAATATGCTTTAACGCAGAAATTTAATTTTATTTATTGTAAAAATATTAATTAATTATGTTTATTTTGTTTGTTATCACCGGTAATATTACTTTTGTTAACTTTTAATGTTATTTTACACAGTTGTAATTTATAACGGGAAGTGTTTTTAATTAATGTGAATTATATTTAAGTTCACTGTAATTATTAATCACTTTTTTGCACCTGGTGCGTTGGTGCCGCGCAAGAAATAAAGACGGAAATATAATTTGAAATTGTAAGGAGTACCTAGTTAATAATTATGTTGCTTAACTAGAAATAATAAAAAAAAAATTTACATCTTGCTAATATAATGAAACGTTTATTGAAATTGAATGGTTTTTTAAAGTACAAATTATGTTTGTCGTATTAGTCATGTAGGCGAAACCGAAGAACGTTGTGACAATTTTTATTTCAAGTAAAATTTCTCAGTCAAGACATATTCCAAGTGTATAAACCAATATATTATTGAAGAGACACTAAAATTAGTGAAAGCGTCTGAAAAAATAAGCAGAAACTACTATTCCCCTTAGTATCTATAACTTGATCCATAATATAGGTACGAATATTTCCTGTAAGGAATCTTTTTTTTATATTAAAAAATGTAGGGATTAGCTAGGATCAAAATTCCGCGGGAGTTTTCACACTCAGGTAGCGGCCAAGCCGAGGTTCGAACGCTTGTGCTAGTTACTTTTTGCGGCTGAGTGCCTTCAGCACTCGCCCCCAAAGTTCGGTGAAGCTGTAAAGACCTTTCCGGTCAACAGCATTAGCTAGGTTATAAAAAAAGGACGTATTTTAGGAAAATATTTTCTATAAATTTTCCAGGTAATGTAATTATGGTAAACATTATTATCGATAACTCGGTATATTTAAAAGTATTCATTTAAATTACATTTAATGATAAATTTACGCGCATTCGTTATTACTATTTTAATAAGCTTACCTTCATTGTGCTAATTAGTGTTTCAAAGGTTTGTGTTATTAATTGTGTATTCGTTGTGGTTTTGTGCGAAATGTACATTAAATTTGTTCGAATCGAATTATATATACAGATATTTTAATTGATAATATCAGTTGGTTTAACATAACATAACATAACATAAGCTCACGCTCATTTCAAAATATAGTCAACAAAAATCTTCATCCTTTGTAATATTTAATATAACATAACATAAGCTCACTTCTGTTATCATAAATAAAGTACATCAAAGTACATCATAAATAAAGAAACAGGAAATAGTAAAATAAATAATAATACACTTAATCTGAACGTTGACGGAGTACATATTTCAAACAGTTCAGAGGTAGCAACTGTTTTTCAGGACTACTTCACTAACATACCTCTTGAAGTTACAAAACATATAACTTCATCACCCCAAGGTGCCGCATTGCTCCTTAATAACTTAAGTGCTCCTATAAATTCAAAATTCTACTTTACATCTATTACTGCAGGTGACATATTAAAAGCCTTCAAGCAATTAAATTTAAAACATACACAAGACATATGGGGAATGTCGGTAATGGTTCTTCAAACCATGATTGATTGTTAATATTTCACCATATTTGGCTAACATATTTAACGGATGCATAGCAACAAGCACTTTTCCTAATTTAATGAAAATAAGTAAAGTGGTACCCTTATTTAAATCAGGTTGCAGAAGTAGTCTTGAAAATTATAGACCAATTTCAGTACTTCCATCGATTAGTGAGATTTTCGAAAAGATTATGCTTAATCAGTTAGTTGAATACTTTAGAGCAGAAAAGATTTTAGATGATCGGCAGTTTGGTTTCACGAAATCCAAATCTACCACTGACGCTGGTGCAACGTTAATAAGTCACATATTGGGAGCTTGGGAGATTTGGCAGGATGCAATAGGTGTATTCTGCGATCTCTCAAAGGCCTTTGACTGCGTTGATCACAGTACACTTATACTGAAACTAAAACATTATGGTGTTTCTGAAACCTCTGTCTCCTTCCTGGCCTCTTACTTAACAAACCGATGTCAGAAAGTAAATGTTAATGGGGTTACCTCCACTGGGTCATTAGTTAGAATCGGTGTGCCGCAGGGGTCGATTTTGGGACCGTTTTTATTCCTGGTTTATATTAATGACTTACCGCTAATGGTTAATAACTCAGCTGATATGGTTCTATTTGCAGACGATACTTCACTTATATTTAAAGTAAAAAGAAAAAATTCAGAGATTAGGCACTTAAATAATACACTAGCAAACATTTCCAAATGGTTTGCCTTAAATAATTTACTTCTTAACACTAAGAAAACGAAATGCATAAAATTTATGTTGCCCAATGTGCAACATATTGATTGTAAGTTAGAGATAGAAGGGAATTTAGTAGGCTTAGTTGACAAAACTCTGTTTTTAGGTATCACACTTGATAATAAGTTACAATGGGGTCCGCATATTAAAACTTTGGCAGGAAGGCTTAGTTCCGCTGCTTTTGCGGTTCGGAAAATTCGCCAGTTGACGGATATTGCTACTGCTAGGTTAGTCTACTTTGCTTACTTTCACAGCTTAATGTCTTACGGTATTTTGCTGTGGGGTACAGCAGCAGAGGTAGACACCATTTTTACGTTACAAAAAGAGAGCTGTTCGAGCAATATATAATATGGGACCTCGCGAATCTCTAAAGAACAAGTTTCAAGAATATGATATCTTAACTTTGCCCTCCCAATACATCTTCGATAACTTAATGCATATTCGTAAAAATTTAGACAAGCTAGATCTAGTGAATGATCGTCATAATTTTAATACTAGAAGTAAAGACAAGTTGGCCGTCCCACGCTTTAGGTTAAGTAAGTGTAATAAAAGCTTTATAGGTAATAGTATTCGGTTTTACAATAAGATCCCAAGTAAAATTACCGATTTACCTGACAATAAGTTCAAGTATTATGTCAAGCAAGTTTTAATCTCAAAAGGTTATTACAGGGTGGATCATTACGTGAACGATAGTGATGTCTGGAAATAACCCACATCTCTGTGCTTCCACTAAAAACTACGATTTGTATAGTTTTTTATATGACATAAAAAAAAAATTATATATATTATATTTATGAAAAAAAAAGAACCAGATCGAGTTTCTTGCCGGCTCTTCTCGACTGGGTTGTTTTCCGAACCGGTGGTAGTGTTTTAGACGTTCATAAGCGCCTTCTTAGGGCCTAAATTGAATAAATGAATTTTGATTTTGATTTTGATTTTGATATCCCTGAAGGGTTAGGCAGAGGTGAAGTAGCGAACTACACCATCCACATTTCGCCGAGCTTAGTTCTATCCCAGACGTGACAGGGGGCGAGCCTGTCACCATATCGGGCACAAATTCCAAACTCCGGGATGATATTGAGTAGAAAAACCCAATACCACTTGACCCGACCCGGGGATCGAACCCGAGACCTCAGAATGGCAGTCGCACCGTAATACAACTGCGCAACCGAGGCAGTTGGTTTAATGCGCTTTAAATGTTTAAGATTTGCGAAATTTTCGAACAAATTAATTTGTGTCTAACGGTGCGTGGACTGAGATATTAGTGTTATTTCTTTCTCTTATTGCGATGACTATTTATGTTCTCTTTCAGGGATAATATAGTAAGTAATAAATAACAGACGCCACGCCTGAGTTAGGGTGCTCCAGTTCTTGTTTCCTACCACCATGACGTGGATTTGGTAAAACAGTATGTAACTCTTGTAAGGAAGTAATTAAACAGACATAATATACATAGAAACGAATAAACTTTAAATTAATATTTATTTTAATTTGCATGTGGGGGTTTGTATAAATTTTGTTGAATTAGTTTTATTTAGTGTACGGTCGGTTGTAAGCAGTCTCTAGTCTCGCCAAGGCAACTGGATTGTACATTATTTCCAGAAACACATTACGCGGAGGAATGCATGTGTGGCGGAATTTATTACTCCGGCTTCCTTAACGATGTCGTCTTCTAAGCTAAGTCTAAAATGCATATAATTTACCTAGACACCTATTTTAGTTATTTACGTAGATAAAAATGAAATGTTTTTTAAAAATTAATATTTTGCACCACCCCCCCCCCCCAACACACCCCCCCCCTTTTTTTTTTTGTTTAAAAAGACGTTTGAGCTAATTTTTATTATAGTTAATTTAATTTATATAAGCTTAGATGTCATGTTTAATTTGACAAAGACAACGAATAAGTATGGCATATGCTTCTGGTCTTATGTCTACGCTTAGACCGACAATTAATCTCGTTATGGCTCCAGTAAACAATGAGCCATGCACGGTCATGCGTCACGAAGGGCCAGCATCGCCAATAGTCAAAAAGGTTGGCCATGGCTCATAGCTAATTGCTGCCTAGCGAATTATGACGGATTGTGTTAGCCGCATTTTAGGCAATCAAAAATAATTCCGTAAGTATAAAATACACCACTCCGTCAGCGATCAATGACAAAATGAACAATGGACGACTGTATACACCATTCAAAGGAATCGTGGCGAAAAAAAAATTCCCGACATCGCCATTGCGCGCCAGTATCCATTGCCCGCCAGTATCCATTGCCCGCCAGTATCCATTGCCCGCGCACAATTGTCCGCATCATGTGCTATTGCCTCCATGCACAATATGGTGAAGTCCTGTAGTGGAAAAAAATTAAGAAATTTTAAGAAAAAAAAGACTATCGAGTTCCAAGCTATATTTTTATACTGAACTAAATTAGATATTACCTTATTAATAAAACATATATTCTATTCCCCATAAATTTTATTTTATTATTTAATAGTTCTATACTGTGTAGATTACCAATTTATCGGACAATTTGCAAAGGTTATCTATTATAGGGTGAATCATTATGTGAACGATGATGTCTGGATACACCTCTCTCAGTAATTCCACCCTTCTCCCTGACACTCGTCTCCGTGCATCTGCTAATAAACTTTGTAATGATGTATTGTATAGTTCTATAATAAAACATGAAAAAAAAAAAAACCAGATCGAGTTTCTTGCCGGTTCTTCTCGGTCGTTGATAGTAATTTGATGTTCGTAAGCGCCTTATCGGGGCCTAAATGGAATAAAATGTTTTTGAATTTGAGATGATGTTCTACCTTTTGGAAAGTAATATTACCGTTGTCTACGTTACGATAAATGAAACTATAATATTAGGATAGACATTTTTGAGGGGATGCAGGGCACAGCAGAGCCATTTTATATCACATTTTTTATTTCAAAAAAAGTACATAACATACACTATTAAGGCTAACTATGGCTTCTGTGTATTCCTGAAGTACAGTTCAGAATAAAATATTCATCATAAATTATATGGGTTTAACATAACTACTGCAAGTTTAGCATTACTAACACAAATATAACTCTAGTAAAGAGAACGCGAAATAGAGATTAAAAAATGTCTGTGTATTTTTTATAGTCAATTAGAAAATATGAAATTAAATACGGCATATGTATTTTTTGTATAACATGTTATTTCCGGGGCTGCCGTGACTTTTTATTTAAAAATTCTATTCAGTTGATTCAATTCATAGGATGTGATCTAAATTATAGTTGTTGAGGACAAATGAACCTCCTTCCTTAAGTGTAAATCTTCTTAACATTAACATTCAATTACGAGAATAACATCGCGATTCACAAGCCTTACAACACACACATACACACACTAGTTGGAAACACGAGAGAGAGATATAAGATATGTACCTCATGTGTGTAAAACCAATTGATAATAAGTTTTTAGACTAAGAGTAACTATGTGCTAGTTGTAAGTATTAATAATGTATTAGAATTCGCGCTGACCGCCGGCAAAGTTGTACCCGAGTAAGAGCGCCGCGTTATTATTCACTTAAAGTCGTAAACTCAGGAAAGACCCTCCCGAGCCCATACAGTACGCAGGTACTGAAATCCCATATAGTTCCGAAGTCAGGTAGTTAGGAGTTCAGTTAGACGATAGACTCTCTTTCAAATCTCACATTAAGAAAGTGAAGCGCCAGACCTCCATGGTGCTAGGTCATCTCTATCCGCTCTATAACAGCAAGAGCAAAATGGCCCTCCGCCATAAGATTACCCTATACAAGATGGTGGTCAGATCCATCATCTCGTATCGCGCACTTGTCTTCGGTCACATCACTCGTTCACGCATGCACGCCTTACAAAGGATTCAGAATCGCTTTGTAAGAAAGGCAGTAGGTGCCCAATGGTTCGAGAAAACTGTGGATTTACACAGGGATCTCAACCTGCCCTCCATTAGGTCCGTTTTTAAGTCCCAGTGTCGCGCATTCTTCGAACGCGCAGAGACACACTCGAATCCCCTCATCGTGCGAGCCGTCTCGTACTTGCCAGGACGTAAGCCGCGTCGTATACGTCGGCCGCGTAGGATCTTATCGTGTCGCGACGATACCATAACTCGTAGTAATAGGATCTTCCCTCCTTTACCTCGTACAAATGCGTGCCAGCGCCCACGCCCGCGAAACCGCCGTTCCCGCCGCCGGGGACAGGCGGCTAACTTTGCTCCCGCACACACTCCGGGTCCTCCTCAGGCGGCGACCCAAGACGTGTCTCGTTCTCCAACTGGGGAGGCTCTTGAGGTCGCCGCCAGCGCGATACAGTAACACTGCCCATGCATTGAGCAATTACACGCACAACACTCCATACACACTCATGCATAACATGCAGGTACATAGGTCCTGTAAGGAACCCTTTTTTTATATTAATATAAAAAATGTAGGGATAGCTAGGATACAACTCGCGAGTGAGTCTTGAGTACTTAGGTGACGGCCAAGCCGAGGTTCGTACCACTTTGGTAGCCCTTGAGCTAGTCACCTTTTTGCGGCTGAGTGCCTTCAGCACTCGCCCCCAAAGTTCGGTGAAGCTGTAAAGGCCCTTCCGGTCAACAGCATTAGCTAGGTAAAAAAAAAAAGGCAAAGTTGTACCGGCAAGATATAGTTTGTAAATACGTGTAATTCGAAAATAAATACAGTCCACATTATATAGTGAAGTTGGGGTTTCATTGCTGGTGAAGAAAGCGTCCCCTTCAATAGTTAAGCTAAATTTACTTAGAATATTGATTTCCACATCAGCCATTTTAATTATTTTCTATTTATGGTACTCTGGTTATTGTAAACGTTATATTGTAAATTATCAAATTAATATTAACAAAAACGCTGAGCGGCATTTAAACTTACGCTAACGCTGCGTAACGCTAACGCACAGTTGTATTACGGTACGACTGTCTGTTTGAGGTTTCGGGTTGGATCCCCGGGTCGGGTCAAGTGATATTGGGTTTTTTCTACTCAGTATCATCCCGGAGTCTGGAATTTGTGCCCGGTATGGCGACAGGCGATATGGCCCCCCTGTCACATCTGGGACGGAACTAAGTTGGGCGAAATGTGGGTGGGTGTAGTTCGCTATTTCACCTCTACCTAACCCTTCGGGGATAATAGGCGTGAGCTTATGTCATGTTAATGCCTAAACTACGTAGTAATGATTCTCGTACAGGTAAAATGTCTTTCATTTAGATTATATTGTTCCAATTCCTTTTTGAATTGTTTCTAGTTCCAATTTAATTCCTTAACTAAACTGTTGAATATCTAAAACATATAATAAAGTGATGAATTGAAATTTATATAATATTCCAGTGAAGCTGCATGAAATAGTTAGGTACTCGTAAATTGATATTGTTCCAAGCTCCTACGGTTTCTATTGAAAATGTTTTGTTAGGAATACATCAATACAGGTTAATTATTATTAACGTTATAACAGATTTCCCAACACATCATCGTTGTAAGGGTATTGTTGTATGAAAAGTAATTAGACACCTCAAAGTCTATCCTATTGTCTGATATAATGAATAGAGTAACGAATATGTGTCTAGAATATTCATCATTTCGTCTTTAATGTGTCGAGTACCCATAAAAATAAGACAATAGGAAAAACAATGGAAAGCTGGCGTAAACGCCAGGTAAGTGCTCAAGGGGTTAATAAACATGAATAATTGTATATTGTATTATTAGTTACTTGTAATACAGGGTCTGCTTATGTCATCTAATCATTAATATTAATATAAATCTTTAAATTTTAAATCTAAATTGACTATTTAATGTACTTCGACAAATTGTTATAAATTTAATGAATCTATTATTTTATTGATCTTGACATTGACTCTTAGTATATAAGCTTAATTATAATTTGTATATCAATTGAAGAGGTTAGTTGGGTAATTGTGCTAAAAATTATGGTCCAAAATTGTATGCAAGAATGTAAAAAAGATTGGACCGTAAATAAACAATAAATTGTATTAGTTATAAGCTACTTAACCCCTTCAGCACTTATCTGGCGTTTACGCCAGCTTTCCATTGTTTTCCTATTGTGTTATTTTTATGGGTACTCGGCAAATTAATAAGAATTAAATTAAACGGCATCAGAATGCGCTGGAAATATAACAAAAAAAGCAAACACAAATGAAAAAATATTAGTACCTGTATTAAATTTGGTCCCTGATCACGATAGGGATGATTCTGGAACTAAAAAAAACTATTATCTTTATATATAAATCTTCCGTGCGTGAGTATGCGACTAAATTCTTCCTAAATGGCTGAACAACAGATTTTAATGAAATTTTTGTGTCTATTCCTGAGGATTCGAGAATGGGAAAGTCTCAAAATTTAGTCCAATGGATAATGTTTATTTAATAAACGCGAACGAAGTCGTTGGCACAACTAGTTATTTTATAGAATTTTTTTTTTTTAATTTCATGAGTTCGTTAATGAGACGCACGTCTTACTTAAAATATAATGCAACAAAAAAGTGTGTCAATCGAAGAATTCAATAGTTATTGTGTTTGTTTAAAATAAATTATTGACAGTGAACGAAAGACGTAACTCATTACTAATTAGAGATGAGACGTACATGGGTTAACCGAACCACCGTTTTGGCTGAATATTCGGAATACTTGATTCCCGTACTGAAACTGTGTACTAACCTTGCTTACGGTATACTCGTAATTGACGTTTTAAATCTTCTGGTCCGCTATCTCGATCACCTCGGATGATTAGTAAATCAAAAGGTACAGAGCAAATCTTAGCTAGGTGCGTTCTTTTATCTTGGTTTATTTTTTATTTGTAAAGTCTTTTACATTTTTATGATAGTTTTATTAAATAGCTCATAAAAACAACACACTTTAGACTTTCCAAACGTTGAACTAATTAACTATGGTCAATTATATACAGCTTAGTACAGTGAAAACTTTGATTACCATTTTACCGAATATTCGGTTTTAACCTACATATAGATTTGATAAAAAAATAAAAATATTTTAAACAACTATTTTACAACGTTGACTCTAGTTAACCATATAGTTTTGTACTATCACAATACTTAAATTATTTGCAAATTTAATTGATTATTTACGTGAGATATTTTAAGCATTTTTATCGGGAGTAATTTGTGTATATTACAATTACTTAATCTACGAGTACATTTGCGTAAGTTATATTGCAGTATAAATGCAGCACTATGAAAATTCGCAGTGCGCTAACTGATGCTATATAGTTCCATTCTAAAATCAAATGCGTAACAGAACACAGCGCGCAAGTCATTCGCGTGCTCATTACCGGTTTGAACCGGATAATGGTACCCGGACGCTACCGCAAAACGATTAGAGGTTTTGACCGGTTGTTTATTGCAATCTACTGTTACCAGGGGAGCGGGTAATTTAACTTTTATTTATAGTTACATATTATAGTTTTATAGATTTTAGTGCAATAAATGATATCTAATATGGAGTTTTGGCAGGACCTCAGTCCGTCATGTAGCAGTTATTTTCTTTAATTCATTAAACTTGTGTGTTTGACTGTATATCGTGTAATCTTGGTAGTGTTTTGTTTGATATAGTTTGGTTATTTTGTCCAAGTTGAATTTATTATAGAAGATAACGCGTAACATTTATTTTGAGATACTGACAAAGCTCTATGGAAAGTTCGATCAGGATGGGTTACTGTTTTCCTGAAGCTTGGTAACGCTGATACAACATTGAAAATACATTACCATTATCTAACAAGAAGAAGAATTCTAAGTTAACATAAAGTAAAATTGTGCTCAGACTTCACCATAAGTGAATAAAATGTTGAAACGTTGTAATTTTGGCATGTAAATATAAAATTATCGTGATGAACGTAAAATCTAACTATACCGTCTGTGGTAATAATTTTAAAGTCCAATGGTAAGATAAAACAACATTTTATTGCGGTCATTAGAGTCCAAAATAGAATAGCCGGTTGTAACTTCAGAACGATTAAAGGTTTCGACCGGTTATTTATGGCGTTCCTACTCCTACTGTCGGCTAACAACTGTTTATTTTAGCATTTATTCATCATTAGACTTAACATAGTAAATGGATACGTTTGAAAATCTCATTTATATATTTCTGAATTAAACAATTAATATTTTAGTTTTTAAGGTTATTCATTCTCGCTGAGCAACCAAGGATGGGTTATGTCAGATTATTTTAATGACTTAAATCTCACGCTGCTTCTTCGATCACTTTTTTAGCCAGGTAGTAGGAACTGCTTTTTTATACTGTACAGGCTCAACGCTAATAAGAAAGCTCAAAGTTACCCAAAGGACAATGGAGAGGGCTATGTACATTGTGTTCCGTATAAAATGAAATAAAAACTATTTACGCAGTGAAAAATATATGAAACGCGGGCTCAGCTGCGGGCAGACAGCTAGTATTACAATAAATCTGTAGACAAACAGGAACTGAACTGTTTTTGTCTCTCGCTACTTATATATAGATAATTCAATATCACGCAGGAGAGATTATAATACATTTTTAGTTTTAAAATGATCAAAATGAAAACTAAATACTTGCGGTTTCTCCAAACGGTGGCAACGTTGATATTTTAAGCTGCATTACGTGACCCAGAGTTTCGTGTTGCAACATCGCCTGCTTATATAGTGTTAGTCGGCTTACGCTCTGGTGCAAGTGAATGGATTTTATTTAAAATGCACTTTTTAGAAGAAGTATATTTATGAAAATTTCACAAGAAATGAAAATTAAAAATTGTAATTGTAAATTGTAATATCAAAATATAAACTTTTAATAAATACGTATGAATGTAACCTATGCAGTAGGTACCTATAACAAAACCACAATTTAAAAAAAAACCTGTCTGTTTATTCCGGCTAATCTTTGGAACGGCTTTGGCTTTGGTATCGATTTTAATGGGTCTTTTTCTGGCAGATAGTAGAAGTAAAGGGGCGTAATTTAGGCATAACTTTTTTTTTGTGGAAAATAATTAGGGTTTCGCGTAAAAAATAAAGCTTGTGAAACTTTGAAGAAAATCCGATTCCAATGCAGTTCTACTACTTGCAAGTGTATAATTTTGTGAAAAATATCTTACCAGAATATAGTGTTCGGGCCTGTACTAAAAATGGAGTCCGTTCTTTTTCAATGAAAATTTAAAAACTGGATCAGGCAGTGAATAATTTTGCGGAATAGAAAAATTATATGCGGGCGGAGCTGCGGGAACAGCTAGTTTTATTTTAATATAAAACTGATGAGATTATGGCGAGAGGTCGGACAGTGTTACAGTGCTGTATATGAGATTCTATAGATAGTCACCATCGTCATGGCGGTCTATTTCTATAATGGCTAAATCTTCTGGATAGGTCTGGATATACCAGTACATTAACCGATCTCAGAACACGACGCTCCTGCACGCCCTCTATAACGGCTTTTCACTAGGATACGGTGGTCGTGATTCAGTTGGGCACGAAAGCAATTTCGCCCTGCCCAGTATGGTAATAGATTCGTTCAAGAATGAACTTGAGGAAGTTCTAATAGGATACGTACCATTATACCATTTCATAGGTATTAAGCTGTGTTAATATGTTATTTCGATTTAATAAACCTTCAAGATACAAGAGGTCACAAACTAATATCAAATATTAAGATAAAATTGTGCACAATAGGTTAGGAGTGCTTGACGCTATTTTAGTATGTCGTAATTGTCGTTATTTATAATTCACTAACTTGCAGTATTTGACTATATATCATATATATATGGCATTTAACTTGATATAGTTTATTAATAGTGAAGTCAATTGAACATTCACTCCCATGAAATAGCTCTAACAAGATTCCACCGTTTTGTGACTACGTTATATGAAAATTGTTTCTAACGCCACACTTGGAGTACGGTTTAGTACCTTTGCTGTTTCCTCAAAAAGGAATAAGTGAAACCAAGGAATTTTTGGTGGGATCTCAGTCTGTCATGTAGCGGTTGTTTTTTTAAATTCATTAAATTTGTGTATATGACTCTATATCATGTACTTGGTGGAATTTTCTGTGATATAGTTTACTTATTGTGAACAAGTTAAGTTTATTATAAAAAATAACGCGTTACATTTATTCTGAAGTGCAGACAAAGCTCCATGGAAAGTGTTAGCCGGATGAGCCACAGTTTTGCTGGAGCATGGTAACGCTGATACAAGATTGTAAATACACCTTACCCGCATGACACTAGCACAAATTGTTTGTACACAAATTGCCATTATTTAAAAGAAGATGAAATGGAACCAAACAAAAAAAGACAAACAATAGTTTGAGAAATTATGCTAATCAGCATTTTTTTTTTTTTTTTTTTTCACACCTTCTGGAACTCCTCAAGTAATACGCAACCTGGTCGACAACTCTTGAAGCTTGCTGAAGACTATAGCTATGATATCTACGGCCCAGATGAGCCAACACATCATTTCACTTTTGGTTTCCATGTTTTATGGCCATCTTGAAATTATAATCCGCTATGTCCTTCGCCGGTGCGCTCACCGCTCGGTGGATGAAGCGGCCTATTGCGTCGTCGGCCACGTCGGTATAATAGACACAGGTCTCCGTGTGCCTCGAGATGGCCACAACAGCGTGGGATACACTATCGTGGATCTGTAGCTTTCTCCCCTTGGTCTGGAGAATCACCACCGATTTGAATGTCAACCCCTGCGACTCGTGGATCTACAGGACTCGCGACCCCTCCCCTGTTCCGTAGCCCTTGTTTATAAGGGCTTTCTTCTCTACCTGAGTATGTACTAGGTAGAGAGTATCGGTGGAGTGTGGGGGTATCTGCGCTCCCGAGTAACCCCCGAGTCTCAGGGACCTCACTATCGGTTTGGATGAGTATATACCGTCATAGATCTTGCTGAATGCATAGGCCACGTCCATTGGGTTCCTGTGAGTGCAGAGAAGTTGTTTTGTGATACCGGCGACTGTAGTTGGTCGGCAGTAAGACATCTCGAAGAGGTTCTCTCGGTCGATGTAGGGCAGCTGATTGAAGTCCCCAATGAGGAGGATTTTGTTTGCTCCCGCCAGCCGGGCGGCGGTCAGGATAGCCCCGAAATGATTCATAAGAGCCTCGTCCACGATTAATCGCGGACGTTTCTCGGACTCTTTAAAACCATTTACGAGGATCGAGGCCATGGTGCGCGCTCTCTTTTCGGCCTTGCTGCCGAGCGTCTGCACCAGTTTTTCCTGTAGATCTTTAGCCGCCTCGGTTGTGTGGTGGTCGCGACTGCGTCTCTCTCCACATCAAAGTTTTTCACCAGCCACGTTGTCTTCCCACAGCCTGGGACCCCATTGGTCCACTCAATCGTGGGTATTCCTTCGGTGCATTCCACTGCCGTAGTGTTGAGGACCCTCGGTACGGTTTCCACCTTTTCGATGATCCTCTCATCCAGCATGATCTTAGTGCACCGGGCCACCACGACGATGGGGTCAACCAAAGGTGTCCTGAACCTGAGCTGGGGGCTAGGCTCCTGCGACTCCTCCTCCTCCCTGAGCACGAAACCGCTGGTGGAACTGAAAGCGGCCATGTAACTACCCGACATACTCCCTGCGATGACCTGGGCAGTATCGTTATTGTAGATGGCCGCTTCTGCTTCCTCGAGTCTTGCCTTCAAGGAGCCCACGATACCCAGACGATGGTCTTCTAGGATCTTAGTACATGTCAATTTATTGACTTTTATCGTGGCCTCCAAGACTGCTTTAAACTCCAGGATCGCATTCTCCATATGGTCCAGCGGTCCCACTACTGGGGTTTGGAGGGGTGCGTTCACCTGCCCCATGTCAGCTCTGGTCCTTTTCCGCTGTGGGTCCGGTCTCGGGATCCGAACTCTTCTTTGAAGACGGTCTATAGCGGTCTGCTGTGGGTCATAAAAGGTCGTGTGTGTTTGGGTTGTTAAAGTTTGTGTTATGGCCCAAGATGGTCCTCTCTCTGGACTGCCGCCTACAGATTTTTTTTGCGGCTTCCTTTTCGGCTGCTACCTTTAATTGCAGTCGTTCGGCTACACTTAGCTCGACGTTGGGGTCGGAGAAGGCAGGCTCCCTTGTTGGTTTGTCGCGCACCAAAAAACCGAGGTCTGCACCCCTGTCCTCGTACACGACTACCTCATGGAGTTTAGAGGCAGATACACATCCCAAAAGGTCCGCCACCTCTCCCTTCTCATAGTCGACCACCATTGCATCGACGCTAATCCTGCGTGGTGTTGTTTCCGCCTCCGACCCAGCTTCACCGATGCGGGACAGCAATGTACTTGCCTGCGCGAATGGCGTCCTGGTACCCCCATGCAAGCAGTGCTATGACCTTGTTCTTAGTCCTCACCAGCTTGCACGTAGTTCCCGACATCATTGTCGCCGGCAGGGTATCGTAGATCTTGCGCCTCATTGCTGTTCTTGTTGTGCTCCCGTTCATCAGTTTGGCTAGACCGGGCGAAATCACAAGCTGGCTCCGAGGTCCCACCCGGCAGAAACTTATGCCTAGTGTTTCGTAGTTATTGTCCATGAAGAGGGCCACCCCTCGAACCCTAATCCCAGGTGCCCCTCTCTGCCCGCTAGATAATATATGGTCTACTGTTATATTGCGGGCTAGTTGGGGCTGCGGTGTAGGGTCCGGAACATTGGGCGGTGTGTGAGGTCTGTGTAGGGGGTCTGCGGGTGTTATGGTTTTGTTTTTCTCGGCCACCGTGCGGAAGATCTTCTCCGCATAAGCTAGTAAGAGATGCCTGCTGGTCTGCTCCGCAAGTAAGACATGCAGATTAGGCAGTTCCAGTGGCAAGTCTATCTGCGACTGAAGGTCGTGTCTGGCGGCCGAAAACCTTGGGCATTCGAGTAGTAAGTGCCACACTGTCTCCCTCCTCTGCGAGTCACACTCACATCCTGGATCCTCCTTCAGCTTGAACCTGTGGAGATATTCGCCTATTCCCCCGTGTCCCGTCAAGATCTGAACGTGAATGGGAGACCACTTGACCTTTCTCGCTAGCCGATATGCATCGGCTATATTAGGGAGGAAGGTTTTTGTGATGCTTCCAGTGCTGGAAGAGTCATACCGGTCCTGCCAACGCTGAACCGACTCCTCTCTGATCTTTCTCTTGACATAGGACACAGGGACTGACTCGTAGTCGGGGGGTTCGTCGCTGAGCGCTGCCGATTTCGCAAGCTCGTCCGCTCGCTCATTCCCAGCAGTTCCGACATGTGCCCTCAACCAGAATAGCCGAACATCCCCTCCCGCTGCTCGTATGTCCTCCATGCATTCCCCTATAGCCTTTTGCGATGGGTGAGTCGGCGTCGGGTCGGGTTACTTAGCAGATCCAGGGCCGATCTGGAGTCACTCCAAATCGAGGCCTTAGTTTCCCCGCTGTCCCTGATTTGCCGTATCGCCCTAAAAAGCGCATAGAGTTCCGCCTGGAATACAGTGCATGCTTGGTGTAGGCTGAATTTGGAGGAACAGACCTCTCTGTCACCTTCCCAACAACTGATGGCAGCTCCCACTTTCCCTTCTATCTTGCTGCCATCTGTGTAAAACCTTGAGCCGATAGTCTGGCTATGGGAAGGTGTTTCAGTATCTTGTTCCTCCTGGAGGTCAAACTCGATGTTAATGAGTTCAGATGGGTGTGGCCGCTCTGCGAAGCTCACTCGCTGCTCCAACCTTGTCCCCGGTGGAATGTAGTCCTGGGATAGACCCCGTTTCGCACTGCACATGCTAATCAGCATTAGCACTATTATTACGTTATAATTAGTGTATAAAAGTTAACATTTTGACAACTAGGGGAATAAATGAATACAGAATAGAACATCATAAAAAGAGAGGATCAATTATTCTTTACATTATACAAAGTGGGGCAGTTCAAGTTACTTAACCCCTTGAGCACTAACCTGGCGTTTACGCCATCTTTCCATTGTTTTACTATTGTCTCATTTTTATGGGTAAGCGACTTATTAATATGTTGATTACTCATAAAAAGATTTAGACAGTAGTAGAATTTTATACATTTATGACTCCCCCTTCCATATTGGCATCAATACTAAGGCTTTTAGTTCTCCTCCTATGGTAATGTAACGATTGGGATAATCTGTTTAGGTCATTAAAACAAGGGAAATAGATAAAAAAATGTTTTGTTTAAGCCACAAGCCGGTTTTATAGTGACACAAACTCAAAATCATCTCCCTGCCCTTATCCCATTTTTATTTCAGGTCGGCGCAACATGTCTTCCTCTTCCTTTCGTCTCTCTTTGAAATCATACCTACATTCACTCTATTTCTAAGCATATTATCTTTCACATAATCCATTCATCTTTCTCTTGAAGTCTTCCTCTTACCCATCCACATTCATTTTCAATAGCTTTTTGACAACATTTTCTGCCTTCTTGCGCATTATATGCCCATACCAACACAGACGCCAGCTATGCATTCATGTATTATATCAATGCAAACTGTTGTAAGTTATTAAAAAAACAGTCTAATTCTTCTAATTTGTACCATATTAAGAAAAAGATGAGCTACGTATAACACCGTCAAAGAGCTATTTAGACATAGAGTTAAAGAATACTAGCCGAAACGTGACCGACTTTATACAACGGGCTGGCAAACGTGACACTTTTAAAAGTAACGAGAACGCTCTCGATGATTTATCATTAACCCCTATCTCTACTAAGATAGGCAGGAACGAAACATGACCATGTTATCTTTGTACCTTACTTTTGATTTCATAAGCCTTTCATCGACAGTGCATCTATATATCTATCTAGGTTTCCCCCAGTAAAGGAGGGATTGCTATAATCGCCACGCTTGGCAAGCGGGTTGGCGATCGCAGTAGGTAGGTGTTTGTGGTACTCAGAGGATGCTGCTGCCCAACACATGGTTTATGCCTTAGTCGCCTTTTACGACATCCACGGGAAGACATGGGGTGGTACTATTCTTAGCCGACACCATACAGCTATATGACAATGCATAATTGAAAATATTTCAAATCCCAAAAACAAAAATACTTGTTTTTTCATTTTCCTGTACTAAGTTCAATAATATATTTTACATAATTTTCATCGCTTTATTTCACAGGAAAAAAGTAGGAATAATATGTGATGACACGACATTGTTGTATGGCTGAATGTGTAGTTTTCTTTCCTCATATTATGCCTGATATAAAAAGTGAATGTGGTAGTTTTTGTCGAGATCTTAGTATGTCTTATAGCAGTTATTGTCTTACATCCATTACCTTGCGTATTTAACGCTATATTGCGTAATTCTGGTGACGTTTTAAATAATATAGTTTGGTTATTGTACACAGATAAAGTGTTTTGGAAACAATGACGCAAAACATTTTTTCTGAGGTGCCACAAAAACTCCATGAAAAGGTTTAGCAAGATGAACCCCTGTTTTGAACGTTTTAGAAACATTGTCATAACATTAATATAAGCTCACGCCTGTTATCCCTGAAGGGTTAGGCAGAGGTGAAATAGCGAACTACACCACCCACATTTCGCCGAGCTTAGTTCCGTCCCAGATGTGACAGGGGGCGAGCCTGTCGCCATATCGAGCACAAATTCCAAACTCCGGGATGATACTGAGTAGAAAAACCCAACACCACTTGACCCGACCCGGGGATCGAACCCGAGACCTCAGAACGGCAGTCGCACCGTAATACAACTACGCCACCGAGGCAGTTAGAAACATTGTCACAAGATTGAAAACATAACTTATCACATGACACTGACAGAATTGTATATGTGAATCCCAGATTGCTATTACACAAAAAGAAGAAGACTTTCCAAGTGTCAAATTAGATTTTTTAAGAGACGAAACAAAGATATTTCAACGAACAAATAAAAGTATTTGTAAGTTAAAAAAAGTGAAATTTTAATTTTGACAGGATACGTAAGTAAGGATTTGTTGGCAATCTATTTTTTTTTACATTTCATTATCATTTATACTTCGAGTTTCCGTATTGCTAACTCCAGTTGGTGGATTTCGAGGTACGATTCTTATTATATCGGTTCGAAGTCCTGAAATATCTTAATGTACCTACATAAATTTAACTTTATTAAGTTTAACACTTCTTGACGTTTCACTTAACTACACAATCTCAATCTTGAAGAAGCGTCCCTATATAGTCCGTATTAAAATTTTGCATTTTCGTTTTACCATAGATAAGCTCAATAATGCAGGAAAAACTTTGTTATTATCCCCCGGTAAATCTCCGTGCAATATCTCGACTTCATATTCAAAGAAAACTGCGTTCATGAACAGCCAATATTTCTAAGGCGACTTAACCCAGATTTTCAGACTTATATAGTTAAAAAAAATGATAAGAAGTAGATTTCGTTTTTTTTATATTATGAAAAGGTATCGACTATTTATGAAAAGAAACGGGCTAGGCTCTGTATTAGTAAACTAGCTATGCCCGTGGCTTCGCTTGTGTATCATATTTTTGTTCTTTAAAAATTATTCATTTCATTAAATATACAATTTAAAATATTCAATGGTTAAGTTAATAAAATACAAAATAATGTGCCGGTAATATTTTTATAAGTACTTTAAGTTCTTTTTCATTATTTGGGCAGATATAAAAAATAATGTCGCTAATAGGTTGAGTGGTTTTCGAGTTGACTAGTCTACTAACTAGTCTAGTCTCTCCATACAGACAGGTAGACGTTGCTTTTTATAATGTATATTAAGGATTTAAATATAAATATGAAATAATAGAATTTGCACTGACGTTAAAATAGCAAACAATATTATGTCTTGACACATAGAGACACGCGGATCGGATCGCGTACATGGTATGGCGGACGTATACAGACATATAGATGTTGCCTTTTATAATATGTATGAATTTCTATGATGGCGTTAAAGTTGTCGCTATACCAGTAGCAATCTTTTCGTACTTTGATAATGACGCTTATATTTGACTGTGCCCACAAGACGACTGATAACTTCGGTGGCACAACATGAAATAATGTATTATTTCACTCTATTCTGGAGTTGAAATTAGATCCGGTGTGTACAAATTATTATGCTCGTATAAATTACCAATGCATTGAATGATTGAAATTGTCATATTTTATTGTAAGTTTTAACAAAATGTACCTACTCTAGTTTGATTTGCACTACATCTTCCCAATTTGCTTAAAAAATCAATGTTTAACTCACCGAATGTTCTTGGTGATACTCTGTCGTACCATATACGCGGTCGGGCCGGCGCGTCTGTCAAGACTTTTAAATTCAAAGTTACTGCCCTACAGGTCAACAGAGTTAAATCAGTTAAAAATGTCAATTATGGTTATTAAATTATCGATTTTTTTAATACTCTTTTTGTTATATACGACACAACTAAGCTCTAACTAGGACTGATCTACCACAACTGAACCCTTTTTTTTTTTTTGACGGGGGGAAATGCATTCCACAACTGAACCCTGACCATGCGTTTGTTAAAATTACAAATAAAAAAAACTTTTAATTCCTCATTTTTCTAACAATATTATTACATAATCAAATTACCCATTTCTCATTATGGAAAAGCTTCACTGCGGGGCGTAAAGTTGATCGCCCATAAAACATATTTATATTCTCTCTGTGCTAATGAAAGAAATGCGTATTAAAACTCGGGTAAATAGAGAGAGGCTGTTTTACGAGAGAAAAAATAAATAAAAGTAATTAAATAACGTTTGAAAAGAGAGAACGCCATTACAGAACCTAATGTTTTTGTTTGAACGTTTTTGAAAATCATTCCTCTCTTTGCGATAATTAACTTTTACGTTAACTAATTATGTTAATTTGTTTATCGCTACGAATTTGTTTTCATAACAAAAAAAAAAATCAAACAAGAATGTAATCTACCTAACGTTTAGTGTTTTTGATAGAAATCTAGTTCCACTTTTGTTTATCATATATGTAGAGACTACTACTAAGTGCATGTTGGTATGGCATTTTTTAATATTGTCCGTCTACTAATATTGTTCATCAATCATGCAAAAACTACTGAACCGATTTCGATGAAATTTTGTAATGCTATGATTGGTTGTAACCAGAGGTAGAACATAGGATGCAAATTGTCTGTATTCCAAGCGGATCAAGCCGCGGGTACAGCTAGTATACTCTATAATTTCAGTTTTCACTACAATTTAAATTGATTTCAAGTGTGGTTCATAACGGTTAGAAGCTGTAGCATATTATGTAAGAACGTTTATGAGTGCTTATTTTTGATGATATAGGGAACGGAGGAGTTTGAGAAGCGATTATGCAACCAATGTTCACATAATTACTTTTTTTTTATACTATGAAAAGTTTACTTTATCATTTTTGCACGGCATAGGCTCAGTCCTTTGACCACAATCTCGCCTGATGAGATGTGACGATGTGGTCCAGGATGGTAAACACACTAAGCCTAGATACTGGTTCTCAAGTGATGCTGCCGGAACACACCTATTGGTATTTGGCGACAGGTTTTCAAAACTTGAGAGTGGTAGCTACCCAGGCGTTCATCATTAGAAAATGCCCTACCACCATGCGATGGTTTCCTCACGGTATTTTCCTTCACCGAAAGCTCAGGCCGATTTTAGAGTCGCATCGATTGACGCGGAATCCGCCCGCACTACCCGCTGCGCCATCATCGCTTACATTACAAATAGCTTACATTATAAATAGACACTTTATTATATATATATATATATATATATATATATATATATATATATATATATATATATATATATATATATATATATATATCTATATATATATATATATATATATATATATATATATATATATATATATATATATATATATATATATATATATAGTATATATATATATACTATAAAAAGAACATTTATACAAACAAACACATCCCTACGTAATTTCTATATTCATTGTGGATCTCATGACCTATTTTAATTATTGTTAGGGGAGTTTCTGCTGGGGAAAATAATATTTCAATTTAATTGTCCGTTCAAATTTGAATTATTTCCTCCGCTTTACCGTTCTCTTCGGCAATAAATGGTGTTTTTAATGTGTTTATATTATTTTACGGAGGCGTTGAATGGACGCGAAATTTCTAAATAGGCAAAGTATATTTACCCGCTTGAAAGATAAGAGAGCATTAAATATTCTTTATGCTTAAAAAAAAAACATTATCATGTTGAGTAACTATTGAAGTGAAAACGCCTATAATGCTATGACGTCAGATGCTAAGTATAAGATGGCGTTTAAGTGCTTGGCGCCTTATAAACTTTTTAATATAAACAAATTATGAAATTTTAGTTATTCCTTTAGTTATATATGAGTCTTTCCAAAGATTCAAGTTATCACTTCTATCAGCAATCCCTATGACTGCTCAGTTTTTTTTAAATTATTATTTATACTTTGTAACTGTCTTCAATACATTCTCATCTAATGTTATAAGACCTCGAAGTCAGAAGCGGTTGCAGGATGACTCAGGTGGATGGGCGGCTAACTTGACTTCCGTACACACTTCGTGCCCTTCGCCGCCGGCGGCTTAAGACATGCCTTGAATTTCCTACTGGCGAGGCTCTTACAACTGACGCAAGCGCAATACAATGCACATGGCATGCACTCTAGCATTACGCACATCACACTGCACACAAACTCTTGCATATCATACGCAGGTACATGGGTTCTGTAAGGGACTGAACAAATAATTGATATCTATGATTTTAAAAAAATCATCAGTTATCTGGTTCTCGAGGTTTAAAACAACTAAGTGGCAGACAAAGAGATGTTGCCTCTTAATAAGGTATAATTATATATACAAAAAATATTTAATTTTTTTTTGGTAGTTATTAGATGTCTTTATCATAGTTGTTGTAAATACGTTAATGTTGTATAATGGTTGTAAAAAAAATTAATTTAATTAAATGCTGTTATTCTCACCACAATGATATCCATCTGTTTGGTAATGGAAAACTTTAGTAGAAATTAAAATATTGAATATTGTAACTCGGTGGCGCTGTTGTATTACGATGCGACTGCCGTTCTGAGGTCTTGGGTTTTTTCTACTCAGTATCATCTCGGAGTTTGGAATTTGTGCCCGATGTGGCGACAGGCTCGCCTCCTGTCACATCTGGGACGGAACTAAGCTCGGCGAAATGTGGGCGGTGTAGTTCGCTATTTCACCTCTGTCTAACCCTTCGGGGATTACAGGCGTGGACTTATGTTATGTTATGTAACTAAGATCTGGCAGATAGATGACTCAATGCAATAAGTTTTATTATTAAGAAAAAGTGTTCCTTGTATGTACTTACGATTTCAATAAGAAAATTAAGTAAAGTTGAGATTTGTTTTTGAGCTTATTTTTAAAAAGTATTCGTCTCCAATGAATTCGCATTTTTGTATTATCACATTCTATATCAATGTTACTTCTAAATTATTTATCGTAATTAAAAAGTGAACACCAAATGGGTTACAGATAAATAGGTAGCTGTAATATAAATATTAAGTAGTCGTTTGTACGTAACTACCTACTCGGATACAGAAGTTCTTTGTTACCATAAAAAAAAAACTGAAAAATATGTGCAAACTTTTTAATATAATCTCAAATGAAATAAATAATAACCTTTGTGTTTGATATACATGACTTGAGAGACTTAAGAATGAAGTTTATTTAGAATTTGCTATGTATTATGTAATTTTGGAAGCATTTTACGTGATATAGTTCAGTTATAGAGCACAAGTGAAGTAAATTGGAAATAACGACAAGAAGCGTGAATCGTGAAATGTCCTAACCGTTTAAATAGATGTAACAGAAGGCCGTCATTTTTTGTTAAAACGTGTTACAGTAGTGTTCCCAACGTTAGACTTAGCTGCATGGGCGAGAGAACCTTTGCCTTTTCCTTAAAAAGGAATGAATGGTTCAATGAAAATTTATAGTTTGATTCGAGTTTTTGTTCTAATTTGTTTACTTTACTATATACATATAATATTATTATACATACACATACCTACATAACTTATTGGAATTACATTAGTGAAAAAAATTATAGGTTACCCAGAGTTGATTATCCAATTATTTTTTACAGATTCAAAATAAATATGTGCAATTTTATGTAGATTCTAACAAAAAAAAGTCAATTTTAACATTAAAACTAATTAGCCCTTTATTAAAACATTAAATTATGCTGTAAAAAAAAATAACGAAAAATAAAAATAACATCATATTGTTTAAGATATAATTCCAATATAAAATCTTTCGAGTTAATTAACTGCTTGCGAAATGTTAAAATTTCAATGGAATTTCGAGAGAACAGAGCTCGCGCAGCGCCGATGCGCGACTTAGGGTGTGGTACGAAATTAAAAGCGTTTCGTGGCTTGAAAATTGTAAATCATATATGTAATCTATACTAATAAATAAAATTGAAGCGTAGACTATTTCGAAACATATATGTATAATGGAAGACAACAGAACCATAACGCGATGTAGAATCATTCAATGTAAATCAATTTTTTGTTGTTGTTGTTGTTGTTGTTAATATATAAAATTGAAGTGCCTGTTTTTACTACTTAATTTACTAGTTAAATATACGATACCTATACAAAAAACGCAATTTTTAAAAATGTTGTCTGTCAGTCTAATTAAAATCTTATCGGTATGTACCATATCTTTGTATTTCGCTTCGCTCATAACCTTAGACCAAATCTCCAAGGGAATCGCCCATGTTTCCTCAGTGGGGGGGATGCAAGTTATTTCATTACATTACTCGTGAACACAGAGAATGTTTAAAACATTTCCGAATTGCATAATAACGAACGTAATTTAGACTATCTAACTTGCATAGAAACTTAGAAAGGGTGTTATGAACACAAAATAAGTAGGTAGAAGCTTGAATCTTTTCGTAGTAAAAGTGGCAACATTATGCTCGTTAGTAGCCTTAATAAGTTATTAAATAGTCAACTCAACCGATTTTTTGATTATTGTTTTTAAATCATGCATGTATTTTCTATCTAGGTTTCATTGTATAAATTTTGTTATATTTTTATTACTAAAAAAACACAAACTACATGGCGAGAAGTATCCGACACTTTTGCTATATACTACATTGCAGTCATGTAGTGTAGTGCCGTTACATTTTAGTAAGAGACAGAAAGTCTCATGATAAGAGGTAATCATTACTTAAAATAAATGTACTGCTTAAATTCAACCTGAATACCAGCAATGATCTGACACTTCTGAAGTTTCAGTACAGCAATAGAGCTGAGGTTGGACCATGTTTGCATAATTGCGTAACACCTTGTTTTATGTTATAATAAATATGTATTTTTTATGTTGTGTTATGTGCAAATAAAAAAGTATTCTATTATAAGTTTATAATTTGTTGAAACTTTTATTATCATTTATTACATTTTATGACCAGCCGTTCCCTCGGCCTCGCCCGTTTATAATTTTTTTCTGTTCCACATAATTGTGCACCGCGTAATATAGTTTTTAAACTACCATTGGTAAAGAATGGACACTAGTTTTTGCACAGACCCGATATTATTTTAGTACTTAGAGAAAGCGAAGGTATTATCACAAATTTAAACACTTGGCAGTAATACTTACGATTGAATTAGATTTTGTTAATAATTTCTTGAGTTTTTTTTTAATACGCAGCACCCTTATTGTTTTCCGCAGATAAAAGTTACGCCCCTTAGCTTCAGCTATCTGCTAGAAAAAGTCCCGTCAAAATCGACCCAACTGTACCAGAGATTAGCAGAATCAAACAAATAGACCAATATTTAAAAAAAAATGTTTTTGTTTTAAATATCACATGTATTTAGTAAAAAGTTGTTATTTTGATATTAAAATAGACATTTCAATTTTATTTATTTCTATAGATTAGGGGTAATTATAATTCATATTGTTTTTTTCTGTAAACGATTGAATATTTGTAGATGTGAATCGTTACGAAGAATACCTATAAATTTGTTTGGTCAGAGTCGAGTCACGTGGTAATATGTATAGGATATACAGCGACTAGACTCTGATTAGGGGCTGAGGTGTTTAACCCGTAAATGATTAACGTTCCCAATTTTTGCTATAAATTTACGAGCGTAAGGAACGCATGTTTATACTAAAAAAAAAACAAATAAGAACCCAGTCAGATGCGCAGGATATACTATTACGGTGCATGCTGCATAGATGTATGCGCAGCACTAATGCACTCTCTCATCAGGTTCTCCTTTATCTGGTAGATCGAAGAATCACAACGACCAGAGAAGAGTTGAATGCGTTTTCTAACCACAGGCGCCTGGTTGTGTCCCCGCTTCCGAGAGTGGATATATGTTAAATATAAAAGTTAAAAATAGTATGTATAAAATACATCGTACCCTGGTTTCTTAATGGGCGCTTCGCAAATGCGCCGTCATATTCCGTGAAGTGACAGTATTCCAGTGATGCTTTTAAGCTTTAATACATTACTTTGTAGAAAGTCTAACGCGTTTCGTGAAGCCTTTATAATATGAAAAAAAAAAGCTAGTCAGTTTGCTTCTAGGAGTTTTGATGTTGAATAATTTATCTTTAAACATTGTTAAATGCACTCTGTCTCGTTTTTACTCGATAACAATTAAATTGTTACATTATTCGTGTTTTAAAATCATATAGTATTATATGGTCATGTTTTTATTATATATATTTTATTTCATTATCATATAAAACAAATTATACACTAGTAGAATTATGGATAGGTACAATTAGTTTGATATTTATTTGAAATAAAAAAAAATCTTTCTTTTATTACCTAGTGCGGTTGATGCAATTGTAACATTGAGATCAGTTTAATTATACTACGCCAAACTAGATCTAAGTCATACTTATTTAAAGTTGATGACAAAAGGCCGTTCATAATCGATATTGAAAATTCAAGAAATAAACTGCAACAAATAATATATTTTTTAATAACACTTTATCATGTATTTTTTATTGAAAACAATAAAACAGCTCGTCAATAGCCACCAAATAAAAAGAAGACAGGATACAAATGTAAACTTTTTTTTTACACAATATAGGCTTAGTGCTTTGACCACAATCTCACCTGATGATGTGATCTAAGATGATAAACAAACTAAGCCTCGAGGTACTGGTTCTTAAGTGATACTGCCGGAACACATCTATCGGTGTATGGGAACAGATTTTCGAACTTGAGAGTGGCAGCTCAGGTGGGCGTTATTAGAAAATGCCCTACATCATGCTTTGGTTTCCTCATGATGTTTTCCTTCACCACAAGCTCAGGCTGATTTTAGAGTTGAATAGGTGGAGCCTGAACCCACGTCCATTGACGCGGAATCCGGCCGCACTATCCACACTATATCTTTGTCTGCTCTTTGGCTATTTACTTATTTACATTTATATAATCGGCTATTAACGCTTAGACCTTATTAAAGTGGTCGTAAAAATATGTCATTACATTCGGATGTGTTAAAAAACGGTTAACTTCGCGTTAAAAATGTACATTTTTATTTATCCTAACAGAGCACTTTCCTAACACGCGCCGTGAAAGCCCTCTTGCTAATGGCGCCTTAACCTTTTCACACTGGGTTGTAGTACTAGAAAATACGTGTGAAATGTAAATTGCTAAATAAATGTAGCAGGCGCAAATTGCTCGTGGAATAGTCTAATTTTGAAAGTGTGCTTGCTACATGTAAATAAATATAAGATACTAAAGTCAAATATTGCCGTTGAAAATTGTTATTTCTTCTTTTTTAATATTCTCTAGGCTCAGAGCTTTGACCACAATTTCACCTGATATTAATTGACGTTGTAGTCCTGCACTGTGAACACACTTAAGCCTACAGCCTAAGCCACAACTGATGCTGCCAGAACACAGCTATTGGTCCTTGCTATTTCAAACTTGAAGGCGGTAGCTACCGAGGTGGACATTATTAGTAAATATCCAACCGGCGAAATTTCAGACTCGTGATTGAATTAGATGGGTGGGTTCGAACTTATGTTCATCAAGGCAGAATTCGACCACAAAACCAACTGCGCTATTCCATTACTATAATACAAATTATAAATGTAAATGTTTTTCAATTTGTAAATAACACTCAAACGGTTGGACTGATTTAAATGAAATTAAGCGGATAGGAATACATAGAGATAGATCTAAATTTAATTAAACAATTTAATTTAGGAAACGTTTATAACTTTAAATAACTCCAGTTATTTTAGTGTACCATAAAACTAAGTTTTGAATTGCGTTTGTCTTTTTTTTTCAACGATCTCTGCAAAAGGACCACGTTTCACGACAAATTCTAATTTATTGACAGTCACCATCATCATACCGGTTAACATATCCTAACGCGGCGTAACTAAGGTGGCCTTTGGTTTTTCGAAAATAATTACGGTTCCGTGTAAAACAATTAAAACTCATGAAATTTCGAGTAAAATCCGGTTCAACGCAAAGTTTGACGGGCAGCTGTTTGAATTTGTGAATCTGTGCTTTCTGTTAGTATCAAAAATAATTAAGGTCTTGTAAAAAAATTAAACCCAAGAAATAGTGAAAAAACAAGATTAAGTGGTGAGTTTTACTGGCAAGTATTTTAGTTTGTGAGAAGTGTCTTTGCTCTCTATTAGTAAAAAAAAAAAACCAAGGAAAATAAATTCGTTTAAAGCGGGCGGAACCGCGTGCACACAGCTAGTTATGAATAAAATCCAATTTAATCCACAGTTTAACTGGCAGGTGATTGAATTAGTCAGAAATGTCTTTGCTTTCTATTAATACAAAAAAATAAACTAGGACCAAAAAAAATTGACCATCAACACTTTATTTTCTAATTATTATTTCAAAACGCAGGAAGAATAAAGTTGTGTGCGTGCGCTAGTATACAATAAAAAACCATGCATTTTCCGCAATAAAAACGTGCATCACTGGAAACTATTGAATCAATTTAAATATAATTTTCATGTAACAAAAAAACGTAACGTGGAAGGGATTATACTCATGCATAGGATTAGGGATCTACGCTTTGCAACGGGGTTTAATACAGTATACAAAGTTATTTTACTTGTTTAAAATTGATTGAAGATTAGGCATCTTATGTAATTCTACGTAGAATAATTTATTTTTTTATAGTAGCAATAATTGCAAGGGTATTATTGGATCTAAAGATATGCACAGTTGCAACTGAGGTATTTGTGAACCAAAAGCGATGACTACCTTAGAAGTCGTACAAGGATTAGAAAATTCAAAATTGGAACATTTTTGACCCATCTCCCCATTAGCAGCAATAGACTGAATTTTCTAGAAGCTTTTTAGTATGAAGAAAAACATCTACAAGAGATCAGCTTGCATTTACGAATTTTGATGGTCTCGTTGTTTCAAAAATAATTTGGTCCAATCAAATAATGCTTTCGTTATAAGCAACATTTTGGTAATTTCTTTCATTTGTCAGCATTAGTAAGCAAACTCTGACCCTCCTTTCCACGATTACACAAGTATTGGCATAATTTTGAAAAGTACAAAAATAAATCATCATGATGCTTCCCCTACCCCCGACCAGTCCCTCATTGATGCTCAGGAGGATAAGCGAGCGGCCTTTATTCCATACAAACGTAGTCCCTTGTTTCCTCTCTGGATAATATTATAGCATAATGAAAAATACTTTTATACCATATACCAGATAATATATATCCACCACCGCCATTCCCGTACATTTTGTTTTTTTACCGTCATTTACAGACGTTCGTCAAACAAATAAAAAATAAATAAAAACAAAAAAAGCAACCGAATTGGTTATACCGTAGAGCAGTGATTCTCAACCTTTTTTTTTGTTGCGGCACATATTTAACGATTTCAAAATTTGGCGGCACACAAAGAAAAAGATAAAAATTATTTACTTACTAAAAATAAAAATATTTTTAATGCGAAATTTGAGCTTGATGTTTTTTGATAATTTAATTTATATTTGGTGGTAAAAATGACAATGCTACTCTCATATCGTCTTCTACATTTAACAACCTTGATCTTTTTTTAGTTTTAATGTTGGTTAATGCTGAAAATCCGAATTCACACAAATAAGCTGTGGAAAATTGTAATAATATGTTTAAAGCTTTTTTGGCTATCATTAAATAATCGCATCTGATGTTAATCCCAAATGAATTAATTGATTCATCTGAATGTTTTAAAATTAAATCTGGATTATTGGAAAGCAAAATGAGTTCTTCCTCTTCATTCAAAGTTAAGTCAAATACAGAAGTATCCGTTATGAGAAATGGATTACGAACCAAATCAAATTTCTTAATATCTAATTTTGGGAAATAATGAATAATTCTCTCCTCTAATGTTGTCAAATGAGCAACAAAAATTAATTTAATAGTTTTATAACTATCTTTAGGGACTGACTGACTCAAACTTTTCTAAATTGCCTTCTTGAGCTTTATTTTTCCATAAAGTTACTTGTTTTTTGAATACCACCAGCTTATCGGTTGAGTTTAAGATATTTTCATTAGGCCCTTGCATACTTGAATTGATGTTGTTAAAAATATTTTTCTTTTTAAATGATATAATTTAATAATATTTACATTATTATATATTTGCAAAATTTGGCGGCACACTTTTGAAATTTGGCGGCACACAAAAGTGCCGCGGCACGGTGGTTGAGAATAACTGCCGTAGAGGTATAACCAAAGTCTTTCTTATTCTAAATCAGAAACAAAATTAAAAATCGGTTCAGTTTTGAAGGAGGAAACAGGGTACTACGAAGTAATGTTTTCGTCTATTTTGGATAGGTAAAATCAGCCCGAGTTGCAGTTGTATGTTGTCAGTTGTGAGATGACTTTTTAAATTTGTCGTTGACCGCATACTCTCTTAAGTGATACTTGGACGGCTCCATATTGTTAAGTATAAATGTTACGTTTTAAGTATAATAAAATTGTAACTTCACGGTAGTTGTTGAACAAGCGCGCTATCAGAAAATGCTTGCCTTTATCATTTGCTATGGTTACCAATTTTTTGTATGTAAATTTGAAGTCGAAATTATGTTCTCGATTTTGTCTTAAAGTACATTATCACTAAGCAATTAGGTATATCTAATTGTTTTAGTGTTTACCTCTAGCATATATCAATAAAAGTCTAGTTTTGGATTAAAGGTGTGTGAATTAGAAATAAAATCATAATTAAATTGAACAAAACAAAATAACTTTATTAAAATCATCACAAAAAAGCGATAATTTCATTTGTAATTACATAATAAAAATTGTTATTTATTTTGTAAAAAAAAGTTACAAAGAAAAACATAAATAATAATAACAATTCAGTCACTTATTTACGCTAAATAAAAAGAAAATAAACTATTTCCATATACATCTACTAAACTACATTCTACGAAAGATTTGAGATCAAATTCAGGTAGCAGCAATAGGCGGAATCAATAAAAATTATCTGGCTTATTTTAATATTACCCAAATTAAGATTTAATATGCAGTTAAGTCGTAACCTTCAGTGGAAAGAAAATAGCGACCCTGGGCGTAACCAGGATTCCAGAATCCTGCAATACTCTTGAAATTCGCTGAACATTTACCATTTTTAAAAGCATCGTAAGAATCACATTTCGAAGCTATGAACCATTTTGGATGTCTCACCGAAGCAATCCACATATCTACACATATCTGATGATTACAGGAAGCCGCTTTAGATGAAAAGAAGAGTTCCGGAATATATGGGGTTCGGCAATTCGGTTGAGATTCACCATTTTTATTTAGGAAGAAATCGACGTCGCCAAGAATACTTGAGGTTCCTAAAGCTCCAGAATTACAGTGATAAATCTCAACATACTTAGCAACGCCAGACCTGACTTGATTTTCAAGGAGACTATCGGAAAAACAAGGTCCAGCTGGATCCAAGGCACTGATTCTTGCGAGTTTGCGACCGGTGATCTTTAGGAACTGTTCACCAAGTTGACCCAAGATTTGACCTCCGAGACTGTGTCCGATACAATGTACATTTTGTGCGGGCACTCCGGCTTCATGTAACGCTGCCAACATTTGAGCCAAGGCTTTGCCAATGTTATGCACGTACTTGACTGATCTGGTGTAGCTTTTTATCTCACCGTCCTTATTGTTTGTATATTGCGAGTGATCAGGAATGATCAAGTAGCTATTCGGAAAGTTCTTGAAGGTGTTTCTGATCTGTTCCTGGTTTGGCTGTTCGATTTGAGATTTAAAACCGCCTACGTAGATAATGAATTTCTTTTTACGATTAAAATTTTTCAATGAAAGAATCCTTTTGGCTGCCTCGTGGACACCGAAATTTCTAAAATCGTTCTTTGCGAAATCGTAGAAGTATACTTTAATTCCACTTACGTCGAGGTTTAATGTTCTATTGTGTTCACCTGTAAACAAAAATCTCTTATTAAAGTGAATATTCAAAATTCAAGAGAAGAATTCTAGAGAAAGATAGAGGTGTATGAAAATGGCGAAAATTATATTAATGTTAGTAATAATTTATCGTTATTTTCAGCCTGTTCTTCCAACCATATCATATTAATACTCCGTGGTTCTCCGTACTCTTCAATAATTAGTATATAGTCCATCCCCTCTGCTGTCTACTATTTAACTTACCTTTAATATGTCGATTACCCATAAAAATAAGACAATAGGAAGACAATAGAAAAACAATGGAAAACTGGCATAAACGCCAGGTTAGTGCTCAATGGGTTAACAATTATTCTGTAAGCTAGGATTAAAATTCCGCGGGAGTTTTCACACTCAGGTAGCGGAAAAGTCGAGGTTCGAACCCTTGTGCTAGTAACCTTTTGCGGCTGAGTGTCTTCAGCACTCGCCCACAAAGTTCGGTGAAGCTGTAAAGGCCCTTCCGGTCAACAGTATTAGATGGTTTGGAAAAAAATTTCTGTAAGGAACTTTACTGACCGTCGATATTTCTACCCAGGTCCCTTGACCAATGTCATACAGATTCGTTTCACGAGATCTTTAATCCTATGACATGATGGGACAACGTTCCTTTTTAATTGTAGATTTAAGTAAGTTATGAATAAGTAGGACTTACATTTAATCACATTGGAATGAAGCGCCAGCCTAAAAGGTCCGTATTTCTCCAAATCACCACGACCTAAACCATCTACGTAACCAATCGTGCACAGAAAGATACAGCAGAATAGATACATTGTCAACTAACGATATTTGCAAATAACACAGTGCGAAATAAGTGGTAGTGAGCTGTTAAGGAAGCGTCTGCACTAATTGTCGCAATATAATGATGGTTATTCGTACTCATGCAACGTTATATACAAAATTGAAATTAGTCATTTAAATTTTGGATTACGCGTTTGAACCAATAATGAGAAATATTTATTTGTCTCACAATATACGTAACATATAAAGGTAAATACGTAACCTTGTCATAATAGTGTGAAATTGTTTATTTTCACCTTTTTGAAATTTGTTACGTTGATATTTAACTTATTTTAGTTACGTCCATTTTATAATAATAAAGTTAATATTAACTTTATTGGATTTAGTTAGAAGACGTGTAAATTTTATGAAATTTATGCGTAAGAAATCTTACAGCCACTTTACCAGTTAGTAATGCTGATTTACCAATGAATAATGGACATAGCAAGTCATAGAGGGCGGGCTGTCGATAAACTACGACCAATAGTAGAGGAAGCTGAAGATGCTAAATGAGCATTTATTTGAGCGTCATGTGGACTTATTAGATTTTATAAGTTTTATGATAGGAACAATTAAAGGTTTATATTCTAGTAGTGGAGAAAGCGTCTATAGATTTTCAAAAATGTAAAATAAAACAATTACCCACATGAAAATACATAAGCGTGTCAGATATTGATAGTTTAGATGCCCAACTTATCTCTGACATCAAATGCATGTTTATCTGCCCAATTGCATGGTGGAGGTAGCACTTCGAAAGGGGAGAAATTATTTAAAAATATACATTTATAAGAGTACGTCAGGCTGTTAAGTGAACTCTAAAAATGCTGCTATTCAAAAGACTGGACGATCCGAAAGTGACGGAACCATGTAAAGTCTTTTTGAAATCGAAAAAAAAAATTGCCGTATTGGAAATTTCGAGCTTCTCTGATCATTATACAGATAGTTCAGCTTGTGTCCCACTTTTTGTAAATTAAAATATAACGATTGTTTTTTATTTGTATTCTTCATATGACAACTAAGAAAAAAAAAAGTTTCTTTTTTTCAATCACCATGAAATGAAATCATCATCATCAATCATCATTTTTATGCTCTGTTCTGAACTCACTTGGTGTCGGCGCAGTATGTTTACTTCTTCCATACGTCCCTATCAGCCGTCACCTCTTCACTTACTCCTTTTTCTTTCATATTATTCCTTACACACTCCATCCACACTTTCTTTGGTCTTTTTCTACTTTTCAATTCTTTCACATTCAAATTCATTACTATTGTATCCACATGAGCTTTCTCTTTTCTCATAAGATGATCACACTTATATAAACGTTTCTCTTTAAACTTTTAAAATGTAACAAATAAACACATGAAAAATTATGTACATATTTAGAATTATAGTTTATTTAGACAATAATATGTGTCGATATAATTTTTTTAATATTTAAGTATCTTTACGATACTGCAAATCTACTAATTCACTCGGATCGCCAATATTAACTTATGTTTCACTATTTGTTTTAAGAATATACAGGTTAACAATCCATTCATCCATCCATCCATTCAACCGATAGACGTCCACTGCTAGATATAAGTCTCCCCCAAAGATCTCCACGACGACCGGTTTTGCACCACCCGTGTCCAGCGGACTCTCGCAACCTTCACCAATATTTTACCGATTTCATAAAAAGCGTGTTATCAAAGAACATACCTAATTCTGGAGTGCCTCCTGGAATAACTGGTGTTATCTTCCTACGCATTAGGTAAATTGATAGCCAACGAACCAAATCATTTTTAATGGTCGCTGATACTGAGGTACTTTCATCGCAGTAAATAACTTATAAACACTTCGCGTGTTAGCCTTGATTTATACATATTTTACCTTTTTTTTTTTTGACGGGGGAAAATGCATTTACGCACTAACCTTACCTATTGCATTAGTGAGAAAAGATATTTTACCTGACAATTCTATATTATCGTACCTTGGCCATGATTTTCTCTGCGTTTGCTGCAACGATATTCCAAAAGCCTCACTTTTTCTATAGTAATGTTAAAAAAATATTGAAATTGTAATGTGATTAACTAACTTTAACTTAAGATTTACTTAAAGTAGGTCTACTTTGTTATCAAAATACACTTGGATTTTACAACTCACGTCAGGAGTAACGATAGTTTTTCTTCGACGTCAGAGGTGTACGATTGACAATAACAACGAATAATAATGTTTCTATTAATTATGACATATCAATATGTAGTCATATTTACCTCATACATCACAGTTCGAAACCATGGTGCCGCAACCATAATATCCGCATTAGTGATACCGAATTACTGACTCAGTTTTGGACCAGGGCTTGCGGGTTGAGGGATTGGGTAGAAATCGTTACTAAATCAAAAATAAAAAAAAATCTTTATTCAATTTAGGCGCTTATGAACGTCTAAAACACTACCACCGGTTCGAAAAACAACCCAGTCGGGAAAAGCCGGCAAGAAACTCGATCTGGTTCTTTTTTATATAATATATATCATTTTTTTATCATATAAAACACTATAGAAATCATAGTCTTAACTAATGTTAGCGGAAGCACAAAGATGTGGGTTAATTCCACTATTCCACTAGCGAAATGAAATTCTGGCGCTCTCTATCTCTCTTATTGTATCACTGTCTCTTTCTAATATACAACCTCAATATCGAACTGTAATGACAGAAACAAATACATCGGGTTTAACAGTATTTTATTGCACTTAATTTTTTTAAATTGGAAACTGCAGCAAATAATATTTGTAATATAGATGTTTCATTTGTGTACCTATTAGTAACCAGCTGTGCAATCGCGCGGCTGCACCTGCGTTTCATATTTCTTCACTGCGTTTTAATTTTTTTATACGGAACCCTAAGTTTTTTTTAGTACAAAGATAAAGTAAGAAATATTTCTCATAAATTCAAACACTTACCCATGAAACTGTGCATTGAATAGGATTTTAACAAAATTTTAGGGGTTTTATTTTTTTAACGCGGAACCCTAATTATAGTCGAAAATTAAAAGTACCCTAAGTTACCTGGAGTAACCTCAGCTATTTATCAAAAAAGTTCCGTCAAAATACGTCCAGCCGTTCCGGAGATTACCCGGAACAAACAGATAGACAAAATTTAAAAAAAATGTTTTTTTATTGTTTAGTTATTCTATATAAATTAATATCTATTTAGTAAACAATAAAATATTTTGACATTACTAACAGACACTTCAATTTTATTTATTAGTATAGATAATCAAGCACAGTAGCTACATAATGAAATACTGTATTAAATATTAATTTTTTTTTCAGGATTCTTAGACATAATATTTAAATCTCCAATAACGATTATGTATCTTTTAGCCAATAATATAGTTTTCATACCTTTGAACACTATGACGACAAGACTTGAGTAATTATTTTTTATTTACTTCATATAGATAATTTCTGTTTTTTTTTTTCTCAATAAATAATAATATTTCCTAAAATAATAAATGAAAATTTGTTATTTGATTCTTTACCTTATATTATTTGTCTTGTACAAAATTACATAAATGTCATGTTCTGTCTTAAAATAAGCTATTTTATTTCTCAGTAGCTTGTTCTATTTTAATCATAGAGTAATAGCAGTCATCCAAAAACTCGCTTAACATAGACCTATTTATATCTATATAACTATTACGTAATAAAAGCAACGCAAGGCGTACGTGGAATTACAGGCCAACTTGACATGGCTTCACACCGCATGCTACTACTACCGTTCTGATAATTATAATTCTATGGTTTTAGTGATGATACTTATTAGTATCTTTTTAGTTTGTATAATTGGTTTCAATTTAAAGTTATTTACATCTTCGAAATATTATTTGCAATGAATTATAGAATTTTACAAAAGCGTGGGTTGAATGGGTCTTCATCTAGATTATTTATGACAAATAATTGTTTGATTTCCCAATCAGTTGGTATAACTCAGAGATGACTCGGTCAATGCATTTTTCATATACTTTTTTATAATATTTAATAATTATCCTTATATCGATTATTATAAACCACGATGTTTCTTAACATGTCTGTCCTTATTGCATTAATTATCCGAGAACCAGTTTTCAGATTAATACAGTCATAATTTTTATTTACATATAATTATATTCCCAAACCGAGGTTTATGTTTCGTCACTTTCGACACAAAAAAGCATAGAGTAATAACGCTAAGAGTTTTAGTCTTTTACAAAATCTCGCTTAATATTGAAGCCGAAAAAAATATACATGTGTGTAACACGGAAATGCGTAATCACAGGTACGTAACAAAAGATTTCAATGAGCGACTTTTTTACACTGTATAGACCAATAATCTCTCCTGATGTTAAGTAACGATGTCGCACTGGATAGTAAACACATTAAGCCCAGAAATACTGCTTCTCAAGCGATTCTTTCAGAACACATCTATTGGTATTTGGCAATAGATTTTCTAACTTGAGGGTGTTAGCTACTCAGGCGGGCATTGTTACAAAATGACCTAACACAATGCTATGGGTTCCTCAGGATGTTTTCCTTGATCGAAAGCTCAGGCTTATTATAGAAATAGATAGGTAGGCTCGAACCGCGAGGGGATCTTCCTCTCACTCCCTCTTCGTCCCTCCTTTGCAACTTGAACTGCTCGCATGGCATGGCTGTCACTATACTCGGTAACGAGAGGTCTGGTCCTACCGCTACTGCAACCACACGGCACAACTGGGCCCACGATACACACTCCTCAAGGGAGTCTTCCGCCTCACCGCAGACCGCACTACCAACTTTACGTGAGGAAATGCATTTACATATCCTCACTGCCATCCCTAATCCGGTCGCAAGAATCTCCCGGATTAAGGATGCCAGAGGGGTATGTCGGATTCGGCCGACGTGAAGCGGCAGGAATACCTACTAAAACCGCACTATTAACTGCACTATCTTCGCTTAAGAGGATATGCGAGGGGTGTTTATTTCATACAAACGTAGTCCCTTGATTCCTCCCTGGATAATAGCATTATGTTAAATATTTTTTTATACGAAATAAAATATATACACCACCGCCATGCTCGATGTTTTGATTTTATAAATTACTTATTGTAAAAATTAGGAGCCTTTGAAGATGAAAAAAGATCGATTTTTACTGTTATTTTCAGACGTATGTCCAAAAAATGTGTTAAATATACATAAAAAAAAAACAAAACGTAGCTGCATAGATAAATTCATTCTTATTATATAACAGAGATAAAATCAAAAATCAATGTAGTTTAGGTGGAGGAAACAGGGTACTACGAAGTAATGTTTTCGTCTATTTTGCATTGGTAAAATCAGCCCGAGCTCCAGTTGTCCCTTTCGTGTTTTATAACTCTTTCATCGATGTGTAACGCGATAGCAATGGATTTCTGAAATGCCTACGTTTCAAATTTGACGCCGTCCGTATTTCCTATCAACTTCGTCCAACTTCGCGACCAGTTCAACCTGTGAAGGCGTTTTAACATTTGACAATTAAACAGACTTAGGAATAGAAGAAATAGGCAAGTGATAATAAGTAGACTGTCCAAGTGACATAATCATTCATAGATGAAACATAGGTCAACAATATTTCACTGTACTCGTAAATTGTGAAAATAATAATAAAAAATATTGTGTATTGAACACACACAATAATTTTGTTAATTTATTTTATTTCACCAAAAAACCTTTATGGATTGCTAGGATTAGTAGGAAAGCGACGCGGTGCTTGCGTTGCATGCGAAAGCCACCCCGTGTCGCCCCCATACCAAATGCAGCGGACGACCCCGGGGGGTTTTAGTGGGTATTTCCGGGCGCTTCACGCCCGGGTGAGTCCCACACTGGCACGGAACTCGTCCCTCCGTGCCCCCTTACCTATTGTATTGGGGGACTTCGGTCTCACTAATACAATAGATAAGGGTAGTGCGTAAATGCATTTCCCCCCGTCAAAAAAAAAAAAGGATTAGTAGGAAAAATTACTAAAATGTTTGGGAAACACAGAGCTAAATATTTTGAGAAGAGTATAAGTAACTTTACGAATAAAATTATGTGTGCAGAGGATCTTTATAAATAACAACAACGTAATTTATTGTAATAGATAATGATTGTATATAAATAATTATGGCACGTTTTAGATAATAAAAAGTAATGTTTAATAGACCAGCTATTATCTTATCAGATTGTATCTCCTAGAATAGTAAGAGAAGCGATTAAAATTAAAAAACAAATAAATAAATCAATCGACAAGACGGATATAAAAAAAGTTCATATTTCATCAGGTAAATATTAAGAAAACTTTTATGACTAAGGACTGTAGTATTTTCATGTTATGTGATGTATCTTCCTGAATCTAAATCCTAAGTAGACCTTACATTTTCGAATAGTGGCCTGGAATTAGGATATGAGACATGCGTTCGTTCATTAAGGAAAAATGTTTCCTATATATTTAGCTAGTTTGAATCGCAGTTGTATCGGCGCGATTTACCTTAATTAAACGAGCTGTTTTGTGGTACTATATTATTATTGCTATGGTTACGTCATGTGACGTAAGATGTACGAAATTATTATATACACTGTGAAACGCCATTATAGTACGTCATTATACAATTTCGTTAAGCGTGACGTTTATAATTGTTTTTTACACTACTATTGCTTGTTGAAAAAACCATTTTAGTAATAGAATATTAAGATTAGGCGTAATAAGACACCGTGACAAACAAAACCTAGTGTTAGCAGAATCTTTGGAAAATGTTATCGTTATCGATATCGCTCTGCAGTAAAATATAATTTGGATGTAGACAACTTAAAAAAAGAATGAGTTTACTGATACGTCTTAAATAGGTAATTTTATACTGAATACATAGGTTCATCGCTTTAACCGAAATTTTGCTTGATTATAAGTGATGTTTTTGGTCTATGATAAAAAATATACTAAGACTAGAGTTACTGTACCGAGTGATACTGGTCTCAAGGTCTTAAAATTATTTCGTTTCTAACCTTTTGGTAACTATACTTAATGAAGTAATCAGCATGCGGTATATTTAATGGTTTAAATTCCTTTAGCGCCATTAGTTTTTCAGTTTTTGGCAAACAATTTAAAACCTCTTTTTTTAGGAATCTTTAATTGTTTAACTTTTGTAATTGTTTATGTGTGGGATTGAAATTTTCGCAAATTTTTCTAGATTTATCATAGAATCCAACAATTTATCGTACGTATTTTTATCATCGCGGTATCAATAATTAACACCTTTTTTTAACTGGTTGATTTGTGTGATTTACTTCTGTTTGACACTTTTAGATATTTTCTTTAGTAAAAAGAAGAAACAAAACATAATTTAAAAATGTCATTAGTCATATGAATGATGACCTAACTTATAATAAGTTTTTGGTATAATCAGACCAACGTGTTTCCCGAATCTATAAACCGGTATAACGACATTCAAGTACGTATTTTATCATTCAATGTAACACTATTCATATTAACTTATAGTAATTTAGCATACATTTTACCTTATTATTCATAAATAGCAGTATTCTACTTCTAAACACGTCAAATGATAAGGTCTGACAAAAACAAATAACTGAAATAACATACATAACACAGGCACGTGCTCTCCTGTATTTACCTCATACATCACAGTTCGAAACCACTCAGTGCCTCAGCCGCAGTTTCCTCATGACTGATAACCGAATGACTGACTTAAACTCTGTATAAAACTATGGTAGATTCCTTGATCGTGACAGTTACGTGGTTTCTCTCGTAATAAGCTATTCTATTTACTAACGATAGAAGATTCTGTTTCATTTAGAAACTTTTAAGAATAAATTTATTCAGAATGAAGTTATTCTGTTGTTTGTTAGTGGGTTTCATTGTATACGTTTACGGCTGGGAAAGAAGTGGTCTCGAGAAGTATGGACCGGTTCAGATGACATTATATTCTGGATTAATCAAATGTAAGTACATAAAAACAATACAATTAGGTTTTCGTATATTTTTAATTGGTTATTGTTTGTGTGTGATTTGATAATGTTTTTTTTTACAAAGTAATTAATATTTGTGTTTTGCAATAGGTGAACAGAACAGAACCTCAAACCTCGACGTCAGTGGTATCGATGTCTACTTCTATGAACTGCAAAAGAATAACATTCACACGTACCCTATCAATGAGGCTGCAAACGGGATCCTCTGTAACAAAAACCTTGACAAGACAAAGAACTTCGTCATCTATGTAGGCGGTTTCATGTCCAGTATTAAAAATAAAAATGAAATTGATATCGGAAGGGTATTCAAAAATGTACCGAACACTTACTTAATTATCCTGGATCACTCAGAATACACAAGTTTTCGAGGAAGCAGTATCAAAAGTTATTCGAGATCCGTTACATACGTTCATTATATTGGAAAAGCTTTGGGTCAAATGTTGGCGGGACTTCGTAATGGTGGAGTTCCTGCTAAGAACATTCATTGCAATGGTCACAGTCTCGGTGGGCAAATCATTGGACAGGCCGGTGAAGAATTCCTTAAAGTAACAGGTGAAAAGATTAGAAGAATAAGTGCCCTTGACCCTGCTGGGCCCTGCTTCTCAGATAGTTCCATTGAAAATCAAGTAAGATCTGGACTTGCTGAGTACGTAGAAGTCTACCATTGTAACTCGGGAGCCTTTGGAAGTGCGAGTGTCTTGGGCGATGTTGATTTTTTTCTGAACAAAAACGGTGAATCTCAACCGAACTGCGTTACACCGTGGTTACCGGGACTCGTCGGTACTACAAAAGCGGCGATCTGCAGTCACAGTTCCTGTGTAGACGTGTGGATTGCATCAGTTAAACATACTGAACAGCTCACAGCTTGGAAATGTGACTCGTATGAGAAGTTCAAACAGGGAAAGTGTTTAGAAAGCGGTAAAATTATCGCCGGCTTCTGGAACCCTGGTGACGCGACCGGAGTTTATTACCTTTCCACTGAAGATTCCAACTTAACATTTTAGAGCTTATTTTCTTATTTAAATTTCATTGTACAAGACTGATAGGTTAGACTTGAAGCGCGCAGTATGCATTATACTCATAGGTTATCTGTTCGTAATTTCTGATCAGTATACTCATTCAACCCTACAATAGTTTATAAGTATTCATTATATAGACAATAAATAAAAAAAATAGCGTTCCAATGCTGTATAGTTCTAAAATTTGGTATTGAAACTGTTTTATGCTATTTCTAGTTAAGTAATTGTCTGATTATCCTGTTAATTTTAGTTTATAATTTTAAAATTCAGGTTATTTATTATTAACTCCGTCTGATAATTTTAGTCAAATTAAATTAACTGCGTCGGTGGCGCAGTTGTATTACGGTGCGACTCGGCAGTCTGAGGTCTCGGGTTCGATTCCCGGGCCTAGTCAAGTGGTATTGGGTTTTTCTACTTAGTATCATCCCGGAGTTTAGAATTTGTGCCAATATGGGGACAGGCTCGCCCCCGGTCTCATCTGGGACGGAACTAAGCTCGGCGATATGTGGGTGGTGTAGTTCGCTATTTCATCTCTGCCTAACCCTTCGGGGATAACAGAAGTGAGCTTATGTTATGTTATATTAAATATTACAAAGGATGAAGATTTTTTGTTGTCTATATTTTGAAATAATTATTTTAGATCTTAAGTTTATTAAATAATTTGTTTTATAAATATTAATTTTAATTGTTTAAATGATCCTGAGAACAAAACAACTTAACATTATAGAAGGTCATCATTAAACAATTTATCATTTGTACGTGATATTTATACGACACTGATTAGATTTACTACTCTGGTACTCAATATGAGTAGTAAAGGATCCGCCTAATATTAAATAATCTATTTGAATGCAGTAGGAACTAATAATATAATATAAACTCCTGATAAGTTACATTATCATTAACGCCACTACGTCTATAATTTCTTGATATATAAGTTATTTTAATTTTATAAATCAACTAGCTGGTTCCCGCGGCTCCGCCCGCGTTTCATATATTCTGTGCATATGACGTTTCATTTATAGCTAATTTTAAAAAACAAATGAATGAATAAAAGTAAGAGTATTTTGTTGTTATTAGCGGAAAAAAATGTATATAAGCGTAAATTGAAGTGGAAAATGAACAAAAGAGTAAATCGAAAAAAAAAAAATGAAAGAGGATCGGTGGAATCCAAAAAATACCTGTCTACGAAAAATACTGCGTTGAAAGGTATGAGTTTTGAGGTGATGGTGCGTCAAAGGAACCCCATTTTCCTTTTATTTATTACAAGGATAAATGCCTGTCTTTTGTTTTATGGGAGCAAATAAATTAATAAACAAACAAATTGGGAAAACATGGCAAAGAGCACATATAATTTGAAAAATATATAGACTATAACCATCTACGAACAATTCCGCGTCGAATGGTTGTGGTTTCATGCTGATCGGTCCAGTAGTTTTCGAGGTTACCTCAGACAAAGAAAACAAACTTTGCTTATATATATATATAGAAGATTATTATTCGTAAAGTATAACATTACATAATGCTGTTATGTATTTTTGTATTAAAATATTGTAATAGCTACATTATTGTTATTTTATTTTAAATTTATTCTTATTTGGTGTATTTTTAATTAGATTGAAATTTTCTAAAAGTATTGTAAGGAGACAACTACACTCTGTAAAAAAAATTAAACAATCACTACCGAAATCCCTATAAAAGCGCGCTGCAACTGCGAGCCGAGTCAGTTTGCTAGTTACCTTTTGCGGCTTTTGCCTTCAGCACTTGCTCACAAAGTTCGGTGAAGCTGATAAGGCCCTTCTGGTCAACAGCATTAGCCAGGTTAGAAATAAAAAAGAGCCCAGTCAGTGTTGTATCGGCAGTCGCCGCGTGCAGATCGGAGTTCTCAAGTCACTCATGGCTGAACGTAGTTACATCACAAGACTGTCAAGCCAGTTTGTTAAAGCTGAAGCATCCTCGCGTACGCGTGTAAGACACTACGTACGGTTTGGTATCTGGTTTCGTTTTTATGTTCTTCAGTTCATGTAGATCTCAAATGATCAATCATTTATTTTTATTCTGAATTTCACTTAGTCTCTAACGGAATATTAAGGAGAACTAATGCGTGAAGGCGTTATGTATTTTTTTAATACTGCTTCGGCATATATAGCTAAATTTTTTACACGAAATAGGCCATTGCTTTGACCACAATCTCACCTGATTATCACCTGATCTCACCTGATGTTAAGTGACGATGTGGTCCAGGATGGTAAACACACTTAGCCTAGAGGTACTGGTTCTCAAGTGATACTGCCGGTGGTGTGGAAATATCTAGAAGGATGATGTTGAATGGAGCAAACGGAACTTACCTTTATAAGCTACCTTCGATCTACTTGGTTCCACCTCACTTCACTTTATGAATGTTCCATTTTCTCGTAATTTAGTAATATAATTAATGTGCACTTTTAAATATACGAGAGACAGCGGCGGCGGTTGCGTGTTGGCGTTCCGTTTTTGAATAGGAAGAGGAAGGGATAATGCATACATAGACTAAATAGAGCGGGGGCGTATAGATAATATAGACAAGAAATAACTTAGAATAAGAAGAAAATATATATGATAATAGATGGCGTTAACAGCCGGAACACACCTATTGGTTTTGGCGACAGGATTTCAAACTTGAGGGTGGTAGCTACCCAGGCGGGCATCATTAGAAAATGCCCTACCACGATGCTATGGTTTCCTCATGATGTTTTCCTTCACCGAAAGCTCAGGCCGATTTTAGAGTCGGATAGGCGGGGATCGAACCCGCGTCGATTGACGCGAAATTCAGCCGCACTACCCGCTGCGCCATCATCGTAATAAATTTCAATAAAGCTACTGTCATCGTTAAAAACATCAGTAAATGAGTTTTAGTCGATCATCTATTTTGTCTTATAGAACTTTTTAACTATTCATTAACTTACATTGTTTGACTTTATATTACGTAATTTTGATGGCATTTTACGTTACAGGTTATTACAGGTTACAGCTACAGGTTATTATCCAAAAGTGAAATGTATTGAAATGAAACATGAATTCTGACGTGACAAAAAAAATCACCATTCTGCTAGTGATTTACGAAAATTTGAAAAATGTGATATTATTCTATTCACGTAATCTTTGCAGACAAAACACCAACACATATTGTATTAATGTGGTCCATTAAGATTACGTACGTACCCATACGTAACCGAATTCTGGGTAAGCACGTTTTGCTCCCGGAGGAGGTACAGTCACTCTCTGCCAAAAAGATCCTACAGTATATACAGGTTGTAGATCTAGGCAGTAAGCGTTAGCGTTAGTCCAAATGTTACGGGACTGTTTTAGCCTGCATAGCCCCTTTTCGAATAATAATAAACTTTGCAGAATTATGTATGCTCAGAGTTGCCCTAATTAAAAAAAAAAAACAAACGAAATATTCATATACATTCTATATATGCATACAGGCTTATATAGTAAGATCAAAAAGTCATTACGTAATTGGGATAATACCAATATTATTCCCACAATATGCAAGTAAACAAAAAAATTAGTAAGATCAGCTTTGACATCTTGTAAACAAGTTTACTAGTATTTATTAATCATAGGCCTAGAGCATCTGACCAGATGACTTAAAGCAGCTTCCGTGTGGGATGGCAACTGCGATTATGACACAACAGGTCGATTCTGGATCCGCAGTTACGGCAACATCGCTGGGAGATAGGCGCTCGGGGAATTGTTGAAGGAGCCGTATTGTGCGTGCATTATTTTACTATTAGCACGCCTGCTGCGTTTTTGGGTCAGTATTTTTAACCAAGCATTGTCGTGTACTTTGAGACCATTTGATTTTTTTTAATTCCAATGCCGCATTGTCCTTGAATCTTAATAAAGCACGTTATGCATATAATAATGTATCTGATCTTTGAGGTGGCGATAATACTTTTTAAACATTTCCCGAACTTTTCTAATTAAGTTTTTATTTTTTTTTTCATTTTAATCTTTATAATATGCAATATTATAAATGCGAAAGTTTATGAAATTTTCGTTACTGGAAACTGGTTCTCTGATGATTAATGTTCTAATGGAAGTTACAAACTGAGTCAATGTGACATTATGTATCAGAATAAGGATAAGAAGTAAGGATAAAAAAATAGTATGTAAATAATAGTAATGTATTACAAAAACCATATGATGTAAACAATTGTTGCATTTAGTGATTCATCACATAAGGAAATCTCAAACTCTAACACGAAACGATTGAGGAATCGATTAATGATTAGTATTAGATCACAAAAAAAAATGATTTAAATGAAGACTCGTTCAAACGTCACTTTTAGTTTTTTTTTTACATGATATAGGCTCAGTGCTTTGACCACAATCTTACCCGAGTTTAGCAACGATTAGGTTCAGGATTACCACACACAAAACCTAGGTACTGGTTCTTAAATAATGCTGCCGGAACACACCTATTGGGCTTTGGCGACAGGTATTCGAACTTTAAGGGGTGGTAGCTACCCAAACGTGCATCATTCGAAAATACCCTACCACCATGCTATGGTTTCCTCACGATGTTTTTCTTCACCGAAAGTTCAGGCTGATTTTAGAGTTGGATAGGTGGGATTGAACCCGCGTCGCGTCAATTGACGCGGAATCCGGCTGCACTACCCACTGCGCCATCATCGCATACACAGATGTGTGCTTATTTATCAGTCCGATTACTTCTACGAAACGTTATAGTATCTAACTAACTACTTATATAGTGTCTTAATTTATGACTTTCCGCTGTGGTGTTTCACATATTAAACCATTCCGAAAGTTTAAGTTTATACAGTTATTTGTAAGCTCTTTTTAAAATTATTCATTTGACTTCGTCACTTCTTTTACTTGTATGTAAAGTGTTCTTGAGTAATAAAAATAGTATTTTTTATTTATGATATATATTTCAATTTATAACCTCAAAGTACTTGTACTTTTGTCTAATTAATATAAGTTAAAATATTTTCGTAGGCAGTTAGCCAATTGTGATTCCTTTTACTTAAACTTGGCTTAGTTTTGTTCTGAAGATGATTTAAGTAGTAAAAATTAATACATTAAAACAGATAGTGCGATTTAGTAGAAATCGTCACGTAACAAAATGCCGCATGCTGTGTATTTGAATGTGTACTCGTATATTAGTTTATTCATGTCAACTGTCAATTTTATAGAATATCTTACACGTACGCTCGGCTAATTTAACACAAGTTTTTAATGGTTTCATTGAATAAGCCGTCTATGAAGGAACATTTAAAATTTGTTAAAACATAATTTCTGTTTCAACTAACACCTTCGTTTTTGACGGGGTTCCTCCGACTGCACAAATTTTTCAAAACATTAATAAACTAGCTGTGCCCGCGACTTCGTTCGCGTGCAGTTCAGACAAATATATTCTAATAGACAGACTATATTCTCTGTCCCGTTCCGTCGCGCGATGAAGGTCACGCCGGCTAGACCAGGGCACCTGCCAGACAACTTTCCCAGTGCAATGGAAGGTAAAGGCCCGCCCCTTCCCCTCTTGGTTTGGGAATGCGTCACAGAAACCACCGGTGCGGTGCGCGGACTGAGGCGCCATCTGTGATAAGCCCTCGCGGGGCACCTGTTGAGTAGTTTTTGCGTGATTGGCGAACAAATTAATAAAGGGAGATACAGACAAAATATATTAAAACTATCAAAATGTGTCCTGTAGTAGAATCTAAAGCCCTACATAGTTTTTTTTGCTCAAATATCTTCAATGTACAGACATCGTTCATTGTCCAGTATATATGTCCTTGTAATGTTTCAAAACAGTCAAATAAAAATAAAAAAACGAGTAAAGCGCCATCTATAAATAATCGTCAGAATTACACGCATATATAAATGTAAATAATTTATGTCGGTTTGATTTAGTTTTATTTCCGCTCATTTCACTATTCATTCATAATACTATTAAGCAAACACATATTTATTGTTTTATTATAAATATAGATAAACTCTATTTACGCATTATATAAATGTATATATGTATAAAAATCAATTCTAAACGTATCGGAATCTATCTATTCTTGTAACACTTAATTAAAATTCGCATAAATATTTTCAAAGTCATATAGAGAGTTGAAAAGGAAGAGCGGCAACGTCGCATGCATCGAACCATGAGCTGGTAACGTGGCTATTATAATTTACCTCAATAGGGAAATTGGGGAATAGCGCAATCTTATTATTGTTTGCGCATTTTAAAGCATTTTGACGTCATTATAGATAGACTTCTATTGAATTTGAAATACTCAGTGACTCTTTTCATTTTAATACATACATACATACATACATATCATCACGCCTTTCTCCCGTGGGGGTAGGCAGAGATTACGTCCTTCCACTTGCTACGATCTTGGCATACCTCTTTCGCTTCCTCTACTTTCATGAGCGCTTTCATACATGCTCGTCGGTTATGGGTACTTTTTACCTGGCCTTTATTTAAGACATGATTGATTTGGTCTAGATACATTCGCCTAGGTCGACCCTTACCGACTTGCCCATTCACCCTCGCCTTATAAATTAATTTCGTTAATCTTCTCTCATCCATCCTCTCTACATGCCCAAACCAAATAAGCATACCTTTCTCTATTTTGGTCACCACATCCTCTACCACACCACAGCGTTCCCTTATCATACTATTCCTGACTTTGTCAATCGTCTTCACTCCAGCTATACTTCTCAGACTTCTCATTTCCACTGCGTTAATATTACTTTCATGCTTCTTCTGCCAAACCCAGCATTCACTACCATACCTAAGTGTAGGGACCAGGACTCCTCGATGCACATCCAAACGCGCCTTTTCAGTCACTTTCTGGCTGCACATGAAGTTACGCAGGGCCCCATTCACTCTATTCCCTAACAAAACTCTTCGCTCAATATCATCGTCACACTTTCCATCTCTCGTAACCTTTGATCCCAAGTACACAAACTCTTTCACTTGTTCCACTCTGTCTCCTTCTATCGAAATTACGCAATAATTTATCGTATTATGATTCTTTTTATGGGAGTTTTCTGTCTAGTATATTATTATATAGTCTTTGATAATCTATAAGAAAACATTTTTATACAATAAATGTAACAACATATTAGTGACAGTCTCATATAATTTTACACCTATTTTTCAACTTTGTCGACATAGTATATTGATGACAAACACACATACATCAATAGGATTTAGCTACTTAATAGATTTATGCTTCTAATTTAAATGATTGATAATTTTGCAATTAAACGTTAAGTTCATTTAGCTAAGCTGTAGTTAGTTCGGGTACTACACAGGCTAAAAGACGTCGGTTCAAAACCTAGCGATTGAGTTTTTTTAAGAAGATTAGAGATATGAAATATACCTTAAATTTTAGCTAATTTGTTTTGCTATAACACAAATAAAATTTCTTCAAAATCCGTCAAGAATCTCATTTACTACAAATTTTTGACCATTCTCCGTTATCCTGGAGAAACCCTTGCGTTATAAGGGATAAAAAGTATGCTAGATGTTACTATGTAATATTAGTTCTCTGTGTCAGTTTCATACAAATTGGTTCAGTACTTTCAGAGTGATACACAGAGAAAGACAGAAAGACAGACAAAAATTCTGAACAAAATATTTTTGGCTACTATATCGATTAGGAAGTCCACTCCGATTATAATTTTCGAAAATATTTGATGTACAGATTTGGCCTAGTTACAGTTTTATCATATTAATAGATATAAAAGATTATATTTATAGATAAATAGATAAAAAAAACTAAATTATTCAGAATTATTTAATCAATAAAAATATTGATAAAAATATTTCATTCTAAGTAAAGCCATGTGTAATTATAATAAAACAGGCGGAATGATTTGTGATCTAAATTTATAAAGTAAGTAATAAGTAAAATAGAATAGGTAAATAGTTGTATAATCAGATAACCTATGAGTATTATCAATTCTGCGTGCTGCAAGTCTAACCTATCAGTCTTGTACAGTGAAGTTTAAATAAGAAAATAAGCTCTAAAATGTTAAGTCGGAATCTTCAGTGGAAAGGTAATAAACTCCGGTCGCGTCACCAGGGTTCCAGAAGCCGGCGATGGTTTTACCGCTTTCTAAACACTTTCCCTGTTTGAACTTCTCATACGAGTCACATTTCCAAGCTGTGAGCTGTTCAGTATGCTTAACAGATGCAATCCACACGTCTACACAGGAACTGTGACTGCATACCGCCGCTTTTGTGGTACCGACGAGTCCCGGTAACCACGGTGTAGCGCAGTTCGGTTGTGATTCACCATTTTGGTTCAGAAAGAAATCAACGTCGCCCAAGACACTCGCACTTCCGAAGGCTCCCGAGTTACAATGGTAAACTTCTACGTACTCAGCAAGTCCAGATCTCACTTGATTTTCAATCGAACTGTCCGTGAAGCAGGGCCCAGCAGGGTCTAGGGCACTGATTCTGCTAATCTTTTCACCTGTTACTTTGAGGAATTCTTCACCGGCTTGTCCAACGATTTGTCCACCAAGACTGTGACCACTGCAATGAATGTGATTAGCAGAAACTCCGCCCTTACGAAGTCCTGCCAACATTTGACCCAAAGCTTTTCCAATATAATGAACGTATGTAACAGATCTCGAATAACTTTTGATACTGCTTCCTCGAAGACTTGTGTATTCTGAGTGATCCAGGATGATCAAGTAAGTGTTTGGTACATTTTTGAATACATTTCCGATGTCTTTTTCGTTTTTATTTTTAATACTGGACATGAAACCGCCCACATAGACGACGAAGTTCTTTGTCTTGTCAAGGTTTTTGTTAGAGAGGATCCCGTTTGCTGCCTCATTGATAGGGAACGTGTGAACGTCATTCTTCTGAAGGTCGTAGAAGTAGACATCGATACCGCTCACGTCGAGGTTTGAGGTTCTGTTTTGTTCACCTGTTGCAAAAGACAAATTTTAAATTTAATTAACAGTAAGCTAATATACAAGATCATAAAATTAGTTAAAATATACAGATACTAACAGTGTCATATTAGTTAATTGATACTTACATTTGATTAATCCAGAATATAATGTCATTTGAACGGGTCCATACTTCTCGAGATCACTGATTTCCCAGCCGTAAGTGTACACAACGAAACACACAAACAAACAATAGAACAACTTCATTATGAAGGAATAAATTTTTTAAAAATCTGTTATATGAAATATAATCTTTTATCGTTTGTAAGGAGAATAGCTTGTTGCGAGAGAGAACATGTAACTGTCACGATGAAGGGCTGCGCTGTAGTTTTATACAAAGTGTGAGTCAGTCATTCGGTTATCAGTCTTGAGGAAACTGCTGCTGAGGCTCCGAGTGGTTTCGAACTGTGACGTGTGAGGTAAATACAGGAGAGCACATGGCTGCGTTACTTTATGAAATTTGTTATTGTCAGTCTTTTTTACTGTTTACTTGTGACGTTGAAGAAAATAAATATCATTTGACGTGTGTGAAGTAGAATACGACTATTTTGGAATAACAAGGTAAATTGTATACTAATGTAACAATAACAAATATTAATTATATGTTAATTTGTTACATATTTTTGGGATATGGGTACGTAAACGTATCGATGCACGAGAAATACATACTTTATCGACAAAGGTGAATAAAATTTGGATTGAAATGTCATCACTAAACCAATTTTGATTGATTAAGGTCGGAAAAAAATGCTTCGAAATTTATTACGTATTACACGTAATTATGATATTAACAGAAAACACTAAAATATGTAAAAATATAACAATAATATTTACATACAGTATATTACATTGTGAAAATTCAATACAATTGTATACTGTGTTGTAGCAGTATAATAAAATATAGGACCTAATTAATATTTTACAAATTTACTCTTTATTGTTTGACTCTTTCTTGTTATAAATAATGGTCTGCATTTGATAAAAGATGATTCAATATCTCAGTATGTGTATGAAGCACACTTATAATTGAACAGATAGCGGTAGAACTTTACGTTCTTACATATTCAAAAAGAGAATTTATATCAGTCTGTTCTTTATAGGCCTGTAACTAAAGAAACACCAAAGTAACTTACACAATTATTATTTTATGTCACAAGGTATATACCCTGGTGAAGTCTTGAAGTTAGTTACCGCACCAAAAGACAACATAGCAATTTCAAGCAAGTATAAAGTTATAATTCTGTGCTTTCTGTTACGGGACTATTTAATACATTTTCAGCTATAAGAATAGCCCTTTTCTGTTTTCTTTATGATTTTTGCCTGGGTCAACGTTAATACGTATGTCTTGTTATTCTGCCACTGCTTTTGTTTTCACTAATAGTAACAATAGTATAAGAACCGAGTGCCGACGTCACACGTAGCAAAAACATAATAATGACGTGTTACTGTGACGTTTCAGTGTTTACACTAATTTCGTAATCCTTACATTATATGACGTAAGTATAAATATATTACCACAGAACACACAAACCAGCTGGCTCACTTAAGGTAAATTGCCACGAAATAACTAAGATAAACGTTCGCATATCGGTAACATTTTTAGTTTAATTAGTGAAATATTTTTATGAACAATATGTTTACAGAAACGTTTACTGAATCCAATCTATTCAAAAACTTATCTTTAGATCTCATCTACATTCATAAAGATCGGAGAAAGAGCAACTTTACTTGAAACTAATATAATTTCAAACTGAGCATAAATCGTCGAGGATTTGTTGATAGACACCCTAACACTATAATATCTAAAACTTGAAAAAATAGTTAATAACCCAAGCGAACTAGCTGTTTAACAACGCGTGTTATACTCGTACACTTGATATTGAAGTTTTATTCATACTTGGAAACCACACAACCTAACCCAATATTTCCTGCCGCAGAACAATTAGAATGACTAATTTTGCGTTTGTATAAAAGGATGATGTTCTATATTCGTTGTTACAGTTATAAATCCGTACATCACACGAGTAGAACTATTATATTATTCATTAAAGTTCATTGTATTATCTAATTTCTTCTAATTATCTACTCTTAAAATGATGCTACTAGCTTGCAGTTTGTTCATATGTTTCGTTGGTTGCGCGTACGGCTTGTTAGGTCGAGGTGATCTGGAAAAATATGGACCTTTTCAAATCGCTTTACATTCAAAGTTGATTAAATGTAAGTATCTCGTATAATTTAAATTCCAAATATTTATTCTTATAGAATCCAACATTACTTTTATGTATAAACGTTTTTCAATATTATTGTTTTGATTTTGAGTCTGGATTATTATTTTTGCAATTAAACTTATTAAATATAACATTTTCTTTCTCAGGTGAACATAACAGAACATTGGATCTTGATGTCAGCGGCATTAACGTGTATTTTTATGATTTCACTAACAATAATGTCGGAACTTTCGCTGTTCATGAAGCGGCTGAAGGAATTATATCGATGAAAAAATTCGACTCCAACAAGAAGTTTATTGTCTACGTGGGCGGCTTTAAATCGCAAATCGAACAGCCAAACCAGGAAGATATCAGAAATACCTTCAAGAATATTCCAAATACTTACTTGATAATTCCTGATCACTCGCAATATACAAACAATAAGGACGGTGAAGTGAAAAGCTACGCCAGATCAGTCAAGTACGTGCATCATATTGGTAAAGCCTTGGCTCAAATGTTGGCTGCGTTGCATAAAGCTGGAGTACCTGCACAAAATGTACATTGTATCGGACACAGTCTCGGAGGTCAAATCTTAGGTCAACTTGGTGAGCAATTTCTAACGATCACTGGCCAAAAGCTTGCAAGAATCAGTGCCTTAGACCCTGCAGGACCTTGTTTTTCCGACAGTCTTCTCGAAAACCAGGTCAGATCTGGCGTTGCTGAGTATGTTGAAATTTATCACTGCAATTCCGGAGCCTTAGGAACCTCGAGTGTGCTCGGTGATGCAGATTTCTTCTTAAATAAAAAAGGTGAAGCTCAACCAAACTGCCGCACCCCGTTCATTCCAGAACTCTTCGATTCCTCGAAAGCAGCTTCTTGTAATCATCAGATGTGTGTGGACATGTGGACGGCTACAGTCAGGCATCCGGAATGGTTCACAGCTTGGAAATGTGATTCGTATGGTAGCTTCAAGAATGGAAACTCTTTATCAAACGACAAGACTGTCGCTGGTTTCTGGAATCCTGGTAACGCGAAAGGCGTCTACTTTCTTTCCACCGAAGGTTATGACTTAAAGAAATAATTTTAAACAAGTGTTTAATCAATCAATCTAGCATTATATCGTTGAAATTTTAAAGATTAATTGGAAGACTGACTTTAGATATTTACAACTCCGACTGTTATATATGTATGTTGTGGAACGCTGCGTTGGCTGTGATTAATAGTACAAATATTTATTTAGATTAGTTTTTAGTAGTAAGATGTTAATTATTATTATAAGATAATAATAGCTGGATTATTATTTGTTCGTTAACAATGTCAAAGTTCTTTGAAAAATATTTTTCTTCGTTTTGACTTACTTTTTTGTGTTACGTATAACGTACTATAATATATGATTATAATTAATAAATATAATTATTGAAATAAATTTTAATTATTACAATCCATTTCTCTGTTATTATTCATTAAATCTCTTTCCACAGGTAATTTTAATTATTCGGAAACTAAACAAATTCCACTTTTCGTACGTTTTTAACCTACTTCAAAAAAAGAGGTGGTTATCAGTTTTTTATGTACGTTTGTTACTGCATATGTCGGTAAATTTTGGATTAATTAGCAAATGTTTTTTATTTTTTTTACTTCATAAATTTGATTTACAATAATTGTTACGTCGAATAATTTTATATATGTATACATACTTTACTTACATAGGATGTACAATTTTAACCCTTTGACACTCATAACAAACCATCTGTCAAAAAATGCCAAGCGAAAATGAACTTTATGAACACCAAATAAGGTTTGTTGATAGTCTTTTGTTTCAGATGTATGACCTTACGTAGATAATTTGTTACGGCCATTCATACGTGTCTTTTAAGGCAAAAGGTGTGCTTCTGTGTTGTGGCCAATTTTGTTAACGAATTTTTTATAACAAAATTCAGAATAATGAATTTAACAGTTCAACTTATTTATATTAATTTTATTATTAAATTTATAAAATATTTATTAATTTTACTATTTTAAATATACTGTTTCTAAGCAGTAGCGATAACATACAAGAAATATTTTTATATTTTTACAATATAATATTACAGTAATGTAAGTAACACATGAATGTAAAGTATGTTTGCTATTCCCAAACTGTATATTCGATTGTGATCAAACTTTCGTATGTCGAATGCAATGTCGAGTACAACTAATTTGTAATGAAACAATAATAACAATAGGCTATTTTACAATGAGTGTAAAAATAAATACAAAAATATTTTTATGTACTTCTCGACATGAAAATTGTTTCATGTATTATATAAATTATCATTATTCTGTTAAATTTTACTTATAAATCTTGAGACAATGTGTAAGACTATAAATTATGATAAATTCTTTATATTTTATTTCGAATATAATTTTGTTAAATTAATTTGTTTTACTCTGATTTATTCTATATTCAATGCTTTATTTTCATTATTTTATAATGTAGAAAAGTGGGTGCGCCATTATTGGTTTTATGTAGATGTCTGTTGATTTCCGTTTTAATTTACTAAGGAGTAAGAACTAATTCAGCAGGACTTTCTGTTATGATGTATTGTTGTTTTAAAATGTTTCTGTAATTATTGTAAAATATAGAAATAACTCATATTTATCATATCATAGTCATAAGGCCGGGTCTAAATTGCCACATGTTTTTTGATTAAAAATCAGTCTTCGATGAACCTTGGTCTTCGTACAATGTATGTAATTTGTTTTAAAAATGTTCTTAGAAATTGCACTTGATTATGTCAAAATTTGACCAATTAAAATCTTAATCTTAATCTTAAAAAGTAAAAAATGGTTTGTGTTACGCTAACAATTTACAGTACAGACAAATATACAAGAAGGAGAAAGAAATGGCAAGGATAAGCTATAGATTATTTTATAAATTAAATTTTAACTTCACTACGTCACAATAGATATTTATCGCGCGAGAATTTGTGTAACGTGTACACAGCGAGGCGCCTATTTGCGATAGGCCAAGCTCCTGCAAGGAGTTTTATTATTCTGCGGTAAATAAAAAAAATCTTTTTATACGTAGATATGTTAGATGGGTGCTTGGCACGATTTTGGTTTGTCATATTGTCGTTTTCATTTTCAATTAATTATTTTACAGTATTTGTCCATATATTATGTAATTTCGGTGGCAGTTTATGTGATATACTGTTTTTATGATACACAAGTGAAGTGAAGTGAAAACAATGACACTTAGCATGAAATGTCCCAATAATTCCCGTTGTGGTTGTAACAGAAGGCCACCATTTTGTTCCCCCATTCATTTGTTGATAGTGTTCCTAGCGTCTGACTTGGCTGCATTGTCTAGTACCTTTGCCTTTTCCTTAAAAAGGAATAAATTGAACCAAAGAAAAAGAAAAATAAGATACAATCTTTGTCGTATTTCAGGACATAAATAAATAAAATAAGAACATAAACTTATTAGGATTATTTTATTTCAGTTCTTATATATTTTTGCTTACTAGAAATTTTTTCTAATAAAAGTGTAATTTTATTGTAGCGCCATATATGGGCATATAACTTACGTACCAAATTTATGAATAAAAAAATATTTCTTTTAAAAACAAATTGAATTAAATTTAATTTTTGTAATTAAATTTGAATTGTAGAAAAAATTGTTTCTGGTTTTTCTAAAAATATTTTTATAAGCAAACAATGGCTTTGTTTACATTATCTATGGATTTCACTTCTGTGAATTTCTCTGTCCATATTTCAACGCAATGGACCACCGTTTTATGGGAAATAATTGTTGTATCAGTGTAGGATTGTGCGTTATGAATCTAAGTTTCAAGTGCTGTGTATAAAAACAGTGTCAAGTGCCATTTGTCAATAAATTGAGCGCCAAAAGTTAAATGTCCGTAAGTCATATTTTCCAATCTGTCATTTTCAAAAAAGTTGCCCAATTGGGCAAGGTCAATAGCCAACGGGTTAATAGTAAACACAACTTTCTTAGTCTATTAGCGCGAACTAATTTTATACAATTGACTTTTAAACAATATTTTTGACAAAGGCATACACCAAAAAGAGTTAAGTTGTTATTACAGTTAAGTTAAAGTTCGAGTAACTTGGTTAAATGTTTAAATCTAAATAATGTGATGTTAAATAACTCCAAGTTTTTGTATCTGTTATGTAATCAACTCATTCTAGAGACAGGCGAATTTATACCTAAAACTATTTTTCTAAACGGACAGTTGAGAAGGTTAATTGAGTAGCGAGGGTATCGAATAAGAAACTTAAACCCAATCTTGTTCAGCAGTTCAGGACTATGTGGTTGTTAAGAATTTTGAATAAAAATGTTACATCGAAAATGTTTCTGCGTGTTTTTAACTTTTGAATTTTAAATCTGTCTAGTAATTTAAGATAGCTGGAGTCTTTTTTTACGCATAAACAATAAGCTAAGTGCTTGGTGAATCTTTTTTGAATAGGTTCTAATCGCAGCGTGTGAGTTGCAAAGTGTGGACGCTGTACTACCGTAGAATATTCCAATATACTTCTCACTAAGGTGTAGTACAAATGAATCTTAGTCGTAGGATATCGAAACTGTTTGGAGTTACGAATAACAAAGCCAAGAACTCGATTTGCTTTTTTACTAAGATTATCGAAGTGTGGTACAAAAGTAAGTTTTCGATCTAATAGTATTTCCAGATCTCGAAGTATCTCTTTCGTTTCAAGATATGTCCCGTGCATATGATATGTAAAGTTATTTGGAGAATGTTTGCGGGTAAATATCATGTGAGTAAATTTATTTTTGTTCAACTTCATGCCATTATCAGTACACCAATCAGTAAGCATATCTATATCTTTTTGTAACAAATCTGCATCACTCTGTGAATCTACTACGCATGCTATTTTCAAATCTCCCGCATACAAGAATGGTGTTGCATATTTAAAATTTTGTGGCAAATCACTAATGAATATGTTGAATAAAATTGGACCTAAATGGGAATCCTGAGGAATGCCTGAAAAAATTTTAAATGTCTTTGATGTAAACCCATTAAAAACCGCACAAAACGAACGGTTTTCTAAATAAAAACTTAACCATTTAAGGATGAGACTATTAAATCCATACGCAGATAGTTTTATAAGAAGTAAATCGTTTGGAACTTTGTCAAAAGCTTTAGTTAAATCGGTATAAATAACATCTACATGTTTATTATTATCAATCTTCAATCAATCCTGAATAAACAGTACTAAGTTAGTACTGGTCGATCTTCCTGGTATGATGCCATGTTGATGGCAAGATACATACTTCTTAAAGTAATTTCTTATTACGGAACATATCAGTAATTCGAAAACCTTTGCAAGTGCAGCAAGTATCGATATTAGTCTGTAATTGTTAATTAAGTGTTTAGCATCTCCTTTGTGGATAGGCACTATTTTTGCATGTTTCCATTGTGTAGGAAATATTCCTGTTTCGAGAGATTTATTGAAAATGCAGCTAATTGGATAGGCCAATAGATCTGCGCATTCTTTTAAAAATAATGGAGGAATCTCATCTGCTCCCGTTCCCTTAGATATATCGAACTGTTTTAATTTTTTACGAATGTCCTCAATATCGATATGTATGTTTGTAAGGCTATCCGAATTTATTAAAAAAGTATTAAAAAACAATGAGTTGAAAAAATCGTAATTTATGGTGTTTGATTGAGAGTCAGTGTAATATATTCATGAAAAAATGAGCCAAACATGTTACACATGTCATTTCCATTACTTACAGTTGAACCCATCCGTTATAGAAGCAGGATAATTACCTGAGTGGTTATGTCTGCTTTTAATGTGAGCCCAGAAGTGCTTAGGGTTTTTCTTTATGTTCTTTTCAAGCTGTTCTATATAGGTATTATAACATTTTTGTGCCAACTTCTCGCATATTTTAGTACATATTCGGAGAGAGATTTTATCTAAAGGATTTGTGTAGATGTTTTAACGTATGCCTGTATTTATTCTTTTCGCGTAATAATTTTCTTAAAGTGTTGCTAAACCGAGGCGGTTGGTTTTTATTGTTTTTCAATTTATATAGTGGTACATTCTCTTTGATTATTTCCCGAAGTTTTGTGTAAAATAAATTAAGCATATTCTCCGGACTACTTGCTTTTAAATATAGTATATTCCAAGATATGTTACCTAGTTTATTAATGGCTTCATAATCAGCTTTGTAGAAATTCTCTTTTTTTTATATTTCTATCTGCTAATGTAGCATCGGAAGGTATGTGAAAGTATATCTCCAGCGGAGGGTGGTATAAATCTATTTTGCTGATGGTGTCAATTGCCTCTGTTACAAGATGGTGAATCAGTTAACACTAATTCGAAGGAGTACATTCCCGAGGTGATTGCATTTCCAGCAAATCAGTTTTTTTTATTATTTTAATTACTTGTACGGATTTTTTATACTGTATCAGTACTGGCAGTGCTTTGACAACAATCTTACCTGATGTTAAGTGGCAATTTAGTCCGAGATGATAAAAACACTATGCCTAGAGGAAAGTTCGCAAATGATGCTGCCGGAATAATCCTCAAACCCAGGCGGCAATTATGGTTTCCTCACGATATTTTCCTTCATCGAAAGCTCAGGGCTGCTTTTTAATGTTAAATAGATGACTTCGAATCCATGTCTATTGACGCGGAATTTGGACCCAATACAAACTGCACCACCATCGCTCAAAAGAAATGTATAATGTATTAGTAAATATATCGTTAAAAATAACAATATTATAAAATGATCACGAACTCTATTTCGGCAGAATATGTAACTTAACTTCACCGCAATTTGAAGGTAACAAACAGCCAAGAAATAATAATAGTTTTGATATTTCATATTATTAAGAAGATTGATTCTATTCTCTTATTATAGTGTGTTCCTTTACCCAAAGTTTAAGTTCCTATAGTTGTTAGTGAGCTATTTCTAAAACTGTGTATTTACACAGTTTCATGTCATAAAAGAACACAAAATATTTTCATAGGCAGTTAGACAAGTGCGTTTTGCTAATACTCAGCTAAGTTTGTCTTAGGCTGATTTAAATAACACAAATTTTATATTTACAAATCAATTTATTTTATAAAAACTTAGGATTCAAAATTATTACATCTGTAAAAATATTTCATTCTAAGTAAAGCCTTGTGTAATTAAAATAAAACACGCGGAATGAATAGTGTAGATCACTATTTATAAAGTAAGTAATAAGTATAATAGAATAGGCATGTAAGTGTATATTCAGATAACCTATGAGTATTATCTATGCGTGCTGCAAGTCTAACCTATCAGTCTTGTACAATGAAGTTTAAATAAGAAAATAAGCTCTAAAAATGTTAAGTCGGAATCTTCAGTGGAAAGGTAATAAACTCCGGTCGCGTCACCAGGGTTCCAGAAGCCGGCGATGGTTTTACCGCTTTCTAAACACTTTCCCTGTTTGAACTTCTCATACGAGTCACATTTCCAAGCTGTGAGCTGTTCAGTATGCTTAACAGATGCAATCCACACGTCTACACAGGAACTGTGACTGCATACCGCCGCTTTTGTGGTACCGACGAGTCCCGGTAACCACGGTGTAGCGCAGTTCGGTTGTGATTTACCATTTTGGTTCAGAAAGAAATCAACATCGCCCAAGACACTCGCACTTCCGAAGGCTCCCGAGTTACAATGGTAAACTTCTACGTACTCAGCAAGTCCAGATCTCACTTGATTTTCAATCGCTCTGTCCGTGAAGCAGGGCCCAGCAGGGTCTAGGGCACTGATTCTGCTAATCTTTTCACCTGTTACTTTGAGGAATTCTTCACCGGCTTGTCCAACGATTTGTCCACCGAGACTGTGACCACTGCAATGAATGTGATTAGCAGAAACTCCGCCCTTACGAAGTCCTGCCAACATTTGACCCAAAGCTTTTCCAATATAATGAACGTATGTAACAGATCTCGAATAACTTTTGATACTGCTTCCTCGAAGACTTGTGTATTCTGAGTGATCCAGGATGATCAAGTAAGTGTTTGGGTACATTTTTGAATACATTTCCGATGTCTTTTTCGTTTTTATTTTTAATACTGGACATGAAACCGCCCACATAGACGACGAAGTTCTTTGTCTTGTCAAGGTTTTTGTTAGAGAGGATCCCGTTTGCTGCCTCATTGATAGGGAACGTGTGAACGTCATTCTTCTGAAGGTCGTAGAAGTAGACATCGATACCGCTCACGTCGAGGTTTGAGGTTCTGTTTTGTTCACCTGTTGCAAAAGACAAATTTTAAATTTAATTAACAGTAAGCTAATATACAAGATCATAAAATTAGTTAAAATATACAGATACTAACAGTGTCATATTAGTTAATTGATACTTACATTTGATTAATCCAGAATATAATGTCATTTGAACGGGTCCATACTTCTCGAGATCACTGATTTCCCAGCCGTAAGTGTACACAACGAAACACACAAACAAACAATAGAACAACTTCATTATGAAGGAATAAATTTTTAAAAATCTGTTATATGAAATATAATCTTTTATCGTTTGTAAGGAGAATAGCTTGTTGCGAGAGAGAACATGTAACTGTCACGATGAAGGGCTGCGCTGTAGTTTTATACAAAGTGTGAGTCAGTCATTCGGTTATCAGTCTTGAGGAAACTGCTGCTGAGGCTCCGAGTGGTTTCGAACTGTGACGTGTGAGGTAAATACAGGAGAGCACATGGCTGCGTTACTTTATGAAATTTGTTATTGTCAATCTTTACTGTTTACTTGTGACGTTGAAGAAAATAAATATTATTTGACGTATGTGAAGTAGAATACGACTATATTGGAATAACAAGGTAAATTGTATACTAATGTAACAATTACAAATATTAATTAAATGTTAATTTGGTTACATATTTTTGGGATATGGGTAAGTAAACGTATCGATGCACAAGAAATACATACTTTATCGACAAAGTTGAATAAAGTTTGGATTGTAATGTAATCACTAAACCAATTTTTGATTTAGGTCGGAAGAAAAATATTTCGAAATTTATTATGTATTACACGTAATTATGATATTAACAGAAAAAAACTAAAATATGTAAAATGATAACAATAACTTTTACATAGAATATATTACATTATGGAAATTCAATATAATTCTATAATGTACTGTTGTTTTTTTTTTTTCGAACCTAGCTAACGCTGTTGACCGGAAGGGCCTTTACAGCTTCACAGTGACTTTGGGGGCGAGTGCTCAAGGCACTCAGCCGCAAAAGGTGACTAGCACAAAGGTTACCAAAATGGTACGAACCTCAGCTTGTCCGTCACCTGAGTATTCAAACTCTCTCAAGAATTGAATCCTATCTAAACCCTACATTTTTTTATTTAGTATAATAAAAGGTTCCTTACAGGACCTATGTACCTGCGTGTTATGTGCAGGAGTGTGTATGCAGTGTTGTGCGTGTAATGCTCAATGCATGGGCAGTGTCACTGTATCACGCTGGCGGCGACGTCAAGAACCTCCGCAGTTGGGGAACGAGGCACGTCTTGGGTCGCCGCCTGAGGGGGACCCGGAGAGTGTGCGGGAGCAAAATTAGCCGCCTGTTCCCGACAGCGGGAACGGCGGTTACGCAGGCGTGGGTGCTGGCACGCATACTGAATCGGTTGAAAGGGAAAGATCCTGTTTTCGCACGTGATATTATCATCGGAATCGGTAAGAAAATTGTATAATGTGTTGTAGCAGTTTAACATAATATCGGACGTAATTAACATTTTAGAAATTTACTCTTTATTTTTTGACTCTTTCTTGTTGTAAATAATAGCCTGTACTTGTTAAAGGATCTTTCAATATCTCAGAATGTGATTGAAGCACACTTATAATTAAACAGATATCAGTAGAATTTTGCGTTCTTACGTATTAAAAAAAGGCATATTATGTCCGTGTCTCCTTCATAGGCCTGTAACTAAAGAAGCACCGAAGTAACTTACATAATTATTATTTTATGTCATCTGGTCTCAAGTCTTGGTACATATTTCGTGAGAATTACATTTAATTAAATAAACTACGGAATGTAATTATTTATTATTTCTCAATTGCATTACATAACAAATTACGAGTATACTTTGAAATGGACACATTTATTAAAAACACACGGTCTGAGAAATCGCATCTCAAAGTAAATACTTGTTAAAATTTTGAACCTGATGATAAAAATCATTTGTGATAGTTGAAAATACTGGTATGTAAAAATTCTACTACTGAAATGAGTCGTCTACTCGAGGGAAAACATTACGTTAGTTACCACACTAAAGGACAACATATCAGCAATTTCAAGCAAGTATAAAGTTATAATTCTGTGCTTTCTGTTACGGGAATATTTAGTAAATTTACAGCAATAAGGATAGCTGTTTTTTGTTTTCATCATGATTTCTGTTTATGTCAACGCAAATACGTATGTCTTGTTATTCTACCACTGCTTTGGTTTTCACTAATAGTGACAATAGTATAAGAACCGAGTGCCGACGTCACACGTAGCAAAAACATAATACTGACGTGTCATTGTGGCGTTTCAGTGTTTACACTAATTTCGTACTCCTTACATTATATGACGTAAGAATAAAATATATTACCACAGAACACACAGACCAGCCGGCTCACTTAAGGTAAATTGCCACGACATAACTAAGATTAACGTTCGCATATCGGTAACATTTTTAGTTTAATTAGTGAAATATTTTGACGAACAATGTGTTTACAGAAACGTTTACTGAATCCAATCTATTCAAAAACATATGTTTGGATCTCATCTACATTCACAAAGATCGTAGAAAGAGTAGCTTAACTTGAAAGTGATATAGTTTTCAAACTGATCATAAATCGTCGAGGATTTGTTGATAGACACCGTAAGTAACACTATATTATCTAAAACTTGAAAAAATAGTTAATAACCCAAGCGAACTAGCTGTTTAACAACGCATGTTATACTCGTATACTCGATATTGAAGTTTTATTCATACTTGGAAACCACACAACCTAACCCAATGTTTCCTGCCGCAGAACAATTAGAATGACTAATTTTGCGTTTGTATATAAGGATTGAGTTCTATATTCGTTGTTACAGTTATAAATCCGTACATCACACGAGTAGAACTATTATATTATTCATTAAAGTTCATTGTATTATCTAATTTCTTCTAATTATCTACTCTTAAAATGATGCTACTAGCTTGCAGTTTGTTCATATGTTTCGTTGGTTGCGCGTACGGCTTGTTAGGTCGAGGTGATCTGGAAAAATATGGACCTTTTCAAATCGCTTTACATTCAAAGTTGATTAAATGTAAGTATCTCGTATAATTTAAATTCCAAATATTTATTCTTATAGAATCCAACATTACTTTTATGTATAAACGTTTTTCAATATTATTGTTTTGATTTTGAGTCTGGATTATTATTTTTGCAATTAAACTTATTAAATATAACATTTTCTTTCTCAGGTGAACATAACAGAACATTGGATCTTGATGTCAGCGGCATTAACGTGTATTTTTATGATTTCACTAACAATAATGTCGGAACTTTCGCTGTTCATGAAGCGGCTGAAGGAATTATATCGATGAAAAAATTCGACTCCAACAAGAAGTTTATTGTCTACGTGGGCGGCTTTAAATCGCAAATCGAACAGCCAAACCAGGAAGATATCAGAAATACCTTCAAGAATATTCCAAATACTTACTTGATAATTCCTGATCACTCGCAATATACAAACAATAAGGACGGTGAAGTGAAAAGCTACGCCAGATCAGTCAAGTACGTGCATCATATTGGTAAAGCCTTGGCTCAAATGTTGGCTGCGTTGCATAAAGCTGGAGTACCTGCACAAAATGTACATTGTATCGGACACAGTCTCGGAGGTCAAATCTTAGGTCAACTTGGTGAGCAATTTCTAACGATCACTGGCCAAAAGCTTGCAAGAATCAGTGCCTTAGACCCTGCAGGACCTTGTTTTTCCGACAGTCTTCTCGAAAACCAGGTCAGATCTGGCGTTGCTGAGTATGTTGAAATTTATCACTGCAATTCCGGAGCCTTAGGAACCTCGAGTGTGCTCGGTGATGCAGATTTCTTCTTAAATAAAAAAGGTGAAGCTCAACCAAACTGCCGCACCCCGTTCATTCCAGAACTCTTCGATTCCTCGAAAGCAGCTTCTTGTAATCATCAGATGTGTGTGGACATGTGGACGGCTACAGTCAGGCATCCGGAATGGTTCACAGCTTGGAAATGTGATTCGTATGGTAGCTTCAAGAATGGAAACTCTTTATCAAACGACAAGACTGTCGCTGGTTTCTGGAATCCTGGTAACGCGAAAGGCGTCTACTTTCTTTCCACCGAAGGTTATGACTTAAAGAAATAATTTTAAACAAGTGTTTAATCAATCAATCTAGCATTATATCGTTGAAATTTTAAAGATTAATTGGAAGACTGACTTTAGATATTTACAACTCCGACTGTTATATATGTATGTTGTGGAACGCTGCGTTGGCTGTGATTAATAGTACAAATATTTATTTAGATTAGTTTTTAGTAGTAAGATGTTAATTATTATTATAAGATAATAATAGCTGGATTATTATTTGTTCGTTAACAATGTCAAAGTTCTTTGAAAAATATTTTTCTTCGTTTTGACTTACTTTTTTGTGTTACGTATAACGTACTATAATATATGATTATAATTAATAAATATAATTATTGAAATAAATTTTAATTATTACAATCCATTTCTCTGTTATTATTCATTAAATCTCTTTCCACAGGTAATTTTAATTATTCGGAAACTAAACAAATTCCACTTTTCGTACGTTTTTAACCTACTTCAAAAAAGAGGTGGTTATCAGTTTTTATGTACGTTTGTTACTGCATATGTCGGTAAATTTTGGATTAATTAGCAAATGTTTTTTATTTTTTTTACTTCATAAATTTGATTTACAATAATTGTTACGTCGAATAATTTTATATATGTATACATACTTTACTTACATAGGATGTACAATTTTAACCCTTTGACACTCATAACAAACCATCTGTCAAAAAATGCCAAGCGAAAATGAACTTTATGAACACCAAATAAGGTTTGTTGATAGTCTTTTGTTTCAGATGTATGACCTTACGTAGATAATTTGTTACGGCCATTCATACGTGTCTTTTAAGGCAAAAGGTGTGCTTCTGTGTTGTGGCCAATTTTGTTAACGAATTTTTTATAACAAAATTCAGAATAATGAATTTAACAGTTCAACTTATTTATATTAATTTTATTATTAAATTTATAAAATATTTATTAATTTTACTATTTTAAATATACTGTTTCTAAGCAGTAGCGATAACATACAAGAAATATTTTTATATTTTTACAATATAATATTACAGTAATGTAAGTAACACATGAATGTAAAGTATGTTTGCTATTCCCAAACTGTATATTCGATTGTGATCAAACTTTCGTATGTCGAATGCAATGTCGAGTACAACTAATTTGTAATGAAACAATAATAACAATAGGCTATTTTACAATGAGTGTAAAAATAAATACAAAAATATTTTTATGTACTTCTCGACATGAAAATTGTTTCATGTATTATATAAATTATCATTATTCTGTTAAATTTTACTTATAAATCTTGAGACAATGTGTAAGACTATAAATTATGATAAATTCTTTATATTTTATTTCGAATATAATTTTGTTAAATTAATTTGTTTTACTCTGATTTATTCTATATTCAATGCTTTATTTTCATTATTTTATAATGTAGAAAAGTGGGTGCGCCATTATTGGTTTTATGTAGATGTCTGTTGATTTCCGTTTTAATTTACTAAGGAGTAAGAACTAATTCAGCAGGACTTTCTGTTATGATGTATTGTTGTTTTAAAATGTTTCTGTAATTATTGTAAAATATAGAAATAACTCATATTTATCATATCATAGTCATAAGGCCGGGTCTAAATTGCCACATGTTTTTTGATTAAAAATCAGTCTTCGATGAACCTTGGTCTTCGTACAATGTATGTAATTTGTTTTAAAAATGTTCTTAGAAATTGCACTTGATTATGTCAAAATTTGACCAATTAAAATCTTAATCTTAATCTTAAAAAGTAAAAAATGGTTTTGTGTTACGCTAACAATTTACAGTACAGACAAATATACAAGAAGGAGAAAGAAATGGCAAGGATAAGCTATAGATTATTTTATAAATTAAATTTTAACTTCACTACGTCACAATAGATATTTATCGCGCGAGAATTTGTGTAACGTGTACACAGCGAGGCGCCTATTTGCGATAGGCCAAGCTCCTGCAAGGAGTTTTATTATTCTGCGGTAAATAAAAAAAATCTTTTTATACGTAGATATGTTAGATGGGTGCTTGGCACGATTTTGGTTTGTCATATTGTCGTTTTCATTTTCAATTAATTATTTTACAGTATTTGTCCATATATTATGTAATTTCGGTGGCAGTTTATGTGATATACTGTTTTTATGATACACAAGTGAAGTGAAGTGAAAACAATGACACTTAGCATGAAATGTCCCAATAATTCCCGTTGTGGTTGTAACAGAAGGCCACCATTTTGTTCCCCCATTCATTTGTTGATAGTGTTCCTAGCGTCTGACTTGGCTGCATTGTCTAGTACCTTTGCCTTTTCCTTAAAAAGGAATAAATTGAACCAAAGAAAAAGAAAAATAAGATACAATCTTTGTCGTATTTCAGGACATAAATAAATAAAATAAGAACATAAACTTATTAGGATTATTTTATTTCAGTTCTTATATATTTTTGCTTACTAGAAATTTTTTCTAATAAAAGTGTAATTTTATTGTAGCGCCATATATGGGCATATAACTTACGTACCAAATTTATGAATAAAAAAATATTTCTTTTAAAAACAAATTGAATTAAATTTAATTTTTGTAATTAAATTTGAATTGTAGAAAAAATTGTTTCTGGTTTTTCTAAAAATATTTTTATAAGCAAACAATGGCTTTGTTTACATTATCTATGGATTTCACTTCTGTGAATTTCTCTGTCCATATTTCAACGCAATGGACCACCGTTTTATGGGAAATAATTGTTGTATCAGTGTAGGATTGTGCGTTATGAATCTAAGTTTCAAGTGCTGTGTATAAAAACAAAGTGTCAAGTGCCATTTGTCAATAAATTGAGCGCCAAAAGTTAAATGTCCGTAAGTCATATTTTCCAATCTGTCATTTTCAAAAAAGTTGCCCAATTGGGCAAGGTCAATAGCCAACGGGTTAATAGTAAACACAACTTTCTTAGTCTATTAGCGCGAACTAATTTTATACAATTGACTTTTAAACAATATTTTTGACAAAGGCATACACCAAAAAGAGTTAAGTTGTTATTACAGTTAAGTTAAAGTTCGAGTAACTTGGTTAAATGTTTAAATCTAAATAATGTGATGTTAAATAACTCCAAGTTTTTGTATCTGTTATGTAATCAACTCATTCTAGAGACAGGCGAATTTATACCTAAAACTATTTTTCTAAACGGACAGTTGAGAAGGTTAATTGAGTAGCGAGGGTATCGAATAAGAAACTTAAACCCAATCTTGTTCAGCAGTTCAGGACTATGTGGTTGTTAAGAATTTTGAATAAAAATGTTACATCGAAAATGTTTCTGCGTGTTTTTAACTTTTGAATTTTAAATCTGTCTAGTAATTTAAGATAGCTGGAGTCTTTTTTTACGCATAAACAATAAGCTAAGTGCTTGGTGAATCTTTTTTGAATAGGTTCTAATCGCAGCGTGTGAGTTGCAAAGTGTGGACGCTGTACTACCGTAGAATATTCCAATATACTTCTCACTAAGGTGTAGTACAAATGAATCTTAGTCGTAGGATATCGAAACTGTTTGGAGTTACGAATAACAAAGCCAAGAACTCGATTTGCTTTTTTACTAAGATTATCGAAGTGTGGTACAAAAGTAAGTTTTCGATCTAATAGTATTTCCAGATCTCGAAGTATCTCTTTCGTTTCAAGATATGTCCCGTGCATATGATATGTAAAGTTATTTGGAGAATGTTTGCGGGTAAATATCATGTGAGTAAATTTATTTTTGTTCAACTTCATGCCATTATCAGTACACCAATCAGTAAGCATATCTATATCTTTTTGTAACAAATCTGCATCACTCTGTGAATCTACTACGCATGCTATTTTCAAATCTCCCGCATACAAGAATGGTGTTGCATATTTAAAATTTTGTGGCAAATCACTAATGAATATGTTGAATAAAATTGGACCTAAATGGGAATCCTGAGGAATGCCTGAAAAAATTTTAAATGTCTTTGATGTAAACCCATTAAAAACCGCACAAAACGAACGGTTTTCTAAATAAAAACTTAACCATTTAAGGATGAGACTATTAAATCCATACGCAGATAGTTTTATAAGAAGTAAATCGTTTGGAACTTTGTCAAAAGCTTTAGTTAAATCGGTATAAATAACATCTACATGTTTATTATTATCAATCTTCAATCAATCCTGTATAAACAGTACTAAGTTAGTACTGGTCGATCTTCCTGGTATGATGCCATGTTGATGGCAAGATACATACTTCTTAAAGTAATTTCTTATTACGGAACATATCAGTAATTCGAAAACCTTTGCAAGTGCAGCAAGTATCGATATTAGTCTGTAATTGTTAATTAAGTGTTTAGCATCTCCTTTGTGGATAGGCACTATTTTTGCATGTTTCCATTGTGTAGGAAATATTCCTGTTTCGAGAGATTTATTGAAAATGCAGCTAATTGGATAGGCCAATAGATCTGCGCATTCTTTTAAAAATAATGGAGGAATCTCATCTGCTCCCGTTCCCTTAGATATATCGAACTGTTTTAATTTTTTACGAATGTCCTCAATATCGATATGTATGTTTGTAAGGCTATCCGAATTTATTAAAAAAGTATTAAAAAACAATGAGTTGAAAAAATCGTAATTTATGGTGTTTGATTGAGAGTCAGTGTAATATATTCATGAAAAAAATGAGCCAAACATGTTACACATGTCATTTCCATTACTTACAGTTGAACCCATCCGTTATAGAAGCAGGATAATTACCTGAGTGGTTATGTCTGCTTTTAATGTGAGCCCAGAAGTGCTTAGGGTTTTTCTTTATGTTCTTTTCAAGCTGTTCTATATAGGTATTATAACATTTTTGTGCCAACTTCTCGCATATTTTAGTACATATTCGGAGAGAGATTTTATCTAAAGGATTTGTGTAGATGTTTTAACGTATGCCTGTATTTATTCTTTTCGCGTAATAATTTTCTTAAAGTGTTGCTAAACCGAGGCGGTTGTTTATTGTTTTTCAATTTATATAGTGGTACATTCTCTTTGATTATTTCCCGAAGTTTTTGTGTAAAATAAATTAAGCATATTCTCCGGACTACTTGCTTTTAAATATAGTATATTCCAAGATATGTTACCTAGTTTATTAATGGCTTCATAATCAGCTTTGTAGAAATTCTCTTTTTTTTATATTTCTATCTGCTAATGTAGCATCGGAAGGTATGTGAAAGTATATCTCCAGCGGAGGGTGGTATAAATCTATTTTGCTGATGGTGTCAATTGCCTCTGTTACAAGATGGTGAATCAGTTAACACTAATTCGAAGGAGTACATTCCCGAGGTGATTGCATTTCCAGCAAATCAGTTTTTTTTATTATTTTAATTACTTGTACGGATTTTTTATACTGTATCAGTACTGGCAGTGCTTTGACAACAATCTTACCTGATGTTAAGTGGCAATTTAGTCCGAGATGATAAAAACACTATGCCTAGAGGAAATGGTTCGCAAATGATGCTGCCGGAATAATCCTCAAACCCAGGCGGCAATGATGGTTTCCTCACGATATTTTCCTTCATCGAAAGCTCAGGCTGCTTTTTAATGTTAAATAGATGACTTCGAATCCATGTCTATTGACGCGGAATTTGGACCCAATACAAACTGCACCACCATCGCTCAAAAGAAATGTATAATGTATTATTATTATTATTATTATTCGAAAAGGGGCTATGCAGGCTTAAACAGTCCTGTATCACTGCGACCTAGTCAGATCTATTGTGATCGCCCCTATATTGCTAAAGCTCACTGCCTAGACCTACAACTTGAATATACTGTAGTATCTTTTTGGCAGAGAGCGTCTGTACCTCCTCCGGAAGCAACACATGCTTACCCAGAATTCGGTTACGAATGGGTATTAATGGATCACATTCACACAAGATGTGCTTTGGTGTTTCGTCTGCTATTTCACAGAACCTGCACTCTCTTGTGTTCTGGACACCGATGTTGTGCATATGCTTGCCCAAACAACAGTGCCCAGTTAGTGCTCTCACTAATACTCGTAGCTGATTCCTACTGAGCATCAGGGCTTCTTCAGCTTTGCGCTGAGTGAATGCTCTGATGAGCTCTTTGGAATGAATTTGTCCTGGCAATTTATTCCAGAATTCTATAGCCTTATAGGTATATTGGTCCCTTATGGTCAGTCGAACTAGGCTTTTTGGAATGCCACAAAATGGTTCAGGCCCAATTTGTGTTTCCATAGCCCCTGCTCTTGCAAGCGCATCCGCAGCTTCATTGCCGGGAACTCCTGCATGGCCTGGGACCCATCTTAAAATCAGCCTGTTATTCTTACCCAGGCTGTTTAGCATTGCCACACAGTTTGCAACTAGCTTCGACTCAACTACGTCCGAAGCCAGCGCCAAGAGAGCGGCTTGACTATCCGAATGGATATATATTGTATGGTTCACGTAGGCTTTCTGCAGATTTATACAGGAACATTCTAGAATCCCGTATACCTCTGCCTGGAAAATGGAGGCAAAACTACCAAGATTAGTTGTTTGACTAAACTTAGGTCGCTCTCCATATATTCCACAGCCTACGTTAAGTCCTATTTTGGACCCGTCGGTAAACCACAGTAAGCTGCCTTCCTTCCACGTTATCTCACTGTTTAACCAGGAGTCCCGTGGAGGGATTTCGACATCATACAATTTTTTAAGATTACTTTCAGGAATCATCATATCTGATATCATCCCTAAAATTGGTGTTTCTATCACTGAGTCTAAGAAAGATCTCATGGACTGGGATATCCATTGTCTCCTCCCGAGGGCGTACATTCTGTGCATCGTCAGCCTCGCCACCTTCTCTACATGTAGATGAAGGGGCGTCAGATTTAACAGAGCATCCAGAGCCGCTCCAGGGGCTGTCGACATGGCTCCTGTCACTAAGATAGAAGCTATTCTTTGTACTGAAGCTAATCGGGTACAAACAGACTGCTGTTGTGCCTTTTTGGACCAAGCCACACAGGCGTATGTTATTATGGGTCTGACAACTGCCGTATAAAGCCATATGGTTAGCCTGGGGTGTAAACCCCAGCGCTTTCCGGCCATTCGACTACAGATCCCCATTGCTATTTTAGCCTTTTGAATTATATATCCAATTTGGCTATTCCAGGTCAGTTTCTGGTCGAGAATAACACCCAAGTATTTGACCTCTGGTGAGAAGTTTATTGTCTTGCCATTTAGTGAAGGTTGTACCAATTGGTCAAGACGCCTTTTCTTGGTAAATGGTACTAGGACAGTTTTGTCTGCATTGATTCTCAGTTCATTGTCCTTGCACCATTTGTCAATGACACTTAGTGCTTTCTGCATAAGGTACGAAATTGTACTTTGAGAGAAACCTCGGACAACTACCACCAGGTCATCAGCGTAGCCCTGGGCGTCAATCCTTAATTCCTCCATCTTATGCAGGAGTTGGTCCACTGTTAGGGTCCACAACAGGGGCGATAAAACGCCTCCTTGTGGACAACCTCTTGTGGTTACCACCTCATGATTAGTGCCATGCAATGTTAATTTAACTATACGGTTTGAGAGCATTGATTCAATCCACTTTATAGTGGTTGAATCTACCTTTTTAACACTTAACCCATGAACTAGTGTTCTAATGGGTGTGTTATCAAAAGCGCCCTCAATATCCAAAAATGCACATAGTGCAATTTCCTTATCTTCTAATGCCTTCTCCACTCTATCTACAAGATAGAGCAGGGCAGTCTCAGTGGATCTTCCTCTGCTATAGGCATGTTGTTTAGAACTTATAGGGTTTGTGGTTAGTACCACTTCCCTAATATTTCTATCAATTATCTTCTCCATAGTTTTCAGAAGAAAAGATGTAAGGCTTATTGGTCTAAAGGACTTTGGCATAGCGTAATCCTTTTTACCGGCCTTGGGTATAAAAAGCAGTCGTACTTTTCTCCATGGTTCAGGTATATATCCCCAAGCAAGGCTTGCCCTGAAAATCTTAATAATTACAGGTGTGAGGATGTCAAGACCTCGCTGTAATAGCACAGGCTGAATTCCATCCTCTCCACCTGTTTTATATGGTTTGAATGACTTTATAGCCCATTTCACACTCTGTGGTCTTATAAAGCTTGCCGCTCTACGCCAGTCCTCTAATTGAGGCCTTATTGAAGAGGGCAGTCTTCTAGAAGTAGGTCTCTCAGAACCTGGGAAATGAACTGACGTAAGGAGCTCCATGGTTTCCTTTTCACTGTAAGTGAAGGTCCCATCTTGTTTTTTAAGGAGTCCTATTTGTTTAGGTTTGTCCTTAGCGAGCACCCTGTGAATTCTTGCTCCATGAGGCGTATCATTGATTTCCTCACAGAACTTTCTCCAGGAAGCCCGCTTCGCTTTCCTAATTTCTTTATTGTATTTGGTTAGGGCCAGTTGGTATGGCTCCCACTCCTTTGTGTTTTTTGGCCCTATTGAAAAGCCGCCTAGTTTTTTCCCTAAGCTTTTTAAGCTTAGAGTTCCACCAGGGAACTTGTCTTATTGAGGTCTTTTGTTTTAGAGGACAACTCTGCTCATAAGCATCAGTAATAGATGCCGTGAGAGCATTAGTTGCCAACTCTAGACTCTCAATTGTCTTAATATTTTTAGGGAGCGTTTCCAGGTTAGACCTTAGGGTATCCCTGTAGGTATCCCATGAGGTATTCCTGGGGTCCCTATATAGAACATTCTGACTCTTTATTGAAAATAAGAGCTCGAAATTAATATGCCTGTGATCAGACATAGAGTTTTCGTCACTTACACACCAGTTTATAATATGCCTAGCTACATTGTTAGTGGCGAATGTTACATCTAAGACTTCTTGTCTAGCACGTGTAACAAAGGTTGGTTTACATCCTTTGTTTAAAATAGTTAGGTTACTAGTTGTAATAAAATCAAAAAGTAACTCTCCTCTTGCGTTAACGTCACTGCTACCCCAAGTAGTATGGTGAGCATTGGCGTCACACCCCACCAGCAGCTCAGCGTTGTGTTTCTTCGCATAGTCCACAATCCGCATAAGCTCTTCTGAGGGATTACTGTTCTCTCCAGGTAGATAGGCTGAACAAACTAATAGTTTGGAGCCCTTCCACCCGTCAAGATTAATATACGCCGCAACCAGGTCATCTGAACAAAGCTCTGGAACAGGTAGAAAGTTAGTTCTTTTGCTAAAAACTATACCAGCTCTGGGCTTAGTCCCCCGCAGTTGTGTGCAAAAACACTCCCTGCGGTTTTCAATCCCAAAATTGCATTATTGCGCACCCAGGGTTCTTGTATAAGAGCGAGGTCCACAATGCCCCTGAGAAGCATTTCTCCAGTACCGCCGTCGCTGCAACAGCATGATGGAGGTTAACCTGGAGGAACCTCGCATGACCACTGATGTGTGCTATTGGTTTTTGCGTAAAGGTTTCCAACCGGCGGTCTTCCT